>CM072076.1:10900000-13867112 GCA_036785405.1 Coenonympha arcania
TCAACATTTATCAGTAGTTACTGTATCTTTTTGCTGTTAGGTTCAGCTGGAGGAGGGCGCTGATAACTGTAACACAGTTTCTAACTTCAACAGTTATTAGCGTTCCATAGTTTGTAAGAAACCATTATTTTTTTTTTTAATTATTTTTTTTTTATTTAGTTGGAAAACTTACAGCTATTACAAAAAAAAATTAAAAGAGAAAATATATAAAATAAATAAAGCCAATTACAAGTTTTCACAAATAAAAATTAGATTAAAAGGAAACAAAGCTCACATGGAAGATATAGGTACTTATATATAGTTAAAGTTATATAAAAAAAAAAGAAGAAGTAGGTCAACTTATATATACTTAATATAATATAGGTGTTACTTAAAAAATACTTTGTCGGTAACTGGTAAATTCATCAGCCCGAGCTGAACGAAACGAAGAATTCACCAGCCAGAGTTTTACGTGCAGAGGTGGCGGTGGTGCAGAATATGTCAATGTTGTTATTTACTTTGATAATTTTATTAATAAATGTGCAGGATCTTGGGAAAAATGAGTTTTTCCTAAAATTGGTTTTCGCAAATGAAATACAGAAAGCAGAGTGATATCGGGGGTGTGAATTTGTCGGTACATTGAAAAACAACTGTGAAAGAGAATAAAGTTTAATAATTAAATAAATAAATGTCAGCAGTCTAATAATACTCATTTTAGGGCTGATATTTTTATCGCCAGATAGTCTTTAACTAAGGAATAAATATGATTTGATAGATTTTGTATGCCATACAAAATTTTTCAAATTTATTTGTTATACTATTTCCATTTGTTTATTTTCTCTTTGACACATGAAACAGGTATAGCAATGGCAAGGGACCAGAAAGAGACAACTTCACCTATCTCTCTCTGGTCCCTCGCTATTGCTACTTACATCTGATTCATGTGATTTAATGCGTCAAAGAGAAAATAAACGAACGGAAAGGGGAATATCTGGCGATTGAAAAATCGGCTCTTAATTGAACAAAAGTTTTAATGTAAACAGGTCGAGTAGTTTTAATGTAAACAGGTCGAGTAGTTTTAATGTAAACAGGTCGAGTAGTTTTAATGTAAACAGGTCGAGTAGTTTTAATGTAAACAGGTCGAGTAGTTTTAATGTAAACAGGTCGAGTAGTTTTAATGTAAACAGGTCGAGTAGTTTTAATGTAAACAGGTTGAGTAGTTTTAATGTAAACAGGTCGAGTAGTTTTAATGTAAACAGGTCGAGTAGTTTTAATTTAAACTACAGGCCGAGAGCGATTTGGTGTTTTTATATATTCAAATTCAAAATATAAGTATTTATTTCACATAGGCCTAACTTACAAGGCACTTGTAAAACGTCAACAATATTTTTATTTTATTTGGAAAACTTACAGCTAAATTTTACAGAATAGTCTTACATCTAATTATCTTATAGCTAATTACAAGTTTTCACAAGTGGGTAAAGACAAAAGAGAAGAAGTTTGAGTACACGTGGTAGGAGTTAGTAGATTAGTAGAAGAATTTAGTGGAAGTGGTAGTAGTAAAAGTTAAGTTATCAAGAAGGGACTAAAGAAATAGATTCAAAATAATTTTTTACAATAAATTGGCGGGCACCATTTATACCGCCGTGAAATAAATCGATCCCGGGGTCCCTGTAAAATGCATTGATAGCATTAGAAGCACGCAGGATATAACTGTTACTTCTAAAATTCGTTTTAGTTATTTGTTACATAACTAATATTATGTACGGTGATAACTACAAGTCGACTTAAAACTAAGTTTACGAGGGTTCCAACGCGCCCTGCACTGAGAAGAAGCCCACAACAAACTCAGCCGGGTTTTGTTTTCGGTTATCACCACTTCACAAAAGCTCTTAAAAACTAGTTGAGCTAGTAATTATAATACAGCATTTCATTCACTCCCAAGGATTTGATTCATGTAACTCTGATAATAATTAGCCGAAAGCCTTAAGGAGGGAACGATCTATAGATGCATGAAAAATTATCACAAGAAGTCTAGCTCATATCCTGAGGGAACCATAGAGTTCAAAAATGTACCATAAATTTTAGTGACATCCCTAAAAACAGCTCATTCAATATGAATGAACTGTTTTAGGGGTTAGGGTTGCTAAAAACATTCTTTCAAAATTAAATAATAAGTATTGAAAACAGCAAAATATCTCTTATTATCTCCATTAATGTGTTTCTAGGATCAAGTAAAAATATTATAATAGTGTTATTATCTCGCTGCAGACTCGGTCATAAATTATTCGAGTGTTTCGCTTTTGTTGTTCTTTGTTGAGTTGTGCATTACTGCAGAACCACAAAAGCTAAACACTCGAATGATTTATGACCGAGTCTGCAGCGAGATAATACTACTATTTCAGATCTTTATGTATATGCGTTACAAATTACTATTTCTGTCCCTTTCAGACGACGACAACGTAGTGAGCGACTATCTCTCTCGCAAGGCCAAGAAGTACAGCCTCCTGTCGTTGTTCAGCTACGCCAAGGAGTCCATACTGCCGCAGCGCTGCAAGAAGGCCTTCTAGCTTGTGTGTTCGTTTGTCACTCAGTTAAGCCGCGTTCCCATTATGAAATATGCAAGTCTTGCATGCAAATATGACGCCACACTTACAAGTTGCAAGTTGTTTGCAAGCTGTGGTTTCCACTATACAAATTGTATGCAACTTTCAACTTGTATGCAATTCATTTGCATAATGCAAACGCGGCTTCAAAGAGTTTAAGAATAAGCCGCGTTTCATTATGCAAGTCTTGCATGCAAATATGACGCCACACTTAAGTGCAAGTGATTTGAAGGTTCAACCTAATTGCATACAAGTTGCAAGTTGTTACCAAGCTGTGATTTCCACTATACAAATTGTATGCAACTTGCAACTTGTATGCAATTCATTTGCATAATGCAAACGCGGCTTCAAAGAATTTAAGAATAAGCCGCGTTTCATTATGCAAGTCTTGCATGCAAATATGACGCCGCACTTACGTGCAAGTGATTTGAAGGTTCAACCTAATTGTATACAAGTTGCAAGTTGTTTGCAAGCTGTGGTTTCCACTATACAAACTGTATGCAACTTCAAACTTGTATGCAAGCCATTTGCTTATGCAAGTCTTGCATGCAAATATGACGCCACACTTACGAACAAGTGATTTGAAGGTTCAACCTAATTGCATACAAGTTGCAAGTTGTATAAAAGAAGAATGACCAAAGGTAGTGTCAAGTTTTCTCATTATTTAACCAAAACCAAAATAGTCTAGAAGGAAAAAAGTTACAAAAGTTCTTTATAAGGAACTTTTGTAACTTTTGCATGCCTTAAAAATGTAGAAACAATTATACGCTTATTATCGTAATAACATCTGTATTTGACATGTTTTTACGCAAATAAACTTATAAATTGATTGATTGATTGAAAAATAAAATAGTGTATTTTAAAAACCATAGACACTAGGAATTTGTGTTTCTCCGGAATTTAAAACGTTACTTTCTTTTCGTCTCATACTGATTTTACTATTTACAATCCAGATGTTAATTAAAAAAGTAAACGTTGTAGGAGTTAATGTGGATACAGTAGTCTATACAAACTAAAGTTTGGGTTTGATTCAGCTTGATACGAAATACCATACATCCTTGGTCATTCTTTTGTATAGTGGAAACCACAGCTTGCAACTTGTATGCAATTAAGTTGAACCTTCAAATCACTTGCACGTAAGTGTGGCGTCATATTTGCATGCAAGACTTGCATAATGGATACGCGGCTTATTCTTAAACTCTTTGAAGCCGCGTTTGCATTATGCAAATGACTTGCATACAAGCTGCAAGTTGCATACAGTTTGTATAGTGGAAACCACAGCTTGCAAACAACTTGCAACTTGTATGCAATTAGGTTAAACCTTCAAATCGTACTTGCGCGTAAGTGTGGCCACAGAACACTAAATAGTACCAGAAGGTCCACTCCGCACGATTATTTAAAGAAATAGCGACTCTAGCGCTGACACAAAAAGTGCAATTCAATTCGCAATAGCGCCTGGCCCCGCCCTCAAAATCGACACGCAACAAACGCAATGTTGTGGTCTCTTTCTATCACCTAACTTTATCTGTTACGACGTACTAGGGCTGCCGTAGTCAGACTGCGCGTAAAATAGACCGTACAGCACTAGCGCGTGCAACTCGGCCCGCGAGCGGCAACCATCTGAATTATTGAGGTCCGGACCCCTACTTGTAGCCGGGACGGTCACGTGATAAGTGAGACTGGCCTGATATTGGCTAATTCAGCTGTTCACATTTTAATCAGCCAATCAAAAGGCAGTTTGCATTATGTTGAATGATGCTTTTCCTAAGCAAACAGGAGGGCCATACTAGCTCGTTTGCTCGCATTTGCTATTTAAAAAAGTTTAAGGATAAGCCGCGTTTCCATTATGCAAGTCTTGCATGCAAATATGACGCCACACCAGGCCAGTCTCACTTATCACGTGACCGTCCCGGCTACAAGTAGGGGTCCGGACCTCAATATTTCAGATGGTTGCCGCTCGCGGGCCGAGTTGCACGCGCTCGTTCTGTACGGTCTATTTTACGCGCCGTCTGACTACGGCAGCCCTAGTACGTCGTAAGAGATAAAGTCAGGCGATAGAAAGAGACCACAACATTGCGTTTGTTGCGTGTCGATTTTGAGGGCGGGGCCAGGCGCTATTGCGAACTGAATTGCACTTTTTGTGTCGGCGCTAGAGTCGCTATTTCTTTAAATCATCGTGCGGAGTAAGCCTTCTGTATTTGTACTATTTAGAGTTCTGTGCCAATATGGAACCGGAATTATCTGCCGATCAATATATGGGTGCGGCTCACAAAAAATGTACCTTTTCCAAATTTTTCGTGACCCTAACTTTGAAAAAAGAAATAAGTATTTTTTTTCATTCAAGGAAAAGATTTTCTGTTATCTGTACACGCTCCAATTCACTTGTAATAGTATCAGGCCAATGTAGCAGTTAAAACATTAATAATAACAACAAAAACATTTGCAATCAGTAGGAATAATTTTTAGTTCCATAGAAAAAACAAATGTCCCAGCCCCGACTAAAAATCATTAAAAATTATTTTTCATCATATAACCTGTAGTTAGAGGCCCATCGCATTATTAAACAATGGAATTGGAATGAATCTACATATAATGCGTCAAAAAACCGATATTAATACAGATAAAATAATAAAAACGTTGGATTTAAAAAATGTCCCTATTTTATTTCACGTGTGTTATTAGTCAGTTTGATACATGTAAGTTTTTTTTTATTATGAATAGAAACACTTCACTTATTTTTTTTGGTCTGGCAACATTTCATCCATCAAATAGTAAAGTCAGTGATCTGACAGCCATCTTAGTTTGCAGTAAAAATGCTACTCAGTGTGTGTCACGAGTCCGTCATTGGATTTTCTTGACTTTTTGGAATTAATTTTTCATGGTAAATAATGATATAGTTTGTTGAGAGTCTAGAGACATAAAGTTAATACTTGATACGACTGAATAATGTAGTTGTTTAGTAAATTATATTGCATTTAAAGTTGCTACATGACTTTGAGGTTACTTTTTCATGTGTGTGTTTTCACGTGCGTTATGTGTGTTACAAAGTTGTGTGACGTAACACACGTGAAAATTATAAAGCTTAGTATTCATTACAAGAATGCTTATTCTAACTTTATATATTTAGAAATAAAAAATAGTAATATATAATTTGTCGAGAAACCAGCCAAGTGCGAATGGGACTCGCGCACGAAGGGTTTACCATTATAGATACTAACCTTTACATTAATTCCAGTGTGTTACGCATTTCCAGTGTGTTATCGTGTGTTACAATTTCCAGTGTGTTATGGTACATTTTTTGTGAGCCGCACCCATATATATATATATATATCTATATAAAATTCTCTCGCTTTTCTTTGTCACCAAACTCTTCCGAAACGGCTGGACCGATTGTTATGAAATTTTCAGTGTATGATCACTGGGTCTAGGAGAAGTTTGGTACCAAAAATTGGCACGAGAAATTTATATTAGAAACCAAATAAAATTTGAGTTTGTTTTGCCTTATTCTGGTTTAGTTTCTATTAAAATTGTATTGTACTTTATGTAAATACACCAGTGTTTTGGGTAATATCGGTTTGTAGAAGTACTCATAATAATTAGGTATACTGTATACATATTGTTTATTTATTTGATTAATATTAAAGGTATAATTTAAGGTGTAAATAAAGAACTCGTTTTTTAAACTTTCTATATTTTTCTTTACTAACTTTTTACCTTGGAATCTTCTGTGTGGAACTTCAACTTGTTCTACGACTAAGACAAGATTAGTACTTCCAAGTTAGCACGATAACATCTAAGGCTGCATCATCACTTACCATCAGGTGAGATCGCAGTCAAGTAACTTGATAAGTGTAAAAAATCGGAGACGAATAAAACAAATTATTTATCACAATTATATTAGAATATAATAGAATTATTCAAACTATTATTATGTAATAATAATACCCTTAAACTTAATTTAACAACTTATAAGTAGTGACAAACTTAAAATAACAAAGCTAATTATGTATTAAAAATACTTTTTTATCAGTCATGAATTTACAAAAAAAAAAACTAATTTATTCTAAACTTTATTTAATTTGTTTTTAGTAGGTTTTTGGTTGTTATAGCAGCAACGGAAATACATCATCTGTGGAAATTTCAAGTATGTACCTATCACGATTCAGAAGCTTGGTGACAGACGGACGGACAGACGGATGAACGGTGAAGTCTCATAAAACCCGTTTTCTACCTTTTGGGTTCGGAACCCTAAAAACCGCTGAGCGGTTGGCTCTACAGTCTACTCTATGAACCTACTTTGTACCTACAGTGCGAGTGAAACCCCCTAGTATAGGTGTTTCAATCCACGATGACGCGCCCCACTCTATAAAACCATGCGAACCGAATGAAACATAAGCGATTTTGACAAGGTACAAAAAAGGTATTTATTATGAAAAAAAATTTACAATATGCTAAGCAACAGTTACCTATTAAGTTACACAATACTATAAGAAAGAAATAAAACATTTATTTCCAATAATTATGCCACGTGTAACAAAACATATATTACTTACGTACTAAAACGATGCCTGGAGATTCCCCCAGTCGCCGCACTCGGGCAACAAAAACCAATAATTGCCCAAGTGACGGAAGCACCAGACACCGCCTGTCACATGTGGCACAACCCGGAAAAAAGCCCCAACTCAGCATGGTGCTGTGTGCCCCTATAGGCATGGGAGCACACAGCGCTGATTTTCTAATTTTATAATTAACTAGCTGACCCGGCAAACGTTGTTTTGCCATATACATTTTTTTGTCACTTATGGACATAAAATATAGATAACAACCCGCTCCCGGACCCAGAGATCATACCCTGAAAATTTCATAACGATCGGTGCAGCCGTTTCGAAGGATTTTGGTGACAAAGAAAATCGAGAGAATTTTATTATAATTATTAATAGGTACTTAATTAACTAATGTTACCCAGGCTTATACGCCTTTATAAACATTGATTTCTAAAAAACAATAAAATTAATATCATAATGTAAGCGAATTACAAAGAAAGTGTAATTATATGGACAACAAAACTATGCGACGTTTGCAACTATACATACACATTAAAAGCAAACGATTTTGACAGAGTGGGGCGCGTCTTCCCGGAATGAAATATCTATACCGCCTAAGTGTTTCCCACATTATGATGGACTCGCATATGCAATTTTAAACTAGTACACTGCACGAACGCCTTCCCGCACTCCTTACACACATATCTCCTATCATTTGTATGAATCCGTCTGTGAATGTCTAAAGTTTTCTTCCTCTGAAACGATTTCATGCAAAAATCGCACTGAAAAGGCCTGGAATCGTCATGTTTAACCATATGCCGTTTCAGCAGATCCTTACTGAACACTTTGAACCCACATATCTCACACGCAAACGTCTTTTCCTTCAAATGAGTCCGTAATTTGTGCTCAACTAGACGACTTTTCTCCGTAAATATCCTAGGACACTCTTCGCATTTGAATTGCGAAGACTTAACATCATGTACCAACGCTAGATGCTGTTTCTTTAAGTAAAAGCTCCGAAAAACTTCAGGGCATTTTGGACATTTCTGTCGTTTAGTTTTATTTTTAAAACCATCCAAATCTAGTTTGTCAACGTTGCAATCGTTGTGCACACTTCGGACATGACTAAGCAAGTTGACTTTCGCGACGAAACCTTGACCGCAAATGTCGCATAGAAAAGTCTTGACTTTCGTGTGGAATTTGTGTACATGTGCAAGTAACGGTCCGAAGAATCGGAAACTCTGCCCGCAGTCTAGACACTGCATCATTTCGTCGTTCAATTTAAAGGAGAACAACACATCTAGAAGGCTCATGTCGATTTTTGCGTCGTGGGCTACAGACACATGGTTGAGGAATTCTTCCACATCGGTTATGGGTTTCGGGCATAACTTGCAGGAGATTTCTGATATGTCCAGCTTGATTCTATCGCTCCGGTAGCTTCGGAGAAGGTTCTTGAGCTTGGCATCGCTGTGCTCTTCTACGGTGTGGTGTTTCAGCTTGGAACTGTCCACGAAAGGACATCCGCAATAGAAGCACATGAATTTGTTCGCACACCATCGGAACGGCATGATTGTGGAGCACTCTATGATCGTGGTGAGGAGACGGGATATGTCGCATTTTCTGTGCCTGGTGCTCGCCTCGATTTGTAAATCTGAAACTAAAGAGTATACTTACTGAATAATTAAAAAAAATAACTGAAGAATCCGCTACTTGAAAAGATTCTGTATGGTACAATATGCAGGAACACTGCCCACATGAAGAACTCTACCGATTTCGCAATGTTTAGTCAACATCTCTTGAGGATGTCCCGGTGTCGGGACGAAACGTGCGACGGAGAAAGTGTTGGAAAATTGTGTATGGTGTTTCATGTGGGCAGTGTTCCTGCATATTGTACCATACAGAACCTTTTCAAGTAGCGGATTATAGCAAAACAAAATTAATCTGTCCTGCTAATTATGGGTTTCCGGAAAATAACGCCTGCTTCCGTTCAATATAACTAAGAAATTGTCAACTTATAAAATTACAAACAAACCGAAACAAAATAAGAAGAATGACAAACAGGAAATGTGGTTTTATGAAATCACTATCGGTTTAGTTATAACAGCGCGATCTCTTAAGTCTTACCTATCCCAACAGTTAATTTAATTGTGACAGTACCTACCTAAATAGTTAGCTATTTTCAATTCAAGCGCCCCGCATTTCAACTCCCGCCATCCGCGAGTGCACCACAGATTAAAAATGGCCGCTTCAGTAAGTAGAGTTTCATACGCAACGAGTTTCTATGCAGATCTGAAGGAGTTTCATGTTTAATTGCGCAATTATAATTATTTTTTTTAAATATATTTTGTGGTGTGATATTAATAGGCAGGCCTATTGAGTGGGCAGTAGAGTGGGTTGTGTACCAATTTTATTAGATTTATAAGAACGATACAAAAGTGCCAGAACTCTGACCCGTTAGCTTTAAGTATCCTCGTTTATGAAGAATAACCATTAAGATGCAGCTCAATGTATGGGAGCTGCATCGTTATGAGAATCATAATATTATGAGTTATAAACTTCTTATAACTTATAACCCTCTTATGGTTTTGCTTCTCATATAATCGTTATGAGAAGCAAAACCTTAAGAGGGTTCATAGCGATTCAACTGGCAAAATCGAAATTAATTATTATTAATTAAAATTAAGTAAGTATTAATTGTGACATTATACGTTTGAAATACAAACAGTAACTTTCAAGTACCTAATACAGAGGGTTCATAGCGATTCAACTGGCAAAATCGAAATTAATTATTATTAATTAAAATTAAGTAAGTATTAATTGTGACATTATACGTTTGAAATACAAAAAGTAACTTTCAAGTACCTAATACATACATCTAATATATTATGGCGTTATGAAATTGCTCAGCAATTGACATGGCACCGGCCCCGGCTTGGCTGATATTCGACATGCCAGGTCCTACCACAGAAAATAAAAAGCTATTATTCCTTGCTTTGTGCCAGGGACGATGCAATTAAAGTTTTACTCTAAAAGTGGTATAAAGTTTTCCGAGCCAAAACAAAAATATTCCAGGAAAAGTGTTGGCCGTTCTTTTCCGGCCGGTTTTTATAGGTGCCTGTAAGATAGGCCAATGTGAAATAATAATAGACATATACCCTGGACAGGGCAGACGGCGCGAAAAATGTCGCCAATTTATCGGTGCCAAAAATGCTTGTTTTTCCATCAACAGCAAGGCCACGCTGTAGTTCGCTTAGCAGCCACCTATGACGCTACTGTTTGCTTGTACGAAAAAGGTTTACGCAAATCGTTCGGATGTCCATATCCTGAGGTTACTTATCGGTGAAAATAATATTATATATTTTTTTTATATTTCTGACAGCTCATAGCGGTTATAAACTAAATAAAAAGTTTATAATAATACTTAAACGAGTTTATTTTATCATAGGTAAGTAATAAGTATGTTGGTTCAATAAGAATGATTTAAATAATAAAATATATCTATAGATTTTTTAATATTTATTTACAGTCACAAAAATTAATTCATATTCACTAAGTTAAATGTACAAGTCAAATCCACAGGGTAAGTGGAGCCCATATATACCTATTTGATGTGGCTAAAAAGATACGAATGTGGTTGCCAAAAAAGAGTAGAAAAAATGAGCGCTCCACTGTCTTCGATTTATATTCAAATAATTTGAACAATTTAACATTGAAATTATATAAAATATTTACGAATTCTAAAAAAAAATATACGACGCTGAAACTGAGCATAGAAACAGCAGTTTTATTGAATGCAACTCGGGTGAGGAAAATAAAAAAATATTTTCGTTTCAAGACGTTTTTGCCAAGCCGAAGCTACGCTTGAAACCAGTTAAAAAGGCTTCCACCCATACATAGTCGACGTACCAAAGACGCGTACGAAGCGGTTTGATTCTTCGTTCCTGATACGCACTGCAAAGGCCTGGAATACCCTCCCAGGCAGTGTCTTTCCTACCACTTACAACCCGGGTGCCTTCAAATCAAGAGTGAATAGGCATCTTCTAGGCAAGCGCGTTCCACCTAAGACTGTATCATCACTTTCCATCAGGTGTGATCACAGTCAAGCGCTAGCCTATACCTATACTTAGTATAAAAAAAATAAAAATATGTTTCATTTTTGAGATTACCTATAAATGATTACAAAATAATTCAAAATCACTGCTCATGTGTCTTAGCATAATGTTTCTTCATGTATCTACTAGTTTTGAACGATTTGTCACAGCCGGGACATTTTATCGACTTGACGTTCGTATGCCGCGCCATGTGGTTCGCCAATTCGTGTTTCCCGAAAGTCTTCCAGCCGCAAACTTCGCAAACCGCGTTCTTTTCCTTCAAATGATTCTCTCTAACATGCCGTTGCATGATGCTTTTGAAAATAAACGTCTTGCTGCAGTATGGACATTTGATTCTGTCCCTTCTGTTATGGACGTCGGCCATGTGATTCGATCTCTTGTAATGCGTCGTAAAAAACTCGAAGCAACTCAAGCATTTGTACCTCCTCCCGTGGACGCCCTTCATATGCGCTCTTAGAACGTCGTAGCTGAAATAGACACCGCATTCCAAACACTTCTCTTGATGTCCATCCAAAATTTGGTACTTAGTGTGCTGACAGAAGTCTGTGTAACTCTTGAATTGTCTCCCGCATGTCATACATGAAGATCTGAAGTAGTTTTTATGAAACTTGTTCATATGTTGCAGAAGCAACGCGAATGTTTTAAAGACCATGGAACAGAAGAAGCATTTGGAACCCTCGTCTAGTTTTATCGGCACCAGTTTCAACCCGACTTCCCTATCGAACGGTATTTCGTGTAAGACTATCAAATGGTCGATCAATACATACATACATACATCGTACATATTTGCGCTACGCAGTGTAAATAAAATTTGAATTTCGTGAGGTAGTAGGGCCGAAACACCTTAAACTAAAGAAACCTTTTGTAAGTTAACTAAGTATGCTTTCTCTTTTGAAATATCTATAAATAATTACAAACTAACTCAAATTCACTGCTCATGAGTCTTAGCATAATGCTTCTTCATGTATCTACTAGTTTTGAACGATTTGTCACAGCCGGGACATTTTATCGACTTGACGTTCGTATGCCGTGCCATGTGGTTCGCCAATTCGTGTTTCCCGAAAGTCTTCCAGCCGCACACTTCGCAAACCGCGTTCTTTTCCTTCAAATGATTCTCTCTAACATGCTGTTGCATGATGCTTTTGAAAATAAACGTCTTGCTGCAGTATGGACATTTGATTCTGTCCCTTCTGTTATGGACGTCGGCCATGTGATTCGATCTCTTGTAATGCGTCGTAAAAAACTCGAAGCAACTCAAGCATTTGTACCTCCTCCCGTGGACGTCCTTCATATGCGCTCTTAGAACGTCGTAGCTGAAATAGACACCGCATTCCAAACACTTCTCTTGATGTCCATCCAAAATTTGGTACTTAGTGTGCTGACAGAAGTCTGTGTAACTCTTGAATTGTCTCCCGCATGTCATACATGAAGATCTGAAGTAGTTTTTATGAAACTTGTTCATATGTTGCAGAAGCAACGCGAATGTTTTAAAGACCATGGAACAGAAGAAGCATTTGGAACCCTCGTCTAGTTTTATCGGCACCAGTTTCAACCCGACTTCCCTATCGAACGGTATTTCGTGTAAGACTATCAAATGGTCGATCAATACATACATACATACATCGTACATATTTGCGCTACGCAGTGTAAATAAAATTTGAATTTCGTGAGGTAGTAGGGCCGAAACACCTTAAACTAAAGAAACCTTTTGTAAGTTAACTAAGTATGCTTTCTCTTTTGAAATATCTATAAATTATTACAAACTAACTCAAAATCACTGCTCATGAGTCTTAGCATAATGCTTCTTCATGTATCTACTAGTTTTGAACGATTTGTCACAGCCGGGACATTTTATCGACTTGACGTTCGTATGCCGTGCCATGTGGTTCGCCAATTCGTGTCTCCCGAAAGTCTTCCAGCCGCAAACATCGCAGACCGCGTTCCTTTCCTTCAAATGATTCTCTCTTACATGCCGTTGCATGATGCTTTTGAAAATAAACGTCTTGCTGCAGTATGGACATTTGATTCTGTCCCTTCTGTTATGGACGTCGGCCATGTGATTAGATCTCTTGTAATGCGTCGTAAAAAACTCGAAGCAACTCAAGCATTTGTACCTCCTCCCGTGGACGTCCTTCATATGCGCTCTTAGAACGTCGTAGCGGAAATAGACACCGCATTCCAAACACTTCTCTTGATGTCCATCCAAAATTTGGTACTTAGTGTGCTGACAGAAGTCTGTATAACTCTTGAATTGTCTCCCGCATGTCATGCATGAAGATCTGAAGTAGTTTTTATGGAACTTGTTCATATGCTGCAGAAGCAACGCGAATGTTTTAAAGACCATGGAACAGAAGAAGCATTTGGAACCCTCGTCTAGTTTAATCGGCACCAGTTTCAACCCGACTTCCCTATCGAACGGTATTTCGTGTAAGACTATCAAATGGTCGATCAGTTGGAATACGTCGTCCATACTTCCGTAACACAGTTTACAAGTTATATCCGAAACGTCCGCGTGAAGAATTTGCTCGCAATAATTCCTCATTGTCCTCTCTAAGTCATCAGGTTTATGGGTTTGCTGATGCGCTTTTAAATCCTGGGGTTTTTCAAACATCGCATAGCAGTAGAAGCATCTGAAGCAACTGCTTAGCCATCTAAACGGTACCACTGTGGAGTTTTGCAAGACTTTTATAATGTTTTTCCGCAATGCGTGTAAACTTCTTGAGGTTTTGTCTTCTAGCTCTTTCTTGTGTACTTTGGTCAGGCTGCTGTTTTTGGCTCGGAGGGTCTCTGTTCTCTTGAGCATTCCGCCTGCAACCAAAATCTCTTCTTAGCTTCGAATTAAGTTTTACAATAGTCCCTTAGCATTCTTCTCCGACAATCGGGCAAGGAAGATAATATAATAACTTCGTTTTGCTGGGATCCATGAAACAAACACCTATTCAAGTATCGAATTAGCATTAAGGTAAAAAAGTAGTATTTAAACAAGATCGCTTGAATGTTTAATGAAATATTGATAACAAAAAACGTCTTGAGTTTGTTGTAGACTTATTCTCAGCTGAGTTGAAACCCTCGTATAAACTTTGTTTAAAGTTGTGAAATATAGTTATCACCATTAAATAAGCATATTATTTACTAACTATTCATAAGTGACTGTAGGTAAGTTAGGCGTTAAAACTCTAATTCAGTCTGCTTAGATATACAGTATCTATAATAATTTTTAGTCTAAGGTTTAGCTCGCTTGCCTAGCAGATGCCTCTCTTGCTATCAGCTGAATCGTCACTAACCATCAGGTGAAATCGCAAACAAGTACTAACTTGTAGTGTAAAACAAATGTTTATTATATACTCTTTCCATTCGTTTATTTTCTCTTTGAAACATGAAACAGATATAGCAATAGCGAGGGACTACTTTACCCTCAGACTTTACCTTTATCTATCTCTCTGGTCCCTCGCTATTGTTATATCTGTTGCATGTGTCAACAGTCAAAGAAAATATAAATGAATGAAAAGAGTATAGGCACTAGCTATTGACCGCGGCCCCGCCCGCGTGAATTTCAGCTTTTCGCAAACCCCGTAGGAACGATGGATTTTCCTGGATAAAAAGTAGCCTATGTGTTAATACGGGCTATAAGCTATCTATGTTCCAAATTTCAGCCAAATCGGTTCAGTAGTTGCGGCGAGAAAGAGTAACGAAGATCCATCCATCCATACTTATAATCTTTCGCGTTATTAATATTCCTAAGTAGGATATCGAGAAATAACACAAAATAGGAGCACAATGATTTTAATGTCATACATATTTAAGCTAAAAATAATGATTTATAATTAAAAGATCTGTATAAAAGCCTATATGAATCTAGTTCACCCACCGCATCTTCGTCCGGGAAATTAAAAAAAAAATATTTTATCCCTTCTCTGCATCACAAAAGGAACCTCTGTGCAAATACTATTATTGGTATTTAATGGTAAAAGTCAGTTTTCTATTTAGGTACCCAGCCTACACGTTAATATAGGACATAATCTATCTCCATTCAAAATTTCAGCTAAATCGATCCAGCTATGACATTCTCGTAACGTTTTCAAACACTCAGTGATGTGATACAAGAAAAAGAAAAAATATTAACACCGAATTATGTCGGAAGGCCTGGCGGAAGGGTTTTTAAAAATTGAATTAAAATGGGACGACTGTCCACTCGGTTGTGCAGCAGAGAACTGATTTAATTCACAACTCAAACTTACTTATAAAGAAGACATAATATAATAATCGTTAAGATATTGGATACAACTGAAATACGGTGGTTACAACTATATAACTCCTCCGCCCTTAAGAGTAAAGCACGCTGGAGACTGCTGCTGAAGTGGCTCATGGGACTGAAGCTGCAGGACTTCTGGCGTCGCTGGACTCCTCTTCCAATATTGTTTGTACCGACGTGCAGCAAACCACATGACGACAGCTGCTATGCCTATGTACACACATACGGTCAGCCAACTGGGTTTTGGGGTGATCATTGGTTCCTCTGGTTCCGGCTGAATCACCTTGGTTTTTTTCAAAAGATCCTTCAGGTCATCCAGTGGGACGTCTTCAATTTGGAGTGTTATTGGAGCATCCTTCCTGCTTTTAATATTACTTGTTTTCGGTAAAGGTATGCTTTCCAGAATGTTGATGAATCTCTTGTGTGTTCGCAGAGATTTTCCGGCTACGTCGACGGTGCATTCTTTGTCAACAGTGATGAGTGCTACGCCATCATTCCGTTGGTACTGAACTTTATCACCACATGTTGTCTTGAAAACCTCTTCTTGTTTCAGGATAACTATCCAGCTATTTTCTCGTATTTGCTGTATTATTGTATCATTAAAGTTTGCTGTTGCATAAGTGCAGTTATCTGGTTCGTGATGCTGTAGTAATTGGACGATGCAATCTTGTGAGTCTTTCAGCTGGTGCCACTGGAGGTGATGACATAAGACATCTTCTTCAGTGATGGATGTGCACGGCTCGTGAGGATATGCGAACTCGTTGCCACCCAAGAGAAGGTAAGGGTTCATTGGTATGAGGATAGCATTGTTTTTGTTTGGAATCGGATATAAGTGGAGTAATTTATAAGGATGTTTAGTTACTAAAGGAATTTCCAATACAAAGGTAATTGATTCATTAGTACTGTACGCTTTAACAACTATAGATTTTTCTATGACATGTATATTTTTAAGTGATGGTGCGTACGGTAACTGTACATCACTTTTCTCAATATCCTTCTGAATATTCCCTAATTCAGCAATTAAATGGCTGGGTTCAACAATACTAGGATGTAAACGTCCTAAATGACAGAACGTAATAGCGTTTTCTAAAGTACTAGCTCTATCATACAATTGTTGAAGGCAGGTTTCAATCTGATTATATATTTGCATTGTAGTCACATCATTAATTAATGTTTCACTTTGATTAATTAATTTATCTATTGTTTTCTTTAATTCTCTCTGATTTTTAACAATTACTTCCAACTTGCTATGATATTCAGTGAATAATTCTGACATTATTCCTAAAGTTTGATTTTGCCTATTAACTGCTAACCTCCTGATTTCCTGAATCTGTGTTTCTAAACGAACTGCATCTTCTTGATCTAAATTGCCTGTGATTGCCTTAACTATTGATCCTAATCCATTAATTAATCCTCTCTTAACTCTAGGTATATATGTTCTTCCTAAACTAATTTCATTAGATCCTAAGTAAACAAGTTTACTCTCTATTCTATCTACGAGATATTCTATCTGATTTCTTATAACTAGACTATGACCGTATATATCAGTGGTCTTTTGAGCTAATTTAAATGTATAATAATCTCTTATAACTTCTACATATATATCGCGTATTCTACTAACATTATAAGCTACAATTAAATGGAATGTATCCACTTGATATTGGGCCGTGGCTTCCTTAAGAACCAGGACACCATTGTGATTATCTATTGGTTCAATAACGGCGGCTGCTCCGGCGAACCAGAGGGCTGCTCCGAGGGTGAAGGCGCTCCTGAAACATTACCAGGGCGTCTTAACATTCGAAAATGAACTCTGATAGTTTTTGCATTTACATGTTTACCTACAATCTCAGCTATCTGCTCTGGATGTATGCGCACAATAGTATATGGACCGATGTATTTTGGTTCCAATTTATTGCTACGAGCACTTTTAGCTACTTGCTTGTAAACTTTATCTCCTACTTTAAAGTTAGGTTCTTCTGTATTTTTATTACTTCTTTCTATAACTGTTCGCTTGTTCTCAGTCATTTTGGTAGTAACTAATTTTTGAACGTTTTCCATAATTTGTTTATGTTTATTCGCATATTCTTGGTAAAATTCTTGTGGGAAATGTAATTCTAAAGGGTTTCTGCTACTTGTATGACCAAATAATAATTCAAATGGAGTGAAACCAGTTGAAGAATGAATTGTGTTGTTATATGCCATTATAGCATATTTCATTAAATTAGTTGGTTCACTTTTGTCTGTTATTCTTTGTATCCTAATCATTTCCGCTAATGTAGAGTGTAATCTTTCTATAGGTGAATTTGAGTTTGGGTTGTATGGTGTAGTAAAGTGAATATTAATGTTATGCATAGCACAAACTTCTGTAATAACTTCATTATCGAATTTTGGATCTGAGTCAGTTGTGATTTTATTTGGAATTCCGATTATGGCAAATAAGCTAAGTAATGCTTCTGCTATATGAATACTTGTTGCTGCTGTAAGTGGTATCGCTTGTGCGTATTTCGAAAAATTATCTATTATGGTAAGAAAAGTTACACCACCACTACTGTACAGATCCATAAACATATGTTCCATGGGTTTATGAGGTGTGTCAGTGAATGATAGCGGTAATTTTAACGGGTTACGTTCGTATTTGGATTTTAAGCATTTGTCACATTTGTTAATGAATCTTTGTATTGTTAGTAGCATATTAGGCCAGTGATAGTTTTTATGTAACTGTTTGTATGTTTCCTGTATACCTCTATGAATAGTTTTACCTTCATGATACTTTTGTATTAATTGTGTTTGTTCGTTTGTGTTTTCCACTAATGTAACTCTTGTGGTACACCGTATTAGCTTAGGACCTCTTTCGTTAAATATTGTTCTAACAACTTTGGAAAATATTGGGTATAATTCTTCATTATGAAAGTAGCAATGAAATATTCTATCGGGAATAGTATGCTCTTGAAGAAATTTTATAATTTGTTCTTCTGTGTTGTTAATGGGAATGAATACGTCTTTAATTATTATTTTACCTTTAGTTCTATTATCTACTCTATACTCTACACCTGGAGATCTTCTTATATGAAATTGTTTCAACTGTCTGTCTATCGCATCAGTCGTTTCAGGAATTTTATACGTTTCATTTTCTTGTTCGTTTGGTCCTACTTCAATTAATTCTGGTGTTTCTAACTGTCTATCAATTGATGGAGGTTCAACAAAGATTGTTGAAGTATCTATTAACGTTTCAAGATCTATTCCTTCTAGATCGCTATCTACATCGCACGATGTTCCGGGTTGAGGTTCAGTTGATAGAATTTCCTGATTTTCGCTATCTAAAATAAGGTCTACTATTTCATCATCACACAAAGGTACTGTTTCAACATCGTTATTATAAACTATTTGTACACGCGACAATGCGTCGGCATTTGTATTTATTTTACCCTTTTTATACTCTATTTTATAATCATACTCTGCTAGCTTCAAACGCCATCGTGTCAATTTTGAATTTGGGTCTTTAAGAGACATTATCCATGTAAGTGGACGATGATCTGTATAAATGGTGAATTTCTTCCCATATAAGTATGGACGAAAATACTTTATTGCCCATACTATACCAAGAAGTTCTTTTTCAATGGTTGAGTACTTTTGTTCCGTAACTGAGAGAGTTCTGCTGGCGAAAGCAACAGGTTTATCGGATCCTACTTTACCTTGTGAAAGTACAGCACCTAGAGCTACTTCGGAGGCATCTGTTGTAAGAATAAAAGGCTTTTCAAAATCAGGGTACTGCAATACAGGTGCATTTGTTAAAACTTCCTTGCATTTTTCAAAGGATTCTATAAACTGCGGGGTTATTTCAACTTTAACGTTTTTCTTTAAGCACGATGTTAAAGGTTTAGTAAGCTTTGCAAAATCTTTTATAAATTTCCTATAATATCCAACCAGTCCTAAAAATGATTTAATTTCTTTTTGTGTTTTAGGCAAAGGGAACTTCTTAATAGCTGCTACTTTATCTGAGTTGGGCTTAAGGCCTTCGTCAGTAAGTGTATGGCCAAGGAATTTCACTTGCTTTTGTAAAAATTCCGATTTATTCAACTGTATTTTAAGGTTATGTAAACGAAATCTATCAAAAACTTGTCTACATTTTTCTATATGCTCTTGCAATGAAGTAGAATAAATGATAACGTCATCTAAGTATGTTAAAACGTCTAATCCTCTTAATACTGTGTCCATTAGTCTTTGGAATGTGCTAGGTGCATTCTTGAGACCAAAGGGCATTCTCAAAAATTCGTAGTGTCCGCGATCGGTACTAAAAGCTGTTTTTTCTATGTCCGCTGGATCCATCTCTACTTGATGATAACCAGATGCTAAATCGATTGTGGTGAAATATTGGGCACGTCCTAATCTATCAAGGATATCGCTAATGTTTGGCAAAGGATATTTATCCTCTATGGTTCTTTCATTAAGTTTTCGATAATCTATAACTAATCTCCATTTTTGTTGTCCTGACGCATCCACTTTCTTTGGTACTATATGTACGGGACATGACCAGGGGGAACTGCTTTCTCTAATTATATTTTGTTTCAGTAATTCGTCAATCTGTTTTTGTATTTCCTGTTTTTGTTTAGGAGCCTGTCTATAATTTCGCACAAAAATAGGGGTGTCATCTGTTATCCTAAGTTTATGTTTAACTTGGTGTGTAAATGTGAGAGGGATGCCCTCACAATAAAATATGTCTCTATAATTGTAACATAACCGCTCTATTTCTCGCTTTTCTTCGTTGTTCATGTGATTTGTTCTGAGTCTATTAAGATTTGTTTTGAGTAGTTCATCTAACTCCGTGTAAGATGTGGTGTTATTAAGTGAAGTGACGTTTTGTTGAAATGGCTCGCTTTCTAATGGTGTTAATTTTAATTTATAATTGTTAGGAATACTAATCCTCTTTTCAGACTTGTTAATGACTGTTGTTGTCATCACTCCTGATTTTACAGAAACTAAAGCAGATGGAAATATTAATCCGTGGTTAGTCACTTGTTCACACATTTCGTAGTCTCCTGTACTATAATTGCACAGAATGTTTACAACTTGTTCGCACTGTGGTTCAATTGTTGTGTACGATTTCATGTCACCTTTTATGGGGATTGTAGCGAAGTCTGTTTTTAATGTCATGGTTCTCATGTCAATTTTACAACCTAATGGAACGAGTAAGTCTACTCCAATTAGACCAATAAAATCTGAGTCGAAGTCAAACAACAAGAACTTATGAACATAATTACAGTTAAACAACGCTGGAAGTGGTACGTAAGCGACTGTGTCGTGTTTCGTTACGTTATGAGCTGTCTTAATGTAATGAATCTCACGCTCGAGTCGAGTGTTAATGTTAAATAAAGCGTCCGGTGATAAGAGACTCTGGCTAGCTCCGGTATCGAGTAATAGTCGACCACCTAATTCCTCGACGTAAATATAAGGCAGGCGATTACGGTAATGAAGGTTTAAATATACTACGTTAGGAACTCCTCCTCCGGTACCTGATAAAAATTTTGAACATCGCCTTCTAACTCAGAGGAGTCTAATTCACAGTTTTCCGGAATGTTTTCCTCATTCTGGAATTCATCCGGTTGATCTTGCAGATCCGTTTGGAAGTTGACCGGCGCGTAGGGCGCGGGCTTAAACTGTTTGTTTAGAGTATTAGAGGGACCAGGCTGTGGTGCCGGTCTAGGATTACCTAGTTGTGGTACGAACCGATTCGGTCTGTTTACAGGGTTCATATTTTGCTGATTAAATCTAAAAGTTTGGGTAGGCTGTGGACGAGCAAACCTATTGTTTTGTAATGGTTGTTGAAATCTATAATTAGTATTAGGAGCCAATTGCTTAGTTTTGTTTTCTTGCGCTCTTTTATTTTTTAATTTAAGATCCTCTTGTTTAGCGAGGACTATTGTCTGCTCTAATGACGTCGCATTCTGGACACGAACGCTCAGCGCCAGAATGGAGTCCAGTTGATCTAAAAATACGTTTATCGCCATTTTTTCGTAATATTCTTTTTTAGTTTGATCTAAGTTTATCAAGGTGTATGTTAACTCTCGAATTTTTTCTGAAAAGGATTCGATAGTTAATTTGTCTTTTCTAACATTCATTAATTCCTGGACGATTTGGACCTCGTCACGGAATTCTCCAAACCTACGTGTTAAGATCTCTTTGATAGCGTCCCAACTATTGAAGTCGGTGCACTCTGATAACGCCTCGACGGCTTTTCCCGTCAACTTATTTCTAATTAGGCATGCAACACTTACATGCTGTTTGTTTTCTATCAAGTCTAACGCACTCTCCACACTCTTAATATAAAAAGCTAATGTTTTCTTATTACCATCATAGCTGGGTAAGAAAAATGACAGAGTTTTATAGTCTATTTCCCGTTGCAGAACGGTTTCTTCCTGCTTTGGTTGTTCCATTTTAAATAATGTAAACTGCGTACGTTATCACTCAAAAATAATATTTAAGTAATTTTAATTTATTAATATTTTAATTTTAATTTAGTGATTAATGAATCAATTTTTATACTTTGTATAGGATACAGAAATTAATGTAAGTATACAAGTAAGGATCTCGAGGGCAACAAAGTTATATGCTTACCCCACGAGCATGCCGATGTCAGGCAGGTGAGTTCTCCGTCTACCGGTGTTGGTCGTCTTGGTCTTCGCACCAGGTCACGCCGATGGTAGGTTGTTTTTCAGACCGCGTCGCGATAGTGTCTCAATGATTTTAATTTTAACACTTTATTAATCGCTAAAAATTCACGATCTGCACCGAACTGCGCCAATTATGTCGGAAGGCCTGGCGGAAGGGTTTTTAAAAATTGAATTAAAATGGGACGACTGTCCACTCGGTTGTGCAGCAGAGAACTGATTTAATTCACAACTCAAACTTACTTATAAAGAAGACATAATATAATAATCGTTAAGATATTGGATACAACTGAAATACGGTGGTTACAACTATATAACTCGAAAAATGAACTTTACACATATTGGCTTAGAGTGTAAAATTGAATGTATTTCATCATAGGAAATACAATGCTCAACTTTGACGCGCTGAAGTAATTTCAATCTCGGAACTGTCGACCAATATGGCGTTTTGAACTAACTACATTCAATTTTACGCTCTATGTCAATTGTAATAAAATTAATTTTTCAGTGTTCGCAAAAAAATGTTTTGAATTCAATATCGTCTGCTTATGTACGTCAATACCATCACCTTTTTAAACATATCACATCACGAAATGTAGCCGACACGTAACGCGAGGGGGCTATTCACGTAACGTCTTCACACACTGAGTGATGTGAATCAAGAAATAAAATAAAAAATTAAGACTGAAACATTAAAACGTATGGTTTAGACTTAATGCACTTCGACATAGGAAATATAATGCCTCAATCTTATCGTGCTACGTAAAAATTTCACGATTGTCGACCATGCTGTTTTTTTAACTATATTCAGTTTTACGCTCTATTTCAATAGCCGTAAAATTCTTCTCCTTAGAAGAAGAAGCCGTAAAATTAAGTTTTCAGTGTTCCAAAAAATGTGTTGATTTCAATATCTTCAGCTTATATACGCAAATGCCATGACCTTTTTAAACATTTCACTTCACGAAATGTAGCGAACGGGTTACTTGAATAGACCCCCAGTAGTTGTAACGTGAAGGAGTAACAACCAAACGCACACACATGCATACAAACTTTCGCTGTTATACCAATAGCATGATTAAATATTGTGTTGGACATAAGAGTGTTCGTAAGACACCACAGGTTGCTGCACCATTTTGTGCATGCGAGCGAAATGAGCGCGCATTATCTTCTTAGTAGTAAAAGCTTTGTCGCAGGCTGTACACTTGAAGTTCTTCTCGCCACTGTGTTTGTACATGTGCATCTTAAGCCG
The DNA here is from genome assembly GCA_036785405.1 of Coenonympha arcania. Classification (NCBI taxonomy): domain Eukaryota; kingdom Metazoa; phylum Arthropoda; class Insecta; order Lepidoptera; family Nymphalidae; genus Coenonympha; species Coenonympha arcania. The sequence goes on from CM072076.1 coordinate 10,923,408, forward strand.
GTTGCTGTTGAAAGCCTTGAAGCCGCAGACTCCACAGATGTGGTTCCGGACCTTCAAATGCGTGTCCCTCAAGTGAGTCATCATCATACTTCGGAAGACGAAAGTCTTGGGGCAATGCAGGCATTTAATCTCCTCCCGATTCTTATGGTCCGTCGCCATATGCCTGGACCGTTTGTAATGGCTCTGGAAAGTCAACGGGCACACCAGGCATTTGTATTTCTTGCCCATGTTATGCTGGTGCTTTTGATGGGTCTTTAGCTTGGAACGCGTCTCGAATTTCTCGCCGCACTCCGGGCATAGCAACCCTAAGTTTTCGTGAACTGTCTTCACGTGTAACCTCAAAAGATTCGCGTGTTTAAAGTGTTGCCCGCAAACATCGCACAAGATAGCCGAAGTCCCTTTGTGGTCTTTATTCGTATGATGAAGCAAGGGTCCAAACGTGTAGAAGCTTGCGCCGCAAGCGAGACAGTACACCGTGAAGTTGTCCAGTTTAAACGCGACCATGCAAATGCCGACGTCTTTGTTGTAAACCACTCCGTGTTGAGATATCAAGTGGTCTATCAGTTCGTACAGATCCGTGATGTTTTCGGGGCAAAGCTTGCACGATATACTCGATATGTCGACGTACACGACGGAGTCCCAGTAGTTGTTCATCGCTTGCTCTTTGATTTCGTCGCCTATGTGGACGTGCTGATGATTTTTCAAGTCTGACGGCTCTTGGAATATCTCGTAGCAGTAGAAACAGCGGTAGGAACTCTTCAGCCAGCGGAAAGGCATGACGGTAGACTTCAGGAGCACTTGCAGGACGTTGTTCCTCATGATTTTCCTCTTATCCTTCGGCGTCAGGGCGGGTCTGGGCGCCAACGCAGCCAGTACCAGTTCATCGTCAGAGTCTACTTCTTTGACAGCTCTCTGGCCACCTCTAGCTTCCCCTGCAAGTAAAACACGCTTGCATTTTAGTGGTTCCTTTATTACATTGACTAGAGGCAGCCAGATAGTGTCGAAATTACGTCTTCTCTACTTCTATAGGTTATGGGTCAAGCGATGTTATTTCAGTATTTGTTAAGCTAGATTTGATAGTGAGGTAAACTTTATTTTGGCTACGACTTTGAAGCAACTTCAGTGGTTGTTGCTAAAGGACAAGCTTTTGTGAAGGATAAACATTAACGAGATATTTTGAGAAACATCTAAAATACCGAGAAACCCAAATACCAAATACTAAGTCATTTGAATGTTGCAGAGTACTTATAGCAAAAAGAGACTAACAGTTTTTCCACCACTTTGGTATCATTAGGTAGTTTAATTGAAGCGAGTTTCCATTAATCGATGTATTTTATTATAAACCAAACGTTTAAATATTATCTAGAGTAACTGTTCAAAATAAATAAAAACCATGAAGTCAAAATTACTGGTATATTGTTTCTTTTAATGTATTCACACAGATAAATAAATAATTAAAAATCATGTTAAAATATCATTATTTTAGTTGTACATTATTTAAGTACTATTAAAATTAAGTGAGATCCAAATACGACGTACAAACTAAATTATCTTTTTGAAAATCTATCAATAATTAGGTATAATCATGGTTCATAAATCAGATTAAATGTAATAAATTTATTATAAATCACCTAAAAATCACAACTAGTATATGATTTCTCATACTCATCTTATTTCTACAATTGTTAAGTAAATTGATTAAGTAAGATCAAAATACCCCATCCTAATTAGTATATTTCAGAAAATCTATCAATATGTGTCTTAAATTAATCATCCAATCAAATACTCAAGTTCTGAATTTCATTAAAGCCTCAATAAAATCATCATCATTTAAAAAAAAAATTCATTAAAAATTATGATTTTTTTTATTAAATTAAAAATTAATAAAAAACATCATTGATTGTACCTAAATCATCTAAAAATCACTACTTTATTATGACTTCTCAAGCGCCTCTTACTGTTGTTAATTAAAGTGATTTAGATAACGTAAGATGAAAATACCACGTCTAAATTATATTTTTCAAAATCTATCAATAAAGTGTCTTAAATTAATTTCCGATCAACACAGTCAAGATTTGAATTACATTAAAATTTATAAATTAAGAAAAATAATAATTGATTGCTTTTAATTACTATCATAAGAAAACTTCTTCTGAGTGGATTATTTGTAAAGAAAATCTTTGAAACAAGAAGATAAGTGAGATCAAGTCTCAAGTCATGAAATACATAAGCGTAAAGTTAAACCTAATACTAGCGCAGATTCCTCGATTTCTTTAGCTATACTGTTCGTAATAATGTACATCTTTCTCATGTTTCTCCAAAGACTCCGCATCTATGAACCCATGTCTGCACCAACGACAAACCCGGCCAAAGTTACCCGTATGCACTTTGATATGGGCCCGCAAATTGCTGGACCTCCCAAACTTCACGTCACAAATGCTACACGTATAATTCTTCTCGCCGAAATGCTTACGTTTATGCAGTTTCAACATCCATTTAATACCGGTTTTGTATTCGCAAATGTCGCACTCGAATCTTGCATCCGCATGGACAGATTGTACATGCAACAACATCGCCCCTTTCGTTGTACAGACTTTAGGACAAAGTTCACATTTGAGTCTATACTTTTCGACGTTATGGATTTTCCCCATATGCACTTTCAACTGATATTGGCTCTTGAAATTGGCACTACACAAGTTGCATTCCACGGATTTCTGGATGCCGTGAATACGTTCTCTATGCTTGACAACTTGGTGTGCCGCGTCGAAGATCTTCCCGCAAATTTTACACTTATGACCGACATGCGCGTTTTTGATGTGTCGCTTTAAACGGATTTCGTCTATGTAACTCGCTCCGCATATCTGGCAGACGTACGTATGCTCCATGTGCTGTTTATACATGTGTCCCATTAGCGATGTGAAGTTATCGTATTTCTCGTCACACAAAACGCATTTCAGCATGTTCTTGTTCAGTCTGAATGGAAAAACGCATACGCCGACTGAACTATCGTATTCTTCATCGTGAATAGTGATTATATGCGCTATTAAGTCTTCTACGCTGGATAAAGATATGTCGCAGACTCGACAGGCTAAATGCGTCACGTCAATTTTGACGGGGACATGTTTGGAAATAATCTTTTGAGGTATAAACGCCTCTAAGTCCACCGCTTTATGGGTTATAGCCGTGTGCTCTTTGAGTGAGTCGCAGTCTTTGATTTCCTTGCCGCAATAGAAGCATCTGAACCCGCGTGTGTTCCAGTTAAACGGTAGCACGTTCCCGTAATGCAGCAACATCATTATGTTCCTGCGCACGGTCGCAAGGCGTTGCAAGTACGAGTCTTGGTTATCCGTCTTGATTGTAATTCCTGGAACGAGATTATTGCAACGTTTACGATTTTTAAACACAGTTTTCACGTTCCGTACCTCATGAGGTAAATATGGAACCAATATACCTATAGGATCGCTTTCTTGTTCGTCTTTTCTCAAAAACTGGTACGGTTAATTTTTAAGGCGATAATAACAAATTAACAAAAAAATTGAAAGTACCGCAGTATGGAGGATAACTATTCGACTCACACGGTTTCCAATTACACTTAAGGAGCTAATAATTTGGGACAACCATTTAAGAACTGATGAATGTACTTTTGTTAAAATGAATAACTCAAATAAATAAAAGACTAGGTATATTTATACATATTTATCTTCATAAGACATCAAATAATATCATTAAATACAATTTGTATGAGTTTGTTTGTGTATTTCTATAATAAATATTATCTTTATGTACAACAAGATTTTAAGTAGGTAGCTTTATAGTTCAAGTATATTTAAACATGACTTTACTTGTTGTTAGTCCGCAAGCGACGATTTCCGCTATATGTTGCGACGTTTAGCGGAAATTTTGACAAATGGCGCTACTTTTTTGCTTAAGGTTGACTTAAATTGTTCCGATGGGCTCATTCAACCCCAGGTTCATATCGGTGCTTCTACCGATCAATTTAAACAGTTTCTTCCACAGTCTCAAACTCCCTCTCAAGTTCCAACCTGGTGATCTCCACCAGTTCTCCATCATCCAACTCATCAGCGACACTTATTCCCTGCTCACTGACATACTCCGGATGACGCGTCCTAAAATGTATCCTCAAATTCGGACGATGCGCGAACTCCTTCCCACAAACCGTGCAAATGTACTTCTTCTGCCCAGTATGAGTCAAGAAGTGAGAATTCAAATTGCTCTTTTTAGAGAATTTCTTGCCGCAGACTGTACAAACGAAATTTTTATCCCCATTGTGTTTCAGCATATGCAGTTTAACGTCGTAGGGGCCAAAGAATTTGTCCCCGCAAACTTGACACTCGACATTCTTCTCTCTCAAATGCACACGTCTCATGTGCCGGGACATGATGCTCTCTTGTGGGTAAACTTTGGGGCAATACGGACACTTTATCTTCAACTCCTCCACGCCATGTACGTTGGCTAAGTGCAGTTTCTTGAAATATGGACTCTTGAAAGTTTCCGGACAGTGTGGGCACGTGGACAGATTGATCATATGCACGTTCTTCTCGTGCAACGTCTTTTTGGACAACGTAGCCAAACTTATGCCGCAGTGTTCACAAGTGTAACCGCCTTCTCTATGGTAGTATCTGTTGTGCATTTTCAAATGGTTTTCGCCTTGGAAGCTCGTGCCGCATACATCGCAGATGTAGTCATGAGATAAATGGTGTTTGTTGGCGTGCCGGAGCAAATATTCGAAGAAAATGAATTTGATGTCGCAAATTGGACAGGAAGGCTGTTCCTTGTTGAGTTTAAAAGGCAGGAGACAGTTGGGGACGCTCACATCGTATTCGGCGTCATGGGCTATTATTAAATGATTGATAAGTTGCTCCAAAGTGTCTAGAGGTTGCGTGCAAAGTTTGCAGGATATATCTGTGACGTCAATTTTGACTGCAGCGTCTTTGTTTCTGTTGTTCTTTGTCCTGTCAAAGACAACCAGTTCTAGATTAACATACTGGTGCATTAAAGCTGTGTGCTCTCTTAGAGCGACTGGGTCCTTCATAGGTTCGGTGCAATAGAAGCACCGGTACTTCCCCTTGTACCACATGAACGGCGTAACGTTACTGTATTCGAGTACGTATTCCACATTACGCCGTTTGGCTAAAAGTTTGCGCATCATCTCGGTTTTCTTATTTCTGTCCTCCGACGTGCTCATTGCACCTGCAAAGAAATTCGGCTTTTACTAAATCTGTTTCAATGTCTTTTTTCATTCGCTCCACTAGTATTATATTGGTGTTCGTTTTGAGATGATTTTTCTTGTTTAAGTTTTGGAGGCTCTCTCACAGTCCGTACAAGGTTTAATTGTAGGCTGATGATGAATGCGATACAATTCCTTCTTTATTCACCTGGAAGTACTAATATCTTTCGTTATCTGTATTTTCTCTTGTTTTTGTTGAGTTCTTACGATATTAACAGGCATGGTCTTATAGCAAATACCAGCTTCCTTCTAAGAATGTAGAAATTAATTTGTAAATAAGATATATAATTAATCCCAACACAACACGCAACAATATTGAAAGTTTAATTCAAAAGTTCCAGTAATACTCAAGCCAGACTAAATTTAATAACGAATCAAATTTTTCACTCGCAGCGGGATTTGAACCCGCGTCCCCCAGCTCTCGCGGCTGGGTGCTCTAACCACCCACGATGCCATACGAGCCATGCATCCCTCTGCGATGTAATTTCGATTCGTACTATTAGGTCCTAGGCAGGACTATCTATCCTATCTATGTCCTATCTATTTGTGAAACGTAACAGTTTCAAACTAATTTCGAAGGCTCATAATTTCATATGAAGCAAGCTTCGAACGAGAGATGACACATTGCTGTTTTTAACTAATTATCTTTTTGATTAGTGAAAATTTTGATTCGTATTTAAATTTATTGGAATTATGTCCTAAGTGTGTATAACACTAATCACAAAAAGATAATTAGTCAAGCCAGACTATTCCGCAACTCTAAATTGAATTAATTTTAATTGTATTAGTGTGGAGTTCAATTGCTTTAATGTGGAGTGTAGACGGACTTAACTCTATTTCGCTCTCTCTAAGGAAGAGGCATCTAAAGGAGAATAACCAAAGGTAGGAATAGTCTAGGAAAATAAAATAGTGTATTTCAAGAACCATAGGCACTAGGAATTTGTTTTTCATATCCGCACATTTCGTGTCGTACTGATTTTACTAAGAAGTACAACTTGTTTGTTCGCCTATAACTTTAGAATCCGGATGTTAATTAAAAAAAGTAGGTAATAACTGTAGGAGTTAATGTGGAGACCGTAGTCTATATAAAAAATAAATAATACCTACCTACTTAGTTTTTGAAGTCGGTGCCATCAGCCATACTCAAAATGATTTGCGAATTTTGATTTAGCACCGACTTCAAAAACTAAGTAGGTAGGTAAGTATATCCAGATTTATTAGAAAATTATTTTTTGCTTTTCAGTGGGTTGGTTTTTTGAAGGCGGTTCCTTTTTTTAAAAAAAGAAATAGAATTATCATGTGTTTTAAATGCGATTTTTTTTTATTTATTCTTTTATTTCATACTTTTAGTGATAGCTTTTTAGTGATAACTATACAAGCCTAAAACTAACCACTAAAAACATATCATATCATAGTGTAATACTGACTTTGACATACCTAGGTACTATTATTCTGTATGCCTAATGACGAGGATGAGAAATGTTGTTTTGTGAAAGATCAAATAGATCGGTTCAGCTAAACACGAGATAATCACGGACAAACATAAATACCAATATATCGATCAAACTAAGAACCTCTTGTTTTTTAAGTCGGTTAATATACTAAAACCTTCTCCAGAATGTTTGTTACATTCTGGAGATGGTTTTCTGGAGAATACTTTCCTGAAAACCGCATCAAAATCGGTTCAGCCAAACGTGATATAATCGCGGACAAACATACATACATACATACGGGTCGAATACAGAACCTTCTTTTTTTTGAAGTCGGTTAAAAAAATAAAGTTTGGGTTTGATTCAGCTTGATACGGGATACCATATATTACGCATACCATACCGATACCATACGGGATACCATATATACGCATTATCCTTTTAGACATGTTTTTATTCTTTGTTAGGTAATATATAAATTAAAACTATTTACGATATTTTAATGTCTTTTATTGGACCTTAAATTAAGGATTACATTAATTACGCGGCGATTACTTATTTTAAAATACCACCATAACTTACAATCACTAATAATTACAAAATATAGAAAAAACTGGCAAGTTAACATAAGTAAATATTTATTTACAAAAAGTAATACTGACTAAAGGAGCTTCATTGTAAATGCATTATAAATTTAGAATGTAAAGCATGATTTTTAGTTTATATTTATTTGCGTTATTTTTTATTTAATTTTCAAAATTATTTCACGCTTAAAAGTTAAAACCATTTAAAAAATAACATAGTTTCATAGCGACTGGCGCAGCGCACAGTATAATGAACATGCATACATATTGTAAAAATTATTTATTACTAGCTGACCCGGCAAACGTTGTTTTGCCATTAGGGATATTAAAAAAAAGATAAACTGCTCTCAGACCTAGTGATCAAGCTGACCCGGCAAACGTTGTTTTCCCATTAGGGATATTAAAAAAAAAAAGATAAACTGCTCTCAGACCTAGTGATCATACACTGATAATTTCATAACAATCGGTCCAGCCGTTTCGGAGGAGTTTGGTTACAAAGAAAATCGAGAGAATTTTATAATATTAGACTAGCTGACCTGGCAAACGTTGTTTTGCCTTATACATTTTTTTCTCACTTAGGATCATGAAATATAGATAACAACCCGCTCCCGGATCCAGAGATCACACCCTGAAAGTTTCGTAACGATCGGTCCAGCCGTTTCGGAGGAGTTTGGTTACAAAGAAAATCGAGAGAATTTTATATATTAGAAAGAAGATAGCGCAAAATGTAAAGTTATAATAATTAATAACACCCCTCTTTTTACGTGCGGGTAAAAAATGTTGTCGACCAAAAGTTGTTAGCATAAATAATGAGAACTTGGGTGCGAAAACTCCTTGATGTTATTTACAGACACTCACTATTTTTATTTTAAACTGTGGTGGTTAGCACAGAAACTGTGTATAACACATAATAAAGTAAACAAAATATACCATGATGTACTTATTCTAAATAATATACATTTTATAGATTTTATGGCACCTGTCGATTACTTGCTCACAAAATGTATAGGCAGCGGGGCTAGACAAAGTAACAGTCGTTCAGCGTTCACGACAGTAGATAAAATGTATGGACCAAACAAGTGACTGTAGGAAAACCACGCCTTTTCGAATAAGGTTCATCATTAGAAAACTGTGTTAAAAATTTAAATTTTGAAGGGCAGCAGGCGTTATTTTGCGGAAATCCAGTAGCGGGTTATAGCAAAACAAGTTAATCTTTCCTGCAAATTGAAATTTATTATCTGGATCTTATGACAAGATATTACTATAAAATCATCATGTCAAGTTTAAACATGCCCGTACTTTCTATGCATTTCTTTATGCGAATTCAAATTACTGCGCCTAAGAAAAGTCTTTAATCATGTGCTTTTGTTTGTGGTACTGAGACTGGAACTTTTCGGGGCATTTCGAGCATTGAAAGTCCTTAACGTTGTGGCATTTCGCTTTGTACCACCCTAGACACCACCACACCACAGATATTATGGCAATTTTAAACATGCCCGTACTTTCTATGCATTTCTTTATGCGAATTCAAATTACTTCGCCTTAAGAACGCCTTCCCGCAAACCTCGCAACTGAAGTTCCTCTCGCCTTTATGCTTGACCATATGCAGCCTTAGAAGGTAGTTATCAAAAAACTTCTCATTGCACACCGAGCAAGGGACGTTTTTCTCCTTCAAATGAGTGCGACGGATGTGGTCCTTCATGAAAGAGTTCCTCGTGAACATTTTCCCGCAATGGGTACATTTGTGGCCAATCTCGTGCTCCTTAATCATGTGTTTTTGTTTGTGGTACTGAGACTGGAACTTTTCGGGGCATTTCGAGCATTGAAAGTCCTTAACGTTGTGGCATTTCGCTTTGTGCCGCCCCAGACACCACTGGTTCTTGTATTTGGCACCGCAAACGTCGCAAGCGCATGCGCCTGTATGAGCGTACGTTATATGAACGTTTAGATTGGCAACATTTTTGAAACTCCGCCCACAGTAATCGCATATCTTATTATTGTTACTGTGCTCGGAATTTATGTGGCGGAGGAGCGTACCGAAATATCGGAACACGCTCGGGCATATGTTACAAGGGATATTGTCTTTGACAATTTTGAACGGATCAAAACACCCCGTTATCGATTTGTCGTATAACGCGTTGTGTTTTGCAATCAAATGATCTATTAGATCCTCCAAATTGTCTATAGTTTCGTAACACACTTTGCAAGATAAATTTGCCACGTCTATCTTGACAGTGATCCTTTCACCTTTGCATTTCTTCATGCTTTTATCTTTAAGATCACAAACGGGATGCTCGGATACGACGTGGGTTTTTAATTCGTCAAACTCGACAAAGTTTTTAGAACAGTGAAAGCAGGAGAATCTAGAAAAGAACCTAAACGGTATCGCTGTTGACATGTTCAATATACATTGAATGTTCTTTCTGATTTGAGTTATATCTCTCTTCTTTTTAGGCTGTAGGGTTTCTTCTGGGAACGCTTCTATGACCTTGAGGTTTTTCATCTTGCATTTTCTCAAGTGATGCTTTAAGCTTGGGACGGTTTTGCATTGTTTCGAACAGTATGTACACAGCTTTTCACTGCTACCATCTGGATGATCAGCTAAAATATGCTTTTGGAGCAAAGTATAAGACGGGAACTTTGCATTGCATAGCTTGCATCTGCGAAAATGATGGCTGTTCTGATGATTGTTTAGTAAAATCTTGGTTGGGAATACTTCTGAACATTCTTCGCAAGTGTGCCCACCGTCTTTGTGATAATTCCTCAAATGCACAGCCAAGTCTCTCTTCTTATTAAAAGTCAAGCCACAGTTATCGCATATAAAACTATTTTTAGGGTGCGCGATATTCGTGTGCGTGATCAAATTCCCGAAATACGTAAACTCTTGGTCGCACAAGTTACACCGGCAGTCCGCCAATCTGTACTCCTGAAATGGTATATCCACAGATTTGTCGTATTCCAAATCGTGTTTGCCGGTCAAATGGTCGATAATTTCGTTGAAACTCCTGAAGGGTTCGGAACAGATTTCGCAGGCTATTTCCGATATATCGATTTTGAGCTCTATGTGGTTGCCTTTGATGAGTTTTAGCGAGTGATCCGTGGTGTCGCAATGGCCGTGGGATTTTGTGTGTTTCCTAAACTCAACGTAGTCGGTAAGGCTCGCGCCGCAATAGAAGCAAAGGTGCTTCCCGCGCCACTTGAAAGGCAATATTGTGGTGTGGTTGAACAGAGTTTGCAAATTTTTCCGTCTCCGCACAGATGTGCAGTCCTCGAACGGGGCTTCATCTGTAAAGAAATTGTTCTCGCTTCAGAATCCTCCTTTAGAAATTTTACACAGCGCTCTTGAAAGCGAAAGACTTTTATTTGTAGCTTCCTTCTTCTTGTTCACGTGACATATCCATTGTTTTGGGACGAGATTCGTTCCAAAAATTGATCGTGGAAAGACATAACTGTTTAAAGTGCCATAAATCCTTTCAATGTTATATTTTGGTGAGAAATTAGTATTAAATGCCTCTAATAGTACATTTTCTAATTACGAAACTCATTGAAGTGCTATTGTCTTTTCAAATCCTTCTGGTAACCAACCAAGTAAAATTATAAGTCAAAGAGTAAAGTTGTCTTATATGTATTTAATTTTCAGTGCTTATCTGTATTATACAACGTGTAAATGGAATGTTCATTAAAATAGCGGTATAAGGAATTCAAAGCAGTTAAAGAAATCCAAGAAAACCTGTCCAGAAGTTAATATCTTCTTTCAAGAACCTCCCAGAAATTATACTTGATATTGATTATTTCTAATATGCGAAGCCATGTGACCCTTCAAATTTTTCTTCCACAAGAACTTCTTCCCGCAAACGTCGCAGTGGAAATTTCTCTCCCCGTAATGTTTGACCATGTGCATTTTCAAACGTTGCGCGTCGAAAAATTTCTCATGACACAACGAACATTGGACGTTCTTCTCTTTCAGATGAGTACGCCTTATGTGGTTCACCATGAAGGAGTTTCTGGTGAAAAGTTTGTGGCAATAAGTGCATTTATGTCCAGTTGTGTGAACGTCTATTTTGTGCCTCTGCATCTCGTGCACTGACGTGAATTTCTCTTTACACGTCTCACACGCCACTATTTTGTTCCCGTGGATACGACCCAAGTGAGTTTGCAAGTAATTATTCGATGTAAATTGTAAGTCACACGATTCGCATTTGAAATGCGCGACTTTATGTTGTCTAGAGATGTGGGATCGCAAATTCGGTAAATTCCTAAACGATACACCGCAATGGACACAAATGTTTTTGTTATCGGTATGCTTATTCCCCACGTGGTTTAATAACGTTCTGAAATATCTGTACACTTCCCCGCACATTGGGCAAGGGAAGTTTTCTTTAGCTAGTTTGTATGGTTGCAGGTTAACCGTAACCGATTTATTATAATTAATTTTATGTTCGCATATCAAATGATCTATCAGAGAGTCTAAGTCTTGTAAAATTTCAAAGCATATTTTGCAGGATAAAGCAGAAATGTCCACTTTGATGCCTCCGTCATGTCTGTTGCGGAGTTTCATAGATTTGAGTTTGGTGTCGCACAGGGGGTGTTCCATTATCGTATGATGTTTAAGATCGTCACATTCGTTGAAATCTTTGGGGCAATAGAAACATCTGAACCTACTCATGAAATATTTAAACGGTACAGCGGTTGACATGTTTAGAATACACGCTAAGTTGTCTCTGATTTGTTTCACCGAAGGCTTTCTGTCATAGTCCAGAACAACTAATCCGTTTGCATCTTTGTCTACATTGCATTTAGCTGCATGCTCGACGAATTCTGTTCGATCACCATTAAAGGAACAGAAACCACATACAAGAACTGTATCTGTGTGAGTTGATTCAATATGCTGTAAACGTTTTTTTAGCGACGGGAAAGGTTTGAAACAAATGTTACATAGAAACGGATGAACATTGCTTTTGTGGCTCAAAAGTTCCGAACTCGTTGAGAAGTTTAATGCACATTTTGAACATGTGTACTGATTTCTGTGTTTGGTCCGAAAATGGGCGTCTAAATCTCTTTTTTTGTTGAACTTCTGCTGGCATTCGACGCAGACTAAACAATCGTTCGGATGGTCTGTGTTAACGTGATTAACCAATTTGTTAAGATAACTAAATTTCTGATCGCATAAAAGGCAGTTTAGATCTGACAACCTGTATGACACTATTGGCAACTTCACATCTTTGTTATACGGCAAATTGTGTTTATTAATTAAATGATCAATTGTCTGATCGAAGTCAGGTAATGTTTCATGGCACAGATTACAAGCAATTTCGGAAACGTCTATTTTGACTTCTGCATCAGCTGCTTTGACAAGTCTAAGAGCCCGACTGTCATCTGAACACCGTCCATGGTTTCTTGTGTGTTGTCTTAATTCGTTGTACTCCTTCACGTCTTTTCCGCAGTAAAAACAAATGTACTTTCCGCGCCATTTGAACGGTATTATGGATGTGTTGTTGAATAATATCTGAAGATTTGATCTTCTTAACTTATTCGCGCTACATTTCTTGACTGGTCGGTTACATGGTAAACCTGGAAAGAAAAGTTTCCATGTTTTCAATTGCATCCAAACTCTTGATAAATCCTTACACATTTTCGTTATTATAAAAAGATATTGCACAAAATTGGCACGGAGTCCTTTTACTTGTGTAATTGTTTCGAGAACATTTGATTATATGTACTAATGTTTAATTTCCTATGCTTTTTTTCCACTTCATCTAAACTGCTACATCTGGATCAGGACTTTTTGAATGTAAAGCCATATGGCCTCTCAAATTCTTCTTCCACAGGAACTTTTTGCCACAGACGTCACAGTGAAAGTTCCTTTCACCGTTATGTTTAACCATATGCGTTTTCAGGCGCTGCGAGTCAAAGAATCTTTCGTAGCAGATCTGGCATTCGACATTTTTCTCCTTTAAATGCGTTCTTTTTACGTGGTCCACCATAAAACAGTTGGATGTGAACAATTTGTTGCAGTAAACGCATTTATGACCAGAACTGTGCGTGTTTATCATGTGCCGTTGCATCGCGTAGTTTGACGCAAACTTCTCTTTACACTGTGGGCATTTGAAAACTTTGAACCCATGCGCCCTACCTAAATGCGTCTGCAAATACTTGTTTGAAGGGAACTCTAAACTGCAAACGTTACATTTGAAACTGCCCGTTGTTTTGTGATGGTTGGCGATGTGGACGCGTAGATTTGGCAGATTCCTGAATGATTTCCCACAGTGCATACAAATATTTTTATTGTCAGTATGAAATTGTCCTACGTGTTTCAATAATGTGCTGAAATGAGTGTAAATATCGCCGCAAATCGGGCAGGGATAGTTATCTTTCACTAGTTTATAAGGTTGTATATTACAATCTATTCTTTTATCGTATTGTGCCTTATGTTCTTGTATGAGGTGATCTATTAGGGTTTCTAGATTTGGTATATTCTCGAAGCAGACTTTACAGGAAAGAACGGACGTATCTATCTTGACGCATCCCTCTTGTCTATTCCGTAGCCTCATACTTTTTAAGTTTGTCTCGCAAATCGGATGGTTAACAATAGTATGTTCGCGTAACTCTAGACAATCCGTAAAATCTTTGGGACAATAAAAACATCGGAATCTGCTCATGAAATATTTAAACGGTACAGCCGTTGACATGTTTAATATGCACGCTATGTTTTTTCTAATTTGTATTACAGCTGGTTTTTTATCTTCCTCGCCTACACTTAAATCTCTCTCAGTAATTTTATCAATTTCTTTATCAGTACATTTGGCGGCATGCCTTAAAAAACCTAATTGAGTACTCATAGATTTCAAGCAAAACCCACACTTTAGAGCATCACCTGTGTGTTCAGTTTTCATATGTTTTAATCTCTTCTTTTGATTCGAGAATCTTCTAAAACAAATATTACACACTGCAACATGTGCTTTTACTTTATGCTCTTGCAATTCTGTGTGCGATGTGAATCTTTTTGGACATTTGAGACATTTGTGATCACTCTTGTGTTTCACCCTCATATGAGCGTCTAAATAACCTTTTCTTATAAATTTCCTATGACATACACTACAATCTAAAGCTTGATTTGGATGTTCACAGTTCACATGTACGACTAGTTCGCTCACGTGATTGAATTTCTGTTCGCACAAAATACATTGCAGATCTACCAATTTATACTTCATTATAAGCAGCCTAACATTTCTATCGTAAGGAAGTTTATGTTTAGTTATCAAGTGTGTTACAATCTCGTCTAAATTAGCAAACGCTTTATTGCACAGTTCACAGGTTATGTCCGATACGTCAATTTTAACTTCTGCATCGTCCGTTTTGATGAGTCTAATCGACCGATCTTTTTCCGAACACGGCCCGTGGGCTTTCGTGTGATTCCTCAAATCATCGTAAATGGGTAGCTCCTCGCCGCAATAGAAACATCTACATTTGCCGCGGCATTTGAAGGGGATTATCGACGTGTTGTTGAATAGTATCAGAAGGTTCCGCCGCCTTAGAGTATTCGGACTGAGCGTTTTGGACGTTCCTTTAATACCTGAAAAGAAATTTTGTCCAATGTAAAATGTACCCTTAATGACTTCCATCAAAGACCATCTTAAACACAAAAATAATCAATACTGGATTCAATCACCGGAATTATTTACTTTTAATTAATATCGTTGAGGGTACTTTTACATTTCTAAAAATAACACGTTTGGATTTTCTTGAGACGCGCTGCATCGCACTAATACATTCTAAATTCTAATTTGACGTACTTAAAACATACAGACATCGTAACATTGCTGATTTTAAGCTAAGCTTGTTCTCTCGGTACAACGGAAGCCCAAAGAGGAATTGAGCTAAGCTAACAAATAGTATCAAACACACTTTGATAGGAGACAGCATTGTTATGATTTCTATGCCTCGAACTATCAGGCTGTATCAAACTATTGATTGACCACATTGCTATTTGCGAGTATTTTAACCACAGACCCCAATTAATGTAGATGCGATAAGACTAAGCAATGTCAAAGACAATAAAGGTCGGTTCAAGTGTCTGGAAATTTATTCCGTTCATGAGACACCATGTGCCCCCTCAAATTCTTCTTCCATAAAAATTTTTTACCGCACACATCACAGTGGTAATTCCTCTCGCCTATATGCTTCACCATATGGACATTTAAAAGGGCACGATCGAAGAATTTCTCCTTGCAAACGTTGCATTCGACGTTCTTCTCTTTCAAGTGCAACCGTCTCACATGGTTCTTCATATGCGAGTTTCTGGTGAAGAGTTTGTGACAATACTGGCATTTGTGACCGAAACCGTGTGCATCTATTTGATGCCGCCTCATCATGTAATTTGAACCAAATTTTTCAATACACTGCGTGCAGTTAAACTTTTTTGTTCCGTGAACGTTCGCTTGGTGACGTTTCAGCTTCTCTAAATTCCAGAACTCCATATTGCAATCTGGGCATATGCAAGCCCTAGTTCGATGGTAACGCGACATGTGGGCCCGATAGTTGGGATGCCCTCGAAATGTCAAACCGCAGTGAGCGCATACTATGTTATTATCCGTATGAATCTCATTCATGTGTTCTAGAAGCTTTTTAAAGTATCTAAACACAGCGTCAGGGCATAAAGGGCAATGCATGTTGTCCTTTACAATTCTAAAAGGCTGCAGACACTGTATAGACTTATCATACGTTGCTCCGTGATTTGCAATTAGATGATCAATAAGATCACCTAAATCTCTAAGATTTTCGAAACACAATTTACAAGTGAGATTAACAATGTCTATTTTAACATTGACTTCTTTTCCTTTTATATTCTTCATAACTTTAGATTCTGCGTTAAAACTAGAATGATCTGTTACCGTGTGGACTTTTAAGACATCAAAATCAGCGTAATCTTTAGAACAGTAGAAGCAACGAAAGTGATTTTTGAAGAATTTAAAAGGTATCGCAGTCGACATGCTGATCACTGAGGCAATGTTCTGTCGAACTTTATACGGTGTCGTGTTCTTTTCGTAAACCACACTTGGTTCTTTTTTAAGGCCACATTTATTTAAGTGCAATTGATAACCTAATTTAGATGTAAGTATTTTAGAACATTTAGGACAATTCAGACTACATTTAATTTTATCCTTCGAACTATTTTTACTAAATTGTGTAACTTTATCAGTAACAACGCAAACTTCGTGAAACTCATGTATATGTCGTTGTAAAACGGAATAATTTGTGAATCTTTTATTGCAGTCAACACAGTATATTTCATCTAATCTAAACTTCCTAAACTCTACATTACTAGCGGCATCTTTATAACCATGAGAGAATATGAAATGGTCAATCAAGCTACTGAATTCCTCTAAATATATTTCACAGATATGGCATTTGAGCTCAGATATATCAACATTGATGGCTCGGGAGGTTGAGTCAGGGAAGAAATTTGTGGAAGAGTAATGGGACTTTGAATGCGTTTTGAAATCATCGTATTGATAAATGATTTCGCGACAAAAAAAGCAAGACAATCCGTTATTTAACTCGAATGGGATGATACTCGTATTGGTAAAGATATTTTGTAGATTTTGACGCTGCTTCGCCGATAGTCCGGACGGGGAGACCGATTGCAATTTACAATCTGAAAACAAATAGCTATACTTTATGCTTCGATTATAAATTGCATAGAAAAGGGACATCTAGGGACCATGTATTGTGAAGAGATTCCTAGAAAATAACGCTTTTGAGATAGTATATTTCTCCTATTACAATAAATTAATTTGTGCTATGCAGTCTTTTGCATACCTTTTAAAACTTAATAAGAATAAAATATCTCGAATCTAGAGTATTCAAGTCAGGTCAGTTAGGTATAACAAACGATGTTTAAATAATAATGTAAGTAATTCAGAGTATTGTTGTCAGGCGAATACAATTTCTAGTTTTGACATTGATATAAGTTTAGTAAAAATTAGGAAAATTCAACGAGTAATATAGAAGACATTATTTAGATTAAGTATTACATAGCGACATAATAGAGTAAGTACATATTTGAAACATTTACAATGGCTTTCTGGTAATACATGTATTGGCCTCTTTTTGTTAGTTAATATCTAAGATCATACTTATTACATGAAAACATATTATACTTAAAATTCTAAGCATTTTAAAAATCTTTGGTAGCGAAAGAAACGAGTTATCTGTCTACTCGCACATCCTGGGAAGCCTAGTTCCCAAAAGTAGATTTTCTTTGGAAGATCCGGGAAATCAAGTGCGCGTTCGATTTTAAACCCTTTCCTAATTTAAATAAGGTACATAATTGCCTCAACCATTGTGCAAGATATTGAGGTAAAGATTGCGGATGTGTGAGTGGTTATGCCATTTTCGTTCATTGTATAAGAGTATCTCTTATACAATGTATACATTTTTTTTACACAAGATAATGTCACATAGAGACATCGAATTATTTTGTTTGAATGAAAACAATACTAAGTTATAGAACAAAAGTTGTTAGTGTTTATGAAAGGAACTACCGTCCGAGAGAATTTTGTTTTTACTTTTATATTCAATGCAAGCCTAGGAATTCACGTAACTAGTCGATGCTTTCGTGAAGTGAAATGTTTAACAAACGTCGCGACATTTGCGTCTTTACTCACGACGACACGAGAACTCACTCCTCCCGCTCTTCTACTTACACACTCACGCCTAAAACGTCACGCCAAAGTGAAGTCAATGGTAAAGTGAAGTGAATTTGAACACTCAGTGTATCAAAACAATACGCGAATCGCCTAGCTGCATCAAGATGATGCCTCGATGTCAACAGTACATTTCACATCGGACTAATCTGTTTGTTATGTCTGGCCATATGTGTGCGAAGACTCTTCCTCCAGTAGAATCTCTCCCCGCACAAATCACAGTGAAAGTTCTTCTCCCCACTATGTTTCACCATGTGACGACGCAAGAGAATATTGTTGAAGAACTTCATACCACATATCGAACATTCAACATTTTTCTCCTTCAAATGCGTCCGTCGTATGTGATCCCTCATGAAGGAGTTCCTTGTAAACAGTTTGCCGCAATAGCTGCATTTGTGACCGGAATCGTGGGCTTCGATTAAATGTTTCTGACGCAAATACTGCGTCGCAAAACTTTCGGGACACTTCGGGCATTTAGCAGCTTTGACTCCGTGGGATTTCGCCATATGCATATACAACCTGGATGGTATATTGCATTCAGCATTGCATATGGAGCATTTAAACCTCCCGTCTCTATGATGCCTCCAAATATGCACCCTTAAATTCTGATCCCGTCTAAACGTTTGACCGCAATACACGCATATTATATTATTATTTGTGTGTTCGTTGTTCATATGCTTGAGTAAAGTTCCGAAGAATCGAAAAACTTCGTTGGGACAAATCGGGCATGCCATGTTATCTTTGATTAATCTATAAGGCTGCAGGCACGTGGTGATCGATTTATCATAATTCGCCTGGTGTTTTAATATCAAATGATCTAGTAGATTCTCCAAATCGCTCATAGATTCGAAGCAAATCTTGCAAGCTAGCGAGGAAATATCAATTTTGACGCATGCGACGGACTCTCGGCATTTTCTGATGCATTTTTCCTTAACATCACATATGGGATGCTGCATCAAAGTGTGTTCTCTCATTGAATCCGAGTCGGGGAAATCTTGGGAGCAATAGAAACAGTTGAATTTGTTTTTGTAGAAATTAAACGGTACGGCTGTAGACATGTTTATGACGGTGACGATGTTTTCTCTGATTTGTTTAACGCTAGGTCTTTTTGTGCTTTCGTAGTTTGTGTCCAGATCCATGTCGTATTCTTCTTTCTTCACGCCTTTTATTTCGAAGATGTCTCCTTTACATTTGCGTAAATGCATTTTGAGGCCTTGTTTCGTATGAAATTCCTTGTAGCATATATCGCATTGCAAGGAACCATCGTCTGGATGCTCTATCTCCATATGCTTTTGTTTTAACACAGCTGAGGGTAGTCGTAAATAACAAACGCTGCATCTCGTCATGTGTCTGTTGATCCTGTGTTTTCTGAGTATGTTGAGGGAACTAAAACTTTGGGGGCACGCATCGCATACGTAACCTCCTTCCCTGTGATAGTTTTTCATATGGGAGAACAGGTCTCTCTTTTTGTTGAACTTTTGGTCGCATTTATCGCAGATGAGGCAGTTTTTAGGATGGTTACTATTGACGTGAGACACTAAGTAGCCGAAGTAACTAAACTTTTGATTGCACACCAAACAACTGAGATCCACTAATTTATACTCTTCTAATGCCATTTCGACATTTCTGTCGTACTCTAAATTATGTTTGCGGAATAAATGGTTGAGGAGGTCATCTAAGTTTGAAAATTCTTCGCTACAAATCTCGCAAGCGATTTCGGATATATCGATCTTGATTTCCATGTTCTGTCCACCTTTCAGGACCTTTAGAGAGTGATCCATAGTCGAGCAATTGCCGTGGGATTTCGTATGCTTCTTTAGCTCGTTATACTCTGTGATATCTTTGCTGCAATAGAAACACAGGTATTTCCCGCGCCATTTAAACGGTATAATCGCCGTGTTGTTGAACAACAACTGCAGATTCCTCCGTCTACGCATCGAGGACGATTCGCAGCCGTTACGTTTCCGAGGTTTAACATCTGAAAAGATATTAGCAACTTTAAATGTACCCTTGTAAAGTTCAAACTTTAATGCAGAAAATATGGCAAAAAAGAACATCTTAAAATTTTCGATAAAAGACAATATTAAAGGGTACATTTAAAGGCATCCCTAAACTTAAATTCTAGAACTAGTCAGAAGATATACTTAATTCCTATCTTGATTTATTGAGCCTTTGCAAATAGACTTTCTAGTTACATTAAAAAATAGTGGACAATTACTTAACCTAATCATGAAAAATGCGAAACCTATTTCATTTTCGACTAGCCTATGATACTTCTTATTCAAAAATTCACCAATCACCATTCGCAAAGGCACTTATGAGTAATCGAAATTTTTCAAGTCATATTCTCTATTAAGTACTCGTATATACAAAATACTTTGAGGCTATCTGTGACAAAAAAAACTTGTACTTGCAACTTGATATTATTGCAATATTAACTGGTTGATTAACTGGTTGATGATGGTAGTAGGGCAAATGGAAGATACGATATAATATTGGGCACCGGCATTGGAGAATATCTTCTCTATACTAACCATATAACCTTATAAGTGTGTCTAACTTTAAGATTTTATAGTATCTGGGTGATGCACCGTCATATGCAATTGCAGACTATTACTCTGCAAAAACGCTTGATGACACAACGTACAAACAAATCTCCTATCATTACTATGAATACGCAAGTGATCCCTTAACGTCTGTTTCCTTGCGTACGACTTATTACAAACTTCGCACTGATGAATTCTCTCCCCAACATGCTTTATCATATGTTTTTGTACTTGAGCCTTAGAAAAGAACCTCCGGTCGCATAGAGAACACGGGAATTTCCTCTCTTTATCATGTACTTCTTTAATGTGCGCATGCATTTTACTCTTTATGTGGAAGGATTTCTCGCAAACCGGACACTTTGATACGCCTACTTCAATGTTATGTATTGCAGTGTGATGTCTTTTACGCGAGAGATAACTCTGGAAAATTTCCGGACAAAAACAGCATTTTATCGACTTCCTTTTGTTGTGTACGGTGCATTCGTGGTTGGTTTTTTGTGTAAGGGAATCGAAAATTTCCGGACATAGGTAGCAACGGAATCCTGAACCGTGGCTTAATGTGTGGCATCGTAATCTGTCTTGGCTTAAAAAAGACTTCCCGCAGACTTCACATACGTAATTACCAAAGTGTTCGTTAATATGTTGATTGAGTTTGATGAAATACTCGAATTCTTTTTTACACAACGCACATTTGTGTTCTTTATCTGTTATAATGTATGGCACAATACCAAAGTCTGCATTCCCGTTAAATTTAACATCATGTTTGACTTTCAGATGATCTATTAGTAGGTTAATATCTTCGAAAGTTGCATCACAAATTCGGCAGGTAATATTTGAAACGTCAATTTTGACTTTTTCGTCCCTTTTGAGGTATGAAACGGCTGATTTTACGTTTGAAGTTTTATGATCGTTTCTGGTATGCTCTTTTAAGGGTTGCATCGTTTTAAAGGTCCGGTGACAGAAGAAGCATAGAAAGTTATGGCGGTGCCACTTAAAAGGTACCACTGTAGAAGATTCTAGAACGATTATGGCGTTCTTTTTCATTAAACGGTTGCGTTTTGTCGCCGAAATTTGTGTGTTTGAGGACTTAGTCGCCGCCTCTGTCGCCGTGTCTTGGCTTTCTTGGCGATTTTGACCTAAAACCAAATGTTTTCATGTGATGAAATTACGACTTCTGGTTTTGCATACTTTTGTTAAGTAATATTATGGTTTACGCAAATTTTCTTTGTAAGAAGTAGGATGCAAATTGCAATATGTATTTGATGTTTAACTTGTCTTTTCAAGATGGTGGGGAAAATAATTCAATGATTTTAACTTTTAAGAACTTTTGAGCTATGTTCGTTACATTTTTATAAACTAAATTGTAGTTGGACTACTTTAAACTGATTTTAAAATAACGAGGAAACGTTAAGTGAATACTTTCTTGTACTTATTATTATTGTTCGAAACTTATAAAATAAAGATCAATTGTTATTGATTGATTGAATGGTTTATGATAATTTTCTTTCTTTTACTTATTTTGTGGTCATCAAATTTTTTAGTAATCATTTTTTAGTAAATTAGACAATTTATCTCTCACTCCCTATTTAAAGACACCCTATACATATACTTATGTAGAGTATAAATGGCAAATAATTCATTCAAGTAGGTATCGTAGTAAGCTATTAGTATATTCCATTGGTGGTAGGTTTCTTTCCGTGTAGGTACCACCGCGGTGTCAGGTACTGTACCGTGAAACAGTAATGTATTACTGTTTTTCAGTTTGGAGGAAACTGTAGCCGACAGGTTTCTATTTTACTTTATAAGTTAGGATTTTAATACGATCTCACCTGATGGTAAGTGATGATGCAGCCGAGGATGTTATCGTACTAACTTGGAAGGGGTAAGTAAATCCCCCCTAACGGTTTCTACAGAGCGTCGCATCGGAACGCTAAATCGCTTGGCGTTGCGTCTTTGCTACGGTAGTAACTAGCTACGAAGCCTTTCACCAGACCAGACCTGAGCTAATTTAGCAATTATAAAATTCTAAAGTCGTCCGTAGCGGGAATCGAACCCGCGACTTCTCACTCGAATCCGAGCGCACGCTACTGCGCCAGGTAGGTCTTCAATTACTGGGCAAAATGAGACTCAAGAACTTGAAGTCTTTTTGATATTGCAATGTATATAGTTGTGCACACACTGCATTTGACTTATGCAAGCATATCACTTAACATAAGGTGAACCACATTTTGTTTACTATAATTATTGTTTAGAATATTTTTGCTATGTGCACTCAAACCTATCCTATTTTTCTCTTCACCTTACTCACACTTAGGGTAGCTGGAAGAAATCTCTTCTTTATATAGAGAGATAAGCTATCCTATGCATTTATTTTCTTATTATGTTGTTGCTGCATAAAAATAAAATAAACCTCTCGTCTTGCTCATCTTGGTTCTAGTTACATTAAAATTGGTTCAATATTTTCTAAAATATGGACTTTTAAATTTTTTATTATTGAATCTACAACAGTAAGCTCTAACAACAGTCTGTCTATATGTTAAAACTAGCTTTGGTCTCCTCCCGTTGACTGAGTATCTAATGTTTAAAGCTAAACATGTTAATCAACATGTTACATGTTTTTGTCTTTAGTTTAACATGTTATGGCTAACGCATAGTGGCGATGGCTTGGCAAGGGATAACAAGTTTTTGCCAAAAGACATTCAAGCGTAATGACATAGAAATTCGACATAAATTGCTATGCTTCAAAATTATGCCGCGGCATCGAAATAAAGCATATAAATTTATGTCGTATTCTCATTTTTTTTACTCTATACAAGTTAGTACTTGACTGTGATCTCACCTGATGTTAAGTGATGATGCAGCCTAAGATGTTATCGTACTAACTTGGAAGGGTAAGTAAATTTACCCCAACAGTTTCTACACAGCATCGCACCGGAACGCTGAATCGCTTGGCGGTGCGTCTTTGCTGGTAGGGTGGTAACTAGCCACGGCCGAAGCCTCCCACCAGACCAGACCTGAGCCAATGTAGAAATTATAAAATCCCAAAGTGGCCCGTGGCGGGAATCGAACCTGCGTCCTCCCACTCGAATCCGAGCGCACCTAATACCAATACGTTTGAATGTCAATTGATAAAAACTTGAAATCCCTTGCCGTGCTGTTGCGATGTGCGTAAACTCTTAATCGTAAAATCATTAATTGCATAAAACGTATTCATTGCTATGAAAATGAAAATGAAAATGAAAAATCTTTATTTTCACATAGGCCCAATTAATAAGCTCTTATGAAAAGTCAAAACTCTACCGCCAGGTTCGGAAAGCAGGTTTGCACCGAGAAGAACTGGCAAGAAACTCGGCACTTGCTCTTTTCAAAAAAAAAATGTCATTATATACAATTTCTTAAATAATATCAATAATTAATACATAATTTTTAAGATATCTCGTGAAGAGATGGAAATATATCCCTATCATTCCAACAATTCTTGTCATTAAAGAATTCTTCAATAGTATAGTAACCCCGACTTATTAGATGTTTTTTGACAGTGACTTTAAACCTGTGTAAAGGTAAGTCCAAAACAGACTTCGGGATCATATTGTAGAAGCGTACACTCAACCCCACAAAGGACTTCTGTACTTTACGTAAACGGTGTGGTACTACAACTAACTTGTGTCCGCCATTTCTAATTGGACGGTTACTTACATCTATACGTTGCTTATAATTATTAATGTTTTGACGTACAAAGAGTAAGCAATTATAAATATATTGAGATGCCACTGTAAGAACACCTATTTCTTTAAATTTTTGGCGAAGAGATTCGCGTGGCTTCATTTTGTATATAGATCTAATTGCTCTCTTTTGCAATACAAATATAGTTTGAATCTCAGCAGCTTTGCCCCATAATAGAATACCATAGGACATAACACTGTGGAAATAGGCATAATAGACAAGCCTGGCTGTATCAATGTCTGTTAACTGCCTAATTTTTCTCACAGCATAGGCAGCTGAACTAAGTTTACCTGCCAGAGTCTCAATATGAGCGCCCCATTGTAGTTTATCGTCTAAGGTTACCCCCAGAAATACTGTAGAGTTTTCCATTTCCAGTGTTTCACCATTCACAATCACCTTTTTGTTGGTAGCTACGTTTTTTACGTTTGGTAGTGCGAACTCAATACACTTAGTCTTTTTTGAGTTTAAAAGTAAATTGTTAACAGTGAACCAATGCGATACATGCGCGATAGCATAATTTACGTCGTCAAAGTTGTCTTTACCTCTATCAGTTTTAAAAATCAAAGAAGTGTCATCAGCAAACAATACTATCTCGCAAATACCGTTTACATGGTGCGGCAAATCATTTATGTACACTAAAAATAGAAAAGGTCCCAATATTGAACCCTGTGGCACACCCATTATGGGGGAACAACCCTGCGACTTTATGTCATTTATGCATACCTTTTGTGTTCGATCACTTAGATAAGAGGCAACGAAATCAAGAGCTCTGTCTTTGATGCCTATCGTAATCTTAAACATATTCTGTCCACTGATTGGCTTAATAATAAAGTTGGCTAGATGTTGAAGCTAAGTAATAAGAAGTATGTCACATACTCAAATTGGATCATCAGAAATGTTAAGAGAAAAAATAGGTTGGTACATATTAACTTTATAAAAGTATGGACAAATACGAGACGGATTTATAACAAAGGTTAATTTTTATAACATTACATAATGATGACCCGGCAAACGTTGTTTTGCCATATAAATTATTCCTCAATTAGGGGTGTGAAAAATAGATTACGTTCCATTCTGAGATATACCAAATATACACAAAAATAACATAAAAATCGGTCAAACCGTTTCGGAGGGGTTTTGTTACAAATGTTAGAAAAGTTGACCCCATATGTATAAAATTATATACTTTAACTAGGAAAATCTAAAATAAAAGTTAATTTTTAACATTATAGGATTTTGTACCGATTTACAAGCATACAGTTCCCATGGAGGAGTCTATGGTTTGACCATTGAAAAGGAGTGCAGAAAATCATGGTGTAATTTCAATCAATATTGTACGCAAGGAGGAATCTAAGATTTAACCATAGGAATGGAGTGCAGAAAATAATGAGACACGGTAGAATTTCAATCAATAAGTGCGATCAGTTCAATAAAAATACCTTTATTATAAATCCGCCTATTTATAATTACCCCTAATACGAGTTTTTAGTTTGCCAAAACATATGTAACTAATTGTACCTTTCTAATTGTGTTGAAGAATTAACTATAAACAAAGATTCTTGGAAGACATTATTATCAAATGTATCAACCTGAATCAAATCCAAACTTTATTTTTTTTAGACTTCGGTCTCCACATTAACTCCTACAATTATTATTTTTTTAGTTAACATCCGGATTCTGAAGTTATACGCAAATCAACAAGTTGTACTTCTCAATATATCTGTATGACAGGAAATATGCATTGAAGAAAAGTAACTATTTGCATGCAAAATTAAATTCCGGATATGAAACACGAATTTCTAGTGTCAATGGTTTTAAAAAAAACAATATTTTATTTTCCTAGAATATTTTGGTTTTGGTATGATTGAGAAAACTTTATAGCACCTTTGGTTATTCTTCAATGTAAAACTTTGTAAATCTTTTGAAAAATTGGTGCTTTTGATAAGAAGCACATGATGACAATCACACCTGATCGTAAGTGATGATACAGCTGAAGATGTTATTGTATTAACTTTGTTGGTAGGGTCGTAACTAGCCACGGCCGAAGCTTCCCACCAGATCAGACGTGAGCCAATTTAAAATTTATATAATTATTAAGAGAGAAATAAAGAGCTTAGAATATAAGACGTGTACCATGGATAGGGCGGACGGCCCGAAAAAATGTCGCCAGTTTATCGGTGCCAAAAATGCTTGTTTTGCCACCAACAGTAAGGCCACGTTCGCTCATCAGCCACCTATAGAATTTTAACAGATGGCTCTACTGTTTACTTGCACGAAAAAGTTTTACGTAAATCGTTCGGATGCCCATATCCTGAGTTTTTCAGTGGTCCAGTGTAATTTCGAATGTACCTAAAGGGCGCGTTTGAAGCCTTGTAAACTCAATTTTTAAGTCGACTTGTAGTTATCACCATACATATGCGACAAATATCATATTGACGTTTTACAAGAGCCTGTACGTTAGGCCTATGTGAAATAAAAGATATCTTGAATTTTGAATTTTAAACTCGTATTAGAGGTACGTATAAAATAATAAAATTTGAAACCTACCTTTTGCAGTCTTGGTTTTAGGTTTGTCCTCCATTTTGAGTTTTTTCTTCTCAGTTTTCTTCTTCTCGGGTTTGACTACGGTCTTTTTGGGACGTCCCCGTTTAGCCTTGATGGGTAAAGTAGAGACCAGTACGTCTTCGGAGACAGTTGGCTCGGATTCTTCTTTGTTTCCATCTGAAATGTTAATTTGGTCAAATTATAATCGGTGTAACTATCACATTCATTACACAACTGCCCAAAAAAGGAGTGTAATGTTTTTCGGGTTCATCTATGTGTGTATGTATGTGAGCTTCTTTATTCCACCATCACTTCTGAACAACTGAAGAGATTTGGACATATGGGGTATTGTTAGAATCCTTATATCATTCTGAATAAAATTTTTTTTTTTTTGAAAAAGTCATTAGGTATAATGGGACATTTTACACGTCGCAATCTAGCCCCAAAGTAAGCGATAGCTTGTGTTATGGGTGCTAGATGACTGATAAATATACATACATACTAATATACATGAATATAATATATTGGAAAACACCCAGACACTGGAAAGCATTCATGCTCATCACACAAACATTTACCAGTAGTAGGAATCTACTAATAAATATATCATGACATTACACCCATCGCAATCTAGCCCCAAAGTAAATGATACCTTGTGTTAGGGGTACTATATAACATAAATGCAATATATTGAGAGACACCCAGACACTACATTCATTCTCATCACACAAACATTTTCCAGCTGTGCGAATTGAAACCTCGACTTTCAACGTTGACGGCAGGATCGCTACCGCTACGCCATTGGTTGGTATCACATACAGCCCTTAGTACAGACTACATAGAGGTACCTCTAGAATCTACAACAGCTTTCTTTTGCAGCATTGGTTGCCTGGAAGAGATCGCTAGTTAGCGATAAGGCCGCCAAATTGTGTACCTATTATCTTTTTTTTGTTGTTGTTTTGTGATGTCCTTTTATTTCTTTGTGGTGTGCAATAAAAGAATATTCATTCATTCATTCATTCATAGAGGACGAGACACTAGTGCCCATACTGCTCAAGTGCAATGATATATCCAATCAACGTAAAGCTCAACTTGACTCCAAGCCCAGAGAAGGTCCAAGAAGAAGAAAAAAAAAATCAGTGTAAGTCTAATAAATAAATTTTTTACTTTTCTAACAAAAAAGTTCAATTTTTTAGGCTTCCGAATCCCCCATTACTAAGACTTCGCTGTCCATCCGTCTGTCACCATGCTGTATAACTTGAATATTACAATAACAACTGCTATAAGAGATGGTGGTACGGACCCTGGATCATATAAGAACAGCCCCAGATACAAAAGAAGGATCTCATACCCATGTCATAGTCAATGACGTCATCTTCCAGGTACTCTATCTCCGTCTCCTCCAGCGGATGCAGCTCCACACCGCCTTCTGACTTCATCGGCTCCGAGTATGCTTGTGCTGTAAACAGGTCACATTTTATATTCCAAACTAGTTATTACGAGTTAGGCGACCTTATTGAGACATACAAGATTCTTAACAACTTTTACAGCATGTCTAATTACAATGAAATGTTTGCCATTAAGAAAAATCCTAAGCTAAGAGGGTATGGGCTGAGGCTAGAATTCCAGCCTGCGACCACAAATCCCTACAAGCATATCATTGCTAACAGAGTTATAAGACATTGGAACAAATTGCCTGAGGACATCATAACAGTTGAATCACTCAACCTATTTAAGAACCGACTGGACAAACATCTGAGCAAGCAACAATGAGCACAATTGATATAGGCGCATCAGCGAAAGCTGCTTAGCCTATTATTAAATAATAATAATAATAATAGTTCACCGGACAGATATTGTCCTGCCTTCTCTATCACAGAAACCTCTCAGACAAAGAATTTCATTAAAATCAGGGATCTGATTGCATAAGAAAAACTTATTAATTGTATATGTAATCTATTGCAGGTGGCACTTGGACAAGGAAAGCTTGTGACAGAAAGATCTGGAGAAAATTGGAGGAGGCCTTTGCCTTAAGTGGGCAAACAGACTAGGTTGTCGAGGCAGTAAAACTTTAATGTAATATATATTTTAAATTTATACTGATTTAAACAATTCTTTTGTTACTTTTTAAATTGTTAGTCGTGTGTTAATATTTTAACCAAGTCTGAATAAAGGCTCTTTTTATTTATTTATTTTTATTTATATGTAGTCAGTTGCAAATTCTGCCCCCCAATTGGCTGACGTAAACAAGGAAACCAATCAGCAATCTAGGGGCTGTTAGGCTGTTCTGGGTTATACAAACAAGACCGACTAACATTTTTTTTATTCTTGTCCGTGCAATCAGCACTCTGCCCCAGGGTTATGAGCAAATTCTAACAAAAAAAGCAAAAACGGACACATTGTTACATTTTTTTGTTGGCAACACAACCATACGTGAAACTTTGGCAGTAATTCAACTTTAGCTATCTGCACTCTTTTTTCTATACTGTAAATAATATAGGTATTTCTTTTTTATACAAAAACAGTAGAAAATCTGTTTATTATGCATATAATATGTACTTGTTTTGATAGCAAAAAAATTGCACTGTCTAATCAGAAATATTGAATTTTTATAACTTTTTGTTATTTGATCGATTTTATTAGTTTTTCAGTTTACATAATTATTATTATCTTAATTTATATTAAAAAAAAAATTGGAATCAAATTCCCAATTACGATAGCTAAGAGTGTGATAAGGTGAATAAAGATGCTTCCCACCTTCCATCCTCTTAAATGCCCCTCTCCCGACCATGTCCACAAACTTCTTCTCTGAGTCCAGGACTTGCTTCTTAAAGTTGCACGCGTCCCGCAGCCGGGTGATGCACACCTCGCAGATCAGCCGGTTCGGACCATTGGGGCCCTCCATGTGTTGGGATATCTGGAAACAAAACACAGTTTTTTTACCATTTATTAACGGCGTACAAGCCATATTTAAGTGGTTTTGAATGCAGTTTTACGTAAAAACTATAAAGACAATTACTTTCAAAATTGAACTTCATGTATTTTCGGCCTTTAATCTAAAATCGCTTAGAAGCAGAAACACGGTTGGATAAAATTTTCTCAATAGAAAGTTCTCCCAAAAGTTGCTCCAAAATCTCAGTTTTCCTGTTTTTTATCGGAAACTACAATGGTTGTAATTGTAATTTTTGTTTTAATGTGTTGGTAAGTAATAAAAATATCCAAAAACGCTGAGAAACCGATTTTCGATAACTGGCTTAGTTTTTGAGTAATTAGGTAAAAGGGTGTTTCTCTAATATATTTTTCCGCGACGCTGCATGTCGCACCTACTAACGTATCCGTGAGAGTGACAAAGACAAAAATAAATTCAATAAATCCCCTTAAAGAGGAATCCCCTTTTAACAAAGAGTAAAAAACGGGACCGTTTATCACCAGCCCATGCAGCATGCAGCATGCGCATGTAGAGATATGCCTCTCTAGTTTTTTGCTCTCTTTTCTCTCTCAATCCATGTGGATCAGAAAGAGAAAAGAGAGTGAGAAGAGTACAGAGACATACATATATCCTAGATCTGAAGGCTGTATCTCTTGAACAGTGATAGGGGTAGGGGACACCCCCCCTCTTCCCTCGCCCCTACTGCTGCCAAACGATTCTAAATTTTTACCGCTATCATTTCAAAAAAAAACGAAACACATGATTTTCGAAAATTAGTATTGTCCACTAAACTATTCTCTAGAGCCCTACACGGACCTTCCCTGTGAGTAGGAAAGACCAAAATAAAACCCTGGACCCTCCAAGCTGATCCGACGCGAGTTGGCGGAATAAGTTTAATTGATCACTTACACTAATATCAAAGCATTCCAATAACATATCAGCGTAAATTTCTTGCTCATCCATCCAAGTGTATTCGGTGCTCAGATCTTTGTAACACCCCTCGGAAAGACAGCACCGGCACAGTCCCGGGGTGTCTTTTACCACTATCTCGTGGAACTCCATGTTTCTTAAACACTATTTTAATACATTAATTAAAGATAATCGTATTATTCCTCAATGTTTAATTGAGGTAACGCTCAACGTCGATTTTGCTTGATGCAACGCCATTTTGTTTTCCTTTTCCGCTTTATTTTTTTATTTTTTTCATGCAGAGACAGATCACAGAATGAGACAGAACCTATCAGATGGACACAGATAACAAAACTTTTATATTCAATAATTCGCACCGATTCGATTAGATCGAATCGTAGTCGAATCCATAGAACTAAAAGCCTTGTAAGTTGTATCTATAGTACTAAAATTAAAACTAAAACAAAATCTATGACCGGAATTCATGATAAAGCTGTGTTGGTCTGTGTCATAGAGTAATTTTAATTTGTATATATAGGGGTCTGTGTGATAAACTGGGGGTGACAGACCCGTACTTTCATTTTGTATGGAAAGCAGTGCCATCTATTAAGGAGGACGTACCATTCTGTATGTTCTGTATGCACAAAATTGTCGTTAGATGTCGCTAACTGTTTTGATTGTATATTCTTATATTAAATTTTTATATTACTTTTATATTTAGGAAAAAAAGGAAATAATTAAAATAATAACATAGAACAAAATATTGAATTATTTATTTGAATTATTTTATTACTAAAACCATAGAGCAGAAAATTTGAACTGACATATCTCGCGAGGAAAAAATTTATGGTTTGGTCCCGAAAGGGACGAATGGAATTTATGGTTTTTGCCTGTCCCGAAAGGGACGAATGGATTAACAGAACAACAATTTATATTTTATGGTTTGTTTTCAAAACTTTTCTTGTGAGTTCGTACTTTCGTACGTGTATTTTCCTTTTCGATGTGGTTTTCATTTATTTCTATTGACTTGAAGTGTTTTCCGGACCCTGATAGTGCTTATTTAAATTTCTTTCGGCTATTTCATACGGACACTGAACTGATTTACCCTGGCTTTGTTATTGGATTTGAAGACTTTGGCTACGTTTAATGGTTTACCGATGGCGAGGATACCAAAAAATCCTCGCTTCAACTGTTATTTCGGATGTGATGAAGGAGGTAAACACTTAGAATTCAAATCATACTTTATATTATCATCTCAAACTCAACTTGGCTAACGGTATCTAATATTTCAAATGGTTTAATTTTAGGTCCGCTTCATCATTTTCCTAAGCCTCATAGCGATTTGGAGAGATTTGATGTCTGGAAAGGAGTGTTAGACATTGAAACAAAAGCTAAAGGAAATGAGTATATTTATAACCAACTGAGACTATCTGATAAACATTTTGAAAATTGTTATAAATCGCCAAGCCGCATATTAATAAGAAATGCAGATCCAACTCTATATGTAAAAGATGGTAAGACTGTTATTTATGGTTTTGCTAAAGACAGTAGCCTACAATAAGCTAAGGCACTATATGTTTGATGTTCCTGACCATCATTACCATTTACCTAACTACAGCAAAAAAGGAACAGTTATGATTTTAGCAATCTTTGTATGTTGCACCATAACTTCCAAGCCACTGAGCTACTATTGATGGGTGTTATGATGATTGTATTGAGGGGTGGTTTAAAACAATACTTTTTGAACTAATTTTATAAAAAAAGCTGATTCATTACTACGCTGTTTTACATGACACCGTATAGTGCAAAATTGTTATAACACGATTTTTAAAATCGCACTAATTTACCCTGCTTTACAAGAATGCAAGAGAATTCAGACTGACATTGAAATTTTTTCAATACTATTAATTTTAAGTTCAAAGTGGCTGTAAAACGAAGCTTATGAATATTATTTACATGAATTAAATCCTTGGGAGTGAATTAACTTCTGTAATTATACTAGCTGAACTATTATATACCAGAAAACAAAACCCGGCTGAGTTTGTTGAGGGCTTCTTCTCAGTGCAGGGCGCGTTTGAGCCCTCTACTAAAACTTAGTTTCAAGTCGACTTGTGGTTATCACCATACATAATATGCAATAAATATCATATTGACGTTTTGCAAGAGCCTGTACATTAGGCCTATGTTTAATAAAGATATTTTGAATAAGAATTTGAAGCTGTACAAAACTAGTTTGTTATTTGCTAGGAAAAACTTAGCAAAATTGCAAACATTAATTAACTATTTCTCAGTGATTTCCCTTAACGCGGTTTTGTCCGGAACACATCATTTTTGTAAAGGGGGTTATTACAGTAGTTTCAACTTCTAAGAACGATGAAAATAATTTGCTGCCAGATAATAAACAAAGAATTTTTCTGTTCTCTATTATAGGTACATTCTCCTCTCCTCAAGAGGAAATGACACCATTGGTTTCGACAGAACTAAGTTCTTAATCAGCTCCAGGAACAGCTTCGTTGATGCTGAAAATTGTGTCAGTTCCTGCAGTGTTGAAAAATCCTTTAAAGCGAAAATTAAATACAGGTTGGTGATTACTGTGAAATACATTCAAATTGCAAAATAAGATCCATTAACATATTTTGGTACATTATTAACTCATGTAGCTTAGTGACATTCAGTTAGAGGTTAATGACACTTATTTTATAATTGTAAAATCTTACTTTAGTATGCATGGGACTCCACATGCTGTATATGTAGTATAGTGGGATGATTTTAAGGTGACCGTCCCGTAATGACAGTTGAAATCCCGCTTTGCAATATTTAATAAAATAGTCCTGAAAACTAACTATTTAAAACCAGGTTAATTATTACCTACGCATAAAAAGAAGCATTCCTACTCTTTCAAAATAAAGTATCCTATACCTTTAAACGAGCAATTCTTGTATATATATATATTTCTATATAATCTGAATCTCGGAAACGGCTCGAACGATTTTCATGAAATTTAGTATACAGGGGGTTTTGGGGGCGATAAATCGATCTAGCTAGGATTCACTTTTAGAAAATGTCGAATTTACCAAAAAAAAAATATGAACCCTGCTGCCATCTATTGGCAACCGAGCAAAGCTCGGTCACCCAGATATTAGTTCTTAAATTGTAAAAGTAAATAAACGTTTAAAAAGAACTTTCTTCTGTGTTTTGCTTATAACCATACCAACGAAACAGCTTAGAGTAGTGTTATTATCTCGCTGCAGACTCGGTCATAAATCATTCGAGTGTTTCGCTTTTGTTGTTCTTTGTTGAGTTATGCAATGCATTTTGTTGTTCTTTGTTGAGTTAATATGCAATGCATAACTCAACAAAGAACAACAAAAGCAAAACACTCGAATGATTTATGACCAAGTCTGCAGCGAGTTGATAACTACTATAATTATAGAGTATTACCTACTATAGATACTACTATAGGTAGGTATATAGGTACCTACAACATGCGCGGTAGCGCCATCTAGCGGAGAGGACGTCTAAAAAAAATCGCTGATTCGTCAGTGGCGCATCTATTCCCAAGTATATAATGTATTATCTATGTATAATGTATTATCTATGGTGATAAAGTCTGTGGTGATGGAAATCTATGAATATGTTTCGTTTTTGAATAAAATATAAAATCAAAAAAATAAATATTTGGGTTTATGTCTGTTTTATAGTTTTAGTTTTACATTATTTTGTAAAGGAACACGTGAAAAATGGCTGAAAGTAGGCTCTGCCGTTGCTGTTTAGGCGAAGGAGCTACCAGAGACCTGAGCACAAGCTACAGTTGGTGTGAAAAAAAGGAAATATATTCGGAAATGTTAGAGGAATGCTTCAACATTGTCGTAAGTTTTCTTTAAAGTTTTTAAATTACAGTAGAATCCCGATTATCCGAACATCGATTATCCGAACATCCGAATATCCGGACTCATTCGTCTCGGCTCTAATTATTAATTTAAAAATGTTTTGACGGCGCAACGAGCATGTTACGACAAGTAAAGTCATGAAAAAATCTCAAAATGAAATTCTGGAGAATGCAGTTTTCACTTGGTTCTTACAAAAGAGAGCATGCGGTCAGCCCATATCTGGACCTCTGTTATGTGAAAAAGCATTGGATTTTAATCAAAAACTTGGTGGTGATACTTCTTTCAAGGCGAGCTGTGGATGGTTAGCAAGATTCAAATCCAGACATGGAATTCGAGAACTGGAGATTCAAGGAGAAAAACTGTCTGCTAATGTTGCATCAGCCGACTCTTTTGTCGACGAGTTAAAAGAATTTCTAGATGAAAAACAATACGATTTAGATTTTGTATAAGTAGGTACAATGCAATCTATAACAAGTTATTTCCAACCAAAATTTTAAATTACATAGGTATTATGTAATTCATTATCTATCGTTATACCTCGTTTTTTATATATCGTATTATCTAAGTAAAACCCATTACATAATAAAAAATTATTATAAAACTTAAATATTATTTGATTTGCTTTGAAATCGGTTATCCGGATTTTCGATTATACGGAATACCCCTGGTTTTAATTGATCCGGATAATCGGGATTCTACTGTACTTTATTTAGCTTGCTTTATAATACGTGGGATTTTCCTTTGATCGAAGCTGGAAATTGCCCAGTCAGGTTTTATAAACACAAAAAAATTCAATGTTTATAACTTGGACACAAAAATAGCTTTATATACTTACTCTTGTTTTTTAACATTGTTATTTTTCCCATCCTTTCAGTTAACTCCGCATAAAGACAGCAACAGTATATGCGAGATCTGTGTTAAAAATCTTCAAGACTCCTTCTACTTCAAGCAACAAGTCATTAAAGCTGAACAGGCGTTTCTGAATAGACTTGTTTCTGAAGAATCTTTATTGTTCAAGAGACTCATTTTTGATGAAGGTATGTATTAAAAGACACTTCAAGATGTCTCTTACTTATATATTTATTTATTTATTTATTTAAACTGTTAAATACAGCAAATTCTTTGCAGCAATGTTTCCTATTTCAGATAAGAAACCAGACGTGAAGCAGGAACCGGGCCTGAGTGAATGTGACTCGGACGGTAACTTTGTTGACACCGTGGACCCTGGGCAGAATGATACCAGTGAGTATAAAGTCGCTTCTACACAATGGCTTGTGATGGGCCATGCTTTGCAACACACAACTGTAGGCCACAATCACTTGGTGTTCACACAATGGCGCATGGCTCATTGCTGCCCGGTGAGGCACTTGCGATGGACATGGAAGTAGTTACGAGTTGCTTCTACACAATGGCTTTTTCTTTTTCTTTCTTTCTTCTCCTGGGACTTTTCCGCGATTGGCCGAAATCTCTTCGTCCGTTGCGCGTGGAGTCGCCGATGCGGGTCCTCGCCGGATCACTCCAGCCAGCCGAGCTCACTCCAGAATCCGAAGAGGCCTCCCAGGTCGCACAGGATTTCTTGGAGTGTTGCTGAGGAGCCCAAGTAGGTCTCGCGTTGATCCGACACTTCGGTGCACCGTAGTAGCACGTGTGCTGGTGTTTCGTCCTCCTTCATGCAGGCTCTGCACAGAGGGCTGTCCGTGATTCCTAGAGTGGAAAAGTGTTTATTTAGTGGCCTGTTATCATGCCTACTACTATTCTTAGTTTGTCTTTACTGAGTCGTAAGAGTTTTGCTGTTAGGCGTTTGTCTAAGTGTGTTATTGCTGTTTTTGCTTGTCTACAGTCTGTAGTGCGTTCCCATATTTGTGAGTGTGCCTGGTATGTGCTTTTGTGTAGCCAGGATTTGTATTCGCTAAACGGTATTGGGACAATGGGTTCAGGTCCCATTACCATCGTAGTTGCAGCACGTCGTGCTAGGTCATCGGCTGCGTCGTTACCTACATTACCACTGTGGCCTCTAATCCAGCGTAATGTTACACTGTTTGTTTTCGATATTGTTCTTAGTCTTTTGTGGCACCCCAGTAAAAGCTTTGAGGATGCGGTGTTTTTTGCCAGTGCCTTGAGAACTGCCTGACTGTCGCTGTAAATGTTTATATTAAAGTTTGTTACCTTTCTGTTTGCTATCGCAATTGCAGCGGTTTCGATGCCAGCACACTCCGCTTGGAAGACTTGAGTTGTTCTTACCGAGTGGATTTTTATGTTTAACTCCGGGCAGTAAACTCCCGCTCCCGTCCCGTTGTTCATTTTGGATCCGTCCGTATACACGTCTACCGTGCTAGTACTTGGTTTATAGTTTTGTTGCTCCTCGGTGATAATTTCGTATGGTTTATCCATTACGTGTACCTTCCTTGCTTTGTCACAGACCCAATCTATGAAAGGGCAATTCTTTGTTTCTTGTAGTATTTTAGTGTGGCCTGTGTGAGTTTCTTTCCACAGTCCGCATGTTCTCAGTCTGAGTGCTGTGAGTGCTGCTTCCTCCCTAATGTGGAGGTGTAGTGGGGGTATATTTAATATCGCTTCCAATGCAGCGGTTGGTGTGGTGCACATGCTCCCAGAGATCGCTAGGCATGCTTGCCTTTGGAATTTTTGCAGTTCTTGTTGTGCCGTCGTTAGAAGTGTTCTCGGCCACCATACTATGGTGGCTACTATGGTAATACACAATGGCTATTTGCGGGCTCAGCCTGGTATAATTCTAAAAATTTAAAAGTCTCTTCATTGCTCCACGATATTGGCATTTTCGGCGATCACTAATTGAAGTGTGTACAAGTAGGTATACTGGAAGTGGTCGCAACAAAAGAATGCACTGTTCAGCGGTCGGTGGCGAACTGAGCAATGGGCCATTGTGTGAACACCACAGACCACGCATCGCCACGATTCCTTTGAAGTGTGCGCCAAAGACCAGCAACATCCCGATCGTGCGCCATCGTTGACCATTGTCCGCCATTGCATACCATTTCCCCGTGTACACAATGGCGACGGCCTGCAGTGGGCCAGCGTACGCCATTGTGTAGAGGCTACTTAATAGTGGACATGACAAAAGATCATGGATGTATGGAATCCCGTATCAAGCTGAATCAAATTCAAACTTTATTTATTATAGACTACGGTCTCCACATTAACTCCTACAATTATTACTTTTTTAATTAACATCTGGATTCTAAAGTTATAGACCAACAGACACGTTGTACTCCTTAGTAAAATCAGTATAATACGTAATCTGCATCAAAAAGAAAGTAACATGTTTTCAGCAAGCAAAATTAAATTCCAGATATGAAACACAAATTCCTTGTGCCTAGGGTTCTTAAAAAACACTATTTTATTACCCTAGACTATTTTGGTTTTGGTTCATGAGAAAACTTGATACCACCTTTGGTCTTCTTCTTCTTCTCGTCCCTGGGACTTTTCCGCAAGTAGAAATATTGCCATATTTCGCCCGTTGCGCGTGAAATCTCTGATAGGGGTCCTCGCCGGATCCCTCCAGCCAGCCGAGCTCACTCTAGAATCCAAAGAGGCCAGAGGAGGAGGAAGTTACCTTCAGTCATTCTCCTTTTTTTTATAGTCATTGTGAGCAAACAAGGGCATTCATTTATATAATTTAATAATGGTTACTATTTTTTTCACTATAAACGAATGAACATAACAATATCTAGGATCTTGCAACAAAAGTTAAGATTTTTTTCGAAGTTAACCTTTTTCTGATGAAGTGTACATATTGCTAATTTTTTTTAATTCTCAACCATGGGCACTTTAGAATTTTATAATTTCAAAATTGGCTCAGGTCTGGTCTGGTGGGAGGGTTCGGCCATAGCTAGTAACCATGTAGGGTGCTACCAGCAAAGGCGCACCGCCAAGCGATTTAGCGTTCGAGTGCTCCATAGCTTTGTTGTCTCACAACCTTCAACCTGCTTGGGACGATACAATAAAGGTTTCACTTATACAGGGTTACATAAAAAATACCAAATCGCTGTCCTGTCTGTGTTTACATTAAAACTAACAGCTTTTATTCTACATCTAATTTTTTTACTCGATATTTTGAGAAATATCAAATATTCAATATTTTACAGAGATACTCTACTTGTTCCTACTCTGTAATGTAACATCGGCAAGTGGCAACGGTGCGGCGGCCGGCGCTCGAACTCGCGGCGCGACACCGTAACGTAACAGTGTAATGTCACTTTACAGAAATAAGATTTTTTTGTCACTCTTCACACTAATATTATAAAGAGGAAAGTTTGTGTGTGTGTGTGTGTGTGTGTAAGTGTGTATGTTTGTTACTCCTTCACGCCGCAACTACTGAACCGATTTGGCTGAAATTTGGAACATAGATAGCTTATAGCCCAGATTAAAACATACTACTTTTTATCCCGGGAAAATCCATAGTTCCAATGGGATATTTAAAAAACCCTAATTTTCAACAGTAATCTATAGCTACAGCTATAGGTAGATTACTATCTTTCCTGAAAGTAGGTGTAAAGGTCACGCGGGCGGAGCCGCAGGCAAAAGCTATAGTAAGTGAAATAAATTAATACTGAATTTTGAAAAGTTGTAGAACAAAAGTTGTTACTTTTAATGTAAAAAATACAGGCCGAGAGCGATGTGGTATTTTTTATACAACGTGTAACAAAAAGTTGAAATAATATATTGAAGGGTACATAAGTGCACATGATAACAAATTGTCCTGTAAAAATATTAAATAGAAATAAGCATATTTATTTATTAATTACTATATATATAGCTACTCGTGCTGATTGGCCACTGACTGACTCACTCACTGATTGATCACCTCTCCTGAACAATTTTGTATGAAAATTTTTTTTCAAGTATGGTTTCGTATAAAAGAAAAAAAATCATTCGGACGAAAAATACAGAGAGAGCTGATGACTGAGGATTTCGGAGACGGGTGAAGAGCACGGCCAGGGTATTGAAGATAGGTGGGGGATACTCGACCAAATGTCATTCGAAACGTCATCCAATTGGCAGTGAGCTGAAAAAAATTCAAATTGGCGGATTCAAAATGGCCGCCATTTGAATTTCGTCCATATCTCGGAAAGTATAAAATATGGAAGAACGGTTTCTTGACAAGAGTTTATCAGGACCTAAAGGTCTACGCAATGAACAGAAAAAAAATCCAATTTGGCGGATTTTTTTTTTACCATAGAAAATGTATCGCGGATGTTGAAGAGGCTAAAAGTTGGAAGGCAAATAGAGGGGAAGACAGCACGCGGGCCACATGTGGCCCGCGCATCCACGCGCCCTACTAGTATTAATATATAACCCTGTTATAAGAAGCTTATTTGTGTATTTCAGTCAAAGAGGAATCCGGGTTGTTAGATGCATCTGACTCTGAAGCCATCCCGGAGGAACCTCGCAGGAAGACCAGGTCAAACAATCAAGATATATCAGAAGAAAGTCACAGGAAAATTGCTAGTTTTGCACCCAAGTTAGCTAAAAGTAAGTTTACTTTGTGTATCCTATGTATGTGAAGTTTGTATGTTTGAATATTTGTTAGCTGGATGAAATTTGGAATGTAGATAGCTTTAAATATCCCAGATCAA
This sequence comes from Coenonympha arcania, assembly GCA_036785405.1. Taxonomy (NCBI): domain Eukaryota; kingdom Metazoa; phylum Arthropoda; class Insecta; order Lepidoptera; family Nymphalidae; genus Coenonympha; species Coenonympha arcania. The sequence goes on from CM072076.1 coordinate 10,963,529, forward strand.
GACAGTTCGGCACTATTAGCCCGCGAAATTCAAATTTTATTAAGCTATTGCGTAGCTTCTATCGCGGGCCTTTAGCGTAGAGACCGAATCCAGAAATTCCGTAACGAACATAACCTAACACCCCAACTCCGACCGGCACAGGCGGTGATACTTTTTAGTTTTGTCATCTATCGATGAATAGCAGAACTTTTAATGACTTTTTGAAATATCACGCTTGTCTCTTTAGTTCAGCAACTCGTCTCTAGGTGGCATTGGTTGTGTAATTATAATTGCATAAGTTGATAAAAACAGCTATGCAATAGCTTTACCGCGGCAGTCTCCGAGTGCCACACGTCTTTTTTATGCAATGCATTAAAAGTTAGGAAGGGTTGGGGGGGGTGTCTTGGTGGATTGAATCCTTCTTAATATTTGTTTTATTTAAAGTGCAATATTTCAATTAAAGATGTCGCCATTATCAATATAGAGTAGAAACAAGCAAATAAAATAAGTCAAGTGCGAGTCGGGCTCGCGTATTGAGGGTTCCCTACCATCAAGACCAATTCTAAATAGTATTAAAGTAAACTAAACAAACAAAATAAAAAACAAGCAAAATATCACGTTTGTGTGTATGGGAGACCCCCTTAAATAATCGTCTTATTTTAATTGAACTATTTATTTTTAAAGTGAATATATAAGTAAATATTCTGTAAATATTTCAAGCGTCTACCTTTCACCGTTATCAATATCAAGCAAAAACAAGCCAAAAAAATACGTTTTTTGTATGGGAGCCCTTAAATATTTATGTTATTCTATTTTTTTAGTATTTGTTGTTATAGCAGCAACAGAAATACATCTGTGAAAATTTCAACTGTCTAACTATGACGGTTCAAGAGATAAACCCTGGTGACAGACGGACGAACGGCGAGGTCTCTGTAATAGGGCCACGTTTTTACCCTTTGGGTACAGAACCCTAAAAACTGCACACACGCAAATGGCGCCAACTGGTTCATTTTTCGTCATAGCCGTAACAACACATCATCTAATACATATATAAAATTCTCTCAATTTTCTTTGTAACCAAACTCCTCCGAGACGGCTGGACCGATCGTTGTGAAATTTTCAGGGTATGTGATCTCTGGGTCCGGGAGCGGGTTGTTATCTATATTTGATGGCCCTAAACGGCAAAACGAAGTTTGCCCGGTCAGCTAGTCTAATATATAAAATTCTCTCGATTTTCTTTGTTATCAAACTCCTCCGAAACGGCTGGACTGATTGTTATGAAATTTTTAGTGTATATTCTCTGGGTCCGGGAGCGGGTTGTTATCTATATTTGATGTCCCTAAACGGCAAAACGAAGTTTGCCCGGTCAGCTAGTCATAATATAATTAAAAAATCTCTCGATTTTCTTTGTAACCAAACTCCTCCGAGACGGCTGGGCCGATCGTTGTGAAATTTTCAGGGTGTGATCTCTGGGTCCGGGAGCGGGTTGTTATCTATATTTGATGTCCCTAAACGGCAAAACGAAGTTTGCCCGGTCAGCTAGTCTTTACATATTATTATCTTAACTGATATATCTACCTGCTCTTAACATTGATCTTTAAAATGATTTCAGATCCCGCCAAGCTGTCCAAAATGAAGAAACCGAAAAAGAGAAAAAGCGAAACCTCACCCAAAGACCCGGTCGAGGTGGAATGGAAACGAAAAACAGCAATAGACAAACGAAAACACAGAGACAACCTGCTGACTATACTGAAGTACTCCAATGTCATCCCGTTCAAAAACAAGTCAATGCTCGGGTTTGTCTGTGGCTACTGCGATGCCACTTACCCGGACCCGAAAGACCTGAGATCCCATACAGAAATAGACCACAGGAAGGACCGGTTATCCTTCAAACAGTCGTTCGTCATGGCAGAGTACAACGTAAAACTGGACATCACGGACCTAAAATGCAAGATATGCTCAACAAACATGGAAAACTTGACCAAACTGAAAGACCATTTGGTCGACAACCACAAAAAAGTCGTCTACACGGACATTAAAGACCATTTAATGCAATTCAGATTGAAGAAAGGAGACGTTTTTGACTGTGTCATGTGTCCGTCAACGTATGAGACGTTCAAAATGCTGAAACAGCACATGAACAAGCATTATTGTAACTACAGTTGCACCAAATGTGAAAATTCATTCGCAACAAAGCGTTCCTTAAGTGCCCACCAAGAGACCCACCAAGACGGTAGCTTCAAATGTGATTTGTGCGATAAAATCTTCTCGACACGGACCAAAAAGCAGTATCACGAGAAAGCCAAACACATGGGCACGAGGAACATCAGCAACTGTCCGTACTGTGATGTACCGTTCCGTTCGTACTACCAACGGAACCAACACATGGTCAAAGTCCACGACTCGGATGTGAAATACAAATGCAACGTATGCAATAAGGGATACATATTGAAGTCCTTACTGATGAGTCATATAAAAAAGAATCATTTGATGGAGAGGAATTATCAGTGTATCGAGTGCGGTTACAGGTTTTTCAGTAACAAAGCGTTGAAAGCCCACATGGTTAAACACACCGGTGAGAAAAACTACACGTGTGAAGTGTGCCACAAGTCGTACGCTAGGAAGTACACGTTGAGGGAGCATATGCGGATACATAACAACGACAGACGGTTCAAGTGTGAAGTGTGCGGCAGTACGTTTGTGCAAAAGTGCAGTTTAAAGAGCCATTTGTTGTCACACCACGGGATTAGATTAGGAGCTGGTGATATATCATCCAAGTCTTGAAGGTTAAACCATTTGTGACTGGCTACTATAGAGTGTTAAGGGGATTTATTGAATTTATTTTTGTCTTTCTCACTCTCACGGATACGTTGGTAGGTGCGACATGCAGCGTCGCGGAAGAATATATATAACAGAAAAACGAATTTTCACCTAATTACTCAAAAACTAAGCCAGTTCTCAAAAATCGGTTTCTAAGCGTTTTTGGATATTATTATTACCGACACATTAAAACAAAAATTAAAATTACATCCATTGTAGTTTCCAATAAAAAACAGGAAAACTGAGATTTTGGAGCAACTTTTGGGAGAACTTTCTATCGAGAAAATTTTATCCAATCGTGTCTAAGCGATTTTAGATTAAAGACCCAAAATACATAACGTTTAAATTTGAAAGTAATTGTCTTTATAGTTTTTACCAAATTTTGCATTCAAAATCACTTAAATACGGATTGTACGCCGTTAACACCGATAAGAAAACTGAGGATATCCGAACGATTTACGTTAACCTTTTTCGTACAAGCAAACAGTAAAAATTCTATAGGTTGCTGCTGAGTGAACTACAGCGTGGCCATACTGTTGGTGACAAAACAAGCATTTTTGGCACCGATAAACTGGCAGCATTATTTCGCGCGAAAATGTTAAAACAATATTACAATAATACTGCTATAGGAGATGGTGGTATGGCTCCAGGTCTATTTTTCTGTGTTTTTTAAATAACTTTAATTTTGATCTAATTTATTAGTCAGTGGTAATCTAATGTCTATACTACGACAATGTAAAGTGTGATAATCTAATGTATATACTAAGACATACATCATGGTTACTATACCATTGAAGAATTTCTTAACGACAAAGATTTTATTGGAATGATAGAAACATGCTTCCATCTCCTCACGAGATATCTTAAAAATGTGTTAAAATTTTTCATACTAGAAATCTTGTATTATAACAATGTCATTTTTTGGAAAGAGCAAGTGCCGAGTTTCTTGCCAGTTCTTCTCGGTGCAAACCTGCTTTCCGAAACTGGCGGTAGTTTTGACTTTTCATAAGAGCCTATTATTTAGGCCTATGTGAAAATAAATATTTTCATTTTCATTTTCATAAACAATTATATAGTTCTCAGTTTACGACATAATAGTGACCATAGAAATAGAATCAATGGTTTATATTTACTTACTTCAATCTAGATAATAATATTACTTATTATTTTTGTAAATATGTAAATTTTAATTTTTAAATTAATGTTGTACCTTTTTTTAGTAATAAAATAAATTAGTAGGTATAAATACAATTTAATGAACACACCATTGTAAATATTATTCATTACATTTATATGTAAATATTTTTGTTAATAACGCCGATTTTATGTAAATAGTTTTGTAAATAATGCCTTTTCCTTTTAATCTGACACAATCATGAAATGAAATAAAATATGTAAAACAATGTTCATGCTATTTTATTCAAAATCAACTTTAACGTAAGGGTCAATTTACACCAATCTATGGACAACATGTGTAATGCAAAATTCACGAAAAAAATGTCCCGTGAAAACCTATATTTAAAACGAGTGTAAGTACAAGTGTATTTTTATAAACAGCCTATAGTAGTGTTATTATCTCGCTGCAGACTCGGTCATAAATCATTCGAGTGTTTCGCTTTTGTTATTCTTTGTCGATTTGTGCATTACTGCAGAACAACAAAAGCGAAACACTCGAATGATTTATGACCGAGTCTGCAGCGAGGTACGATGCTTCGACTGACTATTATTTCACCCTATGCAGCTTCGAACGGCATTATTAACGCGTGCTCTCTGATGAATCAAACACGAGACTGAAGTGCGATTGGAAACCTTTCCGCGTTTTGGCTCTCTTTCGGTTCGGACACTTTTTTGCGCGGACCCGAAATCCATAGTATTAACTATAATATCAATGAATGGAAGTGACTTTTTTAACATAGCGTAATTAACTTCACAACACTAAATAAAATAGGAGCCAAAAAACGTCGCGCGTCTTCCGGGGAACCCTCGCGCTTTCTCGAGAATAATTTATTTTGTATGTATTCCGCTGGGGGAACGTTGAAAACGTTCCCCCAGCGGAAAACGTTTTTGGAGGATATTATCTCAAAAACTATTAGGTTGACAAATTTATAATTTCGGGGACATTTAGAGGGCTTAATTGACTAAATATCTGCATACGTAAAATTAAGAAATTCGACAAAATTCCGCTGGGAGAACGCACACCATACAACTGATAATAAGTATATTAAGCATGCTATGTAAATAGAAGTCTCTTCCATTCCATTCCGGCGCGGTATAAATTGACCATTAACCGGAAGAGTCACGCTATTAGCGTTGCAGTGCGATGCTTTGTAGCAACCGTATAAGGTTAAACCTTCCGGCCGTGCCAACAACTACAAACTATACTATGGTAATAGTAAGCGCGGCGAAAGTTTGGCTTTGACCGTTATTGCGCAGAAATCAGAAATTGGGTATCAACCAATCAGAAAATCAGAAATTGGGTATCAACCAATCAGAATTTGCGTACCCATGCGCAGTAATCCCCTCCACCCGAAGGTCAAAGCCAAACTCGCCGCGCGTACTGTAACGGGGTTTTTTTACAGTCACGTGGTTTGTGCATACATTTTTATCTACTGTCGTGAACGCTAAACGACTGTTACTTTGTCTAGCCCCACAGATTGCAGTCTGTTACCAATATGTACCTACAATTTTTGTTTTAAAAAAAGGTCTCAACTTCAGAATTAACTCGAAAGAAGGGCAAAAAAAACTGCGTTAATATAAATAAATTCTTTATTACAATAGTAACAAAAGTATAACATTATTTTAATTAAGTAAGTAAGCATTATTTGATTGGAAGAATAAACAGTTTATATACATTTCACATAATCAATTGCACGCTGCCAACAAAAAATGTAAAAACCTTGTCGAGTCGACACCTCCGGATGATGCTTCAGAGTGGGGGCGAAACATGCAGAAAATATTTTGATTTGTGATGTTTCAAATTCGAGTGATGGATGGGTTAAATTAACCCGCCAAATTCGAATTTTATATAGTTTTCGCAAATAATAGAATAATTAAAAACGTTCTATAGCGTAAATACTTAATACACTATGTAGTTAGATTACTATTTGCGAAAAACTAAATAAAATTTGAATTTCACAGCCTAACCGCCTAAGCAACTAAAGTTAAACATTAGTTAAAGTTTAAGTACCTAAACAATATTTATTTATTTAATAATCTTAATAATCTACTTTTCTATTTACAATTCTATTAAACAAATAACAAACTATATTAGTGTTATTATCTCGCTGCAGACTCGGTCATAAATCATTCAAGTGTTTCGCTTTTGTTCTGCAGTAATGCACAACTCAACAAAGAACAACAAAAGCGAAACACTCGAATGATTTATGACCGAGTCTGCAGCGAGATAATAACAATACTTTAATATGAGATAATTGCTTGAAAGACTCTTTACATGATTATATAGGGTCATATAAAAAAATATCATATCGCCCTCGGCTTTATCCTAAAACGCTTAGAACGGATTTTTGATAACCAGCTTAGTTTTTGAGTAATTAGGTAAAACGTCGTTTTTCTACTATATTCTTCCGCGACGCTGCATGTCGCACCTGCCAAATCTCCGTGAGAGTGAGCAAGACAAAAATAAATTCAATCAATCCCCTTAACACTAACAACTTTTGTTCTACGACTTTTCAAAATTGTGTATTAACGGCCTACAAGCCGTATTTAGGTGATTCTGAATGAAGTTTTATGCAAAAACTATAAAGAAAATTACTTTCAAATTTACACGTCATGTATTTTGGGTCTTTAATCTAAAATCGCTAAGAAGCAGAAACACGATTGGATAAAATTTTCTCGATAGAAAGTTCTCCCAAAAGTTGCTCCAAAATCTCAGTTTTTCTATATTTTATCCGAAACTACAATGGATGTAATTGTAATTTTAGTTTTAATGTATCGGTAATAATAATATCCTAAAACGCTTAGAACGGATTTTTGATAACCAGCTTAGTTTTTGAGTAATTAGGTAAAACGTCGTTTTTCTGCTATATTCTTCCGCGACGCTGCATGTCGCACCTACCAAATCTCCGTGAGAGTGAAAAAGACAGAGTGATAAATTCAATCAATCCCCTTAATTTATTTCATACAAAAAAAAAATGTTATTTCTGTAAAGAGACATTACACTGTTGCAGTTTCGCGCCGACCGCCTCGCCGATGTTACATTACAGAGTAGGAACACGTAGAGTATCTCTTTAAAATATTGAATATTTTATATTTCTCAAAATATCGGGAAAAAACAAAAGGTCGTAGAACAAAAGTTGTTAGTTTTAATGTAAGCAAATACAGGCCGAGAGCGTTTTTGTATTTTTTACATAACCCTGTATAATATATCAAAATCTTTGCTTGAAAAACAATAATACTACCATTCCTGCAATTTTCTTGTAGTGAGCTTACAAATAGCTTCCCAACTGCGAAAAACTAAATAAAAATTTTTAGTTTCGTGTCAGTACTACGTTGGGCCTTAAATAAAATTTCGTAAGTAAGTAATAAAGTATGTATTAAATTATAAAACAACCTTTTATTTGTGACATTCGTTTACCTATAGCCTATTTATTGATTTATTTCATTTCCGAAAGCCCTACAGAAGCCGGCTTCTATACTTAATCTGTTCAGAATTTAGTTGTCATTGTCTATCGGAAATGATAACGTATTTCGATTCCAGCAAAAGTTCATCAATAGATGGCGCTGTTTTAATAGCTTTCCAAAATATGTTCCAATGGCTAACAAATCAACTTTATCGCTATTATTAATAAGTTAAAAGAAACTCCAAACGCTCACTGACTTGAAAGTTGATACGGTACATGAAACTAATTTTATCTAATATTTATTGAATGGAAACAGGCGTTATTTTGCGGAAATCCATAATTAGCAGGACAGATTAATTTGTTTTGCTATAATCCGCTACTTGAAAAGATACTGTATGGTGCAATATGCAGGAAAACTGCCCACATGAAACACCACACACAATTTTCCAAAACTTTATTCGACGCACGTTTCGTCCCGACACCGGGACATCCTCAGGAGATGTTGACTTCACAATTCGAAATCGTAGAGTTCTACGATTTCGAATCTTTTCAAGTAGCGGATTATAGCAAAACAAATTAATCTGTCCTGCTATGTTAATATTTAATTAAGTATGATTTTTAGACTAGAGGTTAAGTTACATGTTTGTGATGAATACAATTTACCAGCCAGCTTTAAACAAGCTAGCACCGCTTTTGAAATCGAAAGTCTTCTTTCTCACGTAGGCCTTATTACAAACCCACTCTTGGACACTCATATGCTTTTAATCATATCTAGGACATCTGACTTCCCACAGTTGTCCACAGTGTGGAATTTATGATGGAAGAGTTCTTTATATAGATTTTTCCTGCAACATTTTTTTATGGGCTGCTCAGTTCACTTTTAGCAGTCTCATACTCTGCTAAACTAATTCCATGGTTCGACAGCATGTGACTCTTCAAACTGCACTTCTGAACGAAAGCCAACCCGCAAGCACCACATTTAAACCTCCGGTCATTGTTATGTATCCTCATATGTTCCCGTAAAGTCTTCTTTCTCGCATAGGCCTTATTACAAACCCACTCTTGGACACTCATATGCCTTTAATCATATCTAGGACATCTGACTGCCTACAGTTGTCCACAATGTGGAATTTATGGTGGAAGAGTTCTTTATATAGATTTTTCCTGCAACATTTTTCTATGGGCTGCTCAGTTCACTTTTAGCAGTCTCATACTCCGCTAAACTAATCCCATGATTAGATAGCATGTGACTCTTCAAACTGCACTTCTGTACGAAAGCCAACCCGCAAGCACCACATTTAAACCTCCTGTCATTGTTATGTATCCTCATATGTTCACGTAAAGTCTTCTTCCTTGCGTAGGCCTTATTACAAACCGTACACTTAAACACTCTTTCACCGTTATGCTTAATCATATGCTCATCCAACGACTGTTTTATAAAGAAACCTTGACCGCACTCTGAGCATATATGATTCCGTTCCATTAAATGCACTTTTTTTATATGTGACGTCAACTTGGATTTAAGTATAAAGGATTTGTCACATATATTACATTTGTATGTCGCTGCAGCAATGTTGTGTTCTTTAAACATATGTCTGTTCCGTTGGTAGTAACTCGTGAACGATTGCTCGCAATGTGGGCAATTCGTTGTGTACCTAGCGTTAGTGTTATGAGTGTATTTCTCGTGACAGACTTTCCTCACACGTGTAGAAAAGATTTTCTCACAGAAATTGCACTTGAAGTTCCCAGTTTCGTGGGTCCGTTGATGGTTTTTGAGCCGGTGCCTGTTTATAAAACCCATGTCGCACACATCACAAATATAATTCCTGTAGTGTCCGTTCATGTGTTGGAGTAGCATCTTGAACGTTTCAAACGTGGAGTGACACAAGGCACAGTTCAGTAGTTCAGCACTAGTGAGTTTGAACTCCATGATGTAGTCGTTGACGTCCGGATAGAACTTTATATCGTGGTCCTTCGTTAGATGTTTCTTCAAGTTCGATATGACATCAAACTTCTGTTCGCATAGCGAGCATTTCAAGTCATTGATATCCATTTTGATGGAAAGGTTGCTTTTGTCGAGTCTTTTATTGAAGTTTAGGTCTTCCTTTTTGTGTTTCTCACTTATATGCAGCCTCAATTCTTCGAGAGAGAAGCAGGTATCTTTGCAGTATGCGCAGATGATGCCAGCTATTGTCTTGTTGGTGAACGGAGTACAGTTAGAGTACTTTAATAAGTTCTGTAGGTTTGCGCTGTGTTTCTGGTGCTCGCTAATGAACCGGATGTTGGGAGCGCTGAGTTTTTCAATCTGTGATAACGTCCTCAGCGACAGTTTGATCGGCTTGATGAGATTCTTCGATTTTCGATCTGCGAAATTAAAATTTTTATGTACAGACTAGGTAGGTTTAAAAGTGGTTGGGTAGAACGCGTGTCGAAAACTTCATACTCACGAACATATGGATTACTATACTATTGAAGAATTTTTCAATGACAATAATTCTTGGAATGATACGGATATATTTCCATCTCCTCACGAGATATCTTAAAAATTATGTAATAATTTTTGATAGTGTTTAAGAAATTGTATATAATGACATTTTTTGAAAAGAGCAAGTGCCGAGTTTCTTGCCAGTTCTTCTTAAAAAAAAAATTCATTAGTGTCGCCATCTATCGGAGACTATTACAAATTTCTAGTCACTAGTCCATTAGTTCACGAGTATGAAGTTTTCAACACACGGTCTATAAATACAGGTGCATAAGAGATGTCAAAATGACGAAATCTGATTGGTTACTGAGGGGGAGGAGATAATTTCAGAATCAAGGCTTAGATAGTATGGACACGTACTTAATGCGTAGGCCTGAAGGCTATGTCGTGAACAAGTGCTTTTCCATGGCTACAAGAAAATGGGGTAGGGGAAGACCCCAAACTACCTGGCTGATTAAATGTCCAAATAAATGCCTCGGCCTTAGGGATGACGATGTGGGACGATCCACATGGCGTGTTCTTCTCAGTGCAGGACGCGTTTGAACCCTCGTAAACTTAGTTTTAAGTCGACTTGTAGTTATCACCATACATATGCGTCAAATATCATAATATTGACGTTTTCAAGAGCCTGTACGTTAGGGCTATGTGAAATAAAGATATTTTTCATCTCACCCGCTCGGAAAGGAGATTTTTAATGCCCAAAATGCGGGCGGGAAATGCTATTATATTCCCTAGGGCCCAAAAGAATTTTCATTTCTTCCTAGGGCGAGAAAGTAGTATGAAAATCCTTTCCCGCCCTAGGGTCGCAAAGCATTTCTAAATTCGAACATGACGTAATCTCGTATTGCGTCTATAATAATGTCTAATGGTGGCACCACACATGGCCATTTGTATTTTTGATTGGATAATCGCGTATTTGCCAAAATTTTCGACCTCATGGAGCCAAATATGTTATTGGCTGTATTTGCCAAACAGGCAAATATGGCAATAATTTTGGCAAATATACTCTCCACACATGGAAGTTATTTGACAAATATAAAAATAGGCAAATACAAATAGCCATGTGTGGTGCCACCATTAAACTGAAGATTTCTTTTTTTTTTAAATAATGCATACGGTCAGTAACGAAGTTCGACCTTTGAGTTTGTATAGGTGTACATTACTTTTTGTTTTTACATTTTCTTAGAATATCAATAAAAATAATAACTCCTATTTAGTTTGATTAATTATAAAGGTAATCTAATTAAATCCATGATATTTACTTATTGTTTATCTAATTGTTGTTATTTTTGACGTGACAACGTCTTATAAATTGATAGAGCCGGTTGCACGAACGAAAAAACATGACTCATCCGGCGTTACCTCGCTCATGCGGCGTTACCGGCGTTACCTCGCGAGCGCGGAACGAGCGACAAAGAATACGTTGTCACGTTCAACTATCGTCAGTAAACCGACTTTACAGACAACCAATTTTTGACGTGACAACGTCTTATAAATCGATATAGCCGGTTGCACGCACGAAAAAACATGACTCATCCGGCGTTACCTCGCTCATGCGGCGTTACCGGCGTTACCTCGCGAGCGCGGAACGAGCGACAAAGAAGACGTTGTCACGTTCAAATATCGTCAGTAAACCGACTTTACAGGCAACCAATTTTTTTTGACGTGACAACGTCTTATAAATCGATAGAGCCGGTTGCACGCACGAAAAAACATGACTCATCCGGCGTTACCGGCGTTACCTCGCTCATGCGGCGTTACCTCGCGAGCGCGGAACGAGCGACAAAGAAGACGTTGTCACGTTCAACTATCGTCAGTAAACCGACTTTACAGGCAACCAATTTTTTTTCTTAAACTTCTATTATCGTTGGTTCTTAGAAATTGATATTTCTGAACGCTTAAAAAAAACAGAAAAAAAAGTTTCTTAATTTTTTTTAATCGTGCTAAATGATAATAATAATATCTTGTTTTTATTTATTACTGTTTTGTAATATTAGATGAGTGATGATTTAAGGTGGATTTAATTATGTGAGTGAAGTTATTGCAGAGTATTACTACAGACAACATCTAACACACTCGCAATGCCGATCAGTGTTCTTCTAGTAATTTTCCTCGCTGTGGTGAGATGAAAAATTTTCTGTTATGTACGGCCCTAGAATCCTTCGCCGCTCAGCATTCAAATTTGACACTCGGCCCAAAAATCCATTTTGCGGCCTTGCATAACAAATAACTATTGAATTTTAACATAAAACGAAAAGCCGACCCCCATGTAACGGGATAAAGTGAGGACAAAGAAGAAAAAGTGTTATGTGCATTGGTGTAGTGGCATGTCATGAATAGTGTTTAATTTATAGCTTTATACTGACCTGTGCCCTGGACAGGGCGGACAGGGCGAAAAAATGTCGCCATTTTATCGGTGCCAAAAATGCTTGTTTTGCCACCAACATTATGTCCCCGATGTAGTTCGCTCAACAGCAACATATAAGAGTTTTGACAGACTACTGTTTGCTTGTACGAAAAAGGTTTACGTAAATCGTTCGGATGCCCATATCCTGAGGTTTTTTATCGGTGGTTGCATCCGTAAAGTAATAAAGCTGTCTTACCAGAGTTCTTTCGGATATGCTTTTGCTATTGAACTATTGAACTCTAATATTTCCCCCTAAAAGTGACAGTGACAAATTGACAGTGATATTAATAATAGGTTATAGTAATTCCATAATGTTAATAATCAATTTAATGTTAAGTTATATTTTTTTGTTTGATTTACATGTTTAATTTTAACTACCAAATGATATGAATGAATTATGTGTATTGTGTTGGCAATAAAGGCTTAATAATAATAATAACCAGAGTTCTTGTCGATGAGCAGTCGTTTCTTGGTCTTCCTTTTGTCCCGTCTCTTCAGCGGCACATCCTCAAGACCAAGCATCTCCGCGAGTTTGTCCTTATCTTTTAGATCTTCCAAATCTGACATCTCCTCTTTGGGCTCTGCGGGAAAATAATTAATAATAACATTATTAGTAGCATATCACGCACAGGCGGCTTCAATTATAAGATATGGAATAGCTTTTTGGGGAAATTCTAGTTATATTAACAGGGTATTTATTGCGCAGAAAAAATGCATTAGAGCGATATGCGGAATTAAAAGAAGAGTAAGCTGCAAGCCATACTTCAAAAATCTTAAACTTTTGACTGTACAGTCGCTGTATATATTAGAATTGGTATTGTTTTTAAAAAAAAATGAAAACTTATTCCAAAGGCATAATCGAGAACGCTGTAAAGATAGATTCTGTTACCCCCTTCATAATACCTCATTCTTTAATAAAAGCGTTTGCGTGATGGCTGTTAAAATATACAATAAGTTGCCAAAAGAGATAAGAGATTGTAGGTACAGCAGTGGTGTAAAAACCAAACTTCAAGATTCCTTATTGAAAGAGCAATTTACGATATTAAAGAATTCTTAGAATAATAGAAATATAAACAGAAATATTGACTAATTTAGTTTACAATATTGTGACTTTTCTAATTAATTTTAAATTAAATGTATTTGCACGCCTATGTGGCAAGACATGTTGAAACCTTGACTTTTATGTAATCTTCATACTTAACACATGTAAATAAATTGTTTGATTTGAATAATAGGTTTGTGGATAAAAGATATAATAGAAAACTAAGTACTTGGTCAAAAAGTATCAACGGTGAGGGTATTTTTAAGAGTTACAGTACTTTACCTAAGAAATAAATCCCATTGTCTTCTGTATCCGAGTACTCTTCTTTGATATTGGGCAATGCATCTGGAATAATAAAAATTACAAGTCTGAATAATTGGTTGTCTGTAAAGTCGGTTTACTGACGATAGTTGAACGTGACAACTCTCGCTTGCACTTCAAGCCTTACATGGAACGCCTCAGAGCGAGGTAACGCGAGCGAGGTAACGCCGCATGAGCGAGGTAACGCCGCATGAGCGAGGTAACGTTTTTTTGTGCGTGCAGCCGGCTCTATCGATTTATAAGACGTTGTCACGTCAAAAACTTGAGAGGTGTCAAGGGACACCCGGATGGAACGAAGTTCCTTTCGATTGATTCGTGAAGGAATATAAGACAGAGAGAGGCAGACAGAGAAACATGCGCACGCCGCACGACTTACTATACTATAGCAAAAAGTATCGTTACAACTTTTCGTCCTAATTTTTTCCGTCTAGCCCCTTTTCGCAACGCGCGATAAGGAACTTCGTTCCAATAGCACAATAATCGGCTAAGTGCGAGTCGGACTCGCGCACGAAGCGTTCTGTGCCATTATCTATATAATGATGATGACGACGACGAGGACGACGACGATTATGATGATGATGCAGCAGCCCTAATTATACCTTACATCTACTACATACATTGGAGCTTCTGCATCACTGACCAAAATAAAGCAACAATTACGGTTGTTGTATGGGAGCCCCCCTTAAATCTTTATTTTATTGTATTTTTTAGTATTTGTATATAGCGTCAACCATCTGTGAAAATTTCAAGTTTGTAACTAGCAAGGCTCAAGAGATACAGCCTGGTGATAGATGGATGGATGGCTAAGTCTCAGTAATAAGGGCCTTTTTTTTATATTTAAACTGTATATGTAAGGAAAACTAGCTTTATAGATTTTGGTAGATTTTCTATGTGACAAAATTTTTGTCATGCATGTTTTGACGACCGAATGGCGTAGTGGTAGCGAACCTGCTGTCTGCGCCGGAGGTCGTGGGTTCGATTCCCACTGCTGGTAAATATTTGTGTGATGAGCATGAATGTTTTCCAGTGTCTGGGTGTTTTTCAATATATTATATTTATGTATATTAGCATGTATGTATAATTATCAGTTATCTAGTACCCATAACACAAGCTATGGCTTACTTTGGGGCTAGATTGCGATGTGTAAAATGTCCTGTATATATATGCAAAAAATCCATCCTCTTTCGTCTAGCCCCTGCGATGCACCATCTGAAATGGAACTTTTTTCTTTTGTTCCAAATAGTCTAACCTTTCTGATCCACCAACTCCATGAGTTTGAGCTTGAACTCCTCCTGGCACTGCAGCACTTGGTGCTTGAAGTCCCACGCGTCGCGCAGGCGCCCCACGCACACCTCGCAGATGCCATTGTCGCTGTCGCAGCCTTCCAGCGACAACTGGAAATATTAATCACACTAAATAAAATAAAATAAAAATAGCCTTTATTCTACTAGCATTCACTAAATTTCTTTCTATTAGTCATATTATACTTTATATATACTAGTAAATGCCCGCGACTTCGTCCACGTGGGATAAAAACTATTCTATCTTTTAAGTTGGACCAAATGACAGATATTCACGAAGTTTGAACTAAATCGGTTCAGTAGTTTAGGAGTCCATCGCGGACAAACATTGTGACACGAGATTTATATATATTATTATAAGAAGATTGTAAACTGTAATTATTATCACTTTCAATATTATTCGATAGTTATTGTCAAATAAAGTATAATGTCAGGTTAAAGTGTGGTGTCAGATAGAAGTGTAGTGTCAGGTAGAAGTCGCCTGTTTGGCATAGGCCTCCCCCAGCTCCCTCCATGAATCTCTGTCACCAGTAAGTTTTATCCATAGTGGTCCGCTGACCTGTCTAAATAAATCAGTCCATCGTCTTCTTGGTCGTCCTCTGCTACGTTTCCGGTTTCGTGGTAGCAACTAATCACACTAATATTATAAAGGCGAAAGTTTGTGTTTAAGTGTGTGTGTGTGTGTGTGTAAGTGTGTATGTTTGTTACTCCTTCACGCCGCAACTACTGAACCTGATTTGGCTGAAATTTGGAACATAGAAACATGGAAGTTTTCTTCTAGTAGTATATGCATATCTGTGGCAATAGATTGTTTGAAAAAACTTTATTTCGCAGAAAATTATGCCACATGTAACAAAGCAATACACCTACGTACTAAAACAATGCCTGAAAGATTTCCCCACTCGGGCAACAAATACCAATAATTGCCCAAGTGACGGAAGCACCAGACACCGCCTGTCACACGTGGCACAACACGGAAAAAGGCCCCAACTCAGCATGGTGCTGTGTGCCCCATATAAGCATTGTTGATTGATAGTTGATTTTATCAAAATTCTGCATGAACTGTGGATTTTTTTTAGGACAAAAAGTAAATTAGTTAAGAATTTGCTGCAAGATATGCAAGATATATTTTATCAAACACACAAATGTAAAACCTTTTTCATTAATAGGATACTTTTAGTCCCTACACTAATCTTGGATCTGCTCTGCAATCAGAAGGCAGACTTAAACCTCATTATATATCTCACTTCTACACACAAGTCTCTTCTCAGAAAGACCAAAGTCGTAACGTAGTAAACCTGCCATCTGCTTCAGAGGTTGTGGGTTTGATTGCCACAACTGGTAAATGTTTGTGTGATGAGCATGAATGTTTTCCAGTGTTAGGGTGTTTTCTTATATCATATTATTTATGCATATATATCAGTTATCCAGTACACAGGCTACCGCTTATTTTGGGGTTAGATTCCGATGTGTGTAATGCCCTGAAAAAAAAAGTGAGAGAGAAGACTGGCCTATAGGCCACCACACCTGCCAGGTGCGGGTTGCCAAGCTTCGCACACCTTTGAAAACATTGTAGTTGTTGGTAGTAGAGACAATGACTTGTTGGAGTGGGGACATAAAGGAGTTGGCAAAAGCAAATTTGAATGTAAATGCAATACAGTATCTGGTGATTTTTTTTTACTCTATACAAGTTAGTACTTGAATGCGATCTCACCAGATGGTAAGTGATGATGCAGCCTAAGATGTAATCGTACTAACTTGGAAGGGGTAAGTAAATTAACCCCAATGGTTTCTACAAGCATCGCACCAGAACGCTAAATCGCTTGGCAGAGCGTCTTTGCCGGTAGGGTGGCAACTAGCCACGGCTACAGCCTCCCACCAGACCAGACCTGAGCCAATTTAGAAATTATAAAATTCCATAGTGGCCCATGGCGAATTCCTGACCCAAAAGTTCTTTACAACCATACAGCAGGGCAATGCCACTTGTTTGACGGGCAGTGGGCACTTTGGTGTCCAGGGATAACCAAGGGTACTGTTTTTGATAAAGAGTGGTTTGAATTTTATATAACCAACCAGCTTAGACAATGCCGATAAAATTACGAAAACAGTATAGCTAGAAAGTAGAAATTAAAGTTTGATTCATTAATTAAAGGACTAAAATTATAAGAAAAAATATGAAGTTTTGTGTGGCTCTCAAGAATGTCTAAATTCTTCATAAATACAACTTTTGAGCAACTTGAAAACTTGGTATCCAAGTTGAAGGTAGCAAGGTAGTATATACAAGGTGACAATGGATAAAGTACACGTATAATTCGTATTTACATACGTGAATTTCGAAACATTCCTTCAACATATCGCCATATACTTCGGTTTTGCCGAGTCGCGTATAAACAGACTTTAGGTCTTTTTCCGGCGGCAGCGCCAGACAGCATCGGCATAACGCATTGGAATTCATAAGATTTATTTTTTATTTATGTTACTTGTCTAATAATAAAGGCTGGAAAAAATACAAATGCACTGAAGATTTTTTATCTAGTTTTTTGACCAAGGACCCAAGTATATATGTATTATCTATGCCAAGGAGTAAAATAATTTTTTCACGATCACAGACAGTGGCACTTTTTTGTCACCCAAATCTCAGATTATTTTAACCATATAACTCACAGACTTGGAAAACAATATTGAAGTAGACCTCAGAGCAAATAGGTACCAATACAAACACAAACACTTCATGCCATCTGTTGGTAAGTAGATTAATTAATAAGGATAAAATTAAATGATTATAGCCTACATTGATGAAAAAGAATTTTAGATTTTGTACAAAGTACTCATTACTTTGTAAAAATGGGATTGGCTTGTATAAATCTCCAAGAGAGCGGTACTTTTACGTAAAAACAACGGCAGAAAGCGGTATAACTATGTACAAAAAGTATCACAAATACCCATAGATGGCGTTATTCATAAATTTAAGCGCAAGTTTTTGTTTTAGTTTACTTAATTTTTGTAAATGGGTCTTAGTTTTTAAAAATATATTAATAAAAAAAACTAAGAAAAGTAAACTTAATGCTCCACATTTATGGTTTATTTTCGTATGACACGATTCAGTACTCACGCCCTGTTTATTAACTCCATGATTAAAACATAGATATAATCTATGGATTAAAATACATGCAAAACCACAGACCAGAAAATAAGTTTGTGGAGCTCGGAGCAATTAACAATGAATTGCTCCGAGGTGTGAGGTTTGTGTTCACAACAATGCTGTCAACATTAGAAAATAAAATATGTAAATGTTCTGTGGCCGAGGTATTTCGTTCAACAACTGGTTAATTTTACGGTGACAAAATCAAAACGAATAAAACGATGATTGTGTATTATAATTCAATTTGAATATTAATAAATAATGTTATTTCTGATAATTACGTCTTATTCACGTAAAACAAAGATTTCCCATGTCTTGCTTTATAAATAACACTCAGAATACAGAATAAACCAGAAGCCGCATCGAGCCGTGATTGCACGGCGTACATTGTGTCCTAAAACAGCGTAAACATCCCTCGCCCCTCGCTCTTCTCACCCGCGTAATGTTGCTAGGTCAGAAACTATTTCCCTATTTTAGGGTAAAAGTTTATAAAATTTGAGGTAAAATAATAACTGTTGGGTTCTTAACCCTAGGAAGATACTCTTATTTTTTTGTACGTAAAAGTAGTCAGGCGTAAAATTAAATCCTGTTGAATAACTAGCTGTAATTTTAATAACTACTTTCTGATTTTATTATAGTAGTTTATGTAACGGTTAGATAATGGGGGGTATTAAAATACGAGTGTGAGTTTAAAAAACGAGCCGCAGGCGAGTTTTTTAATAGTATCACACGAGTGTTTTAATACCTAATTATGTAGAGTTTCATACACTACTTTATCTACGCTCATATTATTATCATAAATCCAAATCATAAAATCTTGCTAACTTTTGTCGTAAATCATTGCAACTACTAAGATGTCAGGTGGAGTGAAATTTTCTTTAGTAGGTTTCACTACTAGACATTTTTCAGCGCAAAGTTTTGACTAAGTAACAAAAAAATTAGTTGTCTGTAAAGTCGGTTTACGGACGATAGATTTACGAGGTAACGTCATAATCGTAATCGTTATCGTAGTCGTAATCGTAATCGTAATCATAATCATAATCACAGGCCCAGGTGGAACGTTACGCGGAACGTTAGACATTGTGTTGTTGTCTATGGTCAATCATGGCCCATCTATACTCTCGGCAATGACTACCAACTATATGTTGTCTGTGGATTCACTTAAAAAAATATTACATAAAAAATATTACCTACCCCAGATAATAATTGTTACCGTTAACCGTTGTATTGCCGATAGCGGTACTGTAATCAATTCCTTCAAAACCCCAGATACAAATACAGGAGTCCAGAGCCGTGTATCGTTATGGATATTATACAACTTTCTTTAAATATTTCCATAGTAGAGCGATGTTATTATGAATAACTTTTTAATAATTATAGAAGTCTGTGAATAAAGTAGGTAATTATTTGACACATTTCGATTTTATAATTCGAACTTTAAGCAATGAGCGTAGATAAAACATATGTTTATTAATTTGGAATAAGTATATGCATTTATAAAAATACAGTTCTTTTTTCAATTTATATATATTTATTATAATAAAAAATCAAAATATTGAACTACTTCAATATAATATCAATAAAAATAATCAACATTTATTCATGTATTAAAAACATTTTGTATGATTTTAGTCCATTTGATTTTTCTTTCTTCGTCAGCCGGGAATCTAAAATATTTAACGAATATCTGTATTAATGTAATGTATTAATTCAATAAAAAGAGTAATTATACAAAACTATGAATTGTACCCTAGAACTAAGTTTCTCTCCTTCACAACACACACCATTCCATATCGGTGCTGATGACCGTTGAGGAGTTCTCTCATTAGGAGCCAACTTGTAGTACAGTAGCCATGTCATGATGACTCTTAAAACCGGCTATCATAATGAAACGCGAATACAAAATTTCGTGTCCATGCTGTTGACCGTTATAGAGTTCCTACATTTGGTCCTAATCCTGAATGTCGAATCAGAACACACAAATATTGCAAGTTAAATAAAAGTAAAACTAATTTACATGAATATTTTGTAATTTTATTACAGTTGTATATACATACGAAGTATAAATGTCGATATCATAATATCCTTATGTTTTTAGTTCGTAAAAATTTTAGTATTTATAATCTATTCCGAAACGAAGTAGGGAAAATCAAAAACGTTATAACGGCAACACTAACAAAATGGCCACATTATTCTCCGTCGCAATTGACAATAAATTTCTTTATTCAATAATTAAATAAAACAATGACTGAATGGCTTACTTACAGATGAAATGTGATCCCATCCTGTTTCTTTTTGAGACCTTTTTACATGTTGGAATGGCACAAGCTGGCATAATTCAATGAAATTTGACACCTGTGAAACACGTTAGATTGACACGACGTCCACAGACTGACTACTCGCCCGTTTCTGAAAATACTCCTTTTAAGAGTAGTTTTTGAAGCTTCGATATTAGGCCCGTACACAGGTTCTGGTTTATTCTGTATTCTGAGAAATAACAAGAACAAAGAAGTAAATTTTATGTTTATTGATTTTCTCACGATTTCCGAACGCTTTGTTGTAGGGTTCTCAGCGCTGGGATATTCTCCCAAATTTAAGGAGAAACATTTGTATAGAACAATGTTACAAGTGTGAATACAAGTTTCATGAAGTATTTTTAGGAATTTTTACTATTGCATTCATTTATAATTATTATATTATATGCGTAATGGTAACTTATTAATAGGTATCTAGTACTTTATAACTAAAGTTATGATTTCTCGTCGAAGTTAACTTTTCTGTTGAAGTAAATTGCTAAATTGCTTTTATTTTGACAATCTTATTAGATACAGAAGTTTCTTACAGGGGGTCCTTACTTTGTCTAAACCCTCGAAAGACAACAAACAACAAACGATATTAATTAATTCGTTTGGTTAGATTGACCGCTGTGTCGACGATTAATTGATGACTATGACTTAAGATAAATATAAGAAATTCAGTCAGAACGCATATAATTTGGGCAACAAACCTCGTGTTTCAATTTAAAATAATTACGTTGCTGTAATTTATTTTCGACAGGAACTTATGGACAACTTCTTTTAGTTTAAATTTGAGGTCAAATGCAAAAATCTGCAAGACAAACTTAAATTATATTTGTGAATGTGTGAATGTGGGGTTTTTGACTTCAGCTTTAAGGGGTAAACAGTTTTGATAGTTGGAAACACTACTTTGTGCCGCTCTTCTTTACAAAATGGCGGAGCTTCGAACGTGTAGCGTCGATTGCTACCTTTGCGGTTTATTCCAATAATTTAGCTCGTAAATTAAGTTTTAATGTTAAGCTAGTGTAATCATAAATAATGGAGACTGCTTTAAGTGACGGCATGTGCCGGTGCTGTGCGACTGAAGGCAGTTTCAAGGACTTCCAAGTTCCCTACTTATGGATGGGTGCCGAAGAAATCTACGGCAATATGCTAAAGGAATGTTTTGATATAACTGTAAGTTATTAGCTATGTCTCCTGGTAAATATATGCTTCTTCGTTTTCATATTAGTTAATGTTGTACCTAAATAAATATTGAAAGAGAAGTTTACATTACATACACTTTTCATATTTACTGTTGTCTCACTTTTAGTTGGTTTATCGATTGTAAGGTACTTTTTAATAAAACCAAAAATAAGTTTCTTTATAGATTTTAGATGCTGAACACTTTGATTAGGTACATACTCAGCTTCTAATTAATTTCTGTGCAAAGGATTGTTTGGTTTGAAAATCTTGTTCTTGTCAAATCCAAAATGGCTGACAAAGTGGAAAAAATAAATAAGACATCTTTCTAGTTTTAATAATCGATCCCTTAGCTGGAAATCAGGAATTCTAAAGCAAATGTACATTTAGTGTGCATAGTTTAGGGCTAAACTCGTCTGATAGGTAACCGCGCGGGTGGCGGTTGTGTTATGGGCGATTCTCTGTAAGGATGAAATTCGTTGTCCTGACTGATTTTCTTTAAAAGTAATTAAATTATCTAAACAAAAACCACTCCTAATAAAACTTTAACCCCAAAACTTTACGGGCCGTATGTTTTTAGAACCATAACTATTTTAGTTTTTTTTCTAGACATGATGGAAGCTCTAAAAACACAGTCCCCTGGCTGTCCCCATCACTGTATTTGCGGCTAGAAAAGAGATTTACAAAGAAGTTATTGAAATTATATACATTTGGCATTTAATATTATAAAGAAAAATAATTATACTATATTATTTTCGTATAACAAAGTCTCAATACGAATTTTATTTATTTAGAAAACTCCTGTAAACTTTGTCCCTAAAATTTTTATACAGTACCCTGCCAAAAATTTAAATCCATACTGAAAAAGAACCATAATGTTTACAAACGTTCTTTTGGGTGAAACGAAACGCAATTGGTGTGAAGTTGGCAACCTTGCCGAATGCGGCGACGAGACGCCATTTTGTTTAGTGTCAGAGCGTCATTAGTGAGACGAACACGCGTTTGGACTCATACCACACACAGTCCTCTGGTAAGTGATAACATGTAAGTTATTTACTTTAATTATTTCTACATAACGTTTACTTTTATATAATATATGACTGAATTTATAGGTACCTTATAAAAAAACAACTTTACATCAGTTTTGAATATATTGTGAAATCTAACCGAAATACACAGTCCCCTGGCAACAGTCCTCTGCCTGAAAATAATGCAGGGGACTGTTCAACACAACAGGGGACTGTGGATTTTGCGTACTGGTTAATGTTTTTATGTATTGTTTGTAAATTTATCCGCTAATTGGTTTTAATAATGTAGCAATTATCAAAGCATCATATGCTTTGCATTATTTTCCTGAATAAACTTTTGATTTTTTACACAGGCTGATTGAACGCACATGAAATGGCTACTACAAAGAAAAAGTTATCCCGAGAGGAATTACTACAGAAAAAGAGAGAAGCAGAGCGACTAAGATACCAAAGAAGAAAAAATGACCCTCTTAAGAGGCAAGAAATGAGAGAAAAGGAGAAGTTGAAGTACCAAAAAAAGAAAGATAAAGGTTTGCGGAAGTTAGTAAAGGATATGACACCTCGTGAGCACAGAGCTGCCTTAAAGAAGTGGAAAGAACACTGTACCCTATACCGAGCAAAAAGACTAAGACTGAAAAGCATCACAAATACTTTTGTTAGAGAAAATACGCCGTTATCAGATCCAGAAGAAACTACTCCGCCTTCAAGACCCGCCACTCCAGTTCCAGTTCAGATACATCCAGTTCCGAGCCCCGCAATTTCGAGTGCTAGTCTAGAGCAAAGAAAAAGAGAAGCCAAAAAGCGACGAAAGAAGTTTAACAGAGAAAGAAATGAAAAGATCGCACGTTTAGAGAAGAAACTTGAGAAGTACAAAAAAAGGCAACAAAGTTTTCTGAAGAAATTCCATGTATTGAAAGCTTTACATGGAACTACACCGAAAGTGGTCATGGAAAAGGTGCACCTGATGGTATCGGCGCAACGTGCAAAAGAACGGCTGATTTTGTTGTTAATTCTGGAGGTGACATTAACAATATTGATCAGTTTGTTAAAGTAATTCAAGAGCGATGTCCTGGCATCAGATGTATCGCGATTGACGGTAAAGACATTCAGGAAATGGTCGATAAAATTGAAAAGGAATCAGCCGATCAAAAGGGTTTTAAAGGCACTTTAAAAGTGCATCAGGTTGCAGGTGTCTATTCCTTCATCCTCGGCCTTCCAAAGAAGTGTAAAACAATTACAATGAAGTCTCTCAGCTGCTTTTGCAACATTTCTTGTGAGCATAATAAGATTGGCAATATCAACTATACTGTAAAACGTAAATGGACAGTAGAAGAAGTGTTTACGGAGTCAGAACCCGAAGATCTAGAATCTGTTAAACCTGAATTAAAACTAACACCAAACAAGTACCCTCAAAGATCGGATAATGATGAAGCAGAAACAAGCGGTATTCGGCATTCTTCTTACAATACTGGAGATTACGTTCTTGTGAAATTTCCAACTAAAAATGTAGAATACCGTTATGCTGCTGTAATTAATGACATTGACGAAGATGAAAACGAGTTGCGCGTTACTTTCCTCAAGATTTGTAACCAAAAAGTGCAGACCTTCAGAATAGACGAGCAGGACATTTCGGACGTGTCATTTGATCAGATTATCCAAAAGTTGGATAATCCTGACCTGATTGTAAAGGGAAGACGGGAATTTTATCAGTTTTCTACGCTAGTTGACGTTTTCGAGCGCTAATATTGTTGTAATTATATTAAGTTCAATTTTTTTAATGTGATTTATCTTCATAATTTAACATGATTGAGAGAAAAGACTTGAATAATTATTATTTTTATATGAGTAAGTATTTTAATGAATACTGCAAGCATTTAAATATTGATATTTTAATAATAATAAGACGACTATGTTGATCTCAGCGAGTACAAACTGATTTAGCACTTAATTTTTGATAAAGAGTTTTAAAAAAGTTATGTTTTCTGTTCATTTTTTATAAAGAAATTTCGTATATTATTGATGCAAAAATATGCCATAGAAATAATAAATGATTGATTTATCTAACATGGCTTTTTTTTTAGTACATCAGCCCTCCGTTCATATTAAAAGTTCCTTTGAAAACAGTCTTCTGATGTATAAAACAGTCCCCTGATGTCTAAAACAGTCCCCTGTCAGGAATTTTTAGAAAATCGCTAATAACTCGTAAAATATAAATAAAATCAGAGGGCCACCTAATCTAAGTAAAATAATAGTTAATTTTCTTCAAAATTGATCACAGTTTTTTGGCAAATACTAAAAATAATTGCCAGGACAGCATTTGTATGAGACCTGTACGAGCTTACAGAGAAATGCCCTTATAGTGTTAACATAGAGGAAGTGATAAATGTAAACAACTACAGAGATGGTAGGGTCACTGGGAAAAATCGCTTAAAGAGAAGTGTAGCTCAGCTTTAGCACCTGACCCGTTTTGCATTTTTTGCCACTTTATATTTTCACATAAGTCTTTTATGTAATACACTGCACATTATTGTCTTCTTTGATAATTACCGATATTAGAGATATCATAAAACCGAACTGCCTAACCCCGACATCATGAAGTCTTGTTTGTCCTATTCCTAGAGTGTTTTTTTAAGCCGGAGTAGTGGAGGATGAGCAGCCCCAGCCCACTGCTGCGGAGGTAAGCGTGGGTGCTGTGATACGCTAGGGTGAAGGGGCCGCTCTTCTCGCATAATCCTCTTATAAGCTCAGTTTACAGAGCCAGAGTGTAATACAACCCGACGGTCATAAAAGAAAATAACCACTCAGAAGGATGATGAAGCTCTTCATCACCTATCCGTTATCCGGGTCAGGGTGCCCTCAAGTACCGCTAAAGTCGCTTCCTTCGCTCTTGCATTCTAAGTTATTTGTGACCATAAACTTCTGCGAACGGGTATAAGGCCTTCAGCATTGTGATAGCTTGAGGTGACTCTTTATCACACTTTTGCTTTAACCCTCTTAAAAGCTGGGCTTCTAATGAATGCAACTCGATTTAAAGCTTAACCCAGAAAAAACTGCACTAGCTCTTGTTTTTATAAAATTCATGCTTAGACATGAATTTAGTTTGCTGGTTCGATTCCCGCCACAAGCCGCTTTGGAATTTTATAATTTCTGAATTGGCTGACGTCTGATCTGGTGATAGATTTCGGCTGTGTTTAGTTACCACCCTACCAGTAACGACACACCGCCAAGCGATTAAGCGTTTCGGTGGAATATGGGTAGGAACCATTTGGATTGAGTTCACTTAACCATTCAAAGTTAGTACAATAACATCTTAGGCTGCATCATCACTTACCATCAGGTGAGATCGCTGTCAAGTACTAAATTGTATAGAGTAAAAAAAATCGCTTAATACTGCACTACTTAGACTGAACCGACTTTTCATTCGCGCCACTTCCCCCTGATTCCACAGACAGTAGCTAGAGAAATTCACGAGATTGCGCGACGATTCCCCAAAAGACGCGCGACCTTATTTTGTCAATTTCATTATGCTATTTACAATTTGGTTAAAAAGTCGCCTCCGTTCCCTTCTGCGGTGTAAATTGACCCTAAATGTTAACCTATGATGACAGCTGTCAGTGTCGGAGGAAGTCAACAATGGGGGCATCTGCGAGGTGTGCATCACGCAGCTGCGGAACGCATGCAACTTCAAGCAGCAGGTGCAGGCCACGGAGGACAAGTTCCGCAAGATGGTCGAGGAGAGGGCCTTCAAAGGTACGTAATCTGAGACTTGAAATTCAAAATTGTGTAAATAGGGTAGTTTATGCAAATTACAATATTGATTTTTTTGATTCCTTAAACTCTGTCCCATTTGTTTATTTTCTTTTTGACACATGAAACTTATAGGTATATAGCGAGGGACCAGAGAGATACAAAAGTAAAGTGGTCTCCCTTGTGGTATTGCTATATCTGTCTCATGTGTCAAATAGGAAATATACAAATGGATGGAGTATAGCTGTTGCCCGTGTGAATTTCGGTTTTTCGCTAATCCTGTGGGAGCGATGGATTTTTATGGGATAAAAAGTAGTCTATGTTTTAATCCGGGTTATGAGCTATCTATGTCCCAAATGTCAGCCAAATCGGTTCAGTAGTTGCGGCGTGAAAGAGTAACAAAGATCAATCCATACTTACAAACTTATAATTAGTAGGAGTAGGATACAAATAATGACGTGGAGTGTACACTGAAAAAAATATTAAAATCCAACCAACGATTTACAAAGTAGCAAGACATTTTAATTTTGGAACAGGAGGGTCTTCTACTTTCTCGCAAAACGAAATTTTGTATGAAGCCGCACGAAGCTACAATGGCATTAGTAAGGTGTGACGTCACAATTCAATGTGGCTATCTCTGTCTATTCAGAAGTGCTATCTCTACTTTTTCGCATTGTGAAGTCAACACCTCCTGAAGATGTCCTGGTGTCGGGACGAAAGTGTTGGAAAATTGTGTGCGGTGTTTCATGTGGGCAGTGTTCCTGCATATTGTACCATACAGAATCTTTTCAAGTAGCGGATTATAGCAAAATAAATTAATATTTCCTGCTAATTATGGATTTCCGAATAACAACACCTCCTTCCATACATTAACTATAGTAGTGTTATTATCTCGCTGCAGACTCGGTCATAAATCATTCGAGTGTTTCGCTTTTGTTGTTCTGCAGTAATGCACAACTCAACAAAGAAAAAAACTCGAATGATTTATGACCGAGTCTGCAGCGAGATAATAACACTACTATAGTCAGAAATATTTAAATGCAACTTTTTTGTTATTTGATCGATTTAATTCGTTCTTTAGTGTACGTCATTCTTTTTATCATAGTTATTATAGTTCAATTTATACAATTAACTGGTGTGTCTTGCAGCAGACTCAATCAAGATGGAGGTGACGCGCTTCGACGACGAGGACTCCAACAACTCAGCCGACGAATTCTCCAGTCAGGGTGAGCAGCTACCTTGTTTTTTTTTTTTATGCGTCGCCTGGCGGCAGCGACTCCCCGCGCCTTTCTTTATGTCGCCCGTCCACCTGTTGGAAGGTCTGCCAATGCGTGACCTTCCGCTTCTAATACTGCACTTCCAGGTGCGTGGCCGCCATTCCAACACCTGAAGACCCCAACGTCCATCGGTCCGTTTTGCGACACGTTGAGCTATGTCGGTCACTTAGGTGTTTTTGCAGATCTTTTCATTCACCAATACCTAATTGCTTCTTCTGCAATTAATAAATTTCAAACAGCAAGTCACTATAGTGCCGCTCACTGCTCGCTGTTAATTATAGAATATATAATATTGGTGTACATTATTATCGGATTGTTTAAAAGCCTTTATTTTGTTTCGCCTGACCCAATGTTTGTTTCTTTGTCTGTCTGTAGTCAAATCTTGCAAGCTAAATTTGATACACTTCCCGGTTACTGATTGAGCTGAAATTTTGGTTATATGTTTTTTTTAACACTTAACACATTGCAATCTAGTCCCAATGTAAGTGTAGCTTGTGTTATGGGTACTAGATAAGTGATAAATATACATACACTAGCTGACCCAGCAAACGTTGTTTTGCTATTAGGAATATAAAAAAATTATAAAAAATAGATAACCTGCTCCCAGACCTAGAGATCATACAATTGAAAATTGAAACGTGAAAATATTATAACAATCGGTCCAGCCGTTTCAACGGAGTTAACAAAATGGCGAGAGAATTTTATATATTAGATATTATTTTAATATGATATTATATTGATAAACTCTCAGACACTGGAAAACATTCATGCTCATCACACAAATATTTACCAATTGTGGGAATCGAACCCACGACCTCTGACGCAGACGGCAGGTTCGCTACCGCTACGTCATTCGGTCGTCATGTGTAAATCAGATTATAATGCAAAATTATCATCACATGAGCTGATCTGTGGTCTGATTCGCTATCTTTCAGTTTGTTAGTTAGTAACCCTCACTGGACTATTAGCTAAGAAAACGGAGGCAAAAATCCTATTTTTGCTGTTACCAACCTGTGTTCTTACGTTATCATGTCAATATACCATGCTATAGTAGTGTTATTATCTCGCTGCAGACTCGGTCATAAATCATTCGAGTGTTTCGCTTTTGTTGTTCTGCAGTAATGCACAACTCAACAAAGAACAACAAAAGCGAAACACTCGAATGATTTACGACCGAGTCTGCAGCGAGATAATAACATTACTATAGTCGCTAAATTGTGCAAAAAGAATACATAATTTTATGTTTTTTTTTTT
Organism: Coenonympha arcania; assembly: GCA_036785405.1. Lineage (NCBI taxonomy): Eukaryota > Metazoa > Arthropoda > Insecta > Lepidoptera > Nymphalidae > Coenonympha > Coenonympha arcania. Next base: position 10,992,388 of record CM072076.1, read on the forward strand.
GAGTACCACCAATTATTTATTCATAAATAAAACTGGTGGTTACATTACTATAGTTGCTAAATTGTGCAAAAAGAATACAAAAATATTATGATTTTTACGAGTGCATACCACGAATTATTTATGAATGCTGTTTTTCCGATATTTCGATCTAATTGCATAGGCCCTGGTGTCCGTCAAGACTGTAGTGTGGCGAGACGCAAAGCTGGAACTGTCATAGACCGTATCGGTCTACCCTCCTCCTAGATCTTTTTGTCTTAAGACAAAAAAGATCTTAAGTACATACCACCTATTATTTATGAATAAATAATTGGAGATATGTACTCGTAAAAATCATAAAATTATGTCTTCAAACCACGAGGAAAGCCTTAAGTCATTAGAATTCAAATATCTCTCATGAAGGAACTGGAAGGTGGCATGGTAGCTACAGGATGCAACTCCATCGAATTTGGACTCGTTTGATACATCTAAACATGTATTTTGGTGCTAGATGGTAACCAGAGTCTGGTGCTGAGAAGTATACAACATGCAGCTTACTTGCCATAATTAGCCGAAAGCCTGAAGTAGGGGATGATGTATAGATGCATGAAAAAATATCACAAAAAGTCTAGCTCATATCCTGAGGGAACTAGGAGTTCAAAAATGTACCATTAAGTGACATCCCTTAAAATCAGCTCAGTAATGAAAAGTGTATTACGCTTTGTTTACATCACAGTTAGGTTTGCTAAAAATAACTTTTCTAAATTATATAATAATAACTATTCTAAAACAAATAAATAATATGTATTAAAAATATAATAAAATTATTGGGTCTTCTTATCTCCATTAATGTGTTTCTAAGATCAAGTTAAAGGGTTAGCTGCTGGCACACTATACAGATTAACCCACACCTTCTATAGATAAAATATGTATAAGCTTGTTTTTAAAAATATCTTTTAAATGAAAGCTTTTAATTATCTTACATTGTATAATGGTTTGGGTAGAATCTGGCAACTCGTATTTGATGCATAAAAGCTCGTTTTTTTTAATTTTTTTTTGTTTGATTTGTACATTACTAGCAGATACCCGCGGCTTCGCCCGCGTTTATTTTAGTTTTCCCTATTCTCACGGGAACCATCGATATTTCCGGAATAAAAAGTAACCTTTGTGTTTATTTAGACCGAAATCTATCTCCATTTTAACTTTCAGCCAAAAATTTTCAATAGTTGCAGCGTGAATGAGTATTTCTCCCGCTGGAATACTGCGAAAAACAAATATTCACGCGGGAGAAATAACCATTGATTTTCCCGGGATAAAAAATAGCCTTCTCTATTCTAATTTTCAGCCAAATCAGTTCAGCAATTACGGCGTGAAGAAATATTTTTCCCGCGTGGATATCTGTTTTTCACTGTTCCCGAAGGAACCATGGATTTTTTCGGGATAAAAAGTAGCCTCAGTCCAGGATATAATCTATCTCTATTCCAAATCAGTTCAGTAATTACGGCATGAAGGCATATTATCTATAATTATTATCATAGAAACCATGAAATTTTCCGGGATGAAAATAAATGCCTATGAATTAATCCAGGATAAAATCTATCTCCTTTCCGAATTTCAGACATATCAGTTCTGTAAGTGCAGCGTAAAGCAGTATTTTTCGCGCGTGAATATCAATTTTTCAGTTTTCCTGCGATAACCATGGATTTTTCCGGGATAAAAAGTAGCTTTTTTATTAACCCAGGATATCATCTCCGTTCCAAATTTCAGCCAAATCGGTCTTGTACTTGCGGCGTGAAGATTTTTTCCGCGTGTATTTCGGTTTATTACTAATCCCACGGGAACCATGGATTTTCCCGGGATGTAAAGTAGCTTATGTATTAACCCAAGATGCAATTCATCTCCATCCCAAATTTGAGCCAAATCGGATCAGTAGTTGCGGCGTGAAGGAGTATTGAAGCTTGGTAAAATACGAACTTTGGAGCCCCGTTTCACTCCTTTAGGGGGGGAATTTTGAAAAATCCTTTCTTAATGCACCCCTAGACCTCATAAGGAACCTGTGTGCCAAATTTGAAATCTCTAGACCCAGCGGTTTGAGCTGTGCGTTGATATGTCAGTGAGTGAGTGAGTCAGTATCTTCTTTGATATACCATGAAATTTTCCGGGATGAAAAGTAGCCTATGTATTAGTCCAGGATAAAATCTATCTCCTTTCCGAATTTCAGTCATATCAGTTCAGTAAGTGCAGCGTAAAGTAGTATTTTTCGCGCGTCAATATAAATTTTTCAGTTTTCCCGCGAAAACCATGGAATTTTCCGGGATAAAAAGTAGCTGTTTTATTAACCCAGGATACCATCTATCTCCATTCCAAATTTCAGCCAAATCAGTCTTGTACTTGCGGCGTGAAGATTTTTTTCCGCGTGAATTTCGGTTTTTAACTAATCCCACGGGAACCATGGATTTTCCCGGGATGAAAAGTAGCTTATGTGTTAACCCAAGATGCAATATATCGCCATTTCAAATTTGAGCCAAATCGGTTCGGTAGTTGCGGCGTCAAGGAGTATCGAAGCTTGATAAAATACGAACTTTGGAGCCCCGTTTCACCCCTATAGGGGGGAATTTTGAAAAATCCTTTCGTAGTGTACCCCTAGCCCTCATAAGGAACCTGTGTGCCAAATTTGAAGTCTCTAGACCCAGCGGTTTGGGCTGTGCGTTGATATGTCAGTGAGTGAGTGAGTCAGTATCTTCTTTGATATACCATGAAATTTTCCGGGATGAAAAGTAGCCTATGTATTAATCCAGGACAAAATCCATCTTCTTTCCGAATTTCAGTCATATCAGGTCAGTAAGTGCAGCGTAAAGTAGTATTTTTCGCGCGTGAATATCAATTTTTCAGTTTTCCCGCAAAAACCATGGATTTTTCCGGGGTAAAACGTAGCCTTTTTACTAATCCAGGATATCATCTATCTCCATTCCAAATTTCAGCCAAATCCGTGTTGTACTTGCGGCGTGAAGATTTTTTTCCGCGTGAATTTCGGTTTTTAACTAATCCCTCGGGAACCATGGATTTTCCCGGGATGAAAAGTAGTTTATGTGTAAACCCAAGATACAATATATCGCCATTCCAAATTTGAGCCAAATCGGTTCAGTAGTTGCGGCGGGAAGAAGTATTGAAGCTTGGTAAAATACGAACTTTGGAGCCCCGTTTCATCCCTTTAGGGGGGGAATTTTAAAAAATCCTTTCTTAATGCACCCCTAGACCTCATAGGTAACCTGTGTGCCAAATTTGAAGTCTCTAGACCCAGCGGTTTGGGCTGTGCGTTGATATGTCAGTGAGTGAGTGAGTCAGTATCTTCTTTGATATACCATGAAATTTTCCGGGATGAAAAGTAGCCTATGTTTTAATCCAGGATAAAATCTATCTCCTTTCCGAATTTCAGTCATATCCGGTCAGTAAGTGCAGCGTAAAGTAGTATTTTTCGCGCGTGAATATCAATTTTTCAGTTTTCCCGAGAAAACCATGGATTTTTCCGGAATGAAAAGTAGCCTTTTTATTAACCCAGGATATCATCTATCTCCATTCCGAATTTCAGCCAAACCGGTCTTGACTTGCGGCGTGAAGATTTTTTTCGGCGTGAATTTTGGTTTTTAACTAATCCCACGGGAACCATGGATTTTCTCGGGATGAAAAGTAGCTTATGTGTTAATCCAAGATGCAATTTATCGCCATTCCAAATTTGAGCCAAATCGGTTCAGTAGTTGCGGCGTGAAGGAGTATCGAAGCTTGGTAAAATACGAACTTTGGAGCCCCGTTTCACCCCTTAAGGGGGGAATTTTGAAAAATCCTTTCTTAGTGCACCCCTAGACCTCATAATGAATCTGTGTGCCAAATTTGAAGTCTCTAGACCCAGGGGTTTGGGCTGTGCGTTGATATGTCAGTGAGTGCGTGAGTCAGTATCTTCTTTGATATACCATGAAATTTTCCGGGATGAAAAGTAGCCTATGTATTAATCCAGGATAAAATCTATCTCCTTTCCGAATTTCAGTCATATCAGGTCAGTAAGTGCAGCGTAAAGTAGTATTTTTCACGCGTGAATATCAATTTTTCAGTTTTCCCGCAAAAACCATGGATTTTTCCGGGATGAAAAGTAGCCTTTTTATTAACCCAGGATATCATCTATGTCCATTCCAAATTTCAGCTGAATCGGTCTTGTTTTTCCGGCGTGAAGATTTTTTTCCGCGTGAATTTCGGTTTTTAACTAATCCCTCGGGAACCATGGATTTTCCCGGGATGAAAAGTAGTTTATGTGTAAACCCAAGATACAATATATCGCCATTCCAAATTTGAGCCAAATCGGTTCAGTAGTTGCGGCGGGAAGAAGTATTGAAGCTTGGTAAAATACGAACTTTGGAGCCCCGTTTCACCCCTTTAGGGGGGGAATTTTGAAAAATCCTTTCTTAATGCACCCCTAGACCTCATAGGTAACCTGTGTGCCAAATTTGAAGTCTCTAGACCCAGCGGTTTGGGCTGTGCGTTGATATGTCAGTGAGTGAGTGAGTCAGTATCTTCTTTGATATACCATGAAATTTTCCGGGATGAAAAGTAGCCTATGTTTTAATCCAGGATAAAATCTATCTCCTTTCCGAATTTCAGTCATATCCGGTCAGTAAGTGCAGCGTAAAGTAGTATTTTTCGCGCGTGAATATCAATTTTTCAGTTTTCCCGAGAAAACCATGGATTTTTCCGGAATGAAAAGTAGCCTTTTTATTAACCCAGGATATCATCTATCTCCATTCCGAATTTCAGCCAAACCGGTCTTGACTTGCGGCGTGAAGATTTTTTTCGGCGTGAATTTTGGTTTTTAACTAATCCCACGGGAACCATGGATTTTCTCGGGATGAAAAGTAGCTTATGTGTTAATCCAAGATGCAATTTATCGCCATTCCAAATTTGAGCCAAATCGGTTCAGTAGTTGCGGCGTGAAGGAGTATCGAAGCTTGGTAAAATACGAACTTTGGAGCCCCGTTTCACCCCTTAAGGGGGGAATTTTGAAAAATCCTTTCTTAGTGCACCCCTAGACCTCATAATGAATCTGTGTGCCAAATTTGAAGTCTCTAGACCCAGGGGTTTGGGCTGTGCGTTGATATGTCAGTGAGTGCGTGAGTCAGTATCTTCTTTGATATACCATGAAATTTTCCGGGATGAAAAGTAGCCTATGTATTAATCCAGGATAAAATCTATCTCCTTTCCGAATTTCAGTCATATCAGGTCAGTAAGTGCAGCGTAAAGTAGTATTTTTCACGCGTGAATATCAATTTTTCAGTTTTCCCGCAAAAACCATGGATTTTTCCGGGATGAAAAGTAGCCTTTTTATTAACCCAGGATATCATCTATGTCCATTCCAAATTTCAGCTGAATCGGTCTTGTTTTTCCGGCGTGAAGATTTTTTTCCGCGTGAATTTCGGTTTTTAACTAATCCCACGGGAACCATGGATTTTCCCGGGATGAAAAGTAGCTTATGTGTTAACCCTAGATGCAATTTATCTCCATTCCAAATTTGAGCCAAATCGGTTCAGTAGTTGCGGCGTGAAGGAGTATTGAAGCTTGGTAAAATACGAACTTTGGAGCCCCGTTTCACCCCTTTAGGGGAGGAATTTTGAAAAATCCTTTCTTAGTGCACCCCTAGACCTCATAAGGAACCTGCGTGCCAAATTTGAAGTCTCTAGACCCAGCGGTTTGGGCTGTGCGTTGATATGTCAGTGAATGAATGAGTCAGTATCTTCTTTTATATATTTAGATAACTTGTTTTATATCCACTTTCGTCAGGTTTCTTCACGATGTATTCCTTCTTCTCTCAAGTGATATTTAGTTTCCGGTTATAACTTTTTTTGTTATATGATCGATTTAATTAGTTTTTTTAATACATTTGCTCAAAAAGTTGACATTTCCATGTATGTTTAGCGTGCGCAAAGTTATTCTTTTCCGCACTAGTGCTTTTGTGTTTTCCTCCTACGCGGCACCGGAACGGGCGCACCAGGAGCGCATGAACACGAGCACGGCATGCAAACACGGAGCAGGCAAACACGTAAAACCAATATATTTTTTTCGCAAATGTATTAAAAAACGTCGTTCAACGCACGTGCGGAATTGTCATTTTTACTCGTCCTTATAGTTGACCCTCGCCTTCCGACCCTTGGGTCAACAAACCGGGACTCGTAAAGAAATGACAAACTTTCCGCACTTATATTGAAATGCACTATTTCAGTTTCATTATTTTTGTCGATAGTTTGTAATACCCAATTCTCCCAAAACTTATTCTTGTCAGAAGGAAGTCTAGAAATTAATACTCCTAATTTTTCAGAGTACGAAGTCCCGATTAAAGTGGAGAAGCTGGATGAAAAGCCGAAGAAGCGAGCCGCGGCCAAGGCGTCCACGTCCAAGGCCAAGAAGACCAAGACGGCGACCGCCGAGACCTCCACCAAACGTAAGTGGCTAGTTTTGTTACACCCCGTGACTTTGGCTGTGCGTTCATGTGGATTCAGGTTTATATCTTCTAAAGAGTGTTTGTAACCAAACTATCGGCCTGACCGATTACTATGAAATTATACATTCGGTAGGTCTGAGAGTAGGTCGTAAGCTATTTTCCTATATGGCAAAACAACGTCCGGTCAGTTCAGTATAATAGAGAAGTGCATAGAAAAATCTTGTAAATTAATAAAAACTCCCAGTGACTCTTTGTTTTGTCGCAAAGTGTTTGTTGCAAACCTAGAAAGCTGATACTTTGCATAGTGTGTTTTTTATTGTTGTAGACAAGGGATAAGGGAGCATTTTTGTTATGTTTAGACTGTAGCCGTGGCAATTAAGTTGACCCAAAATGGTGGCCTTCTGCACAGGTACATCTCCCATCTCGGCACCCTCACACCACATCTCAGTTAACACCTGAATGTATGTTCCGTGCAGGGTTCGACTTATTATCCATTTTTTATTTAAAGGCCTATGCGATAGATGGCGTTGTTCTGAAAGTTAAAGATTTTAAAAAGAAATTCCGAAACTTGTGAATATGCACTCGTAGTTAAATAAATATAACTAAATTATAGCCTAAATTACCAAATCAATCTATCCGAACCTTAAAAATCTAATCTAATATAGGTATAAAATTCTCTCGCTTTTCTTTGTTACCAAACTCCTCCGAAACGGCTGCACCGATTTTTATGACATTTTCAGTGTATATTCTCTGGGTCTGGGAGCAGGTTGTTATCTATATATTATATCTCTAAGCTAAGGGCAAAACAACGTTTACCGAGTCAGCTAGTAAACAGTAAATTTTGATTCTTTTTTAAGGTTCTTTTTTAGGACTTGGTTTTGTTTTCATGTCTAGGTCCCCACACAATCCTACAAGCTTGGTACAAGTGATAATCTAGATTCTTAACGATCGAAAATTAAATATTGAATGGAAGCAGGCGTTATTTTGCGGAAATCCATATCTAGTAGGAAAGACTAATTTGTTTTGCTATAATCCGCTTTTTGAAAAGATTCTGTATGGTAGGTACAATATGCAGGAATACTGCCCACATCAAACACCACACACAATTTTCCAACACTTTCGTACGCACGTACGTTTCGTCCCGACACCGGGACATCCTCAGGAGATGTTGACTTCACAATGCGAAATCGTAGAGAATCGTATGAGAATCGCAGAGAAAGAAAGATCGAAAGTTAAACTTACTTCACCACACCCTTTACCGTCCATATCTTGAAACTACTGAACTGATTTTGATGAAACAGGCCCTGTTCCCTAAGTTGAAGTAAAGAAAGAATGTTCACAATCTGGGTAAATAGTTTCAGACAAAATCTATGCATACACCTATTAAATTATTGATTATGCAAATTAATTATCATTTTGTTAATATTTTGCAGTTGTGATAATATGTAATACAGTGTCTTCCTTTTTTGAAGTCGGTTAATATGGTTCAAGTTGTATGTATTTGTGTGGAGACCTGGCTTATATTTAAAATCCTTCATGAACGCAATGCCAATTTCACACTTTGAAGAGTTATGGAAAAGCTGTTAGTAAATAAATTAATAAATATATAGAAGATACATAAATAATTATATCCGTAATTCTTTATTTGAATCTACTGCAATAGAATGCCAGACCTACTAGCATAAAGCAGGATTTATCAGACTAACAGAGATCATCAAATTGAGGTATTATTTTAAGGTGTCATTTATGGAGTTTAGCATCTATGCCGATTGTCTTGTCACTCGATTCAGTTTTAAAAACTTAAAAGTTGTATTTCATATAGAGTTACAGGCTCTTTTATAAGTAAAATAATATTATACTGGTGTAGTATTATACTTTATTATTATTATTAGTGATAACTAATTTGCAACTTAAAAACTAAGCTGGATTCTCCGGAACTGAGAAGAAGCCCGCAGCAAACTCAGCTGGGTATTTTTTTTTATATCACACAAACTACTATCTACAAAACTATATAAAAAAATTAACTAACAAAATACTTGAACTTTGTATTTAATAAAAATTAGAGCAATTCACTGTAACTCATACAGGTCATTTTGTTTAAGTGTTTGACAAGTTGACAGAAGAATAGATAAAATACGGTCGAGGTAGATTTAAAAAAAATTGTTTTATTTTTTTACAATTAAGGAAAAAAAATCAATTTAATGAAAAATAATTATTTTTACGTTAAAAAAATATAATTAAAATACAAAATTTTAATTTTAATTAATAAGTTATACAAATACAGGTTGTAGTTTGTAGCTGGAAATACATATTCTTCCATTCTCTCTTGATTTTTAATAGTTATATCATACAAGTAAATTAAAAAAAATCCTTTTTACTAAAATGTTTATCTATTGCATTGTTAGTAGAATTTTTTTCAACTAGGAAATAAATGCACCATTACCAACTGTTATTTTTTTATTTCTCTAAACTGTAGTAATTGTGTACTTGCTCCTGTAGATCTGGCGTTCAATAGCTAATGGAAGTGTTTTAAAAAAAGTCAGCTTTTCCATATATTTTCATTTACATATTTTTTGTCTTTTTGTGTGTGTTTTCAGAAGACGGTATTACAAAATTTTATAGAAGTCAATTTTAAATACACATAGTTTATGCATATTGGTATTATGAGTCATGTACTCAACTATCATGTATCATATATTATTTCTTATTTCTTGACTTATTACTAAAGCTACGGTTGTATATGTATTGAGAAGAGCTCTCAACAAAGCAAGGTGGGTGGTAACTAGATGCTGCCGAAGCGAGATGATCCCAAGCTAAATCTACCATTTGATGGAGATCGAACTAAGCACCTTGGTTCTAATAACTTTACAAGCCACAACAATGGACTTTAAGATGTTTTTGCAAACTCAGAACTCTACTAATCAGCTGAGTTTCATCATAATCGACTCTGCCTCCTTGCTAGGAGTTAAAGCCAACCAGGGTCTCCTTAACCCTCCTAATGAGCCTTGTCTGTGGAGCTAGAATGTGCGCGTAGAGATAATTTTGTCTACTTTTGTCGATCTCTTTTCTCTATCTAATCCATATAGATAGACGGAAAAAAGAGATCGACAAACGTAGACAAAATTATCTCTACATGCGCTTGCTGCGTAGGCTGGCAACCGTATGCCAATGATGTAACAGTGAAGTGAAGGAAGACATCGTTACGAAACATACTTGCCTGAGAGCTCTTAAGAAAAGTGTGTGAAGTCTGCCGTGTTACTTGTGACAGCTTTATTCAATGACGTACGAGTAACAACTTGCCCTTTTGCGGCAGCTAAACATCACTTGCGCCTCGGTGAAGGGAGGCATCGTGAGGAAATCTGTAATCATGACAGTTCTCCATGAAATGTGTGAAACCTGTTAACACGCATTTGGTGAGCATGGTGCGCTATGGTCAAACCCAAGACCCACTGCTGTAAAAAAAGGAGGCAGACAATTAAAATCTATTCGTAATAATATGCATAGACGCGAATATTTTTTTTGTCTTATTTAACAGAAATTTTTGTGACTACCCTCACTTTAGGACTTCTCTCTAGTCTATAATCTTGTAATACCGTCAAATACTGTGTGATGAAAGTGTCAATTTGAATCTAAAGCACATTGGGTAGAGTTGATTACACAAGAAAACTACAATCTCAACTGGTCTGCCTCTGTAAAGATAGATCCATAGACAAACAAGTTATTATTATGGTTATTGTTATGGTTTTTTTAATAAGTTATTAGTAAAAATAAGCAAAATAACCCTACGTTGCTGGAAATAGCGCAATGTGCTTGTGACATTTGAATTGACGCTTTAAATTGTTATTTACGCTGAACGCATTTTGGATAAAAGTTCTTTATAGCATATTTAACTTCACATTTAAACTAAAACCCATAACTTCACATTTAAATCGTCTATGGCTAAACCCATTTACAATGGGCCGCCCATATAGAGTCTGGACTTAGTTCGGCTGCCTATGCGAATCTCTTCGCCAAAAATTTAAAGAAATAGGTATTCTTACAGTGGCATCTCAATACATTTATAATTGCTTACTATTTGTTCGTCAAAATATTAATAATTATAAGCAACGGATAGATATAAGTAATCGTCCAATTAGAAATGGAGGACATAAGTTGGTTATAGTGCCACACCGTTTGCGTAAGGTACAGAGGTCATTTGTGGGGTTGAGTGTACGCTTCTACAATATGATCCCGAAGTCTGTTTTGGACTTACCTTTGCACAGGTTTAAAGACACTGTCAAGAAACATTTAATTAATCATGGTTACTATACCATTGAAGAATTTCTTAACGACAATGATTCTTGGAATGATAGAAATATGCTTCCATCTCCTCACGAGATATCTTAAAAATATGTTATAATTTTTCATAATCTATAAGAAATCTTGTATTATAACAATGACATTTTTGAAAAGAGCAAGTGCCGAGTTTCTTGCCAGTTCTTCTCGGTGCAAACCTGCTTTCCGAACCTGGCGGTAGAGTTTTGACTTTTCATAAGAGCCTGTTATTTAGGCCTATGTGAAAAATAAATATTTTCATTTTCATTTTCATTTTCATATGTAGTGGAAAAAAAACTCAAACTTTGATATGGCCAAGCTTGTTTATTACGCCAAAAATCCACAGTGTTATGTCCTATGGTATCATATTGTGAGGTAATGCTGCTGATGTTCAAACTATATTTGTATTTCAAAAGAGAGTAACTATACTCTTTCCAATCGTTTATTTTCTCTTTGACACATGAAACAGATAATAGCAATAGCGTGGGACCAGAAGGAGACTTTATGGGATTTTTTAGTTTTATGGGATTTCTGAATGAAATTGTGACTGCTATAAGTAAATTATTTACTAAAGCGAACTCCCTTGAAAGTAGGTAGGTTACATAAAGTTTGGGAAAGGGAGCGGGAATGGGAACGGGAAATCCACGACTCTTTGGGGTTTTGTGAAAAACCTGAATTAAATAAAGACAGGTATAGAGTGATACATTTGTAATATACACCAGTAGCTGATGTATGCGTAAATAACATGAACTATTTACCTACTCTATATCCCAAATGCGTTCAGCGTAAATTTTTCAGCATTAGAAATAAGTGCCCCCAATTTTTCGTCTTGACTTTCTGAGAATAACTTATCTTCGCTCTCTTAATGATTTACCAAGATTCGTTTACACGGTTCCAAACGCGATCCTCGAAATTAAATATCACCGTAAAGCGCTAGCAATAACAACGAAAATTGATCATACAATAACACAAAAAGAAATAACAAAACGAGAGAATAAAAGAAGTGATGTATCAAGAATAGAGAAAGAATTTAGAAGAGAGTGAAATTAATTGAAGAAGCAAGCGAAAGTTGCGATGTAGAAGTATAAAGAAGTTAGCGAGATTGAAAGGTAAGTGCAGTTTGCGGTAAAACTTTAAGTTGTAATTTAACAATACGATGAACTTATAGTCTCCAGTCACCACTTTTATTGTCAAAACTGTCTTTCCTTTGGACACTTACCTTTCCCGAGATTGAAACAGACGGTGGACAAAGATTAGAAAAGTATAAAATACTAAAATATTGATACTGAACTACCGTGTGGGGGAATCCTTTTGGAATATACCTCGTGTGATACTACTATGCACTTGAGAGAAATTACCACTGAAAATTTGAAATCTCCTGCTATACATAACAGCAATTTCTTTATCTACCCGCAAAATGGAGTGTTGGAGTGAATTGTGTTACTAAAACCTAAAACTATAAAAAAATTATAAAAGTGCATACCTCACCTTGGCCTCGGCTTGATTTCTCGCATATTTGAGAATAAGAAAATTATTGCCCTAAATAAAACCTATCTATGTTTTCCATTGTATTCATGGTTAAAACCTAGGGGCGGTTCCCAATATGAGATCTATCTATGGTTTGCCTTACTAGAGATAGAAATTTGTCATAAGGTTCAAATATTTTTAGTAAGGCAAACCATGGATAGATCGAATATTGGGAACCGCCATAAGTCTATGAGGTTTAAAATATCTGCACCAGTTAAAAGTGAATAAGCATTTTCCCTTCTTTTTGCATTTTTAATGAAAGACGGAAAACTTGAAAAATCTTTCAAATTTATTAGCATTTAGTACACAATTTCATAACATTCCATTGCGGAGAATAGGCACATTATATTATACCCAATTTAAAGTAATATGCTTTGTTATACTTTTTAATTCATACTTATGGATGGAGAACAAAGACTTATAAATGAGATGATGATTTAATTATACGGATGACATTGATTCTTTTGTAAAAATCACTAATCTAAATTAGTGCGCCTTTAATATTCCCTGGGAAATAATAGAGTGCATTTTTGCTAAGTTAACCAAATAGGCCATTGTATTTAAATATCTAATGAAAGTGTGACATTCTTCTTCATGATTTTGTTTTAGTAATTAAGTGTTGCATATTAAGTTAGTGAAAATAAATGTTATGAAGTGAATTCTTTGCAGCGTTTTATTTCACAAACGACCTTCGGACTAACCACGACGATACATAAATAAACCAAACAAAAAACATGAAAAACAAAATAAACAAGAAAAAAATGAGCTCGCCCGTCCGAGAAGATAAAATATAACAGAAGTAAAGACATGAGGATGGACGAAGATAATTCAGATGTGCTCGTTTCTGTTATAGGAACGGACGGCGAGCGCAAGCCATCGAAAAAGAAAAAGAAATCGGACGTAAGCGCGACCCCAGAGCGAGTAGAGCACAGAGTGAACCTCACGACAATCCTACAGTACTCCAACGCCAGTCCGTTCAGAGACAAGACCTCTCGCGGCTTCTCCTGCCTCTACTGCGCCAAGCACTTCCAAACGATACACGAGTTGAGAGCGCACACCGCCCAGAAGTCCGAGAAGGACAAACTCAACTCCATGCTAGACTACAAACTCAGCTACAACCCAATCAAACTGGACATCACAGATTTGAGATGCAACATCTGCGACAAAACCATGAAAGACCTCAACGAGCTCAAGGACCACTTAGTGAGCGATCACAATAAGGTCATACACAAAGACATCAAAGACATCATCCTACCGTTCAGACTTGAAGGCGGTCAGAATTTCACCTGCGTGATATGCTCAGTGGTCCACATCTCCTTCAAGAACCTATACCACCACATGAGTAGCCATTACAGGAACTACTGCTGCAAGAAATGCGGCGTTGGCTACATAACTATCGCCGCGTTGAGGAAACACGGGAAGACCCATTACCAAGGGGATTTCCCCTGCGATTTCTGCGAGAAATCCTACACTTCGTTAACCAAGAAAAGGAACCATGAAAAGGGCGTTCACACGGGAGGCTGGGGGAGGAACAAATGCCCGCACTGCCCAGAGATATTCGTCAGCTACTACGATAGAATGGAGCACCTGGTGAAAGCTCACAACCAAGTGCCGGTCGTGTACCCTTGTAACGCATGCAGTAAAATTTACAAGAAGAAGTTTGAATTGAACAGGCATATACGGCACCACCATTTACAACAAAGGAGCTTCCTATGCGACAGATGCAACGCTAAGTTCTTCTCCAAACGTGGATTAGTGGACCATATGACTCGGCACACTGGTGCGGAGAATTGTTCTTGCGACGTTTGTGGAAAGACGTTTTCAAGGATGAGGTCGTTAAGGGAGCATATGCGAATGCATGAGGACGACAAGAGGTTCCAATGTGAGGTCTGCAAGAAGACTTTCATGCAGAAGAGCAGTCTTAAAAGCCACGTCAAGTTACACCAGGATGACCTGGATATATTTAAGGAGTTTGACGACGTCAAACATTTAATAGACGATAGGGAAATGACCTTGAAACAAATAGCTGCCGAAAGCAAGAAGAAAGCTATGGCACAAAAGATGAAAGACCGGTATCCATAGTTTTCAGTTAGGGTGGGATCTTTTTTAAATAATTTTTTATTCAATTACTTTTGAAATTCACTTCAATGAGCTTGAAAAGTAAACTAGACGCCATTATGAGCTGAATAAAAAAAAATTAAAAAACTAAATGTGATAGTTTTTTACTGAATCAACAAAATATACTGTGTTACTTAAAATCCACTTTTAGATGATTTTGTCGATTAGGTGTAATCTTGCAGTCTTACAGTTGCAGAGAAGTTTTTTTTTTAGTTACAATCAATTTCTAGCGTCAAGCTAGATTGGCAGTTTTAACTGGATGCAATGACATTTGAATTTTGCATTCAAGGCATATTTTGTCGTTGATAAAAAGTATACAAAGTGGTAAATCCTTAATAAAACATTTCTATTTTGAAATTTTATAATGTGTTTCAAAAATACTTCTAGCCCATTTGATGATTTGTTCACTATATAAAATTAAAATATTTTGTTTTTTATATTCTTATTCCTATTAGAACTATGCAAATGAATATCCATGAGAATCATTCTATGGTCTGTTAAACCATTATTTTATTAGCATTTAATTTTGTTTTCTTTTTTTTTTGAAATAAAGAGCGGATATGTACCAGAAGCGGTCGTTTTATTTTAGTCTAAAAATCACCAAATTCGAATTGAAATTTACTAAGTTAAATTAATATAGTAGTAAAGAAGTGAAATGTAGTTGCCATATCGAACATATTTTTGTCAAATCGGGGAAAACAAAACATTTATAGAGGAGCGTAGCAGTTTTTCATTCGTAAACAGGTTCAGACAAAGTTCGGAAAGAAAATTTGATTATAGTTTCGCAGTGCAATCCCAGTCAGACAGTTTTCCTAGAAGACAATAAAATGTTGAGTGTACCACAGAACGTCGTGTCACTGGTTGTTTTTCTTTTATAGGCCTCACCGGAGCCCGAAAAAAAAGAAAAGGGACCGTTAACGACGACCCAGGGCCCGCTGAGAGCGTGCTGTACGATAGCCTAGTGTACCGCGAAAAGCATCCGCCCGAGATGCAGAAACAGTGGCATAATCTCACCACCCTCCTAAAACACTCTAACGCCACCCCCTTCAAGGACAGAAACGACGCGGGATACGTCTGCGCCTATTGCTTTAAAACATTCCCGGACCCAAGCGTTCTAAGGCAGCACACGCATTACGACCACGCTAAAGAGAAACCCACTTACAAAATAGGGTCAGGCATGAGCAGCTTTGTCGCCTTCCTCGACATAGTAGATTTAAAATGCACCATCTGTGATCTACCCATGCACAGCATAACCTCGCTGTCCGAACATCTAGTCAAAGATCACGACAAAAAGTATTACCTAGGCATAACAGATTACTTCCAACCCTATAAGCTGACGAGCGAACAGCAAATGAACTGCTGTCTGTGCACGGAGGTGTTTCACAACATGAAACTGTTGATGCAACACATGAACGTGCACTACAGGAACTTCATATGCACGATATGCGGCGCGGGATTCGTCAACAGCTTTCGACTCAACAGACACGAGACCACGCACGGAAAGAAGAAGTCGAGCTTCGCGTGCAAACACTGCGGTATGACGTTCGCGGCTGAATCCAAGAAGAAAGCTCATGTGAACACGGAGCATAAAGGGATCGCTGGCGACAGCGTTTGTCAAATATGCAAAGCGAGGTTCAAGAATTACTACCAGAAGACGCGGCATATGATGCAGGAGCACAAAGTCGAGGGGATCAAATGCGATAAGTGCGATAAGAAATTCAATTTGAAGTCCAATCTGATGTTGCACATACGAAGCGTCCATTTGAAGGAGCGACCGTACGAGTGTTCCGTATGCAGCATGGGGTTCTTTATAAAGCGACACATGCTCGGCCATTACATGGCAACACACACCAACGAGAGGACGTTTAAATGTGACGTGTGCGGTAAAGCGTACGCGACCCAGAACAGTAGAAGGAAACACATGAAGAAAAATCATGGGATATCTAAAAGCAATATGATGGCTCAGAATGTGCCCAAATGATTGCTGTAGCTTGTAGGGGATTGCTAGGATTTTGGAATTGCGACTGTATTTTGATGTGTGTGTGTAATAAATGGCTTGATCTGTCATGGGTATTTTATTTATCTTCTGATGAATAATAGGATACCTAGTCATATAGAAATGTGATTTATTCACTTTGAAAGTTGAATCAATTAGTAGATGAACAAACGTAGTGTGCGATTATTTTTTACACAGACTACGGAAATCTAATTAGAAATTCAAGTTCAAAGAATTTTCTTAAAGTATTAATAGTGAATCTCAATAAATTGCATTGCATGTACGCGTCGTAGTTTATGGAAAGTGCATTATAGTGAATGATGTAGTACAGTAGAACTCCAATTATCCGAATTAATGGGGACCGGGACCCATTCGGATAATCAAATATTCGGATAATCGGATTTTTTAAAAAAAAATTGCCATTGGAGAGAATAAAGCTACGTTTTGATATTGCACTATTTTTTTATTGAATTAAATGAAAGAAACATGAAATTTTCACATGTTTTAAATACATATAAATAAAATGTACTTATGTACAAGTTTAGAAATAAAAATCATTGTTTTTTAAACATCTCCGTTAATGTAAGCTGTTTTGCGGTCTTCAACCGTTTTCGGGCAGCCAGGTCACGCATTCGCTTGACGGTAAGCAGTTGCAAGTGGTCACACTCGGGCTGACGCTCCATCCACTTCAAAGCAGTCTCGAGGCCGGCAAATGCTTCACTAGCTGATGGTCCAGCGTCTACTTCAACATCAGCAGAAAGTTCTTCTTCCACTTCCACTTCAACATCTTCTCTCACACTTACAACAATTTCATCGTCATTGAGAATTTGAAAACCAGGGTCAGACGTGTCACAAGCCATCCACTCTCCTACATCTTCAGCACTTACTTCTGTACAACCAGGAATTTTTACAATCATTTTTCTTATTTCCTCTAGTGACAACGCATCTTCATCATCATCATCCTCTCCATATTCTTGTTTCTCATTTTCTTCAGATTCTTTTTTTTTGTTCTTCTCAGACGGTAGGCCTTTCAGTTTATTCCACGCACGTCTTAGCGTCACTGCCGTAACCAAACTCCAAGCTTCCGCTACCATGTAACAGCAGTCCTTTAAATTTATTTTGCTATGATTTGCCAAAACCAATTCTTCATCTTCAGCACCTTCGATCAGCAGTTTTCTCAGCAGTTGCCTTCTGTAATGGCGCTTCATTGTTTCAATAACAGACTGGTCCATGGGTTGCAGCAAACTTGTAACATTGGGAGGCAAAAACGTCGTTTTAAACTGCCCATTCTCTCTTTCCAACAGTTCTGCTGTAGGATGAGTGGGTGCGTTATCAACAATTAAAAGCACCTTACTGCCTTCTTTTCCCACCGATTTTTGGTGCTTTTTCACTTCAGGAATAAACACTTCATCACACCATTCGGTAAACAAAGCTGCAGTCATCCAGGCCTTGGGTTGACTTTTGTAGAAGAGTGGAATTTTTTTTACGTTTTTAAATGCTCTTGGATTTCTTGACTTTCCTATCAAAAGAAGTGGCAGTTTATGATTTCCAGTGGAGTTGGCACAGTTAAGCACTGTAACACGTTCTTTACTGACCTTATGTCCAGGGGCACTAGATTCCCTTTTAGAAGCCAAAGTGGTTTTTGGTAATGCTTTCCAAACAAGGCCAGTTTCATCGGCATTATAAACAAACTCCGGATCATAGGATTGTGATGCAGTTTTAAATTTTTCAATAAAATTTTCAGCAGCTGCAGAGTCTGCTGAAAGCTTCTCACCAGCCAAATCTAACTCGCGTACACCATGCCTGAATTTAAAATTCCTTAGCCAGCCGTTACTAGCCTTAAAAGATGAATAACCAAGCTTTTCTGCTAAGATTTTGGCTTTTTCACAAAGGATTGGACCTGAAATCGGATTTCCCATAGAACGTTGCTGCAAAAACCATTTAAACACGGCATCTTCCAAATTTTTGTTGGTTGCTGACTTCATTGTTTTCCTGGAGGAACTTCCATCTTCATTTTCAAGCACCGAAACAAAGTTTAAAAGTGTTGACTTACTGTTTTTAATGTCAGAAATTGTTGCTTGTCCAACACCATAAATCTCAGACAACTTCTTACCCGTTACACCTTTATCGAGTTGCTCTATAATTTTCAGTTTGTCCGCTAACGATAGCACAACACGTTTTCTTTTCGAAGCCATGGTATAAAAACAATACAGTATTGTACACGCACAAACAAAAGTAAGCCGTAGCGAAAGAGTAGCGTCCTCGAGCAAGGTCAATAGCACACTGGCTAATCAAAACAAACAATGACAGGTGCGCCGTGACTGCAATGCGCCGGAACTTGTCTTAACTTGCCGCCGTGCCTACACCGACCTCGCGGGGGGAAGTCAGTGTAGGCACAACGGCAAGTTAAGACAAGTCAACAATTTTTTGTGATTCGGATAATCGGCGATTCGGATAGTCGGAGTTCGGATAATTGGAGTTCTACTGTAGTAAAATCGATGCTCGGGTCGAGAATTTTAACACGGTGCTTTTCTTTGTAGGTGTCGAGACTGAAAAAGGGGTCATAAAGATCGATATCAAATTGGAACCCCTCTCTGACACCGAACTCGAAGAGAAGAGTATGTTGCAGGTTTCAATTGAACCTGAGAAAACAGAGGAAAGTCACGCGATAGACGATGCGGAAAGGAAAGCTGAAAAAAAGAGATTGAGAAAGGAGCAAAGGGTCGAAATGGATAAGCATTTGAAAAACATAAGCACGATATTGCTCAACACTAACGCTACGCCGATAAGATATCATGATGGATTGAATTACGTTTGTGCATTGTGTCCGGAAACCTACCCGCAACCCTCGGATTTGAAGGCTCACGTCTTAGATGAACACGATGAGATCGACAAATCTTCGTTCATGGAAGGACACAGATTAGTCTCGTACGTTGTCAGACTGGACATTACTAATCTGCGTTGCCTCATCTGCCACAACGATATAGAAAGCTTCGGTCCTTTATTCGATCATCTAAAGTCAGTGCACGGAAAGGAGTTGCATACAGACATCCCGAACCATATACTCCCGTTCAGATTTGTCAGCAACGAGTTCGACTGCGTTGAATGTCCGAAAACATTCGAGCATTTCAAATCCGTGGCCGAACACATGAGCGTGCACTACCCGAACTTCCACTGCGCCACTTGCAATGTTCCCTTCGTCAACAAACGCACGCTGCAGAACCACCAGAACAGGCATAAAAAGGGCGATTTCAAGTGCAGCCAGTGCCCCAAAATCTTTGACACTAAACGCAAGAGATTGCTCCACGAGAAATTCGTGCACGAAGGCGATTACAAACGGAAGAAATGCCCCTATTGCCCGGAGAAGTTCACGAACTACGCCCAGAAGAGATCTCACATGGTGGAAGAACACGGCGCAGAGCCTATGCTGGTTAGATGCGAAATTTGCCACGAGACATTCCCAACTAGAGCCAGAATGAGGTACCACAAAATGCGCTTGCACATGGAATGCTCGTACGCTTGTTCCGAGTGCCATTTGAAATTCTACACGATGACGGAGTTGGAGAAGCATAAACTGAAGCATTACACACCACCCGAGGAGTACATTTGTGACGTATGCAATAAGTCCTATGCGAGGAAGTATTCTTTGCGGGAACATTTGAAGAGACACGCAAAGAATGCGAAGAGGTTCAAATGCCCTTTTTGTGAATCAACTTTTAGTCAGAAATGCAGCATCAAGCTCCACGTTCAAAATAAACATACCCCAGCGTAGATTTGTTTTTAGAACGCGAATATAATGAGACAAAGCTACTACAATGATCATATTCGTATCCTAGGATCAATTACTCAATTAATTTTTCAGAAAAAATAAATAGGCTTTGCCCACAACCTCGTCCGCTTGTTTTTAGAAATCTTAGGAACCGTCAATTTTTCCGTGATGGTAATGCTATGAAAGTATTAAACAATTTTGAAAATTATCAAGATTTGTAGCTCCAATGAGCCGAAAAATTGTAATAACCGAGACAAATTGTTATATACATAATTTAATATGTGCCATATAGCTCTTCCGTTCCAGTCCATTACCAAAAATCTTGAGCTGGATTGGAAAAGAACCTGTCCTTTCCTTTTCCATAAAAAAGGAAAGAAGCACTAATATTTGCATAATTTTGCGAGAGTGCCATTTAGAATTAATCTTATTATGCAGAGTATAACAATTCTTGTAAATATTAAAATTATATTATTATTAGCTTGGTGACCTTGCCTTCGTCATTACAAGCTTCTATTTTCCTTATAGACGTAACCAAGGGCTCGTTCATTTCAATAGATTGAACTAAGTCATGTTTTGTCCTACCATATCCGGGATTTTCCCTGGTAGCTTATATATCTATTATTAAATTTAAATCAACTAAAATTGATCTCATCATTGTAAAAATCATGTGCTGTAGCATAATATCATATTGTATTAGATATTTTAGCTCTATTAGCATGTACTTACTTGTAATATTTTTAATGCAATATATTTAGTATCAATGTGATTGATTCTTTTATTGATACTCCGTTCGATCCACAACTCACATCCGATTGCCTGAAATGATCATTTTTATTATGTTGATTCGTATTAACTGTTAGAATTTAAAATGTGTATAATTAAATACATGACTACAAAGTACTCGAAATTCGAAGGCTGCAGAGGAGCTAGGAAAATTCATTTGAAGCAAGAATAATACAAGAAATAATGTTAAATTAAACACACGAAAAAAAATCTGATTTATCTGATGTTAAATTTAATGAAAACACAAAGTTGTATGAGTTTTAAACTAGGAATATTTAAATAAAACCATTTTTAAAAACATGACTGAAAATTGGAGTTCTTGGAAATATTTGAAAATGGCTATCCCATAAAACCGTTTTATCTACCACAAAAGAAATATTAAAGACGGATGTATATAACTTGAGATTTTTAACCTACTACTTTTGTTTGTAGGTGGCAAGAGCAACCTGACATTACAAGTAGTAGTGAAACAAGAACCAGTCTCGGATACCGACGAGGCCACGATAGTTATAGAATACGACCCCAAAGAGTCGGTAAAAACTGAAGCCAACGATCCACTAGTAAACATAGCGCACGGGTCTAACATAACACGCGCGAAACCTATACCGATTATAAAAAAACGATACATGTCCGATAGAACGTCTAAAAGTGACGGTGCTGCCGAGTTGGTCAAGCATCTGAAAAACATTAGAACGATCATGTTGCACTCAACGGCAACGCCTATAAGGCATTACGACGGATCGGGCTACGTGTGCATGCTCTGCCCCAAGATATACCCCCAGGTTCCCGACTTGAAGGAACACGTTTTAGAAGAGCACGACGAAATAGACAAATCGTCGTGCATGGAAGGCTACACAGCGAGAAACTTCTTGGTGAAACTGGATATAACGAATCTATACTGCCTCTTATGCTACAACAAGATCGATACCTTGGAAAATTTGATGGAACACTTGGCGACAGAGCACAAGAAGGTGATCCACACGGACATCCCGAACCATATCCTACCGTTTAAATTCTTGGACAATAGATTCAACTGTCTGTACTGTCCGAAAGTGTTCCAGCACTTCAAACACGTTCAGGAGCACATGAACATCCATTACACGAACTACGTCTGCGATTTGTGTAACGCCACCTACGTGAACAAGCAGTTGTTGAACCGACACGCTTTGAAGCACAGGACCGGGGAATTCAAGTGCAGTCTCTGCCCGAAAATATATAGCACTAACCGGAAGAGATTGGACCATATCAAGTTTATACACGAAGGCGGGCTCAGTAGGAGGAACAAATGCCCACACTGCGAAGCAAGATTCTCCAGCTACGCTCAAAAACGCACTCATATGGTCCAAGAGCATGGCGTCGAACCTCTGTCCATTAAATGCGACAACTGCAACAAAACTTTCACATCAAGAGCACGGTGGTACAACCACAACAAACGGGTTCACACGGAGTTGAAGCACAAATGTATTCACTGCAACGAGAAGTTCTCGACGAAAGACGATTTGGAGAAGCATTTGGAGAAGCACTCGTCGATAAGAGAGTACAAGTGCGACGTGTGCCACAAGGCGTACTCGAGGAAGTACACGCTTCGTAATCATATGAACATACACGAGGACAACAGGCAGTACCAGTGCGAGTACTGCTCGTCGAGCTTCGTCCAGAAGTGGACCTGGAAAGTGCACATGAAGAATATCCACAAGATAATTATAACTTGAATTTGTTGAGATAGCATTTTCTATTATTTAGCACAGTAGATAACACGAACTTTAGCATTTAGTGTGATTTCTACATAAGCAATTATTTCAAACTACCCTCGGTAATTTGAAAATGTAGGTAACTATGTTATAAGAATTTTGAAAATTATATACGAAATTGATCTCGAATCACGTTGAGATTTACGTTCATTTAGGAAAAAAATTACATTATTGGCTTTTGTTGACAGATTTCTCGGTTGTTGTTTCGTTGAGTATTATTTAGGTATAAGACTAAAGTAAGCTTACATGGTATTTTAAATAATGATAATGACATCTCCACTCAGTATATCTACGAATTAAATGAAAAATTCAATTTTATTTGAATTGAGGCTAATGCAGTCTGATTTATGAAATATAATTTACTTACGACAATTTAATTTGTTTTATTCACATCAAGAAATATTATTTTTATTTAGAGGTATCATAAGATTTATAATAGAAAAACTAAGCAAGCCACGTTGCACCTTAAAGCTCTTGCTCTTAATTCCGATGTATACTACATGATCTATATGCCTTCTAAACGGCCAATATAATATATTATATGACTCAATAATCCATAGAATAGTAACTAATTTTATGTAAGAGGTTGCTCTGAAAAAAAAATCTTTGGGATCTGTAATTGATCACTTTATAACTATGAAACCTACTCGTATTAATCGTTTGCATGCAAAATCGAAAATGTGTCGATGAGTTGTTTGAGGGCCAGCATTCAATCGAAAGTAAAGCCCTGTCATCAGCAGCAAAAAAATCTCAATAAGTATACTTAAGTTGTCAAATTTTCTTTGTAGGTCCACAACCAGTCTTTACCGCGAAACTGACACGTGATGAAAAAGTGAACAAATCAGAGAGCGAAGCGAAAGAGAAACTTATTTCTACTTTGAAGGAAAAAGTAAAGAACAGCGAAATATTGAAAAAACAGCTGATTAACTTAAGAGAAATATTCATGTGGTCGAACGCGACGCCAATACGGACACAAACCGATAGTGGATACTCGTGCTATTTCTGTGATTTCGTGGACAAAGAACCGTCGCGATTGAAGGCGCACTCCAAAGACAAACACAAGGGCACAGACAACGCCAAAAATAGAAGTTTAAGCCGGTTCCACGTCAAAATCGATATCACAGATTTGCACTGCACAATCTGCCAACAACCAATCGAGAATATCGAAGCATTATTCGGCCATCTCAAAGGCGTACACCAAAAAAGGATATTCACGGACGTGCAAAACCATCTGATACCGTTCAAATTCGGAGACGAAAATTTTAAATGCTGCATTTGCTCGAACGTGTTCATCAAATTCAAATTACTGTTGATGCATATGAACTCGCATATGCGGAATTATGTTTGCGAAGTATGTGACGCGGGGTTCGTCAACAAGAACAGTCTGACGGTGCACCAAGATCAGCATAAGCAGGGCAACTTCAAATGCGAGTCGTGCCGGAATAGGTATACCACTGTGGCGAAGTTGAAACTACACCAGAAAACGGCGCACAGGGCCGTCAAATTTAGGTACAAATGCCGGATATGTAACGAGCTGTTCAAAGAATACAATCAGAAGTTAAAACACATGCGCGATGTTCATCAAGTGCAGAGGAAGATCCCGTGTTCGGCTTGCGACAGAGAGTTCGCATCTCAGAAGTCCTATACGATTCATGTTCAACGGGATCATTTGATGAAGAGACCGCACAAATGCACCTTATGCGAAAAAAGCTTCTTCCGGTCGACATTTTTGAAGAAGCATATGTTAAAACACACGGGCGCGAGGGCCTTCAAATGCGACGTGTGCTCAAAACGCTTCGGGAGGAAGTGCACACTGCGTGACCACATGCGTATCCATGCCGAAGATAGGCGTTTCAAATGCGAACTGTGCGGCTCTGCGTTCGTGCAGAAGAGCAGCTGGCGCGGACATATGCGCGATAAACACGGGATAGTTTGTTGAATGTACTGAATTTCCTATGAATTCGCACCGAAGTTCGTGTCTGCTGAGCGAAAGGCGTCTGTGCCTAGAAATGTTTGACCCGTACGTGTTAAAAACACACGCATCATGTTTTCGAAACGCATGGATTTCATGGGTGACTTATGACTCCATCGTATCCATGCCTATGACACGCGTTTCCATATTATAGTGTTGAATATCTACTTCTTCAATTTGCACCACTGTATTACAGCCTCGTCCAATAATTTCTGGTCATGAAATTCCTGGTGAATTATTTTTTTTAAATTCCTCAAAGAAAGCTAAAGTTGTAAAATTTTCTTTGTAGGTAAACAACCAGTCTTTACCGCGAAACTGACACGTGATGAAAAAGTGTACAAATCAAAGAGCGAAGCGAAAGAGAAACTTATTCCTACATTGAAGAAAAAAATTAAGAACGGCGAAATATTGAACAAACAGCTGATTAACTTTAGAGAAATATTCATGTGGTCGAACGCGACGCCGATACGGACACAAACCGATAGTGGATACTCGTGCTATTTCTGTGATTTCGTGGACAAAGAACCGTCGCGATTGAAGGCGCACTCCAAAGACAAACACAAGGGCACAGACAACGTCTGCTTCGCCAAATATAGAAGTTTAAGCCGGTTCCAAGTCAAAATCGATATCACAGATTTGCACTGCACAATCTGCCAACAACCAATCGAGAATATCGAAGCATTACTCGGCCATCTCAAAGGCGTACACCAAAAAAGGATATTCACGGACGTGCAAAACCATCTGATACCGTTCAAATTCGGAGACGAAAATTTTAAATGCTGCATTTGCCCGAACGTATTCATCAAATTCAAATTACTGTTGATGCATATGAACTCGCATATGCGGAATTACGTTTGCGAAGTATGCGACGCGGGGTTCATCAACAAGAACAGTCTGACGGTGCACCAAGATCAGCATAAGCAGGGCAACTTCAAATGCGAGTCGTGCCGGAATAGTTATACCACTGTGGCGAAGTTGAAACTACACCAGAAAACGGTGCACAGGGCCGTCAAATTTAGGAACAAATGCCGGATATGTAACGAGCTGTTCAAAGATTACAATCAGAAGTTAAAACACATGAGCGATGTTCATCAAGTGCAGAGGAAGATCCCGTGTTCGGCTTGCGACAGAGAGTTCGCATCTCAGAAGTCCTATACGATTCATGTTCAACGGGATCATTTGATGGAGAGACCGCACAAATGCACCTTATGCGAAAAAAGCTTCTTCCGGTCGACAGATTTAAAGGAGCACTTGTTAAAACACACGGGCGCGAGGGACTTCAAATGCGACGTGTGCTCAAAACGCTTCGGGAGGAAGTCCACACTGCGTGACCACATGCGTATCCATGCCGAAGATAGGCGTTTCAAATGCGAACTGTGCGGCTCTGCGTTCGTGCAAAAGTGCAGCTGGCGCGGACATATGCGCGCTAAACACGGGATAGTTTGTTGAATGTACTGAATTTCCTATGAATTCGCACCGAAGTTCGTGTCTGCTGCGCGAAAGGCGTCTGTGCCTAGAAATGTTTGACCCGTACGTGTTATAAAAACACACTCAATCTGAGAGATTTCAAATGCGATGTGTTAGAAACGCATGGATTTCACGGGTGACTTATGATTCGTATCCATGCCTATGACATGCGTTTCCATTCTATAGTGTTCAATATCTACTTCTTCAATTTGCACCACTGTATTACAGCCTCGCCCAACAATTTCTGGTCATGAAATTCCTGGTGAATGATTTTTTTAAAGTTCCACAAAGAAAGCTAAAGTTGTCAAATTTTCTTTGTAGGTGAACAACCAGTCTTTACCGCGAAATTGACACGTGATGAAAAAGTAAACAAATCAAAGAGCGAAGCGAAAGATACTTTCAAGGAGAGAAGAAAGAACGGCGAAATATTGAAAAAACAGCTGATTAACTTAAGAGAAATATTCATGTGGTCGAACGCGACGCCAATACGGACACAAACCGATAGTGGATACTCGTGCTATTTCTGTGATTTCGTGGACAAAGAACCGTCGCGATTGAAGGCGCACTCCAAAGACAAACACAAGGGCACAGACAACGCCAAAAATAGAAGTTTAAGCCAGTTCCACGTCAAAATCGATATCACAGATTTGCACTGCACAATCTGCCAACAACCGATCGAGAATATCGAAGCATTATTCGGCCATCTCAAAAGCGTACACCAAAAAAGGATATTCACGGACGTGCAAAACCATCTGATACCGTTCAAATTCGGAGACGAAAATTTTAAATGCTGCGTTTGCTCGAACGTGTTCATCAAATTCAAATTACTGTTGGTACATATGAACTCGCATATGCGAAATTACGTTTGCGAAGTATGCGACGCGGGGTTCGTCAACAAGAACAGTCTGACGGTGCACCAAGATCAGCATAAGGAGGGCAACTTCAAATGCGAGTCGTGCCCGAATAGTTATACCACTGTGGCGAAGTTGAAACAACACCAGAAAACGGTGCACAGCGCCGTCAAATTCAGGAACAAATGCAGGATATGTAACGAGCTGTTCAGAGATTACAACCAGAAGTTGAGACACATGCGCGATGTTCATCAAGTGCAGAGGAAGATCTCGTGTTCGGCTTGCGACAGAGAGTTCGCATTTCGGAAGTCCTATACGGCCCATGTTCAACGGGATCATTTGATGGAGAGACCGCACAAATGTGCCTTATGCGAGAAAAGCTTCTTCGAGTCGACATGTTTGAGAGAGCACATGTTAAAACACACGGGCGCCAGGGACTTCAAATGCGACGTGTGCTCGAAACGCTTCGGGAGGAAGTGCACACTGCGTGACCACATGCGTATCCATGCCGAAGATAGGCGTTTCAAATGCGAACTGTGCGGCTCTGCGTTCGTGCAGAAGAGCAGCTGGCGCGTACATATGCGCGTTAAACACGGGATAGTTTGTTGAATGTACTGAATTTCCTATGAATTCGCACCGAAGTTCGTGTCTACTGCGCGAAAGGCGTCTTTGCATAGAAATGTTTGACCCGTACGTGTTAAAAGCACACGCATCTAAGAGATTTCAAATACGATGTTTTCGAAACGCATGGATTTCATGGGTGACTTA
Organism: Coenonympha arcania; assembly: GCA_036785405.1. Classification (NCBI taxonomy): domain Eukaryota; kingdom Metazoa; phylum Arthropoda; class Insecta; order Lepidoptera; family Nymphalidae; genus Coenonympha; species Coenonympha arcania. The sequence continues at coordinate 11,020,161 of CM072076.1, forward strand.
TGACTCCATCGTGTCCATGCCTATGACACGCGTTTCCATATTATAGTGTTGAATATCTACTTCTTCAATTTGCACCACTGTATTACAGCCTCGCCCAACAATTTCTGGTCATGAAATTCCTGGTGAATGATTTTTTTAAAGTTCCACAAAGAAAGCTAAAGTTGTCAAATTTTCTTTGTAGGTGAACAACCAGTCTTTACCGCGAAATTGACACGTGATGAAAAAGTAAACAAATCAAAGAGCGAAGCGAAAGATACTTTCAAGGAGAGAAGAAAGAACGGCGAAATATTGAACAAACAGCTGATTAACTTTAGAGAAATATTCATGTGGTCGAACGCGACGCCGATACGGACACAAACCGATAGTGGATACTCGTGCTGTTTCTGTGATTTCGTGGACAAAGAACCGTCACGATTGAAGGCTCACTCCAAAGACAACCACAAGAACATAGACAACGCCAGCTTCGCCAAAAGGAGGGATTTCAGCCAGTTCCACGTCAAAATCGATATCACAGATTTGCACTGCACAATCTGCCAAGAACCAATCGAGAATGTCGAAGCATTACTCGGCCATCTCAAAGGCGTACACCAAAAAAGAATATTCACGGACGTGCAAAATCATCTGATACCGTTCAAATTCGGAGACGAAAATTTTAAATGCTGCGTTTGCCCGAACGTGTTCATCAAATTCAAATTACTGTTGGTACATATGAACTCGCATATGCGGAATTACGTTTGCGAAGTATGCGACGCGGGGTTCGTCAACAAGAAAAGTCTGACGGTGCACCAAGACCAGCATAAGGAGGGCAACTTCAAATGCGAGTCGTGCCCGAATAGTTATACCACTGTGGCGAAGTTGAAACAACACCAGAAAACGGTGCACAGCGCCGTCAAATTCAGGAACAAATGCAGGATATGTAACGAGCTGTTCAGAGATTACAACCAGAAGTTGAGACACATGCGCGATGTTCATCAAGTGCAGAGGAAGATCTCGTGTTCGGCTTGCGACAGAGAGTTCGCATTTCGGAAGTCCTATACGGCCCATGTTCAACGGGATCATTTGATGGAGAGACCGCACAAATGTGCCTTATGCGAGAAAAGCTTCTTCGAGTCGACCTGTTTGAGAGAGCACATGTTAAAACACACGGGCGCGAGGGACTTCAAATGCGACGTGTGCTCGAAACGCTTCGGGAGGAAGTGCACACTGCGTGACCATATGCGTATCCATGCCGACGACAGGCGTTTCAAATGCGAACTGTGTGGCTTTGCGTTCGTGCAGAAGAGCAGCTGGCGCGGACATATGCGCGCTAAACACGGGATAGTTTGTTGAATGTACTGAATTTCCTATAAATTCGCACCGAAGTTCGTGTCTGCTGCGCGAAAGGCGTCTGTGCCTAGAAATGTTTGACCCGTACGTGTTAAAAACACACGCATCTGAGAGATTTCAAATAAGATGTTTTAGAAACGCATGGATTTCATGGGTGACTTATGATTCGTATCCATGCCTATGACATGCGTTTCCATATTATAGTGTTCAATATCTACTTCTTCAATTGGCACCACTGTATTACAGTCTCGACTTTTCTTACGTCCAACAAACTAAGGTAAAATAATACTTGCGGTCGAGCAACTGTTTTTGTTGTGTGTTAGGTTTAATTTGGTGTCATCACATTGCATTAAAAAAATACTTCATATTTCTACTTGATTCATTTAACGCCCTCAGTGCTCTTAAAAATTGCTAATTCCTTTTTTGGTTGTTACTCTTCAAGGACCATCGCTATTATTAGGCTGAAATTAATCATTGGAAAGGTCCAATAAGCAAAGGTGCTTCACAATTTTTTTAATGTTTAATAATGAATTAAAGAATGTGGTTCTAGTCAAGACCATTGAAGTAAATGAATGACCTGATGATGCCTGCATACAATAGGAATTTCTAATCTGTCATTTACAATTTAATACTGAAAAGCAAATGAAATGAGAAAATACAGTAATAATTCCTTTTGTTTGTAGGTGGTCGTCAGGTTAACGCGAAAAGAGAGATATCTATCAAATTGGACAAGAATAAGCCAACGAAAAGTAAAAAGCAGAGAGATATTAAAATAGAGTTCGTGTCCATACAAAACAATTCGAGCCGTAACGTTAGAAGCGTGGAAACAAAAGAGAAAGATAGTAAAAAAGACGTACCTGTGCGAGAACTTCTGAAACACGATAATAATTTCAAAGTAGTCCTAGAGAATTCTACCGCGACCCCGATACGCTATCACATAGGCAGCGGTTACGTATGCTGCTTCTGCACGAACCAGTACCCAGATCCGGCCGACTTAAAGCACCACACATTGACATCCCATGACGCGAAAGACAGACACCTTTACATGAAGAAGCAGTCGCCATACGGCTTTATCCTAAAACTAGACATCACAGCTCTGCAATGTAAACTATGCAACGACAGCATACAAACGCTCCAAGCGCTGTTCGACCACCTGCAAAATGTACACAAAAAGATAATTTACACGGACGTCGTCAAACACATAGTGCCATTCAAATTCGAGGAAGATCAACTCAAGTGTGTGATATGCGGCCTCGTTTTTGGTAAATTCAAAGGCCTCCAAGAACACATGAACACGCATTACAGGAACTACGTTTGCGACATATGCAACGCCGGGTGCATCAATCGTAAGATCTTATCCCGGCACATGATATCCCACAAGACGGGCTCCTTCAAATGCGACGAGTGCGAAAAGTCCTTTAACACTGTCGAAAAGAAAAGGCTTCACGAGTATTCCGTACACAAGAACAAGAGTTTACGGAGCAAATGCAGGTACTGCGAGGAGAGGTTCAACACAAATCACAAAAGGGACAGGCATATGACAAAAGTTCACGGGGTGCCACCTGTGATAAGGAAATGTATGGCGTGTGAGAGAACGTTCACGAGTCAGAACGCTCTGAGGATCCATAACAAGAGAGACCACTTAATGGAGCGACAGTACAGATGCACCGAATGCACCATGAGTTTTTACAATCGCTTCCAGTTGAAGATCCATATGCTGAAGCACACTGGGAAGAAGGATTTTCAGTGCAACGTTTGCTTGAAGGCTTTCGGGAGGCTGTACACTCTGCGGGAACATATGCGGATTCATGCGGACGATAGACGCTTCAAATGCGAGCACTGTGGACGTGCGTTCGTCCAAAAGTGCAGCCTGCGCGGACACATGCGCGCTATACATGGCATCGATAAATAAAAATAGAGTAGGTTCCTTCTAGAATGTTCGTTACGACTTCTACTTTCGTGGTATATCGAATCAAATCCTTTTCATGTCACGCTGCTGGGCCTGAATCTGGTCTGAGAGTGAGAGAGGTAGGGCTATTGTTATATTAAATATGTCTTGAAATAATGCTGTAGGTATGTCTTCTTTTATCTTATAAATTAAAGGTTGACTTCAGAAGCATTTCTTGACCATCTTTCGTAAACGTAAACTCAATTCCGTGACCACTATTGTAGAAGTAATAGATGGCGTGGGCTATTAACTAACATATTATGGAACTAAGGTATAATACTTTAACAAGAATAAGCAGTCTACAAGATTTTGATTCTTCATTCCTATTCATGACGTTGACGACATGTAACTAATGGTTTTGTGTAAATGACTTTCAGAAATATACTATCAAAAGTATTAACATTTGGTTTTGATGGTGTTTATATCGATACAAAAAAAATTAAATGATTTATTTGAATAAAAACATGTTAGGTAAATTACGAATGTTGAATTAGTCTCTCGTGCAACCGAACATGCATAAACTTCAAATATTTATCAATTAATATTACCTTAAAATTTCAAAGCTGTAGTTGCACACCATTATATGAAATAATGTACATTGGTCACATATATTATTTTATTTTATTCGGAAGCCAACGTTTATGTATAACAATCTTAATTATTATGATTGAATATTAATTATACCAATTTGCAATATCAAACCATATAAAAAAATCGGCAAAGGCATATTCTATTCTCATGTAAGATAAATAAAATACAGTAACCACTAAGCCTAGGTGTATGCGTCTAGTTTAAACTTTAGGTAAAGTACTGAACAGTATTCTAGCCGTTTAAAGAAATTGCACGCTTTCCTCAAAATGAACGAGAAGATATTACTGTTAAAAAGTCGTCGAAAGTAACTATACCGTTTTGTTTTGTAGGTATACACCGGTTGTTCATCAAAAGTGAGATTATCGACGATGCCAAGAAGAGCCCTATAAACAATAAACACAAGAAGGTAGTTAAGTCTAAAGAAACTAAAACCAGATCTAACACGGTCATACTGAAAGGCTTATCTGAAATGATTAAAGGAGTCACTCTGATTCCAGAAAACTCAGCCGGTGTACTTAAAATGCCTGAAACAACTATATTGGAAGGACTATCCGAAACAATTAAACGAGCCTCTTCGAATCCAAACGATAAAACCACTGTAGGAAAAGTAACTAAGTCCAAGAAAGCAGACGGGCTTTCAAAGAAAACTAAAAGGTCCAGTACAAAAAGTATTACTGCAATAGCTAAAATGCCTAATATAACTATAAAAAAGTTAGAAAAACCCGCTTCAATATCGGAAAAACACAAACATTATTCCAATTTCGAGGTTATACTAGACAATTCGAATGCTACGCCGATTCGAAGCCATGACGGTTTCAACTACGTATGCTGTTTTTGTACGGACAGCTATGAGAATCCTGCTGATTTAAAAACGCATACGCTGACGACTCACACTAACCCAGGCGACAGACAGACGTTCATGAAAAAACAAACATCGAGCGGTTACATACTCAAGCTCGATATCACGCAGTTGAAATGTAAAATATGTGACGCAAGCATCGACACTGTAGAAGGATTGTTTGAACATTTGCAAAGCGAACACAAGAAGCTTATATATACCGACGTTAAGAATCAGATCATTCCATTTAAATTTGGCGGTCGAGAAGATCTCCAGTGCGCAATGTGTCCTCTTGTCTACAGCAAATACAAAATGCTGTTGGAGCACATGCACACGCATTACAGGAATTACGTGTGTGACGTGTGCGACTGCGGGTTTATCAACAGAAGAGCGTTGCTTTCCCACAAGGACTCGCACAAGACGGGTTCGTTCGAATGCGGCAAGTGCAACAAAGTCTTCGCGACACACCAGAGACGGAGGACGCATATTAACGCAGTCCACAAATTCAAGAACATGCCGAACAAATGCGGCGTCTGCAACGAGAGGTTCAAAAGCAGCCCGATGAAGGACCAGCACATGATCGCCGTGCACGGTATGTCGCCGGTGATACGCAAGTGTCTGGCGTGCGACAAATCGTTCACGAACCAGAACGCGTTGAGAATACACACGAAGAAATACCACTTGTTGGAGAGGAATCACAAATGTACGGAGTGTGAAATGAGCTTCTTCAAGGGAGAGCAGTTGAAACACCACATGTTGAAGCATACGGGCAGGAAGGACTTCCAGTGCGACGTTTGTTTGAAATGGTTCACAAGGAAAACCGTTTTGACGGAGCACATGCGGATCCATAAAAACGATAGGCGGTTCACGTGTATGCAGTGTGGACGCGGTTTCGTGCAGAAGTGCAGCTGGCGAGGGCACATGCGGTCTGTGCATGGAGAGATAGATGATAGGATAATGTCTTCGATATAAAATATAGACTTGGGCTCTATTCCACCGTGGTGTAAACGGAAGCGATTTTGGAAACGAAAATGGACTTTATGTCAATACAAACAAATTAAATAAGAGCAAAAAAAGGTCGCACGTCTTCCGAGGAATCCTCACGCATTCTCGAGAATTCCCCTAGCTGCTGTCGGCGTCATCTGTGGAATCCGCGGTAAGAGGCGCCAACGGGGCGTCATTCAGTTGGGTTGGCATCAGCAGTACCGTGCCAAGCAAACAATTCGCTGGAATACTTGAGCATTCTAGCAAATTTTCGCGTCATGAAGCGAAATTGACGCTTCCATCCGCCTCGGTGTAAATTGACCCTTATGGTTAGGTCTATAACTTGAACAATTTGCTCTCTGATTGATATGATAATAGGATTGGCCAGCGCTGTTCTGTTAAATCTTCTTCGTGTAATGAAAAAGATTGTCGGACTAGAGTTTATAGATATAAAATAGCTATAGATATTTCAATCCACGAAGACGCGCCCCATTCGGTCAAAATCGGTTTTTGGAGTGGGGCGTGTCATCGTGGATTAAATATCTATATTATGGCATAGGCATACGCTAAGAAAATTCGATTGGTCGTGCTCCTAAAATATGTACATAGTTAATTATGATTTATGATTACTAAAATATGAAACTTCAAAGAAAAACCAACAAGTTATTCCATTTTAATTGAAGCGGGCGTTAACTATTTGTCAATTGTGATGAGTATAAAGTAATGAATTTAATTATGAGATTAAGAAAAGTATTTGTGGAAAATAATTACATAAATTCTCAGTCGTTTAGTATGTTAAAAGGTAATAATTATGTATTTACTATTTACCGTGTGCTGTATAAGTTGTGGTTTTTTTTGTAAAAAGGGCGTATTTATGATGTATATAAAATGAAACTATTACTTTTTTATTTACTACTTTTAATGAATCTTTTGTACACGTGAACTTCGTAATAAATCATGATAGTATTATACTCAGTTAACTACGGCTGTTTTAATTACAACCTCACTAACCGATGTCTTGGACAGTAAGGCTCGGTTTGACCCTTATTTCGAAAGACAAAACTATGTCTTTCGAATAAGGGTCAGACCGCCACATTTAACTATAACATTTCGGTTAAAGTCAAGTCAAGCAACCGGGCCTTAATGTAATAGGACCTAGAAGAACAGTTCTATATACCTACCTACTAGAGAGCAGAACACAAGTGAAGCGATCATGTGTGTGTGTGTTTTATTTAGAGCAATACGCGAGGCGTAGGCAAGTTACGCCGAGGCAGTGGGGTGTTCCTCGAATATAAAATTGTACATCGGCCAAACATTGCCGGTAGCCATAGCAACACAACCGTCACTAACCAATCAGTGCCTTGGCTGCATAATCGATGCAAACATTAACCAATCCGCGCGGCTCGAATGATACAAGCGTTAAACAATCAGCTACTTAGATGTTAAACCTCGTCGATGCTATAAGTATTTGCAGAATCGCACAGCAGGTGTTAATAACAATAGAGTCTGAAGCCACGATTGACTACAGTTGTATAAGAATTAGGAACAATATATTTCAAAGTTACGTTTTCTATTTCTTTATAGGTGACCATCGCTCCTTGATCATCAAAAGTCTCCTGAAAATAAAGAATGAAAGTGAGCAACAGAAAGCTAAAAGAAAAAATCCAACAGTTAAAAAACTATGCGAATCTGTGGAGCTACAGAAAACTGCCACAGCTGCAATACAAAAAACAGCTTCATCTAAAAAGGATACCACTTCAGTGGAAAAGAATAAAGCGGCTCCATTTTCCGATGTAAAAGAAAAGCTCTATAATAATTTAGAAGTTATTTTGTCTTGCTCGAACGCAACACCGATTCGGAGTCACAACGGGTTCGCATACGTGTGTTGCTTTTGTAAAGATCACTACGTCAATCCAGCCGATTTGAAAATTCACACGTCGACGGCTCACGTCAACAAAAACGATATGCGAGACTTCATTAAGAAACAAAAAATCTTTGCCATACAATTCAGACTCGATATAACTCAGTTGAAATGTAAAATATGCGACGAAAACATCGAAACGGTTGAGGCGTTGTTTGATCATTTGCGAAACGAACACCAGAAGATAATTCATGCGGATGTAATGAAAAATCGAATCGTTCCATTCCAACTCGGAGGAGAGGAACTTAAGTGCGCGATCTGTCCTCTTGTCTTTACCAGATTCAAATTGCTCATGAAACACATGCACAAGCACTACAGGAATTATGTGTGCGAAATTTGCGGCAGTGGTTTCTTCAACCACGCGGCAATGTACAGACACAAAGACACGCACACAACGGGGAATTTCGCGTGCGGAGAGTGCGGTAAAGTGTTCAGCAGTAACCAGAAGAGGACGTCGCATGTGAACAAAGTCCACAAATTCATGAGCATGGCCAGCAAATGTGGCATGTGCAACGAGAGATTCACAAGCAACCGGATGAAGGACAAACACATGATCGCCGTGCATGGAATGACGCCGATAATTCTTAACTGCATGTCGTGCGACAAAACCTTTCCTGACACGCAACTGTTGAAGACACACGTTAAGAAGTTCCACCTGATGGAAAAGAACTACCCGTGCACTGAATGCGATAAAGCGTTCTTCACGAATAGGCTATTGAAAAATCATATGTTGACGCACACGGGCGTGAAGGAATTTCAATGCGACGTGTGTACGAAGTGGTTCCCCAGGAAGACATCGTTGAGGGAACACATACGGATCCATACGAACGACAGACGGTTCACGTGTCTTCATTGTGGACGAGGCTTCGTGCAGAAGTGCAGCTGGCGAGGACACATGCGTTCTGTGCATGGAGAGATAGTCGATTAGACAGCATAATACGATAGTCGAAGATCTGAATAATATGGATTTATTTGGGAACAATTTGCTTGGATTGAAATGAGAATAGGATTTGCTTGCGCCGCCTTGTAAAATCTTGTCAATAAAATATTCAATCATGTCCGTATAAAGACTTATAGCTTATAAGTAACAAAAGACTAGCTGACCCGCTGATGCTTAACATGCAAAATCATTGTTTCCATTCTTCATTGCAAAAGCAACTTCTCAGATGCTTTGTTAAAAATGAGTCAGGACTCTTAGTCTTTGTCCATAGTTTGACATTGCAGCTCATTCATTACAATTGTAATACAGGTTTCAACAGTGTTCCCACAAAATTATACCATGGGGTTATTCAAGGGGCGGAATTAAACAAATTTCGTAACAGCCGGCAACGCATTTGCAGTTCCTCTGGTGCTGCAAATGTCCATGGGCGGCGGTGATCGCTTAACATCATGTGACCCGCCTGCTTGTTTGCTCGCGATGACTATAAAAAATTTTAAAGGTGCAAACGTAAACTCTGAAGAGTTTTCCGTACATCCCACCGTCGATATTTAGGTCGATACGTTTACGTAGTAGTAGCTATACTCTGTCCATTAATTTATTTTCTTTTTGACACATGACACAGATATAGCAATATCCGGGGACAAGAGAGAACACAATATACATTTGTCTCTCTCTGGTCCCTCGCTATTTTATCGCTGTACATGTCTAATATGTCAAAAAGAAAATAAATGAATGGACAGAGTATAGTCGGTAATATGTATAATATATGTTATATTATGTTACACTAACTCTGAGCGTAGGTATATACGCTTATGAGAGAATGAAATGTAGGCATGGAGATTATTTGGATTAGCGGGGCGCAATTTGATAAAACTATTGATTTTACTTTATCTGTGCGGTTTGGATAATTTTTTGGGAAAACGATTCGACTTTCAATTTCAAAATCATTATTTTACTCGGGAAGATCAATTATTCACTTTATGATGTACAAGTATGTATTAACAACAAATGGACCATTCAAAGTATTTGTGACTATTAATATTTGAGTGCAAGATATACTTCCGTGCTTCAGTATTTCCATGGTTGGCTACACGTAAAATAATTATATTAAGGTTTTGATAGGTCAGCAGATGAAATAAAAACTGGTAGAAAACGTTTATTTCAAAAATAAGAGATTACTCATTTGTAGATATTGTACCATTTAAATATCAATAATTTGGTATTTGATTATTAATAATAATTTACGTATACTTGTTAATAAATCATGGATGGCAACATAATATACAGATAGGATTATAATATAATTTTACTTACAACAACAATAACCGATGATGCAAAAGTAACACAATCTCAAGCGGTAAAAACATAAGGCAAAGAGGAATAGTTCCATATTCAGAAGAACAATTAAAAAGTAATATCATCTCAAGCTGTAAAAACATGAGGCATAGAAACATAGTTTCATATTCAGCAGAGCAATCTAAAAGTAACATCATCTTCAGCTGTAAAAAAGGCATAGAAGGATATTTATATATTCAGCACAGCAATCTAAAAGTGAAGCGATGTTAAAGTTACGTTTTCCTTTTCTTTATAGGTGAACATCACACCTTGATCGTCAAAAGTGAAATCAAAATTGAAAGAGAAGGCGTTGATGGTGAGAAGAATAAAACTAAGAAAGAATTAAAAGATAAGAAAACCACTGTAGCTAAAAGTAATCTAAAGGAAAAATCAGCACAGAAAGCTAAAAGAAACAAAACTATAGTGAAAGCGCCGTCTCTCTCTGTGCGCCTGAAGAAAATGAAGAAAATATCCATAGATAAAGTACCAAAAATAAATATTACTTTGCTGAAAAATAAAGACAAGCTCACTACTAATTTAGAAGCCATTTTATCATGTACGACCGCAACGCCTCTCCGGAGTCATGACGGGTTCGCATATACGTGTTGCTTTTGTGCAGACAACTACGTAGATCCGGCAGACTTGAAAACTCATGTACTGACTGCACACAATAACAAAAACGATGTACAAGAGTACATGAAGAAACAAAGAATCGCTGCTCTACTACTGAAGCTGGATATAACACTTTTGCAATGCAAACTGTGCGACAAAAACATCGACACGCTAGATGAACTGCTCGAGCATTTACAAAACGAACACAAGAAGCTGATCTATACAGATGTGAAGAACCTGATCGTCCCGTTTAAATTTGGAGGAGAAGACCTTCAATGTGCACTCTGTCCTCACGTATTCAACAAATTCAAATTGCTCTTGGAACACATGCATACGCATTACAGAAATTACGTGTGCGAAATTTGCGACTGCGGATTCTTCAGCCAGGCGGCGATGTGCAGACACAAAGACACACACAAAACAGGCACCTTCGAGTGTGGCAAATGCAGTAAGGTCTTCAGCACACACCAGAAGAGGACGACACATATGAACAGAGTCCACAAATTTATGAACATGCCCAGCAAATGTAACATATGCAGTGAAAGATTTAGAAGTACGCGAACGAAGGAGAAGCATATGGTCACCGTGCACGGCATGCCGCCGATAGTCCGCAAGTGTTTGTCCTGCGAAGAAATCTTTCCGAACCAAAAGGCCCTGTGCACGCACACGAAGAGATTTCACCTGATGGAGAAAAACCACCGGTGTACCGAATGCGATAAGGACTTCTTTACCGGGACGCAATTGAGAGTGCATATGCTGAAGCACACGGGCAGAAAAGATTTTCAATGCGACGTTTGCCTCAAGTGGTTCACTAGGAAATGCGTCTTGCGCGAGCACATGCGCATCCACACGAACGACAGGCGGTTCACGTGTCTGCAGTGTGGACGAGGATTTGTGCAGAAGTGCAGTTGGCGTGCTCACATGAGGACTGTACACGCAGAATTAGACGATAAGGCATTGTCGACAACATCCAATTAACTAGTAGTAACTAGTTCTCACTCCTTTACTACAAGTAGTATACAAACTCACTTATTAACCACGAATAGCATTCGAGAATTTAGCTTTTTTTTACCATTTTTTGAGGATTTTCCTTATACTCTTGAGCAAATATAACCGCGTACCTAAGCATTGTTATAGATAATCCCACTGTCAACTGTGTCAAAATCGCTTATGTTTCATTCGATTCGTATGGAGTTTGACAGAGTGGTGCGCGTCATCGTGGATTGAAATATCTATACACCAGTTATGGTTGAATGGAAATATTTAATAACATATATTAATAACTTTTAACTTTGTCGTATACAATTTTCAAAAAAAAAAAAATTCAAAATTCAAAATATATTTATTTCACATAGGCCTAACTTACAAGGCACTTGTAAAACGTCAACAATATTAATTGTTACATAATATTATGTACGGGGATAACTACAAGTCGACTTACCGTACATAATATTATGTATTTAATTGTATTGTTGTATTATTAATTTTTAAAGTACTTATTTACTCACACTTTATTGTCGGTTTATGTTTTTAAAAATAATTGACGGAACTTGGTCTTTGGCTAAAATAGTACGAGCTTTCTTGGGCGTTTTATCTTCTCCAATTCATCTTTTACCTGAAAATATGACAAAACTGTTTGATATAAAAACACCTGGCAAATCTCAGTGTTCCTACTCAGAGGGTACAACACAGACACAAATTGAAAAGTTCATTTTCTTTATAGGTGCCCATCATCAGTTCATCAAAAGTGACATAACCGACGATGAAGAGAAGAGTCGCACCAAAGATAAAGTCGAGAAGACAATTATTTGTAAAGATAATAAAAGATCCTTAAGGAGCAAGAGACCTGTTGCGCTACCAGAGATTGTGGACGTAATATCTAAAATGCCTAATATTACTATAGTGCAGGGAAAAACGAGATCTTTAAAAAAATTGCACCCGAGCTCAAAAAATACAACCACTGCAACCAAAAAGCGCGCCATAAACATAACGTTACAGAAAAACGCAAATTCTCCAGCCATAACAGAAAAAGACATGCATTTTTCCAATATAGAAGCTTTTTTAGCGCATTCATCAGCAACACCGATCCGAAGTCACGACGGATTCGCCTATACGTGTTGCTTTTGTAGCGAACACTATGTGAATCCAGCTGATTTGAAAACGCACACGTCGACAAAACATAACAATGTCAATGATATACGTGAGTTTATGAAGAGACATCGACCCGACGCTTTCTTACTCAAGCTCGATATTACACTCTTGAAATGTAAAGAATGTGACGAAAGCATCGACACAGTGGACGGACTGTTTGACCACTTGCAAAACGAACACAAGAAACTTGTATATAAAGATGTAAAGAATCAGATTATTCCATTTAAATTCGGTGGTGACCAACTCCAATGTGCTATCTGTGGTCTCACATTCAACAAATACAAAATCCTAGTGGAACATATGAATACACATTACAGGAATTACGTTTGCGAAATTTGTAACCTCGGCTTCATCAGTCGAAGGTCATTGTCGAACCACCAAGAGACGCACAAAACTGGTTCCTACGAATGCATCAAATGCAATAAAGTCTTCGAAAATCCCCAGAGTAGGAGAACGCACATGAATGCAGTCCACAGATATAAGAGCTTCCCGAGTAAATGCGGCATTTGCAAAGAGAGATTCAAGAGCGGTCCACTGAAGGATCAGCACATGATTGACGTACACGGAATGTCGCCGATAATTCGCAAGTGTTTGGCGTGCGACAAAACATTCACGAGCCAGCAATACTTGCGGATGCACACGAAGAAGGATCACCTGTTGGAAAGAAATTACCAATGCACGGAGTGCGAAATGAAATTCTTCACCAAAGCTCAGTTGAAGAATCATATGTTGAAGCATACGGGAAGAAAGGATTTCCAATGTGACGTTTGCTTCAAGTGGTTCGGCCGGAAATGCGTCTTGACGGAGCACATGCGGATCCATGCAAACGATAGACGGTTCACGTGTCTGCAGTGTGGACGTGGTTTCGTGCAGAAGTGCAGCTGGCGAGGGCACATGCGAACTGTGCATGGAGAGATAGACGATAACACCATGGGCGCTGTCAGCAGGGTGCAAGAGGGTGCAAGTGCACCCCCCTGGCAGGCAAGAAAAGACGATAACACCATAGGCGCCGTCAGTAGGATGCAAGGGGATGCACTTGCACCACCCTGGCAGGCAAAAAAAGACGATAACACCGTTGGCACCGTCAGCAGGGTGCAAGAGGGTGCACTTACACCCCCCTGGCAGGCAAGAAAAGACAGAAAAAATACGTCTTCTTAGGTCTTATTGGAAACCAAAGTACAAAATGATGCTGCTAACAATTTTATTTGTTTTTTCCCTGTATAGTACCACACGAATCAGCAATTTAATATATTTTCATTTATTTTATTTTATTTATAATGTGTAGTTACAGTTATGCACCCCCCTGACTGAAATCCTGATGCCGCCCATGGATAAGTTAACACAATATCTTAGCATAGAATAATCGATTGGTCAATTTTTTTTAGGAATACTTATCAAGTATACCTAATCCAGAATCCTCCATAATTGCTTATAAATCATCTTCTTTGGAGAAAGTTTTATGCGCTGGTTGCTGGGTATTTCTTTGATTCTGTTGTGAAAATCCCTAAACTAAACTTATTTGATGCGTCTAAAATCAGCTATCCTTTTCAAAATGCCTAGCACTATTTTTAGAAGCGTCAACTTCGTTTTGTTTAGATATTTTAAACAACAGAATTGGTACCAATTTTTATTTTCTTCGCATCGCATCAATATTTTTTGCATCCCATAAATCCTTAGGGTCGGTGATGTTCCGGCAAAAAAATGCACTTAAACTCTAGACAGTTCACAGAGGTTCACAGTTTTGTCATAGAAAAAGTAAATGCAAAAGCACATGAATTTGTTGAAATGAAGCTAGATAGATTATTATGAAATTTCATTTTATTAAGTATTGATTATAATCTTAAAACTACGGTTATGATTTCTCTATTTTTAAACTAAGTATACACTCTAAACCACATAAGAGTATCTGGTCTTTTAGGTCTAAGTTCATAATTAATTAGATGTAATTTCGCATCGAAATGAAACTTCTTTATAAATCGTCGTCTCTAATCTTCTTATTTGTAAATACTAGTAAGTGATATATTGCAATTATGTTGAACTTAAGATATGGCTTAGCCTAAGCCTATCGAAGAGGTGACAAAGAAAGAGAACTTAAAATTCAAAAAGAATTTTGTTTATAGGTGACCGTCATCAATCGATCATCAAAAATGAAATAACCGACGATGCAGTGAAGATACTTAAAGATAATGCCAAGAATCTAGTTATCTCAAAAGAAAGTAAAGCACCTATCGTCAAATTACCCAAAGCAAACTTACGCAATAAAAGTGCCATTCCACACTCAGAAATGGCAAAAGTTATTGCAAAAATGCCTAACATTACCATTGTGAAAGGATCTAAAAATACTGGAATTAGATCCGCTCCCGTTTCGAAAAAACAC
The DNA here is from genome assembly GCA_036785405.1 of Coenonympha arcania. Taxonomy (NCBI): domain Eukaryota; kingdom Metazoa; phylum Arthropoda; class Insecta; order Lepidoptera; family Nymphalidae; genus Coenonympha; species Coenonympha arcania. The sequence continues at coordinate 11,035,184 of CM072076.1, forward strand.
ATGCATTATATCAATCTAGAAGCCTTTTTAGAATACTCTACGGCGACACCGATTCGTAGTCACGATGGGTTCGCCTATTTTTGTTGCTTTTGTAACGAACACTACGTAGATACAGCTGATTTGAAAACTCACACATCGACGACACACAACAACAGCCACGACATACGCGAGTTCATTAAAAAATATCGCCTCGATGTTTTACAAATAAAGCTCGACATTACTCAACTGAAATGCAAGATTTGTGATAAAAGCATCGACACAGTGGAAGCACTATTCGATCATTTGCAAAATGAGCACAAAAAACTTGTGTACAAGGATGTAATGAATCGTATAATTCCGTTTAAGTTTGACGGAAAAGAGCTTCAATGCGCCATTTGCCATCTCGCCTTCAGCAAATACAAAATTCTCTTCGAGCACATGCACACGCATTTTAAAAATTACGTATGCGAAATTTGCAACTGCGGTTTTATCAGTCAGAGGGCAATGTACAGACACAAAGAATCTCACAAAACTGGCACTTACGAGTGTAGCGAATGCGGAAAAGTTTTCGAAAACCCCGCTAGTAGGAGGACGCATATGAACACAGTCCACAAACACAAGAACTTTCCGAGTAAATGCGGCATCTGCAATGAGAGATTCAAGTCAGGTCCAGCGAAGGATCAACATATGATCGACATGCATGGAATGACGCCAATAATCCGGAAGTGCTTAGCGTGCGACAAGACATTCACCAGCCAGAAATCCCTGTGGCAACACACGAAGAAAGATCACCTACTGGAGAGAAATCACCAATGCACGGAATGCGAGATGAAGTTCTATTCGAAAACTCAATTGCAGAAACACATGGTGAAGCACTCTGGCAGGAAGGATTTCCAGTGCGAAGTGTGTTTGAAGTGGTTCACCAGGAAGTCAGTTTTGACAGAGCACATGCGGATTCATGCCAACGATAGGAGGTTTACGTGTGTTCTGTGTGGACGAGGGTTCGTTCAGAAGTGCAGCTGGCGGGGACACATGCGGTCTATTCATGGCGAGATAGGCGATAAGGTGTTGCCTGCGTGAACCCAAAAAATGTGAGAATCCATACCAATCTAAACTTAATGGGCGATATGAGCGCGTCTTTATATATTTTTAAGAAGAATTTCCGATACATAGTGTGGAATGAGCTTCTTTACGCAGAAAAGAAGAAGAAATGAAAAACCACAAATTACGCAGAAAAGATTGAAAAACCACAAATTAAAGCAGCACATCGGGCAGGAATGATTTCTAAAGAGCGTGTTTCCACGTGGTTTGGAAGGATTTGCCTCAGACTCGTATATAAATAATAGATTTTATAATGTCTGCAATTATACTATAAAGAGATGATGAGACTGTGTTTATTGAAGTTAAATATTAAAAAAAAATCATTATGATATTGGTCTTCCTCAAGTCAAAGTTTTGAAATGATTACAATTTATCTTACCACAGTAAAATAGCTTTACATTCTTGCAGTATTTAAACCTTTTACTTATTAGGCCCAATTTGAACTAAGCGTTAAGTTATTAGGTTAATAGAAATATCATCTGAGACCTACAAGTATCTAACTAGTCTATATGACTGAAGCATCAGTATATCCAGAAAGAGCAACATACATACAAATTCAAAAGTGCGTTTTCTTTATAGGTGTCCGCCATCAGTTGACCGTCAAAAGTGAAATAAGCGACGATGCAGAGAAGAGTCCAGTTAATGTTAAAGTCGAGAAAACGCCTCGTGAAATAAAAAGGCTTTCTAAAAAAATAAAAAGGCCCGTCGCAATCCCAGAAATTGTTAACGTCATAGCCAAAATGCCTAACATAACTATAATTAAAGGACTATCTAAATCTATTAAAAGGGCTGCTCCCAATCCTGACATTAAAAGTGTTACAGTTAGAAAGTTACTGAAAAGACCATTAAAAAACGCTGAGAAAAAAGCGGTTCCAATATCCGATAAACACAAACTGTGTACTAATTTAGAAGCATTTTTCGCGTATTCTACAGCGACGCCGATTCGAAGCCACGACGGGCTCTCTTATACGTGTTGCTTTTGCACTGAACACTACGTAAGTCCGGCCGATTTGAAAGCACATTCGATGATGGCACACAATAACACAGACCATATACGAGAGTATATCAAGAAACAAAGACCAGACGTTTTCTTTATCAAGCTCGACATTACGAATTTGAAATGTAAACTATGCGACGAAAGCATCGACACTGTAGAAAAATTGTTTGAACACCTGCAAAACGAACACAAGAAGCTGATCTATGCGGATATCAAGAACTATATAATTCCATTCAAATTCGGAGGCGAGGAACTGCAGTGTGCAGTTTGCCCTCTTGTCTTTAGCAAGTACAAAATGCTCTTGGAACATATGCACACGCATTACAGAAATTTCGTCTGCGAAATCTGCAATTTCGGTTACATAAGTCGGAGGGCGATTCTATCCCACAAAGAGACGCATAAAACAGGCACTTTCGAATGCAACGAGTGCAACAAAGTATTCGAAAATCCACAGAGCAGAAGGACGCATGTAAACGCAGTTCACAAACAAATGAATTTGCCCAGCAAGTGCGGGGTTTGCAACGAGAGGTTCAAAACCAACCCTCTGAAAGAGCTGCACATGACAACCGCTCATGGAATGTCGCCCATAATTCGGAAATGTCTGTCCTGCGAGAAAACATTCCAGAACCAGCAGGCGTTAAGGATGCACACGAAGAAATACCATCTGCTGGAGAGGAATTACAAGTGCACGGAGTGCGAAAAGAGCTTCTTTTCGATATCGCAGCTGAAAAACCACATGTTAAAGCACACGGGTCGAAAGGATTTCCAGTGCGACGTTTGCTTGAAGTGGTTCGGTCGGAAGTGCGTCCTGAAGGAGCACATGCGCATCCACACTAACGACAGGCGATTCACGTGTCTCAAGTGCGGTCGAGGGTTCGTGCAGAAGTGCAGCTGGCGCGGGCACATGCGCACTGTGCATGGGGAGATACATGTAGAGCCGTTGGCAACACCATAAAGTATTAATAGTTTGAGCCATTTCAGGGGGTTTTTCTAGGGGAGGATAAACGAACTCCATAAGAGCCACCAACGCGTTTGTCAATGTTTTGTTTGTTTGATAAATTGTTCCCATGGTCCTGCAAATGTCCATGGGCGGCGGTGGTAGCTTAAAATCAGGTGACCCGCCTGCTCGTACTTATCTTGTAAATATAGTTATTTGTATGGTTATAGATAAATGTGTTGGTAGGGATACGAGAGGTCTTTTCTAAATGACCCTGTTAGAGCGTACGATGCAAGATGCGTCCAAATCTCTCCGATACTTAATATATTCGTCGTTATTTAAACATATTCGTTTGTACCTTTCTTGTTTGGCAATATAACCAATAGCAATTTTGCTATAGAAACATATTGAGAGTCACTTTACATAATATATCCACAAATATCTGTAAGCAGTTGCATGTTAATCAATGCTGCATCTTTATCTGTCATTAGAACTTGACCTTCGAGAGAAGAAAACAAAGTGTTGTTTAACCAGACAACTGCTAAGTAACGTTAATAAGTAGCTAGAGGGCGTCAGTGGCTTTGGGCACGTGACTTTAATCCCCCATAGGGGTTGAATTTTCAAATTTCGACGACCTCCCTGCCGCAGTGGCGGCGCACTCGGATTCGAGTGGGAGGTTGTGGGTTCGATTCCCGCCACGGGCCGCTTTGGAATTTTATAATTTCTAAATTGGTTCAGGTCTGGTCTGGTGGTAGGCTTTGGCCGTGGCTAGTTACCACCCTACCAGCAAAGACGCACCTCCAAGCGATTTAGCGTTCCGGTGCGATGCTTGTAGAAACCGTTGGGGTAAATTTACTTACCCTTCCAAGTTAGTACGATAACATCTTAGGCTGCATCATCACTTACCATCAGGTGAGATCGCAGTCAAGTACTAACTTGTAAAGAGTAAAAAAAAATCCTTAGCTGATGTCAGTCATAAAAGCTACTCCCATCTCCAGTGGCTTGAATTGTACGTTGATAAATTGTAAGAGTCGGTCAGTAGCTTTTTCATTGTAAACAGAACTACCAAGCCCTTTAAAAAAAAGAACGGGTTTTTAATTACGTAACTATACTCTTTCCATTCGTTTATTTTCTCTTTGACACATGAAACAGATATAGCAATAGCGAGGGACCAGAGAGATATATAGGTAAAGTGGTCTCTTTCTGGTCTTTCACATTTGCTATATCTGTTTCATGTGTCAAAGAGAAAATAAACGAATGGAAAGAGTATAACTGGAAAACCCGGTATAAAAGGTATTGTAGGTGCAATTAAAAAACTAAGCTTAGCCTAACTACTTTTGTAAATAAAATAGTTCTAATAATTTGAAAGAAATTTTTAAGTCCGCTTTGTAAAAAAAAAATTTTAAGTAATTATAAGTATCTAAGTAGTTTATTCTTAGGCAATGTTTATCTTAGGAAAATGTTCTATTGTAAACTTAGTTATTTAAAAACAATAGTTTTAAAGTTATTTATTTAAAAAATACAACTATAATAGGATATTATATTTAGACTTTTTCAACATTGTTTGCTTTTAGTAATTTATTAATATCTGCCACAATAGTGGATGTTGAAATTTTCAAACTGTTCTTAAGTTACCTGACTCTTTCGTTTAATTTTATAATTTTGCCAAGTTAATGCCGGGCCACCTAAAATACAATTGCAGGCCGCGGGTTGAAGACCCTTGGTTTAACTGTACCAAGTTTTTCATCTCGCTGTATATGATTGGAAGAAATACTGTCATGCTTTTTTCATTCTTTGATAAGAATCCATTTTAATTAAAAATACAATCTTCGTAAGTTGATACCATCCTTTTTCGTAACGGTTCTGCTCCATTATTTAATGTAACTCAATGTAAATGTAATGTTTATGTTCTATATATTTTACAATTAAGTCCCAATATATTATTGTAATATTTATACTTTAGTTAATAAATTGTCTTTATAAATAAACACCTAATGCAGTTAAATGTAAATTAATTGTTTTATTAATTTTATTTAACTTTTGCACCTGCATCCTGCCTGAGCCCTGAACTAACTTAGCTTATGTATTTAAAGTAATATTCGACAATAGTGAACACAGGTCTCTTTATTTTTAGTAAGGAATGACTCACTTGACATTGAGTGATACGCTTGCCCATGTCAGACGCAGTGCGTCCCGGGACTTTGTACTGCTATGTCATTCGACGCACTGCACTGCGCTCGCCACAATGGTACATCAGATATTATGTCTCATTATACCCACTAATTTCAAAATGAAACAGTAATGCAATTATACTTCAACGGTAATAACTTGACTAACTACTGTATCGATTTTGATGAAACTTGCACTGACCGCTAAGTTAAAGCAAATTCAAGCCCATTAAAAAATGTTCATTACTGGTTTGATAGGTACAAAGAAATCACAAATACATTAACTACTACTATGAATTAAACTAATGCTATGAAGTTTGTGGATTTATTAGGGCACTGATTTAAAGAGGCAGTTCTAAATAGCAGTTTTGATAAGTTAAAAATTAAAAATGGCATGTTTAATAACCTAGTTCAGCAGTTAAAACTAAGCAGTAAAGTAAACAAAAATGAGTAATAAAAAATAATGAACTGGATCAGTGAATATATAATTGAGCAGGAAAATAATTAAATGGGTGGTAAAAAAAATTGAACGAGCGGTTACGTGTGGGCAGTAAGAAATCGGAATTTGTCGGTAAGAAATCTCATTCTAAGCAATTCTATAAACAATGAGGTGGTAAAATACAATAAAAAAAACAGTACTTAAATAGTAATGAAAAATTAAATTACTTTTGCTTTGACTGAAGGAATTAAATAAAACAAATTGTATAATAATAATAGGAAGTTTTATTCGTAATTAGAAACATACTTAAGTAATCAAAATGACATAGAGTGCTTAGTAGCAGCTAAAATAAACTTATTGTATAATTAGAGCAGGTTTGGCTTTCGACGGTCTGCCCCTCTTCCTTTTTTGTCCGAGTGGAATGTTTTTAGCTTCAACTGGAGGTACTGCGTACTTCAAGCGTATAGACAGGCCAATTATATGTTTACACATATACATTTTATAAAAGTTTGGGCAAGTACATGTTCCTTGAGTCCATTGTTCTTTATTTTGCGGCAATATAACTTTCCATTTATTGAAAAATTGCTCTTTAAACTCATCAAAATTTTCTGGTGGATTTTCAAATATTGCGCATTCTTTAGCTTCTGCAGCAGGTACTTGATAATGCGTCAAATTATCATTATTATTATTAGGTATGATTAAAATCTCTTTTGGTAGTTTGGCCCAATTATATGAATCTGTCCAGTCTTTCAAAGTTATTTCCGGCAATTTTGTAAAATAGTTTTCAGATGGGTTCTGTGTATACTTTAGGGACCACTCGTTCACCATTTCTTTAGCTAGGACCAAGAAGCGTGAAAGCTGTAAACGTTCTCTCAGGGTGTTGCTGTCTTTAATTACTTTATTAAAAGCTTCAAGAGCGTTATTCGTCGAAGGTGACGATGGCGCTGCACCAAGATACCAATTACGGTTTTGCAACAGCCACTGATCTCTGAAGTACTCAACAAAACTTTTTTCACGTTCATATTTCTGTAAAAAATATACTGTAGCTTTGTCAACAGCATCTTGGTCAGTTAAGGAATGTAGGATGTCAATATCTGCCAAAATTTGTCTCTGAGCAGCTTTCTCTACAAGGCTTTCAACTTTAGACTGTATGTTTCTTTTGGCGTGGGCCCAGCACATACGTACCTTGCTATCTTCAAATTCTTCATTGAAAGCATTTTGAATGTTTTTTGCAGCGTCAGCAACCAAAATAGTTGGCCTGAAAGCACTACTGAATAGTAACTGTATATTATCTTTCATGCTTTTGAAAACTAGTTTAAAATCATCCTTTTGTTCTGTGGTAGAAACAGCCAAGCACAAAGCATGGAACTTTCTTTGCTTATCTGTAGTTCCTACAATAAGGACAGGGTACCCCTGCCAGATTAGTTTGTAGGTAGCGTCTACGTGTAAGATATTTACCTCTTGAGCTAACTCTAGAAGGTATTTACTCGACAATACGAAACGAAAAGTTGCCTCTTTTTCTGAAATCTCATATGCTGTCACAAATGCTTCATGGGAATTTTCTGGTAATGTTGAATTATCTTGAAGCCATCTCTCTAATTCGCCAAGACTAATAGTATGATTGCCATATAAAGCACGGCGACGATCACTGAGATAATTTCTCAATTGAGACATCTTTGGTAATTTGAGACCTTCAACTTTAGAGAGGGCAGTCATTATAGCTTTAGGCTTTAAATGAAGATCAAATAGCTTATTTATTTCTTCCTTTAATCGTTTAGATAATCCACGTTCAGTGGACTCATTGCTGTCATGGTCATGATCATTTTCAGTTTGGTACAAAAACACAGCATCTGACAAAGAATCATATAGTAAATACCTTTTAGCTGAGCATTGAGAGCCACGTCTCTTAGCTTTATTACATCTGTAATATATTTTCTTGCCTTCTTCGGATACATTCGAATAATTAATAGACCAAATTTTTTCTTGATCTAAAGCTTTTTGAGCTAGGCCGCTATTGTCAAACTTCTTCACGAATTCCCAGGATTGATAAACACGCTTCTTTTTGACCGGGAGGTTTTGTTCTTGGTCACTATTTTCACTGTCGCTATCCGATTGAAGCAATGGCACGACAGATGTGTTTAATTGCGATGTACTTGGTATATTGCAGTCAGTAACGATATTTTCCTCCATAATAATGAGAATTTAGGACAATTATGGCATTAATTAACAATACCAACAAAATATTGATAACAACAATGCACTCGCACGCTTATTACGAAAACAAATGCAAGAATTCAAAAACGCGAGCTCACGCGAGACGATTACCAACCCTGTGATTGGTCGCTTCCGCCACCCGCGCTAATAAGCTCCGCCCAACTAACGAACATTTACCTCTCTTTTCAATGAATTTGAGTTCGGGTGTCACCGCTCGCTATGATCTGCCGAACTATTTATCGAACCGCTCATTCCATCATTTTTACCGCTCATTCAGTTATTGGACTGCTAAATTATTTTTAGAATTGATATTGTATGATAAAATAACCGACTAATTGATTCTTTATTACTGTTCATGTTTTACTGTCGCAATAATTAATCAACCGCCATTAAATTAAATAACTGCTCAATATGTTTTCCAACTGATCATAATAACATCTCGAATATTTAAATAACAGCTCAAAAAATTAGTTCCCATTTATTAGGAAGCACTGATAGATTTTTTTACATGAATACTTTATTGTACCTTCAATAAGATTGCAAAGTTACGCATCGAAATGGTAATCTCGTGTTTTTTCAAGCCTGCTGAAAAGAACCCTTTACCTTATTGTCGAATTTTCCATTTTAATTCTAGCCTTATGAGGGATTCTTCCATCGGGGATCAACCCAGTGATCATCACTATTTGAAAGCTACAAAGTTCATTTGACGTATATTGACTGTTTCTCTGTACTAAGCAAAAATTAACATTTCATAGCAAACTTTCAATTGATAATAAAATTATGTTATGTCAGATGTGCTTTTGAAAGACACCTTTTTACATATTATACATAAGGATCGAAAGAAGATGAAATCGTTGTTGAAATTACAATGCCTAGCAAAACCTAAGTAAACCTAAATAGTAGATTCGCTATGTAGATTATATTAATGTGTTTGTTAAGTGAATGTGCAGTGAAGATAATGTTATTACTAGAAATCAAGGAAAGTAATAATATCGTTTTGTTTTGTAGGTAATCATCAGATGATACAAATCGTTATTGAGCCGAAAAATATCAAAAAAGAAATAATCGACGACGATGCGTCGGACGAGTGTGCGAATAAAAAAGTCAAGAAGACTGTTAAGACTAAAAAAACTAGTCGTAGAGAAACAACAACAGTAACTGTAAAAATAGAAAGAGAATCGCCTGATAAGGGAGACACACCCGCTACCGAGAAAAACAAACATACGAACAACTTCGAAGTTGTGCTAGAATACTCAAATGCTACACCTATTCGTAGTCACGACGGACTTGCATATAACTGCTGCTTTTGTACCGATCAGTATGTTAATCCGGCCGATTTGAAAGCTCACACGCTGACCAAACACAGCAATAGTAAGGTTAGACGAGAATTCATGAAGAAAAAGACATCGACCACGTATCTGCTCAAACTAGATATAACTTCATTGAAATGTAAGTTGTGCGAAGAAACCATTGACACGCTAGAAGGATTGTTTGATCACTTGCAAAACGAACACGACAAGCTTATCTATACGGATGTCAAGAACCAGATAATTCCCTTCAAATTCGACGGAGAAGAACTCCAATGCGCCATTTGTTCACTGGCCTTCGGCAAATACAAGATGCTCTTGGAACACATGCATACGCATTACAGAAATTACGTTTGCGAGATCTGCGATTGCGGCTTCATCAATCGGAGGTCGTTTTTGTCCCACAAGGAAACGCACGTGACTGGGAAATTTGAGTGTGAGGAATGCGACAAAGTATTCGAGAATCCCCAGAGCAGACGAACGCACATAAATGCTGTTCACAAGCTCAGGAACTTGCCGAGCAAGTGTGGCTTCTGCAACGAGAGGTTCAAGACCAACACCATGAGAGAGCAGCACATGATAACGGCGCACGGCAAGTCGCCGGTGATGCGCAAATGTCTGTCTTGCGACAGAACGTTTACGGATCAGAATTCTTTGCGGTTGCACACGAAGAGAGATCATCTGCGAGAGAGGGACTACCAATGCCCGGAGTGCGTGAAGAGCTTCTTCACCATATCGCAATTGAAAAGGCATCTCTTGAAGCACACGGGCGAAAGGGATTTCCAGTGTGACGTTTGCACGAAGTGGTTCTCGAGGAAGTCAGTTTTGACGGAGCATATGCGCATCCACACAAACGACAGGAGGTTCACGTGTCGGCTGTGTGGACGAGGGTTTGTGCAGAAGTACAGTTGGCGCTATCACATGAAATCTACCCATGGAGAGACAGATGATGGGAAATCTGTAACTTAGATTTAGGAAGCGTCCTACGAAATGCTTCTTGCACTTCCCAAAAATCCTATTGCTTTCGCAATTATTAATAGATTCGATAATTTAATAGTGTTTTGAGAATGTAACGTGTTTTCTTGATCTACTTGTATTTGTAGCGATGAATATACTCAATTTTTAAATGTAATGCCATTACAAATCACGCGTGTTTTAGCATTGTAGCAAATGTTTTACTCTAAATAAATTATTCATTTTATGGTCAAAACTTTTTGTTTCTTTTTACGGCTTAGGTATAACTGTAAGAATTACAGACTGATTTGTTATTTTTGATTTCAAATTACATTTGAAACACCAGAAAAATAAACCTATTACGTATCTTGCTCTACGGTACCAAAATAGCAGCTTCTAATAACTACCTAATTAAAAGCAAAAAAACATAACCAAAGTCGTAGTCTAAAAAGAAAAGCTGTAGATTCCGGCATCTCTCTTTATAGTCCTACAAGAAATATGAGACCACTAATAAATAATGCTAAATATGTCAGTATGTGGATTTATTAGGTTTCATATATTATCAATATACAAGATTTCAGGCCACACAGCATCCACTTGTGGCTGAGATCTAAAATCGAATAAGCTATGTAACGTTACAAATCTGGATTTTTTTTAAACAAAGGATACGTGTGAAAATCTTATTTTAGGAGAATATACACAACGTTTCCTGTGAAAACCTTATTTTAAAAGTTAAAACGAGCCAATCCAGCGCCAGCCTAAAAAATTTGTGGAATTTGCCCTAGATTTAAGCATTAAAGTGATTTAAATAGTTGAAGTGGTATGAATTGAAGAACTTAGACGCCAAAGTGTAATCGTAGTGACACTGAAAAGATTATTAAATTGCATTTGAAGTAGAAGTCGACGAAAGTAATTATATCGTTTTGTGTTGTAGGTAATCGCCAGACGGTCGACAAAAGTGAAATAAACGTTAACGCCAAGAAGGTTCGTGTAAATAAAAAAATCAAGAGAATAGTTAAATCTAAATCTTTGGTTGATGAAGTACCTAGCATTAACATTTTAGTGAAAGATTTGCCTCAAAGTACCAAAATTCCGGCTCCAATTCCCGAGAAAAATAAACATTACAATAATTTCGAGGTTGTATTAGCAAATTCGACAGCGACGCCGATTCGTAGCCACGATGGGTGCGCCTACACATGTTGCTTTTGTGACGATAACTATGTAAACCCAGCTGATTTGAAAACTCACACACTGACGAAACACAACAACAGTCATGATAGACACGAGTTCATGAAGAAACAAACCTCAAGCGCCTATTTACTGAAGCTTGATATCACGCTACTGAAATGTAAACTTTGCAATGAAAGCATCGATACAGTGGAAGGATTGTTTGATCACTTGCAAAACGAGCACAAAAAGCTCATCTACACAGATGTAAAGAATCAGATAATTCCATTCAAATTCGCTGAAAGTGGAGAAGAACTTCGCTGCGCCATTTGCCAACTCGTCTTCAGCAAATACAAAATTCTCTTAGAACACATGCATACTCACTACAGAAACTACGTTTGCGAAATATGCGATTACGGATGCATCAATCGGAGGGCGATGTTGAACCACAAAGGATCACACAAAACCGGCTCCTTCGAATGTGGCAATTGCGGGAAAGTCTTCGCGACACATCAGAGGAGGACGACGCATATGAACTCCGTCCACAAATATAAGAACTTGCCGAACAAGTGCGGGGTTTGTAACGAGAGGTTCAAAAGCAGTCAAATGAAGGACCAGCACATGACATCTGCGCACGGCGTATCTCCAGTCATCCGGAAGTGTCTTGCTTGTGACAAAACCTTCACGAGTCAGAACTCTTTGCGTATCCACAAAAAGAAATATCACTTGATGGAGAGACAGTATAAGTGCACGGAGTGTGAGATGAGCTTCTTTACAGGGGCGCAGTTGAAGTATCATATGCTGAAGCACACGGGAAAGAAGGAGTTCCAGTGTGACGTTTGCTACAAGTGGTTCGGTCGGAAGTGCGTTTTGCGGGAGCATATGCGGATACACACTAACGACAGGCGGTTCACGTGTATGCAGTGCGGGCGAGGGTTCGTGCAGAAGTGCAGCTGGCGCGGCCACATGCGCTCCATTCATGGAGAGGTGGATGATAGAGCAATGTCTCTGACGTAGACTGATGTCTTGACTGTACGTCTCGATTAATTGGAGGAAATCTGTACCTCGTTCTGAAATGTGTCACACAATATTTTCTTATAGCTTAAAATAATAATATATTATATAACTGGTTAAGCGAGGGGCTTATTCATTTATTTATGTCGTTATATGTCCATTATTTGATTGTCAGTATTAGGCTACATGTCAATATATTATCTTATGGAATATAAAATTATGGAACGCACTGCATCTGGCATGGACATGCGTATCACTTACCATCAGGTGAACGTCGATCGTCTCATCATTTCATAAAAAAAATGTTCTCTCGGTAGTTTCTAGGTCATACAAATACCTACTTCCAGCATTTTAGTCAAATGCGGAGCAAACTTTTAGCATACATTATGAAATGTTACATTTTATACAATTATGTCTTTGAATCACAAAAAAGCGTTTAGTTATGGTGCATATAAAAATCCGAAAAGAATTAGTTCTTATACGTAAATGGTGGGTCACGTTATTCTAATAATAGCATTTAGATGTACTAAGCATAGCTAAGATTATTTTTAAAATGTGTCTCACCAAAACAGGGTTTTCGGTCGAATCTGACACTGGCCTTTTGGCTTTGCACAAAGTTATGGCCGAAACGAAAACCGTAACTTACTTGAACATATTTAAAAGAATAATGACCATGGATGTATGGTATCCCGTATTAAGCTGAAAAGCAAATTCCTAGTGTGAATGGTTCTTAGAATACACTATTTTTCCTAGAATATTTTGGTTTTGGTTCATTAGAAAACTTGATACCACCGCTGAGCATTCTCTTTTATTTTGTATACTTACCTACTGACATAAAGTGTATTTACATGTGTATTATGCTTACATTATACTATTTGAGTCAGTTCAGTTCTAAAAGTCAATTTAAACCGCGGCGGAATGGAATGGAAGCTACTTTTTATACATAGCATAGTGAACTGTTTGTCAATGGTATAAGATACAAACTAAATAAGTGCCAAAAAAGGTCGCGAGTCTTCCGGGGAATCCTCGAGTATTCTCAAGAATATTTTGTATCTTATACGATTGACGTTAAGTTCTGTATGACGACTGAATGGATAGCGGTAGCAAACCTGCCATCTGCGTCGGAGGTCGTGGGTTCGAATCCCACTTCCGGTAATGTTTGTGTGTTAGCATGAATATTTTCCAGTCTCTGGGTGTTTTTGAATACATTATACTTATGTATATTGGTATGCATGAATATTTATCAGTCATCTAGTACCCATAACACAAGCTATCGCTTACTTTGGGGCTCGAATGCGATGTGTGTAATGCCCTAATATAAAAAAGTATGCTATGTAAAAAAGTCGCTTTCATTCCATTCCGCCGCGGTGTAAATTGACCCTAACTGATTCAATCGGTAGCGTTGTACCGATTGGACGAATGGATGATCTACGGCCACCTTTAGCCGCGAAGTTCGCCGAACGCCGCACGATAATTCTCAAAAACTCGAGTTTCGGCGCACGCTGTCCATCTTTTGCCCATAACTAAAAACAAGGCCGGATCTAGATTTTTTGGAAAACTAAACACAATTTTTAGTCGGTCATTTATAACGGTTAGGCAATTATTTATTACCAATATTATACAACAGTTCATTCTACTAAATTAATGCGCGGAAGTTCCTGTGGTGTTTCTGTGATTACCACAATGTATCTAATGCAGAAGAAGTATTGTGAGTGCAAGGTGAATACGAAATGAAAAATACCTTTTTTTTATAGGTCCCCTTCAAAAAATCGGAAAAGCTGAACAGTCAAGCGCAGACACGAAAGCCGAGATAAGTACAAAGAACAAGAATTTAAAATGGAATTTAGACGCGAAATGTATTCGAGTTTCCGAGAAGCATAGAAAGAATCTGTTCGAGATACTGATAAACTCTAACGCAACGCCGATCAAGAAAAGAGTGGATCAGCGATACGCGTGTTTCTTTTGCCCTCTCGCGTGTCCGGAACCTGTGGACTTAAAATTACATACCCTTCGGTACCATAATCCGAATACCATAAGGAAGGTCGTTACGGATTTAAAGGTTTACACTGTTAAACTGGATATAACCGGCTTGCAATGTTCCATTTGTGAAAGTGATATATCTACACTTGAACAACTCATGGAGCATTTGGTCGCAGCTCACGAGCGGACCATATACAAGGACATAAAAAATCAACTGGTGCCGTTTAAGTTCGAGGGAGACGAACTTCGATGCGCTTTATGTCAGACCAAATGTGCAACTTTCAAGGGTTTAACAAGCCATATGAACAGTCATTACAATAACTATCAGTGCAACGTTTGCGGGGCTGGTTTCATAAACGCTGATGTTTTACGATGCCATGTAAAGATACACGAGACGGGGACCTACAAATGTAGTCTCTGTCCCAAAACGTTTGATACGCTAGTGAAGAAAAAAGCTCATACGTATGTAACGCACGAAAAATCCAGCAGGAACAGGCAATGCGGACACTGCGATGAAGTGTTTAACGACTACCACAAGAAGATTTCACATTTAAATGAAATGCATGGCGAGAAGCTGTTGACGTTCAAATGTGATATTTGTGGTAGAATATTCAGGAAGCATACACTTTTGAAGTACCACATAAGAAAGACGCATTTGTTGGAGAAGGATTTTCAGTGCAACCATTGTGATATGAAGTTTTTCGATCGCCAACATCTAACAAGGCACATGGTCAAGCATACGGTGGAGCGAAACTACCATTGCGATACCTGTGGTCAGGCTTTCCGTAGCAGAATTAATCTCATACATCATCTGAAGGTACACAAGTCAGAACCTCCAAAAATTGAGAAGCAATCGCCAATATATTTAGTTCCTATGGATTCAGACAATGAAACTGAGCAAAGCAGTAAGTAACAATTGATAAATTAATCTGTTGAGTTTACTTTATCTCGTATGTAGGTATTACTTTGAATAATATTGTGAAATATGGTCCAAAAAGTTAATAAAATAAATATATCAGGACATTACACCTACCTACCATTAGACCTATCTAGTCCCAAAATAATCAATAGTTTGTGTTATGGATACTAGATAACTGATAAATATACACAATATTTAATAATTACAAGTAGATAAGCACCCAGGCACTGGAAAACATTCATTCTGATCACAGACATTTTCTCGTTTTCTAGTTTTTTCTAGTTTTTAGTTAAGTTTTCTAGTTTTGGGAATAGAACCCACGACCACTACCGCTACGCCATTCAGTCCAGTCGGCAAGATGTTCGAGGTTTATAAATATTTTTTAAATATTTTTGTTTTATGTTATCAATAAACTAAATTACCATCCTCTCTACTAAGAAAATTTCATATTTGAGTAAGCACTGATTATTAATATAATAATTCAAGTGTTTTATAGGTATAATACCTTTTTTATAGATCCTCTTCAAATAATCGAAAAAGCGGAAATGTCAAGCGGAGACATGGAAGCTGGGACAAGTACAAAGAAAAAGAATTATAGAAAGAATTTAGATGCGGAATGCTTCCTAAACAGTGAAAAGCATAGAAAGAATCTTTTCGAGATACTGATAAATTCTAACGCGACGCCGATCAAGAAACGAGTGGAACAGGGATACATGTGTTTCTTTTGCCCTTACGCATGCCCGGATCCCGGGGATTTGAAATTTCATACCTTACAGGATCATGGCGAGGATACTATAAGAGAAGTCGTCACGAATTTGAGGGTTTACACTGTTAAACTCGATATAACGGGCTTGCAGTGTTCGATTTGCGAAAGCGATGTTATGTGTTCTCTAGAACAACTCATGGAGCATTTGGTCACAGAACACGAGCGGACCATATACAAGGACATAAAGAATCAACTGGTGCCGTTCAAATTCAAAGGACAGGAACTGCGATGCGTTCTATGCCCGACCAAATGTGCAACTTTCAAGAGCCTAACCAGCCACATGAACATTCACTTCAAGAACTTCAAGTGCAAAATCTGTGGGACTGGCTTCATTAACACTGATACTCTAAGAACACATCTTAACGCGGTACACAGAAAATTATTTAACGACCATCGCAAGAAGAATTTAGCTTTAAATGAAAAGCACGGCGAGAAGCTATCGTTCAAATGCGATGTTTGTGATAAAACATTTAGGAAGCATACATTTTTGAAGTATCACGTAAGAAGGGTACATTTTTTGGAGAAGGAGCTTCAATGCGAGGATTGTGATATGAAGTTTTTCGATCTCAGAGATCTAAAGAGGCATATAATGAAGCATACGGGGGAGCGAAACTACCATTGCGATACTTGCGGCAAGAGTTTCGCCAGGAGATCAAATCTCATACAACATCTAAAGGTGCACATGCAAGAACGTCCAAAACTCGAAAATGACACCCAAAAATTAGTCACCGTGGATTCTGAAAGTGAAAGTGAGTAGCACTAAGTAACACCTTATTTAGGTAAGCCAAGCCTTTAAGGTTGAGAGTTAAACTAAACTGCCTTCAGAAAATACTTAACTGTCCATATCCAGATAACTACTGAATTGATTTTGTTGTAACTAATACTATACTTAACCCTAAGTTAAAATCAAATAAGCAACTAAGTAAAAATGTTTGAATTTTATGTTTTTTTTTGTAAGACTTTAAAACTAAAATACGTTTCCTTTGTAGCTCTTCAAACAATTAGTACGGTGGAAAAATCAAGTGCAGTGAAAACTGGGAAAAGTACAAAGAAAAAGAATTTTAGAAAGGATTTAGATGCAGAATGCTTCGGAGTTACTGAGAAGCATAGAAAGAATCTGTTCGAGATACTTATAAACTCTAACGTAACGCCGATAAAGAAACGAGTGGATCAGGGATACAAGTGTTTCTTTTGCCCTGTCGCATGTCCGGAACCTGTGGACTTAAAATTTCATACCCTACAGGACCATGACGAGGATACCATAAGGAAGGTCATTATGGATCTGAAGGTTTATACTGTTAAACTGGATATAACTGGCTTGCAATGTTCGATTTGCGAAAGCGATATATCTACACTTGATCGATTCATGGAGCATTTGGTCACAGCTCACGAGCGGTCCATATACAAGGACATAAAAAATCAACTGGTGCCGTTTAAGTTCGAGGGAGACGAACTGCAATGTGCTCTATGCCCGACCAAATCCGCTAGTTTCAAGGGTTTAACGAGTCACATGAACATTCACTACAATAACTTTCAGTGCAAAGTCTGCGGGGCTGGCTTCATAAACAGTGAGATTCTACGGACTCACACGCAGATACACAAGACAGGGAACTTCCAATGTGATCTTTGTCCCAAAACGTTTGACACCCTCGTCAAGAAAAACAATCATATTAAAATGGTACACAGAAAGTTGTTCAAGAGCTACAAGTGTGGCTATTGCAAAGAGGTTTTCAACGAGCATCGCAAGAAGGTTATGCATTTAAGTGAGAAGCACGGGGAAAAGTTGGTGGCTCTCAAATGTAATGTGTGCGACAGGGAGTTTAATCAGAACACCCTTTTGAGGACTCACATAAGGAAGACGCATTTGTTGGAGAAGACAGTTCAATGCGAGCAGTGTGACATGAAATTTTTCTGTCGCAAATATTTGACGAATCATATGGTAAAGCACACGGGAGAGCGAAACTACCGCTGCGATTTGTGTGGGAAGGCTTTCGGCAGGAGTTTTACTCTTAAACAACATATGAGGGTGCACACGAAAGAACTTCGGAAGGTCGAGGATGAGGCGCCAAAATATACGGGCAGTGACACTGAATAGATGTTAGTAACAATAGGCATGACGACAGTATCAAAAAATGGTCGATTTAATGTTTTCTCGGGAAAATTTATGTTTAATACAATTAAAATATCGATTTACTTTTATTTCAAAAAATAAGATTATTAAGATTTTCAATAAAATAAAACATTGAAATACTGCAGTCGGCCATTTTTACTAAAACACCGAGCACGGCTCATGACGTCCCGCCTAGGTAAACTTCACCTTATTTGTGTTTTTTGTTGTGAATTACGCATATTTTGGATTGACTTTATTCTTTTACGTATTTTATTGACTCCACTCTACTGTTAATTATTTCAATTTAAATTTAATATTAATTGCTACGCATAGACACTATGACATGTTTATCTAAGCGTGACGTCAGACGCCATGACACCTGAGCTGTTTTCGAACCGTATTTAAAAAAATATTAGAAAGATGGCTTTAATCTCCGTTAAACTTAAGTTTATTCCCGAAATAAAGATTTATTAAAAATTACCCATGGTACCCCAGGGGGACTATCGGGGGGACCACGGGCAATAAACGGTCAGATCGATTGGGTTTCGGTTTCGACAAATTCCCGGTCGATACGGTTATTCTGAATGGTTCTGAATGCTGGAGGGAAATTTCCCTATTGCCTACATTACCGGCAAAGGGCAGTGGTCATCTCTGTTAGGCCTTGGCCTAACAGGGGTACGGGCCTCGAGGCCTGGACTCCTTGCCCGGGAATAGGCGCGGGAAAGATCACTTCCCCGGTGATGTTCTTTAAGCCGTACGTGGCTAAGGCCTGCCGTCTGGGCTTAGGGTCTCGAGGTCTTGTTGTGATGTACGGTCTAGGTCCCTCGGGTCGGCTCATCACCGATAACAGGGGTGTTGCAAATACTGGTTAACGGTGCAGAAGCCGTATTTAAGCGATTTTGAATGAAGTTTTATGCAAAAACTATAAAGACAATTCCTATAAATTTTTACGAATCAAAATTTCAACTCGCTGCGGGATTCGAACCCGCGTCCCCAGGATTTCGCGCCCAGGTGCCTTTACCGCTTGGCCATACGAGTCTTATCCCACCGCGATGAAATTTACATTCATGATATTGAGGTCTTTTAGGTGGGATAAGACTCGTATGAGAAATTTATTCATTAATTAATTACATTGGATGTAATTGTAATTTTTGTTTTAAAGTGTCAGTAATAATAATATCCAAAAACGCTAAGAAACATATTTTTGATAACCAGCTTAGTTTTTGAGTAATTAGGTAAAGGTCGTTTTTCTGTTATATTCTTCCGCGACGCTGCATGTCGCACCTACCAAATCTCCGTGAGAGTGAGAAAGACAAAAATAAATTCAATAAATCCCCTTAAGTCCGGGTTGTCGCGTTGGCGAAGGCGATCGTAGGAGCTCACGAGGTAGTGGACGCCCGTTCGGTGGTCGAGTGATTACAATCACCGGCTAAGTTTACGCCACCGACAAAGTTTACGGCACCACTTTTATCCTTCTGCTAAGAATCAGATCATTATAGATCTATAATGATCTGATTATAAACGCATTCGAGATAAGATAGAATGTTTCTATGTTCACCAAATTGCATCTAATGCCGGCAAAGTTTTGACAGAGTGCCACGTAAATATAAACTGTAAAATACCCTTTCTTTATAGGTCCTCTTCAAAAAATCGCTACAGCCGAAAAGTCAAGCGCCAGAATGAAAACTGAAAAAGTTACAATCAAAAAAGACTATAGATGGAGTTTAGACGCGAAATGTGTTCGAATTTCTGAAAAGCATCGAAAGAATCTGTTCGAGATACTGATAAACTCTAACGCAACGCCGATCAAGAAACGAGTGGATCAGGGATACATGTGTTTGTTTTGCCCTGTCGCATGTCCGGAACCTGGGGAATTAAAATTTCATACCCTACAGGACCATGACGAGGATACCATAAGGAAGGTCGTTAAGGATTTAAGGGTTTACGCTGTTAAACTGGACATAACCGGCTTGCAATGTTCGATTTGCGAAAGTGATATATCTACACTTGAACGACTCATGGAGCATTTGGTCGCAGCTCACGAGCGGACCATATACAAGGACATAAAAAATCAACTGGTGCCGTTTAAGTTCGAGGGAGACGAACTGCAATGTGCTCTATGCCCGACCAAATGCGCAAGTTTCAAGAGTTTAACGAGCCATATGAACGGTCATTACAATAACTTTAATTGCGAAGTCTGTGGGATGGGCTTCATTAATAATAATATTTTACGAAGCCATAAACTGATACACAAGACAGGGACCTTCCCGTGTGACCTCTGTCCTAAAATTTTTGATACGCTCATCAAGAAAACTGCTCATGTGAACGTGACGCACAAAAAATCCTGCAAGGCACATAAGTGCGGATACTGCAATGAGTTCTTCAATGACTCCCACAAGAAAACGTTACATTTGAATGAAGCGCATGGCGAGAAGTTGTTGACGTTCAAATGCAAAGTATGTGATAGGGTTTTTGATAGGCACACCCGTTTGAGGACTCACGTTAGAAAGATTCATATGTTGGAGAGGACGGTTCAATGCGTGCATTGTGATAAGAAGTTCTTCTCTCGCACACTTTTGGCGGAGCATATGGTGAAGCATACGGGGGAGCGAAACTACCATTGCAATTTGTGTGGGAAGGCTTTCGGCAGAAAATTTACTCTCAGACAACATATGAGGGTGCACACGAAAGAGCGTCGAAAAGTCAAGAAAGAATCGCCAAAATATTTAGTCACCACGGATTCGGACAGCGAAACTGAGTAACTGTAAAAAACAAATGATTAGGTATAATTTTTAAACATAAAAAGTTGTGAAAAGATCATCATCATCTCGTGGCGATTAGTAAATCTGATTTTCTTAAAATCGATTTATAAAATAGAATAAAATTTGGAAGAGATAGAGAAAGTAATCGTCAGTTAATATGAAAAAACATTAAATCCTAAGCATGACCTGTCCAATGACCACTACCATATTTAAAAAAAACCTTCAGTCGTCTTATGCTAACTTTTGCATCGGGCATTTTTATACTTGATAAGATTTTTGAATGAATATACGAAAAATCCTGAAATGAGTGTACGAAGAATCCTGAATGAATACAGTGATTATACAATATACATGAGACATTTCAGACAGCATATCATACATAAAAATTCAAAGATTAATTTTCTTTATAGGTCCTCGTCAGAAAATAACCGTCTTTACTGGAGACAAAGCGAACGAAATCCTTCACAGTATTCAAAAGGCTAGCAATGGTACTAACAAGAATTCTAGAAGAAGTTTAGATTCGACAATACAGAAGCATAGAAAGAACTTATACGAGGTACTGGTGAACTCAAACGCGACGCCGATCAAGAATCGACATGACCAGGGATATTCGTGTTTCTTTTGTCCGCAAAAATATCCCGAGCCGGCAGACCTGAAATTGCATACAATACAAGCTCACGACGAGGAAACGCTGAAGATGTTCATTACGGATTTAAGGCTCTATACCGTGAAGTTAGATATAACAGACTTGCAATGCACAATTTGTGACAGTGAAATATCTACCCTCGAAGGACTCATGGATCACTTGATGAAGTCTCACGAGCGGACCATACACACGGACATAAAGAATCAGCTGATACCTTTCAAATTTGAAGGCGACGATCTGGACTGCGCTCTGTGCTCGACGAAATGTTCGACTTTCAAAAATTTAACGAACCACATGAACGTTCACTACAGCAACTTCGAGTGCAGCGCCTGTGGCGCCGGTTTCATTAACAATGATGTTCTACGATGCCATGAAAGAATACACAAGACGGGTACGTTCCAGTGCGATCTGTGCCCCAAAACGTTTGACACGCTTGTGAGGAAAAGGACTCATATTAACGTAACGCACAAGAAATCCAGCAGAAACCACAAGTGCGGATACTGTGACGAGCTGTTTAACGACTACCACAAGAAGAATTTACATTTAAATGAGATACACGGAGAGAAGTTGTTGACGTACAAATGCGATGTGTGTGATAGGACGTTTAGGAAGCACACGCTTTTGAAGAACCACATGAGGAAGATACATTTCATGGAGAGGGATGTCCTATGCGACTTTTGCGATATGAGGTTTTTCGCCCGCAAAGATCTGGTGCGGCATATGGTGAAGCATACGGGAGTGCGGAACTACCGCTGCGATTTGTGCGGGAAGGCTTTCGGTAGGAGTTTTACTCTCAAACAACATATGAAAGTACACACAAAAGAACGTAGAAAGGAGAAGAATGTATCGCTAAAATATTTAGTCACACACATCATGGAGTCGGATAGTGAAACGCAGTAGAAGTAATTAAGTAGTTTATTTTCCTAAACAATGTTTTGTTTTTTAACTGAAATACAAAATTGTTAAGTGGTAATACAGCAGTTTTATTAAATGTACACTTTTTTATTTAGCTACTTAATAATACTATACTAATAATAGACGCCTCAGCTCTTTAGCGGAGCATAACTGTATACGTATTCTGTAACTCGGTGCCTATCAAGAATGTTGGCCACTGGCATATATTTCTTATCCATTGAAGATTTGCTACGAAAATGTTATTTCAATTTCAAAGCAAACCTTCAATGGATGAAAAGTATATGCCGATGGCAACATTCTGTAATTGCACCGAGTTAAAGAATACGTGTCCAGGGGCCCTACCACCGTCTCTTATAGCAGTATTATTGTAATATTGTTTTAAAATTTTTATACTGACATGTATGAAAATGTCAAAACAATATTACAATAATACTGCTATAAGCGATGGTGGTAGGGCCCCTGGCCAACCAATACAAATTTTCTTGGCTCCTCGAGGCCAGGTACTCCAGCCAAACAGCAAACACGCCGAATCCATAAATGATCTTTGTTATTATTCTTGTTGTTTATAATGCTGTCTCAGTTTGCTAATTGAGTCAGATCCAATTTCAACTGCTTAGGTAGTTCATACCACGAAGACGCGCCCCAGTCATTCACAATCGCTAATGTTTCATGCAATTTGTACAAGAATAAGGTGTGGGATGCGTCTTCGTGGATTGAACTACCTAGCTTGTTTGGTCCGTAGCACTTAATTTGTGCAAGTCTCTGTAATGGTTATACAAATATAAATGAAGAGTGATAATTTTAAAACAAATTGTTTAATATACGGTAAGGTTACAACTGATATGCAATATTGATAAGCGTTTAGTTCAGTCACCTAAAGAATAGTGTAGTGTAAAATGCAGTAAAATAAATTTCTCATTTTAGGTAAACACTCGGATAGAGAAAATGAAGAAGACGGAAGTGTAATCAAAGTCACTATAACAAGACTATCGCTACAAGAAGATATAATAGACATAGAAGATGTAATAGATACAGAAGATGTAATAGATACAGAAGATGTAATAGATAAAGATGATATAGAATACAATCCGGAAAAAGTAAAGAAACCAAGCGGTAAAAAGGAAGCCGTCAAAATTAAACCTATAAAAGAATTGTCCAAGCATCACAATAATATCATAGAAGTACTTAAATGCTCTAATGCTACTCCAATTCGCGGTAAAAGCGATATCGGTTATATGTGCTGCTATTGCGCAGACCAATATCCTGATCCAGCTGATTTGAAAGCACACACACTAGCTAAACACGACAATGCAGACGATCCAAACGCTATTTTCCTGAAAAAAAAGGATTTAAAGAAATATAACGTTAAAGTTGACATCACGGGATTGAAATGCAAAACATGTTCGGAACCTCTAAATAATTTGGACGACTTAATCGATCATTTGATAACGGAGCACAAAAGAAATATATACACGGACGTAAAGAATCACATGATTCCGTTTAAATTCGAAAGCGGAGATCTGAAATGCTTTATTTGCTCAAACGTGTACACGAAATTCAAAATTCTTCTGGAGCATATGCATAGACATTGCAGGAATTTCGAGTGCGAGCTATGCGGCGCTAGTTTCTTCAACCGCAGATCCTTGTTGAACCACGAGCAAAGTCACAACGTTGGAGAATTCAAATGTGAACAATGCGAGAAGGTTTTCGACAACGTCCAAAAGAAGCAGTCTCACGTGCGCATCGTCCACGTCCATGGATACCTGTTGAACAAATGCGGGTATTGCAACCAGAAGTTTCCAGGGTACAGGATGAAAGCTGAGCATTTGAAGACCGTGCACGGGATCGGGACAGGACGTATCGCCTGTCAAGCTTGCGATAAAAGCTTCTCAAATAAAGATTCTTTAAGGAAACACGTCAAACGCCACCATTTGATGGAGAGTCGTTATAATTGTACAGAGTGCGAGATGAAGTTTTACTCGGGCAAGGATCTGGAGGAGCATATGGTGAAGCACACGAAGACCCGCAGCTTCGAGTGCAAGGTGTGCTCGAAGCGGTATGGCAGGCAGCACACGCTGCGCGAACATATGAGGATACACGAGAACGATCGCCGGTTCAAGTGCGATCACTGTGGGATGGCATTCGTTCAGAAATGCAGCTGGCGGCGACACTTGGTCACCAAACACGGCGAAAGAGTCACAAGATCGGTGAAAGCTTTGGCCGATTGAATTTTGACGTCCGCAATATATAGGTTTGAACTTTAACAATAATATTTTTACACGCTTGGAAATTTTACCGTTGTTTTGACAACCTTCTTCGGGATTAATTTAAATTGCTGTACTAGGCCATCAGCGATTGGCAAATGTTGCATAAAAATCTATTTCTATCGTGGTTTATAGCGGTACTCATATTTCTCGTGTTATTTAAACACGTGACGTTCTTTCAATATAACAAATAAGGAGGTAACTTATCAAAGGTTTCATTTAAATTTCGAACTAGCCTGCAAATAGAAAGCTGTTTATTGAAAAAATTGGTTGTCTGTAAAGTCGGTTTACTGACGATAGTTGAACGTGACAACGTCTTCTTTGTCGCTCGTTCTGCGCTCGCGAGATAACGCCGCATGAGCGAGGTAACGCCGGTAACGCCGGATGAGTCATGTTTTTTCGTGCGTGCAACCGGCTCTATCGAATTATAAGACGTTGTCACGTCAAAAACAAAACAAATGAACACTTTAACTCGGATTTTTTTTGTTGTTTGTTATTCGTGATTGATGTTGAAAATTTCTGCCGAGGTACTATTTAGTTTAAAATTCCGCGCATTGTTTGAGAAAAGTCCTATACAAGCCTTGGCCACAACAAGGCATTGATAGGCTCACGAATGTGTGCCTCGACACTGCCTCGACCCACATTTACACGTTCATCAATCAGTGCCCCTTTTGCTGGCCGCTACTATAATGTACTATTCATAACTTTTTGTAGAGTCTCTTTTGGAAGGCTTTGATATTTCTTTGTATAGATATTTCAACCCACGACGTCGCGCACCACTCTGTCAAAATCGGTTATATTTCTTTCGATTCCTACGGAGTTTGACAGAGTGGGGAGCGCCGTCGTGAATTGAAATATCTATAAGTACGTCCGAAATAAACCTCAGCTTCACGTATATCATTAGATAGCTAATAATACATAATGGGACCTACTTTTTTACATAGTATAATGGTCTTTATGTCAATTGTATAGGATACAAATTACATAGGAGCCAAAAAAGGTTCGCCTTCCGGGGAATCCTCGCGCATTCTCAAGAATTATTTTGTATGTTTACAATTGACAAAGTATATTCTGCTATGTTCAAAAAAGTCGCTTTCATTCCATTCCGCCGCAGTGTATAATTAATAAATAAAAATATATACGAGACATTTTACAAATCGCAATCTAGCCCCAAAGTAAGCGGTTGCTTGTGTTATGAGTACTAGATAACTGATAAATATACATACATACTAATATGCATAAATATAATATATTGAAAAACACCCAGACACTGGAAAACATTCATCAAACCCACGACCTCCGACGCAGACGGCAGGTTCGCTATCGCTACACCATTCGGTCGTCCGACTCTTACATTTCTTCACATATTTATGATATTGAGTTTATACATACGAGTTCGATTATTTGATTGCTCACTATGATTTGAATCTAGAGTTTCTTTGTTTGAACGCGCCAATGTCAGAAACTGCTGCGGCGATTCGAAAAATTCTTGTACTGTTAGAGAGCCCATTTATTGAGGAAGGCTATGAGCTACTTGTTATCCCACTGCTGTGCACGATATAAAAAGCAGATTCTATTATAAAATTCTATGAGAATGAAGCCATTATCCACGAACTACAAAATGTATAATATGAAGATACGCCAAAGACTCAGGTAGTGAGAAAAATAATCTATCCTTTTCTTTATAGGTGCACGCCGTCACAAAACAATTGAAATATATATCGAAGGATCGACAAAAAAATCTAGAAAGCAAACACCGGAAATAGTATTGAAAAAGCGCGGAGAATTACGGATACAGAACCATCGAGAGATAATAATTAAAAAGGGCGGAGAGTTGCAGAAGCACCGCTTCAACCTGAGAGAGATCCTTCTTAACACTAACGCGACGCCCATACGCTGTCGAGGCGGCATCGGATACGCTTGTTGCTTTTGCGACGACCAGTTCCCCGATCCAGCGGACTTGAAAAGACACACGATAGACTCCCACGACGAAAACACCAAACTGAACTTCATGAAAGGCAAAGACATGTACAAGTTCCACGTTAAACTCGATATCACAGCGTTAAAATGCAACATCTGCAATGCCGACCTCGATACTCTAGAACAAATCATAGACCACTTGAAAGAAGTCCACGATAAAGAACTGTATACCGACATTAAGCAACAAATCCTGCCTTTCAAGTTCAACACCGAACAGCTGGAGTGTTTTATTTGTCAGAACGTCTACCACAAATTCAAGTCCCTCCTAGAGCACATGAATACGCATTACCGGAATTTCATATGCGAAGTGTGCGACGCCGGCTTCGTGAGTCGGGTGATTCTAGCGCAGCACGCTGAAGGCCATAAAACCGGCATCTTCAATTGCGATTACTGTTCTAAAACCTTTGACACATTCAGGAAGAAACGCTCGCACGAGAAGTGCGTGCACACTGATTCGGCCACTCTGAACAAATGCGGGTATTGCAACGAAAAGTTTAAGGACTATCGCAAGAAGGAGCGGCATTTAAGCGAAGTGCATGGGGTAAATTCGCACATGGTGACGTGCCAAGCCTGCGGGAAGGCGTTCCACAATCAGAAGGAGTACACCGTTCACGTGAGGAGGTTACATTTGATGGACCGACGGTTTAAGTGCACAGAGTGTGACATGTCATTTTTTTCGTCGGCGGAGCTGAAGAGCCATAGCGTGAAGCACACGGGAGTGAGGAAGTTTGAATGCGAAGTGTGTCACAAGGCGTATGGACGCCTGAAGACTCTGCGGGAGCATATGAGGATCCATATGGACGATCGGCGCTTCAAATGCGAGCATTGCGGGCAGGCGTTCGTGCAGAAGTGCAGTTGGCGCGGGCATATGCGGACTAAACATGGGGAACAAGTCTAATTTGTTTAAAGCATCAACCTACTCTATGTCTACTCTAAGAATGAGAAGGATTTGGCCATAGCTTACCACGCTGGTCAAGTCCGATTTGGCGAGATTCGCACATCTTTGGAAACATTGTGGTGATCCTCCATACATCTGTCTCTTGCCTGCGTCATACGTTTCCTTATGTTTTAATTTCCACTAACCGAGTTTGAGGCGCGTGCCCAGAATTTCAACCACCAAAAGCCAAAGGGCTGAACCATTTAGCTTTCAATTCTTATTTCACTTATACACCAATTACTGTCTTAGCCATCGTTACGAGGGATACTAATGAAAGGTGCTGAATAGGGTCATTCGTTGTGCTAAAATATCGCTATTCAAAATATAGATAGACATTCATTCCGTCTTTATCGCAAAAGTGATTAAGTATCATTCGAATTTACATTGCATTACAATTTATCTATTATTGTTTTCATTATTGTGTATTATAAGATGTTTGTTGGCTTCTGAAAAATAAAATATTCCTTACTATTTTGTTGTCGTCATTTAAATTGGTCCGCAATTCTCTTGGAAGCTTTTTTTAGCTAATTGCGTTGCTACAAATTCAATATGATATTGATATTATGCGTCTCGAAAAAAATCGTAAAAGAATGTGGATCCAAAATAAATACAGAATTTTCTTTGTAGGTAAGAAGGCCAAACCAACCAAGTCGATACCAAGCGTAAGGATTAAAGTTGAAGAAACGAAGAGAAAGACAAAAATACAGCTCGTGCCGATTAAAAAGCCATCGGACTATCAACTGGATGTTAAGAAGCACCAAGAGAACACTAAAACTATTCTCAGATATTCTAACGCGACAGCAATTCAGGGCCACACAGACAACGGTTACAGCTGCTGTTTTTGTGACAACACGTACATTCAGCCCGCTGAGCTGAAAATGCATAATTTAGAAACGCACACACCATCCATCGATGATATCAACATCGAACCCTTGGTGCCGAAAGTCATAAGTATGCTCTGCATGAAACTGGACATAACGGATCTCGTATGCACGATATGCCATAAGAAAATTGACACAGTTGAAACCCTGATCCAGCATTTACAGGATGCCCATGATAAACATTTCCACAATGACATAACTCACCAAATATTGCCGTTCAAATTCGAGACAGACGATCTTCAGTGCTACGTTTGCAGGAACACATTTAACAAGTTCAAGACTTTGATGGAGCATATGAACGTGCATTACCGGAACTTCATTTGCGATGTCTGTGACGCGGGATTCATAAACCAGAGGAAGCTGTACCACCACAAAGTGGCTCACAACACGGGGACGTTCTCATGCAGTCAGTGTCCGAAGACGTTCCCTACTTACATCAGACAACGCGCCCACGAAAGGCAGTACCACGAATTGGGGATGCTCGTGAACAAATGCCGGTTGTGCAACGCTCTGTTTAAGAACAACCGTCAAAAGGACAGACACTTGGAGAAGGAGCACGGCGTGCTGTCGTTCGCGAGGAAATGCCACGCGTGCGGCAAGACGTTTGTGCACCAGAACGCGTTAAACATCCACATGAAGCGGCATCATTTAGTGGAGAGAACCCACAAGTGTTCTGAATGCGACAAGGGGTTTTTCTCTTCCACGGAGTTGAGAGCTCATATGGTGACTCACACTGGGGTCAAGAAGTACCAGTGCGGTGTTTGCTTGAAGTCTTACGTCAGGAAGTGGACTTTGAATGAGCATATGCGGATACACATGGACGATCGCAGGTTTAAGTGCGAGCACTGCGGGCAGGCCTTCGTACAGAAGTGCAGCTGGCGAGGGCATATGCGTTCCAAACACGAGGAGCAAGTTTGAAATGGAAACTTGGAAGAAGTTCAACAGAAATTTAATTTTGTCAGAGGACAAATCAGAGTTCCTCTATAACCCGCTTGGGCAGCGCCACGTGTAGAACTCTCAAATATTTTTTTGTAATTTATTTACTCTTTGGTAGATAAGATTTGCCATTTACTACTAACTTATGTCGAGTTTAATATACACTATAATAAAAATAAGAATCTACGCTTTTTGTTGCTCTCCCATTACTGTTAATTCAATCTGACATGTCTTCTGTCATTCTTTTCTCTCTCATTCTGCTACGTATAAACTTTAGTAAAATTTTGATTAAATTGCACTCAACGCTATTAAACGGCGTAAACGGCTATTTAAGCGATTTTTAGTGACCTGTCGTTAAAAAACATATATTATAGCGTATACGTTTAATACCCATCAATTTTTTATTTGAACTTTACAAAACGTGATTTTATTTTCGAGGTTAGTAACATAAACTCTGATTATAACAAAATAACAACTATATTATAACTTTAAATACATCAAACCATGTAAGCAAGAGGGGACGTCAACAATTCATTAAACCAATGCTTTTCGTTGTAGGTGGCACACGTAAATCAACGCACAAGAGATCCAAAAAAGACTCGCATGCTCGAAAGCAAACCGAGGAAGAAACTTGTGTGCCTAGAGTGAGACAGGGCGAACAGTTAGAGAAGCATCGGACGAATATTCGAGAAATAATCCAATGGTCGAACGCAACGCCGATACGTTGCCGAGGTGGTATAGGCTACGCATGTTGCTTCTGCACTGAACAGTTCCCAGACCCCGCCGACTTGAAGAAACATACAATAGAACAGCACGATGATAACACTAAATCAACATTCATGAAAGGAAAGGACATGTACGGATACCTAGTCAAAGTCGATATCACAGGGTTACAGTGCAAGCTTTGCGGGGAAGAAATAGACACGCTCGAGCAAATTATGGACCATCTCAAAGATGTGCACGGCAGGAATATAAGTACGGATATACCGAACCACATCCTGCCGTTCAAATTCGATGCAGAGTGTCTCAGATGCTTCATGTGTCAAAACGTCTTCAATAGATTCAAGGCGCTACAGGAACACATGCATACCCACTACAGAAACTATCTGTGTGAGGTGTGTGATGCTGGATTTGTCAACCGCCATCTTCTGTTATGCCACAACGAGGGTCATAAAACAGGGGTATTCGCTTGCGAGCAGTGCACGGAAGTTTTCGACACCTTGCGAAAGAAGAAGTTGCACCAGAGGAAAATCCACGACGGTTTGAACAAACCCCACAAGTGTGGTTATTGCGAGGAACGTTTTAAAGAAAACTGCCACAAGATTGAACACCTAGCCAAAGTCCACGGGGTTGTTGGCCCGTTGATTAAGTGTCAGGCGTGCGATAGAACGTTCGCGAACCAACAGACTTGGTTGCTGCATACCAAGAAGTATCACTTGATGCAGCGCCATCACAAATGCACTAGATGCGAAATGGACTTCTTCTCCAAACGCGAACTGACTGACCATATGGTGAAGCATACAGGTACCAGAGAATACAGATGCGAGATGTGTTTCAAGTCTTACGGAAGGTTAAAGACTTTGAAGGAGCATATTAGGAGACTGCATCCTGAAGAGCGCAAGTTCAAATGCGTAGACTGTGGCCAATCGTTTGACAAAACCTTGGCGTTGAAATGTCATATAAGCGCCAAACATGGCGACAACGTTCTGAATTCTAGATAACGAATTTTTCTTGTCTTGTTAAGTTAAATATATGATTATGGTGTTTATATTTTAGTAAGTTTATTAACGATATCAGTCTGAATTTGCAAAAAATATGGAACATAAAATTTATTATAATAATAATAAATAATGTACCCACTATGTGTATAGTATTCAGTTATATTAGTGTTACACTATTTAGTATTGTAAAGAGCCAGCCTAGGTTAATTAGATTAGGCATGACAAATATTGAAATATACATTTTTTTATTACGTTAATTTGTGTTTGTTTTTTTTTTACTGTAAATAATACCAAAACATGAACGAAACTCAAACTCAAATACCTCAACTTCATATAGACCTAACTTACAGGCTATAATGAATAGCCATGGAATACTTAAACTTAACTATTTACGACTTAAAACAAAGTTTACGAGGATACTAACGTGCCCTGACCTTAAAAGAAGCGATCAAGACGCCAAGACGCTGCTCTCGTTATAATGAACAATTAATTTTCGTAAATCTCGCTCACTAAATCTCCTAAAGGTTATAGTTTTGTTGATAAGGCAGTTTTATTGGATCATGGTGAAAAATTGCAGCCACACAGAATACTATGCTTCGACGTACCAAAACAGAAAGTAATATGATTGCCAGATCTCTAATAACAGTTTCTCTTTATAGGTACGGGAACGGTAGAAATCGAAAGAGACAAACCAAAACACAGCAACGTGGAACTGAAGATCGTTAGTAACAAGGACATAGGACCGTTTTTGTCCGACATGATGAAAAACCTACACAATCTGAGAACCGTACTGCTGAACTCCAACGCCAACCCGATAAGATGTAAAAACGGCCTGGGTTACGGGTGTGCGTTTTGTCGCAAACAGTACCCTTTGCCCAAGGACCTAAAGAAACACTTCCTATATGAACACAACAACGAGACACTCATGAACGTGATGACTGTCAAACTTTTCAAACACATCTTAAAGTTGGACACCACATACTTAAATTGTGCTCTGTGCGCCGCGGACATTCCGAAACTAGACGACTTAATGGCTCACCTCGCGAATGAGCACGGAAAGCATATATATTTGGACATCAAGAGCCCCATAGTACCATTCAAATTTGAAACACCAGAACTGAGATGCGCTGTGTGTTCGGCTGAATATTTGAGCTTTCAGCGCTTGCAGCATCACATGAACTCGCATTTCGGGAACTACGTTTGCCTGGTCTGCGGCCGATGGTTCATAACTGAACAGTTGTTCGAATATCATGTCAGCAGGCACAAGAACGGCGAACACAAGTGCGAGGAGTGCGGGAAAACCTTCGGGAACAAGAGTAACCTACGGGAGCACCGGAAACGTATTCATCTGGCAACCAAGCCGAATATATGCCTGGTGTGCAATGAAAGATTCAACGACCACTGGAGGAAGATCGATCACATGGTGAAAATGCACGGTGCGCCACCTGTCGTCATTAAGTGTCACGCTTGCGAGCAAACTTTCAAGGACCAGAGGGCGCTGTCCCGTCACACTAAAAAGGACCACTTGATGGAGAGGAAATATAAATGCGAGAAATGTGAAAGGAGATTCTTCTGGTCGACTGGCTTGCGGAGCCACATGCTCTCGCACACGGGCTTGCGTCCGTTTCGATGCGACGTGTGTTTGAAGGCGTATGGGACGAAGAACACTTTGCGGGCGCATATGCGGATTCACGCGGACGACCGTAGGTTCGCCTGCACTCATTGCGGACGGGCGTTTATTCAGAAAGTCACCTGGCGCAGTCACATGCGCTCCATACATAGCGAAGAGGTTTAGCTTTCAGAACCAATTCTACACCTCGAAAATAAAACCTAAAAGAGCGTGATAGTACATCCGAGACTACGTCAGATGTGGAGATGTAATTAATAAATATTGATCATTGTATTTTATCCATTGATGGTAAAAATAAATGAATGCGTAAAATAATTCTACAGTTTTTTTGAACCAGACTTTTAAATGAGTATAAGTACACTTGGGTAAATACAGACCCCTAAACTTGATTCACCAAATATTAAACTAAGTTCAATATAAGTATCCGTTTTATATGTCGTCTTTTTGTTGATAGCGTTTTGAATTAATGTTTTTAATGGACTTAATATTATACGTGGTGCGCCTTTTTATCAATATTATGTACCTGAACACTAAAACAAACGTCCGTTAGCAAGTAAGCAGTGATGTGAGTGAAATTTTGTTATATTGTTATAGGTGACCTTCGTGAATCGCCTGGAAGAACTATAGTCAAAATCGAACCAGAAGACCCTGATGACAACAACGATCAATCTGATGAGACTGGTACAGAGAACACTGGTTATATGACGATGATCAAAATTGAACCAATAGACCCTGATGACCACACCGATCAATCTGATGATACTGGAACGACCATGATAAACAATGCTGATTATTATTCGTCTCCAGCGAAAACAGAAATCGATAGACCGCCTCCAGTAAAAAGAAAAGTTAACAAAAAACAATCTCGTGAAAAGGAAACTGAACAGGAGAAACACCAGAATAACATAAAAGAAATACTGCTGAATACAAATGCCACACCAATTCGATGCTACAGAGGAATCGGTTACACATGTTGTTTTTGTGACGAACAGTTCCCAATTCCCGCACATCTTAAAACACACACAATAATTGAACACACGGACGAACAGAAATCAAATTTCATGAAGAATATAAAATTGCACGCGTATTTAGTCAAACTGGATATAACAGATTTGAAATGCAACATTTGCTACCAACCTATTGACGATCTAGAAGCTCTGATCAATCATTTGAAAATCACCCATAATAAAAACATGTTTACAGAAATAGACAATTATATTTTGCCATTTAAATTCGGCGAAGATTCTCATAGATGTTGCATTTGCTCGGATATGTTCAACACGTTCAAAGCACTGCAGGCGCACATGAACGTTCACTACAGGAACAGTGTCTGTGAAGTCTGCGACGCTGGATTCGTGAATCGGAAAATTTTCTTAAGACACCTCCTCGGTCATAAAACTGGCGAGTTCAAATGCGAAGAATGTGCAATAACATTTGAGACGGCACGCAAGAAGAAAGCGCACGAAATCGCGAAGCATACATCTATACTGCCTCACAAATGTGGCTACTGCCCCCAACGTTTTAAAGAATACTTGTATAAGCACGAGCATCAGTCGAAAGTGCATGGGATAGAGAAAGCGATGATAATTTGTCCAGTTTGCGTCAAACGTTTTAAAACTACACACGAGTTGAAAGTCCACACTGAGCGAATACATTTGTTGCAGAAGAACCATAAATGCTCGGTGTGCGATAAGGAGTTTTATGCTCTGCACGAGCTAGAGGGACATATGGCCAAGCACATTGCCGTGCGCCAAACTTTTAGTCAAAAGCAACAGAAAAAGGCGCATAAAAGTGTTGACTGCTAAACTGTTTTATCACCTTTTACAAAGTGGACATCATATACTAGTCTGTAATGATAATGGCCTTTGACCACGGCTCTTATTTGGAGAAAACCATTCTTTTTTTCTGGTTAATAAGTTCACGGTACATTATCTATCTTTATTCCGAATTTCAGCCAAATCGGTTCAGTAGTCACAGCGTCAAAATAAACAAACATGCACACACATAAATGTAAACTTTTAATTTAATTTACAATAGTTACAAGCACATGACATGATATATTATTGCCTAATTAAACTGGACTGGCAAAAAAATGTAATCTAGCAATAGATGATATAACTATATATAGCCTGGACAGGGTGGACGGCGTGAAAAAATGACACCAGTTTATCAATGCTTGTTTTGCCACCAACAGTAAGGCTACGCAGTAGTTCGCTCAGCAGCCACCTATATTTTGACAGATGGCGCTATTGTTTGCTTGTGCGAAAAAGTTTACGTAAATCGTTCGGATGTCCATATCCTGAGGTTTTATATAAGTTAATCTAGCTAATGTTTATATTCACACTTACATGTGTATATCGTGGCTTGGATTAGTGAATTTATCATTTACCTAGAAATCTTCATGCATATGGCCAAGCGCAATGGCGTGCTACAATTTAGTTGTACCTAATGTCTGCTTCGTATCCTTTGCACTGACGCAATACACTATGCGAATTTACGCGGATTATTCGAGTGTACCCATTCATCAAGAAAAGCACTTGGAGCTGTCATACTCGTAACTACAGGCTGTTATGAATTATAATCAGGAAATACTTAAATACTTTTTAAATATGTGATTTCCGTCTAAATACTAAGTTTACGAGGTTTCTAACGCGCCCTGACCTGAGAAAAAGCGGTCAAGTTATAAAGACGCAAAGACCTAATTTAGTTGATAAAGCAGTATTGGATCAAGGTAAAAAAATTGCAGCTGCACAGCACACTATAATCATTATGCTTCGGCGTACCTAACCAGAAAGTCATGAGAATGTCCGATCTCTAATAACAGTTTCTCTTTATAGGTACGAGAACGATTAAAATCGAAAGAGACGTAACAAAACACCGCATCGTGCAGCTGAAGATCGTTAGGAACAAGGACATGGGACCCTTTTTGACCGACACGAAGAAAAACCAACACAATTTGAGAACCATACTGCTGAACTCCAATGCCAACCCGATAAGATGCAAAGACAGCCTGGGTTACGGGTGTGCGTTTTGTCCCGACCAATACCCCTTGCCAGAAGACCTAAAGAAACACTTCCTAGATGAACACAACAACGAGAGACTCATAAAAGTGTTGACTGCCAAACTGTTCGAGCACGTCGTAAAATTAGACACCACATACTTGAATTGTGCTCTGTGCGCCGCGGATATTCCGAAACTAGACGACTTAATGGCTCACCTCACGAATGAACACGGAAAACATATGTATTTGGACATCAAGAGCCCCATAGTACCATTCAAATTTGAAACACCAGAACTGAGATGCGCCGTGTGTTCAGCTGAATATTTGAACTTCAAGCTCTTGCAGGAGCACATGAACTCGCATTTCGGGAACTACATTTGCCCGGTCTGCG
The DNA here is from genome assembly GCA_036785405.1 of Coenonympha arcania. Taxonomy (NCBI): domain Eukaryota; kingdom Metazoa; phylum Arthropoda; class Insecta; order Lepidoptera; family Nymphalidae; genus Coenonympha; species Coenonympha arcania. The sequence continues at coordinate 11,071,300 of CM072076.1, forward strand.
GCCGAGGGTTCATGACTGAACGGTTGTTGGGAACTCATGTCAGCAGGCACAAGAACGGCGAACACAAGTGCGAGGAGTGTGGGAAAATCTTCGGGAACAAGGCCAACTTGCGGGAGCACCAGAAACGCACTCATTTAGGTATGAGCAAGCGGAACAAATGCCTGGTGTGCAATGAAAGATTCTTGGACTACTGGAAGAAGGTCGATCACATGGTGAAAATGCACGGTGCGCCACCTGTCGTCATTAAGTGTCACGCTTGCGAGCGAACCTTCCAGAACCAGAGGGCGCTGTCCCGCCACACTAAAAAAGATCATTTGATGGAGAGGAAACACAAATGCGCGGAGTGTGAAATGAGATTCTTCAGCACGAGTAGCTTGCAGAGGCACATGGCCAAGCATACAGGCTTGCGTCAGTTTCGATGCGACGTGTGCTTCAAGGCGTATGGGAGGAAGAACACTTTAAGGGAGCATATGAGGATTCACGCGGACGACCGTAGGTTCGCCTGCACTCATTGCGGACAGGCGTTTGTTCAGAAATGCAGCTGGCGCAGTCACATGCGCTCCAAACATAGCGAAGAGGTGTAGCTTTCAGAACTAATTCTACAAAAAATTAACCTAAAAGAGCGAGATAGCGATACCTCCGATAGTTCATCACAGACGTAGAGATGTAATTAATAAATATTAATCGTTGTTCTTTATCCATTTATGGTAAAAATAAAAGAATTCTTAAAATAATTTTACAGTTTTTATCGAGCTATGAACCAGACTTGGGTAAACACAAACCCTACCTAGAGATCTTCATGCATACGGCAAAGCGCGATGGCGTAATAAAATTGAATTCGTTTCTTGGACTTTATTTAAATTTTTGATTTTGAAAAATTTTGCCAATAAAAATAAAACCACCTATAAAAGTACAGTGTTTTATTTCAATTTCTTAAACTTCTTATACAGTAAAACGAATTTACGAAGCTACACGGAATTGATTTCAAAAAAGGTAAAATTCCTCTGTTTACTGTTCTTTTCCTTTTATACAAAACCTAGCTCATACATCGGCTCTATGTATATAGAGACCGTTCCTGCTTGTTTATTTGAATTAACTGTAAACTGTAGACTTAATTTAGTGATATCTTGATTGTATTGGCAAGAGTGCAGCGAAAATTCATCTGATATTTGTTGTAGGTGAACTCGAAAGTGGAAGATTGACAATCAAAATTGAACCGGAGCAACCATCTGTCAGAGCAGCCCGCGACCAGACCGCCAAGACTAAAAAAGCGACCAAGAAGAAAATCAAAACTGAATCCGTATCTGCAATCAAAAAAGAAATCAACATTAAAATAGTCATCAACAACAAAGAAACCCGTGAAAAGCGAGACGAACTTAAGATGCACATGAACAACATCAAAGAAATAATGTTGAATACGAATGCAACCCCGATCCACTGTTACAAAGGTATCGGCTACGCTTGCTGCTTCTGTAAGGAACAGTTCCCAGATCCTGCAGATTTGAAAATTCACACAATACAAGAACACACAGACGAAGATAAATCCAACTTCATGAAAGGGCAAAGAAATTCTCTACGCGCATATTTCGTGAAACTCGACATAACCGATTTGAAATGCAACGTTTGCGGTGAAACTATCGATACCCTTGAAGCTCTAATGGACCATTTGAAGAACATACACAAGAAAAATCTGTACACGCAACTAAATAACCATATCTTGCCTTTCAAATTTGGCAAGGATGCCCTCAGGTGCTGCATGTGTTCGAATATATTCAACACTTTCAAAGCTTTGCAAGAACACATGAACGTTCACTACAGAAACTATATATGTACAGTTTGCGATGCAGGATTCGTCAATCAGAACATTCTATCCAAACACGAGCAATGCCATAAAACTGGAGAATTCACGTGTACAGAATGCTCGCTGACATTCGATACGCCGAGCAAGAAGAGAATACACGACAGGACGAAACATGCGGAACCAAAGCTGCGGAACAAGTGCGGATACTGTTCAGAAAGGTTCAAAGAGTTTGCGCAAAAACACGAGCATCTAGCGAAAGTGCACGGTATAGAAAAGCCGAAGATAAACTGCCAAGTTTGCGATAAAAGCTTCAAGACGAAACACGAGTGGAGAGTCCACACCGCAAGGATCCATTTGATGCAGAAGAATTTCAAATGTTCGGATTGCGATATGGAGTTTTATACTAAGCACGAATTGGAAAGCCACAGCGCAAAGCACACTGGCTTGCGTCAGTTCAGATGTAATGTGTGCTTCAAGGCTTACGGTAGAAAGAACACTCTCAGAGACCATATGAAGATACATGCGGATGATAGAAGGTTCGAATGTGTCCATTGTGGACAGGGCTTCATCCAGAAATGCAGCTGGCGCAGTCATATGCGCTCCAAACATGGGGAAGAAGTTTAGTTTATGACTCTACTTGGTGGATGGGATACCTAATTAGTTAAATTGAGACATCACACAATTCAATGATATTATTGAAATTTTCTTAATAGGCTATTTGAGTAAATTTTGAAAATAATTTTAAAGAATTTATTACTACCTATTAAGCACATTACATTGATATTTCGCGGAAATTTAATGTAATTCCCTTTAAAAACCACTTTTAAAGTTTCAATTTTCAAAACCGCGCCAAAAACGCCAATTTTGTAATGGCGCTTGTCATCTGACTCGTGACGTCACACATTGTCAAACAGACTACAGTACCGTACAGTTTAGTTGAATTTCTTCGCTTTTCTTTAAATTTAATAAAAATTAATATATTTTAACAGAAAGAATGGTGTACAAATGCTGTGTAGTACCATTATGTACAAATACCTCCATAAATTGCCCTCAAAAAGTGTTTGTGTCTGTACCAGATAAAAGGCGAAAAAGTATGGGATTCTCTCGGCTTAAGTATATATAGCCCACATGTAGCTATTTTTTTATTCAATTTTCTTGAAACTACTTTTCGGACAGATGATTCTAAAGTTCTGCCCCGCTTCATGGCAGCCGTATCGGGTATTTTTGCACCCATTATATAGAAGCCACTAAAGATCCATCTGGTGTAGCGCAAACACTTGCTTCATGTGCTTTTGAAGCAGTGATACGGCCGTAGCGCATCTCATACCACAAGCTGTCCTTGGTCTGTCTCCTTGTACTTTGTTCGATACACTTTATCACAGCACCAGTGAATGTGTCCTTCATTACTCCTAAAAGCTTTTCTACATTAAATTTAATCTCTAGAGATTGGTCCGTCATAAAACAGTGCAACGAATATTGCATGACACCACTATGTTTGAAATCTTTTTGATATTTTAGTAATTCACAGTTGTCAATTTTTCTCCTTTTGGCTTCTGTAATGAAATCAGTATACAGTGACAATGTGCTTGGCCTGTGAGGTACTGTTTTTTTAGATAGCTGCTGCACAGTGATGTACTTCAGTGTAGTCCCTACTCCGGACAAAGTAGCCTTTTTCCAGTAGCACTCTATGGAAGTGCATGCAGGTTGTTCAGAGCGACGATGGACCCACATCAAAAATGCAACTGCATGCTTGCATCCTCCAGCTGAAGCAGCACAGTCGTGGCACTGACAGCTAATAATTTCACTGTCATTTTCGTTCACGATCATCGTCACATTATACGCCTTGGTTCTGACTTTATGCTCCGGGCATATTTTACACTTCACAGTGCAAACTCCACTTTCTCTGTGTAACTGGACGTAGCCAATCGCATCGTCTCCATAGGATTCCCTTGCAGAACTGTAAAACAAAAGAAAACACCATGATAAACCAAACTCCCATGAACTTCCTGAGTATTTGTCAACATAAACTAAAATGAGATAATGATTAATGATTATAATAAATAAAGATTATAATAAAGAAAGGATTAATGATTATAATAATATGTTCGACGCGGTAGGTACTTACATTGCTGTTTTTATGTTTTTCAGTTCCGCGCCATAATAATAAGCATTATTCTTAAAGTAAAGTGCAACCATAAAAGCATCTACCTTAGGTAGGTTGCTATTATCAGCTCGCACAAAATTTGATTCCATTCTGCGATTTGAAATACTTAATTATTTATTTCCTTAGTATGTTTAGTTATAAAGTTAACCAGAAAATTACTGTTTAAATAGCTAAAAGATAAAATAAAACGCCCGCCAAACAAAACACTCAGAAAAATCAGTACAAAAAGCTGTTGTTTTCCCGCAAATTTTCGAGTGTGACGTCACCAGAGTTGCAACCAATCACAGGGCGTTCCTGTCACACATAAAATATCAAAAATTATAACATTATTAAACTCTTATTTTGCTGAAAAATATACATATATTTGATTAAAATAAAGTGAAATATGCTTATTTACGTTGTTATTAGTAAGATTTACCACAATTTCAGGTATATTTTCATTGTTGTCAAATAGCCTATTAGTTACAATTTAATGTGCATTGTTAGAGTTTTTCGTTCTTATTTGATTATAATTATGCTTAAGTATACTTATCAATTTCGTTTTATTGAACATTCGAGTTTCTTCAGTGATGCAAGAATCCTTTTGCAACTTTTAATTTTGGAGTTTATTTTTGTTGAATTAATAAAACTATTGTTATAAATACGCATACATTGTACATACTTAACCAACGTAAGTATATTGACTTTATATTCAAAATGATTAAAGTAAATGAAATTGGCATAAGAAAATGATATGATATTTGTTATAGGTGAACTCCGCAAATCAAGAAGATCCATAATCAAAATCGAAAGAAGAGAGCTGATTAAGAACATACATCTTCGCAAAGGAAAATCTATAGATATACTAATCAATAAAGATGGACTGAGTGAGAAGCGGAAAGAGGCGGATCAACACCAGAATAATATTAAAGAAATACTCTTAAATACTAACGCAACGCCGATTCGCTGTCGAGGAGGGATAGGGTATACTTGCTGTTTCTGCGAAGAACAATACCCAGACCCCGCTGATCTTAAAACTCATACTCTACAACAGCACACTGACGCAGAAAAAGCAAATTTCATGAAAGGTAAGGATATGCATAGCTATTTCGTGAAACTGGACATAACTGATTTAAAATGCAACCTGTGCGAACTAGATATAGATAACATAGAATCCATAACTGATCATTTGAAGAATGTGCACAGTAAAAACATGTTTACGGACCTCAAAAATCATATATTACCTTTCAAATTCGGTAAAGAAACCCTCAGTTGCTTCATGTGCTTTAACATTTTTAACTCTTTTAAAGCGTTACAAGAACACATGAATGTCCATTATCGGAATTATATATGTCCAGTTTGTGACGCTGGTTTCGTTAATAAAAACATTCTGTTAAGACATGGAGATGCTCACAAAACCGGCGATTTCCCTTGCTTGGAATGCTCGAAAACCTTTGATACAGCAAGAAAGAAGAAGCTTCACGATAGATCCAAGCATTCTGGACAGAAATTGCCACACAAATGCGGTTACTGCACTGAAAGGTTTAAAGAAGTGTTGAAGAAATACGAGCATTTGTCCAAAATACATGGCGTGAAGGCGCCTTTGATTAATTGCCAAGCGTGTGATAAAAGTTTTGAGACCAAACATGCTTGGAGATTGCACACAACAAGAGTCCATTTGATGCAGAGGTGTCACAAATGCTCTGAATGCGATATGGAGTTTTATACTAAAAGAGAATTGGACAGTCATGTGGTAAGACACACTGGGTCGAGGGAGTTCAGGTGTGAAGTTTGCTTTAAGTCGTATGGAAGACAGAAAACTCTTAGAGAACACATGAGGAGAGTTCACTCTTGATTCAAATAATTGCAAAACCAGTATGGCCATAGATCGGAAGTAATCGGAAGATGTTATCGAAATAATAAAATTATTAAAAAGTTTATATGTTGTTATTATACCTACCAGTAAATATAATAATAATAAATAGCATTTATTTGAAATAACTCAGTTTACAAAATTCTTTGGACTCCTGACCCCTAAACTAGGTAAGCCTGTATCTTAGGGGCCAATGCCTTCCCATTCGTTGAAATTAAAAACATTTCAAATTTGTTCAAAGAACTTAGCTAACAACTAGAAATTTTACAAATTTTGGTCCTTCACTGAGCTGTTATCTAGTAGAAACATATTATTTTATTTTAAACCGGTCTGTTAACACGTCGAATTTTATCCTAACCGAAAGTAAACAATATAAAGAATATGCTTAGGTACACTTGCCTACTAATTTCTTGACCCCTGGCAAGCGGATATAAAGAGGTACAAATATAAATAGAAAATTACACCGATCTGCAGCTAACTGCTTGAATTATATATCAAAAATACAGGTACTTTTATAACAAACGCGATGGTATAGCACTGCCTGCGATAAACCGTTCATTACTTATCATTGCCAGGCGTTGAAGTTTGAAAATTGAGGCGGGCAGTGGTGAAAACTTTAGCAACTAAGTATGTAGGTAAGCGGTTTGTGATCGGTGAAGTTAATAAATAAAATAAATAAATTAAAATGTTTTATTCCAGACACAGTCCATATTACTGTTGTATTTTTACATTTAAGTAAAAAGAACAATTTAAATTCAATTGAATGTAAAATTAATGAGATTAACAAAAGAAACATTCATCATCATCATCCGAGACCTGCTCCCATTTATTTGGGGTCGGCCTTCCTTATCCTCCTCTTCCATTCAGCACGATTTTGTGCCAGGTCTTTATTTAATCGAGCATTTTTGAGGTCTTTTTCGACCGTTGTCAGCCAAGTGGCAGGTGGTCTTCCACGCGAGCGTTTCGTCACTGGCAAGTCGAGGGCAAGCTTCACCATATGGTCGTCAGGGCGTCTTTGTATATGGCCATACCACCGCAATCGCCTCTCTGTAACTTTCTCAGCTATCGGGGCAACTTTAAAACTACCTCTGATGTACTCATTTCGGATTTTGTCTAATAGTGTGACACCCGCAGACCATCGCAGCATTCGCATTTCGGTCGTGTGCAATTTATTTAAGTGTTGTTTGTTGGTAGCCCAACATTCTGCTCCATAGAGTACAGCGGGCCTTATGGCTGTCTTGTACAGATGTCCCTTTACTTTAAGGGGCATTTTTCTATCGCACATTACGCCTGTAAGTTGTCGCCACTTCATCCATCCAGTTGTGGTTCTGTGAGTAACATCGTTGTCAATTTTGCCATCATTGGTAAGTATTGAGCCGAGATATTTAAATTGCTTCACTGTAGGTATAGCTGTATTCCCTATTGAGATCTGGATATTATCAGGGTTTGTGATGCCATCAAACACGCACGACATTTGTTTTGTTTTACTTCTGCTGATTTTCAGACCGTTCGTTTCGAGTGCCTCTATCCATGAATTGAAGTTCAGCTGCAGCTCTTGTACGCTGTCCGAAATCAGTACAACATCATCTGCATAAAGGATATTCCATGGCAGGGGTTTTTGGCTATGTTGCGTGAGGTAGTTCATTACGGTGTTAAAGAGCAATGGGCTGAGTGTAGAGCCTTGATGAACCCCGACTTTAATTTCAAACGTTTCACCTGTGTCTGCCGGGCAAAGAACTTGTGTTGTGACTGCATTGTACATGTCTTTTATAAAATGTATGTAGCACTCTGGTACTAGTTGCTGCCTAAGTGCTTCCCATATTAGGTCACGGGGGACATGATCGAATGCCTTTTCTAGGTCTATAAAGATCATATATAGGTTGGTCTTATTTGTTTTGGCCTTTTCCAGCATTATCCGAACCGTCTGAATAGCATCCGAGGAACTTCTGTCCGACACAAAGCCGCATTGATTTTGCGTTAGTGTTATAATGTGTTTTAGTCTATTATTAAGTATTCTTTCCCAAATTTTTAAAGTGTGGGACATTAGTTTTATAGCCCTGTAACTACTGCAATCCCTAACATCTCCTTTTCCTTTATAAAATGGTATTAGGAAGCTATTTCGCCAGGAGTTAGGTATAGGGTATCCCTGTATCAATTTTTGAAATAGTGTGTGCAGCCAAGCTATTCCATGATCTCCCAGGCGCTTCCAAACTTCTGCTGGTATCTCATCTGGCCCCGGGGCTTTGTTATTTTTCATTTGCTGTACTGCTCTTTTAATTTCTTCTGGAGCAATGTCCAGGGGCGGCCCATTTACTGCTTCCGGCTTACTATTTTCGAGATTCCTTGGATGGGATATATTTAGGAGGTGTTGGTAATATTCTGTCCATCTACGTTTAATGTCCTCATGTTTTGTTAATAATGTGCCGTTGTTATTATTTATGTATTTAACTGTTGATATGTCTGTTGTGTTATTATAACGTGATTTTGCTATTTTATGTATATCTAATTCTGATTTGACAAAAGAAACATTATAAAATATAATTATGATTAACTGATAATTAATTTACATAAGTATTATTATATTATAAAGAATTTGGAGATTTTAAAGTGGTAGTTTTTGAGATTCAATATTATTATGTTATTACTACTGTTGATGATATGTTATTACTGCTTTGAACAGGGTGATCTTCACTTGTCTGGAGCAGTGGGTGAACCTCCTAGCCAGCATGTTGCTTTTGGCTGCAAGGGACCGTCTCTGTTTGTCCAGGTCTTCGTTTCCTTCATAGTATCAATTAAAACTAGATATTTAAATTTAAAAACATTTATTATTTTATGACGGAACCACACAATTTTATGGGCAGTACGTTTTCTGGACCTTTCTTATATTTAAAGACCATCACTTCAGTTTTTGCCACATTATACAATAAACCAAATAATGTTTTTCGGCATTTTTTTACATATGTGAATGAGGCTACGTAGGCCGCAGACAGAAAGGCTAAGCAGGACCATGTCGTCCGCGTAGCTCAGGTTGTTGACGCTTACACCTCCAACCTGGCAGTCCTGCTCAGCTCCACGATCGATTCATTTACTTATAGGTTGAACAGAACTGGTGACGTCGAACCGCCCTGTCTAACTCCACAATTGAGCTTATAAGTATCTGAGAAGTCATTTTGCCATTTTATTTGATTTACCTGAGTTTTATAGCAATATTGTAACAGATCCACTATTTTACTAGTTTTTTATAATGAGATTTCTTCCCTTGAATGTCTTTCTGAAGTGCTCGACTGACAGGTAAATCGAGGTAAGTTCTCTGTCGAATGTGCTTTTTCTTCGCTGTACGTCTGAGAACTTCTTTGAGAAATGGCCAAGTGGTTGCCATTTTCCGTTGACATATTGTTGTCGCTTCCTACCGACAAATCTGAGGCATCGGTGAAAAGACCTAGTTGAGCGTCGTGACTCATGAGATGGGTGAGCGAGTAAAATTGTGTTCTAAATCGCATTTTTACATGCTTCGAATGACTTTGTGGCTTCGTCTGTCCATTGTATAGTAGTGAAAAGAAAGAAAAAAGAAAAATATTTATTTCCAATAATTATACTACATGTAACAAAACATAAATTACTTACGTACTTAAACGATGCCTGAAGCTTCCCCCACTCGGGCAACAAAAACCAATAATTTCCCAAGTGGCGGAAGCACCAGACACCGCCTGTCACATGTGGCACAACCCAGAAAAAGTCTCGTAAAAGTAGTGCGGTCTCTTTTCTTCGAGTTGTAAAGGTAAGCGTGCAAAGGAGCTTGTATTTCGGCGGCCTTTATATATGTTCTCGATAGAAATTGATCATTCCGAGAAAGCGCCTGAGTTCGTCGATGGTTTTCGGTTTCGGCAGATTGCTGTGACTTTTTCGGCAGGCGGTTTGATGCCGTCGTGGCTGGCTTACAGTGTATCCAAGGAATTTGACTTCTGGCTGGCCAAAAATACATTTTGACGGATTTATAGTGATGCCGTTGTCTTCGAGTCTTCGTGACACTGTTCGAAGATGTTTTTCGAGCGTTGCTTTGTCCGGACTTGCGACTAGGAGATCGTCTATAAATGCGTAGACTAAATCAAGACCTTGTAGAACTTCGTGAATGAACCGCTGGAATGTTTGACCTGCATTCCGTAGTCCTGGTATCATTCTTGAAAATTAGAAGAGTCCCATTGGAGCTATTATCGCCGTTTTCTGGATGTCTTCTTCGCGGACTTTGATTTGCTGGTAAGCTCTGTTGAGATCGATCGTGGAGAAAATGGTTTTGTCCGCAAGTTGGAATGTGAAGTCCTTGATTCGCAGAATGGGATAGCGATCGGGTATCGAGATGTTGTTCAGTCTTCTGTATTCTCCGCAGACACGCACAAGAAGTTCGCCATTCTTCTTTGGAACGATGTGAAGTGGAGATGATCAAGGGCTTTTACTTGGACGACATAATCCTTGTTCTTTCCGCACGTGCTCGTAGCGATAGGGTGGTATTGGGCGTGCACTGCAGTGAAGTGGTGGGCCGGTTGTTTCGGTGTTCGACGTTGTTCTTCGGCGTGTGATTCATAGAAGTTAGTCTTGTTAGGTACTCCGGGATACTCGGCTAGGATGTTGTGATAAGCCAGCTGAACGTGCTATGCTTCTGATGGTAGGCACGTTGGTTGCACGGACGAACGATTACAAATGAAACAAATTTTTATTGGACAAACAAAAGGTTACAATTTGTAAACACTCCCTGACTCCCAAACTAGGCAGAGACTTAACTTATTTGAATTAAGTGACTCAGTGTACTTATTCGAATAAATTAAGTCCAAATATGGCAAACAAGAGAGTTGCACTTCACTACAAACTAGAATCATGCAAGGAAAAAATAAATAAAATAAAGATGATGATAAGATAGTGATGTTAGATTTGTTTTGCCGTCGAAGGCTCATCTTCTGTTCTTAATGTCGCCGATGAGTTGGCGGTGCTCAAGAAAATCAGCCCCGATTAATAGGTGGCTGACTTTCGCGATGATGAAAGTCCACTTTAAAAGGTCGTCGTAGATTTAGATCGAGTTCAATCGTCTTCTCTCCATATGTTGGGATTACTTATTATTTTTATTAAATGTCTCGCTATTCATTTTTTCCAATGCAAGGTTGGATAGACTTTCTACCATCAAAAACAAGTTGGATGGGCAATCATGTGTGGCCTCATCTAAGAGAGAGAAACTGTTACAGACAGTTTCAGTATTGGAGATTTCATTTTGTTGGTTGGTTATAAGTTGAGATTCAGGAGTTTTGTTGTCTATTTCACGATGTTCTGAAGAATGTCTATAGAATAAAATCATCAGGAATGTTGCAGATAGAGATTTCATTTTTTCGGTCGGGTATAAGTTGTGTTTCAGGAGTTTTGTCGTCTTGCTTACGATGTTCTGTAGAATGTAGAATTAAATCGGCGTTGTTAAGAAACTCTGCAGCTAGAAAATCTTCTTTGGTAAATATATCAGGGTTAAAAGGATATATTCCTGCAGCTTTAAACCCTGCTTCTGCTTTGGGGATTCTTGCGATTTTTTGAAAAGCTTTTCTGAACAATGAAGCAATATCGTTTGGAGTGATTTTGCGGCCTAAGTTTGACTTCAGCCTTATAAGCCGTTTTAAAAGGTCCATAAATTGATACGTCCATCGGTTGGATTCTGTGTGATCTGTGTGGTGGGAGAGACAGCATTACGATGTTGTTTGATTTGCAGAACTCACAAGCTTTTAGTGATATATGGCTCGAATGATTGTCAAGAATGTGAAGAATAGGATCTTTTTCCGAAGGTTTCGTATGATTCGCAAAGTGCTTCAACCAGTCCACAAATAAATTTTCATTTATCCAACCATTTTTTGAACAGCGGTAGAGTGCACCTCTTGGCCCATCTGCTTCTAGTGCTACAGAATGTCTCTGACGGTATCTGATAAGCATGGGTTGGGCAAATATTTCTAGGAGGAAAATTGAATTTCTCTATCAAGTCTCCCAAGAGCTTAAAAAATATATCAACTTCATCCTTATTAAATGCAATCGCTCTATTTAAACTCGTTCCTTCTGCTTTGCGGACAGATAAATTGTTTCGCTTCATGAAGCCTTTAAGCCAGTCTTTACCGGCCATTTGAGTAGCATTATTAGGCACATTATTTTTTACTGCGTATTCATACGCCATTCTCTTTATTTCACTTGCTGTGCACCCGTAAAATATCTTTGCTAATAGCTTGATTTGATCAGCCATGTCTTTTTCTTGAATTTGATTAAACACGGTTTTCTGCCGCATTTTGTCATCTGTATATTGTTTTTTTAGCCTTTCTTGCAATGTTGAAAACGGAATACCCGTTTCTTTTGCAGTTTTTCTAATTGGTTTTCCTGCTGCAACCAATCGAAAAGCGTGAGCTAGGGTACTTTCATCCCATTTTACTTTCCCGCGCCTTCCTGACATCTGGAACCAAAATTGATTAAAAATATTATATAATACTAATTTAATACTACATGACTATAGTATATTGCAGTCAACGTAACTGGCATCATCCGAAGAAAAATACAGTTATCACTTATAAAGGTGACCGGCATTACCCGACAAACGGTTTTTTAGAAAACTATAGCGGGTAAATCCGGTCAGCATGACCGGCATTAGGCGTATTTTTTTAAATCATATTTTTTTACAAAATAAATAAATCATCGGTGAAAAATAAAAACAATTATAAAAAAGTGGATCAGTTAGCACTCTGGAAATTAATTAAGTATTGTTTTAATGTTATAAATTAAAGACTTAAGTAAGTGCCTTTTATTTTCAACGGACGAAAAATTCTAACAAAAGTGCGCGAAAACTGACGACGTGCACTCCGACTCAGCGTGTAATCGGAACTGAGCGGGTGTCGGCGGGGCAGGGTTGCTAGATGAAATTTTATTATTTCCCTAAAATCTATTTTAATTTTTCCCCAATATGATACGTTTTAAACCAAAAATCCCCCAATTTTGTCACCAATAAAAATAAATATAAAATTAAAACTGCTTTTATTTTACTGAGGAAAAAAATTGAAATGAAATGAAATGAATTTATTTGTTGAATATAGTGTACATCTTGGTTCTTAAACTAATAGAAGTCCTCACATATTCGACTGACACTTCAGTATGCAAATATTAATCATAACATCCTAACATTCATAAAAGTACTAAATGTTAGTATGCTAATTATTTCTACGTTAGTAATCATAGTTCGAGTCATATTATTTTTATGTGCAAATTGCGATACTATATGATTTTTTTTTTAATTTAGGAAATAATATATTCTTTATTTGTGAGTCATGAATTCTGTAAGTGAGTAGAATGAATTTCAAGACAGCCAATGAAAGAGACTCTTTTTCAGTTGTTTTGTTAGCTTATTTTTTAAAGACTCATCGAGCTTGTTATAAATTTTTATGCACGAAGCATATGGGGATTTTTCTGTTTGTTTCAATTTATACTTGGTGTGGCATAATCGCGAATAGTTATTTCTTTTATTGTAATTATCGTTTAAGAAACATTTAAAATATGCCTTGTGCCTATGTACGAACAGTGCTATTTTGTAAATATATAAACATGGCAAGGTGAGAAGATTATGTTTTTTAAATATTGGCTTTGAATGAAATACTTGACTAGGCATTGAATTTTTTATCCTTCATTAAAAATAGCAAATACTTCATTTACTTTGTCTTCATCTTCTGTTTGATAGACAATTTAAGACTTAAATAAAGTTAACAGTCTAGAGCTTGGCTCAAATTTTGTGCACCCGCCGTGGTGTTGTATGGCACTTCTCACTCTCATAGTATGATCAACAGTTTTCGTATGCATTCTGTTTCCCCAAAATTTTCCCCAAAGATTCTGTTTCCCCAGTTTTTCCCCAAGGGTTATTTTTACCCCCAAAATTGCGAAAAAAACCCCAATCTGACAACAATACGGCGGGGCGACGTCAAGAACGATCATGCCACCTTGTTTACATGTGTCTGTGCATGTAGCGAGCCGTTTTATATGTAATAGTAAAGTGACCGGTATTATATCCTGACTGGCAATACCCGCTCTTACCCTACTCAACAGAAAAAAGTTATTTCTTTTTCTTACATTTAAAGTTGTTGTAGTTAATAAGGGGTATAAATTTACTTATTTAAAAAAATAAAAAGTTACTTATTTTAAAAAAGAAAATTTTTCTAAAGTAGCGTTTACACAATGGCGTATGCTGGCCCACTGCAGGCCATCGCCATTGTGTAAACGGGGAAATCGTATGCAATGGCGGGCAATGGTCGACGATGGCGCGCGATCGGGAAGTTGTCGGTTTTTGGCGCACACTTCAAAGGAATCGTGGCGTTGCGTGGTCTGTAGTGTTCACACAATGGCCCATTGCTCAGTTCGCCACCGACCGCTGAACAGTGTATTCTTTTTTTGCGACTACTTCCAGTTCCAACAAAATTAAATTACTAAATTCAAATTAATAATTATTAAATTATTGATAAATTCGAATTATCGAATTCTCCTGATGGTTCTGCAAGCATTTCGCTCAGCAGATTGTTCATGGTTTGCCTAAAAATGATAAAAAATTACTTAGTCATGTACGTAAGGAGCATGCCACGGGTGTGCCCGCGAAATTCAAATTTTTTGTGGTTTTCGCAATTTTTAAGGTAATAAGACATAGTAGGCTCATGGCAGTCAAATTGCGGGAATTCCAGTCGTCTTCACGTGTTTATTTATATAAAAATCTCTGCTTGTAACTAGCATACAAATTTGCAAAAAACCACGAAAATTTTGAATTTCGCGCGCAGAGTCGTTGATTTCGCCTTAAACTACTTCCACGTCCATCGCAAGTGCCTCACCGGGCAGCAATGAGCCATGCGCCATTGTGTACACACCAAGTGATCGTGGCCTACAGTTGTGCGATGGCCTGCAGTGGGCCAGCATACGCCATTGTGTAAACGTAGCTTTAAGTAAAAACTCTGTCTTGACGTCTTTGGTTCCGGATGTCATTAGGTTGTATGAGTTTAAAGTTTTAAAATATTTGAGGACAATTTTTAAGATAAAAGTCTGTCTAACTGTTAGAGTTTTTGTCACACTGTATAACTCACCAGTTGGGAATAGTTAATAAGACCGGCTCAGTTAGTTTATACTTTGCAAAATGGTGTATCCAGTTAACAGAAGCGTCCACTGTCATTTTCCTTTTGTCATGTGCCTTTGCGTGTCATTTGGCCAACTGCACCCGGTGGCAAAGAATCTAGCCATTCTGGTTTCATTCTTTTACCCTTAAATAAAAGCATTGGAGGTACTGCGAAGCCAATAGCACTTGCACATGAAACAACAGTGACGTTTTCTGCGTGCTCCGGGGCTACTAAGTTTACTCTTTTAGCACCACATTCGGATAGTAGTTGAGGTGTCTTGTGCAACTTTAGCTGACAACCTTTCTCGTCAATATTATAAATGCGCTCTGGTTTATTCAAAAGATCATTGTTTACCATTACTTTCTCCAGTTTTTTTAAATAATCTGAGACAACCGCTTTGTTGAGCTTCTGGGCCCTAGCGGGATTCAGATTTTGAGCTTTCCTTTTTCGGATATTCGTGAACCGTTTAAAAAAACCTCGAAGCCAGTCTCTGCCTATTAAAGACCCACTGGCCTCCACACTTCTCCGTAATATGTTTTACCTGACAGTAAAATGCGACATGCGACGAAAGCCTCTGGTCAATTTTCAACTCCTTGAGGATGGAGACGTTTGTGCGATGTGCTGTCTACTGTCAATTAAAACTTACGGTTGAAAAATTGTAAAGGCAAGGCATCGTCCCTTCTCCATTCGTTTTGGGCAAGTGTTTCCACCTTGGTTTTTGAAAAAGAGCAGTCGGACAAGTTAGAAAGAGCTAGATTTAGCAAATTTAATCAAAAGAGGTGCTAGAAAGGGAAAAAACATAAATACAAAGGGTTAAAAATTGTTTATTCGAAACGTGTTAATTTCATAAAAATCTAATTATAATTAAGTTGGTTATGAAATTGTTAAAAATCAGAGTCCGCATCGGAATTTTCCAAAATCATATGTGCCGAAGAAATGGAAAGTGCCTAGCAGAATCCCAGCAGCACCCAGCACCGATATATCATTGATTATTGTATATCACAAAACAACGAATATTTTCGTCCAGACATTTTATTGAGTAATAATAGAAATGATGACAACCAAACATAACAAGTCACTATGTGACAGATTACGAATAATAGCCAGTAACAGTCTACAAGAAGTATCAACCTCCAACACGCACCCTTAATCTGCCACATGTGTACGCACCCTTAAGACTAGCAAGTGTACATCCACACTTAAATCACACGGTTACAAATACCAAAACATGGACAAGTGTGTATGCACCTTTGTACACGAGTGTACACAAATACATTGTACTTGACTGTTTCCAAATCTACACCTTACATAAAACCACGAAAAATAAACAAAACAGAGATTAAACCATTATAAAAACCTAAACATATTCGTACAGTACAAAAACAAATATGAAAAACTTAAGTTACACCACTTTCACTACCCGCCCTCTTAATGGGTAATCTCGCTAAAGCTAATTTTATTTTGGGGCCTGACAGAGGCTTTGTCAACATATCTGCCAGCATTTCTTGTGAAGGCACATACTTTACCTCTACCGCCTCATTGGATATCGCTTCGCGAACAAAGTGAAACCTAATATCTATATGTTTCGTCCTATTATGGTTCATCTTGTTTCTCGCAATATGATGTGCAGACTGATTGTCGTTATGAATGACTACAGGTTTGTCGCAACTATCATTTACTAAACTTTTTAACAAACTCCTCAAATAAATCGCTTCCTTTGAAGCTTGACTAAGACCTATGTACTCTGCCTCGGTAGAGGACAGAGCAACACACGTTTGCTTGCGACTCTCCCACGTTATTAAACTATCGCCTAACATAAACATCATACCCGTAAAGGATTTCCTATCATATGACCCACCCCAATCAGCATCCACGTAGCCAGTAAGTTTTAATTTACCTGACTTTCGGAAAGTAAGCGCAAAATCAGACGTCCCTTTTAAATATCTTAGCACCGGTTTAGCACACTTAAAATGAATTTCATCGTAGCATGAATTAAACTGTGATAGAACGCTAACGGCATGCGCGATATCTGGCCTACTATTTTGGGCTAAATAGTTCAGACATCCTACCAGATTCTGATATGGCAACCTACAACCATCATGAGCCTTTTCCAGTCTAAGACCGGCTTCCATGGGGGTAATGACTGATTTACAATCCGTCATATCAAATTCCTGCAACACGTTAATAACATACTGTTCCTGATCAAGGTAAATGGTGTTTTCATCCCTCCTAAGTCTCATACCTAAAACATGTCTAGCTCGACCTAGATCCTTTACCTTGAACTTTTTCAATAACCCAGTCTTTAACTTTTCCTTTTCTTTTTTGTGTAAAGAATTACAAAAAATGAAAATATCATCAACATAAATAACTACAACTATCCTATCTTTATCCCCTAACAACTTTTGGTATAAGCAAGGCTCTATCTTCGATTGCTTGAAACCTAAGCTAAGCATCTCTCGGTCAAGTTCATGAAACCAAGCATTCGACGCTTGCTTCAGACCATATAACGACCTATTTAACTTGCAGACCTTCGTCTCCTGACCCTTGGCGACAGCACCTTCAGGTTGCATCATATAAATATTTTCCTTTAGTTTACCGTAAAGGAAAGCAGTCGTTACGTCCCACTGATCTATGTCCCAATCATATTCTACAGCTAATGTGAATAAAAGTCGCAAAGTCGAGCTCCTAACCACCGGAGAATAAGTTTCGTTATAGTCTACGCCACGTACCTGAGTAAATCCCTTCGCTACCAGCCTAGCTTTATACTTTGAGACCTTACCATCGCTATCTCGCTTAATCTTAAAGACCCATTTGCATTGTATCGGCTTTTTGTCACGTGGTAAGTCGACTAGCGTCCACGTATGGTTCTCCTTCAACGATTGCAGCTCATCGTCCATGGCCTTCTGCCATAGCTCACGATCAGGCCTAGCTAGCGCCTGCTCTACAGTCGTCGGATCGCTGTCAATTGCCGCGAGAGCGTTGATGCACGTACTTGAATAATCCACCGGCTTTCGTGCACGTAGGTTGTATCTTGGCTCGATACTCGTCTCAGCACTCGGCTCGTTCCAACGTTTTCAGTACTCGGCTCTGAATTCGTAGCGGATTCGGTACTTCCTATATTTGCATCCTGAAAATCATCTTCACTGTTCGAGTGAACATCAGGATCTACATCCAATATCGCAGATTCAGTTCGTTCCTCCTCTATGGACAAAGGAACAACTGCGTTCTTCGTCATATTCGTACCATCACCAGGAAACACGTTTTCCAAGAACTTAACATCTCTAGCAATAGTTATCTTGCCAGTCTGTAGATTAATCAGTCGGTAACCTTTCGTAAGCTCACAGTAGCCAACAAAAATCAAACCTTCAGTCTTCATGTCAAGCTTTTGCCTTTTCTGCTTCGGTTTCAATGCAAACGCCAAACATCCGAAAACTTGTAAATGACTCAAGTTTACTTTCTTACCAGACCAAAGTTCTTCAGGTACTTTATTCGTGACCGCCTTTGTAGGGCTTCGATTCTTTAAATATACCACGGTATGGACTGCCTCAGCCCAAAACTTTTTTCTTAGATTCGCCTCACAAAGCAACGTCCTTGCTTTTTCAATGATCGATCTGTTCGCCCTTTCAGCTACCCCATTTGGTTCGGGTGTATACGGAACCGTTGTTTGGTGCTTTATACCAGCTGACTTGAACAATCTATTGAAGGCATGGTTACAAAATTCAGTACAATTGTCAGATCTGAGGCATTTTATCAACTTACCAGTCTCTTTTTCTACTTCCGCCTTAAACTGACGAAACGTGTCGAAAGTCTGACTCTTATTTTTTAAGAAATAAACATGCGTCTTGCGCGTGTAATCGTCGATAAACAGCAACATGTATACAGAACCAACAAACGATGGCTCTTCCATTGGACCGCAGATATCCGTGTGTACCAATTCAAGGATCTGTTCTGCTCGTGTGCCTTTGTTTTTGAACGGGCTTTTACATGTCTTACCTTTTATGCATGGAATACATGGCTCAATGCTTTGTTTACTGTCGAATTTCATACCAGTTACCAAATCTCTCAATATCAGCATGTTATTTTGTCCTAAATGCGCCAATCTTCTGTGCCATAAATTTGACAGAGGTTCATTTGACAATGTAGCGTTGACATAGTTTACGTTTTCATTCAATTTGAAAATTCCGTCAACTTCATTGCACGTTGCAACTATTTGTTCGCTTTTATTCTTGATAGTGCAACCTCCTTTGCCAAAATTAACCGCGAAATCATTCTTAACAAGATCGCTTACTGATATCAAGTTCAAAGATAAACGAGGAACATGTAGAACATTTTTCAATGTGAAATCTGTACTTTCGCTAACTTTTGGCATAGCATTTCCTCTACCTTCAACTGGTATTTCATCTCCATTGGCCACTTTAATTGTCAAGTTACCTTTAACTTTCTGATAGTTACATAACTTTTTAGCATCGTAAGTCATATGAGTCGAGCATCCACTATCTACATACCAATCGCTTTTAACCTTGGTATCCATCGTACTCATGCATACACCGACATTACCGGCATTCAGCTTCTTACACTCAGCTGCCTTGTGTCCTTCTTTGTGACATTTGAAGCACTTGCGCACTGGTTTACGAGCATTGTTTTTGGGTGCCTTTTCCTGTTTAGAGGCGAGGGCTTGCTCTCCAGCTCCAGCTCCAGCTGTTTCAGCTTGTCTATTAGCCTCCTGCAGCAGTTTAGTTTTAATCTGTTCTAAGCTAATATCCTTTCCACTATTATCCACTGCCATTATCATCGGGTTGTAGTCTGATGTTAATCCGGCAAGCAAAATGGAAATGATCCAGTCGTCTGAGACTTTCGCGTCTATTGCAGCCAATTGAAAACTCTTTCAATCGTTTCAAACCCCATCGTATATGTAGTATGGATGTCATTGTTTTTAACCCCATTTTATTCCTGTTTTTAGCTTTAATTATTGATACTTAAACACTATTTCTTAATTTTTAGGTAAAGAAATAGTGTTTATCAGGTTCTGGGCCCATAACCTGATAAACACTATTTCTTAATTTATAGGTAAAGAATAATAATAACTAATAATTAAACAGAGGAATGGCGTTTTATTGTGTGACACGGATACAGCGGACAGGAAAAGACAAAAAGAATATGTATGACATTGACGTCTTGGTGTTGACAGCTCGCTCAGATTTCAGGCTGTGTTCACTTTATGAGCTGCAGGCTGCGTTCACTTTAACAATTATATTCATAGAACTGAAAACGCGTTCGACATCCGCGTTTGAATGGGGCAATGACAAAATTATTTTTGCTAAACTTCCAAGCTCTTGATACAAGTTGTTTCCAGCAGCATCCTTGTATTTGAGAACTTCGCACAAGAATTTAACGGTGTCGCCTTTGTTCTCCCAGTCGTGTTCTCCGATATTTCTATATTGTACTAGAACTTTATCAATATCTTCTGGTATCAGACAAAATGCTTCTGCAAGGTCAACGATGCGTTGTACAGTTTTGTTTCGTCTAAGTGTCTCTTTAGCAGAAAGAGCAGTCATTGTCTCTAAATTTTTGAAATTATGTGGTAGGCGCTGCTGCAGTTCGCTTATTAATTTTAATGTAAAATCAATGCATCTTTGTTTGAGCGCTTTCTTTTCAGCGTTTTCCAGTGATGATTTACTCAAGGCATGCTCAAATGAATATCCCATATACGGATTTGGATCAACGTAGTCGTTTACTCTTTCAACACAATATTCTATCTCTGGAATTCGAATTGATAATTTTACGACACAAACTTTCAATAAGCTTTTTTAGCGTATCTAGTACTGGCCCATGCTTTCAAATATTCTTAATGTTTGTTGGACTTCGCTAAGGACTGATTTTAAGTAGATCAAATACAATTTATTCCTCTGATCTTGGAACATCGAATAACGTAATGTGGCTGTATAACAATTTTCCGCCCTCTGTGTCAATTGAAAGTGTAGTTTGAGTTCATCCCATTGAGCAAGAATGCGAGCTATTGCTGGTTCAATAGAAATCCAACGAGTAGTACACATCTTTAAAAATTTCAGCGGTTTTTCACCCACATTCAAGGGCGGATACAGGATATTTTTCTGGGAGGGGCACAAGGGGCGGACGGGCAAAAAATTAACAATAACTGTTAGAAATAACCTTTATTTTTTATATTTATAGTTTATTTCTACAAGTTCAAGTATGTCTATAGAAAGATTTATGAGAGTATCAAAGTAATAGAAAAAATAAATGTTTTTTATTTTTAATTATTGTTAAAAGTTTGTTAAAGAAAGTTTTCTTTTATGTTTCCTGCTAAATATGTCCAGCACTTCATTAGCGCCCATTTTCGCCGCAACGTCTTGATGGATATGCATTAAAGCCAATCCATTCAATCGCTCTTCTCCCATCCTGTTGCAAAGATAAGACTTTAATCTGCGTAAGGTGGAGAAAGATCGCTCGGCAGTGCTAGTAGTCACTGGAAACGTACACAGCAATTGACAAAGAGTTCTAATATTTGGCAGCACCGTTGCTCTTTTGTAGGCATCTGCTGGAGATACTGGGATATTTTCCCTCATCTGTTGCCAAATTTTTAGCTCTCGCTTCAAAGCTAACAAACAAGGAAGGTCTTCTTTATAAACTTCAGCGCCTTGAAAAACATCCTCAACATCTTCGTCACTGAAGTTATGAGACAGGAGCTTTTGCAACTTTCGGATTCTTTGCATAGCAGCGCTAGGGAACCTGGATGACATTTCACTTGTCATATAATCTAGAAAAGGAATATATTGTGAAAGTCGGTAATATTCTTCAACTGTCTGAGTCTGAACTGTCTGAGGGCGATTGGTTTGACGGCCGGTGATTCTGCGGACTGTGATTTCTACACCAATTTCATTTGCGATGGCCTCAGCCTGAATGAAAAGTTCTTTGAATATGTCCGTGCAAGATTCACGTGGTAAACCACTTAGAAGGATCTCAGCAACCTCAGCATCATCAATCGATTTTCCAATGGCATGCAGCTGCTGTACCATTGTTGTAACACTATCTATATATGCACTCATAGAATTATAATTGATGTATTCAACACGGTGTAACTTTCTTAAAAGTAGAACTCGCCGATACAAACTTTTATCTTCAAATGCGTCAGAGAGATTTGCCCAAGCTGCAGCTGCCGTCGATGCATTACGTACATACTGATACAATTCCTTTTTAACAGATAAACAGATGCGGGCAAGCGCACGCGCTTGTCGAGTCACGTCGTTGTCACGCCCTTCAACAGCATCCCATAATCCTTCCAATATCAAAATGTTTTTGATGCAAAATTTCCATGTGTGAAAATTCGAGCCATCAAGTTTTTCAAAACTCACGTGCGAAGCCGGTTGACCCGCTAACAGTGGCGTTGATGGCGACTCCATATTGTCTCAGTTCAAAGTCCCCTTTTCTAAATCCATGTATTTCTTCTGCTGGGCACGTAATCTTTGTTAGACTGCTTGACTTCAGTGGAACGGGCTTGTGGTGGAAAATAGAACATTTGATTAAATATAAAACACAACTGGAGATGTATAATTTGTAATTTATTACGGAGTCAAAATTAAGCGTAGTACAAGGTTCGAGGTCGTCCAAAGAGAGAGCGCACAGATTAACAAAAACATACATGTCATGTGTCACAGACAAATTGTTATCAGATAATTAATAATTAAGGCATATAAATTCACTATCGTATTTAAGGTATATACACACTATCCTTATCAACAGTTCCGCCCTCTTTGTTTATCGGAAGAGTAGATCATTCGAAATTGAGAAATCCATTGTTTGTAGAAAGGTTATTGACTCCTCAAGTTGTTTACCAGTTACGAGCAGTGTTTCGGCAGTGCGATTATAAACTTTATGGCGCTTATCATAGAGTTAATTCGTAACAATATAATCTGGTGTGACTACGAGTCGGTAGTCATATTTTCACGTTTTCTCCTTAAGCTCTTAAATGTGTATCGACCATCTAAGGGATCTGTCTAACCATACGCCTAGATGTTTAACATTATTTACGTTTTGTAGAGGTACGTCGTTAATTTTTAAATAAATTTCTTCTTTTCTATTACCTAGGTTGAATATGCAGATTTTGCTTTTTGAAGGAGAAATTTCTAGACCAACTTGACTTAGTAAAGTTTTTAAGTTATCCAACGCTAGTTGCAAGCTTCTTGTTCCCTCGACTAACTTTTTACGAGTACAAAACAGAACAAAGTCATCCGCATATTCGTCGTCTGGTCCTCCACACGGACCCTTGTGGGTCCCGGGGTAAATGATCGGGGCGATGGCCCCTTGCTATGATGTCATCGCCGCCTGCAACTACAGGCGGGGCACTGGGTGAGACCATTTCGTCTTTCCTCTCTTTATATTAGATCTAGTCCGTTTAGAAGTTCTAGGGATTCGTATTATATCCTTTGGAGCAATAAAAAAGGATGCACTCGTAGATGGTTGTTGTTCATCATTGTTAGTTAGATCCTTTTTGGTAATGCTCAGATTTCTGATCACACGTTATTGATAACAATGGTTCAGTGACATTTTCATTGCTAGATGTGCCAGGTTGCGCTGTAATTGTCTCATCGTTGACTAGAGGTGGTGTCATTTTTATTGTCAAAGCTGTATGATCATTAGTTAATCCAAGTTCGTCGATGGGAAATGCTTCTTTGGGTCGACCGGTTGCGCTGTAATTGTCTCATCGTTGACTAGAGGTAGTGTCATTTTTATTGTCAAAGCTGTATGATCATTAGTTACTGACAATCCAAGTTCGTCGATGGGAAATGCTTCTTTGGGTCGACACGTTGCGCTGTAATTGGCTCATCGTTGACTAGAGGTGGTGTCATTTTTATTGTCAAAGCTGTATGATCATTAGTTACTGATAATCCAAGTTCGTCGATGGGAAATGCTTCTTTGGGTCGACAGGTTGCGCTGTAATTGGCTCATCGTTGACTAGAGGTGGTGTCATTTTTATTGTCAAAGCTGTATGATCATTAGTTACTGATAATCCAAGTTCGTCGATGGGAAATGCTTCTTTGGGTCGACACGTTGCGCTGTAATTGGCTCATCGTTGACTAGAGGTGGTGTCATTTTTATTGTCAAAGCTGTATGATCATTAGTTACTGATAATCCAAGTTCGTCGCTGGGAAATGCTTCTTTGGGTCGAATCATTGATGGTCCATGTTTATTATCCCTTGGCGTTTCTTCTTGCATCTAAATGTCAGTGATCGCTGCTGCCAAAAAATCTGCTTCTGTGAACACGTTAGGATTTAACGGCCAGATGCCGGTGGCTCTAAAAGCGTTATAAGCAGCTGTTGACAAAGTTGCAGCTTTTTGGAAGGCTTTGTCGACTAGCTTTGCAACTTGAAATTGGGAATATTACTTTTCCCGGATTAAATCTTAGCCAATTATTCGCAACAGTATAAATAAATAAAAATAAATAAATAAGCCTTTTATTTACCCATTTCTTTTTTACATCCAATAACATAATTTAATAATTCTATTTACAACTATTTATCATGCATTAATTATGTCAAAAGTCCACAAAGAAAAAAACACGATTTATCACGATTGTCCACGTCACTTTATTGACCGTCAAATACCGTATGGGCTACCCATGAGCGGGCAAAGGCCTCCTCCATCCTGCGCCACTGCTGTCGGTCACGCGCCAGACGCGTCCAGGTCGCGCCCGCCAGGCGCACCAGGTCGTCGCTCCAGCGGCGCCGCGGGCGGCCCCGCCCCACCAGTGCAGCACCAGCTCGCTCCAGCGCGCATCGCGGGCACGAGCCACATGTCCAGCCCAGCGCCACTTTAGTTTGCACGCCAACTCGGCTGCATCCTCCAATCTCGTTAAGTCTCTGATTTGTGAATTCGGTATCTTGTCCCTCAGTTTAATCCCTAAAATGCTCCTCTCTGTTGCTCTTTGAAATATTTGCAATTTTTTAATTATTGATTTTGTAAGGGGCCAACACTGGCAGCAATACAAGAGTGCTGGTAGAATAATACTTTCATATGCCTTCTTTTTTAGGGCCATAGGTAATTTTGACTTGAATATTTGTTTGTTTGCCCAATACTTCTTCCAACATATTTTAATTCTGCTTTCCACCTCTTTCAATGACTGGTCTTCAAAAGATATAGTCCGACCCAAATAAATGTATTCTTCCACATATCA
Organism: Coenonympha arcania; assembly: GCA_036785405.1. Classification (NCBI taxonomy): domain Eukaryota; kingdom Metazoa; phylum Arthropoda; class Insecta; order Lepidoptera; family Nymphalidae; genus Coenonympha; species Coenonympha arcania. The sequence goes on from CM072076.1 coordinate 11,096,452, forward strand.
CAGTTCTTTTCCTTCTATGAATGCTGGTATTTTCAATGCATTCGTCATGAGGCATGTTTTTTCTATGTTCATAGTGAGACCACATTTCCACACACAGCTCCATAAATTCTACATCCAAAGGTTGCAGTTTTAAATAAATACTCTTTATTTGCACCACACAAGAAATTGCACAAAACAGAAATACATATTAAAATAGTTTTAGGCACAAAAGGCGGCCTTATCGCTTAGCAGCGATCTCTGCCAGGCAACCTTGAGAAAAGGAAAACAAAGGAACTAGAGTTTGCAGGTGGTGTAGATTTATAAACTATATACCTACATACAAAAATAAAATATCTTTTTGTATCCAACCGCTTTCATTAAAATAGGCCGAAGATCCTCGTGGAGCATTTAGCATCAATTCGGGTTTCATCATTTTACGAGGGTACACGAATAGTATTGTATGTAAGACCCATCCGCACCAAAGCAGCAAACAACAGTAACAAGCTGGCCTTGGCAGCAGAAGTTAATATAGACCCACCTGTTTTTTCCTTTTGTACCAAGAATACGCATGTTTTTCGGTACAGTTGTCATGCCCGTCTCATCGACGTGCTAGAAGACTCATCGGCAACCCGACATTGGTTCATAAAAAACTCCAAAGCCTTGAACATCGTCGTAAGGTTGGCCTGTAAGGTTGGGTAAGGCCTGTCTGTCGGTATTCTATACAATATATTTCGGAGAGTGTGCTCAGGAACTTTTTAATTTGGTTCCCCCGTCACCTTTCTACCATAGAATAGCAAGGCATCGTAAAGGCTTCCTCCCATACATAGTTGACGTACCAATGACGCGTACGAAGCGGTTTGATTCCTCGTTCCTGATACGCATTGCAAAGGCCTGGAATACCCTCCCAGGCAGTGTCTTTCCTGCCACTTACAACCCGGGTGCCTTGAAATCAAGAGTGAATAGGCATCTTCTAGGCAAGCGCGTTCCACCTTAGACTGTATCACCGGAAGTATGGTAAGGTTGCCACTATTGGACCACTTAACTTGAAACTGCCATAATATCAAAAGTATGAGAGTCTATGGATATATGACTCATCAGTTTCTTAGGGCTAATACTCAGGTATTCACAACTGTGATTATAGATTTTTTGCTTTGAGTATAAATACACATTTTAAGAAAAAACATTTTTGGGATGGTTGCCTTGTATGGACCACTGTATCCTTGATTGAACCACCTAGTTGCTATAATCGGACTTCGGAAGTTTTATCGACTGGTCCATTCATTGCACCCAGGTAGTTATAAATAAAAGGCAATTTTAATGCTTAATTCAGTCTTTGTATTTGAACAGTCTTTTAAAGTAATTGGTAATAATCAGCTATATCTAACAAGTTTTAACATATATTTTCAAGTTATGAACAACTTTCAAATATGTACCGATTTTTAATTGTACTTTGTGGGTCCATCTTCCAGTACCTAACCACGTAACAACTTAAAAAATGGAACTGCACATTTGCTGCGAGTATATAAAACAAAAAATCTGAATGCTCCTCACAAATTGACACATTTTAACGAAAATAAAAAAGTATAATTCTTACAAAATCTCTAAAAGGAATTCTCATAAACTCGTAGATAATAATATAAAGAAATTGTTAAAGATAAAAAATATTTTTGTGCCTTAATCTTTGACTAGATTTGTATGCACCTGAAGATTCACCATCTTCACGTAGTACTGCATGTACGTCTGATGGAACATTACTCGCCACTAGCAGAGCATGTTGTGATTGAGGTTCAGAGCTAACGCTTAAATCTGGATGGTTTTGACTTTGTCCTGGATTTTGCGTCAGAGGCCTGATGGTGTTTGTTAATAACTGGGTATTAACAGCGGCTGGTTGGTTTGTTGTATCGTCTGGTATCAAAGAGAAAGGATCTGCTTCCATGTTTTCGTTGTCAAATTGAACTTCATTGTTGTGAGCGTTCGTAATTGTGATGAACTCGTAGTCTTGGAATATATCTTTGTTCAGGGGCCAAATACCGCATTTCTCAAATCCACTTGCTGCATTTCCAACAGACGCTGCTCGGGCATATGCTTTTCCAAAAATCATTGAGATCTGAAATGCTGTAACGCATCGCCCAGGGTGACTGCGTAGCCATTTTTCCGTCTCATCTATGAAATAACAACTCAATGGTCGGAAGAAAGATGTGTCGAGAGGTTGAAGTTTGTTAGAAGTGTGTGCAGGAAGTGACAGTAGCACAACATTGTGTTTTTTCGCGTAATCAATGGCTTCCAGGTTTTTTGTGTGGCTTGTGTGCCCATCAAGTATCAAAAGAATCTTATTTTCTGAAGTTGGCTTCACAGATGCTACAAAGTGCTGGATCCATACGAAGAATATTTCCTTATTTATGTAACCACTTTCGGGATTAAACGCAAAAATAGAGCTGGTGGAGCTCCATCTTGTAATTCATCTTTGGCACGTTTGCGTTTAAAAATGATGAGTGGAGGTACGAAATATCCAGCTGCGCTTGCGCAACACACAGCTGTTGTAGTGGTGCCACGTTCTCCACTCGTTATTGCGCCAACTTGATGTTTACCCTTTTTTGCTAGTATTTTTCTTGGCTTTCTTTGAACAGTGGAGAGTCCTGTTTCGTCTACGTTAAAAATATATCTTGGATCGTTGATTCCATGTTTATCCATAATTCGTTCCAATTTTTCAAAAAAGTCATTCACTGTTGGCTTATTAAAGGCTGTAGCTCTGAATGAAGTTGCTCTTGGCTGTCTCAGACTTATTTCAGGATGTCGCTTTAAGAATCCGTAATACCATTTTTTACCGGCCATTTCTTTTGATTTATTGAACCGGTGCTTTAAGCCACTTTTTTCTGCGATTTTGAATGCCAAACTTCTGACATCCTGAGGTGTGATGCCATATAAACAACTTTCCATTTCTAAAATATAATCTACTAATTTTTTTTCCAAATCAGGTGTGAGATCTCCTTCAGAGCCTACAATCTGCTTTTCCCCTTTAGCTTTGACGTTCTTATTGTCAAATCTTCTTTTTAATGTTGCTTTTGGCACACCATATATTCTGCTAGCTTGATTTAAACCCACTTCTTCATTACTCAAAGCTAATAATGCTAATTTCATGCTGCCTTCATTCCAATTATAATACTGGCCTCGTTTTGCCATGCTAAAACAAAAAAAAAAGTATAAATAATAATAATAATAATAACCTACAAATACCTGGGCATGGCGGAGGCGTTAGGTATCAGAGAGGCCGACATGAGGCAATCGGTGAGGGAGCGTTTCCTTGGCCGTCTGAAGAAAGTACTGAAAAGCCTTTTGTCGGGCGGTAATAAGGTGCGCGCCTTCAACGGTTGGGTCATGCCGGTCTTAATGTATTCCTTCGGCATAATCAGGTGGACTCAGACTGAGCTTGACGCCCTGGACAGACAAGTTCGTGCGCTGCTGACCGCATATCGGATGCATCACCCGCGCTCCTCGGTGATGAGGCTGTACATTCCGCGGAAGTGTGGGGGAAGAGGCCTTTTGAATGCCAAAACCCTCCACAACCGCGAGGTGTGCAGTCTCAGGGAGTACTTTCTCCACGCCGAGACGGAGATGCACCGCGATGTGGTCGCAGTGGACAGGGGTCTGACACCGCTCTCCTTGGCTAATGAGAACTGGCGCATACCTGTGGTGCTCAGTACCAATGACCGCAGGGTTGTATGGCAAGGTAAGGAGCTTCACGGACGCTTTTATCGGGCCCTCCACGGGCCTGATGTTGACTTTGAAGCGTCCGTGGCCTGGCTGCGCTTTGGTGACCTCTTTGGGGAAACCGAAGGGTTTGTATGTGCAATTATGGACGAGGTCATGATGACGAACAATTACAGAAAATACATTGTGAAGGATGGAACGGTAGACATATGTCGGGCATGTCGCCGCCCTGGAGAAACTATCCGTCACATTGTTTCTGGTTGTTCTCATCTAGCTAACGGCGAATACTTGCACAGACATAACCAAGTGGCCAGGATTATCCACCAACAACTTGCCTTGAAATACAATCTTGTGGAATCGGAGGTACCGTACTACAGGTATGTGCCCGACCCAGTTCTTGAAAATGGTCATATCACACTGTACTGGGATCGGTCTATCATTACAGACAGGACTATTGTAGCCAATAAGCCTGATATAGTGGTGATAGATCGATCAGAGCGCCGTGCAATGATTGTTGATGTTGCTGTTCCGCATGACGAGAACCTCGTGAAAGCTGAGAAAGAGAAACTCACCAAGTATCTCGACTTGGCGCACGAGGTTGTCGCTATGTGGAATGTAGACTCAGCAATCATTGTACCGATAGTAATTTCTACTAATGGTCTTATAGCCAAGAGCCTCGACCAACATCTTTCGAGGCTCTCGTTGGGTAGCTGGGTCAAGGGCCAGATCCAGAAGGCTGTACTCCTGGACACGGCTCGCATCGTCAGGAGGTTCCTCTCTCTGGGGCCCTGACCGCCGGTTGCTTGGACCCTGTTCCCGAGGCCGGTGGACCGCTATTTTTTATATTTTTAAATGTTTTTTTTTTTTTTTTTTTATAATGAAATATTTAAAAATGTAAAAAAATATGAATGCATAAAAAATGTAAAGAATAATAATAATAAAATAATAATAAAAAACTTTATTTGGGTTAGAAAATGGACACAGATACATACAGAAAAAAACAAAATTACAAAGCCAAGATAATACTAAAACTAAAGAAACCTGTGACCAGTAAACCCAAAAAGGGGCAACGACTCAGCATAATGCCGAGATGGTGTAGATACACCATCACAGCGCTGATTTTCAGCCGGCCCCTAAAAAAACCTCGACGTCCCGGACCGGCCCGGGCTGCCCGTCGATTTGACTTCGCTGGTCAATAAAAAGGAACATGTTAAAATTAAATGCTATGGCTACAAGCTACATAATTATTGTCATTCCACCTGACTTCTGAGGCATTTCTTTGAAGTTTGGCAGTGTCACTTACTATTTACTATCTGTGCTGTGGTTTTTTTTTTTTTTTTAGATTAGGAGTCTGTGACCTGTGTTGTGTGTTTTATTATCAAATATTACTTTACTCTATGGTTTTGTTTTTAAAAGTGTCTTTACCTATATGTTCAACAGGTAACGTAAATGACGGCAAAAAGTTAGTTCCTTTGATTGGACCGGTTCAATGAAAGAAACTTACATGGGTCCATTCATGGCAACTCATTATGATCCCAATCAAACTATAACTCTAGGAAAAGTAAATATTTTTTGTGACATGTTATTAATAGGTTAGCTGAACGGATAAATATGCAACCCTACTGCAAATAATTGGAAAGAAATACTATAAAAATCTGTACTTACATGGTAAAGAATGACGCACAAATTTTACATCGGGAGCTCGTGAAACACACCGACGTACGTTCTTTCTCTACGAAGCCTGCGGCGACACTGAAGGTTGAGGGGCAGGGTGCGGGGTCCAATAGCTAATGTCTCATCGTAACGGACGATTTTTAGGACTGTTTATTTTCGAGAAATCAAAGTGGTCCAAACAAAGCGCTGGTCCAATGATTGCAACCTTACCCTAATGCGACAGCGGTTCCCGGTAGATCGTTCGGCGGCAGGGAGGAGGTTTTTTAGTCCGTAGGTCATTGGGCACCATTCCCAATGGAGTCGGGCGTTACCAGTAGGTATCCTATGAGGATTTTTCCTCCTCCCATAACAAAAAAAAAAACCTTAGACTGTATCATCACTTTCCATCAGGAGTGATCACAGTCAAGCGCTAGCCTATATAGTATAAAAAAAAATCAGCATTAAAGATTCGATCTGGTGTCAATTTATGCTTTGTTATTAAATCTGTTAATTAATAGAAAAATCGTTGAACCTGAACTTGAAGCCGGACGCTCGAGCTGCTGAAGTCAGTTCGAGTTTTCTTTAAGAAATTTTAAGTCGGGGTTACGCTTTAAGAAATTTTCGAGCCATATTCTTCCAGCCATTTTTGTCTCGTGACAGAAATTGTGTTGCAGATTATTTTGTTCGGCTAGCTGATATGCGAGACGCTTGAGATACCAAAAAAGCGATTTTCCATATTTTTGACATAGGATGCTAGTTCTCTCTCTTGATCGACGCTAAAACCTTTTCATACCCGCCCATTTTCTTTTCCGTAGCTCCAGTTCAGTCTTTGGTGGTCTTTGGTAATATTTGCTAAGTCTTCGTATTAGTGTACTTTTTGGAACTTGTGGCGGCCGCTTTTCTAAGTCCCATTTCGCGTGTAGCTACTTTTTCAATGGCATTTCTCATGTCATCCTCACGCCAAGATTGTCGATCGGACTTTCTTTTATAATATTAACTATCTGAAAAAAAATACTTGTTTAATTATCAAATTTATTTAAGTACTAAAAATCTGTACTGAAGGTACAACGGACCACGTGGTCCGTTTTGCCTTCTTATTTCGCGTAAGGAAAATTAGTCTAATGTCTTTAAGTACAGTGAAAGCCCGCTGTTCAATCGTTACGGTTTCGATGCCAGATATTATCAAGGTATCCAATTAATCTAATGTTCTTAAGTACAGTGAAAGCCCGCTGTTCAATCGTTACGGTTTCGATGCCAGATATTATCAAGGTATCCAATTAATCTAATGTTCTTAAGTACAGTGAAAGCTAGCTGTTCAATCGTTAAGGTTTCGACGCCTAATATTATTAAGTTATCCAATACAGTGAAAGCTCGCTGTTCAATAGTTACGGTTTTCGCTCCAGATATTATCAAGGTATCCAATTAATCTAATGTTCTTGGTGCTGTTGAGTGCGTCTGTCTGTGGTTTGAGGAAACTGCTGGGCATATGTGAAAACTATGCCCGCAGTCATGGTCTGATCTACAACGTCAAAAAGAGCGAGTGCATGGTCTTTCAGGCAAAAGGGAAACCACGCCCATCCCTTATTCCGACAATCAAATTGTATGGGACGCCACTGAAGAGAGTGGATCAATTTAAATATCTAGGGCATGTGGTTACCTTTGACCTGAAGGATGATGCAGATATCGAGAGGGAGCGCAGGGCGTTATCTGTTAGGGCGAATATGATCATCCGCAGATTTGCTCGATGTACCGTGCCAGTAAAGATTACACTCTTTAAAGCTTACTGCACTTCATTTTACACGAGCAGTCTGTGGGTCGACTATACGAAAAAGCAGTACAATGCCCTGCGTGTACAGTATAACAGTATTCAGAATGTTGTTGGGGCTGCCAAGATTCTGCAGCGCGTCGGGGATGTTCGCCGAGGCGCGCGTAGATTGTTTTTACTCGACTATGCGTAAGCGGTGCACATCCCTGTTGCGTAGGGTCCGGGCTAGCTCCAATGGTATTCTGAGGGCATTTTCGGACAGGTTCGACTGTCAGTACCTGAACCACTGCTGTAGGATTCATGTGCTGACAAGTCGATCTTGTCCTAGGTTAGGTAGGTTTCATTAGGTTTAAGATACACTAACACTAGGTTTTAAGTTATAATGTTACTAACTCAATAATATGATCCTTTGTTGGTCGAAATAAAGAATTTTTTTTATTTATTTATTTTTAAGTACAGTGAAAGCTCGCTGTTCAATCGTTAAGGTTTCGACGCCTGATATTATCAAGGTATCCAATTAATCTATTGTTCTTAAGTACAGTGAAAGCTCGCTGTTCAATCGTTAAGGTTTCGACGCCTGATATTATCAAGGTATCCAATTAATCTAATGTTCTTAAGTACAGTGAAAGCTCGCTGTTCAATCGTTAAGGTTTCGACGCCTGATATCATCAAGGTATCCAATTAATCTAAAGTTCTTAAGTACAATGAAAGCTCGCTGTTCAATCGTTAAGGTTTCGACGCCCGATATTATCAAGGTATCCAATTAATCTAATGTTCTTAAGTACAGTGAAAGCTCGTTGTTCAATCTTTACGGTTTCGATGCCAGATATTATCAAGGTATCCAATTAATCTAATTTTCTTAAGTACAGTGAAAGCTTGCTGTTCAATCGTAAAGGTTTCGACGCCTAATAATATTAAGTTATCCAATTAATCTAATGTTCTTAAGTACAGTGAAAGCTCGCTGTTCAATAGTTACGGTTTTCGCTCCAGATATTATCAAGGTATCCAATTAATATAATGTTCTTAAGTAGTGAAAGCTCGCTGTTCAATCATTAAGGTTTCGACGCCTGATATTATCAAGGTATCCAATTAATCTAATGTTCTTAAGTACAGTGAAAGCTCGCTGTTCAATCGATAAGGTTTCGACGCCTGATATTATCAAGGTATCCAATTAATCTAATGTTCTTAAGTACAGTGAAAGCTCGCTGTTCAATCGTTAAGGTTTCGACGCCTGATATCATCAAGGTATCCAATTCATCTAAAGTTCTTAAGTACAATGAAAGCTCGCTGTTCAATCGTTAAGATTAGACGCCTGATATTATCAAGGTATCCAATTAATCTAATGTTCTTAAGTACACTGAATGCTCGTTGTTCAATCTTTACGGTTTCAACGCCCGATCCACATTTTCAGAACGATCGACCTTTGTGGTCAAAGTCAAAGTCAAAATTCTTTATTTTACTTATAGGCCTAACGTACAGGCTCTTGTAAAACGTCAATATGATTACTGTCGCATACGTATGGGCATTACTACAAGACGACTTAAAACTAAGTTTACGAGGGTTCCAACGCATCCTGCACTGAGAAGAAGCCCGCAACAAACTGGGCCTTATGGTCAATTTCCACATTTTCAGAACGATCGATCTCCATAAATAGGTTCACAATAGAGAGCTCGACAGACGCAAAACTCTTTATGAAGGCGTTCTTATTTCAGGTTAAGAAAATTAATCTAATGTCCTTAAGTATAGTGTAAGCCCGCTGTTCAATCGTTACGGTTTTCGCTCCAGATATTATCAAGGTATCCAATTAATCTAATGTTCTTAAGTACAGTGAAAGCTCGCTGTTCAATCGTTAAGGTTTCGACGCCTGATATTATCAAGGTATACAATTAATCTAATGTTCTTAAGTTCAGTGAAAGCTCGCTGTTCAATCGTTAAGGTTTTGACGCCTGATATTATCAAGGTATCCAATTAATCTAAAGTTCTTAAGTACAATGAAAGCTCGCTGTTCAATCGTTACGGTTTCGACGCCTGATATTATCAAGGTATCCAATCAATCTAATATTCTTAAGTACAGTGAAAGCTCGTTGTTCAATCTTTACGGTTTCAACGCCCGATATTATCAAGGTATACAATTAATCTAATGTTCTGAAGTACAGTGAACGTCCGCTGTTCAATTTTTACGGTTTCAACGCCCGATATTATCAAGGTATCCACGTCATTGATTGGCATGTCGCCTTTCGCCACGTTTATTACCTATAACAAAAAACGAAAAGTGCTTTATGCTCTACATGCTAGCGATAACACTGTAAGGTTTTTAAGGCCTGCACTGAGAATAAATCCACAACAAACTCGGCCTTCTGGTCAATCTCCACATTTTCAGAACGATCGATCTCCATAAATAGGTTGACTATATTCAGGTCGACTGAGCAAAACCCTTTTTGAAGAAGTTCTTATTTCGGATTAAGTGAATTAATCTAACGTCCGCAAGTACAGTGAAAGCTCGCTGTTCAATCTTTATGGTTTCAACGCCCGATATTATCTAGGTGTCCCCACGGTAACACTGTAAGGTTTTCACCACTTCCCGCCACAATTTTCAAACTTCAACGCCTGGCAATGATATGTAATGACAGGTTTATCGCCGGCAGTGCTAAACCATCGCGTTTGTTATAAATTACCTGTATTTTAATATATAATTCAAGCAGCTAGCGGCAGATCGGTGTAATTTACTATAATATATAGGTATACGATCTCAATAGTCAAGCCAAAGTCAAAACATCTTTATTTCACTTAGGCCTAACGTACAGGCTCTTGTAAAACGTCAATATGATTACTGTCGCATACGTATGGTGATAACAAGACGATTTAAAACTAAGTTTACGAGGGTTCCAACGCGCCCTGCACTGAGAAGAAGCCCGCAACAAACTGGGCCTTATGGTCAATTTCCACATTTTCAGAACGATCGATCTCCATAAATAGGTTCACAATAGAGAGCTCGACAGACGCAAAACTCTTTATGAAGGCGTTCTTGTTTCAGGTTAAGAAAATTAATCTAATGTCCATAAGTATAGTGAAAGCCCGCTGTTCAATCGTTACGGTTTTCGCTCCAGATATTATCAAGGTATCCAATTAATCTAATGTTCTTAAGTAGTGAAAGCTCGCTGTTCAATCGTTAAGGTTTCGACGCCTGATATTATCAAGGTATCCAATCAATCTAAAGTTCTTAAGTACAATGAAAGCTCGCTGTTCAATCGTTAAGGTTTCGACGCCTGATATTATCAAGGTATCCAATCAATATAATATTCTTAAGTACAGTGAAAGCTCGTTGTTCAATATTTACGGTTTCAACGCCCGATATTATCAAGGTATCCACGTCATTGATTGGCATGTCGCCTTTCGCCACGTTTATTACCTATAACAAAAAACGAAAAGTGCTTTATGCTCTACATGCTAGCGATAACACTGTAAGGTTTTTAAGGCCTGCACTGAGAAGAAAACCACAACAAACTCGGCCTTCTGGTCAATCTCCACATTTTCAGAACGATCGATCTCCATAAATAGGTTTACTATATTCAGGTCGACTGATGTGAAACTCTTTATGAAGACGTTCTGGTTTCTTGTAAGGTATATTAATCTTACGTCCTTAAATTCTGTGAACGCCCGCTGTTCAATCTTTACGGTTTCAACGCCCGATATTATCAAGGTATCCACGTCATTGATTGGCATGTCGCCTTTCGCCACGTTTATTACCTATAACAAAAAAAGAAAAGTGCTTTATGCTCTACATGTAAGGTTTTTAAGGCCTGCACTGAGAATAAATCCACAACAAACTCGGCCTTCTGGTCAATCTCCACATTTTCAGAACGATCGATCTCCATAAATAGGTTAACAATACACAACAGACGCAAAACCCTTTTTGAAGACGTTCTTGTTTCGGGTTAAGAAAATTAATCTAATGTCCTTAAGTACAGTGAAAGCCCGCTGTTCAATCGTTACGGTTTTCGCTCCAGATATTATCAAGGTATCCAATTAATCTAATGTTCTTAAGTAGTGAAAGCTCGTTGTTCAATCGTTACGGTTTTCGCTCCAGATATTATCAAGGTATCCATTTAATCTAATGTTCTTAAGTAGTGAAAGCTCGCTGTTTAATCGTTAAGGTTTCGACGCCTGATATTATCAAGGTATCCAGTTAATCTAATGTTCTTAAGTACAGTGAAAGCTCGCTGTTCAATCGTTAAGGTTTCAACGCCCTATAATATCAAGGTATCCACGTTATTGGCATGTCGCCGTTGTTCAATCGTTAAGATTTCGGCGCCTGATATTATCAAGGTATCCAAATTAATCTATTGTTCTTAAGTACAGTGAAAGCTCGCTGTTCAATCTTTATGGTTTCAACGCCCGATATTATCAAGGTATCTACGTTATTGGCATGTCTCCTTTCGCAACGGTTATTACCTAAAACAAAATACGAAGTGTTTTATGCTCTACATGCTAGCGTTAACACTGTAAGGTTTTCACCACTGCCCGCCACAATTTTCGAACTTCAACACCTGGCAATGATATGTATTGACAGGTTTATCGCAGGCAGTGCTATACCATCGCGTTTGTTATAAATTACCTGTATTTTAATATATAATTCAAGCAGTTAGCGGCAGATCGGTGTAATTTTCTATATTCTTGTACCTCTTTATAACAGTTTGCCAGGTAGTGGGGTCAAGAAATTAGTAGGCAAGTGTGCCTAGGCATGTTCTTTATATTGTTAACTTTCGGTTAGGATAAAATTCGACGTGTTAACAGACCGGTGGAAAACTGAAAAAATATATTCATTAATTTTACATACCTGGGTCAGGATTTTTCCCGGCAAGCTTAGGGTAAGAAAGGGTATTGCCGGTCACTTGAGAAAAATAAAACACAAATTAGGGAAGAATCAACTTTTTATTAAAACTCTTGTAATAACATTTAACTTTAAGTATTTTAATATGATAATCACAAACAATGACACCAATTATTTTAATATTTTTGGCATAATAAACGTAGAAAGAAAAAAGTGATTTGACCGCCATTACCCGACATAGTGTGTTACCGGTCGGTAAGATGACAATGCCGGTCAAGCTTTTAGCGATGAAAATCGCATACATAACCTTCAGGAGAATCGTAGCCCGTGCACTCCGCGTGCGCCCAGAGCCCACACAGAATGCACCTGTACCAAAGTTCATTATTCCGGCCATAATCGGTGCAAATCACACACTTTTCAAGATCTTCGAAGTCGGTATCGCTATCATTGCGTACGTCTATCATGTCAATTTCAGAGTCTTTAGCTGGTCTTTTCTTTGCCTTCTTCGTTTGTAAATTTGCTTTGGCATCTTTGTTTTCTTTCTTCTGTTTCCTAGTTTCTTTCTTCTCTTCCTTTTCTAATAATGCTTCTTTGTTAGGTTTGCTGGTAAGAACTTTTGCATGCTGTTTACGTGAGGCTTGCAGCACTTTCCTATCGTGTAAGATTTTTTTGGAACTGGTAAAAGATCTTTACGGTAAATCCTGAAATGGAGGGAACGGGATTATTATATATTGATTGCGAAGTTTGAGGAGTTGGCATTGGAGTTATCTGGGTGCTATCGCTGAGAAGCGATGGTGAGTCTGGTGCTGATAATATGTTGAGGTCTGTGGTTGATGGGATAATTTGATCCGGAGTTATGTCGTCCCGTACGAAACGCCGGCACACGTGCTACTACGGTGCACCGAAGTGTCGGATCAACGCGAGACCTACTTGGGCTCCTCAGCAACACTCCAAGATATCCTGTGCGACCTGGGAGGCCTCTTCGGATTCTGGAGTGAGCTCGGCTGACTGGAGTAATCCGGCGAGGACCCGCATCGGCGACTCCACGCGCAACGGACGAAGAGATTTCGGCCAACCGCGGAAAAGTCCCAGGAGAAGAAGAAAGAAAGAAAGAAGAAAGCATGTCGTCCCGTTCACGTCTCTCTTCTAATGTCATTGCCAATTCACTGCTATTCAAAACTTCAGCAGCTAGAAAGTCTTCCTCAGTGAATACATCTGGGTTTAGGGGATATATGCCAGTAGCAGCGAATCCTGCTTCAGCTTTTGGTATGGTGGCAATCTTTTGAAATGCTTTTCTGCAAAGCGAGGCAATATCGTTTTGTGTGATATTTCGTCCCAATTCATTTTTCATCAAAAGATTGCACTCCTGTCTAAAGGCAGCTTTGAATGGTCCATAAATGGAAACATCCAAGGGCTGGATTCGATGTGATCCATGTGGTGGCAAAGAAAGCATCACTATGTTGTTCTTTTTGCAAAACTCATAAGATCTCAGTGAGATGTGACTACAGTGATTGTCCAATATGAGCAAAATAGGTTCAGTCTCGGATGGTTTTGTAAAATTTGCGAAAAATTTCAGCCAATCTACAAACAGTTCTTCGTTTATCCAACCGTTTTTGGAGCATCGATATATAGCACCACGTGGACCATCGTTCTCTAATGCCGGTGAATGTCTCTGGCCAGCAAATGTTATCATTGGCGGAGGGTAAACTCCAGTAGCACTTACTGCGCAAACAACTGTGACATTCTTTCCTCTTTCGCCAGAGGTTATGGAACCTACACGTTTTTTACCTTTTTCTGTTATGACTACTCAAGGGTCTTGGACTGAAGAAATTCTGGTTTCATCAACGTTATAAATATTTCTCGGTAAAAAATTATATTTTTCCATCAACTCCCCAAGCAGCTTAAAAAATAAATCAACTTCATCCTTGTTGAAAGCAGTGGCGCGATTTAAGCTTGTGCCTTCAGATTTACGATTAGATAATTTGTTTCTTTTCATGAAACTCTTTAACCAGTCTCTTCCAGCCATGCCCAGGTTTTCATTAAAGTTGTGCTTCAAATTATTTTTAACAGCATACTCATAGGCCATCTTTCTTACTTGATTTGAAGTACACCCATAAAATATCTTACCGAGGTATTTAATTTGGTTTGCCATTTCCTCTTCTTGTTCTTTCGTGAACACTGGATTCCTTCCCATTGATGGAAATTTCAGATTCTTTGTTTTTAATCTCTCTTGTAGGGTTGAAAACGGGATACCAGTGGAACGCGCTGCTTCTCTTACTGGTGTCCCTTCATCGACAAGTTTGAATGCCCTTGTTAAATCACATTGGGTCCATTTTACCTTCAACCCTTGGCTCCTGTTCCGAGGCATCCCAAATAAAAAAATTCAAAGATTACCATTGAATATAGAAAAAAATACATTCACGAATATAAAACAAAAACTGAAATTTCAAAATAATTTTATTCAGGACTATAAAAAATTAATATACAAAATGAAAACTTAATTAACATTTAAACTAAAAAATAAATAATTTATAGACTATAAACTAGGTTATAAATTTAAAACCTCATCGAATCCATCGCAACGAGGCATGGTACCCAAGATACTGGCAGCATTGCCTCTTTGGATGGCCAAACTAATACGTTGGCCAAGGTAGCTGCCAGCTCTTGGATCCCCAGTAGACTCGCTAACTCTCTTTGAAATTTCTTCAAAAAGAGCTCGAGCCCCCGGGCCCCACGGCCCCAGAGTCTCCACACCAAAAGGCGCAAATATGAAAATCTTGTCAAGAGATTCATATTTGCGTCCCTTGGCCCGTTCGGCACTAGTAGCCGCAGCCCCCGCCATAGACGAGGTCGCCTCAATGTGGGACGCAGCCAGGGTGTCAGCACAAGTTGCGTCCCAAACAAGCGACCTCCCTAAACGCCAGGGAACAAGCGTCATCCCATCGGGTCTCTTGCCATCACCACGCGCCAGACCAGTTGGTTCTAATACAGCTGGCACGTGGGCGGTAGCAAGAGACCTCCGGATGATGTCGTTAAGGGCACTATGGCGGTGGAAGCGACCGGCACTTTTGGGACAGGAGAGACCATGGTGACCGTAGGAATCAACGCTCTCGCCGCAATGGCATCGATGAGGTTGAATGATGCTTGCGCATAGCCTTAGACCGATTAAAACTGTTAAAGTGGTATGGTCTATTAATGTTCCCAGGTTGGCAGAAGGGAGAGCATGGAGCCAGTAGCCGGACTCTTTAGCAGAGACAGCGAGAAGGCGGGCTCTGTCTTTTTTTGAACTCGCTTGTGCTAGTAATGATTCAAAAGTTTTTCTGCAGACGATGTCATCCCACTGTCTCTGCGAAAGAGGAGAAATCGGCAGCAGATTTGGACTTATCACAGACCATTCGTTCCTTGCCTCTGCCAAGCACGACACCTCGATGGATCCCAAGCAGG
Organism: Coenonympha arcania; assembly: GCA_036785405.1. Lineage (NCBI taxonomy): Eukaryota > Metazoa > Arthropoda > Insecta > Lepidoptera > Nymphalidae > Coenonympha > Coenonympha arcania. The sequence goes on from CM072076.1 coordinate 11,111,832, forward strand.
GAGAAATAATTTTTCCAAAAAGAGAATGTGTGCTGTAGACAGAGGAAAGGAAAGAAGGTAGTGAAACACTGGAAATTTTTCGGAAAACAAAAACTGTTTTTGAAATCTAAAAAAAAATATATTCTTGTATACGTGACTTGCGGGTAATACCGGTCAGAGTGACCGGCATTGGCCACTCGTGCCCTTTTGAGGTTATTGACAAGTAACGAAAAAAATAGGCGTAAATTAATTAAAATCTAAATTGAAATGCATAGTAAGATCATAAATAAGCAACAATAATTAGAGAAATTAAAAGAAATACTAAATAAAGGACACTCACGTCTTAAGTTGTGCGATAAAAAATCCTATCCTATACCTTTAAACGAGCAATTTTTGTATATATATATATATATTTCTATATTTCTATATAATCTGAATCGCGGAAACGGCTCGAACGATTTTCATGAAATTTAGTATACAGGGGGTTTTGGGGGCGATAAATCGATCTAGCTAGGATTCACTTTTAGAAAATGTCGAATTTACCAAAAAAAATATGAACCCTGCTGCCATCTATTGGCAACCGAGCAAAGCTCGGTCACCCAGATATTTAGAATAAAATGTTGCAAGACCCCCTTGCTAGAATAAAATGGCGCGCAATTATCACACGTCTCGTTCTCAGCGACGCGCGATCGGAACTGAGCGGGGGTTGGTGCCGCGATTAGGGCTTGCAATCCGGATAGTGATTTTTGTACTATCCAGATTATCCGGATAGTAAAAAAAGAACGGATATTGCAAGCCCTAGCCGCGATGCAGGGAATGACTATTCCACCTTTTTATCACATGTGTAAACGAAGTAGAAGTTTGCTGACCGGCACCTGACCGGTGTTGTCATTTGACCGGTAATGCCCCGTTTTACCCTATTATAGGCGTGTTCCTGTTAATGAAATTTTATAAAAAAAAACTACCTGACCCGGCAAACGTTGTTTTGCGATCAGGGGAATGAAAAATAGATAACAACCTACTCTAAGATCAATAATAAATTTGCAATGTATGATCACTGGGATCATACATTGCAAATTTCATAACAATCGGTCGAGCCGTTTCAGAGGAGTTTGGTACCAAAGATTGGCGAGATAATTTTATATATTATATTAGAAAGATATGTTTCATCTAGTTAACAGCTCGGTGATGTATGGCCGGCTCTCCTACTAGTAGTTTTATTTGAATGTGAGAAATTCATTCAAGATTTCGGTACCTAAATGTTATGTAAATGGTAGCAGGACAGATTAATTTGTTTTGCTGTAATCCGCTACTTGAAAAGATTCTGTATGGTACAATATGCAGGAATACTGCAACTGCAACATCTCCTGAGGATGTCCCGGTTCGGGACGAAACGTGCGTCGAAGAAAGAGTTGGAAAATTGTGTGGGGTGTTTCATGTGGGCAGTAGTATAGACTGGGTACGGTTGTAACAATTGTTCACTAATTTTTCACAGCACAGCTATTACAACTGCAAACAACCACCAAAGCTTTTGAAATGAAAGCATGCTCATTTGTCTTCGAATTAATATCAAATCAAGAGCTTAGGCAAGAAAGTTTAGCAGGAATAGGTCATTTTAAAGAATGTGTGCGATTGTTACTACCGACCCCATACCAGGGGCGGTTGTAACACCCATGGGGGGCAGTTGTAACGGTCAAAAATAATATATAAGTTGCTCATAATAAATCAGTTTTATTCATAAAAAAATAACAAAATGCACTTACTACAAATTAACAATATTTAAGGCCCATTTAAGTAGTCTTTTCAGATAGTTATTAGAACTAAACTAAAATAGATCAACAGAAATAATAAAGTATTTTAATCGAATAGATACTTTTATAATCAAACTAACCAAACAAAAGTAATCTAGTAATAATTATAATTAAACAAAGTTAGTCAACAAAATCTGAGGTTATACAAAATAGTTTTTTTCAATATTTAATCAGACTCATCGCAATTATGGCATATATAATATCTATCTCCATCAGTACAAGCTACGTGAGACCATTGTTTGCAACGTCCTTGACACTGAATCCAACTCTCTCCAGACCGACTCGCAGAATACGTCTCTAGGCAAAGAAGGCAATAATATTCTTCTTCTTCTGATGATTCTGGAGGTGTATTAGCCTTTTCCTTTCCCTTTCCCTTTATTTGTGTTTCCAGGAGATGATTCTAGAACTTTTTTCTTCGTTTGTTTATTTTTCAATCGTTTTTGTCGCTCTTCATAATCTTTTCTTACAGCTTCCTTTTCAGGAGTATCTGTGTAGATTGCTGACTTTTTGGTTTTTCGACTCCTGTTTCCTATTTTTCTAGGAGGAGCTTTAGGGTAGGGCCGTAATGCCTCAGGCGAGAACACAGACTGGTTGCTTGTAGACGGACGAGGTTCTAATTGCTGACACATAACAGCTTCACAGGGAGAGATGTCTGGTTCCCGATCGAGTGTAACAGCTTGCGACTCCTGGTTAGCTTCTAGAGATGTTTGTCTGGGCGGCGTTTTTGCTGCTTGGAGCTCAACGATTTCACGTGGTGTAGGTAATTGACTGTCAATTTCAAGATTGGCTGGACGTACTATGCTGTTTGAATCCCTGTTAGCCAATGTAGGCTGCAAAGGAGATTGTTCAGTTGCTGCTCTATTTTCGAAAGGTGTACCCGCATTCAATATGGAAGGTGATAGAGGTGGGGTTTCATCATCAGGTGCAAGTCTAATGTTATGCTGATTAGAAGTGATCACCTCTTCAGTAGCATTTGGATTAGGCCTGTCTGTCACGAACGATGGTGCAAAATCAATTTCTTGGAATAAGTTGCGGTTGAATGGGAAAATCCCTGTCTTTCGAAATCCGGCCTGTATATTCGCCTGAGTAAGAGCAAGTGGCATTGCGGTGGTTATAATACTCGGTATGTCATATATAGTCATAGTCTTGCCTGGATGGTTTCGCATCCAGGCGTCACAGGCAGTATTAATGGCTTTTTTGAAAGGCCCATAAACCGATCTATCCAACGGTTGTAGTTTGTGTGAGCAGTGGGGCGGAAATGACAGTAATACTATTCCATTCTCCTTACAAAAGTCTAAGGAGTTGATATGTATATGTGAGGAATGATTGTCTAGCACCAATAATACCTTATGCGATAGAGAGGCATTCGTATGTTTTTGAAAATGTTTAAGAAATACAATAAATGTATCATCTTGCATCCATCCTGATGGATTGCCGGTACCGATAGATCCCACTGGTCCGTCTCTAATGAAATGCTCTTGATATCTAATTCGAGGAAATACGAACATAGGCGGAATGGCGTTGCCCAATGCGTTAGCTGCAAATGCTAGTGTGACCAAAGTGCCTCGTTCGGCAGAGGTTAGTGCGCCCACCTGCCTTGTGCCACGTCTTGCAACAACTCTGTCAGGCTTCTGCACTGTGGTAACACCAGTTTCGTCGACATTATATATGTCTTGAGGTTCAAAGTGGTCGCGATCCATAACAATCTGAAGATTATCATAAAACGCATTGACATTATTTCGGTTGAAACTGGTCGCTCTAGACAAACTAGTGGCTTGAGCAGCGCGCACAGATAGTTCGGGATTTCTCTTCATGAATGAACGAAACCACTCTTCTCCAGCCATTTCATTATCCTGCCACTTGGAAGGAGCGTTTAAATTGTATTTTACGGTAAGTTCAAAGGCCATCTTTCTTACCTCTTTTGTGGAGAGACCAAAATATATGTCTGCGCAACGGATCAGGTACTTTGCTAATTGCCGCTCTTGGTCTTCGCTAAAAACTCTGTTATGAGCTACATACCCCATGCTAACATTTTCAACCTGTCCTTGGTCATCTTCATTAGCTGCTTCCATCTTTCGCTTGTATCTCAAAAGAGATACATAGTTAACGCCGTATTTCTCTGCAGCTTGCCTTAAAGAAGCCCCTAATTTAACTTCATCGTAAGCGTTGTTGTACGACAAAATGTCACTTTCACCTCTCGAAGTCTTTCTTATGCGTTTCCTAGGCATCTGCAATACAAAAATATTATAAAATTAATGTTACAACCGTCCCCATGAAAATCGTTACAACCGTCCCCACCCTCCCATTTTGATAATAAGTCTGTCATAAGCACGAGTTAGCATAACCTATACAAAAACAAATGAGCTTATTTTAATCTCTGAAATACGACGATTACATAAGCACATTTCGAAATACGATACTTATAATAATATTTAAGCTATATCATAAAGAAATACGTCAAAAAAACTTACTTTTAGTTGACAAAACACAATAGGCTTCCCTGTAAGCGTTATTACTGCGCGAGAGGTGACGCAACACTGGCGATCGTGTCGAGACCTGTAACCCGCATGCCCCTCCCCTTTTACCCCTCACCTACCGTTCATAGCTTCGACGATATTTGCGTTGTTACAACCGTACCCTGTTACGACCGTACCCAGGCTACCCTATTCCTGCACATTGTACCATACAGAATCTTTTCAAGTATCGGATTACAGCAAAGCAAATTAATCTGTCCTGCTAATTATGGATTTCCGCAAAATAACGCCTGTAAATGAATGGCAATTCATTATTTAAATGGTAGCATTGTTTTGAATAAAAATGTATAATAAATGCCTAAATTATACTTGCTTAGCTTGGTTATTCATACTTCGTTTGACCAAAATGCTGGCCTCTACTTTGCCGAAAGAATTGGTTATTTTCCTACTTTTGAATTTGATAAATATTATTACATACTTTATTACTAGCTGACCCGGCAAACGTTGCTTTGCCTTATAATTTTTCTCACTTAGGGACAAAAAATATTGATAACAACCTGCTTCCCAGACCTGATAATATTGAAAATTTCATTACAATCGGTCCAGCCGTTTCGGAGGAGTTTGGTAACAAAGAAAAGCGAGACAATTTTATATACCTATTTGATTATAAACTAGGTTAAATACAATGACGTACCTACGTTGAAAAAAAATTAAAATCCAAAAAAGATTTACAAAGTTACAGGCATTTTAATTTTGGAGTGAGAGGGTCTTCTGTGCCTTTCTCGCAAAACGAAAATTTGTATGGAGCCGCACCAAGCTACTACGGCATTCGTGAGGTGTGACGTCACAATTTGATATCGCTATCTCTGTCTAATCAGAAATATTTAAATGCTTGTAAATTTTTTGTTACTTATTTTAGTTTTTAAGTGTTTGTTATTATTTTTATCCTAAGTTTATACTTATTAAAGTGATAAAAAAAATCGGATACCCAATTATTATTATCGCGATACGAGGCAATGGGGCCAGCATTTTGGAAACAATTCCCTATGACAGCGGTCTACTAGGTAGATTAATTTATTTTAACATTTTAGATTAATATTTAGTTTTATTTATTTTTATACTATATAGGCTAGCGCTTGATTGTGATCATACCTGATGGAAAGTGATGATACAGTCTAAGGTGGAACGCGCTTGCCTAGAAGATGTCTATTCACTCTTGACTTGAAGGCACCTGGGTTGTAAATGGCAGGAAAGACACCGCCTGGGAGGGTATTCCAGGCCTTCGCAGTGCGTATCAAGAACGAGGAATCAAACCACTTCGTACGCGTCTTTGGTACGTCGACTATGTATGGGTAGAAGCCTTTTCGATGCCTTGCCGTTCTATTGTAGTTTTTAATTTAAGTTAGTTTAACTTAGTGAAATAAATTTTATCAAACTTCAATTTAAGGTTAAACGTACAAGTCTGCCTGTCAAATTCAATCGGACTGGAGTGGAAGGTCGCGGGTTCGATTCCCGCCACGTGCCACTTTAAAAATTGTAAATTGACTTAGGTCTGGTCTTATGGGAGAATAGCAACGACGCATAATTTAAACGTTCCGGTGCGATGCTGTGCAAAATCCGTTAGGGGTTAGGTACCTACTTTCTCCTAACAATTTAGTACAGGCCTACATCCATAAGTTAACTTTGTTAATTTGTAAAATCAAATCAAAATAACTTTATTTCAGATAGGCCTAACGTTAATATGATATTTGTCGCAAATGTATGGTAACTTGCAATGGACTAGGGAACGGTAGGTAGGTGTTTATATTAATTTTTCTTTTCTTATACGTAATATTCGTTTTAAATAAGAATATGGCATTTTTAGTTTTTCTCTATCTCATGAAATAGCTTAGCTATATTTTTTTTAACGATTCGTAGAAAACCTTAGTGAGATCCGAGTTAAAACGTGTCATAACTTTTTAAATATAATAAGTAGGTACCTTTATCGGATAGTAGTATAATAAAGCTTACGTACTTATTTATAATCATGAGATTTTTCATTAAAGATGATAAAAAACATTTATTTTTTTCATTTTTCCCAAGCTCATTCAACTAGCAAATAATTTAGCAATTTAGCGTTCAGGCGCGATGTTGTGTATTATCAGAGGTTAGTTTACTTACCAAGTTAGTAAGATAACATCTGCTGCATCGTCACGTACCATCAGGTGAGATCGCAGTCAAGTAGGTACCTATACTCTGTTCATTCGTTTATTTATTTTTTTGACACATGAGACAGATATCGCAATAGCCGGGGACTAGAGAGACAAACGTATAGTGTTCTCTCTCTGGGTCCCCGGCTATTGCTATATCTGTCTCATGTGTCAAAAAGAAAATAAATGAATGGACATAGATAATAGTTTGTATAGTGTGTTAATAACGATACAAGTAGGTACCTACTATGTGTTAGACGATAAATAAATACATTATGTAGGTAGGTAGGTACCTACCTACTACTTTTTGATTAATAATAATTTATTTGCTTAATTACTTTAATTAAGCCCAATAAGAGTCCCTAAATGTAACTTAAGTACTATTATACTATCTTACTTCGGCACTATAAAGGCCGATTTTTCAATCGCCAGATACCTACCTACCTACTCGAGTAAATAAGGAATAAATATGACGTTTTGCTTTTGGCAGATTCTGTACCTATGGCAGTTTCAAATTTATTCCTCAGATAGTCTAATTGGTGATCGAAAAATCGGTAGGTAATAAGTAAATAAACTAGTTATAACCTTTTTAAAACCGAAAAAAGAGATCCAGTATTTTGTATTGAGAGGGGCATTCATAGGGAAAATGGGTGGTTCAAAATGATCTACAAGACCTACACCTAAATCCGCTTACGCGACGTTAGGTACCTACTTACCTACCTTTAGAGAGATGACAATTCTTTGGAAGAAGTGCTGTCTCTTTTCAACCGTACCGTAATGTAAAAGATAGCATTATTATTATTAAGGCCTATCCGCACTCGCACGCGAATCGCGACGCGAAGCGCGGCGCGAATTGGAGCAAGAACTGCCAACAGTCCACACTCGCAGAGGTTCGCGCCAGGCTCAGTATAGTTCGCGCTCCTTGACGCGTATGCACGTCAAGCATTTAATATTTAATCTTCCAATTTTTCTCAATTAATCATCATAAAGAGTTTATGTGTAGTCGGTTTGGCAGTCAAACCACTACAGCAGCTGCGGGGCAGCTACTTTGCGCTTTGGCAATCGCTATCTTTCAATCGTAGTCTTTATTAAAAAATTGGTTGCCTGTAAAGTCGGTTTACTGACGATAGTTGAACGTGATAACGTCTTCTTTGTCGCTCGTTCCGCGCTCGCGAGGTAACGCCGCATGAGCGAGGTAACGACGGTAACGCCGTATGAGTCATGTTTTTTCGTGCGTGCAACCGGCTCTATCGATTTATAAGACGTTGTCACGTCAAAAAATTGGTTGCCTGTAAAGTCGGTTTACTGACGATAAATGAACGTGACAACATTTTCTTTGTCGCTCGTTCCGCGCTCGCGAGGTAACGCCGGTAACGCCGCATGAGCGAGGTAACGCCGGATGAGTCATGTTTTTTCGTGCGTGCAACCGGCTCTATCGATTTATAAGACGTTGTCACGTCAAAAAAATTTGGTTGCCTGTAAATTCGGTTTACTGACGATAGTTGAACGTGACAACGTCTTCATTGTCGCTCGTTCCGCGCTCGCGAGGTAACGCCGGTAACGCCGTATGCGCGAGGTAACGACGGAGGAGTCATGTTTTTTCGTCCGTGCAACCGGCTCTATCGATTTATAAGACGTTGTCACGTCAAAAATTGGTTGCCTGTAAAGTCGGTTTACTGACGATAGTTGAACGTGACAACGTTATCTTTGTCACTCGTTCCGCGCTCGCGAGGTAACGCCGGTAACGCCGCATGAGCGAGGTAACGCCGGATGAGTCATGTTTTTTCGTGCGTGCAACCGGCTTTATCGATTTATAAGACGTTGTCACGTCAAAAATCAAAACACAACCGTCCGTGTCATACTGAGCGACTGAGCTGCCCGCGAATGTAGAGTCTTGTCGTGTTCGCGTCGCGCTTCGCGCCTGCGAGCCCTTTCGGGACAAGTAACCGACAATTTTCGGGGAACACAGCGCGAACGAGCCGCGAAGCCGCGAAGTTTATGTGAATCGGATCTACACTCATGTTACGCGGGTGCTTCGCGCCTTCGCGCGCGGTTCGCACGCGAGTGTGTAGACGGCTTTAGACCTTAAACTTAGCGCTACATAGGAAGATAGGTAGGTATAATAAAATAAAATTTTATTTTAATGATTATTATAATAAAACTACGTAACCTAAGTTAACATAAGTAAATATATCTACCTAACTTCAGCTGGACTAATCATATGTATTTCTACCTAGGTACGAGTTCAGACAAGTCAATCATCAAGCTCGAGCCATCCCGAAAATCCATCATCAGTTTCGTGAAACCGCCGCGGAAACTCAAATTCGTGGTCGCGAAGAAGTTGCGGCAGAACATATACCAGGAGAACATAAAGGACATCCTCCTGAACACCAACGCGACTCCAATCCGAGGCAAGGGCGGCTTAGACTACACTTGCTGCTTCTGTCCCGTGCGTTTCCCAGGCCCTGAAGACTTAAAGACACACACAATCGAAAAACACGACGATAAAACCAAAGCGGAGTACCTAAAGGGCATCCCTGTGCAGAGTCTTTACATTAAACTGGACATAACCGACTTAAAATGCAAGTTATGCGGGCTGAACTTAGAAAATGTGGAAGATATGGTCAAACATTTAGAGTTAAAGCACGATAAAATGATCCAAAATAGTTTCCTGAAATATGTTGTGCCGTTTAAGTTCAATACGGATGGTCTGCGATGCGCGGTTTGCAAGCAACCGTTTAATAACATGAGGTTATTAATGGAGCATATGCATAGACATTACAGCAATCATGTCTGTGAAGTTTGTGGCGCAGGATTTATTAATAGGAAAACGTTCAGAGCGCATACCTTAAGGCACGATAAAGGCAGTTTCCCTTGTAAGGTTTGCTCCAAGGTTTTTGAAACGAGGATCCGGCAAATGGAGCACGAAAGGTCTGTCCACATTCATGGGAGTAAGAGAAGCAAGTGTAGCTACTGTGGGGAGAAATTTTCTGATTACACGAAAAAGAATGTCCATGAAGTAAAGGTGCACGGCGCTAAGCCAGTAGTTCTTGGTTGTCCGGGCTGTGATAGGGTTTTCGACAACCAGAGGTCTCTGACCATCCATTCCAAAACTTGTCACACGATGGAAAAGAGGAAATAAAGTGATTCTTATACATAATAGGTATTTTTATTTCCTACTAACCTACTCCGCCGTCCATCTGTCTTTTTTTATATTTTTTATATATTTTTTTTATATTAGGTATATAGGCTATTTGACTGTGATCACACCTGATGGAAAGTGATGATACAGTCTGAGGTGGAACGCGCTTGCCTAGAAGATGCCTATTCACTCTTGATTTGAAGGCACCCGGGTTGTAAGTGGCAGGAAAGACACTGCCTGGGAGGGTATTCCAGGCCTCTGCAGTCCGTATCAGGAACGAGGAATCAAACCGCTTCGTACGCGTCTTTGGTACGTCGACTATGTATGGGTGGAAGCCTTTACGATGCCTTGCTGTTCCATTTTATTCCATATAAGTTTGCACTTGACTGCGATCTCACCTGATGGTACACGGCTGAAGTCTCCCACCCGACCAGACCTGAGCCAATATAGATTATAAAAGTTCTAAAGTGGCCCGTGGCAAGAATCGAACCCGCGACCTCCCACTCGAATCCGAGCGCTCCGCCACTGGGCCAGGAAGGTCGTCAAAACTTGATAGTTGGACACTTGAAATTTTCACAGATGGCGTATTTCTGTTGCCGCTATAACATTAAGTAGGTAGATATTTAATGTTATTTCTTCTTTTTTAATTTTTTTATTCTGTGGTGTGCAATAAAGTGTTTATCTATCTATCTATCTACTTCAAAATAGAATAAAATAAATATTTGACGACCGAATGGCGTATATCGCTAGCAAACCTGCCGTCTGCGTCGGAAGTCGTGGGTTCGATTCCCACTACTGAAAAATGTTTGTGTGATGAGCATGAATGTTTTCCAGTGTCTGGGTGTTTTTCAATATAATACCAAATATATTCATGTATATTGATATGTATGTATATTTATTAGTTATCTAGTAGGTACCCATAAACAAACACTCTTTTCAGATCGCAGTCAAGTATTAACTTGTAAAGAGTAAAAAAAGTACGTCGGTGCCAGATTGCGATGTGTAATGCCCTGCGGGGCTAGACAAAGTAACAGTCGTTTGGCGTTAACGACAGTAGACAAAAATGTATGGACAAACCACGTGACGAATGAAAACAAATGAAAGCAGAATCTACTTTATGCTTAGCGTTGTTCAGTGTCGGCTGTCAATTGTCATGCGAAGTACGCTAGTTATCTACAAGATCCGTGTGAACGCCAGGGAGCGTTCAAATTGTCGTAGTCGATTATCAAACACAGCGTGTTTTCCTCTATTCGGTCACGTGGTTTCTCTACAGTCACGTGGTTTGTCCGTACATTTTTGTCTACTTTAGGTAGCGCCAAACGACTTACTTTGTCTAGTCAGGATATATATTTATTTTAGGGGTTTCCTTACAACAAACGTGTTATTTTTTTGCTAGTTTTTGCTCGATGATGACAACAGGTAAGTAGGCGCTAAAAATATCCATAGAATATTAACTTTAAAGCAGGTAGCCTATGTGATGTGTCAATCCAGGGTATAATCTACTTATCTCTATTCTAAACTTCAGCCAAATCGGTTCAGTAGTTGCGGCATGAAGGAGTAACAAACATCCAAACATTCACTTACTATATAGATCTATTGGATTTTTAATCTAATCCAATCCTCTAGTCTTCATCAATCTGATGGTCAGATTGATGAAGACTAGAGGATTGGATTAGTCTTAATCTTATAATCTTATAATAATATATATAAATCTCGTGTCACGATGTTTGTCCGCGATGGACTCCTAAACTACTGAACCGATTATAATAAAATTCGCACACCATGTGCAGTTCGATCCAACTTGAGAGATAGGATAGTTTAAATCTCAAATTATAGTCGCAATTTTAATTTATTAATATAACAAAAACTTTAGCCACAGCAACGCGTGGCCGGGTCAGCTAGTAATATATATAAATCTCGTGTCACGATGTTTGTCCGCGATGGACTCCTAAACTACTGAACCGATTATAATAAAATTCGCACACCATGTGCAGTTCGATCCAACTTGAGAGATAGGATAGTTTAAATCTCAAATTATAGTCGCAATTTTAATTTATTAATATAACAAAAACTTTAGCCACAGCAACGCGTGGCCGGGTCAGCTAGTAATATATATAAATCTCGTGTCACGATGTTTGTCCGCGATGGACTCCTAAACTACTGAACCGATTTAGTTAAAACTTCGTGAATATCTGTCATTTGGTCCAACTTGAGAGATAGGATAGTTTAAATCTCAAATTATAGTCGCAATTTTAATTTATTAATATAACAAAAACTTTAGCCACAGCAACGCGTGGCCGGGTCAGCTAGTAATAATATATATAAATCTCGTGTCACGATGTTTGTCCGCGATGGACTCCTAAACTACTGAACCGATTTAGTTCAAATTTCGTGAATATCTGTCATTTGGTCCAACTTTTTAACCCACGCGGACGAAGTCGCGGGCATCAGCTAGTAAAATAATAAAAAAGTACAATAGACGTATACCCTGGACAGGGCTGATGGCGTGAATAAATGCCGCCAGTTTATCGGTGCCAAAAATGCTTGTTTTACCACCAACAGTAAGGCCACGCTGTAGTTCGCTCAGCAGCCACCTATATAATTTTAAAAGATGGCGCTACTGTTTGCATCTACGAAAAAGGTTACGTAATTCGTTCGGATGGTCATATCCTGAGTTTTCTGATCAGGGGTAAGTACAGAAAAAAATAATAGAAAGAAACCACTTTTGTAACGTTTATTTTATGTAAAATTCAATAATACATCATAGTTGTTTTATATTGCACATATTTTACAGTTATAACATATTTTCACAGAAAAACACCAACTGACTTCAAACCGGGATACCATTCGGAAAATTCAAATTTTATATAATTTTTCGCTAATAAAGGGCTAATTATATATCGTAGGCTCAAGAGGAAACGATAATGGTCTTTTTTCCATACAAACGTTCTCGTCTGTTTTCTTTCTGGTTTATGAAGCAATGATTATTTACAGAAAAATAAATATCAATGTCTTCTATGTTTCTATGTTTTCGTTTTTTATAATACATTATCTTTAAGCGCTAGAAGCCTTACAAAATGCTCAAAATTGCCTATTTAGACCAGCGGGGTTTATTATCAAAAACGAAAACATAGAAACATAGAAGACATTGATATTTATTTTTCTGTAAAAAATCATTGCTCCAAGTTCATAAACCAGAAAGAAAACAGACGAGAACGTTTGTATGGAAAAATACCACTATCGTTTCCTCTTAAGACTGAGTTTTCTGAGCAATAACATGTATGTGGGTGCGGCTCACAAAAAATGTACCATAACACACTGGAAATTGTAACACACGATAACACACTGGAAATGCGTAACACACTGGAATTAATGTAAAGGTTAGTATCTATAATGGTAAACCCTTCGTGCGCGAGTCCCATTCGCACTTGGCTGGTTTCTCGACAAATTATATATTACTATTTTTTATTTCTAAATATATCAAGTTAGAATAAGCATTCTTGTAATGAATACTAAGCTTTATATTTTTCACGTGTGTTACGTCACACAACTTTGTAACACACATAACGCATGTGAAAACACACACATGAAAAAGTAACCTCAAAGTCATGTAGCAACTTCAAATGCAATATAATTTACTAAACAACTACATTATTCAGTCGTATCAAGTATTAACTTTATGTCTCTAGACTCCCAACAAACTATATCATTATTTACCATGAAAAATTAATTCCAAAAAGTCAAGAAAATCCAATGACGGACTCGTGACACACACTGAGTAGCATTTTTAAAGCAAACTAAGATGGCTGTCAGATCACTGACTTTACTATTTGATGGATGAAATGTTGCCAGACCAAAAAAAATAAGTGAAGTGTTTCTATTCATAATAAAAAAAAACTTACATGTATCAAACTGACTGATAACACACGTGAAATAAAATAGGGACATTTTTTAAATCCAACGTTTTTATTATTTTATCTGTATTAATATCGGTTTTTTGACGCATTATATGTAGATTCATTCCAATGCCATTGTTTAATAATGCGATGGGCCTCTAACTACAGGTTATATGATGAAAAATAATTTTTAATGATTTTTAGTCGGGGCTGGGACATTTGTTTTTTCTATGGAACTAAAAATTATTCCTACTGATTGCAAATGTTTTTGTTGTTATTATTAATGTTTTAACTGCTACATTGGCCTGATACTATTACAAGTGAATTGGAGCGTGTACAGATAACAGAAAATCTTTTCCTTGAATGAAAAAAAATACTTATTTCTTTTTTCAAAGTTAGGGTCACGAAAAATTTGGAAAAAGTACATTTTTTGTGAGCCGCACCCATGTATCTAAAAGTTTTTATAGTAGTGTTATTATCTCGCTGCAGACTCGGTCATAAATCATTCGAGTGTTTCGCTTTTGTTCTTTGTTGAGTTGTGCATTATGCAACAAAGAACAACAAAAGCGAAACACTCGAATGATTTATGACCGAGTCTGCAGCGAGATAATAACACTACTACAGTAAAACTTTGCTCAAAAATACGCATTTAGTTCATATTGGTTCCCGATAGCTCCAAATCTGGGAAAGTGCTAAATAAAATCTTTTGGCAACCAATAGAAGAATATGTATAACTAATTTAAGAAAATTGATAAATAAATCTAACCTAAAAGGTAAAAAAATAATAAATAAATAATCCTAACCTAACCTACTAAATCTAATCTCACCAATATGAAGTAATTGGGAATTTCCGAGCAAAGTTTTTATTAAAAACTTGTAGATTTTTATTAAAAACTTGCAGAGTATGCTCGCAAAATTCATTGCCAAAAACCTATAAGAACCTATAAGAAGTTAGTCTAATATTTTCGAAAAACCAAATAAAATTTGAATTTCGCGGCTTATACTTTTTCCATTCTTTTATTTTCTCTTTGACACATGAAACACTTAAAGCAATAGCGAGGGACTAGAAAGAGACAACTTTACCCTTATCTCTCTCTGGTCCCTCGCTATTACTATATGATCCTCAGATATGATCTGTTTCATGTGATTTCATATGTCGAAGAAAAATAAACGAAAGGAAATAGTATAGTAGGGCCGGAACACATCTGGGCGCGAAAATTCAAATTTTATTTAGTTTTTCGAAAACACTTGACTTATTATACATTTTTCAGGCTTCTGGCAGAGTTTTGTGAGCATAACCTAGCATCTACATGATTTTAACTAAAATTTATTTACACTTTGCTCAAAAACACTCATTTCATATGGTTCCCAATAACTCCTATCTGGGAAACTGCAAAAAATTATCTTTCGAGAACCAATATGAGGTGAATTTTTGATTAATTTGTTAATTGCTATAATTCATACAATATGCAATATACACCACCCACATAAAACAATTTATTTTTCAACACTTTCGCACGTTTCGTCCCGAAACCGGGACATCTTCAGATCTTCAAAACGAAATCGTAGTCTCTAAGATTTCATGTGGGTGGGAAAACCTGCATATTGCAATCGAAAAGATTATGTATGGTGCAATATGCAGGTAGTGCAATATGCAAGTAGCGGATTGTAGCAAAACAATCTGTCCTGCTATTTGTTATGGATTTCCGCAAAATAGGTAACGCAAGCTTCCATTTAACAATGTCTATGAAAAAAATGTAGATGTATTAATATTATAACTTTTATAAGCCTCCAATGTGTAGTCTAATATTTGCGAAAAATTAAATTAAATTTAAATTTAGCGGACGTTCTGTTAACCTTACAGGCTTTTTACAAATAAAAAATCAATAATTCATTACTTAATATTGTAAATAAATAAATAAACTCTTATTACTAAAGCTCAGCACATAACTAATACAAAGAAGAATCATCAGTAATATAAGTAAAAAAATCAATTTTCATAATAATATAATATTATGCATAACAATTAATCCAATTTTTTATTGTTTTGTTTGTTTTATTTTGTGATATTTTATTTGTGGTTCAAAACAAAGTTAAACATAAATAAAATAACATTTTTCTATATCTTACAAGTAATGAGATGCTGTAACTAAAAATTATAGAATGTATATTAATGTATTTATTGCTAGTATATTTATAATATATATTTCCCGAGCGAAGCAAGCTCTCAGTTTTAACTTGGGTGTGGTTTGTCTCTCTGTTAGATCGTTATTGCATTCGTTGGAAGGTGTGTGAAGCCTGACGCAACCAGCTTAAACTGATTAAATCGATCACAAAACAAATTTAAGCACTTTAACTTGAGTAGTCGGGGTCTTCTGTCCCTCTCTCGCAAAACATAGCTGCATACAGCTGTCTCTGTCTAATCAGAGACATTAAAATGCTAATAACTTTCCAATTAAATCACTTTTTTCACCATTTTACGTATAAATAATTCTAGTTTCAAAAAATAAATGAACAAAATTATATTTTGATTAACTACCCAATTCAACAAAATTTCGTTAATTGAACGCACCTAAACCCAAGCCATTAAGGGCCGATTTTTCAATCGCCAGATAGACATCTGAGGAATAAATTTGAAACATATGCCATACAAAATCTGTCAACACGTCATATTTATTCCTTAGTTAACGTTTATCTGGCGACTGAAAAACCGGCCTTAGGCGTTCTAATCCGGCTCATAGTCGACGTACCAAAGACGCGTACGAAGCGGTTTGATTCCTCGATCCTGATACGCATTGCAAAGGCCTGGAATACCCTCCCAGGCAGTGTCTTTCCTGCCACTTACAACCCGGGTGCCTTCAAATCAAGAGTGAATAGGCATCTTCTAGGCAAGCGCATTCCACCTTAGACTGTATCATCACTTTCCATCAGGTGTGATCACAGTCAAGCGCTAGCCTATATAGTATTAAAAAAAAAGTTCTAAGGCTGTATAAAATGGCGTTAAATCGAGTGCAACGGCTGAGGGATTCTCTCATCCAAATCTACTTTCCTTTCATGCACCTTCAAATGCCCTTTCAGCGTACACTTTTGCGTGAACGCACGTCCACAAACTGGACAGACAAACCGTTTGTCATTATTATGTATCCGCATATGCTCTCTTAACGTCTTCTTCCTCTGATACGACTTATTGCATATGCTGCATGCATGGATCCTTTCCCCATCATGCTTAATCATATGCATCTTTAGCGAATTCCGTGTATAAAACGCTAAATCACACCGATCGCATTTATGGTTCCTCTCGTTTAAGTGATCCCTTCGCACATGACTGGACAAATGTCCGGGAGTTATATAACTCTGCGTGCAGGCTTTACATTTATACCGCTTAAGTTCCTCGTTGTGGATCTCAGCTAAATGTTTTTGCCTTGCATAAAACGACGTTAAGGATATGTTACAGCGCTTACAAGCGTATCTGATACCGGATTTGTGCTCTTTGGACACATGGTTCTCCCTTTTGGTGACCCTATCGAAGACCGCATCGCAATATCTGCAAGGAAAATCGCCTATTTCGTGCGTCCGCATATGTCCCCTAAGCCTTGCTTTGGACGCAAACGCTTTCCCACAACTATCGCATATATGATTCGGGTAATGGACGTTCATATGAGTGTTTAGTCTGACGAAATTTAAGAAGGTCTTCTTACAAATGGGACAGTCCAATTGGTCCTTCTCTAGTTTGAACGGCAAATTGTTGTATCTACAACTGGAGTTGACGCAAGAGGTTATATGCTTTTTGAGGCTATCGTAATCAGATATTTCTGTCTTGCATATTTTGCAGCGTAGCTTTTGGGAAGATTTATAGAACGTTTGTAGATTTGAAGATAACATTTTCTTGAAGGCCAAAGATATGTTTGCTATGCTATGTTGCATTATGTGGGATTTAATATCGTCTAGTATTGTCGATTTTTCGGGGCATACAGCGCAAGAATAAACCTGATTTTTGTTGATTTTGAATGGAAATAACCCGGATTGCAACATTTGTTCTGTGTCTTTCAAGTCTGCCTGCTTCCTGCTTGAGTAAGAGGTTTTCTTCTTTGAAGTGGAGAACGTCTTCTTTCTGGATTTCTGTCTGGTCCGCGGTCTGTATTCCTCTAGCTCTTTCTTTATTATCAAATCGTTGAGAACTGAAAAAGAGAGAGTGTTGAAAATAATTAAAATTTACACCCAACTACATTTATATTGAAAAAAAAAACAATAATTTTTACTCCTTAGTATAAATAATGATAAAAAAATTGGTCAAGTGCGAGTCGGGCTTGCGCAATAGTGGTTCCGTATTATCAAAACCTAATAGTATTAAAATAAACTAAACACCTGTGCCTGCAAATCAACAAATCAAAAGCGAGCAAAATAAATATTTTTCTTAAAAAATATTTTGTTCTTTTTTTACTATTTATTGTTATAGTGACAACTGATGAGATACAGCCTGGTGACAGACGGACAGACAGTCAGACGGACGGACAGTGGAGTAGCTTAGTAATAGGATTTTACCCTTTGGTTACCGAACTCCAGAAAAGTCAGCTATAGTAGTGTTATTATCTCGCTGCAGACTCGGTCATAAATCATTCGAGTGTTTCGCTTTTGTTGTTCTTTGTTTATGCACAACTCAACAAAGAACAACAAAAGCGAAACACTCGGATGATTTATGTCCGAGTCTGCAGCGAGATAATAACACTACTACAGTCAGGCCATTCCACTTATCACGTGGCCGTCCCGGCTACAAGTACGGGTCCGGACCTCAATATTTCAGATGGTTGCCGCTCGCGGGAGTCGCGGGCCGAGTTGCACGCGCTAGTTCTGTACCTACGGTCTATTTTGCGCGCCGTCTGACTACGGCAGCCCTAGTACGTCGTAAGAGATAAAGTTAGGCGATAGAAAGAGACTACAACATTGCGTTTGTTGCGTGTCGATTTTGAGGGCGGGGCCAGGCGCTATTGCGAACTGAATTGCACTTTTTGTGTCGGCGCTAGAGTCGCTATTTCTTTAAATCATCGTGCGGAGTGAACCTTCTGGTACTATTTAGTGTTCTGTGCTACAGTTCAATTTTAAAACGCATTGCAATAATTTTTGACAACCCCTAAAGCACGGTCGTACATTAACCTGTTACTACCTGTCTCTGTCACTCCCGCGTCAAAATAATGCGGTCACGCTCGCACAAATGCAATGACCCCGTCCTGTGCGAGCGTGACCGCATTATTTTGATGCGGGAGTGACAGAGACAGGTAGTAACAGGTTAATGTACGAAGTTCTTCGTGCTCCGCGACCGGACTTTAGTAACGGAAAGGTTGGCACGACGTCCGCCGGGCCGACCAGTGGAAGAAACGAAGAGAGGAGCTACTCACTGGTGTGGTCGTCGAAGTCGCTGTCATCGAGGGACTCCTGTTTGACATTTGAAAACACCAGCCGCTCGTTATCTGGAAACGGAGACATGAAGATTTTATATACGTAGTTTACATGTGTGTATGTGAGTGCGCTTGTGTCGGTGTGTAAGTATGTTTAAGTGTAGATGCGTGTTTAGGTGTGTACGTGTATGTGTATTTGTGTGTGTACGCGTGTGTAAGCGAGCATATATGCGTGAGGATGTGCGCGTATGTACATGTGTATGTGTGTGTACTGTGTAGTGTGTGTACTGTGTAGTGTGTTTAGGTGTATAAGTGTATGTGTTCTTTGTGTGTGTACGCGTGTGTTAGCGAGCATGTATGCTTGAGGATATGCGCGTATGTACATGTGTATGTGTGTGTACTGTGTAGTGTGTTTAGGTGTATAAGTGTATGTGTTATTTGTGTGTGTACGCGTGTGCATGCGAGCATATATGCGTGAGGATGTGCGCGTATGTACATGTGTATGTGTGTACTGTGTAGTGTGTTTAGGTTCGTATGTCAGGTGTTTTTGGGTGTACATGTGTATTTCTTTATGTGTGTGTACAAGTGTGTGTGTGCATATATGCGAGAAGGCCTGCGCATGCATGTGCGTGTCTGTGTATGTTCTTAAAACCTAAACGCGATCTACTGAACCGATTTAGCCGAAATTTTGC
Organism: Coenonympha arcania; assembly: GCA_036785405.1. Lineage (NCBI taxonomy): Eukaryota > Metazoa > Arthropoda > Insecta > Lepidoptera > Nymphalidae > Coenonympha > Coenonympha arcania. The sequence goes on from CM072076.1 coordinate 11,131,408, forward strand.
AATTGGAGCAATAAAGTTGGGAAAACAGTCAGGAGGTGCGACATAGAATACAACAAGCGGCTTGTTCCCTATTTTATTGCATCGCGGGCAGCGACATATCGCGACGACTATACGTTTGGTACATTACCTGAGTCGTTGTCGATGAAGTTGTCGTTCGACAGCCCGATGGCGGAGGCCAGCTCCTTCTTCACGTCCCTTAGGGACCTCTTCTTTGTATCTGCAATGAAACAAACTCTTCTTTAAGACACCCATTATCTACATCTACACTATCTACACTAATCTACACTAATATTATAAAGAGGAAAGATTTGTATTTTTGTATGTAACGAATAAACTCAAAAAGTACTGGACCGATTTTAATAATTCTTTTTTCATTAGAAAGCTACATTATCACTGAGTAACATAGGCTATATTTTGTACTAGATTAGTATAGAAATCTTTAGAAATTCCTATTAAAACCAACCGAAGGTGTAAAAAAATTAGCCATAAAATGTCTTTCATCGCATACGCTGCCAAGAGTATTAATGATAGGACAAAAAAATGTTCGACAATATTATAGAATATATCAATATCTAAAAAAAACTTCGCGAGACCATGTGTCTAACTATTGTAGTTACGTCACTATAACTACTTTTTACATTTAACAAATTGATAGAAATGCCGATCAAAATCAGACCGTGTTATCCATACCATATATAAATTTTTATCCAAATAAATAATATAATATTCAACAGCAACAGCTAGTATTATATAATATACCTCCACTTGGACAGACGCAATCAAGTAGCCCAGATGATGATCTGGGCTACTTGATTGTGGTAGTCCAAGTACTCAGTCAGTTTTTTACTAGTTTTTGATGCATCCATCAGCAACTTGCTCTTCAATATGGCCTTGTAGATGATGAGATACTGCACTATAGGAATGACCCTGTGTCAGTTCTGGAGAAAAGCAGTGCATTGCACTACTGGGATCAGCTGATCATTACTGACAGGTGATAGGTTCGCTGCCAATAGACATGCAGACTTAGTACTAGAAAAGTCTTAGCTCAATCACCACAATCATGCAATACAGTATACTTAGTTGTTGTATTACACTGTTGAATACACAAACATTATTTAGACAAAGTGAAGATTTGTCAAAATAATGTTTGTGTATTCAACAGTGATAAGCATGTTGTATTACATACATGGGCAGGATTAGTAGAGGTCCACTGTATTATTAAACTCAGATGTGCTTTTCCCATAAAATTTCAAATAAAATAACATGACTGTTGTGTTTCTCTATTTTGTGTGTTGCAACTAAAATATTAAACTGTTTCCATTTCAGCCTCTAGTTTTATCTGATGTGGAAAATAACCCCTTGGCAGGGCAGAGCAATGATGAGGACAACTATCATGTAGCTCACCAACCCAGCACATCAGGTGTATTACTTGAGAGTACAAATACATACCACAAAAAGGTAAAATTATATGTTTTATTGATAATCAGTCTAAATTAAGTATTTTATTCGATTTGAGAATATAATTGTATATAACTTCCTCACAATAAAATATAATAGTTATTAGAAAAACAATATTCATGAGTGTTAAAAAGTGAACAAAATTTACTTCTTGTATGTAAAAAAATTATACATAATTCCTTTTGCAGGTTGTTCCTATTCACAAGAAGCAGGAGCCTTCAGTGATACTAAAAGTCACAACATCGAAAACAAAGGGGAACATAGTGAATAAAAATGATTCTGTTTTATACAAAAAAATGTAGGCTGCAGTTAAAAAAATTTGCCGATTAAAAAACAAAATAAAAAAAATGAAATCAACATCCGTCCTCAACAGTCTCAATGAAAATGAGACAGTTCAAAATGTTATCAAGCATTTGACTCCTTCTTTTTCCCTGATCTTACAAGAGCTTACAATTACAAAACACAAAAAGAAAATATTGGGGAAGACGCTGGTCTATAGACCAAAAAATTATAGCACTGAGACTGTACAAAAGATCAGCAACTTGCTATCGCCTTCTGCGAAGACTTTGGTGTCTCCCAGCACCAAGTACTCTAAAAAAATTATTGAGCAAATTTGAATTCAAAGTTGGAGTAAACAAAAAAGTTTTTAATAGTTTAAAAAAACGAAACAAACGAAACAACCAGAAGACAGGGAGTATAATTATGTTGATATTTGATGAAATGGCAATAAAAAAACATTTATGGTACAATATAAAAGAACATGGACAGAATCGAGGGCTACCAGGATCACAGCGATTATGGAAGAACACAGCAAGACCAAGAGGCAACATATGCTCTTGTTTTCATGGTAGCCAGTATAAGGAAAAAGATAAAACAACCTGTGGCATTTTATTGCCACAAGCAAATGCTACTGCTGATAGGTTAGCATTAAAGAAGTAAGTTTGATTTGTTTTTACTTTTGTATAGAAACTATTTGGAAAGTTTGATTGAATCTAGGTGATTCGAAATGACTTTGTACCACTATTTTGGTGTATTTATATTTTGCTGTTGGTCAGAAAATGTATTCAATTTTTTTTTAGGTTTTACACAGCTGTTTTGATATAGAGATGAAAATATCAGCAACTGTGTGTGATATGGGTGGTGTCAACAGGAGAGCTCTCTCAATTTTGGGTGCTAGTAAAGACACCCCATACTTTAGTTTTGAAAACCATGAAGTGGTGGCAATTTTCGACCCACCTCATTTACTCAAGAGCTTTAGAAATCTATTCATGAAATATGATTTGAAATGTGTGACACATATCAGTTCAAACAACACCAAGGGACAGGGTAATGACTATTATTTTATTGATTCCAGTAAATAATATAGGTTGTCAAAAAAGGAGTAGAAAAAATGGTGTATTGTATTTATGTATATTGAATATTATGTATAATCCTCAGTTCTCTAGTACCCATAAAACAAGCTTTCGCATACTTTGGGGCTAGATTGCGATCTATATATTTATTTATTTATTTTCTGTTTTACTTCTAAATTAGTACTTGACTAGTTTTTTAAAATAGAACATGTATTTTGCAGGTATAGCTAAATGGAAACACATTCAAGATTTTTATGAAATTGATAACAATAACCCCAACTTTGTTTTTGCTACTAAACTGAAAAATGAAAACATCAATCCTAATAGCAGACAAAAAAAAATGGTTGCCTGTAAAGTCGGTAACGCCGCATGAGCGAGGTAACGCCGGATGAGTCATGTTTTTTCGTGCGTGCAACCGGCTCTATCGATTTATAAGACGTTGTTCACGTCAAAAATGCGGGTATATCTTGCTGCACAGGCCCTGAGTCACTCTGTTGCTGCGGGATTATATAGTAAAAAAATATCTGAAGGTACTATTTATATTTATTTAAACTTATTCGTTAAATTTTTGCCCACGGTTTCGCCTGCATTGATCTCCGGGTTTCTACTGTCCAAGGATAAAAAGAATCCTAAGTCTAAAATTGTTCTATTAGACTTTTATAAAAAATGTCTCTTGCATTATGATGAAAATGTAAAGTTTATTACTAATAGTGTATTTCATATTCGTGTAAAAAGATATTGTTCATTAAAGAATCGTTTATTTGTGGAACATGCCATTGCAACTAGAAAATTGAATATTAACACAGGGAAGTGCTTACGGTCTGCTACACAAGTGAACCGCAGATATATACGAACCACGCCATGATAAATTTGTGTACCTTATGGTAAATAAATCAATATCTAATTTTTTTTTGGTACCATCTTTTATTGCTCTTCATCAACACCTTGTTTTTCATTAAAAACCGGTACAAGGTAATAAATAACGTACCACTTCAGTGGAAAAATGCCTAAAGTCTATATAAAAGCTAATAACTTAGAGGTGACCGAAGATTCACTAAAAAACCGCTATTTTACTGCAATTCATCGGACCGGATTGCTTAGAAATTTTCTATTCATTTGATGTAGATATCGATGAAATTACGTTCACGGATCTTTGTTACAAATTTACTCTTTACTTCACTCCAAAAATAAATGATCTTTGTAACAAATTTACTCTTCACTCCAAAAATGAATGTCACCATAGAAAGACATAAGTTATACATAGCAGCAATAAAGAGAAAAAGTGGCTTACGTTTTTTTTCATTATTACCAAATGCAAATTAATAAATATGTACACATTGTAAGCAAATTATACGTACGCACATTCGTACCTAAATATTTTATTTTATGATTAAGACTGCAGTATTTTAGTATGTACGTAGATGTATGTATGTAATCTAAGAAGATGCATCTCCTAATAATTTCTTAATAAACATTGATTTTCATTGATAATATGTATTTGTTGTTTTAATAAATACATAACATCGTATGTACAACATATGTATGCACAAAACCCGCTTTTCTTGGTACATTCGATTATCCGGATTTTCGATTATCCGAATGCCTAACGACAATAATTAGTCCGGTTAATCGAGTTTCTTCTGTATAGCAGAAAGCAATTACCAAATGAGTCTATAGATGCTTACGTCACAGATTTAAAAAAATTGAGTCACACCTGTGAATTCGGTGAGCTGCGTGAAAACCTACTTAGAGATATATTCAGCTGGAACTGCAACAACTCTTACTATAAAGAAAGAATTCTCATTGAGAAGCCCAACACGCTGGACGAGGCAGTCAACATAGCCAAGCGTTGCGAGTCTACGAAACAACAAGCAAAAGACGCATCTTTACACTTCGTAGGACGCGTTTCAAGGTCACCCAGTCACAGAGATTCGTCAAGGAGAAACATGTCTAGAAGTCAGTCCCAGCAGAGACCTCAGCGCACCCCATCAACATCTGGTCAGAGGAACACACCATGTGGTCGCTGTGGTCAGGTACAAAGATACAAGTGCCCAGCTCAAGGAGTTAAGCGCAAGAAGTGTAATAAGTTGCTCAGTTTTGCCGTTCATATCAATTGAAAGTAGTACAATGTGAAAATCAGGCCGAAAGTAATGAATATTTATTTTATGTTGGTTCTGTCTATTGTATACATGTTGATACGTCTGATAAGTCTATTTTGTCTAAACTTTGGAACATTGATTTATGTATAAACCAAATAAAGGTAATTTTTTTATTGGACACGGGGGCGGACACAAATATTCTATCCATCCATACTTACAACTCATTAAATCTACCACTTTCCAATATACACAAAAGAACGTAACGTAAAAAAGTGACAGTCATACCCTCCCGCTAATTTATTACTGTTCAGTTTCAAAACTGAAGTTAATTATACACGTCATAATATAGGCTAATGCACATGAAGTGCATTAGCCTATATTACCCTTTGAGATCATCTATCTCACTTACATTTTTATAAATATTCTCTGGATGATAAAGAAAATTCTATCCGCTACATTCCTTTCTCCCTCTGACCGAAAATTATTCCGTGCGCCTGCGCACAATACACGCATTCGCGATTCGCGAATTCTCGTCAGTGAGTCTCCAAGAACCGTCGACAATAGTCGGTCGTAGTCGGTCGCCGTCAATCAAACCGCGTGCTGCGCGCCCGCCGCGAAATAGCAAACTTTCCACGTGGAATTTCAAGTCATTCCAAATAAAAAGCTAACGTAAAAGATCGAAAATAAAGTTTATAAAAGTGATTCAAGCCTTTTCTTTGAGTTAATCCCACATTTTTGGGGGCTCGTCCGGGATATCTCAAAGAAAAGTAAACGACGTGAAGGTGAAAGACTTAAAACGTACAAAATGGACGACGGCAGCAAAAAAGACGGCGTGGCGGCGGCGACTGCCATGTTGTTCAGCAATTTCGAAGGAGCTATAGCACAATTCAACGGGGAGGACAAGTCGTATTCTTCAGTGTAATGGGCTCAGGATATCGAAGACAATGCAGAAATCTTTAATTGGACGCCGCAACAAAAATAGCACGACGATCATTATGCGGCACGGCGGGCCCGTGGTTAAAAGCAGAAAAGGTATTTAAGACGTACGACGAGCTCAAAGCGGTCGTATTAAAGGAATTTCCCGAACACTATATGATGCAATCACAATGATCCGGGGTGAAGTTGAAAGAAAAAGGATTATAGCGGTTGCGTCATTGGATATTGAGGGCGCATTTGATAAAGCGTGGTGGCCCGGAATTCTCAAACAGCTTATTATGAAAGAGTGCGATCCATATTTATTAAAACTAATGCGAAGCTACCTAAGTGAGCGTCAAATACAGCTAAGCTATGCGGGCTGTGATGCAGTGTGCGACACTTCAAGGGGATGCATACAAGGATCGACGGGAGGACCACTAATGTGGAAAATACAGCTCGATCCGCTATTAGAGGAAGCAGAAAACATCGATACACATGTACAGGCCTTTGCAGATGATATACTAATAGTGGCATCTGCTGACAAAATTGAGGAGCTCAACTGTAAAATCAACACGTCCTTAGATATGATCACCACTTGGGGACTAAAAAACAAAATGCGGTTTGCGGCCCATAAAACACAGGTGGCAATCTTCACGAAAAGGCAAATATGAGGCACCACAATTTGTGTTTAATGGAGCCATATTGCAGTTAGCAAACGCAGTCACGGTGCTGGGAGTGACAATCCATGCAGGTTTGACTTTCCGGGAACATCTGGACAGGACCACGAATAAGGCATTAAATATCTATAAAGCGGTATCCAAAGCTGCGAGAGCCACCTGGGGACTGAACTCAGAAATCATTAGAACCTTATACATTGCTGTCGTAGAGCCGACCATATTATACTTAGCTAGCGTGTGGGAACCGGTGGTTAAGAAAAAATATGCCCGCAAAAAGCTTGACAAAATAACAAGAATGTTCGCAATCAAAATCTGTAAAGCTCACCGAACGGTTTCCCTAAACGCAGGAGTAGTCCTGGGCTCCATTCTTCAATTGGATCTCAGGGCCATTGAAAACGCGGAACTATACCGATGTAAGAGAGGGGCATCAATCCCTGGACTCCCGGGCTGAGACCTTGAGAGATTAGCTAGTGTCTTTGATCTACCGCATCCTGCCAAAAGGAAAACAATGGAGCTGTCGCACATCACGACAACGGAAGACCTAGAAGCACTCCCGTGGAACATAATCAAATTCTTTACGGATGGAAGCAAAATAGAGGGCAAAGTCGGAGCGGCGGTCTCGTGTTGGAGGGAAGACCAAGAGATCTCATACTTCACACTAAGACTAGCAGACTACTGCTCAGTGTTCCAGGCAGAGATGGCGGCCATCAAAAGGGCGGCGGAAATGGCTCTAGAAAAACATAAAAAAGAAAAGGACATTTCGATAATCTCGGATTCAAGGTCAGCGTTACAGATAATTGTAGACGGACAGCATCGACATCCTCTTGCAATTAAAATAAGGAACTTAATTCAGGAACTTCCAGTTCCAGTTCAAGGGGAACGCATGTAACACTGTACTGGATCAAAGCACATGAGGGGTTATCCGGGAACGAGAGGGCCGACGAGCTTGCTAAAAATACAGCCCCGGCGTATGATAGCGTACCGGTCACCACCGTTAAGTGGCTCCTACGGGAAAACACAGTGAAAGAGTGGCAGAGCAGGTATACAGAGGAAGACACCGGTGCCAAAACCAAGCTTTTCTTTCCCGACGTACAAATAGCTCACAAAATTCTTAAAGACATAAAAATGGACAACAAGCTTTGCCAATAATTGTTCACGGGACATGGAGGGTTTGGTGAATATTTGCACCGCTTTAAATTGAAGGACAGTCCATTCTGCGAATGTGACGGTGTATCACCGGAAAGCATTATACATCTTTTATGCGACTGCCCAAGATTTATGGCAGATAGGACAAGTTTAGAGAGCGCGACGGGGATCTCCGTCACGCAGAATGGACTGTACGAATTTCTTAACTCGAAAAAAATAAGAAAAATTTTCTTGAATAGTAAATAAGGCCAATGTTGACAATAAAAGTAAAATAGTTTTGTAATATACATAGTAGACATAATATAATTAAATAAATTCAACAGCATCAACATAGTATAAGTTGATAGAAACGTTACAACGTTGGTCTGTTCCCACGTAATTGACAAGTCACCGAAACCGATGACCGGTGCTAGCTCATACTTGTACTCAATAACCTAGATAAAGTATAAATTAAAAAGCTTTGACTGAAAAAGGTTAGCTCACCCCCGATGGTGTCCGCGAGCGTGTCTCAGCCAGTACTCCTGTAGCAGTGGCTTCTTTGCGAAAAATAATTGGAGGAAGCCATAGAGAGAAAAAAGTGTAACCGGATTCGGTGACTTGCAAAATAGTCATCATACAGGGCTGGTGTAACCACTCACAGGAAGGGGTGCGCGCCATTGTTAGCTGTCAGTCGCAAAATTGTCCAAGACGACCAAAAGGAAGGAGATACAATTTAGAACAAAAAATATGTCTTTTGTTATTTACAAAACATCAACCGCCTGCTACAGCCTTTGAGAAGGTTATTTGCATTACCCTGTGAAAGTAGTTTGAACAAATTATTTAACAGAGTGCCCCTGAAGGCAAGGATTAATTATATTTACTTCACTGAAGAAGATGAGCCAGGAACAAAAAAGGAACAAAACCTTTGCTGTTTATCATTTGATGAAATGGCAATAAGGAAACATTTATACTACGCCACCAAACTAGACGAAATACAGGGCTTCCAAGACCATGCCAACCATGGTAGAATCAATGTAATTGCTACTAAAGCCCTTGTATTCATGCTTGCTGGACTTGCTAAAAAATGGAAACAGCCTATCGCATTTTATTTCTCACACACAATGACTACAGATAAATGGACTGTGATTTTGAAAGAGGTACGAACATTTAAGTTGCTTTGTTTTACTGGTTAAGTTTAATATAAAATTATATGTACAAAATTGTATGTGTAAAATTGTATGTATGTTAATTTCAGATATTGACAGAATGTTTTAATCCGAACATGAATGTAGTTCTCGTAGTTGCTACTGTGTGCGACTTATCATCAATCAATATGAAGGTGTTGAAAACATTAGGTGCAACTAAGAGAGAACCATTTTTTTCTCATTGTGGACATGAAGTTGTTGCAATTTTAGACCCTCCACATCTACTTAAGTGCACTAGAAATTTGTTTATGAAGCATGATGTGGAATATACAACTGATGTACAGTAAAAGGTTAAGCAAACATAACCAAGTGTACTTTATTTTACAGTTAAAAAAACAAAGTAAAATGACATTCCTAATTAAAATTATTTTTATTTCAGGCCCAACTAAGTGGAACCACATAGAACAATTTTACAACCTCCACAAAAATAACCCTAATTTTGTTTATGCTCCGGCAATAACGGACAGTCACCTAAATCCAAATGTGAAACAACAAATGAGAATGTATCTCACTGCACAAATACTTAGCAAGCAGTTGCAACTGGGCTATTATCAAAACTGGCATCAAGTCAGTGGGGACTTATACATATTATATTAATTAATATAGCAGTGATAGCACAGTGCTATCCGGTAGTAAGTAGCAACCCAGTAATTCAGATCCTAGGAGTAGTAGTGATAGCCCAGTTATAGCTCAGATCTTAGAAATGTGAATGATTGAGATCTAGTAATTGCAGTTCTCCATAATGTTTCATAGGTCTGTGAAGCATTCAATCTTACATTAGGCAAATTCAGTGCGCTACAGCCTCTAGGCACGTCCCGTAATAAGAGGATACCTGCGCCCTGTTTGTTCGTAGTAGATAAGTGTATGAAATAAAATAATAATTTAAAGAAATTTCATTTTTCATTTACATTTTGTTGCAGAGGAACTTCCAGCTGAAGCTTATGCGACTGCTACTTTTGTGCAAAAATTCGACGAACTCTTTGATTCTGTCAACGCAGATACTCCCGATCTGCGTAGAGGAAAAAATATTCTTCAAACATGACTCATGAGTGCACATTCTCCGCACTTAAAATTCTTTGTTGCGATGAAAAAGTTAATTTTATCCATGGTTTATTTGGGAAGTATAACAAAGCCTCCTTCCCAAGATGGCTGGATTCACACAATGAACGCAATTGAAGAATTATGGAAAAATTTACAGTCCTTTAATATAAAAAGTCTTTCTACACGTCGCCTTAACCAGGATCCACTTGAAAGCTGTTTCGGCTGATTTAGGTATAGTTGCGGGTCAAACAGTAACCCAACTATTCAACAATTTGTGGTTGGCATAAAAACTGCCATAATAACAAACTTGAGACATTTTGAGCAAAAAAAATACGAAGACAAGAATAATTTGTTCAATAATTTGTCGGATTTTTTAAACGGTTGCAACGTAGCGTTGCAAAGCGGGAACCACGTGACATCTGTTGCCAGGCACACCGCAGCCACTCAACCGTGACGCCGCAGCCAATCAGCGTGCAGCGATAAGAACCTCGACCCCCGCCGCTCTGGAACGCGCGATTGCGTCAGCTCGCACATAAATAGCCTTTGGCCGCCTTCGCCCGGCAGTCTTGCGGCAGGCACCACCAATACAGGTCGGCTTGGCAAAGCCGGGCAGATCTAGTGCTTGTCTCTTGGCTCAGGGGTGAACCGTCACCCCCCCGCGCGTCTCGACTCTCTCTCTCTCTCTCTCTCTCTCTCCTCCCGCGTCGCGTTTCCCGGCGATCCCGTCTGGACCGCTCGATCAAACCGCGTACAGCACCGTAGTTTGTAATGTACATACGTAGTATAGAATAAGTGTCTACCTGTTTTGTAATCATTACGAGTATTAAGAATAAAGACCAGTGGTCATCTACAAATTGTTATTCCTGTTTCAATTATCAACACGGTTCCTCTCCCGCTAGTCCGAATCTAGGAGTTCGAGGTTCGATTCCTCGATCCCGTATGTACGTAGTGAGGTGTCCTGCTTCCCAAGCCACCCGCTACGTTACATTGGCGCCCAACGTGAATAACCCGCTACGTTACATTGGCGCCCAACTGAAATACCCACATTTCCGCCCGCCCGTCCGTGTAGAAACAACAATAAACAGAAAAAAGAGGTTCCGCACCGTAAGTACACATAAGTATATAACACTAACACCCGCTAATTCTAATCGAAATACAGATATAAACTGTTACGCAAAGTCGGTTTTCGGCATAACCCGGGCACGACTGTAAGAGTGAATATCTGAACCGGGAACAAGACATAATATAGATTATAACAAGTAATAGATCGCGAATAGAATAGTGAGAGTGGATCTGTCGGTTTTCGGCGTATTCCGGGCAGATAGAATCCAAGCTCACATTCCACCGATACAAAAACACTATAAACACCGTTGCAAAAACTGTAAAAAGAATAGTAAGACTGGATCTGTCGGTTTTCGGCGTATTCCGGGCAGATAGAATTCAGCCTTACTTTCACCGGTCACATTAACAGAGATTAAACAGAAATTAATCGCGAATAGAATAGTGACATTGGATCTGTCGGTTTTCGGCGTATTCCGGGCAGATAGAATCCAACCTCACATTCCACCGATACAAAAACACTATAAACACCGTTGCTAAAGCTGTAAAAAGAATAGTAAGACTGGATCTGTCGGTTTTCGGCATACCCCGGGCAGATAGAATCCAACCTTACGTTCACCGGTTACATTAACAGAGATTAAACAGGAATTAACCGCGAATAGGATAGTAAGAACGGATCTGTCGGTTTTCGGCGTGCCCCGGGCAGATAGAATCCGAACTTACACCTACACCGTAACAACACAAACACAAACAAAACCAGTCACAGATATCCGGTAAATAAAATAAAAGAAAAGGATACAAACCCTTACACAAAGTCGGTCTGGCATAACCCGGGTGCGACTGTAAGAGCGTGTATTCTACCGTAGTATTCAATTAAGTATAAATATCGGGAATTATTTAATTAAACAATAAAATAAAAGGATACAAACCCTTACGCAAAGTCGGTCCGGCATAACCCGGGTACGACTGTAAGAGCGTGTATTCTACCGTAACGTTCAGTTAAGTGCAAATATCGGGAATTATTTAATTTCGACCGTAAAAACACGTTCTAGAAAAAACACAGGACATACAAGTTACACACGCGCAATAGGTATCTATACCACACACAACTCATAGATAGTGGGCAAACACCCAATTAGTTATATTTAGATTAGAATTTACGAGAGAGAGAGAGACAGAAATATAACCCGTCCGTACCGTACCGTCGGAGAGATAAGCAAATAAATAATAATATAATAAGCAATTCCGCCATCCAGTTAAGCAAAATATAAAACCCGTGTCACACCAGTTGAAAAAATAAAATACATAAATAATAATATTAAAATAAAATCCGCCCGACAAAATCAGAACGTCTGTACAAGGCTTAACACAACTCGTCTAGGAGAACAATAGAGAAAAAAAAACAAGACTACCCTCAAAACGAATTTCCTCCGACCTATAAAAAGAAAATCCAAAAAAAATACGTCATAATGACGCAAAATGTCCGACCGAGTGGTGATAATGGAAAACAAGGACCTCCCAACGGAACCCGAATCCACGCGTTTCATTTACAACCCAACACAAAAAATTACAACGGAGGCGGGGACCACAATCCATTTGTACCCGGGGGGCGCGGAGGCCCGAATGAGCGTCGACCCCGGTACGGAGCGCCGGGACCCCGAACCGCCAGAATACCTGGACGTCGATGGACATATGACGTCCGGGGAGTATGCAGCTTTCACCAGCAACCCAGAACAAAAGAGAAAAAGGAAGAGAAGGGGAAGGAAGAGAAATGGAGGAAGAAAGCTAGGAGTAGTGAGACTACCAAAATACATAAGGAAAAACCAGTAATAAAATAACAAAATTCGATAAGTTTCCTATGTTCCCGTGTAAGTTAAGTAAAAATTATAACACAATACTTGTTTTTTTCCAATAATCATACCGGGCCGTAAAGGCCATCCGTAAATTAAATATCAAAGAAACATGGGGCAACTTCTAATAATCATTGTCATAGGACTCATCCCTCATGCCGCATAAGGTTTGTAGGGAATTGATTTGTTTGAATAACGAGATCTCACCAGGTGATTTTTACAGGTAAAAATCTTCAGAAGAGAGAGGGGAATGCAACGTAGCGTTGCAAAGCGGGAACCACGTGACATCTGTTGCCAGGCACACCGCAGCCACTCAACCGTGACGCCGCAGCCAATCAGCGTGCGGCGATAAGAACCTCGACCCCCGCCGCTCTGGAACGCGCGATTGCGTCAGCTCGCACATAAATAGCCTTTGGCCGCCTTCGCCCGGCAGTCTTGCGGCAGGCACCACCAATACAGGTCGGCTTGGCAAAGCCGGGCAGATCTAGTGCTTGTCTCTTGGCTCAGGGGTGAACCGTCACCCCCCCGCGCGTCTCGACTCTCTCTCTCTCTCTCTCTCTCTCTCCTCCCGCGTCGCGTTTCCCGGCGATCCCGTCTGGACCGCTCGATCAAACCGCGTACAGCACCGTAGTTTGTAATGTACATACGTAGTATAGAATAAGTGTCTACCTGTTTTGTAATCATTACGAGTATTAAGAATAAAGACCAGTGGTCATCTACAAATTGTTATTCCTGTTTCAATTATCAACACGGTTCCTCTCCCGCTAGTCCGAATCTAGGAGTTCGAGGTTCGATTCCTCGATCCCGTATGTACGTAGTGAGGTGTCCTGCTTCCCAAGCCACCCGCTACGTTACACGGTGATATGCAAAATAATTCTCAGAAGGAGAATTTAGAACTTAACACATATCACCTACAAGTTGAACTCTCGGATGCAGCCGATACGCCAGAAATCAAGGGATTTATCAGTAAAAACTTCTTGAGTCCGGACTCCACATTTAGGAAGACCTCAGACGCGCTAACACAATACGTGTGTGGTAGACGTGCAGAGACGATCCAACACCGAAGAGCAGTATATAAGGGACGTAACAAACAATTAAACGAAATTCTCCAGAGTATACCCCTCTCAGAGACACACTTATTCTCGGAAAAAGTTATCTGAGACGATAAAGGAGAAGGAGGGGTATACAAGATTTTCTTGCCAGCTCATCAAAATCAAAATCGTTCCCTTGGATGGAAAAACGGTTCTATTATTATACCTTTTTTTACAATACCTATACTAATTGATTTTACTTGACTAAACCTACACATATTGCTTTACGAGAAGAAAATAGAAATATTGAAAAACAAAGCCAATGCCTGGAATGATTTAGAAGATTTCTCAAAGGAAATAATGAAATTACGAAAAATCTACGGAAACTACTCAAGAAAGAGAGAGATGAAGGAAACGAAGCATTCATTAAGAACAAAAAACGAATAATAAAAGGAAAAACAGATGGTGGTAAAAAGAAAAGAGATTTCTCGTTTTCACATGTGATACATGCGGGCCCGATCTCACTCACTATCGGAGAAAATCCTCCAGCAGCATAAAGTATAAGAAACACCTGAGACCGGAAACGTGAACACAACATTAAACAGTACCGTCAAGTCCCCTGACTTCCCCTGGTAAACCATACTTCGCCTAGTTCTAGAAAGATTGAATAATCTGCTAAATTTGTGAGTCAAACATCTAAAAACCTACCAAATATTATAATAGTATTATTATTCATGACAGTATTATTTTTAACCACTTGCGGCTAACTTCACGACAAAAGCGGCCAGTGCTATTTTTCTGCTGAGAGAAGTGACATGTTTTTTCGTTCCGGTCAAAAAGTTTGTATGCAGCCACGAATCTGCGACAGGTATGGCTATACTTTATTGTAAAATAACATAACTTATTTATCATCTTTCGTATCAAACAAACTTTTGGTATCCCGCGAAGATCACTTTTAAATAATTTACACAAAAAGCATCCACAAAATCCTGGAGCCCAAAGGCGTCTTACAGAAGATGACGATAATAACATTGTAAGAGTGTTAAAGCCGCTGGTGACTTCAGCAGCCCCTTGCCACTCTTAGATTTACGCTAATACGAATTACGATTTGGAAGCTAAAAACAGGACGAGTATATTTGGTAACAAGCTTCCCGGCAAAAAATGGGTACATTAATTTTTAAAGCGACAAAACTGAGCTGACAATTCGTTCTACTCAAAATACAAGAGAAGCCGCACAGAAAAAACATAGACGAGATTAACGAATATTTTGAAAATCTTAGAATTGCCATAGAGGGTGTACCTAAAAAAAACCTGATTAATTATGACGAAACCAATTTAACTGACAATCCAGGTGCACAGCGATGTATACTTACGAGAGGCGTAAAATACCCAGAAAGAGTTATAAACCATAGCAAAGGTGCAATTTCTGTTATGTTCGCCATCACCGCTGCTGGTACCACCTTACCACCATATGTGGTTTATAGAGCCCATGTTATCGTTACATCCAACATAGTGGTAATGAGAACACCAGTGAAAACCACTGACCATCAGAAATTGCCAAGAGATCAAAACCTTTCACTGATGGCGATTTTATTAAAGAATGTATGTTGAAAGTTGCTGATATTTCATTTCCATCTCAAAAATCCATCATTCAAAATATATCGCTGTCAAGAAACGCTGTTGCTTCAAGAATAAATGAATTATCTCAAAATTTAGACTGTCAACTAAAGGAGAATATTAAAGAATTTACAAACTTTTCGCTGGCTTTTGACGAGAGCACTGATACTGTTGATACAGCTCAACTTGCTGTCTTTATACGAAGTATTAACAGTAACTTTGAAATAAGTGAAGAACTATTAAAGTGCATTCCACTGACAGGCACAACTACAGCAAATGATATTTATTCTGCCATCGAGAACTTAATAGTTGAATATGAACTGGACTGGAATATATTTTGCAGCATAACTACGGATGGTGCTCCTGCCATGGTTGGTAAAAAGTCGAGTGTTGTGACTAAACTAAAACAAAAGATATCAGAAAATTTTGTCGAAATTCACTGTATCATTCACCAGGAATCATTGGCATCCAAACATTTAAAAATGGACCATGTCATGCAACCCTTGATTAAAGTAATAAATTGCAAGCACTGAAATCGCAATTAAAAGTCCAAGAGAACACATTCACAGTCCAACAGAAAACATTTTCTGGGCCTATTCAGAAAAGTAAAGCTACAACTGAAGCTTCTTTCCAAGTAAGCTACTGAATTGCACAAAAGTGCAAACCTTTTTCCGATGGAGAATACATCAAAGAAATAAAATAAATGAAAACAGTTAAAAGTTCTATACTGTTCTCTGGTCCGCAGTCACCTTGAATATGCTAGTCAAATCTGGAATCCCTCATATCACGTTTATATCAACAAAGTGGAGAACATACAGCGCAAATTTATTCGATTTTTAAAGTATAAAATTATATTTTTTCTACCCAAATTACCTTATGACAAAACCTGCTCTGATGTTCACCTCGTCCCTCTACACGTTCGCAGAAACATCACAGATGTTTGTTTTCTACTCAACTTAGCTAGGGGAACGATTGACAGTCCAGAACTGTTGTCGAAACTGCACATAATTGTACCCACACGGGTCAGAAAGAAAAAAAATCTACGGGTCCCAATAACTAAAACGAATTTTAGGAGCAACAATTACATCCTGCGTGCTTCTAATGCTATTAATGCATTATGCATTATACAGGGACCCTGGGATTGATTTTTTTCACGGCAGTATAAATAGTGTTCGCCAATTTATTGCAAAAAATTATTCTGAATCTATTTCTTTAGTCCCTTCTTGACAACTTAACTTTTACTACTACCACTTCCACTAAATCCTTCTACTAACCTACTAACTTCTACCACGTGTACTCAAACTCCTTATTTGCCTTTACCCACTTGTGAAAACTTGTCATTAGCTATAAGATAATTAGATGTAAGACTAGTCTGTAAAATTCAGCTGTAAGTTTTCCAAATAAAATAAAATAAATAAAAAATCATGAAAACCAAAGAAGTGTCAGACTCGCTGTTCGTGAACTTCAAAAATAAAAACGAAATTAAAAGAGCTGTTCATGGATTACAACTGTCGCGAAATACTATGAAGCGCCGTATAGAAATACTAAGTAAAAACTTAAACGAACAACTATAGAGTAAGATCCCAGGGCCACCAGACGTCACGTATTTTCTGACGAACAAAATGTGCACGATTGAGTAGTGTTAGTATGTACTAAGAGCGCATGCCTACCTGCTAGCCTGCTTAGACGGCCAATTTTCAGGTATCAGGTAATCAAGGTACATAAAAACATTACTTACCTCACGTAAATTCTCATGCTCCATTTTTATATATGTCTACCAGACAACTATTTTAAAAACTTTTACAAGAAGACAGACCGATCCAAGGGGGCCAATCATCCCCTAAACTCAATTTTAATATCTCTGTGGGTAGGAGCGCGAGGGCATTATCCACGCGATGATGATTCCCACGTTTGGATTTTGACCGGCACTGGTAACAAGCAGAGGTATGTTGACTTAAATACTATCAACGAACAATAAGGGCCGTCGTTGTGTCGAAGTTTACCAGCATTCCATGCTATCACAGGATGTGATTTAAATCCAAAGGCAAACAAAGGCCGTTTAATATTTTGAAAAAAAAATGAAGAATACCAACAAGCATTTCACCGTTTTGGTTCGTTGGATTTTGTTGGTGATTTAGATGAAGAAGAACGTGTATTCAACATAATACAAAAATTTATTTGCGATGTATACAACTTTCCTGGAATAATTGATGTAGATGCTGCCAGACTCCAACTGTTTATTAACAATTATATGGTTTCTGATATTAATAAAGAATTCAATCGGAAAAATTTGAAAAACTTCGATGCTAGCAACTTACCACCTTTCAAAAGTGAGCTTTGGCAACAGTTCCGACGGGCTAACTATATTGCTAGTCTTTGGAACATAATGAAGATTAGAGACACTACTCAGAAATGTTGAGAGATTAATAATATTTTTCTATTTTGTTTTTTTTTTTATGATTTATTCCCAATAAATAATTAATTTAACATCGAGTTTCTGACATTTCATTAAAAAAAATTGAAGTCTACTCGAAATAAAATGGAGCATGAGAATTTACGTGAAGTTAAGTAATTATTTTGTGAGCTTTAAAGCGTCTGCAAAGCAATACGGCCGACGGAAAGTGTCTGGGAGTATTGGCGACTTATTTTTGAGGGTATTGCCTAAAATATACGTGAAAATCAGCTTGGAGAATTTACGTGAGGTAAGTAATGTTTTTATGTACCTTGATTACCTGATACCTGAAAATTGGCCGTCTAAGCAGGCTAGCAGGTAGGCATAGGTAGGCTCTTAGTACATACTAACACTACTCAATCGTGCACATTTTGTTCGTCAGAAAATATGTGACGTCTGGTGGCCCTGGGATCTTGGACTACTACAAAAAGATATCGCCCGCTGCGTTGCTTTTTCGCTTCAATTTGACGAGTCAACAGATGTCAGTGATACTGCACAATTACTTGTTTTTATTCGGATGGTCTTCGAAGATTTCTCGACCAAAGAAGAACTGCTAAGTATGATTTCCTTAAAAGGAAAAACTCGTGGCCTCGATATATTCACGGAATTCAAAGCATATATTTGCCAGATTAACGGCGTACACACGTAAACGGCGTACATTTTTAACAGACTTCAAAAAAAGGAGGAGGTTCTCAATTCGTCGGGACCTTTTTTTTCTTATTTTTTTTTATGTATGTTCCCCGATTACTCGAAGATGCGTGGACCAATTTCGAAAATTATTTTTCTGATCTAAGCTTCATTAATAATATATTCACTAACACTGCTAACATCACCTATTGCATCCACAAGCAAATTTTTTCGGTCTCGTTAAGACATTGCAGGCAGAATCACCTGATTGCCTAAAAAGAAATGATCCGTGCTTCGGAGGGACTGGTCATTAAAGGGAACAGTAATAATAATGCTTACAATTTATTAATTAACGAAGGGCGTTCCTGCTAATCGATCTGCGAATCGATAAAGAACCGACAGATTTTTACCGATGAACAAGAAAAGGAACTTGAAAAATATATACATACTTGAGGCTTCCAGTATTTATTTCGGATTATCTCCCAAAGATGTCCGAAAAATCTCATTTGAACTTGCTCTGTCAAACAAATTACGGATTCTGAAGAATTGGGAGAAGAACAAACTAGCGGGCCCCGATTGGTTTACTTCATTTATGAAGAGACATCCTGATCTGTCTATTAGAACACTAGTTTGGCTCGTGCCCCCAGTTTCAATGCTCATAATGTCGGTAATTTTTTTGATAACCTTGAATCAATAATGAAGAGACATAATTTTGAACCACACGAGGTATGGAATAAGGACGAAACTGGGGTAACCACAGTACAAAAGCCGAACAAAGTTGTTGCTAGAAGAGGATTTAAGCAAATTGGTGCAATTACTTCAGCTGAGAGAGGGGCACTAGTTACCCTTGCTGCCGCTGTGTCAGGAGGGGGCAACTCAGTTCCACCTTTCTTCGTTTTCCCCCGAGTCCATTTCAAAGACCATTTTATTAGAGATGGGCCAATTGGCTGCAAAGGAGGAAGTAATCCGTTAGGTTGGATGACAGAAGAATTTTTGATTACGGAAAAGGAGTTGTATGTTTTGGTTTTTAAAGAATAAAGGATTTTATGTTTTGGTGAAAAGTGGCAGTGTTGTCTTATTATTAGTAGTAAAGTTGAACAAATTCAGAAGTGGGATAAGAACCAAATAGTTCGTTACACGCCTACTCAAATACATGATAGTATTATGGAAGAGCCGTCGAAAAGCAAACGACACCATGTTAGTCGTTCTAAGACGAAGCGAGAGTCTTCTAAAAGAAAAGATAGTGCTCGTCGGAGCCGGAGCCATATTCGCGGTGAGCGTGATCGTCATCACAGCCGAGCTTCAAAGCGTCTTCGCAGTCGGGGCCCGAGGCGCCACAGCAAACGAAGTCCAGAGCGCCACGATAGTCGGACCAGCAGTCAGCTTCGGGGCCGCAGTCAGCCTCATATCCCCGCCAAAGTCACAGTCGGGGCTCCAGACGCCTCGAGAGGACTCCCAGCTGTTAGTGTAGTCTGTGACATTGCATTTGTCATTTATATTATTATCTGTAGTAGACAGTACTTAAGTAAGATCTTTTGTCTGTGTATTGGAGTTGTCTCTGCTGAAAGGAAAATAAAGAAAA
The DNA here is from genome assembly GCA_036785405.1 of Coenonympha arcania. NCBI lineage: Eukaryota > Metazoa > Arthropoda > Insecta > Lepidoptera > Nymphalidae > Coenonympha > Coenonympha arcania. The sequence continues at coordinate 11,151,498 of CM072076.1, forward strand.
TGGACCCATAAAGTTAATTTTATTTTAATACCAGCCAGGACCTCCGTCAACTCTGCAGCCCGAGCCCCGAGCGTCTCAAGCGAGCAAGTAACGTAATAACTTTGCATAGTGAAAACGAACTAGATTATAATAGTAAGTTAAATAAACTCATAGAAGTTTTGTCGGTATCCCGTAATACTAATAATTTTAATAACACTGTACCTGAGTTTGACCCGGCTAAAAAGTGTCAAACTATTAGAAGTTGGTTAAAAAAAAGTCAACGAGTGTGCAACGATTTTTGAGTGGAACGAGAAACAAACTATTCATTTTGCATTATCTAAACTTAACGGATTGGCTCAAAAGTGGTACGAAAGTTTACCTTCACATCTTTTCTCCTGGGCAGAATGGCAAAATAAATTATTGGAAGCTTTCCCTTACCAAGAGAATTATGGGCAACTAATACATGAAATGATGCTGAAACGTGCGAAATTCAATGACTCACTTGAGGAATATTTTACGAGAAACTGATCCTTTTAAATCGTTGTAGCATTACAGGGAAAAACGCAGTTGACTGTTTCATTTTTGGAATTGAGGACCCGTCCATTAGAATGGGTGCTGAAGCAGCACAATATCAAGACCCTAATAAATTATTATCGTTCCTAAAGTCAGTAAAAATAAATAGACTGTCAGATAACAATCTCCTTAGAAGCTGTTGTCAAACGAATACTAGAGCAATATGAAGCTCTAAGGCTTTACTTTAGGGATGCCATATTTTCAGACAGGATCAAAGCCGCAGAAAACATAAGTATGTACTATGTTAGAAAATCCTGTAAATAGGTTATATCTTGAGTTTCTGGAATTTTCGTTGGGCATTTTAAACATTCTCAACAAAACAATGCAGTCAGAGAGCACAAATGTACATTGCATTTATAAGAATGTAATTACAGTAATAAACAACATTTTAGAATGCTATACACAAGAAAAATACATCATCAATGAAATGAACGCAAACTTGGATTATAAAAATCCTAGATAGTACAAACCCATAAAAGAGTGGTATTTGGGTGCCAAAGTAACGGGAAATATTTCAACAACTACAATCAATTCCGAAGCTATTAAGCAGTTCAAACTTAGATGCCTCGAGTTTAATATCGAGGCTATAAAACAATTGCTCCAAAGGTTTCCATTTGATGACGATATGGCAACACTAAAAGAGATGGAATTTATAGATCCCGAAATAGTAAAAAGTCGAAAAATAGCGACTATTGCTGACGTATTAGTTCGATTTCCGAACATTGTTGAGAGAGAAAACCTGCAAAGTTGATTCCGAGTGGCGTCTCCTTCGGAATACGGAAATTCCAGTAGTTAATAAAGATGCAGAAAGTTTTTGGCGGGCAGTGGCCCAGATGCATTTGGGTGATGGCAACAAAATGTTCCCGCTACTAATAGAAGCAGTTTTTAATTTCATGACGTTGCCACACTCAAGTGCATCTGTGGAACGACTTTTTTCGCAGATAAATGTTACAAAATCAAAACTACGAAATAAAATGGCAACAGCAACAATTACAAAACGGAAAGATAAGTACTTGTCATATACCTTCAATTTTCATTATTGGCGAAAATCTGCACAATATTGAACAGTATTTTGTATTAGTGGATTCTACCCAGTTAACAATATCGTGCAAGCAGTAGATGTCTGTTTTAAAATTTTTCAAGCTCTTCATTGTGAATATCCAATGGATATTCACAATAAAAAGCACAATGAAAAGCTTGAAAAATGCGAAACCGTATGGCAATTTATTCAAAAAGGATTTTATAAAATAAGTACTTCATATTATGACAAAGAATTTGTGACAGTTAACTCCTTACTAGTTGATTTGCTCTTAATTGACAATTCCTAAAAAAAAGTATAAAAAAGCTACCTTAAAGTTTAAATACCTAAATCTAAAAATGCCGAAGTGTTTCGTATGTCAGTAAGTTGTAAAAACTGCTAAAGACTTGTGTCATCATTTCAAATACATTCATGCAAATCGTAAATTCGATTATTATGAATAACCTCTTCGTTAATTCTCTCAAATCCTGTGCGGACTCAAATATCCCCAAAAGACACACTCCTAAAAATTCACTGTTTTCCTCTCCCTGGTGGGATGATGAATGTAACGATTTATTTGTCCAGAGAACTATTGCAGAAGAATCATACTCAAACTTTATGTCACTGGAAAAATTCCTTAACTACCAAAGACTAGGTGCCAAATTCAAAAGGCTGGTATCCAAGAAAAAAAAGTCTAGTTGGCCACAGTTTTGTGAATCCCTTAGTCCTCACTCTCCCTCTTCAATTGTTTGGAAAAATGTCAGGAGATTTCGTGATCACTCTGACATTACATCCAACAATCCTTCAGATCGGCTAAATATTTTTGCTGACAAACTTGCCCCCCCCTTATGTTCCCAATGTAGACTTATTCCCTAATTTATCTCCAGCCCCTTCCAATAATGAAATGGATGCTCCCTTCTCTCTGCCTTAACTCCATGCAGCTCTTAACGGTCTGAAAGATTCAACACCTGGAAAAGATGGCATTCCCTATTCCTTTTTATCCAAACTAAATGACAAAGGTTTATCCTACCTTCCTGAATTTAATTAACAAATGTTTTGAATCTGGTAGTGTCCCAAATTCATGGAAATCCCAAATTGTTATTCCTATCCTAAAACCAGGTAAAATCCCGTAGACCCACATGCATATAGAGTATAGACCCATTGCATTATCTTCCACTTTAACAAAAATAACTGAACATTTCATTAAAAACCGCTTGGAACAGAAACTTCCTTCCCTCCTCCCAATTTGGTTTTAGGAAGGGTATGAGTATGTAGGGATTCCACGGGTATCATGTTCAATGTGATTTGTACTTGTGTGCGTGTACCCATACGAAGTTAATGCGGTTGATGGTTGTGTGGAATGACTAGTGTCGTCCGGCCCGCGATCTGGAGTAGACGCGCGGCAATAAAGAGTGCATTAAAGTAAGGTCTTGTTATTATCGACACCCCTCAACACCTCGGACCTTTCATCTACCAAGAACCTTACAATTGGTGACCCCGACAAACAAAATGATGGCACAACCAACACCTGGAGTTGCGAGCGACCTGGCAGCCATCGGGCTGTCTTCAAGAATTCCACAATTTTGGACGGACATGCCGAAAATGTGGTTCTTACAGTTCGAGGCGATAATGGGGCCGCGACATCAGAGCGACCAGGTGAAGTATGATATGGTTCTCAGCAAGCTGGGCAAAGAAGAGCTCAGCCAGGTGGGGGACATCATCAGCAACCCACCGGAACAGCAGCGCTACGCCACACTTAAGAACAGGTTGCTCAAAATTTTCCAAGCGAGTGCCGAGGCCCAGTTCCATAAGCTGGTCTCGGAGATGGATTTGGGGCAGCAGCGCCCGTCTCAACTACTTACCAAAATGGCTGAGCTGGCGAAAAATTCCGGAGCCACAGGGGACACGGTGAGGAACCTGTGGTTGGCACGGCTGCGGGCAATCCTTGCGGCTAATAAAGCCGATACAAAACTGGAAGACCTGGCGGATATCACCGATAAGATCATGGAAAACCTACGGAATGGAGAACTCTCGGTCTCCGCCATGGACACTACCCGAGGCCACAACCCCGCAGCCGCGCCGCCGGCTACAGGCGATATTAATGTAGAGTTATTAACACAAATACGGAACATGTCCCTGGAGATTCAGACACTCAGACAGCATATTAACAGCATTGGAGAGCGCAGATCACGGCAGCGATTCAACGCGTATCGGGGACGCACCAGCTCCGGTTCCCGCGGCAGATCCAGCACACCGCGACGCACACCAACACAACGACAGATAGCCTGAATACTGAATTCTGACAACAGACATTCGACTAGCCTTTTCAAAAGGAGAGTGGGTGGGTGTTTTTCTCGATATCGCTTCTGCTTATGATAATGTCTTACTTCCGGTGCTCAGGCAGAAACTTCGAAATCTGAGTGTTCCTACGAGGTTAATATCTCATATGTAACCTGCTGTTTGGTAGGTCAATTCTTGTCAAGCATCAGTCATCCACACTTCCCCCCAGACTTGTCTGGAAAGGTCTCCCTCAAGGCTCCGTACTTAGCCCTATGCTATATAGCATATATACTCATGACCTCGATATGCCTGTTAACAACTTTTGCAACACAAGGATGAAAGTCCGTAACCAACCGGCGATTTTCAGAACGAGATACTACACTATTAAATTTGATAGAGAAGGATTTTTCTACTTCTTATTTGCCATGTAGCATTCAGGGACGAACGAGACTTGTCAAGGGAAGAAGAAACTTCAGAAAATAGTAATCCTTTCCCGAATAGCTAGGACTCTAGATGAGAATCAGCCTAGGGAGCAAGCAGGATTCAGAAGTGGATTCTCAACGTTGGATCACATATATGTTGTGAAACAATTATTTGAAAAGGGAAAAGAATTTAATATAGTATTCTACTGCTGTTTTGTGGACTATTGCAAAGCCTTCGATTCTTTGGCACATGAAAAGATTTGGCTCGCACTTAAAAATCAAGGAGTCGAGCACAAATACATCAGAATACTAAAAAATATTTACAAAAACAGCACAGCCAAAATCAAGCTAGAGAAAGAAGGAAAGGATATAAATATAGAAAGAGGAGTGCGACAGGGCGATCCCGTGTCACCTAAGCTTTTTACTGCAGTGCTGGAAGAGGTTTTTCATCACCTGGACTGGGAAGAATGTGGCCTATTAATTAACGGAGAGAACTTGTCACACTTGAGATTCGCTGATGACTTGATCATATTCTCTGAAACTAAGGAGGGGCTCCAAATAATGCTAAACGATTTAGACCGAGAGAGTCAAAAAGTGGGTCTGCTCATGAACACAGATAAGACAAAAGTCATGACAAATGGTCAGCAAGAACCAATTTATATCAACAATAATGCCATTGAATATGTAACAGAGTATGTCTACCTAGGCCAAATAATATCACCAGAAAATTTAACTTCCAAAGAGATTGACCGACGTATAGCAAACTCATGGAAACAATATTGGAGCCTAAAGGAGGTGATGAAAAACAAAAATACGAACATGTCCATAAAAAGAAAATTGTTCGACACTTGTGTGTTGCCAGTACTAACGTATGGCTGTCAAACATGGGCGCTTACCAGAAACCACGTAAGAAAGCTGGAGACCTGCCAGGCTTCCATGGAAAGAAGCATGATGGGTAAAAAACTATCAGATAGAATACGAAATACGACGATCAAAGAACACACAAAGACTAAAGATGTGACTGTTACCATCAAAAAATTAAAATGGAAGTGGGCCGGGCATACCATTAGAGGAGCAGAAAAATGGACAAAAGTCTTAATGAACTGGCATACCACGCACTTAAAAAGAAAAAGAGGTCGACCATTTAAAAGATGGGTCGATGAAATAACAGAGGTGGCTGGAAAAGCATGGTCTAGGAAAGCTTGGGACAGAAATGTATGGAAGCAGATGGAAGAGGCCTTTGCCAAAAGGCAAACAGACGGGAGCGCGGTGGTAGATTTAGGATAACTCTGTAAAAACTTAATGTAACTGCTATGTCTGAATAAAGGCTTATTTATTATTTATTATTATTATATGCACGCAGATCAAGTAATTCAACAGGCAATTAGCCCAAGCTGCACTACACCTGGTTCGAAAATCCCGAACTGAAAATCTGAAAATCTTCACGCAGACGACGTTATTATGGGCGAAATAGGCTGTGAAACTGAAGCTGCAAATGTATGTACAGACCAGGTTGATGCCAGATGAACTATTTTATCAAAATATTAACAGCTTAAACGTCGATCAATAAAATCTATTTAAAACCGTCGTTGAATATATCGAAAAGGATTTACAGAACGAAAATACCACAGACCAACTTTTGCTGTTTATAACAGGAGGTGCTGGGTCAAGTAAATCCTTTTCATTAAAGCTGATAGTTGACTTAATTGTCAGATGCTATTCACCAACAGTTGATAGTCTACTAAAACCAACGTTCGTAGAGGTCACTTCTTTAACAGGTGTTGCCACTCGCCTTGAGGGTGGAAAAACTTTACACTCAGTATTTTCCTACCTATAGAACAGGTTAGGTCCTCCACTTACAAGGCTATCACAGGCCATAGACTCGAGCAAGAGCGATGAAAGTGGCGCACGATTCGGTGGCTGATAATTCATTGATGAGATAAGCATGGTGTCAAACCTTGCGTCAAATACACCTGGCAAATACAAACACAGAATACAGCACCTCCTTTTTATTAAACGTCGGTTAAAAAGAAAAATAAGCGAAAGGAAAATAAGAAATATGTGACAATACTTGAAGATAAGATTGAAGATTGAAGCCACGCGTAGAGCAAACTTTGAAATGAAAATTTTTCCTAGAAAACATTCTGAAACTAAGGAGGACTTGACAGAAATGGTCATGTGCCTCTCAATAGAAAAATATTGGTTGTAACATCAATGAGACTGACATCAAGAACACGGACATGGACAGACACACCTGTAAAGTTACTAGGCCAAGCTGAAATAAAGGTTCAATACAAAGACGCAATATGTACGCTGAATGTTATAATCGTCTGATTCACTCGCGACTCACGACAGTGTTCGATCATTAAATAAACAATCAAAACACTTTTTGCGCTTAGATTCTTTGATTTGTTACACGATCTACGCGATTGAACGAATTTTCTTTATATAATGAAGTGCCATGGTTGCTATAAGTCTATCATCAATCAATTATATCATAGTATCAATTTTGCGGGACTGAGCAGCGAAAAGAGAGGCAACTGGAAGTGTCCCGACTGTTGTGCATCACTGAGAAAAGGGGGAGACAACAGCTCAACGCCTGTAAAAGCCGCGGAGGACAATAATATCACACTTCGAAAAATGTCCGAAATGGTGGGTGACGCCGCGGCCTCTAGTACAGAGATAAAAGAACTGACTAGTGAAGTTCGTCTACTAACGCATGAGATTTACTCACTTAAAAAACAACTTGAAAACGCCATTTCATCCTTATCCAGCTGCGAAAAAAGGCTCGATGAACTGGGTGCAGCATTTTCAGTTAATGACAATCGTATAAAGCAATTGGAGGACCGTATACAGGACACATACGTATTAAAGGCCACCATAAAAGATCTCCAACAAGAAATGAATGCGCATAATCAAAATCATTTGCGAAACGAACTTGAATTGTCAGGCGTGCCAGAGATAAACAACGAAAATCTCCATCATATTGCACTTTTGGCTGCCCGAAAAGTGGGCGTGGATCTCGATGATCGCGACATTGACTGGGTAACGCGTGTTGGCCCTCGCGGTAAGCTCGCCACCAGTACGGACAGCAAACTAAAATTCCCTAGACCGGTGGTTGTGCGTCTTTTGCGCAGGGCAAAGCGAGACGAAATAGTTAAGGCTGCAAAAACGAGACGAAACATACGAGCGCTGACATCGATATACCTGGAGAGCCTCAAAAAATATTCTACAATGAGCGCTTGACGAAATTCAATCGAGAGCTTTTTCGTGATGCGTAGTGCCATTAATCAAAAAATCAGGAGATATCGGACTATGTGGAGATTATCGAAGTACTGTGAACCAGGCTACTGAATCAGACACTTATCCTATGCCCACAGCAAATGAGGTATTTGCCACAGTTGCAGGTGCTAAGTTTTTTACAACTTTAGATCTAGAACGATCCTATACCCAAGTAAAAGTAAGTGACACAACCGCAAAGATGTTAACCTTAAACACATGCAAGGGTTTGTAGTCAAGACAGGCAAGATGATCCCTGTTTGTCAAAAAACATTTACTATGGTATTATGTTTAAAAAAAGATCGTATACATGGAGTGATGCGAAGATTTTATGAAAAGGAGGAGATGGCAAAAGAGCGTAGAGGTGGAGACCGAAAAAGTCAGAAGTCGTATTTTCGGCATAGTGTGTTTAAACGCTTAAGATAAAAGAAAAGTGGTACAAACCTTCATTCAAAGCAAATGAAAGCCACTACTGTAGGTCAAAGAATATAAAAAGATTGTACTCTCCTCCTGAACTGAACATAAAAAAACTGTGGCGTATGTATAACAAAGACCATCCTCTCTTAGAAGTAAAATAGCATTTTTTTAGAAATGTATTCAATTGTTGCTATAAAATTGGTTTTGGCACACCTAGGTCTGACGTTTGTTCGACTTGTCTGCTGTTAGATGAAAACATTAAAAATGAAACAAACACTGAGATCAAAAATAAATTAATGGTTGAAAAAAGAGTCCACCGTTTGAGGTCTTTGAACCTCAAACGGTGGACTCTCATTCTATGAGATCTTGCAGGAGCAGAGAAGTGATCTTCTGACAATGTGCTTCGACTGCCAAAAAAATTTAAGGCTACCTAAAGTGCCTGATCAGTCCGCTTACTATAGCCGCCAATACAATTTCTTCAACTTTACCATAGTAGTTGGTAGCTAAAGCAAAATTGACCAAAGAAAACATATTTGCATATACCTGGAATGAAACCACACACAACAAAGGTAGTAACGAAATTATTTCAGCAGTTCATCATTTTTTAACTAATTTGGATATAAAACAAGAACTCAAAGTATTGTATAGTAGCAGGTGGCTGTTCCGGGCAAAATAAAAATACTAGCATGGTAGCCATGCTTGGAAAGTGGCTCACAATAGAAGCACCCAGGCATATAAAAAGGGTAGAAATAATTTTTCCTGTAGTGGGCCATTCTTTTATTCCACCCGATCGCGTATTTGCTCATATTGAGAAAGATTTGAAGAAACGTGAAGTCATTTCGTCACCTGAACAATATCAAGAAATTATAGCTCGATATTGTAAAGTGACTGCGTTAAAAACAATTACAGTACGAGATTGGAAATCTGCATACGCACCAATTGTCAAGCCAACTACCAGTTGGCATGTACAGTTCCAAAAGTGCAAAAGGTTTTACTTGACACGTTCCAAAACAAATAATTTATTGCTTCAAGGCGAACCAACATATAAAATTAATATTAACTTAAGGAAGCCGATAACAAAAAAAAATAAGAACATCACTATGCTGGTTCCAGGTGTTATTCCAGCAGACCTTATAACTCCCAATAAAGCAAAGGTCACGGATGTTTCGAATCTATTGAAAAAACATTACGAAGAGCAATGGAGAGACATTCAAACTCTAGCATTTTACAAAACAGTGGAAGACAGGCCTTATGAGAAAGGAGATCTTGAAGAGAATATCGCAGAGATACCAAGTGACTTTTGTGAAGATGGCTTCGAGGATGTCAATTTATTAGTATGAATAATTATGATTCAACTTTTTGTAATTACCTGGTGTACTAGTTTATTTTCGAGTTATATTATAATTATAAATTAATGAAATTACCCTTCTGCATTTTTAATTATTTACTTGTAGTCCGGTCAAGTTAGGCCAAAAAATAAGAGTAAGGTTACAGAATTTATGTAACTTCGAATGTCTAAATTGACTGGACTATTGTTGTTGCATAACATTGGCCATTGCCACAGAATGACGTAAGTTTCAAGTTCCGCTATTTCAAAAACGTCAGGCGCAAATTCCCCCATAACACTAAGAAAGTTTCAAAATCCACCATATATAAAATCAAAACCTGTTTTTAACCTGTTTTATGGCAGTGTTGGTAGTTTTTTCATTTGGTTAAATTTGTTGCCATGGAAATAAATGAAAATTGTCAATATAAGTAAAGTTTTATCTGTATCAAAATTTTTTTTTCATTTCTGCAAAATTTTATTGAATCGTTTTAGCGGGATTTGCATCTAGACGACTCAATTATGTGACAATACTTGAAAATAAAATTGAAGATTTGCAGATAGCCACGCGTAGATACAAACTTTGAAATGAAGAATTTTCCTAGAAAACAGTCTCAAACTAAGGACTGGATAGAAATGGTCATGTGCCTCTGTAAAAATATTGGTTGTAACATCAATGAGGCTGACATCAAGAACATTATAACGAGTGAAGACAAAAAAAGGAGGGTACCAAAAATACGCAGATTGACAAGGAAACATCGTCTACTACAATAAAGACTAATAATATAAATTCTACCGGACCGCGTATGGCAAGGTACGTGAGAAAAGAGGAAAGTTCTCTAATCATTTAAATAAGAGCTGAAGCACAGGTACAACATCTTCTACAACGTACATGCTATGTTTACTGAATGTAGACTTAATTCCAACATAACTATCCCTAATCTTATCAATTACACCACACATTCAACAACGAAACATAAATCAGAATGATTGTGTTGTTTTGTACGTAAAAAACTATATTGTTGTTACTGCAGTTAAATAAATAAAACTATAGTAGTGTTATTATCTCGCTGCAGACTCGGTCATAAATCATTCGAGTGTTTCGCTTTTGTTGTTCTTTGTTTAGTGGTGCATTACTGCAGAACAACAAAAGCGAAACACTCGAATGATTTATGACCGAGTTTGCAGCGAGATAATAACACTACTATAGAACGAGCGTCATGTAATGTCAATGCCGCTTTTGCTGGCCGCTGCAGTAATGTACTAGGTATATCGTATTAGCCCCAAATGCCATCCTTGTGTATAAGTCAGCTAGTGCAGCCTTTTTGTTTAAACCTCGACCACGGAATACAAAATAGTACCTAACGGTACAGAAGGTTCACTTCCCAAGATGATTCAAAGAAATAGCGACTCTAGCGCTGACACAAAAAAGTGCAATTCAGTTCGCAATAGCGCCTGGCTCCGCCTCCGCTATGCATCTAAAGTTGTGGTATCTTTCTATCGCGTATCTCCCGAATGGGTAAATCGATTTTGATGATGTTTATTTTATTTGTTAATCTTCTTAGTGTTATGTTTGCTGAATTTGTCTAGAATAATAAATTGATTATTATTGATAAATAATAAATTCTACCATACCTGCTTCACCTTTCTACCATAGGACTGCAAGACGCCGAGAGTGGTGGCATCGTTATGTGGTTGACATCCAACAAACTTGCACGAAACGTTTTTTTCCACATTTCTGATACGAACCGCTAAGGTGTGGAACGCCCTTCCAGCCTCCAGCCAAGTACAATCTGGATGCCTTCAAGAGAAGAGTGAATAGGCATTTTGTAGGCAAGCGCGCTCCAACCTAGACCTCATCATTGCTTTCCATTAGGCATGATTGTCGTCAAGCGCTGCCAAGTACAATCTGGATGCCTTCAAGAGAAGAGTGAATAGGCATTTTGTAGGAAAGCGCGCTCCAACCTAGACCTCTTTATTGCTTTCCATTAGGCATGATTGTCGTCAAGCGCTGCCAAGTACAATCTGGATGCCTTCAAGAGAAGAGTGAATAGGCATTTTGTAGGAAAGCGCGCTCCAACCTAGACCTCATCATTGCTTTCCATTAGGCATGATTGTCGTCAAGCGCTGCCAAGTACAATCTGGATGCCTTCAAGAGAAGAGTGAATAGGCATTTTGTAGGAAAGCGCGCTCCAACCTAGACCTCTTTATTGCTTTCCATTAGGCATGATTGTCGTCAAGCGCTGCCAAGTACAATCTGGATGCCTTCAAGAGAAGAGTGAATAGGCATTTTGTAGGAAAGCGCGCTCCAACCTAGACCTCTTTATTGCTTTCCATCAGGCATGATTGTCGTCAAGCGCTGCCAAGTACAATCTGGATGCCTTCAAGAGAAGAGTGAATAGGCATTTTGTAGGAAAGCGCGCTCCAACCTAGACCTCTTTATTGCTTTCCATTAGGCATGATTGTCGTCAAGCGCTGCCAAGTACAATCTGGATGCCTTCAAGAGAAGAGTGAATAGGCATTTTGTAGGAAAGCGCGCTCCAACCTAGACCTCTTTATTGCTTTCCATCAGGCATGATTGTCGTCAAGCACAAGCCTATCTCCAAGAAATAAAAAAAATTGTCATAATTACCACTGGTCTTCACGTCAAGCGGTTCTTCTAGTTTTATACATTCAGGTGGTGGCTCCTCCGCTTCTGAAATAATAACAAGACGGTTAAATGAATAATTCATTATTCTATTTACTGTAAAAGTCTTAGACATGTGGAATGGTGCCAAAAGGGCTGCATTTCCGCACTGAACGGCTAAGCTGATTTGTGATACATAATCTTTGGAGATTTAATTTTAAAAGGCAAATGTTTTTTACCAAGTTAGTACTTGGCTGCAATATGTGAAATGTAAATTCTTTTTCTTTTTATAAACGTCAAAATAATGCCACATGTTCCATCACAAGCCCAGTTTTTTGTGATTTTTACTTAAAATGTCCTTTCACTGTGTCGAAACACTGTGTTACACTGAGCATAACTAGATTTTTGCAGCTTTTTTAGTATATTTTAGACTAAAGAAAAAAAAAATAACACATCTCTTTTTTTTTTCATAAGAAGTTTTACATATAATAAAATGGCTGATTTTGAAAGAATTTAGTTTTAAATGTAGACAGCTTATACAGAAATTAACTACTCCTGGGACTTGGAACACCATCATTACTTTAAATCTTCAAAATCCAATCCATTATGTTAGTAACCATAAACAAGATCTTACTTTTGATCCTCACTGTCTCTTCAAGGGTCTTCAGGGAGACTTCCACCTGCTCCCGGAACTGCAGACAGCTCTCCAGCTGCACGATGCACGCGTCGCAGATCAGCCGCTTTGTGTCATCCAGGTCTAATGCTGCCATCTGCAAGCATTTCATTTTATTTTAATTTGTATATTTTATGTCAAATATAAACACAAAATAACTTTTTTTTTATACCATATAGGCTAGAGCTTGACTGTGATCACACTTGATGGAAAGTGATTATACAGTCTAAGGTGGAACACGCTTGCCTAGAAGATGCCTATTCACTCTTGATTTGAAGGCGCCCGGATTGTAAGTGTTAGGAAAGACACTGCCTGGGAGGGTATTCCAGGCGTTTGCAGTGCGTATCAAGTATGAGGACTCAAACTGCTACCAAACTAAGGTTATAGATGCAACCGAGATGGCCTGCCATCTGAAATGAAATGGGCAGGACATGTATCCCGCACAGAGGACAGTCGCTGGAGTGAGCTTGTCCTCCGCTGGTGGCACGCAACACAAAGAGGGTGCAAGGGAAGTGAGCTCAGGACTTGGAGCACCCAGACAGATAAGGTGTTATGCATGTCCGGGAAAAAAAAGTATGTGTGGTGTACCACCTCATCTTACTGTATCTACTTAAAAGTAATCATTACTTCGAATCAAGGCGACCGATTTCAAAACCGTTAACTTTTTCATAACAATTTAAGTAAGATAAAAATTTAGCTTCAGCTGGTTTGCTTTGGTGCCAAATCTAAGTATGTATTATAGGTCCGGCTTGGACGTGCATTTGAGTGTAAACAAACCAAACACACTTTCGTGTTTTGAACATGGTCTCAACTCACTTTATTGAACGTATATGGTTAGAAAACATGAAAACAACTACTCACGTCTATTAAGAAGCATTTAAGCAACATATCCGTATAGGATTCCGCCTTGTTCGCCGTGATTTGTTTAAATAACATACTCTTAACGACGCCTTCCACAAGACACAAACTGCAAGTGCCGAATATCGGCAGTGTTTCCACCATTATGGCGGTATCCATGTTGAAGAGCGCCCTATAACTTAATTTTAATTATTTGTTATGAATATATTATGTAGGTACTAGAATCGTAAAATATTTAAAAATACAACACAAAACACCGATATTCCTACTCCTAAGGCAAAAATTCCTTTGATTCCTTCAGGCTTCAACAATTTTTGACAAAAATGACAAAAACAAATGACATTTGATGGTATTTGACAGATTTCGTACTTTGTGTTTGCTTTTTTTCTTGTTTAACGGCTTTGCTTTCTAGTCTTTTTGTGGTAGGTTGAGTGACCAAGATGCTTGGTTTACTTGTATTGTTTTATTGGTCAATAGCATGAAAAGCAAATATTAGTTTCTTATCAACAAAAAAAATTTTAGCCAACCACACAACCACAGAAACAGAAATATATAAAGAAAAAAATAATTAGAGAAATTAATAGTACATTTCACTATAAGTGCGGAAAGTATGTCATTTCTTTACGAGTCTCGGTCTTTTGACACAAGCCGTAGGCGCGTGTCAACAATAGAGACGAGTGGAAATGATAATTCCGCATGTGCATTGAACGACATTTTTTAACTTATTTGCGAAAATACATAAAGTTGTGTGTGGGGCCAAAAATAAAACTATAATAGTAGTTGGTATGTAATTTACCATGAATGCAGACCCAATGATGAAAGATTCTAAGTGCAGACCACTCCCGCACAAAAAAATAAACAAAAAAGTGGACAAGAATTGTCTATGGTCAACTGATGCACTCTGTGACCTGGGGACCCTGGGGTCAGAATCCGGAAGTTATGAAAATCCTAATATTTTACAAAAAGGTAACTCTGAAACAAATAGCAATGAAACTTTGTTAAAAAATTATATTTTTAATTAAGATTTAACAATTTAAAAAGTTACGTCCTTTAATTCAAGTATTAGTGTTTACAAAAATAGTCATTTAAAAGAAACATTTTGTAGGTACCCACTACAAACTTTTTGATTAAAACCTCCATGCAGAAGGAAAACAAAATGTACCACTGCGGAAAAGAATAACTTTGCGCACGCTAAACATGGAAAAGTCCACTATTTGAGCAAATGTGTTAAAAAATACATTTTCATCTAAATCGGTAGAGTAGAGCCTCTCAGAGATTCGCGAAATATATTATTATAAGTTTAATAAATAGTATGTACAAGATTTCCTCGTTTACTTATGAAATGTAAGGTAAATAAGTAATTAACATTTCTGCGTTGAAAGTATGATTTGTGAATGAAATATCTCCAGGCGAAATAAAAAAAAAACCCCCTCGCGGGTTATAAGGCCTCCCCCAGAGACTTCCAGCGCTGTCTGTCCTTGGCTATCGTAATCCAGTTAGTTCCTACATCTTTTTTTGATGTCGTCCTCGCACCGACTATAAGCTCTTCCTAATTTGCCCGCGTGCCTTTTGGACCTGGCCATATCATCAATCTTAATGTCCAACGGTCGTCAGTGAGTCTAGCGACATGGCCGGCCCACTTCCATTTGGAATTGAAAGCATAAGATAGGGCGTCGGTTACTTTGGTCTGCTGTGGATTTTTCTGATTGAAAAGCTTGTAAAGGCATGGTAATAAACTAATTGGGCTGTAATTCCCAATGTTACATAAGCGGATTCCCTTTTTTGTACAAAAGAATGATTGTAGACTCAGACCATTGCTTAGGAGCGATGCCTGACTGTACTACTTGATTAAATACTGAGTCTAGCCAGTTTGATTGCGTCGTTTGTTACTTTGGGATACTAGTATAGTATTATATTATCTGTGCTTTGGGCATGGAATTAACAAGTACCTACTACGAAGTATAGGTCGCACCACAGAGCAAGGAATGACTTTATATTGGCTAATAGAGTTAGCATGATGACGATCTTCTTAGGAAACCAGTGTCGCTAAACTCACATATTTACAAGTCACGCACTCCATAATCCTCCACATTAGATTGGTCAAAAAAATGACGTGATTTTCAAAATATATTTCCATTAAAATCAACCTTATTAACACAGCTATACAATTTATATTGCAAAAATTTACTTCAAATATGTTTAGTTCCGCTATTGCCCGCATCGGCAGTAGTAGATTCGTTTTATAAAGATTTTTTTGAGAAACTCTGTTTATATGACGTTAAGATTAAAATTTGAATGGCAAAGAACAAACTTCAATATTTGATAACTGTCAAAGTGTAGTGATGCATCTTAACCGTGAATCGTAAAATTATCGATAAAGTTGAAATAAAAAGCAATGCTAAATTAATATGTACAGAAAAAAACCAATTTAATTAATTTCCGTCTAGTCATAATAAATCACATAAAATAACACATTATGGTAAAAAAATTAAAAAATTTAATGAATAAATAATATTTAATGAATTCCGTCCTGTTAGCGTTCCGCCTTCTGACTGTACATTAGATGTTTCATTTTTGGAGACTTCAACCTAAGTACAGGAAGTAATAGCTGTTGTAATAATGATTATCGATTTATTAAGCAAATATAAAGGAGTAATCGTATTTAGAAAGAATCTACGTGACCATATCAAAGTGATAAACATAGCCCAATAGCTAGCTAAAATAGCAGTGGCCAAGCTATAATTATCATAGAACTGAGGGCCGTATACCCCACACGTACTTATATTTACTTTGAAGTAAAAACCGCGCAGGGCACAACAAGAACCACATCGTACGACAGGCTACAGAACTTGCGATCTGAAGATAGTTGCTAGTGGCAAGGCATATCCCGTACGTGGAGGTGTAAGTTTAGAAAAGTCTTCACCTAGCTCCAGCAGTGGACGTCTAAAGGCTTATCATGTCATGTCATACTTTCTATATATTTTTGCGAGTAAATTACTTAGTTATGACTGAATTTGTGACGTGTATAGACGTACCAGTGGACGATGAATTAAAAAATATTTTTACGTGGTTCTGCTCCAGTTTTAATGTATTTATTACCACTTTTCTTAACAATAAAATCCGCTTCCAAAAAATGATCGGAGCGGATTGTACCTACTTGCTTTTGAAGGGAACCAATTAAACCTTCCAGTAGCTTTGATCCATTTTTCTTTTACAAATGGCTCCCTAGGGAAACTGAAATAGTAATATTTTTAATTCTTAATTTTCTTCTTACAGCCTATTATCGTAATGAAAACCCATTTTTTTCCTAATATGGATAAGCGTGCGAACAGTAGTGGTAAATTTCTTAACTCTTGAGATTGCACTGAACAGATACGGCAATACGCGGAACGTTTTAATAAAAGTCGATAATATTTTATCGATAGTTACATGATACAGTACTGGCTGAGTAGCGAAAGTTGAATGACAACGTTCTAGAAGAAAATTATTAGTAAATGTGAAATCAACCGTAATGTTCTTATTTTAAGGATCATTTTAAAATGTCTTGAAGCCCTATAGAAATTTAACACAATTTTTCACGTATTTATACTTAAAACTAGTAAAATTCAAGTTACCGATGGTAAGTTATCCCTCCAAGTAAACGATTATAGGTCTTGCTACGATTTTTACACACTAATACAGCGCATTGAGCCATTTTAATATTTTTTTTATAGCACTTTATTGTATGCATTTTTGACAGCGACTGAGTGTGCATGTCGAGCAAGTAAGGTAAATTACCCTACTAGTGGCGACACGGGTAACACCCACATGCTACTTCTAGTGTCTTTTATACTTATTAATTCCATGGTGTTCTGTGAGACCATAGATAAAGGTGAGACCAACACACATAGACCAACTGGTATCCAGGGCCGTAAAATAAATTAAAAAAAAAACCAACACAACACAGCAGCAGCTTCAAGATTAAAAAAAAAAATATAGTTAACAACATGGCCGATGCACGCTTTAATAAAAATATCGTAAAAGTATTGTGTTTTGTAACAAATACGTGATTGTTTAGGTGTAGTTAAGTTTAATTTAGTGTTAAAATGGCGGCAAAGACTTGGAAAATTGAAAAGGACTTGTGTCGGTGTTGTCACGCGGAGGGCGCCTTCGACAACTTGGCGGAGCCCCGTATCTTTTTAGAAAAAGAGGAAATCTATTCAGACATGCTCAGAGAATGCCTTGATATCGATGTGAGTATTTTAAGCCCTGCTAATTTAATATTTAGCTTCATGGCTTCATACATTTACCTACTCCGGAGGAACCGGTAATTTTTATCGGCGTCCTAAATATTGATGCTTTAATTATTATCAGGTTTCCGTATAGGATAGATTGAACTGACGCAAAATTCAGATTTAAAGCTTTACTACGTTAGCTGCTACATGGATTGTTTTTACTACTTATTAGTGTTTGCGCGCTAGCCTACTTTCTAGGCGACTTAGGGCTACCGCATACTGTTTTTTACCGTTCAAACGTATTTTCACAGAAATTCAAAAATGAGTAAATTTAGTAAAGTTTAAATTGTCCATCGGTAAAAACTTGTAATTCCTTGCATTAAACGATAATTAATATTTAAAAGTCATTATACAGTGATTAGTACAAATTAGACGATTTAGTTACAACAAATAGTCAATCAACAACTGATGACTCTATCTTCAACATAATACAGTTTAATTCAGGTTCCAACAGCACTATTTATCAGTCACTAGCTGACCCGGCAAGCGTTGTTTTTTCATTAGGGAAAAAATCGCTTACGAACATCTCAGATCTACTGAACTGGTCTTTTCCAACAGTCAGTCGAGCCATTTTGAACGAGGTGGTTAACAAAAGTTGGCATGAGAATTTTATATATTGGACTAGCTGACCCGGCAAACGTTTTGCCCTTAGGGATATAAATAAACTCGCCTAATAAATATTTAGCGGAACATAAAAAAAAAGGTTTGATATCAGTATCATATAAAGTTGCTGGCTGGTTTATACGTTATTTAATTTAAAAACAAATATTTTCAAATTAAGAAAACAACTGAACATCACATTTTATGCAATTGTTTTAATTTTATTCAAATACACCTTATCTGGAGCGAACTTCGAGTATTTCTTCCTTCTGAGTTTGATTTTAAATTTCATTGAAATACTGTTTTTTGTTAGTTTTTTTTAATCGCGTATCTTTCTGGAGTTGATGACCGAATTATGCCTGACTTAGCCCCAACGGAGATTGCCAGGGCACTCGAAATGCGAAGAAATGGTCAAACCTACAGAGTGATATCCAGAGATCTTCGTCGACCAGTTTCAACGATCCATCGCAGTATCCAACGGTTCAGGGAGACCGGTACTTATGTGAGAAGAGCAGGACAAGGCAGAAAAAGACGCACTTCGAGTAGGGATAATCGTTTCATTCGGCTTCGTGTACGTAGGAACCCCCGTTTGACGGCCGTCCAAGCCCGACATGAGTTAGAAGCAGTGCGGGGTGTAACCGTAAGTGAGCGTACGGTACGAAGAAGGCTCGAAGAAGCTGGTTTGGGTTCATTTGTGCCCGCCAAGGCTCCAAGGCTCGAGGTAAATCATCGTAGAAACAGGTTAACTTTTGCTCAGGAACATCGACTTTGGAACGCGGACCAATGGAGTAAGGTATTGTTTAGTGATGAGTGCAGAATTCTCTTAAATCAAATTGACCATTTTTCTAATTTAATTAATTGTAATTTTAATATTAAATTTCACTTTTCCAGGTTACATGAAAAGTTCAAAAATGTACCATTTTTCACAAATAGCCTTTACTCGCAAAATCTGTTCTTAATGTGATCTCATTTTAAGTAAAAACAAATGAAACTTTAAATAACAAAAGAAGTGTAGTAAGTAGATTTTAAAATAAAACCATATTTTTTTTAATTATGGACCTTTTTTTTATGTTCCGCTAAATATGCCGGCGAGTTTAGTATATAACAACCTTATCTTAGACCCAGTGATCATACACTGAAATTTTCATAACAATCGTTTGAGTTGCTTTGGAGGAGTTTGGAAATGAAAATGTTCAATTTTCATTTCCAAACTCCTCCAAAGCAACAAAAAAAAAGTAAAATAAAAAACCAGTGATCACTGCTGGAGCCAAGTGACTAATTAGTAATTATTCTATCAATACACTTGTTAGATCCCGCCGGTGCCGGGGGAACTGTGCGCCATCACATACACCATATGCACAACCTGCATCACGAGGTTGCGGGACGCGTGCAACTTCAAGAAGCAGGTGCAGGACTGCGAGCAGAGGTTCATGACCCTCTACTACAAGAATGCTATACAAGGTACTTGTTTATTCTGGCCGTAGACCATCCATTCTATCGTCAAGGCTTGACCCAATATCCAGTCTGTACTAGGGATGTTATGGATATATAATTTCGGATCCGGATATGGATATGGATATTGGTAAAAAAATAATATCGGTTTCAGTTACGGTTATGGATATTAAATTATTTTGGATTATCCGATAGTTTCGGTTACGGATATGGATATCCATAACAACACTAGTCTGTACCATCAAAAACGATAGAATGGATGGTCGATGGATACCTTTGATTTTATTGATAAGTGCTGGGAGTAGATACCGCACTATTTACTTATTACCGCAACAGCTCTGTGAATTCGTTAAATTTTTATTACAGTGAGAATAATGATTGCAAGTGACTGTGTTTTTTTACAACAGTATTTTTTTTTAACTTTTATTTATAGTCCATTTGCTTAGAATCTGTCGTTATAAGTACATGCACATGGTTGGTATTATTTGATATCCTTTGAGAACATTGACGACATCAAACGACGCCGACCGTGCGCATGTACTTGTAACGACAAATTCTAAGCAAATAGACTATAACTCGAAATGTATGTTTGATCAGATGGAATCTTGCAACTCAATTTAGAAGTAGATACCGATACCTTCAACCGTGACAGACTAGCTGAATGGTTGAGCAGCTCCCGCCCCGCGTCCCACAGACCATCAAGAGGGTCAAGTTTATAGCGGTTTACCTATAGCTTACAAATCTTGACAACCCACAAAAAAAATTGAATTTCACAATTGTACCAATGTCAAATGCAGTAAAAGCAAGGAGATACGAGTAAAGACTTTCCACCATTTACAGGGATTAAGCCAGAGACAATAGTGAAGGAAGAAGTGGACGTGACCATAGAGGAAGTGCACTCGGAGGAAGATGTAGAACGTATAGGTAAGTTTGAACGTATAGGTAAGATTGAGAAGCACAACTTCTTTATTTGCGATAACTTTGAAATCCAGGTGTTAATTAAAAACATAAAAATTGTAGTAGTTAATGAGAAAATCATAGTTTATAAAAAGTAATGTTTGTATTTGATTTAGCTTGATGCAGGATTCCATGCATCTATGGTCATTATCCTTTTCCAAATTACTAGAATTTCTAACAACTTGGTATAGACAAGACATTGTATGCATTTTTGCTACTGTATTTTGCCAAACTACACAACAGTTTCCTAGTTAAGTAGGCTGGTAGTAAAATTGCTTTTGTGATTCTAGTCAAGAAAGAGGACGACAGCGATGATGATGACAACTTAACGGGTGGCGCAGCCGACGACGGTATGTAGATATTTTATTACTGTACACTATACATGAAGTAGAGGACACAAATAAGCAAAATACAACTATAACATTCATAACAACAAACCAGCCACAAATAAAGTCAAATAGGTACCCGAATACTTTGTATCTCACTCTCCCCTCAATCCCACCTCCACCTCGAACCACCCCTCTTCCCCCTTCTTCACCCCTGCAAACTCCGTAACCACCCACACTCCCTGTTCTCCCCTTCTCCACCCCCGCTGACTAACCACCCACTACACTCTTCCCTTTCTTATCCACCCATCTGCTCCGTCCATAACACCCACAACGCTCTTCCCCCCCTTTTCCATCCCCGGCTCATTCCATTACCACCCAATCCTTCTTCTCCCCTTCTTAATCTCCCGCTATCTCCATAATCACTCACACCCTTGTAGCCTCCTTCTCAACCCCTCCGCTAACTCCATAACGACCCACACCCTCTTCACCTC
This sequence comes from Coenonympha arcania, assembly GCA_036785405.1. Lineage (NCBI taxonomy): Eukaryota > Metazoa > Arthropoda > Insecta > Lepidoptera > Nymphalidae > Coenonympha > Coenonympha arcania. Next base: position 11,173,050 of record CM072076.1, read on the forward strand.
TTCTCCATCCCCCGCTCACTCCATGACCACCCAGAACTCCCTTCCCTTTCTTATCCACCCCCAGCTCACTCCATAAACACCCACAACGCACACTCCATAGACTCGGGGAGTGGAAGTATTTTTAGTTTCTTCAGTAGAGGTCTACAATTCTACATGTATCCAAGAAATGAGCACCACACAGATCGAATGCATCCCTTTTGTCTGATGAACACCTTGTTGGCATCTACGGAATTGCCCCACAAGATTAAACCGTATTGCAATAACGACTACACAAATCCGTGATACACCAGTAAGATTGCTTAGTAAGATTAATTTGTTTTATACAGTAGTAGTACAAAAGATTTTGTGTGGTACAATATGCAGGAACACTGCCAACATGAAACACCACACACGATTTTTCAACACTTTCTTTGACGTACGTTTCGTCCCGACACCGGGACATGCTCAGGCGATGTTTACTTCGCAATGCGAAATCGTAGAGTCTACGGGTAGTCTCTACGATTTCGTATCATTGCATGTTCTACCGTAAGTAAGGAATTGTACGTATTTTGTTTTATTTGTGTTTACTGATATACTATGTAGATCAAGCCAATCCTTAGTTCTATTCAGTGCAGAATTAATTTCCGTTTCAATTATGTTTCTGTCTTTACATTTAATTGTAGTGTCATTTGCATATAGGACACAGTCATGAGCAATATGTTCTGGCAAATCGTTAATGTAAAGAAAAAAGAGTAAAGGTCCAAGGACGCTCCCCTGTCAAGATCAACGAAACTTATAACATTGAGTGTTATGGGTTTACTGGATTTCCACACATCGCTTTCGGTAGCTTACTAGCTATTTAAGCTTATTATCATTCATGTAAGAGAGTAAGTACATAGTTACGCATCTTACTTGGCAATATTATACTTGAATCTTTAAACACAATGTTGTCTATAACATATATTTGATATCTTAGATCAAAGTATGGTTTGACTAAGACTGGAACACATCTTTTGTGCTCAGGCCAACCTTCTTGACAGTATTTTATTATTATAGATAGGACTTCATCCTTGACTGAATTTTCTTTAATTTCTTTAAGTTTTTCTGGACTGACTGACAATGTACTAGATACTGAGTTAATGTGTAAGTCTAACTCCTGATCTACTTCTTTTAGAGTTTGTTCTGGCAATGCAGCTCTTGACAAAGTGTCTGCTATATATAGGTATTTACCTGGTTTGTATGTGACTTTAAGATCATAAGGTTGAAGACGTAGCATGATTCTTTGTAACCTAGGTGGTATATCATGAAGAGGTTTGTTCATTAATGAGACAATTGGCTTATGGTCTGTTTCAACAAGTGCTCGACGACCATATATGTATTGGTGAAACTTAGTACAACCAAATAATAAGGACAATAGCTCCTTCTCGACTTGGGAATATGATTTTTGACAACCTGTTAATGATGCACTTGCATAAGCAATGGGTTGATTATTATGAGAGATTACTGCACCCATGGCATCTTTTGACGAATGGACTGACAGTGTTATATCTTTATTTGGATCATAATAAGTTAAGACTGGGGTTTTTGTTATGATATCTTTTAGATTGTTGAATTCTGTGTTGTGTTCGTGTGACCATGACCAAGAAGTGTTTTTTGATAATAATGACCTTAAACATGAGGTTTTTGAGACAAGTTTTGAATGAACGGACCTTAATAGTTGATCATTCCTAAAAATCTTTGTAAATCATTGACATTTTTAGGTATAGGCATATCACATATTGCCTTGACTTTGTTTTCATCGACTTTGACACCATCTTTATTGAAAATATGACCTAAGTATCGGACTTCTTCTTTGCAAATTACTGACTTTTCTTTATTAAATTTGATGTTTATCTCCCTAGCTCTTTTTAGAACATTTTCTAGACGTTTATCATGTGTTTCTTTGTCGGGGGCATAAATCAAAATATCATCTATCATAATTTTGACTCCATCTAAGTCTTTAAATCTTTTGATCATTTCGCTATGAAATATTTCACTAGCAGCATTGATTCCAAATGGTAATCTAAGATAACGATATCTTCCTTGAGGGGTATTGAATGTACAGAGCTTTGAGGATGCTTCATCTAAACGAATCATCCAGAAACCTTTGTTGGCATCTAGTGTACTGAAATACTTGGCACCTGACAATGTAGATCTAATTTCGTCTATGGTAGGCAAAGGATAATGAGGTCTCATAAGAGCTTTATTTAATTTTCTAGGATCGATACATAATCTAAATCTACCATTTTTATGTGTAGTAAGTACCAAAGAGTTAACCCATTCGGTAGGTTCTTCTACCTTTTTTATAATATCATGTTTTTCCAAAATTTCTAATTCCTTTTTTAAATTATCTACGAGACGGAATGGAATTTCTCTACAAGGATCAACGGAAGGGATTGCATCAGGTTTTAGGACTAAATGAGCTTCAAAATCTTTTAGACAACCAATACCTTCAAATAAGTCAGCATATTTTGAAAAAATATCTGTTTGCTCAAGATTTGAATGAAATTTGACATTATGGACTCTTTTAATTAATTTTAACTTTTGACATGTCTCATGACCTATGATATTTTTACATAATAAGTCGACAATATGAAATGTTACATTATAAGACTGATTATTACAAATAATAGGTAAATTACATAGACCTACTGTTGGTATGATTTCACCACTGAATGTACTCAACTTGTAGTTACTTTTTTGTAAGATATTTGATGATACATTTAATTTATTAAAGTCATTTAGAGATAAAATGTTTGTTTCTGCGCCCGTGTCTAAAGTAAAGTTAATAGGGACTTTGTTGACTAATAAATCTATTTGAAATGCACTATTTTGACTTGAAATGGCATCACATGACAAAATTAATAAAGGGGTGACACCTTCTTCGCACTGAGAGACTGTGTTGAGCTGTTTTTTACTGCGGCATACCTTAGCAAAATGGTTAGGCTTCTTGCAGAGGCTGCAGATGACTCCAATGGCTGGACAGCGGTATCGATGTACCTGCCCACATCGATGACAGTTTTTCGGACTGATGGACGGACTGACGTGTCTTTGTTTGACTGGACTGCTTCTTGAACTCGCTGGACTGACTTGACGTGAACTCCTTCTAAAATTATTAAAGTTAATATTAGACTGTTTATGACTGTTGACTTTTCCTACGAATGAGGTTGACTGTGACGACGTTGACTGTTCTCCTTGAAGAACTTTGGCTTGTTGCTTTGACATTTCTAGCTTTTTTGCCAGATCTAAGGACTCTTGAAATGTTTTTGGATCATTTGTTAGAAGTTTTTCTCTGATGTAATTGTAGTTGTTGTTCAAATGCCATGAGAATACATCTTTAAGGATGCTGTCGCGTAACTCCTCAAACCCGCATTGCAAACTGATGTTCTTTAGGTCAGTTGCATATGACGTAATGTCCTCGTCGTTGGCTTGTTTTCTGTTAAAAAGTTTGTGGCGTTCCATGGTTACGTTAATTTTTGGTAGAAAGTATTCCTCGAATCTTTTCAAGAGATCTTCAAAAGTAATTACATCTATATCGACGTTAAATAAGTAAAATATTTGTAATGCGTCACTGCCAATGCACGCTAGCAAGATTGCCACTTTGCGCGCCTGCGACTCTGCTTCGAAATTATTGGCTCTCATGAATATTTTCAGATTGGTGGCGAATTTTTTCCACTCGACTTGCATGTTTGAAGAATTGATGTTCAGCTTTTCTATGTTATTAATGAGACTCGTTGCTGCCTGTGCGTCCGCCATGTCGGATGACAATGTGGTTTTCAGTTTGGTGGACGGAAGATTTTCTTTTGCTGATTTTGACATGTCCTCTTTTCGACGATGATTTTCTTGTCTTCTAATTGTAGTAATTTACTTTATTGGTCACTTTTATGGACTTCTGACACCATGTTTTATGTTTGATTTGGAGGAGTTCAGTAAAACACATCTTGATGGTTTCGAGTCCGTAGACAAGAAGAACATTTATTTTAACCATAGATAATACATAGACGATTGTCATAGACTTAAATTATAATTATCTTTGAACTAAAGCTAGGCACACAATATTACTATGTAACAGCCACAAGCTTATTAGCCACTTATTATCACAAGTAGCTTATTAGCCATTTAAGTCCATTTCCCCATATCGCTCTAACTTATCTTACAACGTTTTATGACAAACTAAGTTAAACGCTTTTGATATGTCAAGAAATATCGATACAATACCCATTTTTTCATTCAAGCCCTCTGTTATCATTTTATTAAGCCAGAAACAGGCCAGTGTAGTGCTATATTTTTTCCTTAAGCCAAAATGCTGAGATTTTAAGATTTTATTGTTTTCTAAAAAATATATATATTTTACAGCATGGGGATTGATGTTATAGGACGATAATTACTCATATTACTTGCATCACATGTCCTCCCTATCTGCCAGTGTCAGCAGGCATTCGTGATATCGGCAGATGTGTTGAAAACAAATCTAATAGCAATATCTGGGTTAGGCCATCATGTAGTACATAGATCACTCTATTCTACGATAGAAAGATAGCACCTTTTGTTTCGTATCGAAATATATGTCCTGCCAATTTCCAGTTTTGTTAGAGTGCATGTTTGAGAATTTCTGTTAATTTTTTAAACGCATATGAAAGACCTTATATTATGTGCCTTTGTTATTAGAAAATATCCATGCTCACCGCCTTTCTCGTGTACACATAACACATTTAAACATTGTTTCAATTCCTGAATTTGGCTTAGGCACAGAACACTAAATAGTACCAGAAGGTTCACTCCGCACGATTATTTAACGAAATAGCGACTCTAGCGCTGACACAAAAAGTACAATTCAGTTCGCAATAGCGCCTGACCCCGCCCTCAAAATCGACACGCAACAAACGCAATGTTGTGGTCTCTTTCTATCGCCTAACTTTATCTCTTACGACGTACTAGGGCTGCCGTAGTCAGACGGCGCGTAAAATAGACCGTACAGAACTAGCGCGTGCAACTCGGCCCGCGAGCGGCAACCATCTGAAATATTGAGGTCCGGACCCGTACTTGTAATAAATAAGACTGGCCTGGCTTAGGTAAAAAAATTGTAGTTGGTTTCTTAGAGACTGGGGGTCACAACTGACTCACAATCCTCCATTTCCCATAGCTTCCTCTCGTAAGGGTAGGAATCGCGAAGGGGCACCCGTTCGTTACAGGCGGTTCATGCGTTAAGTATTATGCTTGAGTCAAAATTTACGATTTCCGAAGGAACATAAAATAGTTATGTGTTCAATTATAGATTAGATAATTGAATTCATATTATTTGGCATTTCATAATCTAGAACTTGGCTCAAAAATATTTTAAAATATGTGTATTATAACTTTCTCTCTAGAACAGTTTTTGTATAGGCTGTTTACTAAAATAGCGGTCGACGCTCCACGCAGACGCAAGATATTTGCCATGTTTCTTAACACAAACTTATAACAATGACATATTTAGAAAATTAATAACATTTACTAAAAAGTGTCTCAAAAAAAAACACGATTTTCCTAGATTTTCATTCAAAAACCATAAACCGAAAAGTGCCATTTTTAGCATTTTTCGATAAATTAAACGTATTATTTTAGGATAAAATCCAAGATATTTTGTTATGTCTGAATTAAAGTAATTTAATTCAATTAATATTCAATGTCACTGGTTATTTACTATTTTAATAAGTTGTATATTTTGTTTACTATAAATTTTTTTGTAATACCATTTTCCGCGCAAAATTGCGTCAGCGGGAACGGAATTCCTTGTTTTGTATGGAGCGAAACGCGATTCACACCGTGCCGCATGAACGCTCTTAATCGTGGTGTGTTCTCGGGGCGTCTTCTTGGCTCCCTAAAAGTTGTTGCTTCTCGCTCCTCATGCCTGTATGTTCATTGTCCCCATTCTGGGGTTTTTATTTTCACTTATATTAATACAATTCCATTTGCAGACGACATCAGTGAAGACTTCTCTATCAAAAGAACGCGTTCCAGCACGAAACCGAAACCGAAACCCAAACCTAAAGCGAAGCCAAAAGCCGTGAAGAAGGAAAAGCCGCAGCCCCAAGCCAAGAAGAAACCCGAACCGAAGGCGGTGAAGGAGAAAAAAGGTAGGTGTCTTTTTTGATTTGCGGCCTTTTGGGAACGTCTGTGGACCTATAAGTTAGAGTATTAGCTGAAAAATAATAATTAGTTTTTCAAATCGGTGTCTTTTTTTCAGCGTACTTATACAGGGTTATTTTAAAAATACCAAATCTCTCTTGGCCTGTAGTTGTTTACATTAAAACTAACAACTTTCGTTCTACGACTTTTTTTTAACTCGATATTTTGAGAAATATCAAATATTCAATGTTTTACAGAGATGCTCTACTTGCTCTTACTCTGTAATGTTAACAAGGGCGCGGCGTGCGACGCGGCGGCCGGTGCGCGAAGTCGCGGCGCGAAACCGCAACAGCGTAATGTCACTTTACAGAAATAACATTTTTTTGTATGAAATAAATTAATACTGAATTTTGAAAAGCCGTTAAACAAAAGTTGTTAGTTTTAATGTAAACAACTACAGGCCGAGAGAGATTTGGTATTTTTAAAATAACCCTGTATACAATCGGTTTTTTTTCGGATAATAATAAATGTTTTAATGGAAAGTTAAGGGTATAACATATTTTTAGTAACGCGTCGAAAGAATTATACGGTCGTGTGAAAATATTTTCGGAATTTTATAGTAATTGGATTTTTTCTAAGATTGCGAAATTATAGTTTAGATGGCAACTTTTTTTTTTTTAAATCATTGATGTTCGGCAAAAGTTAGGCAGTACGGGAAGCGTCGCTGAAGTTGGAATAAGAACTGAAATATGGTTCTAGTACTTTAAGTGTGTTTAAATTTTTTTTTTTTATTAACGTCATATACCTTAACAACTTTGGCGACGGGAACTGTACTTGTGTAGGATGTCTTTTTACCGTTACCTCGTTTCTTGTTTTTTATACACAAGATAACGTTATATTTTACTGGAATTAAAAATAGCCTGAAATTCTTCAAGTCTGTGACCATCAAAGCAGCAAAGAACCATGTTGATTTTTTTTAAGGACAAACTAACTAACCAATACTTTGGCTTTCTTTTAAATATTAGTTTCTATGATCTTGAAGTCAACGTGTGAATGTTTTTGAGCAAGACACCTTGGGTTCGATTCCCGAGGTTCAAAACTTTTGGAAACGATTTTGCTTTTGTTTTTTTTTTTAATTACAAGCTAGAAGTCCCGGGTTCAATTCCTGGATGTTTTTTTTCCTCGGTCTGGTTCCTTGAGGAGGTGTTACCGTCAACCTTACCGGGTTCGATTCCCGGGCTAGAAAATAAAGGAGTTAACAAAGTCATATGTAGTTTAGGGTTTTGACATAACTATGTATGTCCCTAAGGGATTTAGTGTACCTGTACGATGCTATGTGTAGCAACCAATCACCTGACTGCTTTAATATTGTGGTTAGCGTATTCCAAGACACTGCATTGTCACTTACCATCAGATGAGAAGCTAACTGAACCGATTAGACCAGTTAGTGCGTTTCCGTCACTTACCATCATACTGTACATTCATCCGTCGAAAACGTTACTAAGCTAGAAGTGTCAAAAATGACAGGAACAGCACTCTTGGCGGACAGTGAGTGTCACGACAGCACTGAAACTAATCTGCTATACTAATTTTTGTGTATCAAAGGGATTTTAGGATTTATCCTTGGTCAAGCAAAAGCTTTCATTTTAACTCTACTGCGCATAGCAAATATGTAGAGACAAACTAATTTGGTTTCAATGAGACAAGAAAACTGTTTACACATTAGTAGTTTAAAATTAAAAAAAATAAATCTTTACCTTTTACAATAAATTATGATCTATATCTAAAAAAAACATTTTTATAATGCGTGGACCGATTTTGGTGATTTTTGTGCCATTTTTGAAACCCAAGCCAGATTGCCACTTGTCCGTTTTTTTTAATGAAAAGTAATTAAAAATAAAAAGAATGAATTGCTTGCACAATAGTTTAAAGGTGTGTTTAGTATTAGATTGAGGTATATTAATAGCTAATACTAGCGAATTACGATCATTTCCTGTAATGCTAGCTGAAAGATGTTATAAATAAATAAATAAATGCATTATGTAAATGAAAATTTTTGTTTGACCCAACGAGCTATAGATGCAAAGCGAAATTATTCATGGCTAAAAGTAAATCTGATTTCAGACATGACTTAAACTTAGACACGAATTAGATTAGAGTCTGAATTTAGCCATGTCTAATACCGCTCTACACCAACATCGATGATTTAAGAAAAAAACGAAAATTTTAATGATTAAATAAGGTTCCACGGATGTTTCTAAAGGGTTAAAATACAATGTGACGTTGCATACAAATACCTCGGTCAAAATTTCAGGTTGCATACAAATACCTCTGTCAAAAGTTCAGGTTGCATACAAATATGAAATACCTCTGTCAAAAGTTCAGGTTGCATACAAATACCTTGGTCAAAAGTTCATGTTGCATACAACTATCCCTGTCGCAAGTTCAGGTTGCATACTACATTGTTGCTTACAAACTACAAAGCGATTGCAAATTCAGTTTTAAACTGGTTGTAAGCTTAGATTTTTCAATAGCGAAGGTTAAACGAGGCGTTCACCTGATGGTAAGTGAAAAGCCCGCCCATGTCAGATGCACTGCAATGCAATTTGAATTGCAATAAGATGTGACGCACTGCAGTTTATGCCCAGTAATTTCTCCGAAACAGTATAATGCTTTACTATGACAGCTTCAGGCCAGAGCATCTGATTTTGCGGTGGCATACATCCCTTACAGGTTATCTCGTGGCAGGCTTCGACGGCGTTAACCTCGTGAAAGTTGCTGTCAAAGTGACGTTTGACATCAACGATCGCGAGATTTATTCCTTTCTAACAGACGTTTGACAGCAAAGGTCTGCGAGATTAACGGCTGTCAAAGTGACGTTCCGCAGCAACGATCGCGTGATTTAAGCTTGCCAAAATGACGGTTGACAGCACAATCGCGAGCTATGTATGCCTGTCAAATGACGTTTGACAGCAAGGATGCGTGAGCTGTAAAATTGAGCATTGACAGCTACAATAGCGGACTTGATTTATGCCAAAGTGTCTAAGGCTCATTTGACAGCGAGGATTCAAGAGTTACGCCTGTCGTAAACTTGTCGCGAGATACGTAGTAATGGATCGGACGGATTCTGCAAGTCTTACCAGTTATCATCAGTTAACGTAGACACTCCATGTTTCTCCAATGTAAGATAGACGGCGTAACGTGCTCATCGAATCGCGGAGGTGAATGACCCGTGAGACTACAGACAGTCCCCTAATTGAGGGCTTGCTCTGAGAAGTGAAGCCTAACTGCCCGACTCAGGTATCGAACTCTGGTCCTCGTGGTTCACAGGTGTACATGCTGAACACTAGACCATTGGCACATTGTTATAGCCTATAATAAAATGTACCCGACAATCTATTTAATGTGGGATAATTTTTTTTTAAATATTTGGTAGGCATATCAAGTTATAATTTAGGCTCGAAATATAAGGATGTCAGTACTCTTGACTAGGCGAATAGTAGTTTGAATGTTAAATAGGAAAAGTTGGTTTATAATTTTTAGTTAACACTCAGTTCATTCGTATGTTCTCCATTTCTCTATAATTTAATGTACATCTTGGATTTAAGAATAAGGCAACAGGTGAACCGTCAAACTGCGAAACGGTTCTGGTATTGAACTCAGGACCTTATGAAACGCAATCCCCCTAATAATATACATAAAAAATAAAAATATATCAGGACAGGCCAAACTAGGAGCCGAAAAAGGCTATTACATGACACTTAAAATATAGGAAAACACCCAGACACTTGGAAAACATGCTCATCACAAAAATATTTACCAATTCTGGGAATCGAACCCACGACCTCCAATGCAGATTGCAGGACTGCTACCGCTGCGCTAATCGGTCGTCAAAGATCCCTTGATATAAGGAGACTTATCTGTTAGTAAATCAATGGGAACTAAATAAACTGACACATTATTTCTTATACTTAATTCAAAAGAAGGATTATATCTATTCCTGTCTAGGTTTTTGACAAAATGCATCAATATACGTGTCAGCAAATGCCGAAGACGCCCAAGCGTTCCGGCGCGATGCTGTGTAGAAACCATTACCCCTTCCGAGTTAGCACGATAACATCTTCGTAGGCATCCTAGGTTACCAGCATCCTGGAACCCATCCGCAGGGCCTCACAAACAGCTAAATTACCTAACCTGACCCCTAGTAAATTTTTTAACAAAACCTATAGCTCTAAAGTTCATGAGAGTTCCAATAAAAAAAGATTCATCGAAATCGGTTGGCCTGATATCGAGTTATTCGCTCTTTTTTCGCGCACACCTTAATGGAAATTTGAAACTTATATGGTTTACTCATAGATGCCATTGTCAGAACTGGAAATTGGTATGGGATCACACGGGAAGCAGCAGCTGTCAAATAAAAAAAAAGAATCATCAAAATCGGTTTACCCAGTCCATAGCTAACAAAAAATAAAAATACAAAATACAAAATCGAATTGAGAGCTTCGTCCTTCAGTCACCTCAGTCAGTCAAGAGTACTTACTCCTTTACCGGATACGTATTAAATAAAAATAATGTTTTTGTATGTGACGTCACTTTTTTTCTGTATACCTGCATATAATTTGTTTGTGTTTAGAATTAGATCTTTTGTAGTTTTAAGGTGTATACTTTATAGCACGGAGAGCAGACAACGATTGGACCGACGCTGTGCTTCTATATTTGAATGTACTTATATAATAGGCCTTTTAAATATGCGGACGATTTTATTATAATTAAACGAACCTTCTCTTCGAATGTTTGTAATAAATTGCACCATTAAATTGGACCGTTTTACATTAAAATTAATAAAACAATTGAACCATCTAACTAGCTTTATTTGGACTACTTACTTGTTAATGTAGCCTTTTAAACTTGACCATTGAATTGGTCGATTTTATGATAATAATATTTTGAATTACTTTTGTCACCTTTGTGACCTACTTGAGTGTGTTATAACTTTTATTAATAAATACCTACAACGACAAAAGGCGCTTAATAGGTGTCTTAAATTGGACCGTTTTACATTAAAATTAATAAAATAATTGAACCACTTATCTATACTGCTTTATTTTGGACTACTTACTTGTTAATGTAGCCTTTTAAACTTGACCATTGAATTGGCCGATTTTATCATACTTAACAATATTTTGGAAATGAACTACTTTTGTCACCTTTGTGACCTGCTTGAATGTGTCATAACTTTTATTAAATCTATGACGTCAAAAGGCGCTTAATAGGTGTCTTAAATTGGACCGTTATACATTAAAATTAATAAAATAATTGAACCACCTAACTATACTGCTTTATTTGGACTACTTTAGCCTTTTAAACTTGACCATTGAATTGGTCGATTTAAAATAATAATATTTTGAAAATGAACTACTTTTGTCACCTTTGTAACCGACTTGAATGTGTCTTAACTTTTATTAAACCTAAGACGTCAAAACCCCGCACGGGAAAGCGCAGTGTTGGCAGACCTCCGACCAGGTGGAGTGACGACATTAAAAGAGTCGCGGGAAGGCGCAGGACCGGGTGGGCTGGAAAGCATTGCAGGAGGCCTTTGTCCAGCAGTGGACGTCCGTCGGCTGAAACGAAGACGTCAAAAGACCATTCATTGATCCATTTTAATTATACTCCTTTTGAAGTAATGCTGCATTGAACTACTTGTGAATATACGTACCTACTTATGAATACTAATACTTAACTTAACCGATATAAATATATAATATATGTTGTAATGATAAACGATGGTAGTATGGTGTGGAATAAAAGTTGGGTTATGGGTGGTTGGGTGCGAAACCCTATTGGATGCCTAGACACTGAGTCAATTCAGAGCGTATGAACCTTTGAGTCAAGGGCCGTTCGGCGAGATCACTCAGGGTCCCTCACGCTTCGTGATCATCAAGGATAGGCAATAAATTAGACGACAAACAGCAAAGTACAAAGTACATAATTATATTTAAGATCATTGAAATTGGTTAGTTTTTTTACAAGAGGTTTACTTAATTAGTTACGAGCTTAAGTACTAGGTCAAGCGCGATCGAATCTTTTCCAAAAGTTCATGTTTGCTTCTAAGGGACAAGGGTATCGCCTGAAGGGCGTAAAAAGGGGAAATCACTTCCCTGTGCTCTCCGTGAGTCAAGTCCGTTTACGCCGTGCTGTAGGGCTTGAGGAAGCGGCGCACCGGCGGGCCAGCTACGCTGGGATGGTACCGCGTGCTAGGTCCCACCGGTGTGATGTCAGCTGCCAGCAACTCGCCTGTCGAGGGTGTGGGCATCCTGCGGCGCGCCCAAGGGATAGCAGCTCGACACTCGGCGCGGTCAAAGATGGCGATGCTTTGTGGTCGGGTTGGAGACTCGTCTTTTTGAAGAAAGTCCACTTTAGCACTTTATTCGCGCACACGACACTTTCGAGCACTGACTCGATATAACATTAGGCTCTTTACTTAGGCTAGAATATCGGATCACGTTACGTGACTGTCACAAGGTGATTTATCGCCGGCGCATGGCGGCGTTACTCGCGCCGTGTTGGCGCGTTTTCAAGCGAACATTTTAAGTATTTCCCCAGGGAGTCGGTTCCTGGGGCGTTAAAACGCGGTCGCGAAGCGAACCTCGAAAGGAAGAAGGACCTTCCGGCTTCAGCCGAGGGGCTGAAGGCCGTTCACGTCATCGTGAACAAAAAGATTAAAAGAAAAACTCCGGAGCGCATGAGCGCGTCTCGAGAATTTTCGCCCGACTGCCTGAGTGTTGCTAGCCTCGCCTCCTTGTGCGGGCTTGCCATAGACACAATTTGGCGAAAATGTAGTGTGCAACACTACAATACCCCCTTTTTCGGCAAAAGAGATAGCCGGGCTATCTCACAGGCCTCCCACTTCAAAGGAAGAGTCGTTGCTCTACAAAGAGGAAATGGGTTAGAGGTAGGGTGTTTGTAAGAGTCCAAGTGTGTATGTGGGCGTCTATAGACTAAGTGTGAGTTAGATTAAATTTGTTAGTATTAATTTTAGCTTTAGTTTTAAATATCCTATGTAATTATCTTAACTATATTCAACTGTTCCTTTTGTGCTGATCCACTCATATTTTCATAATTGACAGTTTAGTTTGCCTAAAGTGACCCGCAGGGTTTGAATTTAGAATAAAAACCTTTTGTACTTCTCTTTCTTACATCATACCTAACATACTTGATAAGTTGTAAATAGTTGAGGTACCTCATAAGACTTATAGAATTGTAGTTCTGAGATTAGTGTTTGTGGTTAGTGAACTGAGGAAAAAAAACTTATTTTCTATTTTAATTTGATAACTATCTTGTTTATTGTAAATGTTGTATTTTACTATAGTTTAGGGTAGTATGTATTTACTATATCTGTATTTTGTTTTGAATATAAACATAATTTTTTATTTATTTTTTTACTTGAGTATTGTTAATTAATATATGTAATTTTAAGTGCTGAAAAGGAGATGTTCTATTTATGTTCATCCTTCTCATAGAGTGTGCTTTAAAGGTGTTAGTGTGTTTACATACCTAATTATTTACATATGTACATTTTTTATGTATATGTGAGTTTTTTTTTTGTTAAAGGGAAAAATTCCTAATAAATTGTAAATGGCAAAAACTTGGTTTTAATTTTTCCCAGGGGAGTATATATAACTTTGTGGAAAGTAAGGTTCTGTCTATATACTAGCTTAGGTGTAGTAATATAGTTTGTTAAAAAAATTGTGGAATTTAGTGTTAAGAAAGAATGTATTTCAATGGTACATTCTGGTTTTGATATAGTGAAAATAAAGAACTAAATCAAATGTTTTGATGTAGTTTTATGTTTGTAGGTTTGACATATTGTGTCTAAGAAAATTTGGTTATGTCCCCGTAGTATGGTAGTTGTTTTGTTTGCTAAAGGTCAATGGAGTGTGGCTTGGGACTGCAATTTTGTCGGATGATTTTTCCATTTTGAGATAATTTTCTTGAAAAGGGTAACAATATACCAGTTAGGGTTAGAGGTTATAATTAAATAATGAGTTACTTTACCTTAAGTGTTGGGGGCTTGTGACGGTCTCGCGACGTTACATTCGTAAACACACGTTTATATTACGTAATATTATACGCGGGCGCCGGTTATGTCACTGTTCCGATGTGTCTATTACAATTATTGCGATAAGTGAGTTGTTTTTAAGTTTGTAAATACTGCTATTTAAGATTTGTTTACGATTCGACTGTCAATTTCAAATGATAGAAGACAAGTTGACGTTTTGATGCGTCAAGTGTCAAACTAAGAGAAAAAAGTTGTGTCACAGATTGGTGAATTAAACGTCAATGTATCATAGACCATCGGTAGACAATTGACATAAGCGGGACCGACGCTGAATACTGATAAGATCTGTGGCAATCATAGACAATGTGTTGCTAGTTCACAGAGACATTTCAAAGACATAGTTATAAACGACACAGATTAGGCAAAATTTATACTGAACGAATGTAGACAATACAAAGTGTTTATATTCAATGGTACCAACCTTGACAATCACGCGAGTGAGTTGAGTGACTGATTATTCTCTTTCATTCGGGCGCCATATTGTAATGATAGAGTAGGGTGGTATGGTGTGGAATAAAAGTTGGGTTATGGGTGGTTGGGTGCGAAACCCTATTGGATGCCTAGACACTGAGTCAATTCAGAGCGTATGAACCTTTGAGTCAAGGGCCGTTCGGCGAGATCACTCAGGGTCCCTCACGCTTCGTGATCATCAAGGATAGGCAATAAATTAGACGACAAACAGCAAAGTACAAAGTACATAATTATATTTAAGATCATTGAAATTGGTTAGTTTTTTTACAAGAGGTTTACTTAATTAGTTACGAGCTTAAGTACTAGGTCAAGCGCGATCGAATCTTTTCCAAAAGTTCATGTTTGCTTCTAAGGGACAAGGGTATCGCCTGAAGGGCGTAAAAAGGGGAAATCACTTCCCTGTGCTCTCCGTGAGTCAAGTCCGTTTACGCCGTGCTGTAGGGCTTGAGGAAGCGGCGCACCGGCGGGCCAGCTACGCTGGGATGGTACCGCGTGCTAGGTCCCACCGGTGTGATGTCAGCTGCCAGCAACTCGCCTGTCGAGGGTGTGGGCATCCTGCGGCGCGCCCAAGGGATAGCAGCTCGACACTCGGCGCGGTCAAAGATGGCGATGCTTTGTGGTCGGGTTGGAGACTCGTCTTTTTGAAGAAAGTCCACTTTAGCACTTTATTCGCGCACACGACACTTTCGAGCACTGACTCGATATAACATTAGGCTCTTTACTTAGGCTAGAATATCGGATCACGTTACGTGACTGTCACAAGGTGATTTATCGCCGGCGCATGGCGGCGTTACTCGCGCCGTGTTGGCGCGTTTTCAAGCGAACATTTTAAGTATTTCCCCAGGGAGTCGGTTCCTGGGGCGTTAAAACGCGGTCGCGAAGCGAACCTCGAAAGGAAGAAGGACCTTCCGGCTTCAGCCGAGGGGCTGAAGGCCGTTCACGTCATCGTGAACAAAAAGATTAAAAGAAAAACTCCGGAGCGCATGAGCGCGTCTCGAGAATTTTCGCCCGACTGCCTGAGTGTTGCTAGCCTCGCCTCCTTGTGCGGGCTTGCCATAGACACAATTTGGCGAAAATGTAGTGTGCAACACTACAATGTATAATAAACTAAATAAAAAAAACTTTGAACCAATGAATTGGTAAACTTTTAACAGACTTTGAAATTGAACTCCTTCTTTATTTACCTCCTGGAATTTATTATACGTAGGCCTTTAGAAAACGATAGAACTTCGGTTTGAAAGTTTTTATTAAAATGGCTAACTACTAATTATTTTGATCCATTTATATCCAATTATATGGACCAATAGATTGGTAAATTTTTATCAAACTTTGAAATTGAACTGCTCGTGTATTTACCTTCTTGAATTTATTATACGTAAGCCTTTAGCAAAAACGTTAGAACTTCCTATTTAAAAGTTTTTATGAAATTGGCTAATTACTAATAATATTGATCCATTTATATCCAATTATATGGACCAATAAATTGGTCAATTTTTATTGAACTTTGAAGTTGAAGTACTCCTGTATTTACCTTTTCGAATTTATTATACGTAGGCCTTTAGAAAACGGTAGAACTTTCTATTTGAAAGTTTTTATTAAATTGAATAATTACTAATTATATTGATCCATTTATATCCAATTATATGGACCAATAGATTGGTAAATTTTTATTGAACTTTGAAATTGAACTACTCTTGTATTTATCTTCTTGAATTCTATATCCGTAGGCCTTTAAAAAACTATAGAACTTTCTGTTTGAAATTTTTTATTAAAATGGCTAAATACTAATTATATTAATCCATTTATATCCAATTATATGGACCAATAAATTGGTCGATTTTTATCGAACTTTGAAGATGAACTACTCCTATATTTACCTTCTTGAATTTGTTATACGTAGGCCTTTAGAAAACGATAGAACTTTTTGTTTGAAAGTTTTTATTAAATTGGCTAATTACTAATTATATTGATCCATTTATATCCAATTATATGGACCAATATTTTGGTAAATTTTTATCAAACTTTGAAATTGAACTACTCTTGTATTTATCTTCTTTAATTTATAACCTTTATAAATATTTATTAAGAATAATATTTATAAAGAATAATATTTATTAAGAAGCCGGAATATTTAATATCTCTAGATAATATTAATAATTATTTTGCCCGCTGCTGATAGACACTTCTGGTGACAGAAGGGCTTGCTCAATTTTTACGTAACGCATTAGCCTGGCTGTTTAACGCGGAGATAAACATCCAATATCCTTGGCATCATTCCACGTGGTCAAGATTTGTACAGTAACTATAATAAACTTAGCTAAAAAATCTACATTGAAGTAATATACATATTTAACACGTTTACGTTCACTTTTAGCAAATTCATATATTTAACACCTTCATCTTTAACATATTCAGATATTTAACACAATCACCTTTAACATATTGACATATTTAACATCCTCGTTAAGATTGTCAATGGGATAAATTGGACCATACATGCATATAATATGTATGCTAGACCATTTACTTGGTCGAGTATATAATGTTTTGAACTTCGTACTTCTGTGTTATCTATTTGAATCAATTATTATTATATTATATTATTATGGACACTATAAAAACGTGAAGTGTATAGTAGTAAATAACATTCTATTGAAACCTTTTTATACATTAGACCACAAAAACTCTCTTCATTATAACCCAAAATTACCATTACTCTGCTGGATTTGATCACTTGAAAATTGTGGACATTTAAATTGGAACAATTTTAAAATGATTTGAACAAATTATTTAACCTTATATAACTTTTTTATGCAAAAAATATATTAGAGAATGAGGTTTGTAATATAATTATTCTCTGTGTGCTTTTAAAAAGTGTATGTTGAAATAAATACGATTTGCTCTAAAACCAAGAGTTTTTGTTTATGTCCCCACTCTGAATAAAGTGCTCACGATGGTCGTGATTTCGTTGCGGACATACAGTTCGTGTTCCTTATATTATTACTAGTAGGGCGCGTGGGAGCGCGGGCCACATGTGGCCCGCGTGCTGTCTTCCCCCCTATTTGCCTTACAACTTTAGTCCCTTCAACATTCCCCATACATTTTCTATGAAAAAAATAAATTCCGCCATTTTGATTTTTTTTTCTATCCAATGGATAGACCTCCGGGTCCTGATCACTTCTTGTCAAGAAACCGTTGTTCCATCTTTTATACTTTCCGAGATATCGGCGAAATTCTTTTGACGGCCATTTTGAATCCGCCATTTTGAAATTTTTTTTGGCTCATTGCCAATTGGATGACGTCTCAAATGACATTTGGTCGAGCACCCCACACCTATCTTCAATACCCTGGCTGTGCTCTTCACCCGTCTCCGAAATCCTCAATCATCAGCTCTCTCCGTATTTTTCCTCTTCATGAATTTTTCCCCTCTATACGACATCATCCTTGAAAAAAAATTTTTTCATACAAAATTGTTCAGGAGAGGTGATCAATGACCCAATCAGCACAAGCAGCTATATATATATTAACTAGTAGGGTGCGTGGGGGCGCGGGCCACATGTGGCCCGCGTGCCGTCTTCCGCCCTATTTGCCTTCCATCTTCCAGCCTCTTCAATATTTCCATACATTTTTCTATGAAAAAAAAATATTCCGCCATTTTGATTATTTTTTCTATCCATCGAATAGACCTTCGAGTGCTGATCAACTCTTGTCAAGAAACCGTTCTTCCATCTTTTATACTTGCCGAGATATCGACGAAATTCGTATGGCGGCCATTTTGAATCCGCCATTTTGAAATTTTTTTCAGCTAACTGCCAATTGGATGACGTTTCGAATGACATTTGGTCGAGCACCCCCCACCTATCTTTGATACCCTGGCTGTGCTCTTCACCTGTCTCTGAAATCCTCACTCATCAGCTCTCTCCGTATTTTTCCTCCGAATGAATTTTTTTCTTTTATACGACACCATCCTTGAAAAAAATTTTTTTCATACAAAATTGTTCAGGAGAGGTGATCAATGAGTGAGTCAGTGAATCAGCACGAGTAGCTATATATATATTAATATTAATACGCATTTTGTGTGGCTGACAACCTTCAGTGCTACTGAGTGCTCCATTAATCTTTAAAACGTTAAAAATTAATTAGGTTAATAGTTGTTAGGTTAGTAGTTAGGTTAATAGTTATTAGGTGAGGTTATCCAAGAGTTAAATTAGTTGAAACCAAGAGTTAGTGCAAGAGAAAGTACCTATATCGATTTGTTTTATCTTCAGGCGGAGAACAAATACTGAAGAACCGCAGGCACGTCTACAATCCCGAAGATTACAGGAAGGACGGAGACCTATATGTATGTAACCTCTGCGACAGGACATACTCTCTGCGACGTAGGCTGAAAGAGCACCTGCGTATAGGACATTACGACTTGCGTTGTACGATATGCACTGAACAGTTAAAATCAAAAACTGCGCTAAAACTTCACAAAGTGGAAGCACACGGAATAGACGATAGAATCGAATGCAATGCCTGTAAAAGGAAGTTCATCACAAAAACAGGACTCCTTCTCCACATAGACGTTTATCACAAACTCGGGGCTATATGCAAATGCTCCGTCTGCGAATACGAAACTTATTCGCAGAATAACTTGAAGAGGCACATGGTCACACATACGAAGCTGAAGGACCATCAG
This sequence comes from Coenonympha arcania, assembly GCA_036785405.1. Taxonomy (NCBI): domain Eukaryota; kingdom Metazoa; phylum Arthropoda; class Insecta; order Lepidoptera; family Nymphalidae; genus Coenonympha; species Coenonympha arcania. The sequence continues at coordinate 11,192,447 of CM072076.1, forward strand.
TGCAGGTTCTGTAACAAGGCTTTCAACAGGAAGAACTTGACGCAACACGAGCGTATACACACGGGTGACAAGAGGAAGGAGTGCAAAGTTTGTGGCCAAAGGTTTGTGCAGAAGGCCAGCTTGAACTACCACATGGCCAAGCATCACCCGGAAGTGAATTTCTAGATTCAGCTTCTAGCTGTCTTCGATAGATGGCGTAACCAGCGCAATAGCACACACTGACTAAATTTTCGACGAGGGTTCTATAAATGCAACCACTACTAAAGTAGTTGTAGGACCATCAGTGCAGGTTCTGTAACAAGGCTTTCAGCAGGAAGAACTTGACGCAACACGAGCGTATACACACGGGTGACAAGAGGAAGGAGTGCAAAGTTTGTGGCCAAAGGTTTGTGCAGAAGGCCAGCTTGAACTACCACATGGCCAAGCATCACCCGGAAGTGGATTTCTAGATTCAGCTGACACTTGCAAAACGATAACTGCGCGCCAAGTCTGTGGCCAAGTTTGAAGTAGCGTGTCTGAAATAGCACGTGGGTATTGGCCAAGTATCGCTCTGAAGTGAACTTCTAATTCTTAGTCTTAGGTCGTTTGTAGAGTTTGGCCAAGTCTGTCCACAGATCGTCCCTAAATGGCGTAACCATTCCTTTAGCACACTCATGACGATTCAAACGAGCGTTCTATAATTATACTATTGATACCAGATGCTTGGTCCACAAGAGGTGTCCGGGTATAACTCCTGCCTGCACGGCCTTATTGCCATTAGAACTGGCAAACTCATCTTGGTCTCACAAAACAACCTCGATCTTAGTGACGCCTGCGCTTTAGCCTTTCCGAGTCTGTGGCCAAGCGTTCGTGCAGAAGTTGAGTTGGCCAAGTATCACCCTGTTCGGGCCAAGTTAGAAGCCTGCTGTGTCAATGTCTCGGAAACGAGGGAAACTACAATCTAACGGAAAGATATGTATTATTAATTGTTTTTTGTTGAAGTTGTGAAGCGATGCTAACCGAAAATTGTAAAACGCCTGATTTCTCAAATAGAATAAATTGTTTTATGTTATGTTGAAATATTCGCATTTTGATTATAACCTCCTAAACTTAAGTTCATATATTGAACACATTCAAATGCAGAAGTGTTTGATGTGGTAAATAGGGCGTATAAGACTTTCTTTTGGAACGTTTTCGATATTTTAAATTGGAGCATAAAGGACTTCTTTCAAACATTAAAATGGATCATATAATTGGTCGAGTATATATTTGGTAATGGAACAACTATTTTGTATATAATCTACTTTAATGTATTATATAGAAATACCTTTCTACTGAAACCTTTTTATAAGTACATTGGACCTTAAAAGTAATCTACATTATAATTCAAAATTGATATTTTTTGCTAGCTTTGATCAAATTATTAAAATTGAAACAATACAAAGGACATTTTTTATTATAATTTGAAATACTAGCGTTGCCAGTTTTTTTAACAAGTCGGAATTATAGATCTTCTTGAGTGAAAAAAAGCGGAATTCTTTCGTCGTAAGTGGGACACAGAAAAAAAGTATGTAAAAAAAATTCAAATATTCTATATCTTCAAATTTGAATCTATATCTTTTACGAGACAATAGATAGCAAATATAGCCGTAGAAAATGTATTATAACAATAATCTAACAAGTATTATAAATCAGATTTATCCTATCGCTAAATAGTTGAGGCTAATTCGACTTTTGAATGATTAAAAAAAACAGAAATCATAATCAAAAAATAATTTTTCATTAGAACAACACAATGTTTTAAGTTAAAACATTCAAACAATGGTCTGTGTAGTGCGTGTTTCTAATTAAGAAAATATTTTTTTTTATTAATAAGAATTACTTAGGTCCGATTTTTCAATCGTCAGATAAACTATCTGAGGAATAAATTTGAAACATATTCCATACAAAATCTGTCAAACTATCAGAGGAATAAATTTGAAACATATTCCATCCAAAATCTGTCAAAACGTCATATTTATTCGTTAGATAACGATTATCTGACGATTGAATGTTTCTTGCAAATAAAAAATTGATTGATTGATTGATTGATTGATTGAAAAATCGGCCCTTAATCATATTTCTGTGAAGACTACTATCCCCGAAAAGCGGGACTGAGCCTGTCCCGCACGGGACATTCAATCTTGATTAAAAAATCGGGACGTCTCACTAAAATCGTGACGTCTAGCAACGCTGTTCTATATTGACATACTGATTTACTAGACCTGAAAAGCGCAAAAAAACTTATTTGAACGTTTTTTTTTTTATTTAAAGATTATGATTATAATCTTTGACATAGGCCATTAAAAAAAGAGACCAGGGAAATGGATACTGGAAGTAGAGCAAGTAAATATAAGTACATCAATAAAGTCTCAGCAAGGGTCATGTTTTACTTCAAATCCTTGAACCCAGCACATAACAATATTATTATGCTTTTAAAAATCGCGGCGTTACACTTAAAACCTATTTCATTACTACAAACTATTTGGCAACTATTTTTATCCAAATCTAATCTAGGTACGATGATGAAAGAAATTATTATTCTCTCTGTGATTTCAAAAAACCACGTCGGATGTATAAATGTATACAAATCGCGCTGAAACCAAGAGTTAGTGCAAGATAAAGTATATCGATTTGTTTTATCTTCAGGCGGAGAACAGATACTGGAGAGGCGCAGTCACGTCTACAATCCCGAAGATTTCAGGAAGGACGGAGACCTATATGTATGTAACCTCTGCGACAAAAAAAAACACTATCGCTATAGAATGATAGGTCACCTACGTCAGGAACATTACGACTTGCTTTGTCCGATCTGTAATGAAGCGTTGACAACAAACACTGCGCTAAAACTGCACAAGCTTCAAGTACACGGCGTGGACGAGCTAATCGAATGCAAGGCTTGTCAAAAGAAATTCTTTACCAAAAGAGGACACCTTCTACATCTGAATGGGTATCACAAACTAGGCGATCTGCGCAAATGCCACGTCTGCGGATACGAAAGCTATTCGTCTATGAGCTTTAAAGCGCACGTGCTTACACATAAGAAGGTTAAGAACCATCAGTGCAGGTTCTGCAAGAAAGCTTTCAACAACAAGAAATATTTGGCACAACACGAGCGTATACACACGGGTGAAAAGAGGAAGGTGTGCCAGGTTTGTGGCGAAAGGTTTGTGCAGAAGGCCAGCTTGAACTACCACATGGCCAAGCATCACCCGGAAGTGAATTTCTAGATTCAGCTGACACTTGCAAAACGATAACTGCAATTTGAAGTAGCAAGTTTAAACTAGCAGATGGCTATTGGCCAAGTATCGCTCCGAAGTGAACTTCTAATTCTTAAGTCTTAGGTCGTTTGTAGAGTTTGGCCAAGTCTGTCCACAGATCGTCCCTAAATGGCGTAACCATTCCTTTAGCACACTCATGACGACTCAAACGACCGTTCTATAATTATACTATTGATACCAGATGCTTGGTCCACAAGAGGTGTCCGGGTATAACTCCTGCCTGCAGGGCCTTATTGCCATTAGAACCGGCAAACTCATCTTGGTCTCACAAAACAACCTCGATCTTAGTGACGCCTGCGCTTTAGCCTTTCCGAGTCTGTGGCCAAGCGTTCGTGCAGAAGTTGAGTTGGCCAAGTATCACTCTGTTCTGGCCAAGTTAGAAGCCTGCTGTGTCAATGTCTCGGAAACGAGGGAAACTACAATCTAATGGAAAGATATGTATTATTAATTGTTTTTTGTTGAAGTTATGAAGCGATGCTAACTGAAAATTGTAAAATGCCTGATTTCTCAAATAGAATAAATTGTTTTATGTTATGTTGAAATATTCGCATTTTGATTATAACCTCCTAAACTTAAGTTCATATATTTAACACATTCAAATGCAGAAGTGTTTGATGTGGTAAATAGGGCGTAAAAGCCTTTCTTCTGGAACGTTTTTGATATTTTAAATTGGAGCATAAAGGACTTCTTTCAAACATTAAAATAGACTATATAATTGGGCGAGTATAATTATAATGAAAATTTGGAAATGGAAATACTTACTTTTGTATATAATCTACTTTAATGTATTATATGAGCCTATAAAACTGCGTAGAAATACCTTTCTATTGAAACCTTTTTATAAGTACATTGGACCTTAAAAGTAATCTACATTATATGTAATTCAAAATTGATATTTTTTGCTAGCTTTAATCAAATTATTAAAATTGAAACAATACAAAGTCATTTTTTATTACAATTTGAAAATGAAATACCTCTTATACCAGCGTTGCCAGTTTTTTTAACAAGTCGGAATTATAGATCTTGAGTGAAAAAAAGCGGAATTCTTTCGTCAAAAGTGGGACACAGAAAAAAAAGCATGTAATAAAAAAGTTTTAAAATTATTTCAATTCGGATTACGTTTATGACACTGGTGCTAATTCTGTTGTACAAAATTTCTAAACTAATCTAATTTAAAAAATAGTGCTATCCTTTTCAATTTGTTTCCTATGGAAAAAGATAGCACTATTTTAAATTAGTTTAGAGATTTTGCGCAACAGAGTCGACCACACTAGATAGCAAAAATAGCCATAGAAAATGTATTTTAATAACGATATAACAAGTATTATTATATCAGATTTACCCTATCGCTAAATAGTTGAGGCTTCTGGCTTACTTGTGTTCTGAATTTTTCAAGGTAAAACTTGAAAAATTCAGAACACAAGTAAGCCTCAACAAAGAATCAATGTTTCAAGTTAAAACTTTCAAACAATACTCTGTGGAGTGAGTGTTCATAAGAGAAAAATTTTATTTATATGAATTACTTAATCATAATATTTCTGTGAAGACTTTACTATCCCCGAAAAACTGGGCTGAGCCTGTTCCGTACATTAAATTTTGATTAAAATATCGGGACGTTTCGCCAACATTGGAAAGTATAGCAACGCTGTTCTATATTGACATACTGATTTACTAGACCTTAAAAGCGCAAAAAAACTTATTTGAACGTTTTTTTTTTAATTTAAAGATTATAATCTTTGAAATAGGCCATTAAAAAAGAGACCAGGGAAATGGATACTTGATTAAAAAATCGGGACGTCTCACCAAAATCGTGACGTCTAGCAACGCTGTTCTATATTGACATACTGATTTACTAGACCTTAAAAGCGCAAAAAAACTTATTTGAACGTTTTTTTAATATTTAAAGATATTTAAAGATCTTTGACATAGGCCAATAAAAAAAGAGACCAGGGAAATGGATACTGGATGTAGAGCAAGTAAATATAAGTACATCAATAAAGTCTCAGCAAGGGTCATGTTTTACTTCAAATCATTGAACCCAGCACATAACAATATGTATGCTTTTAAAAATCGTGGCGTTACACTAGAAACCTACTTCATTACTACAAACTATTTGTCAACTATTTTTATCCAAATCTAATCTAGGTACGATAGTGAAATAAATTATTATTCTCTCTGTGCTTTCAAAATATCACGTTGGATGTAAAAATGTATACAAATCGCGCTGAAACCAAGAGTTAGTGCAAGATAAAGTACCTATATCGATTTGTTTTATCTTCAGGCGGAGAACAGATACTGGAGAGGCGCAGCAACGTCTACAATCCCGAAGATTTCAGGATGGACGGAGACCTATATGTATGTAATCTCTGCGACAAAAAAAAACACGATCGCAGTAGAATGATAGATCACCTTCGTCAGGGACATTACGACTTGCGTTGTCCGATCTGTAATGAAGCGTTGACAACAAACACTGCGCTAAAACTGCACAAACTTCAAGTACACGGCGTGGACGAGCTAATCGAATGCAAGGCTTGTAAGAAGAAATTCTTTACCAAAACAGGACACCTTCTACATCTGAATGGGTATCACAAACTAGGCGTTCTACGCAAATGCCAGGTCTGCGGATTCGAAAGCTATTCGTCTTTGAATTTTAAAGCGCACGTGCTTACACATAAGAAGCTGAAGAACCATCAGTGCAGGTTCTGCAAGAAAGCTTTCAGCAAGAAGAATTTGCCACAACACGAGCGTATACACACGGGTGAAAAGAGGAAGGTGTGCCAGGTTTGTGGCGAAAGGTTTGTGCAGAAGGCCAGCTTGAACTACCACATGGCCAAGCATCACCCGGACGTGGATTTCTAGATTCAGCTTGTAGCGGTCTTCGATAGATGGCGTTAACAGCGCAATAGCACACACTAACGAGAGTTTTCGACGAGCGTACTATAAGTACCACTTTTACTTAGAGTAGCTGAGGGACCATCAGTGTAGGTTCTGTAACAAGGCTTTCTGCAGGAAGAACTTGACGGAACACGAGCGTATACACACGGGTGACAAGAGGAAGGAGTGCAAAGTTTGTGGCCAAAGGTTCCTGCAGAAGGCCAGCTTGAACTACCACATGGCTAAGCATCACCCGGAAGTGGATTTCTAGATTCAGCTGATACTTGCAAAACGATAACTGCGCGCCAAGGCTGTGGCCAAATTGGAAGTAGCGAGTCTAAACTAGAACGTGGCTATTGGCCAAGTATCGCTCCGAAGTGAACTTCTAATTCTTAGTTTTAGGTCGTTTGTAGAGTTTGGCAAAGTCTGTTCACCGATCTTCCGTAAATGGTGTAACCAATCCTTTAGCACTTTTATCATCGTAACTAGTTCGCTAGGACCTCAGACTGTCAATTTAAAAATTAAGATATCTGATTTGCGCCATTTTGGCGCTGATTGTTGCGTAACCTTGTGTTAGCGTCCATCATGGAACTAAAATAAAATGACCTTCAAAGCGACGGTCATCACTCATCAGCAACATAATATATCAATTTAGTACCGTGGACCTTACAGGGGAGCTCTTCAAATCGGTATAAAAAATGAACTGCCATTTGCATAGAATGTTTGATCCAGCGTACCTACTAGTATAATAGTAATCAGTGTTTATAGTAGTGTTATTATCTCGCTGCAGACTCGGCCATAAATCATTCGAGTGTTTCGCTTTTGTTGTACACTAAAATACAAAAGCAGCAGTGAAATACAAAAGCGAAACACTCGGACGATTTATGACCGAGTCTGCAGCGAGATAATAACACTACTATAACACACTTATGACGATAATATGTATTGCTATTAGAACCAGCAAACTCATCTTGGTCTCATACAGAAATAACCTCGATCTTAGTGACGCCTGCGCTTTAGCTTTTCCGAGTCTGTGGCCAAGCTGTCGTGCAGAAGTTGAGTTGGCCAAGTATCACTCTGTTCTGGCCAAGTTAGAAGCCTGCTGTGTCTCGGAAACGAGGGAAACTAGAATCTAATGGAAAGATATGTATTATTAATTGTTTTCTGTTGAAGTTATCAAGTAATGCTAACCGAAAATTGTAAAACGTCTGATTTCTCAAATAGAATAAATTGTTTTATGTTATGTTGAAATACTCGCATTTTGATTATAACCTCCTAAACTGAAGTTCATATATTTAACATATTCAAATGCAGAAGTGTTTGATGTGGTAAATAGGGCGTAAAAGACTTTCTTTTGGAACGTTTTTGATATTTTAAATTGGAGCATAAAGGACTTCTTTCAAACATTAAAATAGACCATATAATTGGGCGAGTATATAATGAAAATTTGGAAATGGAACTACTAACTTTTGTATATAATCTACTTTATTGTATTATATGAGCCTATAAAACTGCGTAGAAATACCTTTCTATTGGAACCTTTTTATTAGTACATTGGACCTTAAAAGTAATCTACATTATAATTCAAAATTGATATTTTTTGCTAGCTTTGATCAAATTATTAAAATTGAAACAATGCAAACGACATTTTTTATTATAATTTGAAATTGAAATACCTCTATACCAGCGTTGCCAGTTTTTTTAACAAGTCGGAATTATAGATCTTCTTGAGTGAAAAAAGCGGAATTCTTTCGTCGAAAGTGGAACACAGAAAAGTATGTAAAAAAAATTCAAATATTCTATATCTCTAAATTTGAATCTATATCTTTTACGAGACAATAGATAGAAAATATAGCCGTAGTAAATGTATTCTAGCAATAATCTAACAATTATTGTAGATCAGATTTACCCTATCGCTAAATAGTTGAGGCTGATTCGGCTTTTGAATAATAAAAAAAAACAGAAATCATAATCAAAAAATATTTTTTAATTAGAAAAACACCAATGTTTCAAGTTAAAACATTCAAACAATAGTCTGTGTTGTGTTATGCGTGTTTCCAATTACGAAAATATTTTTTTTTTTAATAAGAATTACTTAGGTCCGATTTTTCAATCGTCAGATAAACTATCTGAGGAATAAATTTGAAAGATATTCCATACAAAATCTGTCAAAACGTCATATTTATTCGTTTGATAACGATTATCTGACGATTAAAAAATTAGTTCTTAATCATATTTCTGTGAAGACTACTAAAGCACGGTCGCTGAACACGAATTTCGTACATTAACCTGTTACTACCTGTTTCTGTCACTCCCGCGTCAAAATATAGCGGTCACGCTCGCACAGATGCAATGACCCCGTCCTGTGCGAGCGTGACCGCATTATTTACCCGAAAAGCGGGACTAAGCCTGTCCCGCACGGGACATTCAATCTTGATTAAAAAATCGGGACGTCTCACCAAAATCGTGACGTCTAGCAACGCTGTTCTATAATTATTGACATACTGATTTACTAGACCTTAAAAGCGCAAAAAAACTAATTTGAAAGTTTTTTTTTATATTTAAAGATTATAATCTTTGACATAGGCTAATAAAAAAAGAGACCAGGGAAATGGATACTGGATGTAGAGATAAGTACATCAATAAAGTCTCAGCAAGGGTCATGTTTTACTTCAAATCCTTGAACCCAGCACATAACAATATGTATGCTTTTAAAAATCGTGGCGTTACACTAGAAACCTACTTCATTACTACAAACTATTTGTCAACTATTTTTATCCAAATCTAATCTAGGTACGATAGTGAAATAAATTATTATTCTCTCTGTGCTTTCAAAATATCACGTTGGATGTAAAAATGTATACAAATCGCGCTGAAACCAAGAGTTAGCGCAAGATAAAGTACCTATATCGATTTGTTTTATCTTCAGGCGGAGAACAGATACTGGAGAGGCGCAGCAACGTCTACAATCCCGAAGATTTCAGGAAGGACGGAGACCTATATGTATGTAATCTCTGCGACAAAAAAAAACACGATCGCAGTAGAATGATAGATCACCTACGTCAGGGACATTACGACTTGCGTTGTCCGATCTGTAATGAAGCGTTGACAACAAACACTGCGCTAAAACTGCACAAGCTTCAAGTACACGGCGTGGACGAGCTAATCGAATGCAAGGCTTGTAAGAAGAAATTCTTTACCAAAACAGGACACCTTCTACATCTGAATGGGTATCACAAACTAGGCGTTCTACGCAAATGCCACGTCTGCGGATACGAAAGCTATTCGTCTATGAACTTTAAAAGGCACGTGCTTACACATAAGAAGCTGAAGAACCATCAGTGCAGGTTCTGCAAGAAAGCTTTCAGCAAGAAGAACTTGACGCAACACGAGCGTATACACACGGGTGACAAGAGGAAGGTGTGTCAGGTTTGTGGCGAAAGGTTTGTGCAGAAGGCCAGCTTGAACTACCACATGGCCAAGCATCACCCGGACGTGGATTTCTAGATTCAGCTTGTAGCGGTCTTCGATAGATGGCGTAACCAGCGCAATAGCACACACTGACGGGAGTTTTCGACGAGCGTTCTATTAATATAACTACTGCATTTAAGTAGCTAAAGGACAATCACTGCAAGTTCTACAAGAAGACTTTCAGCAAGAAGAATTTGCCACAGCACGAGCGTATACACACGGGTGAAAAGAGGAAGGTGTGCAAGGTTTGTGGCGAAAGGTTTGTGCAGAAGGCCAGCTTGAAGTACCACATGGCCAAGCATCACCCGGACGTGGATTTCTAGATTCAGCTTGTAGCGGTCTTCGATAGATGGCGTTAACAGCGCAATAGCACACACTAACGAGAGTTTTCGACGAGCGTACTATAAGTACCACTTTTACTTAGAGTAGCTGAGGGACCATCAGTGTAGGTTCTGTAACAAGGCTTTCTGCAGGAAGAACTTGACGGAACACGAGCGTATACACACGGGTGACAAGAGGAAGGAGTGCAAAGTTTGTGGCCAAAGGTTCCTGCAGAAGGCCAGCTTGAACTACCACATGGCTAAGCATCACCCGGAAGTGGATTTCTAGATTCAGCTGATACTTGCAAAACGATAACTGCGCGCCAAGGCTGTGGCCAAATTGGAAGTAGCGAGTCTAAACTAGCACGTGGCTATTGGCCAAGTATCGCTCCGAAGTGAACTTCTAATTCTTAGTTTTAGGTCGTTTGTAGAGTTTGGCAAAGTCTGTTCACCGATCTTCCGTAAATGGTGTAACCAATCCTTTAGCACTTTTATCATCGTAACTAGTTCGCTAGGACCTCAGACTGTCAATTTAAAAATTAAGATATCTGATTTGCGCCATTTTGGCGCTGATTGTTGCGTAACCTTGTGTTAGCGTCCATCATGGAACTAAAATAAAATGACCTTCAAAGCGACGGTCATCACTCATCAGCAACATAATATATCAATTTAGTACCGTGGACCTTACAGGGGAGCTCTTCAAATCGGTATAAAAAATGAACTGCCATTTGCATAGAATGTTTGATCCAGCGTACCTACTAGTATAATAGTAATCAGTGTTTATAGTAGTGTTATTATCTCGCTGCAGACTCGGCCATAAATCATTCGAGTGTTTCGCTTTTGTTGTACACTAAAATACAAAAGCAGCAGTGAAATACAAAAGCGAAACACTCGGACGATTTATGACCGAGTCTGCAGCGAGATAATAACACTACTATAACACACTTATGACGATAATATGTATTGCTATTAGAACCAGCAAACTCATCTTGGTCTCATACAGAAATAACCTCGATCTTAGTGACGCCTGCGCTTTAGCTTTTCCGAGTCTGTGGCCAAGCGGTCGTGCAGAAGTTGAGTTGGCCAAGTATCACTCTGTTCTGGCCAAGTTAGAAGCCTGCTGTGTCTCGGAAACGAGGGAAACTAGAATCTAATGGAAAGATATGTATTATTAATTGTTTTCTGTTGAAGTTATCAAGTAATGCTAACCGAAAATTGTAAAACGTCTGATTTCTCAAATAGAATAAATTGTTTTATGTTATGTTGAAATACTCGCATTTTGATTATAACCTCCTAAACTGAAGTTCATATATTTAACATATTCAAATGCAGAAGTGTTTGATGTGGTAAATAGGGCGTAAAAGACTTTCTTTTGGAACGTTTTTGATATTTTAAATTGGAGCATAAAGGACTTCTTTCAAACATTAAAATAGACCATATAATTGGGCGAGTATATAATGAAAATTTGGAAATGGAACTACTAACTTTTGTATATAATCTACTTTATTGTATTATATGAGCCTATAAAACTGCGTAGAAATACCTTTCTATTGGAACCTTTTTATTAGTACATTGGACCTTAAAAGTAATCTACATTATAATTCAAAATTGATATTTTTTGCTAGCTTTGATCAAATTATTAAAATTGAAACAATACAAACGACATTTTTTATTATAATTTGAAATTGAAATACCTCTATACCAGCGTTGCCAGTTTTTTTAACAAGTCGGAATTATAGATCTTCTTGAGTGAAAAAAGCGGAATTCTTTCGTCGAAAGTGGGACACAGAAAAGTATGTAAAAAAAATTCAAATATTCTATATCTCTAAATTTGAATCTATATCTTTTACGAGACAATAGATAGAAAATATAGCCGTAGTAAATGTATTCTAACAATAATCTAACAATTATTGTAGATCAGATTTACCCTGTCGCTAAATAGTTAAGGCTGATTCGGCTTTTGAATAATAAAAAAAACAGAAATCATAATCAAAAAATATTTTTTAATTAGAAAAACACCAATGTTTCAAGTTAAAACATTCAAACAATAGTCTGTGTTGTGTTATGCGTGTTTCCAATTACGAAAATTTTTTTTTTTTTTAATAAGAATTACTTAGGTCCGATTTTTCAATCGTCAGATAAACTATCTGAGGAATAAATTTGAAAGATATTCCATACAAAATCTGTCAAAACGTCATATTTATTCGTTTGATAACGATTATCTGACGATTAAAAAATTAGTTCTTAATCATATTTCTGTGAAGACTACTAAAGCACGGTCGCTGAACACGAATTTCGTACATTAACCTGTTACTACCTGTTTCTGTCACTCCCGCGTCAAAATATAGCGGTCACGCTCGCACAGATGCAATGACACCGTCCTGTGCGAGCGTGACCGCATTATTTACCCGAAAAGCGGGACTAAGCCTGTCCCGCACGGGACATTCAATCTTGATTAAAAAATCGGGACGTCTCACCAAAATCGTGACGTCTAGCAACGCTGTTCTATAATTATTGACATACTGATTTACTAGACCTTAAAAGCGCAAAAAAACTAATTTGAACGTTTTTTTTATATTTAAAGATTATAATCTTTGACATAGGCTAATAAAAAAAGTGACCAGGGAAATGGATACTGGATGTAGAGATAAGTACATCAATAAAGTCTCAGCAAGGGTCATGTTTTACTTCAAATCCTTGAACCCAGCACATAACAATATGTATGCTTTTAAAAATCGTGGCGTTACACTAGAAACCTACTTCATTACTACAAACTATTTGTCAACTATTTTTATCCAAATCTAATCTAGGTACGATAGTGAAATAAATTATTATTCTCTCTGTGCTTTCAAAATATCACGTTGGATGTAAAAATGTATACAAATCGCGCTGAAACCAAGAGTTAGCGCAAGATAAAGTACCTATATCGATTTGTTTTATCTTCAGGCGGAGAACAGATACTGGAGAGGCGCAGCAACGTCTACAATCCCGAAGATTTCAGGAAGGACGGAGACCTATATGTATGTAATCTCTGCGACAAGAAAAAACACGATCGCAATAGAATGATAGATCACCTACGTCAGGGACATTACGACTTGCTTTGTCCGATCTGTAATGAAGCGTTGACCACAAACACTGCGCTAAAACTGCACAAGCTTCAAGTACACGGCGTGGACGAGCTAATCGAATGCAAGGCTTGTAAGAAGAAATTCTTTACCAAAACAGGACACCTTCTACATCTGAATGGGTATCACAAACTAGGCGATCTACGCAAATGCCACGTCTGCGGATACGAAAGCTATTCGTCTATGAACTTTAAAAGGCACGTGCTTACACATAAGAAGCTGAAGAACCATCAGTGCAGGTTCTGCAAGAAAGCTTTCAGCAAGAAGAATTTGCCACAACACGAGCGTATACACACGGGGGACAAGAGGAAGGTGTGCCAGGTTTGTGGCGAAAGGTTCGTGCAGAAGGCCAGCTTGAACTACCACATGGCCAAGCATCACCCGGACGTGGATTTCTAGATTCAGCTTGTAGCGGTCTTCGATAGATGGCGTAACCAGCGCAATAGCACACACTGACGGGAGTTTTCGACGAGCGTTCTATTAATATAACTACTGCATTTAAGTAGCTAAAGGACAATCACTGCAAGTTCTACAAGAAGACTTTCAGCAAGAAGAATTTGCTACAGCACGAGCGTATACACACGGGTGAAAAGAGGAAGGTGTGCAAGGTTTGTGGCGAAAGGTTTGTGCAGAAGGCCAGCTTGAACTACCACATGGCCAAGCATCACCCGGACGTGGATTTCTAGATTCAGCTTGTAGCGGTCTTCGATAGATGGCGTTACCAGTGCAATAGCACACACTGACGGGAGTTTTCGACGAGCGTTCTATTAATATAACTACTGCATTTAAGTAGCTAAAGGACAATCACTGCAAGTTCTACAAGAAGACTTTCAGCTAGAAGAATTTGCTACAGCACGAGCGTATACACACGGGTGAAAAGAGGAAGGTGTGCAAGGTTTGTGGCGAAAGGTTTGTGCAGAAGTCCAGCTTGAACTACCACATGGCCAAGCATCACCCGGACGTGGATTTTTAGATTCAGTTTGTAGCGGTCTTCGATAGATGGCGTAACCAGCGCTATAGCACACACTGACGAAGTTATCGACGATCGCTCTATAAATACAACTTCTGACGAAATACCAGCGGCATAACACCCGCCTGAAGGGAAATTTCCCTATTGCCTTCCAACGGACGAAACCTAAACGGCGTTTCTTGCAAAACAATAAATGCTTGCCAAGTCTAGCGAAACGTGCGAGTCTGAACTACCACGTGACCGTTGGCCAAGAATTGAGTTGTCTTGTTTGCCCTGGTGTTCTTAAAGTCCTCGGATGTCCTGCGGGGCTAGACAAAGTCACAGTCGTTTGGCGTTAACGCTAGTCGACAAAAATATATGGACAAAACAAATGACGGTAGAAAAACCACGATAATAATAGTACTAAACACGCTGTTTTTGATAACTACGACAACTTGAACGCTCGCTGGCGTTCTCGCGGACCTTGTAGATAACTTTAGCGTACTTCGCTTGACAATTGACAGCCGACAGTATCAAACACAGCGTGTTTAGTAATTATTATCGTGATTTTTCTACAGTCATTTGTTTTGTCCCATACATTTTTGTCGACTAGCGTTAACGCCAAACGACTGTGACTTTGTCTAGCCCCGCTGAATAGTTTTACTGGAGCGTCCTGGGTTTTTTTTTAAATTTTAAAATTTGCACGCCTCTTTTTTAAAATTGATTAGCTATACTGGTGCCTACATTACTGTGCCAAACCTCTAAACTAACTTGACGCGTGGACATATAGTGGTATCCTTTTCAAAATGCTCCCAATGGAAAGGGATAAAACTGTTTTTAGACGCGTCAATAGAGTTTTGGCACAACAATAAACACCATCGTATCTTACTCGACTAAGTGTAGGTAAATTTGTTACAAATACAAAGTAAAATGTTAGTTTAATAATAATTTAATATTATTTATTATTACATATATAATTAATTTCACCTATTTTCACTACATATTAATTTAATAATTATTGTAACTTTCATCTGTTTTTAACATAATTTGTCCTGGTAATTCCAACTTCAATACCTAGTTTTATTTATTTATTTGGGGCTGGCAACCCCAAGTATCAATCTGAAGTGAACTTCTTTTTCCGAGTCTTTGGCCAAGCGGTCGTGCAGAAGTGCTGGAATTACCAAGTGACCGGCCAAGTATCACATTATTCTAGCCAAGTATGTAGAAGGCTGCTCTGCGGGGCTAGACAAAGTACCTAACAGTCGTTTAGCGTTGACGACAGTAGATAAACATGTATGGACAAACCACGTGACGAATGAAAACAAATGAGAGCAGAATCTACTTTATGCTTAGCGTTGTTCATTGTCGGCTGTCAACTGTCATGCGAAGTACGCTAAAGTTATCTACAAGGTATGCGAGAACTCCAGGGAGCGTTCAAATTGTCGTAGTCGATTTTCAAACACAGCGTGTTTTCCTCTATTCGGTCACGTGGTTTTTCTACAGTCACATGTTTTGTCCATACATTTTTGTCTACTGTCGTTAACGCCAAACGAATGTTACTTTGTTTAGCCCTGCTGATTACACAGCCAAGTATTTCCCGGAATGAAACTTTAATCCAATAATTATTGTGAAAATTTTTATTTATTTATTGTCTCTTGTCGAAGTTGTAAAGCGATGATAACAAAAAATTGTAACGAGCCTGTTTTTTTGGACGGGTAAATCTAGTTGGATAAGTTACCCGAATAAAGAAATTTGAATTGTTTGTCTGTCGTTTCTTTACTCTCATTTAGATTAGGACCTGGGGGGGCAATTCTCGTAACGTGTTGTCTCGTAACATTTCGTGATGTGAAATGTTAAAAAGGTTTTTTTTTTTATTCTATACAAGTTAGTACTTTTTTTTTTTTTTTTGTGTTGTGGAAATCTTGCAATCAGTCTGTAGACTATGAGCAGATGTGTTGCATGAGATTGGCGGTACGGCAAGATGACTTCCCCATCAGGAAGATCCCCCTTGTGTCACTTTCGGCTATCTAATATATGCCGTCTTTTTAGTCTTCGAATCACTTCTGGCATTGTCAGCTGTACAGCTAGGTGGTTCGGATGGCTGGTTAGCCTACACTTGTAGTTGGAAATGTAGCTGTTTATTTCCTCCCTGACAGTTTTAATGTTGAGCTGCTCATGGATCTCACTTATACGTAAATACCATGGGGTGTTGGCAATTTGCTTCAATATGTAGTTTTGTGCCCGTTGTATAATGTCTACATTGGAATCACATGCTGAGCCCCATAATTGGATTCCATAGGTCCATATTGGCTTTATTATGGTTGTATAAATGAGAAGTTTGTTATCCAGGGATAGTCTGGCATTTCTCCCAAGCATCCAATACAGTCCTCTAAACCGATGGTTGATTTCATGTCTTTTTGTTTCAATGTGCTTTTTCCATGTAAGTCTACGGTCCAAATACATGCCCAGGTATTTGACATTGTCACTTTGTGGAAGTTGGTTGTTTCGCAAAGAGACAGAAGGACAATTCCCTTTGCGCAAGGTGAATGTTACATGGACAGACTTATTTGCACTTGCTTTAATTCTCCACTTAGTCAACCATTTATCGACTTCATTCAGGCTGCATTGCAGAATTCTTGAAGCTTCTTCAGGGCATTTGCTACGAGCGAGGATAGCAGTGTCGTCTGCAAATGTTGCTACTGTGACATTTGCTGTTTGTGGTAAGTCACTAGTATACAGTGTGTAAAGGACAGGTCCCAAAACTGAGCCTTGTGGGACTCCAGCTGCGATTGGATGGAAACTGGAGGTGTAACCATCTTCTTTGATTTGAAAGATTCTTTCCGAGAGATACGACCTTAATATTTCATAATATGTATGAGGTAGGCATGTTTTTATTTTGTATAGTAAGCCCTTATGCCACACTTTATCGAATGCTTGCTGTATATCTAGGAAAGCAGAAGAGCAGTATTCTTTTTGTTCTAATGTATCTCTTATGGCTTTACACACTCTATGAACCTGTTCAATAGTGCTATGCTGTTGTCGAAAGCCAAACTGATGGTCTGGGATAATTGACTTCTGGCGGAGTTCCTGTAACAATCTCCGAAGAAGAACTTTTTCACAGATCTTAGAAGTTACTGGTAAAAGACTGATTGGTCGATATGATGTAAGTTCATGGACGGGTTTACCAGGTTTTTCTATCATAATAATCTGTGAGACTTTCCACAGTGCAGGGAAGTAACCAACTCTCAGAATGCCATTTATAAGTGTAGTTAGAAAAACTAGTCCTTTCCTAGGAAGTTCTGATAGGACTTTTTTGTCTATGAGGTCAAAGCCTGGTGCTTTTTTGTTCTCCATACGTTTTATTATATTGGCGATTTCTCTTGGGTTTGTAGACGCAATAGGAAAGTCTAGCTGAAAGTCCTGATTAAGCACGTTTTCTATCTCTGATTCATCGGTCTCTTTGTCATGTTGATTTGGCGTGAAAATTTGGGCCAGATAGTCCCCAAAGGCGTCTGCTTTTTGTTGTTGGCTTCTTGCCCAGATATTACCCTGTAGTCTGATTGGAGGTTTAGGTTTTATAGGCTGGTTCATGTTTTTACAACTTCGAAAGAGTGAGTGATTTGAAGAGCTTGTTGCCGTAAGCGATTCCAAGAATGATTCCATTGAGGCATCGTTTGCTTCAGCTAGCGCTACTTTTAACTCTTTACTGGCTTTGTTGAATGCGGTTTTATCTTGCGGATGTCGACTGTTATGCCATACCCTACGGAGCCTTCTTTTTTCTAGTATTTGTGATTTTATTTCTGCTGGTACAGTATTATGCCTTTCCGAGCGAGATGTAATTTCCGGCGTGCATTTCCAAGTTAGTACTTGACTAGTACTTGACTGCGATCTCACCTGATGGTAAGTGATGATGCAGCCTAAGATGTTATCGTACTAACTTGGAAGGGTAAGTAAATTTACCCCAACGGTTTCGACAAGCATCGCATCGGAACGCTAAATCGCTTGGCGGTGCGTCTTTGCTGGTAGGGTGGTAACTAGCCACGGCCGAAGCCTCCCACCATCAAAGTCAAAGGGTCATGATCAAAGTCAAAGGGTATCAATTAATGATAACGCTGATGGCACGCTTGTACCGGCGGGCATTTTGTATAATATGTGGATTCAATAAACGATTTATGGCAGTTGTAATTAGTGACTGGGATTTTCGGGGATTTTCTTCATGTCGGGATTTTTGTAAGGGAATAATCCCTTTTCTTTCGCCTAGCGACCTGTACAGTGTGCTGTAGGTACCATCTGAAAAGGAACTTTCGATCCAGATTTTCACAAAAAAAAAATCACAAATAAAAGCCGTTTCAGAGGAGTTTTGCTACAAACACTTATAATACAATTAGATGACCTGGCGAACTTCGTACTGCTATATTTTTTTGTAAATAATAATAATTTGATAATATGATTTTTTTTGTGACGAACACAATAGACTATTATATTATGAATAGTGTGGTGACAACCCCTTGCCAGACACCCTTAAACTTTTAAACTTTAAAGGCGTCTAGCAGAGGGTTGCCATGATACTAAGTGTCTGGCAATGCATGGCTTGATTTCTAATACTATTCTAAATAAAATATAAAAAAAATTAGACTTCTTTGACGTAAGATTTTTTTACACGTTTATTACTTGTTATCTCCCAAAGCCACCATGATCCAAACAAACATTCTTCCCAGTGTTGAGGACAATACGCAGAGAAACTTTCAGCTTTTATAAAATAACGAAGGTCTGGCACGCGCTGGCTCTCTCTACAACAAGAGAAGAATTATCCAGTTTGGTGCAGTCAATCGGAAGTTAGGCGACTACGTACATTTCGGTGATTCATTTTTATACACTTTTATTAATTCTTTTCTATACAAACCAATGACGAAATAGCTACGCTAAGAGGACGGGAAATATGTGACGTATGTTGAAGCCGAAAATTTTTCAATTATGGCGTCGTTATCGCCCGGCACATTTCGGCACCGCTGACAGCACATGGTGTTGTCGCTTACATTAGCGCCCATACATTTTTAGGGTTCCGTAGCCGAATGGCAAAAAACGGAACCCTTACAAATTCGTCATGTCTGTCTGTCCGTCCGTCCGTATGTCACAGCCACTTTTTTCCGAAACTATAAGAGCTATACTGTTGAAACTTGGTATGTAGATGTATTCTGTGAACCGCATTAAGGTTTTCACACAAAATTTTAAAAAAAGTAATAAATTTTGGGGGTGCCCCATACTTAGAACTGAAACTCAAAATTTTTTTTTTCATCGAACCCATATGTGTGGGGTATCTATGGATAGGTCTTCAAAAATGATACTAAGGTTTCTAATATCATGTTTTTCTAAAATGAATAGCTTGCGCGAGAGACACTTCCAAAGTGGTAAAATGTGTGTCCCCCCCCCCCCCTGTAACTTCTAAAATAAGAGTATGATAAAACTAAAAAAAATATATGTTGTACATTACCATGCAAACTTCCACCGAAAATTGGTTTGAACGATCGAAAGATCTAGTGAGTAGTTTTTTTTTAATATCTACGTGTTGAATTGATATTCAACAAGTCTAATATTTTGTTAGACAATATTGCGGTTGGCGTTACCTACTGACGGCATTGGTGTCAAAAAAACATTTTTGACACCAGTGAACTGGCGACATTTTGCCACGTGTTCTGTGTTCATACAAAATCACATATATTTGATGATTATTGATACTTAAACCTCCCGTAGCCGCAGGCGAAGACAAAAGCACAAGCGAGAAAGTAAAAAACTTGTTTCTTTTTGTCTTCAGGAGACAAACCAGCGCACAGACAGCAAATCTCGTTCCGCATGCAGCCCAGCGATTACCGCACAGAGGGCGCGAACTTGGCGTGCGCGCACTGCAACAAGACGTACGTTAAACACGAGTCTTTGCGCTTCCACGTCAAGACCAAGCACTACCGCATGCCGAAGCACACGTGCCGGCTCTGCGGCATTACCTTCATGACTAGCGCCCCCTTCACGGTCCACAAGCTGCAGCAGCACGCCATCGACGACCGGTTCCACTGCAACGCGTGCAAGAGCGTCTTCAACACCAGAGTGCAACTGCGCAAGCACATCAACAACTTCCACATGATGGGCGAGAGACACAAGTGTCCCTTTTGCGATTACGTGGCCTTCAGCTTCGAAGCCATGTACAAGCACAGCTACGTGCACAAGACGGTGAAGGACCACCAGTGCAGGTTCTGCAAGAAGGCGTTCGTCAGGAAGACCACTCTGGACTTGCACGAGAGGATACACACGGGCGACAGGCGGAAGGTGTGCAACATTTGCGGACAGGCGTTCGTGCAAAAGGCCAGTCTCAACTATCACATGAACAAGTACCATCCAGAAGTTAACTATTAGACAAACTGCATAAGCTAAGAACGGTTCGAACAGTCCGAAGCTAGTGCCAGCGCATAAATCTGATCAGCGGAAATTCTTTGAGATTTGCGCTCAAGCGTACTTGTGGAAAGCCAGTCTCAACTATCACATGAACAAGTACCATCCAGAAGTTAACTATTAGACGAACTGCATAATCAAAGAACGGTTAGACAGTCCAAAGCTATTGCCAGCGCACACGGGCTATAAGCTGAAGATCTTTAAGATTTGCAGCGAAGCGTGCAAAAGGCTCATCTTAATTAACTGTTGGACGGAATGCAAAAGCGAATCGGTGTCATTGACACGGAAAACGGTTTCATTACACATCTAACAAGGATGTTGCGTAAATCACCGTTAGAGGTGTAATTCTCTAAAATATAAAATTGTCAACACATTGCCATACATCGGTCAACCATCGCCAGTAACCATATCAACGCAGCCATCACCGGCCAATTGGTGCCTTGGCTGCATAATTGATGCAAGCATTAACCAATCAGCTGCGTCGATATAAGCCTCATCGCTGCTATAAGTATATCTGTAGAATCAAGGGGCAGGTCCTCAACAACAAAGGATGCATAATGATGCCAGTTTAAATCGCTAGCAAAGACGCAAACACAATTTTCAAATTGATTCGTTCAACGTATCACGAGCACATATTACGTTTTGAAACTATGTTACAGAATAGACTCGAGTTAGAGAAAATAAAGTTTAACTGTTAGTTAGTAAAGTTCAAAATTGTTCAGATCAAGGTAGTTTGACTATTTATCTTGTCAACAAGATTATTATGGATAAACTGCAACCTTCTTGTTAATTCAACCTGACATTAATATTTCTGTTAAAACCTGTTAAAACCTCAGAACTATTGTCAATCGGTCAATGTCATAACTTCAAAATATCATAATTTCTCCTAAATAACTAAGGTTTTAATGAGGTTTTAATGTTTTGGTAACACATTGACGGGATAGAAAAAACAAGCAAAACCTTATTCGATAGCAAACGTCATATTATTTATTCAAATGTTAGCAGCGCTGTTTCTTGCACTGGAATGTTGGCATAATGGACTCTTGCAGTACTAGAGTACTAGTGCAAACGAATATCGACACTAAGGTGACGAACCTTTTCATTCCGCGACTGTACATATTAGAATACACGCGAGAGACACAAGGGTCAACTTACACCGCGGCGGAATGGAATGGAAGCGACTTTTTTTTACATAGCATAATAAACTGTGTGTCAATTGTATAACATACAAAATAAAATATAATTCTTAAGATTGTGCGAGGATTCCCCGCACGACCTTTTTCGGTCCTATTAAGTTTGTATCCTATGAAATTGACAAATTTCATTATGCTTTGCATTGACATATTAATCGATGGACCCCGGGTGTAATACAATTCACGAAAAAAGTGTCCTGAGAAAATCTATAGAAACTTGTGTAGGTAAATGCGTATTTTTATAAACTAACTAAAACATTGTAATTATGTAAAATATTAACCGGCCAAGTAACAGTTCGGGTAATTTTTATTACACAGTGCGGCATTATTAACGCGTGTTCTCTCTGATGAATCAAACACGAGACTGAAGTGCGATTGGAAACCTTTTCGCGTTTTAGCTCTCTTGCGGTTCAGACACCTTTTAGCGCTTACCCGAAATCCATAGTATTATATGTATATGTATCAATGGTGCTTTGTAAAAAAAAATTCCATTCCTTTTGTAAATTGACTCTAAATATTGTTATTACAGGTGCTAATAATGTTTTTCGTTTAACATACTAGGTATTGTAAATATGTAAATAATATTAACTTTTATTATTATAAGAATTGTGACTTTTAAATGTCTGGGCTCGGGAACGTATAGCTTTGTTTGTGTGAAAATTTCTTAAAGATATTCAGGGATTTAATAAAAATATATTATCCACCATTTTGTAGTGGCGGCCATCTTGGATTTGAAATTTATCACAGTGTATAGTATTCTACTAGTCAATCCCTTTCATTAACCCCCGACGCAAAAGGGGTGTTATAAGTTTAATGTGTCTGTCTGTATCTGTGTATCTGTCTGTGGTAGCGTAGCTCCCAAACGGATGGACCGATTTTCATGAAGTTTATTTTGTGTCATAGATAATTTTATCCCGAGTGTTCTTAGCCATGATTCATGAAAATCTGTTCAGCCGTTTGAAGATTATCAGCTATTTTCTAGTTGATGAGGGGATCTGATTAACTTCTTTATTTTGACAACCATATTGAGGATTAGAGGTGGGCAAAACGGCTTAAATCAATAAGCAGACTTTTTCATTTTACTGTTTTTCAAAAGTCACTTTTAATTACTGCTTATTTGCTTATTTTTAGTTTTTCGTTGATTGCTCAACTTAATAATTTAACAGTTTAGGCAATGTTTTCGCCAACGCGGAAAAAACGCAACTGTCAACGGAAAGAAATTAATTTCGTTATTTCGTTTAATAATCTTGCAAAATGAATCCAACCTTACTGCTCATCAAAAAAGATCAGATTCGTACTCACTCCTTTAGAATTTAAGCTGTTATTAATTAAAGTAAGTTAAATTTCGTTGTTTGGTTAAAAAACTTGCAAAATAAAACCAACCTTACTGCTCATTAAAAAAGATCAGATTCGTAGCAAATAAAAATCAATAAATTTAAAAAAGCAATCGAATAATAAGTGGACTTTTTCTAAGTAACGCGTTGTTGTGTTTATTTAAAAAAACGACTTATAATTTACGTTTTCGTTTAAATGCCCAACGCTATTGAGGATTGTGAATAAATAATTTATCCGCCATTTTGTTTCGGCGGCCATCTTGGACTGATTTTTATCAAACAGCTAAGAATGCTCCCGACTAATTCAACCTTTCAGACGAAAATAAAATCAAAATCGGTTCATCGGTTCTGGAGTTGCCATGTCACAGACACACACACATAGTCACGTCAAACTTATAACAACCCGTCGTTATTGCGTTGGGAGCACTGATCTCTGTTGACAGTTCATTTTTTGTGCCGATTTGAAGCGCCCCCCTCAAAGGTCCACAGTTCTAAATTGTAGTGACAGTCGTTTTGATTGAACCTCATTTTATTTTAGTTCCATGGACGCCAGGTTACGCAACAAATGGCGAATGTCATATGTCTTAATTTTTACGTAGCGGTAGCGAACCTGCCGTCTGCCGTCGGAGGTCGTGGGTTCGATTCCCTCTGCTGGTAAATGTTTGTGTGATGAGCATGAATGTTTTCCGGTGTCTGGGTTTTTTCAATATATTATATTTATGTATATTAGTATGTATGTAGGTATAATTATCAGTTATCGAGTACCCATAACACAAGCTATGGCTTACTTTGGGGCTAGATTGCGATGTGTAAAATGTCCCGTATATATTTATATTTATTTATTTTACGTTGACAGTCTAAGATCATAGAATAGAGATCTGTGGTCGGGGGTTATTTATGATTAAAATGACAACACATGTAAATACTTATTGATCAACATGACTTAAACTGCTTTCTAAAACATTACACTGGGCAGGTCCAAGTGCAATAATGTTGTCATTTACATAATGTTTAGAAAAGAAAAGCGTTATTTTTATGAGTCGTCAGATGGGCATTTTATAGGTAAACCGCTATAAACTTGACCCTCCTGATGGTCTGCGGGACGCGGGGCGGCTTCTCAACCAATTTTTATTTATTTTATTTTATTTTATTATTCTTACAGAAAATCTACAGCGTTACAGAAAGTAATAATTTATACCTTATATAATACCTTAAAGTTATGGCCAATAACAGATTTTCCCACCAAGTACAAAAAAAAAGTATATCATTCTGTTGTCATTCTGATATAGATAACCAGGAAGCTAATATTTGCATGACGTGAGCGTGTGTGAATGAGCTGGTCTGTCACTGTCCGCTGACAGCACTGCCGTATCATTATAGCCAATCGCATCACCCGCCCCGCGTCCCGCAGACCATCAGGAGGGTGAAGGTTATAGCGGTTTACCTATAGTTACTTTGTAAAATAAAACAAGATACCTATTACCTACACTTTAGAATTAGATATTATATAAAATGAATACGTTTAAATTTGATTAAATAAAAGAGGTTCTTTTTAAAATGGATTTTCTTTTTACTAAGTATCTCCTCACGAAAATTGCACATAATTAATTAATTCACCGTAAATGGGTCTGCTCCTAGATTGTGTAAGAAATCGTATTCATCGTTATACACTCTGGGGTCTGATTGCATGAAAAACTTATTCATCGTTATCGTAATCGTTAGCAAATTCTGCCCCCCCGATTGGTTGACGTAAATCAGGGAACCAATCAGAGAGCAGAATTTGTTAACGATTACGATAACGATGAATACGTTTTTCTTATGCAATCAGACCCCAGAGTGTATAAGAAATACACATTTGGACGGAATCAAGAATTTAGATAGGCCCCAGATTGGCTAAAAAACTTGTGAGCCGAAATTAAGAGAAATTGTGGGCTCTTGCCCTTAATTGTGCTGCTTTTCCACATAGGTAACCACAACCAGCCCCTAGATTGTGTAAGAAAACCGTATTCATCGTAATCGTAGTCGGAAACAATTTTTTCCCGCTGATTGGTTCGCTAATTTACGTCAGCCAATCGGGGACAGAATTCGCTAAAGATTACGATTACGATTAAATACGTTTTTCTTACGCAATCAGACCCCAGGCTTGACATGGTGTATTTATGCAAATCACGTTTAAAACAATGGTGCCAAGTCTGTTGTATGAAATTTCTAAACTTAGCGCTAACCTTTTCAAACGCTTTATAGGGGAAATATTGGCACCATAAGTGGTACATGTCTGGCGAACGGAAACGAAACGTTTATTCCATGTTTCTGATACGTACCGCTAAGGTGTTGAACAACCTTCCAGCTTCTGTGTTCCCAGCCAAGTATAATCTGGGTGCTTCAAGTGTACAACGAACGACAATAATTTTTGTCTGCGTCAGTGTTCATTTGTTTTTTTTTTAGTTAACTGCTTTCTATTTGCTAGCCAGTTCGAAATTTAAATAAAAACTTTGTTATATAACCTTCTTGGTTGCCATGTGTCAGATTGAAAGAACATCACATGTTTAAATAACACAATATATATATATATTTCTATATAATCTGAATCTCGGAAACGGCTCGATCGATTTTCATGAAATTTAGTATAGAAGGGGTTTTGGGGGCGATAAATTGATCTAGCTAGGATTCATTTTTAGAAAATGTCGTATTTACCAAAAAAAAATATATAAATCTATAACTGACATCTATTGGCGATAAAGTAAAACTATTACAGTAAACTCCTGCTGCTATCTATTGGTGAGTAGCTGTAATACTATTGAGCAAAGCTCGGTCACCCAGATATTGTAATTTATGTGACCACTGAACCACGACAAAAGTGGATTTTCACACAACTTTTGCCAGTCGCTGATTGGCCGGTTACAGCAAGGACTATAGTAGTGTTATTACCTCGCTGCAGACTCGGTCATAAATCATTCGAGTGTTTCGCTTTTGTTGTTCTTTGTTGAGTTGTGCATTACTCCAGAACAACAAAAGCGAAACACTCGAATGATTTATGACCGAGTCTGCAGCGAGATAATAACACTACTATAAGAACGAGAAAATACATACGAACGTGCGCAAGAAAGTGTGCAAGGAGTGCGGAAAGACGTTCACACAGAAGGCGCATTTGAACTGCCACATGACTAAATACCATTCAGATGTTAATTTCTAGACCACTTAACACCATCCAGATGTTAATTTGTAGAACACTTAAAACAATACGAAACTATTGTCTTGACCTCGAAACAACATTCAGATGTTAATTTATAGCCCAGTTAACACCACCCTGAATATAATTTTCAGCCTGCTAAATAAAATTATTATAACTAAGTTATTAAATTAATAATTGTGTCATCGCAAATATCAATTAATGGAAAGTAAATATATTTTTTGTCTTCGGGCAGTAAAAAAGACATATTGCCACAGCTACATGACTATATACCATCTAGAATTTCGTTTCAAAACCATTATACCGCTAGTAAAAATTATCATTAGTCAATAATTAAGACACAATAGATACATTGTATAAATTACTAGCTGACCCAGCAAACGTTGTTTTTCCATATATTTTTTTTTCTCTCGAACGGAATAAATAGTATCCTTTGTCCGTCTCCAGGCTCTAAGCTACCTCCTCACCAATTTTCAGCCATATCGGTAAAGCCGTTTTTGAGTTATAAATAGTGTAACTAACACGACTTTCTTTTATATAATATAAGATAAATATAACAAATATAACCAAGGAAATAAAAATATGTTTTTGTCTTCAGGCATTAAAAAGGAGAGAATGAGATTTACCGTCCCCGAGGATTATAGAATAGAAGGAGACAAGATAATATGCAGCTACTGCGGCAAGACTTCCTCCATCAAGCAGAAAGGCTCTTTATCGTACCACATTAAAAATCAACATCGCACCGTATTCGAGTGCCCCTACTGCGAGCTCAAGTTCCGTAGACAGACCCTATTCATCGTCCATAAGTTAAAAATCCACAACGTCGACGATAGACTCACGTGCAACGCGTGCCCGGGGAAATTCAACAGCTTGAGACTGTTCCAAAAACATAGAAGATCATTCCACAAGTTGGGAAAGAAGTGGTCCTGCGACCTGTGTGAATACGAGACGTACGACCAACAAGTGTTGTACAACCACATGGATAGACACAAGACAGTCAAGGACCATTATTGCCAGTTCTGCAAAAAAGCGTTCAGGAGAAAGAGAAATAAGGACGAGCACGAGAAAATACACACGAACGTGCGCAAGAAAGTGTGCAAGGAGTGCGGGAAGACGTTCATACAGAAGGCGCATTTGAACTGCCACATGACTAAATACCATCCAAATGTTAATTTCTAGACCACTTGACACCATCCAGATGTTAATTTCTAGACCACTAAAGACCATTCCGAAGTTAATTGCTAGACCACTTAGCACCAGCAACATTACGTGTTATTATAGTATATTCGTTAGAATTACCGACACCGTAACCGGTTGCGCGACAAAATGAAAGCGAACGGACTATACTTAATCTCTGCACCACGTCGCTCTATAATGTAGTTCATTTGTTCACTAAGTACTCAACATCATCCTGACATTAATTTCTAGACCAATTAACATCATTTAATTTTAACAGATGGCGCTACTGTTTGCTTATGTACGAAAAAGGTTTAAGTAAGTAAATCGTTCAGATGCCCGTATCCTGAAGTTTCTTGTCGGTGACTCCGACATAATTTTCTCGTAGCGCGAAACGCTTGCCTGGTTTTACCGGGTCGAGGAAACTTCTTCCATCTTAAAAAATGTATTAGTAACTACAGTGATTTTTTGCTTAGATTTTTTTAAAGAACATATTTTGTATTTTTTTTTACATGTAACGTGTTGACTTCATTAAAGTTGTCTTTATCTATCTTTCTCGTTTTTTTTTGCGGTTAATTCAAAAAACTCTCACGCAACGTTTTTCTTCCACGTTTCTGATACGAACCGCTAAGGTGTGGAACGCCCTTCCAGCTTCAGTGTTCTCAGCCAAGTACAATCTGGGTGCCTTCAAGAGAAGAGTGAATAGGCATTTAAACAAGCCCGCTTGAATTTAGACCTTATCGTTGCTTTCCAATCAAGGCAGATTGCGTAAGAAAAACGTATTTATCGTAATCGTTGGCGAATTCTGCCCCGCGATTGGCTGACGTAAGTCAGGGACCCAATCAGCGGGCAGAACTAGTAAACGACTTAATAAATTTGCCACCAAAGTAGATTAAATATACTTTCTAGTTTCTAATATATAAAATTCTCGTTTCACGATGTTTGTAACCAAGCTCCTCCGAAATAAATATAAATAAATAAATATATACGGGTCATTTTTACACATCGCAATCTAGCCACAAAGTAAGCGATAGCTTGTGTTATGGGTGCTAGATGACTGATAAATATACATGTACATACTAATATACATGAATATAGTATATTGAAAAACACCCAGACACTGGAAAACATTCATGCTCATCACACAAACATTTACCAGTAGTGGGAATCGAACCCACGACCTCCGGCGCAGACGGCAGGTTCGCTACCACTACGCCATTCGGTCGTCAAAATATGGTGACCGATTTTCATGGAATCTTTTGTGTAGGTAAATTCGGTAGGTCGTAACCAATTTTTTATAGCCCTAATGGGCTGGCAAAACAAGGTTGACCCGGTCAGCTTGTCTTCTTATATAAAAATCCTCATGTCAGTGTTTGTAATCAAACTCCTCCGAAACGACTCGACCGATTTTTATGAAATCTTCTGTGTATATTCGGTAGGTCTGAGAATAGGTCTTAAACTATCCTTCATACCCCTATATTATGAGAAAGCAAGTTTAACATATACAATTCTCGTGTCGCAGTGTTTGTAACCGAACTCCGAAACGACTAGATCGATTTTAATGAGATCTATGTATATTCGGTAGGTCTGAAAAAAAGGTCGTAACTCGTAAGCTATTTTTTATACCATACCAAAAATACTTCAGAGTATATAATAAAAGCAAAGCGAGCAATAAATTAGTGTGTTTTCTGTCTTCAGGTGTTTTCAACTATATTAAGAACAGATTGCAAATAATCCAACCGGGCGACTTTAGGCGCGACGGCGACAAATTCGTCTGCACGCACTGCGGGAAGTCCTACGACAAGAAGAACTCCCTATGGTTCCACGTGAGGGCGCACCACTACCAGCGGCTGCAGTGCCCGCAGTGCGAGCTGACCTTCGGGATGGCGACCCAGCTCGTCGCCCACAAGTGGGAGGCCCACGCCGTCGACGAGAGGACAACCTGCGACGCTTGCGACGCGAAATTCTACTCCGAAAAGGCGTTAGACAAACACAGACGAGTCTTTCACATGCTCGGGAAGAAGTACTCCTGTGACCAGTGTGAATACGAGTCCTACAATCCCGCAAACTTACACAGGCATCGGGAACGGCACAAGACAGTGAAGGACTTACATTGCCGGTTCTGTAAGAAGGCGTTCCGGAGACGCAGCAACCTGAGCACCCATGAAAAGATACACACGAACCAGAGGAACAAGATCTGCGCGGTGTGCGACCGCGCGTTCGTGCAGCGGTCGAGTCTCACGTACCACATGAAGAAACACCATCCGGATGTGGATTACTAATATCGACTCTAGCGCTGACAGAATAAAGTGCAGTTTAGTTCGCAACAGCTCCTTATACGACTATATTAACTTAAACGTTGTGCTCTCTTTCTGTCGCGTTACTTTATCTCCCCTCTATCTCTTTCCGGCTCGCTCCAAGATACATACGAAACTGAGGAATAAGTGCAGCGATCTAGTCTGACTTACCACATGAAGAAACACCATCCGGATGTGGATTACTAATATCGACTCTAGCGCCGTCAGAATAAAGTGCAATTAAGTTCGCATCAGTGCTTAATACGACTTTATTAACATAAACGTTGTGCTCTCTTTCTGTCGCGTTACTTGATCTATCCCTCTATCTTTTTTCGGCTCGCTACATGGGTTCTGATAAAACCGCTGAGCGGTCGGCGGTATGTAATTGTAACCTGTTACCTACAGTGCGAGAGACACCTTAGGTCTGTCTTCGTTGTAGTTGAACGAGCATGGTTGCGTGAAAGAGATAGATCATAGTTTACGCGTATGTCAAAGTGAAATCGGTAGAAGACCAGTCGAGAGATCTCTATTCTCTTTGAGACCTTACTATACTCTTGTTAGAAGGTACTAAGTACTTACCTTTGGAAATGTTTGCTAAGAATGAAATGCTATAACTAAACATTTTGAAGATAAATCTAAACTTTTAGCAAAATTTTTAATAGATTTAAGTACGCTTTTCTTTTTTTAACTATCTTCTTGTTTGTATCAAATTCATACAGATGTAGATAATAAAACTA
Source organism: Coenonympha arcania (assembly GCA_036785405.1). Taxonomy (NCBI): domain Eukaryota; kingdom Metazoa; phylum Arthropoda; class Insecta; order Lepidoptera; family Nymphalidae; genus Coenonympha; species Coenonympha arcania. The sequence continues at coordinate 11,222,853 of CM072076.1, forward strand.
ATAATTAAGGTTTAATACCTGCCGAATTAAAATGTCATTTGGTTCTTCGCTATTATTAGCTGATACGACATAGTAGGTTTAAGTCCAATATAATCTTATTCTTTGGTCTGTGCTTATGTCAATTAAAATGAGGGAATGGCGGTAGTTATATTAAAATCATTGCTAAAAGTATCCATTTTAGAACATCGTTACTTCGAAGTGAGTAACTTACAAAATAATCAAGTCTCGGACTAATTTCCTAAAGCGAATGCTTACAAGCGTTTTTGTACAGTTGCGGAATGAAAAGGTTCGTCGCCTTAGTGTCGATTTTTGCGTGCACTAGTTCTGCAAGAGTCTATTATGTCAACATGCCAAAACAATCGACTAGTGCAGGACGAATCTGTTTGAAAATTGACGAACCTTTTTATTCTGTGACTGTACAAATGCTTGAATATGATACTGCCATTCCCGCACTTTTACAGTTATATTGTTATTAGATAGATATATAGATAGAAAATTCTTTATTGTACACCAATAAAACATGAGAAAACATTGATAAATACACAAAAGTTACACTAATGTACATATGGCGGCCTTATCGCTGCACAGCGATCTCTTCCAGGCAACCATCTGGGTATGAAGCGGTGATTGGAATACATAATTACTACGTTACAAATTACGATACATTATTATTTTCATTATTTACGTCAAAAGAAGTAGAAAACTTTATAATACACATTTTCCGATGTTTGATTTTGTGCATGAAATTATACATTTAATCCATTGGTGTGTAAATTTCAATAAACGAAGTTTTAAATATCTCGTGCTTTTATTTTTGCACATGCTATTTTTGGTAAAACTTAATAATTAAACTTGGACTGCAAGACGCCGAGATCGGTGGCATCCTTAAGTGGTTGACGGCTGACGCCCAACAAACGCGCACGAAAAGTTTTTTTTAATACATTTGCTCAAAAAGTAGACATTTCCATGTGTGTTTAGCGTGCGCAAAGTTATTCTTTTCCGCACTAGTGCTTTTGTGTTTTCCTCCTACGCGGCACCGGAGCGGGCGCACCAGGAGCGCATGAACACGAACACGGCATGCAAACACGGAGCAGGCAAACACGTAAAACCAATATTTTTATTCGCAAATGTATTAAAAAACTGCGTTTAATGCACGTACGGAACTGTCATTTTTACTCGTCCTTATAGTTGACCCTCGCCTTCGGCTTGGGTCAACAAACCGGGACTCGTAAAGAAATGACAAACTTTCCGCACTTATATTGAAATGTACTATTCTTCCACGTTTCTGATACGAACCGCTAAGGTGTGGGACACCCTTCCAGCCTCCGTGTTTCCAGCCAATATTAATTTGAGCTCTCCAGCCAATATTGACTAAACTGAGCCAGCCAAGTACAATCTGGGTGCATTCAAGAGAAGAGTGAATAGGCATTTTCTAGGCAAGCACGCTCCAACCCAGACCTCATCATTGATTTCCATCAGGCATGATTGTCGTCAAGCGCAAGCCTATCTTCAATCAAAAAAATTGGTTGTCTGTAAAGTCGGTTTACGGACGATAGATTTACGTGATAACGTCATAATTGGCCTCTCTATCGTTTGTTTTATCGTGCCTCTCTATTGCTTGTTGCGCGCTCTCGCTTGCACGCACAGGCTCAGGTGGAACGTTACGCGGAACGTTACTATTTTTCATGTGCGTTGCTGGTGTTTATCAATTTATTAAACGTTATCACGTCAAAAAATCAAGATGTTTTTCCTTTCACATAAGCTAAACCCATACGCACTTGAGAACTTGCCACGTTTGTAATGCAGTTCGCACAGAAAAGAACTTACAATAAACTCTGGACTTGCTCTTTTTAATAATAAAATTGAGTTTTACACTATTTGCCGCAATCTAGTTGACTAATGTTTGCTAGCTATCAGTGGCGAAGGGTGAAAATCTGAAAAAGGGAACCCGGAAACGTACTTACCTAAAAGAATATCAGCTGTTCCCCGCCTATTAAAGACCCACCTTCTTAATATACCTATGAAAGAAAGCACTCGTATTTTGGAATATTTTGTGGCTTTGAAAAAAGCCTTTTTATGTATTTGTGAGACACATCCATGCTTGCTTGCTTTATTATAAATACACCCTGAACCCAAACCAAATTCAAAACCATAACCATTTTAGTTTCAGTCAAATTAAAAGATAATGCGAAGAGAACACAGATAAAAAAAAATGTGTTACATAGAAAACAAGAGGGCAGGAGAGGACTTATTATTTGTATTCTAAAGCAATACGCCTGTTCTTTTTTACGAAATGAGCTAAAATGTTGTCATAAAAATTACTTTGACTTTTGATTTTTATCAACAAATTCTTTTCTATTGACATAATGGCTAAATCCGATAATCTTTCTTCTTTTTGGGTATTTCTAACGTACGTTTGAATACGTTTTAGAGCGGAAAATGATCGTTCTGCGGATGCTACAGTTATAGGGAGAGTCAAAAACATACTACTTAAAGTAAGCACTTGTGGAAATGCATCACACAATGACGTATTTTTTAAATGCAAGTATAGTTCATAAGTATCGTGTTTATTTAGTGACGCAGATGTGTATAAGACTTTAAGTTCATTTTTTAGTGCCGTGAAATCGAAAATTCTCGGGAATAAAGTCAACAAAGATGATATTTTGTCATCGGGAAACGACTGGCTGTACTGCGCGTATTTGGTTTTATTTAGTAAATCAAGGAAATATAGTTGAGAGAATGATCTGTATCTGTGATTAATTTGTGATTTAACGTTGTTAATAATTTCCATAAAAAGGCGCTTGTAATTAGTTTTTAGGTCTATGTCAGAGTTCAGTCTGGAACGTCTTCGAGGTGGTTCACAGATCTGGTGAATACTATCGTAGATGGATTCGAATTTTTCTATAAATTGTTGAGAAATCCAACTTTCGAAAGATTCTACTTCGCGTTTAGCAACTTCTATGTCAACTTGTTTGCTTTGTAACAAGGAAAAGAGGATTTCAGTTTTTTCAAAAATTTCAGAGAAAACATGCAATAGGAAACAAAATTGCATGTCCTCCAGTTTATGAACAAGGCAGTCGGCCATCGAGACAGATTCTCTGTCCCAAGACTCTGGCGAGTCTAAGATGGAGTTTAATGTTTGAATTATATCAGTCCTACAATTGAAAATGACATTAATAATTCGCGAGTGATAGTGCCATCGTGTTTCCGCAACTCCCGGCAAGCGACGGTTAGCTATTTCTTTTAGGAGGTTAGAGCGTTTTGATGATTTATTAAAAAAGCGGACAAGACTATTAATGTGACCAAAGAAAACTTTTAATTCTGTGATACATTCTAATGAGCGGCTCAATACTAGATTTAATATATGTGCATAACATGGAATAAAAATTGCCATGGGGCACTCATTTCGAATTTTTGCTTGTACTCCCCCTTGCTCGCCAGACATGACTGCAGCCCCGTCGTAAGATTGACCCACTAATTTATCTTTACAGTTATATTCTTGGAGAATATTTACTAACATTGTTGCCAAAACATCGGCACCCCGGCTACCGCTGACGTCAAAAAAACCCAAAAATCGCTCTTCCACCCCACACTGCGATAAATAACGTAATATAACAGTTAACTGTTCTCTGTGACTGACGTCTGGTGTTTCATCAATCATAGCAGAGACAAACTTTGCACTCCCGATTTCTGATTTGATCTGGTCCCTAATAACTGAAGCAATACAATGAATTAGGTCATTTTGAATCTCACTCGAAAGACCTGAAAATATGGGATTTGTAGACGTAGAACACATCTCTAAATGTGTGTCCATAACAGTGTCATATTTACGTAAATACAATAAAGTTTCGATGTAATTTCCGCGGTTATCCGATCCCGATCTTTCATTATGACCACGAAATGGTAATTCCTGTTTTCCTAATAGAATGACAGTATCGATGAAACGTTTCATCAATTCGCGATTGTGGTCCACTTTCCTATTATGCGCTTCGTATGAATTTGAAAGAAAAAGCTCGATCCTTGAGTTCCCAAAATCATGCATTAACAAACAACTGCGAATGTGTTTTTCCGTCTGTACGTGTTTTTTTGCAGAATTTACTAAATTATTAATATCTGTGAAACCAGTACGACTCCAAACTGAATTCGAATCCGAAAATAACATACATGGAAAACAAAACATTTTATTCAGTTTACAACTGCCAGTCATCCAGGAATATTTATCATAAAGAGATTTATGGAAATGTTTAACAAATCCGTCCCGCCTCTTATAATCTATAGTCATATCTGGAACAGCGCGGCCTAATTGAATTACATGTTTTTTGTTTTCAAAACTCAATTTAGAAAAGTTACTATCGTTTCGTAACAAGAAATCTGTTAGACAACAATCTATGTGAATTAATGCCATTTCTGTTGTTGACTTACCAAACTGAAACTTAATTATCGTGAACTTACAGTTACATTATAAGTTATTAATCACTAGCCCCAATTCAATAGGTATATCAAAATAAAACACCACACAAAACTTTAAAAATCAAACACACATGGACGCTTCACAAAAACAAATGCAATTTGCAAAAAACAACTATGATCCTTCAAAATACAAAATAGTACTATGTATCTGTTAAAACAGTACAAATAATACACTTTTTAATTTGGAGGTATAATAAAGGAACTCGATTTCTATCGGCTTAATACGCCAAATTCGTCTGACCTGTCAGAGTTGCAAATTCGTATTCGCTACTGGGCCAGATTAAATTGGTGGCTCCTTGTTGGTCACCCGTAAAGCGAGTCAGAGCTATACAAATGAAAGAGATAAATACTAAGCAAAAAGCTATCTGCGAAAGCCGATGTTTTGCGGCTTGTTATACCATTGTATTAGCTGGTATGCTTAAAACTAACAAAAAAATAATTTAGCATGAGTGTCTCGAACCTTTGGCCTACATTTATGTCACTAGTAGTGCGCTACGCTATATGCCAATTCTTAAAGGGAAGCCGATAGGAATCGTGTTATATTGACTCTTCGCCACTGCTAGCTATATATTTTACAAGTTACTCCTCTATTTCTACGTATCCTCTATTTTCTACGTATCCTCTATTTTCTACGTATCTTGGAACAGCAAGCTCCTACACAATCTAAGCATTTGCTAGACTCGTGTTGAAATGAGAAATATTGCAACATTTTGAATGGCTCTTCTATACCTGTTTTGCAAATTAATATTAATTATAAGCAAGATATTATTTCTAATAATCGCGTATTTCAGGGTAAAATTTAATCAATCCTCTCCACAAGCCAGTGCTATTTCTAGATGTTTCTCACAGCGTCCGCCGACGTTCGGTCATGGGACTCCATAGAAGCACTGCTGGTTTTTTAAAACTAGGCGAAAATCTTTAAATTAAGCGAAAATCTTTCCTAATCCCTTTTATTCAGTAAATTTACCTAAGCTGATACCTTAAACTTTTCACAGAACAAAGTACTGTTCTTTTGGGGCTATGTTCAAATTTACCCATTGATAAGCCATAGATTCTTTTTACCTTTTAATCATTAGAAACAACAATGCATATTAAAAACAAATGCGCTTTCTCACGTTTTATAGATCGTGCGTGCAGCGTGAGGTGTCGCATACATTCAACTGATATCCCTGTAGCCAATAGTTTGTTTCAGGTGTCCAAACTTTGTTTCCACCGAGTGTTCCACGACACTCACGTCTTTTTTTCTGTCTCCAGGTGGTAATAAGGAAACAAAGTCGGTAATCGCAACTAAGTATTACCAGAAGAAGGGCGACAAATTCCTCTGCGTGTACTGCGGCAAGGAGTACAAACAAGGTTGTTGGGCGTCTGTCAAGGCGCATGTAGAGAGGCACCATCTCAATCATTACAGATGCTCGGAATGTAGCGTGAGGTGCTGTTCTTCGTCAATGTTGGCGCGACACTCGCTAGAGGTTCACAATATCGACGTCAGATTGTCCTGCAACGCTTGCGACGGGAAGTTCTTCTCGCAGAGGATATTAACAAGACACCTTAAGGTATTCCACATGTTGGGACAGAAGCGCTCCTGCGACCAATGCGAATACGAGACTCACGAGCTCCGTAATCTGACTAGACACATGGAGATGCATAAAACGACGAGGGATCAGCAGTGCAGGTTCTGTAAAAAGGCATTCAAAAGAAAGAACACCCTGGTCCTGCACGAGAAGATCCATACAAATGAAAGGAACAAGGTCTGCCAGATATGCGAGCAAGCGTTCGTGCAGAAGGCCAGTCTGAACTACCATATGAAAAAACACCATCCGAATGTCAAATACTAGCTTTCTTAAAAATATAATATCTGGGTGACCGAGCTTTGCTCGGGAGTATTACAGCTACTCACCAATAGATGGCAGCAGGATTTTACTGTAATAGTTTTACTTTATGGCCAATTTATATATTTTTTTGGTAAATACATTTTCTAAAATGAATCTATATCAATTTATCGCCCCCAAAACCACATGTATACTAAATTTCATGAAAATCGTTTCCGAGATCCAGATAAAGTATATTGAAATATATATACATATATACAAGAATTGCTCGTTTAAAGGTATAGGATATATGTAATTTTATGGAATCACTGTGATATATGTAATTTTATGGAATCACTGTTTTTCGGTTTGTAGGTATTTAAATAAAATAAAATAATCGTGGCGCCACTGTCGCCATATCAACATCAGTCCCGTGTGAAATTAATTTGAAACTAAACAAAACCTATCATCTGTTTTAAAATACATAAGTAACGCCATTTCTTATGATACCCTACTCAATATTGATATCGCACTTTGAAATTTCAACGCCCCGGTTTTCCCGCCTTTTTAAATAAAAGTTAAAAACGATTTTTAAATTTTTATGATTGCAGTGACGTTGGGTCCCTATTACCTATAACTGTTCCAAATTTCAAGTCGATAGCTTAAATATTTACTGAAATAATCGATCGACAGACGGACGGACGGATGGAGAAATTCTCACCATAAGGGTTCTATTTCTACCATTTAGGTATGGAACCCTAATTAATAAACCGGACTGCAGCTTACGAAGCTACAAGTAATGAAACATGACTTACGTATATTTTCGTAAACTCCTTTTAATTACCTGCATTTTGATACCCCACTGATAGGTTTGGGTTAAATCGACTCGCAATTTATCGCCGAAAATCCGCCATTTTGTTTCTTTTATAAACTGTCTAATGCTATTGGGCGTTTGAGATTAATCTAACGATAACTTTTTGACACATCAAAATTCAGCCAGCCGTTTGAGAGATACGTGGTACTTAATATAGAAATTAACGAACATAGGAACATACGGGATACGCGAGAAAAGCATAAAGCCTCCCCCACACAGGCGCGTCCCGATTCCTTGCTCACAGCTGCGTTTTTATCGCGCAATAATAATGCGCAGACGGACGCAGCGTCCCGCGTTATTATCGGTCGTTATTATCGCAGCAGTGTGTAACTACTTGATCATCCTAATACAAAATGTACTGAAAACAGATATCGCAATAACGCTTGCGATAATATCGACCGATATACTTCCATTGCGGCGTTATTATCGCAGCAGTGTGTAACTACATGACCATCCTCATACAAAATGTACTCAAAACAGATATCGCAGTAACGCTTGCGATATTATCGACCGATAATAACGCTGGCAGTCGGGTAAATATTCGATTATTTTTCGATTCGATGGCCGACCGAATGGCGTAGCGGTAGCGAACCGTCCGTCTGCGTCGGAGGTCGTGGGTTCGATTCCCACTACTGCTAAATGTTAGTGTGAGGAACATGAATATTTTCCAGTGCCTGGGTGTTTTTCAATGTTTTATATTAATGAATATTAGTATGAACGTATATTTATCAGTTATCTAGTACCCATAACAGAAGCTATCGCTTACTTTGGGGCTAGATCGCGATGTGTGTAGTGTCCAAAAAAAAAATGATGTTGACATTCCGGTGGATTTCTCTTATAGCTGCACGTATTGGCGGTAAATAATTATGCCTGCGTCTCCATTATGAGAAGCAATTTCATTATTTTCTTCCATACTCTAATGTAATCTGCATCAAGAGCTTGCGCAAGGAGCCTGCATTATGAATACGTAAAAAACATAACTAAGTAAACCATTCACATTAAAAATTATTACTAAGAATATTTTCTGGAGTTATATTAGAGATGATCAGCAACTAGAGCATAATCCTAGATTTCTTTTCTAGGTCAGCATATGTTCACGATCATCGATGGGAGATTTGTTTGCAGCTTCTGTGAGAGGCCTTTTGAAAAGAAAAAATATTGTACAGACCACTACCGTAGAGTGCATCTGAGAGTGAAGAAGAAGACCGATGATAAAGTTGGCAGTAGATTCAGATGTCCATATTGCCCAGAAATGACTGTAAAGACCAAAATACGGCAACACCTACGTGATGTCCACAAAGTATTGCCAGGTGTGTACCCTAATCCATACGACACTTTGGAGTGTTAGGGGTGTTAGGCGTTTGGGCATTATATGTACATGTGTTAAAATATTTAAAAAAAAGTTTCATTTTTTTGTAATCAAGATTGGCTTGGCTAAGATATTGGCTAAATATCAAGCTCATAGCTCACTGACATATAGACTGGTGATATTAGCCATCTATTCAAGGCTATGAAATCTAAAACCGCCTCTTGACTTTTTAGAATCATTTGCTTTGAAGGTGACATTGTTAGGAAAGCGGAAACCAGCAGGGCTAGACAAAGTCGCAAGCGTTTGGCGTTAACGCTAGTCGACAAAATGTATGGACAAACCACGTGACCATCACGTGACTGTAGAAAAACCAAGTGACAGAATAGAGGAAATCACGCTGTTTTTGAAATTCGACTACGACTATTTAGCGATCGCTCATACCCTGTAGATAACTTTTAGCGTACTTCGTCATTGTACGCTACAAAATGGCGGAATTGTTGGGATTTTTAGTACTCTTTAGTCTTTGGTACAACAATTGAGATCACAACAAGACTCCATTTTGTTTTGCTTTTGTAGTGTGTGGTGTTTTAGACGAAGTTCACAACTTCGTTTAAAACATCGTGGCGTGTTTTTTTGGATTTTCGAGTGTTTATTTTGCTGATAGTTAATTAAACTAGTGTTAGTTATTTCAGTGTGGTCGCGGTTGCTAGAGTTAGAAGTCATAAGAACTTAAAGTTCTATCGTTAGAGAGTAGTATATTCCTTGCAGTGCTATAGTTAATTAATAGTTAATTAATTAATAATTTAGTTAATATTTAATTATTGACATCGGCGCTCAGCAAATGACAGATACGTCACATGACAATTCCAATTGACAGCCGACAACAACGCTAACCATAGACTAGGTAGATTCGGTCACGTGGTTTTTCTACTAGCGACTACGCTTAACGCTTAGGTGACATTGTCTAGCCCTGCAGGGGTCCGATTGCATAAGAAAAACGTATTCATCGTAACGTAGCCGTTGGCAAATTCTGCCCCCCAATTGGCTGACGTAAGACTGGGAACCAGCGGGTAGAACTTGTAAACGATTACGATAACAGTAAATACATTTTTCGTATTATACCGATAAATACGTTTTTCGTACACAATCTAGGGGCTGAATGCTTTAGAGTTCTCCATAATGTTCCTAACTTTGTGTGAAGCCTACCAATTCGTATAGAGACTGAGACTCAGTTGTGTGAAGCTTGAAATTTCGGCAAGCTACGCTTGACTATACCCAATATATATATATATGAGCTATACCCAATATTCTCTTCTTCTATAGGAGCCTTTGTTCGTCCATTGTTGGACATAAGCCTCCTCATAGACACGCCATTTCTTAACGTCAAGTATCAGGCGACTGTCAAACACCTGACGGTCCTGGCAACAAGAGCTAAGTCAGAGAAGGCTCTCACAAGCCTGAAGAATTAGGACTAATACTCTTTGAAAGAGTGAATTCACCAACCCGCATTGGCCAGCTTGATTTCTCAAGGCTATACAAATCACTCATGAATTTGCGCTAGTTACAGTCCAAATATTATAGGTAGAGAATAATGGAACTTTTCCTTTCTAGATGCGTATCTTTTCACGGAGAATGACGGTGGATACGTGTGCAACATTTGCGGGAAACTCTTCACAGTCAAGAAGCATTGTCTCGAACACTTCTGGACTGATCACTTGAAGTTGCGCCGAGTCAAGGAATCTAAATGCCCGTACTGTCCGGAAAGGGTTTTAAGGCACAGGAAGCATTTGCACTTGGAGCAAGCGCACAACATACAGCCTCCGACTTGTGGGGTCTGCGGGAAGAAGTTTCCTTCTGAACAAGCGGTTCTGCTTCATACTAGGCGTGTCCATATGAACGAGAGGAATTTTGTGTGTAAGACTTGCGGTCTAGCCTTCTTCAATGTGAGCAGGCTTCATTTACACGAGCGGAGCCATTCCGATGAAAGGAAATACGAGTGCGGTGTTTGCGGGAAGATGTTCCGGTGGAAATCCAACCTGATCTCTCACGTGATGATCCACACCAAGGACAAGAGGAAGAAGTGTGCGGTGTGCGGGGAGCGATTCGTGCAGAAGGCGAGCCTCAACTACCATATGATGAAACACCATCCAGGAGTCCCGTTTTAGGCCGAGATTAATAATAAAAAAACTTGAAAGGTGTCAAAGGATACCAGAATGGAACGAAGTATATCTGGCTTGCTTTATTTAAGAGAGAGAGAGAGACCGATAGAAAAAACATGCCCAGGAGTCCCGTTTTAGGCCGAGATTATTAATAAAAAACTTGATAGGTGTCAAAGGACACCAGAATGGAACGGAGTATATCTGGCTTGCTTTCTGTAAGAGAGAGAGAGAGACAGAAAAACATGCGCACGCCGCACGGCTTACAATAGCTTGCTATAGCAAAAAGTGTCGTTACAACTTTTCGTATGATTTTTTTCCGTCTAGCCCCCTTTCACATCGCGCGATAAGGAACTTCGTTCCAATATAATAAATGTTTTATATCAGGACATTACACACATCGCAGTCTAGCCCCAAAGTAAGCGATAGCTTGTGTTATGGGTACTAGATGACTAATAAATACATATTAATACATAAACATAATTTCATAAATATAATATATTGAAGTACACCCAGACACTGGAAAACATTCATGCTCATCACACAAACATTTACCAGTAGTGGGAATCCAAGTTTTCGTTATTTTGCGGAAATCCATAATAAACAGGCTATACAATATTATGTTTTGCTATAGCCCGCTGAATATGAAACACCAAACTCTCACACTCTACGATCTATCATTGTGAACATCTACTGAGGATGTCCCGGTGTCGGGACGAAACATGCGTCGTAGAAAGTTTTGGAATAAAAAGAGAAGACCTCAGTAATTGATTTAATATTTTATTGTTTTAGATGTATAATGTATATTCTAAGCAAGGCTTAAAAATTATAACTTTAACCATCTTCTTGTATTAGTGTAGTAAGTTGTGTTAGAATTATGAAGTGTTAAATAAAATCATATCATAATTATTTATTTAGTTTTATTTTTAGACAATTAGGTATAAGCATAAGAGGTCCAAGAGGGAGCTCTTGACTTCAAAAGTGCGGCAGAAAATACTTTGCCCAAATTGGCAAACCCGAGCCGTCGCTACACAATTTTTCACGCACACTAGCATCCGCACACCATACTTTCAAATTGACACACTCACACTACAAGAAAAAGTTGCCGCACTCACGGAGCTGTCGTTGTTATGTTGGACTCTATCAAGTTGGAGCGCGAGCGACGACCTATTACAAATCTATGGGTCTAAGGTCTTATTTGATCAATTTACATTTTAAATGGATAAGTCATTTTTTTTTCATTTATATACTTTTTTCTTTAGGCTCTCAGCAATGTCTATTGTGAACTTACTTGCTATACTTTTTAAGCACTTTTGAATACTGCTTTAAACAATGACTTCTATGTATCCTTCTAGACAAGCTATGTTGAACAAAATCTGTGATCACGTAGACATACTACATACTTGCACAAATAATATTCAGTGTTTTATTGGTCACTCCCTGTCAAAACCGGACTTAGTTTGTCGAAAACAACGTTCGACGGCTTACGAAACAGTGCACCGATCTTCTCGCAAAAAAAATTCGCCAGTTTACTGGTGTCAAACATGTATGTTTTGACACCAATGGCGTCAGTAGTAAGCCGATAAAAAAATATTTTTTATGAACCGTGGTCCATCACTTTATTGCACACCACAGAATTAAAATATAAAAAAGAAGAAATAATTAGAACACAAACTTAGGAGTACAACTTGGCGGCCTTATCGCTACATAGCGATTTCTTCCAGGCAACCAATGGCATGAAGGAATATTTTACATTGAATACGAGGTAGGTGGTGCCAGAATAAATAAATATATAATAAACTACTTACAATAAATACTTATACTAAATATAACAACGATAAAACTGTACTTGTTATTAGTCCGCACGCGGTTTTCCACAGGGTCAGTTTCCGCCATATTGTAGCGTATTAGCGGAAATTTAAACAGATAGTGCTACTTTTCTTGTAAGTATAAAGAAGGTTTGCATAAAATGTTCAGGATAGGCTCATCTAGAGGTTCATATCGATGCCTGCATCACGAAAATAAAAACAAAATATAAGTATCGTTTATATAAAATATTATTACGAAGGGTCATGAATGATATTAAAGAAGATTGTAAACTATAGTAGGGGAGCCCACGACGCTAAATCGGTATTTACTCGAGCGTCGTGAGCACCTATTGCATTGCAAATATCAGGTGCTAAAATGAAAAATAGGGTATGAAGTTTGCTATTTCAGTGGTAGGGGAAGCTAATACAGGTTTTCAAAAAAAAATGTTTATGAAATTATACTAGAGCGCATCAGATGTCGTCTTGGCCCATAATGAGACAAATATGAATAGGAATTTCCTTAATCTGCCGGGTTAAAAATAAAATTTTGAAACCGGCACATTATGAAATATTATTGTCAGATAATGGGGTCAGGCCGACAAGCACATCAAGATGAAGCGTCTGTTTAAAACCTGACAAAATATGTCTGTGTAAAATCTGACGCGCACAAGAAAAAATTTTTAGTCACGGTTTGTTTTCATTCCCCACCACTGAAATACATCCTACATCATATAACCTGATTTCTTTTAGCATCTAGTATTGAAAATCCAATGCAGCTAGAGGAGGCTTTTGCCAATAGGCAATACGAAACTCGAGGAGTCGAGACATTTTATAATTAATACATAATTAATACATTTTTATTCTATGGATCATTTTGTAATTCTTTGACTTTCTTGTATTGTATAGACATTATGCAACGATAATATATGACGGAATTTATCTGTGACATGTCTCAATATTTTCGGAATTTTCTATTTTTATTTATTTCTTTTTTTGAAAATCCAATAGCTCACGACGCTCGTGTAACTACCAAAATCCCCTCTTGAGCTCCCCTACTACTAGAGCATAATCGTAGATCTCTTTTCTAGGTCTGGATTTATCTACAAACATCAAAGGGAGGATCTATGTTTGCAGCGTCTGTAAGAAGCGATTCAAATACAGGAAGGCTTGTGTGAAACACTACCAAGTGAAACATCTGAAATTGAAGAAAATTGAATGTAGCGATGAAACAAAAGGTAATTAATTAACGGCGTAGAAGCCGTATTTGAGCGAGTTTGAATGAAGTTTTATTTAAAAACTATGAAGACACTTACTTTCAAATAGAAACGTCATGTATTTTGGGTCTTTAATCTAAAATCGCTTAGAGAAGCAGAAACACGATTGGATAAAATTTTCTCGATAAAAAGTTGTCCGAAAAGTTGCTCCAAAATCTCAGTTTATCTAATGTTTATCGGAAACTACAATGGATGTAATTGTAATTTTTGTTTCAATGTCTCTGTAATAATAATATTAATTGTTTTAATTGTTTTAATGTCTCGGTAATAATAATATTAGCAAAAACGCTTAGAAACAGATTTTTGAAAACTGGCCTAGTTTTTGAGTAAGTAGGTAAAAAAGGTCGTTTTTCTGTTATATTATTCCGCGACGCTGCATGTCGCACCTACCAACGTATCCGTGAGAGTGAGAAAGACAAACATAAATTCAGTCAATCCTCTTAAAATTCAGGGTATAGTTACAGACTCATGTAATCGTAAATCTAAAGCTTCTTTTGTTTTCTAGATGTGCATATTATCTCGGAGAGTGAAGATACGCCCGTGTGCAACGTCTGTGGCGAATGTTTCACAAATCAACGCTCCTTTTTACGACACAACAATGAAGCACATCCTGAATTGAAAAAGCCGAAATCGAAAAAAACAAACAAGAATCTTAATAAATGTCCTCAATGTCCAGAAATGATTTTGCAGTGGAAAATAAACCTACATTTAGAACAGGTGCACAACTTACAGCGGCCGACGTGCGATGTCTGCGGCAGAAAATTTGTCAACAAAAGGTCGTTAACATATCATATCAGACGAATTCATATGAAAGATAATGATGTTTTCTGCGATCAGTGCGGTCTCGGCTTCTTGAATAATAACGCTCTCCAGAAACATCAACTGAGCCACTCCAAGAAAAGGCAAATCGACGACGGAGATGCACCTCCTGCATTGTACTCGTATGCCCATACGAACTATATACCGAGCTCGGCGTCGGTTAAATGTCGTCGCTGTCCAGAAATTATTTTGCACGGCAGGAGACACCTGCACTTGGAAGAGGTGCACAACATCAAGGCACCGACGTGTGGGGTATGCGATAGGAAATTTCCCACTAATGCGTTGGTATTAAGGCACACCAAAAATGTTCATATGAAAGAGAAGAATTTTTTCTGCAAAACGTGCGGTCTTGGCCTCTTTGATAAAGAACATCTTGTGATGCATCAGCGAAGTCATTCCGATGAGAGACCATTCGCGTGCGACGTTTGTGGGAAGAGTTTTCGCTGGAAATCTAACCTGACCTCCCACTTGATGACCCACTTCAAGGACAAGAGGAAGAAGTGTGCAGAGTGTGGTGAGCGGTTCGTGCAAAAGGCGAGCCTCAACTACCATATGACGAAGCACCACCCCGAAGTCCCATTTTAGGCCAAGGTCACTCAGGCATTCAAACTTTTCACTTTACATGAGTTATGTGATAGAGAAGTTTTCTGCGAGTGGATATAAAGCTTAGGCCCTGGAGTACGCTTTTAGCCCGAGGTCTATTTGATTTCATCCTACTACTCCGCTTACTCAGGCACCTAACCTTCTTGCTTCACATGAGTTATGTGATATAGTACATATAAGTACGGAAAGCTTGTAATTTCTTTACGAGTCCCAGTTTGTTGACCAAGGCTGAATGCGCAGGTCAACTATAAAGACGAGTAGAAATGACAATTCCGCACTTGCATTGAATGACGTTTTTTAATACATTTGCGATAAAAAAAAATGGTTTTACGTGTTTGCCGCCATCAGATATGTTTCTTTAATACAATTTAATTGTTATCGTTATATTCATTGAATTATTAATAACATGCTTCTCAATAACAGCACTCATTGCTATGCGGATGACAGCTTGAGTGACGCCATATATATAAGAGCCGTTCACAGCTTTTTCGCGCTTAGCTGGAGGAGTGTCGGACCATACTTGTGTCTGAAATCGAGGATTCCCTCGATCACGTTTTTAACTGGGGTTCACAAAATATTGTGCGATTTGACACATCTAAGACACATTAAGTTAGCGTTTTTTCTGCTAAAAAACACCCTTCACCAAACCAATCAAGCCAAAGCTAGCAATGTGTAAATATGTATGTTTATTTGATTAAAATAAAAAATAAAAAAATAAAAATCCGCTTTCAGAACACTGCACTTATATGTTCTAACAGTACTTATAGGAATTCTTGGCGTCAACATCTCGAATCCGTCATTTACCCCCTTGTAGCAGAACTAACGTTTACAGACCCTAACCCCTTTCTTATTCAATCCCTTAATTATAGCCCCTTAAATATTGAGGTCTGACCGTTATATTTTTAAATATGTGTAAAATTATCTCGC
This sequence comes from Coenonympha arcania, assembly GCA_036785405.1. Taxonomy (NCBI): domain Eukaryota; kingdom Metazoa; phylum Arthropoda; class Insecta; order Lepidoptera; family Nymphalidae; genus Coenonympha; species Coenonympha arcania. Next base: position 11,238,901 of record CM072076.1, read on the forward strand.
TTTTCTTTGTTACCAAACTCCTCCGAAACGACCGGACCGATTGTTATGAAATTTTCAGTATATATTCTCTGGGTCTGGGAGCGGATTGTTATCTATTTTTTGTCCCTAAGTGAGAAAAAAAATGTATATGGCAAAATAACGTTTGCCGGGTCAGCTAGTTTTTAAATATAAATATTTTGCGGGTCTGTTAAAGTTACTTATACTAGCTCTTTATCTATAAAATCTATAACTCGACGATCGACAATATCTCTTTCTTAGCAATAAACTTTACAATAGACTAAATGACACGCTCGTTATACTTATCTAAGTTTAACAAACCCAACCTAAGAAAAGCAGTTAACGCTTGGCTAAAGAGTCTTAGCTACCATGAAACTGAGGATCTGATCGCTAAAGCGAAATCATTATAAGTTGTTATGTTCTTGTTTTCTATCTACGCATACATACACCCACAACCACACATACAAACACACACACTCACATACACACATACACACACACACACACACACAAATGCGCGGGCGCGCGCGCGCGCGTGAGCAGTGCGCACCACTTAATCATGTTTTTTGAATAGTCAAAATTTAAGTTTGTACATGTACAGTTTAAGTATTCGATGGATCCACGGGAAGGCTATGGTGCCCGTAACACAGGTTTTCCTAGTACGGACGCCAAAGCACTCCATCAGGTTAAACATCTTTTTTGTATCTACCTATTCTGTGCACTAGATTTAAGGAGATTTTTGTACTGTGCAACATTTTCCTTGTTCAATAATAAAAAAATATTTATTTATTATTTACTAACTAGGCTACTGTTATTCGGCTCATTTTTATTAGCGTTAACTTTATGTTTTCGAATTTCATGCAAATTACTAGCATAAGCGTTTCGTTTAAGCATCTGATCAGTTGATGAATTTAACTTGTACGTGTTATTAGTGTAATCTGTTGGTAGTTTTTACTTTTAGTTTTGAATAAATACTACCTATAATGACTATTTCGTTTTCTTTCATCAATTCCAATCGTAATAGAAAGGCTATTTACTAGCTATGTAGACATTCAAGAGTTTTAATACTGGTTGTAATTTGAAAAACATCTTTCTTTATAAAGTTCAGTACAACAATTTCTTATTTTTTAATCTCAGAACATAAAATATCACTATCTTAATCTATTCAATACTTCACTAAACCGTACTTAAACACTGATTTAAATTATACACATTATAGATGATAATAAATAAGTATTTATTGGAAATAATTAACTTCAAACCACTGTACCTCTTTGTTGAAACAGTTGTTTACGTCGTCAAAATCATTTTTTGGAATATAAGTGATGTATGATTAGCAAACATTACTTTCTCAGGATTGTCCTTAGTAAGATAAGGAAGATAATTATTATAAATGAGGAACAGGAATGGTCCCAATATGGAACCTTGTGGAACTCCTATCCAAAGATTCAAATGAGCTCATTCAATTGCATATGGGCTCAGTTTACAAGAATTTATGAATAGTGCTATATTAAGGATGGAAATGAAAATACAACCGTTATATAGGTATAACGTAAGTAAGATCTGTGATCTTTAATTTAATCTGTTTCTATTGACCTGTTTTTAAACCTTTGAAATCTAAGTGCTGGAGCCGTTAATAATAGCCAATCGCATCACCCGCCCCGTGTCCCGCAGACCATCAGCGGGGCTAGACAAAGTCACAGTCGTTTGGCGTTAACGCTAGTCGACAAAAATGTATGGACAAAACAAATGACTGTAGAAAAACCACGATAATAATTACTAAACACGCTGTGTTTGATACTGTCGGCTGTCAATTGTCAAGCGAAGTACGCTAAAGTTATCTACAAGGTCCGCGAGAACGCCAGCGAGCGTTCAAGTTGTCGTAGTTAATTATCAAAAACAGCGTGTTTAGTACTATTATTATCGTGGTTTTTCTACCGTCATTTGTTTTGTCCATACATTTTTGTCGACTAGCGTTGACGCCAAACGACTGTGACTTTGTCTAGCCCCGCAGGAGGGTCAAGTCTATAGCGGTTTACCTATAGGAAGATGAAAATTAAATAAGTAAATAGTTCACGTACAATAATTATTACTAAATGTCGTGTGATATTGAAGCAGATCGCCAACTAGAACAGAAGAAAGGGGTCATCCATAAAATAATACGTCATACAAATTTCATGATTTTTTGACCCTCCCCCCGTCCTTGTCACAGCTGGTTACATTTTGATCTCCCCACACCCTCTCTAGTGTGAAGTCACATATTTTGCAAATTTACATTTTGAAATTATTGAATGAAAACAGCGGTTCCGAAATCAGTTTTATTTCCATTTTAATATACTTAGTACTATGCAGTTAGTTGTATGTTTTTTTGAGGTTTTCGTAAAGCAATAGTTTAAAACACTTAGATTTTATAGATTTTGAAATGTGATGTCACGAAATTAAGGACCCCCTTCCACTCCCTTGTTACACCATGTCATAATTCGTCGAATCTTCCCTCCCCCTTAAAGTGTGACGTAATATATGGATGGCCCCTAATCCTAGATCTGTTTTCTAGGTCTGGATTCATCCTCAAACAGCGATGGGAGGCGATATGATTGCAGCATATGCACGAAGAAATTTCAGTACAAGAAGAATTACCTGAATCACTACCGAAAAAAACATCTGAAATTGAAGAAAACTGATGTTGGCGATGAATCAAAAGGTAATAATCAGTTAAATTGAATGAAAAAAGGCATTGTAAAGGCTTTTTCTGATTCTGATTCCATACATAGTCGACGTACCCAAGACGCGTACGAAGCAGTTTGATTCCTCGTTACTGATACGCACTGCAAAGGCCTGGCAATCCTGGAATACCCTCCTAGGCAGTGTTTTTCCTGGCACTTACAACCCGGGTGCCTTCAAATCAAGAGTGAATAGGCATCTTCTAGGCAAGCGCGTTCCACCTTACACTGTATCATCACTTTCCATCACGTGTGATCACACTAAGCGCTAGCCTATATAAAAAAAAATTGTCCTTAATAATAATAATATTCTTTATTCATGAAACAGATTTACAAGCAAAAGATTTAAACCCTGCCTCCTGTGGTAGTAATACCTGTGTTACAGGAGCCAGTGTCTTCCCTTATTATCTATGAATTATGATCTAAGGGCGGCCATACACATTACGGTCCACCGCACAGGTTACCTGTGCATGTGTACCTGCATAGGTCAAGTAGCGTGTATGGGGACGTTCCGGTGTACCGTAACGGTCTTCAGTTCAATTTGCGATGGCATCGAGTGAGGACGAGGACGCACTAGCACTGCTAGGTCTTGCGGTAATTTTGAGGAAAGATTAATTAAAATTTTGGCTACTTTAAAAGCTGAATTAAGAAAACGGAATGCATTTTTAACTGAAAAAGGCGAAAAACCTTGGTTTCCATTTTTTATGCGTTAAGCTAGACCTATCTATGACCTACAATTTTTCTTCGCTGCTCATTCGCAAGAAAACAATGTGCGTCATACTATTACATTCGTACTTCGTAGGCACAGATTTAAGGCAATTTATTGAGTTATATGAGATTATTCAAGTTTCGGAAAAAATATGTATGGATTTTGACATCTGTTCAGCACCAGCGACGATGGGACATCTAGCGGGATAAATAGGGAGGCCCTATTGAACACATGGTTAATGAAGACGACCTGCGCAGGTACCCACACACGCTCAGGTTCACCGTACGGGCGACCGGAGCAAAATCGAAAATCGATTCTGCTCCGGTCGCCTGCACAGGTCAAAAAACCTGCACAGGTCGGTCGGCATACACGCTCCGGTCTACCTGCGCAGGTACACCGCACAGGCAGACCTCTCCGGTAAACCGTAACGTGTATGGCTTACATAAGGTATCACATTTGACAATAAAAGATAACTGTTAACAACTAACCATATAACCGTTGCAAAATTCCGTTAAGGTTACAACTTACAATATCATGCAAATATGTGAGTGTATGTGTGTGTGAATATCTTTAAACAAGTAAATAATTAAAAACACGACAGCCGTGTGGTGAAACGACTTCTCCCAAAAAAATATAGCCTATGATATACTCGGAATGATGTAAGGATTCTAACAATACCCCAAATGTCCAAATCCCTTCAGTCATTCATAAGTTATGGTGAAATAAAGAAACTCACAGACGTACATACATGAACCCTAAAATCATTACACTCCTTTTTTGAGTAGTCGTGTAGAAACAAGAAACAACGATACCTACTACACTGAGAAAAACGGGCTACTTACGATGGGCAAATTTGTAATGATCTGGCAGCCAGATACGTAGCACGTGCTTTTCACACGTAAATTATAAGAGCCATCCTTATAATGGAACGACACCATGTTAGGTAAGTATGCGGCATAATGCTCTGTAAAGACAATGTCAACGAGTTACTTGTAATTAGGCCGTATCCTTAATACGTATAGCGCGTCAAAAAATTGCTGTGCCCGCACTGGTAACATTTTCGTATCCGGTTTAATGATCCCGCTTATGTATTAACAGAGCAGGCTACGTAATTTATTTAACCCGTAACATGAAATATGTATGCGCTATACGTACGAAGTTATACAGCCGCATTATTTCAGTATCCAGGCTCTTTATAACAGTAAATGGTTGCCAAATCATCGTACTGACTCCGTCTCATTAAATAATGTACCCGGTTACGTACATAATGTACGAGCAGGGTCGGGGATATGCCGAAACATTTTACGGACACTGGATAGTTAATAATGTCTCCGCCTACATAATCATTTACGTATCCTCGGACATTAGACGAAATCGGCTTACTTACAGACTGTGTTCGGTACATAGCATCTTTACGACGTCAGCCGCATCATTAAATTACTGTGGCGCATTCTTAACATTTATAATAGTAACTTGCCAGGCTTGCTTTCCAAATCATCGTACTGACTCCGTCTCATTAAATAATGTACCCGGTTACGTACATACGTACAAGCAAGGTCGGGGATATGCCGATACATTACGTACGCACACTGGCTAATTAATAATGTCTCCGCCTACTTCATCAGCTATACGTATCCTGGGTCATTTTACGTACTTATTGACTATCCTTCCGGACATACCTGGCCACTGTATACATACGTAGGAAGCACCATGCTGCACTCGAACCGCGTCATTATGGTACTTGAGATGCATATGTACATACGTAGAAAGCAAGCAACAGAGCACTGTATATGTTCATATTATTTAACCTACTTTGCACATGCAAATAAAACACTATAAAACAATGATTTTCTTTATATTGTACATTGTTTTGTTCATCTTCAATAGTTTCCGTGATTAAAGCAATTTTTTTTACAAAAATTACAGATGCTGACCCGAACAAAATACACACATTGCTTATTAAAAAAAAGTTTTTAACATTAATTCTGACGACGAAACGAACTGACGAAGCAAAGAAAAAAAATACAAAAATAAAACAATATAATAAATTAAAAAAAAGAAAAAATCAATAACCCAACCAGGATTCGAACCCACATACAAATGGTGCATACGATACAAATTTTTCACGGTTAAAAGTAATGTACGATTGGCTCAGTGGTTCGAGTGACTGGGATCTAGTCAACACGGTGTTTCCTACGTATGTAGGTAAGTAGCTCAAGTACTATAATGGCTGGGATCTAGTACAGCATGGTGCTTCCTACGTAAGTACATATGCAGCTCAAGTACCATAATGACTCGGATCTAGTACAGCATGGTGCTTCCTACGTATATAGATAATTAGCTCAAGTACCATAATGGGTGAGATCTAGTACAACATGGTGCTTCCTACGTAACGTAGATGTGTAGCTCAAGTACCATAATGGGTGAGATCTAGTGCAGCATGGTGCTTCCTATGTATGTAGATAAGTAACTTAAGTACCATAATGACTCCGATCTAGTACAACATGGTGTTTCCTACGTATGTAGATATGCAGTTCAAGTACCATAATGACTCGGATCTAGTGTAAGCCGCTGCGGTGCATACGTATAGCTCATAAGTAACTCAAGTACCATAATGACTCCGATCTAGTACAACATGGTGTTTCCTACGTATGTAGATATGCAGCTCAAGTACCATAATGACTCGGATCTAGTGTAAGCCGCTGCGGTGCATACGTATAGCTCACCATTATTTACTGTGCCCGCTACAGTATCGTTTGTAAGCCGCTGCGGTGCATACGTATAGCTCACCATTATTTACTGTGCCCGCTACAGTATCGTATGTAAGCCGCTGCGGTGCATACGTATAGCTCACCATTATTTATTGTGTCCGCTACAGTATTGTACGTAAGGCGCCGTGGTACACACGTATGGTTCACCGTGTTCTACTGTGCCCGCAACAATAGCATACGGGTGTTGCAGTCGTAGTTTCAGGAGTATTCAGTGCGACTTGCGCACTACGTATACGTAGCCGGATGTCGGGTTACGTACGTACGTACAAAAATCGACCACGAGTAAATACGTAACCCGCTCCATGATGAGCGTCAGTATGCCGACTACCTACGACTGACTACGTACGCGTTATGGAGCGGGTTACACACGTCATTGTGGTCGATTTTTGTCCTTATTTTACGTAGTGCGGCAGAGGAAATTTTTCTCAGTGTATATTGCCCACAAAGTACCTTTAAGTTTTTTTTATAAATCTATCAGGAAATTACACACATCGCAATCCATCCCCAATTAAGCGATAGCTTGTGTTATGGGTACTAGATAACTGATAAATATACATACATACGAATGTACATAAATATAATATATTGAAAAACACCCAGACACTGGAAAACATTCATGATCATCACACAAACATTTACCAGTTGTGGGAATCGATCCCACGACCTCCGACGCAGACGGCAGGTTCGCTACCGCTACGCCATTCGGTCGTCAAATAATATATACTTAATCAAAGTACCTCACATAAATGTTAGTTTCCCTTTAAAGTTATATTTAAAGTTATTTTGGTGAAATATACGAGGAGTATTGGGGTTTGGTAAAATACGAAAAGTCGTTTTACTGCATCGAATTAAAAGTCAGAGTATAGTTGCAGACCTGTTATAATAGTAAATCTAATGCTACTTTTGTTTTCTAGATATGCATCTTACCACGAAGAGCGATGGTACGAAGAGCGATGGAACGAAGAGCGATGGTACGAAGGGCGCTGGCACGAAGAGCGATGATACACATGTATGCAACGTTTGTGGCAATTGTTTCAAAAACAGACGCTCCTTTTTACGGCACAACAGGGAAACACATTCCGAATTGAAACAATCGAAAGTGAAAAAAAAATGGGATACGCGTGTAGTAAAATGTCCTCACTGTGAAGAAAAGATTTTCAAGTGGAGGAGACATCATCATCTGGAACAGGTGCACAACGTTCAGCCGCCGACGTGTGGGGTCTGCGGCAAGAAATTCCCTTGCCAATCAGCAGTATTGTATCACACCAGAAAAGTCCATATGAAAGAGAAGAATTTTTTCTGCAAAACGTGCGGTCTCGGATTCTTTAGGAACCAACATCTTTTGCAACATGAACGAAGCCATACCAGTGACAGACCATTCGCGTGCGACGTTTGCGGGAAGAGCTTCCGCTGGAAACCCAACCTGATCTCCCACGTGATGATCCACACGAAAGACAAGCAGAAGAAGTGTGCGGTGTGCGGGGAACGGTTCGTGCAAAAGGCGAGCCTCAACTACCATATGACGAAGCACCACCCCGAAGTCCCATTTTAGGCCAAGGTCTATAAGATTTCATCCTACTACTCTGCTCACTCAGGCATTCAAACTTTTCACTTTACATGAGTTATTTGATAGAGAAGTTTCCAGCGATTGGATATAAAGTTTAGGCTTTAGTAGTTGTTAATTGTTATCAACTATCGACGTCATTTAGTAATTTAGATGTTCAGTAACGACAAGTAAACGTTCAGAAAGTGATTGAACTAGTCTTACTGCCGCACTCAGATATGTTTCTTTTTTAAATTCAATTTAATTATTATCATCAATTTTAATTATAATTTATCATTCAAATATATTTCGACTCCTTACTTCAACTACCGTTTAGAGACCCGTAACTCTTTTACATACCTTATATCTTTAGATTACATAACTGTTAAAGTTCGTTGAATCCACTTACTTTGGGTAATCTTAAATACTTACTAGCATCTAGTTTTCGTTTTTTGTATTACATGCAAGTTATCAAGCTGATGCAATTCGTGTAAGTTAGCATCCTATCAGCTAATGAATTTAACTTGTTAAAATTGTGTTATTTGTGAAATCTATTGTCACGTTTAGTATTAAATAAATATTACCGATAACAAATATTTCGTTTTCTTTTATAAATTTTAACCGTATACCGGCTTTTCATTAGCTCTGTAGACTTTAAAAAACTTTTGATACTGGTTGTAAAAAGAAAAAAACCTTTTTCGTTACCTACTTCAATACGGTTTCTCGTTTCTTAATCTCAGAACATATTAATAAATATAAATAAATATAAATATAAATATTACAATCGATTGTCTCGAAATTAAGATTATCACTATTTCACTAAACCGTAAATTCCGATTTATTTATCCTTAAATTCCTCCAACGGTTGTACCGTAACCCAATGATATTTTACACAAGATACGTTACATTCATAGTAAATCGTTTTTGAAGTCTGTGCCGAACTGACGAGCAATCTACAGCTACACGCACACTGTCACACCAACATTACATCCGTACGTACACATTGACAAGTTTCACTGATAAAAAGAACAAAATATACGAAAAAGCACGCAAACGAAAGAGACAACATAATCTTCAGTTTGGCCGCATGCACGCATCTTTACCGCTCTCGCGTCAAAACTAGATCGCTATCTCTTTCTTCACGTGAATATGGCGTCTTTGCATTATTTATTACATTGTTCGCAAAAATAATTGAAATATACTAAATAATCTAAGTATCTTAGCGTACTCACGTGTGGTATGTAATTTCTTGGGTTTCGTTTATCTTTTAGTGAAAATTGGTGCACTTTCGAAACACACGATGGCATTTTAAAACTTATTTTCACGACGATCTAAGTACCTACCAAACGGTGCGGCATGTGCGCTCGACTCAGACTAACTACGAAATGAGACAATTATAACATTTTTGAGTCTTCACAACGCGCGCGCTTGTCCCAGATCTGCCTCTTTCTTTATATATATAATATCATTGACCGTAACACAAATATGCAAAAAAATTTTTAATGCAAGTACAACATTAATGAATGCATTTCGTTTTTTTTTACTATTGAGAAGTAAATTATTAACTTCAAACCACTGTACCGCTTAGTTAAGACAGTTGTTTACGTCGTCACAATCATTTTTGTAGGTTTATATTGAATATGAGTGATGTATTATCAGCAAACACGACCGTCTAATCGTTGTCCTTCATTAATGTAAATGAGGAACAGAAATGGTCCTAATATGGACCCTTGTGGAACTCCCATCTTCATAACCGATCACGGAGACCACTTACCATGAATGTAATTGAATTCGATCTTTCAAATAGTATACTGTAGTGGCAAACCCGTAAATAAACAAATGCTTCTTTTGTTTTCTAGGTGTGCATCATATCACGGAGAGCGATGGTACACGCGTATGCAACGTTTGTGGCGAATGTTTCACAAGTAAACGCACCTTTTTACTGCACAACAGGACAGTACATCCCGAATTGATAAGAAAGAGAAGTAATGAGACTAAATGTCGTCACTGTCGAGAAATGGTTTCGCAGTGGAATAGACAGCAGCATTTGAAACAGGTGCACAACATACAGCCCCCGACGTGTGGGGTGTGCGGCAAGACATTTCGTATAAATTCAGCGCTATTGAATCACACCAGAGCAGTTCATATGAAAGAGAAGAATTTTTTCTGCAAAACGTGTGGCCTTGGCTTCACTATGAATTCACATCTTCTGAGACATCAGCGAAGCCATTCCAGCGAGAAACCATTCGCGTGCGATGTTTGTGGGAAGGGCTTCCGCTGGAAACCTAACCTGACCTCCCACGTGATGATCCATTTCAAGGACAAGAGAAAGAAGTGTGCGGTTTGTGGGGAACGATTCGTGCAAAAGGCGAGCCTCAACTACCATATGACGAAGCACCACCCTGAAGTCCCCTTTTAAGCCGAGGTCTATTAGATTTCATCCTACTACTCCGCTCACTCAGGCACTTAACCTTCTTGCTTCACATGAGTTATATGATAGAGAAGTTTCCTGCGAGTTGATTTTAGGCTTTAGCAGTTGTTAATTGTTATCAACTATCGACGTATCTAATCTTGAGTGATTTAGATGTGCAGTGACTGGACTAGTCTTACTGCCGCACTCATAAACTAAGATTCTTTTTTTTTAATTACATTTAATTATCATCATCAATATCAATTATAATTTATCATCTAAGTATATTTTGACTCCTTACTTCAACTACTGTTTAGAGACTCGTAACTCTTTCATATATATCTTATATCTTTATTAATTTATCGATTATTTGTCTGTTAAAGTTCGTTGAATCAACTGGCCCTTTATCTGTAAAACATGTGACTAGACTACGATTGTTCGGGTAATTTTAAATACTTACCAGCATATATTTAAAGTTTTCTTTCTTTGTATTTCATGCAAGTTATCAAGCCGAATCATTTCGTGTACCTAAGTTAGCATCCTATCAGCTGATGAATTTAACTTGTCGTTAAAATTGTGTTATTTGTGTAATCTATTGTAACTTTCACGTTATTAAATACGTACCGATAACAAATATTTCGTTTTCTTTTATCAACTTTAACTGTATACCGGCTTTTCATTAGCTCTGTAGACTTTAAAAAACTTTTGATACTGGTTGTAAAAAGAAAAAAATCTGTGTCGTTACCTACTTCAATACAGTTTCTCGTTTCTTAATCTCAGAAGATATTATATTACAATCGATTGTCTCGAAGTTAAGATTATCACTATTTCACTAACCGTAAATTCCTATTTATTTATCCTTAAATACCTCCAACGGTTGTACCATAACACAAATAACCAAAAACAATTTTAATGCAAGTACAACATTAATTAATGCATTTAGTTTTTTTTACTATTGAGAAGTAATTTATTAACTTCAAACCACTGTACCACTTAGTTAAGAGCAAATGTCGTCAAAATAATTTTTTGTCGGTTTATATTCAATAAGAGTGATGTATTATCAGCAAACACGACCATTTCATCATTGTCCTTCATCAATGTAAATGAGGAACAGGAATGGTCCTGATATGAACCCTTGTGGAACTCCCATCTTCATAACCAATCTGGGAGACCGCTTACCATGAATGTAATTGAATTCGATCTTTCAAATAGTATACTGTAGTTGCAAACCCGTAAATAAACAAATGCTTCTTTTGTTTTCTAGATGTGCATCATACCACGGAGAGCGATGGTACACGCGTATGCAACGTTTGTGGCGAATGTTTCACAAGTAAACGCACCTTTTTACTGCACAACAGGACAGTACATCCCGAATTGATAAGAAAGAGAAGTAATGAGACCAAATGTCCTCACTGTCCAGAAATGGTTTCGCGGTGGAAGAGATACCAGCATTTAAAACAGGTGCACAACATACAGCCACCGACGTGTGGGGTCTGCGGCAGAAACTTTCCCAACCAATCGTCGGTACTGAATCACACCAGAAATGTTCATATGAAAGAGAAGAATGTTTTCTGCAAAACGTGTGGTCTCGGCTTCTTTAGGAATAAAGAACTTGGGAAACATCTGAGAAGTCATTCTAGTGAGAGACCGTTCGCGTGCGCTGTTTGCGGGAAGAGCTTCCGCTGGAAACCTAACCTGATCTCCCACGTAATGATCCATTTCAAGGACAAGAGAAAGAAGTGTGCGGTGTGCGGGGAACGGTTCGTGCAAAAGGCTAGCCTCAACTACCATATGACGAAGCACCACCCTGAAGTCCCCTTTTAGGCTGAGGTCTATTAGATTTCATACTACTACTACTCTTACTCAGGCACTCAACCTTCTTACTTCACTTGAGTTATGTGATAGAAAAGTTTCCTGCGAATGGATATAAAGTTTAGACTTTAGCAGTTGTTAATTGTTATCAACTTTTAGGCCGAGGTCTATTAGATTTCATCCTGTTACTCCGCTCACTCATAGACCTAAAGCTACATGCTTTACGTGATGATCCATTTCAAGGACAAGAGAAAGGAGTGTGCGGGGAAGATTCGTGAAAAGGCGAGCCTCAACTACCATATGACGAAGCACCACTCTGAGAGAGCTAAATGCTTTACGTGATGATCCATTTCCATGTTCCATCACACCTCACAGGGAAAGCTACATGCTTTATGTGATGATCTATTTCAAGGACAAGAGAAAGAAGTGTGCGGTGTGTGGGGAACGATTCCACTGAAAAGGCGAGCCTCATCTACCATATGACGAAGCACCACCCTGAAGTCCCCGTTTTAAATAATAACAAATGGCATGTCCCAGATTGGGACTTAAATACTTTTTAGCAAATTCAAAAGAAGTGTAAATAAAATCAAATACTATGTTCATAATACATACTATACTTGGTTTATTTTATTACAAAATTTTTCATTACATACATAAGTAAGTGTTGTTCAAAATAATTGAATTACGTGTATGTATTTATGTTTTGTGGCTTATAAATATACCTAAGTAATTTAAAAAACCTTCCGACTATTAGTTTTTTTTTCATCAACTTCAACTACATCTGTAAGATTTTTCTAGCTCTGTCCTGTCCATGTAAGAGGATATACTGAATTTATTTTTGTTCTTCTCACTCTTTCAAATACGTAGGTACCTACGTCTTATGGTGGATGGCAACATACAGCGTTGCGGAAAATATAACAGAAAAACAACTTTTTACCTACTTAATTACTAAAAAACTTAGCCAGTTATGAGTTATATTTTTTTTAATACTATATAGGCTAGCGCTTGACTGTGATCACACCTGATGGAAAGTGATGATACAGACTAAGGTGGAAAGACACTGCCTGGGAGTGTATTCCAGGCCTTTGCAGTGCGTATCAGGAACGAGGAACCAAACCGCTTCGTACGCGTCTTTGGTACGTCAACTATGTATAATGGGCCACCTTGGAAGCCTTTACGATGCCTTGCCGTTCTATGGTATAGTTGTTATTATAGATAAAAGCGGGAGAAGTAGGCTCTTTCTGCCTCTGTTACACTCTTAACACTAACGATTATCATTGTTGATGCCAAATTACAACTTTCTACATTCTAGTAAGTACCTACTTTATTTATAATACTAATGGACTCAGAGATGAACCTCCGATGGAAATGGCGAGATGAAACTAAGCTTTTTCTGACTCTCTTAAACTCTTCACACTAGTAGTGTTATTATCTCGCTGCAAACTCGGTCATAAATCATTCGAGTGTTTCGCTTTTGTTGTTCTGCAGTAATGCACAACTCAACAAAGAGCAACCAAAGCGAAACACTCGAATGATTTATGACCGAGTCTGCAGCGAGATAATAACACCACTATAGTTCACCATTGTTCATGTGAAACCCATAGCAAATTACAGCTTCCTATACTCTTTCCATTCGTTTATTTTCTCTTTTACACATAAAATAGCGAGGGGACCAGAGAGAGATAAGGGTAAAGTTGTCTCTTTCTGGTCCCTCGCTATTGCTATATCTGTTTCATGTGTCAAAGAGAAAATAAACGATTGGAAAGAGTATAGGGACAACCCTCCACCACCCATGGCCCAATCAACCTCGCGGTTATGGGGGCCGAAACGCGGGAGGGCGCCCGTTCGGTACTTGCTCTTGGCGTGTTCCCGGGGCGCCTTCTTGACTTGACAAGTTGTTTCCTCTCGCTCCTTGTCCCTATGGGCTCACTCTTCCCATTCTAGGGCAGGACGATACAAAAGACGGACTCGCCGCGCCGTCGCTGTCCGCAGCATAAAAAGAGTATAGTAGATAGGTACTAATAGGCAATACCTAATCATGTCCCAGTGTTTGTAACAATAACTACAATTCCCAAAAAAATCGACTCCTCCAAAACGGCTTGACCGATTTTGACGTGATAACGCCTTTTAAATAAACGCTGGCTGCACGCACGAACAGCACCACTAACTGTCACGTTCCGTCTGCGCCGAGAGCGCGGAGCGAGTGATAGAGAGGCACGATCGGCCTAAGCGTTCGGCTTGTGAAGCATCTATCTCTCTTCCACTCCATCGTTTCTTATGACGTTATCACGAACATTTTTGTCTGTAATCCGACTTTATAGATATTTCAATCCACGATGACGCGCCCCACTCTGTCAAACTCCATACGAATCGAATGAAACAAGCGATTTTGACAGAGTGAGGCGCGTCTTCGTGGATTGAAATATCTTTATAAGCTATTGCATAGCTTCTATCGCGGGCCTTGAGCGTGGAGACCGAATCCGGAAATTCTGTAACGAAAATAACCTAACACTTTTTAGTTTTGCCATCTATCGATGAATAGCAGAACTTTTAATGACCATTTGAAATATCACGATTGTCTCTTTAGTTCAGCAACTCGTCTCTAGGTGGCATTGGTTGTATAATTATAATTGCATAAGTTGATAAAAACAGCTAACTATGCAATAGCTTTACCGCGGCAGTCTCCGAGTGCCACACGTCTTTTTTCTCTCTCTTTGGCTTTACACAGATAAGCCAATGTCCGGTTATAAGAAATATCTATATATACCTACAACCAATTATTTTTTATGATTTTTACTCTAAATTATCGGTAGGTCAGAGACTATTTTTCATACTACTAAGTGAGACTATTTACATGGCAAAACAATGCTTGCCGAGTCAGCTACTTTCTCACGAAATTCTTACAGAAAAAAAAAACTACCATAAACGTGGTGAACTCCACAGCGTCGATAAATTTAGAAACAGTAAGCGAAATAGTACATTTCAATATAAGTGCGGAAAGTTTGTCATTTCTCTACGAGGCCCGGTTTGTTGACCCAAGCCGAAGGCCCGGGTCAACTATATGGGGACGAGTGGAAATGACAATTCCACACGTGCATTGAACGACGATTTTTAATACATTTGCGAAAAAAATATTGGTTTAACATGTTTGCCTGCCGTGCTCCGGTGCTGGCTGCGGTGGAACGTCGGTACCGCGCAGGAGGAAAATAAAAAAGCTCTAGTGCGGAAAGGAATAACTTTCCGCACGCAAAACACACATGGAAATGTCTACTTTTTGAGCAAATCCTATACCTTTAAACGAGCAATTCTTGTATATATAATCTGAATCTCGGAAACGGCTCGAAAGATTTTAATGAAATTTAGTATACAAGGGGTTTTGGGGGCGATAAATTTATCTAGCTAGGACTCATTTTTAGAAAATGTCTTATTTACCAAAAAAAATACATATATAAATTGGCGATAAAGTAAAACTCCTGCTGCCATCTATTGGTGAGTAGCTGTTATACTACCGAGCAAAGCTCGGTCACCCAGATATTGTATTAAATTAATCACATATGTATTTCTATCTATAGTTTTAAACAAGTAGCGCCAGAAATGAAAACACGTGACAATTTTGTTTTAGGCAAAACGGAACGTAAGATCGACACGAGCCTCGATGAGTATTACGAGATGACAGAGGACGAGGCGGGCGAGCTGTACTCTTGCAAGCTCTGCACCAACGCGTTCCGGAAGCGGGACTTCTTCAAGCAGCACTACAGGCACGTCCACCTCAAGATGCGGCCGAAGCTGATTGGCTGTTACTACTGCAAGGAGAAAGTCGCCGCGCACAACCGCGCGCGCCATCTTGAAGAGTTCCACGGCGTGCCAGCGCCATCTTGCGGCGCCTGCGGGAAGAAGTTCTCATATCCCTTCCAAGTTCTACGTCACCAGCAAACGTACCATATGGGCGAAAGGAAGTTCGATTGTCATATCTGCGATAAAACGTTCGCGTCTAGAGGCAATCTGGCGCAGCATGTGATAAAGCACTCGAATGAGAGGCCGTTCAAATGCGATTTGTGTGAGGAGACCTTTAAGTGGAAGAAGCATTTGCGCAGGCACATGTTGATACACAGCCAGAAGAGGAATTAGTCGGTCTTCTATAATGTACGTCATCATTTTATACTCCATTTCTAGACAAAAGCACAAAATAGCCGCGCGTGCCATCTTCAGGAGTTCCACGATGTGCCAGCGCCATCTTGCGGCGCCTGCGGGAAAAAGTTCTCATATCCCTTCCAAGTGTTACGTCACCAGCAAACTTACCATATGGGCAAAAGGAAGTTCGATTGTCACATCTGCGATAAGACGTTCGCGTCTAGAGGCAATCTTGCGCAGCATGTGATAAAGCACTCGAATGAGAGGCCGTTCAAATGCGATTTGTGTGAGGAGACCTTTAAATGGAAGAAACATTTACGCAGGCACATGCTGATTCACAGCCAGAAGAGGAATTAGTCGGTCTTCTATAATGTACGTCATCATTTTATACTCCATTTCTAGACAAAAGCACAAAATAGCCGCGCGCACCATCTTGAAGAGTTCCACGATGTGCCAGCGCCATCTTGCGGCGCTTGCGGCAAGAAGTTCTCATATCCCTTCCAAGTGTTACGTCATCAACAAACCTACCATATGGGCGAAAGGAAGTTCGATTGTCATATCTGCGATAAAACGTTCGCGTCTAGAGGCAATCTAGCGCAGCATGTGATAAAGCACTCGAACGAGAGGCCGTTCAAATGCGATTTGTGTGAGGAGACCTTTAAGTGGAAGAAGCATTTGCGCAGGCACATGTTAATTCACAGCCAGAAGAGGAATTAATCGGTGTTATAGACGTACACAGGTGTTCTATAAATACAACTTCTGACGTCATAGGCTCGGATCACAAGCGGCTCCCAGGCATAACACCTGCCTGGAGGGAAATTTTCCTATTGCCTCACAACCGGCAAAAAATATTATTGCGAACTTAACGGGTCTGTCCCCGAAATTTAAATTGTAATAAGTTTTCCGCGATTCGTAAGCATTAGTGCCAATTCTGTTGTGCAAAATCTCTAAACTAATTTGACGCTTCTAAATATATTTATAAATATACCGCGTATACGTTAGAAATGTTTGGAAAACCTATAAAAAATAATAGACTACCTTACTGCTTACTACGTAAGAAATGTTTAGTATTGTTGTGTTTAATAGGGTTCTTTAAAATATTGTTTTATACAATTAGGTACCTATGTCTTGTATTATTTTGAATCAGTGAATATTCTAAACATGAATTAGCACTTACTTATACAATATTATACTTAGACCTAAATAGTGTGATTCAATGTAGGTAGTTACCTATGTTGATTTCACATGATATTAAATAATATACCTTAAAATTGATTCGTGAGTTTATTCTTGACAAATAATGAAGATTTTATCACCCTTTTCCTCCAACTGATTAAAGCTACCAAAAGCAATTACTTACACTCATAATATGAGCAATTTAACTCATACCAAAAGCAATTAATTACACTCATATAAGTTTATAAGTGCTCTACTCAGTAAAAGATCGTTCCATTTTTAAATTATTATTAGTATTACGTAGGTACGTAACGTACGTTACGCATGTGTGCCTCGGTTCCGCCTCAGCCCAAAGTTACACGTTCGTCCATCAATGCCTCGTTTGCTGGCCGCTACATTATTGCAAAAACGATCGAAACTATAAGCTATAGTGCTGTGCTTAGCTTAGTAATCTGTAATAAGTACTATTAAGATTCTTAAAGCGTACTTGCCCTTTTTATAAGGATTTTTTTTTTAATCGAGTGTGACAGACGAACGGACGTAGAAAGTCTCACCATGAGGGTTCCAATTTTACCAATTTGGCATGCAACCCTTATAAGACTTCCGTATAAGATCACTTTTTTGACCGTATGCCCGTAACTTAGGTACTTATTTGAATATACACATAAATCATATCAATCATAATATTAATCTTAGAAAATCAACTGTTCTATATTTTATTGCCTGCGGCTCCGCCCGCTTAAAATTCGATTATTCACAAATCTCGATGGAAACAAAAAAAACTTACATTCATTTTACAATATTACATTCATTCTACTATAAAAGATTTATTTATTTTTGTTATTCTAATTAGATTTCTCATATAACTGCCGTCCAAAAAATGCACGGTAAGTTAACAATTCGACTTCATCCTGTTTACTTTTCACCTTTAAATTCCGTGTAAATACATTTCCCGTTGTTGTCTTTTCCAGGCCAAGCGATACACAAGGACTTTACGAAGATGCTCGACGGCGACGGAGCTACGTGCTTCACGTGCAACGTGTGCAAGAAGCCGTTCAAAAAACGCGTACTCTTCGCGCAGCACTACAACTACGTGCATCTGAAGAACCGGCCCAAGTTACGCCGGTGCCGCATATGCGGGGACAAATTCATCGACAGCACGCGAGCGACGCACATGGAGGAAAAACACGGGTTGCCAGCGCCATCTTGCGGTGCGTGCGGGAAGAAGTTCGCGTTCCCCTGGCAGGTTTTACGCCATCAAAAATTCTACCACATGGGAGAATCTGACTTCCAATGCGAACTCTGCGATGTGATATTCATCAGCAACAACGCGTTAAAAACTCATATGCGGAAACATTGCGATGTAAGCGCCAAGTGTGAGCTGTGCGGGAAAGCGTTCAAATCGACGCAGGGTCTGAAACGGCACCTTTTACAACACACCAACGAGCGGCCCCACGTGTGCGGTGTGTGTGCGGAAAGCTTCGCGTGCGGAAACAGCCTGAAGCGACACATGGTCAAGAGACACGCTAGTGTTGGAATATAACTTTTCGATTTTGCCGTACGTGTTTGCCTGTCAACGTAAAAATCATAAAACCAGTCAAAATTTTTCGAAATTTTATTCCAAACACTGTCACTGTCTTGGCAGGTTTTACGGCACCAGAAATTCTACCACATGGGAGAATCTGACTTCCAATGCGAGCTTTGCGATGTGATATTCATTAGCAACAGCGCGTTAAAAACTCATATGCGGAAACATCGCGATGTGAGCGCCCAGTGTGAGCTGTGCGGGAAAGCGTTCAAGTCGACGCAGGGTCTGAAACGGCACCTTTTACAACACACCAACGAGCGGCCTCACGAGTGCGGTGTGTGTGCGGAAAGCTTCGCGTGCGGAAACAGCCTCAAGCGACACATGATCAAGAGACACGCTAGTGTTGGAATATAACTTTTCGATATTGCCGTATATGTTTGCCAGTCTATGTAAAAATCATAAAAATCAGTCAAGTTTTTTCGAAAGAATTTTATCATCAACACTGTCACAAAAACTTAGGAGGTTTTACGCCACCAGAAATTTTACCACATGGGAGAATCGGACTTCCGATTCCGATCAAAGACACGCCAGTGTTGGAATATAGCTTTTTCGATCTTGCTGTATTCCTCTGCTCATACGTGTTTGTGCCCTTAATTTGTTATTTTATAATAAAAAAACTAGGTGACTTGGCCAACGTTGTTTTGCCCTTTAGGTAAATTACTGCTCACTTAGGGGTATATAACATAGTTTACGTATTATTCTCAGACCTGTCTAATATACCTATTACAAAAAAAAAACATAAAAATCAGCTTTGGTGGAAACCGGGCCTTAGCCTTATTTTTGTTTTACGTAGATCTATTTTACTTTCATAAGCCATTAACTATTTTAATTTGCATCATCTCATTCCGTATTAAGTGATGTAACCCTTTACTTGTACGATGTATTATACTTATATCTAATTAATACATTAAAATATTGTCGCTAAGTTCTGAGATAATCTTTTGGTTTAATATTTTAAACTATACGGGTCTACCTGATTTTTTTCGCACTTTGTATGCTACAGTTAAATTATACGGCAACGCGAATCAAGTACTTATACCTGTAAGTACTGTAACTGTAAGATTTTGTTTTGCAAATAAATAATCTCTCATTAACATGCCTTTCATTGAGGGCCGATTTTTCAATCGCCAGATAAACTATCTGAGGAATAAATTTTAAGCATATGCCATACAAAATCTGTCAACACGTCTTATTTATTATTTAGTTATCGATTATCTGGCGATTGAAAAATCGTAATCGTAATCGTATTCTTTATTTTTTGATGAATTTGAAATGGTGCTCTGTGGTCTTCGTCCAGACCAGACCTAAGCAAATCTAGGTATTATAATATCTTAAACTGGCCCATGCCCGGAATCGAACGCGGGACCTACCGTTTAAATTCAAGCGCGGGCCAACTGCGTCTGTGGTCATAGTCTGTAAAACTGACAGTTTGCAGTGCCGATCACTGTTGTCTATGGTTCGTTACTAATACTACATTGCTGCTTTGGCGTAAGATCATCGTCGTCGTTTCAGCCGATGGACGTCCACCGCTGGACATAGGCCTCCTGTCATGACCTGGCGCCAGCGTCTCCCTGAGACTTAATGTCGTCCGTCCACCTAGTGGGTGGTCTGCCGACACTGCGCTTCCCGGTGCGTGGCCGCCATTTCAGCACCTTGGGTCCCCAACGTCCGTCGGTCCTACGAGCTATGTGCCACTTCAGCTTTGCGACACGTTGAGCTGTGTCGGTTACTTTGGTTGTTTTGCGGATCTCCTCATTCCGGAATCGATCCCGCAAAGATACTCCGAGCATAGCTCTCTTCATCACTCGCTGAGTGACCCTGAGCCTTCTTATGAGGCCCATAGTCAGCGACCATGTCTCGGATCCGTAAGTCATCACTGGCAACACGCACTGTTCGAAGAGCTTAGTCTCCAGGCACTAAGGGATATTGGATGACAATACATCGTGGAATTTCCTGAACGCTGCCCAGCCGAGTTGGATTCGGCGGTTCACCTCTTTATCGAAATTTCTCCCTCAATATCTAAATAAAACGGAAAATACACAATTAAACAAAATTAAACAAAAAAAACCATCCAGCTCTCATAAACTACTCTTGAAGTAGGTACGGTACATCTTTCCAAAAAAAATAAAGAATCATCGTAATCACTATTAGTTATCAATCGATTTCTGTTTAAAAAAAGTTCACCGCCTTCAAAAACATACCCTAAAAAATTTAATAATATAACTAAGCACAAAATAATTTTCTAATAATATGTACCTACTTAGTTTTCATATAACACTCTGTATCATTCTCTGAGATCATTCTCATTCAAATGTCAAAAACACTAGCTATCTCGCTCTTGCTAATTATAATAGATTTGTGCAAGCGGGACCACCGTATGACTCAAACGCGCCTGAGAACGCGCCTCAACTCTCGCTGTGCGACCTATCTACCTGTCTCCGACGGTAATTGACAGAATAATTTTACATTTAATAATGTTACAAAATGTTTATTGCTTTTTATATAAAAACACACCCAAAAATAGATAATAGATACCACATGAAGACGAACTATATTAAACAACAAGCTTGACCGTTCATTATATCTTTTCTAGGCGAAGATACGGGGCTACCGTTCACATTGAACGTACACGACGACGGATCGACCAGCTACACGTGCAATGCCTGCCAGAACGTCTACAAGAAGCGCAGCCTCTTCCACCAGCACTACGCACACGTGCACCTCAAGAAACGTCCCAAACTACGAAGCTGCCATCTCTGTGACGTCAAAGTACCTGGCTACCAGCGCGCGTTCCACATGGAATCCCACGGCCTGCCAGCGCCATCTTGCGGCGCGTGCGGCAAAAAGTTCGCGTTCCCCTTCCAAGTGTTGCAACACCAGAAATTCTACCACATGGGAGAAACCAACTTCACTTGCGACGTTTGCGATCTGAAGTTCAAAAGGCGTGCGGATTTGAACAAGCACAATTATAAGCATTTGGGGGAGAAGATGTTTAAATGCCAGCTCTGCGACAAGAGCTTCAGGTGGAAGAGCGGGCTGCGAGTCCACATGCTGATCCACAATGACGTAAGGCGCCACGTGTGTCACATATGCCAGGACTCCTTCGTCCAGAAGGCCAGCCTCAACTATCATATGATGAAGAAACATCCGGATACCGTTTAGCACTTTTTTACTTTCAAATTACTACTGCAAGAATTTATTTTATTAGGTAGGTTTATTAGGGATTGTTTAACTACGAAAACTAAAATGTAACTTGTGCTATTAATTATTATTGAAATAAGTTTGTCTTTGTTTAAAATATATTGGATTAAGTGAATCATTATTCTTTTATTGCATTTTTCTTTTACTCTTTAAATAATAGAGCATTTGGCTTAAAACCTTGCCGAGTTCACTAATTTGAAACTTAATCAATAAATTAATTAATGATGGTGGTAAGGTAGTAAAAAGAAGTCAAATTGATCAATTTTTATCTCTGTAATGCTTCTTCTCTATCAATCTTTAACTGTACCAAATACACAGATCAGAAACCTCAGGATACAGGGCATCCGAACGATTTACGTAAACCTTTTTCGTACAAGCAAATAGTAACGCCATTTGGTAAAATTCTATAGGTGGCTGCTGAGTGAACTAAATAGTGGCCTTACTGTTGGTGGCAAAACAAGCATTTCTGACACCAATAAACTGGCGACATTTTTTCGCGCCATCTGCCCTGTCCAAGGTATACCTATGTCTATCACGAAATATCATACTGCTTAGTGCACGTATTTACGAGTATAATATACATAATATGTATTAAGTACGTACAGCAAAAATTGAAAATCGAAAACTCTTTTAATAAAAACAAGTGCCGAGTTTAAATCCCGTTCTTGAGTAGAATTGCGTCCAGAACATGTAGATTCTACATGTAAACTTAACTTATGAAAGTTCTAATAGATTCTACATTGTATTAGAACTTTCATAAGTTAAGTTTACCTATGTGAAAAAATAAAAAAGGTAACTTAGAATTATTATAGCTCGTATTATCTTATCAAAGAACAATGCCGGTATCGTAGATAATATAATTGTTTATACTTAACCATTTTCATGAATAGAATAATTAGAAAGAAAGAAAGAAAAGAAACTTTATTCTGAAAATGCCACACGTAACCAATACGCCTTACGTACTAAAACGATGCCTGAAGCTTCCTTCCCTCACTCGTTCAAAGTTCATAGTAATTACACAATTACTATGAACTAAAACTTTTATTTTATTTTATGAACTAAAACATAACTACTTATACAACTGCTTAAAACATAAAAAATAGCAGGAGATGTTGACTTCACAATGCGAAATTGTACTCATCTCCTGAGAATGTTCCGGTGTCGGGACGAAACGTGCGTCGAAGAAAGTGTTAGAAGAATTGCGTGCGATGTTCTTACATACCGTACCATACAGAAACTTTTCAAGTAGCGGATTATAGCAAAACAAATTAATCTGTCCTGCTATTTATGGATTTCCGTAAAATGACGCCTGCTTCCAATTAATAAACATAAAGATTGTTTTGGTTTTACGATTTATCCTCTGTTCCCGCCTACGCCTTCACAACACCAATTTTGTAGATGTTATTGATTGCGGTTAAATCCGAACAGGCGCATTCTTCACCACAAGATAATGGCATTGCATCTTTGACTCGTCAGCCATGTTCGAGTGAACATTAAACCAAACTAATGGCTAAAATTGGAGTTTTATTTCGACCAAATTATATGCTTAAACATCCTCCGTTATGTCTCTTCTAGGTAGCGAGCACAAGGACTTCTCGCTAATCATAGAAGAGGATTCCACGCTAAAGTTCTCCTGCAACGTCTGCGCTAAAACATTCAGCCAGAGGAAGCTGTTCGCCCAACATTACACGCATGTGCACTTGCAACAGCGGCCGAGACTGCGTGCATGTCGCATATGCAGCGAAAAACTGCCCAAAAACTTGCGTCGTTCACACATGGAGGAAAAACATGGAGTGCCAGCGCCATCTTGCGGCGCGTGCGGGAAACATTTCGCGTACCCATGGCAGGTGTTGGAACACCAGAAATCCTACCATATGGGAGAATTCCGTTGTAACGTTTGCGACTATATGTCACTAACGCGCAGTGATTTTAACCGCCATCAGAGAAAACACAGCGATGTTAGAGAGTACAAATGCCGGATTTGCGAGAAGGCGTTTAAATGGAGCAGCAATTTGAAAAGACATTACGTGATTGTGCATGGTTATTGATTCAATATCGCGACGCCATTTTCTTCTTTGTGATCTTCTATGCCTTCAGAAAGATAATGACTATGGAATTTTGGAATCCCGTATCAAGCTGATTTAAATCTGAACTTTATTTTTATAGACTACGATCTCCACGTTAACTCCAATAGTTTTTTTTTAATTTAACATGGAGTGCCAGCGCCATCTTGATTTAATTTCGCGACGCCATTCTCTTCTCTGGAAACTTCTATACGATTTGATCTTTGTTTGTTTTATCTATGTTTAATCAGTAGGTGATTGGGTAAATGAGTATTATTGCTTATGTATTGTTACATGTTTTACATTTAAAGGGAAATAAATTGAGTTTGGGCTTGTAATTTTTTTATTTTTTATTTGAACAATTTGAGATCAGTGATGACCGATGACGCCTTGTCGCCGCTACCACCACCTGGGCGAAGTCTCTTACAAGCGTTGCAGTTTGACGTCCATGACGTCCTATAACTACCATCAGAAGATGTGAGGCCATTGTTGAGTTAATTGAATATTCTAAGGAAATTTTGTTAGGCAACCTTCCACTAGATGGCGCTGATCATTATTGACCCGCGCTATCGAGTTCCACTGTTGCAAACCGTATATGAATGGGCTATCCGAAAACAGGTCGTAAGTTTCAAGGATTCAAGAAATAATGTGTGGTTTCAAGCTCAGCCTTGTGATTTATTTCAACGACAGCGTTGTGTAGGGAGTGTCTGAGTGATATGTGCGCGAGCTTTGCAATATAAGACTGTCAAATAGCGAAGCGTTTAAAAAACTCACGTTCTGCTACGTAGAGTACGTCCAAGCGCGTTGAAATATCATTTAATGCAGAAATACCCTGAAAACATTGAAGAAAGCATTCTTGAAATCGATTTTTAATTATAAATTATTGAATTGAAACAATTGTGGATAATCTTAATCCCAAAATTATTATGTTCTCCCTCACGACGACATTTGTATGACACTGCATAGTATCAAAAAACTCTCTAATTATTATCTATAGATGATGCTCCGCGGTCGGGGCGAAACGTCAGTTTGAAAGATCTGTGTTTCATACAGATTAATTCGATACCTACAGTGGAGTAAGTTACTAGCCAAATATTTTTGTTGGTTTGCTACTCATAATTCACTTCAATTATAAAATTATTATTGAGTTTTCTTAGGTATTGTTAATTTGTGTGAGTAAATTAGTTAATCGTTTTACTCCTTTAGGGCTTGAATTTTCAAAAAACCTTGCTTAATTTATGTCAACATCATGAGAAATATCTGTATTCCTTTACTAAAACACTTTTGATCTTCTATAACAGGTACGTATCTAATAGTTTATAACACATAAGAAATATGTATAGTCTGTTCGCTTTCATTTTGTCGCGCGGCCGGTTGCGGCGTGGGTATTCTAAAAGCACATCAAACGATGCCGACCGTGCGCATGTACTCGTAACGACAAATTCTAAGCGAATAGACTATACTCATGCACGCAATAACATCGTGAGTTAGTCCAACTTTGTAATCGACTTGTAAAACTGTATATTACATCTTTTCAGGTAAACCATACAAAGACTACACGCCGGTTCGAGTTGACGGCGAGGAACAGTACAAATGCAACGTCTGCGGAAAGTGTTTCAACAAGAAGCACCTATTCGCGTCGCACTACAAGCGAGTGCATCTCAAACTGTGCTCCAAACTCCGGGGTTGCCAGCTCTGCGACGAACGAGTCCTGCCACACAAGCGCGCGTTCCACATGGAGGAGAAACACGGGTCGCCAGCGCCATCTTGCGGCGCGTGCGGCAAGAAGTTCCCCTTCCCCTGGCAAGTGTTGGAGCACCAGAAGTCGTACCACATGCTGGAGCTGCGCTGCGGCGTCTGCGGCTTCGTGTCGTGCACGCGTTGCGACTACAACCGCCATCAGAAGAAGCACAGCGACGTCAGAAAGTACAAGTGCCGGGTTTGCGGCAAGGCGTACAAATGGAGCAGCAATTTGAAGAGGCATTGCCAGATTGCGCATGATTGCTGATTTAGCCTATGTTAAAATATAGCCTATGTTACTCGGAATAATGTAAGGATTCTAACGATACCCCATATGTGCAAATCTCTTCAGCCGTTCAGAAGTTATGGTGGAATAAAGAAACTCACAAAAAACATTACACTCCTTGTTTTGGGCAGTCGTGTCGAAACACGGATCGCCAGCGCCATCTTGCGGGGTTGCCAGCTCTGCGATGAGAGAGTCTTCCCACACAAGCGCACGTTCCACATGGAGGAGAAACACGGGTCGCCAGCGCCATCTTCTGGCGCTTGCGGGGTTGCCAGCTCTGCGACGAACGATTCTTGTCACACACGCGCGTGTTACACATGGAGGAGAAACACGGGTCGCCAGCGCCATCTTGCGGCGCGTGCGGCAAGAAGTTCCCCTTCCCCTGGCAAGTGTTGGAGCACCAGAAGTCGTACCACATGATGGAGCTGCGCTGCGGCGTCTGCGGCTTCGTGTCGCGCACGCGTTGCGACTACAACCGCCATCAGAAGAAGCACAGCGACGTCAGACAGTACAAGTGCCGGGTTTGCGGCAAGGCGTACAAATGGAGCAGCAATTTGAAGAGGCATTGCCAGATTGCGCATGATTGCTGATTTAGCCTATGTTAAAATATAGCCTATGTTACTCGCAATAATGTAAGGATTCTAGCAATACACCATTTGTCCTAATCTCTTCAGCCTTTCAGAAGTTATGGTGGAATAAAAAAACTCACAAAAAAACATTACACTCCTTGTTTTGGGTAGTCGTGTCAAAACACGGGTCACCAGCGCCATCTTGCGGCGCGTGCGGGGTTGCCAGCTCTGAGAAAAAAGAGTCCTCCCACACAAGCGCGAATTCCACATGGAGGAAAAACACGGGTCGCCAGCGCCATCTTGCGGCGCGTGCGGCAAGAAGTTCCCCTTCCCCTGGCAAGTGTTGGAGCACCAGAAGTCGTACCACATGCTGGAGCTGCGCTGCGGCGTCTGCGGCTTCGTGTCGCGCACGCGTTGCGACTACAACCGCCATCAGAAGAAGCACAGCGACGTCAGACAGTACAAGTGCCGGGTTTGCGGCAAGGCGTACAAATGGAGCAGCAATTTGAAGAGGCATTGCCAGATTGCGCATGATTGTTGATTAAGCCCATGATATAATATAGCCTATGTTACTCGGAATAATGAAAGGATTCTAGCAATACCTCATATGTCCAAATCTCTTCAGCCTTTCAGAAGTTATGGTAGAATAAACAAACTCAGATACATACATGAACCCTAAAAACATTACACTCCTTGTTTTATGCAGTACGAGTGCCGGGTTTGCGGCAAGTCGTATAAGTAAAAAAAATGGAGCAGCAATTTGGAGAGGCATTGCCATTTTTCCCATGATTGTTAAATTATTCACGATCTTATCTTTTCTTTAAATGAACACACCACAGCACACACACGGGGACAGCGGGACAGACAGCCTGAAAGCGAAACAATCCCGCCCAAAGCGGGACGTATAGTCAATGAATAGTTATGACAGCGGAATTCAGTTCTATTTAGCGAATATTTTATCATAATAATCTATTGTACACTGTTACATATTGAATAAAAATAAATAAAGGTTTGGGTGTATAATTTTATTGTTTTTATTTGAACCAGAAACTCATAGCTCCAAAACTGGGAAACTGCGAAAAATAATCTTGCGGGAACCAATATAAGGTGAACGAGCAAAGTTTTTACTAAAAACATGTAGATACATAAATATTACGCTCGTAAAACTCACTGCCGTAAACCTATAATATGTATTTAGTCTAATATTTGCGAAAAACTAAATAAAATTTAAATTCCGTGGAAACATCTTAAGGCGCTCTTATACCAGATATTCACTATCCACCTATAATTACTCTATGGCCTATGCTATCATTGAAAAGCGATGCGAAATGACACCGCGACGGTCCCATTTTAATTTGATCTAGTTTTGACCATAGAACCATAAGAAAACTATACAATTAGTCTTCTAGCGACAAATGGACGAATAATGCGGACTGATTTCGATGAGTAGTTTAATGAGAGTTGAACTCGTTTTCTTTTTGTTAATATTTTGTACTACTAATTCTTTAAAAATGATAGTAAAATGTCGTTTATCATAACAACTATACACTAATAATGGCGTGAGAAAAATCTACTTAAAGTTATCGGTTTGTAAAACTCCATTTATATCTTTTCAGGTGAAATATACACAGACTACACGGTAGTACAGGCTGACAACAAAGACCAGTACAAATGCAACACCTGCGAGAAATGTTTCAATAAAAGATGCCTGTTCGCGCAGCACTACAAGCAAGTGCATTTAAAACTGCGACCGAAGCTACGCGCTTGTCATCTCTGCGAAGAAAAACTTCCCACACACCTGCGCCCGTTCCACATGGAGGAAAAACACGGGTTGCCAGCGCCATCTTGCGGCGCGTGCGGGAAGAAGTTCGCGTTCCCCTGGCAGGTGTTGCGTCACCAGAAATTCTACCATTTGGGAGAATCCGACTACCGTTGCGAGCCGTGCAATTTGACGTTTATCCGGAAGAGCAAGTACGTCACGCATATGATCAAGCACGGCGACGTCAGAGCGTACAAATGCGAGCTGTGCGACAAGACGTTCAAGTGGCGCAACTGTTGGAAGCTGCACATGCGGATTCATAATGACGTCAGGAACTATGTTTGCGGCGTCTGCCAGGAGGCGTTCGTTCAGCAGAGCAGTTTGAAGTACCACGTCATGAAGAAGCACCCCGGGATGGTTTAGATCTCTATTATAACTAGTACGCTGGAATTTATGTTCCGAATTAAAGCGCCCCCCTCGAACGTCAACTGTATTAAATTGACATTTGTTGCTATATATAGTAACCGTCGTTTTGAATATCATTTTATTTTAGTTCCATGGACGCTCACGCCAGTTAACGTAATCAGTGCCAAAATGGCGATGTCTTCATTTTTACGTTGACACTTTTAAATTTAAAAATAAATACTTAATGAAATTAAAATAAAACAAATGTTTAATAATATTTTTTGGCGTTTTTATAGATAAAGGGACGGAACCGTTTGTGCATGAGTCCACTGTCCGACTCGCATTTGTCCAATTTTTTATAGTTGTAGCGTTATGTTCATTTGTAAAGCAAATTTTTGTAAGTACCTTTTAAATAATAGTTATTAATTAAACATCATTCTACAGAAGCACACATTTTTTTTTATTAGGTAGGTACAACCAGATTGTATACTTACTAAAGGCACAGAACACTAAATGCTATAGGTAAATTGCTATAAACTTGACCCTCCTGATGGTCAGCGGGACGCGGGCGGGAATCACTCAACCAATGAGCTAGTCTGTCACTGTCCGCTGGCAGCGCTGCCGTATCGTTATAGCCAATCGCATCACCCGCCCCGCGTCCCGCAGACCATCGGGAGGGTCATGTTTATAGCGGTTTACCTATAGTTGTAAAGCAATAAGTAGTTTGAAGAAAAGTTATAGATATTTTAGGTACGTAGGTAGGTATGTATAATATTAAACCAAGTGGTCAGTACGTATATAGGGCGTCTAAGTTGCATTGTTTTACTTTATTGAAATTAAAGTCGATTATCTAATACCAATTGCGTTTCAATTCAAGTTCATAAGTGGGTATGTTTAGAATTTAGATCCATAGAAAAACCTATTCGAAATAAAAATAAGTAGGTAAGTATCTAGGTATACTTATTATTCATAAAGTTGCAATAATGGTGGAATAATTTTACCTACTCTACGTATTACTTACGTCTTTGTTTGTCAACAGTAATTTGACATTCGAAGGAAAGAGTCAAAAAAGATTCTATTCCACCGCCATGGTCCACCGCTATTTCACATTTGTGAATATGGCTTACCTAGTCTATACTCTATACCCACTGTGACTGAAAGATCTACATGAAAATTCACTATCCGCTTTACATTTTTGCTAACAATCTATAATATTAAAGATAGATGAGCTTTCCTTTGTTATCTATGTTTGTATGTCAAACGCACCTGTAGAAATATAGGACATAGGTACACCATGCACCATAGGACTGCAAGACGACGAGAGCGGTGGCATCCTTAAGTGGTTGACATTCAACAAACTCGCACGAAACGCTTTTCTTCCACGTTTCTGATACGAACCTCTACGGTGCTGAACGCCATTCCAGCCATTCCGTGTTCCCAGCCAAGTAGGTATAATCTGGGTGTCTTCAAGAGAAGAGTGAATAGGCATTTTCTAGGCAAGCGCGCTCCACCCTAGACCTCATCATTGCTTTCCATCAGGCATGATTGTCGTCAAGCGCAAGCACATTTAGGTACATTAAAAAAAAGTCTTCACCTATGCTTTACTTAAGGTATTATCTGGTGGAAGGCTTCAGCCGTAGCCTTGCTACCAGCAAAGTCGCACCGCCAAGCGGTTTATCTATTGTCGCGTTTCGGGGCGATGCTCTGTAGAAATCGTTAGGGGTTCCTTACATTTTCCTTACAAAGAATTTTCGAAAATCCCGAAGGAACAAGTTTTGAAATGAATCGTAGGTAGGTCCGCCTAAGTCAGTCCACCGGCACCATTTATTTTTTAGCATCAATGCACGACTTATATACTGATCGAATCTAATCACACGTCGATTTCAGTATTGGAAACAATAACAAATTATACAATTTAAACTTAGGAATGTCAATTTTACTTTGGCGGTAGGTACCCCCAAAATGGCGGACCAGTTACCTACTTAAGTAATTTTAATGCACTTATACTAAGTAGGTATATGGGTAAAAGGTATCGCGTACTTATGATAAAAAAAGATTCCGACGAATTGAAAACCTCCTCCTTTGTTTTGAAGTTGGTTAAAAAGGTTTGCTAAGAAGAATACCACGTAAGAATACGGATAAATAATGCACAAAAGCTTGTTTTCAAAAATATTTTTTTAATGATAATATGTAAGTACCTGCATACAAATAACGTGCAATTAACTGATACAAATAATAACTTATTTATAACATACTAGCTGACCCGGCCACGCGTTGCTGTGGCTAAAGTTTTTGTTATATTAATAAATTAAAATTGCGAATATAATTTGAGATTTAAACTATCCTATCTCTCAAGTTGGATCGAACTGCACATGGTGTGCGAATTTTATTATAATCGGTTCAGTAGTTTAGGAGTCCATCGCGGACAAACATCGTGACACGAGATTTATATATAATAACTAGCTGACCCGGCCACGTGTTGCTGTGGCTAAAGTATTTGTTATATTAATAAATTAAAATTGCGACTATAATTTGAGATTTAAACTATCCTATCTCTCAAGTTGGATCGAACTGCACATGGTGTGCGAATTTTATTATAATCGGTTCAGTAGTTTAGGAGTCCATCGCGGACAAACATCGTGACACGAGATTTATATATATTAAGACTAGTAGGGCGCGTGGGGGCGCGTGCTGTCTTTCCCCCTATTCGCCTTCCAACTTTTAGTCTTCAACATTCCCCATACATTTACTATGGAAAAAAAATTTCCGCCATTTTGATTTTTTTTCAGCTCGCTGCCAATTGCATGACGTTTCAAATGACATTTGGTCGAGCACCCCCCACCTATCTTCAATATCCTGGCTGTGCTCTTCACCCGTCTCCGAAATCCTCAATCATCAGCTCTCTCCGTATTTTTCCTCTTCATGAATTTTTCCCCTCTATACGACATCATCCTTGAAAAAAAAATTTTTCATACAAAATTGTTCAGGAGAGGTGATCAATGACCCAATCAGCACAAGCAGCTATATATATATTAACTAGTAGGGTGCGTGGGGGCGCGGGCCACATGTGGCCCGCGTGCTGTCTCCCCCCTATTTGCCTTACAACTTCAGTCTCAACATTCCTCATACATTTACAATGAAAAAATAAATTCCGCCATTTTGAATTTTTTTTCTGTCCATAGAATAGACCTTCGAGTCCTGATCACTTATTGTCAAGAAACCGTTCTTCCATCTTTTATACTTTCCGAGATATCGACGAAATTCGAATGGCGGCCATTTTGAATCCGCCATTTTGAAATTTTTTTCAGCTCACTGCCAATTGGATGACGTTTCGAATGACATTTGGTCGAGCACCCCCCACCTATCTGCAATCCCCTTGGCTGTGCTATTCATCCGTCTTCGAATTCCTCAATCATCAGCTCTCTCCGTATTTTTCCTCCGAATGAATTTTTTTCTTGTATACGACACCATCCTTGAAAAAAAAATTTTTCATACAAAATTGTTCAGGAGAGGTGATCAATGAGTGAGTCAGTGAATCAGCACGAGTAGCTATATATATAGTAAAGAAGACTATATAATCAAGGGACCATAGATTAGCTAGAGCTTAAATGGATTTCATTTTACATCTGCCACTATCATTTACTATTATTAACTTCTCAGAAGTAACTTCCTATCACAGACTCGTGCTCTATGACCACAGAGTTCATTTACCTACATTGATACTATGATTTTTTTGTTTTTTGTTACAGCAAAATATATACATCTGTCATAATATACATCTGTCTCTTTCTAGGCGAGGATAAGCCCCTGCTGTTCACGCTAACGAAGAACGAGGACGGAACTATGAGATACAGCTGTAACATGTGCGAGAAGCATTTCAAGAAGCGGGACCTCTTCGCCCAGCACCACAAGTTGGTGCATCTACAGGAGCGCAAGCAACATACCAAGTGTCACATTTGCCAAGCAAAAGTGCATAACCGCCGGCGAGCTTCCCACATGGAAACGGCGCACGGCGTGCCAGCGCCATCTTGTGGCGCGTGCGGGAAAAAGTTCGCGTTCCCGTCGGAAATGTTGCGTCACCAGAAACTGTACCATATAGGGGAGCGGAATTTTACATGCGATGTGTGCGGTTTTAAATGCAAATCTGCGAGTGATTTGGTCAAACACAAGATGATACATGTCCCGGATAGACCGTTTGCGTGTGAAGTGTGTAAGAAGACCTTCAAATGGAAGAACAGTTTGGGAAGGCATATGATGATCCATTTGAAAGTCAGGCCTCACGTATGCCAGGTCTGTCAGGAGGCGTTCGTCCAGAAGACCAGTTTGCAGTATCATTTGATGAAAAGACATCCTGAACTCGTTTAATCTTACCAATAGCATAACTTTGTATACTTCTTTTTTCTCAGTCACGCGATATCGCGTGAAATAACGTCAGCGCAAAGTAGCGTTGATTGTAGTGATAACTAGTTACAGTTTGTTATTTTACTGACAAATTTGTTTAAGTGATTAAATTAATAAATTAATATCATACCTATTGGATTATTGCATTTATTTATTTTTGAGTTTAAAGTGAGATTGTAATGCGTTTGTTCTTAGATCATTTTAAGTTTTTTTTATTATTAGCGCGCACTTGTGGATGTCTTTACATTTCCTTTGGTTTTTATGCGTGTTGACGGATTATAGCAAAATGTTTTGTGTTTTCACGCTTAATAGGATTTCGCAAAATACCTGCTTCTGTCCAGTATATTAAAAATTATATCAAATCAAAAATAAATATTACTGGTATGTCTTATGGACGAAATAATAACAAAAAACATATATAAAACAAATTATAAATATTTTTTTATCAGCCCCATTGCGTTATATAACCGAATG
Source organism: Coenonympha arcania (assembly GCA_036785405.1). Classification (NCBI taxonomy): domain Eukaryota; kingdom Metazoa; phylum Arthropoda; class Insecta; order Lepidoptera; family Nymphalidae; genus Coenonympha; species Coenonympha arcania. The sequence goes on from CM072076.1 coordinate 11,272,656, forward strand.
TTGAAAAGCGAACAAGTTTGGTTCTAAAAAATAGACACTTAATATGTAAATAAACAGGACGCGACGAACCGCGCGAAAAAATGTCACCAGTTTAACTGGCGTCAAAATTGTTAGCTTTGACACCAGTAGTAAAAACATCATGTAGTTCGCTCAGAAATTCGCCTATAGAAAATTTTGACAGATGGCGCTACTGATGTTTGCTTGTACCAAAAATGGTCAGGTAGTTAAATTGTTCGGATGCCCACATCCTGAGGTTTCTTATCGGTGACTGTCATACAATTAACTGATACATAATATAATAACTTATGTACAACATAATATAATCAAGGGAAGTGCAACAGACCATAGACTAGCTCATAGAGCTTACATGGATTTTATTTTAAATCTGCCACTCATTTAACTTTCTATCACAGACTCGACTGCTCTGCGATCGCAGAGTATATTTCACTGAATAAATGCTATGAGTTTTTTTTTACAGTAATTTATATATTATTATAAAATACATCTATCTCTTTCTAGGCAAGGATCAGCCCCGGCTGTTCACGCTAACGAAGAACGAGGACGGAACTATGAGATACAGCTGTAACATGTGCGAGAAGCATTTCAAGAAGCGGGACCTCCTCGCCCAGCACCACAAGTTGGTGCATCCGCAGGAGCGCAAGCTATATACGAAGTGTCATATTTGCCAAGCAAAAGTGCTTAAGAGCCGGCGCGCTTTCCACATGGAAACGGCGCACGGCGTGCCAGCGCCATCTTGCGGCGCGTGCGGGAAAAAGTTCGGGTTCCCGTCGGAAATGTTGCGTCACCAGAAACAGTACCATATGGATGAGAGGAATTACGTATGCGATGTGTGCGGTTTTAAATGCAAATCTGCGAGCGATTTGGTCAAACACAAAATGATACATGTACCGGATAGACCGTTTGCGTGTGAAGTGTGTAAGAAGACCTTCAAATGGAAGAGCAGTTTGGGAAGGCATATGATGATCCATTTGAAAGTCAGGCCTCACGTGTGCCAGGTCTGTCAGGAGGCGTTCGTCCAGAAGACCAGTCTGCAGTATCATTTGATGAAAAGACATCCTGAACTCGTTTAATCTTACCAATAGCATAACTTTGTATCCTTCTTTTTTCTCAGTCACGCGATATCGCGTGAAATAATGCCAGCGCCAAGTAACGTTGATTGTAGTGATAACTAGTTACAGTTTGTTATTTTACTGTCAAATTTGATTAACTAATTAAATTAATAAATTAATATCATACCTATTGGATAATTGCATTTATTTATTTTTGTGTATAAATTGAGATTGTGATGCGTTTGTTCTTAAATCATTTTAAGTTTTTTTTTATTTTTATTAGCGAGCACTTGTGGCTGACTCTACATTTCCTTCGTTTTTTATGCGTGTTGACGGATTATAGCAAAATGTTTTTTGTTTTAGGATTTCGTAAAATACCAGCTTCTGTCCAGTATATTAAAAATTATATCAAATCAAAAATAAATTTTACTGATATGTCTAAACAACGAAATAATAATGAAAAAACATAAAACAAATTATAAATATTTTTAGCAGCCCCATTGCGTTAAATAACCGAATGTTGAAAAGCGAACAGGTTTGGTTCTAAAAAATAGACATATAATATGCAAAAAAACAGGACGCGACGAACCGCGCGAAAAAATGTCACCAGTTTAACTGGCATCAAAATTGTTAGCTTTGACACCAGTAGTAAAAACACCATGTTGTTCGCTCAGAAATTCGCCTATAGAAAATTTTGACAGATGGCGCTACTGATGTTTGCTTGTACCAAAAATGGTCAGGTAGGTAAATTGTTCGGATGCCCACATCCTGAGGTTTCTTATCGGTGACTGTCATACAATTAACTGATACATAATATAATAACTTACGTACAACATAATATAATCAAGGGAAGTGCAACAGACCATAGACTAGCTCATAGAGCTTACATGGATTTTATTTTACATCTGCCACTCATTTAACTTTTTATCACAGACTCGACTGCTCTGTGATCGCAGAGTATATTTCATTGAATAATGCTATGAATTTTTTTTTACAGTAATTAATATATAATTATAAAATACATCTATCTCTTTCTAGGCGCGGATAAGCCCCTGCCGTTCACGCTAACGAAGAACGAGGACGGAACTATGAGATACTGCTGTAACATCTGCGAGAAACATTTCAAGAAGCGGGACCTCTTCGCCCAGCACCACAAGTTGGTGCACCTGCAGGAGCGCAAGCAACATACGAAGTGTCACATTTGCCAAGCAAAAGTGCATAACCGCCGGCGAGCTTCCCACATGGAAACGGCGCACGGCGTGCCAGCGCCATCTTGTGGCGCGTGCGGGAAAAAGTTCGCGTTCCCGTCGGAAATGCTGCGTCACCAGAAACTGTACCATATGGGGGAGCGGAATTTTATATGCGATGTGTGCGGTTTTAAATGCAAATCCGCGAATCATTTGGTCAAACACAAAATGATACATGTACCGGATAGACCGTTTGCGTGTGAAGTGTGTAAGAAGACCTTCAAATGGAAGAACGGTTTGGGAAGGCACATGATGATCCATTTGAACGTCAGGCCTCACGTATGCCAGGTCTGTCAGGAGGCGTTCGTCCAGAAGACCAGTTTGCAGTATCATTTGATGAAACGACATCCTGACCTAGTTTAATCTTACCAATAGCTCATTCCACGTAACTTTTTTAAAGTTGTTTGTTGTCAATCACGCGATATCGCGTGAAATAACGCCAGCTGGAAGTAGCGTTGATCAGGAGTGATTGTAGTGATAATACTAGCTACAGTTTGTTATTTTATTGTCAAATTTGTTTAACTAATTACAAATAAATTAATATCACACCTATTGAATTGTTGCATTTATTTATTCCTGTTTATAAATTGAGATTGTGATGCGTTTGTTGATAAATCATTTAAAGTTAGAGAGCCGACCTGCCTTTTATAATATTATAGATAGATATAGATTATATTAAATCATAAATAAATGTTACTGGTATATCTAAAAAACGAAATGATGATAAAAAACATAATACAAATTAATTTTCTATCAGCCGCATTGCGTTAAATAACCGAATTGAAAAGAGAAGCGATTTGGTTCTGAAAAATTGACATATAATATGTAAATAAACAGGACGCGACGAACCGCGCGAAAAAGGGTTAGGTACGTAAATTGTTCGGATGCCCATATCCTGAGGTTTCTTATCGGTGACTGACATACAATTAACTGATACATATGATAGCTTATATACAACATAATATAATCAAATCAAGGGAAGTGCAAGTTACCATACACTAGCTTATAGAGTTTACATGGATTTTATTTTAAATCTGCCACTCATTTAACTTTCTATCACAGACTCGACTGCTCTGCGATCGCAGAGTATATTTCACTGAATAATTAATGCTATGAGTTTTTTTTACAGTAATTTATATATTATTAAAAATACATCTATCTCTTTCTAGGCAAGGATCAGCCCCGGCTGTTCACGCTAACGAAGAACGAGGACGGAACTATGAGATACAGCTGTAACATGTGCGAGAAGCATTTCAAGAAGCGGGACCTCCTCGCCCAGCACCACAAGTTGGTGCATCCGCAGGAGCGCAAGCTATATACGAAGTGCCATATTTGCCAAGCAAAAGTGCTTAAGAGCCGGCGCGCTTTCCACATGGAAACGGCGCACGGCGTGCCAGCGCCATCTTGCGGCGCGTGCGGGAAAAAGTTCGGGTTCCCGTCGGAAATGTTGCGTCACCAGAAACAGTACCATATGGATGAGAGGAATTACGTATGCGATGTGTGCGGTTTTAAATGCAAAACGGCATTTCATTTGTCCGATCACAAGATAATGCATAGTGAAGACAGGCCGTTCAAGTGTGATCTGTGCGGGAAGACCTTCAAATGGAAGAGCCTTGTGGCGCGGCATCTGAAGATACATTTGGACATCAGGGATCACGTATGCAAGCTCTGTAACGCTGCATTCGTTCAGAAGGGCAGCTTGCAGTATCACACGACGAGGAAACATCCCGAAGCAGTCTAATACCCACTAGGTGATTCCGCCCAAGTTTGTAACATTGCCGATCGCGCGATATCGCGTGACCCATTTTTTTTCGATAGTGATGTTCAGGCACGCGATATCGCGTGATCTTCGCAAATTATGCGTAATAAAATAGCAGTGGAATTTTGAGGTGATAATTAAAATTCTCTATCACCAGTAGGTATGTAAGTTTCTCGTCTACTTTTAATGGACAATTAATTAATTAATTGTAGTAATATCTGTAATATCTGTAATAGTCGGTAATATTCAGTATCTATAGTCATTTAATTTAGTTACTTAATAGTTTTTGATTAAATAATGCCGATTTATTTGTTGAAATAAATACAATTTTAGTAAATAGATTTTTTTTTTAATTTTACGACCTTCGTAGCGCAGTGGAGCGCTCTCAGATTCGAGTGGGAGGTTGCAGGTTCGATTCCCGCCACGATCCACTTTAATCTATTATATAAAATTCTATCGCCAATCACCAAACTCCTGTTATCAAACTCCTCCGAAACGGCTGGACCGATTGTTATGGAATTTTCAGTGTATTATCACTGTGACTGGGAGCAGGTTGTTAACTATCTATTTTTTATGTTCCTAAGTGAGAAAAATTTATATGGCAAAACAACGTTTGCCGGGTCAGCTAGTAATTTTATACTTTCTTATTTGGCTCAGGTCTGGACTGTCTATCTTGGTAAATACATAGATTAAATAAAGAATAGAGATTCTAAGAATTCTCAATTTTTCTAAAAGTGTCTGTTTTTAGGGTTCCATACCAAAATGGTATAAATGGAACCCTTATGGTGAGACTTTTTCCGTCCGTCCGTCCGTCTGTCACACTCGATTATTTCAGTAACTATTAAAGACAGTTAAAGACAAGTATTTCAGTAATTATTTGACGACCGAATGGCGTAGTGGAAGCGAACCTGCCGTCTGCGCCGGAGGTCGTGGGTTCGATTCCCACTACTGGTAAATGATTGTGTGATGAGCATGAATATTTTCCAGTGTCTGGGTGTTTTTCAATATATTATATATATTTATGTATATTAGTATGTATGTATATTATAAGTCATCTAGTACCCATAACACAAGCTATCGCTTACTTTGGGGCTAGATTGCGATGTGTCAAATGTCCCGTATATATTTATTTAAAAAAAAAAAGCTATCGACTTAAAATTGGGAATACTTACCTAGTGACCCAACGTCATTGTAATCGTAGAAATTTGAAAATCATTTTTATTTCTATTTAAAAGGGGGGGAAATAAAAAACCGGAGCGTTGAAATTTCAAAATGAAATAGCAATATTGGGTAGGGTATCATAAGAAAGGGCGTTACTTGTATATTCTAAAACAATTTTTTATTTATTTTTATATAAGTACTTGATAGTTTTATTCATCCCCGACGCTGCATGTCGCACCTATCAACGTGTTCTCTAACGCGACGATATAAAAATGCAATTTTACACACATCAAGGGGATTTATTGTATTTATTTTTGTCTTTCTCACTCTCACTGATACGTTGGTAGGTGCGACATGCAGCGTCGCGGAAGAATATAACAGAAAAACCACCTTTTACCTAATTAATCAAAAACTAAGCCAGTTATCAAAAATCGGTTTCTAAGCGTTTTTTTGGATATTGTTATTACCGACACATTAAAACAAAAATTAAAATTATATCCATTGTTGTTTCCGATAAAAAACAGGAAAACTGAGATTTTGGAGCAACGTTTGGGAGAACTTTCTATCGAGGAAATTTTATCCAATCGTGTTTCTGCTTCTTAGCGATTTCAGATTAAAGGCCCAAAATACATGACGTGTAAATTTGAAAGTAATTGTCTTTATAGTTCTTGCTTAAAACTTCATTCAAAATCACCTAAATACGGCTTGTAGGCCGTTAATGATTATAATTCTTCCAGAATGTAACGCTTTTAACGTTTAACGAAGCCAACTTTTTTTGTAGCAGATTAACGATTAACGAAGTTAACTATTTGATTAACGGTGCCCAGATATGGTTAAAATGATGACGTAAACAGAAAACCTAAATAAATCGATCGAATAATAAAAAAAGTTTTAAACATTTGAATATATCTGATTAGACAGAGATAGCGACATTGAATTGTGACGTCACACCTTACTAATGCCATGATAGTAGCTTCGTGCGGCTTCATATAGATTTTCGTTTTGCGAGGAAGGGATAGTAGACCTTCCCACTCCAAAATTAAAATGCCTGTAACATTGTAAATCTTTGTTGGATTTAAATAGTTAAAAAAAAATTGCCTTTTTGCCACATTTTTCATTGTTACTCCGTCCCATTGGTGATAGCGTGATGTTATATATAGCCTAATAGCCTTTTTCGATATATGGACTATCCAACACAAAATATTTTTTCAATTCGGTCCAGTAGTTCCTGAGCGTTTAGCACGTTCAAACGAACAAACTCAGGTTTATCTATCTAATATTAATTCTAATAACTCTGATATACCTATATAAAATTCTCTCGCCATTCTTTGTTTCCAAACTCCTCCGAAACGGCTCGACCGATTATTGTGAAATTTTCAGTGAATGATCACTAAGTCTGAGAGTAGTTACCTATTTTTTATGGTTTATTGCCCGTGGTCCCCCCAATAGTCCTAGGGTACCCCTGGAGCTTTTAGGGGTACCACGTGCAAAAAAAAATCCCATGGTACTTACCCCTGCGAATCAAAAAATTCAAATAAATTAAAACACTTACAAACCGTTTCATATCCTTAAGTTAGAAACATGTTCTATGACAAAACAAACTCCGCTGAATCTTCGCCAAACTCCGCTGAATCTTCGCGACCAATTGTTATGAAATTTTCTGTGCATGTTCGGTAGGTCTGGAGCTATTATTTTTTATATCTCTAATGGCAAAACAACGTTTTTCGGATCAGCTAGTACCTATCACTATAGATTTACTCTATTAATTACAAATCCCTTTGTTCAAAGTAAATTAACATGGCATTATATTCTATTTCCAGGTACAGCGATATACGACGACTTCACGCGCACGCGCGACGCGGACGGCGCTGAGAGCTTCAGCTGCAACATCTGCAAGAACGTCTACAAGAAGCGCACGTCCTTCTCGCAGCATTACAAGAACGTACACCTAAAACTGCGCCCGAAACTCCGCGGCTGTCACCTCTGCGACGTCAAGGTCAAGGAGCACATGCGCGCGTTCCACATGGAATCCCACGGCCTGCCAGCGCCATCTTGCGGCGCCTGCGGCAAAAAGTTCTCGTTCCCCTGGCAGGTTCTGCGCCACCAGAAGTACTTCCACATGGGCGAGAAGCAGTTCCGCTGCGAGTCGTGCAACCTGACGTTCGAGTACAAGCGGCAGTTGGACCAGCACAGCATCAAGCACACGTCGCTGAAGCCTTTCAAGTGCGACGTTTGCGACAAGAGCTTCCGTTGGAGGAACAATCTGAAGAAGCACACGATGATCCACGACAACATCAGGCCGCATGTGTGTCCCCACTGCAGCGAGGCGTTCGTGCAGACCTCCAGCTTGAACTACCATCTCAAGACCAAGCACCCACAACTGTAGTAGCTCTATGAAAATCTTCGTAATTAAATTACATAAAAATTACCTAATCACTGTCTGATTTTAAATGCCACCACCGTGATTAGATCTTTGTTATGTCAAAGGCAGCAAAATGTACGAGCTGCCAGCACCATCTTGCGGCGCGTGAGAACTTCAGCTGCAACATCTGCAAGAACGTCTACAAGAAACGCACGTCATTTTCCCAGCATTACAAGAACGTGCACCTCAAACTGCGCCCGAAACTCCGCGGCTGTCACCTCTGCGACGTCAAGGTCAAGGAGCACATGCGAGCGTTCCACATGGAATCCCACGGCCTGCCAGCACCATCTTGCGGCGCGTGCGGCAAAAAGTTCTCGTTCCCCTGGCAGGTTCTGCGCCACCAGAAGTACTTCCACATGGGCGAGAAGCAGTTCCGCTGCGAGTCGTGCAACCTGACGTTCGAGTACAAGCGGCAGTTGGACCAGCACAGCATCAAGCACACGTCGCTGAAGCCTTTCAAGTGCGACGTTTGCAACAAGAGCTTCCATTGGAGGAACAATCTGAAGAAGCACACGATGATCCACGACAACATCAGGCCGCATGTGTGTCCCCACTGCAGCCAGGCGTTCGTGCAGACCTCCAGCCTGAACTACCATCTCAAGACCAAGCACCCGCAACTGTAGTAACGCTCTATGAAAATCTTCGCAATCAAATTACATAAAAATTACTGGCGTTTATCAAGCCAACTCCGTGCTTAGATCTTTGTGATGTCATCAAAAGCAGCAAAATATGTAGGTATGCGTTGCTTTGGAAATTCCACGAGCTACCAACGGCGCCTGCGGAAAATGTTGTCACTCCCCTGGTCGCACGTGACAAGCACCCGTAACTGTAGTAACGGCATAAACGCTTTATAAAAATCTTCATAATTAATAGTTACTACTAGTTACTTGACTAATTACTGGCGGATTTTAAATGTCCCCACCGTGCAAGATCGTTTAAACATGCTCGCGTCCATATTGATTTCTACTGGCTACTAACGCCATCTTGCGCCTTCAGCTCGAACTACCCTCTCAAACCAAGCACCCGCAACTGTAGTAACGGCGTAAACGATCTAAAATGTATACGAAACGATTTTATAACAATCTATTTAATTAGGTTCCATAAAAAAAACTTAATTACTGGCCGTTAATAAAAGCCACCGCCGTGTCTTTGTGACGTCAAAATTAGAAAACGTGCGCGAAATCCCGTGAGCTACCAGCGCCATCTTTCGGCACGTGCGGGAAAAGTTCTCGCCCTTTTACTTTTTAAAGTGGTTTATATTTAGCATGGAATTTGGATAAACAATAATTAATAATAAAAGGTATACTATTTTAACTTAGTTTAATATAAGAAAAGTACGATTAATAGATTTGTAGTAGGCATAAATCTAGTTTTATTTTAGAATTATGATAACTAATAATAAACGAAAATTTAACTTTACCATTGGTGTTTATTTTTAGATTGACAAGTAGGAGTAGTATAGTAGGTACTTACTAGTAGCAATCCCTGACACTCAGTAACTACAAATAAATGATTTAACTATCTACAATCACCTCACCGATAAGAAACCTCAGAATATCGGCATCCGAATAAACGTTACGCGCCATTACGCGCATTTTAATTTTGTTTTAATCTACAAGTTAGTACTTGACTGCGATCTCACAAGATGGTAAGTGATGATGAAGCCTAAAATGTACTAACTTGGAAGGGTAAGTAAATTTACCCTAATGGTTTCTACAAGCATCTGTCAAAGATCTACAGGTGGCCGCTGAGCGAACTACAGCGTGGCCTTACTGTTGGTGGCAGAACATATTTGGAACCGATTAACTGGCGACATTTTATCGCGCCGTTCGCTCTGTCTAGTGTATAACAGTCGCCAAGCGGCGAGTCCACTCTGACCAGTGTGACCGTTTCAAAAATGGCGAATCTGCCAGACACTGGCAAAAAATCTGCTAAGAACTGCCAACTCGACTCCTGAAAATGCCAAAAATATGCCATCTTACTGAATTCATCTAATTTTGCCTACTGAGTACATAAATAGCATAATATTTTAAGCTAAGTGGGCATATTTAGCTCAAATAAAGAAGACACGTAGAAAAGACAATGTAAACCAAAAAGTATTTATTCGATTCAATTCAATTTTGGGGTTATGGCTTGCAGCTGTGCCGACTAGGCACAATACACCTCATCAGTGTCAGATATTGATATGGAAAATACTACGTTGGATCCAACATTCTCTACAATTATTGACAGTTCATTTTTTAAGGAGCGCCCCCCTCGAAGGTCCGTGGTACTAACTAAATTGACATTTGTTGCTAGTGACCGTGAGGTGACCGCATGGTGAATGAACGTTTTGAATGTCATTTAATTTTAATTCCATGGACGCTTACGCCAGGTTACGCAAATCAGCGCCGAAATTGTGAAAATCAAGTGTCTTACTTTTTATGTTGACAGTCTGAGATCCATATACTTACTTAGTAGAGATCAGTGACAAATAGGGTTTATGCAAAAAAAATTAAATACTTACAGGTTTAGTACTTTTATTCGTAATCTTTATCGTTAAAACATATCTGTCATATATGATTTTTTTATATTCTTGCGAACCGGGGTTCGGGATCGGAAAGACAAGTCGATGTCGTTGAATAGATCATGCCTTTATTCAAAGTCCGATACCTGGCTCACAGGCCGCAGCGCCGTGACGAGCAACACAAAGACAGTCCCTGGTCCCTCTTCAGCTCCTCAGGCCGCACCGCGCGAACTTCGGTGCGCCTAGGAGCACGAGCACCACTGACTAACCGAAGACTCCACCACCAGTACTACACCATAACTAGTACTATAAATCATTTACTTAGTCTTCCCTCACTTCGTGTCGCTATTGTATCGCGGACTTGAATCTATCGAACTGAATTACTTGACTGACTCCATGATCCTGAAAACTTCCCCTTATATACTCGGCAATTCGAATTCCAGAACAGAACACATCTCTTTTCAAATTATAAATAACTAGTTCTAAATAATTTAAATCATCCCTAAAACTTATTGCTCTGTGTTCATCTATTCTCTGACAGGTTTGCGTCTTGTTCTAACACACAGTAATTTTCATTCTTCTCTTTCTAATTATTCACTATTGCCATCTATTAACGAGTAGTCGAAAGCTCTAATAACTAAACTCTAAACTGTCAATTTCTATGTGGACACACAATCGTTGTTTCCGACCTAGCCATAGGTCGTGGCAATATAATAATAAGTGAAAAATATTCCAAGAAAATTCAAAACAGTCCAGCCAGCCTACGCTCATCAGCCAATAATTAAATAAAGACCCCGCGTCCCGCAGACCATCAGAAGGGTCATGTTTATAGCGGATTCCTATAAGAACTACAAATCCATAGACTACTAACTTATATCTAGTAAGAAGTACTGGGACTTTTATGGAACCGGATTCTGACGCCATAAATACGACAAATTTAAAATGTTTTATTTTATGAGGCTTTCAATATTTTTTGAGAAAAGTCGTTGATCATCCGACACTATTGATGGTGTAGTTTTAAAATAACGATTGGAAAACCTAATTGTGATCGTATGTTACAGGCAAATACTTCGAGCACTACACGCACCATGTGAAACCGGACGGCAGCGCGGAGTACGCGTGCAAGCACTGCGCGAGCGTGTTCAAGGCGAACAACTGCTTCACGCAGCACTACAAGCAGGTGCACCTCAAGGAGCGCCCCAAGCTGCGCGCCTGCCACCTGTGTGACGTCAGAGTGCCAGGTGAGGCGGTCATACAGGCGAGCCGGACGGCAGCGCGGAGTACGCGTGCGAGCACTGCGCGAGCGTGTTCAAGGCGAACAACTGCTTCACGCAGCACTACAAGCAGGTGCACCTCAAGGAGCGCCCCAAGCTGCGCGCCTGCCACCTGTGCGACGTCAGAGTGCCAGGTGAGGCGGTCATACAGGCGAGCCGGACGGCAGCGCGGAGTACGCGTGCGAGCACTGCGCGAGCGTGTTCAAGGCGAACAACTGCTTCACGCAGCACTACAAGCAGTTGCACCTCAAGGAGCGCCCCAAGCTGCGCGCCTGCCACCTGTGCGACGTCAGAGTGCCAGGTGAGGCGGTCATACAGGCGAGCCGGACGGCAGCGCGGAGTACGCGTGCGAGCACTGCGCGAGCGTGTTCAAGGCGAACAACTGCTTCACGCAGCACTACAAGCAGGTGCACCTCAAGGAGCGCCCCAAGCTGCGCGCCTGCCACCTGTGCGACGTCAGAGTGCCAGGTGAGGCGGTCATACAGGCGAGCCGGACGGCAGCGCGGAGTACGCGTGCGAGCACTGCGCGAGCGTGTTCAAGGCGAACAACTGCTTCACGCAGCACTACAAGCAGGTGCACCTCAAGGAGCGCCCCAAGCTGCGCGCCTGCCACCTGTGCGACGTCAGAGTGCCAGGTGAGGCGGTCATACAGGCGAGCCGGACGGCAGCGCGGAGTACGCGTGCGAGCACTGCGCGAGCGTGTTCAAGGCGAACAACTGCTTCACGCAGCACTACAAGCAGGTGCACCTCAAGGAGCGCCCCAAGCTGCGCGCCTGCCACCTGTGCGACGTCAGAGTGCCAGGTGAGGCGGTCATACAGGCGAGCCGGACGGCAGCGCGGAGTACGCGTGCGAGCACTGCGCGAGCGTGTTCAAGGCGAACAACTGCTTCACGCAGCACTACAAGCAGGTGCACCTCAAGGAGCGCCCCAAGCTGCGCGCCTGCCACCTGTGCGACGTCAGAGTGCCAGGTGAGGTAGTTACCGTTACAGGCGAAGTATTTTCAGCTCTATTGTCTTCACCCTTAAGTTTATGTTTGCTACATGCCGGCGTGCCTTCAATATCTAGTGAAATATTATTATGTTCCCTACCTCAAATAAGTAGCTGTTTCTTCTTGCAGACTAATACATAGTAGGTACAGAGGCGTAAGCCAAATTATGACATAATTTTGATGGATCGAACGGAATGAAACGAAATTCAAAAAATCTATGAGAATGACAGTAAATAGTCTGCTTGAATTTTGAATTTTGTTGTCTTCCGTTCCACCCGAATAGAAACAAATGGCTACGGCTGCAAGTATTGCGGTCTCGATAACCTTTCGTTGACAGATGCGGAGATGCCCACCGCATCTGTCAACGAAAGGCAAGGGATTTCGCCGATATCACCATTTCGATACCGCGTTTCTCCGCCTCCGCCTTGCTACCTTTCAATGCCGCGGCATCATGTTTATGTCATAGCAATTTATGTCGTATTTCTACAACGATATTATTGAAATTCCATAAGTAAAAATCCCTTGCCATGCCGTCCTGTATAATATGTAGTACGGTAGTACCTATTCTGTAAACCGGTGCCTATCTAAAATGATATTATGGCCACTGAAAAATATTTTTTATCCATTGAAGAACTGTTATGTACCTACGTACGACAATGTTGTTTTTATTTTTTTAGCAAACCTTCAGTGCTTTCATTTTTAAACGATAAAGATAGTTTTGAATATCCATTGGTAAAAGTCGAAATCCCTTGCCATGTCGTCCCAATCTTCGTGAGCCTTGTCAATAGGTTACTTTATACTTACGTATATTTTAATGCCAATTTCAGGCTACATGCGTGCATTCCACATGGAGCAACACGGACTGCCAGCGCCATCTTGCGGCTCATGCGGCAAGAAGTTCGCGTTCCCCCACCAGGTCTTACGCCACCAGAAAATCTTCCACATGGGCGAGAAGGACTTCCCCTGCAACTTGTGCGACCTGAAGTTCGGGACGAACTACGCCCTGAAGCACCATAAACGGACTCATTCGTCGAATAAGCCATTCTCTTGCGAGTACTGCAAGAAGTGTTTCAGATGGAAGAAGAGTTTGAAGACGCACGTGATGATACACCTGGGCGTGAAGGAGCACAAGTGCAGTGTTTGTGACGCAGCCTTCGTGCAGCAGAGCAGCCTGAAGTACCACATGGGGAAACACCATCCGGAGCATCATTAAACGATCTTTTCATATTTAATTTTCGGAAAATTGGCGTCTTCGTCCAAGGAATGGAAATAATTTAAAAAAAGAACTGTGTCTATGATTGCAACAAATCTTCAACCACATTTTTTTATAGACAATTTACGTTTAGGCATAGTTAATATTAAACAAACAAAGGTTGTATTAGCTACACTTAGCTATATAAAATCTCCTGTTTACATTATTTTAAATATTTAGGTACTATTAAATTGGTACATAATAAATTAATTTCACCTGGAACCAAACGGTCTCCCAGCGCCATCTTGCGGCTGTGCGGTAAGATGTTTGCATCCCATAGGTGCTTTCTATGTTTTTCGTGGTGTAATAAAGACCATCAACTAACGCACTCGTCGAATAAACCATTCTCTTGCGAGTACTGTAAGAAGTGTTTTAGATGGAAAAAGAGTTTGAAGACGCATGTGATGATACACCTGGGCGTGAAGGAGCACAAGTGCAGTGTTTGTGACGCAGCCTTCGTGCAGCAGAGCAGCCTGAAGTACCACATGGGGAAACACCATCCGGTGCATCATTAAACTATCTTTTCATGTAGTCATGTTCGGAGAATTGGCGTTGTAGAAAACGCATAAGGAAGGGAAGTAATTCAAAAAAAAGAACTGTGTCTATGATTACGACAAATCTTCAAGCACATTTTTTTTAATAGACAATTTACGTTTAGGAATAAAATAAAAAAGGGTGTACTTTCTACCTAAAATATGTCAGTTTATGCTTTATTTTGCAGTTAAATTGGAGGAATTTTAAAGTATAATACTATGTCCATTTTAAGAAATTAATCCGAGTGTCGCGCTTTGTAGTACTTAGTTACCTATTTACTTTCTTGGCCACTTTCAAGATTTTTATAAAGAAAATAATAAATACACTGCCCTCCCCGCATTATACTATACCATGCAAGTTTCGAGCACCATTTAGGGCTGATTTTTCAATTGCCAAATAAACTATCTGAGGAGAAACATATAGGTAGGTACATATGCCATACAAAATCTGTCAAAAATATTTATTCCATATTTAACGATCTGGCGATTGAAAAATCGGCCCTTGAACATTAGTATGGTTAACTTTCTCGAAAAAACACATATTATATATGGAAATTAGTGGTACAGAACTTGTTATGTTAACATTTTATTAAATCATTTTTGAATACTTAGTTTTTTTTTCATTTCACCCAAATCCTTTTATTTACTAGTTAAGACTTACTTATCTGAATTTAGTTATAAGTAAGGAATTCTGCCTTCTATCAGATGCGTTGTACTCGTATGTAGTTACTAGCAGATACCCGCGGCTTCGCCCGCGTAAATTTTAGTTTTCTCTATTCTTATGGGAACCATCGATTTTTCCGGAATAAAAGTAACCTTTGTGTTAATTTAGAGCGAAATCTATCGTATCTAAAGTAGTATTTTTCACTCGTGAATATCAATTTTTCAGTTTTCCCTCGAAAACCATGGATTTTTCCGAGATAAAAAGTAGCTTTTTTATTAACCCAGGATATCATCTATCTCCATTTCAAATTTCAGCCAAATCGGTCTTGTACTTGCGGCGTGAAAATTTTTTTCCGCGTAAATTTCAATTTTTAACTAATCCCAGGGGAACCATGGATTTTCCCGGGATGAAAAGTAGCTTATGTGTTAACCCAAGATGCAATTTATCTCCATTCCAAATTTGAGTCAAATCGGTACATTAGTTACGGCGTCAAGGAATATTAAAGCTTGGTAAAATACGAAATTTGGAGCCCCGTTTCACCCCTTTAGGGGGAGAATTTTGAAAAATCTTTTCTTAGTGCACCCCTATACCTCATAAGGAACCTGTGTGCCAAATTTGAAGTCTCTAGACCCAGCGGTTTGAGCTGTGCGTTGATATGTCAGTGAGTGGGTGAGTCAGTATCTTCTTTGGTATACCATGAAATTTTCCGGGATGAAAAGTAGCCTATGTATTAATCCAGGATAAAATCTATCTCCTTTCCGAATTTCAGTCATATCAGTTCAGTAAGTGCAGCGTAAAGTAGTATTTTTCGCGCGTGAATATCAATTTTTCAGTTTTCCCGCGAAAACCACGGATTTTTCCGAGATAAAAAGTAGCCTTGTTATTAACCCAAGATATCATCTATCACCATTCCAAATTTCAGCCAAATCGGCCTTGTAATTGCGGCGTGAAGATTTTTTTCCGCGTGAATTTCGGTTTTTAACTAATCCCACGGGAACCATGGATTTTCCCGGGATGAAAAGTAGCTTATGTGTTAACCCAAGATGCAATTTATCTCAATTCCAAATTTGAGCCAAATCGGTTCAGTAGTTTTGGCGTGAAGGAGTATTGAAGCTTGGTAAAATACGAACTTTGGAGCCCCGTTTCACCCCTTTAGGGGGGGAATTTTGAAAAATCCTTTCTTAGTGCACCCCTAGACCTCATAAGGAACCTGTGTGCCAAATTTGAAGTCTCTAGACCCAGCGATTTGGGCTGTGCATTGATATGTCAGTGAATGAGTCAGTCAGTATCTTCTTTTATATATTTAGATTATAAATAGATATTTAATCCACGATGCCGTGCTTTTCTTTCAAACTCCATGGGAATCGAATGCGAACATAAGCGATTTTGACAGAGTGGGGCGCGTCTTCGTGGATTGAAATATCTATACGAACTAAGCGATTCTCTTACTACTATAGGCACGGAATACATAATAGTACCTACCTATGGTACTATAAGTAACGTTTCAGTAATAAAAAAGTAGGTACATAAGGCCATATGTTTGTATACTAGTGTAAGTCTATCAGCGCCACAGAAGTTCAAGCCAAGGTATTATCAAGCCAAGGTATTATTAAGCCAAGGTGTTATCAAGCCAAGGTATTATAAAGCCAAGGTGTTATCAAGCCAAGGTATTATTAAGCCAAGGTATTATCAAGCCAAGGTATTAATAAGCCAAGATTATTCTGCGTAGGACACTGCCTTGGTAGTAATTATCTTTAGTAATAGGAACACTGATAAGAAAACTCAAGATATGGGCATTCGAACGATTTACGTAAACCTTTTCGTACAATTTACAAACAAACAGTAGCGCCTGTCACAACAATCCGTCAAAATTCTATGGGTGGTTACTGAGCGAACTACAACGTGGGCTTTCTGCTGGCAAAACAAGCATTTTTGGCACCGATAAACTGGCGACATTTTTTCGCGCCGTCCGCCCTGCCCAGGGTATAGATATGTCTATTAACGAAATAAAACATCAATCATACTTTGCTTAAGACAAAATAAACTTTTATTGAGAAAAAGTTAATATGTTACTAGCTGATCCAGCAAACTATGTTTTGCCATATTGTTTGGGGTACGAAAAATAGCTTAGGTACGACTTTATTCTCACAGACCTACCGAACGACTAAAATCGGTCGAGCCGTTTCGGAGGAGGTTGATTACAACTGTAACACGAGAATTTTAGATAAGAAAGGAAGTATAAAAATAGGTAATTATAATAAATATGTAGGGTTGATTCTAAATGACGGCCGTCTGCGCACGTTTAATTTAATATTTTTATGCTAATTTATTTTGGCGCGTATTTTTCTCTGTGGTGCTGCTCCTCGCGCGGCCGCCATGTTCCCTGGCGCCCTGTTCCCCGCGCCTCATGAGCAGTTCCTGCGGGATGGGCATCTGCCCGCGGGAGTCCACGCCGGGGCCGGCCCGCAGCTTCAGGCGGTGCTCGGGGGAGCGGAATGTAGACTCCGACGCGCGGAACCTGATGCAGCCGTTGTGGAAATGTAAATCCCTGAAAATGTTGAATGGAAGCAGGCGTTATTTTGCGGAAATCCATAATTAGCACTTAGCAGGACAGATTGATTTGGTTTGCTATAATCCGCTACTTGAAAAGATTCTGTATGATGCAATATGCAGGAAAACTGCCCACACACAAATTCAATCTTCAATCAAATCAATCTTCAATATTTTCAAGTAGCGGATTATAGCCAAACAAATTAATCTGTCCTGCTCCCTGAAAATGGATTAAGAGGATCGTCTAGTTGCTTTCATACAAAAAGGGATAACGTTTTAACTACCTAAATGTAGTCCGATTTTCATAATTTTTAGAAATATTGCAGATACAATGAAGAAGTGTGGCCGTACGTTTTAATTTTTAAGAATTATTGGCTGTTACAAGTTATTAGCGTCTAAATATCCATATTTTTGATCTAAATTTTGTTTTTTTTTCGACTACTTATAATACCAAAAAAATAAAACATAGGTAGCCTAGATTTAGGTGTACCTACCTACCTACTGAATCTAATGAATCTAAAAGCGTCCAATTCAGTAGCAGCGAGTAGTGCTTCCTGTACACGTATAGTCGAACAGGCCCTCCCGCCCGGACCAGTGGGTATAACTCATCTGCGACTGTCATAGAAACGCTCGCCTGCTGCTCGGGAACTGGAAGGGCGCGAACACCCGCTCCTCGATGTGCTGCTTGTACTGCAGCCAGCGACAGCGCAGCAGCTCGTTGCGCTGCAGCGAGTAGTGCTTGCTGTACAAGTAGTCGATCATAGAAACGCTCGCCTGCTGCTCGGGAACTGGAAGGGCGCGAACACCCGCTCCTCGATGTGCTGCTTGTACTGCAGCCAGCGACAGCGCAGCAGCTCGTTGCGCTGCAGCGAGTAGTGCTTCCTGTACACGTGGTCTCTGCGACTGTCATAGAAACGCTCGCCTGCTGCTCGGGAACTGGAAGGGCGCGAACACCCGCTCCTCGATGTGCTGCTTGTACTGCAGCCAGCGACAGCGCAGCAGCTCGTTGCGCTGCAGCGAGTAGTGCTTGCTGTACACGTAGTCGATCATAGAAACGCTCGCCTGCTGCTCGGGAACTGGAAGGGCGCGAACACCCGCTCCTCGATGTGCTGCTTGTACTGCAGCCAGCGACAGCGCAGCAGCTCGTTGCGCTGCAGCGAGTAGTGCTTCCTGTACACGTGGTCTCTGCGACTGTCATAGAAACGCTCGCCTGCTGCTCGGGAACTGGAAGGGCGCGAACACCCGCTCCTCGATGTGCTGCTTGTACTGCAGCCAGCGACAGCGCAGCAGCTCGTTGCGCTGCAGCGAGTAGTGCTTCCTGTACACGTGGTCTCTGCGACTGTCATAGAAACGCTCGCCTGCTGCTCGAGAACTGGAAGGGCGCGAACACCCGCTCCTCGATGTGCTGCTTGTACTGCAGCCAGCGACAGCGCAGCAGCTCGTTGCGCTGCAGCGAGTAGTGCTTCCTGTACACGTGGTCTCTGCGACTGTCATAGAAACGCTCGCCTGCTGCTCGGGAACTGGAAGGGCGCGAACACCCGCTCCTCGATGTGCTGCTTGTACTGCAGCCAGCGACAGCGCAGCAGCTCGTTGCGCTGCAGCGAGTAGTGCTTCCTGTACACGTGGTCTCTGCGACTGTCATAGAAACGCTCGCCTGCTGCTCGGGAACTGGAAGGGCGCGAACACCCGCTCCTCGATGTGCTGCTTGTACTGCAGCCAGCGACAGCGCAGCAGCTCGTTGCGCTGCAGCGAGTAGTGCTTCCTGTACACGTGGTCGAACAGGCCCTTCTCGAACAGCGGCAGGGTCCTATAGTCGCGACCGATGGCCTTCGCTATTTCTGAGGGCAATCAAAATTATCGCACGATACTCAATCATGATGACCGACCTCCCTGGCGTAGTGGCCGCGAGCGGGTTTGAGTAAATCGTCGTCGTTTCAGCCGATGGACGTCCACTGCTGGACATAGGCCTCCTGAAATGACCTACAAACACCACGATCTTGCGCCGCCTACAGCCAGCGACTCCCCGCGACCCTCTTAATGTCGTCCGTCCACCTGGTGAGGGGTCGACCGACACTGTGCTTTCCGGTGCGTGGCCGCCATTCTAGCACCTTGGGTCCCCAACGTCCATCGGTCCTGCGAGCTATGTGCCCCGCCCATTGCCACTTCAGCTTTGCGACACGTTGAGCTATGTCGGTCACTTTGGTTCTTTTGCGGATCTCCTCATTTCTGATTCGATCGCGCAAAGATACTCCGAGCATAGCTCTCTCCATCGCTCGCTGAGTGACCCTGAGCTTTCTTATGAGGCCCATAGTTAGCGACCAAGATCCATAGGTTATCACTGGCAACACGCACTGTTCGAAGACTTTGGTCTTCAGGCACTGAGGGATGTTGGACGAGAAGACATGTTGAGTAAATAGGAGGACCATTTTTCATTTATCTTAGAAGTCGGGTCGGTAGTATAGTAGTGTTATTATCTCGCTGCAGACTCGGTCATAAATCATTCGAGTGTTTCGCTTCTGTTGTTCTTTGTTGAGTTGTGCATTACTGCAGAACAACAAAAGCGAAACACTCGAATGATTTATGACCGAGTCTGCAGCGAGATAATAACACTACTATAGTTACCACGCTTCTTGTCAGCGGCAGGGCGTGTTTGTGGACCCTCGTAAACTTTGTTTTAAGTTGTGAACTAGTAATGACCATTAAAGAGCGTGTAAAATGAAATGACTTGTCATAAGAGCCTCTGTACGCTAGGCCTAAATGAAGTAAAGATTTTTTTTCTATTCCTACTATCAAAGCCAAGCGATTTAGGGCTACTCTCCCAAGTCTGCACGATAACATCTTCAGCTGCATCGCTACTTACCATCAGATAAGATCGCAGTCCAGTGAACGCGCAAACTTCGGAGCGCGACTACGGTTGGGTGCACTCAAACTTTCGGTACAATTACACAAAAAAAAGTACTAAATATCTACAGAACTCAAATCAATAGTTCGATATCGTTTGGCTGTGACAACGCTAGCAAGAAAAAGTTCCGCCAGCAGAAAACGTTTTTGGAGGATATCTCAAAAACTACTGGGTTGACCAATTTAAAATTTCGGGGACATTTACAGGGTTTAATAGACTAAATATCTGCATACTTAAAACTAAGAAATTCGACAAAATTCCGCGAGGGAATTGGAGCTGCAAAATGTTGATACGTAAGTAAATGAAAGAAAGAAAGTAAGTATTTATTTCGTAGTATGCCACACACCACACAACGTACACACTTATGTACTAGAACGATGCCTGAAGCTTCCCCCACCTGGGCAATTGAAACCAATAATATTACCCAAGGGACGGAAGCACCAGACACCGCTTGTCGTGTGTGGCGCACCCAGAAATAGGCCTCAACTCAGCATGGTGCTGTGTGCCCCCATACTTATACGCACGGAAGCACACAGCGCTGATTTTCAGTTGAGACCCACCGCGTGACGCCACTGAAAATGCGTTTTAAATGCTCGCGCGTTGTTACGCCGCTTCTGGACGCAACGGTCAGGAAATCGCGGCGAATTAGCTGGCCCCTGTTGGGTTAGTACAGGCAATTTGTATGAACTTCGAGTCGACTCGCATCGCACAAACGAATCGAATTCCTCCATACATTTAGGTACAGCCAGCGCCATCTATTGTCTGCCTAATGTCAGCGACTGTCCATAGATAGCACTGGATGTCCAGCCTCACACCGAAGACCAAGCTCCGCATCTACGGGGCGTATGTCCGTTCTCGTCTGACGTATGCGGCACCTGCTTGGTATGCCCTTTGTTCAGACATCCAGACGCGCCGGCTGCAGGTACAACAAAACAAGTGCTTGCGCCTGATTGTAGGAGCCCCGAGGTACGTCAGGAATGACGTGATACACCGGGACACCCACCAGGACGCCCACCGTGGAGGAATTTGTCCGCACCCTCGGACAACGCCTGTTCGCTCGCGCGAACTACGGGCCGTGCGCGCATCTCCACGGGATCGCACCACTCCTCGATCGACCACCAAACGGGCGTCCGCTACCTCGCGAGCTCCTGCGGTCTCCGTCCCCCGCGCGATGATGGAGACGATGATGACGACGTGACATCTGGACCCCGACATCCCCGCGCAGGGCAGCGACATAACCGCTGACCGCGCGGGGGCGACCAGGCCCTTCAAACCAGCAGGCCTCAAGCCATGAAGGCGAGGCCTTAGCCCCTTCCGGGGCTAAAAGAACAACACCGAGGGAGCGCGGCTCCCCCGCGACACATCGCCCGGGTAAGGAGGCAAGCCTCGAGGCCCGTACCCCCGTGGGGACTTGCTCCCCATGGAGAAGACCACGCAGCAGCACTGGATGTAAATGTATGGAGGAATTCGATTCGTTTGTAGGACTCAAAATTCCTAAAAAAAGCTGTAGCTACTAACCCCTGATATCTGGACAAAATCTACCGCAGCGCTAGGAGGCGAGCGGTGGTAGGGACGTTCTCTCCCTGACGCCCTGTACCGTTCCACGGACACCTGACAGTGTGCGGGCATCCATCTCTGACTTGGAGCGCTTATAAAGTTTTGCGCCAACTGGTACCTAACCGTATAAATAATAAAACCATACCTTCAGTGACACGGACGTCCGGTTTGGTTCGTTTGATGTGTTCACATTCTGAGTACAGTTTCTTGTTGCCTTCTATAGCGTTGCTCATTTGTATAATAAACCTTTATAAACAAGTCTTCGTAATAAGATACGAATCTCTACGAATCCTTTACAAAGTTCAACAAAATACTCCTCCTTTCGACATCTCCTGTCAAAATTGTCATAGCAAAAACGAGGCCAAAACAAAATATGACAAAATCATAGATCGTGATAGATAGGTATAAAGTAGGACCTCGTTGGACGCACCGCTAAGCGAGTTAGCGTTCCTAACTAGACAAAGTAAAAGTCGTTTAGCGTTCACGACAGTAGACAAAAATGTATGGACAAACCGCGTGACGAATGAAAACAAATGAAAGCAGAATCTACTTTATGCTTAGCGTTGCTCACTATCGGCTGTCAATTGTCATGCGAAGTACGCTTAATTTATCTACAAGGTCCGCGAGAACGCCAGGGAGTATTCATATTGTCGTAGTCGATTAACACAGCGTATTTTCCTCTATTCGGTCACGTGGTTTTTCTACAGACACGTGTATTGTTCATACATGTTTGTCTACTGTCGTTAACGCCAAACGACTGTTACTTTGTCTAGCCCTACTGCGCTGTATAGAAACGGTTAGGGGGTGTTTACTCACATAACAATAATATTATCTTCGGCTTTATCATCGCTTACAATCAGGAGCCAGCGTTAGGAAAACGTATTCTAACGTAATCGTACAGAACGGATGTAGATCTTGAGGTTGGTAGGCGTCAAAATGGTCTCGTCCTCACCACTTGATCCATTTGTACCGAAGCTAAGCAGAGAAAAGATGAGCTAATGACGAAATCTGATTGGTTTTTCTCGTCTCCTTTACTTACACTTTAGAAACTGGGCCTAAGAGGGGTGTGATGAATTAAACAGAAAAGAAAGTAAATCAACAAAACCTCATTTATTATTATCAAATTTCAACGCTTGCACGTGCTGTCGTTTTTGGTGCCGCCTCCAAGAGTCTTTGGTCTTGAACCGTGCGTCACAATGATTACAAGAGAACGACTTGACGTCCTCATGACGTCTCTTGTGACGCATTTGGTCGTGTTTCGTGAAGAATGACGCTCCGCAGACGTCACACACGAAATTCCGCTCCCGTATATGCACAGAACGGATATGGATCTTAAGGTTGTTAGGCGTCAAAAAGGTCTTGTCGCACATCGAGCAGTTGGATACAGGTCTCTTTTCGCCATGCTTCTGGATCTTATGCTCTTCAAGGTTGTAGCTGTATTGAAAGGTTTCATCACACAGCATACAATAACGTCGTATTTTAGACCCGACGTTGTGGACTTCTTGCATGTGCTTGAATTTTGTATAGTTTTTTAAAAACTTCTCGCCACAGACCTTGCATTTTTTAAATCTTTCTTTATGGTTGATATCTTTGTGCGTACGGAGGCCCAGGCTGTTGTAAAATGACATCCCGCAATGTTCACACACGTGGTTGTTCGAATGTTTGTTCATATGTTTGGATAGACTCACGAATGTCTTGAAGGCCTGTTCGCAGATTACACATTTGAAGCCTTCCTCGAGTCGGTACGGTATGAACATGTGTTCTATCGACGAGAACTCGATTCCATGTACGTTTTTGAGATGGAAAGTCAATTTCGTGAGATCGTAGACTTTCTCCGAGCACAGTTTGCACTCTAGAGAAGAAATGTCTACACTTCGGTATATATTTCCTGATAATGTTTTTTCCTCGTCTTTGTGTTTTGCGCAGTGCACTCGAAGACTGGATATGTTTGTGAAAGCTTCTTTACACGTGATACATTGGTACCTTGTTTTTAGCGACTTGAATAGGCATATGTTGGAATATTTCAATATTTTTATAGAGTCCTCTCGGATTTCCTCCTTGACTTTGAATTTCGATCGTGTCGAAGCGGGTGATGCTCTTGAATTGACACCTGAAATGCAGAAAAATGACATTTTGGTGAAATCAAAATCGAATAGAGAAGCGGAACGGATTCTATCCTTTGATTTCTTTAATAATACTTACTTTTTTGTTGGTTACTTTAATGTGCATGGGTTAAGGGTTAGTAAAAAAAAGAATAAATAATAACCAAAACTTTATATTCATGACATTTCGAAGTTTATATCATGACATATAAAACTTTATATTCATGACATTTCATGACATTTCGAGCTTGAAAGTTAGGGTCAACTTACAACGCCGCAGAATGGAAAGTAAACGACTTTTTGCGCAACAAAATTATACATAGCATAATGAACTTTATGTCAATTGTATAACATACAAATTAAGTAAGATCAAACAAAGGTCGCGTCGCGTCTTCCGGAGAATCCTCGCGCATTTTCGAGAATTCTTCTAACTACTGTTGGCGTCATCTGTGGAATCCGCGGGAAGTGACGCGAACAGGGAGTCGGGTGGGTCGGTCACAACTCACAGTAGTGTGGTGCCAAACGTTTACGAAACAATTCGCTGGAATACTCGAGCATTCCAGCAAATTCTCGCGTTATGCGGCGAAATTGACGCTTTCATTCCATTCCACCGCGGTGTAAATTGAGCCCTACTGTCAGTTTGGAGGACGTTTCCATTGTGGGATATAAAAATCATTTGAACGTAAATGTCACAAAAATAACTATGCATTATCACGCAAAACTTAAAAAATCCGGTCAAACCTTCTGACAACAATGTAAGAAAATAAAGTTAAAACAGGTAAAGTTTGAAGAGTTCTTAGGCTTCTAGTAAAATTGGAAATGCATTATTCGTTCAAAAATGCGTTATTATGCATGTTCGTGCAAAATTTTATGATCCTCTGAAGGCAGAAACCGCGTGCGAAATTCTGAGTACAATAGTACAAATACCAGAGACAAATAGTACGGAAATTTCACAGGCACTCGCATACGGCTCAGAATGCTCTTAAAATTTTGCGCGAACCGCACCTGTATACGTGCTTTTAGCCTTTTATACCGCGCTTTGGTGCAATCCGCTAGTTGTTTGTGTAGACACAAAAATGTACACGCTCTAGATCTCTATGCTATGCAAGCATTCCTTTTCAAATGCTTCCGCAAAGAATCCTTAGTAGCGAACGCGCTCTTGCAGAGTGTACACGAAAATTTCTTCTCCCGCGTATGCGTCACTCTGTGCCTCAGAACATCCGACTTGGTGTAGAAAAAACTGTGACATATATCACACCCGTGTTTCCTCTCTTTCTTATGTACAGTTTTCACGTGGTTATTCAATAGACTCTTCGTGATGAACGTTTTGAGGCACAGAGAGCACTTGTGCTCTGGTTTTTCCACTCCATGTTTGTCCACTAGATGTTGCACCCTTAAACTCTCTTGGAAGAACCGTTCGCCACAAAACTGGCAGGGATATCGTTGTTTTCTTTCGAATTTCACATTGTGAGTGTTCGTATCGTGCTGTTTCTTTTCCGCGCCACTTGTAAAGGTCAACCCGCATTCATTACATTTATACGTTCTATGGAAGCGAGTCCTGTGCAAATTCAAGAACACGAGAGTTGTAAAACTCTTGCCACAAATCTCACAGATATGGTTCCAGAAATGCTTATTGACGTGTATGTGGAGCAGTCTGAAGTTGTCGAACGTTTCCGAACATATCTGACATTTCATGCCTTCCGTTTCCAATTTATAGGGCACTAACAGATCGTTGTCTAGCTTCAAGCCGTGTGCGTCTTTGATGTGTTGGCGGAACTCGTCGAGGCTGGATAGGTTGCTAGATTCTTCCCCACACAACTTGCACTTGAGGAGCGATATCTCGACTTTTATCAGCTTGTTCTGCTGGTATATAATTTTCTTCTCCATGTCATGTCGGGTGTACTCTAACATGTGCTCCCTCAGCATGTACGTAGTCATGAAGCTTTCCTTGCAAAAGATGCACGCGAACCAGCTTTTGTTGTACTGGAACGGTATCATGGTAGATATTTCCAACATCTTTAGCGTGTTCTCGCGCAGTATTGGTCCCAATCCGCGCCTCTCTGCCACTTTTGACCAGTCTTTTTCCGTTCTACCTAGAAGGTGAAATCGATTTGTTAACTAAATAAATTTCAAAGAGTGTTAAACAAAATCCAATTGTAGTACTGCCTATATCCATTTGGTTTATTTATATATTATACTATCTGACCCGGCAAACGTTGTTTTGCCATTAGAGGTGTAAAAAAAAAAAAAAAAGATGCTGTCGGTTGAGACGTCTCGGAGGGGTTTGGTAACATAAAATGGCACGAGAATTTAATATATTTGAGATCATATATAAATTTAGTTATTATTTTCCAATTACTACCGACTATAGTCTGTAGAAAATACATTATAATGTAATTAAAGACGCAAGCACCTTAAAAGTAAATTAAAGTAGCCTATAGAACACTTCCATCCTTATATTTTCGGAGACCAGACCAATGTGACACCAAACCTTATGTAGTATAATATTCTCTCTTTTTTCCCTCACTCGTAGTTAAAAAAAACCTCTTGGACAAGTACATACTTATCAAGTAAATAAATCTTATGTTTTTCACACTATGAATAGGAAGAAATTGTTTTACCTTCTCCATTGCAATCTTTTTGAGACCCACTAAGCTCATCAGCGAAGTCATCTAAAAGCCGTTCTCTTAGAGTTTCCATGGTGTCTTCATGCACATCAGCTGGCTCTTCTTTAACAACCACTTGATCTAAAACAAACATAATGTGGCTCAAAATCATGATGATGGGCTGTTGGGGGAGTCTCAGAAAGAATATCATGTCTTATTTTTATCACAGATTATGATGTTACAGCAGAAGTCATTTCAAGGGAGGTGAAGGATTACTCATTTTAAGTGACTTTCAATTAAATTGTAGCTGAAAATGTTATCGGACATTCATGGTATTAGCGAATTTGTTTTGATATAGATAGGTATTAATAAACAAATTCATATCTCGTACTTTTGGATCTGCCGTAAAGAATTAAAATAAATTTTTCATTAAGGGACAGTTTTTTTTACATTTATAATGGGCTACTTTTGAACTAAAGGCATTCATTAGATGCCGTTGAATGAATTTGTGTTCAATGAATAAATGATGATCGTTTAATTTTAAAGGTAAACCGCTATTAACTTGACCCTCCTGATGGTCTGCGGGGCGCGGGGCGGGAGTCACTCAACCAATGACACAGAACACTAAATAGTACCAGAAGGTCCACTCCGCACGATAATTTAAAGAAATAGCGACTCTAGCGCTGACACAAAAAGTGCAATTCAGTTCGCAATAGCGCCTGGCCCCGCCTTCAAAATCGACACGCAACAAACGCAATGTTGTGGTCACTTTCTATCGCCTAACCTTATCTCTTACGACGTACTAGGGCTGCCGTAGTCAGACGGCGCGTAAAATAGACCGTACAGAACTAGCGCGTACAACTCGGCCCGCGAGCGGCAACCATCTGAAATATCGTGGTCCGGACCCGTACTTGTAGCCGGGACGGTCACGTGATAAGTGAGACTGGCCTACCAATGAGCTAGTCTGTCACTGTTCGCTGACAGCGCTGCCGTATCATTATAGCCAATCACATCACCGCCCCCCGTCCCGCAGACCATCAGGAGGGTCAAGTTTATAACGGTTTACCTATAATTATACTCATATTGAACGTCAGTAACGCCAGAGTAGAGTAGTAAAGAGAGTCATGTTATGCTTCCGGTATTCCTCCAGACACAAGCCGTTTGTCCACTGCATCTGTCACTGGGATCGTTCTTGATTTCAGTCTGAAAAAATCTCGTGCTCGGTATCGTCCCAGTGACGGCTGTGGACAAAAGGCCTCGACGTCAGTCCCCTTGTCATCATCTATCACACGTACCTATGCCACTCGTCCAGATGCCTCGTATAATCTTCCAATTTGTTAAACCCCGACGGACACTCCTTGCAGGTGAACTTAAAAACCGGTTCATGAGTTTTCATATGCTTCCTCAAAGTCATTCTGTGCATGTACGCATTCTTGCATATCGAACACACGAAGTTTCTCTCTCCGGTGTGCCCTCGCATGTGCTGCTTCAGTTTCGACTCTATACTGAAGCATTTAGAACACAATTCGCATTTGAACTTCTCTGTGTGCTGTCTAGTTGTGTGTTCTGTTAGCATCCGTCTCGTATTGAAGGTACTTTTGCACACGTGACACTGGAATGTGTTCGTAATTCCGTGAGCTACCCTCAAATGTACCATTTTACTGTAATGCTCCTTAAAAGTTAGAGGGCACAGGGTGCATTTCTTCATTTTGACCTTCCCTTTTCCTTTATGTGCGACTTCGATGTGATACTTCAATTGACTCTTCTTTATGAACTCTTTATCGCAATGCTGGCAACAGAAGTTTGTCTGCGAATGCTTTTCTCGATGCTTCATCAGCGTGTGTTGGTTGAGGAAGGCGGCGCCACAACTTTCGCAGACAACCTTACCAATGTGTGAGTTCATGTGAGAGTTTAACAGTGAGAAATAAGGGAATTCTTTGCTGCAAATGTGGCATACCAAATACCCGTTCTTGGCAGCCATGTTGTATTCAGTCATACCGTTGCCGGCTGAGCAGAACGTTGTGCTATGATCCTCAATCAAATGTGTGCGTATATCATCAAGATTTGTGTGCTGTTGATCACATATGCGACATTTTAACCGGGATATGTCCACTTGCAAAGTGCGTTTGCCTCTCGACACGTATTTATCCAACATCAAATCTCTGCTCGGAAGCTCGTGGTTTCTGGTATGGTCCATTAGATTGGGTATATCAGAGAAGTACTGTGCACAGTAAAAGCATTTGAAACTCCAGCCCATAAAGACGAACGGCGTGACTGTCGTAAACTCTATGAATGTAGTTGCATTATTCCTTTCACCTGTCGTCAGTTGCCAAATACTCGTCGGTAAATTGCCTGCGAAAGAAAGTCGAGCTTCAGACAGTCATTTACAGAAGTAAAACTAATGATACAGATGATAATATGTGCTTACCTCAGTTCATAGCGAGTGATCCTCGTAAATAAAATTGAATATCGCCGACAGCCATAGCAACGAAACCATCCACAGCCTATCAGTGCCTACGCTGCACAACCGATGCAAACACTATCCAATCAGCGCCCAAGATGTAACTTCGTCGAAGCTATAAGTAGTTTTGCAGAATCGCACAGATGGCTAAGGTACCTTCATAATTAATTCGTAAAGTATAATGAAGCTGTATTAATATTATCCCTAAGATTCAAGGTGTTAACCTACCCACATTTTTTGTTTAAGTACATGAAATAACAATTTTTCTTATGTTAATTAATAATTTGGTGCAGCAAAAACTATCTCATTTCCTTCAAAAAATTAAAGCAAACATGTCGATTTACGTATATTAAGTTCACTCAGCGACAAAAGAAAATATTAATACCCGGCAAACGTTGTTTTGCCATTTAGGGGTCGAAAAATAGCATACAGTCTATTTTCAGACTTACCGAACGAAGATGAAAAATCTCATGAAAATCGGTCAAGTAATTTCGGAGAAGTTTTATTACTAACAAGTGACACTGTGATTGGCTAGACAGGATAGAATTTTATTTCTATAAGATTGGCTTTGGATTGGAATCAAGACAGTCTTCGGAGATTTACTCTACCCTTAATGAAAGATTTGAATAAAAATCACACACAGTTTAATATAACGTTTTTAACCTCCGTTGGATAATATCAGCAAAAAAGAAATAGACAAGCATAAAGTTCATATGAGACATTCATATCACAGTTTTTCACTATACCTAATTTTGTACATACAAAAAAAAATTTACAGCTGCATTAAAGTCTATCTCTCTAAAACTAATCCTAACTCGTGACACTAGAACCAAAGTTCTTAACTATAGTCCTGAACTGCCACTGAGGGTGCCAATGTTTAACGTGCTTATTATAGTCATTGCGATTATGGAAACCGTTCCCGCATTCAGCGCAAGTGTACTTCCAAACTGGGCCGTGCACTCTCATGTGCTCCTTTAGAGTCCTCTCATGCATATACGCCTTCCTGCAGACGCTGCAATAGAAGTTCCTCTCCCCAGTGTGCCCGCGCATATGCATTTTCAACAAGGACTGAGTCCCGAAACACTTTCCGCAAACCTGACACTGTATCTTCTGCGTATGCTGCTTGGTCGTATGCTCCGTTAACGCTCTTCGCGTCGGGTACACGGCTTTACAAACTTGACAGTCAAACGTAAACGTGATCCCGTGAACTTCCTTCAAATGCGTCATCTTCCTGTAATGCTCCGAGAACCTCTCCAAGCAGTGCGGGCATTTCAAAGGTTTACTCTTCTTCGAGTTCGGCTCTTCGTGCTTCTTGAACAGGTGGTATCTCAACTTCAGCTTTGTCGGAAAAACTTCCTGACACCTGTCGCATTTGTGCACGCCGTTCTGGTGAACTATGCGATGGTTGATCAAACGTTGGTGAGATATGAACCCGAGTCCACATGTCTCGCAGACCACACTAAAATGGACGTTCATATGTCTGTTGAGGAGGAAGAATGAGTTGAATGTTTTCCCGCATTTGTGACAGGAGAGAACGCCTTTAGTCATGCTCAAGTCATAAGCCATTAAACCATTCCCCGCCGAATTGAACTCTTTATTGTGGAGAGCGACCAAATGTTTTCTTATATCGTCAAGATCGGTATACTTCTCATCGCATAGCCTACATTTGAGGGTGGAAATATCGACTTTTATTACGCGTTTGCCCTTCCTCAGATACTGCTTCAGTAAGGTGGATCTATCGGGCACGGAATGCAGCGCCGTGTGCTGCAACACCGAACCGATCTCTGGGAAGATTTCAAAGCAGTAGAAGCATTTGAAATTCGCTTGCTGATAAAAGAACGGCTTTACTGAGGTATGTTCTAGGAAAGTTGCGGCGTTAAGCCGTTCGTATATGGTCATTTGCCATATGCTGGTGCGTGGCGTCGGTCGCTCCGTGCCCGGCAGCGCTGTAAACAAAAGTTATCTCTTTAACTTCTTGACTCCGTTCGCTAGACTCCGTGCAGAAACTAGGCAAGTGATACCAACCTACGTAACGTGCCTTATAATTAAAGGAAGATTTAACTTGGCAATTTATAAAATAATTTACTTTTACAAAAAATCAAAAAGTATATTGGCCACAGTTTATCCCACTATTTAAGATAGGGACTCTTTCTGCAGCGTTGGTAAGCTGTCTAAAATGACCATCACATTCGACCAACACTCCGCTAAAGTTACAAGGTACGGCAGAACCATTATGTGAAAACATCATAATGAATTTTTACGAAAATGATGAAGTTATACCTTGTATGTTAGCGTGTAGTTAAAAAGATAGAGTAGAGTGGAGATATCTTCAAGGAATTCCATGAGCATGACTCATATGAATAGCCAATGAAGCATGATCCCCACAGTCCTGACCGCACACAGAACACACTCGTGCATTCTCATGGGACTTCATATGCTCCTTTAAATTCTTCCTCCTCGCATAAGCCTTCCCGCAGACCTCGCACTTAAAATTCTTCTCTCCGGTATGAATCATCATGTGCCGTGACAGACAGTACTTGGAGAAGAACCGTGATTGGCAAATACTGCATTCCTGATTCCTCTCTTGCATGTGGACTGATCGCATGTGTACAAGCAGTTGGTATTTCAAGTCGTATTCTCTCCCACAAGTTTCACATTTGAATACCCCAGACGATTGGTTGTGGACGATACGCAAGTGCTTCGTTCTCTGGTAATTAGAGTTGAACCTCTCTGGGCAAATGGGGCATGTCCTTGGATGCTGTTTGAGATGCACACCCCTCATATGCATCGTTCTTTTAGCGGAATTACTGAAAACCTTATCGCATACATCACACGGGAAATTCCCGGTTTTGTGCGTCTGCAAATGCCTTCTCAGCAAATGTAGAGACATGAACACCGCACCGCAAGTCTCGCAGCTGTAATTATTGAAGTGTTTGCTCATATGGATTATTAATAGCCGAAGCTTGAGGAAGTTTTCATCGCATATTTGACACTGGAAGTCATCGCCACCTAATTTAAAGGGAATCATGTTTTCCTTACATTCTAGATCGATGTTCTTGCCGTGATCATCTTTTAAATGGATCTTTAATGCCTGAAGATTTGGAGAAACGCTTTCACAAATCCTGCACTGCAATAAAGTTACGTCTACTTTCAAAATTTTGTCTCGGACTCTGTTGTTTAATTCGGTTCTGTAATCTTTCGCAGTGTGACCGGTGATTGAATGTTGCCGTAGAAGAGTTGTATCCAAAAACACTTGGGCACAAACGAAACATTTATATTTATTGCTCGCGTGAACAAAAGGATAAACGTAAGAAAACTCGAACAGAGTCAAAGCGTTTTCTTTCATTGTTTGCTGATCTAAGTCTAAGGTCTTTCCTTTCGGAGATTTCCTCGTTGGTGCCTTATTCATTGTATTATACGTTAGATGTCTGATATCGATTTTTTGACCGATTTCCATTCCATCTAGTGATAACGGTTCTTTTAAAAGTGACACAGGTACAATATCTGAATTACTTCTTAGTGTTTCTTTAGGAGTTTTTTTCTTTCTCTTTCGTCTGTTTGCGCTTGTATCTTTAAAGATAACGGGTTTATTTCCTTCTTCTTTATCACCTTCGTTTTCACAGATGAGTTCTTCAATATCAATTGGATTCTTGAGTACTTTAAGTTGGATCTCAGTTCCGTCATCATCTTTTACGATTATCGATGAATCTGTTTCTATGATGACGCCTAGAAAAGAATAATTTTCTGTACTTAGTAAAGAATAGTTTGATTTCACTGGTAGCTAAGACAATTTTAATAGTATGATGTACTCTGAAGCACTTTTGACGAAGTTTATCTAGAATGTTTAACGCGATAACATATGAAGACAATTCAGACATCACTGAATTCGAGAGGAGGAAAGCGAAAAATGGAAAGAAGTATAGTATGCGGCAATTTAGTTGACCAAAAATAGCAGTCGTCTGCACAGGTACATCTCCTCGCGCCTCTACTTACACGCTTACTCTCGCCCTCACACTGCACCTCAATTTACCCCCGAAAATGAGTTAATTAGGGTTGTGCAGGGTTCAACTTATACGCCCACTACTATACGTTAAATTAGGAATACTTATTGTATAATCTAAAGAAGTGATACATGAGACCATTGGTTCACCTCTCATCAGGAAGCCGAGGGTTTGAATCCTGGACTTTTCGAATTTATTTGCGTTTGCGGAAACTAAATATAACTCACATAGCGGTAAAGAAAAACGTAGCGAGGGAATCTGCGTGCCTGAAAGTTCACCATAACGTTCTCAAAAGTTTGTGAAGCCCGCCAACCCGTACTTCGCCAACGTGGTTGGCTATAGTAGGGGAGCCCACTATGCTACATCGGTAGTTACTTGAGCATCGTAAGGACGTATTGCATTGCAATTATTAGGTGCTAAAATGAAAAAAGGTTATAATATGAAGTTTGCTATTTCAGTGGTGAGGGAAGCTAATACAGGTTTATAAAAAATAAAATAAAAATTTGTTCATGAAAGTAAACTCGAGCGCATCAGCTTTTTATACAGACGTTGCTTCTTGATATGCTTGTCAACCTGACCCCATAATCTGACAATTATGACGAGCAGTTTTCTTAATCTGCCGGTTCCAAAATTTTTTTTTAGCGTCATCCTTGTTAAAATGTTACAAGCACATCAAGATAAAGCGTCTGCATAAAAATCTGACGCGCACGAGAAAAAAATTTCAGTCACGATTTTTTTTTCATCTCCCACCGTTGAAATAGGATACATCATATAACCTGTTTTTTTTTAGCATCTGATATTGAAAATCCAATAGGTGTGGGGACGCTCGAGTAACTACCAAAATCCCCTCTTGGGCAACCCTACGGCCTAGCTCTCATTTTGACTTGCTTCCATCTCCTCACGAGATATCTTAAAAATATGTTATAATTTTTCATACTTTGTAAGAAATCTTGTATTATAACCACGACATTTTTGAAAAGAGCAAGTTCCGAGTTTCTTGCCTGTTCTTCTCGGTGCAAACCTGCTTTCCGAACCTGGCGGTAGAGTTTTGACTTTTCATAAGAGCCTATTATTTAGGCCTATGTGAAAATAAATATTTTCATTTTTAATTTTCCTTTTTTTCATTTTCATTTGACAGACACTCGAGCCCATGAGTGGGACAAGGCGAGCAAGAAAGCTAAACCTTTTTGTAATACCTACAAAATTGCATTCAAATCGATAGAGCCGTAATTTTGAGCCGTACCTAAGCCGTAATAAGTAAATAACAAATAGCAGTTAAATTACAAATAAAAACAATTGGGTGAACATAAAAAAATGTATTTCTTTCTGTCATATTTGTTTAAAAATAAATTATAATAATATTACTACCTACTATGAGTATCTTATCTTACATTAACTAAAAATCTCGTACTTATGATAAGGGGATTTATTGAATTTATTTTTGTCTTTCTCACTCTCACAGATACGTTGCTAGGTGCGACATGCAGCGTCGCGGAAGAATATAACAGAAAAACGACCTCCAAATTACTCAAAAACTAAGCCAGTTATCAAAAATCGGTTTCCAAGCGTTTTTGGATATTGTTACTACCGACACATTAAAATAAAAATTACAATTACATCCATTGTTGTTTCCGATAAAAAATATGGAAATCTGACATTTTGGAGCAACTTTTGTGAGAACTTTTTATCGAGAAAATTGTATCCAATCGTGTTTCTGCTTCTAAGTGATTTTAAATTAAAGACCCAAAAACATGACGTTTAAATTTGAAAGTAATTGTCTTTATAGTGTTTACGTAAAACTTCATTCAAAATCACTTAAATGCGGCTTGTACGCCGTTAAAACGTAAGTTCTATAAATATTCGAGTTATTTATCTGAGATAACAGGGAATCTGAGATATCAACGATTTCTTACAACATTCAAAATAAATGAATAAGGAAATAGAAACGGTTTCTTATGTTACTGGTCTGGCTTTTATAATTACAATTGACAGCCACCCTCAAAGTCGCTTTTCAATCTTAATTATCATTAAATCTTAGAAATTGAACATAACAGCTATAAGTTAGTGTTACACAGGTAGGTAGTTCAATCCACAAAGACGCGCCCCACTCCTTCCTAGCTCCTTACGAATCGCATGAAATATAAGCGATTGTGAAGCAGTGGTTCGCTATTTATCCTATACCTTAATAAAATTTAACGAACGAACGACTGAGGGCGGCGGAGAAACTATAATAAATACATGTATAACCGTTAATACATGTAATACAAGAGAAGTATAGATATTTCAATCCACCAAGGCGCGCCCCACTCTGTCAAAATCGCTTATATTTCATTCGATTCGTATGAAGTTTGGCACTTGACAGAGTGGTGCGCGTCATCGTGGATTGAAATTTCTCTAAATTGACTGTCGTGACGACTAGTTTTATCAGGAATCCATCATCAGGCGGTATTGTGGAGTCGCAAATGGTCTCTTAAGTTCTTACGCCGCAAAAACGCCATCCCGCACATATCGCATTTGTAATTCTTCTCCCCCGTATGGATAATCATGTGCCGTTTCAGAGTCTCCTTGTTACAGAAACGCTGCGAGCAGACTTTGCACTGGTGGTTCCGTTCCTGCAAGTGCACAGATCTGTTGTGGCATATCAAATGGTAGCGGAGGTTGAAGCCGCGGCCGCAAGTCTCGCACTTGTGGACTCTCGTGGATTGGTTGTGGACGTCTTGGAGATGTATGGTCCTCGTGTAGTTAGAGTTGAACCGCTCCGGGCATATCGGACACCGGCGCGGGTACTGCTTGAGATGCACGCCCCGAATATGCAAGGTCCTCTTGTAAGGCGTACTGAAGGATTTGTTGCATCTGTCGCAAGGGAAGTTCCCGGTTTCGTGCACTTCTAAATGCTTCTTCAGCAGCCGCAACGTCATGAAACCAGACCCGCAGATCTCGCAGCTGTAGTTGCTGAAGTGCACGTTCATGTGTATCATCAGAATCCGCACTTTCACGAACGCTTCCTCGCACATAACGCACTTGTATACGCCGTCTTGTTGTTCCAACTTGAAGGGTATCAAATTGTCCTGCAACTCCGGGTCTATATTCTTCTGGTGGTCCTCTTTCAGGTGATACTTCAACTGCATTAAATCCTTCGGCTTCGCAGCACACACTTTACATTCCAGCTCAGCTACATCCACTTTGAGGACGTTCTCTCTTCTATTGTTGACTAATCGTTTTAGAGATGCGAACGACGTGTGTTGTTCGTTCATGTGGTATCTTAAGAGCGAAGTTTCTTGAAAGTGCTCGGTGCAAACGAAGCATTTAAACTTGTTGTTGCCATACACGAACGGATAAACCGTAGAGAATTCGAAGATTGTTAAGGCGTTTTGACGATAATCCGAGTCTTTTGGTAGTGTAACTTTTTCTACAGGTGCTACTATAACCGGAGATCTGGAGACTGGGACTACGGGTAACGGCGACGGACTGCGCGACGGTGTGTTATATCTATCAGGAGAAGGCGACGGTACACGGGTCCTGTCCTTCAGGTTCAACTTTCTGAAGGCGGTCACGGTCCCCAAAGGTTTACAGAGGCTCCGATCGTAGGCCACTTGAAACAGTGGGACTATTCGTTTAGCCGGCTTCGGCCTATCCGTCGGTAAAGAGTCCGCGCCTAAAAACAGAAACAAATCTTTGAACTTTTACCCCTCTACGTCGGACATGCAGTGACTTAGGTGTAACAGTTATGTGCAAATTAGTTTCAAATTTCAACTCCGCATACACTAAGTTAATTGAACTGAAGGACATGTTTACGTAGAGAAATAAAACCAATTTTATCACAGAAAGGATGGGTATTGTATAAGTAAGTTTTATTAGATCGAGATACGATACAAGCGACGCGGTAGACGTTAAACCGACGTGAAATTTTCAGGAATCAGTCATTATTAAATGATTGTTTTCGAACTCAGTCTTGACCGACGGATGGTTGACCTTAACGTGTTGTTTTAACGTGCACTTCTGAACGAACGAGCCTCCGCATACGGTGCATATGAAACGTCTGTCGTTTTCATGGATTCTCATGTGCTCCCTAAGCGTATACTTTCTCGCGTACGCCTTGGTACAGACGTTGCATTTGTATTTGCGCTCTCCGCCATGTCTGACCATATGATCCTTCAATTCAGTCGTGGAGTAAAACTTCCACTCGCACATTTGGCAAGCGTGCCTTTTAATCTTCAAATGCACAGTCGACACGTGAAACCTTAATTTCCCGCTCGTACTGAACACCCTGGGACAAGTGGTGCACTTGAAGTCTTTCAATTTCATCCCGTGGACTGCCGTTATGTGCTTGTTCCTTTGGAAGTAATTCCTGAACATTTCCGGACAATACGGACACCGGTGACGCTTCACTTGCTTGTGGACGGACGCGTGGTGTTCGTTCCTTGCGTTCATCGAGCGAAACACTTTGTTGCAGCTCGGACAGGGGAACGTCCCTGTTTCGTGTGAAAACGCATGAGTCCTTAAACGATCCGGAGTTATAAATCCCGAGCCGCATTGCTCACAAATAAAGTTCTGGTAATGCACATTCATGTGGTGGTTCAGAGTCTTGTACTCGTCAAATTTCACTTCACAGATGGCACACGAATAATTGTTTTTACTTATTTTAAAAGGAAGTACGCCATCATCTGTTATTAAGTCGTCTTTAAAATTGTGCCTGTCTATCAAATGATGCTTTAGGTTATCGAAACTTTTAGCTACTTCGCCGCATAGTTTACAATTTAGACTTGTGATATCGACTTTAACTAATTCGTGTTTCTTCAGTTTCGGTATTGCTGCCTTTATTTCTGCGGAGGTTGGGGAGTTGTGGTTGAAATTGTGATGCTGCCGCAAGAGCTCCGGTTCTGTGAACTGACTGTCGCAGTGCACGCATAGGAATAAATTCTTCATCCACCTAAATGGAAAAATTCCTGTATGCTGTAGCAGTATATGCACATTCCTCTTCTTTGCTTTTGTAGACTTGAGCTCTGCTAGTTTCTTTACGTTTTCATCGTGTATATCTCGTTTTAATGCGTCTACGCCATTATCGTCCTCAATTTGACCTAAAATGACAAACACATGTGCATGAGCGTAATATTCTTAAAACGTGCTGCATATACCACTTATTCACTCATATGCATTTATAGATTTAACACATTTCCCTCCCAAACGCTCACCGTCCGTGTTATATCTATTATAGGTTTCCTAGTTCTTCTTTCGTAGAGAACTTTATTATACATATAACATAATATTGTTTATTTATTTTATAGTTATATTAAAAAATTATAATTCTTGATGAATCAAGACATTGCAGTCCAGTAATAAATAAGAGTTAAGGATAATTAAGGCATTTTGTAGACAAAAAGATTAAAATTAAAAGCGCATTAACTCATAGCTTTATTTCAAAGTAATTTCAATAGAAATAGCTTAGGAGTAAAAAATATGTGGTTATTGTAAAATAATACTGTACAAATAAGATTAAATTTATGTGAAAGTTTCTCGCATATTTGTGCGAATTAGTAAATAGTCTAATGTTATTGTCAGAACGCATGCGTCAATCTACAGATTGCACTGGTATTGTATGTATAAATTAATAAACTGCAAGAAACGTATTTGTTTAAAGAAATAGCCAAAGCCTTGTAGAAGAAGAAACGCACACATAAACGTCTGTCACCAATGCACTTATGATACTCAACTTTTACCATTGCAGAAACCGAAAGCGTTATCTTCACATCGAAAAAAATGCCTAGGCCTGACGAAATTCAGGCATATTCAATGCATTAAAGAACTCAAAACACATCAGCCTTAACTTGTATAGGATGATGAACTCTAACGTGTTGCTTTAAACTACATTTTTGAATGAACGACTGTCCACATACTGGACAAACGAATCTCCTATCGTTATTGTGTATCCTCATATGCTCGCGCAGTGTCTTCAACCTGGCGTAGGCCTTCTTGCACACGTCGCACTGGTATATCCTCGCGCCTTCGTGCTTAATGCTGTGCTCTTGCAATTCGTAGTTACTGAAGAACTTCATCCCGCAAACGGTGCAGCCGTGGTTCCTCTCTTGCAAATGGTGTGACCGAATATGCGCGGTGCGTCGGCTGCAGAGGTCAAACACTTTCGGGCACGACGGACAAGGGAATAACGCGGTTTTCTCCCCATGGACCGTGTTCAAGTGCTTCATCCTGTATTTGTAGGACGCGAATTTCTCGTCGCAGATAGGGCATTTGTATCTCTTATTAGAGCGGTGGACTTTCGCCGTGTGCGCGTACAGACTGGCGTAGGATGGCAGGTTTTCCCCGCAACGCTTGCAGGGAAAGTCCCGCCTTTCGTGCGTGCGCGAATGGTTCAACATCCTCTGCATGGTCACGAACGCTTTGCCGCACGTCTCGCAAATGAAGTGCTCGTAGTGATCGTTCATGTGTTTGTGGAGGCTGAGGAACATTTCGTAACGCTTTCCGCAGATCTGACAGCAGTGCTCGTCTCTGATCAACTTGTACGGCAATACAGACTCTCCGTACGTTTCGTCCAGAACTTTTCCGTGGTCGTTTAGATGAGATTTTAACGCTGAATAGTCGTTTATTTGTGTACCGCAAAGGCGGCATAGTGTCGTTGCGAAATCCATTTTGAGAGGCTCGTACTTTTTGAGTTTAAACATCAAGTCTGTATGTGTTGCTTGCGTATGCTCTCTAAGTTTCTCCGGTTCTAGGAACGTACTCTTGCAAAAGAAACACAGGTAGGTGCCTTTTCTATACTTAAACGGACAGGCCGTGCATGTGGACATGATTAACTTTATATTCTTCCTAAATGCCGCTCTTCGGGCATTGCCCTCGGCTCGGCGATCATTTTCTTTAGGTTTCACCACACCGAGCGTATCGTTGTACTCAGTATTTATCTCCGATTCCTGTTTTATTTCAAGGACTGCCGATTTTCTTCCTAAAAATAGAAAAACATCCGATATAGGGTCTTCTTGTAATGCCGAAATCCTTCTAACGTCAATAATACAATAATTTGTGTACATAATAGATAAGCTAAATACTTTCTTCATTAACCATCGTATCCTCAGAGTAAAGTATACTAGATTTTGTATCATAAACATGACCGAAACGATGCTGTTTAAAAGCCCGAGATGGAGAATGTAATGATTTATGAACCTTTCCAAAAAAAAAAAAACAAACAGAGAAATCCAAGTCACATATATTCAGAGAATGTAAATTATAAACTAAATCAATCAATCGATGCCTTAGACATCTCTACATTCGGGTGGTGCGTCTTCAAATGACTCTTGAGACTGCACTTCTGTATGAAGGCGTTATTGCAATATCCGCAAACGAATCTTCTGTCGTTGTTATGTATTCGCATGTGCTCCTTCAACGTCCTAGACCTCGCGTAGCATTTCTTGCAAACATCGCACTGAAATTCTCTTAAGTCTGTATGTTTGATCATATGGCTTTTTAACTGTCCCGCCGTTACGAATTTACTAGGGCAAGAGTCGCAATGGAATTGCTTATTCTTAATATGAACGTGTCGTATATGCTTGGTCCTCTGGTCAGACAGACAGAAAACCGCTGGGCATAAATGGCAAGGGTACTCCACTTTCTGGTCGTGTAACTCCTTTAGATGCCGCGCCCTGTCCCCATAGCGTTTGAACGATAGATTGCAGTACGGACATCTGTAAGGATTCGTCGGTAGATGCTTTGACTTGATGTGATAGTTCCTCAAGATCTTTGTCGCGAACACTTCGTCGCATTTGATGCATTTGTACGTCTGGTTTTCGGATGAGTGGGTGAGCTGATGAGCTTTCAGGCGATGCGCGGCCGCGAAAGACTTGCCGCAATGGGAACAAATGTTGTTGGGATAGTGCTCGTTCATGTGGCTATTGAGGTTGGAAAATAGAGAGAACCGCTGCGAGCAATGGACGCAAATCATCTCTTTGTTCCGCAAGAGGAACGGGGTCACACCTATGTCCAAATCGTTTGCTATCGGCTGTTGGTGTTGATTGATCAGATGTTCTTTCAGGTGGGTCAAATCGCTCATTTTGTCGTCGCATATCGTACACTGCAGGTCGGTAACGTCCACTTTGACAGTGTCATAAGGCCGGGCGTATTGCATGGCTGCTAGACGGTCAGGGTGCTCCCGCGAATGGTTGTAGACATCGTCAAAATTCCCGAATGTCCTCGGACAGTAGGCGCACGCGAAGGCACCACGCTTCCATCTGAAGGGGCATGCGTTAGAGTGCTCAAGAATTATGGCGGCATTATGCCTTTGATCGTTATATACCCTGCGTCGCCGTTTCCATATAAAGTTCAAACCCGTCC
Source organism: Coenonympha arcania (assembly GCA_036785405.1). Classification (NCBI taxonomy): domain Eukaryota; kingdom Metazoa; phylum Arthropoda; class Insecta; order Lepidoptera; family Nymphalidae; genus Coenonympha; species Coenonympha arcania. The sequence goes on from CM072076.1 coordinate 11,314,049, forward strand.
CTAAAACAAAAAGAAAACACTATCAGAAGCCTATCTTGAGGTGTGAAACAGGACCTTATTTATATTGATAATATTTACCTAAGGTCACGAAGTGTATAACTCGAAAGTCGGAACGTTATTGGTTGTCTTTATTTGATTGGATTATCTATTATTTCTCATTTTAATGAGGAGACTTACTGTAAGTTTATCGAGTTTTTTCCTTAACATCTCTGAGGTTAAGCTATCAAAGAGTTTTAAAGTTTAAAATAATATAAAAAAAGTTTAAATTAATATATGCGTAGGTACTCGAACCTACCTATGTAAGTTTTTACGTCATCGTTGGCGTTACTTTAAGTAGCTTAATAAGCTCATTTTTAGTAGGTATACAATTTTTGTATCGTACAAGTTTAAGTATAGTTTCATTATGCGTAAGTAAGGAAGTAAAGGTGTGGGTGACATAAGAATGAAACGAAATTACTTAATTGTGTATTTGAGAACTTTATTAAGTCTGCGAGGAATTATATTCTCAAATACTTTTTATGACAATATAAGAATTTCCATATAAGTAAATACTACAAAACATAGACTTTCGGTCCCTTATAAAACCGATCTTTTCATACCCATATTATGCACTCGCCTCAAATGAGAATATCGACTTGCTCCAGTACCGAAAACAGCTGGACACAGACCACATTTATACTCCCTCTTCTGGCCATGTACTTTAGCTAAATGCACGGAGCGGGAATGGCAAGAATCTAACTGCACGTCGCATACTGGACAGCGATACCTTTTCTTGCTCCCATGTGCCAGAGCAACGTGTCTATTCTTTAATACTCGATTCTTAAAAACTAAACTACATTTGGGGCATTTAAAATCACCGGATTCGTGCTCCTTCTGATGCGTACGCAGCTTATGTTTAGCCGAATAGCCCTTCCCGCACGCGTGGCAAATGAAACTTTGGTAATGAACATTCATGTGAGTCAAGAGATTCCAGCACGCTTCGAAAACCACGTCACAAATAACGCACCTGTACTCAGAGCCGGTTAAAATAAAAGGTGTTACTCCATCACCGGAGTCAGCGTTGAATTCTACTTTATGCTGTGTTCTAAGATGTGTTTTTAGACCGTCTAAATTATTGAGACTACTGTCGCATAAACTGCAGTTCAAACTTGTTATGTCCACTTTAAAAGGGACCGAGTTTCGCGCTGTTGGTTTATCAATAATGTCAAGTTTGTTATGTGATTTAGAATGGTAACGCACTTCGTTTAGGTCCGCGCATATCTTAGGGCAGTAAGCGCACATAAACTTTCCACGCAACCATCTAAACGGAATTGCGTTTGAATGTTTAAGTATAATGGCAGCGTTTGCTTTCTCATCCATTATTCGTGGTTTCCTTTTCCATTTAATTGCGACTGTCCTTCCAACGTCCGATTCCTCTTTGTCTTCTGCTCCTAGAAATAAAAAGATCAACTTTGTAGCAATTTCTTAGCCGTTCGAGAGACTCTCTTCTGTGTTTTTAACATTTTCGTGGGTCATCACGTGCCTTTTTAGTTTGGATTTGCTTAAAAAGTACCACGAGCATTGCGGGCAGTCGTATCTCTTCTCTAAAGGTTTGTGGGTTACGCGAACGTGCGCTGCTCGCTTGCAGCTCGTCTCGAACGACTTTCCGCAGGCGGAACACTCATAGTTCCTCTTCTGTTGATCATGCCCTTCTACCAAGTGTTTTGCTCTCGCGTAGTATGTCGTGAAAACCTCGGGGCATCTGGCACAAGTGTACCGTATACCTTTCTTGTGCACTCGCAGTTTATGGCACATCCTAGCGGCTCTAGTCTCTAGAACTTCTTCACAATCACCGCAAGGGAAGCTCCCGACCTCGTGCGATTGGACGTGTGTCCTGAACCGCGATTTAGACACGAAAGCCTTCCCGCACGTGTCGCAAATATAGTTCTGATAGTGTGTGTTCATGTGTTCATTGATTTTGGCAAAACTTGTGAAGTGTAGCGGACATTTTTGACAGTTGAATCTATCTGACTCCAGTTTGAACGGCAGAACACCATCATTAAAGTCCACCTGAAATGATTTCTCATGGATTGACAGTAAATGTTTTTTCAAGGCATCAATGTTGTCTAGTAGATAATTGCACAGCCTACATTGTAAGTTTGTAACTTCAACTTTAACCATGTTGTTTTCAGTTAGTTTCGAGAAGATTCTTTTTGTTGGGGCATCGTTTAAGTGGAGGGAATTGACATGGTCACGCAAGAGATGTGGCTCCACAAACTTCGCATCGCAATATGAGCAATAGAATGCACTCTGGAACCAACGGAAGGCCCAAGCTGTGGAACATTCCAGAATGGTCATCGCGTTTTTGCGCATCATCGTCTTTGCGATGCGTTTCTCGGATTCCTCGGGCAGTTCGTTGTTGGCGCGTCGCCTCCGACGCATTTGCCTCGCGCAGACCGTCTCCTTCAACTTCCTAACACTTTTTACTCCTATCACTACATCTCCCGAATCCGCGTGTGCGGAACCTAAAAACAAAATAACACTTTTGTTACTCCATTGTCAGACCAGTTGCCTTAACCCCAAGCCATGCATATTTCTATTACCGAAGGTTTTCATGGAAAATACTCGCCTAAAATTTGAATACATTTATTTCATAGTTACTCATAAAGAAAAATATTCTCCGTAATGAATGTGCCTTGTATTTTAGATCTTCTCCAAACCGGAAAGCATAAAATCGCTTATCTCCGGATGATCCGTTCGAAAATGTTCCACGAGCAGCGCCTTCTGGTTGAACATAACCCCGCACCATTTACAGTTGAGGTCCTCGTGGGTTTTCAAATGCTTCCGCAGAGCTCTGTTCCTCGGAAACGTCTTCCCGCAAAGCGTGCAGCTAAAGTTCCTTTCCCCCGTGTGTTTGACTATATGCCGTTTTAATTCATAGCCAGTTTTGAAGAACCATTTGCAGAACGGACAAGAGAAGTTTCTCTGTTGGGGGAAATGGATTGATTTCACGTGAGCTGCACGCTTCCCGCTGGTCTTGAACGACAGCTCGCAGTGAGCGCATTTGTAGGCGACTTCCTTCTCTCTGTGTGCTTCGTTGAGGTGGTTCATCCTTTCGTAATATCCTCCGAACCTCATGTTGCACTGGGGACACTCGTACCGAGGCCCTTTAGCGTGGGCGTGACTCTTGTGGTAGTCCCTAGCAGCGCGCATCGTGAAGACCCTCTTGCATTTGTCGCATGGAAACGTCCCTTTAATGTGGACCTCCGAATGCTTCCTCAAGCGAGGAGCCGTCATGTATCCTTTGCCGCAAGTCGCGCATATGTAATGCTGGTAATGCACGTTCATGTGTTCGTACAGTTTGAGGAAGTTGTTGAAAATCTCGCCGCATATGACGCAACGCCACGACTCTTTGTCCAAGCAGAAGGGGAGTACGCCATCTGGTTGTGACGTATCGATGTCGTAGCCGTGCTCTAGCGCATGCTGACGCATTTCATTGACCTCGCGGAATGGTACAGCGCATACTCTACACGCAGCGTCAGTGATATCGACGTTGATGAGGCTCATTTCTTTGAATTTGCTGTATATGTCTTTAACGCTGTGCTGCGTCGCGCACAGACTGACGTGGGCCCTCAGTTCTGTGCAGTCCGTAAAGTGATCCTCGCAGTATGCGCATTTGAACCTGTTCCTTTTCCATCGGAAGGGACACAGGGACCAGCACTCAAGCAAGGCGCTGGCATTCTTCTTGGTAATGAACCTCGCCTCGGCCCTCGCGCTCCTCTGATATCGACGCTTTTCAATCTTTAAAGTGTCGCCTAAATGAAAATTTTCTGTCGTCTCTATTTCTAAAGAGCTCTCGTTTTCTGTTTGAGCGCGTTCCCCTAAAAACAGAAAACTTTAGTCAATTCTTCCACATTTTCCATGTTATTATTTATTTTATTTACTTATCAAGCAATCCTTTGCTCGTATCGATTAGTTCAATGGGCATAATGGCCATGGCACAGAACAAGTTCAAAGCTTTTATTAACCATAAAATAGTACCCAAATAAGTATTTTTTTTTTAATATAAATGCCACAAGGAACTGCGAAATTGGTGTTATTATATGATCAGTAAACAAAAATACATTCTATTCTTTGAATTAGATCAGATATGATGTGAGATAAAAACATGTGTGACGTCACACGTCTTAACGTCATATAGGTAATCATTGTTTTGAATGAAACGAATCAAATCGTATCATGCATGAAACATAAGCGATTGTGAAAGAGTGGGGCTGGTCTTCGTGTATTAATCTAACCTTATTGTCCTTTTTACATTTTGTCCTTTTAACTTTGTTTTCATTGTACGGCGTTATTTCAATACCGTTTTATAATATTGCAATTAAAACGTAATCAATTACTTTATTGCTTCAAAAGCTTGCATCGCGACTATTTTTCCTAAATAACCTTGATCGAAGATCTAAATAAAATCCATAAAATATTTTAAAGTCGTATATTTTATATTTAATGTATTCATAGCTACATACGTAGACTACGCTAGGTTTTATATATTTAAATACTATAGAAATACCTTAACTAAACGGCAGATACATTATTATAGCTTGTAAGTACAATTACCTGATTTATCGACTAGATATTTACAAGTATACAGTGTACCATCCGGGTACGTATATTCAAATTTTATTTAGTTTTACGCAAATATCTACTGGACTAATTATACATCGTAGGCTTATGGAAATGAATTTAGCAAGCATAACGTTTCTGCATCTGGATTATTTCAATAAAAATTTGGTCTAAGCCCACTTTTTGCAAAAAACTAATAAAATTTGAATTTCGCGAAGTACTTGGGCCAAAACCCTTAATGTGTTGGAACTTCGATTCATTAGAAGAAACCAGTAACCTATACAGGAACTCAATTACAGTATTATCACCGAATATATTATAATAATACTATGGTATTAAATACTGTATTTTTATTTTAAAAAACAACAAAACATTTGATTTTTTTGTATACATAAGAATTAACCAAACGTCACTTTCCATAACTATTATTGGAATAAAGCTAAATGCACTAACATTTTTAATCATAGATATATTTTTTAATCTAATATATAAAATTCTCTCGCTTTTCTTTAGCGGAGCGGGTTGTTATTTTATATCCCTAAACGGCAAAACGAAGTTTGCCCGGTCAGCTAGTTTTATTATAAAGGCAAATATTTAAACAGTAGATCTGTTCAAACATTTGCCTTTATAATAAAACAGATCTAATTTGGCTGTTTGTAATGGGGATAGATATACGCTTGATTGACTTTTATTCCGGAACAATACATGATTCTGAATCAGACATAAGCTAGCAGCTAATATTTATCATTTGAGCATTAGGTTCAGCTATTCTCAATAATGAACCGATGCCTCTTGAAACCGAATGAAACCGAATTTTAAGGTAAATGCAAAGTCTATTTTGCGAACGAAAGTCCCTGTGTTCGAAAATGGAACCAAAAAACAAAGTTTTTGAAACAAAATGTCTATTGGATTGACTAGACAATCTTGAATTGTGAAGTCGAAATCTCCTGATGATGCTCCGGTTTCGGGGCGAAACGTGCGTAGAGCTATATAAAAAAAATAAAAAATTCTTGTGTGGTGTTGCATGTGAGTCGTGGTGGTGGCATTGCTTGCTGGGTAACTTGGCTTTCATGCTTCGGTGGGAAGGTAAGCGGTGCTTAGCTTGTGCCTGCATGTTTGACCATACAACATTTTTTCTGCTGGCGGACTATAGCAAATAATTTTTTCCTTTCTTGTTAACAAAATGTCTAGTTTAAACATATTTTTAGCAGCAAGAAAAACATACGAAGACACAAAATTCCGGGATGACCACGAATAAACGACCCACAGTTTTCGTGTTTTTTGGGCTTGAAGATTTCCCTGACTACCTGGACGAACATAAATAAACGACGACTCGAATTTCTCCCTAACCGCCGTCTGAATGTCTCCACACCAAACATCAGACGTGGAAATGCTTCTTCGCCACGTGTTTATCCAGAGCGAGCTTCGACGCGAAGCCTCTAGCGCAGTGCTCGCACGAGAACCCCAGATCCGTCTCCTTGGTGCGGTGCACTTTCACGTGGTGGTGATACTTCTGCGAGCGCGACTTGAACATCATGTGGCAAGTCGTGCACTCGTACATCTCCGCGCCCGGCCTCAGGTTGTGCACCTCGAGGAGATGTCGCTTCCTCAGCTCCCATGTCGCGAACCTCGGCAATGGCCTCTCTTTACAGTATGCGCACAAATACGGTAAGGGATGCTGCGTCTTGATATGGACATTCCTCTCTTCCAGCGTCTGGAACGTCGCTTTGCATCTGCGGCAGCTGTATTTGTTATCGTGAGGTATCTTGGCGTGGGCCCTTAGAGCCGCCTCGGTCATAAAACCATCGCCGCAAGTATCACACACGTAGTTCTGATAGTGCTCGACTGTGTGTTTGTTTAAGCCTTTGAAGTCCGAGAACCGGCTACCGCATAACGCGCAATGCCAGTTCGATCCGTCGTTCAGTTTGTACGGCATCACCCCAGACAGTTCCACGTCATCGTCTATCGGTTGTTTGTGGATGTTCTTCAAATGGGACACCAGATCGTCCAGCGAGTCGATGGCCATGAAACAGAGTTTGCATTTCAAATCCGTGAGGTCCAGTTTTAAGTATTCCTTGCGCAGTTTCCTGCTGAAAACACGCTTCACATCATAGTCGGCGTGACGCGACGCCATGTGAGCGCGGAGACCGTTTGGGTCGTGCGCCTGGACGCGGCAGAGCGAACAGTTAAAGTTCTGCGCCCACGTTCTGAACGGCCAAGCGGTGGAGCACTGCAAGATGATTTCCGTGTTATGCCTCTGCCTTAACGCCAGGCCGAATCGCGGTTTGTAGCCGGATTTCTCACAACGAAAGCCACGTTCGTGCTGCTTGAGGCCGTGGTAGGAGAGGAAGGTCGCGCTGCATTGCTCGCATGTGAATATCGTCGCGTGACTGCGCAAGTGTCCGTTCATTTCCGAGAAGCCTACGAACTCTTTCTTGCAGTACAAGCACAGCCATTCCCCGGCCTCGTTCTGGCGGTACGGCAACACGCCGAACGGTATTTCAAAATTGACGGCTTTTCCATGCTCGCGTAACAAATGCGTCATGAACGCCTCCACGCTGTCAGCGTCTTGCATGCACAGATTACATTTGAAGTTGCTTATATCAATTTTCAGGTCATCGACTACTTTATAGAAAGCGCTGTTGTAATCTACTCTCGCGTGTTTAGTTTTCACGTGCTCTCTCAGACTTTCAATAGTTTCGAATTCAATGTAGCAGTAGGAACATAGGATCCTATTGAACCGTGTCTTAAAAGGTATAGCGGTGGAATATTTGAGAACCATTACGGCGTTCTGTCGGAGGGGGTTCTGCTTAACGGATCGTTCGAACAACCTCATTTTTTGTTTTCTCTCTTTTTCTATGTCCCCTTCGCTATCCTTTGTTGGCCCTAAAAAAGAAAGAACCATATCATTATTGTTATTCCAATGCATCCCATCTCTATATTAAGCGTCTCTCTGTTACGTGTTATATGGTTATGGATACTCGAAGACAATATTTATATGTAAGCATTACAGAAGTAGAAGGGGTTTCAATAAAACGCATTAGACGTCGAAGTGTTTTTTCGCAACATGCTTATCCAAGAACAGTTGCGTGGTGAACGCTTTCGGGCAACTATGGCAAGGATAATTTAACTCCGTATCCTTCTTCAGCCTGTGAGTCCTTGCCATGTGATTGTACTTCCCCGAGCGAGTTTTGAAGGACTTCTGACAGGTCGTGCACTCGTATTTGTCGGCTCCAGTCTTATAGTTGTGGACTTCCATCAGATGTTTCTTCCTCAACTCCCAATTCGCGAATCGCGGCTTGTCCTTACAGTACACGCACATGTAGGGTGTGGAAGTATGTTGTGTTTTAACGTGCACATTCCGCTCGTCGAGAGTCGAGAACGTCGCAACGCATCGACTGCAATTATACTTGTTTTCGTGGGGCACCCTCGTGTGGGCGATCATAGCAGACTCCGTAATGAAACCTTCGCCGCAAGTATCGCAAACGTAATTCTGGAAATGCTCCGAGGTGTGCTTATTTAGGGAGACGAAATCCTTAAACTCGTTGGGGCACATCGTGCATTTCCATATCGATCCGTCGTTCAGTCTGAAAGGGAGTACACCCAGCTGGGCATCCGAGTTAATCGGCTGTTGGTGATCGTTCTTCAAATGGTACGTTAAATTTTCGAAATTCTCAATCGGCATGAAGCACAGTTTGCACTGCAGATCCGTTATATCGATCTTGAGGAACTCTTTGCCTAACTTTTTATAGAAGGCAGCTTGCACGTCATAATTCTCGTGTCTAGTAACCACATGCGCTCGAAGAGTGCTCGGATCGCTAGACTGAACCCTACAGAACACGCAACTGAAGTTGCTCTTCCACGTTCTGAACGGACAAGCCGTGGAGCACTGGAGAATGATCTCGGCGTTGGTTCGCGGCTTCAACACCCTCCCGTTCCGCGGTTTGTACGCAGTCCTAAAGCACTTCACTTGTCGCAAGTGATCCCTTAACGCGTGCTCCGAAATAAAAGTCGTGCCGCACTTATCGCAACTGAAGTTCATAAAATGCGTAGCTATGTGGCGCTTGAACTGGATGAACTCAACAAACGTCTTTTGACAGTACACGCAAACCCAGCACTCGACAGCGTCTTGCTTGTAAGGCAGAACACCAAACCGCGCGTTGAACCTAACGGGCTTATTGTGCTCTCTAGACAAATGACCCATCAAAGTATCGACATCCCTTATATCTTGCTGACATATATTACATTTCAAATCAGTTATGTCCACTTTTATTAGATTATCCTTCGCTCTATAGAAAACGTTTTTAAAGTCCGTGTCGACGTGGTCCGCTCGCATGTGATACCGCAAACTGGACAGGGTAGCGTATTCGTCGTGGCAAAACGCGCACAGTATCTGACTAAATCGCGTCTTAAACGGGTAGGCGGTGGAATGTCTGAGTATTAGTTCCGCGTTACGCCGCTGCGGCGTCTGATATACGAGAACGATTTTCTTTCTCTCAGTGTCATTCTCCCTACGCCCACGAATTTCCAATGTGGACCCTAAAAACAAAAAAGAAATTGGTCAATTTCACAACCAATATGCACCAGCCTACCGTTAAATATACAGCTACCGATTCAGGGTTTTCATTAAAACCACTCACGCAATACATTTCAAAAGTTTATTTTAAAATTGCCTAAACATAACAAAATGTCTGAATTTAGTTCGTCGTTTACATTTTTTTTTTTTTTTTGTGTTCGACCAATATCTGCAATCAGCCCCAGGGCTATGAGCAAATTTGTTGTTGGATGCCATATGTCGTGTAGAGGTCGATCCTCAGTAGAACCGTCACTCGTTTGAAAATGCCTTCCTTTATTGGTCAAGGTCAGTGATCCGTTTTCTTTTCAGACGCCTAGGACACTCATCAACAAGGAGTTTGTTTGCTAAAAGATTGGGATGGACCAGCAAGCGTGCTTTGTATCTTTGCGCTAGTCCTCGCACTTCCTCCTTTATAGTTAGTATTTGGAGGTTCGTGTGGAGTTCTTCATTTAGTGATGTACCACGGCGTGTTTGCGATTGAGCGTAGTATTATGTTCTGCATTCTTTGTAAGATATTCAGGCTAGAGTCGCATGTACTGCCCCATAGTTGTGCGCCATATGCCCAAATAGGCTTCAAGATCGATGTGTAAATTAACAGTTTATTATCAACTGATAGTTTCGAGTTTCTTCCCAACAGCCAGTGGAAAGTTTTGAATCTTATGTTTAGCTCTTCTCTTTCGTTTACATTTTAAATGCTATCTCTGGGTGATGAGACTTCATGTGCCCGGTGAGGCTGACTTTCTGAGCGAACTGCTTCTCGCAAATAAGGCATCCGAAACGTTTGTTTTCTCTATGGATCCATAGGTGCTGTTCCAGATTTTTCTTCCTGGAAAACGTCTTCGAGCACACGTCGCAACGAAACGGTTTCTCGCCCGTGTGGCCGAATCTGTGGTCCTCCATTTGGTTCTTGGTACTGAATTTGAGATCGCAACACGGACATTTGTAGCAGTTGTCGCTGTGAACTAAAGTGTAATGTTTGTAGAACGGTTTCCGACAACTGAACACTTGCTCGCAGTCCGGACAAGCATACGCCCTTTTCTCTCGTCCGTGCACTTCCGTGAGATGCTCTTGTTTCTTTTCCCATGAAAAGAAACGTTCCCCGCACGCCGTACAACAGAACGGCCAGCAGGATTTAGACATTTTAATATGCTCCTTCTTCATTTCCAGCGTCGGGAATTCAGTCCAACACTTCCTGCACGAATTACTTCCGGAGTGACTGCAACGAGTGTGGTACTTCAACGCCTCATTGGTCAAATACATGCGCCCGCACACATCACAAGTGTATTTCTGATAGTGGGAGGCCGTGTGTCGACAAAGTTTTATGAGCGAGGCGAATTTGCTATCGCAAAGAGCGCAGATCCATTTCTCGCCATTCAAACGGTATGGATGCATACCGATGTCGAAATCCGTATTGATTTGAGACATTCCGTGAACATCGCGAATGTGTGCGGCGATCTCTTTCAAACTATCGCATGGCGTGAAGCATATTCTACATTTGAGGTTCGTGAGGTCGACCTTTAAGTAATCCTTCCTTTTAGCACAGTGCGCGAACGCGGTGGATACTGTGAACGATTTGTGGTACTCGTCCATATGGCTCCGATAGTCGTTCGGATCCGAATACTCCTCATGGCAGTAGACGCAGAGCAAATCTTTGCCGCGACGTATTCTGAAGGGATACACGGTCGAGTATTGCAAGACTAATTCTGCGTTTTGTTTCGCCTTCTGTATGCTACTGACAGGTTCCGTGGCTAGAAAAGAAAAAAAATCCCGTTGACTTAACTCTTCTGGAACTCATTTGAGATGGTACGTATTTACATTTATGGATGAAATAAATGATGACGGTAATTTATTTAATTTAAGTATCAACGTATCCGTTACTAATAGAGGTCCCCAATAAGCAATTAACATCACAGCAATTTTCGAAATAAGAACTAAAGTCAAACTTAAAAAGACTGGGAATCTTTATGTACTTAATGCAGTTTTATAGCTCAAGGCAGGCCAGTCTCACTTATCACGTGACCGTCCCGGCTACAAGTAGAGTTTCGGACTACCATATTTGCCATATTTCAGATGGTTGCCGCTCGCGGGCTGAGTTGCACGCGCTAGTTCTGTACGGTCTATTTCGCGCCGTCTGACTACGGCAGCCCTAGTACATCGTAAGAGAGAAAGTTAGGCGATAGAAAGAGACCACAACATTGCGTTTGTTGCGTATCGATTTTGAGGGCGAGGCCAGGCGCTATTGCGAACTGAATTGCACTTTTTGTGTCAGCGCTAGAGTCGCTATTTCTTTAAATTTTCGTGCGGAGTGAACCTTCTGGTACTATTTAGTGTTCTGTGCCCAAGGACAGAAAACGATTTAAGATGGACCATTTGACGTATTCTCTGGGTGTTGCGACCTCAAGTGGCCAGTAAGGCTAACTTTCTGAGCGAACTGCTTATTACAAGCGACGCAAACGAAACGCTTATTGGCGCTGTGGATCCATATGTGCTGATACAAATTTTTCCTTCTCGAAAAGGTTTTCGAGCATATATCGCAACGGAACGGCTTGTTTCCGGTGTGACTGAACTTGTGTTCCTCCATTTGTTTTTGGGAAGTGAATTTGAGATGGCAACACGGGCACTTGACGCTGTTGTCGCTGTGGACTAGCGTGAAGTGGTTGTAGAAGGGCCGTCGAGATTTGAAAGTCAGATCACAGTCAGGACACTCGTACTGCTTTCTCTCCTCTCCATGTACCTCGGTGAGATGCGTCTGTCTCTTTTCCCCAGACACGAACCGCTCACCGCATGCAGTGCAACAGAACGGCCAGCAGGATTTAGACGTTTTAACATGCTCCCTCTTCATTTCCAGCGTCGGGAAATCGGTCCAACACTTCCTGCACACATTCCCACCTGAATGACTAGACCGTGTGTGGCATTTCAACGCCTGAGCAGTTAGATACGTGCGATTACAGATGCCGCAAGAATATTTGTGATAGTGGGAGGTGGTGTGCCTGCACAGTTGTATTAGCGAAGCGAATTTCTTGTCGCATACGGCGCAAATCCATTTCTCGTTATTCAAACGGTACGGATGCAAGCCGAGATCGAAATTCGTATTGATCTGCGAAATCGCGTGTGCGTCGCGAATGTGCGCGGCAATCTCTTCCAAGTTTTCACACGATGCGGAACATATCCTGCATTTAAGGTTAGTTAGGTCTACTTTTAAAGATTCTTTCCCACTCGAGCAGTGCGCGAACGCGGTTGTAACAGTCACCGTTTTGTGGCACTCGTCCACATGGTTACGGAAATGATTGGGGTCAGTGAATTCTTCGCGACAGTAGACGCAGAGTATATCTTTGGTGCGCAGTATTCGAAACGGATACAAGGTCGAGTATGCCAACAACAGTTCCGCGTTTTGTTTCGCCATCCGTAGGCTACTGAGCGGCTCCGTGGCTAGAAAAGAAAAAAATCCCTTGTTGACTTAAGTCTCCAGGAACGCAATGTACTAGCTATCTACAATAAGATGCATTGTTTATGGTTTATTTTGTCGAATTCAATGAAGTGTCTAATATGCCGTAATAAGCGCTACATAGTTTGGATGACGATGTAGTTGGAGAAGAATCAGAAGTGCATTAACATAATATAGTATTTAAACCTAACTTATAATCAAATTTCGATGTCTGATACAATAATTGTGGCTATCGCCTATAAACGCGGTGTGCTACAAAAATAAAAATTATAAGTTTTACTATATTGTGGTCAAGAATCAAGGTGGGGTTAGCTTTAGTATGAACTTATAGGTTTTCGAGTTTCCAAAATGCAAGAAAGAGAGGTTTTTTGTATCGCACTCAAATTTTAAATAATGTAACTGATATGTTATGGAATAAAAAAATGCATTAAAATATATGTAAATTGCAACATTCAGAATTGTCAATAGCATCATCAAAATTCGTACAAACATTATCTACCAGCGGCGAAGAGTCAATATAACACGATTCCTATCGGCTTCCCTTTAAAAAATTGGCATATAGCGCACCACTAGTGACATAAATGTAGGCCAAAGGTTCGAGACACTCGTCACTCATGCTAAATTATTTTTTTGTTAGTTATAAGCATTAATACTTGGTACAAGCCGCAAAATATCGGCTTTCGCAGATAGCTTTTTGCTTAGTATTTATCTCTTTCATTTCCGTCTCTAGTGTATAGCTCTGTCTCGCTCTACGGGTGACCAACAAGGAGCCACCAATTTAATCTGGCCCAGTAGCGAATACGAATTTGCAACTCTGACAGGTCAGACGAATTTGGCGCAATAAGCCGGTGGCGTCCGTGTTCCCTTTATTATACCTCCAAATTCAAAAGTGTATTATTTGTACTGTTTTAACAGATACATAGTACTATTTTGTATTTCGAAGGGTTATGGTTGTTTGTTGTTATTTGTTAATACATTTGTTTTTGTGAAGCTTCCATGTGTGTTTGATTTTTAAAGTTTTGTGTGGTTTTATTTTGATATATTGAATTGGGGCTAGTGATTAATAACTTATAAGTGTAAGTTCACGATAATTTAGTTTCAGTTTGATAAATCAACACCAGAAATGGCATTAATTCACATAGATTGTTGTCTAACAGATTTCTTGTTACGAAACGATAGTAACTTTTCTAAAAATGAGTTTTGAAAACAAAAAACATGTAGTTCAATTAGGCCGCGCTGTTCCAGGTATGATTATAGATTACAAAGAGGCTTTTTTCAAAGCCATAAAAAATTCCAAAATACGAAAGCTTTCTTTCAGTATATTATGAAGGTACTAAATAGGCGGGGAACAGCTGATGTTCTTTTTGGTAAGTACGTTTCCGGGTTCCCTTTTTCAGATTTTCACCCTTCGCCACTGTTATCTACTACGAATTACTATGCGTTTCCTATATTTATTTCACTATTTTAAAACCGGTGTTTTACGTCGGCTTTAGAATTACATTTGCTGCATGACTGATTCTGTGATCCTCCTTTTGTTTTTGGGAAGTGAATCCGAGTTGTCGCTGTGGACTAGCGTGAAGTGGTTGTAGAAGGGCCGTCGAGATTTGAAAGTCAGATCACAGTCTGGACACTCGTACTGCTTTCTCTCTTGTCCGTGTACCGTGGTGAGATGCATCTGTCTCTTTTCCCCCGACACGAAGCGCTCCCCGCAAGCGGTACAACAGAACGGCCAGCAGGATTTAGACATTTTGACATGCTCTCTTTTCATTTCCAGCGTCGGGAACTCAGTCCAACATTTCCTGCACACGTTACTGCCGGAATGGCTGCAACGGTTGTGGTGTTTTAACGCGTTCTCCGTCAAATACATGCGCCCGCAAACATCGCAAGTGTATCTCTGGTAGTGCGAGGTCGTGTGTCGACAGAGTTGGATGAGCGAGGCGAGTCTCTTATCGCAAAGAACGCAGATGCATTTATCGCTATCGAGACGGTACGGATGCATACCGATATCGAAATCTGTATCGATGGATACTTCGTGAGTGTCGCGGATATGTAACGCGATCTCCTCCAAATTTTCACACGGTTTCAAGCATATCCTGCATTTGAGGTTGGTGAGATCTACTTTCAAATAATCCTTGCCACTTCCGCAGTGCGCAAACGCGGTGGATACGGTGAACGTTTTGTGGTTATTGTCCATATGGCGTCTATAGTCTTTCGGGTCGGAGCACTCTTCGTGGCAGAAGACGCAAAGTATTATGTCTTTGCCGCGAATCCTGAAGGGATACGCGGTAGAGTATTGCAACACTAGCTCCGCGTTTCGCTTCGCCTTCTGTATGCCACTGAGCGGCTCCTTGGCTAGAAAAGAAGAAATCTCTTGTTGACTTAACAGCTCTTCTGGCACGTATGACGTAATGCTCTTCATTTTGTATTTACAATTAAAAGAAAGAATAAATTCACTTTCGTTGAATTCGTTGGAAGAATTGTGTATGGTGTTTAATGTGGGCGGGGTTCCTGCATATTGGACCACATAGATTCTTTTCAAGTAGCGGATTATAGCAAAACGTTTAATCTGTCCTGTTAAAGTATTATGTTCAATGAGTCTCGGACTGAAAGGGACTTATTAATACTGCTTATCGAATCTACTCGACTAAAAACGAACGAATTTCTAACAGACCAAAAGCCGCTTTTGAAATGACATTTAAAATATAACCTCTTATCTGTGGAACTAAAGCATTTTGTTGTGATATTAAAATGCACCTAGGTATCCCTTAAAATAAATAAAATTATAGTTTAGTATTGCTTCAAAACATCTACGAAATCCAATTCAATAAAATAACAGTTTAATCGTCGAGTTTACTCAACCTCATAAAATAAAAATACTTAGAAAATTAACCTAAATAAGGAAGACTCATACCTATAATACTGTATACACATTATCGAGATGTGTGTGAATAAAATAATAGTGGTATAGGTGATAATTGAATCATCATATTTTAATAATAGTGATATGATAATCATAAAAAATGCTTCGTCATCCATCCGAAAACAAGATCTTCAAGACAGACAGTGGTACCAATTCTGTCGTGCAAAATCTCTTAACTTTTGACGCGTCTAAAATTAGTCATATACTTTTCTAGACTTGTCACATTAATTTAGAGATTTTGCAAAACAGTATATTCTGTTTTGCAAATTCTGTTTTGCATCTACGGCAAGAAATGGCATCTAGCATCGGGAATACTCATAAATCGTAGCATACTAGACTAAGTTCCTTCAATAGTTTTGTATTTCGGGATGGTGCGCTTTCATATGCGACTTGTAACTGACGCGCTGGTTGAACTGTTTATTGCACAGGCTGCACTCGAAACGCTTGTAGTCACTGTGGATCCACATGTGCTGGGCTAGATTGGCCTTCCTCGGAAAGGACTTGGAGCAAACGCTGCAATCGAAGAGTTTTATCCCGGTGTGAACGACCGTATGCTGTTCTAGGTGTCTTTTGGTGCTGAACTTCCTCCCACACCAGGAGCAGACGAAGTTTACGCCAGCGTGCATAGTCGCAAAGTGGACTCTGTAAGAGTTCCTCGACGTGAAGATTTGATTGCACTCCGGGCAAGAATGCGTCCTCGTCGCTAATCCGTGCACGCTCGTCAAATGCTTCTGCTTGGCCGACCATTTCATGAACCTCTGTGCGCACTGGACGCATTGATACGGCCAGCATTTCGGAGAGTTCTCCACATGCTCGCGTTTAGCTTCTAAGGAGCTGAAAGTCTTCTTGCAACGTCTACAGATCCTCTCGTCCGGTATATGCGTGAACCTCATATGCTGCTGTAGAGAACCATTCGTCGTGTAGGACTTCCCGCATTCCGCACAAGTGAAGTTCTGGTAGTGCGTGGACATGTGTCTGCTCAGCTGGCGGAGGCAAGGAAAGTTCCTGTCGCAGATGCCGCACAAGAGTTTCTCGCCTTCGAATTTGAAGGGATGTATGCCCAAGTCGAAGTCGAAGTTGATTTTTCGGTCGTGGATGTCGTTCAAATGTTTGGCGGCATCCTCGATGTTTTTGAATGCCTCCCCGCAAGTTCTGCAGCGTAGGTCCGTGCAGTCGGTTTTGAGGTAGCCCTCGTATGGGCAGTGCGCGAACGCGGTCTCCACTTTGAACGTTTGGTGCTCCGCGTTCATATGCTGGCGGAACTGCGTAGATTCGGAGTACGATTCGCAGCAGTACACGCACATTAGTGACGTCTCCGGCAACCGGAAGGGGTAGGCGGTCGTATATGTCACCATGACCTCGGCATTCCGTCTGGCGTAGGATAACGGACGTATCGCGTCTAGAACAGACAGAAATGCCGTTGGTCAGTTTTCTGGTTAGCGGTTCTTCAGCAATACGTCTATTTATGTGCCGGGGTATTGTTAAGCTTTCTATTGTAGTTGTAGTTTAGTTACTTGAGCGCAGTTCTTCCTAAAATATGTCCATACAGTTGATGAAGTACGTGAGGCAGTCTAAGTAACTAAGTGACCTCATTCGACAGTCTTAAATGCTTCCTTTAAATTATTTGGACCTATGAAAATTTTCTGACAAAATATATTGAACCGATAGCAGGAATAAATTCGCCCATTTCAATAGTATTTAAGCATATTATGTTTAAAATGAATTCAAATTTAATTGCTATATTACCAGATTTTCAAAGAAATAAGGGTAACAGTAAAAATCAACGTATAGCTTAAAATTATTTATTTTGACACTAATTTCTGTAATAATTAATTTGTCCTGTACAATCGTCTTCATAATTATAAACTATGTAACGAAAACAACTCCGGAGCATATTTTAACATAACATTCATTTAAAATAAAACGACACATTGCCTATGACCTATATACGAGTCTAACAGATTTTGACATGTTACGCAAAATATATTGTAGAAATCCATTCCGATAGTACTAAAATTGATATTACGACCTTTAATAAAAATAAACCTATTCCATTATTAGAAATAACATGTTTTTATTGTTTCCATGAACCCTTTATATGAAAAGTAACGTTGAGCTCAAAGTTAAAAAATAAAAAATATATTACACAATAGTAAGAAAATATGTTTAAAAAAATGTGAAAGTGGTAACAAATAATTGTGATAAATAAAAAAATCATTGCAAAAGATAATCATGATAATAGTAAAAAAAATATGTGAAAATATCAAGCATCTTTTTAAAAAAATTACAGTACACCAAATGGTGATAATACTGTTTTTATTTACGTTTCTATGAATTTTATCGTGTAAAAAAAAGACAAAGATTGTGTCAATGGTCAATAGCTGCGATAATTACTAAAAAAAAATGTGATTGCAAAAAGTTTGTGGTGATGTTAAAAAAGAAATGCTCATAAATATGTTATGGGCATACGTAACAGGATTTACTTTGTGCGATTGATACTGATAATAACAGAAATACGATGATAGCAAAAGCTAACATCATCGAAAAAACTTTCAATGGAAGATGACTCGCATAACCGCTGCCTGGAAGGAAATTTCCCTTTTGTATCCACCGGTAAACCGTAATAATAAGATCTATTCGTCATTCTTCAAAACCGTAAGCACCATTTTGGCTTTACTGTTCTGCATTCCCTGGTCATCGTCCAAATCGGGATGGTAAGATTTCATATGAGTCTTCCAACTGACCCTTTGGTTGAACTGCTTCTTGCATGCCTGAAGGGAAATTTCCCTATTGTGTCCACAGTAAAAATGAGGTCTATTCGTCATTCTTCAAAACCGTAAGCACCATTTTGGCTTTACTGTTCTGCATTCCCTGGTAATCGTCCAAATCGGGATGGTAAGATTTCATATGAGTCTTCCAACTGACCCTTTGGTTGAACTGTTTATTGCAAAGCGTGCAGCTGAACCTCTTCAATTCACTGTGGATCCACATGTGCTGGACTAAGTTCTTCTTTCTCGGAAACGATTTCGAGCAAACTGGACAAGGGAACAACTTCTCCTTCGTGTGAATGACTCTATGGTTCTCCAGATTGCGTTTAGTGTCGAATTTCAGGCCGCAACAGGTGCACACGAAGTTATCGTCCGTGTGTAGTATTTTAAAGTGGACCCTATACTTTTTGCGGTCGGGGAAAACCTCGCCGCATTCCGGACAGACGTACGTCCTTTTCGGCGCGCCGTGGACTTCTGAGAGATGCGTCTGTTTAATCGTCCAACTGAGGAACCTCTCTCCGCAAATGTGGCACAAATGCGACCAGCATCTCTTCGAGCCGCTCAAGTGGTCTCTCTTCTCCGTTAGCGTGTTGAAGGTTTTCTTGCATTTCCTGCAAATCCTCTCCTGGCCGGTGTGGGAGTACGCTATGTGGTGTTTGAGCGTCGTTATGGTCGCGTACGATTTTCCGCAAGCTTCGCAGGTGTATTTTAAGAAGTGGGATTGCGTGTGCCGACTCAACTGTCGTAGGCACAGCGATTTGGAGTTGCATATCGCGCAGGCCAATCGGTCCTTCTCCAGTTTGAACGGTTGCATGCCAAGCTCGAAGGAGAGGTCCACAGGTTGGTCGTGCTTGTGGTACAGATGCTGGGCGACGTCGTCCAGCGACGCGAAGGGCTCGTGGCACAGCCGGCACTGCAGCTCCGTGCAGTCCACTTTGATGAAGCCCTCGTGGCAGTGCACGAACGCCATGCGCACGTTGAAGCTCTGGTGCTCCTCGCTCATGTGCTTCCTGTACATGGCGGGGTCATCGTAACTCTCGCCGCAGTACACACAAACCATGGAATCCTCGGGGAGCCTGAACGGGTACGCTGTTGTTAATTTCACGATTAACTCCGCATTGCGCCGCGCCATGTAATACGCATCACTTTTGTCTAGAACAAAAAGAAATGCCCTTGGTCATTCAGGTGATCGCTCCCAAACCAAACTATTTTAATGACTTAGTTCCTTTTCCAGCGGTGTTTGGTTGTTATTACTAATGGTTAGTTATGAATTATGATGAATTTTATATTCGTTAATCATTTTGTTTGATCGATTATTTAGTTATCATCTTCTTTCAATAAGGCTTCTTCCTGTAAGCCGACCTTGGCCGTGATTTACGTTTAAAATGTAGTATTTTTCTTAATAGTATTCATCATGTGCGTATGAAAATAGTTAGCATTACCAAAATCAAGACTTTTTCTAGTTTTTAGTATGTCGACGAAAAAGAGAAGAAAAATATAGAAGTAATATGATTATGTTACTCTAATACTGTCAATAAATTAATGGTTCTTGAGAGTTCAATGATTTGTTTTGACGCATTAAACAAGACCACGCTATATCGAAGAACCTAGCAATCTCACTTGGCCTAGATACGAAACTGTCATTTTTCTCAAACAGCAGTTTATGTTACGCTTAATGGTATTTCATCAAATCTGTCTCGATCATTGACGTCCAATAAAGGGTTCTGGGAACTGCCGGCGGCGTGGTCAGGTCAGAAGTTGACCAGTTCCGGGTGGTAGTGTTTCATGTGGGTCTTCCAGCTCACGCGCTGGTTGAACTGCCTGTTGCACATTTTACACTCGAAACGCTTGAACTCGCTGTGGACCCAGCTGTGTTGCGACAGATTCTTCTTCCTCGAAAACGTTTTCGAGCAGACCGGGCACGGGAACGACTTCTCTTTCGTGTGTATCACTATGTGGTCGGCGAGGTTGCGTTTTGTGTCAAACTTGAGCTCGCAGAAGGAGCAAGAGTACGTATCGTTGGTGTGGGACAGGATGAAGTGCGCTTTGTAGTGGTGCCACTTGTCGAAGACCTGGCCGCAATCAGGGCACGTGTGGGTGCGCGGCGTCTGGTTATGCGTCTCCCGCATGTGGTCGCTCTTGATGCGTCGCGTGAGAAACCGCTGGCCGCACTGGGGGCAGCAAAACGGCCAGCACTTGGGGGAGTCGACGACGTGCTTGCGCCGCTCCTGGATGGATATGAAGGACCTCTTGCACTTGATGCAGATCTTGTAGTCGCTGTGCGCGTACTGCAGGTGGCGCTGCAGGTTCTCCTTGTTGATGTAGGACTTGCCGCACGTCTCGCACGTGTACTTGTGGTAGTGGCAGCTGGTGTGGCGGCTGAGCTCGCGCAGGCTGGGCAGCTTGATGCCGCAGAGGGCGCACACCCACTTCTCGGGGCCCAGCTTGAACATCTGCATGCCGACCTCGACGTCGAGGTTCACGTCCTTGCCGTGGTCCTCGGCGATGTGGCGGGCGATGTCTGGTATGTTGTCGTAGGGCTGATCGCAGACGCGGCACGTCAGCTCGCTGCAGTCGACCTTGAGGAACTCCGTGTAGTTGTTTGGCGTGTGCGCGAACGCCGTGTCCACGTTGAAGGCCCTGTGCTCGTCGCGCATGTGCTGCCGGTACGCGGCCGGGTCCTCGACCTGCTCGCAGCAGTACACGCAAACCATCGTATTACTGGGGATCCTGAACGGGTACATTGTCGTGTATTTCAAAACTACCTTAGCGTTGTGACGCGCCGTGATTAACCAATCCACAACTAGAACAAAGAGAAATAAAACCTCCTTTCACTAAATGTCACTTTCAGATGCTTAATATTCGTATAGAGCTTGGCAGCCTCACTGGTATAGGGTCAAGGAGAGTTTAATTTTCAAGATGTAATAAAGGTTTTATTATTTCAAATCTTAGAGAAACGCAGCTAAAAGCCTAATTTCTTGATTAAACAAAGAGAATACTGAAAATAGACAGTTTTTTAGCAGAAAAATTGAGCATTTTTGCGATGCGATGGTTTGGTGCGACAGTAAATACGCTTATCAAAAATGCATGTTTTTCTTTCCTTATTTTTACTTAACCTTTAATTCGGTAAGTAATATAAATAAAGGCCTACAGTTGAGAAAAATAATGGTTTAGTATAGACTTAAACATGTAAGACGTGTTTGTACAATGTACGTTAAACAGGTAAAAAAAAATGTAAAATCTTATTTCCCCTAACATTCGCCTTTAAACCAAACCGTTAGGCACGTTGCGCTATACGATCCAATTTGTGCGCAACAATCATAATTAAACTAATTAACTATTAATCAAAACGAAGTTTTGATGTTTTATTTGTTCATGACAAATCAAGAGCCACTGAGAGAGATTTTTTCATGATGTCAATGTGATGTTTATCAGTATCAACTATCAGTTAAATAAATTTGGCAATCATAAGTACCAGAGCAACATAAGTCCATAAGAAGTGATTTAAAAGAGATCACGCGGTGTAGCTGACGTGCGTGGACAAGTGTCGTTTGTACCGCGACCGACATATGAACTTCATCCCGCAGTGCTTGCAAACCACGCAGTCCTTGGAGTGTTTCAGCTTGAAGTGCTGGTAGTACGCGCTGCCTTTGCTGAAGGTGATATTGCAGTCGGCACAGCGGTCGATGCGTTTGCTCTGACCGTGTTCGGTTTCCATGTGGCGCTTCCGGATCTTCCAGTCGTGGAATCTCTCCGGGCACTTGGAGCAGCAGTACGGCATGCAAGACTTCTCGGTGCGTCTGTGTTTCTCCTTGGCCTCCATATTCGGGAAGACCTTGCCGCACCGCCGACAGGACACCTTGTACTCCTGGTGCTTGGAACGCACGTGCCGTAACAGGCCTGTGGTGGCGACGTAGCTCTTGCCGCAGAAATGGCAGACGTAGCTGAGGAAATGGGTGATCGTGTGCCGGTTCAGATGGAATAGAGACGGACAGCTCTTGCTGCATACGACGCAATTGAAGACATCCTTGCGAAGGACGTACGGCATTACTCCGAGCCTCGCGTTCAGATCTATCGCTCGACCATGGATGTGCTTCAGATGTTCGGCTATGCTTTCAAGGGTTTCAAAACGGTGCGTGCAAAGCCTGCAGGTGAGGTTCGAGAGGTCTGCCTTAATGAACTCTAGCTTGGGCAGGTTGTAGAACGCGACCTGCTCGTTGAAGCTCGCGTGCTCCGCGTCCATGTGGGCCCTGAACTGGTCGGGGTCTTCGTACAGTTCCTGGCAGTACACGCAGACTATGCACTTATCGTTCACCCGGAAGGGGTAGGCGGTCGTACATTTAATGATCGTACCGGCGTTTTCCCGCGCTGGGTCGGTCCATTCCTCTAGAACAGAAAAAGGACCGCTATACCGACTGCACGAGATTCCATACTTGTTGTGTCCTGTATTCGATTACGTTCTTTGTGTCTTCCCAACGTATTTTCTTTAAACGGCGCTATCGATTTATTTATCCACTTACATACTTTAGTTTTAAAACCAGTAATGGCCTTCCGTTTTCTTAATCCCTCAATATTATAAGGACAATCGTTTGTGTTATAAAAATTAACAAAAAATTGCTTTTTGCATGACCTAGATTCATAGGTAGAAATGAGAATAGTCCAACGCGCGAAGATTTCAGTCCAATCTCATACGGCTAAGATGAATAATAATTGGGCTTGTAAAGACGCATATCAAAAAATATGTCACATAAGTTGTTAGAAGATCATTTGGCAAATCGTTATAAGAATCGTACGAAATACGAATGCAAGTAGTTAAAGTAGTAGTTATAATAAAGTATATCTTCGCTGAAAATTGTTATCCACGTAGTAAGGCAATTTAAAATCAAATGATACCAGTTCAAACGCTTAAATTAACGGAAAACTACCAATCGAAATTAATTTGCGAACAAATGAACGAATAAAAGCAGTTTAGAATAATTTCGATTAGTAATTGGCTCGTGATAATAATACTAAAAATGATTAGAATTTTATGGACGAAAAGCATATTGTCGAGTCACCAAATTCAACATTACAATAAACTGAATTTGGTATACCTCCTGAATCTTGAATTATGTCAACGTGGTTTGTTAATCAACACAATTTTTTGTACCACCGTGGGGCGTGAATACAACCTTCCACCAATATTGCTTTCAGATAATTTCGTCCATCAAATCCACTCATTAAAGGTCAAAGCTTGGAAACGTCTCTCGCATTTCATTATGAAATCACAGATCAAATATCAACAAATAAAAATATATGATCACACTATAACTTACTTACCTTACGCTAAACGTTGGATCGTTTTGATGAAAACTTAGCAGTAAGTAATGCAAAATAATTTCTGTACGGCCAAGAGAAAATTGCAATAATACAGAAACGCCGCTCCATATATTTAATTATCATTAAAATTAATAAAAAAAAATAAAACCCAACCTAGTAGGCTGAGATGTCGGTTATCATAGTTTGGTGATTACAGAAAACAAAACCCGGCTGACTTTGTTGTAAGCTTCTTCTCAGTGCAGGGCGCGTGCCGCGTTTGAACCCCCGTAAACTTAGTTTTAAGTCGACTTGTAGTTATCATCATACATATGTGAAAAATATCATATTGACGTTTTGAGAGCCTGTACGTTAGGCCTATGTGACATAAAGATATTTTGAGTCCTTTTACCTTATAAATAAATTGCTATGATAAATGCCAACTGGGATTCTTATTTTGTTGTTGCTAGATTGAAGTCCTACATAGGAATTTAATGATAATTAAATTTATGGAAACTGACGGTGAAAATATATACTAACGGGATTTCGAGAAATAAAAGGCATAATCAGTAGTTGACTTGTTTATTAAAAATAGGATTTATGTTAAGTAGAAATAATCCTTCAACTCCAGAATATCTTCTTAAATCAACCACCATGATTTGCTTAAACTCTAGAGTGGTTCGGTCGATTTTGATGAAAACAATTGTGGGTATTTGATTAGGTCTAGCACGACGGACATAAAGCCTCCCACACACAGGCGCGTTATTATCGCGCGATAATATCGCAAGCGTTATTGCGATATCTGTTTTCAGTACATTTTGTATTAGGATGGTCATGTAGTCACACACTGCTGCGATAATAACGCCGCAATGGAAGTATATCGCGCGATAATATCGCAAGCGTTATTGCGATATCTGTTTTCAGTACATTTTGTATTAGGATGATCAAGTAGTTACACACTGCTGCGATAATATCGCAAGTGTTATTGCGATATTGCGTCCCGATTCCTTGCACACAGCTGCGTTTTACGCGCCTGTGTGGGGGAGGCTTAATTTCTTCACGGGGAAAAGCTAAAATATTTCCGCCTCCTGATAATATCCCTTGTTGATAAAACGAATGAACGACTTCACCTTATCCCTTTAGCGGTGCCGGTGAAGAAAAAATTTTTATCCATGATCCAATGCGCGTGGGCTGTGGTTTAGAGTGCAGAAAATAGCTGACACTACAGATACACTCCTTGAATTCTTGTATATGTAGCTTTTCACATTTTTCTAAAACTTTCAAAGAATTTGCCTAGTCCTTTATTTGCCTCTTAAAATACATTCCTGATACTTGCTCTTCTTGGCCATCCCTCTATTTTGCCCTCTTTATTTGCGGAAACTGGATTTCCGCAAAGTAACGTCGCTTCTATTCAATATTTGGTCCTCTTTGTAATATTTGTAAATAACCATAGGCAAAGATCTATTCTTTGGAACTTCTGTGACGTTCAATAACGTAGTTTTGTCTGCCATTCGTGCGTCATTTGTCAAACTTAATTCCCTCCATTTGACACAAAAAGCTGTTTGATTTGTGTATTGTGGCTTCGGCATAAAATTTCAAACTTATTCAGCAGTTATTTTAGGTTATTTTTGAGGCATATTTTCCGATATTATAGTACTGTATACAAAATCACAATATAACAATACGGAGGATTACTTTGTGACGAAGAACCGGTCAAGAAAAGGTTCTTAGTTTATTCGTATTCTTCTCAGCAAATCGTTTCAATTGATTTCCATCTCATGGGAGTGCACAAAGTCTAGTCCGACATCTTGGGCCAACTGCCATATTGGATTTAGAATAACGTCAATAACGATGCACTGTCATCCAAAATAAACGTTTATGTACATAAAATGAAACTGCTTTCAATTTTTTTTTGTTAGTTTTGACCCGATAGTACATAAAATTGCACGTTAAAGTCACGAATCTCAGTGATTTAACACACGAAATACATGCAATGTTTACATTATCGAACGCCTGTTAGTTAATCAAGAAACCCCTGAGTAGAGGCAAAAAAGTACTCTAATACTGCAGGTTTACATTTATAAAGAAAAATCTTTATAAAAATACTGAACTTATAAATACGAGACGTTTCCTAGCTTACAAGTTATAACTACTAAACACCATGCATTTTGTTATAATATTGTCAGCTTTTGTGCTATGCAAGTTTGAATGTGAAAATATATTATGAAAAATTCCAATGGGACATTAACAAAAATTGAGTGTGGTTTGATTGTAATTATACATCGTAGACTTATGGCAATGAATTTTTCGAGCCTAACTTTTATGTGTCTTAAAACTTTGGCAAAAAATACACACTTCACTTCATAATGTTTCCCGATAGCTCTTAAATCTGGGAAACTTCAAAAAATCTTTTCGTGAATGGGAATTCACCGCAAGAAGAGTCTAACACCAGTAAGACTGAATACGGAGTCCTGCTCTCTCCGGTCAAGTCGGAGCTGCGTTTCTGTCGAATTATTTATGAGAGCACTTTTTTACTGATGAATGGCTAATTTCGATGGGCAATAGTAACATCGTTCATATTCCTTATCCATATACTCGTTCGCCATAAATATTAGCTATACACATAAACCAGAAAAGGGGTTTATTTGTTGCTTTATTATTTAGTACTTAAATAAACAAATCCACAGTTCTAGGACTGAACCGAGCCGGACGAAATTTGATACAACAAAATTCAAAACGATTTCTACAGAAATCTTTTAACTGACAAATAACGTCTAAGTCCTGTTTTTAATAAAATGAGATGCTTTGCAATTTTGCACATGTTTTTTTTATTCTAAATGTATTTGAGTTTTGTTTGCTCAAACTCGCCGCAACTAATGAACCAATTTGGATGAAATTTTGAATGTAGATATCTTAGAGCTTTAATTTAAAAACTCAGGCTGCAAATCATAATTTTAAAACTACCCACCTACTCAAAAACCTATAAAAAATCTGTACGTGTGTAAAAATGTAGTGTATGTATGTGTACGAAAGCAACAGCAAAAAAACTGACCATATATTGTCGATAAAGAGTATTGCTGTGAATTATATCGATTAAAGCACGAAAATGGAATAGATCTTAGCATGAAATAACTATAAATGTACTTTATATAATATTATTTTCTCAATGCAAATAATCTACAATTAGGACGCATTTTTGAGATAGAACAGTCTTAGGAGCCCCCTTAATTTTTTCAAGAAATTCGACCCGGATTTCCAGATTTATATAGAGAATTCTTACAAACATTTAAAAACTGCATTGTAAATAATACTTTTTATCCGCTCTTTTACTAGTTAGCTTTGTAAACACAACTTCGGAATTAAAAGGACAACACGATATTTATAATTTTTTTTTTTTATAGATGAGGACACATAGCCCCAAATTAAGCGATAGCTTGTGTTATGGGTAACCGATAAATACTTATAAAAAATCCAGACACTAGAAAACATTCATGCTCATCACACAAACATTTCCCCGTAGTGGGAATCGAACCCACGACCTCCGACGCAGACGGCAGGGTCGCAACCGCTACGCCATACGGTCGTCATCTAATTAGGCTAACCTTGCCGACGATATAACGTTATATTAAATTCTTTGTTACCAAACTCCTCCAAAACGGCTCGACCGATTGTTATGAAATTTTCAGTGTATGATCACTGGGTCCGAGAGTAGTTTGTTATATATTTTTACACGACTGCCCATAAAAGGAGTGTAATGTTTTTAGGGTTCATGTATGTATGTGAGTTTCTTTATTCCATCATAACTTCTGAACGGCCGAAGAGATTTGGACATAAATGAGGTATCGTTAGAATCCCTACAGCATTCCGAGTAACATGGGCTATATTTCTTTGGAAAAAGTAGTTTTACCATAGGGCAGTCGTTGTGTTTGACGTGATAACGTTTTATAAATTGATGAACACCAGCAACACGCATGAAAAATAGTAACGTTCCGCGTAACGTTCCACCTGAGCCTGTGCGTGCAAGCGAGAGCGCGCAACAAGCGATAGAGAGATAGAGATTATGACATTATCACGTAAATCTATCGTCTGTAAACCGACTTTACAGACATCCAATTTGTTTTTAATTTTCTAATTGTTCACTTGTTTGTATCCCTAATGGCAAAACAACGTTTGCCGGGCTAGTAACGATATAAGACGCCTTGGTGTCATAAAAAATAGAATCCTAACAGCATCCCGAGTAACATAGGCTATATTTTTGTGGAAAAAGTAGTTTTTTTTTAATTTTCTAATTGTTCACTTGTTTATATCCCTAATGGCATAACAACGTTTGCCGAGCTAGTGACGATATAAGACGCCTTGGTGTCATAAAAAATAGAATCCTAACAGCATCCCGAGTAACATCGGCTAGATTTTTTTGGAAAAAGTAGTTTTACCATAGGGCAGTCGGGTTTTTTAATTTTCTAATCGTTCACTTGTTTATATCCCTAATGGCAGAACAAGGCTTGCCGGGCTAGTAACGATATAAGACGCCTTGGTGTCATAATTAAAAAAAATAGTTCACAGCAATTCCCTTCACAGACGTGGATACAAGAAAAACTAGATGCCTACCTTTCTTCTTGGGCTTGGGCTCGGGTTCTGGTTTCTGTCTGCTGCTGCTCGCCGTCTGCTTGGTCTTGGCCTTCTTCGACGAGTGCGACTTGATCTTCGACGAGGACTTCCTCTTCCCGACGACCTTCGCGCCGTCGAGCAACTCCATTACGTCGACGGTCTCCTTTTTGGGTATTTTGCTCGCTAGTTTCGTTAGAGGCTGATCGTCGACTGGAATGGAAATGATATGTTAGTGTTAGGTTGCAGACCTCCCTGGCGCAGTGGCGGCGCGCTCGGGTTCGAGTGGGAGGTCGCGGGTTCGATTCCCGCCACGGGCCACTTTGAAATTTTATAATTTCTAAATTGGCTCAGGTCTGGTCTGGTGGGAGGCCTCGGCCGTGGCTAGTTACCGCCTACCAACACAGACGCACCGCCAAGCGATTTAGCGTTCCGGTGCAATGCTGTGTAGAAACCGTTGGGGGTAAATTTACTTACCCGTCCAAGTTAGTACGATAACATCTTAGGCTGCATCATCACTTACCATCAGGTGAGAACAAGTACTAACTTCTATCGAATAAAAAAAATAAAAAAAAAGACTAACTGCTATGAGTTATGACCATGTTAGTTTTCTTGAGGAATAGAATTCGAAATGAGATCCTCAGGAGAACCACTGACATAGCCCTGGAGGGCAATAGGGAAATTTCCCTCCAGGCAGGCGTTATGCCAGGGGACCGCTTGTGATCCGAGCGTGTGACGTCAGAACTTGTATTTAAAGAACGCTCGTCGGAAACTCCGTCAGCGTGTGCTATTGCGCTAGTTACGCCATCTATCGTCAGCTATCGAAGACCGCTACAACCCGAACCATTGGTGCAGCGGCACCGCGCCGACCACACTTGCGCCGCCAGCCAATCCGCCAATAGAACGAGGCCAGGCGGCGAGGACTGGCAGAAAGAAGAGGAACAAGAGAGCGAATCGTCCCCTTCACGCCGAACCAGCCGCGGCTTCAACACCTCACCCCGGAACAACAACAACAGCAACCCAGCCACCACCCGTTATACCTACCAATGGGTCCGTTGATACACCTATTAGTGTACCTGCCAACGTACCCGTACAGATGCCTGTCCAAGCACCTACCCAGGCAACTTCTCGCGCGTGTGCTCAGGCAATTACACATCTGCCTGCTCACGTGACCGTAAGTGCGCCTGCCCAGGAGATTGCCTCCGCACAAATATCCGCTCAAATGGATATCGATGTGCCCGCCCGTACGTCAGATAGTACGCCCGTTCGTACGCCCGCTCGTGCGCTCACCAGGGAACCCGCCCAGCAACCAACGCAACGACCAACCCAACAATACCCGATCTCATCGCAGCACCCAACCCAGCCGACTACATCTTCCACTGCATCTGCCCATGCCAACCAGGGGGAAGGGCAGAACAACCCGGACATTATGTCCCTAGTCCGGGTTGTATTGGAGGCCGTGATGGCCGGCCTTGCGGCGTTCCTGCAGGGTCAGGGGGCACTGCCAGCGATCGCAGCCGGGATGGCTGTGCTCGCGCGCGCTCTCAACTAAGAGTGCTATACTGGAACCCTGGCGGCATCAGAGGACACATCCGAGAGCTGACCGCCCTCGCCCAGTCGCAGGATGTCCATGTTATCCTCCTGGGCGAGACAAAGCTCACGGATAGTGTGGAGCTCCGAGTCCCCAACTACTTCGTGTACCGGCGCGACGAGGTCTCGCCCAGGGGCTACGCCTACAGAGGCACGGCCGCCCTGGTGCGGCGAGACCTAGTGCACGAAGAGCTGGATCATGCACCATTTACATCCCTGCGAACGCAAGGCGTCCGTGTTCAAGCGGGCGATAAGGAACTCAAAATATTTGCCGCCTACAAACCACCGAACTGTGACTTCTACGGTACCGATGTCCAGCAACTCTTCGAGTGGAAAGGTCCTACACTAGTCGTTGGTGACCTCAACGCGAAACATCAAGCCTGGGGTTCGCGTATCAACACTACGACCGGAAGACAATTACTCGAGGACAGCGAGCGCTACGGTTATGGGATATTAGGCCCGGGCGCTCCAACCAATGTTCCGTCCAATCCCCGTTTCCAGCCCGACGTCTTGGACATCGTCCTGCACTACCGGATTGACCACCCCATCAATGTCGAGGTTTTATATGACCTCGACACTGAACACCTGCCTATCCTGGTCACGCTGAACCTCCAGCGCGACTTCACCATACCGCGTCCTCCTAGAACCCGAACTAACTGGGAGAAATACGCAATCGCGCTGTCGGAACTTGAGCTCGCAGGACCCATCTCCACTCCGGCCGACGTAGATAGAACAGTATGCAACATCACAGCGGCCATCAAACACGCAAAAACAGACGCCACGACCGTTCATCCACACGCTAGCCGAAAGGATCTGTTACCAAGTTCGCTCCGAAACATGCTTGAGAGAAAACGCGCTCTCCGCAAGCTTTGGGCGCGCTCTCGTTGTCCGAGGGTCAAGCGTGACCTCAACCGACTTGCACAGGAAGTGTCGCAAGCACTGGACGTCCGCAATGATCAAGACTGGGAGCGGACCATCGACGAGGCGTCCGAGTCCGAAACAACGCTATACCACCTATGCAAGGCACTAACTGGGACGACCACACCCGTCTACCCTCTGCTAGACAGCGATGGTAGGCGAAGATACTCCGCCAAGGATCGTGCAGAGATAATGGCGGAGTATATGCAGGGACAATTCACACCCAATCCGCCGGCCACTGATGACACGACGCACGGACACCACGCGGCGATTCACCAGCAGGTGGATAAGTTCCTGTCGGCCCCAACCCCTCCGCTCCGGGGTGAAGACTTTATCTCCCCGTCTGAGCTGAGGAAGGCCGTCTTCCGACTTCCTAGACGGAAGGCGCCAGGCCCCGATGGGATTACCATTGCTGCATTACAGCAGCTACCACGGAGAGGTCTCGTCGCACTGACGAGATTATTCAACGGTATACTCCGCACCGGCTATTTCCCGGAGGCTTGGAAACAGGGGAAGGTGATAACCATCCCCAAGCCGGGAAAGGACCGACGTCTGCCAGGTAGCTACCGCCCCATCACTCTCTTGCCGCACCTCGCGAAGCTGTTTGAGCGTCTGTTGCTGCGAAGGCTCGCACCCCACATCCAACTGCGCGACGAGCAGTTCGGGTTCCGCAGCAATCACTCAACGACGCTCCAGCTGGCAAGGGGCCTCCACCATATTGCCAGTGAGAAAAACAGGGGCCACTGCACCGTCGGGGTCTTCCTCGACATCGAGAAGGCCTTCGACCGTGTTTGGCACACTGGACTCCTGGCGAAACTCTTGCCCACCACCCTACCACCCGCGATGGTGCGGCTGGTAGCCTCTTTCCTGGACGGTCGGTCCTTTTATGTCTCCGTGGAGGGCGCCATCTCCCAGCCACGCCCCATACGTGCTGGAGTACCGCAAGGCAGCTGCTTGTCTCCGTGTCTGTACGCCGTGTACACGGATGACATCCCTACACTCGCCGGACACCTTCGCGAGGGAGAGGATGATGTGCTGCTGTCGTTGTATGCAGACGACAGCGCTTACTTCGGTGTGCTACTTGGGGTGCCGCATCGACCAAAGCCTGAACATGATTCCCACGGTCAACCATGCCGTGGACCATGCAAAGGCTGCCACGTCGATGCTGTTCCAAGTCCTGACCTCAAGATTAACTCCGAAGACCAAGCTCCGTATCTATGGAGCCTATATCCGTTCCCGCCTGACGTACGCGGCGCCCGCATGGTACGCCCTATGTTCGGCCACTCAGAAGCACCGGCTGCAGGTACAACAAAATAAGTGTCTGCGCCTGATCGTGGGAGCCCCGAGGTACGTCAGGAATGACGTTATCCATCGGGACACCAGGACGCCCACCGTGGAGGAGTTTGTCCGTAGTCTCGCGCAACGCCTGTTCGCTCGCGCGGATAACGGGCCATGTGCGCATCTCCACGGGATAGCACCATTACTCGACCGACCACCTCGAGGGCGTCCGCTACCTCGCGAACTCCTGCGGTCACCGTCCCCTGTGCGATTGCGTGCGGGAAGTGATGAAGACGACGAAGATGACGCGAGGTTCTACACCGGACACAACCTTCACCTCCCTTCAGTAGAACTCAATAATGACGCTGGCAGGATACCTACAACACAACTCCACCCTCAGGCCACAAGCCAAGATGGCGAGGCCTTAGCCCCTAACTAGGAGGCTTAAAGATCGACACCGAGGGCGCGCAGCGCCCTCGCGACATATCGCCCGGGTAGGGAGGTTTACCTCGAGGCCCGTACCCCCGGAGGGATATCACTCCCGACGGAGAAGACCACGCTGCTGCTGGTGCAGCGGCAGTGGGCAGATCACGCGTGTCGTAGGGGCCATCGGGCCGGTTGAGCCGAAAAGTCCTGGAGAGGAGACCACGTACCAGCAAGCGTAGCATCGAAGACATGGCGCGAGTGGCGGGAAGCGGCTGGATGAATAAGGCTGAGGAAAGGGTGTGGTGGCGCTCGCTTGGGAAGGCCTATGTTTAACAGTGGACGTCCGCAGGCTGAGATGATGATGATGATGCTGAGGCAGCTGACTAAGGGCACAGAATACTAAATAGTCCCAGAAGGTCCACTCCGCACGATTATTTAAAGAAAAAGCGACTCTAGCGCTGACACAAAAAGTGCAATTCAGTTCGTAATAGCGCCTGGCCCCGCCCTCAAAATCGACACGCAACAAACGCAATGTTGTGGTCTCTTTCTATCGCCTAACTTTATCTCTTACGACGTACTAGGGCTGCCGTAGTCAGACGGCGCGTAAAATAGACCGTACAGAACTAGCACGTGCAACTCGGCCCGCGAGCGGCAACCATCTGAAATATTGAGGTCCGGACCCGTACTAGTAGCCGGGACGGCCACGGGATAAGTGAGACTGGCCTGCTAAGGGTCAATTCACGCCGCGGCGGAATGGAATGGAACTGCCACTTTCGTTGGAATGCTCGAGTATTCCAGCGAATTGTTTCGTAAACGCTTAGTATCACAATTCACACTACTGTGACCGACCCAACCGACTCCCCGTTCGCGCCGCTCCCCGCGGATTGCACAGATGGGGCAGACAGTAGCTAGGGGAATTGTCGAGAATGCGCGAGGATTCCTCGGAAGAAGCGAAACCTTTTTTTGCTCTTATTTAATTTCTATGTTAAACAATTGACATAAAGTTCATTAGTTATGTACTATTTTGTTGCAAAAAGCCGCTTCCATTCCATTCCGTGGCGGTGTAAATTGACCCTTATGGACAAGAGGTAGTACAAGTCAAATAACCCTGTGATGATGCCCACAGGATGACAAAAGAGGCCGAAGGACACCAGTGTCTCAATGGGAAGATGAGATAAAATAATACCGGCCAAGTGCGAGTTAAATTCGCGCACAGGGGGTTCCATACTAGAAAAGAATGTACTCACGGTCGTCGTAGTCATCGTCGTCGGCGAAGTCGGGCGCGTCGTCAAAATCGTCGTCGCTGGCTCCCTTCTCCTCCTTCACCATTTCCACCTTCACCTCCTTCTCCAAGTCTAAGCTCACTGCAAATTACAAAAATTGGTCAAGTGCGTGCAATTGTTTTAAAGGAAACTAAACACCTCTCATCTCACAGGGTTGTGTTGTTTATGCTTATGTATAAGCTTCATAAAATAATACTTTAGAATTTGATAAAAATAATGATGTACACTGAAAAAAATTATAAAACTCAACAAAGATTTAAGTTACAGGCATTTGGAGTGATTATGAAACCCAACAAAGATTTACAAAGTTACAGGCATCCTAATTTTGGAGTGGGAGGGTCTTCTATCCCTTTATTGCATAACAAAAATTTGTATGAAGCCTCACAAATCTACTATGGCATTAGTTAGGTGTGATGTCACAATTCAATGTCCCTATCTCTGTCTTATCAGAAAAAATTAAATGTTTATACTTTGTTATTTGATAAATTTCATTCGTTTTTTCAGTTTACATCATAATTTTTATCCTAGTTTTTAATGAAGGAATCGCCATGACACCAGTGCATCATCACGAGATGGTTGACTCTTCTTCTTTATTCGTTTATTGGCTTGTAGTTGTACCAACTGGGTACAATTCATTCGCCAGTGCCACGTGGATTGGAGGAGACAAGTTTGAGGATAATTCAACTTTTAATTGTGAAAGTTTATAAGTGACTGATTTTTTTTGTTAATTAAAAGTTTTATAAGCAACCTGTACCTGGTATTTCGTTCAACGCGGTGGCGGGGTCCAGACATTGCACGAAGGTCTTCTCGCACTCCTGGACCTGGCGCTTGAAGTCGGAAGCGTCACGCAGCCGAGCGATGCAGGCCTCACAGATGAGCCGGCTCTGGCTGTTGGGGCCTCCAGACTTGGAGTATGATATCTGTAAAGAGGGCTTAGGTGAAATTCTAGTTAGACAGATGATTTTTATGATCATTATGACCATTTTTAGGGTTCCATACAAAAATGGTAAAAACCATTTTGGTGGTTAACTCTGTCCATCTGTATGCCAGACTCGATTATTTTAGTCTACTAGCTGACACGGGAAACGTTGTTCTGCCATTAGGGATATAAAAAATAGCTTACGACTTACCACGTAAGGACTACTCCAGTTTAGAATAAAGAAATAATTTTTATCTACTTCAAAAGTAGTGTTATACCAAAATGCGTAAACAAACGTATTCATCACATCGTAATCGTAAACAAATTCTGCCTGCTGATTGGCAGAATCTTTACAATAGAGATGAACACGTTTTTCTAGACAATCGCCCGGCAGAACTATGGCAATTTTAAAATAAAAAATTTAAAAAACAAAAAAAAATTTGAAATTATAAAATTCTAAT
Source organism: Coenonympha arcania (assembly GCA_036785405.1). Taxonomy (NCBI): domain Eukaryota; kingdom Metazoa; phylum Arthropoda; class Insecta; order Lepidoptera; family Nymphalidae; genus Coenonympha; species Coenonympha arcania. Next base: position 11,349,135 of record CM072076.1, read on the forward strand.
TTGCCCCTACCGGAAATGGAAACCGGCACCTCGCATTCCAAGCTGAGCACTCGCCAACTGCCCCAGGGAGGCAGTCAGACGTTGAGATGGAAGGGCAGAACAAAGTCTGTCAGGTCAGCTAATATCAAATTTTTCAAATCAGGATTCGAACCTGGGCCATCCATCTGTGTAAAGCTTAAATTACGACGTATATATCGCTGTGCAGTTCATAGTGTTCTTACGTTCATAGAGTAGGCATGTTTTTTTTTTAAAGTAAAATGGAAAAGTTGAAAAGCAGGCTTGATTCACACAAAGAAATCCTGTATCGATTATACAAAACGCCCAAATTAAGATGGCATCCAAAATCTCGGCTTGGGTATACATCGATAAACCATAGAATCCGGTCGGGTTATACACAAAAAAAAATTGGTAGAAAATGGACGCCACCGCGATAGTGTGAAAAGGAACTTATTGCTTACCGACAAGTCGAATGTTTCTGCCAACATCTCTGAATACACCTCCCGTTTCCCCATCCAGAAGTATTCAGTGGAAATGTCTTTGTAGCAGCCTTCCGAGAGACAACATCGGCATACAGTGGGCCCGGGACGCCATTCCGACGTCTTCGCTGCCATTTCTTACTCTATCTTAGCACTAGCTTACACAAAATATAACTATCACATATTATTATTATACATAAATATCGCTAATTGATATAAATTGTGAATCATAGGAGACAAATTAACACTTTTCTTGTAATCATAGCGAATTATTACAAAAATCAAAAAAGCGACGGGCGTCGGTCGGCGTGAGCGTCAATTTCACAAATAAATGTCCACAGACATATAACACTATAGGGATATAAATGTCATAGACAAAATCAAAAATAAAATATAGAGCATCGTTGAATGTAGGGACAATGTTGCAATCATTTTGCAATAATTTCGTCCATTGCCGTTCTTCTATGAACTACGAGTATAGGTTCCTTAGGTCAATGTTTGTTAATTTAAGTCCGACCTATAGAATGATGAAGTACTTTATACTTCACATTCGTTATATGACGCACAAATCTTTTCTTGCAATGCATCAACCGACACTGCAGATATTGCATGAGGTAATGACGCATAAAGACATCCTTGTATCGCAGTAATTACTAATTGGTCTCCAGACTAACGCTTTCATCTTTAAATTCAGAGTGAAACACGGGCTACTGTTTTGGCATTATTATTGTACAATTTATCAATGCACAATAAATTAAGTACTCTTCCGATGTTGAAATGATATTCTAATATTAATAGCCGGCTTCAGAAGGAACTACTCTACGTTAGACCATATTTTTACTTTAAAACAAGTAATGGAGAGATATGTAGAGTATGGAAAAAAGTTAAATGTAGCGTTTGTGGATTACACCAAGGCCTTCGATTCAATTTTTTACGAGGCTCTATGGATGAGAGAGCAAAACATACCCTAAATTATTCATGGTGAAAGTGAATACTTTTCACCTGGCAGCACTGGTTAATGATCCAAATACAAGGCTTCAGCAGATTTTCCATAGATTTCATCTGTGATCAGATTTCAGAATGTTCACAGGTGGTCATTAGTCTGTGGCTGTGCGAATGTGACCAAACGTCAAAGCGGCACTACACTTGGCTATTTGTATTTGTGATTGGATGATCGCGTATTTGCCAAAATTTTCGACCTATGGGCAAATAGGCGATACAACCGCCTACACATGGAGCCAAATACAAAAAAATAAGGCGGTCCGCCTGTACTGGTCGACAATTCACGCGCTTAAGAAGCCGACCATGTGTGGCCAGTATATTTGCGTGTTTGCCTATTTGTCTCCTTTGATGTGTCTCAAAAAACCGACAGTCGTTCGGTAAACGGTCGGTGTTATTGGCTGTATTTGCCAAACAGGCAAATATGGCAATACTTTTGGCAAATACACTCTCCACACATGGAAGTTATTTGACAAATATTACCCCCCTGCCACACACTGCCCGAGAGGCATAGCAAGTAGCGTAGGAAGTAGGCAGAGACGTCGTGTGGCAGCGATATTCGCCCTAACTATACTGCGTTCAGCGTTATTTTGCCTCTGACAGCTGTTTCTGTTATGTTGGCATTACCCGCCATTCTTGCTGACAAGTACCTCTAACACAGTGTGAAGCTCCTTGCGTTTTTCTTAATTTTTTTTTGATTTTAAACGTGTTAATCATGCCAAAAAGGATTCAAAGTAGCGGCAGAAAAATTGTATCCTCAGTTCGTAATTTTTGTGAGCGGGAAAAAGCTAATGGAGGACCAATAATCCCATTTGAACATGTTCGTCAACGTTTAGCCGCCATGACTGGTAAGTAAATTAGTGTTACCTGCTATTCAAAGTTTCCCGTTAATAGGGATCGAAAGTTATTTGTTTTGCTAATAGATTATTGTTTGTATGTAGGCACGATGTTTTAATTGTAATACATTCCGTACATAGGTATATGTATAATAATTATATTTGTTTTAAAAACATAGTATTTGATTCTTATTGTATAAACTAGCTGCGCCCTGCGGTTTCACCCGCGCAAGTCCCGATCGGTTTTTTTTCTTTAATACAAACCTTTGTTACATTATGTATTATTTAATAACAAGATTAATTAAAAAAATGTACAATATGCATGTTATTAATGTAATGTTTTGTATTTCAGGCGTTTCTGAGAGAACTGTCACCACTATTACCAAAGAGTGTGAGGTTGCTGCTTCCACGTCTAAGAAAATATGTTCTCCCAGGAAAAAACGCTGCCAATCGAATAAAATTCAGTTAGATGATTTTGAACTATGTGCAATCAGAACTAAAATACATCAAATGTACGTAGTCAGAAAGGAGTTGCCTACTTTGGGCAAGCTTTTGGCTGAATTAAAAATTGATATTAACTTCAATGGAGGTCGTACCACACTATGGAAAATAATTCGGCAAATTGGATTTAGATTTAAAAAATGTGGTTCTAAAAGAAAAATTTTAATGGAACGATATGACATTGTAGCCTGGAGGTACAGATACTTAAATATTTTAAGACAAAATCGAAATGAAGGCCGACCTATCGTATATCTTGATGAAACTTATATACACGCTTCATATTCTGTCAACAAATGTTGGCAGATGGAAAATGAACAAGGTGTTTTAAAAAGCGATTCAGTTGGTGCACGCTGGATCATCGTTCATGCAGCGCATGATAATGCGCCCTATCACACTGTAAAGGTGAACAAGGCACCAACAATGAGCTCTACCAAAACTGATATGCAAAATTGGATCACAAATAAGGGGTTATCTTATCTTCCTACTATGGTGAAAGCTCAATTATACGAAATTATAAAAGAGCATAAAGAAGCTCCAAAATATAAAGCTGATCAACTTCTTGAAGCGCATGGACACAAAGTGGCTAGGTTACCACCATACCACTGCGAACTTAATCCTATAGAATTTATGTGGAGCCTGTTGAAAAGGCGTGTAGCTGCTAAAAATGTTGGACAGGAAGCAGACAAGATACTACAATTAACAGAAGAAGCGTTCCAATCGATCACTGCAGAAGACTGGCAGAAGCAGTGTCAACATGTGTGCCATATTGAACAACAGTTTATTAAAACAGATGGAATTATAGACTCTGAAATCGATAAATTTATTATAGAATTAAATGACGAGTCTGATACAGAATCGGACAGCAGCAGTTCCGACGATTCACGTTCATCAGCAGACAGTGACGAACCACTCGCGACCCGCTTGGATCACTCTTATTCAAAATAAATAAAACCTATAAATAAATGTTGTTTTAATTTAGTCATATATTACCTATGTATATAGATAAATGCAAACTTGAGGTACATAATACTAATTCAAATACCTATCCTAATTATTTTAAAGTACCGGCGCCCTGCAGTTTTACCCGCATAAGTCCTGATCCCGTACCTATGAATATTGGGATAAAAATATACCCACAAACCAAATCCAAAGATTACAAACTTAAATTCTAACATCCAAACTTACTTTAATTGAGAAATTTAACTACGAAAATATTTCGCAGTTTCATACCGGGTATCTTCCAAACCTTAAGCGGCAACACAGAGCTCAGGTTAGGCAATATGACAGCCAGAGGCAAAATAACGCTGAACGCACTATACGCCTCGCGCTACGTCCTCGCGCATAGCTCGCGCGTAGCAAGGGCGAATGACCTAGTGCGGAGCGTCGCTATTAATCGCGCGAGTAGAGTAGTGTGTGGCCACAGAGGGCATTGGAGGGCAACTACGCGGCAGAGCGAGCACGTGCTGTGCTACGCGGCAGCGCGAGGAGCAGTGTGTGGCGGAGGCTTAACAAATAGGCAAATACAAATAGCCAAGTGGGGTGCCACCATCAAATCCAAATGCAAACAAATGTTTTTTTTGTGCACAAAAGTCAAAACACAAACAAAATATGTAACACTTTATTAGTTTCTGGTTGATTTTTCTATTCCATTCCAATCATTTTCAAGAACGGAATAAGCTAAACGAAACACTGAATAGAAGTGTTATTTATCCAAGTATATAAACCTAAAATCCTAAGAACATTAGTGACTTATTATCTACTCAAACTCTACCAGTAATTTCAAGCGTAAAATCTCGAATGAATTGCGTACTTCTATAGCAGTTAAACAGCTAAGCAATGAGCATCGTGGATAAAGGCAAAGGGCCCACGGTAGAGGCTGGCGTGTGCCGCTGCTGCGGCGGCGTAAAGCGGTGCCGGCTTCTTGACGCGGAGTACACTTGGCAGGGCCAGAAGGAGGTCTACTATGACATGTTTGAGCAGTGCTTCGGCATTGTGGTCAGTGAAAATCCATGAAATGTCAAGTGTGCATTGTTATGCACACCAAATGAGGTTTCCACCAAAAAACTGGCAAGACATTAGGCAATTTGCTGTTTTCAAAATTACAAGATTTTTTTTTACGTATTTTTAATAACATGTCTTGTGAGTCTATATCCTATGATTAGTATAGAAAAGCAGGAGAAATTGCATGACAAGGCATAAGAACTGATGTCCCAGGATAGGGGGCGTAGTGCAGTGTATAAATGCTGTGATGTTTTAGGATTCAAAAATAAAAATCATATCATTGTCATTTGTCCAAGGTCTTAAGATTGATTGCAATGTTTATGCTTATATAAAAATCCAGTAGTACATAATAATATACTGTGCTACAAAACATATGTACTTACATAAAGTAATTTATTCAAATGTATGCTTTAAAGCAAAGCTTTTAAAGTACAGTTCTCTGGAACCACTAAGCTTTCTTTTGAAGAGACTTCTTTAAAAAAATACTATGATTGTCAACATGGTATCTCTGTGGCCAGTTATCCAACTTGGAAGGGGTGGTAGCAGAGAAGTTGATATGTGCTGCTTGTGTGTCCAGGCTGCGGGACGCCAGGCTCTTCCGGCAGCAGGTCCTGTGGTGGGAGAAGGAGCTCTCTTCCAAGCATCAAAGTAAGATGAAAAGAAAAATATAACATTTCAAGTTGAAGTCAAATTCCTACTTGTGTGTTATCCCCTTGAAATGGGACATTTAATTTTGAATTAAAAATCGGGATGGTCTGGCAACACTGCTTACAGCCCTCCGTTGTACCTCCCGTTGGGCGACGCGAATTAGCGGCACGATTACATACACAACCGTAAGTTAAATGAATCACATTGATATTATAAAAGCGAAAGTTTGTGTGTGTGTGTGTGTTTCACGCCGCAAGTAGGTACTAAACCGATTTGCCTGAATTTTAAATTGGAGGTAGAGGATTAAAATGTAGGTTACTTGTTTTTATCCCTGAAAAATCTACAGGATTTGTAAAAAAACCGAAATGCATGCTGGTCTGCTACTAAATAATTGTTGGGTACCATTGCAAGGTATTACCACCAAATATGAAATATTTAGTATCTCATTGTAAATATTAGTCATTATTCTTCACTATTAAAAAAATATGTCATAGCTTTTTCGTTTAATTTCCAGATGAGACAAAGAATAAAAATCAGGAGAAGGATATTAACAGACTTCATCAACCAAGGCATCTACCAAGTGATACAGAAGCTGAGTCTGATGATGATGATGAAGACTACAATGGTATTGTGCTATATAGCTTTTTGATGCAACAAGTTTTATGTTTGGACGGTATCGTGCAGGGGCCCGATGAACGGCTTTGTCTCGAAAATCTTCAAAATTCTAGAATGAGTTACTCTTATATTATTTTTAAAAATAGAACATGTGACGAGTTTTAGGCCTGTTCTTCTCGGAGCAAACTGCTTTTCAAATGTGGCAGAAGAGTCTGATATTTCATAAGTGCTTGTATATTAGGCATTTGTGAAAGAATAAACACTTAGATTTTAATAACTTTGTAATAAGCTTACTGTGTTTTAGATTTAAAACCTGTGTGGACAGAAACATATCTGGACCAGTCTACTATACAAGTCGAATCATTGGTTCAATCACAACAGACCCAAGAGCAAGATACCAAATCTATTGAAAATAGTGCCAAAGACAATAACACGATAGTAGCAAAAATCGATGGACCCGACAGAGATATTGAAAAGACGGAGGTTGAAGGAACACCAAGTAAGATCACACTATTTCCCATTTACAGAAGCTTTGCTGATAACTTCCCCTCCCACTTCATACTACCGCGGCCCACAGGGGTCACAAATAAAATTTCGATTTCGCATACTCTTGCATTGAGGAATAACTATAATATATTTATAAGCCTAGCTTACCTAAATTACATATAATTGCAAAAAAGCGCATTTCATTTTTTGAGCATTTACACACAATTATCAGCGAATGCCTTTCAAAAGTTTGCTGTAAAATGCAAAGTAACTAAACAAACTAACTAAAACTTCACTAAATGTTTTATTCTGTTTTCAGCAAAAACCAAAACTCTGAGCAGAATTCAGAGTATATTGAAAAAAATCATGAAATCCAAATGCGTCCCCACTCAGAACTCAACAGTATCCAAACACAGAGTCATAGACTCAACTAAGACCACATCGTATAGTCCATCGTTTTTGAACGCTGTCATATTAGTTGAGAACTCATATGCCTGCCCGTTCAACGCGTTTAACAACAGCTTTTCATGTATCTACTGCAAGGAGAAGTTCTTCAGTGCAGACGGTCTCCGAGACCACACCATGGCCCATAACCCTCAAGAGTATGAGGACATACTGAGGCATCTACGCAGCACCAACAAGTGTCTGATAGACCTGCATAGGATTGACTGCCGACTCTGTGACCAGAAGATACCGGATTTCAGCACATTCCAGCAGCACATAAAAGTTCACGGAAAGGAATTCCATCCGAGCACAGATGATGATACATTCGTGATGCTAATGTTCTATTTAACGGACTCAAACTTAAACTGCACAGAGTGTGGTAAAGTTTTCACATATTTCTCAGATTTAAGACACCATATGGCACAGCATTTCGGTAAAAGTGTGTGTGAAGTGTGTGGGATGCATTTCTTCTCCGATGGCAATATGAAGAGTCATTCGAAGAAACACAAACCAGTGAAGGATAACTTCACATGCCCGATATGTGGTAAAACTTTCAAGTATCCATACTGCATTCGGACACATATCTCTCACGTGCACAATAATGAAGCTCTGTACTCGTGCTATGATTGCGATGAAAGCTTCCGCAGTCTTACATTGAGAAGGAAGCATATGGCTGAAGTTCACAATAAAGGTGTCATTGTTAAGTGTAAATTGTGTGATAAAGTATTTGATTCCAAGAAAACGTGGGCGGGGCACAACAGACGCGCTCATTTGAGAGACTTTAGATACCAGTGCACGCTGTGTGAGAAGAAATGCTTCACAAGGCAGGACCTTAAGGAGCATATGACGTCTCATACTGGTGAGAGGAGGTTCCACTGCGAACACTGCGGGAAGAACTACCCTAGGATGAAGGCGTTGAAGGTTCACGTACGATCTCACATGAAGCAGTAGCAGCGTTGTCAGATTTTTTGCCATTTTAGAACTTATTGAGTGAAAAAAGCGGGATTCTTTCGACGAATATATAATCATCGACGAACATATCATCTATAATTAAAGATCTCATTAATATAAAATATAAAAACGTTAGTTTTATTTCTCTTTGATCTCTACGAATTATGCGTGCCTATTTTTAGTCTGCCAAGTGGCGCATCGTGATTCGTGACATGGCGCCGCATGTCACGTATAATAGTGGCACTCCACATGGCTATTTGTGTTTGTGATTCGTCGCCTAGTACCGCTATTTAAGTCAGGTGACTGTGAGGATCCCTCAAGCTTTAGGCCAATCTCTGTCTTACCGGTACTGAGTAAAGTGTTTGAAAAGATTATGCTGAATCAGTTGCTGGACTACTTTTACCGTAATAACATCTTGCACAGCAAACAATTTGGATTCACAAAGGGAAAATCCACTACCGACGCAGGAATTGCTCTGGTGAAACACATATACGAGGCCTGGGAGGATTCCCATGATGCGATTGGCATCTTTTGTGATCTCTCCAAGGCATTCGATTGTGTGGATCATCAGATTCTCCTTCGTAAATTACAATACTATGGGATTAAAGATCAGGCGAGAGATTTGATTCAGTCATATCTCCTAAACAGAATGCAAAAGGTGGACATAGGTGGTGTCAGGTCACAGGGATCCTTTGTGAAAATGGGAGTACCACAGGGTTCCATTTTGGGCCCGTTTTTATTCTTGGTGTACGTAAACGATTTGCCTCACTTGGTGGAAAATATTTCAAATATGTTTGCTGATGACACGTCCCTAATATTTAAAACAAAAAGGCAGTCTCAAAATATGGACAAAATTAACATTGCTCTAACCGAGGTTTTAAATTGGTTTACAGTAAATAATTTGCTTTTGAACTCTAAAAAAACTAAATGCATTAAATTCACCCTCCCTAATGTACGACAGGTAGATAGCGAAATTTTTCTAGGCGGAGACAGACTTAATATGGTATGGTTCCGCCAGATTAACTATCAGTCATAAAAATGTAAAATTATAATATTTTGGTGCATTCCTTTGTGCTTTTCACCCAAACCTTTAAAAGTACCCGCGCGAGCGAGACGTCATGTAAAACGTGAAGTGAAGTAAGTGACAGTCGGCCATCGGACTGCGCGCACCGTGCATCGTCTTTGCAAATATGTGCAAAATTCAAACATAATAACGGTCGAGTGAACTTAAAATAACCTAATTTGAGATATCTCATAAATACTATAAAATAAAACTATGCCATAACGGGACATTTTTACCCAACCACAATAAAATTTAAAGTGAAGTGTTTATGCGTTGCGTCGACAGAAGAAAAGCTGAGGTGTCCGGGAAAACGTGAGTAGGTACTTTCCTATTTTCTACTCAATTCCTTCCCCTTTTGTTAGATAGCACCAATCATTTAGCTTTTTCATAACCTAAAGAGATACAGTCCACGAAAGAAAAAAAAGAAATAACTATAATATAACATAACTTAACCTGGCGCAACCATAAAGTGGTCCTTCGAGCCGGATATTTCCAGTAGCTATTTCCATGTTAGAATACTTGTATAGGCTCTAATAAGTGAAATAATATTCATTGCGAATATCCTAATACCTAATTTAAATTGTTAAATATAGGAATTTCGACAATTGCGTCATCAATTCCTTTGTCTAAATACTGGCATAAAACGCATATTTGCATTAAGCTAGCGATTTCCCCAGTTAGACAAACTAATTATCTACACGTATTTATGTATTTTTGATAAATATTTGAGTATTTAAATATAAATTAACAATTTAAATTATTATAAAACCATTCACTTTAATTCATATTACCCTCTTCTTAAAAAAGTTCGTAGTATCTTATATTCTACGACATAAGTTCGAGATTTGTTTGTATGGGACTCGAACACTGATAAATTCAATCGCTTCATAGCTCGTTGAATCTATCACCGGGTCGATATAACCCGACCGCGTGCGATTGTTCGCTCGCGTAGTCACTCGCCGTTCATATAACATACTTACTTAATTTATCCGTATTTATTGTTTGGCTTACAGCGGCATCTTACATTGTCGTAACTTATAACATTTATTTACGTATCTTACATTATTTATACCATAACCTTTAACTGTTGATTAACTTTATTTAAAATGCCGCCTAAGAATGATCCTAAAGCTAGTGACATTCAAGATCCCAAGTTGTCTATCTTACTAGCTAAACGTGAAGCTATATTCGGAATTATGCAAAATGTATACGACTTATCACGTGAAATTGACGTTTATACAAGTGCGGACAAGAGGGAACATTTTTTAGATGAATCCTCCCAGATTGATTCTTTGCGTGAAAAGTACGAATCAATTATTGATGATTATAATTCTCGCTTATTGAGTTTGGATGCCGATGCAAAACCTGATTACAATTGTCTGTACGCGTTTGAGACTTTGTATAGTAGGGTGAAAAGAGTTTATGCGAAATGTTCAACTTCTGATTCATCACAAAATCAAAACGCTAGCCCCGCGCTGCAAAAATGTAAGCCTAAATTAGCCCCTATATCAATTTTAGATTTTGACGGGGATATAAAATCCTTTCAGATGTTCTATACGACTTTTAAATCGGTAGTTGACGATAATCAGTTGTTATCAGACGCCGAGAAACTATTTATCTATTACCGAAACTAAAAGGGAAGGCAAAGGCTGCAATCGCAGGGATTTCGCCGTGTGCTGAAAATTATCAGCTGATTTTACAAACACTTGTCAATCGTTTTGATGACAAACGGATGTTGGCTTCCGCATATCTAAACGAATTATTTCGTTATAAAGGTTTCCAATCTCCCTCCGCGACTAATTTCGAATCTTTTATAGACCAGTTTGCTGGCGCTGTAAGCGCTTTAAAAAATCTTAAATTAGAGAATTTAGCTGATCTAATTATATTGCATATAGCTACACAAAAGATAGACTCGGAAACTGTACGCGCCTTCGAAATTGATTGTGGGAAGAAAATACCTAACTTCGACGAGTTTGTGGAATTCATCACAACTCGCGCTAAGGTATTTGAGCGTACCAGTACGAACGTCACTAATACTTCAAATTCACGTCAAAATATAAATACTAAACAGCCAAACAACGGAACTTCTGGCAGTGCGCCGAAGTATCAGGCTTATGTGAGCACAGTCAATAAGCCTACTTCTTCTAAATGTCTGTGCAAAAATAGTTCACATACACATCTACACATGTGTGCTGATTTTAATAAATTATTAACTCCTCAGGAACGTTTTCAATGCGTTAAAGAGAAGAATGCGTGTGTCAACTGCTTAGCCATTGGATTGCATAAAACCTCACGGTGTTCTCTTCCCCCTCAGTGTTCTTGCAACTTAAGGCATAACTCAAAATTGCACTTTAACCAGAGTGAGGAACAGGCCCACGCGTCTCAGTCACATACAGAAGCGTCGTCTCAGCAAATACCTAAACCTGCTGTTACTGCATCGCCGCCCGTGGCGAGCGAACGTGTAGATATAACTTTATGTACTACAAACGCTTACTCGTCCACTAGCGCCGCGCAGGAATACAATAGCAATTGCGCAGGCGACAGTCGATCTACTGTTTTATTAGCGACTGCGCAGGTTTTTGCATATGACGCTTGTGGTACGCGACAAATCATTCGCATCTTACTTGACAGTGCGTCTCAGGCAGACTTCATCTCGAGGAAATGTGCCGACCGTTTAGGCTTAAAAATCAATATCACAGAACGTACTATCGTGAAGGGGTTCGGTGGGATTGAAAAAGCTGTACAATCTAACACGGTTGATTTAAAAATTTATTCTCGTTTTAATGATAACATAAACTTTAATATTTCGCCACTTATTGTTGACAAAGTGACGGATAAATTACCTACAGCTGTGGTAGATACGTCTGTCCTATCGCAACTGAAAGGTATTCAACTTGCTGATGAAAGTTTCGGTGTACCTGATGAGATCGATGCGCTGATAGGAGCTTCCCTATTCCCGCATTTACTTCTCCCCGATGACGTTCATACGTCACGTCGGGAGCCGTCGGTACCTATGAGACTGAATTCGGTCTTTGGTGTCGTGCTAATAGGCAAAGCGCCTACGATACCAATTATAAATACTCATTCGGCCTTGACATGTTGTTTCGTTCAAGAGCCTGCTATTGACTCTTTAGTCAAGCGCTTCTGGGAACTCGAAGAGCTGCCCTCCGCTTCTGTTCAACATCCTGATGATGAAGAATGTGAGTCCTTCTATACTTCGACGACAGTCCGTGATCCTGTTACTGGCAGATACGTTGTCGGCCTGCCATTTAAAGGTGATGTATGTTCCCTAGGGAATTCTATGGACGTAGCTAAAAAACGTTTCGCATGCCTTGAAAGGAAACTTCAAGCGTCTCCAAAATTAAGGTCTGCATATGATGACGTTATAAAAGGTTATCTTGCGAAAGAATATATTTCTCCCGCACCTAATTATGATTCTCATGATCCTGTTCCTATATACGTGATGCCTCACACGGGGGTCCTACGGGAAGATCGGACATCCACAAAATTGAGATTGGTTGTGGATGCTTCTTGCTGCACCAGCTCAGGAAAGGCCTTGAACCATCTGCTACACTCCGGGAAAAATTTACAAGGAGATCTGTTTAAAATAATTTTAAATTTCCGTCTGCACGCTATAGCAATGACAGCTGATTGCCGTGAACAATTTCTTCAAATAATTATGCGGGAAGCTGATCGTCGCTATCAATGCTTCTTATATAGGTTCAATCTTCAAGACAATCTCGTGTTGTTTCTGCTCAATCGAGTATGCTTTGGCCTCACTTCGAGTCCGTTCCATGCATTGCGCACGGTAAGGCAACTCGTAGAAGACGATGGTGCTAAATATCCAAAAGCGAGTAGGATTGTGCTGCCTGCGCTTCATATGGATGATGTTGCCTTTTCGCTTCCTAGTGAAAAAGAAGCAATTATTGCGTCGCAACAAATGATTGACCTCTTCAAAGGTGCACAGTGGAAATTAGTAAATGAAACTTTTTTTCGGCGGGTAGTTGTCAAAGTAGACACACGTCTTTTTGCATTGCTCTAATGCAATTTATAGTATTTAATTACATAAAAAGTATTTAGTGAGTGTATCATGCTATAATTACAACATACCTGCCAACAGTTTATTTCCAAAAGGTAAATCCTTCAATTATTAAGCACAATCACTGCAAGTTAGAAACAACATCTTAGTCCATCACTTACACAAAACAATGGAGGCTATTCAGAAAAATATTCAAGAGCTGTCACAGAATTTCTACAAAACCATGGCTGAGTTCCAGCAAAACCTGCAGTCTGCTATCCCGGCTACCAGTCCCACCTCTAATATTGCAGCACAATTTAGCGCCTTCCGGAACTTTGTTCTGTCGGCACTTAAAAGTCTCCAGGGTCAGGTGGAAATCCTCAGTAGGCAGTTGGATAAGCAGGAAACACATAGTAGGAGAAAGATACTCTTGTTTCATGGTGTCCCAGAAGTAGATAAGGAAGATCTCTCTGCATCCGTGGTGAAGGTTGTCACTCAGCACCTTGGAATGTCGGATTTCTCGTCTGCTGCCATTAGTCGTTGTCATCGAATGGGAAAATCTAATAGTGAGGGGCCTCGGGCTATCTTGGTCAAATTCTGCGAGCTTACAGTGCGGAACAAGGTCTGGTTTGGCAAAAAAAAACTTAAAGGCACCGGAATCACTGTGGCGGAGTTCCTCACAAAAAACCAGTATGAAATCTTCATTACGGCACGAAAACAACTGGGCATTTCAAAAAGTTGGACAAAATTCGGACAGGTTTTTGTGGTTTTGCCTGATGGTAAACGCCAGTCTGTAAGTTCTATGGCTGAGCTGAGTTCCATTTCAAAAGTGAATGACAGAGAGGAAACTGGCGGTGCTCCAGGTGTTTCGACTGGCCCAGCTCCCAAGCAAGATGCTGGTAATGTGCAGCGATCGAAAAGACAAGGCAGGAAATGATTTTTCTCTTTTAAGTCAACCGGCCAAGTTATTTGTGTAGTTATTGTAACTCTAAAGTTTTGTTTTAAGTACCTACTTAATGTTTAATTTGGTTAGTTTAGCTGTTTAATCGTATAAAGATTACAGGCCTACGGGCATAACTGTACGGCATAACTGTATTCGAAACTTATAACTTGATGCAGGTATAACAATAATTATTATTTACGATAAACTCTAAACACGGCTAATTGAGTCATTTGTCAAATAAATAAATTTTAGTTGTCAATTATGAATGTAAAGCAAATGTCAACTGTCAAGTCAGTTGTCACTACAATATGTTTGACAATTTGTTTTCGTTTTCAGTTTTTTGGCTGTCAGTGCTCTGTGGTTATGGTTCTCACCAAGGTTTTTTTTTTTTTTTAATTTATTTTACGGCCCTGGATACCGGTCCTTTAAGGCCTATCTCACCAAGGTTGTACAAATGCTACACAGATTAATGTTTAAATTGAAAGCTATTCGGTTTCAATGTGAAATCAAGTTTGTGCAAAGTCAATAATATTATTGTGTATTAGTGTTTGAATAGGTATATTGTCCTAAGATGTACGTAAAGGATACCTGTGCAAATTGGTACTTATTAATAGGTATATTGTCTTGTGTTAATAACTGATTATGATCTTGGCATAAGTCTTTCTCCTGGTTTTCTTTAGTTCTATTGTATATATATATATATATATATATATATATTTTTTATCTCCTCGTGTACCTAGGTACTCACTATTACTGTACCTTTGAACTGTTGGCATGTTGAATAGCGTGATATTCAGGCGCTTGCTACATACTTTGATATAAAATTGTTATTGTTGATTTTTAAATTAATTTTTATTATTTTTATTTTTTTTTTATAGTTACTTATATATATTTATATGATTAATATTAATATTTCTTCTGACAATGTTTCAGATAGTGATAATGGCGATGGTTTGCCTAATGACGTTTTTTTTTCTCCTGAATGTTCCTCCGATGAGAGTTTCCACAGTGTTTGCATTCCTCTCAACTCCCACCTTGAGTCCACATTTGTAAATTTTCCCAAGGACTTTAATGTTGTCCACATAAATGCGCAAAGCATTCCTGCACACTTTCCCGACTTCCTATCCTCTTTCGATGTTAAGAACATTCACGCCATTCTTGTCTCGGAGACGTTCTTAAAGCCTTGCCTACCCTCCACATCCTACTCGCTTCCAGGTTTCCATCTAATTCGTAATGATCGAGTGGGGAAAGGTGGCGGTGGGGTGGCAATATTCCTTCGGAGCAATATTGCCTTTTCCATCATAGACAAATCTGCTTCTGATTACTCTGAGTCCTTGGAATACTTACTATTAGAACTGTTGTTCGGTACTCGTAAATTGCTATTGGGTGTATTTTATAGTCCTTCGTTACATATAAACTACTTTCGCGAGTTTGAAATTTTATTAGAAAATCATGTACTCAATGCGGATCACACTATTATTATGGGTGACTTCAACACTTGTATAATGAAGGATGATTGGCGAGCTCTAAAACTAAAAAATATTATTAAAAGCTCAAACCTCTCACTACTGCATACAAACCCCACTCACTATTTTCCTAATTGTGCTCCCTCGCAACTTGATCTGATGATGGTCTCTAACCCGGAGTACGTTAACGTACATGGTCAGCTACCTGCAGAAGCGTTTTCGTACCATGATTTGGTGTATGTAAGCTATAAATTACGTCCTCCTAAGGTGAAACCTACTGTAGTTATGAGGCGTGCCTTTAAAAAAATTGATAAACATAAATTTTTGCGTGATTTAAGTCTTATAGACTGGGATGCAGTTCTTCAAGCCCCTACACTGGACGATAAAGTTTCTGTCTTTAACTCCCTCCTTACTGAACTTTTTGATCGTCATGCTCCTTTTCGGCCAATGAAGTTAAAGCATCTGCCAGCTCCCTGGCTCACCAATGATATAAAGGTTCTCATGACTAAGCGCAATTCTGCCAAACATAAATATAAATTAAAACCTACAGAAGTTAATTCGAATAGATACAAACAATTACGTAACCGTTGTAACAGGATGTGCAGAGACGCTCAGCGTAACTACATCCAAAGTTCAATAGAAGGTAAGGATACCTTAAAGGTATGGCGGTTTCTGGCGTCCTTAGGTATCGGACAGCAGAGGAAGGACGTAGCGGACAATGTTGACGTCAATGTTCTGAACAGTTTTTTTACCAATGTATCCACTAACATTCTTGATAAAGCTCAAACTCTTTCTTCCATTAATTTGCTTCCACGTCCTAACTTTCCCTTATTTAATTTTAAGTCTGTCAGTTTGGAAGAAGTCAAAAAGAATATTTTTGCTATAAAATCTGATGCCATTGGTAGTGATGGGATTAGTCGCAAAATGATTCTTTTAACTTTAGATAATATCTTGCATGTAATCTCGTATTTAATAAATTACTCTCTTTCTTCTTGTAGCTTTCCAAGTGCGTGGCGTATTGCTCATGTAATTCCTATTCCCAAAATCTCCAATCCATCCCAGCTTTCACATTACCGTCCAATTTCAATCCTTTCTTTTCTCTCCAAAGTTCTTGAGCGTATTGTCCATTCCCAACTCTCATACTTCCTCAATCAAAATTGCATCCTTAGTCCATTTCAATCAGGTTTCCGCAAGGGCCACAGTACGGTGACGGCTTTGACGAAGGTTGGTGATGACATACGGTTAGCCATTGATAATAAGCAAGTAACGATTCTGGTACTGCTGGATTTCTCGAACGCTTTCAACACGGTTGACTTCGACATTCTTTTGGCTATCCTCATGTCAATTAATATTTCTCCAGCTGTTGTTGATTGGTTCAGATCTTACCTACATGATAGAACGCAATGCATCCGAGGCAAGTCAAGCCTGTCGTCTTACTGTCGTCTTAGTGCTGGTGTCCCACAGGGCGGTGTCCTATCTCCTTTACTTTTTTCTATCTTTATTAACACTGTGACTAATCTTCTTTCCATACCTTACCATTTATATGCAGACGATTTCCAACTTTACTTATCCACTCCAGCTGACCACATCTCTGAAGCCATAAGTCGGTTGAATCGTGAGCTGGTTTTAGTCGCTGGGTGGAGCAACTCCTATGGTTTACTTGTTAATGCCAATAAATCCCAAGTTATAATTATTGGTAGTTCTCATCAGGTTTCTAAACTTAATTTCTCCTCTTTACCACCTGTGGTCTTTGATGGATGTGCGCTTCCTTACAGTGAAACTGTCAAAAATCTTGGGATTATTATGGATAGTAGTCTATCATGGAAACCGCAAGTTGCAGCTGTTAGTAGAAAAGTATTTGGGGCGTTTGGCTCCTTGAAAAGGTGGAAAAATTTTTTACCAATTAAGACCAAAATATTATTGGCCAACACTCTCCTTCTTCCCATCCTAGATTACGCTGATGCTTGCTACTTGGATTTGACCGAGGACCTCTTGAACAAGCTGGAACGCCTGCAAAACCTTTGCATCCGATTCATTTTCGGCCTGCGGAAATATGATCACATATCGCAATACCGGAAAGAGCTTAATTGGCTTCATATAAGGCATCGGCGTAATCTACATATTCTATCTCTTTTATATGCTACCCTCTTCCACCCGTGGTCTCCGCCCTATCTTAAGGAGAGATTTAAGTTCATTAGTTCGCTTGAACGTGAGCGCCCCCTGCGCTCCTGTTGGGACTGCAAGTTAATTGTCCCCAAGTGCAATACAAGATCATACTCTGAATCTTTTACCATGAAGGCGGCAACTCTGTGGAATGCTCTCCCGGTTGAAATCAGACGTGCCAAATCACTAGCGGTTTTCAAAAAACGTGTCAAAATGCACTATCTATCGCTTTGAAACATTGAAAGATTTATTCTGAAATAATATGTATATAGTATGTATTAATATTGTTTATGTATGTTTATATATATAATACATATATATATATATATATATATCTATCTATTCTACAAATTTGTTATTACTATAGTGTGTATGTATTAGTTTGTAAGTCTATGTATGCTATTTTATTTTTATTGCGATTCCCCGTCGTTTTTCAGATCAAAGGTCCGTAATTGTGGGTTACCTGGTAGAGATCACTTTAGTGATAAGGTCGCCCTTTGTGTTTCTCTGTTTTCTATTCGTTTAATTTTATGTACTAATTTTAAGCAATAAAGATATTTAAATAAAAATAAATAAAAAAATGGAATAATAATTCTCGCGAAGATTTAGATAACCTTCCTGCGTCACACAAACGTCCTACTGAAGTAGAGTTTGTTATAGCCACGAACCATAAGATACTTGGTTTACATTGGTCTACGAAAGAAGACTTATTCTTTTTCAAAATATCTGTGCTTCAAGATACGGCGTGCAGTAAACGCTTAATCTTATTGACGGTGGTACGTCTCCGGCACTTAATCAGATTCGTTTCGCCGACAATTGTTTATACCAAAATATTAATTAAAATGCTTTGGCAATTAAATCAAGATTGGGATACTGTAGCTCCACCACATATAATTAAAAAGTGGAAGCAGCTCTACGATGAGCTACCAGCTTTAAAATTGCTTCGTACAGTTCGTGACGATTACGCTGAGCGCGTCCCAATCAAGGCGAAATATGCATATCTCAGTTCCAAAAATGCTTTATATTGGATAAAAGGCTCACCGCATAGATGGCAAGCTTTTGTCGCGAATAGAGTTATCCAAATAGCAGAGAATATCTCACCTGATAATTTCTATTACTCCCCAGGCATTGAGAACTCTGCTGATATTATATCCAGAGTTGTCATACTTGGAAAACTTATTTCACGCCCCCTGTGGCGTCTCGGCCTACCGTGGGCTTCTTTACCCACGTCTCAGTGGCCTATCAAAACTTTAATTAGAGAGTCTATTAAAGACATATCTGATCAAAGGGTTTTGACTCATGCTGTTTGTACGACTGTAAAGCAGTACACTCTACATGAACTTGTTCTTCGTACCTCTTTGATAAACAAGCTTCTACGTTTGATTCTATATATTTGCAGATTCGCAATTTTATTGCTCTATCTCAATACTTTAATATTAGTTGCTGCTGATTTAAATTTTGTTGAGTTTTCGGCTCATAGGCCAAGTGAAATCCTGCAGACAGGGCCTTTACTTTCCCTTTCTGCGGCTGATGTCAGTTTAGACAAAGTCAACTTACTTGGCACGCATTCGCTAATGGATGAAATAGTTAATCCTTTGGCAATTATAGAGAATATGCATCCTTCGAAAGATGGCATTACCCGAGTAGCAACTGTGAGGATTTTAGGGAAAACTTACCTGCGTCCAGTTACTCGCTTATGCCCACTTCCGACTCAATAAATTATAAATATAGCTTCATAGTTTAACATAAATTTATACTATAATATATCTTAACCATACATATTATTATATTTTTCATATTTTGTATAATATTGCTAACACTTATACGCATTGCGCGACTTCCTTAATGTAGAGACGTCTCTACTCTCTACCCTATGGGATTTTTTCTTAAAGGTACCCTTTAAGGGCGGGTGGAAATGGTTCCGCCAGATTAACTATCAGTCATAAAAATGTAAAATTATAATATTTTGGTGCATTCCTTTGTCCTTTTCACCCAAACCTTTAAAAGTACCCGCGCGAGCGAGACGTCATGTAAAACGTGAAGTGAAGTAAGTGACAGTCGGCCATCGGACTGCGCGCACCGTGCATCGTCTTTGCAAATATGTGCAAAATTCAAACATAATAACGGTCGAGTGAACTTAAAATAACCTAATTTGAGATATCTCATAAATACTATAAAATAAAACTATGCCATAACGGGACATTTTTACCCAACCACAATAAAATTTAAAGTGAAGTGTTTATGCGTTGCGTCGACAGAAGAAAAGCTGAGGTGTCCGGGAAAACGTGAGTAGGTACTTTCCTATTTTCTACTCAATTCCTTCCCCTTTTGTTAGATAGCACCAATCATTTAGCTTTTTCATAACCTAAAGAGATACAGTCCACGAAAGAAAAAAAA
Source organism: Coenonympha arcania (assembly GCA_036785405.1). Classification (NCBI taxonomy): domain Eukaryota; kingdom Metazoa; phylum Arthropoda; class Insecta; order Lepidoptera; family Nymphalidae; genus Coenonympha; species Coenonympha arcania. Next base: position 11,369,142 of record CM072076.1, read on the forward strand.
GAAATAACTATAATATAACATAACTTAACCTGGCGCAACCATGGTAGACGAAACTGTATTTCTAGGTATTGGTATTGACCACAAGCTTCAGTGGGGTGGTCATATCCGTAAATTAGCCAAGAAATTAAGTTCAGCTGCTTATGCTATTCGAAAACTAAGACAACTTACTGATGTAGCCAAAAATTGTTTATTTCAGTTATTTCCATATTGTGATGTCTTATGGCATTTTGCTTTGGGGCCGAGCAGCTGACATTCAAATCATATTTCTCCTACAAAAACGTGCAATCCGCGCCATCTACAATCTAGGTCCACGTGAGTCATTAAGACAAGTATTCAAAGAAAGTAACATCATGACAGTAGCTAGTCAATATATATATGAAAATATAATGCATGTTCGCAAAAATTTAGACAATTTTCAAAAACGGGACTCAAATAGTAGATCATGCAATAAAAATAAACTATTTATGAAAAGATTTCGACTAGCAAAAGTTAGCACGTCATTTTTGGGAAACTGTATCCACTACTATAATAAAATTCCTTCCAATGTGCTGTCTCTTCCTGAAGGGCGGTTTAAACGCCACATTAAAGAGAGCCTTTTGAAGAAAGGTTACTATACCTTGGACGATTACATGACTGATAAAGACGCTTGGACAGCTCCATAATCGTTTTACATATTAAGAATTACTACAATCAACACTCCTGATTTGTTGTTTATTATTTTATTTTACAATATGAAATTTCGTGTAGGTATACTCAATTAACATTTTTAATAAATTGACAATGTTAAATTTTTTTCTTTCTTTCATTTGTAAAATTTGTAACTACTGACTTTCAATAAGTGTATGTATGATACCTACATTGAATAAAATATTTGATTTGATTTGATTTGATTTGATTTGATTGGATGATCGCGTATTTGCCAAAATTTTCGACCTATGGGCAAATAGGCGATACAACCGCCTACACATGGAGCCAAATACAAAATAATAAGGCGGTCCGCCTGTACTGGTCGGCAATTCACGCGCTTATGAAGCCGACCATGTGTGGCCAGTATATTTGCGTGTTTGCCTATTTGTCTCCTTTGAACAGTCGTTCGGTAAACCGTATTTGTTATTGGCTGTATTTGCCAAACAGGCAAATATGGCAATAATTTTGGCAAATATACTCTCCACACATGGAAGTTATTTGTCAAATATAATGCTGGCACTACACTTGGCTATTTGTATTTGTGATTGGATGATTGCGTATTTGCCAAAATTTTCGACCTATGGGCATATAGGCGATACAACCGCCTACACATGGAGCCAAATACAAAAAAATAAGGCGCTCCGCCTGTACTGGTCGACAATTCACGCGCTTATGAAGCCGACCATGTGTGACCAGTATATTTGCGTGTTTGCCTATTTGTCTCCTTTGATGTGTCTCAAAAAACCGACAGTCGTTCGGTAAACCGTATTTGTTATTGGCTGTATTTGCCAAACAGGCAAATATGGCAATAATTTTGGCAAATATACTCTCCACACATGGAAGTTATTTGACAAATATGACAAATAGGCAAATACAAATAGCCATGTGTGGTGCCAGCATTAACAAATAGGCAAATACAAATAGCCATGTGTGGTGCCGGCATTAGAATAGTATGGAGATGGCCATCCATCTCCATACTATTGATACCTACCTCATAGGTTGAGACACTGTATGAAGTACCTATCTATCTGTGACACAGAGTACTTCTTATGTACATCTGTGGTTGACAAGTTATTATCTCTGCTGTCTCAGAAGGGCTGGAACCCAGAGCCGTAAAGCCAGTTATTAAAAAAAAAATCTCTGCTGTGTGGTCTGTGGTTATTATTTTCATTCGTTGTATTTTATTTTGCTAATTTTCAAAGAATTGAAGTAAAAAGTTAAAATAAAATGAGTGTCCTAACACGCAAGGGGCCTATAGTCGACCCAGGGCTGTGCCGGTGTTGCGGTGCTATCAAGAAGTGTCGCCTGTTGAACGTTGAATACGAGTGGAACGGCCAAAAAGAAATCTACTGCGATATGTTTATGGATTGTTTCGGTTTATTGGTAAGTTTCTGAGTTCTATGCAAGTTATTTTCTTTGCCAGAGAGAAACCCCATTGCTCTCACTCAGCTGTGCTAAGGGTACACGAATGGTTACTTTTATATTTAAGTACTCCCTATTTTTAAGTCAAGTAAAAATTCTCATATCGGTAGCAGCAGCAGGAGTCTTCCCTGATGGGTCATACCTAAAGTGACCGTAAACACTTTTTTGTCCCGTTTTCAGTCTGTCTGTCCCGCTGTCCCCAGTGAGAGCAAAAATGTCCCGCTTTTCCAGAACCTTTATATTCTCGATGCACTACATTGAAAAATGAAAATTCCTCTCATAGCCCTAATTTACAGGCTTTTGAAATATCAAAACTCTACCATCATTAGGAAAAGTTCACGCTCCCCCTATAATAATTAATATTGCACTTATTATTTTCTTGACGCGGCTATTCAGGGCTTCTCCACTCCCAGTAGCATGTTGACTGCCTCCATTCTACTGAGCCGTTACTGAGATCCCCTCCAAGTCCAGTTGCTACCAGGAAGAGCAGCACATCATTTGCGGGGATATATTTGGCATGAGTCAGCTGCGTGTATGAATAAGGGCTGGGCAACTGCACAGCATGTGCAAAAGTTTCCGCCTCCTCATCGAAGAGTCTGCACATATACATGTGCAGACTCTGCTCTGTCACACAGACACTGCTGACGCTGAGAGCTTTAGGTTGAACATATGATTGCTTAGGCCGCAATGCCCCCTCAGTACCCTTGCCAGGAGGGCTATCATGTGTGTGTAGAGATAAGTCTCTCTACTTTTGTCGTTCTGTTCTGAGCGACAAAAGTAGAGCGACAAATCTACGTGGACATGCTTAATAGGCTGGGGCATTGTCACAGTTGGGACTGGTTTCAGCTGTCGCAGCTGGACGGGGAGGCGCGGGAGCGGCTGATCTGCGCGACGTGCGTGTGCCGGCTGCGCGAGGCGGCGAGCTTCCGTCGCCAGGTGCTGCAGTGCGAGGAGAGGCTGCTGACCACCAAGCTGCACGGAGAAGGTGAGATTCTGTCGCAGCTGGACGGGGAGGCGCGGGAGCGGCTGATCTGCGCGACGTGCGTGTGCCGGCTGCGCGAGGCGGCGAGCTTCCGTCGCCAGGTGCTGCAGTGCGAGGAGAGGCTGCTGACCACCAAGCTGCACGGAGAAGGTGAGATTCTGTCGCAGCTGGACGGGGAGGCGCGGGAGCGGCTGATCTGCGCGACGTGCGTGTGCCGGCTGCGCGAGGCGGCGAGCTTCCGTCGCCAGGTGCTGCAGTGCGAGGAGAGGCTGCTGACCACCAAGCTGCACGGAGAAGGTGAGATTCTGTCGCAGCTGGACGGGGAGGCGCGGGAGCGGCTGATCTGCGCGACGTGCGTGTGCCGGCTGCGCGAGGCGGCGAGCTTCCGTCGCCAGGTGCTGCAGTGCGAGGAGAGGCTGCTGACCACCAAGCTGCACGGAGAAGGTGAGATTCTGTCGCAGCTGGACGGGGAGGCGCGGGAGCGGCTGATCTGCGCGACGTGCGTGTGCCGGCTGCGCGAGGCGGCGAGCTTCCGTCGCCAGGTGCTGCAGTGCGAGGAGAGGCTGCTGACCACCAAGCTGCACGGAGAAGGTGAGATTCTGTCGCAGCTGGACGGGGAGGCGCGGGAGCGGCTGATCTGCGCGACGTGCGTGTGCCGGCTGCGCGAGGCGGCGAGCTTCCGTCGCCAGGTGCTGCAGTGCGAGGAGAGGCTGCTGACCACCAAGCTGCACGGAGAAGGTGAGATTCTGTCGCAGCTGGACGGGGAGGCGCGGGAGCGGCTGATCTGCGCGACGTGCGTGTGCCGGCTGCGCGAGGCGGCGAGCTTCCGTCGCCAGGTGCTGCAGTGCGAGGAGAGGCTGCTGACCACCAAGCTGCACGGAGAAGGTGAGATTCTGTCGCAGCTGGACGGGGAGGCGCGGGAGCGGCTGATCTGCGCGACGTGCGTGTGCCGGCTGCGCGAGGCGGCGAGCTTCCGTCGCCAGGTGCTGCAGTGCGAGGAGAGGCTGCTGACCACCAAGCTGCACGGAGAAGGTGAGATTCTGTCGCAGCTGGACGGGGAGGCGCGGGAGCGGCTGATCTGCGCGACGTGCGTGTGCCGGCTGCGCGAGGCGGCGAGCTTCCGTCGCCAGGTGCTGCAGTGCGAGGAGAGGCTGCTGACCACCAAGCTGCACGGAGAAGGTGAGATTCTGTCGCAGCTGGACGGGGAGGCGCGGGAGCGGCTGATCTGCGCGACGTGCGTGTGCCGGCTGCGCGAGGCGGCGAGCTTCCGTCGCCAGGTGCTGCAGTGCGAGGAGAGGCTGCTGACCACCAAGCTGCACGGAGAAGGTGAGATTCTGTCGCAGCTGGACGGGGAGGCGCGGGAGCGGCTGATCTGCGCGACGTGCGTGTGCCGGCTGCGCGAGGCGGCGAGCTTCCGTCGCCAGGTGCTGCAGTGCGAGGAGAGGCTGCTGACCACCAAGCTGCACGGAGAAGGTGAGATTCTGTCGCAGCTGGACGGGGAGGCGCGGGAGCGGCTGATCTGCGCGACGTGCGTGTGCCGGCTGCGCGAGGCGGCGAGCTTCCGTCGCCAGGTGCTGCAGTGCGAGGAGAGGCTGCTGACCACCAAGCTGCACGGAGAAGGTGAGATTCTGTCGCAGCTGGACGGGGAGGCGCGGGAGCGGCTGATCTGCGCGACGTGCGTGTGCCGGCTGCGCGAGGCGGCGAGCTTCCGTCGCCAGGTGCTGCAGTGCGAGGAGAGGCTGCTGACCACCAAGCTGCACGGAGAAGGTGAGATTCTGTCGCAGCTGGACGGGGAGGCGCGGGAGCGGCTGATCTGCGCGACGTGCGTGTGCCGGCTGCGCGAGGCGGCGAGCTTCCGTCGCCAGGTGCTGCAGTGCGAGGAGAGGCTGCTGACCACCAAGCTGCACGGAGAAGGTGAGATTCTGTCGCAGCTGGACGGGGAGGCGCGGGAGCGGCTGATCTGCGCGACGTGCGTGTGCCGGCTGCGCGAGGCGGCGAGCTTCCGTCGCCAGGTGCTGCAGTGCGAGGAGAGGCTGCTGACCACCAAGCTGCACGGAGAAGGTGAGATTCTGTCGCAGCTGGACGGGGAGGCGCGGGAGCGGCTGATCTGCGTGACGTGCGTGTGCCGGCTGCGCGAGGCGGCGAGCTTCCGTCGCCAGGTGCTGCAGTGCGAGGAGAGGCTGCTGACCACCAAGCTGCACGGAGAAGGTGAGATTCTGTCGCAGCTGGACGGGGAGGCGCGGGAGCGGCTGATCTGCGCGACGTGCGTGTGCCGGCTGCGCGAGGCGGCGAGCTTCCGTCGCCAGGTGCTGCAGTGCGAGGAGAGGCTGCTGACCACCAAGCTGCACGGAGAAGGTGAGATTCTGTCGCAGCTGGACGGGGAGGCGCGGGAGCGGCTGATCTGCGCGACGTGCGTGTGCCGGCTGCGCGAGGCGGCGAGCTTCCGTCGCCAGGTGCTGCAGTGCGAGGAGAGGCTGCTGACCACCAAGCTGCACGGAGAAGGTGAGATTCTGTCGCAGCTGGACGGGGAGGCGCGGGAGCGGCTGATCTGCGCGACGTGCGTGTGCCGGCTGCGCGAGGCGGCGAGCTTCCGTCGCCAGGTGCTGCAGTGCGAGGAGAGGCTGCTGACCACCAAGCTGCACGGAGAAGGTGAGATTCTGTCGCATCTGGACGGGGAGGCGCGGGAGCGGTAAAAGGTAAGGGCACCAGTTTCCTTAACTCGTGAAAGTAAGGAACTGGCAGCCTTTTGCCTTCCCCATTGCCAATACCAGTTGCTAGATAACTGCAGGCTGAGCCAAATGACAAATAGCATTGCATCACAACATATGAAATGGAACATAATTCAAAAAATGTACCAAAATCAAGCTCTCCATAGAGTTTAACACATTTGCACTTAAATCAACTTTGCAAAAGAGTTGAAAATGTTTGTCTTATTAGTATATACGTCATTCTAAGATGGATCCCATATCCTGAGTGAAAACCTCCATTTTCTTTCATTTCTCCCAGTCCTTTGCTACTTGTGTGTAGTGTAAGTACCTATATACCTGCAATTAATAATCAAATAGAGGGCAAAGTTGACCAGTTTATTCTCCTGTTCCAGAAGAGAGCAGTTTTGGAGTTAAGTTAGAGATTCCTGTGAAGGTGGAGGCCACAGAACTAGAGGACACAAACTATGACGATGCTACAGAAGCACTCGACAATGGTATGCTCCAGCATTATATTATTGTTTGGTAATAGGCTAAAATAATTTCATTAGCAGAAATTTTTAAGCTATTGCATAGCTTCTATCGTGGGCCTTGAGTGTGGATGCTGAATCCAGAAATTCCGTAACGAAAATAACCTAACACCCCCCACTCCGACCGGAACAGTGGTGATACTTTTTAGTTTTGCCATCTATTGATGAATAGCAGAACTTTTAATGACTTTTTGAAATATCACGCTTGTCTCTTTAGTTCAGCAACTAGGTGGCATTGGTTGTATAATTATAATTGCATAAATTGATAAAAACAGCTATGAAATAGCTTTACCGCGGCAGTCTGCGAGTGCCACACGTCTTTTTTTAATGAAGTAGATGTATATAGCTAGGATGGGCAGCATTTGGTAAATTGAGTCAGGTTTTTTTTTCCTCGTCAATTCATAAATGTTTTAATATTTTGACGACTTCCCGCAGTGGCGCGCGCTCGGATTCGGGTGGGAGGTCGCGGGTTCGATTCCCGCCACGGGCTATTTTGAAATTTTATAACTTCTAAATTGGCTCAGGACTGGTCTGTTGGGAGGCATTGGCCGTGGCTAGAAACTGTTTAATATAAGATATAAACAAACATGGCCTTGAAAACAGTTTGTGAGTGCGGACCTGCCTTTTTAAGGCGCTGCATTTGACACGTTTTCATCAAATTGTCATACGCGTTTGAGTGGATATAAAAAATTCTGATTAGACAGAGATAGCGACATTAAATTATGACGTCACACCTCACGAATGCCATAGTAGCTTCCTGCGGCTTCATGCAAATTTTCGTTTTGTGATAGAAGTTAGAAGATTCTCCCACTCCCACTTAAAATGCCTGTAACTATGTAAATCTTCATTGGATTTTTAAATTTCTTTCAGTGTATATTATTATTTTTATTCTAGTTTATAATAAAGTAATATGTTTTATCAAATTCAAAAGACGTGTTATAAATACCCAATTCATAGCCAAAGGTATTTAAGACAACACTTATTTTCCTAGCATATTTTAGTTTTCCTTCATGAGACACTGTTTGCACAAAGGGTCATTGTTCTTTCTTTTTCAGACATTAGAGAAGATGTGATAGAACCAGCAATGAAGCCAACAAGAAAATCGTTAAGGCTAAAATTGAAATGTTCCAAAAAGAAAAAATCTAGGAGGAAATCCAAAAAAGAGGATACAGTTAATGATGCTGCAGATTTCTACAACAACCAAGATGAGAAACTTGTAGAAATGCATGAGTATAGTGAGTACCTTTTTTTTACTCTATACAAGTTAGTACTTGACTGCGATCTCACCTGATGGTAAGTGATGATGCAGCCTAAGATGTTATTGTACTTGTATTGTGAGGGTAAGTCAATTTACCCCAATGGTTTTTACAAGAATCGCACCGGAACGCTAAATCTCTTAGCGGTGCGTCTTTGCTGGTAGGGTGGTAACTAACAACGGCCGAAGCCTCCCACCAGACCAGACCTGAGCCAATTTAGAAATTATGAAATTCCAAAGTGGTCCATGGCGGGAATCAAACCCGCGACCTCCCACTCGAATCCGAGCGCGCCGCCACTGCGCCAGAGAGGTCGTCCAAACTTCTTTTTACATCAATGCTTCCATTAGGCATGATTGTAGTCAAGCGAAAGCCTGTGAACGTTAAAAAATTAAACGAAAATAAGTTCAATTTTGGGGTTATGGCTTACAATATAAATAACGGTATGTGGTAACATTGCCGCGAGTTCAATGCTGTTAACCATCACTTGAAATCCCAACACGTCTAAAAAAGTTTTCACTTATAAAACGTATCAGGCACAAAACAAATGCAAGCGGGGCAGATTCTCTAATTTTCGAAATGGGTAGGTTTTTGAAACAAAGTTTGTTTTCGGGGTAATCGTGCAGAGGGCTAGGCGAAAAAACATTTGATTTTTCTACAAGTACATTCCGGACCTCAATATTTCAGATGGTTGCCGCTCGCGGGCCGAGTTGCACGCGCTAGTTCTGTACGGTCTATTTACGCGCCGTCTGACTACGGCAGCCCTAGTGCGTCGTAAGAGATAAAGTTAGGCGATAGAAAGAGACCACAAGATTGCGTTTGTTGCGTGTCGATTTTGAGGGCAGGGCCAGGCGCTAGTTAGAACTGAATTGCACTTTTTGTGTCAGCGCTAGAGTCGCTATTTCTTCAAATCATCATGCGGAGTAATCCTTCTGTATTTGTACTATTTAGTGTTTAAAAAAGTAGCTCTAAAAGCAGTGATTTTCCCTTTTACAGAACCTCAAGAGTCGATCCAACCTCAAAAAGAGAACAGCATTAAAACAGACAACTCTAAACTCCACCACAACATCCTAACCATCGTTGAAAACTCGTACGCTTGTCCCTTCGACACATCCTTCAGTGACTACTACTGCGTATACTGCAGGAGTGTATTCACAGACCCACAGAAGCTCCGGGAGCACTCCATGACCCACGACCCTACAGCCTTCAAACAGATCCTAACCAACACTCCGAGCAACAAGAAAATACAACTCGACATACACCGGATAGACTGCAGACTGTGTCCCGAACCCATCAACGACTTACAACACTTTGAAAAGCATATAACCCATCACGGAAAGCAGTTACACCCCGGTTGCAACGATTACCTCAAGTTCAGGTTAACGTCCGGTAGGTTATCGTGCACGGAATGTGATGGCACCTTCGGTTTCTTCCATGCGTTGAAGAAACACATGGCCTCGCACTTTGGGATGTGCATATGTGATGTCTGCGGTAATCATTACTTCGAGGAACGGATGTTGGTACTTCACCAGAAATCCCATCAACGTAACGAAGAGTCTTACACTTGTAAGGAATGCGGGAAGTCTTTCAAATCGAAGTATACAAGATACATCCACGTGGCTAAGATGCATAAGAAAGAAGCAGTGTACCAATGCAGTAAATGCGACGAAGAGTTCTTCTCTTACACACAAAGGTACAGACATATGATGGAGGTACACGGTGAGGAACGGAGGTTTCAGTGCGAGGTATGCAACCGTGCTTATGACAGCAGGAAGTCATTGAGGGAGCACAACAGACGGAACCACCTGAAAATACTCAAACATCAGTGTGATCTGTGCGACAGAAGGTTCTACCTGCCCTCGAGGCTGAAAGAACACATGGCCAGTCACACGGGTGAGAGGAACTTCAGATGCGAGTACTGCGGCAAGAGCTATCCACGGCTACGGGGTCTGCAGGCCCACATGCAGTCCCATATAGCCGAGAAGAAGTACAAATGTGTTTTGTGTAGTGCAACGTACACTCAGAACGTCAACTTGAAAAACCATGTGAAAAGACAACACCAGGGTTTAGACTTGGATGAAAAGTATCATGAACATGTCTAGTTGATGCAGAACTACCCGCTAAGTGATTTAACGCTCCAGTGTGATGCTGTGTGTTCTCTTATGAATGCGGTAAGTCTTTCAAATCAAAGTATACCCGTTACATCCATGTGGCTAAGACGCAGTGTACGAATGCAGTAAATGCGACGAAGAGTTCCTCTTGTACACACAAAGGTACAGACATATGATGGAGGTACACGGTGAGGAACGGAGGTTTCAGTGCGAGGTATGCAACTGTGCTTATGACAGCAGGAAGTCATTGAGGGAGCACAACAGACGGAACCACCTGAAGATACTCAAACATCAGTGTGATCTGTGCGACAGAAGGTTCTACCTGCCTTCGAGGTTGAAAGAACACATGGCCAGCCACACGGGTGAGAGGAACTTCAGATGCGAGTACTGCGGCAAGAGCTATCCACGGCTACGGGGTCTGCAGGCCCACATGCAGTCCCATATAGCCGAGAAGAAGTACAAATGTGTTTTGTGTAGTGCAACGTACACTCAGAACGTCAATTTGAAAAACCATGTGAGAAGACAACACCAGAGTTTAGACTTGGATGAAAAGTATCATGAACATGTGTAGTCGATGCAGAGTTAACCACTAGCGTTCCGGTGCGATGCTGGGTAGCGTTAAGCATCCGATTTTTTTTTGATTCCCAGTTTTCCGGATTGGAGCAGTTTACAAATATTGAATGGAAGCAGGCGTTATTTTGCGGTAATCAATAATTAGTAGGACAGATTAATTTGTTTTGTTATAATCCGCTACTTGAAAAGATTCTGTATGGTACAATATGCAGAAACACTGCCCACATGAAACACCACACACAATTTTCCAACACTTTCTCCAAGGAAACCTCCCTGGTGCAGTGGCGGCGCGCTCGAATTCAAGTGGGAGGTCGCGGGTTCGATTCTCGCCACAGGCCACTTTGGAATTTTATAATTTCTAAATTGGCTCAGGTCTAGTCTGGTGGGAGGCTTTGGCCGTGGCTAGTTACCACCCTACCAGCAAAGACGCACCGCCAAGCGATTTAGCGTTCCGGTGCGATGCTTGTAGAAACCGTTGGGGTAAATAACATCTTAGGCTGCATTATCACTTACCATCAGGTGAGATCGCAATCAAGTACTAACTTGTATAGAATAGAAAAAAAATGTTGGAAAATTGTGTGTGGTGTTTCATGTTATTTTTATTTAAACCTGTAAGATGATACTGCTATTCCTGCAATTTTACTGTTGTAATGTATATTTACAATGTAATTTATAGGCTGCGAAAAACTAAATAAAATTAAAAGCGGGCAGACCATTGTAATTATTAGAACTATTCTTTATTTTAAGTCTATTATTGTATGTAGAAAATCTGGTTTAACTACATAAATCCGCAATGGATTATAATAATTGTAATTTTAACAATTATATCACTTAGTAAATAAAGGATTTTTTACTCTCGGCTGTCTCTAAAATCCTTGTACGTGCATCTATCTTGCCAATTTTTATATATAACACAGTTAACAAAAGTCTGAATGCGGTGAATACGGCAGTGAATCCCGTACTTCCGCCAGTGGGTCCGTCGTGGAAACAGATAGTTTTTAGTCGGTGCAAGCCCCACAACCCTCCGTTTCAACTGCGGAGTCGTATAGGCATTTTCTGTCTATGAAAAAATTATCGAAGCGAAATTATTTTTATTGGCGAGAATAATTTCTTATGACTCCAAGACTGAGAAATTGGAAGTAAGAGAATGATTACTATTACATAATATCCGGCGCATTGTTTAATTAATTTGCTGTTGTTTTCATATATTACGGCTGCTTCATAGATAATATTTAGATAGGTACTTGGGCTGCTATAAAAGTCAACGCCATCTTATATCGAGTAGATGAAATAACACAAATTTAAGACCATGCTGAACCGTTGCTAAAAATCTGTGGCTCAACTTGTTTATTATATTCTGTGACGGACAACAATATCGTGTTCTGTGATCAAAATGCACAGATCAAAAATAACTGAAATCTGAATGTCGAGCAATGCTCGGACGAAGAATCAAGGAGCAATGTGTGGTCTGTGGTCGAGCAATGGATCGAAATTCGAATGCTGTGTTCCAATGTAAATAAGTAAAAATAATATCAAGTGTCAAATATCAATAGGTAAACAAGACATAATTGCTGGTGTTAATGAATAAAAATGAACGTTAAAAAAGGAAAAGGCCCTGTCTTCGATCCAGGCCTTTGCCGTTGCTGCGGAACGCTCAAAAAATGCCGTGTTTTGAACTTGGAATACGAGAGTTTGGGCCAGAAGGAGGTCTACTCCGACATGATCATGGATTGTTATGGTCTCCTGGTGAGTGGCTAAGTTTCTGGTAAAGTACAGATAATTCTAAGGTCTACAATTTTTGTATATATCCATAGATGTCAATATTGCATACAATAGTATATATATTAAAAAAAATTGCACTGCATGTGAGAAGTGAAAACTTGAACAATCACTTTCTATTCCTCTCTCTCACAATCTAATGGTACCTACGAACTACGACTGCTCTGACACTACCGACGAGAGATCAACACTGTAAACTTCTTCAGTAATTAGAATTTTCTGATAGAAAAACCCAACACCAATAAATTTAATCAGCCCAAATTTAATTAAAAATCTGTAGTTCCAGAATCTCATGATCTGCATTGAACATGCTCACGAGGCAGAGGTGTAATGAGTTCAATGGTTTTTACCTGTCTCAAGAATGCCCAATATGCTTTCAAAAGTTTTTAAGAAAAACAATGGTCTCTCACTGCCAGTACTGTCCACTCTATGACACATGGCTTCCGCCCATACATGGTCGACATACCTAAGACGCCTACGAAGCGGTTTGATCCCTTGTTCCTGATACGCACTGCAAATGCCTGGAATACCCTCCAGGCACTGTCTTTCCTGCCACTTACAACCTGGGCGCCTTCAATCAAGATTAAATAATAGGCTCTTATGAAAAGTCAAAACTCTACCACCAGGTTCGGAAGGCAGGTTTGCACCGAGTAGAACTGGAAACCCGACACTTGCTCTTTTCAAAAATGTCATTGTTATAATACAAGACTTCTTTATAAAGTATGAAAAATTATAACATATTTTTAAGATATCTCGTGAGGAGATGAAAGCATATTTCTATCATTCCAAGAATCTTTGTCGTTAAGAAATTCTTAATGGTATAGTAACCATGATTAATTAAATGTTTTTGACAGTGTCTTTAAACCTGTGCAAAGGTAAGTCCAAAACAGACTTCGGGAGCATATTGTACAAGCGTACACTGAATTGGCATCTCCTAGGCAAGCGTGTTCCACCTTAGAATGTATCATCACTTTTAATCAGGTATGATCAATGAACAGTCAAGCCCTGAATGAAACAGCAATAGTGAGAGACCAGAGAGAGAGAGACAAATGTAATCAACATAGTTCATTATTGTTTCCAGTTGTCGCACCTGGATGGAAAGGTGACAGAGAAGCTGATATGCGCGACGTGTGTCCAGCGCCTGCGCGACGCGCTGGCGTTCCGGCTGCAGGTGCTGCGCTGCGAGGAGGCCTTCCTGCAGGTCAAGATCTATGAGAACGACCATAGAGGTTTGTGCTCTACTTGCTTACTTCTTGACTGCAGGGAATAGACACGTACCCTGGACAAGCCGGACGGTGCGAAAAAATAATGTCAGTTTTTTTGTGCCAAAAATGCTTGCTAGCAAATGGTGCTAGTTCGCTCAGCAGCCACCTATAGAATCTTGACAGATGGCGCTAATGTTTGCTTGTACAAAAAAAGTGTGAGATATTGTTTGGGTGCCTATATCTTGAGGTTTCTTATTGATGCTGCAGGGTCAGCTGTCAATATTTTGAGTGATTAAGGCGAACTCGCCCGTGAAATTCAAATTTTATCTACTTTTTCGCAAATATTTTTTTTAATTATTAGACTAAGTATACATTGTAGGTTTATGGGTAAAATAGTTTTATACTAGCTAGTGTTAAGTTTCTTGCCAGTTCTACTTGGTGCATACTGCAAACTTGCTTTCCAAACTTGGCAGTAGAGTTTTGCTTATTATATCCTGGAAGTAAGTCCTGAGTGAAAATTTAAGATTGTCATGTTAATTTTTATTTATCATCAGTCAGATGATTTTATTATGATTGACAGATGAGGGCAAACCGGCAGCGGACAGTAAGATAGAAATAGAGGTGAAGATGGAGCCCGAAGACGCTCCGGATCTCGACGACGACCCCGGTGCAGGCGACGCGTCCCCACCCCAGGACGCGCTCGCCGATGACATGTGCAGTGAGTAAAAAAAAATGACGTGTGGCACCCGGAGACTGCCGCGGTAAAGCTATTGCATAGCCAATGTCACCTAGAGTTGCTGAACTAAAGAGACAAGCGTGATATCAAAAAGTCATTAAACCTTCTGCTATTCATCGATAAATGGCAAAACTAAAAAGTATCACCGCTGTGCCGGTCAGAGTGGGAGGTGTTAGGTTATTTTCGTTACGGAATTTCTGGATTCGGTCTCCACGCTCAAGGTCCACGATAGAAGCTATGCAATAGCTTAAAAATCCTAAGTTGTCGTCGTCAAAAAATCCTAAGTCGTCCTAACATGGAAGGGTAAGTAAATTTACCCCAACGGTTTCTACACAGCATCGCACCGGAACGCTAAATCGCTTGCCGGTGCGTCCAAACCAAACTCCTCCGAAACGGCTCGACGGGTTGTTATGAAATTTTCAGTGTATGATCACTGTGTCTAGGAGCAGGTTATCTATTTTTTTAATATCAATGGCAAAACGACATTTGCCGGGTCAGCTAGTAGTAGTAGGTATAATGATAGTTAAGGTAGTTTTTTTTTCTCTGTTTTTTTTCTAACACATTAGATAAACCTGTAATGCTAGATTTAAGTTGTAAATAAATGAACATCTGTCAGGCGAGATGAAGCCCGCGACGGCGCCCGCGTACGACTCCACGGACGACGTGCCGCTGCAGGTCCTTCTCTCCGAGCGAGCGGGCAAGGCGCTCCCAGACAACGGCGTGAAGCGAAGAGTCGCCGATAAACCGAGTGAGTACGTGCTTTTTTGACAGAGTATCCTTAGCGCATACCCCTCTGATAGTAGAAAATAAGGGATTATGTGAATAAAGCCCTTATTATTATTATTTATTATTACTTAATAATAGGCTAAGCAGCTTTCGCTGATGCGCCTATATCAATTGTGCTCATTGTTGCTTGCTCAGATGTTTGTCGAGTCGGTTCTTAAATAGGTTGAGCGATTCAGCTGTAATGATGTCCTCAGGCAATTTGTTCCAATGTCTTATAACTCTGTTAACAATGAAATGCTTGTAGGGATTTGTGGTCGCAGGCTGGAATTCTAGCCTCAGCCCATACCCTCTTAGCTTAGGATTTTTCTTAATGGCAAACATTTCATTGTAATTAGACATGCTGTAAAAGTTGTTAAGAATCTTGTATGTCTCGATAAGGTCGCCTCTTTCTCGCCTATGCTTGAGAGTGCTGAGTGTTTTAGGAAGGTTTTCTTGTCAATATAGGAAAAAGCTTTTCTAATAGTATAAAGGACAGAGTTGGCCCGACTGACGATGGCCAAAATGTGGCTTGCACCCACTAAAATCTGCAGGCTGCGTCAAGTGACAAATAACGTATAGAAATTGAACAAAACTCAAAAAATGTATGCTAACTACCGCTAAATAAAATAAAAAATAAGTTTCTATCACGAAAGTTGCTAAATGCAGCCAAGATGCAATTTTGACAGTTGCTAACGATTATTGTCGATGCACAGATTATAAATACTTAGCGACCTATTGAGGTTAAGACTCAGGTCGCTCGCGGGAACTATATGAGTCCATGCGACATTGACATTATTTTGAAATTAACTTATGCTAACCATAGACAATTATTGGTTTCTTTCTAAACAAGTGTTGTCAACGTTTCTGCACTGATCGACGCTCGAAGCTGCTGTTGGCGGGAGTGCGGGATTCACTATCGTATTCAGCGCGCTCCTTCCAGGTCTCGACCAGCCACCTCAACAGCAGGTCCCATCATCGTCTAAAAGGCGCGCCTATGTCCTTCGTCGTCCATTTTCTTTGACATCGCACCCATCAACGTATTTGTAAGAGTGGGGATGAATAAAAAATCAGTCATTCAACCTTAAAATGTCTGTTTCAGAGATACCGATGTCCAAAATCCAGCAACGGATGAGGGAACGAGACCCAACATACATCACAGAAACAAACATCCTCACCATCGTGGAGTTCTCCCACGTATGCCCCTTCAAGTGCAGACACAACCACCTGATCTGCTTCTACTGCGGAGAGAACTTCTCTGACCCCCAACTCCTCAGAGACCACACCGCCAGCTCGCACCACCCCAAGAAATTCAAGATCGCCGACCACAAGAACATGTTAAAAGTTGACCTCACCAGGATAGACTGTCGTTTATGCCCTCAAACCATCAACACGTTGGAAGACTTCAAGAAGCATATAACAAGTGTACACGATAAGAAATATTATTTTAACACTCGTGATATGATTCTGCCGTTCCGGTTAACGAAGCACGAGTACAAGTGTGCGCTGTGTGAAGCCGTGTTCCCGTATTTTCATGCGTTGAACAAACATATGAACGAACATTACAGCAATTTTGTGTGCGAGACCTGCGGTCTGGGTTGGTTTTTTTTTTATTTACAAGAATGACTTAATTAGTTTGCTATAGTCCTCTACCTGAAAAGAATCATCGTCAAATTTGCGTCCAAGCCAAGCCAAGCACCGCTCCTTCAAAGCGCGAATCTCAAGCGCGAAAGCCAAGCTCCCAAACAAGCAATTCAACCACCATCCATACTGATTCTTTCCAGGTAGCGGATTATGGCAAAATAATTTAATCTTTCTTGCTTATAATGGACTTCCGCATGTAACGCCTGCTCTATTCAATATTTTTCAATACAAGTTAGTACTCGACAATCTCACCTGATGGTAACTGAAGACATGGTTGAAGATTTTCTTATGCTACCTTGAAAGGGGTTATCTTATGCAATTACCCATTCCAGTCAGTGGCATCGAAATATGGTATCCAAAGGCCTCCAAAGCGGTGAAAGACAAAGTCAACACGAAATGTCCAGGTCCAGGAACCAGGTCTAAACAGCCTTGTATCTATAGGGTTCGTGGACCGCGGGAGATTCCTGATGCACCAGCAGCGCCACGAGGAAGGGGACTTCCCGTGCGAGGTGTGCGGCAAGGTGTTCAAGGCGCAGTACAACAGGGAACTGCACGTCGACCGCGTGCACAAGAAGAAAGGTATCTCTACACAAGTTTAAAATTCCCTAATCGAACTTCCTCAAAATTTGTGTTATAATGTCCCTTATACAGTGTTTGCAGCTCCAGCGAACTTCAAGAGTTATAAATGACTACCTTAGTCAGTCAGCCAGTCAGATAAACCACTCCATATAACTCTAATAACATCTTCACTTGTTCAAGTGTCTAGACAAAGCTCTGACTCTAGTTAAATTATTCACTCTGTTCCACCGTATTCGCCACATTTCAGTGACGTTTGGGAGCCAGCCTTAAAATCCACATAGTTTTCATTTACTAAGAGTGCTTTGCGTTTATATCGGACATTAATCAAACTCAACTTTTCAAATGCCACAATTTTTGTTATTGACTTCCGTCGCCATTTTTATAAAGTCATATGTTAAGTAGAGCTCTCTTCAAAGTTTGTGTTCTCAAATACCTTGCACACGACACCCTGCATAAGTGTATACAGCGTTTTCTTTACCCCCAGGGCGGGTGTACTGTCCGAAGTGTGACGTCAGACTTATGACGTATCCTCAAAAGCTGAAGCACCTGATAGAGGTGCACGGCGAGGCGCCCATGTCGTTCCCGTGCAACCTGTGCGACAAGGTGTGCGAGACGCGGCGCAAGCTGACCATACACAGGCGGAAGGAGCACTTGAAGGACTACAGGTGAGCGTTCCGTCTCGCCAGTGACGTCATCGCACCAATGACGTCACTTGCATACACACTGAAGAACCTGATAGAGGTGCCCATGTCATTTCCGTGCAACCTGTGGAAACGCGGCGCAAGCTGACCATACACAGGCGGAAGAAGCACTTGAAGGACTACAGGTGAGCGTTCCGTCACGCTGGTGACGTCATCATACCAATGACGTCACTTGCATACACAGTTCACACTGAAGAACCTGATAGAGGTGCCCATGTTACACAGGCGGAAGGAGTCCTTGAAAGACTACAGGTGAGCGTTCCGCCGCGATGGTGACGTCACCGCAATGACGTCATTCGCATACACACTGAAGCACCTGTCAGAGGCGCCCATGTCGTTCCCGTGCAACCTGTGCGACAAGGTGTGCGAGACGCGGCGCAAGCTGACCATACACAGGCGGAAGGAGCACTTGAAGGACTACAGGTGAGCGTTCCGCTGCCCCGATGATGTCACCGCAATAATGATTTCACCGCACCAATGACGTCATCCGCACCAATGACGTCACTCGCTGACACTGACTTGTCAACGTCAAGGTGTAAACTGTTGATATCGTTTCAGATACGAATGCCAGTGCTGCGGGCAGAAGTTCTTCACTCGCTTCGCTCTCACGAACCACATGCCGACGCACACCGGCGAGCGGAACTACAAGTGCAAGGTGTGCGAGAAGACCTACCCGCGGCTCAAGACCCTGAAGGACCACATCCGGATACACACCAACGACCGGCGCTACCGCTGCCATGTGTGCGGGCAGGCCTTCATACAGAACTGCAGTCTAAAGGGGCACATGAAGGCGCAGCACCCCGAGTACAGCTAGCTTTGCTGGCACGATTGATGGTGACCACACGTGCACTGATAACATTACTTGCATTGATGGCAACACATACACTGATGACATTACTTGCATTGATGGGAACACGTACACTGATGACATTACTTGCATTGATGGCAACACGCATACTGATGACATTCCTTGCACTGATGACATTCCTTGCACTGATGGCATTAGTTGCATTGATAGCAATACGTAGTCGTACACTGATGACTTTACTTGCATTGATGACAATATGTACACTGATGACATTACTTGCATTGATGACAATATGTACACTGATGACATTACTTGCATTGATGACAATATGTACACTGATGACATTACTTGCATTGACGACAATATGTACACTGATGACATTACTTGCATTGATGACAATATTATGTACACTGATGACATTACTTGCATTGATGACAATATGTACACTGCAGATGACATTACTTGCATTGATGACAATATGTACACTGATGACATTACTTGCATTGATGACAATATGTACACTGATGACATTACTTGCATTGATGACAATATGTACACTGATGACATTAGTTGCATTGATGACATTACTTGCAGAGATGACATTACTTGCATAGATTACATTACTTGCATCGATGGCATTACTTGCATCGATGACATTACTTGCATTGATGACAATATTATGTACACTGATGACATTACTTGCATTGATGACAATATGTACACTGATGACATTACTTGCATTGATGACAATATGTACACTGATGACATTAGTTGCATTGATGACATTACTTGCATAGATGACATTACTTGCATAGATTACATTACTTGCATCAATGACATTACTTGCATTGATGGCAACACGCATACTGATGACATTTTTAGCACTGATGACATTACTTGCATTGATGGCAACACGTACACTGATGACATTACTTGCTTCGATGACATTACTTGCAAGACATCCTGCGCTCTGAAACGTTGCTATGTGGTGACGTCAGGCGGACAGAAGTTCCTCACGTTCTTCCATACATACGCAGCAGCGAGTACAGCTAGCTTTCCTGGCGCGCCTGAAGGTGACGTCACACGCGCTTATGACGTTTTGCCGGTCGATAGGACAATAGGGAAATTTCCCTCCAGGCAGATGTTATGCCTGGGGACCGCTTGTGATCCAAGCGTGTGACGTCAGAAGTTGTATTTATAGCACGCTCGTCGAAAGCTCCGTCAGCGTGTGCTAGAGCACAGGTTACGCCATCTATCGTCAGCTATCGAAGACCGCTACAACGACATTCACGCCGCCCATAAAACACCCCGAGTTGTTAGTTTTTTCATAATAATTCAATACAACTCCCAGTTTATGGCTTTCAGGGGAACAGATTTTGCATAATAGTAATTTTTCTTGTTGTTGAAAATATGACGATAAAACTTACGTGAATTAAAATCATGGTATTTATTTTAATTTTAAGATAATAAAGTGTGTGCGATTTTTTTTCGAGCTTTCTTTATATGTCTATGGATAAGGAGAAACAAAAATATAGTATACCTATAGCTTTTTTTATAGACAGAAAATGCCTAACGCATACCCCTCCGTCAGGGGAAACGGATGGGTTATGTGGGGCTTGCACCCACTAAAAACTGTCTGTTTCCACGGCGGACCTGCTGGCGGGAGTACGGGATTCACTGTCGTATTTACCGCGCTCCCGCCAGGTCTCGACCAGCCACATCAGCAGCGGGTCCCTTCAATACCTATAGCTTGACCTACTGCTATTGAAATGGTATTTTGGTAGATGACTATGCAATCATGAATAAGATATTTTATTTCCATTTCAAAAAATCATTTTTTTTAAATAGATGAATAGGATAGTTAGAAATTGGTCAAGTGCGAGTCGGACTCGCGCACTGAGGGTTCCGTACTATGAATACCAATTCCAAAAAAATCTCTGCCCACCTAATTCAAAAACGAGCAATAATTCACGTTTGTTGTATGGGAGCCCTCTTAAATATTTATTCGTAAAATTAAGGACCTGGGTGACCGAGCTTTGCTTGGTAGTATTACAGCTACTCACCAATAGATGGCAGCAGGTGTTTACTGTAATAGTTTTACTTTATCGCCAATAGATCTCAGGTATAGATTTATATTTTTTTTTGGTAAATACGACATTTTCTAAAAATGAATCCTAGCTAGATCAATGTATCGCCCCCAAAACCGCTTGTATACTAAATTTGATGAAAATCGTTCAAGCCGTTTCCGAGATTCAGATTATATAGAAAGATATATACAAGAATTGCTCGTTTAAAGCCAAAACATTTTTTGGGAACACTGATAAATCCTATACGATTTATCAGTGTTCCCAAAAAATGTTTTGATTTCAATATCGTCTCCTTATTTAGGTAAATGCCATCACATTTTTGAATGAATGAATATAGCCGATGCGTTATATGAATAGCCCCCCCAGTAAATAAAATTACAGTAATATTATATAATTTTGTAATAATTTATTATTTTGATCCATTATATTACGGGATTATAAATAAAATAAGTTTGCATATTACAGACATTACTACACTAACGCATCTTTACATTAAAATACATCGATATACAGTCCGCGAGGCGTAAGCTGAGCTTTGCATTTGTGTGAGTGTACATAGATAGTGTAGGTGTAACATTGGCCTAAAGCGCGGCGCGTCCCTTGCTTTTGTATAAACCGGTTTTTACTGCTTTTTGACAATCGGCCTGAGGCGCGGTGCGTCCATCGCTTGAAGCAACTTAGTGATCACTCACACAAATGCAAAGCTCAGCTTACGCCTCGCGGACTGTACCAACCAATGGTATATCGATAAAATAACTTAACGCGACCTTAACAGATCCGCCCGCGAAATTCAAAGGAGAATGACCAAACGTGGTATCAAATTTTCTCATGAACCAAAACCAAAATAATCTACGAAAATAAAATAGTGTTTTTTAAGAACCATAGACACAAGGAATTTGTGTGTTCATATCCGGAATTTAATTTTCACACAAAACGTTACTTTCTATTAGATGCACATTTTGTGCCATACCGATTTTACTAAGAAGTGCAACTTGTTTGTTTGCGTATAACTTTAGAATCCGGATGTTAATTAAAAAAGTAATCACTGTAGGAGTTAATGTGGAGACCGTAGTCTATAAAAATAAAGTTTGGGTTTGATTCAGCTTGATACGGGATAAAATACTTCCATCGTCATTATCCTTTAAATAACGCGATTTAAATTTTATTTGGTTTTTCGTAATTTTTAGTAATCGAAATTCCCAAAAGTAGACAATCCTAGGACTTTCTTGATTCGGACACAGTTGAGAAAAGACTTGGATGACATAAATTTTTTTTACACACTACAAGTTAGTACTTAACTGCGATCTCACCTGATGGTAAGTGATGATGCAGTCGAAGATGTTATACTAACTTGGAAGGGGTTTACTACTCACCACTATCGGTTTCTATCCATCATAGCTTAAAAATGCTCAAAAAACCAAATAAAATTACAGTTTTCTGGACATATATTTGCATTGAACGAAGCATGAACATTGAACACTCAATTCAACAATCAATTACTAAAACTGGCATCTAAATCGAACACATTATGGTGGCTCTTCATATGCCCCTTCAGACTGCTGCTCTGAGCAAAGGTGCTATCACACACATCGCATTTGTACCTCCTCTCGCTCGTGTGAGATCTCACATGTTCCTGCAACGACTGCAACCTTGGATAGCTCTTATCGCAGAACTCGCATCTAAAGTTCCTCTCACCGGTGTGGGTTGCCATATGTTCCTTTAACCTCGAGGGTAAATAGAATCTTTGGTCGCAAAGATCGCATTGGTGGTTGAATATCTTCAAATGATTGCGTCTATTATGCTCTATTAATGTCTTCCGTCTGTTATATACTTTGTCACATAACTTACAAGGAAACGTCCGTTTGTCACCATGAACTTCTATCAAATGTCGGTTCCGTAACGCATACGATAAGAACGCAGCCTCACATTTGTAGCAGTTTATCGTTGGCTTCTTCTCGTGAACCGTTGCAACGTGTAGTCCCATACTGTATTTGGATTTGAGGTTCTTCCCGCATATCTCACATGGAAAATTGGTCTCTACTTTGCTGTGAGTCTTGATATGAGTCCGTAACGAAGGCTGCTCGAGGAAGCACGCACCGCACACATCACAAGTATACGTCCCGAAATGTTCGATCATGTGCTTCTTCAACGAATCGAAGTAAGGAAACACTGCATTACACTCCGTACACGTTAAATTGTTCAACGTTAATTTAAACTTTAGGAATTCGTTAGTCACTGGATGTAGCACTTTGTCATGTTTTGTCGTTAAATGTTTTTTGAAGGTTTCTAAATCGTTGATTTTTTCCGAACACAGCCTGCAATCGATCCGTGTTATGTCGATTTTGGGGATCTTCTTGTTCTCTATGGAGTTCTCGAAGAGTTCCACGGGGTTGTGGGTCATGGTGTGTTCCCGGAGCTCGGAGGGGTTGGTGAACTGGTCTCGGCAGTAGTAGCAGTAGTAGAAGCTGATGCGGTTCTGGAACGGACAGACATACGAGCTGTTCACGATGGTGATGGTGTTGCTGAGCGCCATTCGTTGTTGATCCAGGGCTTCCTTTTGCTTTTTTGTTGGGGGTTTCTCTGGCAGTGGTTCTGAAAAAATGTACAGGTTTCAAGATCACTCAAATGCCTAATTTCAGACTGCTATACTAGAATATTTTAGCAGCATTATGTATCTTATGCTATATCGTATTATGAGGTAATGTTGCTGATTAATAAGGTATGGGCTGAGGCTAGAATTCCAGCCGGCAACCACAAATCCCTACAAGCATTTCATTCTTAACAGAGTTATAAGACATTGGAACAAATTGCATGAGGACATCACAACAGCTGAATCGCTCAATCAATTTAAGAACCGACTCGACAAACATCTGAGCAAGCAACAATGAGCACAATTGATATAGGCGCATCAGCGAAAGCTGCTTAGCCTATTATTAAATAATAATAATAATAATATTTATGTAAATATTTATGCTGCTGCAGAGGGAGTAATAATTTATAATCTAAAATATTGAAAGCTAAACAAACTTCACCCCCTGAATTTAATCATCTATATCTGACGACGCTCGGCACGCTCGGATCCGAGTGGGAGGTCGCGGGTTCGATTCCCGCCACGTTTGGTCAGGTTTGGTCTGGTGGGTGGCTTCGGCCGTGGCTAGTTACCACCGTACCAGCAAAGACGCACCGCCAAGCGATTTAGCGTTCCAATGCGATGCTTGTAGAAACCATTGGGACCCTTCCAAGTTAGTACGATAATTGCATCGTCACTTACCATCAGGTGAGATCACTGTCAAGTATTAACTTTTATAGAGTAAAAAAATCTCAATAGAGAATCAATCATTTTTCCTTATTTATTATTTACATAAATTGGGAAGATAATACTCTTGTTTTACCAATTTTACAACTAAAATCTGTATTAGTCACCTGGTTTCATCAATTTATCCAATTTTCTGTGCAGCCTCTGTATCTTTGCGGGTCTCAGTCGCTCTTTGAGTTTGGTTTTGTGTCCATTTCTGGTTCTTCTCAAAGGTTTCTCATCTTCGCTGTCCTCATCTATCATTTTCACAGGTTCATCTATCTGTACATCCATTCCTGCATCTGGAAATCAGAAAAAAAACATTGGTACACATATAAGATGTATTTCTTATTTTCTAGAATCAAATTAAACCACGTGTTGTTCTGTAAACAGAGAAACGACATTAGTTGTTAATTCGATCCACTATGAGATTATAAATTTTACAAATTAATGTTTTTACTCTCTAGTGCAAACTCCATCTTGATTCTTGAATCGCTCCCATTGGTCGCCACGTCATTGGTGGACCATAGACTGCTTTATCGATATAAGCATAGAGTACCTCCGTCCATGGAAGTGGTGGGGCAAACACACCAATCAAAGAAACATATTTTCTGTACAGATATATCTAGGGCTGCCATGGGTCTGGGTTTCCCCAATCTGTCCATCAGTAAAACTACCCCAAGGTGGAATTTTAATACGCGTCATATTTTAGTTTAATTTTTATGCCACTGGGGAATGCATTTATGCATCCCTACCCGCACCGCTTCAAGACCTCCCGAGGCGAAGCCAGGTATGTTGGACTCGCAGGGCGTGAACCGTCCTGAATACCCACTAAACTCCAGGAGTGTGTCATTTGAGGATACATTAGGTCCTAGATTGCATCACCAAATATCACCCAATAATTGGTGAGATTTGGATAATTTTAAAATTGGAAGAGTAAAGTTGGCAGACACTCCCATGTCTTAGACTCTAGAGAGTACGTAAAGCTCGGCCTTGCGCCTGAAAAAAAAACATACCATTGATATGATCATCTGTATCCATATTGTCCTGTGGGTCGCAGTCTCCAGTTGGCTCTTCTTTTACCTCTAGCTTCACAGCCTTATCATTTTCTGAAAATAGTTATTATTCATTATAATACATGTTCTTCTAATGAAGTCTTCATTGGAGGAGGGTTACAAGAGGCAGAACTCAATGGAAATTACTGGACAGAATATGTCAGGAGACACACTTAATTGTGAGATATTTTCTAGATAATATAATTCAGGATAAAGGGCTTTATTACATTACTATAAATGTTCTTATTACAAGTTCCTTAAGTTCTACAAAAAATTTTCATCTAGGACCGAAAGGGGCATAAAGGTAGGACCAACACTTGCAGTGTGAAGATCTTATCTTTATTGCATACTAAGTTAGTATGCAATAAAGATCTTTTTTTAGAGACACGGGTGTGGCTCTACCTGTGTGCATTTTGGTTTTTACTGGCTTATGTTTCATTTGATTTGCATGGAGTTTGACTGACTGGGACGCATCATTGTAGATTGAAATATCTATACCCAATCCAATACTTTCACTGTGTGGGTGCTGAAAATCCTGATTTTGAATTCAGTGTAGGGGATTCCCTAGGGGTGTAGGGAATAGGGTATGTGAAACTTTAACCATCTATTGAATTAGCCAACTTCATCTGGGGCTATTTGCCCCTAATTCTGCACCAGAGACAAGAAATAACTCTTAAATCACAGAACCAAAAAGACCCAACACCGCACCATAAGGTAGTTATTCGTTAGGTTAAGAAAAATTCTAAAAAACTCAGCCATAGTAAAATTTCAAACTCGCCAATTAAAAGAAAGTAGGAACCACACACCAGTTACTACTGAAAATGAAAATTAAAATATTTATTTTCACATAGGCCTAAATAATAGGCTCTTATGAAAGGTCAAAACTCTACCGCCAGGTTCAGAAAGCAGGTTTGCACAGAGGAGAACGGGCAAGAAACTCGGCACTTGCTCTTTTCAAAAATGACATTGAAGAACACTCACCCTTGAGCCGAGCTTCCAGGAACATCTGCTCGGACTGCAGAACCTGCCGTCTGAAGTCACTGGCCTCCCGCAGCCGAGTCACACAGGTGGCACATATGCAGCACTCTGAACCCTCTCCATCCAGGTGTGATAACTGGAATACCATTTAGTTTATTCTATTTGTCAAGAAGCTTTCAAAAAATGTGTGTGCATGTTCAAAGATTTGAAAGAACACATTTACAATTCCCTGTTAGTATTACAATTGTTTATGGGTTTTTTTTAATTATTTACTCACTAGTAGACCAAAAACATCCATGAACATGTCTGAATAAACCTCCTTAGTGCCCATGAACTCGTATTCCGCGGTGAGCAGGCGGCATTTCCTGATCGAGTAGCAGCAGCGACAGAGCCCCGGGTCGAGGAGGGGGCCCTTGCTTTTCTTTACAGTCACATTGTCCATTTTAATTACGGTTTACGGCCACTTTCTCATATATCATATAATATATAATCATGATTGTTATGAAAAGAATTTATCCGAAAGAAACTAAATGCTTGTTATTATATTTTATTATGATATGATTGGTCTGTGGATATGATCATAGAGTAGGTTGGTAAGATATGATCTTTGACCACAGAATACATTTACTTTGACAGCAATTTGTCTGTCACTCATAGCTATATTCTCTTGCTCAGTGATCGTTCCCTGATGCCATAGACAACCTTAAACAGCTATATGCTGTACATAGCGCTGTGGTTAAATATTTAAGATCTCGTGTAAACAGCGCCATCTGTTGTCGAGAAGATCACTATGTATAAAAGTTGGCTAAAGAAAAAATTACTTAAATATGCAGGCAATGGGACAGTCTAAATTTTAGGAATATTCGAAAAATAAACAGATTTTTGCTTAAAACACATTTTTATTTTGTAATTTTTTCCATGATTTATAATTAACTGATCAGGCGTTGTATCGTGATTCGTGATAAATTTAGTTAAGTTGTACTTTGTTTACATGTTCACAGTAACAAACAATTTTTTTTTCCATAAAAAGTATAAATTATTTAGATTCTTTTATTTAAAATTGTTGCTGTCCATGAAATTAAGCATAGACTCCTTCATTTCGATATGAGCACTTACTTAAATAAAGACTCGCACTGTAATTTGAAATGACTACTTTACAGATTTCCAAGATGTGTTCCTATACGAACTTCTTCTGAGCCGAAGGCAAGTAAACCGAAATATAAATTAACTCGTATCATATGTGCGATATGACGCTTTAAAGATTTTCATCCAAGATCCATTCCCTAATGCGTATCACTACGAACCTTTTCTTGAACCGAAGGAGAATAGAACGAAATAGAATTAGCTCCTATCATATTATTATATATGCGATATGACGTCCTCCTCCTCCCTAATGGGTGTGGGTGTGAACTACATCTTGAGCTGAAGGCTAGCAGAACGAGTCCCTATAGAGTGTGGGTGCAGTGATCTTGAGCCGACGGCGAGCAGAAAAAATATGTCTCTAATGGGTGTGGGTGTGATCTTAAGCCGAAGGCGAGCAGATTACGCTTCTATCGTTTGTGCGACCGCATGTGGCACTGCAGAGACTTGAGACCCGGGTAGCTCTTGTCGCACTGATCGCATTTGAAGTTCCGCTCCCCGGTGTGCACCGCCATGTGCTCCTGCAGCGCCGAAGGCAGGTAGAACTGCTGCGCGCACAGCTCGCACTGGTGGTTGTACACCTTCAGGTGCTTGTGCCGGTTGTGCTCTATCAACGTTTTCCGCCTGTTGTACACTTTATCACACAATTTACAAGGCAACGTCCCTAACGATCTTGAGCCGAAGGCGAGCAGAACGGGACCCTAATGGGTGTGGGTGTAATCTTGAGCCGAAGGCGAGCAGTACGAGTCCCTAATGGCTGTGGGTGTGATCTTGAGCCGAAGGCGAGCAGATTACGCTTCTATCGTTTGTGCGACCGCATGTGGCACTGCAGAGACTTGAGACCCGGGTAGCTCTTGTCGCACTGATCGCATTTGAAGTTCCGCTCCCCGGTGTGTCCCGCCATGTGCTCCTGCAGCGCCGAAGGCAGGTAGAACTGCTGCGCGCACAGCTCGCACTGGTGGTTGTACACCTTCAAGTGCTTGTGCCGGTTGTGCTCTATCAACGTTTTGCGTCTATTGTACACTTTATCACACAATTTACAAGGGAACGTATCCCTACATGGGAGTGGGTCTGAATTACATCTTGAGCCGAAGGCGAGCAGAACGAGTCCCTAATGGGTATGGGTGTCATCTTGAGCCGAAGGCGAGCAGAACGAGTCCCTAATGGGTGTGATCTTGAGCCGAAGGCGAGCAGAACGAATCCCTAATGGATGGCGGTGTGATCTTGAGCCGAAGGCGAGCAGATTACGCTTCTATCGTTTGTGCGACCGCATGTGGCACTGTAGAGACTTGAGGCCCGGGTAGCTCTTGTCGCACTGATCGCATTTGAAGTTCCGCTCCCCGGTGTGTCCCGCCATGTGCTCCTGCAGCGCCGAAGGCAGGTAGAACTGCTGCGCGCACAGCTCGCACTGGTGGTTGTACACCTTCAGGTGCTTGTGCCAGTTGTGCTCTATCAACGTTTTCCGCCTGTTGTACACTTTATCACACAATTTACGAGGGAACGTCCCTAATGGATGTGGTGTGATCTTGAGCCGAAGGCGAGCAGCAGAACGAGTCCCTAATAGCTGTGGGTGTGATCTTGACCCGAAGGCGAGCAGATTACGCTTCTATCGTTTATGCGAGCGCATGTGGCACTGCAGAGACTTGAGGCCCGGGTAGCTCTTGTCGCACTGATCGCATTTGAAGTTCCGCTCCCCGGTGTGTCCCGCCATGTGCTCCTGCAGCGCCGAAGGCAGGTAGAACTGCTGCGCGCACAGCTCGCACTGGTGGTTGTACACCTTCAGGTGCTTGTGCCGGTTGTGCTCTATCAACGTTTTCCGCCTGTTGTACACTTTATCACACAATTTACAAGGGAACGTCCGTTTGTCACCGTGCACCTCGATCAAATGGCGGTTTCTCAACGCGTGAGATAAGAACGAAGAGTCGCATTTGTAGCAATTCACCGTCGGTCTCTTCTCGTGAACTGTAGCTATATGTAGCCCCATACTGTATTTTGACTTGAGGTTCTTCCCACAGATCTCACAAGGGTAATTCGCGTCTACCTTTTTATGTTTTTTCCGTATGTGCGAACGTAGTTGGGTTATTTCTATGAATCGGTCGCCGCATTCGTCGCATGTGTGGGTGCCGAAGTGGTCAATCATATGCTTCTTTAACGCGTCGAAGAATTGGAAGCTCCCGTTGCATTCCGTACAGGTGAGAGAGTTTAGCGTCAGTTTGAACTTTAAAAACTCGTTAGTGACGGGATATAAAAGCTTCTTGTGCTCGGTAGTGATGTGCCTCTTGAAGGCGTCGATGTCGTCGATTTTCTCTGAGCACAGCCTGCAGTCGATGCGGGTTATGTCGACGCTCGGTACCTTTAAAAAATAAAAAAGTACTTATTGATAAATAAGATTAAGAGAAAAACCGACTTCAACTCTAATCAAAGTACTCTTAAAGTACATCCTTTTCAATAAAAAAAAATCAGAATCGGTTGAAGTGATAATGATTCGTCCATTTTTTGCACACATACTTATTGCAAATTTAAGTATGGTTTCTCATGGTATGGTCTGCATCGGAGGTCGTAGGTTCGATTCCCACTACTGGTAAATGTTTGTGTGATGAGCATGAATGTTTTCCAGTGTCTGGGTGTTTTGTATATTAGTATGTATGAATCTCGGAAACGGCTCGATTTTCATGAAATTTAGTATACAAGGGGTTTTGGGGGCGATAAATTGATCTAGCTAGGATTCATTTTTGGAAAATGTCGTATTTACCAAAAAAATATATATAAATATCTGACATCTATTGGCGATTAAGTAAAACTATTACAGTAAACTCCTGCTGCCATCTATTGGTGAGTAGCTGTAATACTACCGAGCAAAGCTCGGTCACCCAGATATTATTTACTAATATCTTATGTGGCTATACAGCTATCCAATTAAGCATCTGTTTCAAAGAGACTCGACGGGTAAGTGGGGCTTCCCTGGACACGATTAGGATACTGCACCTTGATGTGGGGCTCCAGCGTGGTCTCGAACAGCCGCGGGTCGTGCGTCAGCGTATGAGCGCGCAGCTCCGCGGGGTCCGTGAACTGGTCCTTGCAGTAGAAGCAGTAGTAGAAGCTGATGCGGTTGAGGAACGGGCACACGTACGAGCAGCCCACGATCACCGCGAGGTTCGCGCGCGCCATGCGGGGCTCGTCCATGCGGGGCTCGTCCGTGCGGGGCTCGTCCATGCACGGGTCGCTTGGCGTCTTTGTGTGGGACTTCTCTGGAGACAAGCAATGAACTATTAGTGTGACAACACTACATCAGATCTACACCAGATCAGATCAGACTAGTGCGGAGGCCAATAGCGCACAACAAAAATCAACTAGAGTGAAGGCCAAGACCTTAATTTCAAGACCATACATCACGTCTATAGTACGAGACCCACTATTGTAGAGGCCAACTTATAGATATCTCTTTTATTGAAATTTCAATAAAAGGTCACGCAAAGTTTCTTTTGCACAATTGAGTTTTTTTTAGTAGTGCAGAGCAGAGCCAATGACGCACAACACAGATCAACTAGTGTTGATCTGTGTTGTGCGTCATGCGTAGTAGACACCAACACAGTACAGATCAACTATTACGAAGGCAAATGGCAATAATACAGATCAACTAGTGTGGTCAGATGTGGTAGAACAACATAAAAGGTCGTGTATAATTAGTTTTATGTATTTAAATTATAGTTTGGTAAAAAAACTAGTGTACACATGCGACAGCTGAAGGGAGCTGAATATGAAAATGTATATCCATAAATTCAAAATATATAGAGATTATTATGTGTTCGTACCATCCTGTAATAACTTCTCCGCATTCTTGCGCATGATCAAAATCTTCTCTGCTGTTGTGTTCTTTGTTTTTGTATCCTCTTTGTTTGTATTAGAATCTGAAAATTTTAAAATTTGAATAACATCGTTATTGTCCGTCCGCCTGTCTGTCTGTCCGTCTGTCACCAGGCTGTATCTCATGAACTGTGATAGATAGACATTTAAAATAAGATGATGTGAGAGTTTTCTGTGGCCACTTGCCACTAAGTATACGAGTAACAACAAATACTAAAAAACAGAATAAAATTTGAGTTGAGAATTAGTCTTGATAGTACAGAACTCCAAGTGCGCGAGCCCGACTCGCGCTTTGTTACATAGTACTTATTAATTATCTGTAATCTGTACTAATGTCTACTCTTTGTCAATGTCTTTGATGCTTTGGATTCGGTGGATCGCCGTGCTAGAAGACTCATCGGCAACCCGACACTGGTCCACAAAAAACTCCAAAGCCTTGAATATCGTCGTAAGGTTGCCTGTCTGTCGGTATTCTATAGAATATATTTCGGAGAGTGTGCTCAGGAACTTTTTAATTTGGTTTCCCCGTCACCTTTCTACCATAGAACGGCAAGGCATCGTAAAGGCTTCCACCCATACATAGTCGACGTACCAAAGACGCATACGAAGCGGTTTGATTCCTCGTTCCTGATACGCACTGCAAAGGCCTGGAATACACTCGCAGGCAGTGTCTTTCCTGCCACTTACAACTCCGGTGCCTTCAAATCAAGAGTGAATAGGCATCTTCTAGGCAAGCGCGTTCCACCTTAGACTGTATCATCACTTTCCATCAGGTGTGATCACAGTCAAGCGCTAGCCTATATAGTATAAAAAAAAAATTTCACACATGAGTCTGTCGTCTATGGTCAATCATATTATAATGTCTAGTCGTCCTAAATTAATAAAAGTCTTATCAAAGTGAATCATCGTTTATATTTATCCCACTTCTGACACCATCTTGTATTAGATGCATAAATATAAACGATGATTTACTTTGATAAGACTTTTATTAATTTAGGACGACTAGACATTATAATGATTGACCATAGACGACAGACTCATGTGTGACATTGACAAAGAGTAGACATTGGTACAGATTAAAGATAATTAATAAGTACTATGTAACACGCTTATCCAATTATATTGATACCTTTGCTTTCACGCAGCAACTCTTCCATTTTCTGTCGCATTTTCTTAATCTTCTCAGCGGTGGTCTCTCTTTGATCGGTCCTACTTCTCTTTAATGACTTATCTTTCTTACTTGTGACATCTGCGCCTGCTGATTCATCCATGTTTGTATCATCTTCATGATAATCTGGAAATATAAAAAGTTCAGCGGGGCTAGACAAAGTAACAGTAGTTTAGCGTTCACGACAGTAGATAAAAATGTATGGACAAAACAAGTGACTGAAGAAAAACCACGTGACCGTATAGAGGAAAACACGCTTTTTTTTAAATCGTCGACTACGATTTGAACGCTCCTTGGCGTTCTCGCAGACGTTGTAGATAACTTTAGTGTACTTCGCATGACAATTGACAGGCGACAGTGAACAACGCTAAGCATAAAGCAGATTCTGCTTTCATTTGTTTTCATTCGGTCACGTGGTTTTTCTACAGTCACTTGTTTTGTCCATACATTTTTATCTACTGTCGTGAACGCTGAACGACTGTTACTTTGTCTAGCTCCGCTGTTCAGTTGTGGAAGACTTATTTGAGAGAATAGGAGCAAAGATTGTTATTAGGACTGATGACTTCACCTCCCACTTCATACTGCTTCGACTCGCGGTCGACCGTTATCAGACGAATGCGGGCCGAGGTAGTATGAAGTGGGAGGGGAAGTCCTCAGCAAAGCTCTGATTCTGAGAATTTTAAGTGGGGAAAAATGTTTAGATTAAGTATTATTTGCCACGCCCTGACAGGGCATTTTGACTGTATATATAGATTATGTCGTCATGTATGCAAAGGAAATAAAGATAAAGAATAAAGCTTCTATTAACGTATACTACGTTTACTACTACTATGTCTGTATATTTTCATTTTGTAGTGATGCGTAAAAATCACAGCTACAATCGTCACCGAAGAAGACAAATCATGATAATAAAGGCTCCCCAACACAGGCGCGTTACTATCGGTCGATAATATCGCAAGCGTTATTGCGATAATGCGTCCCGATTCCTTGCACACAGCTGCGTTTTTATCGTGCGATATTTCTTACGAGAATATCGCACGACGGACGCAGCGTCGCAGGATCGCACCGCAGTGTGTAACTACTTGATCATCCTAATACATAATGTAGCGAAAACAGATATCGCAATAACGCTTGCGATATTATCGACCGATATACTTCCATTGCGGCGTTATTATCGCAGCAGTGTGTAACTACTTGATCATCCTAATACATAATGTACCGAAAACAGATATCGCAATAACGCTTGCGATATTATCGACCGTTATACTTCCATTGCGGCGTTATTATCGCAGCAGTGTGTAACATGACCATTCTAATACAAAATGTACTGAAAACAGATATCGCAATAACGCTTGCGATATTATCGATCAATAATAACGCGCCTGTGCGCCTTAATCATGACATAAAAAAAATAATGATCTTGGTGACAGCCCGGCCCTGTATTACGCAAAAATTTTGCAACAGCGACAGCAGTAACAGCGCGTCATCGACCTGACTGAATGACATTTTGGGGCCGTTCAGTCGCGCCTACCATCTGTCGCTACTGCAACGTTTTACGTGTTAAGGGGCCCACTGACGGCCGGGGCACAGCGACATTGCCAAGGTGGTCTTTTTATTTTTTTTATTTTTTACATAGGTACAAAATAAGCACACAAATTGAAGCCTGTGATCTCATCCTTCCATAATGATAGACAACAATATATTAAGTGTGTGTGTGGTCTCACCGTCATTTCGGTCAGCATCATCACCATCAGCATCATGTTGAAGGTCGGCGTCGCACGGCTCTATTTTAACCTCCACCGCATTCTTTTCACTTTCTGAAAACGAAATGACATTGACCTTTTTTTGAGGAACAATTTCAGTGAATTCAAAGATAAGAAACTCTTTGTACGTAAAGTTATATTCCAGAATAGAAAAAAATTGGTTGCCGCCGCATGAGCGAGGTAACGCCGGATGAGTCATGTTTTTTCGTGCGTGCAACCGGCTCTATCGATTTATAAGACGTTGTCACGTCAAAAAAATCCTACTTCTGTATGGTTATGGTTACAAACAGGCACACAGCAACATTGGAACCTTAATTATCTAAGGTTTACTTGCGCGAAACCGCAGTATAAATATAGAATTTTTGCCAATGGTGTAGGGCGTAGGCAATAGGGAAATTTCCCTCCAGGTAGATGTTAGGCCTGGGGACCGCTTGTGAACCGAGTGTGTGACGTCAGAACTTGTATTTATAGAACGCTCGTCAAAAGCTCCGTCAGCGTGTGCTATTGCGCTAGTTACGCCATCTATCGTCAGCTATCGAAGACCGCTACAAATTGCTTTTTTGTTTTTGCTAAATTCTCATTGGAAAATTTTGACAACTTCACTCTGGGTTAGCATGTTACCACGCGTTGGCGCAAGTGGGCCGTAGTCTTATGAATTAGATCTGAATACCCTTAAGCCTGGACTCCAGGAACAGCTGCTGGGACTGCAGCACCTGCCGCCGGAACGCACCGGCCTCCCGCAGCCGCGCGACGCACGTGGCGCAGATGCAGCAGTCCATGCTGTCTCCATCCAGGTGCGGGAACTGAAACACAACAAACTGTCTCTCAGACTAATTGCATGTCAATACTAGAACAACGGCTTCGACTCACTCTCACTTGGTCAGGATCGCCCGACCAGTTTCAGACCCATCAGGGGTCCTTCTTCAGGGGCATAGTACACGCGCGGGACGCCCGAGTTAACTCGGGCTACTGTGCCCCTGAAGAAGGACCCCTGATGGGTCTGAAACTGGTCAGGCGATCCAGACCAAGTGAGAGTGAGTTGAAGCCGTTGTTCTAGTATTATTATGTCCACTCACGGAAGTCTTAATTCTAATATAATTGCATGTCACGTTTTCTGTTCTATTGAAAGTGAGATGTTCCTTTACAGAAATTCATAACTAGCCAAAAAGATTAAACCATCTTGCTATAATCCTTTAAGAGTGGGGATGCTGGGAAACAGGTTTTATATAAACTTACTCGAAGATCTCCAAAAAATTATCCATAGACCACCACACTGACAAAGTGCTTATTGACAGGCTTCACACACCTTCAGTACGGTTTAAAATGCGTAAACAGTGCTGACACTGCATACGCTGCTGACGCTAGGTTTAAATTGTGAAAGCGCAATTAGCACGACAACATTTTAAACCGACGACAGCGCGCTGTTGCCTTCATGGTTGCCTGTCAGTCCTGTTGGTCCTGTCACTGTCTCAATGAAATCTATGCTTACTTTATTTATCAAAAAATAAGTACAATATTTATTGTTCATCAACGGCAATCGGCACAGCAAACCCGTTAAAATTCACCACAGTCCACAAATCGTATTTTGAAAGTATAATTTACAAATCAGCGATTGATCTGACTAATGTCAGTTGAATTTGACATTAATTAGCGCTTACGCTGCACTACCTCTTTTTTGTGAGCACTGTCAACGCGATTAATGTCATCACTCATGACATCACGCAGCTGTCTTTACCAATATTATACGCATCTTAAACCGACTTTCAGCACGCTGACAGTGCTAATGGTGCATATGTGCACATTTTAAACCGTAGGGCTTTACTCTCACCTTCAGCTGCAGACTCTTACCATCAGGTCAGATTGCACTTAAGTACTATCTTGAATAGAGTTACAAGAGTCCAATTCTGACATGTCTTTGGGTTTGTGGCAACTGCATACCACTTGTTTCTTAAAAAGAAAACTTTTGGGTATGCGCTGAGAATTCTACATAGTTTCCAAAAACCTTCACGAAGCCCAAGTGGAGGATCTTTCCTTTTGATAAGAAACCTGAGCCCATAAGTGGACGATATACATAATAAAGTCTACCTAGAGGAGCCTACATACAGGGATCGTTAAAAAAGTACTTACAATAAGGCCAAAAATGTCCATAAACATATCTGAATACACCTCCTTGGTGCCATTGAAGTCATACTCTGAAGTGAGGAGACGGCATTTCTTTATCGAATGGCAGCAACGGCACAGTCCAGGGTTGATAATGGGCCCTTTAATTTTATTCTCCATCACATTGGCCATATTGTTTCGAATTCAGCTTTTTATGCATAGCATTCTCGCTCTAAAGGTATTTTAAACTGACGAGAAATATTTGAAGCCAAAACAGTTCAGTGCAATGTATTCAGTATTAGCCACTCCAAGAATTCCAAGTTATAGCTACGATTTAGCTCGGAGAATGGCCACGACCTCCCAACAGCGGCGATCCTGATGAGCACTAGCGGAATCAAGTAGAAAATCAATGCAAGGGAATGCCAGCAGTGGCACGGTACGGAGTTTTTCCGATGTAAATTCAGGAAATAAGGAAACAAAGAAATTGCTTGATACACAATTTGTTTGTTTACATCGTTTTAATATTTTGCGATATTTTGCTATTTACAATTTTTGTCTAATTCAATGTACTCTATGGTCTAACAGCTAGATTTTTTTTTTTTAATAACTGGCTTTACGGCTCTGGGTTCCAGATATACAGTAGAAAGCGATTTATGACACAGACCACAAAATTATGACATAGACATACAACTCAGACTTTAGACTCAGACCAAGGATAAGGGATAGGATAATAGAAACCAAAATGAACTAAATTCGTATATTTGAGCTAAATTTTTATTAAAAACATAAATGCATAAATGCTATGCTCGCAAAACTCATGTCCTTAAGTCTACGATGTACCCACTATTAGCGAAAAACTAAATAGAATTTGAATTTTCGCGCCCGGATGGTAATTACCATGTTTCGTGTCATACCACCAAAGTAACATCCGGCCGCGAAAATTTAAATCTTATTTAGTTTTTCGTGGATAGTTTTTTATATCGTATGCTTACGGCAATGAGTTTTGCGAAATAACATTTATGCAAATAGATGTTTTCAACAAAAGCAGCCCAAAATATTCATTTACTTCATATTGGTTCCCAAAAGCTCCAAATCTGGGAAAGTGCCGAAAATATAATCTGTCAGAAACCAAAATGACGTAAATGTACTTTTTGAGCAATCTAAAATTCTCATGTGAGTTTTTATTACCAAACTCCTCCGTAACGGCTCAACCGATTGTTATGAAATTTTCTGCGTATGTTCGGTAGGCCATAAGCTATTTATACTATATTTTATATCTTTAATGGCAAAACAACGTTTGCCGGGTCAGCTATTTGCGGGCCGCGGTAGTATGAAGTGGGAGGGGAAGTCATCGGCAAAGCTTCTGCGAACGGGTCATATAAACATAATATTTTAGTAAAAGAAAAAAGAAATTTCATTTGTTCATAGTTTTATTGAAAAAATCAATAATTTACAATAAACTCTTAATATCATTATTGTTGATTCTTAATTGTGATATAAGTTCTTTGTAAAAAAATTACGTAATTCATATAGTACTTACTAACCTAAAATAAAAACTTATAAATTGTGATTTATACGTAAATAAATTGTTTGCCATATATTTTTGATCCTATACACGGAATGGAACATGGATGAAAAGCACCTATACTCAGTCCATTCGCTTATTTTCTTTTTGACACATGAAACAGGTATAGCAATAGCAAGGGATCAGAGAGAGTATGTAACGTGGTCTCTTTCTGGTCCCTCACTATTGCTATATCTGTCTCATGTGCTAAAGGAAAATAAATGAATGAAAAGTAATTAGACAAGTATAGTGACGGCCAGTCGATATAGAATTTGCAAACAAGATAACTTGTATGCATGTATTACATAAAAATATGTTAAATCTAATAGTCATTAACTTAAGGCGCTCCACCCACTGAAGACGCGTCCCGCCGCGGTGCGCGGAGCGACAGATAACGCGCGCGGTGACGGAGGCGCAGATCTGCCTTACTTAGCGGTGTAATCTGCTCCCCCGCGCGGTGATGCAGATTACGACGGCCTCGCGCTAAATAAATTCGTATGTTCACTGTGTTGTCGATCGTTGTGGAGAATGGACGAACTTATTCAATTTCAAGATGTTGCAGATAAATTATCATTTTAAGGTTTTTGTATACTAGAATTAATAGACACTGCGTCCATAGAAGATTTTGGACAGTATCAAATCACGTCCGGGACTGCGGAGCCGGTGTGTCATACCCCGCGGCACGCCCCGCGCTCCCGTGCAGATTGGCAGAAACTGCGCACGGCCGCCTTCCCGCGCGTTTTCGCGTCGCCAGTGTGTTGTGCTAGGCGTGATGTCTATACAAATTGAGATACTTGCATACAATGGTAAAATCTGCCATCCCGCTACGTGACGGGACGCGGTGCAGTGGGTAGAGCGCCTAAGGTTGAAATTACTAACAGTACCTATTGGCTAATATTAGGTATGTTACTTGAACACAGACATTTTGATATATTTGATTTGATAATTTACGTCATTTTGATACCTCACTCGATAGGGTTGGTTATGTTTTTTTAATTTACAAACTTACAAATATACAAGATACGCACGAAAAACATAACCCTTCCTGCAGTTGGGTAAAAAGAGAGCACAACTTTAGGTTATAACGTAGGTATAACACGCTGTTGCGAACTAATTTACACTTTATTGTGTCATCAACTTATTGTGTAACGAAAAGTTGAAATAATATTTAAGGGTACATAAGTGTACTTGATAACCCTGTACAAATATTAAATAGAAATAAGCATATTTATTTTTCCATAATGTAGGTATGGAAAAATAAAATAAGCATATCCATCTTTCCATACATGATAGAAAAATAAATATGCTTTATTTATATTTTATATTTAATATTTTTACAGGGTGATTCGTTATGAAATACACTCACGTACCCTTCAATATTATTTTAACTTTTCGTTACACGTTGTATACGGACTTTAGACTTTGACCATACTAATTTTCATCCATGTAAATTTTTTCAAATACAATATGTTTTAACAACAACGTGATGATTCAAATACATGAGAAATCAAGAGCCAATATTTGTTAAACTATATACATGGTTCATATTTTCATATTACGAACCTAAAAAAGTACATTTGTGTAATAAAATAAAGAATTATTTGCAAAAAATTGTAAATCTTTTACTTGATTCAACCCCTCTTACATCCTACTACTGCCAAACGAAATTTTAAAACGTATTGTGAACGCACATTTAGTACACGTTGTGTAAAAAAAATAGCTAAGGCTGCAAATGAGCATTAAAAATAACACCCGTCAATATCACACTCGGGGTGATGGCTCTTTATATGTGACTTTAAACTGGCATTCTGTATGAACGCCTGCCCGCATATGTGGCATCTATACCTCCTGTCATTCGTGTGTGTCCGGATATGATACTGCAGGGACTTCAGCCTCGGATAGCTCTTGTCGCAGTGCTCACACCTGAAGTTCCTCTCCCCGGTGTGAGTTGCTATGTGCTCCTTCAAACGAGACGGCAGGTAGAACCTCTGGTCACAGTACTCGCATTGGTGCTTCAGAACCTTCTGGTGGTTCCTCCGTTGATGTTCCGTCAACGTCTTCTGTCTGTTGTACACTTTGTCACACAAATTGCACGGATACGTGCGTTTCAGTCCATGAGCATCCGTTAGATGCTTATTCTTTAACGCGTACGACATGAAGCATTCATCACAACGCGGACATCGGATGATTGCTTTCTTTTTATGAACTATATCGACATGCATGTCCTTGTAATGGTTGGATTTAAAGACTTTGCCACACACTTCACACGTATGCCTCTCATCGTCTTTGTGCCTCTTCAGATGAGCGTCCAGTCTGGTCTTTTCCAAGAAACACACACCGCATATATCACATGTGTAGTTGCTGAAATGTTCCACCATATGTCTGTTTAGAGTATTGAAGTCCTCGTACACTCCGTTGCACATAACACACACTAGATCGTTCCACGTTAGTCTGTAAAGGAGCATTCTGTCGGGTGCTTCGAAGTATATCTTCTTTTTGTGTACTTGGTCAATGTGATGCTTGAACAGTTCTAAGTCGTTGATTTTTAAGGGACACAAACGACAGTCTATCCTCGTGATGTCTAGTTTGGGCATCTTTTTGTACCCCATTAGGAGCTGGAACGGTTTTGTGTCATGGGTTAGGGTGTGCTCCCTCAGGTCCTCGGGCTTGGGGTAGTAGTCCTTACAGTAGAAGCAGTAGTAGTTGTTCCGTCGGTTCTGGAACGGGCACACGTAGGAGTACTGGATGATGGTAAGCAGGTTCTCCTCGGCCATGCAGTCCAGGTCTCGGTTGTTAGTATTTTTCTTTTCGAGCTGAGCTTTCTTGATTGTTAGCTCTTCCTCCATTGACAGCTCTTCAACTGAAAATAAGAAAGTGTGGATTGGTTTAAGGAAAAAGTCTGGACTGATTCCCTGCATGTATAAAATAATCCCAGTTTTTTTTTTTTGTAATGCTGTGTAGAAAACGTTGAGGTTTAATTATCCCTACTAAGCTAGAATTTACTACTACTACTAGCCTAGTCTTCCTCTTGATGGACTTATCAAGTCTGAGAGATACTGGTATCATACCTTTTTCTGCAATCTCTTTTTACACCTTGGCGTCTTACTTCTTTGCTGATATTCTTCTTGGTGCCCCTCTTGCTCTTACTCTTCTTGAGCCTGGTCTTCCTCTTGATGATGTTATGGAGTCTGAAAAGTATTTTGTTTAGAAACTGGTACAATACCTTGCTCTGCAATCTCTTTCTTCTTCTTCACATTGGCGCCTTTCTTCTTGCCAATCTTCTTCTTGGTGTCGCTCTTGCTCTTACTCTTCTTGAGCCTGGTCTTTCTTCTTGATGATCTTCTGGAGTCTGAAGAGTATTTTGTTTAGAAATTGGTACCATACCTTGCGCTGCAATCTCTTTCTTCTTCACCTTAGCGCCTTTCTTCTTGCCAACCTTTTTTTGAGCCTGGTCTCCCTCTTGATGATGTCATGGAGTCTAATAAGTATTTTGTTTAGAAAGTGGTACCATACCTTGCTCTACCATCTCTTTCTTCTTCTTCACCTTGGCGCCTTTCTTCTTGCCAACTTTCTTCTTTGTGCCGCTCTTGCTCTTAGTCTTCTTGAGCCTGGTCTTCCTCTTGATAGGCTTGTCGGAGTCCGAAGAGGAGTAGTCCACGCCGTTGTCGTGGTAGTCTGCGTCATCCACGTCGTCATGGTCGAGATCCATAGGTTTGGGGACGTCTTTTGGGGGTTCCGCATCTATTTTTTTCTCCTCTTCTTTTGGTTTGACCTCTGTAAGTATAATAGATATGTAGATTTTTTTGGTTTTCAGAAATCCAA
Source organism: Coenonympha arcania (assembly GCA_036785405.1). NCBI lineage: Eukaryota > Metazoa > Arthropoda > Insecta > Lepidoptera > Nymphalidae > Coenonympha > Coenonympha arcania. Next base: position 11,410,455 of record CM072076.1, read on the forward strand.
AAAATTCTCCATGAATTTTGCCAGGATAAAAGTTAATCTAGGGTAATTTATCTCCATTTACATCCAAATTGGTTCAGGGGTGCTATTCAAATACAGTTTTCACACACTTCATGATGTGGATCAAGAAAAAAAAATAACACTGAAAAATTAACTTTACATTTAGAGTGTAAAATTGAATGTACTTCAACATAGGAATCAATGTTATCGTCCAAAGTAAAGTTTTCACAAGTATCGACCATGTTGCGTTTCTGAACTGCATTGAATTTTATGCTCTACTAGCAGATACCCGCGGCTTCGCCCGCGTAAATTTTAGTTTTCCCTATTCTCACGGGAACCATCGATTTTTCCGGAATAAAAAGTAACCTTTGTGTTAATTTAGAGCGAAATTTATCTCCATTTTAACTTTCAGCCAAAAATTTTCAATACTTGCAGCGTGAATGAGTATTTCTCCCGCTGGAACAGTGTAAAACAAATATTCACGCGGGAGAAATAACCATTGATTTTCCCGGGATAAAAAATAGCCTTATCTTTTCTAATTTTCAGCCAAATCAGTTCAGCAATTACGGCGTGAAGGAATATTTTTCCCGCGTGGATATCTGTTTTTCACTGTTCCCGAAGAAACCATGGATTTTTCCGGGATAAAAAGTAGCCTTAGTATTAATCCAGGATATAATAATCTATCTCTATTCCAAATCGGTTCAGTAATTACGGCATGAAGACATATTATCTATCACTGTTATCATGGAAACCATGAAATTTTCCGGGATGAAAAGCAGCCTATGTATTAATCCAGGATAAAATCTATCTCCTTTCCGAATTTCGGTCATATCAGGTCATTAAGTGCAGCGTAATAGTACATTGTTACCCTCGGGATGAAAGTAACTTATTTAGTCCCGAGACGGGGTTTGGCGCCCGAGCGTAGCGAGGGGGCCTATAGTTCGAGGGACTAAATAAGTCTTTATCCCGAGGTAAACACTGTGCTTTTCATTACGAATATAAGGAGAGTCAAAATAAAAATAGAAATTAGCTAAAGAAAATTGAATAATTGTGTCAATAAAAATCACTGTTAAACAGAAGCCTAAACAAAACTCTACAACTCGAAAAACAAATGAAGATCGGATTGCCGCTTGCCATTTTCCCGCCTTTGTTTTTCTTTGGCCTAGCCGGCCGGCTATGCATTTAGCTTTTTAATAGTCAAGTATTGTCTATGATTGTCTATGAATGTCTATATGAATCAGTTGTCTTTACTTTATGAATAAAGTCTATCTTTCTTCTTGTCTATGGATGCACTCGGGTATGTCGTGTTTCATTTGAACTCCAACAAAAATGTGACAACTAGTTTTTTTTAATTATTTGACAGCTGTCAGTTGAAAACGATTCTCCTTAAGGCTGCAAAGTATTACTTTCAACCCGCTTCTCAGGCAACTTCAGACCTACTTTCCGTGTATGAGTGATGAAAAGTAGTATTTTTCGCGCGTGAATATCAATTTTTAATTTTTGGACTTTTCCGGGATAAAAAGTAGCCTTTTTACTAACCCAGGATATCATCTATCTCCAATCCAAATTTCAGCCAAATCGGTCTTGTACTTGCGGCGTGAAGATTTTTTTTCCGCGTGAATTTCGGTTTTTAACTAATCCCACGGGAACCATGGATTTTCCCGGAATGAAAAGTAGCTTATGTGTTAACCCAAGATGCAATTTATCGCCATTCCAAATTTGAGCCAAATCGGTTCAGTAGTTTTGGCGTGAAGGAGTATTGAAGCTTGGTAAAATACGAACTGTGGAGCCCCGTTTCACCCCTTTAGGGGGGGAATTTTGAAAAATCCTTTCTTAGGGCACCCCTAGACCTGAGAAGGAACCTGTGTGCCAAATTTGAAGTCTCTAGACCCAGGGGTTTGGGCTGTGCGTTGATATGTCAGTGAGTGCGTGAGTCAGTATCTTCTTTGATATACCATGAAATTTTCCGGGATGGAAAGTAGCCTATGTATTAATCCAGGATAAAATCTATCTCCTTTCCGAAATTCAGTCATATCAGGTCAGTAAGTGCAGCGTAAAGTAGTATTTTTCACACGTGAATATCAATTTTTCAGTTTTCCCGCAAAACCATGGATTTTTCCGGGATGAAAAGTAGCCTTTTTATTAACCCAGGATATCATCTATTTCCATTCCAAATTTCAGCTAAATCGGTCTTGTACTTCCGGCGTGAAGATTTTTTTCCGCGTGAATTTCGGTTTTTAACTAATCCCACGGGAACCATGGATTTTCCCGGGATGAAAAGTAGCTTATGTGTTAACCCAAGATGCAATTTATCTCCATTCCAAATTTGAGCCAAATCGGTTCAGTAGTTGCGGCGTGAAGGAGTATTGAAGCTTGGTAAAATACGAACTTTGGAGTCCCATTTCACCCCTTTAGGGGGGGAATTTTGAAAAATCCTTTCTTAGTGCACCCCTAGACCTCATAAGGAACCTGTGTGCCAAATTTGAAGTCTCTAGACCCAGCGGTTTGGGCTGTGCGTTGATATGTCAGTCAGTCAGTCAGTCAGTCAGTCAGTCAGTGTCTTCTTTTATATATTTAGATGTCAATAGTCGTAAAATTTGTTATTCAGTGTTCGCAAACAATGTTTGGATTTCAATATCGTCTGTTATATACGTAAATGCCATGACGGTTTCAAAAATTTCACTTCACGAAATGCAGCCGAGGCGTTATGTGAATAGCCCCCAGTACTTGCATTCAGTACATAGAGACACAAATAAATTTTCACCTTTTTTTATTAGTGTGATATGATTGGAGAGCAGTGGACTTGAGAGGTGACAAATAATGGAGGGTAGTTCACCTGAAGGCGGCGCGGGCGGCGGTGCGCGCGGCATCTCTTCGTGTACAGAGTAGTGTTCACTCACATCGTCTTTGGGCTCTGTCTTTAATTCTATCTCTGTGATCTTCTTGGCCTCTGGAAGAAAGAAAGAAAATTTGTTTTATATGTATAAAAGTTACTGTAAAGATATAAAAGTATGTAACACAAAAACAACGGAATGGATGAGACTGATAAAAGAAAATCATTATTTTCAAATAGGCTTAAGTTACAGGCTTTCATGAGTAACAACTCAGTCAACACTCTACTAAAAAAAAAACAAAAATAAAGCAGCTAGGCAATTTTGTGAAAAAAAAAAACATATTCATTGCTATCGTAGTTGTAGATAATTCTACCTTTGCTGGGAAACACGATCTAAACAGGCACATTTTTTTTACGATAACGATCAATAAGTTTTTAATTATTTTCATTATTGTTCAATTTATGCAACTGTTGGCACTGAGAGTAACCGGCAAGAAACTCGTTACTTGCTCCTTTCAAAGTGGATAAGACAGCAATTTAGACAGTTGCAGCATCCTTTTGTTGGGAAGTGTAAACAAATCATTACACAGCAATGACAGTTTACTTTGTGTACGTATAGTTGGTACATTATACTTGACATTGATGTTAATAAAGCTTTGACAGAATGTGTCAATGCGGGCCTTCAAACGAAGTTTCTTATTCTCTTTGCCACCGAAACTGCGTACAGCAAACATCATCTCTGTACATGTTGCCTTGCCCTGATTAATTTTTCTGCTCCCATTCGTAATAAAATGTAATTCAAAGTTTTCTCTGCATTTTTGTTTCCACTGCCATAATCCTGCTATCAGGTTATGGGCCCAGCACGCTTCCACTGCGCCACTCTGCTATCATCCTTACCATCCTTGTCTTCCAGCTTAGCGCTGAGGAACAGGTCCTCGCACTGCAGCACCTGCCGGCGGAAGGCGCACGCGTCGCGCAGCCGCACCACGCACGTTGCGCACACTCCGCTGTCCTTGGCCTCGTCGTCCACGTGCGACAGCTGACAAACAAAAATTACAGGGTATCATTTATACATATTCAGGGTATCATTTATACATATTCAGGGTATCATTTATACATATTCAGGGTATCATTTATACATATTCAGGGTATCATTTATACATATTCAGGGTATCATTTATACATATTCAGGGTATCATTTATACATATTCAGGGTATCATTTATACATATTCAGGGTATCATTTATACATATTCAGGGTATCATTTATTCATATTCAGGGTATCATTTATACATATTCAGGGTATCATTTATACATATTCAGGGTATCATTTATACATATTCAGGGAAGCGATTCATGTAATGTTTTCCGATACTGAGTGATGTGAAACAAGAAAAAAATAAAAAATTAACCAATGTTAATTTACGTATGATAAAAATTAACTTTACGTCTATTGGTTGGAGTGTAAAATTTAATCTATTTCAATATAGTAAATACAACCCTTCAACCTTTTCAAAAATTCAAATAAATTTTATTTCAAAGTAAATTTTATTTCATGATTCTCAACCTTTGTTTCTCATGTTGTGTTTTGAACTACATTCAATTTAAAGTTCTCAATATACGAAAAATTAATTTTTCTGTGTTCAAAAAAATGAGTTGATTTCAATATTGTCTGATTATTTACGTAAATGCTTTTTTAAAATTTTTCACTTCAAGAAAAGTAGCCCATGTGTCATGCTCTTTCCATTCATTTATTTTCTCTTTAACACAAAATCACATGAAACAGATATAGCAATAGCGAGGGACCAGAAAGAGACGGCTTTACTTTTATCTCTTTCTGGTCCCTCGCTATTTCTATATCTGAAATAGCAAGAAAATAAACAAATGGAAATAGCTTAGATAAATCGCCTAACTACCAGGAAACGAATAACTCCATATTTTTATTTATTACTATGCAGCTTAAACAGTGTATCAATTATTTACTTTGTTCCTTAACACAAAAACACATGGTGTATATGTTTTATTTTATCTAGTCTGTCAGAAAGTAGGCATGCAGCGGTCAACTACGTCTGCCTCCACTGCTCTGCCCTGCAGATTTCAGCCTCTTCTATGCTGTGTCTGCATTTCATAATACGCCTAGTCTAGCTTCTTCTTCTGTTCCTGGGACTTTTCTGCGATCGGCCCAACTCGCCTAGTCTAGCTTAACGGGTTAATATCTGCCGTAGCCCCATCAAAACAGTGTACTATACTATTTCCATTCGTTTATTTGTCGGCTCAGGTATAGCTCACGTACCCAAGGTATTTTCCGGACAATCTTTTCACATTTTCACCAAAGTTTTATCACGTAACCTTTTATACTGTCTCTAACTTTCGTATTATCACTTAAATTAGAAGAAAAATTAAAAAAAAATTATTACTGAAAATTCACTTATGGGACTTAGGGCACCCCGACTCGGATAACGGATAGGTGACGAAGAGGACCGCCATCCTTCTGAGTGGTTATTTTCTTTTATGACCACCCAGAAATTAGGAGCCCCGCAAAGCGGGGCTCTGTCGACCAGCCCTTTCATAGTAAAAATAACCTCGAAATTTTTAAATTTAAAAAATTTATTTCTCGGCAACTATTACGTTCCGACGAATATGGCTTGGGGGGAGGGTTACCCCCCTCCCGCCCCCCTCCGTAACGGTACGTCATCTATACTTTAACCTATTTGTCTTTGACACATGAAACAGATATAGCAATAGCGAGGGACCAGAAAGAGACAACCTTTATCTCTCCCTGATCCCTCCCATTGCTATATACCTATGTTTCATGTGATTTCATGCGTCAAAGAGAAAATAATTTAATGGAAAGAGTATAGTCAACGTATGTAAATAAAAGAGCAAAACCTTACAAGTATGCCAAAGCAATCCATTATCATGTCCGCGTAAACCTCTTTCTGCTCCATCCAAGTGTACTCCGCAGTAAGCAGCCGGCACTTCTTTATCGCGCGGCAGCATCTGCACAGCGCTGGGTCTATTATAGGCCCGTTGTTCTTTATTAAAGCCATACTTGCGCTGGACACAACGCTATCACAAAACAAACTTTATCCCCTATCAAAAGTGTTGTGAATCACTGTATATGCCGCGTGCTAACTGATTATGGAACAAATAGTTATTCATGTTCATATCTGTTTGATTTATAACAGAAATACCACGAATTCAAATATGTACATAAATTTATTGTAAAGCATTCATAATTCCAAAAATCCAAACCCGCAGCCAGCCATCACAGATCACAACACCACAGACCACACAGCACAACACTGTCAAAGAGTATATGCCATAGCCCATATGGACCACAAAACTAATACCTAGTGTTAGTAGTCTATGGCCATCACCACAGATTCGAGATATTCTTCTTCTTCTTCTTCTTCTTCTTTTGAGGTGTTGGATCCGCGCGTAGAGCGATTGAGCCATTGTCAATTTTATAGTTCGTTTCAATATTTTTTTTTAAATAAAGCGAAGAAACTTAATAAAATTTTGAAATATATAACGAAATTTTGGAAAGGATTTACAACCACACACATGAAGAAAACAATTTATATACATAGGATCTATATACCGGAGGCAAGAGGATATCAACGGAAGTAGGAAGTGGAATATTACACTGAATAAGACCCTCAGACCAATAAGACCCTACGTGATAAACTTCAGCTTCTTTCGGAATGTCTAAGCACTTGTTCTTACTGGTCCCCTAGATCACCTCGCCCAAAAACTACCGAGAAAAGCGCGGGAAACTTCTGATTTGGTGGACGTGTTTTTTGGTTTATTGATTTTAATTGTTTTATAAAGTGGATCAGTGGAGGTTTTTTGTGTAAAATAGTAGTTAGTGAATAGTTTTTACATATTTTTATTGATATTTCATATAAATAGTGTATATAGGTACTACTTAACTGGTAAGCGTATAGTTTTCTACTATGGGCCCGGGGGTTGACCCACCCCCGGATAACCCCGGACTGGGGGGTCCAGGGCCAGACACTGGCCCTCCTAGTCCTGTAGCTTATAATGTAGTTATTGACGACTCATCGATGGACACTGAGGATGGTCTTATTCCTCTTTCAGAACGGAAAAGAGTCAAACCACAAAAAAGGTGCCGAATTTGCAAAACAAAGAGAAGTAGAAGTAGGAACGGTAAACAGATTACTCATGAATGCCAATGTGACGATTCAGACGAGAAGTTGGTCCCTGTTGTGAATAATGCTCAAGGCGAAAAAACTGTGCCTGTTGAAACTCATGTCCCTCCTTTCAATAATAGTGTCTCCGCTACACAACCCAATGGTGCAGGTCCCTCACAACCGCAGTTAGTAAGGAAATATGTAAGCACAGATTCAGGGCCGTTCACTGTTCACATTCAAAGGATAACCACATCTCCGAATGATCCTGTTACGCTGCATCCTATTCAATTTGGTAAAGATTTAAAAAAATATAATATCAATAATATAGTTAATGGTAGCTTAAAACGTATTGGCAGAAATAGAGTTTCTATGGCATTTACCAACTACGAAGATGCTAATTTGTTCACAGATAACCCACTAATTGCTAATCTCTCATACAAGGTTTTCATACCTAGTTTTATTGTCACAAGAGTAGGTATTGTAAAGGGTGTACCCCAAGACTGGTCTGAGGACGAGATTCAGGAAAACATTACTGTTCCTATGGGTTGTGGAAAAATTATAAAGGTTAGGCGTATTAAAAGAAAAACACCGAAAGATGATGGTACTAGTTTATTTATTAATACCAACATGGTTGTATTGACGTTCGATGGTCAAATATTACCAAAAAGAGTTTACATGTGCTATACAGCGCTCCCTGTTGAATTGTACATATTTCCAACTATACAGTGCTACAACTGCTGCAAATTTGGTCATACTAAATTGCAGTGCAGGTCAAAGCCTCGTTGTTTTAAATGCGGGGACGAACATGTCTCAGACACTTGTAACATTATCTTGGAAAATGCTTATTGTCTCCATTGCACTGGTCGCCACTTTGCCACTAGCAAACTTTGTCCCGAGTTCTTGAGACAACAAAAAATTAAAATTTCTATGGCCCAGAGCTGTATATCTTACGCAGAGGCAGCCAAAATTCATCCCCCTTCTTCAAAACCTTATACCGATGTTGCAGCCTCGTCGCCTCAGTTCGAAAATAAAAATATTACACTAACAAGACCATCTTCGCCCAATACAAATTCTCATAAAAAAACAGTGTATATTCAGCGCCGTGTACCCCCAAAACAAACTGGAGGTTACGACCGCACCATACATGACGAAATTATAAAGGAATACAATAATAATAATTCTCAAACACCTAATGGAAATGTACTAAAACATAAATCAAATACGACAATACCTCAACAATCTATAGGTCAATTAATTTTGGAACTTATTAAATTACTTTCAAATACCAGTAATCTATTTCCGAGCGATAGCTCTTCACCGTCCAACGCCGCCGAATCATTATTGACAGCTTTAAACAATTTTTTTAAGTATGGATCACAACATACTTCAATGGAATTGTAGAAGTGCAATAAGCAAAAAAACTGACATTATTTACTTATTAAATAAATATAAGCCCATGGCTATGTGTCTCTCTGAGACATGGTTAAAACCAGAGTTTTCCTTCAGGATCTCTGGTTTCGTTACTGTGAGAAGTGATAGACATGATGGGTATGGTTGTGACGACCCCCTATCTTTGATGAGCTCGAATCGTATAGGCTGGTCGTCAACAGTTTAATAATAGGTAGGTAATCTCTTACCTGTGTTCTGCTTCGCAATTTGCCTAGGTTAACTTTCCACTGTGCTCTCCGCTGCGTGTGTGTGTGTGTGACTGGCGCAGGCTTGACTCCGCTCATACCGTTCGTCTGCTGCCCACTGGACCGTGCCCCCTCGTGGGCCGTCCAGCAGATCGTGTGTTCTGAAACTGTTAAACCCAGTCGGTGAGGGAGTTGCTCTCGCAACCACCCCGCCGACCGCAAATACGTTAGGCTATGCCGAGGAACTCTTAGAGATGTGTCACCAAGGTTAGGCCTGCGTGCTTCACGCATGGATGCTTCATCCTCTCATGCTGACAGCATGGAGCCGCCTTAGTACCCCGCCCTCGGCTTGGGGTTTAAGAGTCGTCACTCTCTTCGAACTTGGTTATACGATCTTATAACTTGTCTCGTGTGAATACCGAGACTCTATTCATGCCGAGCGCCCATCATCGTGGCCTCTCGAGACGAAGCCTGTTATACAACAGATTAATACTGCCCTGCTTCGTAGAACCGCTGCCGCTTTATCAGTTCTCATGAATCCAACAATTCGACCAATCTCTAAGACACAAAGTGGATAGCTGATGACGTCATGAGCCTATCGGACCAATATGATGAGTTTAAGGGAATTGAGATATAACTTACTAGATTAAATCAATTAGGAACATTAGCTGGGCCCCTAGCTACGCATAGGCGCTCAGATAACGTTAACTGCTGCTATTAAATGCATAGTCAAACAATTAATACTCAATAGAGCTTACAGTTCTGTACCCAACAACACATAGATACTTAGCTCACATTAATTACTGATAATAAAAGCATAGCCAAACGTACTTACTGAGATATGCAGGCGAAGCACTTAGACCCGAAGCGCTCTAACTCCTTAAGAGGAGCGCCTTAACTCTGTCGACTGCGTAGGAAGAATAAATGAACTTTCGGTTCTCCCTTCAGCTAAACTTGGGCGGAAACAGTCGGTAAAGTAGCGTCGCGGAAATGGCTGCGTCGCCCGCCATTGGCTGGCGACGATAGCTCTCGTTATTCGCTTCATGATTGGTCAGTAAAAATAGCTCAAGGCCATATCCTGTCTATAACTTGAATCCAGAGACAAGAAAGATAAATGAACTAATACGGTCCGGTTCACAGATAATCAAGCAAGCGCCATCGGTCACAGATCTACCTGCACCTCTTGTGCCATAGATCACAGAGTAACTACATTATAACAGATCAGTGTTTCTTACCATAGAGTTATTACTTCGCGTTTCGCGACACTCCCGACTCGAGGGAAACAAAAAGTTTAACAAGACTTGCGTTCACTCCTTGGTTTTCGAGAGCTCTGTGGCAGCATTCCTTTTGGTTCTAGGCGTGGCAACAGTTACATACATCTCTGGAACTTGAAGAGTCTCTGCAAGTATGAAACTGTCCTCAGGTTCAGCTTGAGTGTTTTCCACACGGTGTATCTCCATTTCACTTGGGAGAATGTCTTCGGACACTTCTCGTCCAGGTTCATCCTGGAGTAAACTATTGGTGTTTTCCACTAAGTTGTCCCTTCAGTTGGTCCCTTCAGCTGGACAATATGCTGAAACAGTTTTAAACATTTATACATCTTTACCGGTATTGGTAGGAAAATTTCCCTCCAAGCAGATGCCATGCCTGGAGACCGCTTACGATCCGAGCGTGTGACCTCAGAACTCGTATACATAGCATGTTCATCGAATGCTTCGTCAGCGTGTGCTAGGGTATTAGTTACGCCATCTATCGTCAGCTACCGACGACCGCTACACATCTATCTAGAGTTAAGAAATCTGGTGGCTTCCATTTGTTTCATGACTGTGCATAATTCACTGTCCTTCAATAAATGTTTCTGCAGTGTTCTCCTCATGCAGTGTTTCATGATAGTCACTAGACGTCCGTGGAAACTTCCAACTCACAGTGCTAAAGCTGGGATAAATTTCCATTTAATTTTGTTCTCTATGCAATCCGGTTGTGTTAAGATTTCTGACATTAACTTGAAGTAAAATGCATTGTCTGTATTACTCTGGGAGTTGCTCTCATAGCAGTCATCCTTCTCAGAGCTCGAGACCCTCCTCAGCGGAGAGGTTTTAAACAACTTCTAAATGTATGGCTCTTACCGCCAAATATAGGTGATATTTGGCAAATCCATCTCTTCGTGCCACTTCCATTGTTAACTAAAACATTCTTGGACCTGTTTTTGTTATTAATCTAATCTGGTAAATGTAAAGTTATAGTTCACCTTTTATTTCATTCACTCTCTTTGGAGTAATGCTGATGTCGGTGTTAGCTTAAATGATTCTCCATCATGCTTCACGCATGTAGAGCATTTCTTCAATACCTTTTGTACTTAACTTTTGCCTTGCGTAATCCAATACATTTCTCGGATTAAACTTAGTGTGTGATTCACACCTACGTGATAGTTTTGCTTATAATCTTCCTTATAATATCATGAGTTAACTCACTATCTTTGTAGGAAGTAATATAGCGTATTTTTTATCAAAATATCAATTTGCTTTCTTCATCCTTCCTTTGCATCTGAATATATCTTCGATATTGAGAAGTAATCCTAAGTTCCTCTTCAAACTTGTTTCTTCCCTTTCTATTTTCTTCTTCCCTCGGGTAGAAGATATGGGTTTAGAAGTTAGGTAGAAGATATTTCATCTTCTTGTACTAAATGTGAAGTCCCTGTAACAAGTAGTATGATCCAGTCAACCAACTTCCTTTGGTTTTAAATGGTTTCGTCGCAACCTCTGCTGAGTTTAGTTCTGAAAGAACGTATTTCATAATCAATCCATAATCAATCCATAATCAATAATCAATCACAAACAAATTGCTCAGCACTTTCTTGCCAGTTCTTTTCGGTGCAACCTGCTTTCCGAACCTGGTTGTAGAGTTTTGACTTCTCATAAGAACCTGTTATTTAGGCCTATGTGAAAATTAAATATTCTCCTTTTCATTTTCATTTCCAATCCTTTGTTCCTTCTGATTTCTTGATATGAAGGGTGATAGAAGTTTAGAATATCTGTACCAATCCAAAACTATTCGATAGCCGAATAGAACAGTCCGAAGGAACTGTTGTGTCACTCTTCCTGGGAAGTAGTTTGCTGCAATTTAAATAAGTTGGCAATAGACTTATTAAATTAATCAGTACAATTACTTGGTGTACTTAGCGTGGAATTTCCAATTCTTCCTGATCCTTTACAGGTACAAGTTGATTTCCATATGACAAAGTTTACTTGTCTTCCTTGCATTACATATGCTACTGTAGCATAGTTCTTGCGTGATAAATCTGTAAAGTAGTGTAATTGACAATCACCTTCCTTTAGGTCTGTCCTGTAACAATGCAATATCTCGTTGTATACTTTTGACTTCCTCTAGTTATGTATGTACACTTGACCAATCCTTTGTCATTTGTTCTGTCCCCCCTGTTCTTATTTTTCCATAACTCCTGTAGGAATACTTTTGACTGACAAAGATATGGTGTTATGAATCCACTCGATGTTTCTTGATCCATATACTGATGTAATTTTCTTCAATGTATATAATCTCTAATGTAACATCCAATGTAATGTATCTCCAATGCTTCTTTGACATCATCTGTAAACTAAGTTGTCAACATATATTTCATTAAATATCTCTCTACACTTGTATTAAAGAATTAATAATTTCTTCCTTTGCCGCAAGCTTCGTAGGACAAAGAACACTATTGTGAATCCTCTCCTTCTTGCAGTGATGACAAGTTGCTAGTCGCTTGCAGTTTCTCTTGAAGTGATCCTTGTAGAAATATAAAATATTGTCCATACCTTTTGTATGCGTTTTCAACTGCGCCTTCCAGTCTTTCATTGTCTTGAAGATATTACATTCATCATTGTAATGTTGTCCTTTGCAGAGTAAATAGAATTGAGAATCCAATCTGTTTATTTGTGTTCTCTATTTCTTTTAATATCCGATACTTCTTTATCGTTGCGTTCAATAGAAATAGACTATTAATAATTCCAAATGTTACTCTACAGAACCTCATATGCAAAGAGTTATCTTCCATGAGTGGTTTAGACAAATCCTTTATCCATTGGAATCTTGTGACATCATAATCTTTGCGATGGAGTGCAATTTGTAAAATTGCTTTTTCTACATCTGTTGATAGTATAATCTGATGATATCTAAACTTTATCAATAAGCCTGTTAATTCTTCTAACCTCATAGCAAACCTATGATAAATGCATTCGTTCAGACTTTGGTATGCTTTACTTTCGCTTCTTAAATATGCTTCGGTCTTCCTCTTGATAAATAATATACCACAACATTGTTGTGTAGTATACAGAATGTTCTATTCTTCCAATTGTCATTAGGTATAAATCTTCTATTGTTGTTACTGTTGAATGTACTTACATATAACGTTCGTGATATGTAGTTTTCTACTTGACTAATTTATGTAGCTCTTCCGGCTTCCTCTTTTGCTGTTATGATTATATCCAAGTTTCTCCTCACCTCGATGCATTGATTCCATCGATGTTGATCCTCACTTTAAGTTCATAAATTATATCTCCTGGAAATTTCTCCATAATCATGACTCTCAAGTAGTATAATTTATATCTTCACTTAATGATTTTAAACCTTTTAAGTGTCATTCGATGTCATTGAATATGTCTGCCTCGTATTCAATAGTCTTTGCAGCTGTTAATAAATAATAATGTTAGACAAGTTTCTGTTATTAATGCTTGAATTAAATTGATCATAAATGTGATGAAATTCAGGATATCTCCGTGAAATTCTGCTAATCACAGCTTAGGTTATTTGCTTGTTTGAATAAAGATTTAAATCCTTGTTAGTTCGTAGTCTCCTTTCAACAGAAATCCTTTCGCTTTGATCTTCACATTAATCTTACAAATTAATCTTCTGCTTCTAACTGTATCGTTGTAATTTTGGAATTTCATCATGATCGGTTCTTGACTGTTCAAGTTAATTGTTCAAATCAATATTTAGTCTACTTACTGTAGATTGTAATTTAGCATATCTGCTTTCAGCTTCTTGAGTTGCTGCTAGAAGAATCCTCGAGATCTTCGTTCATTTGAGTAGCTTTCGACTAGACTATCACTCTTTGTGATCTTATCTTGATCTGTTGTAGTAGCTGTAGCGTAGAAGCGTTTGATCCACTTTGAAGCCAATCCAACATGTCTTCAGCAAATGTCTGGAGTGTCAGCTCTCTTGTAAGTCTATAAACAGATAGTTTCATTTTATAGCATACAGTATTAAATCATCTTTACTTCATGTATTACCATCTGATTTTATACTCATAAATGTAAGTCTTACTATCTATAAGCAATTTTTAGCAATATCAGTTTGCTTCGAGATAACTTGTATTTAAATGTTTCTCTTCATATTAATTTTAAACATATTCATACAGTCTACTTGTGTGAATAGATTAACTGAAATATATACTGCTTCATATATGTATACAATCACCTTAAGTGAACTTCTCGTCAACTGTATACACAGCCAAACAATCTTCACAAAGTTGCATTTCTTCTGCTACACCGATCCATTAATAAAATGAAGCTATGAATGCAGCCCTATTATACTCACTGCATCTCGTAGTTCAATTACCCAAACATAATATTAGAATACTATAATCACAATACTATAACACACGTATAACAATATCACACAAATATATAATTAATAGGTGGTTTATCATCGAATCGTAACATAGTAATTGATGGCTAAATCATTTGAACAACGAATTCTTATCAACTGTTAATTATCCTTATTTAGTCTTTATGCAAAGTAGCAATTTACTCGAGACACACCTTGTGTCTTGTCTTGTATGATATAATGAAGGTAATAGATGAATCGACACTGAATACAATTATATCCTTGAATGCCAAAACACCTGCGGTAAATAGCAAACAACTGCGGTAAATAGCAAGCACCTGTGGGGTCCCCCCTTTTAAAATTTTTCGCCTAAATTTAGATTTTAATTTCATTTATTAATATATCAATTCAGTCATACCTCAATTTACCTTCTGATCTTATTCAGAAGTTAGAAAAGATTCAATATCTTGTTTAAATTAGCGGTTTATGTAAATAACTACTAGATTTTGCTCACCTTTTTAGTTCGGGTTAAACATTAAGTACAACTTTTCATTTTATTGTTTTCCAAAAGTCACTTCCAATCACTGCCTATATATGCTTATTCGCTCAATTTTAATTATGGTTTTCATTGATTGTTCACTTAATAATTTAAAGGTCCTTTTGAAAAGAGTTTTAAACTTCATTGAATCTAGTGTTATAAGATATTTTATATACCGCACAAATTCTGTTTTGCACGAACACGAAAAGAAAGTTTAAACTTATTTTATGTAAAACATTCCCACGTATTTCATATCTATTTACTTATTTATTAAGTTAGAAATATCTTGATAAAGTTTTAAATTAAACACATTCACGAATCAAAACAAATTATTTACAAACAATGAAGTCCACAGATCACTGTTCTACTAGATAAAGTCAAATACGCGCACCATAGACTACTACAGCAGCAGATTCTTGGTCTTAGAGTAGAACATATAAACCGTCTAAGTGAAAACGCGAATCATAGATAATAAATAATGCGTCAATGTTTTCGCCATAGATAATACACAAATATAGGTACTCGGTTTTAGCTAACGCGGAAGAGAAAGTAAACATAACCACAGATTAAGAAATTAATAAGTTAAAGAACGTGCTTGCGTCCTTTAACTTAAATAACGTAACGTAAAATTTAAATATTTTGAGCAAATTCATTTTCGTTATTTCGTTTAATAATTTTACAAATGAATCCTTTAACATATAAAGTCGCATTTTAATTTTATTATTGCGATTTGCGACATCTGTTGGTAGCCGTTTAATTTAAAGTACTACTAAAATGATCCACCAAGATAAATCAGACCAGAGATATCGGTGCGTCTTAGACTCGTAGTGTCACGGAATTACTCTAGATGGCTCTGCTATGATTTCAATTACCAACCATTAAGAAAAATAAAATTAATCAATGCTTTCATAGATTTACATAATTTATAGACTTTCTAAGTAACGCGTTGTTATTTTATTTTAAAAGAACGAATTATTAATTAAGCTTTCGTTTAAATGCTAACGTTGGGGTATTTAAATAATATAATCTATCAAACTGTCACTGTAAACATGAAATCGAAGTCACTGTCTGTCACTGTCACTGTAAATGATGACATACTTCAAATCAGTACACTTGACATTTCAATTGTCAGTTGACGTATGACGTTTCTGTCTTCTGACAAGTTAACTCGCATAGAATAGGTATGAAATAAAGCGCGAATTTCAAATTTACATTTTAACAAACAACTATT
The DNA here is from genome assembly GCA_036785405.1 of Coenonympha arcania. NCBI lineage: Eukaryota > Metazoa > Arthropoda > Insecta > Lepidoptera > Nymphalidae > Coenonympha > Coenonympha arcania. Next base: position 11,426,446 of record CM072076.1, read on the forward strand.
AAATTTGTTTTGTTACGAGTCAATTATGTACAAAAAAGCAAGTTAATTATCTACCATGAATAATAATACCTTATTGAATTATAATATGTCGGTATATTATTCCCTATTTAACTATTTTCGTTCACTATGAATTACGTATGCTAACCACGTTCATATTACTAGTTCGTAGGTACTTGATAACTCTATCCAAGCCTATATACTAACATTCACTCACTATGCAAACTGTTAAGTAGGTATATCACAACACTATTACTGTAATATAATATATCATGTTTTAATATGATGCGCAAACGAGGTTTTATGTTCGATGTTTAATCATTAATATGGTCAAATAATATTAACTAGATTTGATAGAGAAATTTAGATGTCAGTATGAAAATTTTCTTAACGTATCATCTATTAATTAGATCACTGCGTTTAATTCCGTATATTGTCTACTCACTAACAATCTAAGAATTTAAAATACATAATTACTTACGGGGTTTATTTTCTTTTGTTCGGCGATTCTATTTTTAGAACACTAGGTAGGTACCTACTCTTTCGGAGGCATGTTCCGACACGTAATTTCACTACACATTTTGTTTAGCATCGTCACACTATTATAAGAAACGTTTTACCACGATAATCTAGCCATGAATCACTTTACGATATTTACTAATACTAAACAATTGATTACTTGAATTGACTTGCGTGCTTTTTGCACTCGCGTCCTTCCACCTCGACCCACAAGATGGCGACTTAGAAAACAATGGCCGCCGCCCATCTCACAAAAATTTAATATTTTTTAAATAATATTTTCATTTTCAGATATTCATTGATTTTTATCGTAAAATCATCGGAAAATAGTGTAAAAATGACATTTATAAGCACTGCTAACTGAAATAAATACTTTCCGTCCGAATTTTCAACAATCATCGTTTTATAGAAGCGATTTCTTCGAAATGTAGGTACTCAGCCGCCTCCGTCAAGAATTAATCGTATGATATGCGTTATTTTGTTGGTTTACTACCTTTTATTTTTGCACGACTAGAATCACACTCTATTTAACACGCATTATCATGTACGAATCGTTTTTCATGAATAATTGAAATTCTCACTGAACGTAATTACGCAATATATTTGTAAAAATAATATCAAAACGCCATCTATTTGGATAGTACTGAACCAAAACTGCCAATTTTTGTTTTATGTTAGTTTTTTGAGTTTTCACTGTTTAAATGAATACAATTGCATAATATATTTGCAAAAATAACTGTACAACGTCATCTATCGAGACACCAATGAATCAATTACCAATTTTCTGACCCATATTGACTTTGAATTTTCACTTGATTTTTAACATACTTATGACAAGAAATACACAATATCAGACCAATACAACAATTCTTTCAGTACGACACACAGCAGCGGAGCGTTGAGCGAGCTCATGTTCAAGTATTGAGTTTTCAGCTTGGTTTAGACAACGAACTCTCGTTTCTGTCTCCATCTTGTTTTAACATTTCTCGTTAAAAATCTCAGCACGTTTCACCATTTCTCGTTAAAGAATCTCAGTACACTTCCACCATTTCTCGTTAAAGAATCCCAGCATATCTCCACCATTGTGACGACCCCCTATCTTTGATGAGCTCGAATCGTATAGGCTGGTCGTCAACAGTTTAATAATAGGTAGGTAATCTCTTACCTGTGTTCTGCTTCGCAATTTGCCTAGGTTAACTTTCCACTGTGCTCTCCGCTGCGTGTGTGTGTGTGTGACTGGCGCAGGCTTGACTCCGCTCATACCGTTCGTCTGCTGCCCACTGGACCGTGCCCCCTCGTGGGCCGTCCAGCAGATCGTGTGTTCTGAAACTGTTAAACCCAGTCGGTGAGGGAGTTGCTCTCGCAACCACCCCGCCGACCGCAAATACGTTAGGCTATGCCGAGGAACTCTTAGAGATGTGTCACCAAGGTTAGGCCTGCGTGCTTCACGCATGGATGCTTCATCCTCTCATGCTGACAGCATGGAGCCGCCTTAGTACCCCGCCCTCGGCTTGGGGTTTAAGAGTCGTCACTCTCTTCGAACTTGGTTATACGATCTTATAACTTGTCTCGTGTGAATACCGAGACTCTATTCATGCCGAGCGCCCATCATCGTGGCCTCTCGAGACGAAGCCTGTTATACAACAGATTAATACTGCCCTGCTTCGTAGAACCGCTGCCGCTTTATCAGTTCTCATGAATCCAACAATTCGACCAATCTCTAAGACACAAAGTGGATAGCTGATGACGTCATGAGCCTATCGGACCAATATGATGAGTTTAAGGGAATTGAGATATAACTTACTAGATTAAATCAATTAGGAACATTAGCTGGGCCCCTAGCTACGCATAGGCGCTCAGATAACGTTAACTGCTGCTATTAAATGCATAGTCAAACAATTAATACTCAATAGAGCTTACAGTTCTGTACCCAACAACACATAGATACTTAGCTCACATTAATTACTGATAATAAAAGCATAGCCAAACGTACTTACTGAGATATGCAGGCGAAGCACTTAGACCCGAAGCGCTCTAACTCCTTAAGAGGAGCGCCTTAACTCTGTCGACTGCGTAGGAAGAATAAATGAACTTTCGGTTCTCCCTTCAGCTAAACTTGGGCGGAAACAGTCGGTAAAGTAGCGTCGCGGAAATGGCTGCGTCGCCCGCCATTGGCTGGCGACGATAGCTCTCGTTATTCGCTTCATGATTGGTCAGTAAAAATAGCTCAAGGCCATATCCTGTCTATAACTTGAATCCAGAGACAAGAAAGATAAATGAACTAATACGGTCCGGTTCACAGATAATCAAGCAAGCGCCATCGGTCACAGATCTACCTGCACCTCTTGTGCCATAGATCACAGAGTAACTACATTATAACAGATCAGTGTTTCTTACCATAGAGTTATTACTTCGCGTTTCGCGACAATGGTGGAGTGGCCATACTCATTAATAAAGCCTTCTCACATAAGATTATTTCACTCCCTCCCCTCAGTGATGGTATTAATGCCATTGCTGTAATAGTAAATAAAATTTGTATAATTTCTGTGTATATACCTCATCCTTCTTCTTCCTTATACAATGAATTTAGTCAGTTGCTTACTACCTTGCCTAGCCCATTTTTAGTACTTGGGGACTTTAACTGCCAAAATCGATCATGGGGTAGTGTTAGCACTAATTGTTATGGTGAAATGATGGCAGATATATTAGACTATCAAAATGTATGTATATTGAACAACGGCACTCCAACTCGACGTACTGGTCCCACTGAAATTCTTAGTGCTCCTGACTTGTCCCTTTGCTCCCCAAGTCTGGCATCTCTGATATCCTGGAGTGTACTTGATAATTCTTTTGGCAGTGATCATATTCCAATTCTTCTTTCATTAACGATATCCTGCCCTCCTCGTAACCTACAACACAAACCTAGATTAAAACATAAATTGCCAGATGACTGGAGTACATTTAAACATTATGTGGAAAAAAAACTATCTAGCCTTCCTATTGCTAACAGTGGTAATGAAACAGTATGTGCCGATGAGTTTACTAAAGTCTTGATTGATGCCGCTAACGCTTTATTTCCATTAAAAGGCAATAGATCTAGTAAAATACCATTTCCTCCCTGGTGGGATAGTGAGTGCACTAAAGCTATAAAGCAGCGGAAGGAGGCAGAGAAAAGGTATTGTTCCATGATGACTACAGAGAATTTTGAAATTTATACCCAAACAGCGCATTCCACTCGCAAGCTACTTAAAAAGAAAAAATTCGAGGGTTGGAGACGATTTTGTGAGTCCTTGAATCCAGATATATGCCCATCGATAGTTTGGAAAAATATTAGAAGATTTAAATCAGCTTTCTGTTCATCTTCATCAAGTACATTACCTATTGAGCTAGCTGGCCAATTTATGGATAAGTTGGCTCCTTCATCTGCTCCCAATTTCATAAATACCCAGTGTTGTATTCCCTTCTCTATAGCATGTAGCTATACAGACCTTAATGCCCCTTTTTCTTTGTCTGAACTAAAAGGAGTACTCTCTTATGTAAAAGACTCATCACCAGGCGAAGACGGCATCACATACTCTTTCATGATAAACTGCAGTGACTCTACCTTGAACTATTACTTGAATATTTTAAATGCTATCATGTTGTCTGGAAATATACCTTCTTCTTGGAAAGCCCAAGACGTAATTCCCATATTAAAACCAAACAAACCAGCTTCTGATGTTTCTTCTTTTCGTCCAATAGCCTTATCATCTGTTCTTGCCAAAATAGCTGAGCATCTTGTTAAAAACAGGTTAGAATTTTTCGTTGAAAATAATAATATTTTGACAGCTAATCAGTTGGGATTCAGAAGGGGCCGTAGCACCATAGACAATATAAGTATTCTTACTTTGGACATTCGGTTAGCTTTCTCAAAAAATAAGTCGGTTACTGCGGCTTTTCTTGATATTAGCTCAGCGTATGATAATGTGCTGATCTCAGTATTACATAAAAAATTACATGATTTACATGTACCACAATTATTGATTACGTTTATCATCAATATGCTTTCTGAAAGATGTATTAAATTAGACCTAAACAATGGTACTCAACTATCAAGGCTAGTATGGAGAGGCTTGCCCCAGGGGTCAGTCCTTAGTCCATTACTGTACAACGTTTATACCTATGATTTAGAAACATCCTTAAACTCAAATATAAATATTCTGCAATATGCTGATGATCTGCTTATATACAACTTAGACAATTCTATAGAAAATGCTAGTAACCGCTTATCTAATACTCTTAATAAGCTAAATGACTGGTTAGATGTAAATGGACTGGAATTGTCTGTTAGTAAAAGCACTGTGGTTGTATTCTCTAGACGAAGAAGGATTCCGGATTTCAATGTACTTTACAGGGATAAACCTATACCTGTAAAGTCTGAAGTTAAATTTTTAGGAGTAGTTCTAGATTCAAAACTTACTGGAATACCTCATTGTGAATATATTGTAAATAAATGTGAAAAAAATTTAAATATGATGAGGTGTTTAACCGGCGTCTGGTGGGGTGCCCACTCTTTTTGTTTGCGTCTTATTTATAACGCTCTCATCCGTAGCTTACTAGATTATGCTACTTTTATTATAGAGCCCTGTAGTGCCATTGCTCTTAGCAAATTAGATTGCGTGCAAGCCAAAGCTTTAAGGATCATCCTTGGAGCTATGAAATCTAGCCCTATCAATGCTATGCAAATAGAGTGCGTTGAACCACCTTTACGTTTAAGACGTCAATATTTATCTGATAGGTATCTATTCAAAGCTATGCAATTTTCTCATCATCCTCTTCGTGATAAACTTCATCTTCTTTCGGAATGTATAGACACCTGTTCTTACTGGTCCCATAAATCACCGCCCCGTCTTATGAAGAGTTATCGAATATTTTGCTCCATACAAGCGCCGATGTATAGTACATATTGTTACCCAACGTTTAATTCTAAATATAAGGCACTGACAATCATTCCGGATGTTAGGATCAATCCAGATATTCCAAGAAATCAATTGGAAGCTCCTCGGTATGTGAACATATTAAAAGCAAATGAATTTTTGGATTTTCATTATATATATAGTGATGCTTCGAAACATTCACCAGATGGCATAGTTGGAGTGGGAGTTTTCCATTTCCAGTATAATATTGTCCAGAAAACAAAACTTCCGCCTGAATCATCTGTATTTACTGGAGAATGTCTTGGCCTGTTTAAATCTGTTGAATATATTCTTCTTGCTAAACTTAAGAAATCCGTTATATTTACTGACTCTATGAGTGCTCTGCAAGCTTTATCTAGATTCCCATTCAAATCTAAGTCTGGTCAGATCAACCATGTTATTATTAAAATTAGAAACCTACTAGTTACATGTAATGAAAAAGGCTATATAGTGGTGTTTTCCTGGGTACCAGGTCACTCCGGCATTTCGGGAAATGAACGCGCTGATCAGCTTGCCAATGAGGCTATTTTATGCGGAGATATGGCAGACTATTGCAATGATGCCCATGATTTGTGTACATTGCCAAAGAATTCACTTCAAGAATCTTGGAGAGTGACTTGGTCGATTTCCAGCCAATCAAAAGGCAAAAAATTTGCTAGGATTCAAAGCTCTATTCCATCGAAGCCATGGTTCTCAAGTTTGAAGTTGAGCAGGAGAGTGACGTGTATCTTGACGCGTATGCGTCTGGGCCACGTTTGCTCTCCAGTTCATCTGGCTAGATTTCGTATTGTGAACAGTGATTTGTGCGAGTGTGGTGAGGTGGGTGACCTGAATCATATATTTTTATCTTGCCCAAAATATAACCGGGATCCATTTTACCAGGGTCTTATTCAGTGTAATATACCACTTCCTACTTCTGTTGACATCCTCTTGTCCTCCGATATATCCTATGTATATAAACTGTTTTCTTCATTCATTCTATTAAATGATATTAAGTTGTAAATATGTAGTATAAGTCTTAAATAAGTATTCCATTATATTTTTATCCGTCCTTTTCTGATCCTTTTCTAAATTCCGTTGTATATTTCAAAATTTTGGTTTAAATTTATAAACAAGTTTCCTCGTTTTATTAATAAAAAAAAAAAGAAAGAAAGAAAATAACAAAAATTCGACAATGGCTCAATCGCTCAACGCGCGGAGCCAATTCCTCAAAAAGAAGAAGAAAACTACCGAATATTTTGCTCCATATAAGCGCCAATGTATAGCACAGACGTAAGGATCAATCCAGATATTCCAATAAATCTGAAGCTCCTCAGAACGTGAACATAAAAGAAAATGAATTTTCGGATATTCAATGTGATGCTTTTAAATCGCTCTACGCGCGGAGCCAATAGATAAGACCTCGTGAACCATAGATTATTAATCTTTTAATTTTATTTCTAGATCAAGTTGTCTATGCCCTGTGGTTTATGCCAAATGGCCAATGGTCTCTAGCTGTGTTGTCTGTGGTAAATGGCGGTCACGGGTCAACCCTGAGGGTCAACCAACCATTAACCCGCAACCGTCAACGTCTCTCGTTAGAGAGTAGGTAGTATATTCCTTGGTCAACGTGTTGCAAAAGGCAAAAGCCAAAAAGCCTCGTTTCCAAGCAGCAAGCACTTGCAAAAATCGAAGTGGAAATTCTATTTGTTGACTTGACTGTTGAGTGCTTGTAAACAAAAATATGAGTGAAGAAATCACTCGTGGTAGATGCAAGTGCTGCTTGGGCGACAGCGAGTTGAGGAGTTTATGGGAGAGATATGACGTCGAAGGAGAAGAAGAGCATTATGGAGAAATGCTGAAAGAATGTTTCGGCATAGAAGTAAGTAGTTATCTCCTGAATGAAAAAAGTAGTAAAAAAAAAAACAATTTACAACAATATCTTTAATCTGTGATTTTACACTATTCTACTCTTATTTTACACCACACAAGTACAACGTAACTTGGTAATATACTTTGTCTGTTTTTATGACCTATCGGCTATCACATAACCTTCAAATGTAATATGTAAAAAAAGGTAATTTCGTAGATTTTTACAACAACTTTAGTAGTATAAGTTTAATATGAAAAAAAAAACTTGAGAGGTGTCAAGGGATGGAACGAAGTTCCTTTCGATTAAAAGTGTCGTTACACCTTTTCGTCTTAATTTTTTCCGTCTAGCCCCCTTTGTTGTTGTTTCTGAGGAGTTTGGTTACCAAAACTGACAGGAGAATTTTTATATTTTGTCTGAAGTGAAGTTCAAAACCACTCTACAATTTTTTTTTATTTGTTTTTACAGTGGCAACCATCTGATGGTACAGACCTCATCTGTGGGGCTTGTGTTGTCCGGTTACGAGAAGCGAGCTATTTTAAGAGGGAGATCATGGCCACCCAGGAGGCCCTCAGAGAAGGTAATTGTAGAACCATCATTGTTTCTGCCAAAGGACATCCTCTGCTAAATTTCTTCGAGGACTAATTGGTGCATCAGTAGTCCTATGATCTGCGTCGGGAGGTCATGAATTTAATTCCCACTGCTAGAACATCTTCTTCCTTCCTGGTACTTTTTCGCAAGTAAGTGATATTTCGCCCGTTGCGCGTGAAATTGTTGATGCGGGTCCTCGCCGGATCACTCCAGCCAGCCGAGCTCACTCCAGAATCCGAAGAGGCCTCCCAGGTCGCACAGGATATCTTGGAGTGTTGCTGAGGATCCCAAGTAGGTCTCGCATTGGTCCGACACTCCAGTGCATCTTAGTATCACAAGTGCTGGTGTTTTGTTCTCCTCCATGCAGGCTCTGCACAGAGGGCTGTCCGTGATTCCTAGGGTGGAAAAATGTTTGTTTAGTGAGCAATGCCCTGTAATCATACCTACGACTAGTCTTAGTTTGTCTTTACTAAGTCGTAGAAGTTTATCTGTTAGGTGTTTATCTAAGTGTGTTAAAGCTGTACTTGCTTGCCTACAGTCTGTAGTGTTCCCATATTTGTGCATGTATAAAATCAGTGTACTAAATATCGGGAATTTGTCAATAAAACAAAAAATACAAATTATTCATCTAAATTTATTTTATCGCCTTCAAAGTAGGCCCCATAGCTTGCAATACAACATCTCCAACGCTTCACCCAGTCTTCCATACATTTTTCATAGGCTATTTGCGGTATGGCCTTTAGCTCATTCAGCGAATTTTCTTTTATGGCTTCTATCGACTCAAAACCTTTTCCTTGAAGTGGTAATTTTAACTTGGGAAATAAAAAAAAGTCAGACGGAGCCATATCAGGTGAATACGGTGCTTGGTCGAGAACTTTTGTTGAATTTTTCGCTAAAAACTCTTTCACTATAATGGCTGTGTGTGATGGTGCATTATCATGGTGCAGCATCCATGAGTTGTGTTGCCACAAATCTGGACGTTTCCGGCGGATACTCTCACGCAAACGCTTCATGACGCCTAAATAATATTCTTTATTCACTGTTTCTCCCTCTGGAAGGAATTCGGAGTGAACCACACCACGGTAGTCAAAAAAAACTGTCAGCATCACCTTGATTTTGGAGCGACTTTGCCGCGGTTTTTTGGGTTTCGGCTCGTTTTCGAGACGCCATTCTGAAGACTGTTGGCTTGTTTGCATGTCGTACTCATAAACCCATGTCTTGTCGTCAGTTATTATACGTTTCATAAAGGTCGGATCCGTAGAAGCTCGGGAAACCATGTCTTCAGCGACATGCTTTCGCTGCGCTTTTTGAACAAAATTGAGCTCTTTTGGAACTAGTCGAGCGGCGACGCGTTTCATGCCTAAAATGTCAATGAGAATGTTGTGGACGGACTTAAAAGATATGTTCTCCTCACTAGCCAACTCTCTCAGACTCATACGTCGATTTTCGAGCACTAGCTTCTTGATTCTGTCGATGTTTTCTTTGGTCGTAGCGGTTGAAGGTCTACCAGAACGAGGCAAGTCTACTACTAATTCTCGGCCTTCTTTAAAAGCTTTATACCATTCATAAGTCCTTGTTTTCGATATACACGATTCGCCGTAGGTATTTCGCAACATTTTTAGTGATTCGCCACATGAAATATCATTCGAAACACAAAATTTAAGGCACACTCTTTGTTCAACAATATTTTCCATTGTAAAAATCGCCGAGAACTCAAAACTATGACCAACAAAAAGTGTAGTTTAAAACAAATTAAATGACAGATCCCGCTCAAACTTTGCGCGTATGTGTACAGTACAGTGCTACCAACATGCAGTAAAAAAATTAGAACGACCTCTTTTACACGGGTCTTTTTATTGACATATTCCCGATACTTTTTACACAGAGTAGTATGTGCGGTGTTTTTGTATAGCCATGATTTGTACTCACTGAACGGTATTGGGACCATGGGTTCTGGTCCCGCGACCGCCATCATAACTTTCAGATACTAAGCTGAAAAGAACAGATACTACACTTTGATCTTAGCCAAAAGGCCGAGAAGCGACAGCTAGACCATGTGTGAGGGCTCAACTTTAGCACTTGACTTGACCCATATTGCATTTTTTGCCACTTTACTTATATAGAAAGAAAGAAAGAAAAAACGTTTATTTGGAATCACAACACATACTATATAGTCCGCCAGATACATATTAATTATATTGTGTGAAATTGAGTGATTCCAAAATGGAATCCACTCAGCGTTTGCTACGCCCGTGGAGCCTAAATTTGCCCCACGGTCATAGCGCTTATATTTTCATGAAAGTTTTATATGTAATGCACTTCACATTCTTGTCTTCTCTGATAAATCACTATAATTACCGAATAATAAGAAAAAAACCTTAATGTCATAAAACTGAACTACCTAACCCTGACACCATGCAGTCTTGTTTGTCCTACCCTGAGGTCCTACCCTTAGAGTGTTTTTTAAGCCAGAGATGTCAGTTCTGAATTGGTCCCTATTTAAGAGCTGTCATAGATCGACAGGACCTAAGGTGTGAAGATTTTTCAATTTTAAAAAATTATTTTTCGAAAACTATTACGCGTTGTACGGTTTGGCTTGGGGGAAAACTCCCCCCTTCCAACCCCCTCTCCCTCATCCCCTACCACCCCCCTCTGGTCAGGTGCTAAAGACCACCCTGTGTGAGCAAAAAGAATGTTTTCCAATGTATGTTCTTTTTTTTTCATTTTTCACCAAGCCTGCAGGAATTGATCATTATTTGGGAAAAAAGTAACTCCATAAAAATTCACTTGAAACACAGTTGAAAACATTTTAGTTGTCAAGATAAAATAAATAAATATTAGGACATTACTATTGCTAAGCAATCTAGCCCCAAAGTAAGCGATAGCTTGTGTTATGGGTATTAGAAAACTGATAAATATACATACATACTAATATACATTAATGTAATATATTGAAAAACACCCAGACAGTGGAAAACATTGCTCATCACACAAACATTTCCCAGTAGTGGGATTCGAACCCGCGGCCTCCGACGCAGACACCAGGTTTCGCTACCGCTACGCCATTCGGTCGTCAATATAAACACTATATGAAACTAAAATCCCTTTATTTAATGTAGTCTGAGCAAATATCTTACTTACCCTTCCTAATAGGCTGTTTTAACCTGTTGCATTTACGTAAACTTATCCTGTAATATTTACTAGAAACAAGACTAGGTTGTACAGGCAGTAAAACTTTAACGTAATATATATTTTAAATTTATACTGATTTAAACTATTCTGTTTTAACTTTATTAAATTGTTAGTCGAGTGTTAATATGTACACCAAGTCTGAATAAAGGCTCTGTTTAACCGACTTCAAAAAAAGGAGGAGGTTCTCAATTCGTCGGAATCTTTTTTTTTTTTTACTATCTTTTTTTTATCTTTATCTTTTATCCTGTAATATTTGACTGTTTGCAGCTATTGACATCAATGTGGAGGTAGATGTAAGCAGGGTAAAAACAGAAGAGAGGGAAAATGACAGCTCTGTGGAGGACACCTACGAGACAGTGGAGTATCTTGATGATGACCATGATTATGGTAGGTACAACTTTTGGTATCTTTATCACTGGTATCCTGCCACTTACAACCCGGGTGCCTTCAAATCAAGAGTGAATAGGCATCTTCTAGGCAAGCGCGTTCCACCTTAGACTGTATCATCACTTTCCATCAGGTGTGATCACAGTCAAGCGCTAGCTTTTTTTTTTTTTTTTATACTATATATAGTATAAAAAAAAAAAAAATCAGTCTGTATACATATATCCGTTGCTGGATGTAGACCATTATGAGCATTTTCTGATACCTTTTTGTATACTTTTGTGTAAAATTTATAAAGCTAACTGACGACGACATTTTGACGACCTCCCTGGCGCAGTGGCGGCGCGCTCGAATTCGAGTGGGAGGTCGTGGTTTCGATTCCCGCCACGGGCCACTTTGGAATTTTATAATTTCTAAATTAGCTCAGGTCTGGTCTGGCGGAAGGCTTTGGCCGTGGTTAGTTACCACCCTACCAGCATAGACGCACCTCCAAGCGATTTAGCGTTCCGGTGCGATACTTGTAGGATCTGCTGGGGTAAAAGCTGCATCATCACTTCCAATGGGAAGTGATAATGCAGCCTAAGATGTTATCGTGAGATTACAGTCAAGTACTAACATGTATAGAGTAAAAAAAGTAGCCAGGGGAAGTGATTTCTTATGATGCAGGAAGAACAGCCATATGAGGCATTGAGGGGCTGAAAAATAAAAGAATTTACACAAATGTACACTGGGAAAAAGTTTGCGCATACAGCTGTGGCCCATGATTGCATATGCTGCATACACTAAAGTCTGTACACTATAACACCACCACCAATTTAGTAGTATGTATATTTTTTACGGCCCATGGTTTTCAGTGTTGCCCTCAAAATCGCAAAAATCTCAACCAAAGCGCAAACTCAAGTACCCTAAGAAGAAGCCGCGCTGCGAACGTAACAAGACTTACAAGCAGTACTCCCGGAGCGACCTCGAGGAGGCGTCGCGCCTGGTGAGCCGCGGCGAGCTGACGAGCCGCGACGCCGCCGCCCTGTACGGCATCCCCAGAGCCACCCTGCAGACGAAGGCCAACATGATGCTCTGTAGTGAGGAAGGTGAGTGCCCGACAGTGATGACGCAACGAGACTCACGAGCAGTACTTTCGGAGCGACCTGGAGGAGGCGGCGCGCCTGGTGAGCCGCGGCGAGCTGACGAGTCGCGACGCAGCCACCCTGTACGGCATCCCCAGAGCCACCCTGCAGACGAAGGCCAACACGCTGCACTGCAGTGAGGAAGGTGAGTGCCTGAGATCATTGCGATGGATGAGTTCCCGTAGCTCAGTGTCAGAACACCCAACGGCTCAGTGTACAGCTTCACAATAAAATTACTGATACTGCTGTGGTAAAAAGACGGTAATATTATATTAATATTTTGCAGTTGATGATGAAAGGAAAGCAAGCAACGAGAGGCATCATGCGTTCATAGAAGAAATCAAAAAGCTCCTCAGCTACACCAATGCTATACCGATCCGGACCAAGGTGTGCAGGTACTACTGCTTCTACTGCACCACGGATGGACCCATCTTCGATGATCCAGATGACTTGACGAACCACACCAATACAGAACACTTCCGGGAACGCATTACCAGCATCGAACGCTGCATGACACCCCAGTATGCCAATGAAGTCATCAAGCTAAACGTTACAGGGCTCCAGTGTGCCGAGTGCCTCGTACTGCTACCGGATTGGAACCAGATGTTTGTCCATTTCGCTGAGATCCACTCGATTGGCTTCGACCAAGCGTACACAAGAGTCATACCGTACGCGTTGACTCCGGAGCTGAAATGCGTGCTCTGCCACGAACCCTTCCACAACTACGGCTATCTGGACGCCCATATGAACCTACACTACACCAACCACATCTGCCACGAGTGTGGAGCCCCATTCCTGGCCATTTCCAGATTAGAGAAGCATCTCAAAGTCCACAAAGTCGGTAGCTACCCCTGCAAGATTTGCAATAAAGTGTTCACGCACGAGAAGTACAGAGCGAAGCACTGCGCATTCGTGCACACCCAATCTCTCGACACAAAGTGTCTGTATTGCCCGGAGAAGTTCCTCGGTCCAATACAGAGGCACATGCATGTTTTAGAGAAGCATGAGGACAAAGTGAAGACGATTACGTGTGAAGTGTGCGGTAAAGTCTTCACATGGAAGCCGTACTTCGACCGACATGTACGTAGAACCCATAAGGCCGAGAAGAACCATAAATGCCGGATTTGTGATAGAGCATTCCTGCTGCCTCACGAGCTGAAGAAGCATGAGAAGAAGCATTTAGGGGATCTGGTATACGAGTGCGGGGAGTGTGGTGCAGCTTTGAAAAACGTGCTGGATTTCAAGGCGCACCTACAAGAACATAAGGATGCAAAACTAGTAGGTGATATGAAATCTGAAGACTCCGAGTAAAAGGAAAACATCCTTCACAGTACCAGATATAAATAAATAAATAAATATATACAGGACATGTTACACATCGCATTCTGGCACCAAAGTAATCGATAGCTTGTGTTATGGGTACTGTGTATTGTGATGATGGTGGATGAACTTAAAATGGTGATGTAGAAAAGACTTGATGGCTATCAGATATAAAGATCTTGTCTATTTAGGATATGAAAAGCTTATCTAAAAGAAAATCAAATAAAAAGTTGCAACTATATTTTTTTATTGCAATGTTGTGTCATGTACACATGATTAACCTAGCCTATTATTGAATAACTTAATTTAGTTTTAAGTTTGTGTAAGTACTTTTAAAAAAAATAAACTTCTTGTTTAATTAAATAGTTTAAATACAACCTTTTAAAAACAGTGCCTCTATATTTATATCATTATAGACTCTATAATGATATAATTTATTTGACTTTAGTTTATTCTTCAATCTCTGAAAGGTAAATTATTTTTTTTGATAAAATTACTTGACCCCATTGATGATTTATTTAATAGGCTATTAAATCTCGTAGACGGTGGTCGGTGATATCGAGACACACCTCTTGCTCAATGATTTTATATTTTAGTCTACGACCCGGTAGGCCCGCCTTACTTATTACCTACTGTGCATATACGTTCTTCTTTCTAACTTTTTTTAATGACTATTTTACCGAAAAGTGTAACTCACGGTCTATCTTGAAGTTAATTTTCTCAAGGTACCTAGATCGGGGTCAAGGGTCAAGCAATGACGAAATTCGCTTTACTTGTAAAATTAAAGTATTCCATTCTGAGATTCCATTCTATATTCTTTTCTATCCTTTTCAAAATTCAAATTTCTAAATTTTGATTGAGATTTTAATTAACTAAGTTTCCTCGTTTTATTAAAAAAAAATGGAACGAACAATAAAATTGCTAATGGCTCAGTCGCTCTATGCGCGGAGCCAATACCTCAAAAGAAGAAGAAGTGATCTGTGGCTGTTATTTTTATAGCTCTGTGACTGTTGTGGTGTCAGGTTGTCTTTATAATTTGAGGTCTAATTTTATTTCAATGACAGCAGATAAAGTAGGTAGACCGTTAAAATACCTATTGTAGGTACCTACCTACTTAGATTCCTTGAGTGACAGTTGCCAACCTACTCTATGGTGCCAGATCCTCTAGAGTATATGTGTTCTGTGGACAGATCACAGATTGTCACAGATCATCAGATGTTTTGTTGTCTCTGCTGGGGGAAAGCGCGGGAACGGTCGAAGAGAAAAGGCGCGTTTTTATAACAAATTTTCAAGAAATTTATTAATATCGCTTATAGTGCACAAAAATTAGTAAAAATAGCATTCCGGTGCCCCCATAATGAGGGGCGCCAAGTTAAAACGTAAAAAAGAGTCGTCGCCGACTAATGAATCGGTGTCGTCTTCAAGTGACTTTGAAGATGATGATGAGAAGTACAAACCGTTCAGAATCCAGAACTATACTCGCAAATATTTAGACAACGGCCGTGCAGAGGAATACATAGTTTTCCTTTCATCTAATATTCCGGAAAAGGCTATTGGAGAACATGAAAAGCTTGCCATATCATCGGCTTTAAGACAGTATAGTGTTAATGGTGTGAAGTACTTAAAAACCATCAACAAGTACAAAATTGGAATCGTATTTGATTTAGCAATTAATGCTAACGTATTTTTAAATAATAACAAATACCACAAAAATGTCAACATGAAACCTAGTATTCCAGCTGCTTCGACGGAGATCACGGGTGTCATAAGGGGGGTTCCTCTTGAACTTTCCAACAAAAAGATTTTTTCACTATTGTCTTCAACAAATGTAATTCAAGTCAGACGACTTGACTTGAAATGTCAAGGGTAACTATAAATGATAGAACCGAATACAAACCCACAGCAACAGTGGCTGAGACTTTTGCAGCGACCCAGCTACCGGACTATATTCATTTGGATTCATGGAGACACGAGGTGAGTCCTTTTATTCCTCCAGTCAAGCAGTGTCTGCAGTGTTTGAAGTATGGACACATTGCTAAATTTTGTAAAAACTCCGTGAAGTGCTCCATTTGCTCCGAAAATCACAATTTTAAAAATTGTTCGGTTGACAAAATAAATGCAAAATGTATTAATTGCAATGGGAATCATATAGCAGTATCAGGTGAATGTCCCATTAAAAAGCAGGAAATTAATGAAAATAAAATGAAGTCAAGATCTGTAACATATGCAGAATTATTTAATGAAAAATCTTTTCCTAAATTAACAACAAATGACCCTTACAAACAACTACAAAATGTATTAAAATCAGATATTTTTTTGAATTTACTTGTAGAATCGATTGTCAAAATTGTATCATCTAAAACAGACAATAACCCTATTAGTTCTAATAATGTGAAAAATATTCTTCTCGAAACGTTCAGTAAAAAAACTACCCAATTTAAAAAATAATGGATTATGTAAATATAGTTCAATGGAATGCTCAGAGCTTACTAAGTAATCGACATATTTTATCCCAGTTTCTTTATGAAAATGACATACATATTGCAATAATTTGTGAAACTTGGTTAAAACCTGAACATAGATTCAATATAAGAGGTTATAAAATTGAAAGAAAAGATATAGGTAGCCAACATAATGGTGTTGCGCTAATTATACATAACAGTATATCATATACAAAAATGGATACATATTGTGATAGTGATCATCAAAACATTTGTATTAGGATTAAACTTTATGATCAAGAAATTAGTATATTGAGTTTCTATAGTCCACCTCTTGCAAATTTTAATAAAAACACTTTAGACATGTTGATTAAAAATATTCCGAAGCCATTTATCCTTGGGGGTGATTTTAATGCCCATCATACTATTTGGGGTAGTAATAGTATAAACAGTAGAGGTAGAAATCTTCTAGATGTCATTGATGATAATAGCTTAGTTCTTCTTAATAATGGTAAGCCAACTACTGTTGGTTCTCTCACTTGGCGTCCCAATGTTTTAGATTTATCATTGGTTTCTCCATCTCTTGCATTGACTTGCGATTGGTCATTACACGACGATCCTTTAGGAAGTTATCATTTACCTGCAATAATAAAATTACTTGTTGGTTGCAATAGTCATGGAAATTCAGACAAAGGTAATAACTTGCCATTGTTTCCCAATTACAAAAATGTTAATTGGGATATATTTGAAAAAGAACTTGATTCTTTGTTGTGTAACTTTGTTATAGATTCCAATTCACCTTTAACTACATATAATAATTTTGTTAATTTATTACATTTAGCTGTTCAAAAATCAATTCCCCATTGCAAATCTCAAAATAGTAATAAAGTCCATAAAGGTCGTAAAAAAAAGTCATGTCTTCCTTCGTGGAATAACAAATGTACTATTGCAGTTCAGAATAGTAAACAGGCATACATAGTTTTTAAAAAGGACCCAAATCTTGATAATTACTTAAACTTCAAAAAATTGCAAGCATTTAAGAAATTAACATTAAAAAGAGAAAGAGAGAATAGTTGGGCTGAATTGTGTCATTCTTTCAATCGGAACACTCCAATGTCTTTGATATGGACTTTAATGAAAAAATTTAATAAAACGTATATATGTAAAAAAAATTTTAATAATAATAATGATTGGATCATGAATTTCTTAAATAAGTACACTCCAGACTATGTCAAATTCGAAGAACTTCATTATGCTGAAAATATTAATTCTTTCAATCATTTTCTAGTAAATCCCTTTACTGTAAAAGAGTTAAAAATGGCAGTGCATGGCAGGAGAGACAGCATTTGGGTTAGATGGCGTACCATATATTTTATTAAAAAATTAAATGAAAATGGTGTTAGAATTTTGTGTGCAATCTTTAATAATTTATGGCAAGGAAATCACATTCCTGAAGATTGGAAAGTTGATTGCTTGATACCAGTTTTGAAACCTGATAAAAAGGAGTTTCATGAAGATTCATATCGACCTATAACCCTTACTTCTTGCGTGGGTAAAATTTTTGAACAGCTTTTAAAACAACGTCTTGAATTTTTCATTGAAAAACATAATATCTTACCATATAATCAATTTGGTTTTCGGAAGGGAAAATCTGCTCAGGAAAGTATTGCTTTGTTGCAGCTGGATATTCAAAAGTCAATTGCTCAAAATAATCTTCTTGTCTCTGTTTTTCTAGACATTGAGGGTGCTTTTAATAATGTCAATCTTAAAATACTTTGTGAAGAACTCAACAAAGTTGGTGTACCTGGAAAATTAATTAAATGGATTTATAACTTTTTATATGAAAGAATGATGTCCGCTTCCGGTGGTCTTAATACAAACACGTACGTCAACGTCCTCCGCGAATAAAAATCAAAAACAGTGCAAACAGTGTTCATTTGTAGCGATTCTGCACGAAATTGAATAATTGTGATAACAAAGAACAGTTTTGGATAATAATCACAGTGAAAACCATTAAACAAGAAGTAAAAAACTGAAATCAAAATACGAACATAACCTAAATTGTGAATCATACAGCAGTGCTACCAATATAACGTCAAACAAATCATATCAATGTGACAACTGTGTTAAGTGTCAATCAAATGTCATACCGACACTGACAAGCAGAACAACCAACTTTAAGTGAATTATAGTGTTGCCATAACAAAAGTTTTACCCCAAAAATGGATAAAAACATGGAGTTGCTGTTGTCAAGACTGGAGGAAAAATTAAACCAACAAACTTTGACTATATCAACAGCGGTTACAAAAAACGTTATGGAGGCAATAGACGAGCGTTTAAAAACAATAACGGAGGAGAACACAAAACTCAAAATGAAAATTTCTACATTAGAGCAAAAAATTAACTTCATGGAAATGAACAAAAGAAAATACAACCTGGTATTTTTTGGAATCGAGGAGTCTATTAAACGAGAAGCAGAGATGGTTGATTACATTAAGGACATAATAATAGAAACTGGAACACCCTTGGATAGTCAGGAAATCAAAAATATATACAGAATTGGCAAAAACAACTCCAATAAAAACCGCCCCGTCGTGGTCACCTTAACTACATTATGGAAAAAACATACGATACTAAAAAACAAGGCTAATCTCCCACCTGGGGTGAATGTTAAAGAGGATTTCTCTAAAGAAGTGCTCGAAAAAAGGAAGCAGCTACAACCTAGATTAGAAGAGGAAAGGAAGAAAGGAAATATCGCTTACCTGAAATCCGACAAACTGATAGTGAAGAGACCAACTGACAATACCAGAGATAAAAGGAAGAGAGAAGATTCAGGTTCACCAAACGCCTTAAATCAAAAGAAAGTAAACGCGAAAGAAACTTCAACACCGTCATTTTCCAAGAATGCCCCAAAAGAAATTATAAAACCAAATATTCTCAGCTACGTTGAACGAGCTAGAACAACCTCACTACCTGGAACCTCAAAAAACTAGCAACGACCACCGGCACCCGGAACAAAATTGAAACAAAAAACACAACATTATTAAAAACAACTTCTAAAAATATCACCCCAAGCCGGCTGGTCACCGTGGGGCGAAGAGACCATCACCCTCCATCATCATACAATCAAAATAATACAAATACGAATAAAAATAATAAATATAACACAAACAAAAATAAACAATGCCTTAAAATATGCACATTCAATGTGAGATCCTTGTCGGCGAAAGAAAGATTTTTAGAACTAAACTATGCTATAAATAACATAAAATGGGATATAATAGGACTCGCAGAGGTGAAAAAGGTGGGATATACCATCGAAGAACATAAAGAATACATATTTTGCTACATAGGAGAGACACGGGGACTTCATGGAGTAGGCTTTTTAATAAAGAAATCACTGATGGGCA
This sequence comes from Coenonympha arcania, assembly GCA_036785405.1. NCBI lineage: Eukaryota > Metazoa > Arthropoda > Insecta > Lepidoptera > Nymphalidae > Coenonympha > Coenonympha arcania. The sequence continues at coordinate 11,446,228 of CM072076.1, forward strand.
ATATATCAAGCTTTCTGGGAATTTCTGAAAGAGTGGCCCTCCTAAAATTGAGTTTCAAGCAGGGACCATTGTCACTGATACAAGTATATTCTCCCACAGAAAGTTCAAGTGAAGAAGAAATCACAAAATTTTATAATGATTTATCAAGGGCACAAGAACTGGCTGATAGAAATAGGCTAATCATCGGTGATTTCAATGCCAAAATTGGTCAACCAAACTCACATGAAAACCTTGTAATGGGAAAATATGGGTATGGCATACGGAACGCCAGAGGCGAACGCCTAATACAATATGCACAGGAGAACAAGCTGGCAGTGATGAATACATACTTCAAGAAGAAAAGTTCCAGAAAGTGGACATGGATATCACCAGATCATAAAACAACAAATGAAATTGACTTTATACTAAGCTCCAACCCAAAATTAGTAACAAATGTAGAAGTTCTAAACAAAATAAGCTTCCCGTCTGATCACAGGATGATAAGATGCACCTTCAACAACCAAAACCCTAAACTGAGCCGAAGGACATTTACATCTGTATCGAACAAATTGAAGTCTAGCAAGGACAAAATCAACTACATACAAAACCTGAAAAAGAACTTAGATAAATCCCAAGAATTTATAAAGAAAAATAAAAATATACAGTCCCTAAGTGACAAACTGGAAGAAGCAATAACAAAAAGCCTGGAACAGGATACCAAAGCAAACAACAAACAAAAAGAAAAGATTATTAGCGAACACACACAAAATTTAATCCGTAGAAGAACTGAACTTATGTTCACAAAGAATAAGTCTAAAGAAATGCGAGAGGAACTGAAGGAACTGTTTAAACTAAGCAACAGATCCATTAAACAAGATTATGCCGACCACAGAAGGAAAATCATAGAGAAAAACATGTTTAGATTCCGAAGCTCAAAGAGAGCCTATAAAGAATTATCCACACATAAGAACTGGATACAAGGTTTGAAAAATGACAGGGGTGAAAACCGGGATAGAGAAAGTATAATTAAATGTGCAACGGCCTTCTTTACTTCCCTTTATACAAAACTACCACATGACGGGACACAACTTGTTAAAGAGGATATTAACAACGGAACTGGTGAAAATATAGATGAAACATTTATAGACCCAATAACGGAAGGTGAAATCATGGCCCAAATCAACCAGCTTAAGCCCGAAAAGAGCCCAGGCGAGGATAACATCACAAATGAAGCCTTGAAAATCGGAGCACCAGTTCTGACTCCATATTTAGCGGAACTCTTCAACTTAGTACTGAAAAATGAGCAAGTGCCATCACAATGGAGTAAGTCAAACATAATATTATTATATAAAAAGGGAGACCCGCTCGACATTGGCAACTACCGGCCTATTAGCTTGCTATCGACAATATACAAACTCTTTTCATCAATCATCTTGAGAAGAATAACACCTAATATTGACAGGAACCAACCAATAGAACAAGCAGGTTTCCGAGCTCACTACTCAACGATAGACCATATTCACACTGTAGAACAAGTTATAGAGAAGTTCAAAGAATTCAACAAACCGCTCTACATAGCCTTTGTGGACTACTCCAAAGCGTTCGACAGCATAGTACACCCATCAATATGGACTGCTCTTAGGAAGAATAACGTAAATAAAACATATGTAAATGTCATAAAAAATATATATTCTACAAGTACAAGTAGAGTTAAACTGGAAAAACAAGGAGAAGAATTCAAAATTGAAAGAGGGGTGCGACAGGGAGACCCGTTGTCCCCAAAACTATTCATAGCTGTGCTTGAGAACATTTTCAAAAATATCAATTGGAAAAACGAAGGCATATGGATTCAAAATAATAAACTAACACACCTAAGGTTTGCAGATGATATTGTTCTTTTCAGTGAATCTGCTGCAGGCTTAGAGTCAATGCTAAGAAAACTTGACTCTGAAAGCAAAAAAGTCGGCTTGTGTATGAACGCATCCAAAACAAAAATACTCACTAACAGTCTAAAGAAAACAATCAATGTGGATGAGAACCCGATAGACTATACAGATGAATATATATACCTAGGTAAATTGGTGTCCTTCAATGCAAACAGCAACGAAAACGAAATAGATAGGCGAATAAGTACCGCTTGGAAGAAATACTGGGCCCAAAAAGAAATCCTAAAAGGGAATTATAGCCCCAGTATAAAAAAGACTATAATGGATTCTTGTGTTCTCCCGAGCCTAACCTACGCTAGCCAGACTTGGGTCTTTACTGAAAAAGTAAAGAACAAAATTGCATCATGTCAACATGCAATGGAACGTAGTATACTTAAACTACGAAAAATACAAAAAACAAGGAACTCAGTCATCCGCATGAAAACTAAACTAACTGACGCCCTTCTTTTTAGTTTGAAACAGAAGTGGCATTGGGCAGGACATTTGTCCAGATATAAGGATGAGAGATGGACTTACCGAACTACTAAATGGTTGGGCCCAAAAGGCAAAAGAAGTGTGGGAAGACAGAAGAAAAGATGGGCCGATGATATAATAAAAATAGCAGGAACAAGTTGGATGCATTTGGCCAAGAACAGAGAAAGGTGGAAAAGGATGGAGGAGGCTTTTACCCAAGAAGGGGCTTCATAACAAGGAAAAATAAAAGAAATATTTCATTTAATTAACTCTGTTATATATTTTTTGTTATGTGGAAAATAAAGCTATAATAATAATAATAATAATAAGGGCCGTGTGGCAACGGCAGAGTAGAATATTGCCACCCCATCTCTTACCCGTGGGTGTCGTAAGAGGCGACTAAGGGATGGGAGAACCATTTAAAGTCTTTAAGCCAGATGATCACGGAGTTTCTACTTTGTGTTCGCCTGGCTTATGGTTCTCCCAAGTAAGCGAGCTGGCTTAACTAAAACAGCCTCCCCGGGGACTTGAGCGGACCCCGGGTGATGTAATCACCACTCACCCCCCCCCCCCCCCCTTTTTATGATGGAAAACACTAACAGGAATGCGCTTATAGGGTCGCTGCCTGGGGGGCGCCAGGGCGCGTCTGGGGCTGGCGCTGGACGTGACAGCATGCGGTCCGCCAGCCACATCAACAGCCGGCCGGCACTACCATCTAGCCGGCCGGCAATTCCATCATCCCCACCAGATGGCTTGGCTCTGACAGGGTCCTCTAGGGCCCAATCTTCGGAGCCCGCCGCTGGTGGTGTACGCCGCATGAGATGGTCGAGAGCCATGAACGAAAACGTCATGCGAGCGTACTTCAGGGCTACAGGGGGGGAAACCGGACGGACTGGCTACCGAGCGGCAATGTACCGTGAGTTTCTGCTGCTTGAGCCGCAACTAACTGTCACGGAGCAAAACCTGGCAGATCGGGCTCGGTACATTATGCGCTCCAACATCTTCAGCGCTGCCGAGCTCGAACGATTACGACGTGAGGCTGTTCCCGACGTGACAACCTCAACCGCGCCGCAAATCGTGTCTCCTGCGCCACCTAGCCGCGAAGAGACCGAGACCGAGACCGTGTCTCAAGATTTGCCCGTGGAGGGGGACACTGAGGGAACAGTCGCCCTGGATATAGAGCGGATGAGAGGGATTTTAGAAGAGACGATTGCTGAAATCCGAAATGCTCCTCTGGAGGATCGTCCGCGGCTCTCCCGGCTTTCGCTAAATGTAGCGACGCGGGATGTCATTGAGGCCATTAACCAAATGCTGCCGCAACATCTAGAGAGCAGCACTGGTCTGGATGATACGGCTTCTATTCTCTTCGGCGCAGCCTTGGCCGTCCATCGTTTTATTGGCATCAAAGCCAAGAAACCTGGACGGTGTGCCGCTAGACCCAGTGCAGAACCTGCCTGGAAGAAGAGAATAGAACGACGTATCACCCTCGCCAGAGGCCTCATTGGCAGACTGCAAAGCTTCAGGTCGGGCAACACGAGGCCAAGGATTGTGCGCTCCGTTAGAATAGCTTTTAACGGGCTGGGGGTTCGCCTAGACCAGCCCGACATAGCTCAAAAACTAACGGAGCGCATCGACGACCTGAAGCAAAAAATCGCTGCATGGGGGAACCGCATTCGGCGGTACTCGGAAAGAGTTGAGCGATTTCAGCAAAATCGCCTCTTCGTGAGTGATCAGAAAAGGTTCTACAAAAAGCTGGAGTGCCCAGCGGTCTGCTCCACCCCTCAGCGACCAGACACGGCTGACCTAGTTGCTTTCTGGCGCAGTGTCTGGTCGACAGAGGTGGAGCATGAAGAGGGCCCTTGGATTGCGGCGGTAGAGGAAGCATGTGCCTCGATAGAGCCGATGAACCCGGTTGCCATCTCCGCGGAGGATGTAGCTGGTGCGGTGAGGCGGGCCCCGAACTGGAAAAGTCCGGGGCCTGACGGACTGCATCACTACTGGCTAAAGGGTTTCTCGGCTTGCCATGCGACCTTGGCTCGACAATTCCAAGACGCTCTTGAGCAAAGGGCGCTCCCAAACCTTTTCACCACCGGGATCACTCACTTAGCTCCAAAGACCACAGATACCGCTGACCCGTCTAAGTACCGCCCCATTACGTGTCTTACTACCATCTATAAGACACTTACATCTGTTCTGAGCTCCAAAATTACCCGTCATGTTGACAGACACGGGATCATGTCTGGGGCTCAGAACGGGTGTAGGGGTGGTAGTCGCGGTACTAAGGAGCTCCTTCTCATCGACTCCGTCGCAGGCCATTTGGTCAAACGCAGCCGCCGGAACTTTTCCGCCGCCTGGATTGACTATAAAAAGGCGTTCGACTCGGTGCCTCATTCATGGCTCCTGAGGGTCCTCGAGCTGTATAAAGTTGATAGTGCAGTTCGAGACTTCCTCGGAGAATGTATGGGGCAATGGAGCACGATCCTTTGTCTCCATGGCGAGCGGCTGGCGGCTGCGGATGACCGAATCAGGATAAGGCGGGGTATCTTTCAGGGCGATTGTTTGAGTCCACTTTGGTTTTGCCTGGCTCTGAACCCCCTTAGCACATTGCTGGAGGGTTCCGGGACAGGCTTTCAGTTTCGGAGAGGGGGGCCGAAGGTACCTCACCTTCTCTACATGGATGACCTCAAGCTGATGGCACCCAGCGCTTCCCGTCTGCAGGAATTGTTGAAGATAACCACTGAGTTCAGCAATTCCATCAGAATGGAGCTTGGGGTGGACAAGTGTGCGGTCCTGCATGTGGAGAGGGGACAGGTCGCTCGCTCGGCCGAGATCAGTCTCGAGCCTTCGAACATCAAGACCCTCTCCGAGGCTGAATCGTACCGGTATCTGGGCATGTCACAATCTTTAGGGATTCAGGAGGCGGACGTGAAACAGTCAGTTTGCGAGGTCTTTTTTAGGCGCCTGGCAAAGATCTGTAAGAGTTATTTGTCGGGTGCCAATAAAGTCCGAGCCTATAACGGCTGGGTCATGCCCGTCCTCATGTACACCTTTGGCGTGCTCAGATGGACTCAAACCGAGCTAGATGCCCTGGATAGGAAAGTCCGCACAACTATGACTACCCATCGTATGCACCACCCGAAGTCTTCTGTGATGAGGCTGTATGTCCCCCGGAAGTGTGGTGGTCGAGGCATGCTCAACGTCAAGACCATGCACAACCGGGAGATATCCAGCCTCAGAACTTACTTTAGGGCCAAAATGGAGTCTCCGGTGCATCGGGAAGTCATAGAATGTGATAAAGGACTGACCCCCCTATCTTTGGCCAACGCCGAGTGGCAGGGACCGGGTGTGCTTAGCACCTCTGACCGGGAGTCCGTATGGAAGGAGAAGGAGCTGCACGGACGCTTTTTTAAGGCTCTTCATGAGCCCCACGTGGATAGAAAAGCGTCCGTGCAGTGGCTGCGTTTCGGTGACCTCTTTGGGGAAACCGAGGGTTTTGTCTGTGCAATACAAGATCAGGTGGTTAAGACGCGGAACTACCGAAAGTACATTCTGAAGGATGGCACTCAGGACATTTGCCGAGCTTGTCGCCATCCCGGTGAGTCACTCAGACATGTGCTTTCGGGGTGTTCTGCGCTTGCCAACACTGAGTATTTGCACAGGCACAACCAAGCAGCCAAAATCCTACACCAAGAGCTTGCTCTGAAGTACGGACTCTTGGATGAGAGGGTGGCCTATTATAGGTACACGCCGGTTCCTGTCCTCGAGCGCGGCGGCGTCCGGCTCTATTGGGACCGGTCAATCATCACGGACAGGACTATCTTGGCTAACAAGCCTGATATCGTGGTGATGGACCGGGCACAGTCGTGGGTGTTTTTAGTGGACATCACGATCCCGTATGACGAGAACCTCGTGAGAGCTGAGACGGAGAAAAAACGAAAGTATCTGGATCTCGCTCACGAGGTTTCCGCCATGTGGCGCGTGGAGTCCACTGAAATCATACCAATCGTGATATCTGCCAACGGTTTAATACCAGTCAGCCTCGCTCACCATCTGCGGCGACTGGGTTTCCGTGGCAGTTCACTTGCGGCCAAGATGCAGAGGGCGGTGGTGCTCGACTCGGCTAGGATAGTCCGTCGGTTTCTTAGCCTGTCGCCCTGACCCCCGGCCGTTTGGTCTCCCCTGCCGGGGTGTAGTCCTCCGCTCGGCACATATATGTATGTATGTAGCGTTTATGTATGTTTATTTAAATTTTGCGTATTTAAGTAAGTTTATTGTATGTCTTTGGTTTATATATATATTTATCGTGTGCCGGGTGTGAGAGTTAGATTAAATACGATAATAATAATATGAAAGAAAAGTTTTTGTAAAATATGGAAATCTTTATGGGCCCAGATACTCTTCCAAAGGCGTATGCCAGGGTGGAATATTGAGCCCTTTAATATTTTTATTGTATATATATCAGCTAAATTTGAATTTAGGACCATTCACGAGTAATTTGCAATATGCAGATGATTTAGTTATATATTTATCTGGAAATTGTATAAATCAAATAGCATTTAGACTTAATGAATCTTTAGATAGATTAAAGAGGTATTTAGGTTATTTAGATTTAAATATTAACTCTAAGAAATCTAAAGTCATAGTTTTTGGCAAACGAATTCATCCTCTCATTCATTCTCTCTCCTCATTTACTATAATAAATCTGAATTAACAGAGGTATCAGAGGTAAAATTCCTGGGGGTTCTCTTTACCAGCAATATGTCATGGAATAAATATGTTGACTATGTAGTAGCCAGAGCTTTTAAAGCTCTGAACATCTTAAAATCATTAGCTAAAACATACTGGGGTGCTGATCCCAAAATTTTATTACTCCTTTACAAGTCATTAATCAGAAGTCATTTTGAATATGGAGCATTATGCTATGCTTCCAATAAAACTTTAGTTAAAAAGTTGGAGGTCATTCAAAATACTGGTTTACGCCTTATAACAGGGGCATTTAAGACAACACCTATAAATATTTTGCAAATTGAATGTAATATACCTCCACTTGGAGTGAGATTTCATTATTTAAAAAATAGATTTTTACTAAAAATTTATTCAATAAAATCTAATAAATTATTAAGTAATCTTATTAGTTCTCAATCAGTAATATCAAACAAAAAATCCTTGTTCTTGCTTCATGAACTTTCTGATTATCTGCAGTTTTTTGGGTCCTTAAACATTCACAGAACAGAGATCACCTGGGCCATGCTTTGAAGGAACATACCAAAGCAAGTACTATTACTGTAATATAGAAATAGATCCTTCCCTCAACTCGAAAGAGACATTTAATGAATCACTATTTAAATGGCAAAATTATAGGATATTATATACAGATGCAGCCAAGAACGAGCATTGTACTTCTGTCGCCTTCTATGATAGTAAATTGAAAGTGGGTTTTGGAGAAGGAATAGATTCTAATACAAGTATTTTCTCAGCTGAAGCTTTTGCTATCTTGTCAGCGTTGCAATACATTGAAAATTGTAAAGATGAGTCTTTAAAATGGGTGATTGCCAGTGATAGTATGAGTGTACTTACATCGATACACAATTGTAAGCTTCATGTTAAAACTAACTATTTAATTTACGAAATTATGAAGAAAACTTATCAACTTGAGCTGAACAGATCATATGAAATTGCTTTCATTTGGGTCCCGGCACACTGTGGAGTGATTGGAAATGAAAACGTCGACTTTTTGGCAAAAACGATAAATACATCACAGAACATCAGACAAATAAAGTCAAGTGTTGCCCTTCCTTACACTGATATCAATAAGAATTTGATAAATAAGATGGAAAGTCATTGGGATGAGATGAGGAACTCCCCTGAAAATGAGCGAAAAGGATTATGGTACAAATGCATAAATAATGATTTAAATAAAAACTCGTGGTTTTGTAATAAGAAAACTAATTATAGTAATAGAAAATATTATTCAGCCATATGTCGCCTAAGATTGGGTCATTGTCGCCTTAATGCACATTTACATAGAATGAAAATAGTGAACTCTCCGTCTTGTAATTATTGCAATAGTAATGAATCCCAAACACTGGATCACATATTTTTTTCGTGTTCATCTTTCGGCATTCAGCGCCTTGTGCTGATTGATGACTTGATTAATATTTTCAAGACCATTGAAGACGTGCCGCGCTCGCTAAAGGATTTACTGAAGAATTCGTTGACGTATAAATATTTATACAAATATATTTTGAACACTGTTCAAGAAATTTGAATTTAAGTACAGAAAGAAAGATAATTCAAAGAAAGAAGAGTCAGAAAGAAAAAACTACAAGATTAAAATCATTCAGATGAATCATACATATTTATGATTATTTATGTATATTATGTATTGTTAAACGATTGAACAGGCTATGCCTTTAAAATACATAACACAGAAAATACACACGAATGAATAGGCTGTATGGTCTCCGACCTTTGCCTGTCCTGAAAGGGTCGAATGGATTAACAGAACAGAACAGAACTGTCTCTGCTGGGGTAGTCTATGTTTTGTTGTTGTTGATCAAATATTTCCATTTTTCCCTCATCAAAGTAAAACATAGTTACGTGAAATGGTGATAGAATTGTGAAATTGTACCGACGACCTCAGTTCGTAAATATGGGTAAAATCAAGAAGTCGAGCGCGGGCCAGCGCTGCCGCTGCTGCCTGGAGCGAGCGGGGCTGAAGGAGCTGTGGTCCGAGCACCAGCGCGGCGACGAGCGCGAGGTCTACGGCGAGATGTTGGCCGACTGCTTCGCGTTACCTGTGAGTATTGTGCCATCTTACTTTTGACGTGATAACGTAAAACGTTTAACAAATTGATGAACACCGCACATGAAAAATAGTAGGTAACGTTCCGCGTAACGTTCCACCTGAGCCTGTGCGTGCAAGCGATAGAGAGGCACGATAAAACAAACGATAGAGAGGCCAATTATGACGTTATCACGTAAATCTATCGTCCGTAACTTACAGACAACCAATTTTTCTGTTTGTTTGTTTCATGTTGTTTTGTCTGATGGGAGGCTTCGGCAATGGCTAGTTACCACTCTTCCCGCTAAGACGCACCGCCAAGCGATTTAGCGGTCCGGTGCGATGCTTGTACAAAAATATTTCCAATTGAAACCTGTTCCTGAGATTAGTGTTCTACTCAGTGTTTCCATATACACACTAATTTAGTCCCAATCTACTGTCAAGGTAATATGGCATTACAGGAATTACCGGAATAAATTAAAGAGCTCTCTCCTTTCTCTGCCTCTCCTTTATCTGGTCTAGTGGGAGGTCGCGGGTTCGATTCCCGCCACGGGCCACTTTTGAATTTTATAATTTCTAAAAGGGCTCAGGTCTGGTCTGGTGAGAGGCTTTGGGCGTGGCTACTTACCACCCTTCCAGCAAAGATACACCGCCAAGCGATTTAGCGGTTCGGTGCGATGGTTGTAGAAACTGTTGGGGTAAATTAACTTACCCTTCCAAGTTAGTACGATAACATCTCAGGCTGCATCATGTAACTGTTTCGACTAGGTCCTACTTATAAAATACCCTATACTTCCTTAATTCATCTAAATATTGATCTTTCTCAGGTTGGCACGTGATTATCCAATGGTAGGACCCTTTTATATGTTGTGTTCATAGTAGTATCCCAAATCCTTTTAGAGCGTCAGAAGTCATGAGTCCACTATTCCCAAAGCCATCGTAATTTATTTAGTGATAAAAATAGGATCAGACGCAATGTCTGATCCTTATAACAGGTTCTTGCTTCATAATATGTTAACTATGTATGGCCCTACTAACAGGCCGGCGTACTTCGACTATTATAAGCCTCCATACTCCAAGCACTGCGTTCGGTAAGCGTTCGAAGAGACCCTACTAACAGCCCGGTGTACTTCGACTATTATAAGCCTCCATACTCCTAGCACTGCGTTCGGTAAGCGTTCGATAGTATCCTACTAACAGCCCGGCGTACTTCGACTATATGCCTCCATACGCCTAGCACTGCGTTCGGTAAGCGCTCGATAGTGGCATCTTTATGAAAAAGATGATCCAGAGCCCCTCACTCGCTCAGGATGGTGAGCTCCCGCATCCGCCCCGCCCCATAGGCGCCCCGAAGGGTGAGCTCTCCCCCCTCATCTCTCATAAGAGATGTAAGTCCGGCCGCATTAAGGTGGCGGTTTTCACCTATGTTCACATCCCCGTAAGGATATGAGATAAAGAGCCTCATTAAGGTGGAGGTTACACCTATGTGATAAGGTGGGGCACTCTCTTACAAGAGCGCCCCTAACGGTTGTACCGCCCCAGATATGTGTTATATTCTTATCCCGGTGAGGATAAGAGATCAGCACCTTAAGCGTGGTGTTACGCATACTAGAGACCAAGAGACAATCTGCAAACATCGAGGCCTGAAGGCGCAGCCTACCGTATTAACTTATAGTGCAACAGCCAGCTGCGACGCATCAAATACACTCGACGTCATACAGACAATATGCGCCACTTAGGACGTCTTCCCATAGTACCATAGTACGGGCATTCGCTGTGTTAGCCATCTCAGAAGGGTCTTACTAGACTCTGCTAATATTCATATTCATATTTATATTTATTATTTATAAGATTCGTCATGACCACCAACATGACGCACTAGCCATCAGAAGTCTTTATGTCTTTCGCTCATACCATCTCGGGACACAGGCGCTCTCGGCGACCCGCGTCCCCTCATATATGTCGCGCGGCGATCTTGATCGACTGCGCGCATATGGTGAAAACCATGTATCTCTACATTATTGAATGAATATTGCCATGCGATAATACTTCGTTTACCTTATCGATTAAGCCCATTTCCATAGGTCATTAGAATTTTCCGATACACGAACACGCTCTGCTCCTATACACGAACAAGTGGTCAAATTATGACTTTAGCTAAGTTTGATTATTTATCTTTGTATTGCTTCGGGTTATCACCCTCGTTACTCAGATAGTTTGCCAAGCTATATGTTTGTATTGTTCTTACGTATCAAGAGTCAAGAGCGGTTCTTTTTCATGAACATAGGTAGATATAGGGTAGTTACATCCAACCCCCTAAATTCTATGTAACCTGTGGAATAGAATTTACTCTAGAGAATTAAACCTTTCGCTTATACAACTCATCTTTGCACCATCGGCTTATCGGCTTTATACATAATCGTTTACTGATCTACTCGCAGTTAAACTGCTTTCGATACTGTACCCTCTTGCGAGAGCCAAGATACATAAGTGTTTACTGATCTACTCACAGTGGAACTGCTTTCGATACTGTACCCTCTTGCGAGAGCCAAAATACATAAATGTTTACTGATCTACTCACAGTGGAACTGCTTTCAATACTGTGTTCATCAAAATCTCAGTTAAGAGATAAAGCTTATATTTTGATCAATGAAAACATTTTTGGCAAATGCTTTCGCTGTTGTTCGTCTTGCAACGATCCAAGAATTTCACCTCTACCGTCGCAATACGAATGCCCCCAAATGTCCCTATTTACCTTTTCTCATATATTTTTGATTGATGAAAACACCTTTGGGCAAATGCTTTCGCTGTCAAACATCTTGCAACGATCCAAGAATTTCACCTCTACCGTCGCAATACGAATGCCCCCAGGTGTCCCTATTAATCATTTCTTTTGAGTTCGAAAACTCTTATGCATTATAACATTGTACCTTGGTCTTGTATCCTCCGTTTATTAAGGTGCTTTCAAAAGCGACCTATTTATTAGTAATATTTGTTATTTCACTTGAAATCATGAGTACGTGCCGTTCCTTCACGTAATTTATAGTGCTTGCTCAAACACTACTTGAGCTATACTCCTTCAGTAGTTTTAATTTGTTTCGCTCCGTGAATCATTATCTATTAATATATTGTGTGTGAGACCCATACAATAACTTGTAAATGTTTTTCATAGGTCATTGGTACTAGAGAGTCAGACTCAGGCGTTGCACCATTGTGATACTTTGCCAATAAATACAAGATTTTTGGTACGACCGCTTGGTTCCCTTAGGAACACTAATGAGATCAAAGTCCCATCGGTCGGCGCTGTGTAAGTCTATGCATAAAATTATGCAAGTTATTTTTTTTTTTTGTTTTGACCCATATTCCATATGGGCAATGCAAGTACTGTTAGTACTGCTCAACTCTCCACACACTTAATAACCAATTTCATTTTTCATACGACGATATTAAATATCGTCATGACAAGTTACACATAATTCTTCGATTGCATCGATAATACTATTATTACGTTTCTCCTCCACACACAACTTTTCTTCATTCCATAAAGCTGCCATAAACAGCCGCTTTAGTGCAATACTCGCTTGAGCATTGCTCCGAGTGTTCCTTTGCTTGTTTTGCAAGTATTCCCTATTAATCAATATTGTAATATTTCAATCGCTCTGGCGCACCGCTCGCTTGAACAGCGCTCTGAGCGTTTCTTTACTTGTCTTACAAGTAATCTCCACTCGCCACTCATCAATATTTTAATATATCAATCGCTCTGGCGCACTGCGCATTGAGCATCTTATTACATACACCTTCACTCTCCTTAATCGCTTATTTCTGTTAGATGTAGCATCACCAAGCAACAAAAGATAACCAATTGCATTTCCAAATAGTCACTTCAGTGCCCCGCTCTCTCGAGCATCACTATTTGTGACTCAATATACTACCACAATGTGTGTGATGTGACGATCTCGACACAACTTCTTCACCAATAGTCACCTCAGTGCCCCGCTCTCTCGAGCATCACTATTTGTGACTATATATACTACCACACAATGTGTGTGATGTGTCGATCTCCACACATCTTCTTCACCAATAGTCGCTTTAGTGCACCGCCCTCTTGGGCATCACTCTGAGCGAGCCATCTTAGTGACAAAATACACAACCATCATGTGCTCTACATGTATCTCCACATTACTTCTTTATAACTTAGTCGCTTTAGTGCACCGCCCTCTTGGGCATCACTCTTAGCGAACCATACTCATTACATCACGTCTTAGCACAATGTGCTGTCTCATCACTACTTCTCAACTCTATTTGACAACCTTGTGTTGCTGTGTCAAATAACTTGCTTTATCAGTAAGTCAACCATAATTGCTTCAGCGCACCGCTCCCTAGAGCATCGCTTTTTGCGACTCAATACACAGTCAACACATCTATATCTTTACACATCCTCCTAGGTTACTAATACATCTAAGCCGCTTCAGCGCACCGCCCTCTTGGGCATCGCTCTTTACGGCCTTTGCGTGCGACCAACACAACTCATTTTTGTAAATCATGTAATAATATTACATGTCATTATCAACTTTGTGTGGTATTCAACAACTTCGGTCCGAATACCACAACTTCACTTTACCTTCGGACCTCGTCACCCACAAGCTTCGCATCCTCACATTAGTTATTCGTATCATACATCAATGCTGCCTTATCGACGTATTCAATGTACACACCATCAAACTCCATCTCCTATAGTCACCAGGCGTTAAGCATCATTAAGATTCAATGTCCATTTATAACCATAGCAACCCCCAGACCTTAAGGGTTTCTTAATTTTTTTTTTACAACTTTATACAAGTCGTAATCACCTTCTTTCCACTTCCACTTTATGTCTCGAGTAGAGATGACGCCTCTACAGATAGAAGACAATTAGCTAAACATGTTTTGACATCAGATGCCTGTCACGGCATTCTCAATTCACATAATTAGTGTAATATAACCCCCAGACCTCAAAGGTTGTATTTCTTGCACATAACTTATAACATTAATAACCATCCACCTCTCAATTTTGTTATCTTTTGTATTTATAACAACCCCCAGACCTCAAGGGTTGTACGACTTACTTATATTTGCAATTTCATATCTCATTTATTTTTATCATTATAAACTTGGACACATACTGATTGCATATATCTCACATCTTAAGGCCATACCCAAACCTTTAATATTTCACCATGAATGCATCACACTCGCCATTTCATGCCATTAATAAATATTTAAGACAAGTTCGACTTGTTGCCTTTCAAATTTGCAGTATTTTACAAGTCATTTAAATATGTATTTATGCTTTACGCATAGTATGAGTAAAATGTATCATCAAGAATAGGCTCATAGTATAATCTGCCTTCACATCCAAATGAGCCATCAGGCAAAAGCCTGTATAAGAATGTCTTTCCAATTACTTCGATAGCGCTCAACAGGTGTTGCAATATTGCACTTAGTAAGTTAACGCAACACGTCAACTTTTATAGGTATAATTCTCATAACTCGTTATTCAATTCAGGCCTTTGCAAGCCTTACTATGATAATGATTTCTTTCTTTCCACAACTCGTTATTCATTTCAGGCCTAAGCCTTACTATGATAACGATTTCTCTCTTTCAACAACTCCAAACCACACTTGGTATCCAACGGCTTTGATATCACTATCTCTTCCTTCAACCCCCTGACAGTATGACTTTCGGGACATCATGAACTCGTAGACCTCTTCAGTCTCTTTCCATTTCACGGACAACAAATTGTAGGCTTTCGCCTACTTTCCTAATCTCTAACTTGCCGTTTGACCAGTATCCTGGTCACGGCACCAAATTGTAACTGTTTCGACTAGGTCCTACTTATAAAATACCCTATACTTCCTTAATTCATCTAAATATTGATCTTTCTCAGGTTGGCACGTGATTATCCAATGGTAGGACCCTTTTATATGTTGTGTTCATAGTAGTATCCCAAATCCTTTTAGAGCGTCAGAAGTCATGAGTCCACTATTCCCAAAGCCATCGTAATTTATTTAGTGATAAAAATAGGATCAGACGCAATGTCTGATCCTTATAACAGGTTCTTGCTTCATAATATGTTAACTATGTATGGCCCTACTAACAGGCCGGCGTACTTCGACTATTATAAGCCTCCATACTCCAAGCACTGCGTTCGGTAAGCGTTCGAAGAGACCCTACTAACAGCCCGGTGTACTTCGACTATTATAAGCCTCCATACTCCTAGCACTGCGTTCGGTAAGCGTTCGATAGTATCCTACTAACAGCCCGGCGTACTTCGACTATATGCCTCCATACGCCTAGCACTGCGTTCGGTAAGCGCTCGATAGTGGCATCTTTATGAAAAAGATGATCCAGAGCCCCTCACTCGCTCAGGATGGTGAGCTCCCGCATCCGCCCCGCCCCATAGGCGCCCCGAAGGGTGAGCTCTCCCCCCTCATCTCTCATAAGAGATGTAAGTCCGGCCGCATTAAGGTGGCGGTTTTCACCTATGTTCACATCCCCGTAAGGATATGAGATAAAGAGCCTCATTAAGGTGGAGGTTACACCTATGTGATAAGGTGGGGCACTCTCTTACAAGAGCGCCCCTAACGGTTGTACCGCCCCAGATATGTGTTATATTCTTATCCCGGTGAGGATAAGAGATCAGCACCTTAAGCGTGGTGTTACGCATACTAGAGACCAAGAGACAATCTGCAAACATCGAGGCCTGAAGGCGCAGCCTACCGTATTAACTTATAGTGCAACAGCCAGCTGCGACGCATCAAATACACTCGACGTCATACAGACAATATGCGCCACTTAGGACGTCTTCCCATAGTACCATAGTACGGGCATTCGCTGTGTTAGCCATCTCAGAAGGGTCTTACTAGACTCTGCTAATATTCATATTCATATTTATATTTATTATTTATAAGATTCGTCATGACCACCAACATGACGCACTAGCCATCAGAAGTCTTTATGTCTTTCGCTCATACCATCTCGGGACACAGGCGCTCTCGGCGACCCGCGTCCCCTCATATATGTCGCGCGGCGATCTTGATCGACTGCGCGCATATGGTGAAAACCATGTATCTCTACATTATTGAATGAATATTGCCATGCGATAATACTTCGTTTACCTTATCGATTAAGCCCATTTCCATAGGTCATTAGAATTTTCCGATACACGAACACGCTCTGCTCCTATACACGAACAAGTGGTCAAATTATGACTTTAGCTAAGTTTGATTATTTATCTTTGTATTGCTTCGGGTTATCACCCTCGTTACTCAGATAGTTTGCCAAGCTATATGTTTGTATTGTTCTTACGTATCAAGAGTCAAGAGCGGTTCTTTTTCATGAACATAGGTAGATATAGGGTAGTTACAATCATCACTTACCATCAGGTGAGATCGCAGTCAAGTACTAACCTGTATACAGTAAAAAAAAATGTCACAGTGAAAATGTCTAACTTCTCACCTTGTATGTCCCACTGCTGGGCACAGGTCCCTGAATGTGAGGGGTTTCGTCAAAGCCAACTGTGATGATCAATGCAGGTTCACACCATTCAGAATATCGAGAAACTCTTAGGCTGTTTGCTCTTTGTCTGCTGTTTTTTTATCAGATACAAACAGCAGAGAAGAAAAATGAAAAATGTCTTCTCTTGTGTATGATAAACATTTAGCAAGTCGTCTTAATCCTCGGTCTGTAACCATAATTCACAGAGGATAAACGTAGACCAAATTCTAAATTGGCTCTGGTCTGGTCTGGTGGGAGGTTTAGGACGTGGCTAGTTACCATGCTACCAGCAAAGACGCACCACCAGGCGATTTAGCTTTCCGGTGCGATGCTTGTAGAAACCGTTGGGGTAAATACCCTTCCAAGTTAGTAGAGATAACATCTCAGGCTGCATCATCACTTACCATCAGTTGAGATTGCAGTCCAGTACTAACTTGTATAGAGTAAAAAAAGACACTAATTTACAAAGTACACTTTTCACTAATCTACTGTAATTTAATCTAGAAAAACAGTATTTCAAATCTCGCCACACGGTATTTCTCGTTTAACATATGGAGACATTGGTTCTAATAAACAAAGTTGCATGGTTGCAGTGGCAGCCACTCATTGCCAAGACAGAGCATGTGGCGACACTGGTTCTACTAAACAAAGTTGCACGGTTGCAGTGGCAGCCACTCATTGCCAAGACAGAGCATGTGGCGACACTGGTTCTACTAAACAAAGTTGCATGGTTGCAGTGGCAGCCACCCTTTGCCAAGACGGAGCACATCTGCGAAGGCTGCATCACCAACCTGCGCAATGCCGTCAGCTTCAAGAAGAAGATTCTGTGCTCCGACCAGATCCTCAATCAAGTGAAAAATGGTAAGCACTGCTTTGATTCACTTTTATTGAAGCAAAAGCTACTTTAGGCATGTTGGGCATTTTTGAGATGGGAAAAACTACTGAACTCGCAACAGCGTTACCACCAATGATGTTACCATACACCCTGTTATGTAAAACCCTGGAACTGACTACTTCTTCCACAACTCTGTATACAATGTTTAAAGAAAGGAAATATTGAAGGGTACATAACTACATAACAAAGGCAAAGTTCCACAATACCGATACTGCAGAAATTAAAATTTTACACAAGGCTTAAAAAAGTATTTGAAGTAAAAAGTAGTGTACCCAATTACGCTGGAAGGTATTCCTTAAATTTGATAAATGATGTTACAATTGAAAATTTAAAAAATGAATTTCATGTAAAATCTGCCTAAGGAACTCAATATTACGAATTTCATCAGAGGGACATGACTCGCGTATAGCGCAGTGGTCAGAGCACCGCGATAGCTGGGGGATGCGGGTTCAAATCCCGCTGTGAGTGAAATTTAAATTCATGAAAAATGTCAGTTAGGAGGTATTGGCACTTTGCCGTCCATAAGTGTATTTGATAACGAATCCATCCAAAACTTCTTTAATAATAAGTGTTGCGTGAAACACCACCCTCGCAATCTTCAACAGTGACCTGTGACACCCTCAATGGGTTAGATAAGTTTGTGGCTGCTTTTAATTATTTCTTGATAGTTGTATTCCTGGGTTCCAGAGAGCAGTGAGAACGTGAAGCAGGAAGAGGATTCTGATGCAGAGATCCAGACGGAGTACCTCAGCTTAGACTACCTAGATGAAGACCTCGGCAAAGAGGAAGAGGACAAAACTATAGGTGAATTACCTGCCTATGCATCATGCACAAGTAGAGATAAGGTTCTCTACTTTTGTTGTTCTCTTTTCTCTGTCTATCAATATGGATCAGAAAGAGAAAAGAGAGCGACAAAAGTAGAAAGGCATATCTTAGCTCTGCAGGCTAACTATGTTCATCCCCATAATGGTTTACATATACTGGGTATAGCATGGCAACGGATTTCAGGTTTTTACCAATGGATGTTCAAACCTGTCATGATAGAAATCTATACTATCTATAGTAATATACAGTGTGTCTGGGATCGAACTAGCGATAATTTAAGGGATTGTTTTATAAATGATTACTAGCAAAAAATTCCCCATTAATTGGGCCGTTCTGTGGAACACCTTTTATATTCTAAAAGGTCCTCCGACTGCCATATGAATTTATTTGTCTTAATCGATGAGATCAATCATCTTGAGAAGAATAACACCTAATATTGACAGGAACCAACCAATAGAACAAGCAGGTTTCCGAGCTCACTACTCAACGATAGACCATATTCACACTGTAGAACAAGTTATAGAGAAGTTCAAAGAATTCAACAAACCGCTCTACATAGCCTTTGTGGACTACTCCAAAGCGTTCGACAGCATAGTACACCCATCAATATGGACTGCTCTTAGGAATAATAACGTAAATAAAACATATGCAAATGTCATAAAAAATATATATTCTACAAGTACAAGTAGAGTTAAACTGGAAAAACAAGGAGAAGAATTCAAAATTGAAAGAGGGGTGCGACAGGGGGACCCGTTGTCCCCAAAACTATTCATAGCTGTGCTTGAGAACATTTTCAAAAATATCAATTGGAAAAACGAAGGCATATGGATTCAAAATGATAAACTAACACACCTAAGGTTTGCAGATGATATTGTTCTCTTCAGTGAATCTGCTGCAGGCTTAGAGTCAATGTTAAGAAAACTTGACTCTGAAAGCAAAAAAGTCGGCTTGTGTATGAACGCATCCAAAACAAAAATACTCACTAACAGTCTAAAGAAAACAATCAATGTGGATGAGAACCCGATAGACTATACAGATGAATATATATACCTAGGTAAATTGGTGTCCTTCGATGCAAACAGCAACGAAAACGAAATAGATAGGCGAATAAGTACCGCTTGGAAGAAATACTGGGCCCAAAAAGAAATCCTAAAAGGGAATTATAGCCCCAGTATAAAAAAGACTATAATGGATTCTTGTGTTCTCCCGAGCCTAACCTACGCTAGCCAGACTTGGGTCTTTGCTGAAAAAGTAAAGAACAAAATTGCATCATGTCAACATGCAATGGAACGTAGTATACTTAAACTACGAAAAATACAAAAAACAAGGAACTCAGTCATCCGCATGAAAACTAAACTAACTGACGCCCTTCATTTTAGTTTGAAACAGAAGTGGAATTGGGCAGGACATTTGTCCAGATATAAGGATGAGAGATGGACTTACCGAACTACTAAATGGTTGGGCCCAAAAGGCAAAAGAAGTGTGGGAAGACAGAAGAAAAGATGGGCCGATGATATAATAAAAATAGCAGGAACAAGTTGGATGCATTTGGCCAAGAACAGAGAAAGGTGGAAAAGGATGGAGGAGGCTTTTACCCAAGAAGGGGCTTCATAACAAGGAAAAATAAAAGAAATATTTCACTTAATTAACTCTGTTATATATTTTTTGTTATGTGGAAAATAAAGCTATAATAATAATAATAATCGATGAGAAAGAACACTCCTGTCAATATACATTATAAATCTAAAATAACTTGTTTTTTACTTTTTAGTTCGTTTAATAAGCCCTTATTAAACGAACTAGTTGTGTTTTTTTAAATTTCTTATTTTATTTCTCTCATATTACAGAAGTGAAATTGGAAATCGACAATAAACCGGAAGCGGAACTCATAGACAAAGCGGGCGTGAGGAAGCGAGGCAGGCGCTACACGGAGGAGGACTTCCGCAAGTGCCTCGAGGCGGTGCGCAGCAAGGCGCTCTCGCAGACCAAGGCGTCCATCGTCTACCGCGTGCCGAGAAACATCATACGGGAGGCGCTAAGTGAGTAGCAACATCATCATCATATCAGCTTCGGACGTCCACTGTGGAACATAGGCCTTCCTCATCCAGCCGCTTCCCGCCACCCGCGCCATGTCGTCGGTCCAATGCTACGCTTGCTTGTACGCGGTCTCCACTCCAGGACTTTTCGGTTCCACCGACCATAGCCCCTGCGACACGCGTGACCTGCCCACTGCAATTTCTTGCTAATGGTTTAGGCTATGTCAGTGATCAATCAATCAATCAATCAAATTATTTATTTGCTGATATAGGTATTTACAAAGTTGGTTATTACAAATATATAAGATCTAACTATATCATACCATATTGGTATGCAAATTTAATTCATATAAGTAGCACAAAAATAAATAAATTTGAAGCTCAGACTAAGAGAAAAAAAATTTATATATATTACCATGATCATTGCACAATAAAATATCTTGAAAAAATTAATAATAATAACAATATTTCATTATATCAAATGTCAAACTTTAAATCTTAATAAAAATTGTCATAATGTAAAAAAATGTCAAAAAGGTCACACTGCTAAAGGAACAATTATTATATTTATTATCTTGTGACCTTGGTTCTCCTGTGGATCTCCTCATTTCGGGTTCTATCCCTCAGGGATGGCTAAGTGAGTAGCAACATTATTTTTTTACACTCTACAAGTTAGTATTCCACGCACCGGAAAGCGCAGTATCGGCAGAGCCCCCCAGTAGGTGGACGGACGACATAAAGAAAGACGAGGGGAGTCGCTGGCTGTAGGCGGCGCAAGATCGTGGTGTTTGGCGGTCATGTCAGGAGGCATATGTCCAGCAGTGGACGTCCATCCACTGAAACGGGATTGTAGGTTTAAACAAAACATGGCGTTTAAACCGGACGTATTATCTACACATCTACACTATCTACACTAATATTATAAAGAGGAAAGATTTGTATTTTTGTATGTTTGTATTTTTGTATGTAATGAATGAACTCAAAAAGTACTGGACCGATTTTAATAATTCTTTTTTCATTAGAAAGTTACATTATCACTGAGTAACATAGGCTATATTTAATACTAGATTACTATAGAAATCTTTAGAAAATCCTATTAAAACCAACCAAAGGTGTAAAAAAATTAGCCATAAAATGTCTTTCATCGCATACGCTGCGAAGAGTAATGATAGGACAAAAAAATGTTCGACAATACTATAGAATATATCAATTTAATTTTTTAATTTAATTTCACTTATTTATTCGTGGCAACTATGGCCCCCAGAAAAATTACATTATTACTTATAGCTAAAATAATATCAACATGTCAAAATTATACAACTTAAATTATTAAATTATACTAATTATTATCACCAAATATCAGTTCACATGCAATTTCAAGTACGTTTTATATACTGGAGAGTCATGTCTTTCTCCTAACGCCCTCAGAATGCTGTTGCCACTCGCCCACACTCTTCGCATCAGAGATGCTATACGCTTCCTCCTTATAGCATGAAAATCGTCTGTTTTAGAGGACGCAAACATCTCTGACGCACTGCAATAGCGCGGCAAGCCC
Source organism: Coenonympha arcania (assembly GCA_036785405.1). Taxonomy (NCBI): domain Eukaryota; kingdom Metazoa; phylum Arthropoda; class Insecta; order Lepidoptera; family Nymphalidae; genus Coenonympha; species Coenonympha arcania. The sequence goes on from CM072076.1 coordinate 11,468,238, forward strand.
AACAACATTCTGAAGGCGTTATTATATTGAACCCGAATTGCGTTCAGCGATGCCTGTGTAAAGTTGGTCCACAGGGATCCCGTGTAAAAGCTTTGGCAAAAAGCTTTAAATAAACTAATTTTTGCATCTTTACTACAACGTGCAAACCTGTGGACCAACATATTACACCGAACTGCCAACGCTCTCCGCTCCCTTTCTATGTCCTCATCATCTTTAAGGTCCTCGGTTACAACATGCCCTAGGTATTTGAATTTTTCAACACGCTTTAGGGGAGCACCGTTCAACATTATATTATGCTCCACCTGACACTCTTTTCGTGATGTACCCTTGGCCTTAAAGATGATGTACTCGCTTTTCCCTGCATTGTAACAAAGCCCATGACTGCCCGCGTACCCCTCGCACGTCCTCAACAATTCTCTAACAGACCCGATCGTTGGCCCCAGCAAAACCATGTCGTCTGCGTAGCTTAGATTATTTATACAAACATTGTCAATCCAGCAACCGAAATGTTTTCTGCTGAGCTCAACGATCAGATCATTTACATATAGACTGAACAGGATGGGAGACGTCAAACCGCCCTGCCTCACACCGCATTCAAGTCTATACTCAGAAGATAGAGCATTACCCCACCTAACGCAATTGGTCTGGTTCATATACCAGTATCTTAAGACTCTCCTCACCTCCAGTGGTATGCCCGCCCTCTTGAGCTTCTCCCACAGGACATCATATGACACCATGTCGAACGCCTTTGAGAGGTCCAGAAAATATGGACCTGTGACCAGAAAATATGGATATTGTGATATGGGTCCCTGACAAATATTTAAGAAAAATGTAAACAACACTTTTCAATGTCACTTGACTTGAATAAGTAGGCCCACACTGCTCTGAAATATAACTTGGCCCAAAACATTCGGCTCAGACTTAAGACTTAACACAAGACTTTCTTTATAGGAATAAATCGAGAGGAAATAAAAAGACAGAGAAAGGAGATGAGAACGCCGTATAAAGCCAAACGTGAGGAACTGAGAAAGCACGGCGATAACATAACAACGGTATTCACACACACAAACGCAACACCGATACGATGCAAGAACGATTTCGGTTATGCATGTTGCTTTTGCTCAGAGGTTTATCTAGAACCTAAACAGCTGAAAGACCACACCAAAGATTCCCACGCATCTGAAATGACGACTAAATTCATGGAAGGCAAACGCTTAGGCGATTATGTAGTCAAACTGGACATAACCGACTTAAAATGTACCATTTGTGATGCTGAACTTCAAAATTTGGACAGAGCTTTAACACATCTGAAAGACCACGACAAAACTATCCATTTGGATATAAACAACCATATACTGCCGTTCAATTTTAAAGGGGATGACCTCAGATGCGTCTTCTGCAATGTCCTATTCAATAAATACAAGAAACTTCTAGAACATATGGGCAGCCATTACAGGAATTGCGTCTGCGACATTTGCGGGGCTGGCTTCGTGAATCGGAGCACCTTTAACATGCATTACCACGGCCACAAAACAGGCAATTTCCCTTGCAAATACTGCCGGAAAGTCTACGACACGAAACGCAAGCAACGATCGCACGAAATAGCAATTCATGAACACTCGAGTAGGACTTACAAATGCGGGTACTGTAATGAGCACTTCAGCACGCATTGGAAGAAAGAGAGGCACATATCTAGCGAACACGGGGTCAGTTTACGCGAGATCAAATGCCAGATATGCGACCGAGTCTGTCTCACTGCTAACGCGTTGAGGGTACATGTAAAAAGAGATCACTTAAAGGAGAGAAATTATAAATGTGAGGTGTGTGAACACAAGTTCTTCGGTGCCCAAGAGTTAAAGGAGCATATGGTGAAGCACACCGGGATAAGGGACTTCAAGTGCGGTGTATGTTTCAAGTCGTACGGGAAGAAGTCGACTTTACGGGAACACGTGCGAATTCACGCGGACGATAGGCGATTCAAATGTGATCACTGCGAACAGGCTTTCGTGCAAAAGTGCAGTCTGAACAACCATTTGCGCACCAAACATGGATGTTTACGTTAGATTTTAACATTTTGTTCTCTGTTAAATTGTCATTTGGTGTTAATAATTAATAAAAGATGTTAAAAGATGTTAAGAAAGATAAGTTAATAAATGATGTTTTAATGTGAACTATTTTTTAATTTCATCAATGAATGCTAGGTATGTTTTTGTGGATCATTCGAGTATCCGGTCAAAGGACCTAAAAAAGACCTAAAAATTGGTTGCCTGTAAAGTCGGTTTACTGACGATAGTTGAACGTGACAACGTCTTCTTTGTCGCTCGTTCCGCGCTCGCGAGGTAACGCCGGTAACGCCGCATGGGCGAGGTAACGCCGGGTGAGTCATGTTTTTTCGTGCGTGCAACCGGCTCTATCGATTTATAAGACGTTGTCACGTCAAAAAAGAAATGCCAACCACAAAATATGTTATAGGCAAAAAAATCATTATTGGCGTGACAACGTCTTATAATTCGATAGAGCCGGTTGCACGCACGAAAAAACATAACTCATCCGGCGTTACCTCGCTCATGCGGCGTTACCGCGTTACCTCGCGAGCGTGGAACGAGCGACAAAGAAGACGTTGTCACGTTCAACTACGTCAGTAAACCGACTTTACAGACAACCAATTTTTGACGTGACAACGTCTTATAATTCGATAGAGCCGGTTGCACGCACGAAAAAACATGACTCATCCGGCGTTACCGGCGTTACCTCGCTCATGCGGCGTTACCTCGCGAGCGCGGAACGAGCGACAAAGAAGACGTTGTCACGTTCAACTATCGTCAGTAAACCGACTTTACAGACAAACAATTTTTTAGTAAAAAAAATTCTACACAAACGCTTTCACGCAATTATTTTACTATGTAGATGTGAATGTTACTGTTAAAAAATACTGAAATTACAGATAAAATACATATTTTGTGAATGAGGATTTCTGCCTTCTTCGCCGTTTCGTTCTTGACGCAGGGGTTGTGGTCATTCAGTTAGGAAATACTGTTTGAGGCAGATGTGATTTTTCTCACTAGTCGTTTTATTTTGATTTCTATTATTAACGTATTAAAATGAAACTGTGCTAGGTACCTCCAAAGATGTCTTAAATGTAGCAAATTATGGGAACACCAATAAAATCCACACAATATAATATTTAAAGAATCAACTAACGAGTGCCATAGTTCACTGGATAATCCAATATGTCTCCTTTCTTTGTAGGGCCGGGAGACGTGTTAAAAGGCCCTGCAAAACCTACAAACATAAAACGCCTCAGCTTGGATGGAAGGATCAAACATCTGGACAACATCACAACACTTTTCAAGTACACGAACGCGACGCCGATTCGCTGCGAGAAAGACTCGAGATATGGATGTTGTTTTTGCGCAGAGCTTTTCGGAGATCCGGCGGAACTCAAGCAGCACAACATAAAAACACATCAATCCGTCATGGACTCCATCATGAGAGGGAAAAGACTTTACGATTACCTTGTGAAACTGGATATAACCGGATTAACATGCAACCTCTGCACAATAGATCTGGATAACCTGGACGCAATGATGCTGCACCTAAAAGGCCACAAGAAGCCAATGCATATGGACATCAACAACCACATAGTCCCGTTCAGTTTTGACACAGACGATCTGAAGTGCGCGATCTGCAAAACCGGGTTCAACTCGTTCCGGCAATTGTACCTGCATATGCACTCGCATTACAGAAATCATGTTTGTGATGTGTGCGCAGCCGGTTTCGTGAACGAGAAATCATTCGATGTTCACTACCAGACGCATCAAAAAGGCGTGTTTCACTGCAAATACTGCCAGAAGGAATTCGATACGCTTAGCAGGAAGAGGTCTCACGAATCCGGAGTGCATACGAACTCCCAAAGGTTCAGATGCAGTTACTGCAGCGAGAAATTCAGCAACTCCAGCAAGAAAGAGAAGCATATACGTAAAGTTCACAACGTTAGAGCGAGAGAGGTGAAGTGTAAATTGTGCGAGCGAGTGTGTTCGAGTATGGAGTCTCTACGGGTGCATACGAAAAGAGATCACTTGATGGAGAGGAATTACGAGTGTAAATTCTGCAACAATAAGTACTTCCGTCTCAACGAGCTGAAGAAGCACACGGCTACGCACACGGGCGTGAGGGAGTACCCGTGTGAAGTGTGCCACAAGTCGTTCGCCCGGAAGACCGCTCTGGTGGAGCATATGCGTGTGCACGCAGACGCTAGTGAAGTGAAGTAGGTGCTGTGTTGAAACATATATGAATGCGAGTATACGTGACATGAGAATGTTTTGTATTTCGAATTGCATCTTTAATGTCTCGTGCGTTCGATATGTGGTCAAATGAGGTTTTAATGTATACCTATCAATTAATTACAGTTTATTTTATTAATCATGTAATTTTAAAAAATCAGGCAGTACTTATCTAATAGTAGTATTTATTTAAATTATTTTTCTGTTGTTTCATGTTTAAGAAAATTTTATTTAAGATGTACATATTATGTTACGGTAATGTCTCTATTTTAATAAACAAACAATGAGCTCTAACATGTAAAATGTACATATATGTAAAAATTTCGTTAAAATTGGTTAAATATGTTTTAAATCTATACAACATATTATACTTTAACGAACCTAAAAGATAACCCTGATGAAATATGTATGTAGTGATGACTCAAAATAATCACAGTATGCAATAATCCCACATCAGGCTAATAATAAAATATTAACTAAGCTAAAACTAGAAATAATATAAAAGCAATTTTCAACTAGGATAGTGTCCTACAAATCGACGAAAATCCCAGCATAGGGGAAAGCAGGTCTACCAGAAGCTTATAGGGTTCAGGTAATTATAGTTAGTATTAAAAATTAGGAAAACATTAGCTCAACAGTCGAGCCAACGGGCCTAAACAGTTTGACACAAAAGAGTAGAAAGGCGCCACCATCTATAGACGACTGAAATTATTGTGATTTAGTCAATTTAATGCAGAAATAACGATATTGACGTAAAATAATAAATGAAGCAATACTTGAGCATAAGAACTGTTATTAGGAAAACAAAAATTCCGTTTCAAGAAGTTTTGGCGAAGCTATAGCTACAGTAAAACTGAATTCCTCCTTTCTTCACAGGAACGTTGAAGGCGAGAGATCCCTTGACCGCAAACAGGGGTACCAACATCGAAAGGAACAAGCACATCGACAACATTACTACACTCTACCATCACACCAACGCCACACCTATTCGCGCCCAAAAAGACATCGGCTATGGATGTTGCTTCTGCGAAAAGTTCTGCGCGACACCCGCCGAGCTGAAGATCCATACCAAGTTGGCTCATAGGTCTGAAAAACCGCAGATGAGACACAGGTCTGTCAAAAACTACCACGTCAAACTCGACATAAGCGACCTACAGTGCAATGAATGCAACGCCAGAATAGACAAACTAGAAGACATGATGCTCCATCTCAAGGAAACGCATAAAGAAGTCATCCATTTAGACATAAACAACCAAATAATGCCTTTCAAATTTGACGGTGGAGAATTTAAATGCGTGTTCTGTGGAACTGAGTTCCACAAATTCAAGAAACTAGCCGAACACATGCACAGGCATTACAGAAACTGCGTATGTGAGGTCTGCGGCGCGGGTTTCATTAATGACAAATCGTTCCACGCGCATTTCCAAGTTCACCAGACCGGCGTGTTCCCTTGCAAGTTTTGCGAGAAAGTTTTTAACACAATCGCAAAGAAGAAGGCGCACGAATCGGCCGTGCATATACACTCGCAGTTATTAAACAAATGCGGGTACTGCGACAAAAAGTTCAAGACCCACAGGAGTAAGCAGAAGCATATGGCGAGCGAACACGGCGTGGCGTCTGAGAGATATCTATGTAAACAGTGTGAGAAGGTGTGTTTGACCGCCAACGCCTTGCGAGTCCACATCCGTCGGGATCATTTGAAGGAGCGACCGCACGTGTGTCAGTTGTGCGATTTTTCGTCGTACAAGCGAATCGGTCTGTATAACCACATGTTAAAGCACACTGGGGTCAAGAATTTCCAGTGCGACGTCTGCCAGAAGTTCTACGCGCGGAAGAAGACTCTGAGAGAGCACATGCGTATCCACGAAAATGACCGGCGGTTCAGGTGCGGGCATTGCGACTGCGCCTTCGTGCAGAACTGCAGCCTGAAAGCGCACTTGCGGTCGAAGCATGGGGACATTCCCTTAGTACAGTGAAACTTCGAGAGAATAAGGGCCATCCATGTGCACGTATTGCTAACGCGCATAAACGAACCTCATAAGCAGACAATGGTGCTTATTCTGTTGTACAAAATCTCTAACTTAAAATTGGCGAGTTTAAGTTTAGACTCGCCAATTTTAGTTTTTCTAAACTCATGACTCATTCGGCAGTCACGTCGAACTAAATATGGAGATGATTTGGAGTCTCCAAAGACTCGCTAAACCTGACGTTTGGGTTGAATAGTAAGTGCTGCCATTTATGATAGCAAAAACTCCACAAACGTTGTTTTTTATTTTCCCCAATTGTAATAAAAATATTTTTTGCGAAATATATGGAAATTAGTTACGTAAAATACAAAGGTAACAGTTTAATTGATTTATTTTGGTCCAATCACCTTAAGAAATTCCGAAAGTTGATATTATGTTTAATTCATCGTCTGATTTGTCTATGTCCAAGCATAGACAAACAAGCAATTATCATTTGTCTATTAGTCTATGCTCATGTTATGGTTGGTCACTTGCTAGAGAGTATAGTGTTCTGTGGTCATAAAAGACCGTTTTGAATTTGACGTTCGAGTTTTGTGACCTTTAGTCACAGATTACTACAGATCCAGCGCACAGTACTTCGGGAGTGAGGCACGCAAAAGGGATACAAAACAAAAAGCCGTATTCCATTTGAGTTCGTACATGGTTAGTATAGCGAACCGCTGACCGAGTCACTGCTGCGTAATTTGTATGTGACGTTCAGAACTGGCAATTGATTTAAATTCGAAACACCAAACCTCAGCGAGAGTCCATCAGTGTGACCAGTCTACATTGAAATTATTTTCCCTAGATGTAAGGTATAAATTGTATGTTAGTAACAGGGCATTTGAGATTAAAAAAAAAACCTTAATGACTGGCCTCTTGTTGAAACAACGTTTCTTTTCGGACGATATCGCGTACGGGGCTTAGCGGAAAAAGTATAAAAAACTATAAGACCCAAGATTAATCGGTCAAACATCTTGCTGCCCGCGATGAAATAAAATGAGAAACGGCGTCGCCTATTGCTCTGCATATTATTGAATACGGTAATTTTCTTTGATGGTGAGTGACGGTCTTTCACTTCATTTAATATAGTATTAAAATTGAAAAAATTGGCCGCCATTTTGATCTTTTTTGTTATTGGGCCGAATTCTTTCAAAATCGAAATCTGACCGTGGCAGCAAGCATTGAGTAAGAATCTGGTGTCAAAATTGAAAAAATTGGCCGCCATTTTGAACTTTTTTGTTATTGGACCGAATTCTTTCAAAATCGAAATCTGACCGTTGCAGCAAGCATTGAGTAAGAATCTGGTGTCAAAATTGAAAAAATTGGCCGCCATTTTGAACTTTTTTGTTATTGGACCGAATTCTTTCAAAATCGAAATCTGACCGTTGCAGCAAGCATAGAGTAAGAATCTGGTGTCAAAAATTGAAAAAATGTGGCCGCCATTTTGATTTTTTTTTGTTATTGGACCGAATTCTTTCAAAATCAAAATCTGACCGTGGCAGCAGGCATTGAGTAAGAATCTGGTGTCAAAATTGAAAAAATTGGCCGCCATTTTGAACTTTTTTGTAAGTAGGCCGAGTTCTTTCAAAATCGAAATCTGACCGTGGCAGCAAGCATAGAGTAAGTGTAAGTTTAACAGTAAGAGTCTGGTGTCAAAATTGAAAAAATTTACTCTGTGCTTGCTGCCACGGTCAGATTTCGATTTTGAAAGAATTCGGTCCAATAACAAAAAAGTTCAAAATGGCGGCCAATTTTTTCAATTTTGACACCAGATTCTTACTCAATGCTTGCTGCGACGGTCAGATTTCGATTTTGAAAGAATTCGGTCCAATAACAAAAAAGTTCAAAATGGCGGCCACTTTTTTCAATTTTGACACCAGATTCTTACTCAATGCTTGCTGCCACGGTCAGATTTCGATTTTGAAAGAATTCGGTCCAATAACAAAAAAGTTCAAAATGGCGGCCACTTTTTTCAATTTTGACACCAGATTCTTACTCAATGCTTGCTGCCACGGTCAGATTTCGATTTTGAAAGAATTCGGTCCAATAACAAAAAAGTTCAAAATGGCGGCCACTTTTTTCAATTTTGACACCAGATTCTTACTCAATGCTTGCTGCCACGGTCAGATTTCGAAAAGAATTCGGTCCAATAACAAAAAAGTTCAAAATGACCACCATATAATTAAAATATTTCGTGTATTTGTCTATATGCAAGTGTTAGGCAGACACCTTAAATTTAATCGGCACCTCCCGAGGTCCTCTCTTATTTTAAGGAATTTTAGATTGAAATCTCTTAATTTAAACATAGAACGCGTACAACGGAATAGCTTTTGTTCTCTAAAATCTAAATTGAATAGTTTAGCGCTGTCAAAATAAATTTTAGATTAGAGCTGTCATTTAGGGGTGTAACAGAATGTCACATCTCTCTAAGTCTTATTTTGGCGATTTTTAGCGATTTTTAGTTTAGAGATTGGCAACAGAATAAGCACCAATGGCGCTAATTCTGATGTGCAAAGTCTCTAAACTAAGTTTTGCAAGAAGGTTTTCAACACAACCGCAAAGAAGGCGCGGGACCATTTGAAGGAGCGGCCGCACGGGTGTCAGTTGTGCGATTTTTCGTCATACAAGCGAGTGGGTCTGTACAACCACATGTTAAAGCATACTGGGGTCAAGAATTTCCAGTGCGACGTCTGCCAGAAGTTCTACGCGCGGAAGAAGACTCTGAGAGAGCACATGCGTATCCATGAAGACGACCGGCGGTTCATGTGCGGGCATTGCGGCTGCGCCTTTGTGCAGAACTGCAGCCTTAAGGCGCACTTGCGGTCGAAGCACGGGGACATGCCCTTAATTTAACTTCCAGGGAATAAGGACCTTGCAAACGGTGTACTGCTAACGCGCTTAAACGAACCTCATAAGCAGACAATAGTGCTAAGTAATTCTGTTGAGCAAAATCCATCTCTAATTTCCATAAAGATATTTCAATTCACGAAGACGCGCCCCACTCTGTCTAAATCGCTAATGTTTCATTCGATTCGTATGAAGTTTGACAGAATGGGGCGCGTAGTCGTGGACTGAAATATCTATGTTGTAGTGTCTAGTGAATCTTCCAGAGAATAAGAGACTTGTGCACGGCGTATTGCTAACGCGCTAAAACGAACTTCATAAGCAGACAATGTTGATGTGCAAAATGTCTAACCTAAAATAATTTGAAGCATCTAAATATAATGCTATCCGTTTCAAAGTGTTCCCCACAGAATACCATAGCACTATTTCTAGACGCGTCAAATTAGTTTAAGATTATGCACAACAGAATTGGCACTTATAAGGCCTTATTAGTCAAAATTCATCACTCAGGAAGTATGAAAGATTTTATTGCTCCGCCTGTAGAAATATTTATTAATTTATACAATGTTGTATAGGATGTAGGATGTAAAATATAAAACACCATGTTTATTAGTTTTGGTATCTTTATTCTTCAGTAGTTAATCGATCCCTGCTTCGCCTGGATAATCGTTTGGGATTTTAAAAAATTCCAATTTCTGTCTTATTCCTTGATACATCATAAAAGAACCTTCGCATCGTTACTTCTTCCTAGCTTTTTAGGTCCAACGATTTGGGGTAGGATGTAATGACTAATAAGTTAAAGACAAACTTCATCATAGACATATCTCAATTATCTCTCAAAGGTATGTGTAACCTGACTACCTGCAAGTCAAAACCATCTCGCCCTGAGAGTAGATCTATCTGTGATCCCAGTGGTGAAACATAATCAATGAAATCTTCGCCCATTCTTCTCAGTGTAGTTCTTTCCACCTTTCTTCATAAAAGCCTGTAAGTTAGGCCTGTGTTAAAAACCAAGATTTTCATTTCCAAACTGGACTATCAGTTATCTTTGATCTGCATGATGAGTCTTCATGTGCCCTTTCAAACTGCAGTTCTGGACAAACGCCTGTCCGCACACCACGCAAACAAACCGTCGGTCATTCGTGTGTATACGCATATGCTCCTTCAAAGTCTTCTTCCGTGCGTACGACTTCTTGCAAACCACGCATTCGTACGTCCTTTCGCCGTTGTGTTTCACCATATGCGCCTTTAATTCCGTCCTGTTATAGCACTTGTATGAACACACATTGCACTGAACGTCTTTCACCTCTAAATGTCTCCGTTTCATATGACAAGATAATGCGTAACGTCTTTTGAAGGCTGTGTCGCAAACTTTGCATTTGTACCTTAATGGAGGGTCGCCATGTACATCTACCATGTGTTTATGTCGGTCAAAATAATCTGTGAACCTCTCCGGACATTTGGGGCACTTGTTCTTCTTAACATTCTTATGTACATAGTCCACATGAGACTTATACTTGTATTGAGTATCGAAGACCTTCTTGCAGATCTCGCAAGGATAGCTTCCGCTGACATGCGAGCATCTTAAATGGACTTTAAGTCTGTTTTTGGTAACGTAACCAGCCCCACATTGCTCGCAGATATAGTTTCTGTAATGCACGTTCATGTGCCTCTCCATAGCGCCAAAAGTTTCGAAGTTGAACCCACAGTTAAGGCACTCGTATTCGTTGTTCTTTGTTAGTTTAAACGGGATGACTCTGTCACCGTGCTGGGAGTAAATCTGTTTTTTGTGGACTCGTACCAAGTGTGTCTTTAATTCGTTTATGTTTGGTATTTTCTCGTCGCATATCGTGCATTTTAGCTCCGTCACATGAACGTAGACAACTAACGCTTCTGTGGGGGTTTTGTTGAGGATTTGCCGGATGTTTATTTTGCATTTCTCTGTCGCTTGGTGGTCGTGAAGTTCGTGGAATGTGTCACAAACCCTGCTGCAGTAGAAGCAAGGGTGCCCTTTCCTTCTATTGGTCTTGAAGGCAGTGAGGTTTGAGTTCTCTAGTATCGTCGATACGTTGTTAACGTGTGCCAATTTTTCGGTTACGTACACTTTTGCTTGAACTCTGTTACGCTTTGGATCTAATAAGTTCCTTATTGAGGCTGCTGTTATAATTTTTCCTGAAAACAATTAAGAGCTCTCTGAACTTAGAAATCGTGAATTAAAAAAGACATACAGGGATATATCACGAAGAGTGAAAGAGGCCATTCGTTAATGAAAATTTTCTAGTCAAAAACGCGGGTAACTTTTTATCAGGGATACATCATACAATTCCACTAAAAGATATCAAAGGTGCTGGGTGCAGTAAAGCCGGGGACTATACTGAAAAATAAATTATGTTTAGATTTTTATCTACACTTTTAGTGCCCTAACTACCAGAAGCTTTATCTTATATCCGTATCTTCAAAAATTTCAGCTAAATCGGTTCAGTAGTTGCGGCGTGAAGGAGTAACAAACATACACGCACAAACTTTCAAAGATTCTTTATTTAAAAATAATGACGTACCTACACTGAAAAAAATATCAAAATTCAATATAAAGATTTACAAAGTTACAGGCATTTTAATTTTGGAACATTATTTGTGAAGGGTCTTCTATCCCTTTCTCGCAAACGAAAATTTGTATGAAGCCGCATGAAGCTACTATGGCATTAGTAAGGTGTGACGTCACGATCCACTGTCGTCTAATCAGAAAATTTTAAATGATTATATCTCTTTTGTGATTTGATCGAATTAATTATAGTAGTGTTATTATCTCGCTGCAGACTCGGTCATAAATCATTCGAGTGTTTCGCTTTTGTTGTTCTGCAGTAACGCACAACTCAACAAAAACAACAAAAGCGACACACGAATGATTTATGACCGAGTCTGCAGCGAGATAATAACACTACTATAGTTTTTTCAGTGCACGGTATTATTTTTATCCTAGTTTATAATAAAGTAATAAAAAATTTTAGTCAAATACCCAATTATAAATAGAAAAAGATTATGGAAGCAAAGGTAAAGGTGTTTTACCTCTTAATGACTCTAGTGTTCTGAAGAAGTTATCGTTTTCGAGTGCACTTATGGTAGGTAATGGCCTCAGGAGAGGGGGCGGGAATCGCGCCACTAGCTCCGCTTCGCCGTCTACTAATTCTTCGTCACTTTTTGACATTGCATCTGAGAAATCTGCAGAGAAAAATAAATTGTAATTTCTTTATTGCACACATGACAATGCACATATTAGGTTTAGACAGCGGTTCCGGACGCGTTAGTTTTTCGCAAATCCCATGAGGTTTACTATGTCTAATCGGCTTACAAATTGCAAACCTAATAAAATTTGAATTTTGCGTGCAGGTGCGTTTATAGTAGTTTTATAATCTCGCTGTAGACTCGGTCATAAAATATCATTCGAGTGTTTCGCTTTTGTTGTTCTTTGTTGAGTTGTGCATTACTGCAGAACAACAAAAGCGAAACACTAGAATGATTTATGACCGAGTCTGCAGCGAGATAATAACGCTACTGTAGTTTGCCTTAAATATTCTACACTTGTAAGTAAGGGGTCGAGTAATGAGTTTGTAGCTGTCTTCGATAAGCTGACGATAGATGGCGTAACCAGTCCCTTAGCATACGCTGACGGAGTTTTCGACGAGCGTTCTATAAATACAAGTTCTGACGACATACGCTCGGATCACAAGTGGTCCTCAGGCACAACACCTGCGTGGAGGGAATTTTCCCTATTCCTATAAATTTAAATACGAATCAAAATTTTTCACTCGCAGCGGGATTTGAACCCGCGTCCCCCAGCTTTCGGCGGCTGGGTGCTCTGACCGTTGAGCTAAATGAGCCATATCATAATACCTAATAATACGATTCGTATTATTAGGTCCTCAGGCAGGACTCGTATAGCTCAGCGGTCAGAGCAGCCAGCCGCGAAAGCTGGGGGACGCGGGTTCAAATCCCGCCGCGAATGAAAAATTTTGATTCGTATTTAAATTTATAGGAATTATTTCCTAAGTGTGTAAAACACTAATCAAAAAGATAATTTCCCAATTGTACCCATCACAGGAAAAAGTTGTTAGGTTTCTGCTGTGTGCAACTTACCATCATAATATTCATCGGTGAAGGAAACTTGGTCCTCAGCGTTTTGTTCATCGGGCACCGCAGCTTGTTCCACTTTCACATCCACCTCCTCGTGAGCTCCTCCCACTGTAATGCACTAAAAATAATTAAGAAGAAGAAGAAACACTTTATTGCAACACAACATAATGGTATGCAATTGCCTTGGACAGGACAAAAGGCATTGGAGGGAGTTAAAGGAGGCCTTTACCGAAAGGCACTTAGTGCTTAGAGATTTAATATAATAAATTTAATTAACTGAACTAATAGCACTAAATAAAGGCTATTTTTATTATTTTTATTTTATTTAAAGACGGCCTTATTAGGAAATTAAAACTGAAAAGTGGGATAGGAAAGTGGTTAATTAGTAAAAAGAAAGTTTTTAGGCCCTTGTGTATTAAATATATAATTATGTAACTGAACTGATGTTATAATAACTGACTTCCGGCTCTAGATTCTAGTGTTTTTAATCCTAGATAGATCTCTAGCCATTAGGCCAGCCACATGAGAATAAGACTTGGCCTATGCCTATGGCGAGCCCCATGGTCTGAGAGACCCATTTAGTTCATGAGAGCATTTAGTTCACCTTCAAGTATGGTAGATGCGTATAAGTTGAACCCTACACAGAACACATTTTTGGCTGTCAAGTGAGGTACAGTATGCAGTTGCAACTCAAGATGTAAATTCCTGTGTAAACTCGCCATTTTGGGTCAACATAAGTAAGGCTCAATTTACACTGCGGCGGAGGAATCGAATGGCAATTTCGGCTCATGACGCTTTTTCGAGAATCCGCTGGAATGCTCGAGTACTCTTGTGAATTGTTCTATAAAAGCTTTTCACCGCACTGTCGTGAGCGACCATACCGACTCCCCGTTCGCGCAACTTTCCGCGGATTCCACAGATGGCGCTGGCAGTAACTAGGGAATTCTAGAAATTGCGCGAGGATTCCCTGGAACACGCGCCACCTTTTTTTTTTGCTCTTATTTAATTTGTATGTTACACATAAAGTTCATTATGCAATTTACAATTTTATTGCTAAAAGTCGCTTCCATTCCATTCCGTGGCGCTGTAATTTGAACGTTAATTGTAAAATAAAGAAACTTACTATTAACAAACAAGGTCTCCTTCTCGTCCAGGGTGTTGATCAGCTGCTGCTCCGACTCCACCACCATCACCCTGAAGCTGATGGCGTCGCGCAGTCGCCGCACGCACTCGCCGCAGATCAGCGAGCTCCGTGCAGAGTTGGTGCACAGCTACCAACATTCCAAACAAATCTCTAAGATTTTGCATTGTGTAGTCTCCTGAAGATTAGTAGGGGAGCCAAAGAGGGGGATTTTGGTAGTTACTCGAGCGTCGTGGGGGATATTAGATGCTAAAAAAATGAGAGTTATGATGCATGCTATTTCAGTGGTGGGGGAAGAAAAAAAATATATAATCCATAGAGAGTATTGTAGAGTTCGATATGTTTCGCATAGTGAAGTCACCATCTCCTGAGGATGTCCTGGTGTTGAGACAAAACATGCCTCAAAGAGTATTGGAAGAATTGTGTGTGGTGTTTCATGTTGACAGTGTTCCCTGCATATCGGATTAATACAGATTCTTTTCAAGTACGGATTATAGCAAAACAATTAATCTGTCCTGCTAATTACAGAACAGGATGACTGAACAAATAGGGGAATTTATCCTTGCAGTGGTTATCAGGAATGAGGAATTTATTTATTAATTTATCTTTGGTTTAGACTCTCTCGTGTGTACTTATGAACGTCAACTTTACAAGATCATTTATAAATAAGGTACAAAAGTCATTAACAAAAAATATAGTGGCACAATTAACATTGTACACATATGCTCGCAATGAAAATATACTTACATATAAATTAAAACACTCCTGAAATAATTCGTGATAAACTTCGCGAATACCATTCGAATTGTATTCTTTCATTAGGTCTTTATGTTTGCCCTCTGATAAACAGAACCTGCATTTCCCGTGGCGCAATTTAATTGTACTGTTTTCCATTTTTGTCAATAACTCCTAAGTTCACAGATAGGTAGTTAAAAATAGAAAATATTTAAAATTTTAATCCAACACATTCACATCTTGTTTTTGTTATTAATTTTTTTTTACCATTTTTTGACGTTTCATTCAGTAGGTAGGTACCTACTTTATGCCTTTGGTTTTTGTCTATGACCGTCCAAGAGCAAAAGGCACAGCACAGAGTACCTACCTACTTTTTTGTGGTACCCGAACACCGAACACCATGGAATTAATATGTACTTCCCATGCCGAACACCGATTAGATTTATAGAGCATGTGGTCTGTGGTATAGAGTAGGTTGTGACTTGATAATAGTGATCTGTGGTGACTTGTGGTTGTATGCTCTGCTGTGGTTGCTTTGTTTATTTATTTTTACGGAATTTTCAATTTGAAGAATTGTTGGCTGCTAACAAACTATAAAATAATGAGTGAAACCCTCGCCAACACCAAGTTCGGTGAATGCCGGTGCTGCCGGGCGCCGGGCCAGCACCGCGACCTGATGCTGGAGTACGAGTGGAACGGCGCGAGGGAGGTTTACTCCAAAATATTCTTGGAGTGCTTCAATGTGTTCGTAAGTGGGATGCATTTTTTAATTTATGGTTTTCCTTACTCAAAGGTAAAAACGGGACCCTATTAGTAAAACTTGGCTGTCCGTCCGTCTGTCACCAGGCAGGTAGCAGTGGCAGGTATTTCTTTATCCGTGATAGTTAAACACTTGAAATTTTCACAGATGATGTTTTACTGTTGTATTGGTCTTGATAGTACAGAACCCTCAGTGCGCGAGCCCAAGTCGCACTTGATATTATAAAGGTGAGAGTTTAGTATATAGAGAGAGCAGCAGAGCAATGCTGCAGTGAATTTAGAGCACACCAGTATAGCTTGAAGCGAATAATTAGGTAGATAAAAATATAACATAACTGAATCTGAACAAGAAAAATATTCTGCCTTTTTATTTTTACTTGACACACATAAAGAATAAACAAGAACTTGTCATAACAACCAATTCTATAGACTAATAATATACATATACATTATCTCTAACAGAGAGTTTACAAGAACGTTTATTATTCTTTTACAAATTGAGAGTCTGCATATATACCTGTGTCTTGAATCTTTAGGTTAGACATAATAATATTTTTTCAGGCCACAATGCCTAAAAGTGCCCTGGCCGCGATTCTAAACTTTCTACCTAGGGCTTCTGCCTCCGAGGCAGCCTTCTTACTGAAGGCTTTTATAAGAACTTTTGAGTGATTTTGCCCATGTATTGCTCCATCACAAGTCTTCTGACTGCAATAGGTTGATAGGGTGATCCTTGCCAGAGGCCTGTAGAGTTTGGGCTCAACCATGCATGCCTCCATATAAAAAGAGTATAAACTGGATTAATACACCTATAGGATATTGTTTACTTCGGGGCTAGATTACAACACTGCTATGTCCTGATATACTTAATTACTTATCTTGAAATTATATTGCAGTTATGTACAAAAAGCGGGAAGAGCAACTTGATATGTGGTGCGTGTGAATATCTATATAGGCTATCGTTTACTTTGAGGCTAGATTGCAAAATGTTCAATGTCCTGATATAAAGTAAAAGTAAAGTAAAATATGCTTTATTGTACACCAAAACAAAAACAATAGACATATAGCAAGTACAGCATGTACAATAGGCGGCCTTATCGCTAAAATAGCGATCTCTTCCAGGCAACCTTAGTTAATTATTTATCTTAAAATGATATATAGTTAATAATAAATAGTTAAATGATATATAATATATGATATATAGTTAATTATTTATCTTAAAATGATATTCCAGTTATGTACAAAAAGCGGGAAGAGCAACCTGATATGTGGTGCATGTGTGCTGCGTCTGAGGGATGCCTGCAGCTTCAAGAGGATGGTGCTGGAGGCCGAGCGCAGCCTCTCCAGCTGCCAGCTGAAGCACGAGGACTCTGTCACTGGTAAGATCCTCTCACACTAATATTATTAAGGCAAAAGTTTGTTTTTTGTTACTCTTTCAGACCACAACTACTGCTACCCAATCCCAGTATTATTTTAACACACTGAGTGTAATGTTTCACTCCGTTTCACAGACTTCACGTAGGCGTGACGTGATAGAACCTGAGCGGGTTAAAGGGAGGGCGGGAGAGGTGGTTTCACGAGAAGTCTGAGTAAAGGCACAAATGCTGCAGCGTTTTTTAAACATTTCATTTCACAAAGAGCAGCTGACGCGTTATGTGGCTGAACTTATTCGGCTGAAAGAATGTAAATCGATTATACCCTGGATGAACACTTGGCTACTTTTTACCATGAAAATTTTATATAAATAAAAAATGAGAGGAATTAGTAACAAATCTAACTTTACCCGGGCGGAGCTGCGGGCGTCCGTTAGTGTACTAATATTAAGGGGATTTATTGAATTTATTTTTGTCTTTCTCACTCTCACGGAGATTTGGTAGGTGCGACATGCAGCGTCGCGGAAGAATATAGCAGAAAAACGACGTTTTACGTTGTCCCGTTATAATGAGCTTTTAAGATGGAAAAGCGGTGAAGGTGTGGTGGTGTGAAGTGGTGGTAAAATGAAACGGCATAAATAAACTAAAAATATTTATTTGCCGTAAGTGCCTGACTCACACAATCACCGCACTAGCTCAGGGAGCACACAATTTGTAGGGCGTGGGGGAAGCCTTTCTGTATTTCACTTAAGGGGATTGATTGAATTTATTTTTGTCTTGCTCACTCTCACGGAGATTTGGTAGGTGTGATATGCAGCGTCGCGGAAGAATAAAGCAGAAAAACGACGTTTTACCTAATTACTCAAAAACTAAGCTGGTTATCAAAAATCCGTTCTAAGCGTTTTAGGATATTATTATTACCGATACATTAAAACAAAAATTACAATTACATCCATTGTAGTTTCCGATAAAATATAGAAAAACTGAAATTTTGGAGCAACTTTTGGGAGAACTTTCTATCGAGAAAATTTTATCCAATCGTGTTTCTGCTTCTTAGCGATTTTAGATTAAAGACCCAAAATACATGACGTGTAAATTTGAAAGTAATTTTCTTTATAGTTTTTGCATAAAACTTCATTCAAAATCACCTAAATACGCATTGTAGGCCGTTAAGTCGCACTGGTTAGCACTTCCCTTAGTTCTTAGGCGGGAGTGAAGAGATCGCTCGGCGACGGCGGTGAGGAAGCGGGCGCTGGCACGGGAAGCCGCGTGTCAGCCAGAAGTCTGGACGTCCAGGAGTTGACTGCCGGCTTGAATTTAAACCCGGCGTAGTTTGAATCCCGATGTAGTTTCTTTAACGCGGGATATCCATTTTCATATTGAACGTAATTTTGTTTATATTGAACGGTGCATTACACTATTTAAAAAGATATTCGAGCCTGACCTAATAATGCGGCCGGTGCGAAAAAAATTTTGCGCGGCGATCCGCTAATGCGCGAACCGCCGCGGTAAGGTAATGTGAATGCCGCCGCGGTGCGCGCTGTGTTGCCACTCGCAATCGTCAATCGCGACACACATGAACTCCAGTGTGGCCAAAATAAATACACAATATAATGTATTAAAATGATAAATACTATTAAATAATAATTTACGTACATAATAATATATGTATTAAGATAATATATATAACATTGAGAAACAAAATATTAATAAACTTACATACTTTGTAACGTTTCGTTACAACGTAATTACTCAAAAACTAAGCCAGTTATCAAAAATCTGTTCTAAGCGTTTTAGGATATTATTATTACCGATACATTAAATTAAAAATTACAATTACATCCATTGTAGTTTCCGATAAAATATAAAAAAACTGAGATTTTGGAGCAACTTTTGGGAGAACTTTCTATCGAGAAAATTTTATCTAATCGTGTTTCTGCTTCTAAGCGATTTGAGATTAAAGACCCAAAATACATGACGTGTAAATTTGAAAGTAATTGTCTTTATAGTTTTTGCATAAAACTTCATTCAAAATCACCAAAATAGGGCTTGTAGGCCGTTAATAAAGGTGATACTTTATTTGATTGTAACTATGTACATACTACTTCATTATAAGACTACAGAACCGATATGGCTGTTTGAAATGTAGACAACCACTTTATTTGATTGTAACTATGTACATACTACTTCATTATAAGACTACAGAACCGATATGGCTGTTTGGAATGTAGACAACCTAAGATTTGGATTAAGACATTGCTTATTTTAACCATAGATTTCTATTTCTTCATTATCATGTTCCAGATATTCCAGAAACCCATCCCTCATCATCAGAGGTGAAGGTGGAAATAAAGAGTGAGCAACCTGACGCGCAGTGCAGCGACGCGGAGCGGAACGACTGGCGCTCCGGTGATGACTCCATGGACGAGGATGGCTCCATGGGAGCAGGTGATGAAGAATTCCTTATTGTTTGTAAAATTATCGTGCATTACCGCAGCGGCTAGCAAAAGAGGCTTTGACGGACGAACGTGTAAATGTGGGCCCAGGTAGCGCCGAGGCACACATATACGTGAGTCCAAGGCCAAGCCTCCAAGGCCTAGGCCTAGGACTCAAGTAATGTGTTAAAAATTTATACTAAGTAGAACCTAGGCAATATTTAAAACCAATCACAAACAACAAACCGCTCTCTGCCTATATTTGTTTACATGAAAATTAACAACTTTTGTTCTACGACTTTTTTTTTACTCAATATTTTGAGAAATCTAAACTTTCAATATTTCACAGAGATACTTTACTTGTTCTTATTCTGTAACGAAACATCGGCAAGTGGCAACGGCGCGGCGGTGCGCTAACTCGCTGCGCGAAACGGCTGCAGTTACCTTACAAAAATATATATTTTTTTGTATGACCAAATCTTGTAAGTGTTAATGTAAACAACTACAGGCCCAGAGCGATTTGCTATTATTTATATAACCCTGTTCTAAAATTATAGCTTTCTATGTGCAAGCCAGTTCAAAATTTAAATAAAACCTTTGATAAGTTACCTCAACTTTGTTGCCATCTCCCAAATTGAAAGAACGTCACATATTTAAAACGAGTTCAGTGGCTTTTTCCTGTCTCAAAAATGCCTTAAGAAGTAATTTTCACTTCAGAAAAACTTCAAAATCGATTGAACCTCTTTTGAGTTATTGTGAGACGATTGCATGTCTTCAATGACGAAATACGCTACGCCAAGATTGCCTTGCAATGAGTATTATTAATAAAAAAATTAAAATTAGTAATAAATAAATTAGTATTAATAATAAAAGCAATAGAGTCAGCATTTTCACTGACAGTTTTTTTTTCAGTTGTGCTCACAGACAACACAAAGGAAACCAAAGACACGAAACTTCCAACGTGCTACCAAATAAAAAGAGACAACAGGCTGGAAAAACTTGCGTACATCAACAACTCAACGCTGATCATAGAAAACTCTAACGTTACACCGTTCAAGCCGAAGTACCAGAACGGCTTCCCATGCTTCTACTGTTCCATGGTATTCCAGGATCAGGCCAAGATTAAAGAGCACCAGGCAAAGCACACCAAAGCCGACCTCAAGCCAGTCCTACACTCACAAGGCAAGTATTTAATAAGCAAATGGCGTTGTGGTAGCGATCCTGCCTGTGAGGTTATGTAGGTAGTTAAATAATAATAGATTGACATAGGAAATGAGGAACCATTAAACGTCAGTGCATGCCCGACCACCAGTGTTTCATCAATCTTTACATGGCGCAGCCGGTAGGATATAGCTTAGCTTTTATAAACGGTAAGTCTGCGTCGGAGGTCGTGGGTTCGATTCTCACTACTAGTAAATGTGTGTTTAATGAGCATGAGCGTTTCGGACTTACCTTTACATAGGTTTAAAGCCACTGTGAAAAAACATCTAATAAATCGGGGTTACTATACTATTGAAGAATTTTTCAATGACAAGAATTCTTGGAATGATAGGGATATATTTACCCTTAAAAAATATGTAAAAAAAATTTGATATTATTTATGAAATTGTAAATAATGACATTTTTTTTTAAAAGAGCAAGTGCCGAGTTTCTTGCCAGTTCTTCTCGGTGCAAACCAGCTTTCCGCCGCCAGGTGGCGGTAGAGTTTTGACTTTTCATTAGAGTCTATTGATTGGGCCTATGTGAAAATGAAGATTTTTCATTTTCATTGGGTGGTTTTCAATATATGTATTTTATTAATATTTATTCTATCATCTCTTCTAATATATAAAATTCTCTGGCCGATCTTGGTTACCAAACTCCTCCGAAACGCCTCGACCGATTGTTATGAAATTGTCTGTGTATGTTCGGTAGGTCGTAAGCTATGTTTTATATCCCTAATGGCAAAACAACGTTGGCCGGGTCAGCTGCTTTAATATATAAAATTCTCGTGCTAATTTTTGTTACCAAACTCGTCCGAAACGGCTCGATCAATTTTTATGACATTTTCTGTGTAGGCTTGGTAGGTCTGAGAGTAGATCGCAAGCTATTATTTGTATCCCTAATGGCAAAACAACGTTGGCCGGGTCAGCTAGTGTTTTGTAAATATTATGTACAATTTATCAGTTATCTATAGTAGGTACCCATAACACAAGCTATCGCTTATTTTGGGGATATATTGTGATGTGTGTAATGTCCTGCGTGGCTAGGCAAAGTAACAGTCGTTTAGCGTTGACGAAGATAAAAATGTATCGGACAAAACAAGTGACTCTAGAAAAACCACGTGACCGTATAGAGGAAAACACGCTTTTTTTGAAATTCGACTATGACAATTTGAACGCTCCCTGGCGTTCTCGCAGACGTTGTAGATAACTTTAGCGTATACCTACTTCGCATGACAATTGACAGCCGACAGTGAACAACGCTAAGCTGAGTAAGCATAAAGTAGATTCTGCTTTCATTTGTTTTCATTCGTCACGTTTTTGTCCATACATTTTTATCTACTGTCGTGAACGCCGAACGACTGTTACATTGTCTAGCCCCGCTGATATATTTATTCATTTCTGTTTTAGGAGCCGGAGCATTTCTAGTCTACGTCGACGTGTCTGACCTCAAGTGTACGATATGCAACGAACAAATCCCAAGTCTGTCCGATCTGAAGTTGCATTTGACGAGGAAACACGAGAAGAAATTCCAGGATTACCCCGACAGAGTCATTCCTTTCAAATTGACTAGCAATTTAGAATGCCAAGTGTGTAAATGCAGCTTCGAAACGTTCGGGGCTTTGGATCGGCATATGAATGTGCATTTTAGGAATTATGTCTGCAAAGAGTGCGGGACAGGGTTTGTGACGAAGACTCGTTTAAAGGTAAACTGAAAATGAAATTAATATTGAATGGAAGCAGGCGTTATTTTGCGGAAATCCATAATTAGTAGGAAACACTAATTTGCTTTGCTATAATCCGCTTCTTGAAAAGATTCTGTATGGTACAATATGCAGGAACACTGCCTACATGAAACACCACACACAATTTTCCAACACTTTCTTCGACGTACGTTTCGTCTCGACATCGGGACATCCTCAGATGTTGACTTCGCAATGCGAAATCGTAGAGTGAAAATGAAAATCATTTATTTTGTGTAGATTTATGATCTAAGGGTCAATTTACACCGCGGAATGGAATGGAAGCGACTTTTTTTTACATAGCATAATGAACTTTATCTACGCTCATTGCTTAAAGTTCGAATTATGAAATCGAAATGTGTCAAATAATTACCTACTTTATTCACAGATTCTATAATTATTAAAAAGTTATTCATTATAACATCGCTCTACTATGGAAATATTTAAAGAAAGTTGTTTAATATCCATAACGATACACGGCTCTGGATTCCTGTATTTGTATCTGGGGTAATATTTTTTATGTAATATTTTTTTAAGTGAATCCACAGACAACATATAGTTGGTAGTCATTGCCGAGAGTATGGATAGGTCATGATTGACCATAGACAACAACAACAATGTCTATTTTCTATGGTTCTGCGCCACATTTGCAGAATTTTGGCGCCATATATACAAATTTTTACATTTTAACGTGTTATTTTTGTTACTTAGTCAAAATTTTGCACTGAAAAATGTCTAGCAGTGAAACCTACTAAAGAAAGTTTAACTCCACCTGACATTTTAGTAGTTGCAACAAAAATGAAACAAAGTGAATGATTTACGACAAACGTTAGCAAGATTTTATGATTTGGATTTATGATAATAATATGAGCGTAGATAAAGTAGTGTATGAAACTCTACATAATTAGGTATTAAAACACTCGTGTGATACTATTAAAAAACTCGCTTGCGGCTCGTTTTTTAAACTCACACTCGTATTTTAATACCCCCTATTATGTAACCGTTACATAAACTACTATTATGACAATTGTATAAAATGAAAACTAAATAGGAGCCAATAAAGGCGAGGGTCTTCCGGGGAATCCTCGCGCATTCTTCATAATTATTTATCTTGTATGTTATAATATTGACGTATTAAGTTCATTATGCTATGTAAACACAGTCGCTTCCATTCCATTCCGCCGCGGTGTAAATTTATCCTAACTCAGAGGCGTTTATGAATACTTATATTTAATTAGTAGTGATAACTTTTTGACAACTCAAAACTAAATTTCGAAGGGTCCCAACGTGCCTTGAACTGAAAAGAACTCACAACAAATTCTTTCGTTTTCTTGTGACGCTATCACAAAAAATTCCCGTCTGTAAACCAACATGCAGACAACCAATTTTTTTTTTTTTTTTTGTGTATTCAGTATTCACAAATATTTATTGAGCATAATATGTACATTGTTTGTCATGTAAACTTAGTTTTTAAATCGTGAAATAGTAAACGTTAAGTGTAAGACGTTTCATAAGAGCATGTAAGTTAGGCCTATATGGAATAAATCATTTGATTCCAGATTCATGATATTAAAATGATTCTTAAATTTACATTACAGGTACACTCCAAACAGCACGACCAGGGCGCGTACCAATGCGAGACCTGCTCGAAAGTGTACACAACCCCGTTGAAGTTAAAAAGCCACATCGCAGTCGTGCATCAAATGGTCAAACGGTTCAAGTGCAGCAAATGCGATGAACGTTTCACCGAGTACGTCAAGAGGCAGAGACATATGGAAGAAATGCATGGGGCTGCCAAGCTCGAGTATAGATGCAACGTCTGTGATAAAGTGTTTGATAGAAAAACTAGTGTTTCCACCCACATGAAGAGATATCACCTCGAACAAAAGGACTATCAGTGTGAACTGTGCTCGTACTCGTGTTACACCAATGCCTCATTGAAACTCCACATGATCAAGCATAACGGTGAACGGATATTCGAGTGCCCGGTGTGTAAGAAGTCGTATGCGAGGAAGAGGACTCTGTCAGAGCACATGCGGATACATAATAACGATAGGCGGTTCACTTGCAAGGTGTGCGGACAGGCATTCGTGCAGAACTGCAGTTTGAAAGGACACATTAAGACTCACCACCCAGATTTGGAGCAATAAAGAGGTGTTATACATAATGCTACAAAATTTTCTGAGCCAGTGACCAAAATTGACGGTGATTGATAGAAAATCTAGTGTTTCCACCCGCATAATGAGATATCATCTCGAGCAAAAGGACTATCAGTGTGAATTGTGCTCATACTCATGTTACACCAATGCCTCTGGAACTCCACTTGATCAAGCATAACGGTGAACGGATATTTGAGTGCCCGGTGTGTAAGAAATCGTATGCGAGGAAGAGGACTCTGTTTGAACACATGCGGATACATAATAACGACAGATGGTTCACTTGCAAGGTGTGGGGACAGGCTGTTGTGCAGAACTGCAGCTTAAAAGGACACATTAAGACTCACCACCCAGATTTGGAGCAATAATGAGGTGTTATATAGAATGCTACAACGTTTTTTGACCCAGTGGCCAAAACTGAAGGTGTTGAAAAACAGTGTTTCTACCCATGTTAAGAGACATCACCTCGAACAGAAACACTATCAGTGTGAACTGTGCTTGTACTCGTGTTACACCAATGCCTTGTTGATACTCCACATGATCAAGCATTACGGTGAAAGGATATTCGAGTGCCCGGTGTGTAAGAAATCGTATGCGAGGAAGAGGACTCTGTCAGAGCACATGCGGATTCATAATACCGACAGACGGTTCACTTGCAAGGTGTGCGGGCAGGCTTTTGTGCAGAACTGCAGTTTGAAAGGACACATTAAGACTCACCACCCAGATTTGGAGCAATAACAAGGTGCTAAAATCTTTTTGTATGCGAGGAAGAGGACTCTGTCAGAGCACATGCGGATACATAATAACGACAGACGTTTGACGTGCAAGGTGTGCGGGCAGGCATTCGTGCAGAACTGCAGTTTAAAAGGACACATTAAGACTCACCACCCAGATTTGGAGCAATAATGAGGTGTTATACATCTTCTTCTTTGTTCGTTTATTGGCTTTGATATTGTTATGATGCTACAATTCCTATAATATGGAGTTAGCGTTCCTATATTAAGGAGGTAGCGTTAACCTACATACAATAAAAAAGTAAAGCCATCTGTCAAATATCCCGCTAATACGCCACAATATGGCGGAAACCGTCCCTGCACTGTGGCTTGGACAGCGGTAGTATGAACAATACTGCGGTCGGCTTACTACTGACGCTGTTGGTGTCAAGACAAAAATTTTTGACACCAATAAATTGACGACATTTTACTGTGCGGTTCGCCGGGTCCTGTGTATATATGTTTATTGTTACAGTACTGGCTTTGCTGTAACCAGATGAAGTATCAATTACTATTAGGTAGTTAAGTGTAGATTTAAAAGTAATCGTGCAATTATTTAGTTTTACTTTATTGAGTATTTACTATTTATTAATTACTTAAAACTTAATATAATCGTCTCTACTTTTATTTACACAGGTTGTTTTATTTTTTCGAAATTAGCGGAATTTCAGTTTTATCTTGGATTTTTCGTGATAAAAAATTGCCTATGTTTTAATCCAGGGTACTATCTATCTCCATTCTAAATTGCAGCCAAATCGGCGTGAAGAACTAACAAACACACACATAATATGAGTGTGATATAATATCACAAATCAGGTATATGTTTGGTACTCCTACATGCCGCAACTACTGAACCGATTTGGCTGAAATTTGGAATGAAGATAAGCTATTTTATAGCCACATCCACGGGTCATTCTAATGAAGTAACAAATTAAAAATTCAGAGAATATCTAATCATTTTATTATAGAATAAGTATTACATGTTATTACTACAATTACACATATTTTAACCACAATTAAATGGTTACTACCATAATTAACTACAAGATATCTAATTACTATTTATTTAATATGACTTATCAATTATTTTTCGTGGATAGTTACATAATATATTTTGGAAATGACCAAGCCAACAAATTTGAGCCGATTTTATTTATCCAAATATTTATTATAGTTTGGCTGCCATACATAGTTAATATAGAGTATACTGTACTGTACTACTTCTAGGGAGGTTAAATATCTTATGATAATATAATTTGTTTGTACTTATGAGTATTAATTTTCAAAACATAATTTTATTAAATTATTTTCAAAAAAAAAAAAAAACACTTTATGAACAAACATACAAAGGTGGTCTTATTGTTGTTATAACCGTTAGTGGGAGAAACTTGATCAATAAAAACGAACAGTGCAAAACATAATATATATTATCTTCAACTTAAGGTTCAATTTACACCGCGGCGGAATGGAATGGTAGCGTCAATTATTTTTTTACCTCAGTTTTTTACATAGCATAATGAACTTTATGTCAGTTGTGCAAAATAAATCTCGAAAATGCGCCAGGATTCCTCGGAAGACGCGCGACCTTTTTTGGCTCCTATTTAGTTTAATTGTTTAATTATCTTGTACAATTGACATAACATTCAGTATGCAAAGTATTTTAAAAAAAAAAGTAGCTTCCATTCCATTCCGCCGCAGTATAAATTAACCCTATGCTTACCTACTGACTAGGTACTACCACAGATAATATAATACTATGTACTACAGTGCTAACCTACTGATATTGTACTAATAAATAGGTAAGGTAATTCATCATGATTTGATTTATATATAATCTGTATGCGCGCCTCTATTGTTTTATTGTAGACATTTAAAGGATTTCATTTTCATGACCCGCGTAATCGGCTAAGGGCCCTTCTGTAAAATTGACACTTGCAGTGATGATCACTGTTGTCTATGGTTCGTTTGGAGCCATACATTGCTGCTTTTTTAAGTGAAACGAAAGTAAGATTTTTTAGCAAATCTCCAATGGATAATAGATATATTATGCCACATGAGCTCGTTGAAGATCACAGAGATTCATCACAAAATATGGGCCAAGATGGGGGATTGTAGAACAACCATTCTGTAAATTCACCTGCACAATCATCATGGCTCGGGCCATCATGACTCAAAAAAGTTATAATTTTTCTTATTTGTCGTAGCTGCCAAGTGAAAAGGGATTTGAATATTAATAGTTAGGATGCGCCATGCCGAAATTTTATGAAACGGGCGTCGAAGTCTTAATTCTGAAACCTTAAATTCCAATGGTAACCTACACCGACATGATTAATAAATATTTAAGGCTATCTTTTTCTGACAAAATCATAATTTTGATATGAAAAATTGCTGGAACTGAAGATTTAAATGCGAATGGCATTGTATTATGTTTTAGAATTTTCACAAGTTTCATCTAGCATAAAGATTTCAGACTGCGGCGCGACGCCATTTTCTTTTAAATTTCAAAATGGCGGCCGTAGTGTTATATACTCTTTGATGACGGCGTGACCGACGTACTACCATATCCGAATATTCAAACCCCTTTAGTGTAAGAGAAATAGAGACGGAGAGTTGTTGAGAGTGTGTGTGAGTGAGAGGAGGAGAGAGAGAAGCTCGGCGCGCCGGGAGGGTCGCTACGGCGGCGTCATACTGCCGCCATACTCAGGGGATGCGCCACGACCTGACAAACAAACAACATGACATTGGAATCCCGTCTATATATAAATAAATTATTATTATTATTATTTAATAATAGGCTAAGCAGCTTTCGCTGATGCGCCTATATCAATTGTGCTCATTGTTGCTTGCTCAGATGTTTGTCGAGTCGGTTTTTAAATAGGTTGAGCGATTCAGCTGTAATGATGTCCTCAGGCAATTTGTTCCTATTGCTGAGTTGCACGAAACAAATTCAAAAGTTTAAGTGGTATCTACTTAAACTAATTTAATCGCAATCAGTGTCAAAAAATGTATAAAATTTTGACATTTCTCTCGATTAAATTAGTTTAAGTAGCACTTAATTTTTTAAATTTATTTCGTGCAACTCAGGGAATGTCTTATAACTCTGTTAACAATGAAATGCTTGTAGGGAAATGTAACAAATTTTTATCTGTAACTCGCCGACTCATTTATTCTGTCAAACGAAGCACGTGACATCATTTTACACACTTATTTGCTGACAAGTGAAGTGTGAATGAGCATGACCGACGTGCAAAGTGAAGTGAATATTATACTGGTGAATAAATTCTGACATGTGTATGTGAGTCTGTGTGAACGCACTTCGTGAATGGCTCTGCTGTCACACTCAATCAGTATCACTCAGTCACTCACTCAGTGAGTATGCATCAATTAGTGAGTGAAAACGTTACGTGAATAGCAGGATGTCAACACTCACCTCGGCCTCTGCCGCGGCCCCGGCCCCTGCCCCTCCCGCGGCCGCGTCACCTGCGCCCATCGCCTAGTCCCACCATGTCTGCCGAAACACCAACCAGTTAATTTCATTACGATCATCTTAATTCTACGAGCCTCACATATAAAAAAGGCTCAATAGACCACCGCACTTTGTCTATTGTCTGTCAGGAGGATGAGATGCTAAACTCAAAAGCAAGGGTGCATCAGACCAATGCACAGCACGACTTGGCTACTTGGACATTGGTGAAGTTCTTGAGTGGATGGCTGGCTTGTTCAGGAATTCTGGGATGATCTAACTTCTAACAGGATTAACGTTAACATATTTGACAAGTCATTAATTTATCAATTCTGTCCATTTGTTTATCTTCTTTTTGACACATGAGACAGTTATGGCAATAGCGAGGGACCTGAGAGACACAAATGTGAAGTGGTCTCTCGCTGATATTGATTCAAGTAGTACGTTCAGGGTCTCTTCCTCCTCCATGCAGACTCTGCAGAGATGGCAGTCAGTGAAGTATAGATATATTTTAATCCACGAAGACGCGCTCCACTGTCAAAACCGCTCATGTTTCATTCGAATCGTATGGAGTTTGATAGAGTGGAGTGCGACATCGTGGATTGAAATACATATCTATTAAGGGGATTTATTGAATTTATTTTTGTCTTTCTCACTCTCACGGAGATTTGGTAGGTGCGACATGCAGCGTCGCGGAAGAATATAGCAGAAAAACGACGTTTTACCTAATTACTCAAAAACTAAGCCAGTTATCAAAAATCTGTTCTAAGCGTTTGAGGATATTATTATTACCGATACATTAAAACAAAAATTACAATTACATCCATTGTAGTTTCCGATAAAACATAGAAAAACTGAAATTTTGGAGCAACTTTTGGGAGAACTTTCTATCGAGAAAATTTTATCCAATCGTGTTTCTGCTTCTAAGCGATTTTAGATTAAAGACCCAAAATAAATGACGTATAAATTTGAAAGTAATTGTCTTTATAGTTTTTGCATAAAACTTCATTCAAAATCACCTAAATACGGCTTGTAGGCCGTTAATGTAATAAGACGTGATGTACCTATATTGGTAGCAGTCTTCTCCAGATAGGCCAGGGGTCCCTGCAGCGCCGTGCCGCCGTAGCCTCCGCGACCTCCCGCCAGAAACATGCCTTGCGCGAGGCTACTTTGCATCTGTGGATGAAAAATTATGGGCGAGCTTCCAAATAAGAAAAATACCAAATCACTCTCCGCCCGTAGTTGTTTACAATAACACTAACAATTTTTTTTTCTACGACTTTTTAAAATTCAGTATTAATTTAACTAAGTACTTATTTCATACAAAAAAAATATTATTTCTGTAAAGTGACATTACACTGTTGCGGTTTCGCCCCGCGTTACGCGCCGAGCCGATGTTACATTATAGAGTAGTAACAAGTAGAGTATCTCTGTAAAACATGAAATATTTGATATTTCTCAAAATGTCGAGTAAAAAAAAGCCGTAGAACAAAAGTTGTTAGTTTTAATGAAAACAAATACTGGCTGCGAGCGATTTGGTATTCTTTATATAACCCTGTATACAGTCTATATAATATATGTATCTACTGTGCTGGCACTACAGTTGGCTATTGGTTACCTATCGCGTATTCGTGTATATTTAGCAAATATGGCGTATGGTATGAGAGGGGCGATTCACGTAATGTTTTCACACACTAAGTGATGTGAACCAAGACAAGTAAAAACTTTACCTCTATTGGTTTAGAGTGTAATATTGTATGTATTTCTCTCACAACATAAAATGCTCCCCATGGAGAGAGACAATTAGACGATTCTAATTTCTATGGGATATATATTATATTCTATGGGATATTAGATGGATTCTATGGGGAGCATTTTGAAATTCAAATTAATAATTTAAAATAACAAAATTGGCAGTGAATTGGCACCAAACTTATTCGCCTTATTCGGCACATAGAGCGCTTGAAGGTGGAGGGGGAGGGCGATGATGAGCGAGGGGGGTTATACAAATATTCGAGTATTTGGCTTTATGGTCGTATGGTTTTTTTTTTAATTTTTCCAAGAGATTCATTTTTTTGTTATCTTAATTTAATATCCTGCCAAATTGACTAGTACATAAATATTTATGTCTACCTAGTGCCTTTACAAAAATGATGTCAAATCTCACGAAGGCGGGTAGACTTTACCGGGTGTAATTTTAAATGTCAAGACAAAAGCACAACTGAGATCAGTCACAGTTAACAAAAATATATGGAGCCCAGCAACACGCAGCCAGCATTGTGGGGGCACAGATAATATAATTGGTGGGGGTATGCTACACACCTCTCATTCTGTGAGGAGAGCCGTGCCCAGCAGTGGGATATAAGAATGGGGAGACTTCACACGCATTTACATAACCATAGCTCGCCTTCGCGTGGTAGAATACAGTAGTAGTACCTATTCACGAAAACGCACTTCAATAATTCATAACTGTGATTCATAACTGTTTAAGAATCGCATAAAACACAAGTGATGCAAAGGAGTTGACCGCGTCCTCGTGGATTAAACTACATATTATTATATACATTTTTCTAAACATGTATTATTAAAAAAAAACTCACCATTAAGATTTGTGTGGGGTGTGGGTACTAAAAGTTTTATATAATAAAAAGGTGCGGGGAAAAATGAAACAAAAAACATAATCAAAAGTACTGTATTTGCAAATTAAAGATCAAAAGAAATCATAATTATAAAAAGCGGTTCTAACTTCTAACTAACTAACTACATAGATTTACTTAAATACATATTTTTTTGTATTTACTTAAATACTTAGTTATTGTCTACAAGTGCATCCGCTACTTTAATTAACACTATTTTCAATACTTATATAGAGTTTAATTTAATTTAGGACTGATTTTTCAATCGTCAGATATCTGAGGAATAAATTTGAAACAAAACATAACTATGCCATACCAAAATGAATTTTTAATTAAAGGTTATCTGGCGATTGAAAAATCGGCCTTTAAACTAAAAAAAATATGCTTGGCTCTAATCATCACGTTCACAAGAAGCATGTCTTGATCTTCAATCAAATTATAATTCGAAATTCGAATCATCATCAAGAGTCAAGACGATCAAAAATTAGCTTGGCAAAAACTATTGAATGGCTATTAATATTTTGTTTTATTAACATGAGTTCAAATCAATGAAACTGTTATGTGATGTTCAGGGGTCTGATTGCGTAAGAAAAACGTTTTCATTGTTATCGTAATCGTAAGCAAATTCATTTCATTATGATAACGATGAATACATTTCCCTTTATACACAATCTCCTATTGTAGTGTTATTATCTCGCTGCAGACTCAGTCATACATCATTCGAGTGTTTAGCTTTTGTTCTGCAGTAATACACAACTCAACAAAGAACAACAAAAGCGAAACACTCGAATGATTTATGACCGAGTCTGCAGCGAGATAATAACACTACTAAGTATAGCTGTATTGTGCCATTTAATATTTTGGAAATTGGAATTCGTAAACATTTCTATTTCTGCGTCAAATAGTTCAAACTCTATATTAATAGAAGAATAATCGACTTTGTATACACAGCGTACTGTGCCGCTATATTAATACTCTTTTTTGCCAAAATATAACTTCTTATGTTTATACAAAATATATTCCTTCCCTATGAACGCTATGATATTCAGTATGCTTATTATATTTTTGAATAGTGATTTACACACTTAGGAAATAATTCCTATAAATTTGAATACGAATCAAAATTTTTCACTCGCAGCGGGATTTGAACCCGCGTCCCCCAGCTTTCGCGGCTGGGTGCTCTGACCACTGAGCTAAACGAGCCATATCCCTCTGCGGTGAAATTTTCGATTCGTATTATTGGTCCAGCCGCGAAAGCTCGGGGACGCGGGTTCAAATCCCGCTGCGAGTGAAAAATTTTTATTCGTATTTAAATTTATAGGATTCAGCTAAGACATTCTCGTAACGTTGTCATACACTCAGTGATGTGATACAAGAAAAAGAAAAAAATATTAACAATGAAAAATGAACTTTACGCCTATTGGCTTAGAGTGTAAAATCGAATGTATTTCATCATAGGAAATACAATGCTCAACTTTGACGCGCTTAAGTAATTTCAATCTCGAAACTGTCAACCAATATGGCGTTTTGAACTACATTCAATTTTACGCTGTATGTCAATCTTATTAAAATTAATTTTTCAGTGTTCGCAAGAAATGTTTTGAATTCAATATCGTCTGCTTATGTGCGTAAATACCATCACCTTTTTAAACATATCACATCACGAAATGTAGCCGACACGTAACGTGAATAGCCCCCCTGTATGCTTGTTCCCAATGACCCCTATCTGGGTGGACACTGGGAGCGCGGCGAACTACCGCCTCTGCACGTTGGCGGGGTAGGCGGGCGGGAGCGCGGGGCGCGGTACCTGCTGTTGCTGCAGCGCCTGCTGCTGCAGCGCCGCCGCCTGCTGCGCTGCCGCCGCCGCAGCCATGTGCTGCACCTGAGGCGAAGTGCACCTTGAGCTCTACCCTACACATTTTTTTTTAACAATATAGCCTATATTGTTAGTTAGCCCATGTTGTTGTAGCGCTTGACTTTGATCACACCTGTGGCCCGATTCTGTATCGTTAGTTAGCAACTCGCACTGGGTTATTAACTAAGAAAACGGAGGAAAAAATCCTATTTTTGCACAAGCTACCAACTTAGGTTGGTATGGTATCATGTCAACATACCATGCATGTTGCTAACTTGTGCAGAAATAATACAAAAATGGGATTTTTGCTACCGTTTTCTTAGTTAATAACCCAGCGTGACTTGCTAACTAACGATACAGAATCAGCTCCCACTGATGGAAAGTAATGATACAGTCTAAAGTGGAACGCGCTTGCCTAGGAAATGCCTGATTTTGATTTAAAGGCGCCTAAGTTGTAAGAGCTGGGAAATACAGTGCCTGGGAGTGGGGCAGATGTGTTCTGGAATAGAGACCGAAAAAGCTCGCAGCGTATAACGATCTCCTGCACGCTGGAAGCTCTATCCTACACTTTTTTTTAACAATATAGGCTAGCGCTTGACAGTGATGACACCTGATGGAAAATAATACAGTCTAAGTTGGAACGCGTTTGCCTAGGAAATGCCTATTCACTCTTGATTTAAAGGCGCCTAAGTTGTAAGAGCTATACAATAAAAAACTGAAATGGACATGGGCCGGACATGTTGCACGTATGAATACATTAAAATGGACCAAAAAAGTATCCACCTGGCCGGGCCCCCCTGGTAAAAGAAAGAGGCAGACCACTAGAGCGTTGGTCTGAAGAAATTACCGAAATCACTGGAAAAAATTGGATTCCAAAAGATTCAAATAGAAAAATGTGGAAAAAGATGGAAGAGGCCTACACTCGTAGTGAGGTCCTTAATAAGTAGTTAAAAAAAATACAACAAAAAATTGGTTGTCTGTAAAGTCGGTTTACTGACGATAGTTGAACGTGACAACGTCTTCTTTGTCGCTCGTCCCGCGCTCGCGAGGTAACGCCAGTAACGCCGGACGTGTCATGTTTTTTCGTGCGTGCAACCGGCTCTATCGAATTATAAGACGTTGTCACGTCAAAAACTTTAATAATTGAATATTATATATTAAGGAATAAATACGGCATAAATAAATAAGTTGTAAGAGCTGGGAAACACAGTGCCTGGGAGTGGGGCAGATGTGTTCTGGAGTGGAGACTCCATACCGGTAAGCGCAGTGTAGGACGACCTCCTGTCGCTGGACAGACGAACTGAAAAAGGTCGCTGGTAGCGGGTGGATGAGGAACGCGGAGGACCGTGTGTGGTGGTGCGCTCTCGAAAAGGCCTAGGTATGTCCAGATATGGGCGTCTATATAGGCTGATTAAGTAACTAAGTCAACTTCTGCAAGTTTTGTTGCTAATCTTGGCATTATAAATGGCACATACCGTGAGCGGCGAGCTGAACTCTGCTTTAGGCGGCTGCTGATGCTGCACTCCCTGCGGCACCCCACACGGCGCCTGCATCGGCGACGCGGCCTGCTGCAGCACCGGCTGCGGCGTCTGTGGAGACACATTACACATCAAATATGGATACTATAGTAGTGTTATTTTCTCGCTGCAGACTTGGTTATAAATCATTCGAGTGTTTCGCTTTTGTTGTTCTTTGTTGACTTGTGCATTACTGCAGAACAACAAAAGCGAAACACTCGAATGATTTACGACCGAGTCTGCAGCGAGATAATAACACTACTATAACCTCTATTATACTAGTACACTGGACTGAATATGCTATACAACTGACAGTTCCTTTTTGTGCCGATTTGAAGCGCCTCCCACGAAGGTCCCCGGTACCAAAATTGACATTTATAATTGCAAATGACCGTCGTGGTGGATGTCTTTATTTTAGTTCCAAGGACGCTCACGCCAGGTTACGAGAAAATCAGCGCCAATGTCAAAATGGCGAAAATTACGTGTCTTCATTTTTAAGTTGACAGTCAGACTATGAAGGATACGAAATACGAATACAACTCGTTCAGAAGACCTCTTTTTTCATCACTGCGACACAATTATAGTTAAAAAATGCAAAAAAAAAAACACCAATGCGATGAATGGACGGCCCCTAAAACCTGCAACGCACCTGCAAGTCAGCGAGCAGGTTCTGCCACTGGCTGATCTTGTCGTAGTGCCGCCGCAGCAGCTCCTCCTTCCGCTGCAGCTCGCACTTCAGCTCGTTGTTGTCCTCCTTCACCAGCAGCTCCGGCTTCAACTAAACAATGCACGTCACCTGCAAGTCAGCGAGCAGGTTCTGCCACTGGCTGATCTTGTCGTAGTGCCGCCGCAGCAGCTCCTCCTTCCGCTGCAGCTCGCACTTCAGCTCGTTGTTGTCCTCCTTCACCAGCAGCTCCGGCTTCAACTAAACAATGCACGTCACCTGCAAGTCAGCGAGCAGGTTCTGCCACTGGCTGATCTTGTCGTAGTGCCGCCGCAGCAGCTCCTCCTTCCGCTGCAGCTCGCACTTCAGCTCGTTGTTGTCCTCCTTCACCAGCAGCTATCCGGCTTCAACTAAACAATGCACGTCACCTGCAAGTCAGCGAGCAGGTTCTGCCACTGGCTGATCTTGTCGTAGTGCCGCCGCAGCAGCTCCTCCTTCCGCTGCAGCTCGCACTTCAGCTCGTTGTTGTCCTCCTTCACCAGCAGCTATCCGGCTTCAACTAAACAATGCACGTCACCTGCAAGTCAGCGAGCAGGTTCTGCCACTGGCTGATCTTGTCGTAGTGCCGCCGCAGCAGCTCCTCCTTCCGCTGCAGCTCGCACTTCAGCTCGTTGTTGTCCTCCTTCACCAGCAGCTCCGGCTTCAACTAAACAATGCACGTCACCTGCAAGTCAGCGAGCAGGTTCTGCCACTGGCTGATCTTGTCGTAGTGCCGCCGCAGCAGCTCCTCCTTCCGCTGCAGCTCGCACTTCAGCTCGTTGTTGTCCTCCTTCACCAGCAGCTCCGGCTTCAACTAAACAATGCACGTCACCTGCAAGTCAGCGAGCAGGTTCTGCCACTGGCTGATCTTGTCGTAGTGCCGCCGCAGCAGCTCCTCCTTCCGCTGCAGCTCGCACTTCAGCTCGTTGTTGTCCTCCTTCACCAGCAGCTATCCGGCTTCAACTAAACAATGCACGTCACCTGCAAGTCAGCGAGCAGGTTCTGCCACTGGCTGATCTTGTCGTAGTGCCGCCGCAGCAGCTCCTCCTTCCGCTGCAGCTCGCACTTCAGCTCGTTGTTGTCATCCTTCACCTGCATCTAAACAACGCACGTCACCTGCAAGTCAGCGAGCAGGTTCTGCCACTGGCTGATCTTGTCGTAGTGCCGCCGCAGCAGCTCCTCCTCTACAGCTCGCACTTCAGCTCGTTGTTGTCCTTCTTCACCAGCAGCTCCGGCTTCATCTAAACAATGCACGTCACCTGCAAGTCAGCGAGCAGGTTCTGCCACTGGCTGATCTTGTCGTAGTGCCGCCGCAGCAGCTCCTCCTTCCGCTGCAGCTCGCACTTCAGCTCGTTGTTGTCCTCCTTCACCAGCAGCTCCGGCTTCATCTAAACAATGCACGTCACCTGCAAGTCAGCGAGCAGGTTCTGCCACTGGCTGATCTTGTCGTAGTGCCGCCGCAGCAGCTCCTCCTTCCGCTGCAGCTCGCACTTCAGCTCGTTGTTGTCCTCCTTCACCAGCAGCTATCCGGCTTCAACTAAACAATGCACGTCACCTGCAAGTCAGCGAGCAGGTTCTGCCACTGGCTGATCTTGTCGTAGTGCCGCCGCAGCAGCTCCTCCTTCCGCTGCAGCTCGCACTTCAGCTCGTTGTTGTCCTCCTTCACCAGCAGCTCAGGTTTCATCGCCGACAGCAGGAACCTGCACACAAAAATTGTCATCGTCGTTCCAGACGACGGAACAATGAAGAAAATCTGAGTAATATAATAATTATTATCTGAGTATATAAAATTCTTCTATATCCTCTTATATAATCCGCTTGGGCTGCGCCACTTAGCGTGCAGACCTGCCAAATATTCATTGTCATAATTTTATATACTCTTGGTGAATAGAATTGCGCTGCTTACTAAATAACTTCGAATTTTTGGCATAATAAACGTTTTATAAAAATATTGCTAATTTAATAGGATAATGGCTAACATAGGCCTCATTAAAAATCAGCGTTTTAACGAACTAAATATCCCTTAAAATTAGATTACATTGTTGGTTGTATTTAATAGCGCCATTTATTGAGAGTTTGAGTAAAAGCAGACTACACTACAGAGAACTTATAAACTCAACACGGAAAACAAGCAAATCAAGCAGCGTTCAATGTTTTCCCCATCTCAAAAAAAATGCCCCACATGCCTAAAGAAGTTTTTACTTGAAAAATAAGGTCCAGGCGAGTAAAATCACGTACCTCTTCTGCAAGAAGAACGCTTCCATTTGGCGTGCGAGGTCGATGAACCGCTCCACCTCGACCTTCACCTCCTCCTTCTCCACGCACGGCGACGCCTCCTGCTTCGTCAGCACGTTCAAACATGCCTGGCGGAACAGATAAATATAAATATATACGGGACATTTTACACATCGCAATCTAAGTAAGCGATAGCTTGTGTTATGGGTACCTACTAGATAACTGATAAATATACATACATACTAAAATACATAAATACAATATATTGAAAAACACCCAGACACTGGAAAACATTCATGCTCATCACACAAACATTTACCAGTAGCGGGAATCGAACCCACGACCTCCGGCGCAGACAGCAGGTTTGCTACCACTACGCCATTCGGTCGTCAAATGATGATGGCATTCATCATCAGCCTAACATTAGCGTAACGCGGCTGCGTTTACGCAGACTACACGTGAACCCACCCCTCCTGCCTTCCCTCTCACGCCTACGTGACTAGCTATCTAGACGATTCGCGTACCAATTGCTTTGATTCACTGTGTGTGATGTGATTGGCAGCTATCTACTCACGAAATTACGTTTTGTATTCGGCAGTAATATCAGCCTAGCGATTCACTTAACACGGCAGAATTTACGCAGATTACACGTGAACCCACCCTCCCGCCTTCCCTCTCCCCCGTTCACGCCTACGAGCTACGTGATGTCAGTGTGGCATCACATCACACACAGAGTTTCAAACGTTCATAACAATTCGTTTCAGCCGACGGACGTCCACTGCTGGACAAAGGCCTCCTGCAATGCTTTCCAGCCCACACGGTCCTGCGCCATTTGTATCCAGCGCCTTCCCGCGACTTTTTAATGTCGTCAGTCCATCTGGTCGGAGGTCTGCCAACACAGCGCTTTCCCGTGCGGGGTCGCCATTCTAGCACTTTGGGTCCCCAACGTCCGTCGGTTCTACGAGCTTCAGCTTCGCGATACGTTGAGCTATGTCAGTAACTCTGGTTCGTCTACGATGTTCTCATTTCTGATTCGATCACGCAGAGAAACTCCGACCATAGCTCTCTTCATCGCTCGCTGAGTGACTCTGAGCCTTCTTATGAGGCCCATTGTAAAAGACCAAGTTCATAACAATAGCAGCTAGCTATTCACGAAATTATGATTTGAAATCAGGTAGGCGATTCAGACTACACGTGAACCCACCCCTCCCGGTTTCCCTCTCCCCCGATCACGCTTACGTGAAATCAGATTTGCATCACATCACACGGTGTCATACGTGTATAACAATACGCGAATTGTCTATCAGCTAGCTATTCACGAAATTATTTATTTATTTTATTTTTCATGTACCAGATAATTGTGTTACATAGTATGATAAATCGAGTATACATAGGAAATACTTAACTCTATGAGAGATTTCTTCCAGCATCCCTGACTGTGAGTAAGGCGTATTAATAAGTGGAATAGGTCTTACGGTACAAGAACTATAAAATGTGTACCAAAATCCTTAGTTAAGAAATATATACAACAATATATTTAAAATAAACTACATAAATATCATATAAATATTATGTTTTGTAATCGGTAGGCGATTCCCGTGACACAACGGCTACATTTTGTGAAGTGAAATATTTAAAAAGGTCAAGAGTTATTTCCTATGGTGAAATACATTCAAACTCTTAACCGATAGACGTAAAGTTAATTTTCAGTGTAAATTTATTTTTGTCTTGATACACATCACTCAGTGTGTGAAAACGTTACGCGAATAGCCCACTTGTTTCTATACTTACGTAATGACAGCCACACACGGTCCCGGTATCTGGATGGTCGAGTTATTGAAACAAGGTTTTTTTTCGGACGGTAAAATCCCAACATGAAGAAAATCTACCATGGTCTAAACTTTTAAATTAAATATTTACACACTTTGAACTCTCGTTTATTGTGTCCGAATAAGTACAAAAGTATCCGCCAATGCAATCATGCAAGACGCCGAGAGCGGTGGCATCCTTATGTGGTTGACGTCCAACAAACTCGCACGAAACGTTTTTCTTCCACGTTTCTGATACGAACCGCTATGGTGTGGAACGCCCTTCCAGCTTCCGTGTTTCCAGCCAAGTAGTACAATCAAGAGAAGAGTGAATATTCATTTTCTAGGCAAGCGCGCTCCAACCTAGACCTCATCATTGCTTTCCATCTAGGCATGATTGTCGTCAAGCGCAAGCTTATCTTCAATTAAAAAAAAATCAGCTATATGATTTGGTATGAGAATCGCGGCATGTACCTACCTACCTATCGATCGTTGGGTGAACTTCGTTACAACCGAGTGTTCCACGACTATGACGAATTGTTTTACTTTTGCCGGTGATGCGTTTCTAACTTGGTGGCTTTTATTTCAAGGTATTTACCTACTATTTTATTTTAAGTCAATGCCCTTGGCGCAATAAAATAAGGAAACGCGATCTCTGTCACACTTACGAGCTTTACTGCAGGCCGTAAAAGTAAAACTGATGAAAATTACCCTCTAGTTGTCTACAGTGCCACACTAATATTACCTAAAGTCTGTGTACCTACCGTAGTGTCTTTGTCATTCCTTCACACTAAAATTACTGAACCGATTTGACTGAAATTTAGAATGGAGATGGATTATATCCTGGATTAACACGTAGGCTACTTTTATCCCGAACAAATCCGTGGCTCCGGAGAAGGTAGCCTTATGAGTTGTGCTTATGGCCCTGATTGCCTTAGGCTACTACATCCAGTCATAAAAGGAAGAAAAAAGGCCACATTTTATTTTCAGTTTTGTATATTAATGAATATTTACAAACAAACATCTTAACTACTTATATAATTATTTTAAAACTTTTTCAAACTCTTGCTTAAATAGGTTACTCTGTAAAATCTATCTATCTATCTAGAGTAACTTACAATATTTCTATCACTGGTTAGGGACAAAATATTAATTATTTTTATCTGCTAATTATTATTTATTAACAGAGACTATTAATTTATATTCTAAACTAAAATACAGAGCTTTTCTAA
The DNA here is from genome assembly GCA_036785405.1 of Coenonympha arcania. Lineage (NCBI taxonomy): Eukaryota > Metazoa > Arthropoda > Insecta > Lepidoptera > Nymphalidae > Coenonympha > Coenonympha arcania. The sequence continues at coordinate 11,509,267 of CM072076.1, forward strand.
AACAAAATAAACGTAGAATGGAACGTAAACCTTTAAGCAGGCTACACACGTACCGGTTTCACTATCCAAGGCAGTATAGTCCGCGAGGCGTAAGCTGAGCTTTGCATTTGTGTGAGTGATCACTAAAATCTACTTTTACGCGAATGCGAAATGCGATGGACGCACCGCGCCTCAGGCCGATTGTCAAAAAGCAGTAAAAACCGGTTTATACAAAAGCAAGGGACGCGCCGCGCTTTAGGCCAATGTTACACCTACACTATCTATGTACACTCACACAAATGCAAAGCTCAGCTTACGCCTCGCGGACTGTACCACCATCTCTTATAGCAGTATTATGTAATATTCTTTCGACATATTAAAATTTTAAAACAATATAACAATAATACTGCTATAGCCTAAAAGAGATGGTGATACGGCTGCAAGTCTATTTATCACGTAGTTTACTTTAAAAATAAATTATTGTTTAAAAAAAATTAATGCTCTAGAAAAATCTTAAATCGCATAGTCATAAAATACTCAGTAGGTAGGTATTTTTCATACTTACGTATTATAAAAGTTGGATATTAATAAGTAACTAGGTACTTATATATTTGATATTTCTCAAACTATCGAGAAAAAAAAGTACAAAACACAAGAACACAAGTTATCCTATACCTTTAAACGAGCAATTCTTGTATATATTATTATTTATTGTATTACATAACCAGGACCACATTACAGAATTTTTTTTTTTATATTTAAAACTTTTTAAATTATATAAAATTATATATTTCTACATAATCTGAATCTCGGAAACGGCTCGAACGATTTTCAAGAAATTTAGTATACAAGGGGGTTTGGGGGCGATAAATTGATCTAGTTAAGATTCATTTTTAGAAAATGTCGTATTTACCAAAAAAAATATAAATCTATACCTGACATCTATTGGCGATAAAGTAAAACTATTACAGTAAACTCCTGCTGCCATCTATTGGTAAGTAGCTGTAATACTACCGAGTAAAGCTCGGTACCCAACTAGTTAGTTGTAATATAAACAAACACAGGCCGATAGCGATTTGGTATAAAAGATCTCGATTTAATAATCATGTGCTAACAGTAGGGCGACGGCTAAAAATGCATGAATCGTTATAGAGCTGAATCAATGTCAAAACATGGGTTTTGACATTGATACAGACTTTAATGAAAGATACATTTTCATCCGATCGCCCTCCTGAATGATTTAATTGTTTTCTTATTTAAACATTGACAATCAAATGTAATAATTAATATATAATTTATAGAGGGCAACAAGCGGCATGATTCCCTATTTTATTACTCCGCGAGCAGCGAGATAATGCGCCGGCTATTGTAAAGTGAAGTGACCCTTCACTTAGCCGACGCCTGGTCGATTGACTAATTATATTTACTATAATTTATTTCATCAATGGCAAGTATGTAAAATGATAGCAACTTAACATAAGTAAGTACTAGATAGTTTGAAACGAATTTAAACTTTTAGTTCTAGAATACTTGTCTAACCAGGAAAAGAAACTGCAATGATAGCTAAAAGCAAAGATATTTTAAAGATACGTTCATACAAAGCGACGTTCAATTCTGTTGCGCGCTGACACACGCCAGACACGCGTAACCTCATTCGCCGTTGCTCGCGGACTGAACGACAATTACACTGATTAGGGTAATTTGTCGGCAACAAATACCGCGCGTATGGTGATATCTATTTTTTTTTATATAGCATATCTTTGGTTACAAGAAATTATACATTAAGTAGGAACAAAATGATGTTGGACAAGACTGTTATGTCAGAAAGAAAACACTTTCGTCTTAATAAACTGAAATAATTTTAATTATTTTTTGTAGGTGTTCAATATCAATTTAGTTTTTATTCTTAAATAATATATAAAACTAAATATTGTTAATTTTAGTATGGTCCGTGATGTGATTCGATGACTAAAACTAAAAATAAATTATAATTTCAAACCACTAATATACATAAAAAATATTATTCCTACGTAAGTATATTCTAAGAAAACTGCATACAAAAACAATTTTATAGAAAAAGTAGAATAAAAATCATCATCAATTGATTATGTAATTATGTTGCTCATTTCTATGTCTAGAAAAACAAAAATTTTTAAGAACCATAGGCACGAGGAATTAGTTTTTCAAATCCAGAATTTAATTTTGCATACATAACGTTACTTTCTTTTCTATGCACATTTCGTGTCATACTGATTTTAATAACAAGTAAGTACAACTTGTTTGTTTGCCTATAACTTTAGAATCCGGATGTCAATTGAAAAAGTAATAATTGTAGGAGTTAATGTGGAGACCGTATATGAAAATATAATATAATAGTCTATGAAAAATAAAGTTTGGGTTTGATTCAGCTTGATACGGGAAACTATACCTCCATGACCTTTGTCCTTTTAAAATAGGGTAAAATTGCTAATTGCTAAGATAAAAGATTACTAAAATTCTTAAAATAAAAACAAATCAGTCAAAAATACGTACCCTCATAGGTTCGAAATATAAAATCGATATGGCTCAAATCGATTATAAATTAAATAAATCTTTTAAACATAATATTTACTTATTAATCTCAAATTATATTGTGATGCCAAAAAACCTTATTTAAAGAAACTACCCGAATTTGGTATTTAACTCCATTTTTATTACGTCATAATAAAGCAGGATAAAAATTAAGATTGTAAGATTGAAACAGTTGTAAATTTTAAATTAACTTTTATTTCACAACTGTACATTAATACAAACTTTTAATTCTCTAAACATAATCCTACACACACATTCAAAAAACTTTGCACACTTATGCACAGTCAACAAAATAATTAGTTTAGCAGTTGATTGTTTATTGTTTAATTTAATTAAGTGCTAATTAAATCTATAGTCAAGTTATTAAAATAGGTTGTAGCGGTCTTCGATAGCTGACGATAGATGGCGTAACTAGTCCCCTAGAACACGCTGACGGAGCTTTCGGCGAGCGTTCTATAAATACAAGTTCTGACGTCACACGCTCGGATCACAAGCGGTCCCCAGGCACAACACCTGCCTGGAGGGAGAGTTACTTGCTTTGTACACAGCTATGAAACACTTCAGAAGGCTCATAGAAGGACGTGAAGTCACAATATACACTGACCACAAGCCTTTGTCCTTCGCGCTAAACAAAACGGCTAGCAGCAGCGACACTCCACGTCGAGAACGCAAACTACACTCCATTAGTCAGTTTTGCACGGACATCAAGTACGTCAAAGGCGAAGAAAGCCCAGTGACTGACGCCCTATGGTGGTGAATGGTGATATCACGTCGGGGTCACCACTTTGCCGGTGGTTAGGGCAATAGGGAAATTTCCCTCCAGAAAAGTGTTATGCCTGGGGACCGCTTGTGATCCAAGTGTATGACGTCGGAACTTGTAGTTATAGAACGCTCGTCGAAAGCTTCGTCATCGTGTGCTATTGCGCTGGTTACGCCATCTATCGTCAGCTATCAAAGACCGCTACATGGTAACCTTTAACACATGACGCCATTAACTTTTTTTTGTTGACTGCACTATACTATTTCCATTCGTTTATTTTCTTTGACACATGAAACAGATATAGCAATAGCGAGGGACCAGAAAGAGACAACTTTACCTTCATCTCTCTCTGGTCCCTTACTATTGCTATATCTGTTTCATGTGATTTCACATGTCAAAGAGAAAATAACCAAATGGAAAGAGTAAAGATCACATATGAATAACGGACCATTTATCATAATAATATTTCTTAATTTCTTCCTAAAATCAATTAAGTATTAAATTAAATTAATCTTAAAATTCAGCATTGGAAAAATCATTTACACGTATTCTCTTTATTTATGACTAAAGTGCAACAAACATTGAGTACAGAGTCAACAGGAATTATTATAAAAATTCGATTTCTCCGTCAAAAAAAACTAATGTCATACTTGTGATTTTATGTAGTGCAGTGTCAATAACTGAAACTTTTGGGAATATTTAAAATTACCAAAAAATACATGTTATTGTTTTCCAGTATTAATGAGGTTCTTTACTCACTAAACTAATAATGCATGAACTTATTGTGATGGATGTAGATCAACCACTACAATGTTTAGCTTTTATTCTGTCAAAAAAGTCACAAAATAAAAAAAAAAAGAGAGTTGAAAATTAATAATAAAAGCCAGAGTAAAATTACTTAGTACCTAATAATAATTTTTAGTTGATAATCAAATAATCAAAAACTACATAATTCTTTATAATTATTCTGTATTTACATATTTTTTAATCAATCAAAATATAATGCAGAGTAAAATCACTGTTTCCCTGAATTCATTTCATGACTTTTTTGACGGACTATACTCCTGATGTTAGTGGCTAGTTTAATACTAGACTGTTCCTCAATAACATGTATATTCAAGCTTTTTAAAATCATCCTCATTTTTTGACTTGTTCACAGTTTTTAGTTCTATATTCCCCTCCAGTTGCCTCTAATACTTAATGTGCCAAATAATACTAAGCTATTATGAAAAAAAAAACACTTGACTTATTTCTGGTATCCAAACCACGGAGACTGGTATGGACTTCGGAAGTACTGATTCGAGTTCATATGGCCGTACATTTGTTGCATGTTGGGTAAGACTTGCTGATTCTGGTAAAACTCAGGTCTCCATGGCATACGCTCCTGGAAATTCATGTTCTGGTTGGCATTTTCATGGAGTCTGGGGTGTTCCATGTTCTGGGGTGTGTACGTTCTATAGTCTATGGGCCTGGATGTTTCGAGGAATATATTGTCGTTGTATTGGCCGATTGGGGAAGGCACCTCGGTCGCCTGTTGTGTTGAAAACGACTGCTGTACTTGTTTCGTTTTAGCTGCAGTTTTCCTTGGTGTGGACTTTCTGGGGGGTTTCGGAAGTGGAGTCGGTGGTATGATTGATTGGGCAGCACTTGTCATGAACTTGTGGAACTCTCCCTGGAACGCCATAGGGTTTTTGTCGATGGGTGGCACTCTTGCCGGTACACATACTGGATTGTTGAGGCCGGGGTAAGTTTTTGGGTGATGTTGAGGCGACCTCTGTGTATTTGTCGCTTCAGGGGTGTAGGAAGTCACTGTAGATGACGTCAATGGTTTCTGTTCTTCCACGTGGCCGTACACTTTGTCCTGTCTATCGATCACTGGTTGTAAAGGTGAATTGTACTCAAAATCAGGGTTGCTCTTTGGCCGGTTCGGTTTCCGTGGTCTCTTAACCTTGATTTCCCCTTCGATTTTCTCTTTCTTTACAACTGGCTGCCGTTTTATCGGCTCTTTCTTTATTCTTTCCTTTTTCGGCTTCTCTACTTTTTCTCCATCTGGTTTTTCTTTCGGTTTGCGTTTCTGTTTCTTAGGTGCTTTCTTCTCCTGTGCAGATACATCTAAAGAGGTGTCATTGCTGGCTATGGTGGTGTTAGATTCATTTTTCCGTGATTGCATGGAGTCATTTAGCGGGTCTTCACCAGGCATGGGTATTTGGTGTACAGGTATATCTTCCTCGACATGCGGAGGAGACTCCCAGTTGGACAGCACAGCGGCCATGTCTTCCAGCTGCTCGCTGGATAATCCTTTCGATTGAATCTTTCTGCGAACCTTTTTTGTATTCGGTGGCGGTTTATCGCTTTGGTCCTCCGGTTCTTCCTTGACGCTTTTTGGTTTTGGTTCCTTCTTGACACTTTCCTTGCGTTTTTTCTTTCCTTTTGTGACCTTTTTACTTGTTGACGCAACATAATCAGAGTCTCTATCTGAGTCAATGTAACCAATGTCAGGTAGGGAGGCCTCAGATGGGTCCATCTCGTCGCCTTTCAGCCAAATGTCTTCAAGGGCAGCCAACTGATTGTCATCTGGATCCAACGGCATCATCGGTCGTTTCATAGACGTCATCATGTCTAAATCGCCTTCAGCCATCGTCATTTCATCATCATCCATGACGTCGTGTCCGAGGATGGACACAGCGATAGCTCCTTCAGATATGCTCTTGCTGGCCATCGCTCGCTTCAAATGTAAGGGGTGACGCTTCTTCTTTTTCAGCCCTTCCACTTCAGCCTCTATGAAGGACTCGGGTAGCTCTGTATTATTCTTGTTACACAGGATGTCTTGTCCGGAGGGGTGCGGCGCTGGCACCATTTTCTCGGGCTGCTCAGGATGACAGCCTATATCTTGCCCTTTGAGCCACAGTTCATACCTATCTGGCTGGAATCTCTTGACAAATGTGTCCATAGATATCTTTACCATATCATTACTGCATGTGCATTGGTTGGCTCGTTTGCCGTACTCCACCCATCTTGGCGCTGCAAAGTTTGTTGATTCTGCACAGTTAAACCCGTGGTTGAACCCCGCATGGTACCCAAACGGGAATGTTATCATGATCTCACCAGCTTCCTGTGTTATTTTGCTGCAAGGTACCGAGTATTGTTTTAGTATCTGAGGGGATATTAAAGTCATTTTGTGCCTCAGAAAGGCTTGGCAAGTTTTGGCTGACGTCGGAAAGAAACCTGCAGCAATTCTCTCAAACCTTTTCCCGTGTTCCGGTGGGATTGCATACCAGGTTTTGGGTTCACCGAAATGGAGATAGTTTATGGAGTACAGATCCATGTCCTCGGTGTGCCATGCGAAGGTTGTCTTCCACATGCCGAAGTACAAGTAAGCTGTGTTCACGCCGTCGATTTCGATGCCGTAATCGGAGTTGACGAAGTCGAGGATCGTCCCCAGATGGTTGATGTTCCATTCCTTGACGTCGGGGTCTGTGATGCTGCCGTTCACATCTGCACCGTATATGGGGGCTACGTACGTGACATTCTTCCAGTATTTTCTCTCCAGATCGTGGTAGTTGGTGTGCCGGGGCGTGCAGTACTTGGCGGAGTTCGCCATCACTGCGAACTGTTTCACAGTCATCGCCTTCTTCTGTATGTTGATTTGTTGAAACAAGCCCTGCTTGCCGGTCACTACTTGGCATATGGGCGAAGGTATTGTGATGTTAAGCTGCTCTAAATCGTATCCGCCTTTGCGTGGGACCCATTCGGGCGGAGGAATCACCTTGGCGAGCCCAGCCTTATGCGCCCCTTTCGATTCCATGTACTGTATGTATTTGTTGAAATCTTTGAACTCTTCCCACGTCGGGCGGAACGTTTGGATGGCCGTTCCGCTCCCCGAAGGGCCGGCTTCGTCTCCAATTGACGACATTCTCGATCTATTTTACGATCGCACGAGTCCGAATCAACAAAGTTTCGTCATCGAAAAACAAGTTTCACACGAATGTCCACACCACCATGTTTATTTCAATGTCTGTTAAAGTATTTTACGTTCAACTTTATGACACAAAACACTCGATGCACGTTATAATTATGAATATTTACCACGATTCGCGAACTACTAGTTACGAGAAAACATTATCAGTAAAATGGCCGACTGAATGAGATGCGCTTACAACCAAACCTAGCGATCGAACTCGAAGACGCCTAAACGAAATCGGGTCACGTACTCCAAAAGTTGTAGGAACTTTGGGTGGATTTAGCTTACGAAGCTACTAATAATACGGCAACACCGGCCTCCTTGTTTCAATCTGCTATGTTGGTATCAAGTTTTGACAGATACACACAAACAAAAATACAACAAAGAGGTTATGAATTACAATTATATTGTCGTTTTATCACCTAAAATTAACTAAATATTAAGTTCTACTTACTTGAAAAGATTCCTCAAAATCTTCAACCAAGTTACCGCTGCCGTTAGAAGGGGTCGCCATCTTGAATTCTTAATTTATATTGATTTTTGTTGTAATTTTCGACGCTGCTTTTAATTTGACACTTGTGAGTTGCGCGAAATAGCAGCGCGAGTCACAACTCACAACACAAACGCCAACTGCCAGAGAAACAGAGGAGGCAAGACGATTGACGTTCACCATGGTAAACTTTCAGGGCTGCCAAACATTTTGAGTTTACAAACCAAAAAATCAAAATTATAAAAAAAAATATTGATGAAATTTTAGAACAAAAATTAAATTAAAAATCACCCACATTATATTTCGTGTAGATTGTTGTCATTGTTCCACTAAAGCGGTTCCGATTTGTTAACTAGCGGGCGCCTACGGCTTTATTCACTTGCCCCTATTTTACTCCCTTAAACAATTAGGTACCAAAAACATAAAAATAAGAGACGTTGATTTTTGTACCACCTTACTTGTTACCTACCTCAATAATTAGGTTTGCACTCTTAGTAAATACTGCCTGCGTCAGAGTTTGCGCTACAAAAAAGTATAATGTAGGTACCTACTTACTTGTTTGAGCTCTCTAATATGATCAATCAGTCAATTTTTCCTTTTATTTGCAGAAATTAATCAATATAATTAAACTTACTGTGCTTTTTAAGTAAACTTTGACAGTTGCCTGATGTTACGATAAATTGCTTTCTATCGGCTTCAGCGTATTACGACCACAGCCGCTGAGCCTCGTGTCACGCTGGGCAAAATATCGGCGTTGCAGAACGAAACATCATGGTCCTCCATTTTACAGCCCTGACATATTTCGAATACGTCAATGTCAGTGACCGAATGAATGACTCAATGTTTACATCACGTGGTCAACATCGTGGATTGCAGCGTGCGCATTGTTTGTTTACAATTACTTAAAATGCTGAGCACGTTTTGATTATTATTTTTGTCACAATATCATCAAACCGTCTAGATTGACGGCCATGTAAGGCCAGATTTGGGCAGCATATTTTGTTGCCTGTGTTAACGCTAGACCGATTATGATAAAATTGCAACACAAACAAACGAAAAAATTACAAAATATGCCGGTTTTGGTGAAGTAGCAAGTACTTACCTACCTTAAAAATTACGGATTAGTTAGGTTTAAAGTTGATAAATGGTTCCAAATATAAGTATTAAAATAAGAAAATCAAATACGACTTGTAGAAAGACAAAGACATGTTTGCCACTAATTTGGATCTAAAACTGTCTTTATATTCATACTTTTATTAGAATGTGGTCGGGGTCGACATAATGTGAGTGCAACGGACTTGCAACTTGCAAGTGGAAGTAGACACAGATAGTATCAAGAAAAAATGGCAATGAAATGTGAATAAATTTTTTATCAACTCGGGCTGTCAATAACAGCTGTAAATCAGCTGTATCAGTCAGCTGTTTTGTAAATAGAATGGTGAATGAAGTTTGAGGTCACGGAGCTCGCGTCATTGTTTGCCATTCAATTAAGTATGTGTCATCTGAGTATATACAATTTTTTATATTTTATTAGGCAACAAAAAAGCGTAAAATATTTTTTAGGGTTTTCACCTTTTTTCTGTGAAAATGTTTAAATTTTGAGTTATAGCAACAAAAAACGAGCTACCAACATAAAAATTTGAAATTTCTGAGAAATTTTATTAAAGATGATGGACCTTTGATAATTATTACACTTTTACATTTATATTATAATATTACACTGATACATCTCAATAAAATAAAATTTCTCAAAATTTTTCATCGAAGACTTTTCAATGCTTCGATCAATCTTTGACGATTGTTTTAATCTATGGTTTTAAAAATGCCGGCAGCCGGCTACTGAAGTGGTTTTAACCTATGGTCGTGGCATGGACGCTAAAGTGTTGCCCGTTTCGTTACCTTTCCTGAGTAATAGGTAGATTTTTATTTCTTTACGGACCTCTTACTTAAAAGTAAAAATACAGAAACTACAAAAATGGTTGTTAATTTTGCATACACTAATAAACTGGCCACAAAACTAATCTAAAGAGATTAATTTTAGAAATTATTGAATGTCAGATACTTCATACTACTATACTATAATCAAACTGCCCAAACTAGATACTTGAATAATTTACAGTTAATAACTGACAGTATTAACCTTAACCACCTTAAGTGAAAGAAGTGGGACGTCGCATTCAACTCGGATGGGCTGCTTTCAGTAAACTCTCCGACGTAAGTACTTAAAAGCAAGAAAATGTACCTCAAGCGACATATGTTCGAGCAATGTGTGCTACCAGTCATGACCTACGGTTCGGAAACTTGGACACTAAAAAAGCAAATACCTAAAGACGTCTAAACTGCAAGTAGTGCAGCGGGCGATGGAGCGGGCAATACTCAGTATTTCTTCATCGACCATATTGTGCCAAACACAGTAATCTGTAAAAGAACTGCAGTGACTGATATTGTTATGAATGTGTCCCAATACAAGTGGAAATGGGCGGGGCATGTATGCAGGACTTCAGACGAATGATGGACCCGCTTGCTACTTGAATAGAGACCACGCATCGGTTGCAGAAACGTCGGCAGGCAGCCAATACGTTGGTCTGACGATATTGCCAAACTTTTGGGAAAATCATAGACGAGAATAGCCCAACACCGTAACAAATGGCGTGCTTTTGAGGAGGCCTATGTCCAACAATGGATAAACGATGGCTCTTTAAGAAGTAGAAGAAGAAGACCAACAAAAAAACAGCAGGGTCGTTTTAAATTAATTCTTTACATCTCCTACATTTTGAATTCAGGGAAAAAACTCTCCACGATAGATTAAGTTCACAGAAGAACAAATATCACTGAAAGAAAGTTTGTTTTTTGTAAGTAGTACCTACGAGTTCTGAGTACATCGTATGCAGCAGCAACTTACTTTATAGGTGGAATAAATATTCTGGGGATATTTTGGCTTAGGAGTATGGCAAGCATGAAAAGCGCAAACGTCAAAAAGCTTTACAGTCTATGGTCTCTATGGTCAATGTCAATACTCAATAGTCAAAATTCAAAACCAAAAGTCAAAATAAATTTGCAAAGATGGCGGCAGCAGCATAACCTTACTTTCATATATTGTTGTACGCATTTTTATCTAAACTTAACTTGCAGATAACAGTAAAAAGAACAATAATTGTGTTGTGATCGTGAATTCCGAAAGACGAATAGTCCACCAGCATGGCGGACGCGGCGGCCAGGCAGCTGCAATACGAGTACAAAGCCGTAAGATTTGAGTTTAATAATATTTGTTATTATTGTGCAATTTACTAGTCTTTTCTTTTATTTAGATGCTTACTTGAGAGTGCACACTGACTAAACGCTTCTCTAAATCTATTATATTCTCTGGCATCCTGAGGCAGGGAGTAGTATAGAATAACAGTTTCCATCTTCTGAGTAAACACTGTCGTAATTCAGACTGCAATAATTACGAAGCGTTAGGCTGTTTGTATACTCCGTCACTGTCTGGTCGTTCTTGTTGAAGTCCTGGTGGGTTTGTATGGCAGTGTAGCCAGGGTTATTACTAGGCGTGGTAAAGATTAAGAATCGTTTGGCAGTAGGGGGGAGGGAAGGGGTTAGGGGGGGGGGGGAGGGGCCCCCCCTTCCCCTCGATGCCCCTTGAAATACATTTTTATTATTCATAATTACGAGCTATCAGCTTCATTGCATATTATGATTGAATTGTAATACATGCATTTTGTTGGCAGAACTCCAATCTTGTGCTCCAAGCGGATGTGCGTCTTATAGAGCGGCGAGGACGCGATGAAGCGACAGGCGAGGTGCTGTCCCTGTCTGGGAAGCTTAGTGGCACACGTATGGGTGACCGAGCTCAGCGCACCAAACCTGACAAGGCAGAGGAGAGGAAAGCTAAGTAAGTAGAGTATATAGGGCCAACGCCAACCCAATGCACATTTGGTTAAGCGCAATGTGGAGTGCCTGCAAATTTTCTAAATAAAGCATTTAGTGCTGCACATATTATGCTGTTGACCTTATAAGAAGGCTCAGGGTCACACAATGAGCAACTGAGCAAACTAAACTCTTAGTATATTTGCAGGATCAAGAAGGCTCTTAGTCACATATAGAGCGATGGGGAGAGCTATGCTCAGAGAGTATTTGCTCAATTGTATCAGAAATAATTAAGAGATTCACAAAAGAACCAAATTGACGGATACATAGCTCAGTGTGTTACATAACTGAAGTATATAGTTAGGGCACATAACTCGTAGAAGAGATTGACGTTAAGGAATGCCAGTCATGCTCCAAAAAGCCCTGTATTTGCAGACTCCCTACTAGGTGGACATAGAGAGTGGTGGTAGAAGAAATAGAGTAAATAGAGTCTAGGGAGTCATTGGCTTCAGGTGGTGGTGGTGGTGAAATATCACAGGTATTTTAGAAGGCCATGCCCATCAGCTGAGGCGACGACGACGACATATTATCTAGTCTCAAGCTACTCTAGACTAGCCGCCGAAGTGAATGCCTGCGAGACAATGTGTGATCGCACAAATGCATTGATAAAACGCGCTGCCTTTAACCTGAATGTAGTTGTTTCAAGACCCACCTCTCAAAGATTGGTTGTCGTGATATTTAATAAATGCTTTTCAGGCGCCAAAAGCGAGACGAGGCCTCATACGAGCTGTCAAAGTCAAAATCCCGTGTGGCGTGGGCGGACGACACACCGGCGGGCGTGCTGTACCGACCCAGAGCGCAGCACACGAGGCACGCCTACGAGCTGCTGCTTGCCTTCATGCAGAGCGCGCTCGGAGACCAGCCCCGGGACATACTGTGCGGCGCGTGCGATGAGGTGAGTGTGCCGCCACAACAAGCTGTCAGGTGTAAATCTAGTGTGGCGTGGGCGGACAACACCGGCGGGAGTGCTGTACCGACCCACAGCGCAGCACACGAGGCACGCCTACGAGCTGCTGCTGGCCTTCATGCAGAGCGCGCTCGGAGACCAGCCCCGGGACATACTGTGCGGCGCGTGCGATGAGGTGAGTGTGACGCCACACCCACCAGGCCACAACACATCAGGCTGTGCAATAAGGTAAATTCGACGCCACAACTTGCTATACTGTGAAGTGGGTGGAACACATCCATAGGCTGTAGTGAAACTACAGGAACTGCAGGTATGAGTGTCCGGTGAAATAATAATAACTATTATATTTTAAGGTAATTTAACTTTTACAGTATCTTTTACTATTACATGCCAAGCATGTAGAATGTCGCATTACAGCCGGGCCGGGACCGGGTGTCATGTCAATTGCTTAGTGATTTTATATCGCCATCTGTAAAATGTAGGTGGTATTTGAATGCTAATTTTTGTCTTACAAACTTTTACTGTCACAACTCATAAACTGTTGCGTCAAGAGATGGCGTTGTTATAACTAAAGCCAAAAAGGTTTCACTTGTATTGTGATTTTATAAAACCACATTTCCTGTTGCAAGCTCATATACATAATACACTATACTCAAGTAATGTGATATATTCCTAACAACTAATTATTATACTGACTGCTGTTATCTGTTCCAGGTACTGGTGGTTTTGAAAAATGACAAACTGAAGGATCCAGAAAGGAAGAAGGAGATAGAGATGCTGCTCGGGCCCATACCTGACGAGAGATTTGCACTATTAGTCAATTTAGGTGAGGCTCGTTTGTTACTTAATTTGCTGTGTATGTTCAGTAGGTCTGAGAGTAGGTCGTAAGCATATTTTTTTTCTATCCCTAATGGCTAAACAACGTTTGCTGGGTCAACTAGTATTCTATAAACTTTTCGTGTAATGAAACTCCTCTGAAATGGCTCGACCGATTGTTATGGAGTTTTCTGTGTATGTTCAACAATAGGTCGTAACGAAGCAATTTTTTTTTGTATGTCTAGTGGCAATATGACGTTTGTCAGGTCAGCTAGTCTAATATAATATAAAAAATTCTTGTGCCAATTTTTGTTACCAAACTCCTCCGAAACAGATCAACCAATTGTTTTGAAATTTTCAGGGTACGATCACTGGGTCTGAGAGTAGGTTGCTATCTTTTTTTTTATATCCCTAATAGCAAAACAACTTTTGCCGGGTCAGATAGTCTAATATAAAAATTCTTGTGCCAATTTTTGTTACTCGACCGATTGTTATGAAATTTTCAGTGAACAAAAACGACCTACTCTCAGACCCAGTTACGATCACTGGGTAACCTGGGTAGGTCGTTTTTTTTTCTATCCCTAATGACTAAACAACATTTGCCGGGTCAGCTATTTCTGTATAAATAAGTTCTAAAAATTCAAAGGTAAAAACAAATTTACCTATTTCAACAAAAGGGGTTTCGATGTGATGCTATCTTTAATTCTCAGGTAAAAAGATAACTGACTTCACAATAAGCACATCGACGGAAGGTAATGCTGAGATCGACGAGACTTATGGCATCAACGTGCAGTTCGAGGAGTCCTCCGAGGAAGACGACGAGGATGCCTATGGAGAGGTAAGCCTGAATCGAAATCAGATTCCCTTTGCGAGCGTAGGATCAGATCCTGCCGGCTGCGCCATGTAAAGTTTAATGAAACACCACTGGTTGGTCATGAACTGACGATTATTGGTTACTCATTCGACATCTCCATATTTATTATTGGACTACCTAAATTAATTTAAGATTTCGCATTGTGAAGTCAACATCTGAGGATGTCCCGGTGTCGGGACGAAACGTGCTTCGAAGAAAGTGTCGGAAAATTGTGTGTGGTAAATTGTGTCTCATGTGGGCAGTGTTCCTGCATATTGTAGTACCATACAGAATATTTTCAAGTAGCGGATCATAGCAAAACAAATTAATCTGTCCTGTTAAATTACATGGTTATGGGTTGGGTGAAAGCCTTTTCGATGCTTTGCCGTTTTATGGTAAAAAGGTGACGGGAGAACCTGATGGCGAAGTCTCAGTAATAGGGTCCCGTTTTTCACTTTAGGTACGGAACCCTAAGAATAGAGAGATTAGATTAATTTTGTCTTTGTCCAGGTCCGCGATGAAGACAAGGAAGACGGCGACGCGTCAGACAACGAGAACGGCAAGGAAAGCTCTGGAGAGGACAGCGACGGGGAGGGGAAGAAGAACGCTATACATGCTAATGTGAGTTTTCATGTAAAAATAACAAAATAATATGTGTATTATTATATTTTCAATCTTATTTATTTTGATTTGTGCTCAAGTTATGCATAATATTTAGTTCTTATTTATCTTTTTCTTTTTTTTTCTTTTGTTTTCTGTACCTAATTCGCTTTCCTTGTTTTAATTGTTCCCCCATCCAGGGCACCTCATTTGTAGCGATAAGATGTACTTGTGCATGTCCTCTCTATGTTTGTGTTTTTATGTGTCTTTATATATATGTACAGAATAAATAAATAAATAAAATACAAAGGAAACATTATTGGTTAGCGAATTGGCTTGATGCGTTACATTGGAGAATGTTTTAAAGCTATTCAAATCTTCTCCAAACATCACATGTGTATGGAAATTTTTATTTGTTTTGTTGGATGTTGACCACATAAGGTTTGCACTGCTGTTGCCAATATGTCGTAGTGCCTGTAGAAAGCTGAAAGCATATTGCATCTAATATATAAAATTCTCTCGATTTTCTTTGTAACCAAACTGCTTCGAAACGGCTGGACCGATCGTTATGAAATTTTCAGGGCGTGATCTCTGGGTCCGGGAGCGGGTTGTTATCTATATTTCATGGACACGAAACAAACCGCTGACCGGGCAAACTTCGTTTTGCCGTTTAGTAGGGACCTACTAAACGGCAAAACGAAATTTGCCTGGTCAGCTAGTCTAATATATAAAGTTCTCTCGATTTTCTTTGTAACCAAACTCCTCCGAAACGGCTGGACCGATCGTTATGAAATTTTCAGGGCGTGATCTCTGGGTCCGGGAGCGGGTTGTTATCTATATTTTATGTCCCTAAGTGAGAAAGAAATTTATATGGCAAAACAACGTTTGCCCGGTCAGCTAGTATCAATATAAAATGCGGAAAGTTTGACATTTCTTTACAAGTCCCGGTTTGTTGACCCAAGCCGAAATCGCGGGTTTTCTATACATATACGACGTTTTTTAATATATTTGCGAAAAAAAAAAATGTTGGCTTGCCTGCTCTGTATTTGCATGCCGGCTCCGATGGCGCGTCCTGGTGCGCTTGCTCCGGTGCCGCACAGAAGGAAAACAAAAAGCACTAGTGCGGAAAAGAATAACTTTCCGCACGCAAAACACACATGGAAATGTCTACTTTTTGAGCAAATGTATTAAAAAAAGACGTGTGGCACTCGGAGACTGCCGCGGTGAAGCTATTGCATAGCTGTTTTTATCAACTTGTGCAATTATAATTATACAACCAATGCCACCTAGAGACGAGTTGCTGAACTAAAGAGACAAGCGTGATATTTTAAAAAGTCATTAAATTTTTGCTATTCATCGATAGATGGCAAAACTAAAAAGTATCACCGCTGTGCCGGTCGGAGTGTTAGGTTATTTTCGTTACGGAATTTCTGTATTCGGTCTCCACGCTCAAAGCCCGCGATGGTAGCTATGCAATAGCTTAAAATGTTGTTATGTTACGTTATACTCAGAAACTAGTAAATGGACATTATTTTCAAGGTAAATAATTAATTTTTCAGCTGTCGGAAGAGCAGTCTCAAAAGCGACGGGACACGGTCCTGCATCCCATGGACATAGACGCGTACTGGCTCCAGCGGAGGCTGTCCAGGCATTTCCCGGACGCCATGGTGTCGCAGGTAAGAGTGGAAGAACGAAAACAGTTAAGACGATCGTCTAGCTGTAAGCTTTCATACAAAAAGCGATAACTTTTTACCTACCCGTAAATGTAGTCTGATTTTCATAATTTTTAGAAATGTTGCAGACACAATGAAGTACTATGCTCGTATGTTTAACTTTTTAAGAAATATTGCTTATGTTAAAAGTTAGAGTCTAAATTTCACTTGACTTTTATTTTTTTATGGAAATAAAGTAAAATACTAAAAAAATAAAACGTACGAGCCTAAACTAAGGTGTACTTTTTTATACTATATAGGCTAGCGCTTGACTGTGATCACACCTGATGGAAAGTGATGATACAGTCTAAGGTGGAACGCGCTTGCCTAGAAGATGCCTATTCACTCTTGATTTGAAGGCGCCCGGGTTGTAAGTGGCAGGAAAGACACTGCCTGGGAGTGTATTCCAGGCCTTTGCAGTGCGTATCAGGAACGAGGAATCAAACCGCTTCGTATGCGTCTTTGGTACGTCAACTATGTATGGGTGGAAGCCTTTACCTACCCTTAGCCTTAGCCTTGCCGTTCTATGGTAGAAAGGTGACGGGGGAACCGAATTAAAAAGTACTAAATCTAATGAGACCAAAACTTAATATGTATATGCTTGGATTATGCTTGGATATCTAAGCCTGTTCTAGCTCATCCTGTTACCGGATAGAACTTAGACCCCTTCCAAAATAGTAGATTAAATTTTTTAGAATTGTCCACTTCATGTTTCCAGGCAAAATCTTCAGAAGTTCTCCGCGCGTTATCCGACGCGGTGGACGACAGGGACTTGGAGAACAGACTAGTGCTGTTGCTCGGATACGATTGCTTCGACCTCGTCAAAGTGCTCAACAAATACAGATACACAAGTAAGTAAAGTAGCCGTTTGGAGAACTTGTGAAGATGCTAAATCTTAGTTCTCCAAACGTTGAGTTTTTGTTTAAAATTTCGCTATGTTAGGAATTAACCCTGAAGCACAGAACACTCAATAGTACCCTGAAGCACAGAACACTAAATAGTACCAGAAGGTTCACTCCGCACGATTATTTAAAGAAATAGCGACTCTAGCGCTGACACAAAAAGTGCAATTCAGTTCGCAATAGCGCCTGGCCCGGCCCTCAAAATCGACACGCAACAAACGCAATGTGGTCTCTTTCTATCGCCTAACTTTATCTCTTACGACGTACTAGGGCTGTCGTAGTCAGACGGCGCGTAAAAGAGACCGTACAGAACCAGCGCGTGCAACTCGGCCCGCGAGCGGCAACCATCTGAAATATTGAGGTCCGGACCCGTACTTGTAGCCGGGACGGCCACGTGATAAGTGAGACTGGCCTGCCTGAAGGATAATAATTATGGATAATCCAAGGTGACTGACAGCTCAAACCATTAGCAAGATGAAGTGGCAGTGGGCAGGGCACCTTTGTCGTAGTGAGAGAAGCCAGTGGAGCCGAATAATCGTGGAGTGGAGACTGCGTACAAGCAAGCGTGAAGGCCCTTTAGCTCGTTGGATGGAGGATATGGTGTGACAGGTAGAGGCTGTATGAGGAAAGTTTGGGACAGGGTGTGGTAGCGCTCGCTTGGGAAGTCCTATGTCCAACAATGGACGTCCGCAGACTCAGATGATTATGATGTATATGAATAAGTTTAATTTTTGTGCATTTCCCAGTCCTATACTGCACGAAGCTCGCGTCGTCTCAGTCGGAGAGCGAGCGAGCCGCCATCAGGGAGGAGATGGCGCGGCAGCCTCACCTGCAGAAGATCCTGGCGCAGCTGGACACGGGCAAGGGCGACGACGAGGTGTGTATCACTAACTCGTACATTTCCCACTCCTATACTGCACGAAGTTCGCGTCGTCTCAGTCGGAGAGCGAGCGAGCCGCCATCAGGGAGGAGATGGCGCGGCAGCCTCACCTGCAGAAGATCCTGGCGCAGCTGGACACGGGCAAGGGCGACGACGAGGTGTGTATCACTAACTCGTACATTTCCCACTCCTATACTGCACGAAGCTCGCGTCGTCTCAGTCGGAGAGCGAGCGAGCCGCCATCAGGGAGGAGATGGCGCGGCAGCCTCACCTGCAGAAGATCCTGGCGCAGCTGGACACGGGCAAGGGCGACGACGAGGTGTGTATCACTAACTCGTACATTTCCCACTCCTATACTGCACGAAGCTCGCGTCGTCTCAGTCGGAGAGCGAGCGAGCCGCCATCAGGGAGGAGATGGCGCGGCAGCCTCACCTGCAGAAGATCCTGGCGCAGCTGGACACGGGCAAGGGCGACGACGAGGTGTGTATCACTAACTCGTACATTTCCCACTCCTATACTGCACGAAGCTCGCGTCGTCTCAGTCGGAGAGCGAGCGAGCCGCCATCAGGGAGGAGATGGCGCGGCAGCCTCACCTGCAGAAGATCCTGGCGCAGCTGGACACGGGCAAGGGCGACGACGAGGTGTGTATCACTAACTCGTACATTTCCCACTCCTATACTGCACGAAGCTCGCGTCGTCTCAGTCGGAGAGCGAGCGAGCCGCCATCAGGGAGGAGATGGCGCGGCAGCCTCACCTGCAGAAGATCCTGGCGCAGCTGGACACGGGCAAGGGCGACGACGAGGTGTGTATCACTAACTCGTACATTTCCCACTCCTATACTGCACGAAGCTCGCGTCGTCTCAGTCGGAGAGCGAGCGAGCCGCCATCAGGGAGGAGATGGCGCGGCAGCCTCACCTGCAGAAGATCCTGGCGCAGCTGGACACGGGCAAGGGCGACGACGAGGTGTGTATCACTAACTCGTACATTTCCCACTCCTATACTGCACGAAGCTCGCGTCGTCTCAGTCGGAGAGCGAGCGAGCCGCCATCAGGGAGGAGATGGCGCGGCAGCCTCACCTGCAGAAGATCCTGGCGCAGCTGGACACGGGCAAGGGCGACGACGAGGTGTGTATCACTAACTCGTACATTTCCCACTCCTATACTGCACGAAGCTCGCGTCGTCTCAGTCGGAGAATACTAACCTGTTATTTTAACAAGTATTTTATCGTGTGCACAGATGACGGAGCAGTCGGAGCAGCCCCGCAAGCGCCACAAGGCGGGGCAGGAGCCGGCCGGCTGCGGCGCGGTGGGCGGCGCGCGCAAGCTGCTGCAGCTGGAGGAGCTGGTGTTCGCGGCGGGCGCGCACTTCATGGCCAACAAGCGCTGCCAGCTGCCGCCCGGCTCCTTCAGGAAGCAGCGGAAAGGTACACTGAGTATCATGTGCACAGACGACGGAGCAGTCGGAGCAGCCCCGCAAGCGCCACAAGGCGGGGCAGGAGCCGGCCGGCGGCGGCGCGGTGGGCGGCGCGCGCAAGCTGCTGCAGCTGGAGGAGCTGGTGTTCGCGGCGGGCGCGCACTTCATGGCCAACAAGCGCTGCCAGCTGCCGCCCGGCTCCTTCAGGAAGCAGCGGAAAGGTACACTGAGTATCATGTGCACAGACGACGGAGCAGTCGGAGCAGCCCCGCAAGCGCCACAAGGCGGGGCAGGAGCCGGCCGGCTGCGGCGCGGTGGGCGGCGCGCGCAAGCTGCTGCAGCTGGAGGAGCTGGTGTTCGCGGCGGGCGCGCACTTCATGGCCAACAAGCGCTGCCAGCTGCCGCCCGGCTCCTTCAGGAAGCAGCGGAAAGGTACACTGAGTATCATGTGCACAGACGACGGAGCAGTCGGAGCAGCCCCGCAAGCGCCACAAGGCGGGGCAGGAGCCGGCCGGCGGCGGCGCGGTGGGCGGCGCGCGCAAGCTGCTGCAGCTGGAGGAGCTGGTGTTCGCGGCGGGCGCGCACTTCATGGCCAACAAGCGCTGCCAGCTGCCGCCCGGCTCCTTCAGGAAGCAGCGGAAAGGTACACTGAGTATCATGTGCACAGACGACGGAGCAGTCGGAGCAGCCCCGCAAGCGCCACAAGGCGGGGCAGGAGCCGGCCGGCGGCGGCGCGGTGGGCGGCGCGCGCAAGCTGCTGCAGCTGGAGGAGCTGGTGTTCGCGGCGGGCGCGCACTTCATGGCCAACAAGCGCTGCCAGCTGCCGCCCGGCTCCTTCAGGAAGCAGCGGAAAGGTACACTGAGTATCATGTGCACAGACGACGGAGCAGTCGGAGCAGCCCCGCAAGCGCCACAAGGCGGGGCAGGAGCCGGCCGGCGGCGGCGCGGTGGGCGGCGCGCGCAAGCTGCTGCAGCTGGAGGAGCTGGTGTTCGCGGCGGGCGCGCACTTCATGGCCAACAAGCGCTGCCAGCTGCCGCCCGGCTCCTTCAGGAAGCAGCGGAAAGGTACACTGAGATAGCCTTAAAAGCTTGTGACGTTTTGCAGGTTTTCAGGCAATAGGGACATTTCCCTCCAGGCAGGTGGTATGCTTGGGGACCGCTTGTGATCCAAGCAATCGCGAATAAAGAGTTTTGCCAAATAAAGAGAAAAAAAAATTCAAGTGATTGTAATTCCTTGTCAGATTTTAATTTTATTCTTTATTCCTCAGGCTACGAGGAAGTGCACGTGCCCGCGCTGAAGCCGAAGCCGTTCGAGGAGGACGAGACGCTGGTGCCGGTGGAGAAGCTGCCCAAGTACGTGCAGCCGGCCTTCGAGGGGTTCAAGACCCTCAACAGGATACAGGTACGGACAGACTGCTGTGTTGACGACCTCCTGTGCCCGCTCTGACGCCGAAGCCGTTCGAGGAGGACGAGACGCTGGTGCCGGTGGAGAAGCTGCCCAAGTACGTGCAGCCGGCCTTCGAGGGGTTCAAGACCCTCAACAGGATACAGGTACGGACAGACTGCTGTGTTGACGACCTCCTGTGCCCGCTCTGACGCCGAAGCCGTTCGAGGAGGACGAGACGCTGGTGCCGGTGGAGAAGCTGCCCAAGTACGTGCAGCCGGCCTTCGAGGGGTTCAAGACCCTCAACAGGATACAGGTACGGACAGACTGCTGTGTTGACGACCTCCTGTGCCCGCTCTGACGCCGAAGCCGTTCGAGGAGGACGAGACGCTGGTGCCGGTGGAGAAGCTGCCCAAGTACGTGCAGCCGGCCTTCGAGGGGTTCAAGACCCTCAACAGGATACAGGTACGGACAGACTTGTGTGTTGACGACCTCCTGACGCAGGGCGGGAGGCGCACGTGCCGCGCTGAAGCCGAAGCCGTTCGAGGAGGACGAGACGCTGGTGCCGGTGGAGAAGCTGCCCAAGTACGTGCAGCCGGCCTTCGAGGGGTTCAAGACCCTCAACAGGATACAGGTACGGACAGACTTGTGTGTTGACGACCTCCTGACGCAGGGCGGGAGGCGCACGTGCCGCGCTGAAGCCGAAGCTGTTCGAGGAGGACGAGACGCTGGTGCCGGTGGAGAAGCTGCCCAAGTACGTGCAGCCGGCCTTCGAGGGGTTCAAGACCCTCAACAGGATACAGGTACGGACAGACTTCTGTGTCGACGACTTCCTGACGCAGGGCGGGAGGCACGTGCCCGCTCTTTTTTCCCGAGATAAATGCCTGCGTGAGCTCCTTAAAAGTTATTTTTCTCTCTCCTTGAAATATTTCCATATCGCTATGTAGCGATAAGGCCGCCAAATTGTACTCCTATGTTTGTGTTTTAATTATTTCTTTCTTCATATTTTTATTCTGTTGTGTGCAATAAAGTTTTATCTATGTCAGCAACACTGGCTTGATTAATATCAATATTCAACTTTGTATATCGTAATTAATAGGAATAAGATTAAAGTAATAACATAATTAGAATTAGTTGTCGTTAAATAAGTACTTGATTTGACATCCGGCCAGAGCGGAGCGGCTCGCACGACCAATGAGAAACTTTTGCGGGAAAAGG
The DNA here is from genome assembly GCA_036785405.1 of Coenonympha arcania. NCBI lineage: Eukaryota > Metazoa > Arthropoda > Insecta > Lepidoptera > Nymphalidae > Coenonympha > Coenonympha arcania. Next base: position 11,531,637 of record CM072076.1, read on the forward strand.
GGTATTTTGAAGAGTGGGGATATTTTCGTGAGTCGAGTCGGTCCGCTCCGGCCAAGTCAGTAACGTTTTGACCATAGAGTATATTGAATATAGGGGTATAGAGTCATCAGTCTCTTTTTTTGCTAGCGACGTCTGGTGCGGAGTGTCCGAACTACACGGTTTTACATACAGTTTCACACACACACACACACAGTTACACCCACTGATGCATACAGATCAATAGGTACCTACCTAATATTATAGTAGTAATAAATTTAGGAGTCTACTTCTAATTACGGTCAATGAAACAAATGAGATCGTTGAAATCATTTATTTTCTTTCTTGTTAAAATACATCACTTCAACATCACAACACAAAACTTTTTGTTTCTTCATGACACAAAATCGTAGTCCATAAAACGAAGCCGGGATCATAAAACAGGGTCGTCAGAGTCCAAGCAAATCAGTATCAACACATTATAAGAATCAAAGTTGTCCGGGAAAATAAAAAAAACCCATTATGCACTTCAAATTCATAGAATTGATAATTCCAAAGAAATTCAGAAAAAAACGTGGATTACAGTATAGACAACTAACACCAAATGTCATTTACATCCAGGGTTGCCAGATATCAGCTAACTGAATTCGCCTAATTTTGCCCACCAAGTAGCCTAAATCGCATAATATTTTATTTGCACTAGTATATTTCGCCTAACATTTTGCGGAGCTCGTTTATGCATCTACATGTTTTTAATAAAAACACTGCTCAACAATTCTTATTTACTTCATGTTGGTTCCCGATAGCTAGAAATCTGGGAAACTGCATAAATTATCTTTCGGGCACCAATATGAGGTGAGTGGAAATTTTCGAGCGAACTTTCTATTAAAAACATGCAGATGTGTACCTAAATATTATGCCCGCCAAATTCATTGCCGTAAACGTACAATGTGTACTTGGTGTAATATTAGCAAAAAACTAAAAAAAAAAATTAAAAATGACTTTGATATAAAGCGGACTAAAAACTAAAAAACTAGTTTTTTTTTACTTGAACAGATAAATTCATATGTCAGTCGAGGGGACCTCTTATAATATAAGGAGTTCCCACTCATTCACTCCTTTTTTTAGGCAGTCGTGTAAAAACATTGAAATACGCGGGCTAATTTGGCTGAATCACCATAATGTATTATTTTTGCTATTTTGTCTAACGCATATATGTATCTCTATCTCACTCCTAGAAACAGTGGATGCAATATGTAGAACAAAGCAAGCAGTGTGGAAAGAAAGTACCTGAGTAAAAATCATTCGATATCAAGAAATAATAAAATAATTTTTGGGTGATACTTTATTCACCCTAAATGAGCCTAAATGGTTACTGGTAGTCTGGAAGCCGATTGGTTGTTGTTTGACCCCCAAAGTAGCCTAAATGGCGATAATTCACCTAATCTGGCAACCCACAATGACGTCAATGTAATGACGTAAATTTACAATTTTTTTTAACAGCGCCATCTCGGGGGAACTTCCCTAACCATATTTCCATTCACGTTTTCTATGGGAGCATAAATACACTAAGTGCTAAGACCCTGGTTTTGACACTGTAATCGATAAGGCGAAGTGAAGTAGTTAGTGAAGTGTGTTTTGTGAAGAAGTGTAGTGCAAGTATATGTGTATTATCTATGGTATAGTGAGAGGTAAGGTGGAGATCGAATGATCGAATATAATAAATACTAAGAGTAAGTTATCTTTTATTCCACTATTCACTACTATAAATAATAATAAAATTAATCAAGTGCTTCTCATGAGGTCATAAAAGTGTAGGTTTGTTGGAGCAATATGGGATGGCTCCAACATCTATATATTTCTCCCCTTTCTGGGGCAGATGCTACTATCACACTGCTGAAATTTGGGCTCAAGATCTGGGGACACGGTAGTGTCCCCGCCAGACGAGTCAAGCGAAGCGCGAGGGCACTACCTATCTTTTCTCGAAGTGTTTCGCCGTATTTTTAAACCCTTATAACTTAGGCCAGAATTATTCCAGATAATCAAAATTCTCGGGAAATGATGTCGCCGGTGAACTTATTAAACGTATAAAGTTTCAATATCACAGGTCTTATACTTTAGACTTTATTGATGTCTGAAAACCCCAGTTTTCGTCACTGACTGACTGACTGACTCACTGATGATCATCAAAATTCCTAGGTACTTCCTGAAGTCCTAGAAAGCTGAAATTTGGTATGTAAGCTAGAATTAGTACACAACCAACAAAAAAATTCCAAAAGTTGGAAATTTAACCCCCCAACCCCTTAAAATAGGGGATGGAAGTTTGTATGAAACTACGGCAAATATTGATGCTAGAGGTCTCAAAATTGATATAGGGACTCTTCGCAATAAACAATTAAATACGTGTTTCAGGATTTTTAGTAAATCACCCCACATCCATCAAATTAGGGGGTTGGAAGTTCGTATGGGGTTTCCCATACGTATATAGGTCCAAACTTAATTTCATGTTAGATATCTGCAAGTATACATCTGGAAAAACACGTAATTTTTTTTGGTAATTATAAGCGCGATTCCAGTGCCCAAGTGGCCAAGCGCCCAAGTGCCCAGTGCCCCGTGCCCAGTAATATCGCATGTTTCAAGCCCAAGGTCCATGCATGTTATGTTTAACAATTGTTTTAAAAAACTTACAAAAAGGAATGAAATCCCAACAAAAACATTTTCATGTAAAATGTTGCCAGACGAGCATATGGCTCACACTGTCAAAAAGTTATCAGATCTCATGTAGGGCAAGACTTCTGACTTTATACACCCTTAAATACAATTATCCCACCAAAACCATTTTCCTGATTTCAAATTTTGATTTAACAGAACTTACAGAGTACTGAAAAGTGAATAAATTTTTGATTTTACGCCCAATGTAACGGTAGCCAAACGGTCAAGACATTATTGTAACTAAAGTGTAGAGTTTGTGAAGTTAGAGCTTGTATTTAAGGGTGTATAAAGTCAGAAGTCTTGCCCTACATGAGATCTGATAACTTTTTGACAGTGTGAGCCATATGCTCGTCTGGCAACATTTTACATGAAAATGTTTTTGTTGGGATACATTATACGCTGTATTAAAAACAATAGTACATTTCAGTATAAGTGCGGAAAGTTTGTCATTTCTTTACGAGTCTTGGGTTGTTGACCCAAGCCGAAGGCGAGGGTCAACTATAAAGACGAGTAAAAATGACAATTCCGCACGTGCATTGAACGACGTTTTTTAATACATTTGCGAAAAAAAAAATATTGGTTGTACGGTGTTTGCCTGCTCCGTGTTTGCATGCCGTGTTCGTGTTCATGCGCTCCTGGTACTCCCGCTCCGGTGCCGCGTAGGAGGAAAACACAAAAGCACTAGTGCGGAAAAGAATAACTTTGCGCACGCTAAACACACATGGAAATGTCAACTTTTTGAGCAAATGTATTAAAAAAGCCATTTTTTACACCGGGAAAATGCAACATTCCTGGGATTTGAAACAAACGTGGAACAAGTAACGGGGGAACTGGGGTCAGCTAGTATGCCTAAACCTCCATGCAGAAGGAAAACAAAAAGTACTAGTGCGGAAAAGAAGAACATTGCGCACGCTAAACATACATGGAAAAGTAGGCTTTTTTTAATACATGTATTAAAAAAAAAAGACGTGTGGCACTCGGCGACTGCCGCGGTAAAGCTATTGCATAGATGTTTTGACGTGACAACGTCTTATAATTCGATAGAGCCGGCTGCACGCACAAAAAAAAATTGGTTGCTTGTAAATTCGGTTTACTGACGATAGTTGAACGTGACAACGTCTTCATTGTCGCTCGTTCCGCGCTCGCGAGGTAACGCCGGTAACGCCGCATGAACGAGGTAACGACGGATGAGTCATGTTTTTTCGTGCGTGCAACCGGCTCTATCGATTTATAAGACGTTGTCACGTCAAAAAATTGGTTGTCTGTAAAGTCGGTTTACTGACGATAGTTGAACGTGACAACGTCTTCTTTGTCGCTCGTTCCGCGCTCGCGAGTTAACGCCGCATGAGCGAGGTAACGCCGGATGAGTCATGTTTTTTCGTGCGTGCAACCGGCTCTATCGAATCATAAGACGTTGTCACGTCAAAAAACATGACTCATGCGGCGTTACATCGCTCGCGTTACCTCGCTCTGAGGCGTTCCATGTAAGGCTTGAAGTGCAAGCGACAGTTGTCACGTTCAACTATCGTCAGTAAACCGACTTTACAGACAACCAATTTTTTTTATCACAATGCCACCTAGAGACGAGTTGCTGAACTAAAGAGACAAGCGTGATATTTCAAAAAGTCGTTAAAAGTTCTGCTATTCTTCGACATATCTAAATAGTATCACCGTCACCGTCGTATTAAGTGCCGGTCGGAGTGGGGTGTGTATGTGTTAGGTTATTTTCGTTACGGAATTTCTGGATTCGGTCTCCACGCTCAAGGCCCGCGATAGAAGCTATATGCAATAGCTTTATATTGTTTTACTACTTTCAGAGTCGAATATCGAAAGCCGCGTTGGAAACGGACGAGAACCTGTTAGTGTGCGCGCCCACCGGCGCGGGCAAGACTAACGTGGCGCTGCTGTGCATCCTGCGCGAGGTGGGCAAGCACGTGAACGACGACGGCACGGTCAACGTGCACGACTTCAAGATGATATACGTCGCGCCCATGCGCTCGCTCGTGCAGGAGATGGTGAGTGATAGCGAGCCTTGCGCCTTCTGGTTTCTACCGCAAGAACTTTACTAGCAAAACCGGCGAACTCCGTTTCGCCACCAGATGGCTTCGTTTTATGTAACATTTCGTTTGATGATTAAAAGAAAAGATTTTCCCGCTTTTCTGTTGAAATTTTTCCTGAATTTTCTTTGCTATACACCTCACGGAGCCCGAGACCTTTCCAACGAATGCAAAACCGAGGAAATCGGTTCATGCAATCTGGAGTTATAGCGTCAGGAAGGAAAACCCGACATTTTTATATAGTAGATTGTTCTGTAATATGCAAGTATATATTTTTATTCATTGTACTGTCAACTTCAATTATCTCTAACGCATGTTGTGGTTGCATCAAGTAGGTTGCAGTTTCGATACTTAAATTATCCATAAGTCCTTAATACTATAAGATTGTAACCAGTTTTGTGACCCAAATTAAAAAAAAAAGTTTCCTCACAATCGAAGTGAAAAGCAGTGCGTTACTCAGTCATTAAAATCCATTTGGTACATATAGCATAATCTACTATTGCCTACATGTTTATATCTTGTGTGCAGGTGGGCAACTTCAGCAAGCGTCTAGCGGCGTACAACATGAAGGTGTCGGAGCTGACGGGCGATCACCAGCTGACGAGGGAACAGATCGACGCCACGCAGCTCATCGTGTGCACGCCGGAGAAGTGGGACATCGTCACGAGAAAGGGTCAGTTGGAACGTGTAGCGGCGTACGACATGAAGGTGTCGGAGCTGACGGGCGACCACCAGCTGACGAGGGAACAGATCGACGCCACGCAGCTCATCGTGTGCACGCCGGAGAAGTGGGACATCGTCACGAGAAAGGGTCAGTTGGAACGTGTAGCGGCGTACGACATGAAGGTGTCGGAGCTGACGGGCGACCACCAGCTGACGAGGGGACAGATCGACGCCACGCAGCTCATCGTGTGCACGCCGGAGAAGTGGGACATCGTCACGAGAAAGGGTCAGTTGGAACGTGTAGCGGCGTACGACATGAAGGTGTCGGAGCTGACGGGCGACCACCAGCTGACGAGGGAACAGATCGACGCCACGCAGCTCATCGTGTGCACGCCGGAGAAGTGGGACATCGTCACGAGAAAGGGTCAGTTGGAACGTGTAGCGGCGTACGACATGAAGGTGTCGGAGCTGACGGGCGACCACCAGCTGACGAGGGAACAGATCGACGCCACGCAGCTCATCGTGTGCACGCCGGAGAAGTGGGACATCGTCACGAGAAAGGGTCAGTTGGAACGTGTAGCGGCGTACGACATGAAGGTGTCGGAGCTGACGGGCGACCACCAGCTGACGAGGGAACAGATCGACGCCACGCAGCTCATCGTGTGCACGCCGGAGAAGTGGGACATCGTCACGAGAAAGGGTCAGTTGGAACGTGTAGCGGTGTACGACATGAAGGTGTCGGAGCTGACGGGCGACCACCAGCTGACGAGGGAACAGATCGACGCCACGCAGCTCATCGTGTGCACGCCGGAGAAGTGGGACATCGTCACGAGAAAGGGTCAGTTGGAACGTGTAGCGGCGTACGACATGAAGGTGTCGGAGCTGACGGGCGACCACCAGCTGACGAGGGAACAGATCGACGCCACGCAGCTCATCGTGTGCACGCCGGAGAAGTGGGACATCGTCACGAGAAAGGGTCAGTTGGAACGTGTAGCGGCGTACGACATGAAGGTGTCGGAGCTGACGGGCGACCACCAGCTGACGAGGGAACAGATCGACGCCACGCAGCTCATCGTGTGCACGCCGGAGAAGTGGGACATCGTCACGAGAAAGGGTCAGTTGGAACGTGTAGCGGCGTACGACATGAAGGTGTCGGAGCTGACGGGCGACCACCAGCTGACGAGGGGACAGATCGACGCCACGCAGCTCATCGTGTGCACGCCGGAGAAGTGGGACATCGTCACGAGAAAGGGTCAGTTGGAACGTGTAGCGGCGTACGACATGAAGGTGTCGGAGCTGACGGGCGACCACCAGCTAACGAGGGAACAGATCGACGCCACGCAGCTCATCGTGTGCACGCCGGAGAAGTGGGACATCGTCACGAGAAAGGGTCAGTTGGAACGTGTAGCGGCGTACGACATGAAGGTGTCGGAGCTGACGGGCGACCACCAGCTGACGAGGGAACAGATCGACGCCACGCAGCTCATCGTGTGCACGCCGGAGAAGTGGGACATCGTCACGAGAAAGGGTCAGTTGGAACGTGTAGCGGCGTACGACATGAAGGTGTCGGAGCTGACGGGCGACCACCAGCTGACGAGGGAACAGATCGACGCCACGCAGCTCATCGTGTGCACGCCGGAGAACTGGGACATCGTCACGAGAAAGGGTCAGTTGGAACGTGTAGCGGCGTACGACATGAAGGTGTCGGAGCTGACGGGCGACCACCAGCTGACGAGGGAACAGATCGACGCCACGCAGCTCATCGTGTGCACGCCGGAGAAGTGGGACATCGTCACGAGAAAGGGTCAGTTGGAACGTGTAGCGGCGTACGACATGAAGGTGTCGAAGCTGACGGGCGACCACCAGCTGACGAGGGAACAGATCGACGCCACGCAGCTCATCGTGTGCACGCCGGAGAAGTGGGACATCGTCACGAGAAAGGGTCAGTTGGAACGTGTAGCGGCGTACGACATGAAGGTGTCGGAGCTGACGGGCGACCACCAGCTGACGAGGGAACAGATCGACGCCACGCAGCTCATCGTGTGCACGCCGGAGAAGTGGGACATCGTCACGAGAAAGGGTCAGTTGGAACGTGTAGCGGCGTACGACATGAAGGTGTCGGAGCTGACGGGCGACCACCAGCTGACGAGGGAACAGATCGACGCCACGCAGCTCATCGTGTGCACGCCGGAGAAGTGGGACATCGTCACGAGAAAGGGTCAGTTGGAACGTGTAGCGGCGTACGACATGAAGGTGTCGGAGCTGACGGGCGACCACCAGCTGACGAGGGAACAGATCGACGCCACGCAGCTCATCGTGTGCACGCCGGAGAAGTGGGACATCGTCACGAGAAAGGGTCAGTTGGAACGTGTAGCGGCGTACGACATGAAGGTGTCGGAGCTGACGGGCGACCACCAGCTGACGAGGGAACAGATCGACGCCACGCAGCTCATCGTGTGCACGCCGGAGAAGTGGGACATCGTCACGAGAAAGGGTCAGTTGGAACGTGTAGCGGCGTACGACATGAAGGTGTCGGAGCTGACGGGCGACCACCAGCTGACGAGGGAACAGATCGACGCCACGCAGCTCATCGTGTGCACGCCGGAGAAGTGGGATATCGTCACGAGAAAGGGTCAGTTGGAACGTGTAGCGGCGTACGACATGAAGGTGTCGGAGCTGACGGGCGACCACCAGCTGACGAGGGAACAGATCGACGCCACGCAGCTCATCGTGTGCACGCCGGAGAAGTGGGACATCGTCACGAGAAAGGGTCAGTTGGAACGTGTAGCGGCGTACGACATGAAGGTGTCGGAGCTGACGGGCGACCACCAGCTGACGAGGGAACAGATCGACGCCACGCAGCTCATCGTGTGCACGCCGGAGAAGTGGGACATCGTCACGAGAAAGGGTCAGTTGGAACGTGTAGCGGCGTACGACATGAAGGTGTCGGAGCTGACGGGCGACCACCAGCTGACGAGGGAACAGATCGACGCCACGCAGCTCATCGTGTGCACGCCGGAGAAGTGGGACATCGTCACGAGAAAGGGTCAGTTGGAACGTGTAGCGGCGTACGACATGAAGGTGTCGGAGCTGACGGGCGACCACCAGCTGACGAGGGAACAGATCGACGCCACGCAGCTCATCGTGTGCACGCCGGAGAAGTGGGACATCGTCACGAGAAAGGGTCAGTTGGAACGTGTAGCGGCGTACGACATGAAGGTGTCGGAGCTGACGGGCGACCACCAGCTGACGAGGGGACAGATCGACGCCACGCAGCTCATCGTGTGCACGCCGGAGAAGTGGGACATCGTCACGAGAAAGGGTCAGTTGGAACGTGTAGCGGCGTACGACATGAAGGTGTCGGAGCTGACGGGCGACCACCAGCTGACGAGGGACCAGATCGACGCCACGCAGCTCATCGTGTGCACGCCGGAGAAGTGGGACATCGTCACGAGAAAGGGTCAGTTGGAACGTGTAGCGGCGTACGACATGAAGGTGTCGGAGCTGACGGGCGACCACCAGCTGACGAGGGAACAGATCGACGCCACGCAGCTCATCGTGTGCACGCCGGAGAAGTGGGACATCGTCACGAGAAAGGGTCAGTTGGAACGTGTAGCGGCGTACGACATGAAGGTGTCGGAGCTGACGGGCGACCACCAGCTGACGAGGGAACAGATCGACGCCACGCAGCTCATCGTGTGCACGCCGGAGAAGTGGGACATCGTCACGAGAAAGGGTCAGTTGGAACGTGTAGCGGCGTACGACATGAAGGTGTCGGAGCTGACGGGCGACCACCAGCTGACGAGGGAACAGATCGACGCCACGCAGCTCATCGTGTGCACGCCGGAGAAGTGGGACATCGTCACGAGAAAGGGTCAGTTGGAACGTGTAGCGGCGTACGACATGAAGGTGTCGGAGCTGACGGGCGACCACCAGCTGACGAGGGAACAGATCGACGCCACGCAGCTCATCGTGTGCACGCCGGAGAAGTGGGACATCGTCACGAGAAAGGGTCAGTTGGAACGTGTAGCGGCGTACGACGTGAAGGTGTCGGAGCTGACGGGCGACCACCAGCTGACGAGGGAACAGATCGACGCCACGCAGCTCATCGTGTGCACGCCGGAGAAGTGGGACATCGTCACGAGAAAGGGTCAGTTGGAACGTGTAGCGGCGTACGACATGAAGGTGTCGGAGCTGACGGGCGACCACCAGCTGACGAGGGAACAGATCGACGCCACGCAGCTCATCGTGTGCACGCCGGAGAAGTGGGACATCGTCACGAGAAAGGGTCAGTTGGAACGTGTAGCGGCGTACGACATGAAGGTGTCGGAGCTGACGGGCGACCACCAGCTGACGAGGGAACAGATCGACGCCACGCAGCTCATCGTGTGCACGCCGGAGAAGTGGGACATCGTCACGAGAAAGGGTCAGTTGGAACGTGTAGCGGCGTACGACGTGAAGGTGTCGGAGCTGACGGGCGACCACATAAACTATATTTTTTTTGGATAAGATCGTTTTACCACATGGCAGTCGTGTTTCTTTTTAATTTTTTAAGTGTTTACTTGTTCAACTAACTTGTATAATTTGTTCATGAACTGTTCATCACAATTCGCAGGCGGTGAGAGGTCGTTCACCAACCTGGTGCGTCTGATCATCATCGACGAAATACATCTCCTGCACGACGAGCGGGGACCGGTGCTAGAAGCTCTGGTGGCGCGGACGCTGCGCACCGTCGAACACACTCAGGAAGCGGTAAAGTGCTTCATCATCAGACATCTTCATCACCTTAGCAGATCGTAAGCTTGTACAAGCTTCCTGGTGCGTCTGATCATCACCGATGAAATACATCTCCTGCACGACGAGCGGGGACCGGTGCTAGAAGCTCTGGTGGCGCGGACGCTGCGCACCGTCGAACACACTCAGGAAGCGGTAAAGTGCTTCATCATCAGACATCTTCATCACCTTAGCAGATCGTAAGCTTGTACAAGCTTCCTGGTGCGTCTGATCATCACCGATGAAATACATCTCCTGCACGACGAGCGGGGACCGGTGCTAGAAGCTCTGGTGGCGCGGACGCTGCGCACCGTCGAACACACTCAGGAAGCGGTAAAGTGCTTCATCATCAGACATCTTCATCACCTTAGCAGATCGTAAGCTTGTACAAGCTTCCTGGTGCGTCTGATCATCACCGATGAAATACATCTCCTGCACGACGAGCGGGGACCGGTGCTAGAAGCTCTGGTGGCGCGGACGCTGCGCACCGTCGAACACACTCAGGAAGCGGTAAAGTGCTTCATCATCAGACATCTTCATCACCTTAGCAGATCGTAAGCTTGTACAAGCTTCCTGGTGCGTCTGATCATCACCGATGAAATACATCTCCTGCACGACGAGCGGGGACCGGTGCTAGAAGCTCTGGTGGCGCGGACGCTGCGCACCGTCGAACACACTCAGGAAGCGGTAAAGTGCTTCATCATCAGACATCTTCATCACCTTAGCAGATCGTAAGCTTGTACAAGCTTCCTGGTGCGTCTGATCATCACCGATGAAATACATCTCCTGCACGACGAGCGGGGACCGGTGCTACAAGCTCTGGTGGCGCGGACGCTGCGCACCGTCAAACACACTCAGGAAGCGGTAAAGTGCTTCATCATCAGACATCTTCATCACCTCATCAACTCATCATCTTTTACAAGCTTTGACTTACCCTCCCACTTTACACACATACAGCGGCCCGCATTCATCTGATAACGGACGAGCGAGGGGCGCGGAAGTGGGGGGAAGACATCGGCAAAGCTTCTGCGAACGGACAGTATGTTACTGCCGTCCTGCAGGGCTAGGATACGCGCGTAGAGCTATGGCTCTCTGATTTTGTCGAAAGAGAGAAGCTCTTTCTGATCCATTTTAATCCATCCGATAGTAGTGTAGGTAGTTATTTTATGTTATTGGTACTGAATATCAGGGGCTATGGGATAAAATGCACTGTGTGTAATGTCCTGCAGCTCTCCATATGATCCATTTTAGAGTTTTCACTAAATTAAAAAAAAATACGTTTCTCTCACAAAAGTTGTTAAATGGTAGCCAAGCTGCGATTTTGACTGGCGCTAACGATTGTTGTCGATGCATAGATTTATAAATAGGTTAATTATATCGCATACATTTGCGATCGATGGTTTCTTTCTACCCCCAGTTATAGAATAAGCGATTGTCATGGTTTTTGCACCAATCTACACTAAGGCTGTATGGCTAGACCTGCTGATATATGTAATATTTATTTATTTGCTACAGGTGAGGCTGGTAGGTCTGTCGGCCACGCTGCCCAACTACACGGACGTGGCGGCGTTCCTGAGGGTCAAACCGGAGAAGGGGCTCTTCTACTTCGACAATTCCTTCCGGTAAGCTTCGTTGATACCTCCCGGACCTTCCCGGACTGGTCGATGCAACTTGGAGCACGCTGCCCAACTACACGGACGTGGCGGCGTTCCTGAGGGTCAAACCGGAGAAGGGGCTCTTCTACTTCGACAATTCCTTCCGGTAAGCTTCGTTGATACCTCCCGGACCTTCCCGGACTGGTCGATGCAACTTGGAGCACGCTGCCCAACTACACGGACGTGGCGGCGTTCCTGAGGGTCAAACCGGAGAAGGGGCTCTTCTACTTCGACAATTCCTTCCGGTAAGCTTCGTTGATACCTCCCGGACCTTCCCGGACTGGTCGATGCAACTTGGAGCACGCTGCCCAACTACACGGACGTGGCGGCGTTCCTGAGGGTCAAACCGGAGAAGGGGCTCTTCTACTTCGACAATTCCTTCCGGTAAGCTTCGTTGATACCTCCCGGACCTTCCCGGACTGGTCGATGCAACTTGGAGCACGCTGCCCAACTACACGGACGTGGCGGCGTTCCTGAGGGTCAAACCGGAGAAGGGGCTCTTCTACTTCGACAATTCCTTCCGGTAAGCTTCGTTGATACCTCCCGGACCTTCCCGGACTGGTCGATGCAACTTGGAGCACGCTGCCCAACTACACGGACGTGGCGGCGTTCCTGAGGGTCAAACCGGAGAAGGGGCTCTTCTACTTCGACAATTCCTTCCGGTAAGCTTCGTTGATACCTCCCGGACCTTCCCGGACTGGTCGATGCAACTTGGAGCACGCTGCCCAACTACACGGACGTGGCGGCGTTCCTGAGGGTCAAACCGGAGAAGGGGCTCTTCTACTTCGACAATTCCTTCCGGTAAGCTTCGTTGATACCTCCCGGACCTTCCCGGACTGGTCGATGCAACTTGGAGCACGCTGCCCAACTACACGGACGTGGCGGCGTTCCTGAGGGTCAAACCGGAGAAGGGGCTCTTCTACTTCGACAATTCCTTCCGGTAAGCTTCGTTGATACCTCCCGGACCTTCCCGGACTGGTCGATGCAACTTGGAGCACGCTGCCCAACTACACGGACGTGGCGGCGTTCCTGAGGGTCAAACCGGAGAAGGGGCTCTTCTACTTCGACAATTCCTTCCGGTAAGCTTCGTTGATACCTCCCGGACGTTCCCGGACTGGTCGATGCAACTTGGAGCACGCTGCCCAACTACACGGACGTGGCGGCGTTCCTGAGGGTCAAACCGGAGAAGGGGCTCTTCTACTTCGACAATTCCTTCCGGTAAGCTTCGTTGATACCTCCCGGACGTTCCCGGACTGGTCGATGCAACTTGGAGCACGCTGCCCAACTACACGGACGTGGCGGCGTTCCTGCGCGTCAAACCGGAGAAGGGGCTCTTCTACTTCGACAACTCATTCCGGTAAGCTTCGTTGATACCTCCCGGACGTTCCCGGACTGGTCGATGCAACTTGGAGCACGCTGCCCAACTACACGGACGTGGCGGCGTTCCTGCGCGTCAAACCGGAGAAGGGGCTCTTCTACTTCGACAACTCCTTCCGGTAAGCTTCGTTGATACCTCCCGGACGTTCCCGGACTGGTCGATGCAACTTGGAGCACGCTGCCCAACTACACGGACGTGGCGGCGTTCCTGCGCGTCAAACCGGAGAAGGGGCTCTTCTACTTCGACAACTCCTTCCGGTAAGCTTCGTTGATACCTCCCGGACGTTCCCGGACTGGTCGATGCAACTTGGAGCACGCTGCCCAACTACACGGACGTGGCGGCGTTCCTGCGCGTCAAACCGGAGAAGGGGCTCTTCTACTTCGACAACTCATTCCGGTAAGCTTCGTTGATACCTCCCGGACGTTCCCGGACTGGTCGATGCAACTTGGAGCACGCTGCCCAACTACACGGACGTGGCGGCGTTCCTGCGCGTCAAACCGGAGAAGGGGCTCTTCTACTTCGACAACTCCTTCCGGTAAGCTTCGTTGATACCTCCCGGACGTTCCCGGACTGGTCGATGCAACTTGGAGCACGCTGCCCAACTACACGGACGTGGCGGCGTTCCTGCGCGTCAAACCGGAGAAGGGGCTCTTCTACTTCGACAACTCCTTCCGGTAAGCTTCGTTGATACCTCCCGGACGTTCCCGGACTGGTCGATGCAACTTGGAGCACGCTGCCCAACTACACGGACGTGGCGGCGTTCCTGCGCGTCAAACCGGAGAAGGGGCTCTTCTACTTCGACAACTCATTCCGGTAAGCTTCGTTGATACCTCCCGGACGTTCCCGGACTGGTCGATGCAACTTGGAGCACGCTGCCCAACTACACGGACTTGGCGGCGTTCCTGCGCGTCAAACCGGAGAAGGGGCTCTTCTACTTCGACAACTCCTTCCGGTAAGCTTCGTTTATACCTCCCGGACGTTCCCAGACTGGTTGATGCAACTTGGGACCGGTGGGTCTGTCCGCCACGCTGCCCAACTACACGGACGTGGCGGCGTTCCTGAGGGTCAAACCGGAGAAGGGGCTCTTCTACTTCGACAACTCCTTCCGGTAAGCTTCGTTTATACCTCCCGGACGTTCCCAGACTGGTTGATGCAACTTGGGACCGGTGGGTCTGTCCGCCACGCTGCCCAACTACACGGACGTGGCGGCGTTCCTGAGGGTCAAACCGGAGAAGGGGCTCTTCTACTTTGACAACTCCTTTCGGTGAGCTTCGTTGACTCCTCCCGGACCTTCCCAGACTGCAGGCTTGTCCCACACTATCTAGTCTTCGAGATGCTGACAGGCACTCGAACTGTTAAATCTCGTAGATGCTGACGGGGTTGGAAGCACTAATGAATCCCCTTAAATCCCACTTCTGATGTTACGGGGATTTAAAGAAAATAGTACCTTCATATCTAAATTATCCCACTTCTGATATTACTGGGCATCTTGGGCTTCATATCTAAATCCCACTTCTGATATTACTGGGCGTCTTGGTCTTCATATCTAAATCCCATTTCTGATATTTCTGGGCATCTTGGTCGTCTTATCTAAATCCCACTTCTGATATTATTGGGCATCTTGGTCGTCATATCTAAATCCCACATCTGATGTTAGGGGTATTCAAAGAAAATAATACCGTATCCTGATATTCATATCTAAATCCCACTTCTGACGTTGGGGGTATTCAAAGAAAATAATACCGCATCATCTTTTTCTCCATCAGGCCGGTGGCGCTAGAGCAGCAGTACATAGGGGTGACGGAGAAGAAGGCTCTCAAGCGGTTCCAGGTCATGAACGACATCGTCTACGAGAAGGCCATGGAGCACGCCGGCAGGAACCAGGTAACATCGCTAGTCTCTGGCGTGACTGACTGATTGACAATCGTAATGTTAAGAGCGTTCATGCGAAACTGCGTGCCTCGCGTTTCGTACCATACTAAATTGGTATTCGTTGGCGCTGACGCAATTTTGCGCCGATAATGGTATTACAAAAAAAATTATAGTAAAATAAATATACAACTTATTAAAATAGTAAATAACCAGTGACATTGAATATTAATTGAATTAAATTACTATAATTCAGAAATAACAAAATATCTTGGATTTTATCCTCAAATAATACGTTTAATATATCGAAAAATGCTAAAAATGACACTTTTCGGTTTATGGTTTTTGAATGAAAATGTAGGAAAATCGTGTTTTTTTTAGACACTTTTTAGTAAATGTTATTAATTTTCTAAATATAAAGCATAAAATTACAACGCATGAACGCTCTTAAGGTGGTTCAATACGACCCGTCACGAAAATTCTAATTGTATTATTAAGCTATTGCATAGCTTTTATCACGGGCCTTGAGCGTGGAGACCGAATCCAGAAATTCCGTAACGCAAAAACTTAACACTTATATCAACTTATGCAATAATTATTGCCATCTATCGATTAATAGTAGAACTTATAATGACTTTTTGAAATATCACGCTTGTCTCTTTAGTTCCGCAACTCGTCTCTAGGTGGCATTGGTTGTATAATTATAATTATACAACGAATGCCACCTAGCTATGCAATAAAACAGCTATGCAATAGCTTTACCGCGGCAGTCTCCGAGTGCCACACGTCTTTTTTAACAAATTCCCAGATTTGGAGCTATCGGTACAAATATGAAGTAAATGACTATTTTTGACCAAACTTTTTATAATCCAATGCACTTTATCGAAATCGATCAAGTACTAATACAAACTTGATCGTGATTATCGAGTATCGAGTAGAATGGCTCATCACTAGTATCGTCGCGATGACATATGCCAATACGGACTTAATAATACTTCAATGCTCTGTCCACAGATCTTAGTGTTCGTGCATTCGCGCAAAGAGACCGGCAAGACAGCGCGCGCCATTCGAGACATGTGCCTCGAGAAAGACACGCTGGGGCAGTTCCTGAGGTGAGCAACTTTTGGAATAAAATATTTTTTTTTTTCGAGGAGGAAATCTCCAAAGAGATATCCAATTGGATTATGTGGGATTTTTACCCACTACTACTCCAACTTTATTCCACGTTTGTTATTCTGTAGTGTAGTTGACGCTTGCTTGGATTCGAGTGGGACTGTCGGAAAATGTACCTCGTTTAAAACTATGTCAATCAGAAATTGATAAAAATTAGGTCAAAATCACATCCACCACAATCTCGTAATTCAAATTACATGAATAGAAGCTCAAAATCATAATTAAAACTTGTGGTTTGAATAGTAGAATACATCAGCGGCCATCTTGGGTATATACACTATACCCAAGATGGCCGCCAGTCGTCACCACAAAATGGCGTATTGTGGTAGTCTTTGACTGGAAGAATACATCAGCGGCCATCTTGGGTATATACACTATACCCAAGATGGCCGCCAGTCGTCACCACAAAATGGCGTATTGTGGTAGTCTTTGACTAGAAGAATGCATCAGCGGCCATCTTGGGTATATACACTATACCCAAGATGGCCGCCAGTCGTCACCACAAAATGGCGTATTGTGGTAGTCAGGGGTTATTTTTAATTAATTCTCCTCCGCAGGGAAGGGTCTGCGAGCGTGGAGGTGCTGCGCACGGAGGCGGAGCAGGTGAAGAACCCGGAGCTGCGCGAGCTGCTGCCGTACGGGTTCGCCATCCACCACGCCGGCATGAGCCGCGTGGACAGGACGCTGGTCGAGGACCTGTTCGCGGACAGGCACATACAGGTGTGTGGGCGAGGTGCTGCGCACGGAGGCGGAGCAGGTGAAGAACCCGGAGCTGCGCGAGCTGCTGCCGTACGGGTTCGCCATCCACCACGCCGGCATGAGCCGCGTGGACAGGACGCTGGTCGAGGACCTGTTCGCGGACAGGCACATACAGGTGTGTGGGCGAGGTGCTGCGCACGGAGGCGGAGCAGGTGAAGAACCCGGAGCTGCGCGAGCTGCTGCCGTACGGGTTCGCCATCCACCACGCCGGCATGAGCCGCGTGGACAGGACGCTGGTCGAGGACCTGTTCGCGGACAGGCACATACAGGTGTGTGGGCGAGGTGCTGCGCACGGAGGCGGAGCAGGTGAAGAACCCGGAGCTGCGCGAGCTGCTGCCGTACGGGTTCGCCATCCACCACGCCGGCATGAGCCGCGTGGACAGGACGCTGGTCGAGGACCTGTTCGCGGACAGGCACATACAGGTGTGTGGGCGAGGTGCTGCGCACGGAGGCGGAGCAGGTGAAGAACCCGGAGCTGCGCGAGCTGCTGCCGTACGGGTTCGCCATCCACCACGCCGGCATGAGCCGCGTGGACAGGTCGCTGGTCGAGGACCTGTTCGCGGACAGGCACATACAGGTGTGTGGGCGAGGTGCTGCGCACGGAGGCGGAGCAGGTGAAGAACCCGGAGCTGCGCGAGCTGCTGCCGTACGGGTTCGCCATCCACCACGCCGGCATGAGCCGCGTGGACAGGTCGCTGGTCGAGGACCTGTTCGCGGACAGGCACATACAGGTGTGTGGGCGAGGTGCTGCGCACGGAGGCGGAGCAGGTGAAGAACCCGGAGCTGCGCGAGCTGCTGCCGTACGGGTTCGCCATCCACCACGCCGGCATGAGCCGCGTGGACAGGTCGCTGGTCGAGGACCTGTTCGCGGACAGGCACATACAGGTGTGTGGGCGAGGTGCTGCGCACGGAGGCGGAGCAGGTGAAGAACCCGGAGTGGTGGTATCAGAAACGTGGTGGTTTTGTGCGAGTTTGTTACCTGTCAACCATATAAGGATGCCACTGTTCTCGGCGTCCTGTCGTTCTATTGTAGAAAGGCGAAGGAGAAACTCGACCGTAGCATAAGGAAAATCTGACCCGGTGTAGTTGTCAATTGTCACGACTGGGGATCCAATTGTCTCTATTTGAACCGTGAAAACTTTGTGGTCGCGACAAAGTATACTAGTGGCGCCATCTATTTCGAGAATTACAATGAGGCTTCCTCTGTCCAGGTGCTGGTGTCGACCGCGACGCTGGCGTGGGGCGTGAACCTGCCCGCGCACACGGTGATCGTGAAGGGCACGCAGGTGTACAGCCCGGAGAAGGGGCGCTGGAGCGAGCTGGGCGCGCTCGACGTGCTGCAGATGCTGGGCCGCGCGGGCCGCCCGCAGTACGACACCAAGGGAGAGGGTGAGCGAGCTCTGCACCGCCACTAGCCTATGTCTATCGTGAACCTGCCCGCGCACACGGTGATCGTGAAGGGCACGCAGGTGTACAGCCCGGAGAAGGGGCGCTGGAGCGAGCTGGGCGCGCTCGACGTGCTGCAGATGCTGGGCCGCGCGGGCCGCCCGCAGTACGACACCAAGGGAGAGGGTGAGCGAGCTCTGCACCGCCACTAGCCTATGTCTATCGTGAACCTGCCCGCGCACACGGTGATCGTGAAGGGCACGCAGGTGTACAGCCCGGAGAAGGGGCGCTGGAGCGAGCTGGGCGCGCTCGACGTGCTGCAGATGCTGGGCCGCGCGGGCCGCCCGCAGTACGACACCAAGGGAGAGGGTGAGCGAGCTCTGCACCGCCACTAGCCTATGTCTATCGTGAACCTGCCCGCGCACACGGTGATCGTGAAGGGCACGCAGGTGTACAGCCCGGAGAAGGGGCGCTGGAGCGAGCTGGGCGCGCTCGACGTGCTGCAGATGCTGGGCCGCGCGGGCCGCCCGCAGTACGACACCAAGGGAGAGGGTGAGCGAGCTCTGCACCGCCACTAGCCTATGTCTATCGTGAACCTGCCCGCGCACACGGTGATCGTGAAGGGCACGCAGGTGTACAGCCCGGAGAAGGGGCGCTGGAGCGAGCTGGGCGCGCTCGACGTGCTGCAGATGCTGGGCCGCGCGGGCCGCCCGCAGTACGACACCAAGGGAGAGGGTGAGCGAGCTCTGCACCGCCACTAGCCTATGTCTATCGTGAACCTGCCCGCGCACACGGTGATCGTGAAGGGCACGCAGGTGTACAGCCCGGAGAAGGGGCGCTGGAGCGAGCTGGGCGCGCTCGACGTGCTGCAGATGCTGGGCCGCGCGGGCCGCCCGCAGTACGACACCAAGGGAGAGGGTGAGCGAGCTCTGCACCGCCACTAGCCTATGTCTATCGTGAACCTGCCCGCGCACACGGTGATCGTGAAGGGCACGCAGGTGTACAGCCCGGAGAAGGGGCGCTGGAGCGAGCTGGGCGCGCTCGACGTGCTGCAGATGCTGGGCCGCGCGGGCCGCCCGCAGTACGACACCAAGGGAGAGGGTGAGCGAGCTCTGCACCGCCACTAGCCTATGTCTATCGGGAACCTGCCCGCGCACACGGTGATCGTGAAGGGCACGCAGGTGTACAGCCCGGAGAAGGGGCGCTGGAGCGAGCTGGGCGCGCTCGACGTGCTGCAGATGCTGGGCCGCGCGGGCCGCCCGCAGTACGACACCAAGGGAGAGGGTGAGCGAGCTCTGCACCGCCACTAGCCTATGTCTATCGTGAACCTGCCCGCGCACACGGTGATCGTGAAGGGCACGCAGGTGTACAGCCCGGAGAAGGGGCGCTGGAGCGAGCTGGGCGCGCTCGACGTGCTGCAGATGCTGGGCCGCGCGGGCCGCCCGCAGTACGACACCAAGGGAGAGGGTGAGCGAGCTCTGCACCGCCACTAGCCTATGTCTATCGTGAACCTGCCCGCGCACACGGTGATCGTGAAGGGCACGCAGGTGTACAGCCCGGAGAAGGGGCGCTGGAGCGAGCTGGGCGCGCTCGACGTGCTGCAGATGCTGGGCCGCGCGGGCCGCCCGCAGTACGACACCAAGGGAGAGGGTGAGCGAGCTCTGCACCGCCACTAGCCTATGTCTATCGTGAACCTGCCCGCGCACACGGTGATCGTGAAGGGCACGCAGGTGTACAGCCCGGAGAAGGGGCGCTGGAGCGAGCTGGGCGCGCTCGACGTGCTGCAGATGCTGGGCCGCGCGGGCCGCCCGCAGTACGACACCAAGGGAGAGGGTGAGCGAGCTCTGCACCGCCACTAGCCTATGTCTATCGGGAACCTGCCCGCGCACACGGTGATCGTGAAGGGCACGCAGGTGTACAGCCCGGAGAAGGGGCGCTGGAGCGAGCTGGGCGCGCTCGACGTGCTGCAGATGCTGGGCCGCGCGGGCCGCCCGCAGTACGACACCAAGGGAGAGGGTGAGCGAGCTCTGCACCGCCACTAGCCTATGTCTATCGTGAACCTGCCCGCGCACACGGTGATCGTGAAGGGCACGCAGGTGTACAGCCCGGAGAAGGGGCGCTGGAGCGAGCTGGGCGCGCTCGACGTGCTGCAGATGCTGGGCCGCGCGGGCCGCCCGCAGTACGACACCAAGGGAGAGGGTGAGCGAGCTCTGCAACGCCACTAGCCTATGTCTATCGTGAACCTGCCCGCGCACACGGTGATCGTGAAGGGCACGCAGGTGTACAGCCCGGAGAAGGGGCGCTGGAGCGAGCTGGGCGCGCTCGACGTGCTGCAGATGCTGGGCCGCGCGGGCCGCCCGCAGTACGACACCAAGGGAGAGGGTGAGCGAGCTCTGCACCGCCACTAGCCTATGTCTATCGGGAACCTGCCCGCGCACACGGTGATCGTGAAGGGCACGCAGGTGTACAGCCCAGAGAAGGGGCGCTGGAGCGAGCTGGGCGCGCTCGACGTGCTGCAGATGCTGGGCCGCGCGGGCCGCCCGCAGTACGACACCAAGGGAGAGGGTGAGCGAGCTCTGCACCGCCACTAGCCTATGTCTATCGTGAACCTGCCCGCGCACACGGTGATCGTGAAGGGCACGCAGGTGTACAGCCCGGAGAAGGGGCGCTGGAGCGAGCTGGGCGCGCTCGACGTGCTGCAGATGCTGGGCCGCGCGGGCCGCCCGCAGTACGACACCAAGGGAGAGGGTGAGCGAGCTCTGCACCCCCACTAGCCTATGTCTATCGTGAACCTGCCCGCGCACACGGTGATCGTGAAGGGCACGCAGGTGTACAGCCCGGAGAAGGGGCGCTGGAGCGAGCTGGGCGCGCTCGACGTGCTGCAGATGCTGGGCCGCGCGGGCCGCCCGCAGTACGACACCAAGGGAGTGGGTGAGCGAGCTCTGCACCGCCACTAGCCTATGTCTATCGTGAACCTGCCCGCGCACACGGTGATCGTGAAGGGCACGCAGGTGTACAGCCCGGAGAAGGGGCGCTGGAGCGAGCTGGGCGCGCTCGACGTGCTGCAGATGCTGGGCCGCGCGGGCCGCCCGCAGTACGACACCAAGGGAGAGGGTGAGCGAGCTCTGCACCGCCACTAGCCTATGTCTATCGTGAACCTGCCCGCGCACACGGTGATCGTGAAGGGCACGCAGGTGTACAGCCCGGAGAAGGGGCGCTGGAGCGAGCTGGGCGCGCTCGACGTGCTGCAGATGCTGGGCCGCGCGGGCCGCCCGCAGTACGACACCAAGGGAGAGGGTGAGCGAGCTCTGCACCGCCACTAGCCTATGTCTATCGTGAACCTGCCCGCGCACACGGTGATCGTGAAGGGCACGCAGGTGTACAGCCCGGAGAAGGGGCGCTGGAGCGAGCTGGGCGCGCTCGACATGCTGCAGATGCTGGGCCGCGCGGGCCGCCCGCAGTACGACACCAAGGGAGAGGGTGAGCGAGCTCTGCACCGCCACTAGCCTATGTCTATCGTGAACCTGCCCGCGCACACGGTGATCGTGAAGGGCACGCAGGTGTACAGCCCGGAGAAGGGGCGCTGGAGCGAGCTGGGCGCGCTCGACGTGCTGCAGATGCTGGGCCGCGCGGGCCGCCCGCAGTACGACACCAAGGGAGAGGGTGAGCGAGCTCTGCACCGCCACTAGCCTATGTCTATCGTGAACCTGCCCGCGCACACGGTGATCGTGAAGGGCACGCAGGTGTACAGCCCGGAGAAGGGGCGCTGGAGCGAGCTGGGCGCGCTCGACGTGCTGCAGATCCTGGGCCGCGCGGGCCGCCCGCAGTACGACACCAAGGGAGAGGGTGAGCGAGCTCTGCACCGCCACTAGCCTATGTCTATCGTGAACCTGCCCGCGCACACGGTGATCGTGAAGGGCACGCAGGTGTACAGCCCGGAGAAGGGGCGCTGGAGCGAGCTGGGCGCGCTCGACGTGCTGCAGATGCTGGGCCGCGCGGGCCGCCCGCAGTACGACACCAAGGGAGAGGGTGAGCGAGCTCTGCACCCCCACTAGCCTATGTCTATCGTGAACCTGCCCGCGCACACGGTGATCGTGAAGGGCACGCAGGTGTACAGCCCGGAGAAGGGGCGCTGGAGCGAGCTGGGCGCGCTCGACGTGCTGCAGATGCTGGGCCGCGCGGGCCGCCCGCAGTACGACACCAAGGGAGAGGGTGAGCGAGCTCTGCACCGCCACTAGCCTATGTCTATCGTGAACCTGCCCGCGCACACGGTGATCGTGAAGGGCACGCAGGTGTACAGCCCGGAGAAGGGGCGCTGGAGCGAGCTGGGCGCGCTCGACGTGCTGCAGATGCTGGGCCGCGCGGGCCGCCCGCAGTACGACACCAAGGGAGAGGGTGAGCGAGCTCTGCACCGCCACTAGCCTATGTCTATCGTGAACCTGCCCGCGCACACGGTGATCGTGAAGGGCACGCAGGTGTACAGCCCGGAGAAGGGGCGCTGGAGCGAGCTGGGCGCGCTCGACGTGCTGCAGATGCTGGGCCGCGCGGGCCGCCCGCAGTACGACACCAAGGGAGAGGGTGAGCGAGCTCTGCACCGCCACTAGCCTATGTCTATCGTGAACCTGCCCGCGCACACGGTGATCGTGAAGGGCACGCAGGTGTACAGCCCGGAGAAGGGGCGCTGGAGCGAGCTGGGCGCGCTCGACGTGCTGCAGATGCTGGGCCGCGCGGGCCGCCCGCAGTACGACACCAAGGGAGAGGGTGAGCGAGCTCTGCACCCCTACTGGCCATATGACTTACCTATAGTGGAAAAGGCGGCCTTTCCGCGGAACCCTCACCTCGATTTGTTTGTTCGCAGGGATCCTCATCACCAACCACTCGGAGCTGCAGTACTACCTGTCGCTGCTGAACCAGCAGCTGCCCATCGAGTCGCAGCTGGTGGGCAAGCTGCCCGACATGCTCAACGCGGAGATCGTGCTCGGCTCCGTGCAGAGCGTGCGCGACGCGGTCACCTGGCTCGGTAAGCTATCACCAACCACTCGGAGCTGCAGTACTACCTGTCGCTGCTGAACCAGCAGCTGCCCATCGAGTCGCAGCTGGTGGGCAAGCTGCCCGACATGCTCAACGCGGAGATCGTGCTCGGCTCCGTGCAGAGCGTGCGCGACGCGGTCACCTGGCTCGGTAAGCTATCACCAACCACTCGGAGCTGCAGTACTACCTGTCGCTGCTGAACCAGCAGCTGCCCATCGAGTCGCAGCTGGTGGGCAAGCTGCCCGACATGCTCAACGCGGAGATCGTGCTCGGCTCCGTGCAGAGCGTGCGCGACGCGGTCACCTGGCTCGGTAAGCTATCACCAACCACTCGGAGCTGCAGTACTACCTGTCGCTGCTGAACCAGCAGCTGCCCATCGAGTCGCAGCTGGTGGGCAAGCTGCCCGACATGCTCAACGCGGAGATCGTGCTCGGCTCCGTGCAGAGCGTGCGCGACGCGGTCACCTGGCTCGGTAAGCTATCACCAACCACTCGGAGCTGCAGTACTACCTGTCGCTGCTGAACCAGCAGCTGCCCATCGAGTCGCAGCTGGTGGGCAAGCTGCCCGACATGCTCAACGCGGAGATCGTGCTCGGCTCCGTGCAGAGCGTGCGCGACGCGGTCACCTGGCTCGGTAAGCTATCACCAACCACTCGGAGCTGCAGTACTACCTGTCGCTGCTGAACCAGCAGCTGCCCATCGAGTCGCAGCTGGTGGGCAAGCTGCCCGACATGCTCAACGCGGAGATCGTGCTCGGCTCCGTGCAGAGCGTGCGCGACGCGGTCACCTGGCTCGGTAAGCTATCACCAACCACTCGGAGCTGCAGTACTACCTGTCGCTGCTGAACCAGCAGCTGCCCATCGAGTCGCAGCTGGTGGGCAAGCTGCCCGACATGCTCAACGCGGAGATCGTGCTCGGCTCCGTGCAGAGCGTGCGCGACGCGGTCACCTGGCTCGGTAAGCTATCACCAACCACTCGGAGCTGCAGTACTACCTGTCGCTGCTGAACCAGCAGCTGCCCATCGAGTCGCAGCTGGTGGGCAAGCTGCCCGACATGCTCAACGCGGAGATCGTGCTCGGCTCCGTGCAGAGCGTGCGCGACGCGGTCACCTGGCTCGGTAAGCTATCACCAACCACTCGGAGCTGCAGTACTACCTGTCGCTGCTGAACCAGCAGCTGCCCATCGAGTCGCAGCTGGTGGGCAAGCTGCCCGACATGCTCAACGCGGAGATCGTGCTCGGCTCCGTGCAGAGCGTGCGCGACGCGGTCACCTGGCTCGGTAAGCTATCACCAACCACTCGGAGCTGCAGTACTACCTGTCGCTGCTGAACCAGCAGCTGCCCATCGAGTCGCAGCTGGTGGGCAAGCTGCCCGACATGCTCAACGCGGAGATCGTGCTCGGCTCCGTGCAGAGCGTGCGCGACGCGGTCACCTGGCTCGGTAAGCTATCACCAACCACTCGGAGCTGCAGTACTACCTGTCGCTGCTGAACCAGCAGCTGCCCATCGAGTCGCAGCTGGTGGGCAAGCTGCCCGACATGCTCAACGCGGAGATCGTGCTCGGCTCCGTGCAGAGCGTGCGCGACGCGGTCACCTGGCTCGGTAAGCTATCACCAACCACTCGGAGCTGCAGTACTACCTGTCGCTGCTGAACCAGCAGCTGCCCATCGAGTCGCAGCTGGTGGGCAAGCTGCCCGACATGCTCAACGCGGAGATCGTGCTCGGCTCCGTGCAGAGCGTGCGCGACGCGGTCACCTGGCTCGGTAAGCTATCACCAACCACTCGGAGCTGCAGTACTACCTGTCGCTGCTGAACCAGCAGCTGCCCATCGAGTCGCAGCTGGTGGGCAAGCTGCCCGACATGCTCAACGCGGAGATCGTGCTCGGCTCCGTGCAGAGCGTGCGCGACGCGGTCACCTGGCTCGGTAAGCTATCACCAACCACTCGGAGCTGCAGTACTACCTGTCGCTGCTGAACCAGCAGCTGCCCATCGAGTCGCAGCTGGTGGGCAAGCTGCCCGACATGCTCAACGCGGAGATCGTGCTCGGCTCCGTGCAGAGCGTGCGCGACGCGGTCACCTGGCTCGGTAAGCTATCACCAACCACTCGGAGCTGCAGTACTACCTGTCGCTGCTGAACCAGCAGCTGCCCATCGAGTCGCAGCTGGTGGGCAAGCTGCCCGACATGCTCAACGCGGAGATCGTGCTCGGCTCCGTGCAGAGCGTGCGCGACGCGGTCACCTGGCTCGGTAAGCTATCACCAACCACTCGGAGCTGCAGTACTACCTGTCGCTGCTGAACCAGCAGCTGCCCATCGAGTCGCAGCTGGTGGGCAAGCTGCCCGACATGCTCAACGCGGAGATCGTGCTCGGCTCCGTGCAGAGCGTGCGCGACGCGGTCACCTGGCTCGGTAAGCTATCACCAACCACTCGGAGCTGCAGTACTACCTGTCGCTGCTGAACCAGCAGCTGCCCATCGAGTCGCAGCTGGTGGGCAAGCTGCCCGACATGCTCAACGCGGAGATCGTGCTCGGCTCCGTGCAGAGCGTGCGCGACGCGGTCACCTGGCTCGGTAAGCTATCACCAACCACTCGGAGCTGCAGTACTACCTGTCGCTGCTGAACCAGCAGCTGCCCATCGAGTCGCAGCTGGTGGGCAAGCTGCCCGACATGCTCAACGCGGAGATCGTGCTCGGCTCCGTGCAGAGCGTGCGCGACGCGGTCACCTGGCTCGGTAAGCTATCACCAACCACTCGGAGCTGCAGTACTACCTGTCGCTGCTGAACCAGCAGCTGCCCATCGAGTCGCAGCTGGTGGGCAAGCTGCCCGACATGCTCAACGCGGAGATCGTGCTCGGCTCCGTGCAGAGCGTGCGCGACGCGGTCACCTGGCTCGGTAAGCTATCACCAACCACTCGGAGCTGCAGTACTACCTGTCGCTGCTGAACCAGCAGCTGCCCATCGAGTCGCAGCTGGTGGGCAAGCTGCCCGACATGCTCAACGCGGAGATCGTGCTCGGCTCCGTGCAGAGCGTGCGCGACGCGGTCACCTGGCTCGGTAAGCTATCACCAACCACTCGGAGCTGCAGTACTACCTGTCGCTGCTGAACCAGCAGCTGCCCATCGAGTCGCAGCTGGTGGGCAAGCTGCCCGACATGCTCAACGCGGAGATCGTGCTCGGCTCCGTGCAGAGCGTGCGCGACGCGGTCACCTGGCTCGGTAAGCTATCACCAACCACTCGGAGCTGCAGTACTACCTGTCGCTGCTGAACCAGCAGCTGCCCATCGAGTCGCAGCTGGTGGGCAAGCTGCCCGACATGCTCAACGCGGAGATCGTGCTCGGCTCCGTGCAGAGCGTGCGCGACGCGGTCACCTGGCTCGGTAAGCTATCACCAACCACTCGGAGCTGCAGTACTACCTGTCGCTGCTGAACCAGCAGCTGCCCATCGAGTCGCAGCTGGTGGGCAAGCTGCCCGACATGCTCAACGCGGAGATCGTGCTCGGCTCCGTGCAGAGCGTGCGCGACGCGGTCACCTGGCTCGGTAAGCTATCACCAACCACTCGGAGCTGCAGTACTACCTGTCGCTGCTGAACCAGCAGC
Source organism: Coenonympha arcania (assembly GCA_036785405.1). Lineage (NCBI taxonomy): Eukaryota > Metazoa > Arthropoda > Insecta > Lepidoptera > Nymphalidae > Coenonympha > Coenonympha arcania. Next base: position 11,558,659 of record CM072076.1, read on the forward strand.
TGCCCATCGAGTCGCAGCTGGTGGGCAAGCTGCCCGACATGCTCAACGCGGAGATCGTGCTCGGCTCCGTGCAGAGCGTGCGCGACGCGGTCACCTGGCTCGGTAAGCTATCACCAACCACTCGGAGCTGCAGTACTACCTGTCGCTGCTGAACCAGCAGCTGCCCATCGAGTCGCAGCTGGTGGGCAAGCTGCCCGACATGCTCAACGCGGAGATCGTGCTCGGCTCCGTGCAGAGCGTGCGCGACGCGGTCACCTGGCTCGGTAAGCTATCACCAACCACTCGGAGCTGCAGTACTACCTGTCGCTGCTGAACCAGCAGCTGCCCATCGAGTCGCAGCTGGTGGGCAAGCTGCCCGACATGCTCAACGCGGAGATCGTGCTCGGCTCCGTGCAGAGCGTGCGCGACGCGGTCACCTGGCTCGGTAAGCTATCACCAACCACTCGGAGCTGCAGTACTACCTGTCGCTGCTGAACCAGCAGCTGCCCATCGAGTCGCAGCTGGTGGGCAAGCTGCCCGACATGCTCAACGCGGAGATCGTGCTCGGCTCCGTGCAGAGCGTGCGCGACGCGGTCACCTGGCTCGGTAAGCTATCACCAACCACTCGGAGCTGCAGTACTACCTGTCGCTGCTGAACCAGCAGCTGCCCATCGAGTCGCAGCTGGTGGGCAAGCTGCCCGACATGCTCAACGCGGAGATCGTGCTCGGCTCCGTGCAGAGCGTGCGCGACGCGGTCACCTGGCTCGGTAAGCTATCACCAACCACTCGGAGCTGCAGTACTACCTGTCGCTGCTGAACCAGCAGCTGCCCATCGAGTCGCAGCTGGTGGGCAAGCTGCCCGACATGCTCAACGCGGAGATCGTGCTCGGCTCCGTGCAGAGCGTGCGCGACGCGGTCACCTGGCTCGGTAAGCTATCACCAACCACTCGGAGCTGCAGTACTACCTGTCGCTGCTGAACCAGCAGCTGCCCATCGAGTCGCAGCTGGTGGGCAAGCTGCCCGACATGCTCAACGCGGAGATCGTGCTCGGCTCCGTGCAGAGCGTGCGCGACGCGGTCACCTGGCTCGGTAAGCTATCACCAACCACTCGGAGCTGCAGTACTACCTGTCGCTGCTGAACCAGCAGCTGCCCATCGAGTCGCAGCTGGTGGGCAAGCTGCCCGACATGCTCAACGCGGAGATCGTGCTCGGCTCCGTGCAGAGCGTGCGCGACGCGGTCACCTGGCTCGGTAAGCTATCACCAACCACTCGGAGCTGCAGTACTACCTGTCGCTGCTGAACCAGCAGCTGCCCATCGAGTCGCAGCTGGTGGGCAAGCTGCCCAACATGCTCAACGCGGAGATCGTGCTCGGCTCCGTGCAGAGCGTGCGCGACGCGGTCACCTGGCTCGGTAAGCTATCACCAACCACTCGGAGCTGCAGTACTACCTGTCGCTGCTGAACCAGCAGCTGCCCATCGAGTCGCAGCTGGTGGGCAAGCTGCCCGACATGCTCAACGCGGAGATCGTGCTCGGCTCCGTGCAGAGCGTGCGCGACGCGGTCACCTGGCTCGGTAAGCTATCACCAACCACTCGGAGCTGCAGTACTACCTGTCGCTGCTGAACCAGCAGCTGCCCATCGAGTCGCAGCTGGTGGGCAAGCTGCCCAACATGCTCAACGCGGAGATCGTGCTCGGCTCCGTGCAGAGCGTGCGCGACGCGGTCACCTGGCTCGGTAAGCTATCACCAACCACTCGGAGCTGCAGTACTACCTGTCGCTGCTGAACCAGCAGCTGCCCATCGAGTCGCAGCTGGTGGGCAAGCTGCCCGACATGCTCAACGCGGAGATCGTGCTCGGCTCCGTGCAGAGCGTGCGCGACGCGGTCACCTGGCTCGGTGAGCTCTTCTTTTCCTTTACAGCGCACGCGTGAGTGTTAAGGCATTGTGGCTTGGAGTGGTAGGACTGTGAAATCAAGAATGTGCGCCAACGGCGCAAATTGCGTGTCCCTGGAGGAGGTCAAGAATGTGCGCCGACGGCGCAAATTGCGTGTCCCTGGAGGAGGTCAAGAATGTGCGCCGACGGCGCAAATTGCGTGTCCCTGGAGGAGGTCAAGAATGTGCGCCGACGGCGCAAATTGCGTGTCCCTGGAGGAGGTCAAGAATGTGCGCCGACGGCGCAAATTGCGTGTCCCTGGAGGAGGTCAAGAATGTGCGCCGACGGCGCAAATTGCGTGTCCCTGGAGGAGGTCAAGAATGTGCGCCGATGGCACATATTCCGAGTGTCTGTGAAGGAGAGAAGGAGTCATCAATGTGCACCCAACGCGTTCTTGTTCAGTAACAATGTCCGGTGTCCACAGGCTACACGTACCTGTACGTGCGCATGTTGCGGCAGCCCGCGCTGTACGGCGTGTCCGCGGAGAAGCTGCAGGAGGACAACCTGCTGGAGCTGCACCGCGCCGACCTGGTGCACACCGCCGCCAGCCTGCTCGACAAGTGAGTGCCTCGCGCCCTTATTACGTAGCAATAAAGAGCATTATCCAAAAACTCATAAAGGTTTTTCAATCTTGTATGAACACTGTACAACTTTTTTGTAGGGCGGGTCTTATAAAGTACGAGCGCAAGTCGGGCCACTTCCAAGCGACCGAGCTGGGGCGCATCGCGTCGCACTTCTACTGCACGTACGAGACCATGCAGAGCTACAACCAGCTGCTGAAGCCGACCCTGGCCGAGATCGAGCTGTTCCGCGTGTTCTCGCTCTCGGCTGAGTTCAAGCACATCGCCGTCAGGGACGAGGAGAAGCTGGAGCTGCACAAGCTCATGGAGAGGGTGAGTTTTTGATGGGTGGATGAATGATGGTGAATGGGAAATTATCGCCACTGTGGCTGATAATTATGATAATTTTGATGGGTATTAAATTTTTTTTGCCACATACTCAATTCATGTAAGGCGCGTTTTGTCCCCAGGTGCCGATACCGATCAAGGAGAGCATAGAGGAGCCGTCGGCTAAGATCAACGTGCTGCTGCAAGCGTACATCTCGCAGCTGAAGCTGGAGGGCTTCGCGCTGATGGCGGACATGGTGTACGTCACGCAGTCCGCCAGCCGCCTGCTGAGGGCCATCTTCGAGATTGTGCTGCACAGGGGTAAGGCTAAGATCAACGTGCTGCTGCAGGCGTACATCTCGCAGCTGAAGCTGGAGGGCTTCGCGCTGATGGCGGACATGGTGTACGTCACACAGTCCGCCAGCCGCCTGCTGAGGGCCATCTTCGAGATTGTGCTGCACAGGGGTAAGGCTAAGATCAACGTGCTGCTGCAGGCGTACATCTCGCAGCTGAAGCTGGAGGGCTTTGAGCTGATGGCGGACATGGTGTACGTCACGCAGTCCGCCAGCCGCCTGCTGAGGGCCATCTTCGAGATTGTGCTGCACAGGGGTAAGGCTAAGATCAACGTGCTGCTGCAGGCGTACATCTCGCAGCTGAAGCTGGAGGGCTTCGCGCTGATGGCGGACATGGTGTACGTCACGCAGTCCGCCAGCCGCCTGCTGAGGGCCATCTTCGAGATTGTGCTGCACAGGGGTAAGGCTAAGATCAACGTGCTGCTGCAGGCGTACATCTCGCAGCTGAAGCTGGAGGGCTTCGCGCTGATGGCGGACATGGTGTACGTCACGCAGTCCGCCAGCCGCCTGCTGAGGGCCATCTTCGAGATTGTGCTGCACAGGGGTAAGGCTAAGATCAACGTGCTGCTGCAGGCGTACATCTCGCAGCTGAAGCTGGAGGGCTTCGCGCTGATGGCGGACATGGTGTACGTCACGCAGTCCGCCAGCCGCCTGCTGAGGGCCATCTTCGAGATTGTGCTGCACAGGGGTAAGGCTCAACAACACACGTATACAGTCCGCGAGGCGTAAGCTGAGCTTTGCATTTGTGTGAGTGTACTTTTTTTTTACTCGATATTTTGAAAGTAAGAAAAGAAAGAAAAAAAAACTTTATTTCGCAAGAAAATTATGCCACATGTAACAAAACAATACACCTTACGTACTAAAACGATTCCTGAAGATTCCCACACTCGGGCAACAAATACCAAGAATTGCCCAAGTGACGGAAGCACCAGACACCGCCTGTCACATGTGGCACAACCCGGGAAAAGGCCCAAACTTAGATATTTCTCAAATGTTGAGTATTTGAGAAATATCAAATACTCAACATTTTACAGAGATACTCTACTTGTTCCTACTCTGTAATAAAAATAAATAAAAATAAAAATCATTTATTTCGACCATAATGCGATCATATTATTGTTAGTAACAAAGAAGCCTAAAACTAGTGTTAGTAAACTTAGAAACTACTTTATCCTACATTAATGGTCCAGGTACTGACAATCAAGCCTGTCAGCAAAAGCCCTCAGGATGCCATTGGAACTATCCCTAACCCTGCGCACCAGGGATGAGCACCGTTTGCGCATGATAGTGTAAAAACAATCCACATGCGCATCGGCGAACATACCCGACGCACTGCAGCATCGAGGTAGCCCCATTAGCATCCTGAAAGCATTATTATATTGCACACGCAGGGCATTGTACTGTTTTTGCGTGTAATCGATCCACAAGTTGCTCGTGTAAAAAGATGTGCAGTAAGCTCTAAAGAGCGTTACTTTAACAGGAGTGGAACAACGAACAAACCTGCGTGCGATCATGTTCGCCCTAACAGACAATGCCCTGCGCTCTCTCTCGATATCAGCATCGTCTTTCAGGTCAAAGGATACCACATGCCCAAGATATTTGAATTGCGACACCCTCTTCAACGGAGAACCGTATAATTTAATGGGTGGCACAATTGATGGCATTGGCTTTCCCTTGGCCTGAAAGACCATACATTCGCTCTTATTCACATTGTAAATCAAGCCGTGTCTGTGAGCATAGTTTTCACATATGCTCAACAGTTTCGCTAGGCCACAAACAGAAGCACTCAGCAACACCATGTCGTCAGCGTAACTGATGTTGTTAACACACACTCCGTCAATATGACAACCGACATGAGTGGCACTGAGAGCCTCTATGAGTGCATTGACATAGAGGTTTAAGAGCTTTGGGGAGGTTAAACCCCCCTGTCTGACCCCACACTCCATATGGCAGCGAATACGCTTCCGACCATCGCACAACATTAATCTGGTTACGATACCAATATTTGAAAATTCTGGTAAATTCTTCAGGCAATCCAGTATTTTTTAATTTCTGCCAAAGGATATCGTAACTTACCAGGTCAAAAGCTTTACTAAGGTCGAGAAAACAGGCGTAGATAGGCGTTTGCCGGACCGAATAATACTTCACAGTTTGCTTCAAACATAGTATGGCCGACTCTGTTGACAACCCTGGCCTGAAACCAAACTGATTGTCATGTAAAGATACATATTTATCAAGATGGACATTGAGCAAACTGTCAAGCACCTTCGCAACCACCGTGGCGAGAGAGATAGGCCGGTAATTGGATTTATCAGATATATCCCCCGTTTTGTTCTTCACAATCGGCACCACCACAGTTTTCATCAGCGCTGCAGGCAAGTACGAGTGTGCTATGCACAAGTAATGCATAGATCGTAATAGAAAGTAGAGGATAGGAAACAAGAAATGTCAAGTGAAGCTTCCGTAGCCAAATAATGGCGAATGGGCGGAGCCTAAATGACATTTAAGGCTAGGGACTACCCCTACATCTGTGGTACTACCGATATCGATGTTTTTATATATACTCGACAAAATTATCAGAAACATTATTTAAATAATATTATATTATAAACATAGGGTACTTTTTACTTACATACGCAGGCAAAAGCTTGGGAATAAATAAAATCGACTTATTTTTAAAATGTTTTATTTCTTAAACAAAAAGTGAAGATATTATCATCTATATCACTAAACCGCCAGCGGCCAGATGCCGTGAGCAGTGGCGTCCTTTATTTTGCTCGACATCCATTTTTTGGGAATCTGAAATAAAAATAAAAGGTATAAGTAGGTAAATTTATATACATACATACCTGAATGTATGCAGGCATGCATACATGCATTCACGCATGCATGGATATATTCATACATACACGCATGCATACATGTATACATACATACATACATACATACATACTTTATTTTTCCCGGAGATGCAAAATTATTTTTTTGTGAAATAAAAAAATCGTAAAAAAACTAAAACTTTCGGAAATCCATATGACACCAGCTACTGACTGACGTAACCATGACGTATCAATAGATTAAACATCGGACGTATAATATACTTTATACAAAAAAAAATACAGGTATCCTCCTCCATCGGTATTAAAACACACCTGTATTTTGAATATCACTTTTTGCGTATTGTAAATTTTTTGTGAGAAACGTCCATGCCTCTTTTGCGGGCCGCTGCAGTAATGTAGGTACTAGATATATATAGTAGTATGCTAAAAAAATAACGGTAAATAATAGTCCGTGTACAATGGCTCTTGGCTTGAATTTTTGTCTTAGCTCCGTGTTTTTATTTTTTAATAACTTTAATCTATATAATTGTCTATTGTGTGTAAGTATTTTCTATGTATTTATATCAGTAATATTATTATAATATTTACGTTGAATGATGAAAATTTTATTTAAATCACAAAAGAATTAATTCGCATCTCCTGAAAAATATAAGTATGTGTGGTGCACCCTCTCGTCCTACTGAATATCTCTTAAGTCGTCGTAACTTCGAACTAGGGCAACCTGATTTAAACCAACAGCCCTTACTGTTTCTCTCTCTACCCCTCAACAAGCTTCAATGTGACAAACAGTACGTATTATTTTTATCGATATTCAATTTGTTGATAAACAATACAATCCCAACACTACATTTACATTCAAACAAAAACTCGAGAAATAATCTAAGTTTTCCATTTTACCGCATAAATTTGAGTGTTTTTAATTAAATAAAGCAGAAGTTGAGCTAAACTTTACCGAAAAAAGGCAAAATACTCGTTGCAAAAAGAGAAACTAGAAAAATTTATTGCTTACCTGTGAAATGAAATTCCTGGGATTCTTTCAGTGTTTTTGCTATTACAGCCTACAACTGAGCACTTTACCATTCTTATAACAACAACTGAAACATTAACCAATTTTAATAAAATCCCAAACAAAATTTAAATCAACACCGGAAAAACAAATTACGCCATGTTTACGGTCCTGAAAAAAAGCTTCAACACACAGATCGTATGACGTCATTTGACATTTGCGTAACGCGTTTACGCATTAACATAATCCGCCTGTCTCGTTCTAATAACGTAGCTTTCCATGAATGAGAAAGGCATGGAAATAGTTTTATATGTTTCATTCAAAAATACGTCATATAACTATAGATAAGTAAAATGCAACAGATCCTCTTAGAATCTTTCATCATTGAAGTAATGTAACATCGGCGTGGCAACGGCGCGGTGGTGGTGCGCGAACTCGCGGCGCGAAACCGCAATAGTGTAATGTCACTTTACAGAAATAACATTTTTTTTGTATAAAATAAATTAATACTGAATTTTGAAAAGTAGAATTTACATGAACACTATAGTAGTGTTATTATCTCGCTGCAGACATGGTCATAAATCATTCGAGTGTTTCGCTTTTGTTGTTCTGCAGTAATGCAACACTCAACAAAGAACAACAAAAGCGAAACACTCGAATGATTTATGACCGAGTCTGCAGCGAGATAATAACACTACTATAGCAACATTTGGTTGCTAGTGTTAATGTAAACAAATACAGGCCAAGAGCGATTTGGTATTTTTCATATAACCGCGTATAGTTTGTTCGCTTACTTCGCTACCATTTTGTCGCGCGGCCGGTTGCGGCGTCGGTATTCTCAAAGGTCATCAAACTACGCTGACCTTGTGCATATACTTGTAACGACAAATTCTAAGCGAATAGACTTTACATTATACTTTACAAGCATAGATATATAATAGTAAGGATGACGGGTCAGCGCTAAAAGGTGTCCGAACCGAAAGAGTGATAAAACGCGAAAAGGGAGACAATCGCACTATAGCTAGTTGCAAGTAAAATTAGGCTGTTTAAGACATAAATTACAATGTTTTAGTTTGTTTATAAAAATACACATACCCACGTTTAAATATAGGTTTTCTCGGGACACTTTTTTCGTGAATTTTGTATTACACCCGGGGTCCTCAGATAGTAAGTCATATTTTCATTTACAGGTTGGGCGCAACTAGTCGACAAGACTCTGGCTCTGTGCAAGATGGTCGACCGTCGCATGTGGCAGTCGATGTCCCCGCTCCGGCAATTCAAGAAAATGCCGGAAGAGGTAAATTGCCTTTTGCCGGTAATGGAGGCAATAGGGAAATTTCCTTCCAGGCCTGTAGACCATTTGCATTCCGAGTGTATGACTTCAGAAGCTGTATTTATAGAATGTTCGTCGATAACTTCGTCCGTGTGTGCAAAGGGACTTGTTACGCCATCTGTCATCAGCTATCGAAGACTTGAGAGACTTTTAAATAAAAAAATGTGCGATTTCTATCCACTAATTCCCACCCCAAAGATTTTCTTGATGCTCCAACTGACTTATTATGGAGAGGTCCGTGTGAACGAAAGAAGATGTGATATTAACTTGATTTAATACTTGAATTAGGAACTAATCACAATGGCGGTTACACTGAATGACTATAGCGAGGCGAAATGCAGAAAAAAGAGGACGATTTTGAATTTGACGGGCTTTTTATAGCCAGCTGATTTTGACAAGCCAAAATGGCGTCGGTCACAGATCGATGTATCGATTCTATACAGATTAAACAGCGTTTATGGTTTACTTGTGTCACGTTTGCCACAGTATAAATAAACGTTATAAACACTATATGGTTTTTGACATGACTGACGAACGTTGCGGGGATCCAAGCGGTGCAAAACCGTACATATAATATAGTTCGATCACTAAAACGAACGATACGCGAACCGCTAAGGTGTGGAACACCTTTCCGTGCACCTGCTTCTGTGTAAAGCCAAGTACAATCTAGGTGCATTCAAGAGAAGAGTGAATAGGCATTTTCCAGGCAAGCGCGCTCCAACCTAGACCTCATCATATCTGTCCATCAGACATGATTGTAGTCAAGCGCAAGCCCATCAATTATTAACGGCGTACAAGCCGTATTTAAGTGATTTTGAATGAAGTTTTACGTAAAAACTGTACAGACGATTACTTTCAAATTTAAACGTCATGTATTTTGGGTATTTAATCAGAAATCGCTTAGAAGCAGAAACACGATTGGATAAAATTTTCTCGATTGAAAGTTCTCCCAAAAGTTGCCCCAATTTCTTAGTTTTCCTGTTTTTTATCGGAAATTACAATGGATGCTATTGTAATTTTAGTTTTATTGTGTCGGTAATAACAATATCCTAAAACGCTTGGAAACCGATTTTTGATAACTGGCCTAGTTTTTGAGTAATCAGGTAAAAAGTCGTTTTTCTGTTATATACTTCCGCGACGCTGCATGTCGCACCTACCAACATATCGGTGAGAGTGAGAAAGACAAAAATAAATTCCCTTAAAAAACAACAAAAAAAGATCTTTAGCGTACAACAATGATTGAAATTTATTGTCACTCTTCCTTAGAATAAGCACAATTAGTTACATTAATTAAACTTATTTTAATACTATACCTATATACTTTGAATTAAGTCACCTTAAATTTCATAAAACTGTGTTTTTTACTTAGGTATTATACAGTACACTGATTTCAGTAATATATAAAACTATACTTAAAAAAAAACATAAAAAATCTACCTCCCGCAAACAAGCCAAGCGCATAAGCATAACAAGGCTATAAGGTCAACAATGCGATAAAAACCTCATTTCTTTCCCGTGTACAGGTGATAAAAAAGCTGGAAAAGAAGAACTTCCCGTGGGAGAAGCTGTACGAGCTGGGGCCGAACGAGATCGGCGAGCTGGTGCGCGCGCCCAAGCTCGGCAAGATGATCCACAAGTACGTGCACCAGTTCCCCAAGCTGGAGCTCAGCACGCACATCCAGCCCGTCACGCGCTCCACGCTGCGCGTCGAGCTCACCGTCACGCCCGACTTCCAGTGGGACGAGAAGGTGAGACTTTACTATATATATTGCTACTCGTGCTGATTCACTGACTGACTGACAAGGATGGTATCGTATAAAGGGGAAAAAATCATTAGGAACAAAAATATGGGGGGAGCTGATGATTGAGGATTTCGGAGACGGGTAAAGAGCACAGCCAGGGTATTAAAGATGGATGCTCGACCAAATGTCACTCGAAACGTCATCCAATTGGCAGTAAGCTGGAAAAAATTTCATTCGTTCGAATTTTGTCAATATCTCGAAAAGTATAAAAGATGGAAGAGTGGTTTTTTGACAAGAGGTGATCAGGACTCGAAGGTCTATTCGATGGATAGGAAAAAAGTTCAAAATGGCGGAATTCTTGGCGGAGGATGGTGAGTCACGCCCGACTTCCAGTGGGACGAGAAGGTGAGGCCTTATTAATATTCAAAATGGCGGATTCAAAATGGCCGCCATGCGAATTTCGTCGATATCTCGGAAAGTATAAAAGATGGAAGAACGGTTTCTTGGCAAGAGGTGATCAGGACTCGAAGGTCTATTCGATGGATAGGAAAAGAGTTCAAAATGGCGGAATTCTTGGCGGAGGACGGTGAGTCACGCCCGACTTCCAGTGGGACGAGAAGGTGAGGCCTTATTACAATTAATTACTATGTATAGAAAAAAAATCGTTCGGAACAAAAATACGGAGAGAGCTGATGATTGAGGATTTCGGAGATGCGTGAAGAACACAGCCAGGGTATTGAAGATAGGTGGGGGGTGCTCGACCAAATGTCACTCAAAACGTCATACAATTGGCAGTTAACTTAAAAAAATATTCAAAATGGCGGATTCAAAATGGCCGCCATACGAATTTCGTCGGTATCTCGGAAAGTATAAAAAATGGAAGAACGGTTTCTTGACTTACTAAGATGGGTGGCGCTCGCCCAAATGTCACTCAAAACGTCATCCAATTGGCATTTAACTGAAATAAATATAAGGAGCATAAACGTACTCCTAAACGAACATTGCTGACCCAAACGATGCATCATATATCTTGTTATTTTGTCAATTTGGCAATACAAGCAAAGGTCTTCAAGCATGAAATTCTTCAGTCACATTCTACTCATGACATGCATTTCTTCCACAGATCCACGGCCAATCGGAGGCGTTCTGGATCCTGGTGGAGGACGTGGACTCGGAGGTGATCCTCCACCACGAGTACTTCCTGCTGAAGCAGAAGTACTGCCGCGACGAGCACCACGTCAAGCTGTTCGTGCCGGTGTTCGAGCCGCTGCCGCCGCAGTACTTCCTCAGGGTGGTCTCCGACAGGTGCGTCCTCTTCTTGTTGATCCTGGTGGAGGACGTGGACTCGGAGGTGATCCTCCACCACGAGTACTTCCTGCTGAAGCAGAAGTACTGCCGCGACGAGCACCACGTCAAGCTGTTCGTGCCGGTGTTCGAGCCGCTGCCGCCGCAGTACTTCCTCAGGGTGGTCTCCGACAGGTGCGTCCTCTTCTTGTTGATCCTGGTGGAGGACGTGGACTCGGAGGTGATCCTCCACCATGAGTACTTCCTGCTGAAGCAGAAGTACTGCCGCGCCGAGCACCACGTCAAGCTGTTCGTGCCGGTGTTCGAGCCGCTGCCGCCGCAGTACTTCCTCAGGGTGGTCTCCGACAGGTGCGTCCTCTTCTTGTTGATCCTGGTGGAGGACGTGGACTCGGAGGTGATCCTCCACCACGAGTACTTCCTGCTGAAGCAGAAGTACTGCCGCGACGAGCACCACGTCAAGCTGTTCGTGCCGGTGTTCGAGCCGCTGCCGCCGCAGTACTTCCTCAGGGTGGTCTCCGACAGGTGCGTCCTCTTCTTGTTGATCCTGGTGGAGGACGTGGACTCGGAGGTGATCCTCCACCACGAGTACTTCCTGCTGAAGCAGAAGTACTGCCGCGACGAGCACCACGTCAAGCTGTTCGTGCCGGTGTTCGAGCCGCTGCCGCCGCAGTACTTCCTCAGGGTGGTCTCCGACAGGTGCGTCCTCTTCTTGTTGATCCTGGTGGAGGACGTGGACTCGGAGGTGATCCTCCACCACGAGTACTTCCTGCTGAAGCAGAAGTACTGCCGCGACGAGCACCACGTCAAGCTGTTCGTGCCGGTGTTCGAGCCGCTGCCGCCGCAGTACTTCCTCAGGGTGGTCTCCGACAGGTGCGTCCTCTTCTTGTCCTGGTGGAGGACGTGGACTCGGAGGTGATCCTCCACCATGAGTACTTCCTGCTGCTAAACCCCCCCCTTGGTTTGATGAAATCGGGGGATATTTTTATCCCCTGCCCATGCTAGATGATCTTTTCCTTCTTGAAATAATTAAGTAATGAATTCCAGGTGGATAGCAGCGGAGACTCAACTGCCGGTATCGTTCCGCCACCTGATCCTGCCCGAGAAGAACCTGCCGCCGACGGAGCTGCTGGACCTGCAGCCGCTGCCGATATCCGCGCTGCGGAACTCCAAGTACGAGGAGCTGTACGCCGACACCTTCCCGCAGTTCAACCCCGTGCAGACCCAGGTGAGTGAAGCCCTCTGCCGGTATCGTTCCGCCACCTGATCCTGCCCGAGAAGAACCTGCCGCCGACGGAGCTGCTGGACCTGCAGCCGCTGCCGATATCCGCGCTGCGGAACTCCAAGTACGAGGAGCTGTACGCCGACACCTTCCCGCAGTTCAACCCCGTGCAGACCCAGGTGAGTGAAGCCCTCTGCCGGTATCGTTCCGCCACCTGATCCTGCCCGAGAAGAACCTGCCGCCGACGGAGCTGCTGGACCTGCAGCCGCTGCCGATATCCGCGCTGCGGAACTCCAAGTACGAGGAGCTGTACGCCGACACCTTCCCGCAGTTCAACCCCGTGCAGACCCAGGTGAGTGAAGCCCTCTGCCGGTATCGTTCCGCCACCTGATCCTGCCCGAGAAGAACCTGCCGCCGACGGAGCTGCTGGACCTGCAGCCGCTGCCGATATCCGCGCTGCGGAACTCCAAGTACGAGGAGCTGTACGCCGACACCTTCCCGCAGTTCAACCCCGTGCAGACCCAGGTGAGTGAAGCCCTCTGCCGGTATCGTTCCGCCACCTGATCCTGCCCGAGAAGAACCTGCCGCCGACGGAGCTGCTGGACCTGCAGCCGCTGCCGATATCCGCGCTGCGGAACTCCAAGTACGAGGAGCTGTACGCCGACACCTTCCCGCAGTTCAACCCCGTGCAGACCCAGGTGAGTGAAGCCCTCTGCCGGTATCGTTCCGCCACCTGATCCTGCCCGAGAAGAACCTGCCGCCGACGGAGCTGCTGGACCTGCAGCCGCTGCCGATATCCGCGCTGCGGAACTCCAAGTACGAGGAGCTGTACGCCGACACCTTCCCGCAGTTCAACCCCGTGCAGACCCAGGTGAGTGAAGCCCTCTGCCGGTATCGTTCCGCCACCTGATCCTGCCCGAGAAGAACCTGCCGCCGACGGAGCTGCTGGACCTGCAGCCGCTGCCGATATCCGCGCTGCGGAACTCCAAGTACGAGGAGCTGTACGCCGACACCTTCCCGCAGTTCAACCCCGTGCAGACCCAGGTGAGTGAAGCCCTCTGCCGGTATCGTTCCGCCACCTGATCCTGCCCGAGAAGAACCTGCCGCCGACGGAGCTGCTGGACCTGCAGCCGCTGCCGATATCCGCGCTGCGGAACTCCAAGTACGAGGAGCTGTACGCCGACACCTTCCCGCAGTTCAACCCCGTGCAGACCCAGGTGAGTGAAGCCCTCTGCCGGTATCGTTCCGCCACCTGATCCTGCCCGAGAAGAACCTGCCGCCGACGGAGCTGCTGGACCTGCAGCCGCTGCCGATATCCGCGCTGCGGAACTCCAAGTACGAGGAGCTGTACGCCGACACCTTCCCGCAGTTCAACCCCGTGCAGACCCAGGTGAGTGAAGCCCTCTGCCGGTATCGTTCCGCCACCTGATCCTGCCCGAGAAGAACCTGCCGCCGACGGAGCTGCTGGACCTGCAGCCGCTGCCGATATCCGCGCTGCGGAACTCCAAGTACGAGGAGCTGTACGCCGACACCTTCCCGCAGTTCAACCCCGTGCAGACCCAGGTGAGTGAAGCCCTCTGCCGGTATCGTTCCGCCACCTGATCCTGCCCGAGAAGAACCTGCCGCCGACGGAGCTGCTGGACCTGCAGCCGCTGCCGATATCCGCGCTGCGGAACTCCAAGTACGAGGAGCTGTACGCCGACACCTTCCCGCAGTTCAACCCCGTGCAGACCCAGGTGAGTGAAGCCCTCTCTCTCTCTCTCTCTAATGAGAAAGTCAAAACTATACCGCCTAGTTCAGAAACAGCTTTACTGAGAAGAATTACCAAGACAGTCGGTGCTTGTTATTTTGAAAATGTCAAGATTTACCATCTTCTGAGAATGTTAAGGCACCAAAGAATCGTGGACTCACTGGTTTCCGCGTCGAGTCGAGAATAAGGTATCATGGGGGTATGCGTGTCGAGGCGAGCATGCGCATGCTCGTCCGTTCGCACGCGCGGATTAGAGTCGCATTCTGTCTCTTTTCCGCAGTTCCGTCATGCGTAGAAATCCCCTCCACGTTCCCTGACCGCTAAAGACCTGCCGTCACCTATATGTAGGTTTCACTGGCTTCAACGTTTCAATGATCGATTGCGCCTTGTCGTTCTTTGCGACTAGTTAATTGCCATATATTTCCTCGCAGGTGTTCAACGCGGTGTACAATTCCGACGACAACGTGTTCGTAGGCGCGCCGTCGGGCTCGGGCAAGTCGGTGATCGCGGAGCTGGCGCTGCTGCGGCTGCTGTCCACCAACGCGGCGGGGCGCGCCGTGTACCTGCTGCCCAAGGACGCGCTCGCCGACATCGTGTTCGCGGACTGGTACCACAAGTTCGGCACCAAGTTCAACCTGAAGGTGACAGTGTTGTTTGTTCTGAGGCAACAGGGAAATCACCCTCCAGGCAGGTGTTTTGCCTGGGGACCCCTTGTGATCCGAGCGTATGACGTCAGAACGTCTAGTTATAGAACGCTCGTCGATAGCTCCGACAGCGTGTGCCATTGCGCTAGTTACGCCATCTATCGTCAGCTATCGAAGACCGCTACATGTCTATGCAGAGTCTGTTAGCAGCTAGTATGTGCAAGTTCTCAATGTGTCGCGTGTTGTGCAGGTGGTGCAGCTGACGGGCGAGACGGCGACGGACCACAAGCTGCTCAACAAGGGCCAGATCATCATCACCACCGCAGAAAAATGGGATGTTCTCTCCAGAAGGTGAGCAACCACTTCTGTACTGACCCTCCTATCTTATCCTGCGTGGCGCAGCCGTAAGGATATTTCCTTCAAGCTCGCCAATGCATGGCGTAATTTGAAGCCTTCACGTTAAGACTACCTCTAGAGAAACTGCTTATGTACATATATTATGACTGACTGAACTTTCGATTTGGTTCAGTTTCGGCCAAGAAATTTTGTCTCGGTTTCGGCCAAAAATTATCAAAACTGTAGGTCACGCCGACACTTGAATGTTTGTGAACTATCGGTGAACTGTATGGGTAAATTGCCACATCTTCGTATATCGTGGATTCTTCCATAAATATTTAACTTGTCTCTGTCGCAGATGGAAGGTCCGCAAGAGCGTCCAGAGCGTGTCGCTGTTCATAGTTGACGCGCTGCAGCTGCTGGGCGGCGAGGAGGGCCCCGTGCTGGAGGTGGTCTGCTCCCGGATGCGCTACATCGCCTCGCAGATCGGTGGGTCCTCTCTCGTGAGAGCTATCAATAGATGGCGCTGTACCAATCCATATAAATCATCGTTAATTCCCTCACGACATTCTCAGGTCGCCCGATCCGCATCGTGGCGCTGTCGCTGCCGCTGGCGGACGCGCGCGACGTGTGGCAGTGGCTCGGCTGCAACGCCAACTGCGCCTTCAACTTCCACCCCAGCGTGCGCCCGTTGCCTCTAGAGCTGCACGTGCAGGTACCGTCTCTCAGGTCGCAAGTCGCCCGATCCCCATCGTGGCGCTGTCGCTGCCGCTGGCGGACGCGCGCGACGTGTGGCAGTGGCTCGGCTGCAACGCCAACTGCGCCTTCAACTTCCACCCCAGCGTGCGCCCGTTGCCTCTAGAGCTGCACGTGCAGGTACCGTCTCTCAGGTCGCAAGTCGCCCGATCCCCATCGTGGCGCTGTCGCTGCCGCTGGCGGACGCGCGCGACGTGTGGCAGTGGCTCGGCTGCAACGCCAACTGCGCCTTCAACTTCCACCCCAGCGTGTGCCCGTTGCCTCTAGAGCGGCACGTGCAGGTACCGTCTCTCAGGTCGCAGGTCGCTGATCCCCATCGTGGCGCTGTCGCTGCCGCTGGCGGACGCGCGCGACGTGTGGCAGTGGCTCGGCTGCAACGCCAACTGCGCCTTCAACTTCCACCCCAGCGTGCGCCCGTTGCCTCTAGAGCTGCACGTGCAGGTACCGTCTCTCAGGTCGCAGGTCGCTGATCCGCATCGTGGCGCTGTCGCTGCCGCTGGCGGACGCGCGCGACGTGTGGCAGTGGCTCGGCTGCAACGCCAACTGCGCCTTCAACTTCCACCCCAGCGTGCGCCCGTTGCCTCTAGAGCTGCACGTGCAGGTACCGTCTCTCAGGTCGCAGGTCGCCGATCCGCATCTGCAACGTCTCTTATCAATTGACCGCTCCTGTCACAGGGCTTCAACATCTCGCACGCCGCGTCGCGCCTGGCCGCGATGACCAAGCCGATCTACAACAGCGTGCTGCGCCACGCGGGCTCCAAGCCGGCCGCGGTGTTCGTGCCGTCGCGGCGCCACGCGCGCCTGCTCGCCGCCGACCTGCTCGCGCTGGCGGCCGCGCACGGCAACCCCACGCGCTTCCTGCACGCGCGCCCCGACCTCGTGCAGCCCTTCCTCAAGAAGATACAGGACAAGGTGAGCAATAACAACCAACGTCTAGTTGGTGTCTTTTAGAAAACCTACTACAATTCCAATCCCCTATCGGACTACGGTCTCCAAATTAACTCCTAAAAATATTATTTTTTTAATTAACATCCGGATTAGAAATTTATACGCGAATAAACAAGTTGTCAAAGTCTTAATCAAATCTGTATGGCAGGAAATGACGTGCATTAAAAAGAGAGTAAGTTTTTGTATGCAAAATTAAATTCCGGATATGAGAAACAATTTCTTAGTGCCAAAGGGTCTTAAAAGATACTGTTTCATTTTCCTAGAATATTTGGGATTTGGCTTGTGAGAAAAGTTGACACCACCTTTGGTCATTCTTGTTTCTAAAGTTGATGTCGTGCGTTGTCCCCTCGCTGCAGATGTTACGCGAGACGCTGGCGGCGGGCGTGGCGTACCTGCACGAGGGCGTGTCGGCGGGCGACCGGCGCGCCGCGCAGCAGCTGCTGGAGTCGGGCGCGGCGCAGCTGTGCGTCGTGGCCGCTGAGCTGGCGTTCGCGTTCGCCGCGCACGTGCACACCGTCATCATCGCCGACACGCACGTGTGAGTTGCCGTCACCTCGCTCTGCTACCAGGATTGCGGGGTTACGAAAGTAGAAAAAAATGACAAACACTTTCAATGGTTTATTGTACGGAAGCAGAGATTACCAAGGAACGATAACTTATGCCTGTCCAGGGTGGACCTTATGACACACTGTCACCATCGCTGACACGCGTGTGTGAGTTGCCATGACCAATGACCACGCTCTGCTACCAGAGTGGCAGCAGAGAGGTTATGATAGTGAAAGGAAACTTCATGTGATAGTGCTTCATCGAGCTTTTTTTATATAAATAATAAATAAAGAAGCAGAAGTGATATACTGTAACGTCAAATACTGGGCGTCCTATTTTACGTAGCAATCTCAAGCGACGCAGTGCTCTGCTCGAAGAAGCTGCTGTTGATTCCCGCTACAAACGACATGTCTTGCGTTAGGTCTCGCCAACAACACTGGCTTCGTGGAAAAAATACCTTTATTAATTGGAGTGTTGTGTTAATTTGTTCTGAACGTCTCGCCCCCAGCTACAACGGCAAGCTGCACTGCTACGAGCAGTACCCGATCACGACGGTGCTGCAGATGCTCGGGCGCGCGTGCCGGCCGCTGGAGGACGAGCACGCGGTCGGCGTGCTCATGTGCGCCGCGCACCACAAGACGTTCTTCACCAAGCTGCTCAACGACTGCCTGCCGCTGGAGGTGACAATGTTACATACAACTGCTGCATCGTCAAGGCTCGACGGTGCTGCAGATGCTCGGGCGCGCGTGCCGGCCGCTGGAGGACGAGCACGCGGTCGGCGTGCTCATGTGCGCCGCGCACCACAAGACGTTCTTCACCAAGCTGCTCAACGACTGCCTGCCGCTGGAGGTGACAATGTTACATACAACTGCTGCATCGTCAATACTCGACGGTGCTGCAGATGCTCGGGCGCGCGTGCCGGCCGCTGGAGGACGAGCACGCGGTCGGCGTGCTCATGTGCGCCGCGCACCACAAGACGTTCTTCACCAAGCTGCTCAACGACTGCCTGCCGCTGGAGGTGACAATGTTACATACAACTGCTGCATCGTCAAGGCTCGACGGTGCTGCAGATGCTCGGGCGCGCGTGCCGGCCGCTGGAGGACGAGCACGCGGTCGGCGTGCTCATGTGCGCCGCGCACCACAAGACGTTCTTCACCAAGCTGCTCAACGACTGCCTGCCGCTGGAGGTGACAATGTTACATACAACTGCTGCATCGTCAAGGCTCGACGGTGCTGCAGATGCTCGGGCGCGCGTGCCGGCCGCTGGAGGACGAGCACGAGCCGGCGGACCGCGTGGCAAAATGTCGCCGGTGTCAAAACTGTTTGATTTGGCACCAACGGCGGCAGTAGGTAACCGGCCGCAGTTGTCTATGGTCCGCGGCTCACGATACAGATGACTATACTATTAGTCCGCTCACGGACAGTTTCTGTCATATTATGACGTATTAACGGGCAATTTTGACAGATGGCACTACTTTTTACTTGTACGTAAAATGTTCAGATGTGATGTTGAGATTCTTGCCATTGCATCGTATAACAATTCGTCGTTTGTGGAAAGTTGCATATAGTTCCGTGTCTGTTATTTGAAACCATGACCTCTCGATGATATACAGAGGTACTATATCTTTATCATAATATTAATGGACTTATTTCAACCCCACAGAGCCATCTAGACCACCGCCTGCACGACCACATCAACGCGGAAATCGTGACGAAGACCATAGAGAACAAACAGGACGCCGTCGACTACCTCACGTGGACCTTCCTGTACCGGCGCCTCACGCAGAACCCCAACTACTACAACCTGCAGGGAGTGACGCACAGGTGACGCATCGCCGACAACATACAGACCATAGAGAACAAACAGGACGCCGTCGACTACCTCACGTGGACCTTCCTGTACCGGCGCCTCACGCAGAACCCCAACTACTACAACCTGCAGGGAGTGACGCACAGGTGACGCATCGCCGACAACATACAGACCATAGAGAACAAACAGGACGCCGTCGACTACCTCACGTGGACCTTCCTGTACCGGCGCCTCACGCAGAACCCCAACTACTACAACCTGCAGGGAGTGACGCACAGGTGACGCATCGCCGACAACATACAGACCATAGAGAACAAACAGGACGCCGTCGACTACCTCACGTGGACCTTCCTGTACCGGCGCCTCACGCAGAACCCCAACTACTACAACCTGCAGGGAGTGACGCACAGGTGACGCATCGCCGACAACATACAGACCATAGAGAACAAACAGGACGCCGTCGACTACCTCACGTGGACCTTCCTGTACCGGCGCCTCACGCAGAACCCCAACTACTACAACCTGCAGGGAGTGACGCACAGGTGACGCATCGCCGACAACATACAGACCATAGAGAACAAAAAGGACGCCGTCGACTACCTCACGTGGACCTTCCTGTACCGGCGCCTCACGCAGAACCCTAACTACTACAACCTGCAGGGAGTGACGCACAGGTGACGCATCGCCGACAACATACAGACCATAGAGAACAAACAGGACGCCGTCGACTACCTCACGTGGACCTTCCTGTACCGGCGCCTCACGCAGAACCCCAACTACTACAACCTGCAGGGAGTGACGCACAGGTGACGCATCGCCGACAACATACAGACCATAGAGAACAAACAGGACGCCGTCGACTACCTCACGTGGACCTTCCTGTACCGGCGCCTCACGCAGAACCCCAACTACTACAACCTGCAGGGAGTGACGCACAGGTGACGCATCGCCGACAACATACAGACCATAGAGAACAAACAGGACGCCGTCGACTACCTCACGTGGACCTTCCTGTACCGGCGCCTCACGCAGAACCCCAACTACTACAACCTGCAGGGAGTGACGCACAGGTGACGCATCGCCGACAACATACAGACCATAGAGAACAAACAGGACGCCGTCGACTACCTCACGTGGACCTTCCTGTACCGGCGCCTCACGCAGAACCCCAACTACTACAACCTGCAGGGAGTGACGCACAGGTGACGCATCGCCGACAACATACAGACCATAGAGAACAAACAGGACGCCGTCGACTACCTCACGTGGACCTTCCTGTACCGGCGCCTCACGCAGAACCCCAACTACTACAACCTGCAGGGAGTGACGCACAGGTGACGCATCGCCGACAACATACAGACCATAGAGAACAAACAGGACGCCGTCGACTACCTCACGTGGACCTTCCTGTACCGGCGCCTCACGCAGAACCCCAACTACTACAACCTGCAGGGAGTGACGCACAGGTGACGCATCGCCGACAACATACAGACCATAGAGAACAAACAGGACGCCGTCGACTACCTCACGTGGACCTTCCTGTACCGGCGCCTCACGCAGAACCCCAACTACTACAACCTGCAGGGAGTGACGCACAGGTGACGCATCGCCGACAACATACAGACCATAGAGAACAAACAGGACGCCGTCGACTACCTCACGTGGACCTTCCTGTACCGGCGCCTCACGCAGAACCCCAACTACTACAACCTGCAGGGAGTGACGCACAGGTGACGCATCGCCGACAACATACAGACCATAGAGAACAAACAGGACGCCGTCGACTACCTCACGTGGACCTTCCTGTACCGGCGCCTCACGCAGAACCCCAACTACTACAACCTGCAGGGAGTGACGCACAGGTGACGCATCGCCGACAACATACAGACCATAGAGAACAAACAGGACGCCGTCGACTACCTCACGTGGACCTTCCTGTACCGGCGCCTCACGCAGAACCCCAACTACTACAACCTGCAGGGAGTGACGCACAGGTGACGCATCGCCGACAACATACAGACCATAGAGAACAAACAGGACGCCGTCGACTACCTCACGTGGACCTTCCTGTACCGGCGCCTCACGCAGAACCCCAACTACTACAACCTGCAGGGAGTGACGCACAGGTGACGCATCGCCGACAACATACAGACCATAGAGAACAAACAGGACGCCGTCGACTACCTCACGTGGACCTTCCTGTACCGGCGCCTCACGCAGAACCCCAACTACTACAACCTGCAGGGAGTGACGCACAGGTGACGCATCGCCGACAACATACAGACCATAGAGAACAAACAGGATGCCGTTAAAAAAAATATGAATTTAAAATCGCAACTTAAGGTCCAGTTTTGGCCACGAGCCAAAAAAGTTTGTGGCATTATATGTCATCATTTGTACCATGTGTTTTTTACGATATCGACATCTTTAATGCATAAATGTTTGTATGTGGACAGGCACCTGTCAGACCACCTGTCAGAGCTGGTGGAGACGACGCTGTCGGACCTGGAGCAGTCCAAGTGCATCGCCATCGAGGACGAGATGGACGTGCAGCCGCTGAACCTGGGCATGATCGCCTCCTACTACTACATCAACTACACCACCATCGGTGAGTGAGACGACGCCGTCGGACCCGGAGCAGTCCAAGTGCATCGCCATCGAGGACGAGATGGACGTGCAGCCGCTGAACCTGGGCATGATCGCCTCCTACTACTACATCAACTACACCACCATCGGTGAGTGAGACGACGCCGTCGGACCCGGAGCAGTCCAAGTGCATCGCCATCGAGGACGAGATGGACGTGCAGCCGCTGAACCTGGGCATGATCGCCTCCTACTACTACATCAACTACACCACCATCGGTGAGGGAAAATAGGCTTATTACTCAGAATGTTGAACGCACTGACCTGTGTGTCGTAGGATATGACGATGGAACGCGCTGCATCTCAGATGGGCAGCGTACTTAACATCATGTGGATGTCTTGCTTGTCTCACCATTCTTACGTACAAAAATCAGTGTCTCGAGCTATTTTCCATCTCAAAAATTTCCAAAGCGTCTAAAGTTTCCATTTCAAAGACTTGAGATAACATTGTGCGTACTTGTGTCCACAGAACTGTTCAGCCTGTCGCTGACGTCGAAGACGAAGATCCGCGGGCTGCTGGAGATCATCTCGTCCGCCGCGGAGTACTCGGACCTGTGCATCCGGCACCGCGAGGAGAACATCATCAAGACGCTCGCCGGCAAGGTGCCGCACAAGCCCGCCTCGCCGAGCGGCGCGCCCGTCAAGTACAACGAGCCGCACGTGAAGGCGCACGTGCTGCTGCAGGCGCACCTCTCCCGCATGCAGCTGCCCGCCGAGCTGCAGGCCGACACCGCTCTCGTTCTCGTCAAGGTGGGTCGCCGCGAGTGGGACGGAGACGCGACTAGCGCCCGTCGAGCACGACGAGCCGCACGTGCTGCTGCAGGCGCACCTCTCCCGCATGCAGCTGCCCGCCGAGCTGCAGGCCGACACCGCTCTCGTTCTCGTCAAGGTGGGTCGCCGCGAGTGGGACGGAGACGCGACTAGCGCCCGTCGAGCACGACGAGCCGCACGTGCTGCTGCAGGCGCACCTCTCCCGCATGCAGCTGCCCGCCGAGCTGCAGGCCGACACCGCTCTCGTTCTCGTCAAGGTGGGTCGCCGCGAGTGGGACGGAGACGCGACTAGCGCCCGTCGAGCACGACGAGCCGCACGTGCTGCTGCAGGCGCACCTCTCCCGCATGCAGCTGCCCGCCGAGCTGCAGGCCGACACCGCTCTCGTTCTCGTCAAGGTGGGTCGCCGCGAGTGGGACGGAGACGCGACTAGCGCCCGTCGAGCACGACGAGCCGCACGTGCTGCTGCAGGCGCACCTCTCCCGCATGCAGCTGCCCGCCGAGCTGCAGGCCGACACCGCTCTCGTTCTCGTCAAGGTGGGTCGCCGCGAGTGGGACGGAGACGCGACTAGCGCCCGTCGAGCACGACGAGCCGCACGTGCTGCTGCAGGCGCACCTCTCCCGCATGCAGCTGCCCGCCGAGCTGCAGGCCGACACCGCTCTCGTTCTCGTCAAGGTGGGTCGCCGCGAGTGGGACGGAGACGCGACTAGCGCCCGTCGAGCACGACGAGCCGCACGTGCTGCTGCAGGCGCACCTCTCCCGCATGCAGCTGCCCGCCGAGCTGCAGGCCGACACCGCTCTCGTTCTCGTCAAGGTGGGTCGCCGCGAGTGGGACGGAGACGCGACTAGCGCCCGTCGAGCACGACGAGCCGCACGTGCTGCTGCAGGCGCACCTCTCCCGCATGCAGCTGCCCGCCGAGCTGCAGGCCGACACCGCTCTCGTTCTCGTCAAGGTGGGTCGCCGCGAGTGGGACGGAGACGCGACTAGCGCCCGTCGAGCACGACGAGCCGCACGTGCTGCTGCAGGCGCACCTCTCCCGCATGCAGCTGCCCGCCGAGCTGCAGGCCGACACCGCTCTCGTTCTCGTCAAGGTGGGTCGCCGCGAGTGGGACGGAGACGCGACTAGCGCCCGTCGAGCACGACGAGCCGCACGTGCTGCTGCAGGCGCACCTCTCCCGCATGCAGCTGCCCGCCGAGCTGCAGGCCGACACCGCTCTCGTTCTCGTCAAGGTGGGTCGCCGCGAGTGGGACGGAGACGCGACTAGCCCGCGGCGCGCCCGTCGAGTACGACAAGCCAAGCCAACAGATTCCCCGTCCGCGCCACTTCCCGCGGATTCCACAGATGGAGCCGATTTTTGCTCATTTAATTTGTATGTTATACAATTGACATAAAGTTCATTATGCTATGTACAATTTCGTTGCAATTGGCGGTGTAAATTGACCGTAATTGTCATAATTTCCAGGCGATCCGTCTGATCCAAGCGTGCGTGGACGTGGTGTCGAGCAGCGGCTGGCTGTCGCCGGCGGTGGCGGCCATGGAGCTGGCGCAGATGGTCACGCAGGCCATGTGGGCCAAGGACTCGTACCTGCGACAGCTGCCGCACTTCACGCCCGACCTGGTGCAGCGCTGCGCCGACAAGGTGAGGACAACCCTCCACCACCCATGGCCCAAACAACCTCGCGGTTATGGGGGCCGAAACGCGGGAGGGCGCCCGTTCGGTACTTGCTCTTGGCGTGTTCCCGGGGCGCCTTCTTGACTCCCTACAAGTTGTTTGCTCTCGTTCCTTGTCCCTATGTGCTCACTCTCCCCATTCTGGGGCAGGACGAAACAAATGACGGACTCGCCGCGCCGTCGCTGTCCGCAGCATATATTCTCTGTGTCACTCCAAGCCGCTTCGCCTCTTATGCCACGCGTGCGCGAACTCCCGTAGCTTTCCGAAGTTGGCCGCCGAACCCACGAGATCCTGATAATAAACTGAGCCAGAAACTTCGCGAACGATCCCGCGACAAGGTGAGGAGTTGGAGGTTTTTTAAGCTATTGCATAGCTTCTATCGCGGGCCTTGAGCGTGGAGACCGAATCCAGAAATTCCGTAACGAAACTAACCTAACACTTTTTAGTTTTGCCATCTATCGATGTGTTACGGCCCCTTGCCTGTCCAGATGAGGGCTCAGTTCCCGGGCCCATAGAGGAACGAGCCCGGACAGGTCGAGGGGGGACCGACTAGTGAGACTACTCGGGATCACTAGTGTACGATCAGTCTCGGGTCAGATGACGGCATCCAATCCGAGTCGGATAGCAATCGAGTCTCACTAGTCGATCAGTGGAAATAGTAATCAGCGACTTTTACTAGACAACAGGTCGGACACTACGGCTGATACAGTACGCCACCGGACGCGGCCAACAATAAAAATAGTTTAAAATTAGTAGGTACTTATTGACTGACCTTGATCCCGAAGCGTCGGCCTTGATACGGAGTCCTCTGTAGTAGATGTGTGACAGTGTGTGACGTGAAAGTGTTAAGGGTATGTACAAGGGTGCGTGTGTGTATGGGACTGGCAGAGCCGTCTGACCTCCGCTTCAAATCAGCCTCCAAACACGAAGACCACACGCGCAGGAACCCACTTTCCGTCGGCTACCGGTTCGAAGTGCGAAAGGGACCGCACCAGCGCCCCAGC
Source organism: Coenonympha arcania (assembly GCA_036785405.1). Classification (NCBI taxonomy): domain Eukaryota; kingdom Metazoa; phylum Arthropoda; class Insecta; order Lepidoptera; family Nymphalidae; genus Coenonympha; species Coenonympha arcania. Next base: position 11,584,135 of record CM072076.1, read on the forward strand.
GCGCGAGAGAGGGGGCGCGGCAACAGACAAAAAACGCAGTGCGAAAAACAAGTCAGGCGCATCAAAAAACGGACGTCCCGTTGCGATGTTATTCGATGACTAAACACCCGCGCAAATAGAAACGTGGCTACTCAAACGTAGTAATTTGCGTCTCGCGACTACGCGTTTCAAGGACGACACGCGATCAAAATTACGTCAGCCACGCGCGGGGGACCGCTAAGTTCGTCGGTCGACAGCAGACTGGATGGTGCTTAATACTGGCGCGCCCGAAGTCGCCGCGTCATTGCAGGCATAAAAAAAATCTCGGCGACCGATGCGCGAGCGGGATAGGAAGATTGGCGTTTCCGCGAGTTGGAGCGGGAGCGCACGATTCGATACAAAACGCATGCAGCAAAAAACTCGCCGTAACCAAAGCGTGAGCGAGACGCGCCGATGAGGGCTTCCGCGGGTTAGAGAGAGAGAACACGATTCAACACAATACAATAGGCTCGGCGCTCGCGCCAGCTACTCTCGCGTAAACAATCCCCCGCTCCGAATCTAAGAATGTAGATTCGCTAATCAATAGGCAGTCGGGACAACGTGGCCACGGCACGTTGCAATACTGAGTCCCCCACAAATACCTCGGCCACCCGGGGAACGCCATCCGATCCAAATAGCAGTTTAACAATGCGTCCACGACGCCAAAATAGTGGGAGTAGATTAGGTTCTTTAAGCAGAACAAGATCTCCCACCTGGGGAGGGTTAGTTTTGTCAGTCCACTTGACGCGCTGCTGCAGCAAGTGCAAATACTCAAGAGACCAACGGTGCCAAAAATTTTGAGTCATTTGCTGCAACATTTCAAACCGAGACAACCGTGAGGTCTTGACCTCCCGATAGGGATACTCGGGCAGCGCGTTAAGAGGCTGACCAATCAAGAAGTGACCCGGCGTTAAAGCCTCCAAATCATTTGGATCGGAGGAGACGGGACCGAGAGGCCGAGAGTTAAGAACCGCCTCAATCTTGCAAAATACCGTGGACAGTTCCTCGAAGGTTAAGATGGTTTCCCCAATAACGCGACGCAAATGCGTTTTAGCGACCTTAACAACAGCTTCGAAGATTCCGCCCCAGTGAGGACACGCCGGAGGGTCAAATTTCCAAGTAACTCCCATTCTAGACATGGCGGTGCCTACACAGTGCCTGTTCTTAACAAGGAAGTCAACGACCTCCTTCAAATAACGATCGGTTCCCTTATAATTGGTCCCGCAGTCTGTCCGAACCAAGTCGGGTAGGCCGCGACGGCTCACGAAGCGGCCCAGAGTGGCCACGAACGCCTCCGTGCTGAGGGCACTGACAAGCTCCAAGTGAACTGCCTTGGCTGCGAGGCAAACAAAGACGCACAAGTAGGCCTTAAAAGACCGAGCATTCTTAAGGTTAGAGCTCTTAACTAGAAAAGGACCGGCAAAATCGGTTCCAACACCGGCGAAAGGTCGAGCAGCCCTTACGCGGTCCGCAGGCAGGTCACCCATCACAGGCTGTGCAATGGATGCCTTCAAACGATAGCAAGGAATACATTTGAAGATCACGCTTCGAATGGTTCGTCGGCCTGCCAAAATCCAAAACTCACGCTGCAAAATGGCTGAGAGGGTATTGCAACCCGCATGAGCATTTTTAATATGATAATGAGTTATCAACAGATTGACAAAGGTGCCATCCTTTGGGAGCAGCAAAGGATGTCGCGCTCCATAAGGGAGGTTGGAGTTTTTAAGGCGTCCCCCAACACGTAGTAATCCGGAACTGTCCAAGAATAGACTCAGGCGAGCAAGGTGGCCCTTCAGTGGCGAGCCTCGTTTCAAAGACTCAATCGCTGACTCAAAGTGTTCCACTTGGATCACACGTATCCAGTACATCAACGCCTCTCGCCGTTCCAAGGGCGAGAGCGCCGAGTCTAAGTTTTTATTGAGGGGATCCCTGACATTATGCATGAATCGACGCAGCCAAGCGGTTACGCCGATCAGCTTGTCAAACGAGCTATACCGCTCCAAGAGGGCGCGGTCATAAATGGGCCTATCGTTGACCACGCCAACCCTCAATCGCAAGCCGGGTAATTCGGCTGGAGCCTCAAATTTGTCCGGGGGCCAGGAGGATTCTGGGCCAGATAGCCAGCCCGGTCCCCACCAGAGTGGGTGGTAGACTAGCAAAGAAGCCTCGCAACCGCGAGAAGCGCAGTCAGCTGGGTTTAGTTCCCCGGGTACATGTCTCCATTTCAAGGGTGTGACAGAACTTTGTATTTGTGACACTCTATTCGCCACGAAAACTTCAAGATTATGGACCGAAGCCCGAAGCCAACACAGGACAATCTCGCTGTCCGACCATGCAAAAACGTCCAAAATGTTTACGAAGGGCTTCAAAGAAGCGTGGACGTGGTTTAATAACCGGTTCAATAGTGCGGCTCCCGAAAGTTCTAACTTAGGAATTGTTAGACGAGACCTAATAGGTGCAACCTTGCTCTTAGCTAGGACAAGGTGCAACGAGACTTGCCCAGAAGCACTCACGGTTCGCAGATATACCACAGCTGCATATCCCTTCTCAGAGGCATCGCAGAACCCGTGTAAGCTTGCACGACATTTGCCCGGAGGCAAGAAGCATCTGGGTAAAGAGATTTGGTTGATGTCGGGAAGGGAGGACACCAAAGAGAGCCACTCTCTTAAGAGAGCACCAAGAAGAGGCTCATCCCAGCCTAACCCAGACACCCAAAGCTTTTGAAGAAAGCACTTGGCCAGAAAAACAACCGGAGTTATCCAACCGTTTGGATCAAAGGTGCGCGCCACAGTGGACAGGACCAGTCGTTTGGTCCAAGACTTCGGAGGATCATCTAACTTGACCCGGTACGTAAAAGAATCCTGAACGGGCTGATACTGGATACCAAGCACCGTCAGCAAATTGGGATTCTCCGGGTGTTCAAACAGGTGAGGATCCTGTTGATCCTCTCCAGGTAAGTCCTGCAAAACCTGAGGTGAGTTGGATAGCCATTTACGTAACTCGTACCCTCCGGATTTCAAGATGGCGATCAACTCGTCCCTCAGGATGCGAGCTTCCTCAACACTGGATGCTCCGGCGCAGATGTCGTCCATATAGACAGAAGTTTCTAGGACATCCGCTGCTCGCGAATAATTCAGTCGTTCCCGGTTGGCCAGCTTGCGGAACTTCTACCACACCAATAGGTGGGGTTCCCCCAGGGTACACCCAAGCGTCCCTCATGGGCTGAGGGGGTCTGGTCACGTGCGACAGCCGCGGGACGACGTAGTGCGGAGGGGGGTGTCCAGACCATCGAGGGGGGTATCGCTCCAGCCTGGGGTATTCAGCCAGAGGAGGGGAGTACCTCCTTGGTTCAGACTGAGCGACGGCAAAACCTCCCTCAGGGTTGACAGAGGGCGGAACGCCCCCGCCCCTGGAGGGCTGCACCCCCGCCCGAGGGGGGGGTGAAGCCCTATCAAAACCAGGGGCCGGACGAACAGTGTTCGCCCCACGCCGTCCATCGGCTGGGCACGTGACCGAGGAGGAGCCTCCACTCCTGCCGGGTGTCTGTTCAACCACCTCCTGCCTGCCGGCACCATTGCGGTCGAGACAAAGAATAGGAAGGTGGTTGCCCTGACAGTGTGTGCAAGGCCGTTGGTGCTGGCAATTGCGTTGCAAGTGCCGACCTAAGCAAGAGTAGCACCAACGGCGCTCCCTCGCGATGGCCCTACGGTACTTGGGCGGTCTCTCCAAAAATTTAGGGCAATCGGCCGTTGTGTGCGTGGAAGCACGGCAATAGTTGCAGGGGGTTGCCTCGGTCGCAGCAAGGCCACTAAAGTTGGGGATTGTGCGGCGACCAGTCTGCTGCGCCACTACTGGCTGCTTGAAACCCCTGGTGGAAGTCGTGGGTTTAGAAGCGGGCGTCGGTCGCGCCGGCTCCTTTGCCGGTGTTCCCGAGGCCACGGCATTCTCCACCTGGCGGCTCTGTTCCTCAAGGAACTTTAAGAGGTCACTGAACGGGGGTATATAATTAGCCCCGTCCCCGCCGTACCTCTCTTCAAATCGGATCCGCAGATCGAGAGGCAGGCGGGACAGAACCAGGTGAAGAAGCCAGAAGGACCACTGATCCACCGGTAAGTCAAGTTGTCGAAGGGCGTTGCAAGCAACCACGACTGGGTCAATGATCACCTCCCGGAGGCGCGCTAGGTCTTTCAAAACCGGGAGGGATATTAACTCCATCATGTGCGCGTCAGCAAGGCGGCGCACATTGGCGTAGCGCCTCTCGAGGAGTTCTCTGGCCGTGGAGTAGCTGGCGTCAGACAACTTCAAATGGCAGACTACCCCAAGTGCCTCCCCTTGAAGGGAGGTCCGCAAATAGGCCATTTTTTGGCCTGGGGATAGGTCGCGGCGGGTATGGACTAGACTGTCGAAGATGGAGATGAACCCCATCCAGTCTTGAAGCCGCCCACCAAAGTGTGGAAGGTCCAAAGTAGGCAGCCGACCCAATAGGGCGGGCTGCTGCTGCGGGCGAGGCGACTCGCACAGAATGCTCTTTCGAGCCTCACGATTCATTTTGGCCCCAGCCTCGAGCACATCGTCTGTGAACTCGAAGAACTGCTCGTAGTCCTTCCGGGCCGATTCTCGCGCCTCGTCGTCCTCCACTGTAGCAAGGAATTCCGAATAGGCCTCTTCAAAATGGGCTCGTCTGGCTGGGAGCTGCTCAAGGCGGTGGAGCAAGCTAGCCGTCCTGTCTGGACGAGTAATAAGCGCATGCGCGCTAGCTGCCCACCGCAGCTCATCCTGCATACGGCGCACCGGAGGCTTATGCGAAGGCATGGCGAGACTGCGCGAAGATAATTACAAGGAAGCACGAAACCGGAAAATAAAACAACAAGGACGTAGAACAAGCACAGATGCAAACACCAACACGTGCAGAACGCTAATCAAGGTCGCGGTTAACAAACGCGCGGCACGCGGTAAATAACGCGGCGTTGCTACAAAAACGCGTGGTGTAGCGGTACAATAATCTGTGGCCGTTAACGCGGCGTATCGGTCCGACACGTGGCGTGCCGCGCCTACAAACGTGTGACCGACAGAGATACGCGACGAATTAAATACGCGCAACAAATATCGATATCGACGCGCCGAACGTGTAAAAGCCGCTTAACCAAAAGGCGCGAAACCACGCTCTGCTACCAAATGTTACGGCCCCTTGCCTGTCCAGATGAGGGCTCAGTTCCCGGGCCCATAGAGGAACGAGCCCGGACAGGTCGAGGGGGGACCGACTAGTGAGACTACTCGGGATCACTAGTGTACGATCAGTCTCGGGTCAGATGACGGCATCCAATCCGAGTCGGATAGCAATCGAGTCTCACTAGTCGATCAGTGGAAATAGTAATCAGCGACTTTTACTAGACAACAGGTCGGACACTACGGCTGATACAGTACGCCACCGGACGCGGCCAACAATAAAAATAGTTTAAAATTAGTAGGTACTTATTGACTGACCTTGATCCCGAAGCGTCGGCCTTGATACGGAGTCCTCTGTAGTAGATGTGTGACAGTGTGTGACGTGAAAGTGTTAAGGGTATGTACAAGGGTGCGTGTGTGTATGGGACTGGCAGAGCCGTCTGACCTCCGCTTCAAATCAGCCTCCAAACACGAAGACCACACGCGCAGGAACCCACTTTCCGTCGGCTACTGGTTCGAAGTGCGAAAGGGACCGCACCAGCGCCCCAGCGCGCGAGAGAGGGGGCGCGGCAACAGACAAAAAACGCAGTGCGAAAAACAAGTCAGGCGCATCAAAAAACGGACGTCCCGTTGCGATGTTATTCGATGACTAAACACCCGCGCAAATAGAAACGTGGCTACTCAAACGTAGTAATTTGCGTCTCGCGACTACGCGTTTCAAGGACGACACGCGATCAAAATTACGTCAGCCACGCGCGGGGGACCGCTAAGTTCGTCGGTCGACAGCAGACTGGATGGTGCTTAATACTGGCGCGCCCGAAGTCGCCGCGTCATTGCAGGCATAAAAAAAATCTCGGCGACCGATGCGCGAGCGGGATAGGAAGATTGGCGTTTCCGCGAGTTGGAGCGGGAGCGCACGATTCGATACAAAACGCATGCAGCAAAAAACTCGCCGTAACCAAAGCGTGAGCGAGACGCGCCGATGAGGGCTTCCGCGGGTTAGAGAGAGAGAACACGATTCAACACAATACAATAGGCTCGGCGCTCGCGCCAGCTACTCTCGCGTAAACACGATGAATAGCAAACCTTTTAATGACTCTTTAAAATATCACGCTTGTCTCTTTAGTTCAGCAACTCGTCTCTAGGTGGCATTCGTTGTATAATTATAATTGCAAAGTTGATAAAAACAGCTATGCAATATAGCTTTACCGCGGCAGTCTCCGAGTGCCACACGTCTTTTTTTTTTTACTTTATACAAGTTAGTGCTTGACTGCGATCTCACCTGATGGTATGTGATGATGCAGCTTAAGATGTTATCGTACTAACTTGGAAGGGTAAGTAAATTTACCCCAACGGTTTCTACAAGCATCGCACCGGAACGCTAATCGCTTGGCGGTGTGTGTTTGCTGGTAGGGTGGTAGGTGGCGACAAATGTTGCTCATTGTAGAATACACATTATATGTTATGGGATACTTAAAGAATAGAATAGAAAATCTTAATTTATTGACACAATACATACAAAATAACTTAACATAACTATAAAACAAGTAAATAAGTAGGTCCTAAATATGCTGTGCCAACAAAAAGGTACTGACGTACCTTGAACAAATATTATGAAGGAGTATACGGTATGGACGATAAAAGATCGAAAACAACTTGAGTTATTATTAATAAGGACAAGGCATTGCGGAATTTTACCTTAGCTAGAGTGTTAACTGAATTTGAAGAGTTAAATGTTCCGAGACAGTCCAAATTGCAGGTATTGGAATGAAGCTTAAAATGTCTTGCGGAATTTTACCACGGCCTTCTAATCTAGGAGTTACTTTGAGGACTCGGAACTTTAGAGACGGCTCAAGCTGTGGGTATTCGAGTGATTTTTAACAAATCTTGGGGAATTCTAGCATAGCCTTCTAGTTTTGGAGTTCTTTAAGCTAGAGGATGGTAGAGAGACTGTGTTCCTTGATAATGTAGCTTGTTGTGTAGGGGTCTACTAGTTGGGATTTCGATAAGTTATGCAAATTTTAATCTGTGACACCACAATTCTTAGGGGGTGGAAACCGTGTTCGACGTGATGGAGCTGGAGGACGGCGCGCGCGCCAAGCTGCTGCAGCTGTCGCCCACGGAGATGGCTGACGTGGCCAGGTTCTGCAACCGGTACCCCAACGTGGAGCTCACCTACGAGGTAAAGGATCCTCCACAACTCCCAGGGGGTGGAAACCGTGTTCGACGTGATGGAGCTGGAGGACGGCGCGCGCGCCAAGCTGCTGCAGCTGTCGCCCACGGAGATGGCTGACGTGGCCAGGTTCTGCAACCGGTACCCCAACGTGGAGCTCACCTACGAGGTAAAGGATCCTCCACAACTCCCAGGGGGTGGAGACAGGGTCGACGTGATGGAGCTGGAGGACGGCGCGCGCGCCAAGCTGCTGCAGCTGTCGCCCACGGAGATGGCTGACGTGGCCAGGTTCTGCAACCGGTACCCCAACGTGGAGCTCACCTACGAGGTAAAGGATCCTCCACAACTCCCAGGGGGTGGAGACAGGGTCGACGTGATGGAGCTGGAGGACGGCGCGCGCGCCAAGCTGCTGCAGCTGTCGCCCACGGAGATGGCTGACGTGGCCAGGTTCTGCAACCGGTACCCCAACGTGGAGCTCACCTACGAGGTAAAGGATCCTCCACAACTCCCAGGGGGTGGAGACAGGGTCGACGTGATGGAGCTGGAGGACGGCGCGCGCGCCAAGATGCTGCAGCTGTCGCCCACGGAGATGGCTGACGTGGCCAGGTTCTGCAACCGGTACCCCAACGTGGAGCTCACCTACGAGGTAAAGGATCCTCCACAACTCCCAGGGGGTGGAGACAGGGTCGACGTGATGGAGCTGGAGGACGGCGCGCGCGCCAAGCTGCTCAGCTGTCGCCCACGGAGATGGCTGTCGTGGCCAGGTTCTGCAACCGGTACCCCAACGTGGAGCTCACCTACGAGGTAAAGGATCCTCCACAACTCCCAGGGGGTGGAGACAGGGTCGACGTGATGGAGCTGGAGGACGGCGCGCGCGCCAAGCTGCTGCAGCTGTCGCCCACGGAGATGGCTGACGTGGCCAGGTTCTGCAACCGGTACTCCAACGTGGAGCTCACCTACGAGGTAAAGGATCCTCCACAACTCCCAGGGGGTGGAGACGCTTGACCTGGGGAAGTGAGGGCGCGGTTAACTGCTGCAGCTGTGGAAAATGTTTAACAATCTTTCTTGTCCCTTGTCAACATCATGATGCGATGATGAGAATGAGGGTGAACGAATGAATTCAGGATTCGGCTGATTGCCCAAATTACTTGAATTTCCATCATCCGCCTCAGTGGCGCCACAACTGTTTTCCACTCTTTTTTTCTCAAACTGTAACTGTAACAAACTTCAACTTGAAATATAATAACTGTTCGCAGGTGAAGAACGAGCGGCGGCTGCGCGCCGGCAAGCCCATCGTGGTGGAGGTGTCGCTGGAGAGGGAGGACGAGATCGTGGGGCCCGTCATCGCGCCCTTCTTCCCACAGGTGGGACACTGCCAATAACTGTTCGCAGGTGAAGAACGAGCGGCGGCTGCGCGCCGGCAAGCCCATCGTGGTGGAGGTGTCGCTGGAGAGGGAGGACGAGATCGTGGGGCCCGTCATCGCGCCCTTCTTCCCACAGGTGGGACACTGCCAATAACTGTTCGCAGGTGAAGAACGAGCGGCGGCTGCGCGCCGGCAAGCCCATCGTGGTGGAGGTGTCGCTGGAGAGGGAGGACGAGATCGTGGGGCCCGTCATCGCGCCCTTCTTCCCACAGGTGGGACACTGCCAATAACTGTTCGCAGGTGAAGAACGAGCGGCGGCTGCGCGCCGGCAAGCCCATCGTGGTGGAGGTGTCGCTGGAGAGGGAGGACGAGATCGTGGGGCCCGTCATCGCGCCCTTCTTCCCACAGGTGGGACACTGCCAATAACTGTTCGCAGGTGAAGAACGAGCGGCGGCTGCGCGCCGGCAAGCCCATCGTGGTGGAGGTGTCGCTGGAGAGGGAGGACGAGATCGTGGGGCCCGTCATCGCGCCCTTCTTCCCACAGGTGGGACACTGCCAATAACTGTTCGCAGGTGAAGAACGAGCGGCGGCTGCGCGCCGGCAAGCCCATCGTGGTGGAGGTGTCGCTGGAGAGGGAGGACGAGATCGTGGGGCCCGTCATCGCGCCCTTCTTCCCACAGGTGGGACACTGCCAATAACTGTTCGCAGGTGAAGAACGAGCGGCGGCTGCGCGCCGGCAAGCCCATCGTGGTGGAGGTGTCGCTGGAGAGGGAGGACGAGATCGTGGGGCCCGTCATCGCGCCCTTCTTCCCACAGGTGGGACACTGCCAATAACTGTTCGCAGGTGAAGAACGAGCGGCGGCTGCGCGCCGGCAAGCCCATCGTGGTGGAGGTGTCGCTGGAGAGGGAGGACGAGATCGTGGGGCCCGTCATCGCGCCCTTCTTCCCACAGGTGGGACACTGCCAATAACTGTTCGCAGGTGAAGAACGAGCGGCGGCTGCGCGCCGGCAAGCCCATCGTGGTGGAGGTGTCGCTGGAGAGGGAGGACGAGATCGTGGGGCCCGTCATCGCGCCCTTCTTCCCACAGGTGGGACACTGCCAATAACTGTTCGCAGGTGAAGAACGAGCGGCGGCTGCGCGCCGGCAAGCCCATCGTGGTGGAGGTGTCGCTGGAGAGGGAGGACGAGATCGTGGGGCCCGTCATCGCGCCCTTCTTCCCACAGGTGGGACACTGCCAATAACTGTTCGCAGGTGAAGAACGAGCGGCGGCTGCGCGCCGGCAAGCCCATCGTGGTGGAGGTGTCGCTGGAGAGGGAGGACGAGATCGTGGGGCCCGTCATCGCGCCCTTCTTCCCACAGGTGGGACACTGCCAATAACTGTTCGCAGGTGAAGAACGAGCGGCGGCTGCGCGCCGGCAAGCCCATCGTGGTGGAGGTGTCGCTGGAGAGGGAGGACGAGATCGTGGGGCCCGTCATCGCGCCCTTCTTCCCACAGGTGGGACACTGCCAATAACTGTTCGCAGGTGAAGAACGAGCGGCGGCTGCGCGCCGGCAAGCCCATCGTGGTGGAGGTGTCGCTGGAGAGGGAGGACGAGATCGTGGGGCCCGTCATCGCGCCCTTCTTCCCACAGGTGGGACACTGCCAATAACTGTTCGCAGGTGAAGAACGAGCGGCGGCTGCGCGCCGGCAAGCCCATCGTGGTGGAGGTGTCGCTGGAGAGGGAGGACGAGATCGTGGGGCCCGTCATCGCGCCCTTCTTCCCACAGGTGGGACACTGCCAATAACTGTTCGCAGGTGAAGAACGAGCGGCGGCTGCGCGCCGGCAAGCCCATCGTGGTGGAGGTGTCGCTGGAGAGGGAGGACGAGATCGTGGGGCCCGTCATCGCGCCCTTCTTCCCACAGGTGGGACACTGCCAATAACTGTTCGCAGGTGAAGAACGAGCGGCGGCTGCGCGCCGGCAAGCCCATCGTGGTGGAGGTGTCGCTGGAGAGGGAGGACGAGATCGTGGGGCCCGTCATCGCGCCCTTCTTCCCACAGGTGGGACACTGCCAATAACTGTTCGCAGGTGAAGAACGAGCGGCGGCTGCGCGCCGGCAAGCCCATCGTGGTGGAGGTGTCGCTGGAGAGGGAGGACGAGATCGTGGGGCCCGTCATCGCGCCCTTCTTCCCACAGGTGGGACACTGCCAATAACTGTTCGCAGGTGAAGAACGAGCGGCGGCTGCGCGCCGGCAAGCCCATCGTGGTGGAGGTGTCGCTGGAGAGGGAGGACGAGATCGTGGGGCCCGTCATCGCGCCCTTCTTCCCACAGGTGGGACACTGCCAATAACTGTTCGCAGGTGAAGAACGAGCGGCGGCTGCGCGCCGGCAAGCCCATCGTGGTGGAGGTGTCGCTGGAGAGGGAGGACGAGATCGTGGGGCCCGTCATCGCGCCCTTCTTCCCACAGGTGGGACACTGCCAATAACTGTTCGCAGGTGAAGAACGAGCGGCGGCTGCGCGCCGGCAAGCCCATCGTGGTGGAGGTGTCGCTGGAGAGGGAGGACGAGATCGTGGGGCCCGTCATCGCGCCCTTCTTCCCACAGGTGGGACACTGCCAATAACTGTTCGCAGGTGAAGAACGAGCGGCGGCTGCGCGCCGGCAAGCCCATCGTGGTGGAGGTGTCGCTGGAGAGGGAGGACGAGATCGTGGGGCCCGTCATCGCGCCCTTCTTCCCACAGGTGGGACACTGCCAATAACTGTTCGCAGGTGAAGAACGAGCGGCGGCTGCGCGCCGGCAAGCCCATCGTGGTGGAGGTGTCGCTGGAGAGGGAGGACGAGATCGTGGGGCCCGTCATCGCGCCCTTCTTCCCACAGGTGGGACACTGCCAATAACTGTTCGCAGGTGAAGAACGAGCGGCGGCTGCGCGCCGGCAAGCCCATCGTGGTGGAGGTGTCGCTGGAGAGGGAGGACGAGATCGTGGGGCCCGTCATCGCGCCCTTCTTCCCACAGGTGGGACACTGCCAATAACTGTTCGCAGGTGAAGAACGAGCGGCGGCTGCGCGCCGGCAAGCCCATCGTGGTGGAGGTGTCGCTGGAGAGGGAGGACGAGATCGTGGGGCCCGTCATCGCGCCCTTCTTCCCACAGGTGGGACACTGCCAATAACTGTTCGCAGGTGAAGAACGAGCGGCGGCTGCGCGCCGGCAAGCCCATCGTGGTGGAGGTGTCGCTGGAGAGGGAGGACGAGATCGTGGGGCCCGTCATCGCGCCCTTCTTCCCACAGGTGGGACACTGCCAATAACTGTTCGCAGGTGAAGAACGAGCGGCGGCTGCGCGCCGGCAAGCCCATCGTGGTGGAGGTGTCGCTGGAGAGGGAGGACGAGATCGTGGGGCCCGTCATCGCGCCCTTCTTCCCACAGGTGGGACACTGCCAATAACTGTTCGCAGGTGAAGAACGAGCGGCGGCTGCGCGCCGGCAAGCCCATCGTGGTGGAGGTGTCGCTGGAGAGGGAGGACGAGATCGTGGGGCCCGTCATCGCGCCCTTCTTCCCACAGGTGGGACACTGCCAATAACTGTTCGCAGGTGAAGAACGAGCGGCGGCTGCGCGCCGGCAAGCCCATCGTGGTGGAGGTGTCGCTGGAGAGGGAGGACGAGATCGTGGGGCCCGTCATCGCGCCCTTCTTCCCACAGGTGGGACACTGCCAATAACTGTTCGCAGGTGAAGAACGAGCGGCGGCTGCGCGCCGGCAAGCCCATCGTGGTGGAGGTGTCGCTGGAGAGGGAGGACGAGATCGTGGGGCCCGTCATCGCGCCCTTCTTCCCACAGGTGGGACACTGCCAATAACTGTTCGCAGGTGAAGAACGAGCGGCGGCTGCGCGCCGGCAAGCCCATCGTGGTGGAGGTGTCGCTGGAGAGGGAGGACGAGATCGTGGGGCCCGTCATCGCGCCCTTCTTCCCACAGGTGGGACACTGCCAATAACTGTTCGCAGGTGAAGAACGAGCGGCGGCTGCGCGCCGGCAAGCCCATCGTGGTGGAGGTGTCGCTGGAGAGGGAGGACGAGATCGTGGGGCCCGTCATCGCGCCCTTCTTCCCACAGGTGGGACACTGCCAATAACTGTTCGCAGGTGAAGAACGAGCGGCGGCTGCGCGCCGGCAAGCCCATCGTGGTGGAGGTGTCGCTGGAGAGGGAGGACGAGATCGTGGGGCCCGTCATCGCGCCCTTCTTCCCACAGGTGGGATCCGCCTTTTGCGAGTTTGTTATGACGAAGAAGGAGGCTGCGGAGAGGGTTCGAGAGAGATCTGGTCCCTCTCGCAGACGCCAACAAATCCCCCCCATAGACCCCTTAATAGCTTGGGTCCTTGGGGCTGACCCTGACCTTGCCTGAAAGTGGCAAATGTTAAGGGTCAGCCAGACGTGAGCCCAATGGGTGTTGCGCAAGGGAGCCTCCGGCAGGCCAGTCTCACTTATCACGTGACCGTCCCGGCTACAAGTAGGGGTCCGGATGCCAATATTTCAGATGGTTGCCGCTCGCGGGCCGAGTTGCACGCGCTAGTTCTGTACGGTCTATTCTACGCGCCGTCTAACTACGGCAGCCCTAGTACGTCGTGAGAGATAAATTTAGGCGATAGAAAGAGATCACAACATTGCGTTTGTTGCGTGTCGATTTTGAGGGCGGGGCCAGGCGCTATTGCGAACTGAATTGCACTTTTTGTGTCGGCGCTAGAGTCGCTATTTCTTTAAATCATCGTGCGGAGTAAGCCTTCTGTACCTCGTATTTAATGTTCCGTGCCTCCGGTGCGTTCGTATGAGATCCCGGAGGCTTCCAACATAAGCGCTGAGGATGTCCGAGGGGGCTTTAGTGGGTAAAAGTCTCACTTAAGACAATCGGATATCTCAGTGGAGAAATGTAGCCAGTTTATCGGCGCTTGTTTTGTAACCAGCAGTAAGGCCACGCTGTAGTTCTCTCAGCAGCCAGCTACAGAATTTTGACAGATGGCGCTACTGTTTGCTTGTACGAAAAAGGTTTACGTTAAAGGGTTACAAAATTCTCGCAAATGCGCCACAACATTAAAAGTAATAGCTTTAACGAGCGAACTACAGTGTGGCCTTAGTGTTGGTGGCAAAACAAGCATTTTTGGCATCAATCAATTTTTTTCACGCCGTCCGCCCTGTCCTGCGCGCGTAGACATATGTCTCTCTACTTTTGTCGCTCTCTTTTCTCTTTCTGATTCATACTGATAGACAGAGAAAAGAGAGCGAAAAAAACAGAGAGACATATCTCTACGTGGGCATGCTGCAAAGGCAGGGCATATGTTATGTCTATTGCTGAACCTGAGCTTGATATTTTTTGTTAAAAACTGTTGTCCGAAAGGTTCTGGTATTTTTAACCGACGTCAAAAAAAAGTAAAATAAAATAAAATAAAAAACCTTTATTTATCTAATGCGCTTATGTCTCAGATACATTGTTTTATGTATTACTATAATTACATTGGAATTTTACAGATAGGTATATTTTAAAGTAATGTTATTTTTGTTTATATAACTCAAAGAATGCTCATTTTTTGTCTGATCGTCACTGCATTTATATTAGTCAAACTATTCAAATTATAAATTATTTTTAATGTCATAAATTAACTTTATTAAGATGTCATTTTCAATAATCCGTCGCATTAGTCGCCTCAGCGGCGTAGGCCTCCCCCAACTTTTTCCAGAGTTCTCTGTCTCGAGCTCTACGCATCCAGTCTGGTCCCACATTCTGGGTGAAAACATCTCTCCATCTTTTTCTTTGTCGTCCTCTTTTTCTTTTTCTATTTCTTGGGACCCATTCAGTCACTTTTTTAGTCCATCTGCTCTGATCTAGCCTACAAACATGTCCAGCCCATTTAAATTTTAATTTTTTAATAACTTTTCTTATATCAGCTAGTTTCGTCTTCGTCCTAATCGTTTTGTTACTTACTCTATCCTTAACCTTTATTCCCAACATGCTCCTCTCCATCTTCCTTTGACAAATTGCTAGTTTATCTTCATCTGCTTGTCGTAGAGCCCACGTTTGACACCCATATGTCAAACACGGCAAAATCGCGACTTCAAAAAGTTTCTTTTTTATATGGATTTTTATTTCCTTGTTTTTCATAATTTCTTTATAGCTCCAAAACTTCCTCCAAGCAATGGATATTCGTCTATGTAGAAAAAAAGGAGGAGGTTCTCAATTCGTCGGTATCTTATTTTTTTTATATGACTATGCTAATCCGTATTTAATATGACGTCGACAGAAACGCGAGGAAGGCTGGTGGGTGGTGATCGGCGACCCGAAGACCAACACGCTGCTCTCCATCAAGAGAGTCTCTCTCGGCCGCAACGCCAAGGTACACATGCACACGCCTATTTTTTGACGTGATAACGTTTAATAAATTGATGAACACCAGCAGCACTCATGAAAAATAGTACCGTTCCGCGCAATGTTCCGCGTAACATTCTGCGTAACGTTCCACCTGAGCCTGTGCGTGCAAGCGAGAGCGCGCAACAAGCGATAGAGAGGCACGATAAAAATTACATAAAATAATGATTATGACTATGATTATGATTTTTTTTAAACCATAATCATAATCATACAAACATAAAATAATGATTATGACATTATCACGTAAATCTATCGTCCGTAAACCGACTTGACAGACAACTAATTTTTTATATTATAATATATAGGAGATTTTTTCAGTGTACGTCATCATTTTTATCCTAGTTTATAATAAAGTGATAGTACATTTCGATATAAGTGCGGAAAAATGGTAATTTCCTTACGAGTCCCGGGTTGTTGACCCATTTCAATTTTCAACTAAAATCAAATGTCCAATTTATTTAATTACGAAAGAAATGAAACACCTTTAGCTTTATTTGTACACTTTCTAAAAGCACAAGTTCCGGTTCCGGCGACAGGTTCCGGTTCCGGCGACAGGTTCCGGTTCCGGCGACAGGTTCCGGTTCCGGCGACAGGGTTCCGGTTCCGGTGACAAAACAGTGTAGACGTACAATTGCGACTCCCGTGAATTTTATTCGAAAACGGAAGAAAAAGTGGTTTTGTGCACGATAACGCGATCCAAACACCAAGAACTCATCCGAAGCTTCAGTTTCAAAGATCAATATAACCTTCCAAAGTGAAATAAGTGCCGAAAATCGAGATCAAAAGTGCAAAATCACATCGATAACCTAAAATCAAAACGTCAAATTCAAATCAAAACAAGCCATTTTTTAGTGCCAACCTAACGAACGTAACACTAACTTCATACCAGAAAACCACAGACAATAGTACCTCAGAGTGCAAGTCGGACGAAAAGTATTGCCATACTCCATTTTTTCCCCAGAATATGGTAAAATAATAGAGATGGATGCATCAATGAAAATTCTTCTTGATAAAATGAGCGAAATGCAAAGAGATTATCAAAACCAAACCAAAACCTTAAATGAAAGTTTCGCTATACTTTCGGCCTCTATAGATGAGAAACTAAGGCCATTAGTGGAAGAAAACATAAATCTAAAAAAACAAGTGACTATGCTCAATAAAAAAGTATACAACCTGGAACGTCAGGTCAGGAAAAACAACGTGATCATGCACGGAATGGAGGAGGGCGAAAAAGATGACTTAGAACTTTTGGATTCAGTTATCACTTTTCTCAACAGCATTTACAAAGAATCGGGACTAGAAAACTGGGACAAGTGGGAAATAAGCAGTGTTCGACGTCTAGGAAAGAAAGACAACAATAAAACGCGACCTATTCTAATCACACTCACCCTAGCTTGGCGAAGACTTCAACTCCTTCGCAGCAACAAGAACCTCCCCAAAAATGTGTATTTCACTGAGGACTACCCTAAAGATGTTATAAACATCAGAAAAGAATTAAAAGTTAAGCAACAGGAAGAAATAAAGAAGGGAAAAATTGCATTCATCAGGTACGACAAACTGGTAGTGAAAGACAAAACCTTTACAAACAACGAAAGTGAAAAAAGAAAAAGGAGACCAACGAATTCGCCTCCCCAACAGAATAGCATTGAAAACAACAGTACAAAAGCTCCATCTAAGATAAACAAAACAAATGCTTTTGGAATTATGAGTCGCACAAGGGCTAACTCAATTGCAGGAACAAGCCAACAATGACAACCGTTGCACATCGGAAACCAGAAGATCACAAATAAGATAAATACTAATAACAACAAAACCAACAAAAACCATTGCACTCCCCCAATCCGGAAAGCGGTCACCGTGGGGGAAAATGACCGCAACCCTCCATCCAATTCACCTTCAACTCAAAAGGCTACGGAGAAGAGGTCCATAAACACACCTGTAAGCGATTACTACTTGAAGATTTGTACGTACAACGTAAGATCCTTGTCCACACCAGAACGCCTAATTGAACTGTGCCATGCCCTAGAAACAATTAATTACGATATTATTGGACTAGCTGAAGTACGAAGGATGGGCAGTGAAATAGAAGAACATCAAGATTACATATTATGTTACAAAGGGGAGACCAAAGGGCAACATGGAGTAGGTTTCATGATTAAGAAAGAGCACAAGCACAATATTGTAAATTTCACTGGTATATCCGAGAGAGTCGCTCTCCTGCAGCTACGATTCCAAGATTTAAATATTTCACTGATCCAAGCATATGCTCCTACAGAGAACCAAGATGATGAGGAAATTAACAAATTCTACACAGACCTAACGCTAGCTCACGATCAAGCAGACAAAATAGTCTTAGTGATCGGAGACTTTAATGCAAAAATCGGTCAACCCAAAGCGCACGAATATCAAATTTTGGGCAAATTTGGCTATGGAGAGCGAAACCGCAGAGGAGAGAGATTATTACAATATGCAACTGAATACAAATTAAGCATAATGAACACATATTTCAAGAAAAAACGAAGCCGCAGATGGACTTGGCTCTCACCCGATAAAAAGACAAAAAATGAAATCGATTTTATACTATGTAACAAACCCAAACTAGTAACAAATGTAGAGGTACTAAATAGAGTTAACCACTCTTCAGATCACCGATTACTAAGAGCTACGCTCAGTATAAAACTACCGAGAAAGAGCCGGAAAACTTTCAAGTCAGTACCTCTTGCACCAAAAACTGATATTGGGAAATCCATCTACTTACAAAGACTAGCAGAAAATGTGTCACTATTGGATGAATTAGCAAATATTAACGAGATACAAATATACTATGACAAACTAGAAGAGGTGATATTAAAAAGTTTGAAAAATGACAAAAATCAAAAATTCCAAAAGAAAGAGAATATACTCAGTGAAGACACGAAAAAACTTATAACCAAACGCACAGAAACCTTACTAATAAAGAACAAAACCACGAAGGACAAGAAGGAACTCACGAAACTGTTTAAAATAACAAATAAAGCTATCCGAAGAGACTACAACAACCATAGAAATACGGTCATAAAGAACAACCTACTGAAATACAGAAGTGCAAAACGAGCTTATAAACAACTTAACACACACAAAAACTGGATACAGAAAATGAAGACTAGCGAGGGTGAGACTAAAAGCAGAAGTGAGATTATAGTACAAGCTGAGAAATATTTTTCAGAACTCTATAAATTAAAAACAACCTACCTTACCGATGATGAACTCCCACTCAGCTCTGGACAGGTATATGAAAACGGAAGTATAGTCGAAAAAATCTCGATTCAAGAGATAATGACGCATATAAAGAAGTTGAAACCAGAGAAATGCCCAGGACCAGACAGCATTTGTAATGAGGCACTAAAGCTAGGATTGCCTATTTTAGTCACAATATTAGAGAAACTTTTTAACATGGTGCTTGAAAAAGAAGAGGTCCCCATTCAATGGTTGTAAATCAGACATAATATTACTATACAAAAAAGGGGATCCACTAGATATCACAAACTACAGACCTATAAGTTTATCAAGCAGCATTTACAAATTATTTGCATCAATCCTGACTAGCCGAATTACACCTGCTATAGATGGGAAACAGTCAATAGAACAAGCTGGCTTTAGATCTGGCTATTCAACAATTGACCACATTCATGTACTAGAGCAAGTTATTGAAAAATATACAGAATACAACCAAAAACTATATCTAGCATTTATAGACTACTCTAAAGCTTTTGACAGCATAACTCACTCATCAATATGGAAAGCACTGGAAACATGCGAAATAAGCCAAAAATATATTAACATAATAAAGTCAATCTACACCAAAAGTGTAAGCAGAATAAAATTAGACAGGTATGGAGAATACTTTCCAATAGAAAAAGGGGTAAGACAGGGAGACCCCCTGTCTCCTAAACTATTTATAGTAGTACTGGAAGAAATATTTCAAAAATTAGATTGGAGTAATCAAAGGCCTGCTGTTTATAAACAAGAGACTAAACCACCTACGATTTGCCGATGACATTATTCTTTTCGCCACAAACGCAAGAGTTCTAGAAAGAATGATCCGGGAGCTAGACATAGAAAGTAGAATGGTGGGTTTGCAAATGAATACTTTAAAAACTAAATTAATGACAAACGGAACAGAAATCCCTATTAGAGTAGAAGGAAATATGATAGAATATGTGAAAGAATACATATATTTGGGCAAGAAAATATCATTCAATATAAATAGAAATGAAGAAGAAGTAGACAGAAGAATCCAAATAGCATGGAACAAATTTTGGTCTCAGAAAGAAATTCTAAAAGGAAAATATGAACAGCACCTTAAAAAAACTATCATGGACACTTGCATCTTACCCAGCTTAACATATGGAAGCCAAACATGGGTATACACTAGAAAAATAAAAAACAAAATAAGAACTTGCCAGAGAGCCATGGAGAGGAGTATCCTCAAGATAAGAAAAATTCATAAAGTCAGGAGTACAGAAATAAGGAATAAAACGAAGCTTACAGATGCCCTAGAGCATGCATTGAAAGCAAAATGGAAATGGGCCGGTCATGTGTCCAGGTGCAGAGACCAAAGATGGACAGTAACTGTGACAAATTGGAGAGGACCACCAGGTAAAAGAAGAGCAGGAAGGCCCAAGAAAAGATGGTCTGATGATATTGCGGAATTGGCCGGCGACGGTTGGATGTTTGAGGCCAGGGACCGTGAAGCGTGGAAGAGGATGGAGGAGGCTTTCACCCAGGCGATGGGATCCATCAGTGAATAAAATACTAACAAAACTAACACCTACATTAACTTACTACATCCAAAACTAACCCGACTAACATAACTAACACATAATATAAAAGTGAAACAATTGTAACTGATGGAAATAAATAAAGCTTTATTATTTATTATTATTATTTGCATATTGAATTTAACTCTCACACCCGGCACATGATAAATATATATAAAACCCAAAGACATAAAACAAACCTACTTAAATACGCAAAAAAAAAAAAAAAAAATTATTTATAAACATACATAAACGTTACACACATACATATATGTGCCGGGCGGAGGACTACACCCCGGCAGGGGAGACCAAACGGCCGGGGGTCAGGGCGACAGGCTAAGAAACCGGCGGACTATCCTAGCCGAGTCGAGCACCACCGCCCTCTGCATCTTGGCCGCAAGTGAATTGCCACGGAAACCCAGCCGCCGCAGATGGTTAGCGAGGCTGACTGGGATTAAACCGTTGGCAGAAATCACGATAGGGATGGTTTCAGTGGATTCCACGTGCCACATGGCGGAAACCTCGTGAGACAGATCCAGATACTTTCGTTTTTTCTCCGTCTCAGCTCTCACGAGGTTCTCGTCATACGGGATTGTGATGTCCACTAAAAACACCCGCGACTGTGCCCGGTCCATCACCACGATATCAGGCTTGTTAGCCAAGATAGTCCTGTCCGTGATGATTGACCGGTCCCAATAGAGCCGGACGCCGCCGCGCTCGAGGACAGGAACCGGCGTGTACCTGTAATAGGGCAGCCTCTCATCCAAGAGTCCGTACTTCAGAGCAAGCTCTTGGTGTAGGATTTTGGCTGCTTGGTTGTGCCTGTGCAAATACTCAGTGTTGGCAAGCGCCGAACAGCCCGAAAGCACATGTCTGAGTGACTCACCGGGATGGCGACAAGCTCGGCAAATGTCCTGAGTGCCATCCTTCAGAATGTACTTTCGGTAGTTCCGCGTCTTAACCACCTGATCTTGTATTTCACAGACAAAACCCTCGGTTTCCCCAAAGAGGTCCCCGAAACGCAGCCACTGCACGGACGCTTTTCTATCCACGTGGGGCTCATGAAGAGCCTTAAAAAAGCGTCCGTGCAGCTCCTTCTCCTTCCATACGGACTCCCGGTCAGAGGTGCTAAGCACAACCGGTCCCTGCCACTCGGCGTTGGCCAAAGACAGGGGGGTCAGTCCTTTATCACATTCTATGACTTCCCGATGCACCGGAGACTCCCTTTTCGCCCTAAAGTAAGTTCTGAGGCTGGATATCTCCCGGTTGTGCATGGTCTTGACGCTGAGCATGCCTCGACCACCACACTTCCGGGGGATATACAGTCTCATCACAGAAGACTTCGGGTGATGCATACGATGGGTAGTCATAGTTGTGCGGACTTTCCTATCCAGGGCATCTAGCTCGGTCTGAGTCCATCTGAGCACGCCAAAGGTGTACATGAGGACGGGCATGACCCAGCCGTTATAGGCTCGGACTTTATTGGCACCCGACAAATAACTCTTACAGATCTTTGCCAGGCGCCTAAAAAAGACCTCGCAAACTGACTGTTTCACGTCCGCCTCCTGAATCCCTAAAGATTGTGACATGCCCAGATACCGGTATGACTCAGCCTCGGAGAGGGTCTTGATGCTCGAAGGCTCGAGACTGATCTCGGCCGAGCGAGCGACCTGTCCCCTCTCCACATGCAGGACCGCACACTTGTCCACGCCAAGTTCCATTCTGATGGAATTGCTGAACTCAGTGGTTATGTTCAGCAATTCCTGCAGACGGGAAGCGCTGGGTGCCATCAGCTTGAGGTCATCCATGTAGAGAAGGTGAGGTACCTTCGGCCCCCCTCTCCGAAACTGAAAGCCTGTCCCGGAACCCTCCAGCAATGTGCTAAGGGGGTTCAGAGCCAGGCAAAACCAAAGTGGACTCAAACAATCGCCCTGAAAGATACCCCGCCTTATCCTGATTCGGTCATCCGCAGCCGCCAGCCGCTCGCCATGGAGACAAAGGATCGTGCTCCATTGCCCCATACATACTCCGAGGAAGTCTCGAACTGCACAATCAACTTTATACAGCTCGAGGACCCTCAAGAGCCATGAATGAGGCACCGAGTCGAATGCCTTTTTATAGTCAATCCAGGCGGCGGCAAAGTTCCGGCGGCTGCGTTTGACCAAATGGCCTGCGACGGAGTCGATGAGAAGGAGCTCCTTAGTACCGCGACTACCACCCCTACACCCGTTCTGAGCCCCAGACATGATCCCGTAACTGTCAACATGACGGGTAATTTTGGAGCTCAGAACGGATGTAAGTGTCTTATAGATGGTAGTAAGACACGTAATGGGGCGGTACTTAGACGGGTCAGCGGTATCTGTGGTCTTTGGAGCTAAATGAGTGATCCCGGTGGTGAAAAGGTTCGGGAGCGCCCTTTGCTCAAGAGCGCCTTGGAATTGTCGAGCCAAGGTCGCATGGCAAGCCGAGAAACCCTTTAGCCAGTAGTGATGCAGTCCGTCAGGCCCCGGACTTTTCCAGTTCGGGGCCCGCCTCACCGCACCAGCTACATCCTCTGCGGAGATGGCAACTGGGTTCATCGGCTCTATCGAGGCACATGCTTCCTCTACCGCCGCAATCCAAGGGCCCTCTTCATGCTCCACCTCTGTCGACCAGACACTGCGCCAGAAAGCGACTAGTTCAGCCGTGTCTGGTCGCTGAGGGGTGGAGCAGACCGCTGGGCACTCCAGCTTTTTGTAGAACCTTTTCTGATCACTCACGAAGAGGCGATTTTGCTGAAATCGCTCAACTCTTTCCGAGTACCGCCGAATGCGGTTCCCCCATGCAGCGATTTTCTGCTTCAGGTCGTCGATGCGCTCCGTTAGTTTTTGAGCTATGTCGGGCTGGTCTAGGCGAACCCCCAGCCCGTTAAAAGCTATTCTAACGTAGCGCACAATCCTTGGCCTTGTGTTGCCCGACCTGAAGCTTTGCAGTCTGCCAATGAGGCCTCTGGCGAGGGTGATACGTCGTTCTATTCTCTTCTTCCAGGCAGGTTCTGCACTGGATCTAGCGGCACACCGTCCAGGTTTCTTGGCTTTGACGCCAATAAAACGATGGACGGCTAAGGCTGCGCCGAAGAGAATAGAAGCCGTATCATCCAGACCAGTGCTGCTCTCTAGATGTGGTGGCAGCATTTGGTTAATGGCCTCAATGACATCCCGCGTCGCTACATTTAGCGAGAGCCGGGAGAGCCGCGGACGTTCCTCTGGAGGAGCAACTCGGATTTCAGCAATCGTCTCTTCTAAAATCCTTCTCATCCGCTCTAAATCCAGGGAGACTGTTTCCTCAGTGGCCTCCTCCACGGGCAAATCTTGAGACACGGTAACGGTCTCGGTCTCTTCGCGGCTATGTGGCGCAGGAGACACGATTTGCGGCGCGGTTGAGGTTGTCACGTCGGGAACAACCTCACGTCGTAACCGTTCGAGCTCGGTTGCGTCAAAGATGTTGGAGCGCATAATATACCGAGCCCTATCTGCCAGGTTTTGTTCCGTGACAGCTAAGTGCGGCTCAAGCAGCAAAAACTCACGGTACATTGCCGCTCGGTAGCCAGTCCGTCCAGTTTCCCCCCCTGTAGCCCTGAAGTACGCTCGCATGACGTTTTCGTTCATGGCTCTCGACCATCTCATGCGGCGTACACCACCAGCGGCGGGCTCCGAAGATTGGGCCCTAGAGGACCCTGTCAGAGCCAAGCCATCTGGTGGGGATGATGGAATTGCCAGCCGGCGAGATGGTATTGCCGGCCGGCTGTTGGTGTGGCTGGCGGACCGCATGCTGTCACGTCCAGCGCCAGCCCCAGACGCGCCCTGGCGCCCCCCAGGCAGCGACCCTAAAAGCGCATTCTCTGTGTTTGTGTCCATCATTAAAAAAAGGGGGGGGGGGGTGAGTGGTGATTACATCACCCGGGGTCCACTCAAGTCCCCGGGGAGGCTGTTTTAGTTAAGCCAGCTCGCTTACTTGGGACCATACCATACGACCATAAGCCAGGCGAACACAGAGTAGCAACTCCGTGATCATCCGGCTTAAGGACTTTAAATGGTTCTCCCATCCCTTAGTCGCCTCTTACGACACCCACGGGTAAGAGATGGGGTGGCAATATTCTACTCTGCCGTTGCCACACGGCTACACCGGCTTATTATTATTATTATTATTATTCTAAAAGCACAGGCGAACACAGAGTAGCAACTCCGTGATCATCCGGCTTAAGGACTTTAAATGGTTCTCCCATCCCTTAGTCGCCTCTTACGACACCCACGGGTAAGAGATGGGGTGGCAATATTCTACTCTGCCGTTGCCACACGGCTACACGGCTTATTATTATTATTATTATTATTCTAAAAGCACAAGAAGACATTTTGATGTACGTTTACGATGAAAAACGTAAACAAATTATTTGTAGAAAACGTCTGTCACTCCATCTGTCACAAGTGCAACTACAGCATGCTGAGAGCACTCACTCAGCATGCTGTAGATGTTTTTGATGTGCGCAATGTACGCCAAGGCAGGCCAATCTCATTTATCACGTGACCGTCCCGGCTACAAGTAGGGGTCCGGACGCCAATATTTCAGATGGTTGCCGCTCGCGGGCCGAGTTGCACGCGCTAGTTCTGTACGGTCTATTTTACCCGCCGTCTGACTACGGCAGCCCTAGTACGTCGTAAGAGATAAAGTTAGGCGATAGGAAGAGACCACAACATCGCGTTTGTAGCGTGTCGATTTTGATGGCGGGGCCAGGCGCTATTGCGAGCTGAATTGCACTTTATGTGTCAGCGCTAGAGTCGCTATTTCTTTAAATCATCGTGCGGAGTAAGCCTTCTGTACCTTTAGTGTTCCGTGGCCAAGGGCGATTCCAGATTTCAAATCTTTGTGTATAGCTGTGTAAACGATATGTACGTGGCAGGTGCGGCTGGACTTCGTGTGCGGGTCGGCGGGGCGGCACACGTACACGCTGTACTTCATGTCGGACGCGTACCTCGGCGCCGACCAGGAGTACAAGTTCAACGTGGACGTCGAGGACGCCGCCACCGACTCCGACGACTCCGAGTAGCTTTAAGTGGCATTCAAAAAGTGTAAAAAAATAAAAATTATCACGAAAAAAATTTGTTTTATTTTTTATTTTGTTGCTATCAGTGTAGTAGGTCTGTGGTTGCTACGAAAGACTAGTGCCACCTATTTAACTGCCACTAAAACGTCATTTTCATAAATTTTGAGCGATCGACAAGGTTCTATGCATAGATCGTGTGTACATTTTGTGCACACGTTAAAGATCTCTATGCTAGTACGCTGGGTCACAGACTTAACGTAAAAATGAAGACATTTGATTTTCGCCATTTTGGCGCTGATTTTTGCGTAACCGCGTGAGCGTCCATGAAACTAAAATAAAAACTTATAGTTCTCTACAAACAAATGTCAATTTAGTACCCATCGTGGAACTTAGGGGGCGCTTCAATTCGGCACAAAAAATTTTAACTGTCAATTGTATAGAATATTTAAATATATATTTATTTATGATATCCCATAGCAACCCACTGATATCTATTACATAATTATACTAGTACGCTGGATGAAACATTCTATACAATTAACAGTTCATTTTAATAGAAGGAAATAACACACATCGCAATCTAGCCCCAAAGTAAGCGATAGCTTGTGTTATGTGTGTACTAGATAACTTAAAGTATATTGAAAAACACCCATACACTGGAAAACATTAATGCTCATCACACAAACATTTACCAGTAGTGGGAATCGAACCCACGATCTCCGACGCAGACGGAAGGTTCAAGGTCAAAACTATTGAGATCCCATTCATTCATTTTAGACTAGCCTTGCATGCATGCGGGCGGCGCCATGATGAGCGTCAAGATTTGTTGTCAAAAGTTCATGTACCGACTAGCCTAGGTGACGCCAGACTCGGTTGCTTGACTTGACAGAGGAAACGATAGTGGTCTTTTTCCATACAAACGTTCTCGTCTGTTTTCTTTCTGGTTTATGAACTTGGAGCAATGATTTTTTTACAGAAAAATAAATATCAATGTTTTCTATGTTTCTATGTTTTCGTTTTTGATAATACAAGTTCATAAACCAGAAAGAAAACAGACGAGAACGTTTGTATGGAAAAAAGACCACTATCGTTTCCTCTTAGAGCGAAACTTTAGGTATAGTTAAATAAGGCGGCCTCACTCTTATGACTCGGTTGCTTGACTTAACTTTAACCAAAACGTTATAGTTAAATATGGCGGCCTGACTCTTATGTCTTTCGAAATAAGGGTCAGACCGCCATACTGTTAAAGTTAAAGTCAAGCACTTAGACGCCACTTGACTGATTATTATAAAATATAGTCAAGCTTTTCCTAGGCCTTTGTGAGGTTGTAACTTGTACCTAACTATGAAGTATTTTGTTGGACATCTGTATACTCGCTGAGTCACTGCCAGACACTGCGCTGTACAATCATAATTTATCGTAGGTAATTAAATCGAGGTCACTAGTTCACGTATTTACACACAAATTATTTTGTGTAAACTGTATGTTGGCTATTTACATATGTACCTTCTGAATAATATGATATTAACTAAGCTTTTGAGGTACATTCCTATTGCAAATCATAAAGTTTTTGCGAACTGTAAACTGTAGTAAGGTTTTCTTAGCAACAAAACTTACTGAAGTTGACTTCTGAAAGCTACTTCTCCTTTATTTAGCAGCTTGCCTGACTGTTTGTGTTTACATAGCTTTCAGAAGTCGACTTTTTCAGTTTTGCGGCAAAAGTCTGCGGTGTATCCGAGCAATATAACTACGTAAACCTTTTTCGTACAAGTAAATAGTACAAGTAAGAGCGCCATCTGTCAAAATTCTATAGGTGACTGAGGGAATACAACATGGCCTTACTGTTGGTATTATTGGCACCGATAAACTGGCGACATTTCTTCACGCCGTCCGCCCTGTCCAGGGTAGACGTTAATTCTAAAGGCTAAAATGCCAATCTTGAAACTTCTTTATATATCATACTAGCTGACCCGGCAAACGATGTTTTGCCATTAGGAATATAAAAAAAAATAGATAACAACCTGCTCACAGACCCAGAGAATATAGGTACACTGAAAGTTTCATAACAATCGGTCCAGCCGTTACGGAGGAGTTTGGTAACAAAGAATGGCACGAGAATTTTATAAATTAGAAGGACTAGCTGACCCGGCAAACGTTGTTTTGCCATATAATTTTTTTTTAACTTATGGACATACAAAATAGATAAAAACCCGCTCTCAGACCCAGAGATCATACCCTGAAAATTTCATAACGATCGGTCCAGCCGTTTCGGAGGAGTTTAGTAACAAATAAAAGCGAGAGAATTTCATGTACATATTAGAAAGATGTAGAAGGTGGTTATGCGAGGTCAAACAACAGATAAACAATCACATACGTGTTGGTCGGTCACGGCGTGTTATCGGCCACGTACGGTATATCGGCTGTCAGCCATTGAAACGAGATTATCTCGAAATTATTGCAATCTCTCGAGTGCAGAGCGTTAGGTACCTACGAAATGTTTTTATCTGAATGCGGATAAACTTGCGGCGAGATGATAGGTAAACAAAGAGAGTTCATAATACCACCGATAATATTTAATGAATATTTTATTAGTAACAGTTACTATGCGCTCGATCATAATAATAAATTCAGTCTTTGAACCGCCATTGCCTAGCATTTTGCAAGTTATCTAAGTATACAAATTATAACTGCAATCTCACCACCAACACCACCGATAAGAAACCTTTGTAGCTCAATGAGCATGAAGCATCCCAACGATTTAACATTTTTCGTACCAAGTAAACAGTAGTGCCATATTGTGCGTATATTGTGCCATCTGTCAAAATTCTGAGCTGAGCGAACTACGGCGTGGTTTTACTGTCAGTGGCAAAACAACCTTTTTGGCACCGATAAACTGGCGACATTGTACAGGTTAAATGTCTATTCCTAATACAGACAAACCTGGTTAAGTGAGAGCTCAAGGGACCGAGATATCATTTTCTCAAGAGATCACTCGTTTTACTCGTCTCATGACTTATCCACGACTCATCATTCTTTTTTATAAAGAAAAAAAAATATGGCCGCCGCGTCGCCGACTGGCATTATCGTTTATGTTTAGATAGTTAATGAGTTATCGTCCGAAATATATTTTTTAACACTAGCAAACAGTTTCATTTGATACCCATATCGTAGGAATTCATTATAAATTGTCCGTGAATTATGATCTGCCATATTGGATTTAGAAAGACGTCGTACTTGATCTAGGTATCCATGGAGTATAATATAAAAAGTAAATCGGTTGAAGATATCTGCTTCAAAATTGATTTGCAATATTTCACCCGAAAGAACATAGTTTTCATCACCATCATTATATTGGGCACCATTTTTAGTGCCAAAGTAACCATAAACAAACCACATTTAAATAAAAATAATTTGCTTTTCTATGATTTTCTCGAATATATATAAATTGTGCCAATCTTTGTTACCAAACTCCTCCGAAACGGCTGGAACGATTGTTATGAAATTTTCAGTGTATGATCACTAGGTCTGAGAGCAGGTTGTTATCTATTTATTATATCCCTAATGGCAAAACAACGTTTTGCTGGTCAGTTAGTTTCTTTAAAAACGAAAATAAAATAATGATCATAGAGATTAAATTAATATTTATTTGAAAATAACTAGGTACACTTAAAAATACAATTTCAGAACTTAATAATATAATAACAGCTAACAGCCATTTGCTTTGTAAGCAACGAGGCAGTGTTGCAAGTTTCTACCAAATTCTACTTATTAGTTTTTTATTTCCTTTGTTCGCATTTTTTTTTACAAATAAAGTACTTAGGATTTGTAGCCGAATAATAATTTAATGTTTAAATCACAATGATTTTTAATATAATGTTTATTTTAGGAGAATTGTATTAAAAAAAAGTTTAATGGTTAGTGACAGTCGCCATCTTGATATCGACGCCATCAACAATTATTAGGTAGTGCCAATTTTAACGTAACTGTTAACAGTTTACATACATTTATATATTTTTCATATAATATCGCAGATTTTTAAATTAAAAGGATAACATATTTGTGGAGCTATCAAATTAGTTCAGCAAGTTTTGTCCAACAGAAGCACAATGACTCATGACAGCGATGTTGGCAAAAATCAAGATGGCGACTGCGCATCGGCCATCTTGAAATGGGTTTAAACGGTTTTCTGGAGGTACTCGTCGAAGAGGAAGAGGGCCATGGAGAGGTCCTTGCCCTCGTCAGCTGTGATGAACTGCTTGAGGTCCGCGGTGTGGCCGGCCAGGTCGCGGATGGTCTTGGCATGGTCTTCGATGAACTCCTCTTCGAGGTATTGTGCGACCTGTTGGTATAAGGGACAGATATGTAACCATTGAAAAGTCAAGTAAATTTTAAAAGCTTTTTACCTTGCATCTAAAGAAAAACAAATTCAAATACCAACTTTTTATTTATTCATTGTCATAAATGCAAGAACCTACACTCAGAACGTTTTTAAAACTATGTAAAACTTTCCACTCTCCATTTATAATGATGGGTTTTAAAATTAGATTGAAACCGGAATATGTCCAAGTAGATAGCACCACAGTTCTCATCATCTCATCAGTTTAAGGACCGAATATAACACACAAATATACGAAATAATTGCTCGGACAGCTCCTTCTGGATGTCCGGCGAATGTCCAAGTAGATAGCACCACAGTTCTGTTTAAGGACCGAATATAACACACAAATATACGCAATAATTGCTCGGACAGCTTTTTCTGGATGTCCGGCGACTCCAGCACCTGCAGCTCGATGATGAGGGATCAGGGCAGGGTCCGGGGCTCACCTCAGGGTCGTGGGTCTTGTGGTTGTTGCGCGTGGCCTCCTGGTGGATGAAGAAGGCGCGTTCGGCCAGCTCCTTCTGGATGACCAGCTACCTGGCCAGCGACTCCAGTTCCTGCAGCTCGCTGGTGAGGGCTAACGGGGCTCAGGGCAGGGTCTTGGACTCACCTCGGGGTCGTGGGTCTTGTGGTTGTTGCGCGTGGCCTCCTGGTGGATGAAGAAGGCGCGTTCGGCCAGCTCCTTCTGGATGTCCAGCGACCTGGCTAGCGACTCGAGCTCTTGCAGCTCGATGGTGTTGTCCTTCTCCGCCACTTGCTCCTGGGTGCTGCGGCTGTGGAAGTCCATGGTGCCGCCTGAGGAGAAATAAATATTTTCATGATTTAAACAATTTTTTTTCCTTCCTTTTTCCATGATTCCCACACCATTACAAGATTGGCGTTTGGTGGTGGAGGGTTGTCCTTGGCGAGTTCAATGGTCTTGGCCCAGAAGTCATCTAACAGCTTGCTAAAGCCAGGCCGAATGGTCTGGTAGTTGTGGTAATAAGCCAAGGAGAGCAGAAACTCAGGGAGTCAAGGAGACTCTCTGGGAACACGCAAGAGCAAGTGCCTGTTCAGTACTTGCTCTTGAGTGTTCCCGGAGTGTCTCTACAATTATCACTCCATTACAGCAAAGTTGATTGGGCCATGTGTGATAAAGGATTGTCCCTAACTCTGGTGGAACGTGCTTGATTGTCTTGGCCCGAAGTCATCTAACAGCTTGCTAAAGCCTCGCCGGTTGGTCTGGTAGATATGGTAGTAGGTGGAGGAAACCAGGAACTCAGGGAGTCAAGGAGACGCCCTGGAAACATGCAAGAGCAAGTACCAAACAGGCAGTTACCACAATTCCCCTCCCTTTACCCCGAGGTTGATTGGGCTGTGGATGGTGGAGGATACCCCTACCTCTGGTGGTGACGTGCTTGATTAGTTCAATGGTCTTGGCCCAGGAGTCGTCCGCCAGCTTGCGGAACAGCTTGCTGAAGCCTGGTCGGTTTGTCTGGTAGTTGTTGTAGTAGGCAGAAGACAGCAGGAACACAGGGAGTCAAGGAGACACCCTGAGAGCATGCAAGAGCAAGTACCAAACACACAGGTACCACAATCCCCACTCTATTAGAGCGAGGTTGATGGGGCTGTGGGTGGTGGAGGGTTGTCCCTACCTCTGGTGGTGACGTGCTTGACGAGTTCAATGGTCTTGGCCCAGGAGTCGTCCGCCAGCTTGCGGAACAGCTTGCTGAAGCCTGGCCGGTTGGTCTGGTAGTTGTATCCCTACCTATGGTGGTGACGTGCTTGATGAGTTCAATGGTCTTGGCCCAGGAGTCGTCCGCCAGCTTGCTGAAGCCTGGCCGGTTGGTCTGGTAGTTGTTGTAGTAGGCGGAGGACAGCAGGAACACAGGGAGTCAAGGAGACACCCTGAGAGCATGCAAGAGCAAGTACCAAACACACAGGTACCACAATCCCCACTCTATTAGAGCGAGGTTGATGGGGCTGTGGGTGGTGGAGGATTATCCCTACCTCTGGTGGTGACGTGCTTGATGAGTTCAATGGTCTTGGCCCAGGAGTCGTCCGCCAGCTTGCGGAACAGCTTGCTGAAGCCTGGCCGGTTGGTCTGGTAGTTGTTGTAGTAGGCGGAGGAGAACAGGAACACAGGGAGTCAAGAAGACACCCTGAGAGCATGCAAGAGCAAGTACCAAACAGGTAGGTACCACAATCCCCACTCTATTCTAGCGAGGTTGAAAGGGCTGTGGGTGGTGGAGGGTTGTCCCTACCTCTGGTGGTGACGTGCTTGATGAGTTCAATCGTCTTGGCCCAGGAGTCTTCAGTCAGCTTGCGGAACAGCTTGCTGAAACCTGGCCGGTTGGTCTAGTAGTTGTGATAGTAAGCTAAGAACAACAGGAACTCAGGGAGTCAAGGAGACGACCCGGGAACACGCAAGAGCAAGTACCAAACAGGCAGGTACCACAATCCCCACTCTATTAGAGCGAGGTTGATGGGGCTGTGGGTGGTGGAGGGTTGTCCCTACCTCTGGTGGTGACGTGCTTGATGAGTTCAATCGTCTTGGCCCAGGAGTCTTCAGTCAGCTTGCGGAACAGCTTGCTGAAACCTGGCCGGTTGGTCTAGTAGTTGTGATAGTAAGCTAAGAACAACAGGAACTCAGGGAGTCAAGGAGACGACCCGGGAACACGCAAGAGCAAGTACCAAACAGGCAGGTACCACAATCCCCACTCTATTAGAGCGAGGTTGATGGGGCTGTGGGTGGTGGAGGGTTGTCCCTACCTCTGGTGGTGACGTGCTTGATGAGTTCAATCGTCTTGGCCCAGGAGTCTTCAGTCAGCTTGCGGAACAGCTTGCTGAAACCTGGCCGGTTGGTCTAGTAGTTGTGATAGTAAGCTAAGAACAACAGGAACTCAGGGAGTCAAGGAGACGACCCGGGAACACGCAAGAGCAAGTACCAAACAGGCAGGTACCACAATCCCCACTCTATTAGAGCGAGGTTGAAGGGGCTGTGGGTGGTGGAGGGTTGTCCCTACCTCTGGTGGTGACGTGCTTGATGAGTTCAATGGTCTTGGCCCAGGAGTCGTCCGCCAGCTTGCGGAACAGCTTGCTGAAGCCTGGCCGGTTGGTCTGGTAGTTGTGATAGTAAGCTAAGAACAACAGGAACTCAGGGAGTCAAGGAGACGACCCGGGAACACGCAAGAGCAAGTACCAAACAGGCAGGTACTACCATTCCCACCTCATTACCTGAGGTTGGTGGATGACCCTACCTCTGGTGGTGACGTGCTTGATGAGTTCAATGGTCTTGGCCCAGGAGTCGTCCGCCAGCTTGCGGAACAGCTTGCTGAAGCCTGGCCGGTTGGTCTGGTAGTTGTGATAGTAAGCTAAGAACAACAGGAACTCAGGGAGTCAAGGAGACGACCCGGGAACACGCAAGAGCAAGTACCAAACAGGCAGGTACTACCATTCCCACCTCATTACCTGAGGTTGGTGGATGACCCTACCTCTGGTGGTGACGTGCTTGATGAGTTCAATGGTCTTGGCCCAGGAGTCGTCCGCCAGCTTGCGGAACAGCTTGCTGAAGCCTGGCCGGTTGGTCTGGTAGTTGTGATAGTAAGCTAAGAACAACAGGAACTCAGGGAGTCAAGGAGACGACCCGGGAACACGCAAGAGCAAGTACCAAACAGGCAGGTACTACCATTCCCACCTCATTACCTGAGGTTGGTGGATGACCCTACCTCTGGTGGTGACGTGCTTGATGAGTTCAATGGTCTTGGCCCAGGAGTCGTCCGCCAGCTTGCGGAACAGCTTGCTGAAGCCTGGCCGGTTGGTCTGGTAGTTGTTGTAGTAGGCGGAGGACAGCAGGAACTCGTAGGAGCGCCGCAGGTGCAGGTTGGCGTAGGCCTGCAGCTCGTTGGAGACTACGCCCTGGCGCCCGAAGTTACCATAGATAGCGTTACAGCTGGGGAGGGCTGGTGAAGAGAGATAAAATAAAAATATGTATCAGGACAATACACACATTGCAATCTAGCCCCAAAGTAAGCTATAGCTTGTGTTATGGGTACTAGATAACTGATAAATATCTTAATATACATAAAAAGATAATATATTGAAAAACACCCAGACACTGGAAAACATTCATGCTCATCACACAAACATTTACCACTTATGGGAATCGAACGAGCTCCGAAGCAGAAGGCATTTTCCTCATAGGCCTAACTTACAGGTTCTTATAAAAAGTCTCAAAACTCAAGCTTCTAGTTTGGAAAGCAGGTTTGCACTGTGAAGAACTGGCATTAACTTGGCATTTGCTCTTTTCAAAACATTTTTATCCTTAAGTACTAACTACCTACTTTTTAAAATAGACATGTACCCTGGACAGGGAGGTCAGCGCAAAAAATGTCGCCAGTTTATCGGTGCTAAAAATACTTGTTGTGCCACCAACAGTAAGGCCACTATGTAGTTCGCTCAGCAGCCACCGATAGAAGTTTGACAGATGGCGCTACTGTTTACCTGTACGAAAAAGGTTTACGTAAATCGTTCAGATTCCCATATCCTAAGGTTTCTTATCGGTGCCTGTAAAAGAGTAATTCTCCTAAGCTCTTACCCAAGCTGTTAGTAGCCCGTCCACACTCCATAGAGACCTCATTGAGGCACACGTCAGCGCCGGCGCACGCGCCCAGCACGCAGGCGAGAGCAAACACAATCTTCATCATTCTAGAACAAAGACAATGTTTTTACTTTTTATTCACATTAGATGTTTAAATAGCCCTGTTTGAGAAGTTGATGAATGAATGGGGCAAAATAGACCCCAAACCGCACCTGTGGGGTCATAATAATCCCATACTACAGGAGCAGGTTTATTTATCTTAACTCTTAAAGTTTAAACCCAGCTTTGAAAAGAAGACGATTGCACCAATAGCCAAGAAATTCAGCATTTGCTCTATTCAAGATATAAATACCCAAATTAACCAGTGTGCAAGGTAATTATACTTATCATTACTTTATTTAGACACAGAAGGCAAAAAGCATAGCCTTCTTTATTGTAAGAAGGCTAAAGGTGCGTACAGACCGGCCCAACGAACGGCCAACGATGGATATTTATCGTTCGCTAGCGTTGGCTTCCGCACGCTCGTTGGAGTTCGTTAATACGTCCAAAATCCAAATACATTTAGTGCTCGAACGAACGTTCGTTGGAACTTGATTCCGGTTCGTTTCTCTTTCTTTCGCAATTTAATCATGGACGACGACGACATCATTATAATTGCTACTTTTATATACCAAAACGAGTTAGCAAGAATAACAAAATATAAACGTAAGCGAAGATGGTGGACAACCACATATTTTAAGAATAGGACTGTGTATAGTGGAAGTAAAATGAGCGTTCGTTCGTTGGCCTTCGGCGACCGTCCAAACAGAGTTCGGTCAAATAGCTCGATTTCTTTGATGTTACCGCCACGCTTCGGATCGCCGGCACACGCCAACGAGCGATCGTTGGCATTCGCTAAGCCGTCCAGATTGCAGCAACGAAGGCCAACGAAACCCGTTCGTTGGCTTTCGTTTGGCCGGTCTGTACGCAGCATTAGGGGAATGTTAACAAATTCCAAATTCAAACAATATTAATTTTACTCTTTAGTCTTTGAATTGGTGTTTAGGTAGAGGTTTTTTTTTTCAAAAATAAAAAGTAACTAGGACTAGGAGATTTTCAATTTGTCAGTATCCTTTTTTTAATATAAAAATATCAGAGCTCATTCTGATATCTCAATTGATAAACAAAGACATTTTACTACAATGATAATCTAACTAAATTAAAATATAAAAAATTTATAAAACATTTATTGACACAAAATCAGTGTAATGGTTTGTAATGTTGGAAAGGGGATGTGGATGTTGGTATGGTGTGGAATAAAAGTTGGGTTATGGTTGACCGGACACTGAGTCAATTTAGAGCGTATGAACCTTTGAGTCAAGGACCGTTCGGCGATATCACTCAGAGTCCCTCACGCTTCGTGATCGTCAAGGATAGGCATTAAATTAGACAACAAGCAGCAAAGTACAAAGTACATAATTATATTTAAGATCATTGAAATTGGTTAGTTTTTACATTAGGTTTACTTAATTAGCTACGAGTTTAAGTACTAGGTCAAGCGCGATCGAATCTTTTCCGAAAGTTCATGTTGGCTTCAAAGGGACAAGGGTATTGCCTGAGGGGCGTAAAAAGGGGAAATCACTTCCCTGTGCTCGCCGCAGGTCGAGTCCGCTTGCGCCGTGTTGTAGGGCTCGAGGAGGCGGCGCGCCGGCGGGCCAGCTACGCTGGGATGGTGCCACGTGCTGGGTCCCACCGGCGTGATGTCAGCTGCCAGCAACACGCCTGCCGAAGGTGCGGGCGTTCTGCGGCGCGCCCAAGGTGTAGTAGCTCGGCTCTTGGCGTGGCCAAAGGAGGTGATGCTTTGTAGTCGGATTGGAGACTCGTTTTTAGAAGAGGGTCCACTTTAGCACTTTATTCGCGCACATGACACTTCCGAGCACTGACTCGATATAATGTTAAGACTCTTTACTTAGGCTAGAGTATCGGATCGCGTTGCGTGACCGTCACAAGACGATTTTTCGCCGGCGCATGGCGGCGTTAGTCGCGCCACGCTGGCGTATTTCCAACCGAATATATTAAGTATTTCCCCAGGGAGTCGGTTCCTGGGGCGTTAAAACGCGGTCGCGAAGCGAACCTCGTGAGGAAAGGGACCTTCCGGCTTCAGCCGGAGGGGCTGAAGGCCGTTCACGTCATCGTGAACAAAAAATTAAAAGAAAAACTCAGGAGCGCATGAGTGCGTCTCGAGAGGCTTCACCCGACTGCTCGAGTGTTGCTACCCTCGCTTTCTTGTGCGGGCTCGCCATAGACAAGATTTGGCGAAGATGTAGTGTGCAACACTACAATACCCCCTTTTTCGGCAAAAGAGATAGCCGGGCTATCTCACAGGCCTCCCACTTCAAAGGAAGAGTCGTTGCTCTACAAAGAGGAAATGGGTTAGGGGTAGGGTGTATGTAAGAGTCCAAGTGTGCATGTGGGCGTCTATAGGCTAAGTGTGAGTTAGATTAAATTTGTTAGTATTAATTTTAGCTTTAGTTTTAAATATCCTATGTAATTATCTTAACTATATTCAACTGTTCCTTTTGTGCTGATCCACTCATATTTTCATAATTGATAGTTTAGTTTGCCTAAAGTGACCCGGGTTTGAATTTAGAATAAAAACCTTTTGTACTTCTCTTTCTTACATCATACCTAACATACTTGATAAGTTGTAAATAGTTGAGGTACCTCATAAGACTTATAGAATTCTAGTTCTGAGATTAGTGTTTGTGGTTAGTGAACTGAGGAGAAAAAAAAACTTATTTTCTATTTTAATTTGATAACTATCTTGTTTATTGTAAATGTTGTATTTTATTATCGTTTAGGGTAGTATGTATTTACTATATATGTATTTTGTTTTAAATATAATCATAATTTTTATTTTGTGTTACTTGAGTATTATTAATTAGTATATGTAATTTTAAGTGCTGAAAAGGTGATGTTCTATTTATGTTCATCCTTCTCATAGAGTGTGCTTTAAAAGTGTTAGTGTGTTTATATACCTAACCATTTACATATGTACATTATTTATATATGTGTTTTTTTTTTTTTGTTAAAGGAAGAAATTCCTAATAAATTGTTAATGGCAAAAACTTGGTTTTAATTTTTTCCAGGAGAGTATCTATAATTTTGTGGTAGGTAAGGTTTTGTCTATATACTAGCTTAGGTGTAGTAATATAGTTTGTTAAAAAAATTGTGAAATTTAGTGTTAAGAAAGAATGTATTTCAATGGTACATTCTGGGTTTGATATAATGAAAATTAAGAACTAAATCAAATGTTTTGATGTAGTTTTATGTTTGTAGGTTTGATATATTGTGTTTAGGAAAATTTAATTATGTCCTTTATGTGGTATTTTCCTTTATTTTTGGTGTTAACGTCTTGAAGAATGTAAATTAAATCGGATATTTTTTCTATTACCACACATTTGACAAATCTAGGGGCCAGTTTGGCTGAAAAGTAGTTAGCTGCGTTAGATTGTACGAAGTTCCTGCGCCACACTATATCGTTTGGTTCGCAAGTCACATGTTTCCGTCTTAAATTGTATTTGGAAGCATTGCGTTTGTAAGCTGCAGTCAGGGCAGATTGAACGTTGTTAAAAATGTTTGATAATTCGTTCAACGCTGATGCTGACTCTGTTCTGTCAGCTACTTTTAAGTCTTCTAACTGTGAAGGTAATGTTGAGTGAAATTTGTGTAGTGTGGCGTCTATAATTATGTCTCTTCCTGTGGCGAGGAAGTATGGAGTATAACCAGTTGCTATGTTAACCGAGCTGTTGAGTGCTAGTTGTACTCTTGGTAAATGCTTTGACCAGGTTCTTTGGTCTTGTTCCACTAAAATGGACAGGCAGGTTAAGATTGTCTGGTTGTATCTTTCCACTGTATTTGATTGGGGGGAATAATAAGCATTGTAGAAAATTTTTGGTATGTTGAATTGGTCGCAAAATGTCGCGAAATCTTTGCTTTTAAAGATTTTCGCGTTGTCGCAGATGATAGTGGAGGGGGTTCCTGACTTCAGAAAGATTTCGTTTTCTAGGAAGGAAGTTACTGTTTTGGTGGTTGCCGTCCTGAGTGGGTGGAGCCAGCAGTACTTAGTGAAGATATCTACTACTGAAAGTATGTATACGTGGCCTGAGTAGGCTTTTGGGAAAGGACCTATTATGTCTATGGAGAGGGTATGCATAGGATATTTTACGATTTTCTGGTGAGTCATGAGACCTTGCGGTTGTGAATTGGAGTGTTTATATGCTTTACAAACTTCGCATTTTTTTATATAATTCACTATGTCCGTATGCATATTTTTCCAGTAGTATAATTTTTTTAATTTGTGGTTAGTTTTGAAAACACCTGGGTGTATTGATTCGAAGTTCTCATGGGCTTCTTTGATACAGTTTTGTATTTCTTCTATTGGTACTACTATTTTCCATTGATTGTGATCTAATTTATGACCTGGTTTATTATATCGGTATAGTATCTTGTCTTGTATGAAGTAATTTTTAAATTTTTGTGGTTCTTTGATGCACCCTGTGTAGATTTTTATATACCACTCGTCCTTGGTATTTTCTATCCCACCTGAATATGTGATTAGGTTAATAGCCGCTCTGGATAAAGCATCGGGGACTACGTTTAATGTTCCTTTTCTATGGCAGATATCGAAGTTGAATTGTGATATTTGCATAGCCCAACGTGCTAAACGGCCTGAAGGGTTGTTTAGAGATTTTAGCCATTTGAGGCTCATGTGGTCTGTAATAACTGTAAATTTTGATCCTTCAATATAGGGTCTGAAGTGGTTAATAGAGTCCACTACCGAGAGAAGTTCTCTTTCAGTGGTAGAGTAGAGTCGTTCACTTTTTGAAAGAAGTCTAGAATGGAAAGCTACAGGGTGTTCTATCCCATCTATTGTCTGTGTAAGTGAACTTCCAATACCTACTGAGGAGGCGTCACAATGCAATGTGAATTTCTTAGAGTAGTCTGGGGAGGCTAGGACTGGGGCGGTTGTGAGTGCGGTTTTTAAAGTTTCGAAAGCTGCTAAGGCTTCTTCTGACCATGAGATGCCGTCTTTTCCTTTGCGTTTCCCCAACATGGATGTCATTGGAGCTATAATTGAGGAGAAGTGTTTCACAAAACGCCTGTAATATGAGCATAATCCAATAAATCCCCTGAGTTGCTTTGCTGTCATTGGTAGCGGGAAGTTTTTTATACTTTTTAATTTATCGGGGTCGGTTTTCAAACCTTCTTCGTTTATGACGTAGCCTAAGTATTTTAATTCTGCTCTACAAAATTTACATTTTTCCAAATTTATGGTTAGGCCTGCTCGTTTTAGGGCTTTAAATACCTTTTGTAATATCTCGATGTGTTCTTCAAAGCTTGCAGTTGCTATCAACAAGTCATCTAAGTATGCAAAAACTTTTTCGTCAAACTGGTGTAAGAACAAGTTATCTACCAGCCTCTGCATTTCGGCGCCGGCATTTGAAAGACCGAAAGGCATTCTGCGGAATTCGTATAGGCCCCTACCTGGAACTATAAAGGCGGTTTTTTGACAAGAAGAGCTGTTGTCCAGCTCGTTGTTGGATGATGAATGATCCCTGTCATCTAGGGGAATCTGCCAATAGGCACTTGATAAATCAAGTGAGGTTAGATATCTCGCTCCCTTTAGATTGTCCAATATAGAACTGATGTAAGGAATAGGGTAGGAGTCTTTTACGGTTACATCGTTAAGTTTTCTTGCGTCTAAACAGAATCTAAGTGAACCGTCTTTTTTTGTGGCCATTACCACTGGGTTGGCCCAGGGAGATCTAGATGGGGCTATGACGCCTAATGCTAGCATGCGGTCGACTTCTTCGCCGCAGGTCGAGTCCGCTTGCGCCGTGTTGTAGGGCTCGAGGAGGCGGCGCGCCGGCGGGCCAGCTACGCTGGGATGGTGCCACGTGCTGGGTCCCACCGGCGTGATGTCAGCTGCCAGCAACACGCCTGCCGAAGGTGCGGGCGTTCTGCGGCGCGCCCAAGGTGTAGTAGCTCGGCTCTTGGCGTGGCCAAAGGAGGTGATGCTTTGTAGTCGGATTGGAGACTCGTTTTTAGAAGAGGGTCCACTTTAGCACTTTATTCGCGCACATGACACTTCCGAGCACTGACTCGATATAATGTTAAGACTCTTTACTTAGGCTAGAGTATCGGATCGCGTTGCGTGACCGTCACAAGACGATTTTTCGCCGGCGCATGGCGGCGTTAGTCGCGCCACGCTGGCGTATTTCCAACCGAATATATTAAGTATTTCCCCAGGGAGTCGGTTCCTGGGGCGTTAAAACGCGGTCGCGAAGCGAACCTCGTGAGGAAAGGGACCTTCCGGCTTCAGCCGGAGGGGCTGAAGGCCGTTCACGTCATCGTGAACAAAAAATTAAAAGAAAAACTCAGGAGCGCATGAGTGCGTCTCGAGAGGCTTCACCCGACTGCTCGAGTGTTGCTACCCTCGCTTTCTTGTGCGGGCTCGCCATAGACAAGATTTGGCGAAGATGTAGTGTGCAACACTACAGGTTAGTAATTAAAAGCTGATTTAACATGGATTTGGTGTAAAGATAACATCAGTATTATTATTTATTCAATAACTTACTAACTATATTACACTGAGATAAGGGTTTTGCTGATTATTTCTAGTCTACAAAAATGTATGTAAGAACTCATGCAGTTAAAAAACTGCAATATTAAGGGCTAATGTATATGACAGTGTATTTTATGGAATTAAGTTAGGTTAAATTAACCAGACTAGACTTTAGCCAATTTTGATTAAAAAAATACCAAACTAATTCATGTTGAGGTATGAAGTCAGGACCTCTGTCCTCTAGCTAGTAGCATTTAAATGTTGTGCCCTGAGGTTGTGCCACAACATCCCAGCAAGTCATTTAACTTTTTAGAATCTACATAATCAGAGATAACCTCTTTTAAAGTCTGATATAAAAAAAAGTACCAGTGATTGTCATTGACGAGAGCAAGTACCTACTTATTTTGAATATCGAACAAAACAATTTTAAGGTCAATGGTTAATTAATTAGCAATAAGGCAAAGGCCGGGTGACGTTCTCGGTTCTGCTTCATAAAAAAATAACTTACCTTATTTAATTGCGATGTTCGTTATGATCAAAATAGAATTGCAAGATGAATTATTATTTGTAGAGATAGCTGATAGTTCCGTTGAAAGCGCAGCCTTTACACACACTGGCGCAGAAGGCGGACTTCCAATACAAAGAACCCGACTCGATTAAAGTCACAAATGAGCCAAAACAAAAGTATATTAATGCTTTATCACCGTTTTTCCGCGTAGTCTATCGACTGACAGCAATCAAACACAAAGGTACTTTATCTCCTCGAAGTCGAACTTCGCTTTATAAGTGTGACCAGTTTTTGATAGTAATCCGCCTAAAAAGAGCGACAAAATTAGTGACATAAAATATTTGCTGACCTCATTTTGGTTTGTACCTTTTTCGTATTACGTCGAGTTACAACACTGATTTGAAATGTGAATATAACATTAGACTACTCAAGTACCTCTGAAGTCTGAATGTAAATACCACGAATGTGTGGGAATTTTCGTAAGCTGGTATTAAAAGATCCCCCTCCGCACTCCTCACCCCCTTGTGTTTCAAGAGAATGACGTATACCTTACCTACTCGCACAATCTGATATGTTGAGGTTTTGTGTTTCAAATGATTTCGTCACAATCCATCATCGTTCCCCAAATGCTTTTTTTGCTGACTGTTTAACTGGAACTCATCTCTCGAGTTCAACGATGTCAAATTTTGATAAAAAAAGGTCATAAAAAGCCTCATAAACCCGTTTGGGAGCGCAGAAATATTCCATAATAAAGCTCGGAACACAAAACCTCGGGGGATTTTGTACGGGGATCTTCCATCTCACTCGCACGTAGAGTGTCATATTTTCATTGTGATCCACTTGTCAACACGAGATGGTATCGTTATCACTGCGCAATTGAATATTTTAATTCGGAACATTTGCTGTTAGCCCTTGTTTTTCATTTGGTATTGATAAGTAGTCTTCTGCACCAGTGCGTGTAAAGACGCCTTTCGGTTCAATATCTTTCGTTATTTCGTTGGAGTGTGAAGTCGCATCGTCAAAGTATCTGTGATTTTTTAATTTTAGAACCACAAAGAAAAAATAATAGACATGAAGACGTTTTTGCTGATCATCGGCGTCTTGGCTGTTTGCTCCTCAGCATTTGCCACACAATGTAAGTTTCTTTTTTTTTAATTAACTTTTTTTTCTTTGTGAGTGACAAATAAATTAGGTACGAAGGTTATGGAATAAGGATTGACACAATCACAATGGATTTTGAACCCTTTACCTTTAATGTTATAGTTAAGTATGCCCTAAACATTGTTTTTAGGTGTGGGATTTTGTTGTTTCCAATTTTAAAAATACTTGAGTTTCAACCAAAAAACTTTCTTGTGGTAGGTAGGGGTCTGGGGTAGGTAGTTTTTTGTTGCCACTTTTCTTTTACAAGACAATCTCCTGAGGTGCTAATGAGAGAGTACCTACCTACCTACTTGGAGTTGGATTCAACAAAAATTAACAACAATAGGCGCAATATTTATATCTACCTGTGGATAAGTAGGTACTTCTATCTACTTCGCTTAAGAAATTGAAACTTATAAAGACCTTAAATATCCTATCTCACTTAGGGTAAATCTGCATAGGTTAGGCAGGTCTAGGTCAGGATGGTATGTTAATAATTTAAGCTGTTAGTCGAACATCTAAATAAATACTAATTCAGATTGCTATAGTCTAGACGCTAGACAATAGCAAAGTATCTCATTCTTGCAATAACACACTTACATACAAAATACACACAAAATAAACACAGATATTACATTTTTGGATTGCGCTCAAGTGACCTCAGCCAAATGTTGTTTGTTATAAGTACCTACTAGATGTCTCTAAACTGCATAGTCAGGCGTCATTTGTATTTTGTGTGGATTTCATATTTTAATATGTGTTTCAGTTTAGAACACACATTTCTTTCTGAGATATAAAGTAGCTGATATGTTCATTTAGGGTATAAACAGTATCCATTTCAACGTTCAGCCAAATCTGCTCTGTAGTTTTGGTTTGGTTTGGTTAACTTAACAAGTAGGGCATGCAGAACCGGTTCCGGTTCTTAATTTTGAATTTCCGGTTCTGCACCGAGCTCAGAACCGGGTACCCGGGATTTCCTGGTTCTTGGTAAAAAAGTTTTAAAATTCTAATTAAAAGCATTATTTTTATTATTCCTACAAAAGGGGCTATTACGATTTGTAGTAAATATGAAATAGAAAATTATTTCCAAAAAGCCGACTTCAAATGCCACTACAAAGAGTGGAAGAGTAGGGATTAGGAAGGACTATGATTGTACGAAACATTTAAGTGTTCTTATAAAATTAGAAGAGTTCTCTCGATTTCTCCAGGATCCCAACATCAGATCCTGACTTGATGACTATGAAACCATCTGGAAATCTTTATAATAATACATTTTCATTAATTATTATTATATAATAGAACGTTTGTTTAAATAGATTTGATGTTGAGGTAAACATCTACTACTGAACCAAGCCAAATTATGTTATCCAGCAACAGATCCTGACTTGATGACTATGAAACCATCTGGAAAGTATACTCTTTCAAACAAAAAAATAATTTTCGATAAAATACGTAATAATTGGATTTTTTTTAAAGAACCGGGAGAACCGGGAAGTCATATTCCGAACCAGTTCTTTTAACACCTTAAAAATCCCGGGATTTTTTAGAACCGGGAAATCCCGGGTGCATGCCCTAATAACAAGACATATTATCCACGTTTTTATTACTCACTCAGCATGTTTGTGGCCGTTTTCCTTGTGCGCAATGTAGGCTTAGGGCTCATCTATCGATTTAAATCTTTGCATACTGGTTGCGAATAATAAAAATCTTTTAAAGCCATTCAAATGTTATTTAAATGATGTTTGATGACCTCCCAGGCGCAGTGGCGGCGCGCTCGGATTCGAGTGGGAGGTCGCGGGTTCGATTCCCGTCACGGGCCACTTTAGAATTTTATAATTTGTAAATTGGCTCAGGTCTGGTCTGGTGGGAGGCTTCGGCCGTGGCTAATTACCACCCTACCAGCAAAGGCGCACCGCCAAGCGATTTAGCGTTCCGGTGCGATACTTGTAGAAACCGTTGGGGTAAATTTACTTACCCTTCCAAGTTAGT
The DNA here is from genome assembly GCA_036785405.1 of Coenonympha arcania. Classification (NCBI taxonomy): domain Eukaryota; kingdom Metazoa; phylum Arthropoda; class Insecta; order Lepidoptera; family Nymphalidae; genus Coenonympha; species Coenonympha arcania. The sequence goes on from CM072076.1 coordinate 11,628,321, forward strand.
ACGATAACATCTTAGACTGCATCATCACTTACTATCAGGTGAGATCGCAGTTAAGTACTAACTTATATGGAATAAAAAAAAATTGAAGGTTTATCTCGTAAAGTCTGGAAACATGTTTTATCGTACTTTGCAAGTCATCTTATGATAAGATTTGATCATATTGAAGATTTAACTATAAAGACAATTATTATCATGTGATATTTAAATAATCTTTATAATAATACATTTCATTAATTATTTTAATTATTACTATATAATAGAACGTTTGTTTAAATAGATTTGATGTTGAGGTAAACATCTACTGAACCAAGCCAAATTATGTTATCCAGCACCCTTAGCCAAATAATGTTATCTATGATTCTCGTAGGAACTTATCAATCGCTCATTCCATATCATTAAATGTCACGAAATTTAAGCTATTTCAATACACGATGACGCGCCCCACTCTGTCAAACTCCATACGAATCGAATGAAACAAAAACGATTTTGACAGAGTGGGGAACGTCTTCGTGGATTGAATTATTATCTAATATAGGAATGATGTATCCAATTGACCAGTTGATCATATGTCTTTCTCATTCATTTGACGACCGAATGGTGCAGCGGTAGCAAACCTGTCGTCTGCGTCGGAGGTCGTGGGTTCGATTCCCACTACTGGTCTGTGTGATGAGCATGAACGTTTTCCAGTGTCTGGGTGTTTTTCAATATATAATATTTAAGTATATTAGCATGTACCTATATATATTTATCAGTTATCTAGTACCCATTACACAAGCTATCGCTTACTTTGGGGCTAGATTGCGATGTGTGTAATGTCCTGATATATATTTATTATTTGTTATACCAGAGGAAAGACTGCTCATGTGGAGCACCAAATGCAGAGGTTTCATACTTTAATGTGCGTTGGTTAATGATGTTATTGGTTTCCTTATCTGTTGTGACATGAATTAATAGCGAGAACTATATGTAGATAATGACTCAGGTCATATTATTATACCTACATTGTATCTACTTGAAACTCGTGAGCAACCATAATGTGTAGAAACTACCAGCTGCAGCAATCGGTTGTTTAAATATCAAAAGTGGTCTAATAAGGTCTAATACCTCAATATAAAACGGCATTTCCGCAGGTAGCATATTCATTGTGTTCCACAGGTAACATGTTCTGTGTTCCACAGGTAACATGTTCTTTGTGTTCCACAGGTAACATGTTCTTTGTGTACCATAGGTAACATGTTCTTTGTGTTTCACAAGTATCTTTGTGTTCCATGGGTAACGTGATCTTTGTGTTCCACAGATAACATGTTCTTTGTGTTCCACAGGTAACATGTTCTTTGTGTTACACAGGTAACATGTTCTGTGTTCCACAGGTAACATGTTCTTTGTGTTCCCCAAGTAACATGTTTTTTTTTGTTCTTCAGGTAATGTGAACCCGGTGAACATCCCCAAGCAATGGATCACCATGTCGCAAGGCTGCCGCAGCGCGCTGCGCAAGCAGATTCAGATGGAGGTGGCGGCCTCCGTGCAGTATCTGGCCATGGGCGCGCATTTCTCCAAGGACTCCGTAAGATATTGTTGTATTTATTGTCGTCGTCGTTTCAGCCGATGGACGTCCATTGCTGGAGATAGGGCTCCAGGAAAGACAGTCAAATACTACGATCTTGTATAACCTGAAGTCAGTGTCTCCCCGAGACTCTTGATCCACTCATTTCACTTGGGGGGGTCTGCCATTACTGTGCTATCCAGTGCGTGGCTACCATTGTTCAATTATTGATTAGATAATTGCTATCATATTATTTGGCATTTCATAATCTAGTTTTTGTACAAACTTATAACAATGACATATTTAGAAAATTAATAACATTTACTAAAAAGTGTCTCAAAAAAAACACGATTTTCCTAGATTTTCATTCAAAAACCATAAACCGAAAAATGTCATTCTTAGCATTTTTTGATAAATTAAACGTATTATTTTAGGATAAAATCCAGTTAGTTATTTCTGAATTATAGTAATTTAATTCAATTAATATTCAATGTCACTGGTTATTTACTATTTTAATAAAGTTGTATATTTTTTTTACTATATTTTTTTTTGTAATACCATTATCCGCGCAAAATTGCGTCAGCGGGAACGAATTCCTTTTTAGTATGGACCAAAACGCTAGGCACGCCGCGCCGCATGAACGCTCTTAATCATTAATTTATTTATTAATGTTTGCATCGGTTGGTACCGATTGGCTGGTGGTAGTTGCGTTGCGTTACCGGCGATGTTTTGGCGATAAACAGTTTTATTTATGAGAATCACCCTGCAGGTAAATCGTCCCGGGTTCGCTAAGCTGTTCTTCGACGCCAGCTCGGAGGAGCGCGAGCACGCGCTCAAGCTGATCGAGTACCTGCTGATGAGGGGAGAGCTCACCACCAACGTCACCTCGCTCATCACCATCCGGGTAAGTGTACAGTTTCGGAGCTTCGGACGTGAATATCCCTCCAAACTTCATATTGACAAAAGTGGATAAAATTGTGTCTGCATCATGTCTACATGCACATGCTTCTCTTCTTCTTAGTTGTAGCCTTATGACTGAGGATCGTCTACGAGATTAGCTTGTTAATCAAGACTCGCCAGGTGGTGCGGTCTTGAACCTTGAATGTTCACGCCGGTGGCCTTGCAGATGCTGTCTATCCACCGGGTTGTCGCTCGCCCCTACTTCACTTGTCCTCCATGCGACCAGACCAGACCGGATAAGTAGCCGCTCGATGGAGTCGAAGTTTTTCCTAGCCGAAGAATGCTGCTTGCGGGCGCAGACGGTAGACAGACTTCAGCTCATCCAATATCGACGCGGTGCGATGCGCAGTCCATGAGATACCCAACATTTTGTGCCAGCACCACATTTCGAACGCGTCAATCCTGGAGAGGATCCGAGACTTGAGGTTCCAAGTTTCAGAAGCGTATAGAAATATGGAGAAAATTAGTGTTAGCTTAGTTCACCTTGGTAGTGCGATAGATGTTGCCGCGATTCTTTAATAATTTCTCCATTTCTGCCATTCTTACAACTTCTTTCTTGCAATCGCCGGAGGCAGTTAGAAGTGACCCCAAGGAGACAAATTCGTGAACCGTGGCCAATTCACATATCGCTGATTTGCAGCAACGACGACATTTCTCAAAATTTATGATTATTTAGTTAATAATACAGTTGCGATGAGAAAAATGCGCTTTATTTACTGAAAAAACGTAATTTCTCTAAGCTCTATAGTTAGAGAGAGAGAGAGTGGATATTCACAACTGTTTCGTTATAGTATTGTCTCTTTCGTGTTGACGACTTGGGACAACAACGACATTATTTAGTTGTGATGTAACAGTGCGGGCGGAAGGTTCTACTTGAGCTCTTCAAAAACGAGAACGTCAGAAAACTTGTTTATTGTGCATACACCCTACAAACTAGTTCGTGACTAATAATACTGCCTGGTTGCAGCCCCCTGAGCACAAGTTCTGGGCGTCGGGGCAGGCCGCGCTCGAGGAGGCGCTCAAGATGGAGACGGAGGTGACGCGCGCCATCCGCAACGTCATCATCAAGTGCGAGACCGACCGCGAGGACAACGACAACAACGACTACCACGTGAGTCTGCGTTTTTGTCGCGCCTCTTATGCTGGACCTGACCAGCGGGGCTAGACTAAGTCACAGTCGTTTGGCGTTAAGAGCGGGTATTAACTGAATATGTCAGTTCAAGATTTCATTTTTACAGTTGTAAATCAAGTCTCAACTGCCTGAAATAAAACACACGAATATTACATCACATTGTCGAGAAACTGTAAAAGTGAAAACATAAAAGGATAATTTTTTGTCGATAAAAAAAATTCCCGAAGTTGCGTCCAATTTTTTACAATTTTCAATTTATTATCAAAGTTATACGTACTAGAGAGCCAAGGTTTAGGATTATAATTCCAATAAATATTACGAAGTGCGTATCTTATCGTTTTCTTTCTAAATCATGTATTTTAAAAGTTATTACAGTAAACTATAAATGGCGCTTACTACATTCTTATTTCGCGTAATGCGCCATGCTCTTTTGTACCAGAACGATGTTTTGCGCATGACAATCAGTCACAATTGCTCCATTGAGACGAGAAGACTGTATTCCTGTGCTCCAGGCCAAAAAAATAGTTCTTTGTATCCTTAATATATAAATTATGAATTATAAATTATTGTGTGTGTATTTATAAATGATTTGGTGGCGTTAATAATATAATTGTAAATATGGGGAGCAAAAACTACGAAATAAAAGTATATTAAAGCAAAAGCCTTCCTGTCAAATATCGACCTTCACTCTTTACTTTTAAAGCACACAATTCACGAGCACTGAATTCCCTCAAGCAATGACATGTCAATGGCGGTGGGAGTAGTATATGTAAAAAAGGACGATCCCAATCAATTTTGAGAGAGAGGAATAAAGAGTGCTCCTGTATGTGCGCACTTTGTGCAACATGTTCACTATTTTGACACTTCAGTGTGCAAATATTAGATATAATATCATGCTAACATTCATAAAACTACTAAATGTTACTATGTTAATTAGTTCCTACGTAAATATAGTTCAAGAGATAATGTGCAATAATAAATTAAATAAAATTTCAAATTTATTGCGATACAATAAATAAATTGGAAATATTTTGTAATGAATTCTGTAAGAGGGTAAAATGAATTTGTGCACAGCTAATGAAACAGACTCCGCTTAAATATTTTTTTGCCTTATTTTTAGGATTCCGTACCCAAAGTGTAAAAACCGGGACCTATTACGAAGACTCCGCTAGTCGTCTGTTCGTCCGTACGTCCATCCGCCCGTCTGTCGCCAGGCTGTATTTCTTGAACCATGATAATAAGACACTTAAAATATACTTAATAAATTAATAAATAAATACTCTTTATTTGCACCACACAAGAAATTGCACAAAACAGAAATACATATTAAAATAGTTTTAGGCACAAAAGGCGGCCTTATCACTTAGCAGCAATCTCTGTCAGGCAACCTTGCACAAAATCACAGTGTACTTAAAAAAACCACCCCTAGCTTTAACTAATCTCTTTTTGATTAGTGCTTTACACACTTACGAGTAGCATATAATTCCTATAAGCGGGATAGATTCTGTATGGTACAATATGCAGGAAAACTGACCACATGAAACACCACATACAATTTTCCAACACTTTCTTCAACGCACGTTTCGTCCTGACACCGGGACATCCTCAGGAAATGTTAACGTTACGATGCGAAATTGTAGACTCTACGGCAGAATCTTTTCAAGTAGTGGATTATAGCAAAACAAATTAATCTGTCCTTCTAATTATGGATTTCCGCAAAATAACGATTCAATAATTCCTATCAAAATTTCACTCGTAGCGGGATTTGAACCCGCTTCCCCCAGCTATCGCGGCTGGGTGCTCTTATCGCTGAGTTATTAGCTTTTCCCCAGCCAAGCCAAAAGTGCCCATCAGACTAGCCTAATACACACCTAATAGCCCACATCAAAATAAATGCCTTAAAATTTAATTTCAATTGATTTATTAATATACCAAATATGTATTGTATTAGTGTTTTCTTCTTTTAATTTCTGGTTAAGCATGCCTTTCTTTTATTCTACATTTACACGTAGATTGTTATGTCGTATTTCAAATTTTCATCCATTTTTTTCCATTATAACAAAGACTTAGACTCTTTGGAACATGAATATATCTGGGAAGTAAAGCATGTTTAGGGTGTTCGTGGTGATCCTAACCCAACCTATCCAACAAGGTGACCGAAGTTGTTTTCAGCAGCCATCGAAATGATCTTCAGAAACCTGGAATGGGACGATTATGAACTTAATATAAAATCCTCATTCCTAACTGATTTACGCTTCGCAGATGATCTCAGCCTATTTTCAGTGTCCCCAAAAACTATATGAAATGCAACATTATCAGACCGCAGCGCGACAGCGCGCAGGGCTTCAATGAACACAATTAAAACAAATTTTTTATGAAAAATGCATCACACATATAACATCAAAGTAAATAATGAGAAAATCGATTATGTGGAAGAGCATGTTTACTTTGGACAGTTGATAGTTACAAGTGATACAATGCAGAAAGTAATAGAAAGAAGGATAACTAATAAGATTGACAGATATAAAAAGTAGAACTAAATTTACAGAGGCAGAAAAAGTATGCAAGAAGCTGAAATAGAAATGATTAGGTCCGACATATGCAAATGGACCAAAGGGCGACAAAACGTTTGGAATACGACTATAATTCATAGTTCATAGGTTATTGAACTGTCAATTATTTCTGTCAAAAACTTCAGATTAAAATTACTACTTGTTCTAATCTGTCCAATATTTTTTATGGTTAACAAGATCAACCGCCATAAGACATGTCAAGAAATAGAACAGTTAGTTAGTAGAGTTTCCATTATTTAGCATTTCTTAAATTATTAAGTTCAAACATGGCATTTGAGTTAGACTTATTTTTCCCAAATCCATATTGAGCATTTGTAAGTGCCAATTTTTCAATCGCCAGATCTGAAAATAAACTTGAAATATATTATGGCATACAAAATCTGTCAATACGTCACATTTATTCCCCAGGTAACGTTTATCTGACGATTGAATAATCATATAAGATTAAAAGATTAAATGTTCCGAAAAGTTGTTTATTCTGTTGAATAAGGTTCATCTTATATCATAAAAAAATTGTGGTAAATTTTAAAATTCCAAAAATGTGTACCCTTACAATTTCCAAATAAAATTTCAAGAAATCTTTTGCCTACAACTAAGTGGTCCGAAATGCACTTAGCTGAATTTATCTGATTATCTTACCTAGTGTTCGCGGTTTTGTTGACATTACGTGGCAGTCGACGTTGCGAATTGTGACACGATCTGATTTTTTTCTAGCTTTCAGCCCGCTCTTAACGCTAGTCGACAAAAATGTATGGACAAAACAAATGACTGTAGAAAAACCACGATAATAATGTACTAAACACGCTGTTTTTGATAATTAACTACGACAACTTGAACGCTCGCTGGCGTGTTCGCAGACCTTGTAGATAATAGATAACTTTAGCGTACTTCGCTTGACAATTGACAGCCGACAGTATCAAACACAGTACTATTATTATCGTGGTTTTTCTACAGTCATTTGTTTTGTCCATATATTTTTGTCGACTAGCGTTAACGCCAAACGACTGTGACTTTGTCTAACCCCGCTGACCTCTTTATTATACTAGTATGCTGGACCTCAGACTGTGAACGTAAAAATGAAGAATAATTTTCGCCATTTTGGCGCTGATTGTTGCGTAACCGGGCGTGAGCGTCCATGGAACTAAAATAAAATGACATTCAAAACGACGGTCACTAGCAACAAATCAATTTAGTACCGCGTACCTTAGAGGGGGGCGCTTCAAATCATCACAAAAAATGAACTGTCAATTGTATAGAATGTTTGATCCAGCGTACTAAACTATTTTCTATTCGTTTATTTCCTCTTTGACACATGAAAGCACATGAAACAGTTATAGCAATAGCGAGGGACCAGAGAGAGATAAAGATAAAGTTGTCTCTTTCTATTGCTATATCTGTTTCATGTGTCAAAGAGAAAGTAAACGAATGGAAATAGTATAGTATAACAGCGATCAGTGTTGTTATGTAAACCATTTTCACACGAACAAAATGTAGCGCCATCTATTAAAAATCCTACGATCTAATTAAGCTGCGTACAGACCGGCCCAACGAACGGCCAACGATGGATATTTAGGCCGCATTTTCACTAGGGGACATTTGATGCGCGACTCTGTCCCGCGACACGAAATTCACGTGTCCCGCGCGATGTCGCCCGACATCGCGCGACGTCGCTCGGGACATTTACGGGTCGCACAACATGTCGCGAGTCGACGGTCTGCGAGCGTCGACTTCGTGCGACATTCGTGTCCCTCGACAGTCGCCGGACAGGCTTGGAGTGGTGAGAACGTGTGTCGCTTTGTGTTCCGAAAATGGCAGTAGTGTGGTCCAACGAAAATATATTGACCCTGATCGATTAATATTTAATACTTACTTTAACATAAGAATTTAATGCCTTCAATTCATCAATTCTTTGCAAACTTCTGGTATAGCGTGACAAATTACTGGTTTTGACACTCAAGTATAAGACAATGAACCATAGCTATCTCCAGTTGCCAAGTATCTCAATGTTATTGCGAGTCTGATGGGAGGGTCGATAGATTTCCGAAACTTTGTGTCTTGCTTCACGATGTCCGGCCCAACCATATTTAAAAGTATCTCGAAATCGGTTCTAGACATTCCAGTAAAATTTTGGAAAGATCCATCGCGCATTCGAAGACTGGTTATTAGACTTGAACTTTCCCTTTGGAGCAAATATTCCCGGACCCACCACCTCTTTTTTTTACATTTTGCTAATGTCTTTCGAATAATTATGTAAGCTGAACAACACTACTTCCTCGGGCGACATACTGATCACGACTGGACAATGAGAACGAGTCGTATGTCGCGGGACATTGTCCCGCAACTTTTGCAGGGACAACTACGTGAATGTCGAGCGACATGTATCTGCGACATGTCGCCTAGTGAAAATGGGGCTTTATCGTTCGCTAGCGTTGGCTTCCGCACGCTCGTTGGAGTTCGTTAATACGTCCAAATACATTTAGTGCTCGAACGAACGTTCGTTGGCACTTGATTCCGGTTCTTTTCTCTTTCATTCGCAATTTAATCATGGACGACGACGACATCATTATAATTGCTAGTTTTATATACCAAAACGAGTTAGCAAGAACAAGAAAAAATAAACGTAAGCGAAGATGGTGGACAACCACATATTTTAAGAATAGGACTGTGTATAGTGGAAGTAAAATGAGCGTTCGTTCGTTGGCCTTCGGTGACCGTCCAAACAGAGTTCGATCAAATAGCTCGATTTCTTTGATGTTACCGCCACGCTTCGGATCGCCGGCACACGCCAACGAGCGATCGTTGGCATTCGCTAAGCCGTCCAGATTGCAGCAACGAAGGCCAACGAAACCCGTTCGTTGGCCTTCGTTTGGCCGGTCTGTACGCAGCATTAGACGCCGTAGGCCATAAACAATCATTTTTAGGGCCAGTGATATACTTTTCTTATCTGTGAGTGCAAGGCTGCCATTTTGTCAGGCGGTTGACGATGTTGGCAATTCGGCATGTCTATGGTATTCTGTGGTTTTAATTTTTTTATTTTATTTGACAGCTTGTCGACTACCTGACGGGAGAGTTCCTCGAGGAGCAGTACAAGGGCCAGCGCGACCTCGCCGGCAAGGCGTCCACGCTCAAGAAGATGATGGAACGCCACTCCGGCCTCGGCGAGTTCATCTACGACAAGAAACTCCTCGGCATCGACATCTAGACCACTCGCCCGGAGTCCGAGCCGTTATGATGTAGAAAAAAAATAAACGTCACTTTTGTTATCGTTTTAAAAATAAATCTTAACTTTTTTTTAATGATTTTTTTTCTGCAAAAAGACGTTTGCAGCTAACGCCATCTTGGATTTTCAGTCCAGTATTTTCGAAGTCTAAAACTATACAGTGTGAGTCTTCATAATGTGCACATATTGAAATGAGGGAAACTATGCTTAATTTTATCGACGGAAAACGTATTAAAAAAAATCTAAAATTTTTTTTTATATTTTTTTTGGATTTTTTAAAATTGTTGTTCGCTACTATGACCCTTGTGTAAACAAAACGGTGTAACTTTTAAACTAAATGATCTATCACGATGAATCAAACTTATTAATGATTGGAATTAATGGTCCGTCCTCATGAAATGCAAATTGTGGATAAAAATTACCCTTAATGGAAAATACACGTGTTTTAAATAAAATTTCTGGTTTTTTTTTCACTAATTTTTACAATAATCGTAAAATTTCTCAATAAAATGCCCCCATTGTATGCCTTTTTTATTACTTTAAATTATTCCTCATCGTATTAGCTACCTAATCGTAAAAATTGCATGCTTATAACTCAATTCTAACATTTCTTATCAAGTGTTAAAGAAAGGCCTAGGACACGGCTACGCACTAATTATTGAGATTGTAGATATCACGTAGAACCCCTCCTAAGGAAAACAATAACTTGCGCGTTTGGAGTGCTATTTTTGAACAGTTAAAAAGAGATGTTAGAATTAAGTTATAAACATGCAATTTTTACCATTAGGTAGCTAATACGATGAGGAATAATTTAAAGTAATAAAAAAGGCACACAATGGGGGCATTTTATTGAGAAATTTTACGATTATTGTAAAAATTAGTGAAAAAAAAAACAGAAATTTTATTAAAAACACGTGTGTTTTCCATTGAGGGTAATTTTTTTCCACAATTTTCATTTCATGAGGACGGACCATTACTTCCAATCATTAATAAGTTTGATTCATCGTGATAGATCATTTAGTTTAAAAGTTACACCGTTTTGTTTACACAAGGGTCATAGTAGCGAACAACAATTTTAAAAAATCCAAAAAAAATATTTAAAAAATTTTTAGATTTTTTTTAATACGTTTTCCGTCGATAAAATTAAGCATAGTTTCCCTCATTTCAATATGTGCACATTATGAAGACTCACACTGTATACAATTATTAAACTGTCGATTGATTATTATTCTAGAATCTAGACATTAATACTCTTATCAACATTACTAGAGATATGATTAGAAAATATAAAAGAAGAGCTCATTGTAAAGTTGAGAACATAATATTTAAACAACTGTGTTGTAGCTGCCATTTTGATGAGTCTCTTCTTCTATTAGTAGTAAAAAAAATCAAGATGGCGACGCGTATTTTTTTTTGTTAATTTTTACTACTCTAATTACAAAAGTCAATCACTAGTATTTAGGACTTATCTAGAAATTACTAGATTCTGTGTAAAAAAATACAAATGTAGTAATAGTTCTAAGTTTATTTAAATTTTAAATATTATTATTAATGATTATTAAGCTGTGAAGTGATCCCTTTAAAAAAATAATTGTCAAAATTCGCTACATTTTCTTATTGTCTTAAATACCTACCTATGTAAATTTTCTTTAATAAAGTCATCTGGGTCACAAATAAATTGAGTTTTATTTAAAAAAAAACTAGCTAGTCCCACGGTTTTTCACAAATCCCACGGGAAATATTTTCCGGGATACAACACTGCGAAATAACTTTCATAGCTTATACTGCCTACTCCACATATTTTTCTAGTGCAAAGGAAAAAAAGATAATTCAATAGTGTTCAATAAGTATTTTATTTGTAGTAAAAATATCATTAAAATTTCCTTAGTGCAACTGAGTATTTGACTCAAATTATAAACTAGGATAAAAATAGTGACGTAAACGGAAAAATCAATTAAAGCCATATAATATTCAATATACTCTATGATTAAATCCATCAAATAATTTAAATGTTTCCGATAATAGACAAACATACTTTTCTTTGATTTGTGTCTTCACACGTCATGTAATGCCATACTAGCTTTGTGCGGCTTCATACAAATTTTCGTTTTGCGAAAAAAGGATAGAAGACCCTCCCACTCCAAAATTAAAACGCCTGTAACATTGTAAATCTTTGTTGGATTTTAATATTTTTTTAGTGTACATAATTATTTTTATCCTAGTTCATAATAAATTAATAATTTTTATCAATTTCAAAAGTAGCATAATACTCAATGATCTTCGAAGTACGGATCAGCCGAATCATAATGTTTATTTCTGACGTTACATAGATAGTTAACAACTATCACACATTTATATATTGACATTAACTTCTCAACTAGCTAACTCTTTGTGATGCTCCCCAAACTGGGTACGGATGACGTCACCAGCACATTAATGACGTCACTGCACCACAAAGTCGCTATGGTGAGTCTTGACGTGTCCTTTCAAACTGCACTTTTGCACGAACGTCTGTCCGCAAACTGCGCACGCAAACCTCCTGTCGTTATTATGTATCCGCATGTGTTCTTTTAAGGTCTTCTTCCTCGCGTAAGACTTCTTGCACACGGAGCACTCGAAGACCCTTTCACCCGTATGTTTCACCATATGCACCCTTAACTCGACACTGGTAAAACACTTGTACGTACACAGATGGCACTGGAAGTCCCTCTCCTCTAAATGGTCTCTTTTCATATGCCGGGATAATGTATACCTCCTTTCGAAGGCTTTGTCACAAACGTTGCATTTGTATCGCAGAGGAGCCACACCGTGGATTTCAACTAAGTGCTTCTGTCTCCGGAAATACTCGGTGAAACGTTCCGGACACTTTGGACATTTGAACCTCTTCACCATTTTATGGACTGTATCGACATGGTTTTTATGTTTCTGCTGACTCGTGTACACCTTCTTGCATATCTCACATGGGAAGTTGCCACCGATATGCATGCTCTTTATGTGGACCTTCAAACGGTATTTGGTCACAAAACCTGTGCCACATTGACTGCACACACAGTTCCTGTAATGTACATTCATGTGTCGTTCAATCGAGCCAAACGTTTCAAAGTTGAACCCGCAAACTTGGCATTCGTATACGTTGTTTGTTGAGAGTTTAAACGGTATGACTCTATCAGTGAATTCTGTGTGGAATTTCTTGTTGTGTGCTTTGGTTAAGTGGGATTTCAGCTCGTTTACATTCTGCATTCTCTCCGAACATATAGTACACTGCAAATCTGTCACATCAACGTACACTATCAGGCATTCAGCTCCGTATGTGCCTAGAACTTTTTTGATTTCAGACTTTTGGTGCGTCTTCTGTTGGTGTTCCTTCAGTTTTTCCAAATTGTCGAATATGTTCGGGCAGTAGAAGCAAGGGAATCCAGACTTCTTCCTGCTCTTGAACGGTGTGACGTTGGAGTTTTCCAGGATGACTGCAGCGTTTTGTATGTGCGCAACTTTTTCCGTGATGTATATTTTCGCGTTTGAACGCCTCGATTCTTCTTCTTGGAGCAACGCTTCTATTGTTTTTGGAGTGACCAGTTTACCTGAAAATGCACAAAAAACACATTAAACAATGGTAACGAAAACCTCGTAACTCGGCCATTGGGAAAAAACAGGCGGTGTTTCGCCGAAGCGTCTATATTGACTGAAACAAAATATGTATTACAGATAGTCAGGTACAGTCAAACCTCGTTATAGCTGTAAAAATATAAAAGGTTCCTTTTGGCATATGGCGACGAGACAAGTAATGAACCATACGACTCGCTACTCGCTACTCATGATTAATCGATTCAAGTTATATCATGTATTATAAATTAGTATGTTAGTTACTGTTTCTTTCAGTTTCATTTCAAGTGACATTCTATGGTCTGTCTGATGTCTCAAATGCCAAAAGGGACCTATTATATCTATATATATAAAAGAGAGTTACCACTCACTCACTGACTAATCACGCTATCTCAGGAAGTATAAAGCCTACAAACTTGAAATTTGAAAGGTAGGTTCTTTGTAATGGGTAGGTGTCAGCTAAGAAACGATTTTGAGAAACTACCCCTCTAAGGGGGTGAAATAGGGGTTGGAAGTTTATATGAAAGTCCCGTGTTTTTGGAGTTAGAGACGTGAAAATCGTCATTTAGGTTATCAGCTTCAGATATTAAAAATTTGTATAAGTCGTTTTGGAAAATTCCCCTTTAAGGGTGGTAAAATAGGGGATGAAAGTTTTTATGTGAAAATTTTAATATTGTTACTGTTGACTTGAAATTTGGAAAGTAGGTTCTTTCTAATGGGTAGTTGTCAGTTAAGAAACGGTTTTGAGAAAATCCTTCCCTAAGGGGGTGAAATAGGGGTTGGGAGTTTGTATGAAAGTCCCGTGTTTTTGAAGTTTAAAGAGTCGTGAAACTCTGCATTAGCACTGAATCTCACGCGCATGAAGAAGCCGAATTTCACGCGGGCGATGCCGAGGTACTTTTTATCCCGGAAAAAGCGATGGTTCCCGCAGAAGTAGTGAAAAACCTAAATTCACGCGAGCGGAGCCGCGGGCAACAGCTAGTATTTTTATAAGTGAGAGCTCAAGGGACCGAGATCTCTTTTCTTCTTATAGAGGTTTCTCACTAACCCGAGTTTCAGAGTTAAGGGGACCCTTCCAGGACCATTCAAGTACAACTAATACGTGGTCTACAGGCTTGCTGTTTCGTCTAACGCAAACCTAGAATAATACTCTTGCGAAAAAAACTAAATAACGCCTGTGTTTGCGCGTTCAGGAAAAAAAAATAGCGCGGCAATTTCATGAAACTTGTTCCAGGAAATACGTGATGTTGAAAAAGCCTTACAAGTAACTAATCTTTGTTATTTCTAATCTTGATTAGTTGTACGAGGTTTCTATACAGTTGTTTTTTTTTACTTTTAAATTATATGAGCTGAGCGAAACGACCAAATTTTATGTAAAATTTCAGCAAGAATGCAGATTTTTGGAGGCTGGTAGGTACTGTTTTTTTTTTTTGCTAATAAATTTTATTTTTGTTTCTATACACACCTAGATATAGTGTGCATTGTGCAAGGTACCTACTTGTTAAAAATATTTCAAGAAAATTTTGTTTAAACGTCATAATCGCGTACAAGCGTTTGTATGAAAAAATCTACCGGGAAGGCTGCTCTTAAAAGGGCAAAACGACTTTATACCGTCAGTCCAGCTGGCGGGAAGGCTGCCAACACTGTGCGTGCGTGGCCGCTATTGCAGCACCTTGGGTCCCCAACGTCCATCGGTCTACGAGCTATGTGCCCCGCCCATTGCCACTTCAGCTTTGCGACACGTTGAGCTATGTCGGTCACTTTGGTTCTTTTGCGGATCTCCTCATTTCTGATTCGGTCGCGCAAAGATACTCCGAGCATAGCTCTCTCCATCGCTCGCTGAGTGAACTTGAGCCTTGAAAGTAAGAGTGAGGAAGACAAAAGTTCAATCGGTCTACGGCCTTAAGAGGATTGTATACCTGTAAGTTTTCATACACAAAGCGATAACGTTTTCCTACCCGTAAATGTAGTCCGATTTTCATAATTTTAGGATATGTTGTAGATACTATGAAGTACTATGCTCATACGTTTTACTTTTTAAGAAATATTGCTTGTATTAAAAGTTATTTGAGTTTAAATATCCACATTTTTGACCTAAATCTTGCTCGAGTATTTTTTTTTAATTTATACAAACTAAAATAAAAATTCAACGCACGAGCCCAGATTACTGTGTATTGAATCTAATGACACCATAATTATCCCAATTTGGTAAACGTTTGGGGGGAGTAAAAACGTTAACACCCGAAGCCATATTTCAAGAATAAAATGTGGGCCTAGCTCGGGACTTGCAACTCTCTCAATACGGGCATAGATATGATTTTTGAAAACACCTATTCGCGATCTAATAAGACAGTATACAATAGCCTTAACGAACGGCGTAGAAGCTGTATTTAAGCGATTTTGAATGAACTTTCATTTAAAAACTATAAATACAATTACTTTCAAATTTAAACATCATGTATTTTGTGTCTTTAATCTAAATTCGCTTAGAAGTAGAAACACAAATGTCAACAACAAACAAAGTCATAAAATTTACTTGATCCAAAGTTCTCCCAAAAGTTGCTCCAAAATCTGTGTTTCAATTTTTATCGGAAACTACAATGGATCTAATTGTAATTTTTGTTTTAATGTGTCGGTAATATTAATATCCAAAACGCTTAGTAATAGTAACATAGATAACTGGCTTAGTTTTTGAGTAATTAGGTAAAAGGTCGTTTTTCTGTTATATTCTTCTGCGACGCTGCATGTCGCACCTAACAACGTATCCGTGAGAGTGAGAAAGACAAAAATAAATTCAATAAATCCTCATAACAAGAGAGGATATTCTTTTTTAGTCTATACAAGTTAGTACTTAACTGCGATCTCACCTGATGGTAAGTGATGATGCAGCCTAAGATGTTATCGTACTAACTTGGAAGAGTAAGTAAATTTACCCCAACGGTTTCTACAAGCATCGCACCGGAACGCTAAATCACTAGGCGGTGCGTCTTTGCTGGTAGGGTGGTAACTAGCTACGGCCAAAGCCTCCCACCAGACCAGCGGGGCTAGACAAAGTCACAAGCGTTTGGCGTTAACGCTAGTCGACAAAAATGTATGGACAAAACAAATGACTGTAGAAAAACCACGATAATAATAGTACTAAACACGCTGTGTTTGAATAATTAACTACGCTAACTTGAACGCTCGCTGGCGTTCTCGCGGACCTTGTAGATAACTTTAGCGTACTTCGCTTGACAATTGACAGCCGACAGTATCAAACACAGCGTGTTTAGTAATTATTATCGTGGTTTTTCTACAGTCATTTGTTTTGTCCATACATTTTTGTCGACTAGCGTTAACGCCAAACGCTTGTGACTTTGTCTAGCCCCGCAGAACTGAGCCAATTTAGAAATTATAAAATTCCAAAGTGGCTCGTGGCGGGAATCGAACGCCCACCACTGCGCCAGGGAGGTCTTCAAATTACCTCTCAACACGTCGAGGTGCGCGGCGTAGCCCCGGCACGCGCCGGAGTACAGCGCCATGCGCGTGGGCAGCCGCAGGGCTTCGCGGGGGAAGCGCGCCACCAGCGCCGCTTCTCTAGTCAGAATGTCCTCTAGTTCATCCTCTGTGCTCTCTGGATCTAGAAATTAAAAAAATATAAATATCTCTATATCTCTAACTAGTAGGGCGCGTATTTTTCATACAAAATTCATCAGGAGAGGTGATCAATCAGTCAGTGAGTCAGTCAGTGGCCAATCAGCACAAGCAGCTATATATAAATTTATTATTATTATAGTAATTCTCGTATCATTGTCTGTTACCAAACTCCTCTGAAACAACAGGACCGATTGTTATGAAATTTTCTGTGTATGTTCGGCAGGCTTGAGTTGAGCAAAGGCTTAAAATTTTTGGTCTCAGCACACACTCCAGCATAGGCGAGAGAGAGGAGACTTTATTGAAACATACAAAATTCTCAACAACTAACTGTGTAACCAAAAAGAATCAGAAACTAAGAGCGTTTGGGATGAGGTTAGAACTTAGAGTAACAGCCAGCGACAACAAATCCCTACAAGCACTTCATAGTTAACAAAGTGATAAGACGCTGACAAAAATTGCCAAAAGATATCATAACAATAAGAGTTATTAAATAATTTAAGAAGTGGCTTGACAAACACCTAAACAAGCAACAGTAAATAAGCACAGTCAATATTATAGACCCATCAGCAGGCCAGTCTCACTTATCACGTGACCGCCCCGGCTACAAGTAGAGTTTCGGACTACCATATTTCAGATGGTTGCCGCTCACGGGCAGAGTTGTACGCGCTAGTTCTGTACGGTCTATTTTACGCGCCGTCTGACTACGGCAGCCCTAGTACGTCGTAAGAGATAAAGTCAGGCGATAGAAAGAGACCACAACATTGCGTTTGTTGCGTGTCGATTTTGAGGGCGGGGCCAGGCGCTATTGCGGACTGAATTGCACTTTTTGTGTCAGTGTTAGAGTCGCTATTTCTTTAAATTTTCGTGCGGAGTGAACCTTCTGGTAGTGTTCTGTGCCATCAGCGAAAGCTGTGTAGCCTATTACCAAATAAAAATTTATGTGTGAACAAAATTGCACATTCACTCACCAATTCTGTCCAACTCTTCGTAGGTGAAATCACAGTCGATGACTCCTTCCAGGGGCTCCTGTTTCAGCTCCAGCTTGACATCTGGGGTCTGGATGTCACCCACTGTGAAGAGAAATGTTAATAAGGTATTTTTTCTAAAAAAAAAAATTGGTTGTCTGCAAAGTTGGTTTACGGACGATAGATTTACGTGATAACGTCATAATCTCTATCTCATTTCATTTCATCTCTCTATCGTTTGTTTTATCGTGCCTCTCTATCGCTTGTTGCGCGCTCTCGCTTGCACGCACAGGCTCAGCTGGAACGTTACGCGGAACGTTACTATTTTTCATGAGTGCTGCTGGTGTTCATCAATTTATTAATCAAAATCAAAATATCTTTATTTTACATAGGCCAACGTACAGGCTCTTCTAAAACGTCAATATGATATTTGTCGCATACGTATGGTGATAACTACAAGTTGACTTAAAACTAAGTTTACGAGGGTTCAAACGCGCCCTGCACTGAGAAGAAGCCTACAATAAACTCAGCCGGTCAGTTTTAATCAAAGAAAGAGCTATAAAGTATAAACTCATTTTTTTTATTATATTTTATTTATTAGGGTTAACCAGCAGGTTTACAATGATTCTTAAAAATAATTACATTCAAAATTTGCAATACATTCTAAGGGTATGTAAACCCATTTTAAGGTACCTAACCACTACTTGCTAAGTTTTATGCTCGGCTTGCGAAATTGAAATAACTAACCGACATAGACCTAATTAATATAATAGAATAGACATTTTTTTAACAAATAAATTTAATCATTATCCAATTTTGTACTACAAGTTATAGTACGATTCACGAAAGATGACCACAAATGGCGGGCCTATTTTAGGTCTCTTTGGACTTATCTAACGAATATATGGTAATTATTTTGGCTTAAGTCGTTTCTTCATGAGTGTACATGAAGAAAAGACCCGCCATTTGTGGTCAACTTTCGTGAATCGTACTATACTATTAAATACCTACTAATAAAATACTAACGCGAAAAATTCTCAGGGCGATTGATTTATAGTGTTTTTGATAATTTTACGAAAAGTGTAAAGTGAGTACATACTATTGAATTTTATTTTCAATTTTATTTCAAAAAATTAAAATAAAATTTGTTCATGTTTGTTCTCATTAAACTGATTTAATTCTTTCTTTGGTTAATTTACTTACCATTAATAAAAACCGTATCCTGTTCATTCAAGGTAGCGAGCAGCCGTCGTTCAGTCTCAACCACCATAGTGCGGAAAGAATAGGCCTCCCGCAGCCGCGTCACGCACGACGAGCATATCAGGGTGCTCAGCGTGCTGCCTGTGGACAGCTGGAAACAAATTTTTTTAGTAGGATAGTTTAATTTGTTTTGCTATAATTAATTTTGTTTGGTGTTTCATGTGGGCAGTATTCCTGCATATTGTACCATACAGAATCTTTTCAAATAGCGGATTATAGCAAAACAAATTCTTTTCAGAGAGGTTTCAGAGTTAGAAGGCTCTCACTCACTCAGGTTTGTCTACATTGCTTCAGTTCGATGTCTCATCATCCTACTGAGACATCAGTATTCAGTTCTTAGGTCTAATTTTTCCCAGTTATTACATTGGCGTACAGTGCCCTTCAAACTGAAACAATGTACAGAACCTTAGTGAGAGAGAGCCCTGCCCATTTGCCCTTCTAACTCTGAAACCTGGGTTAGTAAGAATCATCTATAACAGAAAAAGAGATCTCGGTCCCTTGAGCTCTTATTTAACCAGGTTTGACTGTAATACATTACTGCTTAGTGTTTCACAATAGAAAAACTAGCACTGCAGTAGGTAGGTAGTAGTCACCTGGACGGACCCCGTTTAAAAGTCCTACCACCCGTAAACTTCTTTGCAACTCATGTTCATACTAGCGGACGCCCGCGGCTTCACCCGCGTGAATTTCGGTTTTCCATTAATCCCGCGGGAACCGTGAATTGTTCCAGGATAAAAAGTAGCCTATGTTTTAATCCAGGGTATAATCTATCATCATTCCAAATTTCAGCCAAATCGGCTCGGTAGTTGCGGCGTGAAGGAGTAACAAGCATACCTATACACACAAACTTTCGCCTTAATAATATGAGTGTTAATGATTAACGTTATGTTAATTGCACCAAAGCATCAGAACTTACGTATAAATTATAGCATTCCATAAAAATATCGATGTAAACCTCCCGCCTCCCGTTCACGTAATATTCCTTCATTATATCCTTGTGGTGGCCGTCTGATAAACAGAACCGGCACTGACCGTACAGCGCACTGGTTCTGTTCTCCATTCCAACGATTTATTTTCTTAAATTTGACAAAAATTTAAGTTAAAATCAAAATTTATAAAAATATGATTTTAAAAACAAATGATTACAAACATTAAACTTTGATCACAGATCCATAGACATATAACACTATAGGGAGACACAGATCTGCTGGGCTGGGGTAGCCTATGATCACAGATCAACACAGCAGAGACTTTGAGTAAAAAGACCACAGAAAAGACTAAATGGCGACCACAGACCACCAAACTAGCCATCATAGACTACTAACACTTGCTAGCCATAGACCACTAGTTATACTATGGAACACAGATTATAAATATGAAAATTATAATCACAGTCACAGACCACACATGATTATGGTCAATACTATAGTTGTGACTCTGTGATCATTATTAACAAAACAAATTAATCAAGGTAAATACAAAGGCGAGACACAAAAAAATATTTGAAGACTTGTAATTGCTCAGTTATCAAAGCAAATAATAAATAGCAAACGTTACAATGCAGTGTTGTGTGCCGTCTTGTGAAAATACATCCAAGAACTTGTCCAGAAACAACGAAATTACCTTTCATATGTGAGTATTCCACACAGAGGTCGTACTCGAAGAATAGTTGGGAGTTCCCGACGGGAACATATGATTTTCACAACAAAATACTAACTCCCCATAAACGTAGTGATTAATAAGATTATATCCTCTTTGTCCTTAACAAGTGAACATGAAGTCCTACGTTTAGCCAGTTAAGTTTTAGGGATGGGTACCATGATACCATCCGGGCGCAAAAATTCATAGTTTATTTAGTTTTTCCCTAGTGGGCAATTATACATCATAGGCTGGCAATGAGTTTTGCGGGCATCACATTGCATCTACATATTTTTAATAAAAACTCGGGTTCACAATACTCTTTTATTTTAGAATCAAGGCTTCCGTGAGTGGACATTATAAGAAGGCGAAAACGGCTTAACGGCTCACGCGTCATTTAATCAGGTCCGCCCGACCAGTTTCGGACCCGTCCAGGGTCCTTCTTGTAGGAGCGTTTGTATGCGCGAAACGCCATTTCACACTGCAGAACGCCTTCTCTTAAAAATGCTCATTTACATAGCTCATTTACATAGGTTTCCGATAACTCGAAATCTGGGAAACTATGCAAAAAATTATCTTTTGTGAACCAATATGAGGTGAGTGGGAATTTTCGAGCGAAATTTCTTAAAACATGTAGATGCATAAATATTATGCCCACAAAATGCATTGCTATAAACCTGCAATGTGTAGTTAGTCTAATATTTGCGAAAACCTGAATAAAATTTTATTTTCGCGGGCTGGCAGGGCCGAAACACATTTAAGCTTCTATCTGATTTTGTGAATGATATCACCAGGCTGCCCTGTGACGCACATCTCCGTGCTACGTGGCTCAGAGCTCTGGGCTTACAACACGCTCCCCTGCGGGACTCCGCGCTGGTGTGCTCACAGCATTTCCTGTCTGAAACAGACAACAGCTCGCAGCAGCTCCGACCTGACGCTGTTCTCTCTACAATACAGGTAACTAAAAGTCATGATGTCTGGTGATGACTGAAACTAAATAGCTCTGTGATAGTGGTCCTGCTCTCTACATCGAAGGTTGTGGGTTCGATTCCCACAGTTGGAAAATGTTTATGTGATGAGCACTCTCTAGTATCTGGATGTTTTTCTGAGTTGGGTACATGTATAACACTACTTTTGAATTTGATAAAAATTATTAAATAATAATAAAAGCCTTTATTCACTGACCATTTAAACTTAAAAGCTAATTTTATAAAACTTAAATCTAATTTTATAGCAAAAAATAATATTATAAACTATAACTTCAGCTCTGGTCAGGTTGTCTATCGACATAGGCCTCCCCCAATTGTTTTCACATCTCTCTATCTTTAGCAGTAGTAAAGTAATAAAAATTATATTAATATAGTAAAGTAATAAAAATTATTACTTTACTATAAACTAGGATAAAAGTAATGACTTACTTACACTGAAAAAAATATTAAAATCAACAAAGATTTACAAAGTTACCGGCTTTTTAATTTTGGAGTCTTTCTATCAGTTTCTTGCAAAACAAAAATTTGTATGAAGCCGCATGAAGCTACAATGGCATTAGTAAGGTGTGATGTAACAATTAACGTTGCTATCTCTGTCCAATCAGAAATATTAAAATGCTTCTAACTTTTTTGTTATTTAATCGATTTAATTATTTTTTCAGCTTACATCATTGTTTTCATCCTAGTCCTAGTTTATAATAAAGGAATAAAAAAATTTGAGTCTATCAGCAAAGACACAAATGATTTAGCGTTCCGATACAATACTGGTGGAAACCGTTGTGGTAAATTTACTTACCGATGTACGATAACATCTTAGGATGCATCATCACTTACCATCAGGTGGGATCATAGTCAAGTACTAAATTGTATAGAGTAAAAAAAAATACCGAAATATATTGTATTTATGTGATCTACTATATATCTTTGCAGGTCTGCATAACATGCCTTGACACTGATAGCAAGATGTGTCTGATTGATCACAAATTGAAGAATGCATATGAAAAGTTAACAGGATTTCCTGTAAGTTGTTAGTTTTTAATCTTTTGTAGTGTTGTTTACGGAGATTTATTGAATTTATTTTTGTCTTTTTCGATCTCACTGATACGTTGGTAGGTTGGTAGGTAGGCGTTGCAGATGAATATAAGAGAAAAACGACCTTTTACCTAATTACTCAAAAACTAAGCCAGTTATCGAAAATCGGTTTCAGCTCAGTTCAGTTCAGCGTTTTTGGATATTGTTATTACCGACACATTATAACAAAAATTACAATTACATCCATTGTAGTTTCCAATATAAAACAGCAAAACTGAGATTTTGGAGCAACTTTTGGGAGAACTTTCTATCAAGAAAATTTTATCCAATTGTGTTTCTGCTTCTTAGCGATTTTAGATTAAAGACCTAAAATACATGACGTGTAAATTTGAAAGTATAGTGTTTATGTAAAACTTCATTCAAAATCACTTAAATACAGCTTGTAAAAAAACAAACTATCTTTATTTTTCACTTAAGCCTAAATAATAGGCTCTTATGAAAAGTCAAAACTCTACCGCCAGGTTCGGAAAGCCAGTTTGCACCGAGAAAAACTGGCACCAAACTCGGCACTTGTTGCTTCAAAAATGTCATTATGCAGGGTTATCTAGAAATACCAAATTGCTCTCGGCCTGTCGTTGTTTACATTAACATTAACAACTTTTGTTCTACAACTTTTCAAAATTCAGTATTAATTTCTTTCATACAAAAAAATGTTATTTCTGTAAAAGTGACATTACACTGTTGCGGTTTCGAGCCGTGAGTTCGCGTGCCGCCGCTTCGCGCGCCACGCTGTTGCCACTTGCCGATGTTACATTACAGAGTAGGAACAAGTAGAGTATCTGTGTAAAATATTGAATATTTGATATTTCTCAAAATATCGAGTAGAAAAAAAGTCGTAGAACAAAAGTTGTTAGTTTTAAATGTAAACAAATACAAGCCGAGAGCGGTTTGGTATTTTTTATATAACCCTGTTTACAATTTTTGTCACACAATAGAGCTAACGGTGCAGCTGTTTCAGGTGTGCGACGGAGGGAACCTGTCACGAGCCCTCTGTGTGCAGTGTGCTCACAGATTGAGACACTTCAGCAGGTTTAGAGACATGAGCTTGAGAGCCTGCTCCCTGATGATGGAGTTAGTCAAAAAGCATCAGTTGGTGAGTACGCATTAATGCATAGAAATTTTCTATGATCCTATATTGTATAATTTTATTTGGTTTTTGTTAGCTAAATAATGAAGTAGTTGGCTTATAGCAGCTAAGAGGATTTATTGAATTCATTTTTGTCTTTCTCACTCTCACAAATACGTTGGTGTGTGCAACATGCAGCGTCAACGAAGAATATAACAGAAAAACAACATTTTACCTAATTACTTAAAAACTAAGCCAGTTATCGAAAATCCGTTCTGAGTGTTTTTGGATATAATTATTACCGACTTATTAAAACCAAAAATAACAATTAAGTACATTCATTCTAGTCTCCCAACATCTACAAATGGAATTTTTTTTAGAAATCTTTTGTACTTAATCTAGGTGGTAACTGGTAGATTGTAGATTCTCCTCGTTTTTACCAGTGTTTAAGCTATTGCATACCTTCTATCGCGGGCCTTGAGCGTGGAGACCGAATCCAGAAATTCCGTAACGAAAATAACCTAACACTTTAGTTTTGCTATCTATCGATGAATAGCAGAACTTTTAATGACTTTTTGAAATATCACGCTTGTCTCTTTAGTCCAGCAACTCGTCTCTAGGTGGCATTGGTTGTATAATTATAATTGCTTAAGTTGATAAAAACAGCTATGCAATAGCTTTACCGCGGCAGTCTCTGAGTGCCACACGTCTTTTTTTAACATTTACTTTTACTATTTCAGATTACAAAATCACACATAAAGATGTTAAAAAGTGAAACCGACCAACTAAAAAACAATCTTGGAATAACAACACTAGGACCCAACTACTGTGACCTACATATAGTCCACTACGACGAAGATAAACTGCCAATAACAGAGGAAACTAGTGTTGTAGTGAAGAAGGAGTGCATCGAAGACTCAATTTTGGTAGAAATAGAAGAAGAAGCGATAAATGAACAATACAGCAGTACAAATTGTGTAGAAGTTACTGTGGATCCATTGAAGCATGAGAGTGCTTCGTATATATGCACAGTTTGTTACGAGGAGTTGCATGATGCGCATGAGTACAGTGCACATGCGAGCATGCATGTCACTCCTGCGGACTCAGCTCCCATGAGTAAGTTAATAAATAATAAATAAATACGGGACATTTTACACATCGCAATCTAGCCCCAAAGTAAGCGATAGCTTATGGGTACTAGATAACTGACAAATATACATACATATTAATATACATAAATATAATATATTGAAAAACACCCAGACACTGGAAAACATTCGTGCTCATCACACAAACATTTACCAGTAGTGAGATTCGAACCCACGACCTCCGGCGCAGACGGCAGGTTCGCTACCACTACACCATTCGGTCGTCGAGTTACAGTCACTATACTCTTTCCATTCATTTGACGACCTCCCTGGCGCAGTGGCGGCCCGCTCGGATTCGAGTGGGAGATCGCGGGTTCGATTCCCGCCACGGGCCACTTTGAAATTTTATAATTTCTAAATTGTCTCAGGTCTGGTCTGGTGGGAGGCTTCGGCCGTGGCTAGGTACCACCCTACCAGCAAAGACGCACCGCCAAGCGATTTAGCGTTCCGGTGCGATGCTTGTAGAAACCGTTGGGGTAAATTTACTTACCCTTCCAGGTTAGTATGATAACATCTTAGGCTGCATCAACACTTGAGGTGAGATCACAGTCTCACTAACTTGTATAGAGTAACTAACATAATTTTTGACGTGACAAGGTCTTATAATTCGATAGAGCCGGCTGCACGCACAAAAAACATTACTCATTTGCCGTTACCTCGCTCTGAGGCGTTCCATGTAAGGCTTGAAGTGCAAGCGAGAGTTGTCACGTTCAACTATCGTCAGTAAACCGACTTTACAGACAACCAACTTTTGACGTGACAACGTCTTATAAATCGATGGAGCCGGCTGCACGCACAAAAAAACATGACTCATGTGCCGTTACCTCGCTGCCTTACCTCGCTGCCGTTACCTCGCACTGAGGCGTACTATGTAAGGCTTGAAGTGCAAGCGAGAGTTGTCACGTTCAAGTATCGTCAGTAAACCGACTTTACAGACAACCAATTTTTTTTTGTTTCAGTCGCCCCACTGTCCACGAGTTCCGCAATAAAAACCGAAAACGAAGAGCACCCAACGGAGGAAGACTATAAAAATCCTAAAAACAGTGCACCATGGCACACTGTCAGTTATTATGACAGTTCCAGTACACACACTGCCCGTGTTGCTGACCCTACAACGTCACCTGACACTAGTTCACACACACAAACATTCATCTGTGATATTTGTCTACGTACATTCACTAAAAGAAGAAAATTTGTGTACCACATACGGACGCACAAAAACGAAAAGCCTTATTCATGTCCGCGCAAGTTGTGCGGATACAAATGCACGCAAAGAGGCTCGTTTGTCACGCACATGATGACCCACACCGGTGAAAAGCCGTACACATGTGAGGTCTGCAATTATAAATGTGTGAGTAAAAGCACTATAGTCAAACATGTGAATACTCACAACGACATAAAGCCGTACTCCTGTACGTTGTGCAAATACAAGTCGAAGAGAAATTACGATTTAGCTAGGCATATGAAGATTCACACCGGCGAAAAGCCGTTCTCATGTGACATGTGCTCGTATAAGAGTTCGGAGAAAATCAAATTGATATACCATATACGGACTCACACAGGTGAAAAGCCGTATTCCTGTACGATGTGCGATTATAAATGTACACAGAGTGCCAGTTTAGTTAAACATGTGAGAGTTCACAGGAATAAACCGTTCTCTTGTAAGTTTTGTGATTATACATGTGCAAAAAGTGGATCTTTAGCTAGACACATAAAGGTTCACACACACTGATCTCTAGTATTCACACGCACACACACACGCACCCTCACACACATACTTCTCATACACACATACATACTTCAAGGATATTTCATAATACGTACATATTTTTTACATATTATTGCACATAAATGTATAAATCTTCCTTTTAACTACATGTATTTTTACCCTTGATGGAACGGAGTACGGGTATATGCGTCTAGGGTGAGAGACTGTTTGCACATTACTTTATTAATGAGATTTTATGTTTGTTTGTATGTTAAATTGTTCACAAAAACCAATAATGCAAAAATATATTTGTTTGTTTGTTTGTTATAGTACTTGTTATACTTATATTTTTAACAATCATTGTAATCTTTTTAGCCTTATTTTAAGATTTAAAATTGACTGTACAACCATTTTTTGTAAACGCTGTTTGATTACAAATATAAATAAATAAAATAAAATATGGATATATCAGACTTACAACGTACATATGAAGACACTTGATTGTCGCCGTTACCGTGGATCTTCGAGTGGGGTGTTTCAAAATGAGTCAAAAAATGAACTCTTCTAATACCTATATAAAATTCTCTCGCTTTTCTTTGTTACCAAACTCCTCCGAAACGGCTGTACCGATCGTTATGGAATTTTCAGTGTAGGTATATTCTCTGGGTCTGGGAGCAGGTTGTTACTCTATTTTTTATGTCCCTAAGTGAGAGAAAAATTTATATGGCAAAACAACGTTTGCCGGGTCAGCTAGTACCTATATAAAATTCTCTCGCTTTTCTTTTTTACCAAACTCCTTTGAAACCAAAGAGTATATAATCACTACGTTTTATTCGAAACGGCTGTACCGATCGTTCAACTTGCACTGCCCCGTAGATACAGTGCAAGTTGATGGGATGTGGCGCATTCGGTACAATCATGAGTTATATAATATATTTGGTGAGCCTAACGTAGTCCAGCATATAAAGATCGCGAGATTGCAGTGGGCTGGACACGTACAACGTATGGGCGAATGCAGACCACCTAAAAAGCTCATGGTGTCACACCCAGATGGACGCAGAAGTGTGGGTCGGCCAAAGCTTCGATGGTTGGATGGTGTTGAGCAGGACGCAAAACGAATCGGCATACGGAATTGGAAAACGAGCGCTAGCGATAGGGATAGGTGGCGAAATCTTCTTGAACAGGCCCCCGCCCACAAAGGGCTGTAGCGCCAGTGATGATGATGATGAGGTACCGATCGTGATGGAATTTTCAGTGTATATGATCTCTAGGTCAGGGAGTGGGTTGTTATCTATATTTTATATCCCTGATGGCAAAACAACGTTTGCCGGGTCAGCTAGTAATTGTATAGAATGTTTGGTCCAGCGTACTATGAGTATAATAGTGATCGGTGTTCACACCCTTGATAAGTATTCCTGAAACTTAGTAGGTAATAATAAATACGACTAAAATAATAAAATTATTTAGTCAAACATGTGAAGAATCGTCCCATCACAAAGCTTTACTGGTGTTATATTTTATCTCCAATAAATAAATGAAACTCACGACGTAATTTTTGTTTTTTTTTCCTAATAAAATTACATTTAATGGGTACCTACTTATCGGGCTTCAAATTTAATTTAATTGTTCGCATTAATAGTACAATATGATATAGAAGGTTTATCGCAATGAATGGCGAGCATATAACATTTTTTTATACCTACATGTTTTTAATAAGCTCTCTTATATGCCCATGATAGAGTACTTAAGAATAGATGCCCATTCACCTCATTTATAGGTATTTGTGGCTGATCATTAAACCACGAAGGAAGGAGAGTAGAAAACTATATAAAGGAAAAAAGAGCGCGGGTAACTTCTAACTTGGTGGACGTGTTTTTAACACGCTTTTATTAGCTTCACCTGTGTGTTTGTAACCGCCTCCTGTCTCCTTTGAGCTCGATTTTGTCCTACTTTGAACGATCAGATTTAATTCAAACTTTGCACACCCGTCAAAGACTGATGACAATGCAATAATTCGATTAAAATATCCAATTACTTAATTAGATTCGCCAGGATTAATTAATTTTTTTCCGCATCCTTTGCATGCGAGTAAGAGATATAGAGCGTGTTTTTTTTTAGTTTTTTAAATTTAAACTTATTTATTTTGGTTTATTGATTTTAATTGATTATTGATATTTTTGAAATTAAATGGCCGCCAATTGAATTTCCTCGATATCTCGGAAAGTAAGTATAAAAGATGGAAGAACGGTTTCTTGACAAGAGGTGATCAGGAGTCGAAGGTTCGATGATCGAAGATTCGATGGACAGAAAAAAAATCAAAATAGCGGATTTTATTTTTCCATTATGGCGAATGTTGAAGGGGCTGAAAGTTGGAAGGTAAATAGGGCGGAAGACAGCACGCGGGCCACATGTGGCCCGCGCCGCCACGCACCCTACTAGTAGTTTATAAATAATTATGTTTCCTCGCTTTATTAAAAAAAAAGAAACGAACAATAAAATTGACAATGGCTCAATCGCTCCACGCACGGAGTCAATACCTCAAAAAAAGAAGAAGTAAATGTGTTCTGTGGGATTCATCCTGAGGATTCATCCATGGAATTATTATGTACTTTTGTACGAAGACTTGTTAATTCCATGGATTCATCATTCAAGAGTAAATAGGTACCTACAATAGTACCTATACAAAGCACCAATCCCACCTACGTATACAGTGTGAGTCTTCATAATGTGCACATATTGAAATGAGGGAAACTATGCCTAATTTTATCGACTGAGAACGTACTATAAAAAATCTAAAATTTTTTTTATATTATTTTTTTGGAATTTTTAAAATTTATGTTCGCTACTATGACCCGTGTGTAAACAAAACGGTGTAACTTTTAAATTAAATGATCTATCACGATGAATCAAACTTATTAATGATTGGAAGTAATGGTCCGTCCTCATGAAATGAAAATTGTGGAAAAAATTACCCTCAATGGAAAATACACGTGTTTTTAATAAAATTTCTGTTTTTTTTTTCACTAATTTTTACAATAATCGTAAAATTTCTTAATAAAATGCCCCCATTGTGTGCCTTTTTTATTATTCCTCATCGTATTAGCTACCTAATGGTAAAAATTGTATGTTTGTAACTTAATCCTAACATCTCTTTTTTAACTGTTCAAAAATAGCACTCCAAACCACAGCTCCAAACGCGCAAGTTATTGTTTTCCTAAGGAGGCGTTCTACGTGATATCTACAATCTCAATAACTAGTGCGTAGCCGTGTCCTAGGCCTTTCTTTAACACTTGATAAGAAATGTTAGAATTGAGTTATAAGCACGATCATTAATAAGTTTGATTCATCGTGATAGATCATTTAGTTTAAAAGTTACACCGTTTTGTTTACACAAGGGTCATTGTAGCGACCAAAAATTTAAAAAATTCCAAAAAAATATTTAAAAAAAATTTAGATTTTTTTAATACGTTTTCCGTTGATAAAATTAAGCATAGTTTCCCTCATTTCAATATGTGCACATTATGAAGACTCGCACTGTATTAGACCAGGGTAGGTAGATCCCCTTTAAAATAATAAAAAACGAAAGAAAATTACAGTAGGATGAAACCCATTAGAAAAGGAGGATAATATGATCAAAATGAAAGGAAAAATAAATTACGGTCGATCCGAGTTCGGGAACAGGGGGGAGGGGGGGTTTAAGTGTAAAAAATGGTTTTCCTTGATTTCCGGCAAAACTACAAGTCCTATACCAACTTTTCTATAGTAACATATATATTTTTTTTCACCATCGGAAAGTAGAGATTTCAACGAATAGAAAACATACCAACTTTTTGAAAAAAGCTGATATTTTGACGTCAGAATTTTCGATTGAAAATTAGGGTGCTTTTTCGATATTAATTCAAAATAAGGTGAAAAAAATCAATATTTTAAATCAAATAAATTACAGTGTATTTGGGACATAATAAGGTAAGTTTTCACCAAATTTCGTAGAATTTTTTTTTGAAAAAGATATAAATAAAAAACCAAAAACTTGGTTTTTTGAATTTTTCACCTAAATTTTGAGGTTATGTGAAAATTGCAAATACAAAAGTTGTAGATCTTTTCATTACCTACAACTTTCGTAGGTCACTCAGGTTTTTTTTTTTTTGTTATCAATGTAACATGTAATCTTACGTTTCTCGAGTAATTAAAGTGTAAATTTTAATAAATAGCTCAAAATTGTATATAATACTTAATTAAAAAAAAAATTCGAATTCGAGTTTTTTTTGCATTTTCTGAGAAGATTTACTATAGTAACATATATTTTTTTTTTCATTATCGGAAAGTAGAGATTTCAACTAACAGAAAACATGCCATTTAACTTTTTTCCATAGGACTTGTAGTTATGCCGGATATCAAGGAAAACCATTTTTTACAATTAAACCCCCCTCCCCCCCTGTTCCCGAACTCGGATCGACCGTAATTTATTTTTCCTTTCATTTTGATCATATTCCCCTCCTTTTCTAATGGGTTTCATCCTACTGTAATTTTTTTTTGTTTCAAAAATTATCGACCCTGGTCTATATTCCTTGGTGGGATTGGTGCAGTTTCAAGCCTAAGGCCGCGTTTCCACCTGCAAGATAACTTCCGCGAGAAATATCCGACAGTCTGTCTGACAGCAGCTTGCAAGTGTAAACCTCGTAGCAAGTGCTGTCGCGACAGTTTGTTAAGCGCTTCCTGCGAGTACTTGCGAAAGCATATCTAAACATGTACGCATCGACTCGCGACAGATCTCGCTGCTTATCGGTCTAGTTTCGTATATCTCGCAGCAAGTATCGCACGCACGGCTTGATTTTTTTTATGAGAAGAATGAGTCAACGACAAAGTCGTGAATGGTCGCGTGAAGAAACTATACAGTTAATAGGATTTACTAATAACTCTTCTAAATCGACTGCGGTCATACGAATAAAATTGAAATACTGCTGTCCATCTTCCAGTTGTATTTTGCGTAGTAAATTATGGTAAACACCATCTTCTCGTCTCCTAGAAATCCATTCTCGAACCCAAATTGATCTTTTTTTTCTTTTTCAACAACAAAATAGTTAATGCAGCTGCTACACGTACGCGTCATGATCTCAGAGTATAGAATAGAAAAAATTGCGATAGTTCTGATAGCGACACACGTAAGCTTTCGTGTGTAAATACCTGCACGATAAGTTGCGACAGTATGAACCGCGAGCTTCTCGCACGACAATGATTGCAGAAATAAATTGCAGGAACATGTAAACGATACAGCAAGGAACTTCTGCAAGACTTTCACGAGTTTGCTTGCAGGTGGAAACGCGGCCTAACACAAACAGACGCGGCCTGCGGTGGCGGCTGCAATAGCGGCTTGTTGTGTAGTATCGAAGTCTATAGAACTATTCAAATCTACGCCGGAAGATGAAGGCGCGGCCGCGGCAGTAGGTCCACCAACTCACCACATAAACAAATTACTCTATGGCCGCCACCGCAGGCCGCGCGTCTGTTTGACAGTCTTCATGCTTATATAATCTGCTGTGTGGTCTGTGATTTGTGAATTGCATGAGCACAGAGCAACCTAAAACTATGTGCATGAGTCGAGATCACAGATCTCGCTAGAGAGTATAGTGTTCTGTGTACCCTAATTACCAACCTACTCTATGGTTCTGTGCTCACAGACGTAGCACTACACAGCTGTCAAGCTGTGCTGCATCTGTGCTGTCAAGCTCATGATCGGTGGAGGGCATGGAGGGTGATCCTCATGATAGGAAAGGAATTTATGAGTGCCAGCTTCCTGATGATATTTAATGATTGGTGAGTGCTGACTTAGATTTTGGAAGTTTTCTGCATATGATAACATTATTATTATAGACTAAACAGCTTTCGATGATGCGCCTTTGGGTGTTTGTCGAGCCGGTTCTTAAATCGGTTGAGCGACTCTGTTGTTACGATATCTTCAGGCAATTTGTTTCAGCGTCTTATCACTCTGTTGACTTTAAGGTGCTTGTAGGGACACCCTTTGTTGGGCTTTACTTTTTTAAAGTAAACATTTCATCAAAGTTAATACAAGTTGTTGAGAATTTTGTACTTTTTGAACATGGTCTCTCTAAGGTTTCAGTACGAGAGAGGACTCTTGCCTGTGCTGGACTTTGTTGTGTGTATAATTTATAGTTATTCTTGGACCAACAAATGTGGTAGTTCATATTCAATATAATATGTTTCAGATAACAGTACAAAATATGAAGGAGATGTAACAAGCATACAACCACCAAAAAATAATAACCTTGTGACACAATGCCAGGACCTGACCGCTGTGACATTCTAGAACATTCTGAAGACAGACAGACAGATGAAGAAGAAACTGTATGTGAAGCTACTGTTAAAACTGAGCACAGTGATGACTCTCTGTTTGTAGAAGAAGACATGCAAGTGATAAAGGAAGAGAGAAGCGATGCAGACTGTGTGAAAGAAGAATTTGATGAGGGTCTGATAAAGTATGAGTTTGCTCTGTACATGTGCACAGTTTGATATGAGGAGTTTCACGATGAGCATGCGTTCAGGGCACATGTGAGCACTCATCAATTCCACAGCCACGGTGATGCTACTGCTGCAGACTCTCCTCAAACTATGGGTAAGTGATAGATATAAGTAAGAGTAGTTCACTCTTTTTGTTAAATAAAATTAGCCAAGTGCGAGTCGGACTCGCGCACCGAGGGTTCCGTGCTACTATAGAAAAAGTAAAAACCATAAGAATCACTCATTTTACTCAACCGCCAACTTAATTTTGTTTATTGAGGTTAATTGTTAATGCCATAATAAGTATAATGGATACAGAGTTCATTTTATTTTTTTCATATACTTAATATAAATAAATAT
Source organism: Coenonympha arcania (assembly GCA_036785405.1). Taxonomy (NCBI): domain Eukaryota; kingdom Metazoa; phylum Arthropoda; class Insecta; order Lepidoptera; family Nymphalidae; genus Coenonympha; species Coenonympha arcania. The sequence continues at coordinate 11,661,730 of CM072076.1, forward strand.
ATAAATATATACTGGACATTTTACACATCACAATCTAGCCCCAAAGTAAGCAATAGCTTGTGTTATGGGTACTAGTATGTATGCGTATACATACATAAGTACTAATATACCTACATAAATACAATATATTGAAGAACACCCAGACACTGGAAAACATTCATGCTCATCACACAAACATTTAGTAGTGGGAATCAAACCCACGTCCTCCGGCGCAGATAGCAGCTTCGCTACCACTATGCCATTCGGTCGTCGATAATATTCATTAATCCCTATCAATCATAATTATTTCTGATTTTTCGATTGGGGGGAACTATCGTTGACATTTTAATCAATAACTATCAGGCTTAAAATGTATGAAAATCGGTTTTAGAATACACAAGTAATGCTCTTTTGTATGATTCCACATATTATGTTTTGTATGATACATATTTCACGTACCTATATGAAAAACAAATTCCTTGTGCCAATGGTTCTTAAAAACGCCATTATGTTTCCTAGAATATTTTGGTTTTGGTTCACGAGAAATCTTGATACTACCTTTGGTCATTCCCTTTTCATGTCGATATCTTTAATACTAACTGAAGTAAACGGTTGTGACAGACAGATGGACAGAGAACAAAGTGAACTTATAAGGGTTTAGTTTTTTCTTTTGAGGTAACCCTAATTTTATTTCAGTCGATCCATCGTCCTGGAGACCTGTGAAAAATGAAGAAGAAGCGAACGCGACCGGAGCACCCGACAGTGAGCTCAGAAGCACAAGTGATCACCATCCTGAAATCAAGTTGTACGACGTTATGAAATACCACAAACACGTTGTAATCAAACAAGATGAGGCACTGACGCGAACACTACAAGCTGTCAGTTGTGGTGACAGTGTGAACGCGCGCACTGCTCGCGGGGACGCGCAGTGTCGCGCAGCACGCGCAACGCACGACGAGCCTGCTGCGTCCACATCGAGCGCGCCGCACACTGCTCCACGCACGCGCACATTCATTTGTGATGTGTGTCACCGTGTGTTTAAACAAAAAAGCAGTTTAGTTGTACATATGAGGACACACACTGGTGAAAAGCCTTACTCCTGTGACATATGCAGTTTTAAATGTGCAGAAAGGGGTGGCTTAGCCAGACATAAGAGAACCCATACTGGTGAAAAGCCTTATTCCTGTGAGATGTGTTGTTATAAATCTGCAGAAAGGGGTGGCTTAGCTAGACATAGGAGAACCCATACTGGTGAAAAGCCCTTTTCCTGTGGCATATGCAGTTTTAAGTGTAGAGATAATACTTCACTAGTAGACCACATGAGAACTCATACTGGTGAAAAACCTTTTTTTTTTTTTTTTTTTTTATTTATTTTGGAATACAAACAGCATAAATATAAACAATAAATGGCTATTACAAGTAAGTCATACATAAGCCAATCAAGTATTCACTAATAATTACATACAATTGTAATACGGGAGTTAGTAAAGGATGTTAGTCGTGGTATATAAAATTAAACTAGAGATAAGTTAGTAATGTTAATTATGAATTAACTTAAAGCTAACTAGTATGACAAATTTTAATTACAATTTATTTATTTTATTGCCTTTTCTTTTTTAGCTCGGATACAAATTTTCCAATTTTGTTTTGAAAGGGGTCCACATGAATATACTTTTTATTATATACATCACACGCTCTAACTAAAAACCTATTTCGGCCATAATTGGTATTTACTTTAGGAATTGAGTAGGTTTTAAGAATACGTCGTAATGATCTAGGTATGGTATATTTTATTTTATTTAACATGTAAGGAGAGTCTACTATACTGTTTATAATTTTATACAACATAATTTGATCCCTATGTTCCCTTCTAGTTTCTAGAGAAATCAGTTCAGTAGTTTTGAAGGAACTAAATCTTCTATTTAGACACTTGAGAAATTTGCGCTGAATACCTTCAAGCATATTAATGTAAACGTTGTATTGGGGATTCCAAACTGAGGAGGCATACTCCAAGTGAGATCTTACAAACGAATTATAAAGCAAGACAAGGGTTTTTGGGTTTTTGAAATCAATTGTCTGCCTTAAAACGAAACCTAACATTTTATACGCCTTGTTTCTAATTGTGGTAATATGTGAATCGAACAATAATTGCCTATCTAACTGAACCCCAAGGTCTCTGACCTCATTTACTCTGCACACTTTTTTCCCAAGTAAATAATAACTTTTATGAATCGGATTCCTCTTTCTAGTAAAGGTTATCGAGCAACATTTATCCACATTAAGATCCAATCCATTAGCCTTACAATATTGACTTATAGAATCTAAGTCTACCTGTAGGTCCTGACAGTCTTTTGGTGTTCTAATAATTTTAAAAATTTTGGTATCATCTGCATACAATAATAAATTAGAATTTCTGACACACTTTACGACGTCATTAATAAAGATATTAAAAAGTAGTGGTCCAAGGTGCGAGCCCTGGGGTACTCCAGAAGTAATAGGAACGAATGCTGTTGTGAAACCCTTGACTGCAACGGCTTGGGTACGTTCACGTAAGTATGACGTAAGCCATCTCAAGAGATCACCGTGTATACCGATCGCACCAAGCTTTTTTACCAAGATCTCATGAGAAATTTTATCAAAGGCCTTAGAATAATCAGTATACACGGCGTCCACCTGAAAACCTCTGTCCATTGCTTCAAGGGTTATGTCTAATAGCTCACAAAGATTGGTTTCCGTCGATCTTTTGTTTATAAACCCATGTTTATAAACAAAATTTTTCATGTGAGATATGCAATCATAAATTTACAAACAAGCGGACTTTAGTAAAGCATGCAAAGACTCATACTGGTGAAAAGCCTTATTCCTGTGAGCTATGCAGTTTTAGGTGTAAAGAAAATACTACACTAGTAAACCACATGAGAACTCATACTGGTGAAAAGCCTTATTCCTGTGAGATATGCAGTTATAAATCTACACAAAAGACCCATTTAATTAATCATGTGAGGACCCACACTGGTGAAAAGCCTTATTCCTGTGAGATATGCAGTTATAGATGTACACAAAAGACCAATTTAGTGTATCATGCTAAGACCCACACTGGTGAAAAGCCTTATTCCTGTGAGATATGCAGTTATAAATCTACACAAAAGACCCATTTAATTAATCATGTGAGGACCCACACTGGTGAAAAGCCTTATTCCTGTGAGATATGCAGTTATAGATGTACACAAAAGACCAATTTAGTGTATCATGCTAAGACCCACACTGGTGAAAAGCCTTATTCCTGTGAGATATGCAGTTATAAATCTACACAAAAGACCCATTTAATTAATCATGTGAGGACCCACACTGGTGAAAAGCCTTATTCCTGTGAGATATGCAGTTATAGATGTACACAAAAGACCAATTTAGTGTATCATGCTAAGACCCACACTGGTGAAAAGCCTTATTCCTGTGAGATATGCAGTTATAAATCTACACAAAAGACCCATTTAATTAATCATGTGAGGACCCACACTGGTGAAAAGCCTTATTCCTGTGAGATATGCAGTTATAGATGTACACAAAAGACCAATTTAGTGTATCATGCTAAGACCCACACTGGTGAAAAGCCTTATTCCTGTGAGATATGCGGTTATAAATTTACACAAAAGAGCAATTTAGCAAGTCATGTAAGAAGAACCCATCATTCTGGCGAAAAGTCTTCCTCCTCTAAGAAAAAGAAGAAGAAGAAACACTAATTTTACTAACTATCATATACTATAATGCACCCAAACATAACAAAGAAAAGAAAGAGCGCTGCAAGCGATCTCTTCCAGGCAACCTTTTTTGCTTATAGGAAATTAAAACTACAAAGTGGGATAGGGCTAAATATGAGAAGTTAGTACCAGAAATAAAACAAATATGATACAATTATAGTACAACAATACATAATAATAGTAATAAATACATACCTACACATAAATATAATAAATACATTACATAAACAGAATAAATAAATACCTACTTAAAAAAATACGTATACTTATATATGTTACGGCTAAAGGATTAGCCGGCTAAACTTAAGTGTAACTGCAGGCCCTTGGATGTTTACTGCAGGCCCAAATGAAAAAGGAAACAATGTAATGATGTTTACTATTTTGACACGAAATTTTTATTGAAATGCCGGCTACAACTAGTTCCAGCCTGTAGAATAAAACTAGACCCCGACTTGGATAATTTAGGTGACGAAGAGGATGGATCATTCTGAGTGGTTATTTTCTTTTATGACCACCCAGAAATAGTCGACCGAGCCTATTATTACATTGTTTCCTTCTTCATTTTTAGCCAAGGGCCTCCAGTTACACTTAAGTTTAGCCGGTTAATCTAAGTTTATGTTCACACCCACCCTTAGCCGTAACATATACATACAGTGGTGGCCATAAGGTGTTCCATAAAACGGCTGGAACGAATGCATCAGATTTTGATTAAAATAAATAAATGAAAATTAGCTGTCGTTATAATTATTTTGTTTCATTGTCGAGTATTATACCTACCTATACCTACTTATTTAACTACTTCGAAAACTTTAAAGAAGTTGGCATTAATTATTTATCAATCAAGAATTCATATGTGTAACGTCTTTTAGGGAAATAGTTTAGTTTCTTACATTTTGTAAAAAAATATTTATCGTGTTACGTTTATCGATAAAGCAATCCCTATCAGTTTCTCCGACTGGCATAACCTTGTATCTTCTAATAAGTATAAAAAATTCTCTCGCTTTTCTTTGTTACGAAACTCCTCCAAAACGGCTGGACCGATTGATATGAAATTTTCAGTGTGTATTCTATAGGTCCGGGAGCAGGTTATCTATATTTTATGTCCCTATGTGAGAAAAAAATTATGTTGCAAAACAACGTTTGCCGGGTCAGCTAGTATTTTTTATAAAATAATGCATCGTCGTCGTCGTCGTCGTTTCAGCCGATGGACGTCCACTGCTGGACATAGGCCTCCTGAAATGACCGCCAAACACCACGATCTTGCGCCGCCTGGCGCCAGCGACTCCCCGCGACCCTCTTAATGTCGTCCGTCCACCTCTGGTGGGGGGTCGACCGACACTGCGCTTTCCGGTGCGTGGCCGCCATTCCAGCACCTTGGGTCCCCAACGTCCATCGGTCCTGCGAGCTATGTGCCCCGCCCATTGCCACTTCAGCTTTGCGACACGTTGAGCTATGTCGGTTACTTTGGTTCTTTTGCGGATCTCCTCATTTCTGATTCGATCGCGCAAAGATACTACGAGCAATAGCTCTCTCCATCGCTCGCTGAGTGACCCTGAGCCTTCTTAAGAGTCCCATAGTTAGCGACCAAGTCTCTGATCCATAGGTTATCACTGGCAACACGCACTGTTCGAAGACTTTGGTCTTCAGGCACTGAGGGATGTTGGACGAGAAGACATCGCGGAGTTTCCCGAACGCTGCCCAGCCGAGTTGGATTCGGCGGTTCACCTCTTTCTCGAAATTGGACCTACCTAATTGTATTGTTTGTCCAAGGTATATGTACTCGTCAACAATTTCGAGTGCAGAGTTTTCAACAACCACTGGTTGGAGCGAAACATGAGTATTTGACATAATCTTTGTCTTGCTCATGTTCATTTTGAGTCCAACTTGTTGAGAAACCCTGCTGAGGTCGTTGAGCATTGTGTTGAGATCCCCCAGGGTCTCTGCCATGACGACTATATCGTCGGCAAATCGCAAGTGAGTGATGTACTCGCCGTTGATGTTGATGCCACATCCGTTCCAATCCAGTAGCTTAGAGACGTCCTCCAACGCCGCGGTAAACAACTTTGGAGAGATGACATCTCCCTGTCGCACTCCTCGCTGCAGTTGGATTGGTCTCGTAGCTTGGTCTTGGATACGGACTGACATAGTGGCGTTTTCATACAAACACTTCAACACTTGGATATACCGGTAGTCGATTCGGCATCTCTGCAGAGATCTCAACACAGCCCATGTCTCCACCGAATCGAAGGCCTTCTCATAGTCCACAAACGCTAAGCAAAGTGGCTGGTTATACTCTTCAGTCTTCTGTATAACCTGCCGCAGCGTATGAATGTGGTCTATGGTACTAAAGCCTTTTCGGAATCCTGCTTGTTCGGGAGGCTGGAAGTCGTCAAACCTATTAGCGAGACGATTCGTAATGACCCTCGAGAACAGTTTGTAGACATGGCTCAGCAGCGAGATGGGTCTATAGTTCTTCAGCAAAGTGTTGTCACCTTTTTTGAAGAACAGAACCACCACGCTCCTGTTCCACGCCTTGGGCGTTACTCCTTCGTGAATGACGGAATTGAACATTCGCTGAAAGACCTTCAAAATCGGTTTTCCACCCGCTTTCAGCAGTTCAGCTGTGATTCCGTCATCTCCCGGCGCCTTGTTGTTCTTCAACTGCTTGAGAGCCATTCTAATCTCGTATAGGCTGACGTCCGGAATATCTTCGGTATAGTGCCGAGTTAGTTTGGCTCTAGGGTCTCTAGCCAAATCTGGGACAGGCTTCTGGACTGAGGTGTATAAGCTTCCGTAGAAATTTTCGACCTCCCTCAAGATCTCAGGTTTCGAGGAGATAAGACTGCCGTTATCGGTCTTCAGACGCGTCAGCTGACTCTTCCCGATAGACAGATCTCTGGCGAACACTTTCGAGCCCCTGTTCTGCTCTATGGTGTCTTTGATGCGCTCGGTATTGTGAGCACGTAGGTCGCGCGTTTGTAATTTCGAGATCTGTCTATTGATTCGCTGGTATTCAGATACGTCTACAGAAGACTGGAGTCTCATCTCGTTCCTCTCGTTCATGAGTTTGAGGGTCTGGTCTGAAAACTTTTTGGGTCTCTTAGGGCAGTAGGTTTTACAAAACTTAGACCCAACGGTACGGACAGCTTCCACCAGCCTGTCATTTAAATCGTCCACAGATACGCAATCCTCCAGGCAATCGAAGCGATTTTGAAGCTCGAGTTGGAAAGCCTCGGGGTTTTGGATAAGCACAGCAGTGGGGCGGAGCGTTGACTTCACCAGTCGAGCTCTTTCCAGCTTTATATTGATATTCAATGTGCCCCTTACCATTCGGTGATCGCTCCCGGTCTTAACGCTATTGATCACAGAGACATAATTGAATATGTGCCGCTTAGTTGACATGATGAAGTCAATCTCATTCCTCGTGGAACCATCCGGACTCACCCATGTCCACTTCCGGTGAGGCGCCTTCCTGAAGAAGGAGTTCATCATGAAGAGGCCCTCCCTCTCCATGAAGTCCGCCAACAACTGCCCCTGATGGTTCCGCTGCCCATACCCAAAAAAAAAATAATGCATACATACTGTAAAAACAACATTCAATACTCTATGTGTAAAAAAGATGCTCGTTCAAGTTTTCAGAGGATCTGCCATCGAAAACATAAAGAAATGGAAATAGTTTAGTACGTAATGCAGGAAAACAGTAGGTACCTACTATATACAATATTGTTTTTAGCGTCACGCATTTTTGCTTATGTTTTTCAAAACTTTTTATTTTATATGTGCGATTATATTAGAGTTATAATTAGAATTAAAACTTAGTGTTTAAGAACTTAACTGTTTGTAATATTTATAACTTGTTTTAGTTGCCTAATAAATAAAATAAAATGAATATTATTATTACTTTATTTTGAGGGTTTGCATGAGAAATCTTAAACATCAATGTTTATCCAACAAATCCACATAAGCACACTGTATCAGGTCTTCGTCCTTCACTCGGAGCTGGGTCTTCAGGGCCTGCGCTATGTGCTGACCTTCTTCGAGGGTCTGGTCTGGTCGGAGCACCACCTCCAACTCCATAAACGTTCCGAGGTCTTGCACCCTGTCTATGTGGATACGGGTCTGACCCACGAGGTACAGTCTCCTGGAAACAGATTGAGTTAGCTAATTTATTAATTGATAATACTTTTCTTCTTATTGAATTGATATCCTTACTAGCTGACCCGGCAAATGTTGTTTTGCTATAAGGGATATGAAAAATAGCTTACAACCTACTCTTAGACCTACTGAACCTACACAGAAAATTTCGTTACAACCTAATTTTAATACATTATAATATAGTAGGTGCTCATAACTTAAAATCATGAAGTAAGATCAAGAACTGACTATCCTAGCTAGATTTTATGGATCTGTGTTAAGGATAGCCAGCCCTCTCCCTCGGAAGATATAGCATAAAAAGAGCTCAAGTACATAGTTATACGTACGTACATAATGTCCTGATATTTATTTATTAAAAAAAAAAAACAATTTCACAACAAACGGTCGAGCCCTTTTGGAGTAGTTTGGTAACGAAAATTGGCATGAGTTTTATATATTAGAAAGATTTTTTATTTATTATATTTTCTACTCACCTTTCCTTAACAACTCTGCCGCGCGTCCCCAGGCACTTCCTCAGCATCTGATCCAAGTCTCGTGCCTTCTGCCGCTCCGCAGATGGGAACTCCAGTAAATCGTAATCGCACAGCTTGGGACCCTGTTCGTCATCGCGGTCATACCTGTAAAGTCAGTCAAAATACCTTTATTTCACGTAGGCCTAACACACAGGCTCAGTTATCTAGTAGCCATAACACAAGCTATCACTTACTTTGAAGCTAGATTGCGATGTGTGTAATGTCCTGATATTATTTACTTATATTCAAATTATATTTCCATCTTGTGAGCAGACGGAATATACAGTAACTGCCCAGGGTCTTAGTCATTTGAACGTGATACTTCCACCACAATTTTACTGGCATAAGCCTTACATTGGGTTTTTGCTATCAAACAACGAGAAATATTTGAATTTGGCTAGCTCTCTTATATTGCATGTACAGGAACGAGTATGAGTAAGTATAATAGGTACATATCCATACAAAATTCACTGTTGCAGACCCCCAACTTAACTATTGCAGAGTCACAGATGCTCAATTGTCTCAGGAACCCCTCGTGGGTTTTTGTCTAACAGGGTTTATATGAGACCACTTTTGGTACCACTGAGCAGTGAACGCCTGTCTCTTACAACAAATTATAACAAGTACATAATGATTAAGATTGAAAGTTTCGTCAACTTCAGCACACACTAAAGGCATCTGCATAGGCTCAGCTAAGAATAAAGGAAACAGTAAACACCTCACGAGAGTCGCGGATTCGTCAGCATACACCCTCAACTTGAGTCTCCCCTTGTTAACTCTGTAGAAAGTATCGTCTTGCTGAATCAAAGTCGGTGCTGCGCCACTCAGCTCCTCGGCGATCTTGCAAATTGAGTCGAAATCGTCGACTTTGGCTTTGATCTCTACGTTTCGCATCCTATAGCTGGGAAAAATGATCGAAATTCAGAAATCAGAACAAAAAAATCTTTTCAAATTATTTTTGTGTACTTTTATTAATGTTAAGTACAAGACAGATTTTCGAATTTCAAATCGAGGCTCTGGCTTGCTATTTTCCTTCCCGCCAGATTTTTCATTTTATCACAACAACAGATTTTATCACCTCAGCAGATGAAGGATCCAATGGGATTATTGGTCTGAGTTCACTTGTAGGTACCATAGACTACAGCTAGTCCCTGGCGTAGACAATGAAATCTTCTTCTGGCTCCGCGCGTAGAGCGATTGAGCCATTGTAAATTTTATTGTTCGTTTAATTTTTTTTTGGAACGAAGTTCCTAATCGCGCGTTGCGAAAGGGGGCTAGACGGAAAAAATTGAGACGAAAAGTTGTAATGACACTTTTTGCTAAACTGTAAACAAACTAAACATAGGTACCAGGTAGAAAACCAAAAATCAAAATATTATACAAGATCGCACGAAAAATTTACTTAAAAGGAAATACGTTCAACAGAGCACTAAACCCAAAACAAGAGCTATGAAACACGAGCTGAGCGCTTTGTACAAACTTACCAGTAGGTAAATAATACCTGAAAAATGGCTACAAACAGTATAGACAGAAAACGATAGAGAAATATTTACTCACTTCGTCCGGCCCTAAAGGAAAACGTCGAACGGGAAGGCCGCACTATCGCTGGGAAGACTATATCAAGAAGGTAGCCGGTCCAAACTGGCTTTTAAAGGCAAAAAATCTAATAAACTGGTCCAAACCGGAGGAGGCCTTCACCTGAAAATAGGGTTCTCCTACTTAGTGATTTATTATTTTAATTCAATGTAAAGTTCATTTTATTGTAAATTGGAGAAATAAAAGGCTTTTTTAGTTTTATTTTATATTTATTTTAAGCTATTGTAAGTCGTGCGGCGTGAGCATGTTTCTCTGTCTGTCTCTCTCTCTCTCTCTCTCATGAAAGCAAGCCAGACATACTTCGTGCCATCTGGGTGTCCCTTGACACATCTCAAGTTTTTTTTAATAAAGCGAGCGGAGATAATACAAATTTTATTTACAATTGGCAATGGCGTTAATGCCATCATGAGGCAAGGCAGTGAGATAATCATAAATGAATGACTTTGTTAATGAGTATGGCCTCTCCACAAGACCAATCAAGCCTATCACTTCTCACAGTAACAAAACCAGAGATCCTGAAAGAAAACTCTAGTTTTAACCATGTCTCAGAGAGACACATTTCCATAGGCTTATATTTATTTATTATTATACTTGCGTATGCTGTCGTTCCGTCCGGTAATCTAGTATCTAGTTGTCGTAACATGTTAATCACTATTGCTGAGGTGGATGGTGGTTGGAGGTAATGGCCCGGTGGGCCTACGGGGTTTGCCTCCACCATTTCTCTGCCATTTATTGTGTTGGTAATCATGTAATCTAGTCGTATTGGGGTATTTAGTATGAATCCTAGTGTGTTATACATTATTAATTGATAATGCTCTCGGTTGATCATTTTGGTTCTATTTTAAAATTATTAATTAGTTGGTGTTGTGTTGTTATGAGCGAGTACTGGAGTATACTGTTTCTTAATTTTGTAGGCTAATTGGTTAAATAGACTCCCGATCTTAAATTGATATTGATACTTGTCACCTTATATAGGTCGTGCCTTGTATGGTGGCGAAACGAGTGCATTCCACATTGGTTATTTGATCTGTAATACATAATATGCGCCGTATATGGAGGCGCTCGGCGGCCGGGCGGCTCTCCGTTTTCTAATGTCCTTGATAGATACATCTTGTAAATTATATTTAACACATCTTGTAAAAATCTGGTTTATAGCTGTTTTGTAAGTATGTTATTTGTATATACATATGTATATAAGTATATGTATTTTTTTAAGTAGGTGTTTATTTATTCTGTTTATGTAATGTATTAATTATAATATTACATAAACATACATACAATAATGTGTATGTATTTATTATTATTATGTAAGTATTGTTGTAATTTGATTGTATCATTTTTGTTTTATTTCTGGTACTAACTTCTCATTTCAGCCCTATCCCACTTTTCAGTTTTAAAAAGCGCGATAGCCAAAAAAGGTTGCCTGGAAGAGATCGCTTGCAGATAAGGCCGCCTTTGATAACCATTATTTTATTTTGTTCAATGTATCTTTTTTTTTCTTTGTAATGTTTGGGTGCAACAAAGTGTTACTTCTTCTTCTTCTTCTTCTTCTTAGAGGAGGAAGACTTTTCACCAGTGTGGGTCCTCGCATGATTGATTAAATGGCTCTTTTGTGTACATTTATAACTGCATAGCTCACAGGAATAAGGCTTTTCACCAGTGTGGGTCCTCGCATGATACACTAAATTGATCTTTTGTGTAAATTTACGATTGCATAGGTCACATGAAAAAGGCTTTTCACCAGTGTGGGTCCTCACATGATTAATTAAATGGGTCTTTTGTGTACATTTATAACTGCATAGCTCACAGTTATAAGGCTTTTCACCAGTGTGGGTCCTAACATGATCCACTAATTTGCTCTTTAGTGAACATTTATAACTGCATAGCTCACAGGAATAAGGCTTAACACCAGTGTGGGTCCGCATATGTCTAGCTAAGGTATACTTTTCTGTACATTTATAAGTACATACCTTACAGGAATAAGGCTTTTCACCAGTATGAGTCTTTGCATGCTTTACTAAAGCCTGCCTGTGTTTAAATTTATAATTGCATATCTCACATGAAAAAGGCTTTTCACCCGTATGAGTTCTCATGTGGTCTACTAGTTTAGTATTTTCTTTACACCGAAAATTGCATATGCCACAGGAAAATGGCTTTTCACCAGTATGGGTTCTCATATGTCTAACTAAGCCACCCCTTTCTGTAGATTTATAACAACACATCTCACAGGAATATGGCTTTTCACCAGTATGGGTTCTTTTATGCCTAACTAAGCCACTCCTTTCTGCACATTTAAAACTGCATATGTCACAGGAATAAGGCCTTTCACCAGTGTGTGTTCTTATATGTATAACTAATCTGGTTTTTCGTGTAAACGCGCGTTGACACACATCACAAATGAATGTGCGCGTGCGTGGAGCAGTGTGCGGCGCGCTCGATGTGGACGCAGCAGGCTCGTCGTGCGTTGCGCGTGCTGCGCGACACTGCGCGTCCCCGCGAGCAGTGCGCGCGTTCACACTGTCACCACAACTGACAGCTTGTCGTGTTCGCGTCAGCGCCTCATCTTGTTCGGGTACAACGCTTTCTTGGTATTTCATAACGTCGTACAACTTGATTTCAGGATGGTGGTCACTTGTGGTTCTGTGCTCGCTGTCGGGTGCTCCGGTCGCGTGCGCTTCTTCTTCATTTTTCACAGGTCTCCAGGACGATGGATCGACTGAAATAAAATTAGGGTTACCTCAAAAGACAAATAACTAAACCCTTATAAGATCACTTTGTCCTCCGTCTGTCTGTCTGTCACAACCCTTTACTTCAGTTAGTATTAAAGATATCGACATGAAAAGGGAATGACCAAAGGTAGTATCAAGATTTCTCGTGAACCAAAACCAAAATATTCTAGGAAAATATAATAGCGTTTTTAAGAACCATTGGCACAAGGAATTTGTTTTTTATATCCGGAATTTCACTTTGCATACAAAAAGTTATGTTCTTTTCAATGCACATTTCCTCTCATGCAGATTTTATTAGGAAGTACAACTTTAAAAAAATAATAATTAAAAAAGTAATATTAATAATTGTAGTAGTTAATGTGGAGACCATAGTCTGTAAAACATAAAGTTAGTATTTGATTCAGCTTGATACGGGATACCATACATCCATGGTCATTATCCTTTGGAACAGTTGTAGGTAATAAATGGCTGGCCATTCAATCTGGACGTCATCGCAATCATAAGAAATTGAAAATAGTTTTACTTCAAAAGGTGGGAAAACTGGGTCGTTGACATTTCTAATTGAGATAACAATATTTAAAGTGGTATCATACGAAAGGGTGTTACTTGTGTATTTTAAAACCGATTTTTATAGATTTTTAAACTTTCATTATTGATTTATTGGGCAAATAAATAAATATACCGGCAAATAAATAAATATACCGGACAAATAATAATATACGGGACATTTTACACATCGCAATCTAGACCCAAAGTAAGCGATAACTTGTGTTATGAGTACTAGATAACTGATAAAAATACATACATACTAATGAGCATACATACTAATATACATAAATATAATATATTGAAAAAATAAATAATTAAAAAAATCAAAAAACCCGACTGCAAAAATGTCAACTGAAATGCAATAACCAAGGCGGACAACGAAAACAAAATTATAATAAACTTAAAACGATGCAATTTTTACTTCATTTTAACAAACAACATTATGAGCTGATAGCTTTAGTTAAATTTTCGCATTCAATTTAAAAATATAGAAGGCGGGACCTATTTTTGCAAATTATAAAGAAAATTAATAGGTCCCGCCTGCTTTATTTTTAAATTGAATGCGAAAATTTAACTAAAGCTATCAGCTCATAATGTTGTTTGTTAAAATGAAGTAAAAATTGCATCGTTTTAAGTTTATTATAATTTTGTTTTCGTTGTCCGCCTTGTTTCAGTCTTTTAAGTTATTGCATTTCAGTTGACATTTTAACAGTCGGGTTTTTTGATTTTTTTAATTATTTATTTTATTTCAGGCTTTTTAGTTGCCACACTTTACGAGCGTAACCTAAGCACTTTTATCTACACAATGTGAAAGACGTAAAGTGGGTATATTTGGTTATATATTATATTATGTCGGTTCAAGTCAGTCAGTCACTTGGAAGAAGTAAAAGTTGTAAACAGTGTCGTCAAACGCAAACCTGGATTTTATCCCGGAAATATATAAGCTGTAACATTTCATAGGTGTAGTTTGTGTACGTTTAGGGCTCAGGCGTATCTAACTCACGGGAAAAACTGAGATTACAAATAGAAATAGAAAAAAAGCTTTATTTCACATAGGCCTAACTTACAGGCACTTATGAAAGGTCATTTATATTATTTAAAATAAAACGATATGGTGATAACTATTATTCGACTTAAAACTAAGTTTACGAGGGTTCCAACGCGCCCTGCACTGAGAAGAAGCCCACAACAAACTCAGCCGGGTTTTCTTTTATTTATCTTCACCATTTTACATAGGTAATCTCTTAAAAAATTAATTGAGCTAATAAAATAGCAGCAGTTCACTATCACTCCCAGGGATTTGATTCTTGTTAATAATCCCTAATACTATAATACGATTTAGCCATGAGCTTACGTTTTACAGCTACTTTGAACTTTTTGAGGGACAAGTTCAATATTACGTTAAGGAAAATTATTGATTGAAAACAAAACTACATGTAAATTATTGATTGAAAACAAAAGTAGCATATGAAAATTACAATTTACGTAATTGGTTCAATTCATCGAGAGAATTTTGATCGTGTGGTTGAAGCATTAACTTTTTAGGATCTAGGGAACTAATCGCTAGACCTGAGAGCGATCTCACGCGGCTCAAAGCGACGTACGCCTGACCTTTTGCGAACAGATTACTGCTTAAATTGACAACTGCTCGATCTAAGGTCGAGCGCCATCTAGGGCGAGTAGCGAAAGTACAGATGTTAAAATAATTGTTTAATGATTATATTAAATTATGTTTTCGATTTATGCTATGATATACCAAGTAAAAATGCACAATATAAAGTACGACACACACTTGGTCAATACAAGAATAACGCTATCAAAAACTACAAATGTTACCATTTTGAACGCATTGATCGACTGTTTATAATTCCAAATTAATTCAAAACATATGACTTATATATATTTTTGTAATCTCCTTGTAATTCCCTTCATTTTGATACCCTACTCGATAGGTTTGGTTAAAATTATTTTAAAAATGACTGACAATTTTAGGCCCAAAATCCGCCATTTTGTTTTTTATTTTCAAAAACCTATCTAAGAACACTTGGGTTAATGAGACGAATCTAACGATACCATTAACGTCAAAATCCATGCAGCCGTTTGGAAGATACGTGGTCATAAAGAAATTTACATACATACATACATACAAGATACGCGCGAAAAACATAACCCTTCTTGCAGTCGGGTAAAAACAGACACTGGAAAACATTCATGCTCATCACACAAACATTTACCAGTAGTGGGAATCGAACCCACGACCTCCGGCGCAGATGCAGGTTCGCTACCACTACGCCATTCGGTCGTCAAATGGCAAAAAAAATATCATTGCCCCCTTATCTCGGAAGAGTACAAATCAAAAAATCTGAAAAATAAAAATATGGGAAAAAAATTGTTTTACTTTTTCTATAGTAGCACGGAACCATCGGTGCGCGAGTCCGACTCGCACTTGGCTAATTTTATTGCACAAAAAAAGTGAACTACTCTTAATTATATCTATCACTTACCCATAGTTTGAGGAGAGTCTGCAGAAGTAGCATCACCGTGGCTGCGGAATTGATGAGTGCTCACATGTGCACTGAACGCATGCTCATTGTGAAACTCCTCGTAACAAACTGTGCACATGTATGGAGCACTTTCATACTTTATCAGACCCTCATCAAATTCTTCTTTCACACAGTCTGTGTCGCTTTTCTCTTCCTTTATCACTTGCGTGTCTACTTCTACGGATACAGAATCATCACTGTACTCAGTTTTAACAGTAGCTTCACGTACAGTTTCCTCTTCGTCTGCCTCTCTGTCTTCAGATTGTTCTACAATGTACAAGTCACAGAGGTCAGGTCCAAGTATTGTTGTCACAAGGTTATTTTTGACGACCTCCCTGGCGCAGTGGCGGGGCGCGCTCGGGTTCGAGTGGGAGGTCGCGGGTTCGATTCCCGCCACGGGCCACTTTGGGATTTTATAATTTCTAAATTGGCTCAGGACTGGTCTGGTGGGAGGCATCGGCCGTGGCTAGTTACCACCCTACCAGCAAAGTCGCACCACATAGCGATTTAGCGTTCCAGTGCGATGCTTGTAGAAACCGTTGGGGTAAATTTACTTACCCTTTCAAGTTAGTACGATAACACCTTAGGTTGCATCATCACTTACCATCAGGTGAGATCGCAGTCAAGTACTTGTAGAGTAAAAAAAAAAAATTATACAGGGTTACATAAACCTTTTTCACAACAAACAAGAGTGCCAATAAACATGAAACAAGAAAACAACAGCGCCATCTGTCAAAATTCTATAGGTAGCTGCTGATTGAACTACAGTGTGGCCTAACTATTTGTGACAAAACAAGCATTTTTGCCACCGCTTGACAGGCGACATATTTTTGCACAACGCGCCCTATCCAGGGTAGATGTCAATTAGTAACCCTGATTTAGGCCTGGTTACCACCAAAGCGGGGCGGAGCAGAGCAGTGTTTGAGTAACCAATCAGATGTCGTCATTTCGACATCTCCTCTGCCCTCAGTTTTGGAGGTGACAAAATGATAAAATCTGATTGGTTACCCAAACACAGATCTGCTCTGCCCTGCTTTGGTGGAAACCGGGCCTTATTATTTTTTTTTTACAGTGACTAAAAAACTATTCAAAGGTCATATTGTAGAAGCATACACTCGACCCCACAAAGGACTTCTGTACCTTACGCTAACAGTGAGGCGGCAATATTTCATCTGCCCCCGATTGTGTAACTTTTGACGATGAAATGGTATTCATTTGATGGCGGTAGGCATCAAAATAAAATAAACCATAACAAATTTCGTGTATGCGTTCTTATACGTTTAGGTATGTAAGATACCCTCCATGTTGAAATCGGTTGTAATGAATTTGTGGCTTTAAACTGATACACTCAAGGAATATTTTACTTTGATGGCCAACTATGGTCAAGGAATACCATTTCATCGTCAAAAGTTATAGTATGATTCACGAAAGATGACCACAAATGGCGGGCCTATTTTAGGTCTCTTTGGACTTATCTAACTAATATTATGGTCTTATTTATTTTAACTAATATATATGGTCTTATTTAACTAATATATGGTAATTATTTTGGCTTAAGTCTTTTCTTCATGAGTGTACATGAAGAAAAGACCCGCCATTTGTGGTCATCTTTCGTGAATCGTACTATACACAATCAGGGGGCTGGAACACTTCTTCCCTGTGATGTTTGAACAATAAAAGTGAACTAATTACTGATCACTTACCCACAGTTTGAGGAGAGTCTACGGAAGTAGCATCCCCATGGCTATGGAATTGATGACTGCTCACATGTGCACTGAACGCATGCTCATCATGAAACTCCTTGTAACAAACTGTGCACATGTACGGAGCACTTTCATACTTTATCAGATCCTCATCAAATTCTTCTTTCACACAGTCTGCATCGCTTTTCTCTGTCTTTATCACTTGCGTGTCTTCTTCTACAGATACAGAATCATCACTGGGCTCAGCTTTAACAGTAGCTTCACGTACAGTTTCCTCTTCATCTGTCTGTCTGTCTTCAGAATGTTCTACAATGTTACAGCGGTCAGGTCCTGGCATTGTGTCACAAGGTTATTATTTTTTTGTTGGTTGTATGCTTGTTACATCTCCTTCATATGTTGAACTGTTATCTGAAACATATATTGAATATGAACTACCACATTTGTTGGTCCAAGAATAACTATAAAGACTCTCCCACACAGGCGCGTTATTATCGGTCGATAATATCGCATGCGTTATTGCGATAATGCGTCCCGATTCCTTGCACACAGCTGCGTTTTTATCGTGCGATATTTCTTACGAGAATATCGCACGACGGACGCAGCGTCCTACTTCCATTGCGGCGTTATTATCGCAGCAGTGTGTAACTACTTGATCATCCTAATAATAATTATGTACAAAATGTACTGAAAACAGATATCGCAATAACGCTTGCGATAATAGCGACCGATTCAGTTAATAGCGCGCCTGTGTGGTGTGGGGAAGCCATAGAGTAATTTGGGAAGCCTTAAAATATACACACAACAAAGGGCTCAACTTTAGCACCTGACCCGTATCCCTACATACCCCGATATACTCACAAAAGTTTTTTATGTAACACACTTCACATTATTGTCTTCTTCGATAAATCACTTTAATTAGGTAGGTTACCGAGAAAAATTATAAAAAGGGATGTCTTCCAAATTGCCTACCCTGACGGCCAAGTAATTATCTATGTATTATCTATGCTGACGGCTGACACCATCAAACATAGACAGAACACTATAGGGATCCATTAAATATTACCCCCCTGCCACACACTGCCCGAGAGGCATAGCAAGTAGCGTAGGAAGTAGGCAGAGACGTCGTGTGGCAGCGATACTCGCCCTAACTACGCCTCGCGCTACGTCCTCGCGCATCGCTCCCTGTTTTGTCGGTTTTTTGGGCGCGAGTCAAAAATATGAGCCCGAGTGACCTGCCACACACTGCCGCTAACTCATTCGCGATCGAGCGCTTGTATAAGAAGCACGTCGCAAAAAATCATGTCGTCGCCGCCGCTGCCGACCAACGCGGAGTGGAGTAATGAGAAAACATACATTTATTTATTTAGCTATGCTAAACAAGCATAGCGCGCACGCAGCCACAGTTTCAACCTCCATTGTGTTGTGACGCGTAGCAAGGGCGAATGACCTTGCGGAGCGTCGCGATTAATCGCGCGAGTAGAGTAGTGTGTGGCCACAGAGGGCAACTACCCGGCAGAGCGAGGACGTACTATTACGCGGCAGCGCGAGGAGCAGTGTGGCGGAGGCTTTAATATTGGTAATCAATTCAATTTCAAACTCTAATGCTCTATGTTGGTAATGGAGTCTTGTTTGTACCATATTGTCTGTGATGTATTACTATCTATGGTCACAGATCTATGGGGCTGATTTCTGAGGGCTGATTCTTGTAACATCTGTCTGCTGCAGTCATAGAGAGAGTATATGTGTTCTGTGAGTCATAGACATATAACACTATAGGGAGAGGCTGCAGTGGGTTGTGTAGCAGTCCCGGTTAACTCTTGAAGCAGCCAATGCCAGCAATGGCACAAAAGTCAAGTTGAGATAGCGCTATATTTAGAAAAGAGAAGATAAATGTCAACTGTCAAATGACAAGTCGTTGTCAACCTCATAACCTCTTGTCGTTGTTTTTCAGTAGGTTCCTATTATAGTTATTTTTACATTTTGAAAAATGCTTGTGCTAGTGAAATAAACGAGATAGAGACTCCTTTGCGAAATTGGACGCTTTAGTACCTATTTTGTGTTTCCGTGAAGTGAAATATACGAGATAGAGACTCCTTTGCGATATTGGACGCTTTAGTAAATAGGTATTGTGTTTCCGTTTAGTGAAATATACGAGATAGAGACTCCTTTGCGAAATTGGACGCTTTCGTATTTTGTATTACCTTGTAGTGAAATATCCAACAAGTGTAAAGACTCCAGTGTATATATTCCTTTCATCCAAGACTTTATATTTCGTTTTCAACATGGCTGCGAAAGCAACAGTTAAATGCGCAAAATGTGGAGTAACTTCTAAAGAAGACCCTACATTAACCTTCCACAGGTTCCCGCAGCCCTCTACACATGGTTCTCTCAAGTAAGTTGATGTTTTGTATTCAATGGTAAGTGGCAGTTGGCCAAATTTAGTCCACCTATCTTTTTCAAACAATGCTGGCTTTTGTCAGATATCTAACAGGAACTTGCCACCTATTGCCTATGTATGCATAAAATTTTTCAATTAAGTACAATAGGAACTCGATTAATTGTTGTCTTAGGAATTTGGATAATTGAATTTATGAAATGCGGGTTTTGTGCATATATATATAGTAGGTACATAAAGTTACGTGTAATTTAACTGTTATGTTTTTTCAGAGAGCAAATGCCCAGATATTGCTTGACCAGTTAATAGTTTTTGTAAAAACCAACAATACAAACTGTCTACTACTAGTTAATTTTCAGTTCCTACATAAAAATCAACTTATAAATCAAATTATATAAAAATCAACTCTGGGTAATCGTGAATCTGTCTAAGGGCCAGATAATCAAGTTTCTACTGTATGTGCTAAGTAATTAAACTTATATCTGACTACTTAAAATGTAACTAAATGTACTAAACTTGAGGTTTTGTATAGCTGAGGGCTAATAAATGAAAAGCATCAATTATATCACATCATTTTTGACACAAAAATCTTTTCAGGGCTAAGGTTTGGGCAACGTTTTGTTTTCCCGATGAATCTTGGACATCAGATGAATCATTGGTGAAGTTGTATAAACAGCATAAGATGCTTTGTGGCATGCATTTTGATGATTCATCATTTACCAGCGATGACAGAAAAAGATTAAACAGATTTGCTATTCCAACTGATGCTAAAGCTATTTTGGCCAGATTAAGAGGTGAACAGCATAATCCATCTCAACAATCAGACTATGCTAAAGTGAGTAATTTTATAATTTATTTACTCCTTTTTTAGTACAATAACATTTTTGTCTGCATCTTCACTTGCCATCGGGTGAGATTGCAGTCAAATATGTAATATAGGTACAAAGTGTAATGAATAAAGAATATAACAAAGTATGTAGGTACATTCAAGAATCGTACTTTTAAATAATCCAACCATACATGTGACATCTATAATGTATAGGATCTTAAAATTAAGTTAAAAAGTAATTTACATCTTGGAGTGATTTGATTAATATTATTTAAATTGGTCAAGTGCGAGTCTTGCCCGCACACTGAGGGTTTCGTACCATCGAGAGTATATATTCCCATTCTCTATAGTCACTACATAGTATAAAACAAAGTCGCCTTTTCTGTCCCTATATCCCTATGTGCGCTTAAATCTTTAAAACTACGCAACGGATTTTGATGCGGTTTTTTCCAATAGATAGAGTGATCCAAGAGGAAGGTTTATATGTATAATACACGCATCATATACTAAGGCAACATTGCTAATTTTAGAGGTTTCTAACGTGATGTCGTAAATTAACCTATATTTTTGGGCTTACTTAGCAATTTAGCAAAAACGCTGCCTAAACCCTACGAGTTAGATCAAATTAATGTACTACAGTATTGTACACCATAAAAAGGTCTACAAAAAAGTCCGCGATGGTATATGTTTATATTTTAGGGATAACCCACATTAACCATTTTTATTGTTTACTTTTTACGTGAAAAAATGGCTTATTTACGAAGCTATTTTAAGCAATACGGCATTAATCCTTATCGAATTAAGTACCTTAAATACAGTGTGCAATTAATATAGATCAATATGGTTCCTTACAGCATGTAAATTAAACAAATATTTTCGGAGATATTACAAATTTAAAATTTGCGTTTGCGGCGGGCGGTACCGGTCGGACGGACGTTGCAGGCTTAGATTTGAGCGTCAACGCTCAAATCTAAGCCTGCAACGTCCGTCACGTGCACGTGCAACGTGTTTTTCACATGGCCAACTGTAAGTATGTCGCTCTTTCAAGAGTAACCTCAAGAGAAAACATGTTTGTATTGTCTAATGACAAGAAAGCTGTGAACGTTGTGTATAAAGACATCCTGTAATATATTAATTGTTGTAAAAATAAAATAAATACCTAGGTAAAAATGTAAAAAGTAAATAAGTAAAAATGTGTAATGTAATAAAAATTGTATGAACTTAGATATTCCAAAGATAGCAGGAAATCTTCATAGTAAGTATAGGGAAAGCGGAATTGTTTTACTCCAAATTTAATGCGTGCAGGCCAAGGGCAGTAATGAATGAATCAAAAATACTGGATCGATTTTAATCATGTTTTCATTGAGTGACATAGGCATATATATTTTATGCCCGTGCAAAGTCGGAGCGGGCCGCTATGTTTTTATATACAACGTTCATAGTTTTTCTGTAGTATATTTAATTCAGTATCAGCATTGCACCCGTGCGAAGCCGGGGCGGGTCGCTAGTTTTAACATAAACTAAACACCCTTGCCCACTAAATCAAAAACAAGCATAAAATTCACGTTTATTGTATGGGAGCCCCACTTAATTTTTTATTTTCAGTAATAGGGTCCCTTTTTTACCCTTTGGGTACGGAACCCTAAAAACAGTGATTAAAATTTAAATCAATCATTATGTATTAATTTTTGTTTTCAGCAAGGAGAAGCAGAAGCAAGTACATCACAAAATATTTTCTCTGTCTGCACTGAAGATTCAAATGTTATTGATCCTGAAAGACCAACTCTTACCAAGGTAATTTGTATTTTTCAAACTGAAACTGGAACATTAACACCAGAGTCCAGATGCCTTAATGTTAGATAGCAATTCTAAAAAAATATTTTAATTAGGGCCTATTTAATTATCGCCAGATAATCGCTATCTAAGGAATAAATATGACGTTTTTGACAGATTTTGTATAGCATATGTTTCAATTTTTTTATATTTTATGTTTATCTGGCGATTGAAAAATCGGCCCTTAGATTTATAAAAGCATACATGGATAACTATCGTATAAGTTTATAAATGCACAGCCACATGCATCTCTTTTATATAATAATGCATAAATTTTGTAATGAAATATACATTTAAGCATAAAGAAGCTTTATGTAAAATAAATGAATATAATGTTATTTATTTGTAACTATGCATGTTTTCAGGAGAAGCGAAGAAAGGGTATCCTGAAAGACCTTGATATCAAAACAAAACTGGAACTCACACTCAAAAAACTTAAAATGTACAAAAGATGTAGAGGACATCTTTCTGAAATAATAAGACTTCGCAGCAAGTTAAAAGCAGTAAAAAAATCAAAGAAATCTGTTTTAAGTACTCTAACAAATGAAGATTCTGTGAACAAACTTATACAGAGCAAACTGACGGCTCCATTTTGCTTATTACTACAGAGTCATTTGCTTATTACTACAGAGTCAATTAAAAAACCTACCTAGGAAAATAACTGGACGCAGATGGACACTCGATGATAAGGTCTTTGCATTAAGCATATAGAAAAAATCCAGTGCATGTTATAGACTTCTGAGAAGGCTAGTTTGTTTACCTAGCCCAAGCTCATTGAAAAAATTGCTTAACAAGATACCTTTAGTATGCGGTATCAATCAACAGATCAAAGACACAATAAAAGAAATGACTAGTAAAAGACTGCCAGATGAAAATCTGTGTATTTTGGCATTCGATAAAATGTCCATAAGGAAACATATAGATTACAACAGTAAACTAGACAAAATAGATGGTTACCAGGATCATGCAAATCAAGGTAGAACAGCAGAAATTGCAACAAAAGCTCTAACTTTTATGGCAATTGGACTAAGGAAACCGTGGAAACAACCAATTGCCTTCTACTTCTCTGCTGATCATGTAACAGCAGATAGGCTAGCTGTTCTTATTAAGGATGTAAGTGTTTATTTAATGACTATAATTTAATTACTAATAAAAAAAAATCTAAATGTTATAATTAAATATGTCACTTTTTACTACACTCAAACAATAAAACTTAGCGCAGACTAAGACTGCTGTCCGTCTGTTACCAGGCTGTATCTCTTGATCTCTTAATAGGTAGGCAGATGAACTTTACACAGATAATTAATTTCTGTTGCTGCTATAACAACAAACACTAAAATATAGGTATATGTAAAAGGAACCCCCCCATATAACAAACATGATTTTTCACTCCTTCTTTCTTAATAATGATAATGGCAATAGGTAGGATCTTGAAATATTCATAGAATATCCCCACTAATATATAAATGTAAACGTGAGTTTTTGTGTTACAGGTCTTGGATGCTTGTTTTAGTGCTGGATTACAAGTGATGGGGACAGTATGTGATCTGGATGGTGTGAATATACGTGCCATAAATTTATTAGGATCATCAAGAGATCAACCATACTTTAACTTTCAAGGACATGAAATTGTCACAATCTTGGATCCTCCTCATCTATTAAAATGTTTCAGAAACAATTTTATGAAACATGACATTGAATTCACATTAGACTTACAAACAGAAGAGCAACAAGTACAAGGTTAGTTAGTTTGCATAAATTGTTGATAAGTATGTTATCCAAAATAAGTAATATCTATCAAACAAATGAAATGAAACGTTTTTGTTCTTTTTTGCAGGTGTTGCAAAATGGAGTCATATCGAAAAGTTTTTTGAGATGGACTCTTTGAATCCAAATTTTGTGTATGCTCCGTCATTAACAAAACAGCATCTACAACCAAATGGCAAGCAGAAAATGAAAGTGAGCTTAGCTGCTCAAGTGCTAAGCCATTCAGTAGCATCAGGAATATTTGCTAAATGTGGTATAAGTAAGTTTTAAATTTTTTTTATCCGATATATTTAGATAAAAATTTAATTTAATGCTTATATCCATTTAGGGTTTGCCCACTGATGCGCCCGCATGAATTTAGATTTTGACACAAATCCTGAGGGAATTATGGATTCCCCTTTCCTGTTACCCTTTCCAATCTTTATACCAAATTTTATTGAAGTTTGGTATCTACTTATGGCAATGTACCTATTGAGTAACAAAAATCCGAACATACAAACTTTCACATTTTTAATATCAGTATGATTGTTATGAATTTTTTGACTAAGACAGAGCAGGTTGTAAGCTATTTTTCATAATGGCAAAACAACGTTTGCCAGGTCAGCTGGTTAGTATCGGAAATTTGTTCACACTTATTTCTAACAAAAAGTCACACTTAAGGATGAGTGTACAGGTCCATCCTCTCAATTTTTAAAATATAATATTATATTAAGCAACTTACTGCCACAAACAATAATTACTGCCAGTCTTGCAATGTAACTGACATAAGCTTACTGCATCTAATTAAATTACATAAAGCAAAAAACAAAATCAATTTTTAATTTTGTAGATAATAATTCACTTGAATAAAATTACGAGTATATAAGATCTTCCTTTGTTTACTTTCAGATGAATTACCCCCAGAGGCTGTGGGAACAGCTACTGTCGTCGCAAACATGGACCAACTATTTGATGCAGTGAATGGCAATACACCAGATTTAAAACGAGGCAAAGCGCTGCTCAGAAATATGTCCTCATCCAGTCCTCATTTAAAATTTTTTGCTAAAATGAAAAGATTTTTTGCTAAAATGAAATTTATTGGAGCAAGAAGTAGGCCTCCATCACAAGATGGCTGGTTGAGGACAATAAACGCGATTGAGCGGATATTTCAAAATTTGAAAGCGTGTGATATAAACGCGATATCTTTACGAAGGCTTAACCAAGATCCTCTAGAAAACTGTTTTGGATGCATAAGGAGCAATTGTGGATGTAATCCAAACCCCACTTCGGTTCAATTTATTGCTGGCCTGAAAACAAGCATCGTAACAAATTTAATTAATAACAATGAGAAAAGTAGAAACTGCTTGGACGATAGCTACAATCTTTTAAACAATTTCCGAGAATTTTTAAGCAAAGATGATGAAGTGTCATCTGTGGTAACAGATGACTCTTCATCATTCGTTCTCTCCATGGAACGTATCGATGAAATCACAGTCTCAGGTGATGTAAATTTTGACACACCTCAGTGTTCTGGAGAAATGCAAGCATGTGCATATGTTTGTGGATTTATTATAAAAAAGATGTGCATAAACTGCCAATGCAGAAAAATCATGCTTGCTGAGCAGAATACTGAGGTGTGTCATTTATTTACATCACTAAAAGAATACAGTGATGTCAAGTCCAGCTTAAAGTATGTTCGAGTATGTTTCTGTGACATGGTAGAAAACGCTGCCAAATTAATAAATAACTATTTAAAAGTTAATGCTTACAAAGAAAAAGTGAAATGTAATTTAATAAAAATTTGTTACGATGAATTGAATAAAGAGTGGCTGAAGGGGTGTGCAGAACATTTTGAAGAAAATTTTAAAAAAATAGTGGACTCCACAATTGCAATATGCCTAAAACGGTTTTGTAGTTTAAAAAATAGGGATTTTGTGGAAGAGCGGCAAAAAAATCTTTAAACCGAAAACTGAATATATTGCAAAATGTTTAAAGTGCTGCATTATAATATATTTTATCTACGCTCATTGCTCAAAGTTCGAATTATGAAATCGAAATGTGTCAAATAATAACCTACTTTATTCACAGACTTCTATAATTATTAAAAAGTTATTCATAATAACATCACTCTACTATGGAAATATTTAAAGAAAGTTGTTTAATATCCATAACGATACACGGCTCTGGATTCCTGTATTTGTATCTGGGGTAATATTTTTTATGTAATATTTTTTTAAGTGAATCTACAGATAACATAATATAGTTGGTAGTCATTGCCGAGAGTATGGATGGGCCATGATTGACCATAGACAACAACACAATGTCTAACGTTCCGCGTATCGTTTCACCTGGGCCTGTGATTATGATTACGGTTACGATTACGATTACGACAACGATAACGATTACGATTATGACGTTATCTTACGAGATAACGTCATAATCGTAATCGTATCTATCGTCCGTAAACCGACTTTACAGACAACCAATTTTTTTTGTTACTTAGTCAAAACTTTGCGCTGAAAAATGACTAGCAGTGAACCTTACTAAAGAAAATTTTACTCCACCTGACATCTTAGTAGTTGCAATGATTTACGACAAACGTTAGCAAGATTTTATGATTTGGATTTATGATAATAATATGAGCGTAGATAAAGTAGTGTATGAAACTCTACATAATTAGGTATTAAAACACTCGTGTGATACTATTAAGAAACTCGCCTGCGGCTCATTTTTTAAACTCGCACTCGTGTTTTAATACCCCCCATTATGTAACCGTTACATAAACTACTAATATAATATGCAAACCACGCCACACATTTTGATGCAGTTCTCAGTTGTTAGGTGGAAACTTATTCCATACAAAACGTTCTAATAAAGTATTTGTATAACAGAGAAAACTCGCATGTTTTGTGACGAAGCCGTTAAACGACGAACGAAAAAAAACGATTTGTCGATGTACGAGTATTGCGAACACTTGCTAAACCGTATGCTGTACACCAGAATAATGGAATGGTATTTAAGAGGTTTACAAAACATCGTAACAAATTTTTATTAAATTACATTTGACTTTTTCTTTGTAAGCATTAACTTTTAAATAGTTATTTATTAATCTGGCAGCGTTTTCTACCATGTCACAGAAACATACTCGAACATACTTTAAGCTGGACTTGACATCACTGTATTCTTTTAGTGATGTAAATAAATGACACACCTCAGTATTCTGCTCAGCAAGCATGATTTTTCTGCATTGTTGGCAGTTTATGCACATATTTTTTTATAATAAATCCACAAACACATGCACATGCTTGCATTTCTTCAGAACACTGAGGTGTGTCAAAATTTACATCACCTGAGACTGTGATTTCATCGATACGTTCCATGGAGAGAACGAATGATGAAGAGTCATCTGTTACCACAGATGACTCTAAATCATCTTTGCTTAAGAATTCTCGGAAATTGTTTAAAATATTGTAGCTATCGTCCAAGCAGTTTCTACTTTTCTCATTGTTATTAATTAAATTTGTTACGATGCTGTAAAAAAAACGATTTGTCGATGTACGAGTATTGCGAATACTTGCTAAACCGTATGCTGTACTGTACACCAGAATAATGGAATGGTGTGGTGAACTTGTATACTTAGTTTCATGTTTTAAGTCGTAAAAGTTATCATTTTTATAAGTTTTGTAACTAACTCATAATATTATATAATTTTTACTGAATCATAAGAAGTGCCTGTAAGTTAGGTCTGTATGAAATAAATAACTTTGAATTTCAAATTATTTTTGCCTTATTTTAACTTTAGGGAAAATTCTATGATTACTTAAATGAATCCTGTTCTTCATATTAAAACCAATGTTTCAATCGTCAAAGATTTCACTTACTAAGGAATAAATATTTCATACAAAACTTAATAAAATATTTATTTCTAGGATAGTAAGAATACTTGGCGATCGAAACATTGGTTTTTAATATGGAGCGGGCCGTACCACTGCTTGCTATAAGAGATGGGTGGTACGGCCCGCTCCATATTAAAAACCAATGTTTCGATCGCCAAGTATTCTTACTAGCCTAGAAAAAAATATTTTATTAAGTTTTGTATGAAATATTTATTCCTTAGTAAGTGAAATCTTTGACGATTGACATTGGTTTTTAATGGGTTCTTATGATTCAAATCTCCCGCCCTATCGGTTAGTTTAAATTTAAATTTCCCGCTATACCGATTAGTTCGTCGAGGCATACACTGAAGCGCTAGTGAGCTCTTGTTGGCATTTTCAAAGTACCACCGAAGTTAACATTCTTCTCTCGTTAGAGAGTATATGTGTTCTGTGGTTGTGTAGGCTGTAAAAATTAAATAAATACAGGTTTTGAAAATTGAAAAAATAAAAATTTGAATTTCGTGGTTTTAGTTTATAATGTTTTGTAAAGAGTTTTATTAGAACTTAAATAATATTATTTAGTCGCTCTTTACATCTATATTCTTTAATATAATAACTATGCAGTGCTGTGAGCCTACATGTGAAAATAAATCAAACTCACGGAATGTCTCCAAATCTGAAGGAATTGCTTCGCACAGGTTAGCACTAGTAAGGTTTTCGTCTAAACTTATTACCTACATAGGTACTTCATCTAATGGGTGAAGCTTTAAATAGAGTCGCATTCATTCGATGCTAAGCTTTTAAGAGGGTCAAAGCGAAAAAGTGAACGCTAAAGAGTCACCACAACATATC
The DNA here is from genome assembly GCA_036785405.1 of Coenonympha arcania. NCBI lineage: Eukaryota > Metazoa > Arthropoda > Insecta > Lepidoptera > Nymphalidae > Coenonympha > Coenonympha arcania. Next base: position 11,690,784 of record CM072076.1, read on the forward strand.
ACAAGGCCATATATCCGTTCGCAGAAGTTTATTGTCACAGGTAACTTAGAAGTTAGAATACAAGAGCGAGCGAATTGATTTCGGTACCTACTTGAAAGCACCCCGACTCGGATAATGGATAGGTGACGAAGAGTGGTATCCTTCTGAGTGGTTATTTTCTTTTATGGCCACCCAGAAATAGGGCTCCGTCGACCGAGCTTTTAAGAGGTTTAAAGGTTAGATCATGTTATAAGAAATATTCAATGCGACCAATTTCAAAACCCTTACATAACTTACCTACATACACCTACATACTTCATGTAAGTAATGGCAATGGTAGTTAATAAAATATTTAATACGTTTTAAGGCTGTGTTCCTGACCTTGTAGCTACAACAGCTCAGTGGGAGGTTGGCAATAATATCTGTGTAAAGTTGAGGTCGTTAGAGGCTGAAGTTTTAAACAACCAGCCAATCTACCATCCAGTAAAAGTAAACTTATTTGAATGACAATCACCAGGCTCCCCAATGACGCACATCTCCACTCTGCGTTTCTCGGAACTCTCGGCTTACAACACACTCCCATGCCGGACTCCGAACTGGTCTGCTCTCAGCAATTCCTGTGTGAAACAGACAGTGGCTCGCAGCAACTTTGCGCTGATGCTGATCCATCTACAGTGCAGGTAATATGTAATGATATCACCGGGTTCCCCGGTGACGCACCTCCCGCTCTGCGTGGCTCAGAGCTCTCGGCTTACAACAGGCTCCCCTGCCGGACTCCAAGCTAGGCAATTGTGTAAGGAAAATGTATTCATCGTTATTGTATTCGTGAAAAAAATGTGCCCACTGATTAATTCCCTGATTTACGTCGGCCAATCGGGGGGTAGAATGTACTTTCAATTATGATAACGATGAATATGTTTTTCCTATGCAATCAGACCCCTGGTCTGCTCTCAGCACTTCCAGTGTGAAAGATACAGTGGTACGTGTGAAACAGAGAGTGGCTCGCAGCAACTATGCACTTATTTTATGACATATTTTGTAATATCTTTTATGACGGTAGCTGAATTTTTTGCCTCCTGTAATAAGGGCCTGCCCTCCAAATTCAATATTAATGATCTTGATCTTGATCTTGATCAAACTTGATCTAATGTAGTCACAAAAGCATGTACCTAACATGCTTTTGTGACTACATTAGATCAAGTTTAGGCGCTGATGGTCTCAACTCTCAGTACCACGCTTAATGTAAAGGTAACTATTAACATATTTCCAGGTCTGCATGACATGCCTCAACACTGAGCGCAAGATGTGTCTGATGAATAAACACAAATTGAAAGAAGCTTATGAAATATTAACAGGATATCCTGTGAGTTAATTTCTGATGTATGATAACGCCACAATTGGGGGTTTGATTCAATACTTTTTACCATTTTATTATTTAAAACTAAATTATTAATATGTTAAAAATTTTTTGCGATAAGATGAGAACCTAAACTGAAAATAAATTTAAAATGATACAAAGAAATACAAAGTCCTATATATTATGTATTTAAAATAATACGTACATATATCAGTTATCAAGTACCCATAATACAAGCTAACTCTATACAAGCTTACTTTGGGGCTAGATTCCGATGTGTGCAATGTCCTGATATATTTATTTATTTATTTGTAAAAAAAAGAAACATGCATTTTTTTGGTGAATCAGCTAACAGTGAAGCTGTTTCAGGTGTGTGACGGGGGGAACCTGACACAAGCACTCTGTGTGCAGTGTGCTCACAGATTGAGACACTTCAGCAGATTTAGAGACATAAGCTTGAGAGCCCGCTCCCTGATGATGGAGTTAGTTAAACAACATGAATTGGTGAGTGCTGACATGTAAAGTTAATGCTTTCCAAGTTTCCACATGTTTTGTACAGATTTTGTATACAATACATGTTATAATTATAATAATACTGGCTGACCCGGCAAACAAGACATTGTTTTGCCATTAGGGATATAAAAATAGCTCACGACCAGCTCTCCGATCTACCCAAAACGTTACACAGAAAATTTCATAACAATCTGTCAAGCCATTACAGAAAAATGGGTATGAGGATTTTATATATTAGACTAGCTGACCCAGCAAACGTTGTCTTGCCATTAGGGATATAAAAAACAGCTTACGAACTACCCTCAGACCTACAGAACATACTCAGAAAATTTCATATTAATTGGTCGAGCCATTACTGAGGAGTGTGGTAGCAAAAATTGGCACAAGAATTTTATTATATTAGATTATGTGAGATTCTTTATTTATTCTACTTTCATCATCATTCTTTCTTCTTCTTTCTGCCCTTTTCCCACGTTATGTGGGGTCGGCACGACAACTCTTCTTCTTCCATTCGCTCCTATCAGCCGTCAACTCGCAATCCACTTTCACACAACCGAATGGCGTAGTGGTAGCGAACCTGACGTCTGCGCCGGAGGTCGTGGGTTCGATTCCCTCTACTGGTAAATGTTTGTGAAGAGCATGAATGTTTTCCAGTGTCTGGGTGTTTTTCAGTATATTATATTTATGTTTGTATGTGTATATTTATCAGTTGTGTAGTACCCCTTTTTTTTTTTTTTTTTTGTCGCTGGGAAATGCGTTTACGCATTCCGTCCGCAGACTGAACGGGCCAAAACCGCGCATTCTCCGGCCGGGTATGTGGGACTCGCTGACTGAGTCAGAATACCCACTAAAACCCAGCGGAGCCGCCTGCGTCCCAGATGGGGCACCAAAGGATCGCGAAAGCATGCACTTTGACGCCCCGACTAGTACCCCTTAACCCAAGCTATCGCTTACTTTGGGGCTAGATTTCGATGTGTAAAATGTCCCATATACATATATTTGTTAAAAAAAAACGTAGGTATATCTTCTTTCACGCAATCCATCCATCTCTTTCTCAATAAAATTTTTATTATCAAAGAAATACACATTTAATATAAATTATTTCAGATAACAATAAATCATATTAAGATGCTACAATTTGCGAACAACCAACAAAACAATAACCTTGTGACAACAACGCTAGGGCCTGACCACTGTGACTTGTACATTGTAGATCATTCTGAAGGCAGACAGACGAACGAAGAGGAAACTGTACATGAAGTCACTGTTAAAACTGAGCACGGTGATGACTCTCCGTCTGTAGAAGAAGACACGCAAGTGATAAAGGAAGAGAAAAGCGACGCAGACTGTGTGAAAGAAGAATTTGATGAGGATCTGATAAATTATGAGAGTGCTCCGTACATGTGCACAGTTTGTTATGAGGAGTTTCACGATGAGCATGCCTTCAGTGCACACGTGAGCATGCATTACTTCCGCAGCCACGGTGATGCTACTTCCGCAGACTCTGCTCAACCTATGTGTAAGTGATCGGTAATTATAGATATTTCAATCCGCGAAGATGCGCCCCACTCTGTGAAAATAATAGATATATAATACTAAGGATGGCGGGTCAGCGCTAAAATGTGTCTGAACCGAAAGAGAGATAAAACGCGAAAAGGGAGACAATCGCACTATAGCTAGTTGCAAGTAAAATTAGGCTGTATAATAATGGTTTAAGACATAAATTACAATGTTTTAGTTTGTTTATAAAAATACACATATATTATATAGGTTTTCTCAGGACACTTTTTTCGTGAATTTTGTATTACACCTGGGGTCCTTAGATAGTAAGTCAATGGAGAAAATAGTTTATGTTTCATAAACATTCGTAAGTTTTCAAGAGTGGGGCGCGTCATCGTGGATTAAAATATCAATAGTTCACTTATATTGTTTAAACATCACAGGGCAGAAGTGTCTTAGACACCAATAAAAAAAGAAACCTCAGGATATGGGCATCCGAATGATATGTAAACCTCTCCACCGTAAACCGAATCATTGCTTTCCATCATACATGATTGGTAGACAAATGCAAGCCTATCAATAATAATAAAAAAAATATTGACAAGCCCACTGGTAAGGAACCTCAGGATATGGGCACCCAAACAATACATAAATCTTTTTCGTACAAGCAAACAGTAGCGCCATCTGTCAAAGTTCTATAAGTGGCTGCTGAGCAAACTACAGTGTGGCCTTACTGCTGGTGACAAAACATTTTTTTGTGATTGTTGTTGATAACATATTGTATTATTTCAGTTAATCCATTGTGCTGGAGACCTGTGAAAGATGAAGACGAAGCGCGCGCGACACAGCGCAGCGAGCACAGAACCACGAGTGACTACCATCCTGTGGTCAAGTTGTACGACGTTATGAAATACTACAAACACGTTGTAATCAAACAAGATGAGGCGCTGACGCGAACACGACAAGCTGTCAGTTGTGGTGACAGTGTGAACGCGCGCACTGCTCGCGGGGACGCGCAGTGTCGCGCAGCACGCGCAACGCACGACGAGCCTGCTGCGTCCACATCGAGCGCGCCGCACACTGCTCCACGCACGCGCACATTCATTTGTGATGTGTGTCAACGCGCGTTTACACGAAAAACCAGATTAGTTGCACATATTAGAACCCAACACTCTCGTACAAAATCCTTTTCCTGTAAGAAATGTCCTTACAAATGTACAGAAAAGAGCAGCTTAGTTGATCATCGGAGAACCCACACTAGTGAAAAGCTTTTTTCCTGTGAGATATGCAGTTATAAATGTACACAAAAGGGCAGTTTAGTGGCACATGTCAGGACCCACACTGGCGAAAAGCCGTTTTCCTGTGAGATGTGCAGTTACAAATGTACACAGAAGAGCAGATTGGTGATTCATGCGATGACCCATACCGGTGAAAGGCCGTATTCATGTGAAATATGCAGTTATAAATGTACAGTAAGGAGCAGTTTAGTGAAACATTACAGGGTCCATACTGGTGAAAAGCCTTTTTCCTGTGAGTTTTGCAGTTATAAATGTACACAGAAGAGCAGATTGGTGACTCATGTGATGACCCATACCGGTGAAAGGCCGTATTCATGTGAAATATGCAGTTATAAATGTACAGCAAAGAGCAGTTTAGTGAAACATTATAAGGTCCATACTGGTGAAAAGCCTTTTTCCTGTGAGTTTTGCAGTTATAAATGTGCACAAAAGAGCAGATTAACAATTCACGTAAGGACCCATACTGGTGAGAAGCCATATTCTTGTGAGAGATGCAATTTTAAATGTTCAGAAAAGAGCAGTTTACTGAGGCATGTGAGGACCCACTTTGGTGAAAACCTGTAATCCTGTCAGATCTGCAGTTATAAGTGTACATTATCTTAGAGCCATTTCAGTGAAATATGTGAGAACCCACACTGGTGAAAAGCCATATTCCTGTGAGATATACAGTTATAACTTATAAATGTACTTAATATAGTAGTTAGTTCAGTGAAACATGTGAGGTCTGAGGACCCACACTGGTGGAAATCTTTATTTATTCCTGTGATAGAAATGTAAAAAACATAGATATGCGGTTATAAATGAATCAATATCGCGGGATAAATAATTAATATAACAGATATGTTTTAATATTAATTTTGTTTTATGAAGAATACAAATAAAAAAAAAAAATACTAGACCTCTATTTAAATTTCTTACAGAAAGCCTATTTATAGAGCTTTTACCCACCACATTTGGGTAATGCACTACTTTTGAATTTGATAAAAAATATATTACTTAATTGTAAACTAGGATAAAAATAGTTAAAATCCAATGAAGATTTATAAAGTTACTGGCATTTTAATTTTGAAGTGGGAGTATCTTCTGTCCCTTTCTCGCAAAACGCAAATTTGTATGAAGTTGCGCGAAGGTACTATGGCATTCGTGATATGTGACGTCATAATTTAATTTTGAATATTAAAATTAGAAGAAAAATTTGAATTTTCGCGCCTGGGTGGTATATACACATTCCCCTGTTTTAAATGCATAGACAATTATTATTACAAATGCAAGTGTTCAAAAAGACATTCCTTGGTCTGTGTTCATCACAGACGTATGCAATGTTTGCGCTTACCACAGAATACCAAATCTAAGACCACGGTCCACGGAACACTATACTAATAGTGCTCGAGAATAGCGAGACACTTGACTGATGGCTCTGGAACAGTCAACAGAGCATAGATTAATAACAGAGACTGAAATGAATATTACTTACTCTCGTCTGTGGTTTGTTTTGTTATCATTTTTTTTGTTTGTTATTTTCTGTATGATTTTCCAAATGTATTTGCATTTCTAGTTGATAATTTCAAAATAATAATGGATGTTGATGAAAAATGTAACTGGGTATTAAAGACCGACGTCTGCCGATGCTGCCTCGCAGACAGCGGAACGTGGGACATGACGGCCGCCTATATATCAGAAACCGGCAAGAAGGAAATGTTCGCCAGCTTACTTCGCGCTTGCTTTGGGATTTCAGTAAGTATTTGGAATTTAGATCAACAGTCAACACCATTCGAAAGTATCGTCGGACGCTGATGTTGCAGTATTGTTTTGTTATATACATTGGTACTGTTTAATGTTTGTATGAAAATATTATCAACGGTCTGCCCGCGAAATTCAAATTCTTTGTGTTTTTTTCGCAATTTATGAGCTAAAATGAGACGTAATATGCTTATGGCATTCAAATTGCGGCATTTGCAGTATCATCTTTACATGTAGTCGAAATCTTGACTTAAAAATGCCCATTCTCAGAAATTAGTCCGAGAATCGAGTATGAAACACAAAATTGTCGATTCGGGTGAAGCTTTAAATCGAGTCGCGTTCATTCAAAGCAGAGCTTTTAAGATGGTTAAAATGAAAGAGTGAACGCTAAAGAGTCACCTCAAGCTATCACAAGGCTGGAGGCCATATACCCGTTCGCAGAAGCTAATTGTCACAAATACAGTACAGTAGTTGCTGCATGAAGGAGTAACAAATATTACACACATAAACACACTTGCACACAAACTTTCGCCTTTTAAAATAAAAATAAATAAAAATAAAAATAGCCTTTATTTAGTGCTTCTTTACTTATTACTAATACAAATTAATTATTATATAAAATCTCTTAGCACTACGTGCCTCTCGGCAAAGGCCTCCTCCAACTAATTCCAATGCCTGCGGTCTTGTGCCACCCTTCTCCAAAACAGGCCAGCGGTCAGCTTCAGCTCGTCCTCCCACCGTCTTCGCTGCCTGCCCTTTTTTAGGGTTCCGTAGCCAAATGGCAAAAAACGTCTGTCCATCTGTCCGTCCGTATGTCACAGTCACTTTTTTCCGAAACTATAAGAGCTATACTGTTGAAACTTGGTAAGTAGATGTATTCTGTGAACCGCATTAAGGTTTTCACACAAATTTTAAAAAAAGTAATAAATTTTGGGGGTGCCCCATACTTAGAACTGAAACTCAAAAAATTTTTTTTCATCAAACCCATATGTGTGGGGTATCTATGGATAGGTCTTCAAAAATGATACTAAGGTTTCTAATATCAATTTTTTCTAAAATGAATAGCTTGCGCGAGAGACACTTCCAAAGTGGTAAAATGTGTGTCCCCCCCCCTGTAACTTCTAAAATAAGAGTATGATAAAACTAAAAAAAATATATGATGTACATTACCATGCAAACTTCCACCGAAAATTGGTTTGAACGTGATCTAATAAGTAGTTTTTTGATATTTACAATAAAACCTCTAAAAACAAAGTTAGTTTTGCGGTTCGATAAGAAAAGTGGTTTTTATGGTTTTATTCCTCCGGTTGAAGTACGGAACCCTCAGTGCGCGAGTCCGACTCGCACTTGACAGGTTATTTCTTTTGCTTTTGCGTGGGCACCATTGGGTAACCAGGGTACTCCATTTTTCTTGAGGATCCCGAAGCATATGCCCGGTCCACCTCCACTTTAGCTGGTCTATTCTGGGATGTATGTCTGTTACCCTGGTTTTTTCCCTGATATCGGAGCTTCTGATTCTGTCCCTTCTCCTTACTCCTACCATACTTCGTTTCATTGCCCTTTGACATCTCTCTAAATTGTCCCTGTGGGCCTTGTTAAGAGCCTAGGTTTCGCCATTGTTATACTTGGAAGGATTCATGTATTAAAAACTTTTCTCTTAATGTTTAGGCTCAACTCTTTGTTTTACATAATTTCCTTTAGAGACCAGTATTTCTTCCAACCTAAGGCAATTCTCTTGTTTGTTTCCTTAGTGGTTTGGTCTTCGGGTGAAATTATCTGTCCCAAGTATATATATTCTTGAACATACTCCAGAATATTAGTGTGATTTTAATACACAATGTTTTTCAGCTTTCCTACCTGACGGAGCCGGCCGCTAGTCACCTCGTGTGCAGCGCGTGCGCGGAGCAGCTGCGAGATGCCTCCAGCTTCCACCAGCAGGTCCTCAGCGCCGACCAGCAGTTCTCACGCTACTGGAGCTCCCGGACAGGTGGGCTTAACAGGAATCTAGCCGTTACCTTCCATACAAAAAGCGATAACGTTTTCCGCATTTTGTATGGAAGGTAACAGCTAGATTACAATTTACAAATGTTGGAGATACAATGAAACACTATGCACATACGTTTTAAAAGTTATTAGGGTCTATCCATATTTGTGACCTAAAAAATGTGGACAATTAGACTTGATTGCTTGAGTATTTTTTTTTTTATTGAAATACTATAGAAATAAAACGTATGAGCCTAGATTAAGGTGTACTAAATCTAATGACACCAAAATTGTGCAATATGGTAAATGTTTTGGGGTTGGAAATACCTAGCAACTCTGTATACGGGCATATATAGTATTTTGAGAACACCTATTTGCATCGCGCTAAGTCATTAGATGATTAGACCTGAAGGCTCCATATACAGTTACTACAACCTAAATGTTTGACAACCTCCCTGGCGCAGTGACGGCGCGCTCGGATTCGAGTGGAAGGTCGCGGGTTCGATTCCCGCCACGGTCAACTTTGGAGTTTTATAATTTCTGAATTGGCTCATGTTTGGTCTGGTGGGAGGCTTTCGCCGTGGCTAGTTACCACCCTGCAGAAACGCACCGCCAAGCGATTTAGCGTTCCGGTGCGATGCTTGTAGAAACCGTTGGGGTAAATTTACTTACCCTTCCAAGTTAGTACGATAACATCTTAGGCTGCATCATCACTTACCATCAGGTGAGATCACAGTCAAGTACTAACTTGTATAGAGTAAAAAAAAAACTAGCCATTGCCAGCTGCTTCGGCGTGAATTTTGGTTGTTACATTTCCTGTTATACTGAGTCAACCTTGAAAGATTGATGAAACGCCAGACCCAGCCGCAATGGCGGGGGTTGCGGGTTCAAGTCCCGTTGGCAGTGATAATTTTGATACACTGAAAATCTACTATATAAAAATAAGTCGGCTTTTCCTTCCTGACGCTATAACTCCAGAACGCACGAACCGATTTCCACGGTTTTGCATTCGTTGGAAAGGTTTCGGGCTCCGTGAGGTTTATAGCAAAGAAAATTCAGGAAAAATTTCTAATTTTACTGACTCTGCAGTCTGCCTAAAACTGAAAACAATGTGTATCGAATTTATCATGTCTCTCAGTTCTCAGTTGCCAGACAAAATTATAAATTGCTAAATCTATCCATGCCGGCTTACTTCAGAAAATGGGATCCTATATCCCATAGTATATGGTTCACATTTTATTATGTTTTTCACTTTTCAGACAAAGAACAAAACGGTACAATTTCAGAAGAAAATAAAAGATGCTTTACAGAATGTGCGACTGACATATTTTATGATGGTTAGTATTCTCTGAAATTTGTGACTAGCTTATCAGCATGGCTAGACAAAGTAACAGTCGTTTAGCGTTCACGACAAAACAAGTCACTGTAGAAAAACCACGTGACCAAATGAAAACAAATGAAAGGAGAATCTACTTTATGCTTAGCGTTGTTCACTGTCGGCTGTCAATTGTCATGCGAAGTACGCTAAAGCTATCTACAAGGTCTGCGAGAACGCCAGGGAGCGTTCAAATTGTCGTAGTCGATTTTCAAAAAATGCGTGTTTTCCTCTATTCGGTCACGTGGTTTTTCTACAGTCACTTGTTTTGTCCATACATTTTTATCTATTGTCGTGAACGCTAAACGTACTTTGTCTAGCTCCGCTGGGCTGATTTTTCAATCGTCAGATAAACGTTTAAAATAAAATAAAAATAGCCTTTATTTCACCGATCAACACGGCCTATGTCCAAGGACAGCCCGATCAGATGGGAAAAAATATGACGTTTAGACAGATTTTGTATGGCATATGTTTCAAATTTATCCCTCAGACAGTTTAACTAGCGATTGAAAAATCGGTCCTAAATATATTTTGACAACATTCAAAGTTCTCTTGGACATCAACAACATTAGGATGCCACTTCTCTCAGCGTCTTGTAGTAGAAAGGTGAAGGAGGTACTAGATTGTGGAATTCCTGAGCGCACTCTCCTAAGTCTGAAAAAAAAATCCTGTAAAAAACCAGCTAAACAGGCAACATTGCGTCGGTGTTGTAAACTGAGCAACTTTGCTTGCGTTGGCAAATCCGTGCTAATTATTCTGTATATCTTTTTAGGGTACTGTACCCAAAGGGTAAAAAATTAGACCAGTAGGGTCCCATTTTAAAACCCTAAAACTCTGATGTCCGTCCATCTGTCACTAGGCTGTGTATCTCTTGAACCGTGGAAATTAGACAGATGAAATTTTTACAAATGATGTATTTCTGTTGCCGCTATAAGAACAAATACTATACTATTTCCATTTGTTTATTTTCTCTCTGACACATGAACCAGATATAGCAATAGGGAGGGACCAGAAAGAGACCGCTTTACTTTTATCTCTCTCTGGTCCCTCGCTATTGCTATATCTGTTTCATGTGATTTCATGTGTCATAGAGAAAATAAACTAATGGAAAGAGTATAAAACTTGAAACAAATAAATAATATAGAAAGCTCTCATACAACCAACATGATTATTTTGCCTTTTTTATAGACCCTTATGGTATGGGACTCTTAGTGCGTAGTAGTTTTTTCTGATTTCATACATAAAAACAATATTCCTTCCAGATTTAAACAACTCACCAAGTCCAACAGAAGTTAAGAAGAAGCTTCCAGTAAATGTTAAAAAGAGACGCAAAATTAAATTAAGGGAAAAGACACAAAGGAGGAAAGAGACAGCCAACAAAGATTATGACTCCGACACGCCTATTGCAAGACTGATGGGAACACCAAACAGCAATGAATGTGTTGCGGAAAGTTATGGTATTCTTAAGGACTCAAAGGAAAATCGACTTAAAGGCTGTGATGATAGTGTTGGAATTAGGACGAATTTCACAGGTAATGTGCCACCAATTTATAGATATGTAGTTCAATCCACTAAGACGCGCCCCACTTCATACACGCAGTTTATTCTCGGAGGGTTCGCGCAGGGGAAGAAAATCTAGAATAAGAGTATCTCTTGCTAGTACAGAACGCGTACGCACGCAATCACGTAAGAGGATGGGATGACGAACTCATTAGCGCAAGCAAACTAAAGACAAAATGGAGTTTTGTTTTAAATGTCATTCTAAACTTTGTTTCTACCAAGTATTCCAAGACACTAACCTTTTTTTGTCATTTTTAGGTCTGACAAAGACAAGCAACACCAAACAAGTATCGGAACGCAGGCGTATGATACTAAACTGCAGTATCATCCTTGTGGAGACAACCGCCTGCCCTTTCCGCCATCAAAAGAGCTGGTTCCGATGCTTCTTCTGCACCGAGACCTTCATGGACATCAGCTCACTGCGAACCCATTACACCAGAGCCCACGCCGACATTGTCGACGAATTAAAAAAAATAAGACGCTACCCGCGCTCCTTGCAAATCGAAATTTCAAATTTGGAATGTCGCCACTGTCGCACACCACTGACAGATGTCGACAAGATGGCGGACCACTTCCGCGAAGCCCACGGCAAGGTTATTTACAAAGCATGCATAGCGGACTACAAAGTCAACTCGAGCCCTTACGTTTGCCATTTGTGCGGAAAACAATTTCATGTGTTCCGTAATTTGACGGTACATCTAAACGTGCATTACGCGAATTGCATTTGTGACGTATGCGGAAAATCCTTCATGAACTCCAAACGTTTGCGGGTGCACAAACGCACGCACGAAAACGGCGTTTTCCCGTGCAAGCTGTGCGGAAAAGTGCTCAGGACGAAAACCTCGCTTTCCAACCACGCGGAGACCCACTCGAAACGGACGATTACGTGCCACATCTGCTTCAAACCCATGAAGCATTACAACGCCCGGATAAAACACATGTCAGAAGCACACGACGTCACAAACAAATTCAAATGCCCGTTCTGCGATAAAGAGTACAAGATAAAACATTATTTAGCGACTCACATACGACAAACGCACGGGCATAAGAATAAAAAGTGCAAAGTGTGCGATATGGCGTTTATTACCAACCATGGGCTGAAAAAGCATATGTCCAAACATACGGCTGAGAAACCGTTCAGTTGCTCGGTTTGTACGAAGTCGTATGCGAGGAGTTACACGTTGAGGGAGCATATGCGAGCGCATGGAAACGATAAACGCATGGACAAATCATGCAATGAAATTGTTTAATCGTTGAGGAGTACATGTCAGCGCATGGGAAAATCATGCAACGAAATTGTATAACCCTTGAGGGAGTATATGCGAGCGCGTGGAAAAATCATGCAACGAAATTGTATAATGATTGAGAAGTATATGCGAGCGCATGGAAGCGATAAACGCATGGACAAATCATGCAACAAATTGTATAATCGTTGAGGGAGCATATGCGAGCGCATGGAAGCGATAAACGCATGGACAAACCATGCAACGGAATTGTATAATCGTTGAGTGAGCATATGTGAGCGCATGGAAGCGGTAAACGCATGGAAAAGTCGTGCAGCGGAAGTAATAATGATCGAATATAATCGAAGAAATATTGCAGAAATTGATGCGCAAGCGCAACCCGCTATGAACCTCAAGATGAGCCCATCTGAACATTTTACGCAACGTCCTTCATACAGATAAAAGTAGTGCCATACTGCGGTCGGTTACCTACTGACGCCGTTGGGTGTCAAAACCAACATTTTTGACACCAGTAAACTGGCAATATTTTGCCACGAGACCCACCGGGCCCTGTGTCTATTTGTGCAAGTTGGAAGTGGATTTTATGATTAAAATAAACATGCAGAAATAATCTAGTAGTTTCTTTATACGCTACAAGTTCGTAGAGATCGTTTAATTTAAAAATGAACGGCCCTCCACTCTATTTATCTTACAATGTGTAAGCGTAATCCCCTGGTGGGGGAGTTCATTTATAGATAGACTATCTAAACTCACCGGCATATTTAGCGGAACATAAAAAAAAGGTCCATAATTAAAAAAAATATGGTTTTATTTTAAAATCTACTTACTACACTTCTTTTGTTATTTAAAGTTTCATTTGTTTTTACTTAAAATGAGATCACATTAAGAACAGATTTTGCGAGTAAAGGCTATTTGTGAAAAATGGTACATTTTTGAACTTTTCATGTAACCTGGAAAAGTGAAATTTAATATTAAAATTACAATTAATTAAATAAGAAAAATGGTGATTAATATCGCGTATTTCCTCCACGTGCTCTTATTAAAGTTTCTACCCGTCTAGGCATACTGAGAATGATGTTATCGATGGTCTCCTGGGATAGTCTCCGCCATTCCTCAACTACGGCGATTCGCAGTTCTCCCACGTTGGCAGGAGCTGGAATTCTGGACTTAACTTTTCTTTTCAGCAAGTCCCAAACGTGCTCTATTGGGTTCATATCCGGTGATCTCGCCGGCCACTCCATAACAGTGATATTCATATCATTAAGATAAGCTTGAGTTACCCGAGCAATATGCGGCAGAGCATTATCCTGCATAAAAACAAAATCGTCACCGATATATGGGGCAAACGGTACGACATTTTCTTCTAAAACTTCTCTGATATAGCGGTCTGCAGTCAGACTCCCTCTGTCAATCACTACCAAGTCTGTGCGAGCTCCCAAACAAATGCCCGCCCAAACCATTATTGATCCACCACCGTATGCAACTGTAGTTTCAAAATTTGTCTGAATGTATCGTTCTCCTTTGCGTCTGTATATTCTTTGCCTGCCGTCAATTTGATTTAAGAGAATTCTGCACTCATCACTAAACAATACCTTACTCCATTGGTCCGCGTTCCAAAGTCGATGTTCCTGAGCAAAAGTTAACCTGTTTCTACGATGATTTACCTCGAGCCTTGGAGCCTTGGCGGGCACAAATGAACCCAAACCAGCTTCTTCGAGCCTTCTTCGTACCGTACGCTCACTTACGGTTACACCCCGCACTGCTAACTCATGTCGGGCTTGGACGGCCGTCAAACGGGGATTCCTACGTACACGAAGCCGAATGAAACGATCATCCCTACTCGAAGTGCGTCTTTTTCTGCCTTGTCCTGCTCTTCTCACATAAGTACCGGTCTCCCTGAACCGTTGGATACTGCGATGGATCGTTGAAACTGGTCGACGAAGATCTCTGGATATCACTCTGTAGGTTTGACCATTTCTTCGCATTTCGAGTGCCCTGGCAATCTCCGTTGGGGCTAAGTCAGGCATAATTCAGTCATCAACTCCAGAAAGATACGCGATTAAAAAAAACTAACAAAAAACAGTATTTCAATGAAATTTTAAATCAAACTCAGAAGGAAGAAATACTCGAAGTTCGCTCCAGATAAGGTGTATTTGAATAAAATTAAAACAATTGCATAAAATGTGATGTTCAGTTGTTTTCTTAGTTTGAAAATATTTCTTTTTAAATTAAATAACGTATAAACCAGCCAGCAACTTTATATGATACTGATATCAAACCTTTTTTTTATGTTCCGCTAAATATGCCGGCGAGTTTATTCTTCACTGCGATCTCATCTCTCGTTAAGTGACGACGCAATGCGTCGATGCGTCTTGGCGATGCGTCTTTGTCGTTAAGGTAGTAACCAGCCAAATAATTATAGATAGCAGATAAATAAAACTACAATTTCGTACTAACATCATTTATTCATCATGAAATAAAACTGTGTACATTATACGTATATTCCTTACATAATATTTCTTATTACATAATAAGTATTTGATGATTAGAAATTATAACATATTCATTTTCATAATATAAAATCGTTTTACAACACAACAAATTAAATTAAATGCTCGGATAAGTACGTTAGGCGGCGAACACTAGAAGCAGGGTTGTCCTATCAGCGAATGAGTATTTCCACGGAATAAATAATAGTACCTAACAGTACAGACGGTTCACTCCGCAAGATGATTTAAAGGAATAGCGACTCTAGCGCTGACACAAAAAGTGCAATTCAGTTTGTAATAGCGACTGGCTCCGCCTCCGCTATGCTTTTAAAGTTGCGGTCTCATTTTATCTCTTTCGACGTACTAAGGTTGCCTCGTAATCTAGCGCACGCAGCGGGTGAAATAGCCCGTACAAGAACTAACGCGTGCAAACTAGCCGGCGCGCGGCGGCTGTCTGAAATTATTACCTGTAGCTTCTTCGATCACGTGGTAGTTAATTTATTTTTTCAAAAATTTATTTATTATTGAACACTGTTTCAAAAAGGAGTTTTTAAGAACGCTGAAGAACACGCAACAATTTGTCAGCGTGTGCTATTGCGCTAGTTACGCCATCTATCGAAGACCACTACGATTTAATTAAAAATCATTTTAATAAAATACTCATTAACTCATAGAACTGACTACATAGCGAAACTAAAAAGACCAGATCTAAATTTATATCACATTCTATTTGCATTAACAGCAACATTATAATTATTTAAGTATATAAAAAAAAATCGTAAAAACTTATTTACTAAAAATTTTAAAACCTAATTTCGATGGATAAAAAAAAGCAAAAAAAAACATTTTTTTTTTACATTACAGTTATTGTCGTTGTACTATATTTTTTAAACAGCTACATTTTTTAATTACAAGTATTTTTAGGCCATAATTTGTTGAATCTAGTTTTTTACAAATACGTTTTGGTAGACTTTAGGTAAAGAAAACTAGGAATGTTTTCAGGCTTATCTTAAATTCTCATTTTCCGTATTTTTTTGTGAGGACTAAAGCCAAAAAATATGTTCTGTATTTATCCAGTTCAGTTATCTACTTTAAATAAGTGATGTAGCTTTATGAAGTTAGGAATAGTAAAAATCTATACATAATACGGAGTTAATTGTAGACTCTTCTCACATAAGGACGTGTTGCAATAGGTACTTACTATAGCTTTACTTTATTATAATAATTTTTTTTTTTATAAAAGTATAGACAATTTTTGTTTTCTATTCTTTGTAGCCAACGTATACATTTTCATTTTTGCTTCCAATTCCAAATAATAACAATTAAAAGTAATATTTAAGTAAAAACTCATATTTTAGAGCACTCAAAAGCAACGAACATAGTTAGGTAGCTAATGTGACAAAAATAAGAACAGTCTAGCATAGGAACTAAAGCTTTAAAAAAAAAGTGATAATTTTTTTCGTACAAGAACTCTTCAATTTACCACAGATCTCAATCATGCACCAAGATGTTAAAGATTTTTAAGTAAATATTTATTTATTGGATACAAATTATTATCAGTTAGTCTTAGCACGCGGCCCTGTCAAGTACAGTCAACAAAATAATTATATTAGATTAGAAGTGTTAAAGTTGATATTTTCAAATGGTAAATTTAAAATTATAGATATAAGTGAACTGTGAAACATTTAAAAATAACCAAAACTGTATTCTTGTTTTTGGGAAAAATGTTGCTGACTGTACCTATCGTTCGTTCGTTCGTTTCAGCCGACGGACGTCCACTGCTGGACAAAGGCCTCCTGCAATGCTTTCCAGCCCGCACGGTCCTGCGCCATTTGTATCCAGCGCACTGTACCTATATTATTCACAAACTCAAGACAATCCCTAACTATTTTAAAATAACACGTTTCAAATAGTTTGGAATTGTTATTGTACGCACAAATCGACAGGCGCCAAAATTACTTAAACTTGGTACAACTGATTAAAAAAAATTGATCAATAAACACTATAATATAGGGTAAAGGGAAGTTTACGTAGAATATATTTGGCTTTGTTTTTAATAATTATTATTAAGTGCAAACTATATATCTATAAAACAGTGCTTCTGACTAATTCCTTGTATGTTTCTTACGCTAGATAAAGTACATAGAAATTAATAGGTAGTGACTCGATTTTAGTCTCCAATATTGCGGGTCTAAAAATAGTACTATCACCAAAGATTAAAGACTATGGTAAGTCCTTTTCATGAAAGAAGTCCCGCGGTGATTTTTGGAACTAAATTTGACAGGTCGGTCATATTGTCGTTCGTCGATGTTATCAAGTTCGTTTGTTGTTGTGGTAGATTTTTGTGAGTTTTTAACTAGCTTAGTGCATTTTAAAGATTGTTTACAATGCCAAAAGTTGCGAAAAAATGCCAATGTCACGCGAGTACAGCGCTGCGTCTGGGGGACTTCTTTCATGAAAAGGACTTTAAACATGTTCTGAATTTGAAGCATAAAATAATAGTGCCACAGACTAAACGTGGTTGTAGTAAAGGAGAGATCTAGCAAAAAAAACTAAATTAAAATGTAAAGACTATGTAAAATAAAATAAAAAAACTATCAAAAAGTTAAAATAAATCTGAGTTTTTTAAGTACACGATGCGTAATAAAATTATCTTCGGTTTCGTGAGCAAAAGGGATAAATAAGCAACTGGATCATGTTTCGAGTAATTTATCGTAAATAATTACGATAAATTACTCGAAACATGATATATAATAATTACTAAATAAAATCCACTAAAATTTTAGTTATTTGGTGGGAATTAAACGCAACAAAAAATAAGTGCAAACATATAATATTAATTTAAAGGATTTATGGTATTTTTATGTCGATTTTCGAATACTATTATTCTTTTAACTGGGGCTTTTTCGGTTGTTTGGCTTATTTTATTTATTGTTAATGCGCACTACTAGACCAGACGCCCATAAAGTTCAAAATCTATTTGGTTTTTCGCAAACGAACCAATAGAGTTTGTCTAATTTAAAAATGGACGTCCCTCTGCTACATCTTTCTTTAATCACATGAGCATAAACACGTAGAGGGAAAAATAACACGTTATAAGTTTGTGGCAGTATCATTTTCACATGTAAGCCGGTCAAACCGACCGGTGGTGTATATTATACTCTGTCCATTCGTTTATTCTTTTTGACACGAGACATATATATAGGAATCTGGAATAGCCAGGGACCATAGAGAGACAAACATAAAGTGGTCTTTCCCTGATCCCTCGCTATCTGTCTCATATAAACATGTGAAGATGATATACCGTCATTCCCAAAATTGTATTGTCAAAATCAAAGTGTTTCCCAAGTGGTTTCCAATGCAGAACAAAATCAAATAAAACTTGAATTTTCGGGCACGGCCATTGCCTTTCATCTTAACTATTCATAAACAAGTGACGAGTGACGCGGGCACGCTATGATTAGGTTTTGATTAATATTTAACCTGTTTAAGCGGATTTTAATCAGTTTTTGGATGTTTGGTGTTCGCTGCCCACACGTCGCCGTTGCGCTCCGGCGACATGCGCGACGCGAACGACGCGCGCGCGACGGGCGACGCGGACACCGGCGCGTGCGACGCACCGATGTTTGATCAGTGTTTGAGCAGCTTCTCCTGCTCGTCGGCCCTGGCGGCGAACACGTCGCCGTTGCGCTCCGGCGACATGCGCGACGCGAACGACGCGCGCGCGACGGGCGACGCGGACACCGGCACGTGCGACGGACCGGTGTTTGATCAGTGTTTGAGCAGCTTCTCCTGCTCGTCGGCCCTGGCGGCGAACACGTCGCCGTTGCGCTCCGGCGACATGCGCGACGCGAACGACGCGCGCGCGACGGGCGACGCGGACACCGGCGCGTGCGACGGACCGGTGTTTGATCAGTGTTTGAGCAGCTTCTCCTGCTCGTCGGCCCTGGCGGCGAGCACGTCGCCGTTGCGCTCCGGCGACATGCGCGACGCGAACGACGCGCGCGCGACGGGCGACGCGGACACCGGCGCGTGCGACGCACCGATGTTTGATCAGTGTTTGAGCAGCTTCTCCTGCTCGTCGGCCCTGGCGGCGAACACGTCGCCGTTGCGCTCCGGCGACATGCGCGACGCGAACGACGCGCGCGCGACGGGCGACGCGGACACCGGCGCGTGCGACGGACCGGTGTTTGATCAGTGTTTGAGCAGCTTCTCCTGCTCGTCGGCCCTGGCGGCGAACACGTCGCCGTTGCGCTCCGGCGACATGCGCGACGCGAACGACGCGCGCGCGACGGGCGACGCGGACACCGGCGCGTGCGACGGACCGGTGTTTGATCAGTGTTTGAGCAGCTTCTCCTGCTCGTCGGCCCTGGCGGCGAACACGTCGCCGTTGCGCTCCGGCGACATGCGCGACGCGAACGACGCGCGCGCGACGGGCGACGCGGACACCGGCGCGTGCGACGGACCGATGTTTGATCAGTGTTTGAGCAGCTTCTCCTGCTCGTCGGCCTTGGCGGCGAACACGTCGCCGTTGCGCTCCGGCGACATGCGCGACGCGAACGACGCGCGCGCGACGGGCGACGCGGACACCGGCGCGTGCGACGCACCGATGTTTGATCAGTGTTTGAGCAGCTTCTCCTGCTCGTCGGCCCTGGCGGCGAACACGTCGCCGTTGCGCTCCGGCGACATGCGCGACGCGAACGACGCGCGCGCGACGGGCGACGCGGACACCGGCGCGTGCGACGGACCGGTGTTTGATCAGTGTTTGAGCAGCTTCTCCTGCTCGTCGGCCCTGGCGGCGAACACGTCGCCGTTGCGCTCCGGCGACATGCGCGACGCGAACGACGCGCGCGCGACGGGCGACGCGGACACCGGCGCGTGCGACGGACCGATGTTTGATCAGTGTTTGAGCAGCTTCTCCTGCTCGTCGGCCCTGGCGGCGAACACGTCGCCGTTGCGCTCCGGCGACATGCGCGACGCGAACGACGCGCGCGCGACGGGCGACGCGGACACCGGCGCGTGCGACGGACCGATGTTTGATCAGTGTTTGAGCAGCTTCTCCTGCTCGTCGGCCCTGGCGGCGAACACGTCGCCGTTGCGCTCCGGCGACATGCGCGACGCGAACGACGCGCGCGCGACGGGCGACGCGGACACCGGCGCGTGCGACGGACCGATGTTTGATCAGTGTTTGAGCAGCTTCTCCTGCTCGTCGGCCCTGGCGGCGAACACGTCGCCGTTGCGCTCCGGCGACATGCGCGACGCGAACGACGCGCGCGCGACGGGCGACGCGGACACCGGCGCGTGCGACGGACCGGTGTTTGATCAGTGTTTGAGCAGCTTCTCCTGCTCGTCGGCCCTGGCGGCGAACACGTCGCCGTTGCGCTCCGGCGACATGCGCGACGCGAACGACGCGCGCGTGACGGGCGACGCGGACGCCGGTGGGTTGGGCGACACCTGCAACAGACGATATTATTACACACTCCTAGATCTGCTATGAAGGTTTTCACGAAAACTCATTTCTTTGTCAGCTATGTACTTACCTGTCTGGAAGGTGTTTTGTGATCGCCGCTTATGCTAATGTCTTCATCCACTGACTCGAGAAGCTGCGAACAAATTCACACCTTTAATGCTGTGTCATACAAAAATTCAGTCCTCTATGTTGGACGCTGGTCTATGGATTATGATTTATTTTTGCCAGGGTTTCACTGTCACTTTGATACAAAGACTACAAGTATATAGGCCGACTGTTCAGCGGTTTTATCCGAAACCCTGTAGGGAGCCAGAATTAGAGATAAAGGGGAGATAAAGTAACGCGACAGAATTGTTTGAAATTTTCTGTGTATGTAGGTCTCAGAGTAGATCGTAGGCTATTTTTAATATCTTAATGGCAAAACGGGTTTGCCGGGTCAGCCAGATATATTTAAAATTCTGTATGAATCATGTATCTTATTGAAGCATAATTAGGTCAAGGAGTAAGGAAATGGTAAAGAAAAAGGGACTAACACAATACACCAAATCCAATACTCAAGTGGCATCTCTTCCCTCTAATAATCGTATAATCCTTGACAACTGCGCCATTATTGAATATATCAACGTTGCTCCATCGATATCGCTTCTACCTTCGTCGATATCTCGATTAGAATGTACGTCAGCATCTCTGATTCGATTACTGTCTTCCAAATCCATGTTCAGACGATTAACACAAATTTCATCGTAGTTTTGACGATTATGGTTAATATTATCGTCCGTTTTATCGAATTGTTTACATAGATTAAGATCGAGTCTTTCAGAATCAAGTTCATTCAGTTTTTCGCAATCGATTTCGTCGATATTACATCGATTACAATCTATGTTATCTATGTTTTGTAGATTATCAGGTTTATTGAGATTGGTTTCGTTTCTATTTTTGTATTCATTTGTATTTCGATTTCGATTAAATTCGTCATTATTTCGATCAATTACGTATAAATTTCGCTGATCAGAATCGTTTGTATTACTGTTTTTATTAAAGTTATCGTTATTTCTTGAATATTTGCTTATACTTAGTCTAGTATTAGATCCCTTTTGATCGCTGTTATAATATCTAGTTATAAAGTTTGGGTGGTTTTTGTTTCGTGCAGTACTTTTATTAGGCTCTGTGTTTTCTGTTATGTTAAGTCCACCTTTTTTATTCTTGTCTTCAGAATCTGATTTTTCTTTTCTTCTTTTAGTGTAGTTTTCATAGTCTGTATCGTAACAAGCGCATTCTACTGCAGATTTAGATTTTCGTCTTTCTTTAGCTTCTTTTTTTGGTTTACTACTGACTTTTGTATCGCTTGGGTCGATTTTATCTCTGCTTCTTAATGGATCTTCAAGAATTTTGGATGAATCGTCAGATGGTTCTTTTGGTTCGTGAAAAGTTAGCAGTGAATTTTTAGTTCTGAACTGAGCCTTTTTGCTTGCTCCATCTATATACATGGATAAAAGAGTTTTAACGCCGTAAGTCATTAATATTAAATACACAATTTATGGATAGTTTTTTAATAAGCAGTGCCTTTTAGTTAAGACCTCAAATGGATTAACGGCGTAGAAGCCGTATTTAAGCGATTTGAATGAGGTTTTATTTTAAAAACTATTAAGACAATTAGTTACTTTCAAATTTACACGTCATGTATTTTGGATCTTCAAATTCGCTTAGAAGCAGAAACACGATTGGATAAAATTTTCTCGCTATAAAGTTCTCCCAAAAGTTGCTCCAAAATGACAGTTTTTCTAAGTTTTACCGGAAACTACAATGGATGTAATTGCATTTTTTGTTTTAATGTGTCGGTAATAATAATATCCAAAAATGCTTGGAAACAGATTTTTCATAACTGGCTTAGTTTTTGAGTAATTAGGTAAAAGGTCGTTTTTTTGTTGATTTCTTCCGCTACGCTACATGTCGCACCTACCCTTGTATCCGTGAGAGTGAGAAAGACAAAAATAAATTTAATAAATCCTATTAACATTAGGTGGCCTGGAATTCAAACTTTAAGTACCTACGCACTGATTTTTAAGAGTTGTGTTTGTGGCAACTAAATAACACTTACTACGAAACATCGTGGAGAAATTAGCATTCGGCTATACTCAACCTATGAGCTTCCTGATTATGTTAGAGAAACTTATCTTAAGGGGATTTATTGAATTTATTTTTGTCTTTCTCACTCTCACGGATACGTTGGTAGGTGCGACATGCAGCGTCACAGAAGAATATAACAGAAAAACGTCCTTTTACCTAATTACTCAAAAACTAAGCCAGTTATCTAAAATCGGTTACTAAGCGTTTTTGGATATTGTTATTACCGACACATTAAAACGAAAATTACAATTACATCCATTTTCGTTTCCGATAAAAAAACAGGAAAACTGAGATTTTAGAGCAACATTTGGGGGAACTTTATATCGAGAAAATTTTATCCAAACGTGTTTCTGCTGCAAGACCCAAAACACATGACGTTTAAAATTTGAAAGTAAATGTCTATATAGTTTTTAAGTAAAACTTCATTCAAAATCACTTAAATACGGCTTCTACGAAGTTAATCTAATCTACTGCAAAATATACCCCCCCTTGGGTTGTTTTAAGACATTTTGAAAAATGTGATTTTGACACCGGCGTTGACTTGCCTTTCTTTTCCTGAACGACGCTTCTAGACATCTCGCTTCTTTCATCCTTGCTGGGTTTAATAGAGGTCTCGGATATCCTTGGCCCAGGACGGTAATTCTTGGAAAAACTTGGCAGATGCTTCAAATCTGCCGCGGAAATTTGCGACCAATCTTTGGGCAAATCTCCGAAAGTTTGCTCTGTTTGGTTCTCGTTCATGAGTCTTTTGTAAGTTTTCGCGTAGAAATTCTTTTTGGTCTTCGAAGCGATTTCATCATTAAGATCTGTTGCATCTGCGTCGTTTATTTTTAAGTTTTTATCGATTACTGTACTTATACGCTTTTCTAAGTGGGAGTCGCTTGGCGCTTTTAGTGTGTCTTGGGACCAACGATTGGCTGTTGGCGACAAAGCGTCCAGATATTTGGAAGTGCTAGGCATTTCGTTGGACACGTTTGGCAAACTCTTGGAAGCGGATTTTGATGGTTTTGTTAAGTGATCGCTTTTGGATGGGTCTATTTCAACTGAGTTGTTTGGTGAAGATTTTGGAAAAGCTTCCTCGTCTTTGTTAATTCTTTCTTCTTGCTATAAAAGAGCAATCGCTAGTTAAATGTGTCAGAACCCTAATCTTTTCGATTAAAGGTCTACACACGCGTATTGCCGATGTGGCTGTTATTTGAAGTTAAAACTTCTTTCAGAGCGTTGGGCATTTCTCAGACGGGAAAACCATTGGACTCGCGACACTGTTACCGTTACCGACACATCTGTACATAAAAGTTTTTAGATGGGAAAACCCACTGAACTTGCGACACTTATTCATTTATAAATTGCATCATGTGTGGATTACCGTTACCGGCAATTGCAATTGATTGTCATGAACTTTCGAGAAACTAAATCAAATTTAAATTGGGCGGGCTATTTTTACTCAACCACGGTAAGTTAAAACATCTCTATTATTTTGGCGTCATTGTCATATCCTATACCTTTAAACGAGCAATTCTTGTATATATATATAAATATATATATTTCTATATAATCTGAATCTCGGAAACGGCTCGAACGATTTTCATGAAATTTAGTATACAAGGGGTTTTGGGGGCGATAAATTGATCTAGCTAGGATTTATTTTTAAAAAATGTCGTATTTCCCAAAAAAAAAGTAAAACTATTACAGTAAACTCCTGCTGCCATCTATTGGTAAGTAGCTGTAATACTACCGAGCAAAGCTCGGTCACTCAACTAGTTAACTGTTAAAATGAGGTCACAAACCAAACGGCAATAATGGCTAGAATTTTCATTAAGGCGAATAACATTTCGAAAAATATAAAACAAACCAATTCATATTTTCCTAATGTAAGAAAATGATTACGCCTAACCTTGTCTTCCGTGGAGACATGGTCGGGCAAAACGACGGTGGCACTGGATCTGGTCAAATTCACCGGCAGGATAGAACAGGACGACTGACGGGATGCCTGGATCTTGGATGGGATGGGATTAGAGAGATGATGGCTTTATTGACTTTGGAGTTTTTTTTTTATTCTATACAAGTTAGTACTTGACTGCGATCTCACCAGTGGCCTGATTCTGTATCGTTCAGTTAGTTATTTAGCAACCATCACTGGGTTGTTAACTAACATTTTTGGCTTGTTTTTGCACAAGTTACCAACCTAGGTTGGTATGATTTCATGTCAACATACCAAGCTAGTTGCTGAATTGTGCAAAAAGAATCCAAAAATAGGATTTTTGCCTCCTTTTTGTTAGTTAACAACCCAGTGATGGTTGCTAACTAACTAACTGAACGATACAGAATCAGGCCACTGATGGTAAGTGATGATGCAGCCTAAGATGTTATCGTATCAACTTGGAAGGGTAAGTAAATTTAACCCAACGGTTTCTACACAGCATCGCACCGGAACGCTAAATCGCTTGGCGGTGCGTCTTTGCTGGTAGTGTGGTAACTAGCCACGGCCAAATTATAAATTTCAAAGTGACCCGTGGCGGGAATCGAACCCGCGACCTCCCACTCGAATACGAGCGCGCCGCCACTGCGCCAGGGGGGGTCGTCAAAATTGCTATAACCACTTCAAACTCAACCTTTACATGTACTTTAAAGTTAAAGGTACCTTGTCCACTTCGTTGTCGAACTGTTCGTTGGTCGCGCCCTTTGACAAAGCGCCTTTCTCCATCAGGGTGGCCCTTTTAGCAGCCAAATACAGGGATCTGTGAACCAATGTAAATACTTCAATTCAGTACAGCTATGACATTCTCCTAACGTTTTCACACACCCAGTGATGTGATACAAGAAAAAGAAAAAAATATTAACACTGAAAAATGAACTTTACACCTATTGGCTTACAGTGTAAAATTGAATGTATTTCATCATAGGCAATACAATGCTCAACTTTGACGCGCTTAAGTAATTTCAATCTCGGAACTGTCGACCAATATGGCGTTTTAAACTTCATTCAATTTTACGCTCTATGTCAATTGACAGTGAGGTAGTAGAGGTCGGAGACGTTGTGATATGTTTTGACAGTGAGGTAGTAGAGGTCGGAGACGTTGTGATAGGGTTTGACAGTGAGGTAGTAGAGGTCGGAGACGTTGTGATATGTTTTGACAGTGAGGTAGTAGAGGTCGGAGACGTTGTGATAGGGTTTGACAGTGAGGCAGTAGAGGTCGGAGACGTTGTGATATGTTTTGACAGTGAGGTAGTAGAGGTCGGAGACGTTGTGATAGGGTTGGACAGTGAGGTAGTAGAGGTCGGAGACGTTGTGATAGGTTTTGACAGTGAGGTAGTAGAGGTCGGAGACGTTGTGATAGGGTTTGACAGTGAGGTAGTAGAGGTCGGAGGCATTGTGATACCTTTTGACAGTGAGGTAGTAGAGGTTGGAGACGTTGTGATACCTTTTGACAGTGAGGTAGTTGAAGTCGGAGGCATTGTGATACGTTTTGACAGTGATGTAGTAGAGGTCGCAGACGTTGTGATAAATTTTGACAGTTAGGTAGTAGAGGTCGGAAACGTTGTAGTAGGTTTTGACAGTGGGGTAGTAGAGGTCGGAGACGTTGTGATACCTTTTGAAAGTGAGGTAGGAGAGGTAGAAGACGTTGTGATACCTTTTGACAGTGAGGTAGTTGAAGTCGGAGGCATTGTGATACGTTTTGACAGTGAGGTAGTAGAGGTCGGAGGCATTGTGATATCTTTTGACAGTGATTTACTAGAGGTCGGAGACGTTGTGATACCTTTTGACAGTGAGGTAGTAGAGGTCGCAGACGGCCCTCACGGAGTAGTCAGGCACGAACGTGTGACGTAACATCGCCTCCATGTTTATGTTTTGTAGCGATCCCATTGCTGATGGAGTGGGAGATTCCGCTGAGGACAGTAAAAAAGTTAAGTCCGAGCTGCCGTCCAATTGGGTATTACACTACTTTTGAATTGGATAAAAAACATTACTTTATTATAAACAAGTTTAAAAACCAATAACATTCACTGAAAAAAATATAAAAATCCACTGAAGATTTACAAAGTTTAACAGACATTTTAATTTTGGAGTGGGAGGGTTTTCTATCCCTTGCGTTAGATGTGACGTCACAATTTAATATCGCTATCTCTGTCTAATCAGAAATATTTAAATGCTTGTAGCTTTTTTGTTATTTGATCGATTTAATTAGTTTTTTCAGTGTATATCTTTATTTTTATCCTAGTTCATAATAAAGTAATAAATAAATAAAAAATGGCATCAAATACCCAATTTTTTGCGCATGGATTTTACTTAATATTTTCATATTATACAAGCAAAAATATATATAAAAATGTGACTACGAACCGAAAATATTTGCTTTTTGAGAACTTAGAGCGATTTTAAATTTTTGATTTTCGTGCCCTATCGACGATCGTCGACCGCCAAACACACTACAGTCGTAAAGATCAAGCCTAAAAAATTGAAATTCGTTTGTGCCGTCAAGTAAAACTGTCATGCCAAGCCACGCCCGCACACTGTCGGTTCTATCTGATCCAATCGGTATGAAAATGGATCGTCTATGGCCGGCGTATAGATGCATTTCTGTTACTTTCTCATTTGTATAAAAAAGACAATATGGAAGCTTATTTGGAAGAACAAGGGGAACGCATTCAATAATGTTTTCATTATATTTTTTAATGGCAAATCAAGATATAATAGACTTTAAGAGACGTTACCAAGGACAGAATACTGTAAGCGAGCTGCAAGCATGATGGAAGCCTATATGAGGTTTAAATAAGAGAAACTTCTATTGGAAATGACAAGAAAAGTAAAACTGTTCATTTTTAAATATTTTTAACCTATTTCAAAACTTCTATTGAAAGAAACATTCATAAATGGATGTTCGGTATCTTTTAGTCAACTTTCATTGATATCGATTTTCTCATTTTTTACTCATAAAAGCAAATTTAGTACTATTTTTTGTTTTTATTCTTATTTCTAGACATAAAAGCAATATAAATAAATTATGTATAACCCATGCGCAAAAATGCTGTCGACCGGTGTAATGAGAGTAGAGAATAGAGCGTGCAGAGATCGACTGATGTGCCCGGATTGGTCGGGAGGACTTAGTTGAAACCTCACCAACGCCGACGTTTTGCGTCAACGCCTGCACGCCGAAGTATGTGAAGGGGCCGGCTTCGAAGACGAGGTTCTCGCGCCCCACCGTCACCTCCACGCGCCCCTCCAGGATCAGCACGAAGTAGTCCACCTGTAAATAAATAAAATAATTAAATAAATAAAATAAGCCTTTATTGACTGAGTTAAATTTACACTAGAATAAAAATAAATAAATAACCTTGTACCTCCTTCACCTTTCCACCCTAGGACTGCAAGACGCCGAGACCGGTGGCATCCTTATGTGGTTGACGTCCAATAAACTCGCACGAAACGTTTTTCCTCCACGTTTCTGATACGAACCGCTAAGGTGTGGAACGCCCTTCCAGCCTCCGTGTTTCCAGCCAAGTACAATCTGGGTGCCTTCAAGAGAAGAGTGAATAGGCATTTTCTAGGCAAGCGCGCTCCATCCTAGACCTCATCATTGGTTTCCATCAGGCATGATTGTCGTCAAGCGCAAGCCTATATTCAATAATTTAAAAAAAATATATATTATGTTTTTAAGTCGGTAGTCGTTTTATTTTCCTCAGTATGTCTCCTGACATAGGTCTCCTCCATTTCTTTCCAGAGTTTCCTATCTCTGGTTATCCTTTGCCACGTGATGCCTGCAACTGACGTGATATCATCTTCCCATCTAAGGTATTGTCGTCCTCTTTTCCGTTTTCCTTCTCTCGGGTACCAGTCAGTGATATCATTGGTCCACTTCCGTATTTTATTTCTCACCATGTGTCCAGTCCATCTCCATTTTTGCTCTCTTATTCTCTTTATCTAGGGGTTATAGAGGTCGGAGACTTTGTAATATCTTTTGACAATGATGTAGTAGAGGTGGGAGACTTTGTAGTATATTTTGACAGTGGAGGTAGTAGAGGTGGGAGACTTTGTAGTATCTTTTGACAGTGAGATAGTAGAGGTCGGAGTCGTTGTAATATCTTTTGACAGTAAGGTACTACTACCTCACTGTCAAAAGAAAAGATATTTCAACGTCTCTAACCTCTACAGGTTAGAGAAGTTGAAATATCTTTTGACAGTGAAGTAGAGGACATTGGAGACGTTGTAATATCTTTTGACAGTGAAGTAGTGGAGGCTGGAGACGTTGAAATATCTTTTGACAGTCAGGTAGTGGATGTTGGAGACGTAATATCTTTTGACAGCCAGGTAGTAGATGTGGGAGACTTTGTAGTATCTTTTGACAGTGAGGTAGTAGAGGTCGGAGCCGTGATATCTTTTGACAGTGAGGTAGTGGAGGTCAGGGACGTAATATCTTTTGAAAGTGAGGTAGTAGATGTGGGAGACTTTATCATAGCTTTGGCAGTTAGCTAAAGCAAGATAAAAGGAGTAAGTAGAAGTTTATCCACATTTAATATACATAACTGTTTTTCCCCACTGCTGAATATAAATATTATTTAGCTCTAAGCGTTGACGATTTGACGAGCTGAAAACAACGTCATTCCAAATCCAATATGGCGGAACAACCACTACGGGTATCTAATGAAATAGTTTGCTGAGAAAAATACGTATTAAATTGACGTATAAAAGCACTCACCGGTTTCCCTTGCTGGTACACGTACGTGCTGACGTCTTTCTTAGTTTTCCCTTTCAGCTTGATGTACTGTATAACGTCTTGTCGCAGCAGTCGCCGCAGCACCGTCTCCGACACCGTGTCCGGCTTGAACGCGTCCACGCCTAGAACAAACGCGATAGTCGTGCGACGAAACTGTCGCGCGGCAAAAATGTCGTGCGACGAAATTGTCGTGCGACAAAAATGTCGGACGTCAAACTTAGAAAAAAATTTGAACCACTCGAGACTGACAGTTTGAAAGTAATGTCGAGGGACGTGACTGTTGTGCGACAGAATTGTCGCATGTAAAAATGTCTAAATTTACAATATTTCTAATGATCGTACGGCCCGTATCGTGTTGGTGTTTTAAGGTAAGTATATATATAGCAACAGGTTTGCGACAGGCGTGAATTTCACGTTAATGCTGTCAAATGTCACTTTTGTAATACGCTTTCTAATAAAAAGTGACGTTTGGCAGCAACGCGAGATACTCATTAAGGAGGTCCGTTTGAACAAATGTACGCGTGAAATAAACACAGCACTTTAGTTATAAGACGCCATGCGACAAATTTGTCGTGCGACAAAACTGTCGTGCGACAAAGATGTCATACTTCAAAATTGTCGTGTGAAGAAAATGTCGTACTACAAAAATTGTCGTGCGACAAAATTGTCGCAAGTCAAAATTGTCGCAAGTCAAAATTGTCGTAGTTACACTCACTGGTGCTAAGGAACTGGAAGGTGGCGAGCGTGAGCTGCGGCGAGATGTGTATGCGCTGGTTCTCGTGGCGCTCGGCGAACGCGGCGAAGTCCTTCAGTTTGTTCTGCGGCTTGTTGCGGCGGCGTTTCGATCTGTTGTCCACTGTTCAGAGCATACTCACTGGTGCTAAGGAACTGGAAGGTGGCGAGCGTGAGCTGCGGCGAGATGTGTATGCGCTGGTTCTCGTGGCGCTCGGCGAACGCGGCGAAGTCCTTCAGTTTGTTCTGCGGCTTGTTGCGGCGGCGTTTCGATCTGTTGTCCACTGTTCAGAGCATACTCACTGGTGCTAAGGAACTGGAAGGTGGCGAGCGTGAGCTGCGGCGAGATGTGTATGCGCTGGTTCTCGTGGCGCTCGGCGAACGCGGCGAAGTCCTTCAGTTTGTTCTGCGGCTTGTTGCGGCGGCGTTTCGATCTGTTGTCCACTGTTCAGAGCATACTCACTGGTGCTAAGGAACTGGAAGGTGGCGAGCGTGAGCTGCGGCGAGATGTGTATGCGCTGGTTCTCGTGGCGCTCGGCGAACGCGGCGAAGTCCTTCAGTTTGTTCTGCGGCTTGTTGCGGCGGCGTTTCGATCTGTTGTCCACTGTTCAGAGCATACTCACTGGTGCTAAGGAACTGGAAGGTGGCGAGCGTGAGCTGCGGCGAGATGTGTATGCGCTGGTTCTCGTGGCGCTCGGCGAACGCGGCGAAGTCCTTCAGTTTGTTCTGCGGCTTGTTGCGGCGGCGTTTCGATCTGTTGTCCACTGTTCAGAGCATACTCACTGGTGCTAAGGAACTGGAAGGTGGCGAGCGTGAGCTGCGGCGAGATGTGTATGCGCTGGTTCTCGTGGCGCTCGGCGAACGCGGCGAAGTCCTTCAGTTTGTTCTGCGGCTTGTTGCGGCGGCGTTTCGATCTGTTGTCCACTGTTCAGAGCATACTCACTGGTGCTAAGGAACTGGAAGGTGGCGAGCGTGAGCTGCGGCGAGATGTGTATGCGCTGGTTCTCGTGGCGCTCGGCGAACGCGGCGAAGTCCTTCAGTTTGTTCTGCGGCTTGTTGCGGCGGCGTTTCGATCTGTTGTCCACTGTTCAGAGCATACTCACTGGTGCTAAGGAACTGGAAGGTGGCGAGCGTGAGCTGCGGCGAGATGTGTATGCGCTGGTTCTCGTGGCGCTCGGCGAACGCGGCGAAGTCCTTCAGTTTGTTCTGCGGCTTGTTGCGGCGGCGTTTCGATCTGTTGTCCACTGTTCAGAGCATTATATTATTATACTATATATAGCTCGATTACCACTCACTCACTCACTGACTCACTCATTGACATAATTGTTCTCCCAGAAGGAGACTGAAAACGATATAATGATGTATAGGGGATGTGTTTGGGTGGGGGATTCGAGTATGGGAAAAATCTGACATTTCCGAAAAACAAGATGGCGGCTGACGTGATTTCTGTAACTTTTTTGTTTTCCGACCGATTTCGTTCAAACTCGTAACGATTGTAGATATTAGTAAACGATTAATAGAAAAAATGGAAAATTTTGGAAAAACAAGATGGCGGCCGAGATTTTCGCAAAATTTTCTCCTGTAAAATTTTGTATGAAAAAATTTTTTTTCACAAACACTTTCGTAAAGAGGAGAACTATTTCTTTCGGGGACAGTATGGAGAGAGCTGATGATTGAGGATCTTGGAGACGGGTGAAGAGCACGTTAAAGGTATTGGAGATAGGTGGGGGGTGCTCGACCAAATGTCATTTGAAACCTCGTCCAATTACCAATGAGCTGAAAAAAAATTCAAAATGGCGGAAAAAACATGGCCGCCATACAAATTTTGTTGGTCTCTATCTCGGAGGGTATGACAGTTGGAAAAGTGGTTTAATAGCAAAAGATGATCGAAATGGGGATATCTATTTAGTGACAAGAAAAAAAATTCAAAATGGCGGAATTTTTTTTTCATAAAAAATGTATGGAGAGACCTAGAAAGAGACGGAAAACGATAATATGATGTATGGAGGATGTGTTTGGGTGCGGGATTCAAGTAGGGAAAAATTATGACATTTCAGAAAAACAAGATGGCGGCCGACGTGATTTCTGTAACTTTTTTGTTTTCCGACCGATTTCGTTCAAACTCGCAACGATTGTAGATATTAGTAAACGATTATTAGAAAAAATGGAAAATTTTGGAAAAACAAGATGGCGGCCGAGATTTTCGGAAAATTTTCTCCTGTAAAATTTTGTATGAAAAAATTTTTTTTCACAAACACTTTCGTAAAGAGGAGAAGTATTTCTTTCGGGGACAGTATGGAGAGAGCTGATGATTGAGGATTTCGGAGACGGGTGAAGGGCTCAGCCAGGGTATCGAAGATAGGTGGGGGGTGCTCGACCAAATGTCATTCGAAATCTCGTGCAATTGCCAATGCGCTGAAAAAAATTTCAAATTTTTTTTTCATACTAAATTGTATAACGATTGGATAACCTACCTACAAATTTTTGCTAAATCCGAGTATGACCGACCACGTAAATTGCTACAAGCAGTTACGCGGTCCGCTTTAGCGGGCCGCGCCCCCACGCGAAAAACTAGTTATTATTTATAAACTCCACTAATTGTCTTTGTTTTTTTTTTTAATTCCATACAAGTTAGTACTTGACTGCGATCTCACCTGATGGTAAGTGATGATGCAGTCTAAGATGTTATCGTACTAACTTGGAAGGGTAAGTGAATTTACCCCAACGGTTTCTACACAGCATCGCACCGGAACGCTAAATCGCTTGGCGGTGTGTCTTTGCTGGTAGGGCCACGGCCAAATCCTCCCACCAGACCAGACCTGAGCCAATTTAGAAATTATAAAATCCCAAAGTGGCTCGTGGCGGAAATCGAACCCGCGACCTCCCACTCGAATCCGAGCGCGCCGCCACTGCGCCAGGGAAGTCGTCAAATAATTAGTCTTAAGAATTATACAAAAAAAATTGGTTGTCTGTAAAGTCGGTTTACTGACGATAGTTGAACGTGACAACTCTCGCTTGCACTTCAAGCTTTACATGGAACGCCTCAGAGCGAGGTAACGGTAAATGAGTCATGTTTTTTTGTGCGTGCAGCCGGCTCTATCGAATTATAAGACGTTGTCACGTCAAAATCATTCACTCTTCTCTTGAAGCCACCCAGATTGGGACATGGTTGGGAACACGTATGCTGGAAGGGTGTTCCACACCTTAGCGGTTCGTATCAGAAACGTGGAAGAAAAACGTTACGTTCGAGTTCACTGGACATCAACAACAGAACGTTTATATTAGCGACTGTTCAGTGACTCACTGAAGACGTCCGTCTCGTCGATGATCTCCGCCTGTATCATCTCCTCGATGACGTCCTCCAGCGTCACCAGCCCGATGGTCTCGTAGAACGGGTCCCCCTCGCCCTCGTTGTTGATGCGGTGCACGAACGCCATGTGGCCCTTGTGACCTGCGAGCGTAAAACAGGGGTATTGTGACCTATAGTCATTAAAAAGAACATTATGTGACTTTTAAAGGTGTGCGGAACATCGCTATTGAATTGACAACCGATGCAAGCGTAGCGAGCTCGAGATTGCGTCTCACCTTCCTTAAACTGCTTGAACATGATGTCCTCGAAGACTAAGTTGCAGGGATTCTAGTAGCAGAGCGTGTACAACTGCTTGAATATGACGTCAAGCGTGACGTCCTCGAAGACGAAGTTGCAGGGAATCTAGTAGCAGAACGTGTACAGCGGCGAGTCGAACGTTGCTATTGAATTGACAAGCGATGCAAGCGTAGCGAGCGCGAGATTTCCGTCTCACCTTCCTTGAACTGCTTGAACATGACGTCGAGCGTGACGTCCTCGAAGACGAAGTTGCAGGGGTTCTGGTAGTACTGGCAGAGCGTGCGCAGCGGCGTGTTGTCGTCGGGGTCCACGAACGCCAGGTCCTTGATGAACAGCACTGTGACGATGTTGGTGCGGCTGCCCTCGTACACCGGGATGCGGGAGTAGCCTGTTTGTAAACCATAGGATTCAATGAAAAAAATCTCCAACAAGTAATCAATCAAAATCAATACAAAAAATTAATCCGCCATTTTGTGGTGGCGGCCATCTTGGATCGATTGTCATCAAACGTAAAAAAAAGTAATCCGCCATTTTGTGGTGGCGGCCATCTTGGATCGATTTTCATCAAACTAACTAGCTAAGAACACTCGACACACAAACAAAGTCAAACAACACCGTTCAAACAAATAAAACAAATAAAACTTATAACAAGTTTGCTGATTAACAGAACTCCTCTGCAACGGATTGTTGTGCATATATTTAGGTCTGAAAACGTAATAGTACATTTCAATATAAGTGCGGAAAGTTTGTCATTTCTTTACGAGTCCCGGTTTGTTGACCCAAGCCGAAGGCGAGGGTCAACTATAAGGACGAGTAAAAATGACAATTCCGCACGTGCATTGAACGACGTTTTTTAATACATTTGCGAAAAAAAATATTGGTTTTTACGTGTTTGCCTGCTCTGTGTTTGCATGCCGTGTTCGTGTTTATGCGCTCCTGGTACGCCGCTCCGGTGCCGCGTAGGAGGAAAACACAAAAGCACTAGTGCGGAAAAGAATAACTTTGCGCACGCTAAACACACATGGAAATGTCAACTTTTTGAGCAAATGTATTAAAAACTATTTTTCAATGAGATACGTAAGAAATATTTTATGTGGCAAAACAACGTTTGCCGGGACAGCTAGTAAAAAATTTATATATTTATAACCGTATGAAAGTACAAGTTAATTGCCAAAGCAGTAATTTGTTATGACAGCTATAAATAATAAATATCGCCGCATCGCGCAAAACTTCTCGCTTGGACGATCATCTAATTTTCCACGCAAATACAATTTACAAAGTGACTTCATTTTCAGATTGGTGTTACTAAAGGCCTATTTAGACTTTTTTTTTAACTATATAGGCTAGCGCTTCACTGTGATCACACCTGATGAAAAGTGATGATACAGTCTAAGGTGGAACGCGCTTGCCTAGAAGATGCCTATTCACTCTTGATTTGAAGGCGCCCGGGTTGTAAGTGGCAGGAAAGACACTGCCTGGGAGGGTATTCGAGGTCTTTGCAGTGCGTATCATGAACGAGGAATCAAACCGCTTCGTACGCGTTTTTGGTACATCCATTTTCCATTATTTCTTCAAGAATTTCTATTATTGTTACGAAAAATACAAAAGTGGCTCCAAAATCTGAGTTTTTCTAATTTCCAACGTTTGACTGTGATCACACCTGATGGAAAGTGATGATAC
This sequence comes from Coenonympha arcania, assembly GCA_036785405.1. NCBI lineage: Eukaryota > Metazoa > Arthropoda > Insecta > Lepidoptera > Nymphalidae > Coenonympha > Coenonympha arcania. Next base: position 11,726,151 of record CM072076.1, read on the forward strand.
AGTCTAAGGTAGAACGCGCTTGCCTATAGTAGTGTTATTATCTCGCTGCAGACTCGGTAATAAATCATTCGAGTGTTTCGCTGTTGTTGTTCTTTGTTGAGTTGTGCATTACTGCAGAACAACAAAAGCGAAACACTCGAATGATTTATGACCGAGTCTGCAGCGAGATAATAACACTACTATAGAGATGCCTATTCACTCTTGATTTGAAGGCGAAAAATCAAACTATTTAATGTTATCTATAAAACTAAAATAAACCATACCATCGATTAATGATAACGCTATCAGATCTGACCTAATACTTCCTGAAAGAGATCGAGTTTTGCTCGGCGCATGTGTGTGAAGCATTAACCACACATCCGCTAGACCCCTAATATGTTACCGGAAGATTTTAAGCAGATCGGGAACTTTTGTGAAAATATTTTGCGGAAATGCATAATTAACAGGACAGACTAATTTGTTTTGCTATCACTTCACAATGCAACTCTCTACGATTTCGCATTGTGAAGTCAACATCTCCTGAGGATATCCCGGTGTCGGGACGAAACGTGCGTCGAAGAAAGTTTTGTGAAAATTGTGTGGTGTTTCATGAGGGCAATGCTCCCCATGGAAAAGGATATTATTAAATCGTGTAATTAATTTAGTTGATAGATTTTACACAACAGAATTAGGACTATTGTCGCTCGCCAGCTACGAGTAAATACTCCAACTTTTAATTCGATGCAGTAAAATGACGTTTAGTATATAAACTCCATTAAGTACTCCTTTTTTTTAATAGACATATTTCAACGACCTACCTGGCGCAGTGGCGGCGCGCTCGGAATCGAGTGGGAGGTCGCGGGTTCGATTCCCGCCACGGGCCACTTTGGAATTTTATAATTTCTAATTCGGCTCAGGTCTGGTCTGGTGGGAGGCTTCGGCCGTGGCTAGTTACCACCCTACCAGCAAAGACGCACCGCCAAGCGATTTAGCGTTCCGGTGCGATGCTTGTAGAAACCGTTGGGGTAAATTTACTTACCCTTCCAAGTTAGTACGCTACATCTTAGGCTGCATCATCACTTACCATCAGGTGAGATCGTAGTCAAGTACTAACGTGTATAGAGTAAAAAAAAAAAGACAGAAAATGACTAACGCATACCCCTCCGTCAGGGGAAACGGAACGGGCTTGCACCCACTAAAAACTGTTTGTTTCCACGACGGACCCACTGGCGGAAGTACGGGATTCACTGTCGTATTCACCGCGCTTCCGCCAGGTCTCAACCAGCAACCGCAGCAGCGAGTCACATCATTGTCAGCAGCCAAGCTGCTGCCGAAACCATCTCAAAGGTGTGCCTGTATCTGGCCTCACCTCACCTCCTGGCCTGTCTATGTTTTGGTCGACGGGCGGCCCATATCGCCCGTCACCCGCAGGCCGAACTCCATTGCTCCTCCTATATTTCACCAAAATAACTTAAAATACTATAAAATAAGAGAAGTGACTTGAAGCAAAATAATTTGTGTGAATTATTTTACTTTTTTCTCATATATTGTTTTGTTTATATAATTTACCAAATGGCACTTAAAAACGTCATTTTACTGCACCGAATTAAAAGTCGGAGAATAAGGAGTCTACTGGACGTACGGTTGATGGTAAAGGTGATGTAAAAAATGTTATTATAGGCCATCCAAGCGATCCAAGGCCGTCCAAACGTAGCGCAAACTATTTTTGACATTCAGACGTTACTAGCTGACCCAGCAAACGTTGTTTTGCCATAAAAATTATGATATGAAAGATATTTTACGTCCTATCCTCAACAAACCTACCGAATATACAAATAACATTTCATGAAAATCGGTCAGGCAGTTTCGGAGGAGTTTTGATAACACTGACACGAGAATTTTATATATTACTAGCTGACCCGGCAAACGTTGTTTTGCCATTAGGGATTTTAAAATTAAAATAAATAACTTTCGACCTACTTTCAGACCTACTGAACATGCACAGAAAATTTCATATCGATCGGTAGAGTCGTCCCGGAGGCATATGGTAACAAAAATTTTATATGTATAGTATAAACTAGCTGACCCGGCAAACGTTGTTTTGCCGTTTATGGACATAAAAAAAAAAATAGATACAACCTGCTCCCAGACCCAGAGCTGTCTAGCTAGAAATTATTTTAGCTTTATTAATTATTTCACACTTCAGTTTACTGTAATAAGACGACGAAGTAACGTAGTGTTTGAACGTTAAAATTATTAGGTATGTAGAACTGGAGTGTGGAAATAAATGCGTTTGGCCGACGCGACACGTTTGGAAGGGCTCCAGCGTACAAAATTAGTTTTCTATATCGGGCTTTTTTGGAAGCAGTGCCATGGTTAGCATGAACACGTCCTCCGGCTCCGTCATCACGTCGGAGACGCTCTCCTGTCAGCTGTCAGTCTGTCGCACACTCACCGGACTTGACGATCTCGGAAATGGTCTCGAAGTCGAGCACGGAGGTGATGGGCAGCATGAACACGTCCTCCGGCTCCGTCATCACGTCGGAGACGCTATCCTGTCAGCTGTCAGTCTGTCGCACACTCACCGGACTTGCGATCTCGGACATGGTCTCGAAGTCGAGCACGGAGGTGATGGGCAGCATGAACACCTCCTCCGGCTCCGTCATCACGTCGGAGACGCTCTTCTGTCAGCTGTCAGTCTGTCGCACACTCACCGGACTTGACGATCTCGGACATGGTCTCGAAGTCGAGCACGGAGGTGATGGGCAGCATGAACACGTCCTCCGGCTCCGTCATCACGTCGGAGACGCTCTCCTGTCAGCTGTCAGTCTGTCGCACACTCACCGGACTTGACGATCTCGGACATGGTCTCGAAGTCGAGGACGGAGGTGATGGGCAGCATGAACACGTCCTCCGGCTCCGTCATCACGTCGGAGACGCTCTCCTGTCAGCTGTCAGTCTGTCGCGCACTCACCGGACTTGACGATCTCGGACATGGTCTCGAAGTCGAGCACGGAGGTGATGGGCAGCATGAACACCTCCTCCGGCTCCGTCATCACGTCGGAGACGCTCTCCTGTCAGCTGTCAGTCTGTCGCACACTCACCGGACTTGACGATCTCGGACATGGTCTCGAAGTCGAGCACGGAGGTGATGGGCAGCATGAACACGTCCTCCGGCTCCGTCATCACGTCGGAGACGCTCTCCTGTCAGCTGTCAGTCTGTCGCACACTCACCGGACTTGACGATCTCGGACATGGTCTCGAAGTCGAGCACGGAGGTGATGGGCAGCATGAACACGTCCTCCGGCTCCGTCATCACGTCGGAGACGCTCTCCTGTCAGCTGTCAGTCTGTCGCACACTCACCGGACTTGACGATCTCGGACATGGTCTCGAAGTCGAGCACGGAGGTGATGGGCAGCATGAACACGTCCTCCGGCTCCGTCATCACGTCGGAGACGCTCTCCTGTCAGCTGTCAGTCTGTCGCACACTCACCGGACTTGACGATCTCGGACATGGTCTCGAAGTCGAGCACGGAGGTGATGGGCAGCATGAACACGTCCTCCAGCTTCGTCATCACGTCGGAGACGGTCTTCTTGCGCAGCTCCAGGGCTCCGGAGATGATGTTAACCTCGTCCTTGTCGAGGTCATTTACGTCTGTCGTTACCTGGTACTTAAAATATATTTTAATCTCTGTACTTCTAGTCTACTGAGAGCAAAATTCTGTGTCTGTGTCTGTGTGTGTGTGTGTGTGTGTGTGTGTGTGTGTGTGTGTGTGAGCGAGCGTGCGTGCGTGCGTGCGTTAGGGTGTGCGTGCGTGCGTGTTTGTGTGTGTAGTTGTACGAGTGTGTTTCAATATAATATTGTATTTATGTATATTTATCAGTTATCTAGGTACCCATAACACAAGCTATCGCTTACTTTGGGGCTAAATTGTTAATGTCCTGATAAATTTATTCATTTAAAACAAGAAACAATACCTACTAAAGTGTCCCTACTCCCTACGACGCGTGTAGCCATAAATAACTTACTACTTTTATTCTTGCTCGAGATTACACCCGCCTTGACTTGGATTTAAAAAAAAAAAAATTGTGGTTTTATGAAACCACTATGCAAACGAAACTTTTTTCGATTTACATAAAAGTGATTATTGCGCTATCTCTCGACGCAACAGTTTATTACTTGATGAGATGATACTAAGAGTATTAGTTATGACAGTAAAAGTTGGTTAGAAAAAAATTAACATTCAAGTACCACCAGGCCAGTCTCACTTATCACGTGACCGTCCCGGCTACAAGTAGGGGTCCGGACCTCAATATTTAAGATGGTTGCCGCTCGCGGGCCGAGTTGCACGCGCTAGTTCTGTACGGTCTATTTTACGCGCCGTCTGACTACGGCGGCCCTAGTACGTCGTAAGAGATAAGTTAGGCGATAGACCACAACACAGCGTTTGTTGCGTGTCAATTTTGAGGGCGGGGCCAGGCGCTATTGCGAACTGAATTGCACTTTTTGTGTCAGCGCTAGAGTCGCTATTTCTTTAAATCATCGGAGTAAGCCTTCTGTACTTGTACTATTTAGTGTTCTGTGGTACCACATTATAAATTTTAGAAATGGCGCTATAAAACTATCACGAAATTCGCATGACTATGACATCCTTGCATTCAATTATCATGTGAAGAGACACAGAGGTGTCGGCTACGGCAAAATTGGTGTGAGGTAACAGTAGCGCGAGTTCAAAGGTTTTTCCCATCTCAGAAATGTTCAATGCGCCTAAATAAGTTTTCACTTGAAAATTGAGTAAAATACCTTATTGTAGTGTTCAATAACCATGCAGCAAGTTAGAAGTGTCTGTCGACACGCAAGTTAAAATTATCTTCGATACTCTAATACATTGTTTAAACATGTATCTGAGAGACGTTAACACCTGTTCTGTCTATTTAGCTAAAAATGATTGCAGCATTGATATAACTGCACAAGGTCCAAAATTGAAAACAAAGTGCCATGTGGAATATGGCGACGTTGGTGCCAAAGTTTGTTGTATTGTTAGTGTAAAATGTGAGCCAATGTTGGTGCAAATGATGGGGGCCAGAGCTATTATATTACGGAATATGGCAAGGTTGAAGCCAATGTGTGTTGTATTGGTAGTGTAACATGTGAGCCACTTGTTATGCATATGTTGGGAGCTGATGCTAAATTACGGAAATTGGTAACGTTGGTAGTTAAGTTTGTTGAATTGTTGTAGTACGAGTAAAATGTGAGCCAATGTTGGTGCAAATGATGGTGGCCAGTGCTACAATAAATATGGCAACGTTTGAGCCAATATGTGTAGTATTGGTAGTATGACATGTAAGCCAATGGTGATGCATATATTGGGAGCTGGTGCTAAATTTCGGAAATTGGCAACGTTTGAGCCACAGCGTGTTGTGTTTGTGAAAAGAGAGCCAAAGTTGGTGCACATGCAATGTTGGTTAGTCGGTGCAAATATTGGAAGCCAATGCTATATTATGAAAATGGCAACGTTGGAGCCAAAGTTTGTTGTGTTGTTATTGTGAAATGTAAGCCAACGTTACGTTGGCGCAAATATTTGGGGCCAATGCTATATAACGTATCCACATACTGGTCAAGCAGTTGGGAGCCGTCAGCCAGCATTGGGCCACAATGGTAAAACCCCACATACCTTGACCAGCTCCTTGAGCCGCTCCCTGTTGTAGACGCTGCCGATCTCCTCGCCCAGGAAGTAGTCCAGGAGCTTGCTGACCGGGAACGCGAGGGGGGCGGTCAGGGCCATCACAGCCTGGAAATTATGTTGCCATCACCAAAAATGTTATTAAAAAAACGGGTTGCTGACATAATTAGTTGCGCGACATAAGGTGATGAACCCCTTTACGCACAATGAAGGAAGTTTTCAAAGTTCAAGCGTCTAAAAGGTCCAGAAAGAAGGTGGTGGACCCGAGGGGGTGGACTTTGGGGACATGATAACGTAGTGTTGGCAGAACCCCAACCAGGAATAACGTTGCATCCAGGCAAGCGGCGTGAATCGTGATGCAGTGCAACATTGGTTTTGCGGATATCTTCTCTGTAACCTATCAAGGTCAGCTAGCCAGTCAACAAGTCACATGCGATATGCCTGCCTAATGAAGTGGGCAAAATATTGTCCACGTACAATTTTACGAGAATTTAGAGGGTGACGAGGGAGCGAGTGATGTGGAGGGTAAAGAGGAGGGGGAAGAGAGTATGGGGAAGGTGTAAATTGGGAGAGGGGTGGAAGAGAGGAAGGGGAGAGGAGGGGATGGGAAAGAGAGAACGGGATGAGAGCAGGTGAGGAGAGAGTGTAGAAGAGTGAGTGGAGAGAAATTGAATGAGGGGAGGTCAGAGAGACATGCAGCTTACCTTTGTGATCATAATGCTCTTCGCGCCCACCATCAGCCCGTGCCGCGAGCAAATCGCCTGCGGAGTAATCTCACCCAACAGAACGATTGCTAATGTGGAGAATATCACGGCGAATAAACCGGACGTTAACTCGTCCAGCAAAATCGTGAACGTGGAGAAGTAGGGAAGAGAGAGAGAAACAGATAGAGAGAGCTTACCTTCGTGATCATAATGCTCTTCGCGCCCACCATCAGCCCGTGCCGCGAGCAAATCGCCTGCGGAGTGATCTCTCCCAAGAGCACGATGGCTAACGTGGAGAATATCACGGCGAATAAACCGGACGTTAACTCGTCCAGCAAAATCGTGAACGTCGAATTCACCGCCACGTTGCCTGCGAATAGAATCATCATCAGGTACACGATTCACGCAACGCGTCGGCTGCATTTCGTGAAGTGAAATTTTTAAAAAGGTCATGGCATTTACGTATATATGTATAAGTAGACAATATTGAAATCAAAACATTTTTTGCGAACACCGAAAAACTAATTTTACGACTATTGACATGGAGCGTTAAAATTGAAAGTAGTTCAAAAAGCGACATGGACGACTATCTTGAAATTAAATTTACTTTCCGCGATAAGGTTGATTGTATTTATTTATTTATTTATTTATTCTGTACATATAACATAGATACAAAAAAAAACACAAACATAGAGAAGACATGCACAAGGACATCTTATCACTACAAATGAGGATCTCTTCCAGATGCCCCGGGTGTGGAAACAATTATACAAGATATGCGAAGTAGGTACAGAACACGAGAAAGATACAAAAATAACTAAATATTATGCATAAATATTATAAAAGTATATAATATATATACAAAACATAATATATATATACTTAAAATACAAAAATATATATCTATATAAATAATAAATAACTAAAATACATGTATACAAAAAAAAAACAGAAATGTACGAATGATAAAATATATAAATGAAGAATTAAGAAGAAAGATAGTGCTGTTTCAGCCGAGATCTAAAAACTCCCAGTGAAGGGTTGTCCCGAAGAATACTCTCCGGGAGAGAGTTCCAGAGCCGCGTAGCTTGGACAGCAAATGATTTTGCAGCGAAGATCGTGTTATAATGTGGTACATCGAGAGCCCTCTGTACCACACAGGAACGTAGGGGTCTGCCTCTGGGAGGAGCGATCTGAAAGCGTTCCCGTATGTACAGTGGGGTAGAAGACTTAAAAATTTTAAAGAGAAGAGTGAGTAAGTGAACATTCCGGCGAAAGCGAATTGGGAGCCACTTCAGTTGACGTCGGAAAACGGAAATATGGTCGAATTAGCGCAATCCGAAAATAAAGCGGATGCACAAATTCTGAAGTCGTTCAAGTTTGTCGAGTAGCTCCTCTGTGGCATCTAAGTAGCAAACATCAGCATAGTCGATGAGAGGAAGGAGAAGAGACTGAGCGAGCATTATCTTAGTAGGCAGAGGCAAGAAGTTCTGGAGCCTTTTAAGGGAATGGAGCGAATAGTGTAATTTTCTACTGATGTCATTGATGTGAGCTGACCACGACATGTTACAGTCGATTATCAAGCCCAAATTTTTTGCCTTGTCGGTTAGTGGTATGGGAACACTATCATAGATTATAGGAGGCAAGAGATTAAAATTAACTTTGTCGCGCATCTTACTGCTGCCAATTATGATAGCCTTAGATTTCCAATGTTGAAGTATTTTTGATTTTACACTCTAAACCTATACACGTACAATTAATTTCTCAGTGTTAATGTTTTATTTTATTTCTTGAGTCACATCACTCAGTGTGTGAAAACGTTACGTGAATAGCTCACCGGTATCGATACGAGTTCTAATAGTATAAAAGTAAGGCATAAACACACGCGTAGGCCGTTTATCTATCGCAGCCGTCATCATATTTAAGCTAGTCTTCAGCCGCCCGAGCATGAGCTGAGGATGAAATCGTATTCCCCCGATTTTATCCTCTGACAGGGGAGAGAATGACTGCCATCAATAGCATGGGCAGAGGGAGAAATTTATCCTGTTTGACAGTTCACGTAGCCAAAAACTCCCCGCGACGTAGTAGGCGTGAGCGACAGAGGGAGGGATGGATTGGTGTAGTCTGCGTAAAGACACGAATGCCTGACCTTTTTTTAATCGTTTCACTTCACGAAATACAACGATGCGTTACGTGAATTGCTATAGGTAGAAATGAGCCTTCCTTTAAAGTATGAATAAATGCTGCAAAAGAAGGAACGAGAAATGTAGAAACTTTGTGATGAACCTAAATTGAGTAAAATCTATGTAGTATTTGTATAAAAAAATACCTAACAAAATACTGCATAGCAAATAATTCCCGTGGTCCCTCACTGGCATGATGGCCCTTGCATACTTCCTTTCTTGCTCCGTCCCAGTATTGGATATAATCTTCAGCTCTGTCCTATCCAAGGACATCAGACCGAGGTTCAGACCAGAGAACAGGGCCGAAAACATGAGGCAGAGTAGAATGAGGGTCAGGGTGGCCCATAACGGTAGAAGTTTGTTGTGGGTGGCGAACATTTTCCAGGGTTCCGTCCCTTGGTGAAGGTATTTCTCCTGGTCTTCCTCAGGGCTTGAGAGACCAGGTCTCAGGTTCTTCGCACAGATGTACAGTTTGGACCCGATTAATGGAGAGGGTGCGGTTATTTCGAATAGCGCTGACGTTGGTGTGACGGAGCCTTCTTTTGCCTGGAAAAATAGTACATTTCAATATAAGTGCGGAAAGTTTGTCATTTCTTTACGAGCCCCGGTTTGTTGACCCAAGCCGAAGGCGAGGGTCAACTATAAGGACGAGTAAAAATTACAATTCCGCACGTGCATTGAACGACGTTTTTTAATACATTTGCGAAAAAAAATATTGGTTTTACGTGTTTGCCTGCTCCGTGTTTGCATGCCGTGTTCGAGTTCATGCGCTCCTGGTGCGCCCGCTCCGGTGCCGCGTAGGAGGAAAACACAAAAGCACTAGTGCGGAAAAGAATAACTTGGCGCACGCTAAACACACATGGAAATGTCAACTTTTTGAGCAAATGTATTAAAATAATTATTTGTGAGATTGCAATTTTTTTATTCAACTGCAAATTACTGTGATCCCATGAGACTTATTGCGTATTTCGCGGCAGGTTTGCGACACGTTAACCTCGCAGTTTTTGACGTGACAACGTCTTATAAATCGATAGAGCCGGTTGCACGCACGAAAAAACATGACTCATCCGGCGTTACCTCGCTCATGCGGCGTTACCGGCGTTACCTCGCGAGCGCGGAACGAGCGACAAAGAAAACGTTGTCACGTTCAACTATCGTCAGTAAATCGACTTTACAGGCAACCAATTTTTTTTGCTGATAAATGTCACTTTTGACAAGCTTTTCGGCGTCGTTTGAAGTCCTTTGAGAATACCGACGCGGACGCCGCAACCGGCTGCGCGATTTAATAATAGCGAATAAACTATACTTTATACTTGAGTGGAATCTCAACTGATGGTAAGTGAGGGTGTAGCCGAAAATGTTAACTTATAACGTTGGAGACTTACTCACCATGTACTCCCCTTTGAGCAGGAATTTGCAGGGCTGCCCCAACGGTATTTCGTCGTGCGTGAACGCTATCACCGTCCGAGGTGTCAGCCCTTGACCGAACAACCTAATCAGAAAGAATTCTTGGAATGATTGGACGAACAACCTAATCAGAAAGAATTCTTGGAATTCTTGGAAAGATGACAAGAATTCTTGGAATGATAGGGATATATTTCTATCTCCTCACGAGATATCTTAAAAATTATGTAATAATTTTTGATATTATTTAAGAAATTGTATAAAATGACATTTTTTGAAAAGAGCAAGTGCCGAGTTTCTTGCCAGTTCTTCTCGGTGCAAACCTGCTTTCCGAACCTGGCGGTAGTTTTGACTTTTCATAAGAGCCTATTAATTGGGCCTATGTGAAAATAAAGATTTTTCATTTTCATTTTCATTTTCAAAGTCCATGTATTTAAATAAATAATAAATAAATATAATATATCAGAACATTACACACGATTAAGCTCCAAAGCGAAGGGGTACTGAAAAAGATATAAATATAAAAACACCCAGAAATCTGAACGATTTACGTAAATCTTTTGCGTACAAGCAAACAGTAGCGCCATCTGTCAAAATTCTATAGGTGGCTGCTGAGCGAACTACAGTGTTGCCTTACTGCTGATGTCAAAACAAGCATTATTGGCACCAATAATCTGGCAAAATTTCGCGCCGTTTGCCGTTTCCAGGGCGTATATGTTCATTAGCTCATCACATAAACATTGAACATTCTAGAATTTTTCATACCCCTGAATGCACAGCTAGGGTTCAAATAGTTACTAATATTCTTTCAAAAAAAGTATAAACTATAAAAAAGACGTGTGGCACTCGGAGACTGCTGCGGTAAAGCTATTGCACAGATATTTTTATCACAATGCCACCTAGAGACGAGTTGCTGAACTAAAGAGACAAGCGTGATATTTTAAAAATCATTAGAAGTTCTGCTATTCAGCGATAGATGGCAAAACTAAAAAGTATCACCGCTGTGCCGGTCGGAGTGGGGGGTGTTAGGTTATTTTCGTTACGGAATTTCTGGATTCGGTCTCCACGCTCAAGGCCCGCGATAGAAGCTATGCAATAGCTTAAAACTACATACCTTAGTACAACTTTGGTGTCAGCCAAAACACTGGGTATACCATTATCAATGATCTTCGGTTCCTTTGCCGAGTCCTCTATCCTCAAACCGTCGATCAATACTTGCTGTCCTTCCTGTCTCACTATAGGATAATCCCCAAGATCACCGAGATCACTTATTTGTGGACTTGCTATTATAAGCTTTTTGTTTTGATCATCGTTATTATCTTTAACTTTTGAGTTGATATCTTTGATTATTTCTCTTTTGTATCTATTTGAAAAATTATCTTTTTGTGCATCTATAATTCTCTTAAATTTATAATCATGGTTTTGTATATCATCAATTAAAATATCTTTTGTTCCTTGATCATTTTCTAATAATGTATTTGTATTAGTAGTATAATTTACAAATTCTGTATTAATTGTATCAATACTGCGATTTCTATGTTCCTTTACACCATCTTTCGGTTCTTTATTATTATTTAATTCACCAGTTATTTTTCCTTTTTCTTCTCGAAAATGTTTACTTTTCATAACATATCGCTTTCTTCTATTCAGTATTTCGCTATCACCTATCTCGTTTGCAACATCACTATAACTAAAATCTTCTGCATTATTTAATTCGCTAATTGGTTCATACTTCTCATTCCTATATACATCTTCATAGTTTTCATTCAATCTAATTGGTCTTGGTGGATGGGAAATAATTTTAAACGCCTCTCGGGTATTAATACGCGTAAGCGCTTCATAATTTTCATCGCGAAATACTTCTACGTCGTTTTCACTTTCTCTAATTAGTCCTGGCGAATTGACATTAGTGTCTAAAACTTCTGCGCTGTTTACATAGTTTATACCACTGAGCGTTACATATTTTTCATCTGTATACTCTTTTTCATGGTTCTGTTCTCTATTAGATTTAGTTGTTTCCACGTTAGATTCAACATTTTCTGCCCTATTAAAATGTCTAAGTGGTTCAAATTTCCCATTTGTAAAGACCTCTATATCGTTTTCTTCTTCTCTAGTTGGTCTGGGTCGGTTGTGTAGGTAATTGACATCTACATCGTGGGAGAGATCGATCCAGTTTGCGTTTGTCTCTTGAAGGTTGGCATACTGTTGCTGGATATCAGTCTCTAGCCTGTAGACAAAGAGATGAGAATTATTGTGTTGAAAGGCATACAGATTTTAGGAACAAACCTGATAGGGTCCGTCATGTTCTGGGATATTATCTAACAGGCAATATATTTTTTTTTATATTTTACTCTTATACAAGTTAGTACTTGACTGCGATCTCACTTGATGGTAAGTGATGATGCAGCCTAAAATGTTATCGTACTAACTTGGAAGGGTAACTAAATTTACCCCAACGGTTTCTACAAGCATCGCACAGGAACGCTAAATCGCTTGGTGGTGCGTCTTTGCCGGGAGCGCTCTACCACTGCGTCAGGGAGGTCGTCAAAATCGCTTGTTTCATTCGATTTTAAATATTGAGTTTGACAGAGTGGGGCGCGCCGTCGTGGATCGAAATGTCTATACAATAATGGCACTCGCGTTGGGCCCATGAAATCTATCGCAAATATCTTTACAGAGAGCCATTCGATTGTCTGCGCCTATAAAAGTTTTCATTGCCAGGCATCTGGACGTAAGCCGCTGTTACGCAAGCGCGAGTAACGCGTATATACATCATACAACAGATGGACTCCATTGATGCCTAGAGTGACCATGCGCTCAGGAACTATTTAATTTGGTTACCCCGTCACCCTTTTACCATAGAACGGCAAGGCATCGGCAAAAGGCTTCCACCCATCATAGCAGTTACCAATGACGCGTACGAAGCGGTTTGATTCCTCGTTTCTGATACGCACTGCAATGGCCTCCAGGCCATGCCTGGGAGGGTATCATCCAATACCCTCTCAGGCACTTCCTCCCACTTACATTGGGCGCCTTCAAATCAAGAGTGAATAGGCATCTCCTAGGCAAGCGTGTTCTCCTAGTCCTAGGCAAAATTTCTAAATAGATAGAAAAAGAAAATGATACTAATTTCATTATCTTTTAAATATAATTAGAATCTTATCATCTCCCTACAAGTAGGTTTATAAAGGTTAAAGTTTGGAAAAGCGGGACTTTTTTGCCCTCGATAGTGGCAGCGGGATAAGCAGCCTGAAAGCGGGACAGTCCCGTCCAAAGCGGGACGTATGGTCACGCGATGCTTCGACGCAATTGGCACTCGAGATATTTGACACTATTACACGAGACACTTTTGGCTCGCAAGGTTTTAGCAAGAAAGATTAAATTGTTTTTGCTATAATGCATCCGCTACCCGAAAAGAATGTGTTGGTTTAACATGCAGTAACAAGCCAAGCAACGCCTGCTTTTCCACTCAAGCACAAAGGCAAGTTCTTAAGCACGAAGTGTAAGTGGGAATATGCCTCCGTGCTTGTGGCATCCTTATGTGATTGATATCCAGCGAACTCGAACGGAAAGTTTTTCTTCCACGTTTCTGATACGGTAGCGGTAGCTCAGGTGTGGAAATCACACCGTTCCAAATTCTGGTTCCAGCCTAGTAGTATCTGGGTGTGTTTTTTTGAGGAACGCTCGCACAATCCTAGACCTTATCGTTGATGTCCATGAGATGTGATTATACCTAGTCTAGTGAGTACCTCCGGTGCTTACTGCTGGATGGGATCGTTCGCGAAGTTTCTGGCCCAGTTTATTATCAGTATCTCGTGGGTTCGGCGGCCAACTTCGGAAAGCTACGGGAGTTCGCGCACGCGTGGCATAAGAGGCGAAGCGGCTTGGAGTGACACAGAGAATTTATGCTGCGGACAGCGACGGCGCGAGGCGAGTCCGTCTTTGTATCATCCTGCCCCAGAATGGGGGAGTGAGCATATAGGGACAAGGAGCGAGAGGAAACAACTTGTAGGGCGCCCCGGGGAACACGCCAAAAGCAAGTGCCGAATGGGCGCCCTCCCGCGACTGGGCTCCCATAACCGCCAGGTTGATTGGGCCATGGGTGGTGGTGGGTTATCCCTATACCTAGTCAAGTGCAAGCCAATCAATAATAATAAAAATAATTGCTAGTAACGGTCTTTAGGAGCCGTCCGTCACCCAAATCATACACAGGACAGCTGCCTCAGTCAAGTTATAAATATATAGCGTTACGTCACGACGCGACGTATAGAAATGGAACAAAATACAAAAAAAACTATGCGAAGTGCGAACTATCGCTATTTTGGCACTTAGTGACGCCCAGCTGAGCGTCACTGAACGTCAAATCGCTTACATTTTTTAACGCTATTTGTCACTAGGCTCAGGGAGCAGGAGGTTCATCTCCGCGCAAAGATACCAGCGCGTCTTTAGACGGTCTAGGCAGCGGCTAGGCTGTCAGCGATGATGGGACGCGCTGCTGAGATGGCTGCTCAAGATCCGTCATGGAAACAGACACTTTTAAGTGGGTTTAAGCCTCATCATAACCCCTTCGTATTCCCTTGACTGAGGGGTATGCATATTGAATGGAAGCAGGCGTTATTTTGCGGAAATCCATAATTAGCAGGACAGATTAATTTGTTTTGCTATAATTCGCTACTTGAATAGATTCTGTATGGTACAATATGCAGGAACACTGCCCACTTGAAACACCACACACAATTTTCCAACACTTTCATCGACGCACGTTTCGTCCCGACACCGGGACATCCTCAGGAGATGTTGACTTCACAATGCTATGCTCTACGATTTCGCATTGTGAAGAAAGTGTTGGAAAATTGTGTGTGGTGTTTCAAGTGGGCAGTTTTTCTGCATATTGTACCATACAGAATCTTTTCAAGTAGCGGATTATAGCAAAACAAATTAATCTGTCCTGCTAATGAGGGGTATGCGTTAGGCATTTTTTGTGTGTATAAAAATAGGCGAAGCTACGGGCAGAAGCTAGACTGAAGTCTAGACTAACATGAGCTCAGTTACTACATTTTGTACCTACGACAAAACGTCAGCTGAAAATATTACTGGCCTTTCGCCAGATTCGCGCAGACGGCTGGAGATAATATTTCAACACGGGGAGAAATTAATGTTTAGGAGTAGTGGTCGCGTCCGTTCATTGATTTTAGCATTCTGCACACCTTCTCCATATAAACTCGACCGAATGGCGTAACGGTAGCGATCCTGCCGTCTGTGTCAGAGGTCGTGGGTTCGATTCCCACAACTGGAAAATGTTTGTGTGATGAACATGAATATTTTATAGTGTCTAGGTGTTTTGAGTATATTGTATTTAAATATATTATCAAATAACAACATTACGACGTATTCTTAAAACCTACTCAATTCCTAAAATAAATACCAATTATGGCCGAAATGTCAAGGTGCCAAACATGGTCCTTAACTAAAGGAAATCTCAGGAAACTAGAGACGTGCCAACATAATATTGAACGCAGCATGCTTAGTGTGAAAAGGCAAGATAAGATCAATCTTAAATATATAAGGGAAAAAACTAATATAACAGACGTAACATATACGATTAAAAAACAAAAATGGAAATGGGCAGGTCACCTAATAAGAAGTAAAAAGGAAAATTGGGCCAAAGATGTAACAGAGTGGTATCCTAGAGAAGGTAAAAGAAGACGGGGAAGACCTTTGCGAAGGTGGGAGGACGATCTAAAAGCTACAGCAGGAGTCTTGTGGAACAGGAAAACTTACGACAGACAAAAATGGAAGGAAATGGGGGAGGCCTATGCAAAGCAAGACAATTACCGGTGTCATAAAAACATTAGTTAAATAGGTATAAGCTAACATTTAAATATTGTATTCTCTACTAAATGTGTAATTACTAACCTAGTCATAAGAAAACATATTGTAATTGTCAAATAAAGGCTATAAATAAATGGCCGAAATAGGTTTTTAGTTAGAGCGTGTGATGTATATAATAAAAAGTATATTCATGTGGACCTCTTTCAAAACAAAGTTGGAAAATTTGTATCCGAGCTAAAATAGAAAAGGCAATAAAAATTAAAAAAAAAAGGAAAAAAAATTGTAATTAAAATTTGTCAAACTAGTTAGCTTTAAGTTAATTCATAATTAACATTACTAACTTATCTCTAGTTTACTTTTATATACCACGACTAACGTCCTTTACTAACTCCCGTATCCTATACCTTTAAACGAGCAATTCTTGTATATATATATATTTCTATATAATCTGAATCTCGGAAACGGCTCGAACGATTTTCATGAAATTCAGTATACAGGGGGTTTTGGGGGCGATAAATTGATCCAGCTAGGATTCACCTTTAGAAAATGTCGAATTTACCAAAAAAAATATGAACCCTGCTGCCATCTATTGGCAACCGAGCAAAGCTCGGTCACCCAGATATTTACAATTGTATGTAATTATTAGTGAATACTTGATTGGCTTATGTATGACTTACTTGTAATAGCCATTTATTGTTTATATTTATGCTGTTTGTATTCCAAAAAAAATAAAAAAATATATATGTACTTACCTACATTTTACCATCATCTAGTACCAATAGGCCATAACACAAGCTATCGCTTACTTTGCGGCTAGATTGAATGTGTAAAAAGTCTTTTATAAAAAGAATATAAATATATATAATTTTTATCAAATTCAAAAGTAGTATTACACCCAATTATTGCAATTATTTCAGTTAAGTATTTCGTTAAAATTAACGTTCTAGATTGTAATATTATACAGGTTGTATTGTATGTAACTACTTCCTTCCTTATTTATGCACTGAAATATATAACTTTTTAGCTACTCGTGTGTAATACAAATAACATGTTATTTTACGAGTGTACGCAGTCGCAAGCTATATATAATACGGTTATTTCATCCTTGTCCTACATTTTATCACTGAGCCTAGATTTTCTAAATCCGATTACTTATTACGTATAGCTTCTAAGGAATGTAGTAGGTAGGTACATATTATACATAGAAAAAATAAAATATAGTAATATACGTTAAGGGGATTTATTGAATTTATTTTTGTCTTTCTCACTCTCACGGAGATTTAGTAGGTGCGACATGCAGCGTCGCGGAAGAATATAGCAGAAAAACGACGTTTTACCTAATTACTCAAAAACTAAGCCAGTTATCAAAAATCTGTTCTAAGCGTTTTAGGATAATATTATTACCGATATATTAAAACAAAAATTACAATTACATCCATTGTAGTTTCCGATAAAATATATAAAAACTGAGATTTTGGAGCAACTTTTGGGAGAACTTTCTATCGAGAAAATTTTATCCAATCGTGTTTCTGCTTCTAAGCGATTTTAGATTAAAGACCCAAAATACATGACGTGTAAATTTGAAAGTAATAGTCTTTATAGTTTTTGCATAAAACTTCATTCAAAATCACCTAAATACGGCTTGTAGGCCGTTAATAAATTAACAAAAAAACCGACTTCATCTCTCATTTAACTACTGTTGAATACATCCTTTCCAATTAAAAATTCAAGAATTATTATGGTTCTCTCATGGAGTTCCAGAACTGGACTTAATTGAAGTGTCAGCACACGGGAAGCCTCAGCTTTCTAATAAAAAAAGAATCATCAAAATCGATTCACCCAGTCAAAAGTTTCAAGACGGTTGAAAAGATAAAAATTTATGCGATTTGACATTCAGTGACGTTCAGTTGAGCGTCAGCAAATGTCAAAATAGCGATTCGCATATATTTTTTGAATTTGTACCATTTCTATGCGTCGGGACGTAACGCTATTTGTCGCTTGGCTCAGGGGGCTGGTCTGGTGGAAGGCTATGACAGGAGGTTTCATGTCAACATACCATGCTAGTTGCTAACTTGTGTAAAAATAATACAAAACTAGTGTAGGGCCTTGTTAACTATACTCGGCGCGGCGAACCTTGATCCCTATGACAGTTCGTGTTAGTGATGGGTCGTGTCTTTGGTCGTGTCGATAATTTTTTTTTTAGACAAAGGGTTGGCTTGTACTCAGCCACGTTGGTAAACATGTTTTGGGTTGGCTTGTACTCAGCCACGTTGGTAAACATGTTTTAAGTCCATATTATAATGTCCATTTTTAACGTCCATTATGTTGTTGTTGTATTAATTTAAGATTTTTGACATAGATTAAGTAGGTAAGTAATACGAAAGTTTCCAACCTTGTTATTTTCCATAACCATAATATTATATGAACTAAAACCATAATATATGAACCATAACCATAATATATGAACTAAAATGTGAGTATGAAAAAAAAATTATGCACTCGTTTCCATTACCGACATTTTTTTATCGATACTTGCCGCCGTAGTCGATAAACGTCACACGACGTAAGTTTTGCAGGACGCAAACATAAATTTAGATTGAGATAACTTCTTATAAATGTTAATATCAACGGAAAATCATTACTAATGGTATAAAGCTACGTAAAATTTATAAATGGCATTTTTAGACGCCCCCAATATGATCCCAATTTAATGGTGACGCCACTACAATGTTATATGGTGACATTAGCTGTCAGTGTCATAGGAATCAAAGTTCGCCGCGCCGAGTATAGTGTAGGGTCTTGTTAACTAACAAACTGAACGATACATAATCAGCTCACAGAGCCAATTCAGAAATTATAAATTTCTTGAAGAAGCCCGTGGCGAAAATCGAACTAACGACCTCGCGAACTCGAATCAAAGCGCGCCACTGTGCCATGGGAGGTCTTCAATAACTCATAATTCTTGAAGCAGGCGTTATTTTGCGGAAATCCATAATTAGCAGGCAGATTAATAATTTGTTTGCTATAATGAGGATGTTCCGGTGTCGAGACGAAACGTGCATCGAAGAAAGTGTTGGAAAATTGTGTGTGGTGTTTCATGCGGACAGTGTTCCTGCAGAATCTGTTCAAGTTGCGGATTATAGCAAAACAAATTATTAATCAGTGCTGCTCATCATTTTTTAGTATAAAAAAGTAATAACTGAGTGACCCATAATACCGTAATAGTTTTAGTATATCATACAAAGCAATTGGAAATATGCCAAGTCGTTCCCTGAAGGAATCCAATTTCAGATAATATGACTAAAGAGCAGGGCTACGACCTGAATGATGTCAGAAGCCATGCCTCTATGCCGTTAGCGGAAATTGTGGACATGCACAACACATTACCATAATAGTATAGGGACAACCCTCCACCACCCATGGCCCATTCAACCTCGCGGTTATGGGGGCCGAATCGCGGGAGGGCGCCCGTTCGGTACTTGCTCTTGGCGTGTTCCCGGGGCGCCTTCTTGACTTCCTACAAGCTGTTTCCTCTCGCTCCTTGTCCCTATGTGCTCACTCTCCCCATTCTGGGGCAGGACGATACAATGACGGACTCGCCTCGCGCCGTCGCTGTCCGCAGCATAAATTCTCTGTGTCACTACAAGCCGCTTCGCCTCTTATGCCACCACCATAATAATATAGTCTATTCGCTTGTAAATTGTCGTTACAAGTACATTACGTTACAACGGTCGGTTTGATGTCCTTTGAGAACAACGACGACATTAAACTACGCAGACTGTGCGTATATACCTACTTGTAACGACAAATTCTAAGCGAAAAGACTATACCTCATGCCGCATCCACACGCTTGGCATTTGCCGCGAACTCCAAACGTCTGTAGAGGTTTGGAACCGGCTATAACATTTGGCTTAAGTTATTTTTGCAAAAAAAAAAGAAAGAAAACGAAAAATACGACAGAATATCGTGGATGTTAAAAATTTATAAAAATTATTTAACGCCACTTTTACTTTTTTTAAATGTATTTTTTTCACATCGAAATCGAAATCTACCCCAAAGTAAGCGATAGCTTGTGTTATTGGTACTCGATAACTGACAAATACACATAATATCATTTAATATACATAAATATAATATATTGAAAAACACCCCGACACCGGAAAACTTTCGTGCTCATCAAACATACATTTTCCAGTTCACCTATGTAAAAATATAAACATTTTAATTTACGTACATCATAAAGGTTTGCCATCCCTGACCTGTAGTTACACAAAGCTATCCAAAGGTCACTACCCTTTGGATAGCTTTGATAGTCCCTATTACTACTGGACTTCAATCTTATCACTTTTAATAGCCCTCACAGTAGGGCAGTGCTCAAAGCTTTGCTCAGATATCTTTTTCCGTCTCCTATTAAATGAAGGTAAGGGTTTTGTAATCGGTCGCATTGAATATTTCTTATAACATGATATATCTTTAACCTTCTTAAAAGCTCGGTCGACGGGCTCTATTTCTGGGTGGTCATAAAAGAAAATAACCACTCGGAACTCTACATCACCTATCTGTTATCTGAGTCGGGGTGCCCTCAAGTAAGGAACTCGCTTCGCTGCTCTTGTGTTCTAAGTTATTTGTGACAATTAGCTTCTGCGAATGGGTATAAGGCCTTCAGCCTTGTGATAGCTTGAGGTGACTCTTTAGCTTTCACTCTTTCGCTTTGACCCTCTTAAAATTATTTAAAGCTAAAGATTTAAAGCTTCACCGGCCAGTTTTTCTCGGCTCGAACATTTACAAGTGTATACTACAAGTTTTGGCCTACCTATGTAAAAATATAAACATTTTAATTTACATAGATCAAAAGGTTTGCCATCCCTGACCTGTAGTGTAAAGACCCTTTGATAGCTTTGTTAGTCTTTATTACTACTGGACTTCTATCTTATCACTTTTAATAGCCCTCACAGTAGGGCAGTGCTCAGAGCTTTGCTCAGATATCGTTACAGGGGTGTTTGGCATTATGGTAAAGCCAAAAGTATTTTCTACATCGACAGACATTCTTACAATTTTTATATATGTATAATAGGACGGGATCACGTAGTGTGTATCAAGCATATTTAATATTATAAGTAACGTCCGTGCCCTATGTGATTGATTCGTGATTGATTGGATACACACATAGTTTTAAGATAGTATATAAACTCTGTAAATAGTTAATTCATTATGATACTACAATATAGACGTTATTACGTTTGTCCATGTTTATTTCATCTCCACTCCTTAAACGCAATAGGGTGAAGCTTTTAATTGAGTCACCTTCATTCAAAGCCGAGCTTTTAAGAGAGTTAAAGCTAAAGAGTGAACGATAAAGAGTCACCTCAAGCTTTCAAAAGGCTGAAGGCCTTGTACCCTAGTTTATTGTCACAAATAACTTAGAACACAAGAGCGAGTAAAGCAAGTTCAGTACTTGAGGGCACCCCAACTCAGATAACGGATAGGTGACGAAGAGGATGGCGGGGCCTTGCAGGCATCCTTCTGTGGGTATTTTCTTTTATGACTACCCAGAAATAGGAGCCCTGGGTTAAAATTTAGAATCGTTTGGAAGGAGTAGGGGGGAGACAAGGGGTGAGGGGGGAGGAGGGGGGGGGGGTGCCCCCTTCCCCCGATACCACTCCCATGAAAAGGTAATGCACCATTCTTGAGAAAAATTAAAAAGATGAAAATAATTAAAATGACGATGATAGAGTTGTTTCGTCGCAGAGAGAAGCAAAAGGGGAAGGGATGGGAAGAAAAAATATCCTAAGTGGTTTGTGTCAAAAATTGAATCTGTTGTTGTTAATACTACCAATAACATTTTTTAAAGTTCCTTGGCCTTTTTTTTTGTTGGTACAACAAAATCTACTGTATCTCCCGAAAGTCATCCTAACTTTGAAAAAAGACCGCCTGATTTATACTGACCGCCATATAGATAGAATTATTGTTTTTTGAAAATCTTGAAAACAGTGAGTTACCTTGTAATGCGAATAGTATTGTTATAATCAGGGACCAAACCTCTACCAAATACAACACCTTTCTCCCCCGAACTCCTGCCAAAGGAAAGTAAATCCAACCCGAGCCCCGCATTAATATTATTTGGTTATCTTCCTGCCCTTTTCTCCCATTTTCACAACAATTTTCATTGATGCTCCACGCCTATTGCTCATAGGGTGATATTATATAGCCTATAGCATTCCCTGATAAATGGACTATCGAACAAAAAAGGCATTTTTCAATTCCAACCAGTATTTCTTGAGAATAGCGTGCTTAAACAAACAAACTCTTTAGCTTTATGATAATTTTTATTTTTTTATTTTAAGTAATACAATAGAATATTTTTTCTACCCTACATCTGTGACAGTATGTACCTAGATAGGTATTATAGGTTTAAAACGTAACAATTACACAATAAAGATGTTCCATTACTCATTAATTTAATTATCGATTCATTTACATGAGTAAAATCGAGAATAAACGCGCAAAACGATACTCACTTTGTATTTTGATTTTCAATGGCCGACGCGTCGGATTTCGGCTCCAAAAATATATCACTGCCTTGGTGAACCCACGCACCACCGACTGGACTGTGTTCCTTCTTGCTGTGCCGCAAACAGAAGTAGATCTTCTCGACAACGCTCGGCAAAATAACATGAACACGCGAGAAATCCTGCGTAGTTTCTACTTCACTTAATTCATAATCAGGATAAATACTATCACAACTACTACCCCTAGCACCTTCTGCAGGGGTCAGATTCCAAGAGTGATGCCCTAAAAACTCACTGCCGTTCACCAATAATAAATATTTACACCTAACATCAACACATGATTTCGCTTCCACTTTTAGCGACACTATCCATGGCTCCGCGGCGGAGTTACTCGTTGCATGCACTTGAAACATCAAAAACAATAATATCCCACAAGTCCGCAGCACGCACGACACTGATGCCATATTTTTAAACACAATGCGGTAAGAAGAAAACAAGTATTCTCGCGAGTTAAAACAAACGCGACATGTTTTTCTCGCTTGACAGCCCGGCGGCAATTGTTGCCGGAACTGCGGAATTTTTGGAATTTAAAATGATGTCACATCCGGTTTTCGGGTAGTACAGACTTGCGATAGTTTGACAAAAACTGTCACCTTCAAGTCATTTCCTACAGATGTTTTTTTAACCAATATAATTAAACTTCACCATAATGTTCCTGTTGAAAAAATCATTTTTCTTTCATAGTCATCGACCATTGCTATTGTACAACATTGTGCTGTGTGATTGTCGACGGATTATGATAAAATATTCCTCAAACCTTGTTTTTTACTAGCTGAAAATAGGCTCACTTACAACAAAAACAAGCTATTTCCTCCGATAAAATCAAACCACTTTAACCAATGGTGGTACTACATTTTAGAGGACATCATTCTTATTTACCTACTTTATGGCTTCCAACATGCAGTTCTCATGCAGTGAATCGTTAACATAATGAATATAAGTGTATTTAATAGCATCTCACATTACATTTATTTATAGTTACAAATTACCGGAAAAAAAACGCAAGTCTGCTTGAACTTTCATACAGATAACAAAATATAGTTGACACCAGCTGTGTTTGACATTTTAGTTATATCTGTGAAAAGGACATTTGACAGCAGGGGCGGATTTTGACACCTCCTTGCCATCAGCTGTCATTAGCCATCCAATCATCCATTTGGCAAAGTCAAAAATCACTGTGTTGGCTCGCTTTTATTTAGAGATTTTAGGCAAATATTCTAAAATAATTCATTTAAAATCACGTAATTTACTTCATTAGGATGCGACCTAAATTATTTGAGGAGCCATGAAATTAGTTAAAATTTATTAATCGAGTGCGTATAAAAATTGTAATCGTAATTTTTTCGAGTGCTTTCGAGGTTTGGGCCGTCTCGATAATGCTTTGTTAGTCGAAATTTTTGTATTGGAATTGTGAAAATGGAGCTCAGGGAGGCTGGCGACGGTGCCCCGGCGGGGGAATATGATCGTGTGCCGAAGAAATACAGCTGGGCTGAAGTTCGGCAGGCGGTGCACGATTTACGGAAAGAATTGTCGTCTCTCTCGACGATGGTACCTATGGCGATATCGTTCCGAAAACTCGGGAATGGAAAAACCAGGGTCTACTTTTTGAGGACTCCGCAAAACGGCTGGGAGATCACGCTCCTTTACACAGATGTCACGCCCTCTCAGCAGCCCAGCAACGCAAGGTGAATTTCATTTAAAAGTCCTTCACAATTTTGTCCATAAAAAAACGCATCCTTGAGTAAGAAATTATAAATGCACGACATTCAGTAGGTATGTACCTACATAAAAAAAATAATTTAAAACGTGTTCTGCATATTATAATTTGCAATTCAAATCTGTATGTAACTTCCCTATGACCTAGAATCGTGAATTTTGGCATGAACTTCGGTCACATAATACAAGAATTAATATTAATTAAAAGTTGTTTCAATATTCTGAACATGTCAGGAAATAGGTAGACGCTATAGGCATTTTAAATTGAGTGTAGATTGTAGAATAAGTTTTGTTTATGCGATTCCAGTAATTTTAGTTTAATCAAATCGTGCAGGCTTTTGCCATATCCCACTACTTTACTGCTCCCATTCCTGCTTCCTAATATCAAGTGTGTCACTGCACTGGATGTCCTGAGATGTCAGTTCTTAGGTGTCATTTTGTCACATTGTTCCCTTTGAACCGATTAACACACAATAATTAACTTTTAATGGTGATACAGTCATGTATTACACCAACAGCACCATAAAAAAGTGGAGCCTTTTTATGGTGCTCTTGGTGTAATACATGACTGTATTACGGTACGGGATTAACATGGTTGTTCATATCTGAACAAGCTCCTAAAGAAGAGTTTTACCACCAGTAAAGTATGCACGGTGACTTTTTTATTGTTTTACAAAAGCAAACCAGTTTAATTAAGGGGATTTATTGAATTTATTTTTGTCTTTCTCACTCTCAAGGATAAGTTGGTAGGTGCGACATGCAGCATTGCGGAAGAATATAACAGAAAAACGTCCTTTTACCTAATTATTCAAAATCTCTTATTGGTCATGTCAATGTCTCATTGGCTAGTTATCAAAAATCTGTTTCTAAGCGTTTTTGGATATTATTATTACCCACACTTTATTTTTTCTAGTTAAAATTTTTAGATTTTAGGTCAAAGATCCAAAATAGATGATGACGTGTAAATTTGAAAGTAATAATTGTGTTTATAGTTTTTGAATAAAACTTCATTCAAAATCGCTTAAATACGGCTTCTACGTCGTTAAGTACATAATGCCTATCATTTATAGCTACCCTAAATACAACGACTCTCAGATCATCCACTGTTAAAGATTAAAAAAAAAATAAAGAATATTTATATGAGTAAAATTTTATAATCTATATCCAGGGCATGAATGGATTTTGACGTGACAACGTCTTATAAATTGGTTTGCCGGGTGACACTTCAAGAAACTGCGTTACGCTCCGCTCACGTTATGCGCTCACAATGAGAGCGAGTGAGAGGCACGCGTCCCTTCCACTCGGGCAAAGTCGTTGTCACGTAAAACTTTCGCCCGTATACCGACTTTACAGGCAACCAATTTTTTTGATGCAACCCTTCGCTATTGATTTTTAAAAGTCATGACTTTTGTCAGAGTTTACTTTGAGTGCAATTTCAATAGTCGTGGTCATTTTTAATATTGCTCAAAGATTTCTTACATCGGACTCATACTGAGGACCGCTTTTGACAAACAATAAAATTCACCAACAGTAAAAATAATATAATATGTATAATATACCTGCTTTTTCAGACTAGATTGGAAGCCACTCATTGAATCGAACGTAGCGCTGGGCGTGTCGTCGGGCAAGTGGTCGCGCGAGGAGCAGCTGCTGTGGGAGCGCCAGCGCGTCGCGGCGTGGGGCATCGCCTCCTACGAGCTGCACCCAAAGAGCGGCCGGGTGCTGTTCCCCTGCGCCTCCTCCCTCTTCATCGCTGAGGAAGGCCCCAATCAGGTACTCATCCACTAGATCTCTATTAAAGTTGTAGCGGTCTTCGATAGCTGACGATAGATGGCGTAACCAGCGCAATAGTACACGCTGACGGAGCTTTCGATGAGCAGTCTATAAATAGAAGTTCTGACGTCAAACGCTCAGGTCACAAGAGGTCCCCAGGCATAACACCTGCCTGGAGGGAAATTTCCCTATTGCCTACACCACCAAAATTAATATGCTGGATCAAACATTCTATACACTTGACAGTTCATTTTTTGTGCCAATTTGAAGCCCTCCTTGAAGGTCTACGGTACTAAATTGACATTTGTTGCTAGTGACCGTAGTTTTGAATGTCATTTTATTTTAGTTCCACGGACGCTCACGCCAGGTTCACGCAATCAGCGCCAAAATGGCGAAAGTCAAGTGTCTTCGTTTTTACATTGACAGTCAGCGTACTAGTTTAGTAGAGGTCAGTGTAGGAGTATCAAAACTTCTTTGCTACTCAGCAATACATTGTGAAGCGATTTCGCATTCTGTCGTAATTCTGTATAGAAACCATTTTGCTTCTCTCTTCCCTTCCCTTCTATAGGGTAACGTCCATCGCTAAGTTTGCATTATATTACTAATATCGATATGCTTGTTTCAGTCACCACCTCTAGTCCCTCGCTCGCTCAACACAGGCACCGGCGCCGCGCTCACGCCTGCCATGTGCCCCTCCCTGCCCTCGCTAGTGGCGCACGCGGCGCGCGGCGACGTGTGGCTCGCGGGGGACACTCTGCGCAGGCCCGCCAGACTCACCTACGCTTGCAAGGGCCGCGACGAGAGGTCAGTACGTAGCGCGTGCGGCACGGGCGGGGCGCGCCGTGTGCCCCTCCCTGCCCTCGCTAGTGGCGCACGCGGCGCGCGGCGACGTGTGGCTCGCGGGGGACACTCTGCGCAGGCCCGCCAGACTCACCTACGCTTGCAAGGGCCGCGACGAGAGGTCAGTACGTAGCGCGTGCGGCACGGGCGGGGCGCGCCGTGTGCCCCTCCCTGCCCTCGCTAGTGGCGCACGCGGCGCGCGGCGACGTGTGGCTCGCGGGGGACACTCTGCGCAGGCCCGCCAGACTCACCTACGCTTGCAAGGGCCGCGACGAGAGGTCAGTACGTAGCGCGTGCGGCACGGGCGGGGCGCGCCGTGTGCCCCTCCCTGCCCTCGCTAGTGGCGCACGCGGCGCGCGGCGACGTGTGGCTCGCGGGGGACACTCTGCGCAGGCCCGCCAGACTCACCTACGCTTGCAAGGGCCGCGACGAGAGGTCAGTACGTAGCGCGTGCGGCACGGGCGGGGCGCGCCGTGTGCCCCTCCCTGCCCTCGCTAGTGGCGCACGCGGCGCGCGGCGACGTGTGGCTCGCGGGGGACACTCTGCGCAGGCCCGCCAGACTCACCTACGCTTGCAAGGGCCGCGACGAGAGGTCAGTACGTAGCGCGTGCGGCACGGGCGGGGCGCGCCGTGTGCCCCTCCCTGCCCTCGCTAGTGGCGCACGCGGCGCGCGGCGACGTGTGGCTCGCGGGGGACACTCTGCGCAGGCCCGCCAGACTCACCTACGCTTGCAAGGGCCGCGACGAGAGGTCAGTACGTAGCGCGTGCGGCACGGGCGGGGCGCGCCGTGTGCCCCTCCCTGCCCTCGCTAGTGGCGCACGCGGCGCGCGGCGACGTGTGGCTCGCGGGGGACACTCTGCGCAGGCCCGCCAGACTCACCTACGCTTGCAAGGGCCGCGACGAGAGGTCAGTACGTAGCGCGTGCGGCACGGGCGGGGCGCGCCGTGTGCCCCTCCCTGCCCTCGCTAGTGGCGCACGCGGCGCGCGGCGACGTGTGGCTCGCGGGGGACACTCTGCGCAGGCCCGCCAGACTCACCTACGCTTGCAAGGGCCGCGACGAGAGGTCAGTACGTAGCGCGTGCGGCACGGGCGGGGCGCGCCGTGTGCCCCTCCCTGCCCTCGCTAGTGGCGCACGCGGCGCGCGGCGACGTGTGGCTCGCGGGGGACACTCTGCGCAGGCCCGCCAGACTCACCTACGCTTGCAAGAGCCGCGACGAGAGGTCAGTACGTAGCGCGTGCGGCACGGGCGGGGCGCGCCGTGTGCCCCTCCCTGCCCTCGCTAGTGGCGCACGCGGCGCGCGGCGACGTGTGGCTCGCGGGGGACACTCTGCGCAGGCCCGCCAGACTCACCTACGCTTGCAAGGGCCGCGACGAGAGGTCAGTACGTAGCGCGTGCGGCACGGGCGGGGCGCGCCGTGTGCCCCTCCCTGCCCTCGCTAGTGGCGCACGCGGCGCGCGGCGACGTGTGGCTCGCGGGGGACACTCTGCGCAGGCCCGCCAGACTCACCTACGCTTGCAAGGGCCGCGACGAGAGGTCAGTACGTAGCGCGTGCGGCACGGGCGGGGCGCGCCGTGTGCCCCTCCCTGCCCTCGCTAGTGGCGCACGCGGCGCGCGGCGACGTGTGGCTCGCGGGGGACACTCTGCGCAGGCCCGCCAGACTCACCTACGCTTGCAAGGGCCGCGACGAGAGGTCAGTACGTAGCGCGTGCGGCACGGGCGGGGCGCGCCGTGTGCCCCTCCCTGCCCTCGCTAGTGGCGCACGCGGCGCGCGGCGACGTGTGGCTCGCGGGGGACACTCTGCGCAGGCCCGCCAGACTCACCTACGCTTGCAAGGGCCGCGACGAGAGGTCAGTACGTAGCGCGTGCGGCACGGGCGGGGCGCGCCGTGTGCCCCTCCCTGCCCTCGCTAGTGGCGCACGCGGCGCGCGGCGACGTGTGGCTCGCGGGGGACACTCTGCGCAGGCCCGCCAGACTCACCTACGCTTGCAAGGGCCGCGACGAGAGGTCAGTACGTAGCGCGTGCGGCACGGGCGGGGCGCGCCGTGTGCCCCTCCCTGCCCTCGCTAGTGGCGCACGCGGCGCGCGGCGACGTGTGGCTCGCGGGGGACACTCTGCGCAGGCCCGCCAGACTCACCTACGCTTGCAAGGGCCGCGACGAGAGGTCAGTCGCAATTCACTTCGAAACAGCGCCTCATACCAACGTCTACAATACTCCATACTCGTCTTGGACTTGCGAGGATACTATAGCTAAATCGCTATAAACTTCCCCTCCCTCCTGATGGTCTACGGGACGCGGGGCGGGAGCCGCTCAACCAATCAGCAACTCTGTCGCTGTCCGCCGGCAGCGCTAACGTATCGTTATAGTCAATCGCATCACCCGCCCCGCGTCCCGCAGACCATCATGAGGGTCAAGTTTATAGCAGTTTACCTTTAGCCGTCTGTGACTCTGTATCATCATAATGTAAGAAAAGCCTAAGTTGTGGTATCGTTGCAGGCTGGCGGACGACCCGCGGCAGGCCGGCATGCCGTGCTACGTGACACAGGAGGAGTTCTCGCGATACACCGGCATCTGGTGGCAACCCAAGTGTGACGGTGGGTTGTGACGATTCAATACATTATTCTCAGCGCTTCACGAACAACAAACGAAAATGTGCATCACTGCTAATAAATTACGAGATATTACTACAGTACGCGCGGCGAAAGTTTGGCTTTGACCGTTATTGCGCAGAAATCAGAAATTGGGTATCAACCAATCAGAGAAATCAGAAATTGGGTATCAACCAATCAGAATTTGGGTACCCATGCGCAGTAATCCCCTCCACCCGAAGGTCAAAGCCAAACTCTCGCCGCGCGTACTGTAAGAATAAGTATTGTAATAATAAATTGCTATGAGTAATAAAATGAAATGCCAAACAAGTGCGAGTCGGACTCGCGCACTGAGGGTTCCGTACTTCAACCGGGGGAATAAAACCATAAAAACCACTTTTCTTATCGAACCGCAAAACTAACTTTGTTTTTAGAGGTTTTATTGTAAATATCAAAAAACTACTTATTAGATCTCGTTCAAACCAATTTTCGGTGGAAGTTTGCATGGTAATGTACATCATATATTTTTTTTAGTTTTATCATACTCTTATTTTAGAAGTTACAGGGGGGGGGACACACATTTCACCACTTTGGAAGTGTCTCTCGCGCAAGCTATTCATTTTAGAAAAAAATGATATTAGAAACCTTAGTATCATTTTTGAAGACCTATCCATAGATACCCCACACATATGGGTTTGATGGAAAAAAAATTTTTTGAGTTTCAGTTCTAAGTATGGGGCACCCCCAAAATTTATTACTTTTTTAAAATTTTGTGTAAAAACCTTAATGCGGTTCACAGAATACATCTACTTACCAAGTTTCAACAGTATAGCTCTTATAGTTTCGGAAAAAAGTGGCTGTGACATACGGACGGACAGACGGACAGACGGACAGACGGACAGACGGACAGACAGACATGACGAATTTATAAGGGTTCCGTTTTTTGCCATTCGGCTACGGAACCCTAAAAAGGAAAGTTTTGCATGAAATTTGAAAAATCAGTAATAATGACAAGGAATCATAAACAATAAAAAGTAGTCAAAGCACGGATTAAATATAACAGCCACAGCCACACATTTCCAAAAAAAATTAAAAAACGAAAGGAAATCATTGAAATAAATTTATATTACATTTAATTTATGTATTTATAGTAGTGTAAAAGAATTACATTACTGTCATTTTTTACAATAATTTTGTAGCGAAAACTTTTTACTTGAAAACATCCTTCATAGATTTGGATCCATCATGCAGGGGGAAAACAAAAAGCTCTAGTGCGGGAAAGAATAACTTTGCGCATGCTAACACACCTGGAAATGTCAACTTTTTGAGCAAATGTATTAAAAAATATTTTTTGAATACTTGTGTAATTTTTTTATTTAATTAGTTATTGTGTTCTATATGTGTAATTCCAGATGACGTATTTCGGATAGTGTACGAAGAAGTCGACGAGAGCGACGTTAAGATATTCAGCTTTCCTTCCTCGCAGAGCTCCAGTGGCGAAGTCGAGGAATTTAGGTAAGACGGAGAAGAATCCTATACCTTTATACGAGCAATTCTTGTATATATTTTAAATAATAATAAAATAAAATAATAATAAATGTCATTTATTCATCAGAATGTAGGTACATTATAGGTGGTCACAATAACAAATAATTTCCTTGTACATTCTGCCTTATGGCGTATGAATATAAAAATAAAATAAGTACATAATGTCAGTATTAATTATTCAATATTATCAATATTATCATTTTTGTAAAATTTATCATTTTTCATAAAATTGTCAATTATAATTCAGAATGTCAATAATTAATTGTAAATATAAATAATTCATAAAGTCAAGAAATTACTAATCCAGAATGTCAATAATTGTAGATAGATAATTTATAAAGTCAAAAAATTATTATTTCAGAATGTCACATTATAAATTTACAAAGTCAAAAATTAGTTTCATTTAAAAATTCATTTACATTGTAATAGCATTTATCCATAAGTAAGTCAAACGTACGTTTTTTTTACATAATTGTGGGTTCGATTCCCACTACTGGTAAATGTTTGTGTGATGAGCATGAATATTTTCCAGTGTCTGGGTGTTTTTCAATATATTATATTTATGTATATTAGTATGTATATATTAAACAGTCATCTAGTACCCATAACACAAGCTATCGCTTACTTTGGGGCTAGATTGCGATGTGTGTAATGTCCTGATATTTATTTATTTATTTATTATTATAAGAAACGAAGAAAAAGAAATAAAATTTAATAAATTATTAAAAGTTTCCTCATCTCAAAGGCCTATTATACGATTGACGATTATTTTAAAGACGAAAACAATAAAATCGGTCCCCATATCCCATAAACACTTTGCTACGCCCATCCTGGGTATTCACATTATAAATTGATTATAAATTGATTGTACATTGTGTATATTTCTATATAATCTGAATCTCGGAAACGGCTCGGACTATTTGCATGAAATTTAGTATACAAGGATTCTTGGGTGCGATAAATTGATCTAGCTAGGATTCATTTTCAGAAAATGTCGTATTAACCAAAAAAAAAAAATTTAAATCTATACCTGACATTAAACTCCTGCTGCCATCTATTGGTAAGTAGCTGTAATACTACCGAGGAAAGCTCGGTCACTCAACTAAGTAATTATTACAAATGATAGCAATGTTAGGTAAGAGCAGAGAAAAAAAAGAAAGAGGTTTGCAGTAGTAGTATGATGTTATCATGTACACTAGGTAAAAACGGGACCCTATTACTAAGACTTCGCTGTCCGTCCGTCTGTCTGTCACCAGGCTTTAGTTCTTGAACGGTGATAGCTACAGACTTGAAATTTTCACAGATGATGTATTTCTGTTGCCGCTATAACAAATACTAAAATTTAGAATAACATAAATATCCTTAAATAATAGCCCCCATACAACAAACACGATTTTCGAATTGGTTGTGCAGAGGTTTTTTTATTGGAATTTGTCTTTATGGTATGGAACCCTCAGTGCGCGAGCCCGACTCGCACTTGGCCAATTTTTTATTAGTCACTATAAGTTAGTAATTTTCTGCGATCTCATCTGATGGTAAGTGACGATGCAGTCGAAGATGTTATCGTACTATAGTAGTGACGGCGACGACGGCGCAGCGAGTCCGTATTTTGTATCGTCCTGCCCCAGAATGGGGAGAGTGAGTTCATAGGGACAAGGAGCGAGAGGAAACAACTTGTAGGGAGTCAAGAAGGCGCCCCGGGAACACGCCAAGAGCAAGTACCGAACGGGCGCCCTCCCGCGTTTCGGCCTCCATAACCGCGAGGTTGATTAGGCCATGGGTGGTGGAGGGTTGTCCCTACTATTAGTAGTGTTATTATCTCGCTGCAGACTCGGCCATAAATCATCCGAGTGGTTCGCTTTTGTATTTCACTGCTGAGCTTCACTGCTGCTTTTGTATTTTAGTGAACAACAAAAGCGAAACACTCGAATGATTTATGGCCGAGTCTGCAGCGAGATAATAACACTACTATAGTACGCGCCAGGTAGGTCGTGGAAGGGAGAGAGAGGAAGTTTTCCAGGGTTAAAGACAATAGGTACATTCTGTAGATATTTCAATCCACGTCGTCGCGCCCCACTCTGTCAAAATCGCTTATATGTTCCTTTCGATTCGTACGGAATTTGACAGATTGGGGCACGCCGTCGTGGATTTCAAACTCAAAACTAAAAATATCTTTGTTTCACGCCTACACAGCATCGCGCCGGAATGCTAAATCCACTGGCAGGGAGGTTGTCACAGCTACTCTTGTTTGTCAGGTTCCCGCGCGCCGGCACTCCGAACGCGAAGTCCGTCCTCAAGATGGTGACGTTCCGCCTGCAGCCGGCCACGCCCTCCACCGTCCTCGACTACTACCAGGAGGGGAACTCCGAGCGAACAGGTTTATACACCACACTGACCTCTGTTGTACCAGCGGGGCTAGACAAAGTCACAGTCGTTTGGCGTTAACGGCCTACAAGCCGTATTTAGGTGATTTTGAATGAAGTTTTATGCAAAAACTATAAAGAAAATTACGTTCAAATTTACACGTCATGTATTTTGGGTCTTTAATCTAAAATCGCTTAGAAGCAGAAACACGATTGGATAAAATTTTCTCGATAGAAAGTTCTCCCAAAAGTTGCTCCAAAATTTCAGTTTTTCGAGTTTTTATCGGATTTTACATTGGATGTAATTGTTTTTTTAAGTGTCGGTAACAATAATATCCAAAAACGCTAAGAAACAGATTTTTGATAACTGGCTTAGTTTTTGAGTAATTAGGTAAAAGGTCGTTTTTCTGTTATATTCTTCCGCGACGCTGCATGTCGCACCTACCGAATCTCTGTGAGAGTGAGAAAGACAAAAATAAATTCAATAAATGCCCTTCATTTGTTTTGCTATAATCCGCTTCTTGAAAAGATTCTATATGGTACAATATGCAGGAACACCGCCCACATGAAACACCACATACAATTTTCCAACACTTTCTTCGACGCACGTTTCGTCCCGACACCGGGACATCCGGGGATATTGACTTCACAATGCGAAATCGTATAGTAGAAAAAAAATATCCAGTCAAAGGGCTATTGCGAACTGAATTGCACTTTATGTTTCAGCGCTAGAGTCGCTATTTCTAATCATCGTGCGGAGTAAGCCTTCTGTACCTATTTAGTGTTCCGTGATTAAGCACAGCAATTTAAAGTCGGAGTATAGGTTGTAACCTCACGTCCCAGTAGCGCCAACTGTGGCCCTGAATTGCACTTTTTCTGTCAGCGCTAGAGTAGCTTTTTCTTTAAATCATCGTGTGGAGTAAGCCTTCTGTACCTATTTAGTGTTCCGTGACTAAGCACAGCAATTTAAAGTCGGAGTATAGGTTGTAACCTCACGTCCCAGTGGCGCCAACTGTGGCCCTGAATTGCACTTTTTGTGTCAGCGCTAGAGTCGCTTTTTCTTTAAATCATCGTGCGGAGTAAGCCTTCTGTACCTATTTAGTGTTCCGTGACTAAAGCAATTTAAAGTCGGAGTATAGGTTGTAACCTCACGTCCAAGTGGCGCCAACTGTGGCCCTGATTGGTTGAACTTCAGTTTCAGACTCGTGCAGTGACTCTATGGAGGTGACGGACATGCGGTGGTACGACCTCCGCCAGTCCCTGAAGGAAACCTTCCCTTGGATGGAGTACCTCGCCCGGGTGGGCTGGACGCCGTGCAGTCAATAGTAAGTGTGTATGTTTGTTTGTCCCCTTGTATATCCTAAAACTAACTATATACACAATAAATCTATAAATAAAATTGATTTGCATAAATATAATGGATTAGAAAAATGTCACAAATATTTCAATAATTCGTTAGAATGAAAGCTTTAAGGTAGAATTAAGATTTCTTGACTATAACATGAAAGTTTAAAGGTAGAATTAGGATTTTTTGATTACAGAATGGAAGATTAAAGGTAGAATTAAGATGTTTTGATGACAGAATGGAAGCTTAAAGGTAGAATTATGATTTTGTGATGACGGAATGAAAGCTTAAAGGTAGAATTATGATTTCTTGACTACAGCATGAAAATTTAAAGGTAGAATTAAGATTTTTTGATGGCAGCATGTAATCTTAAAGGTAGAATTAAGATTTTGTGATGACGGAATGAAAGCTTAAAGGTAGAATTAAGATTTTTTGATTACAGAATGGAAGATTAAAGATAGAATTAAGATGTTTTGGTGACAGAGGGCAAAAATAAAAGGTAGAATTAAGATTTTTTTTGATTACAGAATGAAAGCTTAAAGGTAGAATTAAGTTTTTTGATGACAGAATGGAAGCTTAAAGGTAGAATTATGATTTTGTGATGACGGAATGAAAGCTTAAAGGTAGAATGAAGATTTTTTGATGACAGCATGTAATCTTAAAGGTAGAATTAAGATTTTTTGATGACTGAATGTAATCTTAAAGGTAGAATTAAGATTTATTGATGACAGAATGAAAGCTTAAAGGTAGAATTATGATTTTGTGATGACGGAATGAAAGCTTAAAGGTAGAATTAAGATTTTTTGATTACAGAATGGAAGATTAAAGATAGAATTAAGATGTTTTGGTGACAGAGGGCAAAAATAAAAGGTAGAATTAAGATTTTTTTGATTACAGAATGAAAGCTTAAAGGTAGAATTAAGTTTTTTGATGACAGAATGGAAGCTTAAAGGTAGAATTATGATTTTTTAATGACAGAATTCAAGTTTAAAGGTAGAATTAAGATTTTTTGATGACAGAATGTAATCCTAAAGGCAGAATTAAGATTTTTTTATGACAGAATGTAATCTTAAAGGTAGAATTAAGATTTTTCGAAGTCAGAATGAAAAATTAAAGGTAGAATTAAGATCTTTTGATGACAGAATGAAAGGTTAAAGGTAGAATTATGATTTTTGGTGGTTTCTTGTTGTCCAGCGTGTGGGTGCAGCTGCTGGACCGCAAGCAGCAGCGCCTGGAGCTGTCGCTGGTGCCGGTGGGGGAGTTCAGCTTGCGCGCGGCCTACGAGAACGCGCCCGCCGACATGCACCCCGCGGAGACGCGCGAGCAGACTACCTTCCACAATACTCAAGTGAGACCCTCTATTACTAGTGGCGAAGTGTTGTCCAGCGTGTGGGTGCAGCTGCTGGACCCTTGTGTACTATGAAAAGAAACTTTGTTCCAACCAAGTGTTCCACGACATTCACCCATTATTTTTTGAAAATACGAAAATAAACTTCGTTCCAACTGAGTGTTGCACGACATTCGAGCATTATTTTTTTGCTACTGCAACAAATACGAAAGAAACTTCGTTCCAACCAAGTGTTCCACGACATTTTTCCATTATGTGTTTGCAAAAACAGCAAATATGAAGGGAAACTTTGTCCCAACCAAGTGTTGCATGACAATCGCATTTTTTTTCAACAGCAGCAATTACGAAAGAAACTTGGTCCCAACCAAGTGTTGCTCGACACTAACGAATTTTTTTTACATTTTTTCTTCTTTGCAGCAAATCCAAGTGCTAGTAACGGAAACGGCGCCAGAAGCGTGGGTGAACGTCCACGACATACTCCACTTCCTGCCGTCCTCCCCCGGCACCGTGAAGTTCATCTGGGCGTCGGAGGAGACCGGGCACCTGCATCTGTACCTCATCACGTGCGCAGTGCCCGGCAAGAGGGCCGAGTGTGAGTTGAAGCCTTTTTTTTAGGGTTCCGCACCCAATGGGTGAAACGGGACCCTGTTACTATGACCAGGCCTGCTCCACTTATCACGTGATCGAAGAAACTACAGGTAGCCGTCTCCACGTACTAATTTACAGACGGCCGCCGCGCGCCGGCTGCTTTGCTCTCGTTAGTTCTTGTACGGTCCATTTCACACGCTGTTATGATAAAGTTACGCGACAGAGAGAGACCACAACTTTGCGTTTGTTGCGTGTTGTTTGCGGAGCCGGAGCCAGGCGCTGTTGCGAATTGAATTGCACTTTATGTGTACTAAGCACTAGAGTCGCTATTCCTTTAAATCATCTTGCGGAGTGAACCTTCTGTAGTACTATTATGTATTCCATACTATTACTAAAACTTCAAAATAAACACATATAGTAGGTAGTTTATGAAACGGATGCGTAATGTGGGGTATTATGTACGCACGACATACTCCACTTCCTGCCGTCCTCCCCCGGGACCGTGAAGTTCATCTGGGCGTCGGAGGAGACCGGGCACCTGCACCTGTACCTCATCACGTGCGCTGTGCCCGGCAAGAG
Source organism: Coenonympha arcania (assembly GCA_036785405.1). Taxonomy (NCBI): domain Eukaryota; kingdom Metazoa; phylum Arthropoda; class Insecta; order Lepidoptera; family Nymphalidae; genus Coenonympha; species Coenonympha arcania. Next base: position 11,763,194 of record CM072076.1, read on the forward strand.
GGCCGAATGTGAGTTCAACCCTTTTTTTAGGGTTCCGCACCCAATGGCTGAAACGGGACTCTATTACTATGACCAGGCCAGGTCCACTTATCACGTGATCGAAGAAACTACAGGTAGCCGTCTCGACGTACTAATTTCAGACGGCCGCCGCGCGCCGGCCAAGTTGCACGCGCTAGTTCTTGTACGGTCTTTTTGAACGCGATGCGTGCGCCCGATTACGAGACAACCTTAGTATGTCGAATGAGATAAAGTTACGCGATAGAAAGAGACCACAACTTTGCGTTTGTTGCGTGTTATTTGCGGAGGCGGAGCCAGGCGCTATCGTGAACTGAATTGTACTTTTTGTGTCAGCGATGATTTAAAGGAATAGCGACTCTAGTCGCTATTCCTTTAAATCATCTTGCTGAGTGAACCTTCTGTATCGTTAGGTACTATTATATATTAACGATTCGTATAACGTATCCGAACGATTTATACGAAAACCTTTTCCGTACAAGCAAACAGTAGCTCCATCTGTCAAAGTTCTATAGGTGGCTGCTGAGCGAACTGTTGGTGGCAAAACATGCATTTTTGGAACCGACAAACTGACGACATTTTTTCGCGTCATCCGCCCTGTCCAGAGTAAGATGTCTATTATTTAAAAACAAACTTGAGAGGTGTCAAGGGACACCCGGATGGAACGAAGATCCTTTGGATTAAGTGTCAAGGGACACCCGGATAGAACGAAGTTCCTTTCGATTAATTAGTGAAGGAATATAAGAGAGAGAGAGAGAGAGAGAGACAGACAGAGAAACGCACGACTTACAATAGCTTACTATAGTAAAAAGTGTTGTTGCTATTTTTTGTCTTAATTTTTGCCCCGTTTCGTAACGCGCGATAAGGAACTTCGTTCCAAAAAATAATGGCTAGTGTTTCCATTGTTCGCAGCGGTCATAGACATGTTGTCAGAGGACGAGTCGAACGCGACAGGACCCAACATCATCAGCAAAGAGGCCATCACAACCGGCGAATGGGAGGTAATGGGCAGGAAGATTTGGGTGAGTTGAGAACCTTTTTTAGGTGTTTCGGCCCTACTAGCCCGCGAAACTTAAATTTTAAGCTATTGCATAGCTTCTATTGCGGGCCTTGAGCGTGGAGACCGAATCCAGAAATTCCGTAACGAAAAAACCTAACACTTTTTAGTTTTGCCATCTATCGATGAATAGCAGAACTTTAGATGACTTTTTGAAATATCACGCTTGTCTCTTTAGTTCAGCAACTCGTCTCTAGGTGGCATTGGTTGTACCGGCGTTACTGCTTAAGCTATTGCATGCAATAGCTTTACCGCGGCAGTCTCCGAGTGCCACACGTCTTTTTTTGACGTGATAACGTTTAATAAATTGATGAACACCAGCAGCACTCATGAAAAAGTGTACCGTTCCGCGTTACGTTACGTAACGTTACCTGAGCCTGTGCGTGCAAGCGAGAGCGCGCAACAAGCGATAGAGAGGCACGATAAAAATTACATTAAATTATGACTATGATTATGACTATGATTATGATTACGATTATGATAACGATTACGATAACGATTATGATAACGATTATGATAACGATTATGATTACGATTATGATAACGATTATGATTATGAGTTATGACGTTATCACGTAAATCTATCGTCCGAAAACCGACTTTACAGACAAATAATTTATTTTTATCATCGTTTCAATTATGTTTTGGACGGACTCTGTAGGTGGACGAGCCCCGGGGGCTGGTGTACTTCCTAGGGCTCCGCGAGACGCCGCTGGAGCGCCACCTGTACGCGGCGTCGTTCAGCCCGCCGCGGCCGCACCAGCTCGCCCTGCTGACCAGCGTTGGACACTCGTACACCGTTGATATGGACGAGGTGAAAAATTTGGCGCATTGGGCATTTTTGAGACAGGAAAAAAAAAACTCACGTCACTGTTAGCGTTGCCTCTGTATAAAAAGTTTTAGATGGGAAAAAACCATTGAACTCGCGACACTGTTGCCGTTACCGTTACCGTCATCACACTAATATTATAAAAGCGAAAGTTTGTGTGTAAGTGTGTGTGTGTGTAAGTGTGTATGTTTGTTACTCCTTCACGCCGCAACTACTGAACCGATTTGGCTGAAATTTGGAACATAGATAGCTTATAACCTGGATTAAAACATATGCTACAAAACATAGTTCCTATGGGATATTTAAAAACCCAAATTTTCAACAGTAATCTATAGCTACAGCTATAGGTAGATTACTTTGGCAATCTTTCCTGAAAGTAGGTGTAAGTAGTGTAGTAGGGTTAATTGTAAAGGAAATTCAATTTTTTCTCGGGATTAGTAAAAAATCGAATTTAACGCGGGCGGAGCCGCGGGCAAAAGCTAGTTACTATATAAAAAGGTTTCAGATGAGAAAAAACATTGAACTAGCGATGCTGTTACCGTTGTCTCTGTATAGAAAGTTTTTAGATGGGAAAAAAATGAAATAAAATTCTAAAACTATTTGAATATTCTGACTCATAACTCTATTACAAATAATATACATAAATCCAAACAGCCCTTGACTGCAATAAAAAAATTGTTTTTTTTTTTCATTTGTTTTTGTTGAAACTAGAATTATTAATGAATGAAATTGTGAAATAAAAACTGATCAAATCGGTTAGGGTTTGGTATAAATACGTGTATTGTTGTCGTCAGGATTGTTCGATGGCGGTGATCACGTCGTCCAACATCAGCACGGTGCCCAACACGCGCGTGTACCGCGTCACGCACGCGCCCAACACCATGCTGCTGCCGCACGGAACTCTAGTCGAAAGGGCGTGTTCAGGTGAGAGCTGCTGTCGTTTCCAGCTACAAAGGTACAAGTCATAATCGGGATTGTTCGATGGCGGTGATCACGTCGTCCAACATCAGCACGGTGCCCAACACGCGCGTGTACCGCGTCACGCACGCGCCCAACACCATGCTGCTGCCGCACGGAACTCTAGTCGAAAGGGCATGTTCAGGTGAGAGCTGCTGCCGTTTCCAGCTACAAAGATACAAGTCATAATCGGGATTGTTCGATGGCGGTGATCACGTCGTCCAACATCAGCACGGTGCCCAACACGCGCGTGTACCGCGTCACGCACGCGCCCAACACCATGCTGCTGCCGCACGGAACTCTAATCGAAAGGGCGTGTTCAGGTGAGAGCTGCTGCCGTTTCCAGCTACAAAGGTACAAGTCATAATCGGGATTGTTCGATGGCGGTGATCACGTCGTCCAACATCAGCACGGTGCCCAACACGCGCGTGTACCGCGTCACGCACGCGCCCAACACCATGCTGCTGCCGCACGGAACTCTAGTCGAAAGGGCGTGTTCAGGTGAGAGCTGCTGTCGTTTCCAGCTACAAAGGTACAAGTCATAATCGGGATTGTTCGATGGCGGTGATCACGTCGTCCAACATCAGCACGGTGCCCAACACGCGCGTGTACCGCGTCACGCACGCGCCCAACACCATGCTGCTGCCGCACGGAACTCTAGTCGAAAGGGCATGTTCAGGTGAGAGCTGCTGCCGTTTCCAGCTACAAAGATACAAGTCATAATCGGGATTGTTCGATGGCGGTGATCACGTCGTCCAACATCAGCACGGTGCCCAACACGCGCGTGTACCGCGTCACGCACGCGCCCAACACCATGCTGCTGCCGCACGGAACTCTAGTCGAAAGGGCGTGTTCAGGTGAGAGCTGCTGCCGTTTCCAGCTACAAAGGTACAAGTCATAATCGGGATTGTTCGATGGCGGTGATCACGTCGTCCAACATCAGCACGGTGCCCAACACGCGCGTGTACCGCGTCACGCACGCGCCCAACACCATGCTGCTGCCGCACGGAACTCTAGTCGAAAGGGCGTGTTCAGGTGAGAGCTGCTGCCGTTTCCAGCTACAAAGGTACAAGTCATAATCGGGATTGTTCGATGGCGGTGATCACGTCGTCCAACATCAGCACGGTGCCCAACACGCGCGTGTACCGCGTCACGCACGCGCCCAACACCATGCTGCTGCCGCACGGAACTCTAGTCGAAAAGGCGTGTTCAGGTGAGAGCTGCTGCCGTTTCCAGCTACAAAGGTACAAGTCATAATCGGGATTGTTCGATGGCGGTGATCACGTCGTCCAACATCAGCACGGTGCCCAACACGCGCGTGTACCGCGTCACGCACGCGCCCAACACCATGCTGCTGCCGCACGGAACTCTAGTCGAAAGGGCGTGTTCAGGTGAGAGCTGCTGCCGTTTCCAGCTACAAAGGTACAAGTCATAATCGGGATTGTTCGATGGCGGTGATCACGTCGTCCAACATCAGCACGGTGCCCAACACGCGCGTGTACCGCGTCACGCACGCGCCCAACACCATGCTGCTGCCGCACGGAACTCTAGTCGAAAGGGCGTGTTCAGGTGAGAGCTGCTGCCGTTTCCAGCTACAAAGGTACAAGTCATAATCGGGATTGTTCGATGGCGGTGATCACGTCGTCCAACATCAGCACGGTGCCCAACACGCGCGTGTACCGCGTCACGCACGCGCCCAACACCATGCTGCTGCCGCACGGAACTCTAGTCGAAAGGGCGTGTTCAGGTGAGAGCTGCTGCCGTTTCCAGCTACAAAGGTACAAGTCATAATCGGGATTGTTCGATGGCGGTGATCACGTCGTCCAACATCAGCACGGTGCCCAACACGCGCGTGTACCGCGTCACGCACGCGCCCAACACCATGCTGCTGCCGCACGGAACTCTAGTCGAAAAGGCGTGTTCAGGTGAGAGCTGCTGCCGTTTCCAGCTACAAAGGTACAAGTCATAATCGGGATTGTTCGATGGCGGTGATCACGTCGTCCAACATCAGCACGGTGCCCAACACGCGCGTGTACCGCGTCACGCACGCGCCCAACACCATGCTGCTGCCGCACGGAACTCTAGTCGAAAGGGCGTGTTCAGGTGAGAGCTGCTGCCGTTTCCAGCTACAAAGGTACAAGTCATAATCGGGATTGTTCGATGGCGGTGATCACGTCGTCCAACATCAGCACGGTGCCCAACACGCGCGTGTACCGCGTCACGCACGCGCCCAACGCCCAAAGGTACAAGTCATAATCGGGATTGTTCGATGGCGGTGATGCCGAGAGGCGGCCAGGATACCCACTAAACCCCAGCGGAGTCCTCTGCACCTTAATGGGACGCCACAGGATCGCTTTCGCATGCTCCAGACGGACGTCCCTTCGTTGACGGGGATAGAAGATGTGTATAGCGACCCGACACTGATAGTCCACAAAAAACTCCAAAGCCTTGAACATCGTCGTAAGGTTGCCTGTCTGTCGGTTTTCTATAGAATATATTTCGGAGAGTGTGCTCAGGAACATTTTAATTTGGTTCCTCCGACACTTTTCTACCATAGAACGGCAAGGCATCGAAAAGGCTTCCACCCATACATAGTCGACGTACCAAAGACGCGTAAGAAGCGGTTTGACTCGTTCTTGATACACACTGCAAAGGCCTGGAATACACTCCCAGGCAGTGTCTTTCCTGCCACTTACAACCCGGGCGGCTTCAAATCAAGAGTGAATAGGCATCTCCTAGGCAAGCGCGTTCCACCTTAGACTGTATCATCACTTTTCATCAGGTGTTATCACAGTCAAGCTCTAGCCTATATAGTCACAGAACACTAAATAGTACAACTACAGAAGGCTTACGCCGCACGATGATTTAAAGAAATAGCGACTCTAGCGCTGACACAAAAAGTGCAATTCAGTTCGCAATAGCGCCTGGCCCCGCCCTCAAAATCGACACGCAATAAACGCAATGTTGTGGTCTCTTTCTATCGCCTAACTTTATCTCTTACGACGTACTAGGGCTGCCGTAGTCAGACGGCGCGTAAAATAGACCGTACAGAACTAGCGCGTGCAACTCGGCCCGCGAGCGGCAACCGTCTGAAATATTGAGGTCCGGACCCGTACTTGTAGCCGGGACAGTCACGTGATAAGTGAGACTGGCCTGATATAGTATAAAAAAGCGCCTTCTTCTAGCATCAGCCGCCACGCAATCAGACCCCTTAGCCACTGAAAAATAAAAAACCTGTCAAGTGCGAGTCGGACTCGCGCACTGAGGGTTCCGTACTACAACCGGAGGAATAAAACCATAAAAACCACTTTTCTTATCGAACCGCAAAACTAACTTTGTTTTTAGAGGTTTTATTGTAAATATCAAAAAACTACTTATTAGATCTCGTTCAAACCAATTTTCGGTGGAAGTTTGCATGGTAATGTACATCATGTATTTTTTTTAGTTTTATCATACTCTTATTTTAGAAGTTACAGGGGGGGGGACACACATTTTACCACTTTGGAAGTGTCTCTCGCGCAAGCTATTCATTTTAGAAAAAAATGATATAAGAAACCTTAGTATCATTTTTGAAGACCTATCCATAGATACCCCACACATATGGGTTTGATGAAAAAAAAAAATTTTGAGTTTCAGTTCTAAGTATGGGGCACCCCCAAAATTTATTACTTTTTTTTTAATTTTGTGTGAAAACCTTAATGCGGTTCACAGAATACATCTACTTACCAAGTTTCAACAGTATAGCTCTTATAGTTTTGGAAAAAAGTGGCTGTGACATACGGACGGACAGACGGACAGACGGACAGACGGACAGACGGACAGACAGACATGACGAATCTATAAGGGTTCCGTTTTTTGCCATTCGGCTACGGAACCCTAAAAATATATAATTCTTCTATTCTACTATTTGACCTTTGTTCTACTTCTACCTATCTAAACATGAATTGTTTTCCAGAGACGTCCGACACCCGGTCGTTCAACGGCTCCTGGGACAGCCGGTCGTGCGACGGCGAAGACGACAGCGAGACGTGTTTGCTTGTGAGGGGTAAATACTAACGCAATACACACCACACTACCTTTCGACGATCTTAGAGGTCTATACGATTTCGCATTATGAAGTCAACATCTCCCGAGGATGTCCCGGTGTCGGGACGAAACGTGCGTCGAAGAAAGTGTTGGAAATTGTGTCTGGTGTTTCATGTGGGCAGTGTTCCTGCATATTGTACCATACAGAATCTCTTCAAGTAGCGGAGTAAATACTGTGTTTCTCATCGTAACTACATAAATACTGTTGTTGAAACTTGAAACATCCACAAAAATGAACTAAGACTTTTTAAGCTATTGCATGGCTTCTATCGCGGGCCTTGAGCGTGGAGACCGTATCCAGAAATTCCGTAACGAAAATAACCTAACACTTTTTAGTTTTGCCAACTATCGATGAATAGCAGAACTTTTAATGACTTTTTGAAATATCACGCTTGTCTCTTTAGTTCAGCAACTCTTCTCTAAGTGGCATTGGTTGTATAATAATTATAATTGCATAAGTTGATAAAAACAGCTATGCAATAGCTTTATTGCGGCAGTCTCCGAGTGCCACACGTCTTTTTTTTATTACAGAGCGCTCCCTCAGCGGCATAGACGTTCCTCCGCCACAGATTATGTCGACGCGACTGTCTTGCGGCCTGATGGCGTACTGCACGCTGTGGCGCTGCGCAGGCTCGGGGCGGAGGCCTACCGTGCTACATATATACGGCGGGCCCGAAGTGCAGACCGTCACGAACAGTTATAAGGTGCGACGCGACTGTCGTGCGACAATATTGTCTTAAGACATTTTTGTCGTGTGATGTAATAATCTAGGCCGTCACTAATAGTTGTAAAGTGCGACGCGACTGTCGTGCGACAAAATTGTCTTGAGACATTTTTGTCGTGTGACGTAATAGTCTACAGATTTTTTGCGATGAAATTATCTTCAGACATTTTTTTTGTCTTGCGATAGGTAAGATATCTCTAGGCAGGAATTTACTCTAAAAATTTGTTTTTGGATTTGATGGAGAGTAAAATCTTCCCTCTTAAGGTTTAGCGACACATGTAGCAAATAGCAAGTGTCAATTTGTGAAATGTGAATTTTTTTTTAATCGATATTATAGACATTTACGACTGTGCGTTCTAGCATTTTTAAGACCTAAAAAAATTGAAAAAAACAGCTATTTTTTTATTATTGGAGTAGGGGCAAGTGAACCTCAGCAGCCTTTCTATGAACCATACGATTTCCGTGCAACCCCCAGGGTATCCGCCAGCTCCGCATGCACATGCTGGCCGCGCGGGGCTTCAACGTGGTGGCGGTGGACTCCAGGGGCTCCAAGCACCGCGGCAGGGCGTGGGAGGCCGCCATCAAGGGCAAGATGGGGCAGGTGGAGTTGGACGACCAGGTATGTATAGTGTATGCTCTGCTAGCGTCACTTCCAGGGTGTCCGCCAGCTCCGCATGCACATGCTGGCCGCGCGGGGCTTCAACGTGGTGGCGGTGGACTCCAGGGGCTCCAAGCACCGCGGCAGGGCGTGGGAGGCCGCCATCAAGGGCAAGATGGGGCAGGTGGAGTTGGACGACCAGGTATGTATAGTGTATGCTCTGCTAGCGTCACTCCCAGGGTGTCCGCCAGCTCCGCATGCACATGCTGGCCGCGCGGGGCTTCAACGTGGTGGCGGTGGACTCCAGGGGCTCCAAGCACCGCGGCAGGGCGTGGGAGGCCGCCATCAAGGGCAAGATGGGGCAGGTGGAGTTGGACGACCAGGTATGTATAGTGTATGCTCTGCTAGCGTCACTCCCAGGGTGTCCGCCAGCTCCGCATGCACATGCTGGCCGCGCGGGGCTTCAACGTGGTGGCGGTGGACTCCAGGGGCTCCAAGCACCGCGGCAGGGCGTGGGAGGCCGCCATCAAGGGCAAGATGGGGCAGGTGGAGTTGGACGACCAGGTATGTATAGTGTATGCTCTGCTAGCGTCACTCCCAGGGTGTCCGCCAGCTCCGCATGCACATGCTGGCCGCGCGGGGCTTCAACGTGGTGGCGGTGGACTCCAGGGGCTCCAAGCACCGCGGCAGGGCGTGGGAGGCCGCCATCAAGGGCAAGATGGGGCAGGTGGAGTTGGACGACCAGGTATGTATAGTGTATGCTCTGCTAGCGTCACTCCCAGGGTGTCCGCCAGCTCCGCATGCACATGCTGGCCGCGCGGGGCTTCAACGTGGTGGCGGTGGACTCCAGGGGCTCCAAGCACCGCGGCAGGGCGTGGGAGGCCGCCATCAAGGGCAAGATGGGGCAGGTGGAGTTGGACGACCAGGTATGTATAGTGTATGCTCTGCTAGCGTCACTCCCAGGGTGTCCGCCAGCTCCGCATGCACATGCTGGCCGCGCGGGGCTTCAACGTGGTGGCGGTGGACTCCAGGGGCTCCAAGCACCGCGGCAGGGCGTGGGAGGCCGCCATCAAGGGCAAGATGGGGCAGGTAGATTTGAACGACCAGGTATATACAACAAGCTATTTGCTATCGGCTATCGGCATAGCAAATATATCGGCATACCATTGGCTATCGGCTAAATATGGCAAGTAACCTACTTGCCATATTTAGCCGATAGCCAATTAGGGGACGATGTATAGATGCATGAAAAAATATCAAAAAAGTCTTGCTCATATCCTGAGCTATAGGGAGTTCAAAAATGTACTATAAATTTTAAGTGACATCCCAAAAACAGCTAATTCAATATGAATGCACTGGAAATAATGAAAAGTGTATTACGCTTTGTGGACATCACAGTTAGAGGGTTGCTAATAATATTTTTTCTAAATTAAATAATAAGTTTTGTATTGAACATATAACAAAATAATTGGGTCTTCTTATCTCCATAAATGTGTTTCTAGGATCAAGTAAAGAGTTTAGCTGCCGGCACACTATACGAATTATACCACACCTTGTATATACTCTGCTATAGTCTCAGGGTCAATTTCTTATGTCAATTAGTCTTAATTTCCTTTTGACGTGATAACGTTTAATAAATTGATGAATACCAGCAGCACTCATGAAAAATTGTACCGTTCCGCGTAACGTTACGTTAACCTGAGCCTGTGCGTGCAAGCGAGAGCGCGCAACAAGCGATAGAGAGGCAAGATAAAAATAACATAAAATAATGATTATGATTATAATTACGATAACGATTATGATTACAATTATGAAAACGATTACGATTATGATAACGATTATGATAGCGATTACGATTATGATTACGGTTATGATTATGACGTTATCACGTAAATCTATCGTCCGTAAACCGACTTTACAGACAACCAATTTTTTATTGGCATTGACAGAGCTTACAACTCCTCTCATATATAATACAGACCCACTAGATAGTATGTCGGTTCGCGTTATACTTTGTTTGATGGTTTTCCTCCAGGTAGAAGTATTACAGTGGCTGGCCAAGGAGACCGGCTGCATCGACATGGAGCGAGTCGCCATTCACGGCTGGAGCTACGGTGAGTTTTGCATCTTTCTTTCCTCTCCTCTTTCCTCAGTTTATTATCAGGATCTCGTGGGTTCGGCGGCCAACTTCGGAAAGCTACGGGAGTTCGCGCATGCGTGGCATGAGTGGCGAAGCGGCTTGGAGTGACACAGAGAATTTATGCTGCGGACAGCGACGGCGCGGCGAGTCCGTCTTTTGAATCGTCCTGCCCCAGAATGGGGAGAGTGAGATCAAAGGGACAAGGAGCGAGAGGAAACAACTTGTAGGGAGTCAAGAAGGCGCCCCGGGAACACGCCAAGAGCAAGTACCGAACGGGCGCCCTCCCGCGTTTTTTGGCCCCATAACCGCGAGGTTGATTGGGCCATGGGTGGTGGAGGGTTGTCCCCTATTTTCCTGGATAGCCTTTAAATTGACAGAGATTAAAAGGTAGAATGTGGGTAAAGGTAGAACAGATAGAATCAAAGTTATAGTTAGGTAAAGTTTGAAGTAGAATAAAGGTAGTCTGAGGAATGAGCTTACTGATGGGGTCTTCTTGCGGAGTTAGTCCGGGTAGGTATCAGTTATTCTACCATAAAGCAGTCTTGAATTGCTGTGTTTCGGTTTAAAGGGAACTGAACTGACGTGATTACTGGGCAAAGAGACCTAAGAACTGATGGTTCAGGATATTGCAATGCGAATTCGTTGAAATCACTACATCAGATATCGGCAGGTGTATCCTTAAACACCTCGCTGTAAACGTCTTGAACGTCTTATTATTATTTCGTATATAAAGTGCTCTAGCAGTGTTTAACTTTGTCGTTACAGGCGGCTACCTCTCGCTGCTAGGGCTGGCGACGCGACCCAACATCTTCAAGGTGTGCGTAGCGGGCGCGCCCGTCACCTGCTGGCGGCTGTACGACACGGCGTACACGGAGCGGTACATGGGGCTGCCCGCGTGGGCGCCGCACGCCTACAGCCGCGCCAGCGTGCTGGCTCACGCGCCCTTCTTCCCCGACAAGTGAGTCGCGCCTCGCCCGCTCGCTCTACCGGCGGCTGTGCGACACGTCACACGGCGTACACGGAGCGGTACATGGGGCTGCCCGCGTGGGCGCCGCACGCCTACAGCCGCGCCAGCGTGCTGGCTCACGCGCCCTTCTTCCCCGACAAGTGAGTCGCGCCTCGCCCGCTCGCTCTACCGGCGGCTGTGCGACACGTCACACGGCGTACACGGAGCGGTACATGGGGCTGCCCGCGTGGGCGCCGCACGCCTACAGCCGCGCCAGCGTGCTGGCTCACGCGCCCTTCTTCCCCGACAAGTGAGTCGCGCCTCGCCCGCTCGCTCTACCGGCGGCTGTGCGACACGTCACACGGCGTACACGGAGCGGTACATGGGGCTGCCCGCGTGGGCGCCGCACGCCTACAGCCGCGCCAGCGTGCTGGCTCACGCGCCCTTCTTCCCCGACAAGTGAGTCGCGCCTCGCCCGCTCGCTCTACCGGCGGCTGTGCGACACGTCACACGGCGTACACGGAGCGGTACATGGGGCTGCCCGCGTGGGCGCCGCACGCCTACAGCCGCGCCAGCGTGCTGGCTCACGCGCCCTTCTTCCCCGACAAGTGAGTCGCGCCTCGCCCGCTCGCTCTACCGGCGGCTGTGCGACACGTCACACGGCGTACACGGAGCGGTACATGGGGCTGCCCGCGTGGGCGCCGCACGCCTACAGCCGCGCCAGCGTGCTGGCTCACGCGCCCTTCTTCCCCGACAAGTGAGTCGCGCCTCGCCCGCTCGCTCTACCGGCGGCTGTGCGACACGTCACACGGCGTACACGGAGCGGTACATGGGGCTGCCCGCGTGGGCGCCGCACGCCTACAGCCGCGCCAGCGTGCTGGCTCACGCGCCCTTCTTCCCCGACAAGTGAGTCGCGCCTCGCCCGCTCGCTCTACCGGCGGCTGTGCGACACGTCACACGGCGTACACGGAGCGGTACATGGGGCTGCCCGCGTGGGCGCCGCACGCCTACAGCCGCGCCAGCGTGCTGGCTCACGCGCCCTTCTTCCCCGACAAGTGAGTCGCGCCTCGCCCGCTCGCTCTACCGGCGGCTGTGCGACACGTCACACGGCGTACACGGAGCGGTACATGGGGCTGCCCGCGTGGGCGCCGCACGCCTACAGCCGCGCCAGCGTGCTGGCTCACGCGCCCTTCTTCCCCGACAAGTGAGTCGCGCCTCGCCCGCTCGCTCTACCGGCGGCTGTGCGACACGTCACACGGCGTACACGGAGCGGTACATGGGGCTGCCCGCGTGGGCGCCGCACGCCTACAGCCGCGCCAGCGTGCTGGCTCACGCGCCCTTCTTCCCCGACAAGTGAGTCGCGCCTCGCCCGCTCGCTCTACCGGCGGCTGTGCGACACGTCACACGGCGTACACGGAGCGGTACATGGGGCTGCCCGCGTGGGCGCCGCACGCCTACAGCCGCGCCAGCGTGCTGGCTCACGCGCCCTTCTTCCCCGACAAGTGAGTCGCGCCTCGCCCGCTCGCTCTACCGGCGGCTGTGCGACACGTCACACGGCGTACACGGAGCGGTACATGGGGCTGCCCGCGTGGGCGCCGCACGCCTACAGCCGCGCCAGCGTGCTGGCTCACGCGCCCTTCTTCCCCGACAAGTGAGTCGCGCCTCGCCCGCTCGCTCTACCGGCGGCTGTGCGACACGTCACACGGCGTACACGGAGCGGTACATGGGGCTGCCCGCGTGGGCGCCGCACGCCTACAGCCGCGCCAGCGTGCTGGCTCACGCGCCCTTCTTCCCCGACAAGTGAGTCGCGCCTCGCCCGCTCGCTCTACCGGCGGCTGTGCGACACGTCACACGGCGTACACGGAGCGGTACATGGGGCTGCCCGCGTGGGCGCCGCACGCCTACAGCCGCGCCAGCGTGCTGGCTCACGCGCCCTTCTTCCCCGACAAGTGAGTCGCGCCTCGCCCGCTCGCTCTACCGGCGGCTGTGCGACACGTCACACGGCGTACACGGAGCGGTACATGGGGCTGCCCGCGTGGGCGCCGCACGCCTACAGCCGCGCCAGCGTGCTGGCTCACGCGCCCTTCTTCCCCGACAAGTGAGTCGCGCCTCGCCCGCTCGCTCTACCGGCGGCTGTGCGACACGTCACACGGCGTACACGGAGCGGTACATGGGGCTGCCCGCGTGGGCGCCGCACGCCTACAGCCGCGCCAGCGTGCTGGCTCACGCGCCCTTCTTCCCCGACAAGTGAGTCGCGCCTCGCCCGCTCGCTCTACCGGCGGCTGTGCGACACGTCACACGGCGTACACGGAGCGGTACATGGGGCTGCCCGCGTGGGCGCCGCACGCCTACAGCCGCGCCAGCGTGCTGGCTCACGCGCCCTTCTTCCCCGACAAGTGAGTCGCGCCTCGCCCGCTCGCTCTACCGGCGGCTGTGCGACACGTCACACGGCGTACACGGAGCGGTACATGGGGCTGCCCGCGTGGGCGCCGCACGCCTACAGCCGCGCCAGCGTGCTGGCTCACGCGCCCTTCTTCCCCGACAAGTGAGTCGCGCCTCGCCCGCTCGCTCTACCGGCGGCTGTGCGACACGTCACACGGCGTACACGGAGCGGTACATGGGGCTGCCCGCGTGGGCGCCGCACGCCTACAGCCGCGCCAGCGTGCTGGCTCACGCGCCCTTCTTCCCCGACAAGTGAGTCGCGCCTCGCCCGCTCGCTCTACCGGCGGCTGTGCGACACGTCACACGGCGTACACGGAGCGGTACATGGGGCTGCCCGCGTGGGCGCCGCACGCCTACAGCCGCGCCAGCGTGCTGGCTCACGCGCCCTTCTTCCCCGACAAGTGAGTCGCGCCTCGCCCGCTCGCTCTACCGGCGGCTGTGCGACACGTCACACGGCGTACACGGAGCGGTACATGGGGCTGCCCGCGTGGGCGCCGCACGCCTACAGCCGCGCCAGCGTGCTGGCTCACGCGCCCTTCTTCCCCGACAAGTGAGTCGCGCCTCGCCCGCTCGCTCTACCGGCGGCTGTGCGACACGTCACACGGCGTACACGGAGCGGTACATGGGGCTGCCCGCGTGGGCGCCGCACGCCTACAGCCGCGCCAGCGTGCTGGCTCACGCGCCCTTCTTCCCCGACAAGTGAGTCGCGCCTCGCCCGCTCGCTCTACCGGCGGCTGTGCGACACGTCACACGGCGTACACGGAGCGGTACATGGGGCTGCCCGCGTGGGCGCCGCACGCCTACAGCCGCGCCAGCGTGCTGGCTCACGCGCCCTTCTTCCCCGACAAGTGAGTCGCGCCTCGCCCGCTCGCTCTACCGGCGGCTGTGCGACACGTCACACGGCGTACACGGAGCGGTACATGGGGCTGCCCGCGTGGGCGCCGCACGCCTACAGCCGCGCCAGCGTGCTGGCTCACGCGCCCTTCTTCCCCGACAAGTGAGTCGCGCCTCGCCCGCTCGCTCTACCGGCGGCTGTGCGACACGTCACACGGCGTACACGGAGCGGTACATGGGGCTGCCCGCGTGGGCGCCGCACGCCTACAGCCGCGCCAGCGTGCTGGCTCACGCGCCCTTCTTCCCCGACAAGTGAGTCGCGCCTCGCCCGCTCGCTCTACCGGCGGCTGTGCGACACGTCACACGGCGTACACGGAGCGGTACATGGGGCTGCCCGCGTGGGCGCCGCACGCCTACAGCCGCGCCAGCGTGCTGGCTCACGCGCCCTTCTTCCCCGACAAGTGAGTCGCGCCTCGCCCGCTCGCTCTACCGGCGGCTGTGCGACACGTCACACGGCGTACACGGAGCGGTACATGGGGCTGCCCGCGTGGGCGCCGCACGCCTACAGCCGCGCCAGCGTGCTGGCTCACGCGCCCTTCTTCCCCGACAAGTGAGTCGCGCCTCGCCCGCTCGCTCTACCGGCGGCTGTGCGACACGTCACACGGCGTACACGGAGCGGTACATGGGGCTGCCCGCGTGGGCGCCGCACGCCTACAGCCGCGCCAGCGTGCTGGCTCACGCGCCCTTCTTCCCCGACAAGTGAGTCGCGCCTCGCCCGCTCGCTCTACCGGCGGCTGTGCGACACGTCACACGGCGTACACGGAGCGGTACATGGGGCTGCCCGCGTGGGCGCCGCACGCCTACAGCCGCGCCAGCGTGCTGGCTCACGCGCCCTTCTTCCCCGACAAGTGAGTCGCGCCTCGCCCGCTCGCTCTACCGGCGGCTGTGCGACACGTCACACGGCGTACACGGAGCGGTAAGGTAAAAGTACGTAATTCCGACAGTGACCCAGCACCCGATAACAAGTTAGATTTTCTGTATTCATAGCTTTCTAGCAATAATAAACAAAAATTTGTGAATGGCATTACATTCTTAGTGATATTTTTTACAATTGTAATAGCAACATTGACCAAAAAGTGTAATGGTGTCGTAACTGTGCAACAAACAAAGTGAGCTCTCAACAAAAAATTAAAAAATTCAAAGTTCTGCTGCTGAACTACGAGGCGACCCCGGAGGATTAGTTTGCTTGATACACTGCTGTGTATAATGATACGGTAAGAGTTTTACTTTATTATAATATTTGAGTATATTGTTTAACGATATATCTTAGATTTTAAGGTGAATCGAATTGAAAAGTAAATATTTTTGCATGTTACATCTATTGGTATTGACAAATCCCTACTTGACCTAGTGCTCGACAAAATTTTAATATTTTTGTCGGATATTGGTACACTTTAATTTAGTAATAGTAGTTGTACCTAACCCGATATCGTATCTCTATTGCCTTGAAATAAGACTCATTTTCCCTTGAACTGCAAAATCGTCGTCGAAACACCCCGTCGGATACTCCGTCGTATAGAAACAGTTGCATCTATGCTCGTCATAGTTCTTATTGCATTGAGTTAAGTCATATTTTTCTTTGACTTGACTTTAACTACCTTTCGGTACCTTGTTTGTTTTGTTACCTCGTGGATTTGATAGTTATTTTGTATGAATTTTTTATTATTGTAAACTAAAATGGATAAGTATGTCAGGCTCGTCGTTATTATCATAGTTAAACAATGAATATTTGCAGAAAATAATTATTCATTATAAGGAACGATTATATTTGTTTTGTTTATCAAATGTAGGTGAGTAAAACTGATGAATTTAGAAGAAAGTTGTTGTGTTTAGTGTAGAAGTCTAATGTCGATTTACAGTCTTTCAATAGGAAAAATATTAAATTTGCCTATAAATAATCTTTGAAAAAAAAAAACAAAAATGCAAGCCAAGCAACCTCCACGAGTGCCCGAGTGCTACGGTGCCTCTCTGTAGCGCACGGGCCGGTGCTCCCTGGTAACGTCGGTTAATAACCGACGGCGAATAGCTTGGCCCGGTGGATAGGTGACGTTTCTTCGCGTGTCCCTCTGGGCCCCAGCAGAGGGCACAGTGTCGAAACGTCTACACCTACCTCGGAGGAGGAAGAAAACCTCATTAAAAAATTACAGGCGGGGGCGGAAACGCCCACAAGTCCCTTCGGGGCACTACGAGGAAGACAACCTCGTAAAAAAATCACCGAAGTGGGCGGGAACGCTCGTCGAGAGGGACAATTACTGTGGCACATCCCTCTCGCAGGAGACGCACCGGTTGCTGGAGGACGAACACCTTTCTTCGGCTTCCGGGTGCGCCGGCCTGCGGGTGACGGACGTAAGGGGCTATGGCGTCCGTTACCCGAACTACATCAACAGGCCGAGGAGGTGGCGCGCCCTGTTCAGGACGCGCCTCCCAGGAGGAGCCGGCGGCTCAGCGTGCCGGCAGCAGCGACGGGACCTGCCGCTCAGGTGGCGGGTCGGGGCCTGGCGGGAGCGCGGTGAATACGCAAGTGAATCCCGTACTCCTGTCAACGAGGTCCGTCGTGGCAAGGGACAGGTTTTAGTGGGTGCAAGCCCCACATAACCCCTCCGTTTCCCCTGACGGAGGGGTATGCGTTAGGCATTTCCTGTCGATAAAAAAAAAAAAAAATCGTTTTCTAAACTGGTAAAAAAGGGATTGAAAGAAAACACACTCAGTAAGAACTCGTATCTTTAGTGCCTTCCTACAAATTTCCCAAGATTTATCTCAATTTACCCCGTGAATTCTATTTATCCTACCTTCCCCACATAAGTGTACTTGACAAGGAATCGACTTGCAAAACTATGAGATAAAAAAACGTATAATTTATTTTAGAAAAATGTATAAATTAGACATTTAAGTACGTAACGTGTTATTTCTTATTTCAGCTAATCATTACTGAAAAGCAAAAGGCCATTTTAAAGACAATGGAGGCAGTCGACAAAGGGTCCTCAATATCAGCTGCTGCAAGGCATTACGTAAACTACGTGGCTTCTCATCTGTTCTATGTATGTACCTACAATCTTATCAAAAGACAAGGAAGACTATTTAAAAAGTTTGATTATATTTATGGCCAACAGTGGATTTCCAATAACGAAGGCACAATAATTACTAGATAGCGTGAGTATTCTAGTAAAAAAGTTGAAGAGGGACAACCCTTTTCAAGACGACAGACCTGCACTGGTTTGAAGCATTCAAAAAACGTCACCCTGAGGTAGGCCAACGAGTGGCCCGAAATTTAACGCAAACGGAAAGGGGATAAAACCTTAGAAGGATTGTTTAATGTCTGGAGATAAATGCATGCTCAAAATGATGTATCTCTAACCAGATTCAAGAATGACTCGGATGCGAGTTTGATACAAGTATCTGCCAAAGAAACATCTAATATGAATGATTCTACTACATTATTTGGAGGTATCGGTAATTTCACAGGTCTGACTGACATCTTGGACTGCATTTTTCTGAATACAGCGGAGTTCAGTGAAATAGAAATTGAAAATCAAAGGAATAAAGAAAACGTGGGAACGATAGAGGTGTATGAAAATTTGGATGGGACGCTGACGAAAATCATGAACATGGAAATGCCAGTTAATTCATTGACAAAGTTGGAAAAAGATGAAAGAACACAGGAAACTTCCTCTCGATCAGGACTATATAGGCTCTAAGCCTATACAGGGTTATATAAAAAATACCAGAAACCTCTAGATACTTAAATGATATCATTAAAAGTAACAACTTTTGTTCTACAACTTTCCAAAATTTCGTATTAATTTGTGTCATACAAAAATTTAATAAATTATGTTATTTCTGTAACGTGACATTACACTGTGAAACGAAATACAGGTAATCAGCGATTATGACTGTCCCTGTTGCCAAACCGCTGCGACAGGTTAAGACATAGGCGGTGCTAATGAGAAAGATAAAGATGCACAATACTCACCATAACTGGCGAAAGATTAAAGCTAAGTGCACACTGCGATGCGATTTTTTTCCGCATGTTCAATGCGAAACTTAATCGCAATCCGAATATTATACCTACGCGCACCACAACCTTTGTCGATTTTTTGTCGATCTTCCTGGCACAGTGGCGCGCGCGCTCGGATTCGAGTGGGAAGTCGCAGGTTCGATTCCCGCCACGGGCCTCTTTGGAACTTTATAATTTCCAATTTTTCTTAGAACTGGACTGGTGGGAGGCTTGGGCCGTGGCTAGTTACCACCCTACCAGCAAAGAGGCACCGCCAAGCGATTAAGCGTTCCGGCGCGATGCTGTGTAGAAACCGTAAGGAGTGGGTTATACTTACCCCTTCCAAGTTAGTACGCTAACATCTTCGGCTGCACAATCACTTACCATCAGGTGAGATCGCAGTCAAGTACTAACTTGTAGTGTGTAAAAAACCCACGATTTATTTTCGCACCACGAAAGACAGGGAGCAATCATGTCACATGAGAGAATTGCGCTTGCGACTATTTCCGCAGTGCGCGGGACTCAAGTATTTTTCCATATAACACAAAATATTGACAAATTCGCATCGCACTTGCGAATATTAATCGCATGCGATTATTTTTCGCAGTGTGCGCTTAGCCTAACGACGAAGGGGTGCAGCGTGCGAGGCGGGGAGGACGAATCACGGATCAGTGACCACGCGCGGCGTTGCCGATATTACGTGCAGACTATAGAGTACTTACAAAGAAAGAATGTGTGCAAAATATTAAATAAGTGATATTTCTCAAAATATCGAGTTAAAACAAAAGTTGTAGAACAAAAGTTGTTACTTTTAATGATATCATTTAAGTGTAGAGAGATTTCTGGTATTTTTTATATTACCCTGTATATAACTGCTCGAGGCATGGCATCTTTTCTTGAAGCAGAAACAAAAGTTGAATGCAATATCTCAGAAGACATCAATATGACAGCTCCACCACAAACATACAATATAATGAAATTACCAGAAGATTTCAAAATAACACCACCAAGCACGTCCATAATGAAGTTACCTAAAGATGACAGATCTATTAGGTCTACATATTTAACTTTTCTAGGCAAGGCCTCTCCCACCAATGGAGAACCAACATTTGAAAGAAAGAGCTTCGAAGATATAAATATGAAAACTCCACCACAAATACCCTTAATAAAATTACCAAAAGAAAACAACAGTGATTAAACCTTTTTCAAATGTTGCTCGTTTTATTTCATGTACAATATATTGCCAATTTATTTTTTAGTTTATTTCAATTTATTTAAATTATTCTTGCCTTTAATAATTAGCATAAGCTCTATTTTCAATGCTCTTAATAATCTCGCAGAAATGCTACATTGATTTTCCGTGAACTTTAATGTCGAGCAATAGAGTTCAATTTCGCGCTAAAAAATATCGGATTTTGGGACCAAAATCCGATTACTAGTACTAAGTCATCGGATACTGGTACAATTCGACCTTTTTTATATTTTATTGAATTATTGTGTATTATCGTTAATATTAATGTATAAAACATTATTACGCGAAAACTAGAATAAATTCTTTATCTATTAATACCAATTTCATTCCTATAAGTTTGGTAGTTTAAGCATAATAGTCCTTCAAAGTCAGCGAAGTTCAAAACTTATCGAATATTGGGCCGTTTACCTTACATGGGGCTGCCCGCGTGGGCGCCGCACGCCTACAGCCGCGCCAGCGTGCTGGCTCACGCGCCCTTCTTCCCCGACAAGTGAGTCGCGCCTCGCCCGCTCGCTCTACCGGCGGCTGTGCGACACGTCACACGGCGTACACGGAGCGGTACATGGGGCTGCCCGCGTGGGCGCCGCACGCCTACAGCCGCGCCAGCGTGCTGGCTCACGCGCCCTTCTTCCCCGACAAGTGAGTCGCGCCTCGCCCGCTCGCTCTACCGGCGGCTGTGCGACACGTCACACGGCGTACACGGAGCGGTACATGGGGCTGCCCGCGTGGGCGCCGCACGCCTACAGCCGCGCCAGCGTGCTGGCTCACGCGCCCTTCTTCCCCGACAAGTGAGTCGCGCCTCGCCCGCTCGCTCTACCGGCGGCTGTGCGACACGTCACACGGCGTACACGGAGCGGTACATGGGGCTGCCCGCGTGGGCGCCGCACGCCTACAGCCGCGCCAGCGTGCTGGCTCACGCGCCCTTCTTCCCCGACAAGTGAGTCGCGCCTCGCCCGCTCGCTCTACCGGCGGCTGTGCGACACGTCACACGGCGTACACGGAGCGGTACATGGGGCTGCCCGCGTGGGCGCCGCACGCCTACAGCCGCGCCAGCGTGCTGGCTCACGCGCCCTTCTTCCCCGACAAGTGAGTCGCGCCTCGCCCGCTCGCTCTACCGGCGGCTGTGCGACACGTCACACGGCGTACACGGAGCGGTACATGGGGCTGCCCGCGTGGGCGCCGCACGCCTACAGCCGCGCCAGCGTGCTGGCTCACGCGCCCTTCTTCCCCGACAAGTGAGTCGCGCCTCGCCCGCTCGCTCTACCGGCGGCTGTGCGACACGTCACACGGCGTACACGGAGCGGTACATGGGGCTGCCCGCGTGGGCGCCGCACGCCTACAGCCGCGCCAGCGTGCTGGCTCACGCGCCCTTCTTCCCCGACAAGTGAGTCGCGCCTCGCCCGCTCGCTCTACCGGCGGCTGTGCGACACGTCACACGGCGTACACGGAGCGGTACATGGGGCTGCCCGCGTGGGCGCCGCACGCCTACAGCCGCGCCAGCGTGCTGGCTCACGCGCCCTTCTTCCCCGACAAGTGAGTCGCGCCTCGCCCGCTCGCTCTACCGGCGGCTGTGCGACACGTCACACGGCGTACACGGAGCGGTACATGGGGCTGCCCGCGTGGGCGCCGCACGCCTACAGCCGCGCCAGCGTGCTGGCTCACGCGCCCTTCTTCCCCGACAAGTGAGTCGCGCCTCGCCCGCTCGCTCTACCGGCGGCTGTGCGACACGTCACACGGCGTACACGGAGCGGTACATGGGGCTGCCCGCGTGGGCGCCGCACGCCTACAGCCGCGCCAGCGTGCTGGCTCACGCGCCCTTCTTCCCCGACAAGTGAGTCGCGCCTCGCCCGCTCGCTCTACCGGCGGCTGTGCGACACGTCACACGGCGTACACGGAGCGGTACATGGGGCTGCCCGCGTGGGCGCCGCACGCCTACAGCCGCGCCAGCGTGCTGGCTCACGCGCCCTTCTTCCCCGACAAGTGAGTCGCGCCTCGCCCGCTCGCTCTACCGGCGGCTGTGCGACACGTCACACGGCGTACACGGAGCGGTACATGGGGCTGCCCGCGTGGGCGCCGCACGCCTACAGCCGCGCCAGCGTGCTGGCTCACGCGCCCTTCTTCCCCGACAAGTGAGTCGCGCCTCGCCCGCTCGCTCTACCGGCGGCTGTGCGACACGTCACACGGCGTACACGGAGCGGTACATGGGGCTGCCCGCGTGGGCGCCGCACGCCTACAGCCGCGCCAGCGTGCTGGCTCACGCGCCCTTCTTCCCCGACAAGTGAGTCGCGCCTCGCCCGCTCGCTCTACCGGCGGCTGTGCGACACGTCACACGGCGTACACGGAGCGGTACATGGGGCTGCCCGCGTGGGCGCCGCACGCCTACAGCCGCGCCAGCGTGCTGGCTCACGCGCCCTTCTTCCCCGACAAGTGAGTCGCGCCTCGCCCGCTCGCTCTACCGGCGGCTGTGCGACACGTCACACGGCGTACACGGAGCGGTACATGGGGCTGCCCGCGTGGGCGCCGCACGCCTACAGCCGCGCCAGCGTGCTGGCTCACGCGCCCTTCTTCCCCGACAAGTGAGTCGCGCCTCGCCCGCTCGCTCTACCGGCGGCTGTGCGACACGTCACACGGGTTGGTTGCTACACTACTGCTACTGCTAGTGCGTGTGATCGCTAACGTCAGTCGTGTGTCGCAGGGAGGGCCGGCTGCTCATCATCCACGGGCTGGCGGACGAGAACGTGCACTTCTGCCACACCGCCGCGCTGCTCGCCGAGCTCGTGCGCCTCGGGAAACCACACAGAGTCCAGGTTAGCGCGTGCTGTTTCACTAATTGAAATCATTTCATATAGAAAGTACAGCTAAAACTTTTTGATTAAAAAAACGTTCTACATGTGTTGCCCAGAGATCATAAGGTGTGTGTTAACAGTTTACATAACATATACAGTGTGTGTGTTAACAGGTTACAAAACATAACAGGTTGTGTGTTAATAGGTTACATAACATAACAGGGTGCGTGGTAACACGATACACAACATAACAAGGGCTGGTGGTAACAAGGTACATAACATAACAGGGTGTGTGGCAACAGGTTACATATCATAACAGGGCGTATGTTAACAGGTCACATAACATAACAGGATGTGTGTTAACAAGTTACATATCATAACAGGGTATATATTATGTGGTACCAGGTGACATAACATTATAGCTGCTCTAGTTATCTCTGCGTTTTTGTAGATTGCTATTATGTTTTTTTTTTCAATATATTTTAATGTATATCATGTGGTCGTTTTCATGCAATTTTTGGTTTCCGTCCTTTTCCACCTTTTTTAGCGTATCGCAAAATACCAAATGACTAGATGTTGGCTGTGCGGTAACGGTATCGCGAGTTCAATAGTTTTAACCATCTCAACAACACGAGTAAACAAGTTTTTACTTTATTTTTTAGTTTTTCTAGATGCTGGCTGTGCGGTAACGGTGTCGCGAGTTCAATAGTTTTACCCATCTCAACAACACGAGTAAACAAGTTTTTACTTTAAAGATTTTTGCATTGTACAGGTGTACCCGGGTGAGAGGCACTCGCTTCGCGCGATGACCGCTTCGAAGCACTACGAAGCGACGCTGCTGCACTTCCTACACGAGAACCTGTGAAGCCTGCCACGCCGCCGGCGCGCGCAGTGTAGCCGTGATTAATGATTAAAAATTACGATTGTTGATAAGTCTATCAATTTTAATAAAAAAATTGGTCAAGTGCGAGTCGGGCTCGCGCACTGAAAGTTCCGTACTTAGACCCATTTTCAATAGTATTAAAGTAAACTTAAACACCCCTGCCTACCAAATTCAAAAACGACCTTTCTAGTTTCTACCATAGAACGGCAAGGCATCGTAAAGGCTTCCACCCATACATAGTCGACGTACCAAAGACGCGTACGAAGCGGTTTGATTCCTCGTTCCTGATACGCACTGCAAAGGCCTGGAATACCCTCCCAGGCAGTGTCTTTCCTGCCACTTACAACCCGGGTGCCTTCAAATCAAGAGTCAATAGGCATCTTCTAGGCAAGCGCGTTCCGCCTTAGACTGTATCATCACTTTCCATCAGGTGTGATATATGGTATAAAAAAAACGAGCAAAAAAAATCACGTTTGTTGTATGGGAGACCCCTTAATATTTTATTGGAACATGAAAGCAAGCCAGATATACTTCGTTCCATCCGGGTATGCCTTGACACCTCTAAAGTTTTTTAAGCTATTGCATAGCTTCTATCGCAGGCCTTGAGCGTGGAGACCGAATCCAGAAATTCCGTAACGGAAATAACCTAACACCCCCCACTCCGACCGGCACAGCGGTGATACTTTTTAGTTTTGCCATCTATCGATGAATAGCAGGACTTTTAATGACTTTTTGAAATATCACGCTTGTCTCTTTAGTTCAGCAACTCGTCTCTAGGTGGCATTGGTTGTATAATTATATTTGCTGTTGATAAAAACAATAGCAATAGCTTTACCGCGACAGTCTCCGAGTGCCACACGCCTTTTTTTATCTTATTTTATTTTTTGCCACCAACAGTAAGGCCACGCTGTAGTTCGCTCAGCAGCCACCAATAAAATTTTGACCGATAGCGCTACTGTTTGCTTGTACGAAAAAGGTTTACGTAAATCGTTATTAAATGCAATGCCGTCATTTCAATTTTTGGAACGAAGTTCCTTATCGCGCGTTGTGAAATGATAGCCCCATTTCACAACCCACGACATTTTTTGCTATAGTAAGCTTAAGTCGTGCGGCGTGCGCATGTTTATCTGTCTGTCTCTCTCTCTTATAGAAAGCAAGCCAGATATACTTCGTTCCATCCTGGTGTCCCTTGACACTTCTCACGTTTTTTTTTTGTTTTTCTAAAATAGATAACGGAGGCTTAGCAATAGGGCCGCGTTAGCAGCCTTTCGGAACCGTATTAAATTGATCGTTACAATCATTGGTTACTGAATGTGATTGCTTTAATTGATTCTGTTAAACTGAAATGATTGGGAATTACAGTTGAAATCGTAATCTTTAATCATTAAATTATGACTGGTTTTGTCCATCTATGACTGGAATACAATCCGTTTGAAATAAAAACACATTTTGACCATTTTGGTACGTAAGTCTTGTGACGTATATAAAATTACACCAATCGAGATATAAAATTACACCAGTTGGCGCCACTGTATCGACACACGGAACGTCCGCGTTACGCTCCGACACCGGAGCAACCTCAGATCTTGACTTTATACTGAAACTAGCTGACCCGGCAAACGTTGTTTTGCCATATAAATTTTTTTCTCACTTAGGGACGTAAAAAATAGATAACAACCCGCTCCCAGACCCAGAGAATATGCACTGAAAATTTCATAACAATCGGTCCAGCCGTTTCGGAGGAGTTTGGTAACAAAGAAAAGCGAGAGAATTTTTTTATATTACAAAAATTGCAATTTCATGGTATTATTTTTAAATATCCGTCTGATCTTGATTCGCTTGGAATATCGTGAAATCCTCCCTTGTCCCTAGTCTTCATCGTGAAGACAGCCTGTGTGTGACCAGTTATTGTTTACCGCTGGGATTTTTCACTCATTTTTCCAATCTACCCCCGTAGGTTATAAGAATTTTACTACAGTGGCGCCAACTGGCGGTACGAATTTTCGCGACTACCCTCATTTCGACACTTGTGTTGTTATTCTGAACGGACCGTTATGATTTATAATCATAATTATGTACTATAATTTGTGATGTTATGCAATAATGTGACAGGCATAAAAAATATGTTTTCTTTACGTAAAAAAATTATATTTGAGTACTGAACGTCTGGAAATACCGAAAAAGGCTTTGTTTTGGTCACGGAATGAAAAGGTTCGTTACCTTAGTGTCGGTTTTCGCTTGCACTAGTACTGCAAGAGTCCATTATGTCAACATATGAGTGCAAACGAATCAATTTGAAAATCGACGAACCTTTTCATTCCGAAACTGTACTTTAATCCACTGTTTTTGCTTGCAAAATAATATATTATTGTATATTATTGTACCTCATGTTTATGAAATAATAATAAAAATAAGTCGGGTTTTCCTTCCTGACGCTATAACTCCAGAACGCACGAACCGATTTCCACGGTTTTGCATTCGTTGGAAAGGTCTCGGGCTCCGTGAGGTTTATATAGCAAAAAAAATTCAGGAAAAATTTCAACAGAAAAGCGGGAAAATCTTTTTTTACCGTAAAACGAAGCCATCTGGTGGCGAAACGGAGTTCGCCGGGTTTGCTAGTGAAATAATAAAAATAAATTATTGTAAAGCCTGACTTGAAAAACACAATTCTGTTTTTTCTCCCTTTCGAACTGAGTTTTCAGTTTATATAGCTATTTCTATTCAACGTAATATTTTTGTTAGTTAGTATTTTAATGAAATAATAAACATGGCGTGCCCAGAACAGTTTTTTTACTCGGGCTTTTGTATTTTTTATCTCCGTCCGCACAAATAGTTTCATTTTTTCTTATTTTTTTTTTATTTTTACGCATTTTGTTTGCTTTAACAAATACTTACTCACAATTCAAAATAAAGCGTGCCTTTAGTCATTTTGACGTGACAACGTCTTATAAATTGGTTTGCCGGGTGACACTTCAAGAAACTGCGTTACGCTCCGCTCACGTTATGCGCTCACAATGAGAGCGAGTGAGAGGCACGCGTCCCTTCCACTCGGGCAAAGTCGTTGTCACGTAAAACTTTCGCCCGTATACCGACTTTACAGGCAACCAATTTTTTTTAAACACTTTTAAGTTAAAAATGAATTGTTTTTGTAATTACCTACTGTTAAAATTATTATTTTTCTAGAATTGTCACTATTAGGTAATTTGTCCAAGCTAAAAATAATAATAGAAGTCTATAAATTTTGCCCTGAACGTTGTTTTGTAAGTATTTTTATTTGTATTATTATAATATGAACGTTTCGGCGCATTATTGCATAATACTGTTTTATTTTTGTAATCTACAAAATAGTGAATAGTCAATCTTTTTTTTATTTAAGTTGCCACGATGTTATATTGAAATAAATAGTTTAATGAATTTAAATTTGAGTTTCATTAAATTCTTCATGTAGGTAAATACCTACTAATAAACATGACACAATAATTCAACATCTCTGCCTCAGTACTCAGTAGAGCGCACTCGGGTTTTAGTCTAGTTCGCAGGTTCGATTCCTGCCACAGGCTACTTTCTAATTTCTAAACTGGCTAGGTTATACCAATTAATTACGCTACGCTAAGAGAACGGGAAATATGTGAAGTATGTTGAAGCCAAAATTTTCTCAAATATGGCGTCGTTACCGCCCGTAACATTTCGGTACCGCTGACAGCACATGGTGTTGTCGCTTACATTAGCGCCATTTTACAGTTTTGACAAATTAAAAATTATGCTTCAGGGTGAAGTCTAAAAATACATGCCTGACGTCACTAACTGCTGATCCTTTATAATATGTATGACGACCTCCCAGTCCCTGGCGCAGTGGCGGCGCGCTCGCATTCGAGTCGGGAGGTCGCGGGTTCGATTCCCGCCACGGGCCACTTAGTAATTTTATAATTTTTCAATTGGGTGTCTGGTGGAAATGTTACAATTTAAGGACCAAATATTGCATTTTTAGAGGACGCAATTTTATTTTTGGGGCATATTTAGGGGGTCAATAGAAGCTTAACCTCAAGTTTTGTGAGGTCGCCACCCTTGTTACCAGGCCGCCATCTTGGAAAAAGGGGTTAAAACGCTTTTTTCGCAATATATCTCCGAAACTACTTAGTTTACTACCTACTTAGGTAGGTATGGTCTTACAAAAAACAAAGATAACTTAACGATACTAGCTAAGTACTTATTACTAAAAGGAGAACAATTCCATATTATTTTTTGCGTACCTATAACCGTTTCGCAGCGTAGGTATAGTACGATTCACGAAAGATGACCACAAATGGCGGGCCTATTTTAGGTCTCTTTGGATTTATCTAACTAATATTATGGTCTTATTTATTTTAACTAATATATATGGTCTCATTTAACTAATATATGGTAATTATTTTGGCTTGTCTTTTCTTCATGAGTGTACATGAAGAAAAGACCCGCCATTTGTGGTCATCTTTCGTGAATCGTACTATACGCAATGGAAGCTCTCCGAAAGGAACATTTTTCCCCGTTTTTGCAATATTTTTCATTGATACTCCGCTCTTATTAGTCATGTTATAAGGCTTAAAGCCTTCCTCGATAAATCCAATTCGGCCCAGTATTTCTTTGATTGGCGCGTGCAAACAAACAGCAAACTTTTTAATATTACTAGTATTGATTAGCTTGTGAGTAATACGATGCGGCTCTTTTGATGTGAATCATAACTTCATTACAATCACATAAGGATAAAGTATACTTAATTAGGTATAATACGTGATTGCTCTGTGATCTTGTCTCTAGTCGATACAAAATCGTGGGATCGCGCGCACGTTTCCCGCGTTTGACGTTATTTAAAAAAACTGTTTTTTTTTCTTAATTTCGAACCTTCTATAAAACCATCGACGTGATTTTTTTTTATTCAGTGCAAAGGTGAATAAAGGATTCTCAAGGTCAGTGAGTTCGTGCGAAGCTTTTAAATATAAACATTTTTTCCCATTTCTGTTTGATCGTTCACAAAACCAGTTCTGCAAATTATAACGACCCCGCTAATGGAGTTTCGTAATAAAGGTTTTCCGTAATATTGTTATACCTATTCAAAACTTAATCTCGAATCTCGTATGTAAATTTTTAATTGGATTTAGAGGAAAATAATTTAATTTGTTTTTTTTTTCTTACCCGAATGCTTGTTCGTTTCGTGTTTAGGATGTCCATGGTTACCTACTGAAAATTAAAAAAAAATTGGTAGTTTAGGTGTAAGTAAATAGGTAGGTGCCTGTAAGTACTATTTATAAAGAATGGACGTCAAACTTGGTAAAAAGTCTTTATTTCACATAGGCCTCACTTACACTTCCCCCTAGTGCGGTACGGGGTCATTATGCCTCGACAATAAACTACCTTACGGTGCGGTACGGGGTATATTGTGCCCCGTAAGATTTTTTTTATTTGGGTCACAAAACTGGTTACAATCATAAGTAATATCTAAGTATTAAGTAATAGGACTTATGGCTAATTTAAGTATCGAGACTGCAACTGCAACCTACTTGATGCAACCTCAAGAGGAGGAGGAAAGGAGACTTGAATTTATTTTTGTCTTTCTCACTCTCACGGATACGTTGGTAGGTGCGACATGCACCGTCGCGGAAGAATAATATAACAGAAAAACGACCTTTTATCTAATTACTCAAAAACTAAGCCTAATAACACAAATCTGTTTCCAAGCGTTTTTGGATATTATTATTACCGACCTTTATAGGGCATAGATAATGAAAATATAAATCGATAATATGATCTGGCTTAGTTTTAGATCTATTTCCTACTGCAAATAATAGACAAATAGGCGTAATAATATATTGCTATGGAGAATCGCGTATGATCCTTTTCATGATGATCCATGACCGTTTTGGTGCCAATTTTCGTTTGGAAAAGACCTTCAGATTAAGAGGTCACTAGTAGGTAGCAATGCTTTACTGACATTTCAAGCTGACCTTAAGCATATCCATTATCGAATTAATTAAATCGATGTTGGTAGACAACCTAAGTATTTACTCATCTTTTTCCTTATATTATGACGTTAGTAGTGGTCAGCTCAAGTGTAAGCAAATATATCTACTCTTTCCGTTCGTTTATTTTCCCTTTGACACATCAAATCACATGATAGCGAGGGACCAGACTCCCAGAGAGAGATAAAGGTAAATCGGTCTCTTTCTAGTCCCTCGCAATTGCTATATCTGTTTCATGTGTCAAAAGGAAAATAAAGGAATGGAAAGAGTATAACTAGGTACCTACTGCACTTTTTATATTTCCTAAAAGTTGAATCGGCAACAACGGCAAACAATTTTTGGATTTTAATTTTTTTGCCATGTGGATGAGAAATAGTTTACGATCTATTCTCGGACCTACCCATTGATGAAAGAAATAAAGGACCTACCAAATATACATAAAAATAAAAACATCGCGCAAGCTGTTTCGAAGGAAAATGTTTACAAACCTACTTAGGTACTCTCAGACCTACCGAATAATATACCTACACAAAAAAAATTCTAAACAATCGGTCGAGTCGTTTCGGAAGTTTGGTAACAAAAATTGGCACTAGAATTTTATGTATTTCTAGCTGACCCGGCAAACGTTGTTTTGCCGTATACTTTTTTTTCTCACTGTGCTCCAAGACCCAGAGAATATAGTTATACTGAAAATTTCACAACGATCGGTCCAGCCGTTTCGGAGAAGTTTGGTAACAAAGAAAAGCGAGAGAATTTTATATATAAGACTAGCTGCTGACCCGGCAAACGTTGTTTTGCCATTAGCAATATAATAAAAAAATTGGTTGTCTGTAAAGTCGATTTACGGACGATAGATAGATTTAAGTGATAACGTCATAATTGGCCTCTCTATCGTTTGTTTTATCGTGCCTCTCTATTTCTTGTTGCGCGCTCTCGCTTGCACGCACAGGCTCAGGTGGAACGTTACTATTTTTCATGTGCGTTGCTGGTGTTCATCAATTTATTAAACGTTATCAGGTCAAAAAACAAAGATAACCTATTCTCAGACCTAGTGATTATACACTGAAAATTTTATAACAATCGGTGTAGCCGTTTCGGAGGAGTTTGGTAACAAAAATTGGCACAAGAATTTTATGTTTATTAAGATATAATAATTATATGTATAAATATAGACTTGTATGGTCACATGGTCGCGGTCAAGTATAACAAGTCACATAGGTAATTGCGGTTTTTCCGAACATAAGAACTTATTATTTATTTATCGCGATTCCATGAAACTATAGAAGACCGGCCAAGTAAGAGTCAGTGTCGCGCATCTAGGGTTCCATATTAATAGGATAAAAGAAATAAAACGTTAACGGCGTAGAAGCCGTATTTAAGCGATGTTGAATGAAGTTTTACTTAAAAACTATAAAGACAAGTATTGTATTTTGGATCTAAAATCGTAAGCAGAAACACGATTGGATAAAATTTTCTCGATAGATAGTTCTCCCAAAAGTTGCTCCAGTTTTCCTTTTTCTATCGTAAACTACAATGGATGTAATTTTAATTGGTCGGTAATAATAATATACAAAAACGTTTAGGAACAGATTTTCGATAACTGGCTTAGTTATTTTAATTAACATGTAAAATTTTAGATTAATCAATTCTGAGATTTACGTAAGCTACAAGCAAATAATATTGACTTGAAAATGAAAATGAAAATATTTATTTTTCACATAACTAGGTAGGTACGCCTAAATAATAGGCTCAGAAAAGTCAAAACTCTACCGCCAGGTTCGGAAAGCAGGTTTGCACCGAGAAGAACTGGCAAGAAACTCGGCACTTGATTCTTGGTAACTGGATCAGACTTAAGTATTCGGCCGAATACCGAATATTGATATAAAAGTCAAATAGGCCGAGCTTCAGTATAAACCGAATAGGTACCTACCTATTTGGCGCATCTCTATTTATAACTATTTTTACCTACATTTATATTTTGAATGTAGGTACCTATATCAAAACGTCATCAACGTTATTGCCATAAAATATTAATTATTTATTTGTTTACGCATATTTACTTATTATTTTACCTTGAACATCTTCTGAAACGGGTTTTAATTTTATACCTTCCATACATACATACAAATAAATACAATAATAATACACAATAATGACGTGTCTGTTTACTATCAAGTGAAGAGAAAAATTGACCCAAAATAGCGGCTGTCTGCCAAGTACCTACTTCGCGGTCTTGCCGCGCCTCGCCTTGCGCGCTTCCCCTCGTCTCCTATCCTACTCGAAAATGTGTTCTGCGCAGGGTTCAACTTATACGCCACCTCTTCAAAAATCGTCCGATTCTTTCAATACGTGCGAGCGCCAAAAACGCTGATTTTCAGCACGGGGAAGAAAAATCTTTCGACGTCTATTGAAGTAAGAAAGAGACAGTTACACAGATATTATTATACCTATTCAATAGTCTCATATATTTTTTTGAGTAATGTACGTATCTTATGTGAGAAAAACAAATTTAAAAATAAATAATAATGATCCATAACTAACTACATCCGGGGCTATTTCCACCTCGTAGGTACCGCACTAGAGACGAAAAATTACGCTCAAGTTTTACGGGGCACAATAGACCCCGTAGGTAGTTTATTGTGGGGTATAATGACCCCGTATTG
The DNA here is from genome assembly GCA_036785405.1 of Coenonympha arcania. Lineage (NCBI taxonomy): Eukaryota > Metazoa > Arthropoda > Insecta > Lepidoptera > Nymphalidae > Coenonympha > Coenonympha arcania. Next base: position 11,795,453 of record CM072076.1, read on the forward strand.
CACCAGGGGAAAATATTAAAAATCGTATGAGTGTCGTATGCATCAAAATGGAGTGCAGAAAGTTCAGATCTCTACGACTTGTAGCTTTTCGGGAATTCCTGGAACAACGAAAAACATTACACTTTTGTATGGAGAAATCCATAAAACCAACGTTTTTCACCCCTTTAAATTTGAATTTCTGGAATCCCCGTCTTAGTACGAATTCATGACCTAATGTTAATTACCTAGGTACCAAATTTCAGATCTCTACGACTTGTAGCTTTTCGGGAATTCCTGGAACAACGAAAAAAATTACACTTTTGTATGGAGAAATCCATAAAACCAACGGTTTTCACCCCTTTAAATTTGAATTTCTGGAATCCCCGTCTTAGTACGAATTCATGACCTAATGTTAACCTAGGTACCAAATTTCAGATCTCTACGACCTGTAGTTTTGGCGGAATCCGTGGAACAACCAAAATGATTCATTCTTTTATATATTAAACTAGTAGGGTGCGTGGGTGCGCGGGCCACATGTGGCCCGCGGGCTGTCTTCCCGCCTATAAAATAATCGCCGCCATCTCGAATCCATATTCGCCATATATTATCTATGAAAAAATAAATTTCGCCATTTTGATTTTTTTTTCTGTCTAACGAATAGACCTTTGGGTCCTGATCACTTCATGTCAAGAAACCGTTCTTTCATCTTTTATACTTTCCGAGATATCGACAAAATTCGAACGGCGGCCATTTTGAATCCGCCATTTTGAAATTTTTTCCAGCTCACTGCCAATTGGATGACATTTCGAATGACATTTGGTCGAGCACCCCCCACCTTGAATACCCTGGCTGTGCTCTTCACCTGTCTCCGAAATCCTCACTCATCAGCTCTCTCCGTATTTTTCCTCCGAATGAATTTTTTTCTGTTATACGACACCATCCTTGAAAAAAATTTTTTCCATACAAAATTGTTCAGGAGAGGTGATCAATGAGTCAGTCAGTCAATCAATCAGTGAATCAGCACGAGTAGCTATATATATAGTAATAGATTATACGTCTATTCTCACAAGACATTGTTTTCTTTCAGATGCTGCTACCTCTCGTATGTCTCTTGGCGGTGCAGGCGGTGACCCCCCAGACGCCAGTGGACCCCTCTCTCCTGGCGGACATCTTCGGGACACCCCCCACCACCAGGCCTTCGAACCTTCCTCCAAGACTAGAAGAAGTAAGGGTCTTTTTTACCCAACTGCAACGGATTTTCTTTATCAGAAGGTTTAACGCACTCAACTGTATCAAAAAAAAAGAAAAATTTTAATTTAAGTAACTATTTAAGTATGTAATCAAATTATAAGCTAAACTAAACAAACACGATTTAATAAAATTAAATTTTAAATATTCACAATACTATTTGTTTTTAAAGTGCCTAGTAATATGTACCTAACTAAATATTCTGTGAGCTACCTGTTGCTGTTATCAATATCTAGCACAACTAAAAAAAAAGATTTTGACGAATTGAGAACCTCCTCCTTTTGTTTGAAGTCGGTTAAAAAATCATGGAAGGGCGGACGGACGGCGAAGTATTAGTAATAGCGTTTACCCTTTTTTCACAAAATCCTCAGAGATTCGGGCGTCTGGCCTTTTTGTTAAAATGTCCGGCCAAACTGGCTAGTCCTTTCGGCTATCAGGTTTGGCAACCCAGCAAGATTTTCCTAGTGAAACTCTTCTCATTTGCAGATCACCGTCAAGCCTACACCAAGCGGCGCAGTGTTCACTAACAGCGACGGCGACGAGTGCCAATGTGTACCTTATTACCTTTGTGATAAAAACTTGAATGGCTTGTTCAAGAACAACGCCAGTGTCACTGGGTACGGTGTACTGGATGTCAGGTATGTCTCAGCCACTATTTTAAGACCCACTGTTGGGTACGAATCTTCTTTTTGGAGAACACTTTGGCTGAACCCACGACCTTGGTCAAATGCGAGCTGGCACTTGACAGGGTTCAGACACCCTTATTCTTCTAGTTTCTGAGACTTTTCGGCGATTGGGCCATTAAGTAATTCGCGCCCAATCGCGGAAGAAGTGTATAAAACAAAAAAAAAATTGTTTGGTGCTCAATTCCCTACTATCATGTCTACGACTATTCTTAGAGTATCTTTGCTAAGTCGTAGAAGTGGCGCTTCATGCGTTAGTATTATGCTTGAGTCAAAATTTACGATTTCCGAAGGAACATAAAATAGTTATGTGTTCAATTATAGATTAGATAATTGAATTCATATTATTTGGCATTTCATAATCTAGAACTTGTCTCAAAAATATTTTAAAATTATATGTGTAAGTATAACTTTCTCACTAGAACAGTTTTTGTATAGGCTGTTTGCTAAAATAGCGGTCGACGCTCTACGCAGATGCAAGATATTTGCCATGCTTCTTAACAAAAACTTATAACAATGACATATTTAGAAAATTAATAACATTTACTAAAAAGTGTCTCAAAAAAAAACATGATTTTCCTAGATTTTCATTCAAAAACCATAAACCGAAAAGTGCCATTTTTAGCCTTTTTCGATAAATAAAACGTATTATTTTAGGATAAAATCCAAGATATTTTGTTATTTCTGAATTATAGTAATTTAATTCAATTAATATTCAATGTCACTGGTTATGTACTATTTTAATAAGTTGTATATTTATTTTACTATAATTTTTTTTGTAATACCATTTTCCGCGCAAAATTGCGTCAGCGGGAACGGAATTCCTTTTTTGTATGGAGCGACACGCGATTCACATCGTGCCGCATAAACGCTCTTAAGTGTGTTAGGACTGTTTTACGTTCCCACAATATTTGTGGGTGCATCTGTAAGGTGTTGTGAATCTCTCAACTCTCAATTTTTAAGATTAGCGTGTGTGTCAAGAAATTGTTTCTGATGCAGCCATGTTTTCCAGATTTGGCGCCAACGACAACTGCCAGGAGAGCGTGGAGCGCTGCTGCAGGGACGTGGACATCGTGCCGGAGCCCGAGCCTGTGCCGGTGCCCGAGCAGAAGGGCTGCGGTTACAGGAACCCCAACGGCCTGGACTTCACCATCACTGGAGGCAATGTGAGTGCCTTTCTTCTCTGCCAGGCGCGTGGAGCACTGCTGCAGGGACGTGGACTTGCTGCTGGAGCTCAAGTCTATGCCAGTGCCCGAGCAGAAGGGCTTCGGCTACGGGAACCCCAACGGGTTGAACTTCACCATCACTGGAGGCAACGTGAGTACCTTTCTTCTCTGCCAGGAGCGTGGAGCACTGCTGCAGGACGTGGACATGCTGCTGGAGCTCAAGCATATGCCGGTGCCCGAGCAGAAGGGCTTCGGCTACAGGAACCCCAACGGGTTGGACTTCACCATCACTGGAGGCAACGTTAGTACCTTTAATCGCCGCCTGAGCAGTGAGAGTCGCCTTAACGTGCCGACGGAGCGCGATCCCAGCACCTGCGGGACATCGCGCCATACCATCGACGGCCGCCGGATGTTAGGGGTCTGCCACGTGACCAGCAGGGCTAGACAATGTCACTTAAGCGTTTGGCGTTAACGCTAGTCGCTAGTCGACAAAAATGTATGGACAAAACAAATGACTGTAGAAAAACCAAGACATTAATTAACTAAACACGCTGTGTTTGATACTGTCGGCCGTCAATTGTCAAGCGAAGTACGCTTAAGTTATCTACAAGGTTCGCGAGAACGCCAGCGAGCGAGCCAGCAAGCGTAGTTAATTATTCAAACACAGCGTGTTTAGTTAATTAATGTCGTGGTTTTTCTACAGTCATTTGTTTGGTCCATACATTTTTGTCGACAAGCGACTAGCGTTAACGCCAAACGCTTAGGTGACATTGTCTAGCCCTGCTGACATCGCTTCCTCGCTGTTGGCAGACGAGCACCCGCCGGCGGGCACAACCTTGCTGAGCGGTGGGTGGAAAGCCTCTGCATAGACCTCCTAAGAAGAAAAGGAGAAGAACGCGAACTAGGGGGGTCAACACGAAGTAATGCTTTGCGGTTCCGTGCTGACTCAGAAGACGGGAAGGTTGTTTTAATCCGTCCGAGTCGGACATACCCTGCCGAGAGGCAGGAAGAAGTCCGTGAGGGATTTTTTCCTCCCCGAAAAAAAAAAGACCTACCTCCACCCCGCTGCACTCGCGAACCCACGCGGGCTCGTATCGTAGCGAGGGACATCACGAACCAGAATGACATTTTTAATACATTAGCGAAAAAATATTGGTTTTACGTTTTTGCCTGTCCCGTGTTTGCCTGCCGTGCTCGTGTACGTGCGTGTCGGTGCGCCCGCTCCGGTGCAGCTCAGGAGGAAAACAAACAATCACTATTGCGGAAAATAATAACTTTCCGCACGCAATACACACATGGAAATGTCTACTTTTTGAGCAAATGAATTAAAAACTTTGGTTGAACTCCTTTCCAGGGCAACGAGGCGCAGTTCGGCGAGTTCCCGTGGGTGATCGCTCTGTTGGCGGCGGACGCTAGCTACGCGGGAGTGGGCGTGCTGATACACCCGCAGATCGTGCTGACCGGTGCGCACATTGCTGGCAAGTGAGTTTCACATCGTCGTCAGCCTTAAGGGGATTTATTGAATTTATTTTTGTCTTCCTCACTCTCACGGGTACGTTGGTAGGTGCGACATGCAGCGTCGCGGAAGAATATAACAGAAAAATGACCTTTTACCTAATTACTCAAAAACTAAGCTGGTTATAAAAATCTGTTTCTTAGCGTTTTTGGATATTATTATTACCGACACTTTAAAACAAAAATTACAATTACATCCATTGTAGTGTCTGATAAAAACTCGAAAAACTGAGATTTTGGCGCAACTTTTGGGAGAACTTTCTATCAAGAAAATTGTATCCAATCGTGTTTCTGCTTCTTAGCGATTTTAGATTAATGACCCAAAATACATGACGTGTAAATTTGAAAGTAATTGTCTTTACAGTTTTTGCATAAAACTTCATTCAAAATCGCTTAAATACGGCTTCTACACCTGAAGTACCTGGCTTTTTTTCCTTTGGAGGGGAAATCCTCATTGACACCTTATCGGTGCTGGACGCTAACCGGCTAAAACCCCTCCAATTCCAATGTTACCGTGTGCCTGCCGTTGCCTTAACACGGAAACATGATGGTCTGACCTCCAATCCTTTTGTTTACTTTTCTCCTCTTCCTCCTTGGTTTTCATAATTTTCTCTATGTAGTTTTCAACAATAATCCAGTGTTCTTCTTCTTTTTCCAACATTTACTTTATTAAATTTCCTACGTTTATTTCCCCGATTTTCTTCACAACTGGCTCCCTGTCCTCATCCCACCTTGTACAATGGTGTACCTCGCGTACGGCGTACCTCAAAGTGTACCTCGCGTCCCCGCTGTTGTGCCCTACTTGGCTGTGAACCTTACTGGTTTACCATTTAGGTAACACTCTACTTGGCTGAACACTTGATGCTGAGATTTCACTGCTGCGTTGAGTAAAGATAGCTCGTGCGTGGACTACAGGTGAAGCCGTGCAAGGTAACGACTAAGTATAGGAAAGGTGACCTTGAATGAAGAGGATAACTGTTGGACTGGCACTTAACTTGGTGTTAGGCTCACATTTTACATGCTAACACTACCCTACTTGACTGGAGACTTGATGATTACACTCCATTGCTTGACTATGAAGACTAGACTCAGCTTACTTTCCTCAATCAAGAAACTAGTCTCAAAACAACAACCGCAAGAAAGTGCTTTTTTAATTGCGGAACTTGGTGACATTTTTGGAAATCTTTCCAAGCTAATTAAGTTTTCAGGTTTGAAGATGAAAGTGGAGAATCAGAGGAATATTCAGACGAAGAAGACGAAGACGAGGACGATGGTCTGTTTAATTTTCCGTACGTTTGTATTTTCTATTATAGGTAATTGCTTACTTCTTTAATAAGTATTGGAACGAAGAGCCGCGCAAGGAAACGTGCACTTCTTCAACCATAATATGGTACGCATGGGATATATTATTATAAGTGAACTCGAAAGAAAGGTCTTTTTAATGTAATCCCGGTAATTATAGGCCAGTTTCTGTTCTACCAATTATTTCAAAAAGTTTTGAGCGTATTAGATATTTACAGTAGGTTAGAAAATTATATAAGTGAAATTAACTTCCTCTACGATCGGCAAAATGGTTTTCGTCCTAAATCATGTACCTTATCGGCCACAGCCCACAATAGATCTAATAACAAAAATTAAAAGTAACATTGACGCAAAAAATATTGTCCTTGGTATATTTATTGACCTAAAAAAGGCGTTCGATACTGTAAGTCATTCACTCCTATTACAAAAATTAGCTAATATAGGTATAGCAAGCACTGCACATAAGATATTTGAATCTTACCTATCAAATCGGTCACAATGAAAATGAAATGAAAATGAAAATGAAAAATCTTTATTTTCACATAGGCCCAATTAATAGGCTCTTATGAAAAGTCAAAACTCTACCGCCAGGTTCGGAAAGCAGGTTTGCACCGAGAAGAACTGGCAAGAAACTCGGCACTAGCTCTTTTCAAAAAAAAAATGTCATTATATACAATTTCTTAAATAATATCAATAATTATTACATAATTTTTAAGATATCTCGTGAAGAGATGGAAATATATCCCTATCATTCCAACAATTCTTGTCATTGAAAAATTCTTCAATAGTATAGTAACCCCGACTTATTAGATGTTTTTTGACAGTAACTTTAAACCTGTGTAAAGGTAAGTCCAAAACAGACTTCGGGATCATATTGTAGAAGCGTACACTCAACCCCACAAAGGACTTCTGTACTTTACGTAAACGGTGTGGTACTACAACTAACTTGTGTCCGCCATTTCTAATTGGACGGTTACTTACATCTATACGTTGCTTATAATTACAACAACAAGTTGTTAATATTGGTAAATATCAAAGCACTCCTCAAGCAATTACATGTGGAGTCCCACAGGGCTCCATTCTTGGGCCTCTGCTGTTTTTAATATATGTCAATGACATAAGTTCTTTATATCTATGCATGGAGAAAGAAGTAAGTCTTTATGTTGACGATACGTGCATTTTTTACTACGGGCGCTCAATTAATGATATAATCAAATTAGCACAAGAGGATCTAATTAAATTACATGAGTGGTTCCAATATAATTTACTGACTGTCAATACATTAAGAACGAGTTACATTATTTTTTAAGCAAAAAACAAAAATATCCCATCACATATTCCACTTACTATAAATAATGTCCAAATAAAAGAGTCTACTGAAGAAAAATATCTTGGATTATTAATCGATAATAAGTTAACCTGGATATCTCATATAGGTAAAGTAAAATCAACCTTGTCCTCCCTTTTTGGATCGCTGTATGGTATTGTTCAATGTCTACCAAGAAAAGTCCGATTAAACATTTATTACTCGCTCGTTAAACCCCACCTAGACTACCTAATAGAAGTATGGGGCAGGGCAGTGCTGCCAAAACCAATCTTCAATGCGTTCAAACCGTTCAAAATAGAATTATAAAAATGTTAATTTTCTAATGCCAACTAAACTTGTCTACTCTGAAACAAAATTAATGAACCTTGAACAGACATATTACTACAATACTTGTATTTTAATTAAGAAAATCAAATCGGGAAAAATTCAGTCACATCTTAACTTTATAACGAAAATGGAGCATGGATCCCGACTACGTAGTGCTCACAACATTATAATAAACAAACCACGCACCGCATATTACGGTAAAGAACATAACTTTTGAAGGAGCACTTATGTACAATAAATTATCAATAATAGTATCTTTTTTATGTACATATATTTAAGTATTAGTTATAATTTTCTTTTCATTGTGAAATGTTTGTGAATTATTATAGTATCAAAACAATAGATAATTTTAACATTTTTATACTCGGCGCGGCGAACCTTGATCCCTATGACAGTTCGTGTTAGTGATGGGTTGTGTCTTTGGTCGTGTCAATAATGTTTTTTTTTAGACAAAGGCGTGGCTTGCATTCAGCCACGTTGGTAAACATGTTTAAAAAAATATTATAATGTGCATTTTTAATGTCCATTAAGTTGTTGTTGTATTAAATTAAGATTTTTGGCATAGATTAAGTAGGTAAGTAGAACGAAAGTTTCCAACCTTGTTATTTTCTAATAATGAATGGTATGATCGTAATATTCTGTTCCATTCCATAATATTATGAACTAAAATGTGAGTATGAAAAAAAATTGTGCACTCGTTTCCATTACCGACATTTTTTTATCGATACTTGCCGCCCTAGTCGATAAACGTCACACGACGTAAGTTTTGCAGGACGTAAACATAAATTCAGATTGAGATAACTTCTTGTAAATGTTAAGAATTGTTAAAAATATCAACGGAATATCATTACTAATGGTATAAAGCTACGTAAAATTTATAAATGGCATTTTTAGACGCCCCCAATATGATCCCAATTTAATGGTGACGCCACTACAATGTTATATGGTGACATTAGCTGTCAGTGTGATAGGGATCAAGGTTCGCCGCGCCGATAATAAGAAAAAATTAAAAACTTTTGTAATTGATAAAATTTGAGTCCATCCCTGGCGAGCAGCTATTGTATGAACGAACACTGAACATCTTATGTTATTATGCCTACCCTGCTTTGCATTTTTTTACTATGTACCGCTAATTCCACTGACTATATTATATCTTACTTACTTATTGATTATCGCTGTCATTTAATATTACCACATTTGTATTTTTTGTTAATATTTCTCATTAATGAAATCATGTATATAATAATGTATATAATAAGTGAAATATATATAATTTAGATAAGTGAAATGTATATATAATTTCTTTTGAGAATAATAAAGTTCTTTAACCACAATGTTAATAGACTTGCGCTTGACGACAATCATGCCTGATGGAAAGCAATGATGAGGTCTTGGTTGGAGCGCGCTTGCCTAGAAAATGCCTATTCACTCTTCTCTTGAAGGCACCCAGATCGTACTTGGCTGGAAACACAGAGACTGGAAGGGCGTTCCCCACCTTAGCGGTTCGTATCTTCTACGTTTCTGACTGTTAAGATATTCCTTTCCAGTTTCCAGTTTATTCCGTGTTCCCAGCCACGTATAATCTGGGTGCCTACATAGACCTTATCAATTAGCAGGACAGATTAATTTTGCTATAATCCGCTACTTGAAAACTCTTCGACGCACGTCCCGACACCGGGACATCCTCAGGAGATGCTGACTTCACGATGCGAAATCGTAGAGAAGTCACCAACTCCTGAGAATGTCCCGAAGAAATTGTAGGAAGAATTGTATGTAATGTGTCATGTGGGTGATGTTCCTGCATATCGCATCATACAGATTATTTTCAAGTAGAGTTATATAAAAAAAAAAAAAAAAAAAAAATAGTTTTTATTCAGCCAAAAAAACTTAAGTTGTAACTTAATATTATAAAAAAAAACTCAATACAAAAGGTGGGCCACAGACCATAGCAAATATATAGCAAAGCTAATTATGGATTTCCGCAAAATAGCACCTACTTCCAATCAACAATTTATTATCAATTATAATAAATTTTCATTGGTTATCCATCAGGCATGATTGTAGTCAAGCGTAAGCCTATTAATAAAATAAGACAACCTGGAAAAAATTACTCTTTCTAACAATACCCAAATCACTTCAAGTGTGCTTATAAAATTTGAAGAGTTCCCTCGATTTCTCCAGGATCCCATCATCAGATCCTGACTCGATGACTATGGGACCATCTGCGAACTATACCCTTTGAAACAAAAAAAGAATTTTCTAAATTGATCCACGCATCTTCGAGTAATCGGGGAACATACATAAAAAAAAGATTCCGATGAATTGAGAACCTCCTCCTTTTTTTTGAAGTCGTTTAATTATAATAATTGGTTGTGGAACTAAAGTATTTTTTGTTGCAGATTCCAGCCTGGCACCCTCACTGCTCGCGCGGGAGAGTGGGATACACAGACTAACAAGGAACGACTGAAGTCACAGGAGAGAATAGTCGATGGAATTGTCGTGAGAGAGGGTTGGTTTCTATACTTATCCGACAATTTTTTTTTGACGTGATAACGTTTTATAAATTGATGAAACACATGAAAAATAGTAACGTTCCGCGTAACGTTCCACCTGAGCCTGTGCGTGCAAGCGAGAGCGCGCAACAAGCGATAGAGAGGCACGATAAAACAAACGATAGAGAGGCTAATTATGACTTTATCACGTAAATCTATCGTCTGTAAACCGACTTTACAGACAACCAATTTTATTTGTGAGTTTCTCACTCTTACGAACAAGTCGGTGGGTGCGACAGGCATCATCATTGCATGGAAGAACCTAACAGAAAAACGACGTTTTACCTCATTACTAAAAAACTTGGCCATTTATTGAAATTCCGTTGTGGAGCGTTTTTGAATACCTACACATTAAAACAAAAATCACATTTACTTCCATTGCAGTTTCCGATAAAAAATAGAAAAATGGATGATTTTGGATCAACTTTTGTTTTGGGAGATCGTTTTATCGAGATTGTTCCAATCGCGTGTCCGCTTCTGAGCGAGTTTAGATTAGAGACGCAAAATAAAGTATAGTTTCCACTAAAAATAACTCTTTTATGCCTTTAACCTAGGCAGAATGAGAGGAGTTTGGCCTAGTCCAACCACGCTGGCCAGGTGCGGGTTTGCAGGCTCCACACACCTTGGTGAACAGTCGCGTCACAGATTTTTATTTATTAAGGCATTTATCAAACTTTGTCGACAGACTTCAACCCCAAGAACCTGAAGAATGACCTGGCGTTACTCCACCTGCAGACGCCGTTTGACCTGGACCTGCACATCAATACCCTATGCCTTCCAGAACAAGACGAGGACTTCGACAACTACAGGGGCTGCGTCGCCAACGGCTGGGGCAAGAACGTGTTTGGTAAGTGCTGGAACTGCTGAAAACTAGAGTAACAGCGTAGCTTCACCTGCAGCAGTTGCAGCTGGATCTGCACATCAACACGCTGTCTTTCACAACAGGTCGAGGAGTTTGACAACTACAGGGGCTGCGTCGCTAACGGCTGGGGCAAGAAAGTGCTGGAACTGCTGGAACCTAGGGTCATAGCGTTGCTTCACCTGGTGTAGATGTAGCTGGATCTGCACATCAACACGCTGTCTTCCAGAATGGGACGAGGAGTTTGACAACTACAGGAGCTGCGTCGCTAACGGCTGGGGCAAGAATGTTTGGTAGGTGCTAGAACTGCTGGAACCTAGAGTCATAGCGTTGCTTCACCTGCAGCAGTTGCAGCTGGATCTGCACATCAACACGCTGTCTTCCAGAACAGGACGGGGAGTTTGACAACTACAGGAGCTGCGTCGCTAATGGCTGGGGCAAGAATGTTTGGTAAGTGCTGGAACTGCTGAAAACTAGAGTAATAGCGTAGCTTCACCTGCAGCAGTTGCAGCTGGATCTGCACATCAACACGCTGTCTTCCAGAACAGGACGGGGAGTTTGACAACTACAGGAGCTGCGTCGCTAATGGCTGGGGCAAGAATGTTTGGTAAGTGCTGGAACTGCTGAAAACTAGAGTAATAGCGTAGCTTCACCTGCAGCAGTTGCAGCTGGATCTGCACATCAACACGCTGTCTTCCAGAACGGGACGAGGACTTCGACAACTACAGGGGCTGCGTCGCTAACGGCTGGGGCAACAAAGTGCTGGAACTGCTGGAACCTAGGGTCATAGCGTTGCTTCACCTGGTGTAGATGTAGCTGGATCTGCACATCAACACGCTGTCTTCCAGAACAGGACGAGGAGTTTGACAACTACAGGGGCTGCGTCGCTAACGGCTGGGGCAAGAACGTGTTTGGTAAGGGTCCTAACTCCTAGCGTAGCTTCATGTGCAGCAGTTGCAGCTGTACCTACGCAATATTTTATCATTCATTGGCTCAAGACACTTAAGGGCTAGTTGATTCAACGAACTTTACCGTGACTTTTACTTATGATGATGGTTCTAATGATGAGTTGCGAGCTATATCGGTAGCAGATCCTTTTATATCCAAACGGATATAAAAGGATATGCAAGCGATATAATCCTTTTATGTCTGTGTAAACATTATTTCAGCCATGTGATGCGTACAGCGTAACATCCAGAAGTATGAGCCTCAATTAATAATGCAGGAGGAGGCCTGGACGCAAAAGGATATCTTGGCTTCGAAACGTGTATTCAGAGCGGTGGTATCCAAGATACAAATCGCTATGATGATTGCCAACCTCCAAAAGGAGACGTCACTAAGGAGAAGATACATTAATTGCAGCAACGAGGTGGAACCCGATTACCTAGGAAATGCCTATTCACTCTTGATTTAAAGGTGCCGAAGTTGTAGGTAGTGGGAAAGACAGTTCCTGGGGGTATTCGATGTATTTAATTTGACATCCTGTCGAACTTTTTAATGAAACATTTTCCAACTGGTCCAGGTCGCCAAGGTCGCTACGCCGTGATCCTCAAGAAGGTGGAGGTGGACATGGTGCCGTTCCAGAGGTGCGAGAAGCTGCTGCGGAAGACCAGGCTGGGGATCAACTTCAAGCTGCACCAGAGCTTCGTATGCGCTGGAGGGGAGGAGGGGAAGGACACTTGCCAGGTATGCCATGGTCGCCCTATTGTTTTGTGGATGGTACTCAGGAAGGAAAGATGGTTGAAGTGGCGAAATCGCGCTCCGGAATTTCACATTGCGCTAGGCTTTTTATGTACCTACTGAAAGGGAAGGTCACTTGCCAGGCATGTCATGGTTCCCCATTGGTTTTTGAGTGGTTCTGAGGAAAAAATAGAAGGTCGAAGTGGCGAAATCTCGCTGCGGAATTTCACTAAAATTGCGCTAAGCTTTCTATGTACTGAAAGGGGAGGTAGGAGGGGAGTTGCTAGGTATGCCATGCCATTTAAATTTGGGTGATCCTAAGGAAGAAAGGAAGTTTGAAGCGAGCTTGCGCTAGGCTTCCTGTGGGCTGAAAGGAAAGGTCCCTTGCTAGGTATCCTTTATTCCATAATACCCCTGGCTTCTGGCTGATCCTCAAGAAGAAAGGAGGAAGAATAGGTCGCGACAATTATCTTAAGCGGTCAGGGAACCTGGGATAGGGGATTTCTGCTCATGATGAGTCCGGAAAAGAGACGAAATGCGACCCCGATCCGCTCCGACTCGCGTAGCCCCATGATTATTTTCGACTCTGCATAACCGCTAAACTCAGGGACCGCGACTTTTATCTATCAATAGGGGTTTTGTTATAAGAGCGTTCATACGAAACGGCGTGCCTCGCGTTTCGTACCATACTAAATTGGTATTCGTTGGCGCTGACGCAATTTTGCGCCGATAATGGTATTACGGAAAAATTTATAGTAAAATAAATATACTATACTTATTAAAATAGTAAATAACCAGTGACGTTGAATATTAATTGAATTAAATTACTATAATTCAGAAATAACAAAATATCTTAAATTTTATCCTAAAATAATACGTTTAATTTATAGAAAAATGCTAAAAATGACACTTTTCGGTTTATAGTTTTGGAATGAAAATCTAGGAAAATCGTGTTTTTTGAGACACTTTTTAGTAAATGTTATTCATTTTCTAAATATGTCATTGTTATATTAAGTTTGTGTTATGAAATATGGCAAATATCTTGCATCAAAATAGAGCTTCCACCGCTAAGTGAGTAATTAGCCTTTACCTTAACTTTCTAATGAGAAAGTTATACACATATTTTCAAATATTTTTGAGACAAAAACTAGATTATGAAATGCCAAATAATATGATGGCAATTATCTAATCAATAATTGAACACATGACACTCTTATGTTACGTCGAAAATTGACAATTTTGACTCTAGCATAATTAATTCCAACGCATGAACGCTCATAATGTGTTTGTTGTGCAGGGTGACGGCGGGGCGCCACTCGCGTGCCCCATCGGCAACGACCGGTACAAGCTGACGGGGTTGGTGGCGTGGGGCATCGGCTGCGGGCAGAAGGACGTGCCCGCGGTGTACGCGCGCGTCGCTACCTTCCGGCGCTGGCTCGACGACGTCGCCGCCAGCTGGGGGATGTCGCTCTAGACACACACACACACACATCACACACACACACACACGCACACATCACATACAGGCATTGGTCACTATTATACTCTGTGCATTCGTTTTTTTTAACTCATGAGACAATGGGGGACCAGAGGGACCACTTTACGTTCTCTCTGGTCTCTTGAATAAATAAACGAAAAAACACATGGATAGAATCTGAGGATAGAATACAAACTAGCGTAAAAAACGCATCGTCAGATATTTCGCGCCATTTTTCTTACACTGAGACCTATGAACATAGTCTCTAGTCTGTGGTTCCTGACCTTCTATACTCCGTAACATTTATAGAGACCGTAGCGTGTATACCTATAGCTGAGTCGTTGTCACAATTTACACACAATTAATAGATGCAAGTAAAATGCTTCCGAAAATGTCATCTGATAAAGTTAGGCAAAAACGTCTTGAAATGGTTAATTTCTTTTACGCACCATTTTCTACTCTTTTTTGCCAAGTAATTTAGTAAATTATTAGTTAAACGTTGAGATTGACCAATAGTTACAATTAACAAATAATATGATATATGTGCATAAAAATATTAATAATTTTGTTAAAAAAAGCGATCTCCATGCAATTAATCTTAGAAGTAAAAACAAACTAGTAGTGAATAAAACAAGATTAGAAAAAATAAATAAATCATTTAAAGGCAACGGGATACGCTTTTACAACAGACTTCCTAGTGAAATATTAAATTTATCCCTCAAAAAGTTCAAAGTCGTTGTAAAACGAAAGCTTGTTAATAAAGCTTACTATAGTGTTAAGGATTATTTAAATGAATCGAATCCTTGGGAGTGACCTGCTTTAATTTTAATTATACTAGCTCAACTAGTTTTTAAGAGCATTGTGAAGTGGTGATAACCGAAAACAAAACCCGGCTGAGTTTGTTGTGGGCTTCTTCTCAGTGCAGGGCGCGTTTGAACCCTCGTAAACTTAGTTTTAAGTCGTCTTGTAGTTATCACCATAGTTACATAATTTGTAAAATATATCATATTGACGTTTTACAAGTGCCTTGTAAGTTAGGCCTATGTGAAATAAATATATTTTGAGTTTTGAGTTTTTTTTTATGTAAAATTATAAAATTATGTAGTTAAAGGTAAGTTAATTTTAAGCAATCATAATTATTATGCCGTGATTTTGTATTGTATATTTTTTTTCTAATTAACTATTATATATTTTCTATGAACAATTGTTTTTGTTTTATTCTGTATTTTTCTTTTTTTGCGTTGACAGGTCCAGGCCCATACTGTCCCAGACACTGTTAATTAAAACAAAGTAGGTAGGTATATACCTACGTAGCGCTGGACTTCAAACTGTTAACTTATAAAGGAAGACACTAATTGTCTTTCGCCATTTTGGCGCTGATTGCTGCTTAAGCTGGCGTGAGCGTTCATGGAACTAAAATGAAATTACATTCAACGTTACTGTCATTTGTGATCATCAATGTCAATTTTACAAGCAATTTTAGTACCGAAACTTCGAGGGAGGCGCTTCAAATCGACACAAAAAAGGAACTGTCACTTGTAAAGATGGCGTAGCGTTAGCGAACCTGCCGACTACGTCGGAGGTCGTGGGTTCGATTCCCACTACTGGTAAATGTTTGTGTGTTGAACATGAATGTTTTCACGTCTGGGTGTTTATTAAATATAATATTTTATGTATATTCATCAGTTACCTTTAGATAAGCCGCTTTAAACTTGAACCTTCTAATGGTCTGCGGGACGCGGGGCGGGAGCGCTCAACCAATCAGCTAGTCTGTCACTGTCCGCTGACAGCGCTGCCGTATCGTTATAGCCAATCGCATCACCCGCCCCGCGTCCTGCAGACCATCAGCGGGGCTAGACAAAGTACAGTCGTTTGGCGTTAACGACAGTAGACAAAAATGTATAGACAAACCACGTGACGAATGAAAACAAATGAAAGCAAAATCTACTTTATGCTTAGCGTTGTTCACTGTCGGCTGTCAATTGTCATGCGAAGTACGCTTAAAGGCTATCTACAACGTCTGCGAGAACGCCAGGGAGCGTTCAAATTGTCGTAGTCGACTTTCAAAAAAAGCGTGTTTCCCTCTATACGGTCACGTGGTTTTTCTACAGTCACTTGTTTTGTCCATACATTTTTTATCTACTGTCGTCAACGCTAAACGACTGTTACTTTGTCTAGCCCCGCAGGAAGGTTGAGTTTATAGCGGTTTACCTATATACCCATAACACAAGCTATCGCTTAGTTGGGGCGATGTGTGTTACCTTTAAAAAAGAAAAAGAGGTCAGGGGGCTGATTCTGTATCGTTCAGTTTGTTAGTTAGTAACCCTTACTGGGTTATTAACTAAGAAAACGGAGGCAAAAATCCTATTTTTGCATACTTTTTGCACAAGTAAGCAACTAGCATGGTATGTTGACATGATACCATACCAACCTAGGTTGGTAACTTGTGCAAAAAGTATGCAAAAATATGGTTTTTGCCTCCGTTTTTTAGTTAACAACCCAGTGAGGGTTGCTAACTAACAAATTGAACGATACAGAATCAGCCTACAGGTCCCAGATAAAAAAAACACAGTACATATATTTAAAAAGCATCTATTTGATCTTGACGGTGGGCAGCGCGGCGGCGCAGTTGGCCTTCTCCAGCTCGGCGTGTATCTGCCGCAGCCTCGCGCGCGCTAGCGACAGGCTCGCGTTGGTGCCTCGCATGCTCTCCTGACAAACAAATGCGACATAAACAGTACTTCACCTCGGAACAGCTCTTAACCTTATACCAGGCACAGGTTCGCGCATGCATATAAGTTAGGCGATAGAAAGAGGCCACAACATTGCGTTTGTTGCGTGTCGATTTTGAGGGCGGGGCCAGGCGCTATTGCGAACTGAATTGCACTTTTTGTGTCAGCACTAGAGTCGCTTGCGGAGTGGACCTTCTGTACCTATTTAGTGTTCTGTGGTTTGGGGATGTGTCTAACGTCCTTAGGAAAAAAGAGGTCAGTGGTGCCAGATAAAAAAAAACACTGCACGTATATTTAAACAGCATCTATTTGATCTTGACGGTGGGGTCGCTATTTCTTTAAATCATCGTGCGGAGTGGACCTTCTGTACCTATTTAGTGTTCTGTGGTTTGGGGATGTGTCTAACGTCCTTAGGAAAAAAGAGGTCAGTGGTGCCAGATAAAAAAAAACACTGCACGTATATTTAAAAAGCATCTATTTGATCTTGACGGTGGGCAGCGCGGCGGCGCAGTTGGCTTTCTCCAGCTCGGCGTGGATCTGCCGCAGCCTCGCGCGCGCCAGCGACAGGCTCGCGTTGGTGCCTCGCATGCTCTCCTGACAAACAAATACGAAATTCATACGAATACATTTCACATTTTTCCGGCCCGGTTTCCACCAAAGCGGAGCGCAGTGAAGCTGTGTTTGAGTAACCAATCAGATCTCGTCATTTTGAAATCTCCGAAACTAAGGGGAGAGGAAACCGTGCCTTAGCCTGATATAGTACGATTCACGA
Source organism: Coenonympha arcania (assembly GCA_036785405.1). Lineage (NCBI taxonomy): Eukaryota > Metazoa > Arthropoda > Insecta > Lepidoptera > Nymphalidae > Coenonympha > Coenonympha arcania. Next base: position 11,813,072 of record CM072076.1, read on the forward strand.
AAGAATAAAGATCACCACAAATGGCGGGCCTATTTTAGGTCTCTTTGGACTTATCTAACTAATATTATGGTCTTATTTATTTTAACTAATATACATATATGGTCTTATTTAACTAATATATGGTAATCATTTTGGCTTAAGTCTTTTCTTCATGAGTGTACATGAAGAAAAGACGCGTCATTTGTGGTCACCTTTCGTGAATCGTACTATAACAGACGAGCGCGGTTAGCGTTAGTATGAAGTGGGAGGGGAAGTCATCGGCAAAGCTTCTGCGAACGGGTAGTAGAGCTGAGAAATATAGCTTTTAATATTTTTGCTGGTGGTAGGATTCTTTTTGCGATGCTCGTCGGGTACCACCACAGTGTCAGTTGTTCTACACTGATTCGTAAAGCAGTCTTGTGTTACTGTGTGTTTGTACTGACGTGATTACTGGGCGAAGATCCTTATGTGGTTGACGTCCAACAAACTCGCACGAAACGTTTTTCTTCCACGTTTCTGATACGAACCGCTAAGGCGTGGAACGCCCTTCTATAGCCACCGTGTTTCCAGCCAAGTACAATCTGGGTGCCTTCAAGAGAAGAGTGAATAGGCATTTTCTAGGCAAGCGCGCTCCAACCTAGACCTCATCACTACTGATGTCGTCAAGCGCAAGCTCATATAAATAAATGGGCGCAGTGCAGTGTTTCGTCGACTGACATGACAATTGTTAGATTTACAATTACTATCTTTAATATGTAAAATTCTCATATCACATTGACTATAACCAAACTCCTCCGAAACGGCTCGAACGATTTTTATGAAATTTTTTGTCGACATGCGGTATATCTGGGAATAGGTTGCAGGCTACTTTTCATACCGCTAAGCGGCAAAACAACGTTTACCTGGTCTACGATTTCGCATTGTGAAGTTAACATTTCCTGAGGATGTCCCGGTGTCGGGACGAAACGTACGTCGAAGAAAGTGTTGTAAAATTGTGTGCGGTGTTTCATGTGGGCAGTGTTCCTGCATATTATACCACACTGAATCTTTTCAAGTAGCGCATTATAGCAAAACAAATCAATCTGTCCTAATAATATAAACAAAATACAAATAAAATACAAACCTGAACATTCAGTAAGGTCCTGTCAGCGCTGGTAAGTTTCTCCACGCATATATCGGTGGTGTGCTTGGCTAGACCCTCGATAGTTGCCCGCAGAGACACGTTGCACTCCCCTAGCCAACAGAAACAGATCTTCATAGAGATAACAGAACAATGGAGGCGCCATATTCATTATAAATATATATCAGGACTATAAATTTAAATACAAATCAAAATTTATCACTCGCAGCAGGATTTGAACCCGCGTCTCCCATCTCTCGCGGCTGGGTCTCTGACCGCTGAGCTATACGAGCCATATCCTTCTGCGATGAAATTTCGATTCGTATTATAGTAGGTCCTTAGGCAGGATATATCAGGACATTACACACACACATCACAATCTAGCCCCAAAGTAAGCGATAGCTTGTGTTATGGGTAGACACAGACTAGATAACTGATAAATATACATACATACTACTATACACAAATCTATATATATAAAAGAAAGTCGTGTTAGTTACACTATTTATAACTCAAGAACGGCTTTACCGATATGGCTTAAAATTGGTGAGGAGGTAGCTTAGAGCCAGGAGACGAACATAGGATACTATTTATTCCGTTCGAGAGAAAAAAAAATTATATGGCAAAACAACGTTTGCCGGGTCAGCTAGTATAATATATTGAAAAACACCCAGACACTAGAAAACATTCATGCTCATCACACAAACATTTACCAGTAGTGGAAATCGAACCCACGACCTCCGACGTAGATGGCAGGTTCACTGCCGCTACGCCATTCGGTCGTCACATAATTCATTAATTCTACCCTAGCCTTACGTGACATGCGGCGACATGATGAGTGCCAAGATTTGTCGTCAAATGTTCGCGTACTGAGTTACTACCCTAGGCGACGCCATCTTATGCGCCACTTTACAGATTAAAAATAGTCACGCCGATTTTGTAGATGGGGCCTATCCTTACAGAGCCCTACCTAACAATTCTTAAATTCTCAATTTTATTCCTAACTCCTTTTGAAATAAAGTTCCATTTCGAACAGCGGGGGCTAGGCAAAAGAAAATAGTTTTTGTCCGAAACTCTTAGTTATAACGTTGTATAATTATTTGTTGGATTTTATTTTTTATCTTATTTTATGAAAAAGTCATAAAAAAGACGTGTGGCACTCGGAGACTGCCGCGGTAAAGCTATTGCATAGCTGTTTTTATCACAATGCCACCTAGAGACGAGTTGCTGAACTAAAGAGACGAGCGTGATATTTCAAAAACTCATTAAAAGTTCTGCTATTCATCGATAGTGGTAGTGGTAGTGCCGGTCGGAGTGGGGGGTGTTAGGTTATTTTCGTTACGGAATTTCTGGATTCGGCCTCCGCGATAAAACTATGCAATAGCTTAAAATTTAGTCATCTACCCCATTAGAATTGATATGGTAATCATGGCGGGTACCCACATAGCTTTTGATGAAGCAGAGAGTTGTGCATCAGCTTGGCGGGTGATGAAGGTGACAAAGGTGAAGAGGGCATGGAGGTATGCAGCGGTGCGTCCAGCTCGTCTCCCATAGGTGATGGCAGCTTGCTCTCTGAAAAATCCATCACAATTAAGCTTCTGACACAGGGCAAGTTTACAACCTACAAGCCAGCAAGTTGACTAGCAGCTTGCATTGTAAAAACGCTCGATGACACAGGGCAAGCTTACAAGCAATTCTATGGCTGCTTGTAAACTCACTCCGTGTCATCAAGGCTTTAGGCAATTTGTCCACCGCAGCTGTCGCCGTGACGTCATCAAGAAGCAGATGACGGCATCGTAAGGGCTTCCACCCATACATAGTTGACGTACCAAAGACGCGTACGAAGCGGTTTGATTCCTTGTTCCTGATACGCACTGCAAAGGCCTGGAACACTCTCCCGGGCAGTGTCTTTCCTGCCACTTACAACCCGGGTGCCTTCAAATCAAGAGTGAATAGGCATCTTCTAGGCAAGCGCGTTCCAGCTTAGACTGTATCATCACTTTCCATCAGGTGTGATCACAGTCAAGCGCTCGCCTGTATAGTATAAAAAAAAAAAAAAAAAACTCGTTCTCAGGGACATAACAGTAAATAAAGGCTGTGGGGACAAACTGTCCTAACACATTGCCATACGTGCGGACACCAAAAATGCTGATCTTAAAATGAGTGCAGGGAGGGAATCTTACGATTGATCTATTGAATTAAGGAAGAGACTGTTACACGGATAGTTTTCCCTTGAGAAATATAATGGTGATCTGTAGCTAACTGCATTCAAGGGCCGTATGCACCTTGTGCCAAAACAGACAAAATATTGCAGCCAAACATACATATACATACATTCATACATACAAACATACGGGTCAAATACAGAACTTCCTTCTTTTTTTGAAGTCGGTTAAAAATACTAATACTTAGTGAAGTCTTGCGTGGGAATTTAGCCCCAGTACCACACCATAAAGAATTTTGTTTTTGGGTCATAGTAACCCAGTACTACATCAGAGGAAAGTTGTAAAATTCTTAGCCACAGAAAATGTGTTAAACGGGGAGTTTGTTATCATTCTGTAATAAGAAGACTCTGACTATCAAATAAGCTAAAATGTATGAAAAAATTGCTTTTTGCTATTACCATCATCAGATTCTGGTGCTTCCCCGGATATAACGAACCCTTTTGAGCTCGGGGAGACCTCCTGTGAACAACAAGAATCAAGAAATTAATGATGCAACTTTTCAAATTCAAACTTCCAAGTATGTAATCTTTATTTCACACAGGCTTAACGTACAGGGTCTTGTAGAAGGTCAATACAGTACAACATTTCTGATATGTATTTTAAAGATTTATTGTAAAATGATGCTAGGAACAAAATCCGGCTGAGGCTGTTGCGAGCTTTTTCTCAGCGTAGGACGCGTTTGACGTTTGACGCGTAAACTTAGTTTTAAATCGACTAGTAGTTCTCATCAAATACATAAAATTCCAGAAATATCGTATTGACCTTTCATAAGAGCCTGTACTTTAATTTAGTTTTTTCGCAATTTACAGCATCTAAAATTTTATTAACTTTGCTTAAAAAATACGTATTTACTTCATATTGGTTTCCGATAACTCCAAATCTGGGAAACTGCAAAGAATAATCTTTCGGAAACTGTATTTAGTGTAATATTTGCGAAAAACTAAATAAAATTTGAATTTCGCGGGCTAGTAGGGCCGAAACACCCATTTCTTACTGGTGATTTTCCAACTTCAATCTCCGAGTCGGACTCAGAAGCCTCGCCGTCCACAACGTGAACTGATCTAGACATTGCTCGGACTGTTGAAAGGTTAAAACTTAAAATTAAAATGCTTTTGTTTGAATTTCTTTTCAGAGATTTGGTATTTGTTTACAATTTTACATCGTATTTTGTTTGTCAAATTGACTTTTGAATATGTTTTGAATGACAGCGTCTCTTGTCAGTAGTCAGCTGAGGTTGTCAACCTGTTTAAAATTTGACATATAACTTTTTTTATTTATGGCTTGGAATCAAGTCTTTATGGCCTTATTGATTTGACCAATGAAGAGATGAATAGAATTTCCAGCGGTGCTAGACAAAGTCACAAGCGTTTGGCGTTAACGCTAGTCGACAAAAATGTATGGACAAAACAAATGACTGTAGAAAACCCACGATAATAAAGAACTAAACACGCTGTGTTTGATACTGTCGGCTGTCAACTGTCAAGCGAAGTACGCTAAAGTTATCTACAAGGTCCGCGAGAACGCCAGCGAGCGTTCAAGTTAGCGTAGTTAATTATTCAAACACAGCGTGTTTAGTAATTTATTATCGTGGTTTTTCTACAGTCATTTGTTTTGTCCCATACATTTTTGTCGACTAGCGTTAACACCAAACGCTTGTGACTCTAGCCCCGCTGTTGTATTTATTTTACACTTCTACCATAGAGTAGTATACTGCTACACTTGCCTGAAATAAATATGCGTGTATAATGAAGGTAGATTGCACTACTCTATGGATTGCACATTGATAGTTACTTAATATGAGTCAACGAAAGAATAAGGCCCGGTTTCCATCAAAGCGGAGCTGTGTTAGAGTACTTAACTGACGTAAATAACGAAGTCTGATGGGTCAAACACAGCGTTGTGCCGACGCCGCATGTGAGGAAAAGATCTTAATTTTAGGTATATTTAATCTGTAGTGGGAAAGGGTGATGAAGATAATATCAAAGTATTACAGATCAATGAATATTTTTTTTTTTTTCTTGTAACATTATTTGACACATCGCAATCTAGCCCCAAAGTAAGCGATAGCTTGTGTTTTGGGTACTAGATGACTGATAATATACATACATACTAATAAACATAAATATAATATATTGAAAAACACCCAGACACTGGAAAATATTCATGCTCATCACACAAACATTTACCAGCAGTGGGAATCGAACCCACGACCTCCGGCGCAGACGGCAGGTTCGCTACCACTACGCCATTCGGTCGTCAAATGGGCGAAGAAGAATTATAAAGTAGAGAATAGAGATTGACACCATTTTATAGTAATTGCTTTCTTATAAAATATATGTATAATACCTATATATGGTCCTTTCCAGTAAATGGTCCGACAAAAATGTTAATTTTGATGTAGACATCAAATATACCTATTACACGATATAATATATTATGATCTTCTTTAGATTTGCTTTTAACAAGTTTTTCTCTTCGAATAACTGTTACTTTTTTGCATCTATAAAACACGTTCATTGATAATGCGGGTTTATCACGCGATATCGCGTGATGTAATATTTCTATACATAATATAGCCCGTTACATAATTCTAAACTTAATTGTCCCGCTGCCAAACCGGGACAATACTTTTGGTACAAAAGCCAATGGTGAAAGTATTAAATATTTCATCTTAGCAATGAGGAGTTCTATAGACATTTCAATCCCCGAAGAAACGCCCCATTCTGTCAAAATTGCTTACATTCGATACGTATGGAGTTTGATAGGGTGGGGCGCGTCTTTGGGGAGTCAAATATCTATTTTATATTAGTTATTAAAATAACAACGTATTATGGTAAAAGGAAAACAATAAAACACACAGAAACATGAAGAACTGTTTTACTATCAGTTGTAACGTGGACGTATTGACACAGCGACAAAATATTTATAGTACAATCCGTTCAGAATAACAAATAGACTAACATTCTTTTCGGTTTCCACTCACACATCCCAAACAGTGATAGAGCGCGTGAGAAAACCTAAAAGAATGTCAGTCCAATCTTTATTGTATTTATTACACATTTACAATCTTCAAACGCTTTAAATAATATTATAGATTTCGAGAAATTAAATAACAATAGACTATTTCATCGAAATTTAACTTAACTTACTTAAACTCTTGAAGTAGTTTAAACAAATGGAGGTACAAATACAATTAGGATGCGAAAGTATCGTACTAATTACAATACTATAAAAATATTTTTACCAGTAACTGGTGGCAAGTATTCTTTGTGACATTCAAACAAAATTATTATTTTCACTTCATATTCGCCGTCATTTTCATAAAACTCTCAAAACAATTTGCAAGTGGGGATGCCATTGTGATGTAGTATAAATATTTTAATGGGGAGACAGGGCGAGGGTGTAGGTATGTATGTATATATCTTGCAGTGAAAGCAAATAAAACTCCACAAATCTTGAAGGATTTTTACTGTTATCCAAGAAGGCAAAGTAGTAAGAATACTTTTTATGTGTAAACCCTGTCCTTTGGATAAATTCTGGCCTAACTTCGGACCAAAAATTAAATGAAAATAACCTATTAGTACTACAGTGGATTTATTGATTTAGAAGGCACGAATTTATGGCATATTCGGCCAATTTTAGCATATTTAACTTTCTTTACTATGACGTCGCAATTTGCAAGTCAGTTTCAAAATTTAATGTTCACTTCTAATAATTACTTTATTAATTAGTATTTATTCGTGTTCGTAAAATATTAAACAGCCAATCGACATGTCAATAATAATTAATTAACTACGTACAATATTTCATAAGATAGGGCCATTAGATATTGTATCGCACTGAGCTCTCTCAAAAATGCTTGTCAATGCGAATTCATTTAAAAAAAAATATGATTAGACAGCAGGGTATGTCATACGGATCAGTGCGACACAATACTTAAACTAGAATACTTATTAATAACTAGAAAAGCTTAAAATGTTTATATTTTAATAAAATATAAATTGATAAGCCTAATAGATGTTGGATATTGATTCACAATAACACTGAGATAGCTTTTCCAAATAAGTAAAAAGATTGACATAACCGTTTGAAACAAAAAAAATAAAAATGAAATATTTCTTGATAAATGATTATGCATGATTTGGAATCAAAACGTTCCATTCAACGGATTGATTAATTTAGGATTTCAAAGTCATTACATTGTTTCCAAAACTTACTTTTGCTTTCCTTATAGTATTTTAAACGACATGATTAATCCCGCATTTGCCTCAAAAAATTCATTGTTCTGCAGCGAGATAAATTTTATGTTCACTGCGGAATATAAAGGAGCGGCACGAAATGTATTTTTTTTATTAAAAAAGCTTCAAACTAGAATTAACGAATGTCAAAAGAAGACTTCTGTTATTATTTATGGATTTGTATTATAAAAAGAAAGATTAGTGAGTAAGAATTTAATACATTTCATTAAGTCGGCTTCTAAAATTAAATATAAAGTAATTACTATATTGAATTAATTATATTTAATTATGATATGACGTGTAGAATTGCTTTTAAATCAATCAACCATTGTTAAACTTACTTGGAATAATTTTGATAGTTACAATAATTATTTTTATTTATTCATATAAAGTACATTTAATTAATATTAATAATAATGAAATTGTTTATTTAAAACAGGGTGATTTAAACCGTTTATTTTGTTTCATTAAAACAAATTAAATTAATAGAAGAATGAGAGCGACTAGTTAAAGATATTTTTAATAAATTATTCAGTCTGCCTATTTCCAATGATTGAATATTTAAAATGATTATCTTACCCATTATATTAATTATTTATGATTAATAATATTAATTAACGATTACAAAATAAGAAATATTCTTAAATAAGCTCCAGCACATAAGTCAAATTTACAAGGGCTATTAAAAATAACATTAATAGAGAAACAGTCATTAATATATTTTCCTAACAAAATATTAAATAGTCAAAAATGTGTTAATAGAGTTAAGAGCCTAAGAATTATAGCAATAAGCCATTTAAGTATTTAAGAACGAGATTTTTCACTCCACGCACATTAGATATACTTAGATATTTATTCATGGGCTCTTAATCTATTTCCAAGAAGTATCTATCGTAGGTATTTATGAAGCCAAAAGGAATTTCTTTCAAAAAATATGTTAGTTTTTATGCGTCTTTAATTAGTTAGGTATATTTTTTGTAAAATAAGCAATTTTCTCAGTTACACAAAGGAGAAGATCTTGTACCCTGTTATTTTGGTCTTAAAAATAAAAATGAGTACAAATGTCATTTTTATTTTATCAAGAAATATAAATACCATCAATTACAGTGTTCAAAGGTTACACAGGAACGAAAAAAATATTTTGTATCTTCCCGACATTAAAAAAATCTTCTAAATTTCATAAGATATTTAATATTTCGGAATTTCATTTCACATTATTTCCTTCCTGGTGTTCTCATATTAATTATTTATGTTAATAAGCATATTTTTAATCACAATATCTAAAAATAAAACTTTTAAGTAATGATTTATGATGCATGTTAAAAAACTTGCACAGGCCTATTCATAGTTTTTTTTTTCTAAAAACCAACCAATTTGACTTAATCAACACTATGTCTAAAGATCTCTACAGGTAAAACAACTTTAGTTCTTGAGTCTAGAATTATTAATAATAGTCACTATCTACACCAATTTCAATAATATCATTATAATCGTACATAAATACTAACGGTTCAAACTGCGCTCCGTTAAAAACCCGTTAACTTACATAATTTCTCTCCTTATTTTGCCTTGTTATTATATAGCATTTAGATTTTCTTTCACACGTTAATTACCATGCAAATGTCAAATGTTTTAGATAATATACCACGAATAAAAAAAAGGACGACCTCACTACTATACTATTATTAGTAGTGTAGTGAGGAGGTATTATACTATTTTAATATGTATTTCTGTTTTGTGCCATTTCTTGTGTGGTGCAAATAAAGAGTATTTATTTATTTTTATCACTCGATATCGCGTGATGGGCCAAATAGAAAAAGAGCGAACACGCGATGTCGAGTGCTTGGCAATTATTGAAGCAAGTACTCGTAAAAATAAACAGATTTTGTAATTATAATGAGTGTTCTTATAAGTTAGCGCAGTTTTTGCCGTTTGATTATAATGTCGAACATCTTGTAATATTACGATTTATGTGGATTTTTTTATTCACCGATTTTACTGTGTAAGCGTCTCTTTCGCTTGGCATTTTAATGTATTATTTATGTTTAAAAATTATCCATCAACTAGAAACGAGTGCAGTAACTATATCTTTAAAAAATATAATTCATTATTATATTATTTCAGTATTGAACTTCGAAATGTTTTTGTCCTTCATCATCGTAATTAACGGAACACAAAAAACGATATATTCCTTAAATTCGTTATTTATAGCATAACGTCTGCACTCGAATATCTAAAATTTTCCTAAAACACTTTAAATGGAAACACCCCGTCAAATAATCTATAGCCGTATTGGAAATATATGAAACACCCCTATAAAATATGCAAAATAATTTAAATAATCATTAATCAAATAAAGTAGTTACCTAAAGGTTATTCACTCCATAACTGGGCCCTTCTATAAAATTGACATTTGCAGTATTCACGGTTGTCTTTAACGATTAATGAAAATAAAAAAGCTCGTTGAAGGTCACTGGGAGTGATCATCACTGAGATGCAGATTATAGGCTCTGAGTAATTCAGTACCTACTTAGTTCGACTGAAAAATAACTTGTTTTTAATCAAACCCATAAAAATAATGGTGTCAATTCTGTTTCGCAAACTAAAATAAATATGTGATACGTCTAAAAATAGTCTTATCCTTTATAAAATGCTCTCCACAGAAAAGGAGTTTGAACTGGCACCAATATCCTACCTCTGTGGTCATACTGTATATGACAGACAGGTTAAAAATATAAAAAAAAAATTACAAAAAGTAAGTACTTACTCAAAGTTTGATTTATTATTTATTATTAGGCTAGTAATCAAAATAAAATGAAGTCGGTAGTAATGAAAAATGGTATGTAACTAAAAAAAAACTAAAAAACAAAAATAAAAAATAAAAGCAAATAAAAAACGTTTATTTTTAAAGGAGGCCGGCAGAATCCCATACATGTCTGGGCTAAAAACGTTACAGCAATGATTCTTGTGTTATTAAATAGGCAAAGAACTTACATTTATGTAAAAAGAAGATTTTTTTTATAATTCTATGGGAATCAGGAGGAAAAAAATATTTTGATATACTTAAGTTAGGATGAAAATAATGTATTCTGAGAACCATTACTAAGACGAAAATGTCTACATTGGCTTTCTCCACAGATTTGTTTATCTGTGGAGACACAAACGTCATATGTATAATGATGTTAAGAGTTGATACTGCAGTCAAGTAGGTACTAACTGGTTACTTAACTGGGTAGTAGCGATACCACAATTAACACAATTCATCGTCCTATCGTTGAGCGAAATCGGTGTCCAAGAAAACAAGCAGAGGTCGTTCGCAACAGAAAAGGTATTCGAAGTTCAAAAACTAAAGCGAAAGTCCTTAAAAATAGAGTAAAAATCATGAAATCACATCCGTAAGCGCACGAGTACGAAAATGAATGACGTATGAATTATGAAATGTGAATGACAATTGAGACATGACAATGACAACTGACAGTTACTTTTTAAAGATCGAAATCCATAGGCACTACGCAAAATCTATAATTCATAAAATATCATCGTTATTGTCTAAAATCGTTATTAATCTGTGCTATTTATATTACAAATAATATTTTTATGAAATTCCTATGAACATTATATCACATTAATCGCAAAAACGCTGAATTATTTATTATTTTCATTACTCTCAAAATGCCTAGAACCCAGAGCCACGAAACAATGACAAAAAAGACTTTGGAATATGGCAATAAATAGTTTTATTTTATGCAATAGTACGAATGATTATGAATCATGATTTTAGCACATTCCCATAGAAAGTTACTAAAATTTATAGTGATATAGAATCAGAAAAAAATCTACTATTTTTTGGTATATATGGGGTTCCAGTAACAATTTAGCCCATTTTTGCCGACCTCCTTTACAAGTCTCACAATCCCAATCCGGCTATAAACACGCTATCAATGATAAAAAATATCTAGAAATGGAAAAACAGCACGCTCCGTATCCTCGGCTTGAGGACGCGTCGGTAGAAGTTGTCTATGGCGGCGAGGCAGCGCGCGCGGTTTGCGCGGGAGAACCACGCGGCCGCCATCTTGAGCACGCCGCGGCACTGGCACGCCGGCGCCAACCTGCGCTTTATCACCACCCTGCAATGAGGAATGACACGAAAATAAACGAGCGAGCGTTTAGCGTCTAGACAGGTTAGTCTCACTTATCACGTGGCCGTCCCGGCTACAAGTACGGGTCCGGACCTCAATATTTTAAATGGTTGCCGCTCGCGGGCCGAGTTGTACGCGCTAGTTCTGTACGGTCTATGTTACGCGCCGTCTGACTACGGCAGCCCTAGTACGTCGTAAGAGATAAAGTTAGGCAATAGAAAGAGACCACAACATTGCGTTTGTTGCGTGTCGATTTTGAGGGTGGGGCCAGGCGCTATTGCGAACTGAATTGCACTTTTTGTGTCAGCGCTAGAGTCGCTATTTCTTTAAATAATCGTGCGGAGTGGACGTTCTGGTACTATTTAGTGTTCTGTGGTCTAGACTATTCTAGATTAAGCTCAATTTCGTCGCAAAAAGTCGCTTCCTTTCTATAAAGGAAGCGACTTTTTGCGACGAAATTGTACATAGCTTAATAAACTTTATTTCAATTGGATAACATACAAATTAAGCAAAAAAAAAGGTCACGCGTCGATTTTGAGGGTGGGGCCAGGCGCTATTGCGAACTGAATTGCACTTTTTGTGTCAGCGCTAGAGTCGCTATTTCTTTAAATAATCGTGCGGAGTGGACGTTCTGGTACTATTTAGTGTTCTGTGGTCTAGACTATTCTAGATTAAGCTCAATTTCGTCGCAAAAAGTCGCTTCCTTTCTATAAAGGAAGCGACTTTTTGCGACGAAATTGTACATAGCTTAATAAACTTTATTTCAATTGGATAACATACAAATTAAGCAAAAAAAAAGGTCACGCGTCTTCCGGGAAATCCTCGTGCATTCTCGAGAATTCCCCTGGCTACTTTCAGCGCCATCTGTGGACGATGAGACGACAGAATGGATGGTCTGTGGCTACTCTAACATCAGCTGTTGACTATGATACATCATGGTATCAAACCAGCTTTACGAAAATTATAGTATAGTATCTACAGCTCCGTAGGGGTAACCTAAAAAAGTTATCGTAAGTGCGAAAAAGTATTTCTAGAGTAAGGAGGTAAAGGTCAAGGGTAAGTTCTGGAGACGCACACCTGGAGTCGACGGCGGTCTGCCGTCATAGCACCGTGTCGAACATCTGCAGCGAGCGCGTGATCACATCGTCCTTGAGGCACGACTCCAGGAACTCCTCGATCGTGACCACGCCGTGCTGGTTCAAGGGTAAGGAGGTAAGTTCTGGAGACGCACACCTGGAGTCGACGGCGGTCTGCCGTCATAGCACCGTGTCGAACATCTGCAGCGAGCGCGTGATCACGTCGTCCTTGAGGCACGACTCCAGGAACTCCTCGATCGTGACCACGCCGTGCTGGTTCAAGAGTAAGGAGGTAAGTTCTGGAGACGCACACCTGGAGTCGACGGCGGTCTGCCGTCATAGCACCGTGTCGAACATCTGCAGCGAGCGCGTGATCACGTCGTCCTTGAGGCACGACTCCAGGAACTCCTCGATCGTGACCACGCCGTGCTGGTTCAAGAGTAAGGAGGTAAGTTCTGGAGACGCACACCTGGAGTCGACGGCGGTCTGCCGTCATAGCACCGTGTCGAACATCTGCAGCGAGCGCGTGATCACGTCGTCCTTGAGGCACGACTCCAGGAACTCCTCGATCATGATCACGCCGTGCTGGTTCAAGAGTAAGGAGGTAAGTTCTGGAGACGCACACCTGGAGTCGACGGCGGTCTACCGTCATAGCACCGTGTCGAACATCTACAACGAGCGCGGGATCACGTCGTCCTTGAGGCTCGACTCCAGAAACTCCTCGATCGTGACCACGCCGTGCTGGTTCAAGAGTAAGGAGGTAAGTTCTGGAGACGCACACCTGGAGTCGACGGCGGTCTGCCGTCATAGCACCGTGTCGAACATCTGCAGCGAGCGCGTGATCACGTCGTCCTTGAGGCACGACTCCAGGAACTCCTCGATCGTGACCACGCCGTGCTGGTTCAAGAGTAAGGAGGTAAGTTCTGGAGACGCACACCTGGAGTCGACGGCGGTCTGCCGTCATAGCACCGTGTCGAACATCTGCAGCGAGCGCGTGATCACGTCGTCCTTGAGGCACGACTCCAGGAACTCCTCGATCGTGATCACGCCGTGCTGGTTCAAGAGTAAGGAGGTAAGTTCTGGAGACGCACACCTGGAGTCGACGGCGGTCTGCCGTCATAGCACCGTGTCGAACATCTGCAGCGAGCGCGTGATCACGTCGTGCTTGAGGCACGACTCCAGGAACTCCTCGATCGTGACCACGCCGTGCTGGTTCAAGAGTAAGGAGGTAAGTTCTGGAGACGCACACCTGGAGTCGACGGCGGTCTGCCGTCATAGCACCGTGTCGAACATCTGCAGCGAGCGCGTGATCACGTCGTCCTTGAGGCACGACTCCAGGAACTCCTCGATCGTGACCACGCCGTGCTGGTTCAAGAGTAAGGAGGTAAGATCTGGAGACGCACACCTGGAGTCGACGGCGGTCTGCCGTCATAGCACCGTGTCGAACATCTGCAGCGAGCGCGTGATCACGTCGTCCTTGAGGCACGACTCCAGGAACTCCTCGATCGTGATCACGCCGTGCTGGTTCAAGAGTAAGGAGGTAAGTTCTGGAGACGCACACCTGGAGTCGACGGCGGTCTGCCGTCATAGCACCGTGTCGAACATCTGCAGCGAGCGCGTGATCACGTCGTCCTTGAGGCACGACTCCAGGAACTCCTCGATCGTGACCACGCCGTGCTGGTTCAAGAGTAAGGAGGTAAGTTCTGGAGACGCACACCTGGAGTCGACGGCGGTCTGCCGTCATAGCACCGTGTCGAACATCTGCAGCGAGCGCGTGATCACGTCGTCCTTGAGGCACGACTCCAGGAACTCCTCGATCGTGACCACGCCGTGCTGGTTCAAGAGTAAGGAGGTAAGTTCTGGAGACGCACACCTGGAGTCGACGGCGGTCTGCCGTCATAGCACCGTGTCGAACATCTGCAGCGAGCGCGTGATCACGTCGTCCTTGAGGCACGACTCCAGGAACTCCTCGATCGTGATCACGCCGTGCTGGTTCAAGAGTAAGGAGGTAAGTTCTGGAGACGCACACCTGGAGTCGACGGCGGTCTGCCGTCATAGCACCGTGTCGAACATCTGCAGCGAGCGCGTGATCACGTCGTCCTTGAGGCACGACTTCAGGAACTCCTCGATCGTGACCACGCCGTGCTGGTTCAAGAGTAAGGAGGTAAGTTCTGGAGACGCACACCTGGAGTCGACGGCGGTCTGCCGTCATAGCACCGTGTCGAACATCTGCAGCGAGCGCGTGATCACGTCGTCCTTGAGGCACGACTCCAGGAACTCCTCGATCGTGACCACGCCGTGCTGGTTCAAGAGTAAGGAGGTAAGTTCTGGAGACGCACACCTGGAGTCGACAGCGGTCTGCCGTCATAGCACCGTGTCGAACATCTGCAGCGAGCGCGTGATCACGTCGTCCTTGAGGCACGACTTCAGGAACTCCTCGATCGTGACCACGCCGTGCTGGTTCAAGAGTAAGGAGGTAAGTTCTGGAGACGCACACCTGGAGTCGACGGCGGTCTGCCGTCATAGCACCGTGTCGAACATCTGCAGCGAGCGCGTGATCACGTCGTCCTTGAGGCACGACTCCAGGAACTCCTCGATCGTGACCACGCCGTGCTGGTTCAAGAGTAAGGAGGTAAGTTCTGGAGACGCACACCTGGAGTCGACGGCGGTCTGCCGTCATAGCACCGTGTCGAACATCTGCAGCGAGCGCGTGATCACGTCGTCCTTGAGGCACGACTTCAGGAACTCCTCGATCGTGACCACGCCGTGCTGGTTCAAGAGTAAGGAAGTAAGTTCTGGAGACGCACACCTGGAGTCGACGGCGGTCTGCCGTCATAGCACCGTGTCGAACATCTGCAGCGAGCGCGTGATCACGTCGTCCTTGAGGCACGACTCCAGGAACTCCTCGATCGTGATCACGCCGTCCTGGTTCAGGTCCAGCTTCCTGAACACTCGGTCCACCTGTATACGTCAAAAATACGATATAAGCAACGTTGTTCAAAAAAATTTTTGGCATAAGTGGCGAAGCGGCTTGGAGTGACACATAGAATTTATGCTGCGGACAGCGACGGCGCCAGGCGAGTCCGTCTTTGTATCGTCCTGCACCAGAATGGGGAGAGTGAGCACATTACACATAGGGACAAGGAGCGAGAGGAAACAACTTGTAGGAAGTCAAGAAGGCGCCCCGGAAACACGCCAAGACCAAGTACCGAACGAGCGCCCTCCCGCGATTCGGAAGGTTGATTCGCGAGGTTTAATTGGGTCATGGGTGGTGGAAGGTTGTCCCTCACCTGCTCGTTAGCCTTGGCGTCGTCCACCCTGGAGGCTGGGGAGCCGGGGGGTGCGCGGCGACCCAGCAGCTCGTGCACCGCTACCACCACCTCGGCGAGCTCCTGACGCGTGATGGCTCCATTACCACCTGTGCCATTCACTCTCACCTGCTCGTTATTATCAGGATCTCGTGGGTTTAACGACCAACTTCGGAAAGCTACGAGAGTTCGCGAACGCATGGCATAAGAGGCGAAGCGGCTTGGAGTGACACAGAGAATTTCTATGCTGCGGACAGCGACGGCGCGAGGCGAGTCCGTCTTTGTATCATCCTGCCCCAGAATGGGGAGAGTGAGCGCATTACACATAGGGACAAGGAGCGAGAGGAAACAACTTATAGGAAGTCAAGAAGGCGCCCCGGAAACACGTCAAGAGCAAGTACCGAACGAGCGCCCTCCCGCGATTCGGAAGGTTGATTCGCGAGGTTAATTGGGTCATGGGTGGTGGAGGGTTGTCTCTCACCTGCTCGTTAGCCTTAGCGTCATCAACTCTGGAGGCTGGGGAGCCGGGGGGTGCGCGGCGACCCAGCAGCTCGTGCAACGCCACCACCACCTCCGCGAGCTCCTGGCGCGTGATGGTTCCATTACCACCTATGCCATTCACTCTCACCTGCTCGCTATTATCAGGATCTCGTGGGTTTAACGACCAACTTCGGAAAGCTACGAGAGTTCGCGAACGCATGGCATAAGAGGCGAAGCGGCTTGGAGTGACACAGAGAATTTCTATGCTGCGGACAGCGACGGCGCGAGGCGAGTACGTCTTTGTATCATCCTGCCCCAGAATGGGGAGAGTGAGCACATTACACATAGGGACAAGAAGCGAGAGGAAACAACTTATAGGAAGTCAAGAAGGCGCCCCGGAAACACGCCAAGAGCAAGTAACGAACGAGCACCCTCCCGCGATTCGGCCTTCATAACCGCGAGGTTGATTGGGCCATGGGTGGTGGAGGGTTGTCCCTCACCTGCTCGTTAGCCTTGGCGTCGTCCACCCTGGAGGCCGGGGAGCCGGGGGGTGCGCGGCGACCCAGCAGCTCGTGCACCGCTACCACCACCTCCGCGAGCTCCTGGCGCGTGATGGCTCCGTCGCCGTCCACGTCGTAGAGCCGGAACGCCCAGCGGAGCCGCTCGTACACGGAGCCACGGAGCAGCGTCGATAGCGTCACCAGCAACTCCTGGAAACCATCAGACGATAGACTGTACCAGACGTTAGACTGTTCCAGATATTTGCGGAAGTTACAGTGGCGCTACAGAAGTGCCGACTGTAGTGAAATCTGGAATAATTTGACGTAATTGTTCAAGTTTTCAACGCCGACTCATGTAAGTGTTTCTCGTGATAATGCGGCAAAAACTAACGATAGTCTAGTGAGGTACAGAGTTAGAAGTTTGAAACTACAGATACGCATCTTAGAGAGAGATCATCAGAGTTGATCAGCCCTTCAAGTGAGCACCAACCTGAATAAGGCTCCTGCGCAGTCACGGCTTAGGTGCGCACCAGCCTTTTTAAGGCTCCTGCGCACTCACGGTCGGACCTTGAGCTTTGTAGCTTATTTAAAAATATCCATCTTTTACTAAGTCCTTGTGGTGGGTCATGTCCATAAAGCTTATAAAGTCAAGGAATTGAACACAGAAACTCTTTGTTCTCAATGCCAAGGACCACTTTAGAAAAAAATGTTTACATGAGGCCCACTTGAAGTATCTGTTTTTTGTACCTAGACTAAAACAAGTATTGTGAGAATATAATCTATGAAGACATATTATGTTTCTTTTGTATATTATTTACAATGTTATAGAGTATACTTAAATAAAACAAAACAGTATGGTGTTAGGTGGTTTTAAAATGTATCATCAAAAATAGTATCCTAAATTATACTTTTTTTTTATTATTTTTTTAATAATTTTTTATATATTTTTTTATTGTATTAATGAAGCCCAAATTCACAGGACTAAAGGTCTATTTAATAAAGATTAAGAATTTGCTTAAACATATACAAAAACCTGAATAGAAACTGTTTAATATGAAATATAAACGCACATGGCCTTGAAAAAACCCTGAGTGCGCAGCAGCCTTATTAAGGCTGCTCACTTAGCGGGGTATCTGTCAAATTGGCATGCGCATTTGACTGGGTGCAAGTGCTAACGAGATATCACTTGCTTCACGATGAGAAACGCAGTCCGCTGGTGTTAACAAAAAGAAATCTTAATCTCTCTGATTTTATAATTTATAGGATCGATAGTACGTCAACCATAAGTAGGTAAGAACCTAATTAGTTAGGTATGCTCAACCAGTTTGCGGTCATTCATGAGAGAATTTTAGTTATTTTTCGACAATCCCTCCCCCCCATGGTGAGATGTCGTGGGATTTTGCTCGAAAAACATTCCCCTTCCCCCCCAATCGCACGTAATTCGGATGCACCATTTAGAAGTCATCTGGAGTTCTTTTTATCAAGTAACACATCCCACGACGACGCACAAACCAATCTCCTATTTATAACCGTCTCCATTTTCGTAAGATTACTTTATATATTTATTCTAGTATTAGTTTGTAATTTTTCTCCTTTTTAACCGACTTCAAAAAAAAGGAGGAGGTTCTCAATTCGTCGGAATCTTTTTTTTTTTTTATTTTTTTTATTTTTTATGTATGTTCCCCGATTACTCAAAGATGCGTGGACCGATTTAGAAAATTCTTTTTTTGTTTGAAAGGGTATAGTTCACAGATGGTCCCATAGTCACCAAGTCAGGATCTGATGATGGGATCCTGGAGAAATCGAGGGAACTCTTCAAATTTTATAAGCACACTTGAAGTGATTTGGGTATTGTTTAAAAGAGTAATTTTTTTCAGGTTGTATTATGGTCATCAGGTCGGGATCTGATGTTGGGATCTTGGTAAAATCGAGGGAACTCTTCAAATTTTGCTAGTATACTTGAAGCGATTTAGGTATTTTTTATAATTACTATTGCATTTCCTTGCAGTCATCCAGCAATGACTGTATTCATCAAGTCAGAATCTGATGATGGGATCTTGGAGAAATTGAGGGAACTCTTCAGATTTTAGAAGCATAGGTACTTCCAGCGATTTGGGCATGTTTTCCAATGCCTTGCGCATTACTTGTTTTCCACTAAAAAGTAAAAAATAAAATGGAAAATTCTTTCCAAAAACCAACTTCAAATGCCACTACAAAGAGTGAAATAATTTTTAATGTACACCAATTCGAAGTCGGGCAATGTTTCGTTCATTCATTAATAGTCCTCCGTATTGTCGATAATTTTGTCGTTTCTTTGCACATAAAGTTTTATAATACGAAGGACTATTAATGATTGAACAAAACATTGCCCGACTTCGAATTGGTGTACATTAAAAATTATTTCACTCTTTGTAGTGGCATTTGAAGTTGGTTTTTGGAAAGAATTTTCCATTTTACTCTTTGTAGTGGCATTTGAAGTTGGTTTTTGGAAAGAATTTTCTTTATTTTGAGTGTTTGCATGTTTTTTAAATTGCCAATGTTGTGCTCACTATAGATATACATGTAAGTGAAAAAGTATGTTCTTAAAAAAATACGTTGTAGAACATGTAAAACGTGTATATTGTTTGTGTTCTAAGTAAATAAATAAATAAAGATAATCTAGTTCCTAATCGATCACAACCAAACCGCTAAAAGTCCTTGGCTCGTACTTGTACCGGTAATTTGTAAATACTCCTAATACAGTGCGGCCGACAGTCGACAGTGTCAGCAAATTGCAAACACACTTAGACAACCAGCAGACGATATTAGCTGGCTGGAAACGAGCCAAGCGTCCCACAAATTCCCGGATCCGCGCCGACAGGTTGCTGCGTACCCACATTGGACATAATATACTCAGGACCCCACGAAAAAAATCGCCTGTTTACTGGTGTCAAAATAGTTTGTTTTGACACCAATTGCTTCATTAGTAAGCAGTACCGTTTATGGACCACGATTTACGCACGCGCGTTTCCTAAGGGAGGGTTTTTTCCATATTGTGAATAGACACGTACTCTGGACAGGGTGGACGACGCAAAAAATGTCGCCATTTTTTCGGTGCCAAAAATGCTTGTTTTGCCACCAACAGTAAGGCCACAGTGTCTGTGTGGTATTCTCCCTAAGGTACGAGTCCTTACCTAAGGGCCTCGAGGCATGCTTCCTTACCCGGGCGTTGTGTCGCGGGGGACCCTTGATCCCCGTTTATTGTTCTTTTAGCCACACTGCAGTTCGCTCAGCAGTCCTCCTTCACCTTTCTACCATAGGACCGCAAGCGGTGGCATCCTTATGTGGACGTCATCCAACAAACGCGCACGAAACGTTTTTCCTCCACGTTTCTGATACGAACCGCTAAGGTGTGGAACGCACTTCCAGCCTCCGTGTTTCCAGCCAAATACAATCTGGGTGCCTTCAAGAGAAGAGTGAATAGGCATTTTCTAGGCAAGCGCGCTCCAACCTAGACCTCATCATTGCTTTGCATCAGGCATGATTGTCATCAAGCGCAAGCCTATCATCAATTAAAAAAAAGTCACATTTAGAATGACAGATGGCGCTACTGTTTGTTTGTACGAAAAAGGTTTACGTAAATTAAGATGCCCATATATTAGCATAGCATAGGTTTCTTATTGGTGATAGATAGCGCTCTTTTTCCTTATATGAAGAAGGTTTACGGTAAAATGTTCAGATAGACTCATCCTTAGGTTCATATCGGTAGTAATGTAGTACCCACTTACTGCCTACGTACATTAGGTGCCAACTCCATGTTAGATTCACGACTGGGTCCATTTTGGAATGTGCAGTTTCTAAATTGGTCCAAGAAAACAGTCTGTACCTAAAGGTCGTCCCAAATATTTGTGATCGTGAAAATTTTTGAGTTGATGCTTTGCTAGGAGCTGGATAGGACCAATGAATCAGCCGATGAACGTCCACTGTTGGACATAGGCCTTATGAAATGATCACCAAAAACCACGCCAATATTGTTCTATGGTTGATTTAGTCTATGTCTATGTGAGTTAGATTGTGAGAGTCTGTGTCACTTACCAACCTACTCTATGTGTGTCACTCTGTGAAAATATAAGATGTGAATTTTACCAAGTGTTTTATTAAATATTATTTAAAATATAATCTAAAGTTTTAAAATATAAAACATGGCGCAGTCGTGAAAACATTATTAAAGTATTAAAGTTGTATCACGATGGAAAGAAGTGTTAAATTGTTACCAAATTTTGATCTGCGGGCGTCTGGTGCTGCCGCTGAATGGAAGCTATGGCGGACATGTTTTGAAGATTATTTAGTTTCAACTGGCCAAGATGGGGCAAGTGACAAGATTCGCTTAGCGTTGCTGAGAAATATGCTAGGCATGGATTCAGCGAGGGTGTTACAAACATTACCGATACCGGATGGAAAAACGGGAAATTTTGAAGCCGTAATACAGGCTATTGACAAATATGTTAGCCCAAGATCAAACGAAGTTTTTGAGAGATTTAAATTTAATGACAGGAAGCAAAAAGAGGGTGAAAGTTTCGATAATTTCCTAACAGATGTAAAACAACTAATGTTAAATTGTAATTATAGCGATACAACTAAAGAATCCATCGAAGATCAGTTGTTGAGAGATAAAATTGTACAAGGAATATATGATAAACATGTGCAGGAACAACTATTGAGGCTGGATGGACTGACGCTAGAAAAAGCTGCAAACTTTTGCAGGACGTCAGAGCAAAGTAAACTTCAAGTCAAGGAAATGAACCCTACGTGTGAGGTTGATGCAAATAAGTATAAGAAGAGACCTGAGTCTACAGGTAAATTTAAGTGCAGACGGTGCCAAACTATTCATGGACGTCGAGAGTGCCCTGCTTTTGGAAAAGCATGCAAGAAGTGTGGAATTAAAAATCATTTTGCTGTCAGCTGTAAGGTGCGTAATAAAACTGTTAAAGAAGTCCAGTGTCAAAGTGAAAATTCATCGGAAAGTGATAGTGAAAATTTATTCTGTAATGCGGTAGTGTCTGAGTGTAAACCCGAGTCTGAGTGGTTAGAAATTATAAACATTGAGAGCTTTCCTGTTAAGTGTAAACTGGACACGGGGGCAGATATAAGTATAATGCCGTTAAAAATATTCAATCAAATAAATAATACAGTAAATTTAAAATTAATAAAGACAAATATACAATTGGTATCATTTGAAGGCAGTAAAGTCTCACCTGTGGGCATGGTCAATTTAAAGTGTGAATATAAAAATGTAAAATGTTATGAAAATTTTGTGGTTGTAGACTGTCATTCCATGCTCTTAGGTTTGCCGGGTTGTATTTCTTTAAATCTGGTCAAAAGGGTGCATAGTGCTGAGAGTACTTCTGACTCATTAAAAGATAAGTTTATATCGGAGCACAAGAATGTATTTACAGGCATCGGTAAGTTGCCAGGCACCTATAGTATTACAACAAGGAATATAACTGAGCAAATATGTCATCCACCTTCAAGGATACCTAATTGTCTTTTAGATCCATTAAAATGTGAATTGGATAGATTAGAAAGTAGAAATGCAATTGTAAAGGTTGATAATCTTAATGAAAATGCATGTATCAATCGTATAGTTTTGGTTGAGAAGCCCAATAAAAAAATTAGACTTTGTTTGGACCCGTCTGATCTAAATAAATATATTATAAAGAAGCCTAAGTCTTTGCCAACCTTAGAAGAGCTTGCTTTCAAGTTAAATGGCAAGAAATATTTTTCTGTTTTAGATCTCTCGGAAGGATTTCATCATTTAAGTTTAGATGAAAAATCATCATGGAAATGTTGTTTTTCTACCCAATTTGGTGTCTATAGGTATTTAGTTTTACCCTATGGTTTAATGAATGCACCTGAGTTATTCCAAGATGTACTTGAGTCTCATTTCAATAAATTAAAAAATGTAGTTGTTTGGGCTGATGACATATTGGTTATGGGAAAGTCTATAGAGGAACATGACCAAGCATTGCTAAGTGTGATGAGTAAGGCTAAAGAGATTGGAATTGTATTTAATGAGAAAAAGTTTCAATTTAGGCAACGGGAAGTGAAATATGTGGGTCAAATTTTTAATGAAAATGGTATGTCTATAGATAAATCTAGAGTAGAGTCATTGAAGCTAAAAACACCAACTAATAAGGATGAGTTAATGAGAATTATTGGTTCACTTAATTATGTCAGACGTTATGTACCTGAGATGGCAGAGTTGATGTCTCCTTTGTGTAAATTGTTAAAAAAGGAGGTAGAGTTTTTGTGGTTACCCATACATGATAAAGTTTTTGCTAAATTGAAAGAGCAGATAAGTAAAGCTCCAGCACTTTGTCCATTTGATTCTAAAAGGAAAATCATTTTGCAATGTGATGCATCAAGTTTAGGTTGTTGTTTATTTCAACCAGATGATTCTGGCAAGTTAAAATTAGTGGCTTGTGTATCAAGATCTATGAATAATGCTGAGCTTAACTATGGACAAACCGAAAAAGAATTGCTGTCTATTTGTTTTGGTGCTAAGAAATTTCACAAATATATTTATGGTTCAGAGGTTGATGTACAAACAGATCATAAACCTATTGTATCTATTATGAATAAACAAATAAGCAAGATTGGTTCTCCTAGACTGAAAAGGTTAAGGTTAAAATTATTAATGTATAAATTAAATGTTTATTATGTGCCAGGTAAATATGTACACTTTGCGGATATGTTATCCAGAAACAGCTTAGAGGTCACTGAGCATGACAAAGAAATGCTGCAGATGGTACACACTGTTTCAAAGCATTTGCCTATGTCTGATGAAAGAAAAGCTATCTTCCGTAAAGAGACAAATAATGATCTAATACTCTCCAAAATATGTATTTATTATTATCATGGATGGCCTCGAAAATTAAGTAAACAATTGCAACATTTTGCCAAATTTAAAGAACAGCTATTTGTACAGGATGGATTGTTATTCTTTGGCAATAGGCTTGTTGTTCCTAGTTCACTACGTATGTATGTTATAGAATTAGTGCATGAAGGACATATAGGAATGAACAAGTGTATTGCTAAAGCCCATCAATTATTTTATTGGCCAAATTTGTCCCTGGATATAAAGACTTTTATATTGAAATGTCGTACTTGTGAAAAGTTCAGACCTGCTAATGTGCATGAACCTTTAATACCACATTCAATCCCTAAGTACAGATATTATAAAGTGGGAATGGATATTATGGAATATGCTGGCAAAGCTTATCTTGTGCTTGTTGATTACTTGTCACATTGGTTAGAGATCATACCTTTAAAGTCTAAAACTTCAAAATCAGTTATTAACGCTTGCCAAGATGTATTTACCCGCTTGGGTTATCCGTGTGTGATTATTGCGGATAATAACCCCTTCAAATCACAAGAGTGTCTTGCATATTATAAAAAGAAAGATATTTCTATTGTAACAAGTAGTCCTCATTATCCTAGAAGCAATGGTATGGCTGAGAAGGCTGTCAATATAAGTAAAAATATAGTTAAAAAAGCTATAGAGGATGGTAAGGATTATCGTGACTATCTTTTTAACTATAATAACAGTAACTTGTCTGGGTTATCTGTGACCCCTTCACAAATTTTACATAGTAGAAATTTAAGATCCAGTATTCCAGTAGCTTCAACATATTTAGAACCTAAAATTGTAACTAATATTCATAAACTATTAACTTTAAAACAAAAGATTACAAAGAGTCAACATGACAAACGTTCAAAAAATAAGGAAGTTGTTTTTAAACCAGGAGATAAAATTGTATACAGAACAGATAAAGATAAATATTGGAAAAAGGGGAAAATTTTAAGAAAATGTAAAGAACCAAGATCTTATTTGATAGTAGATGATTCCAACTCAAAAATATTTAGACGTAATAGCTATCATATAAGAAAGTCTTTTACTGATTCTCAAAATATTAAACGGAATGATTTTTTGCCTTGTTTAGATAATGATGTTACAGAAGTGTTACCAACTAATGTGCCAACAAATTCTCAAAGTCAGGAGTTGTCCCAAGAAAATGTTGGTAGCATTCCTAATAATAATGTTCTATATAAAACGCGTAGCGGTAGACATGTGAAACCACTGTCAAGGTTAAATCTATAATTTAATAGTAGAAGTATTTTGATTTGTAATTTTTTTTATTCCTTTGTAAGTGTTTCTGAGGGGGAGGTGTTCTATGGTTGATTTAGTCTATGTCTATGTGAGTTAGATTGTGAGAGTCTGTGTCACTCTGTGAAAATATAAGATGTGAATTTTACCAAGTGTTTTATTAAATATTATTTAAAATATAATCTAAAGTTTTAAAATATAAAACAAATATTTTATGGTTCCTGAAGCCAGCCTGCGACTCTCTTTATCGTTTACCTAGTGGGGGATGTTCCCAAAATGCTGGCCCCACTGCCTCGTTGTATCGCGATACTAATAAATTCTTTGAATAAAGTAGAGGCCCCAGCATTTTCGTCACGCGTTGCCTCGACCAGGCGTAAGGAAATTTCTGTAAAAATTTTCTTTGCCCCTGGAGAAGGGAAGAAAATAGTAGTAATGCAAGTTCCTACTCTAGTGAGAGCTTAGGACTTCAGGTTTGGCCTATTTTTTGTACTCTATACAAGATAGTACTTGACTGCGATCTCACCTGAAGGTAAGTGATGATGCAGCCTAAGATGTTATCGTACCAACGTGAAAGGGTAAGTAAATTTACCACAAAAAGTTTCTACAAGCATCGCACCGGAGCGCTAAATCGCTTGGCGGTGCGTCTTTGCTTGTACGGTGCTTGTAACTAGCCACGGCCGAAGCCTCCCAGACCAGACCTGACCCACGATTCTGTATCGTTCAGTTTGTTAGTTAGTAACCCTCACTGGGTTATTAACTAAGAAAACGGAGGCAAAAATCCTATTTTTGCATACTTTTTGCACAAATTAGTAACTAGCATGGTATGTTGACATGATACCATACCAACCTAGGTTGGTAACTTGTGCAAAAAGAATGCAAAAATATGGTTTTTGCCTCCGTTTTTTTAGTTAACAACCCAATGAGGGTTGCTAACTAACAAATTGAACGATACAGAATCGGCCTACTGAGCCAATTTGGAAATTATAAAACTCCAAAGTGGGCCGTGATGAGAATCGAACCCGCGACCTCTCACTTGAATCCGAGCGCGCGCCACTGCACCAGGTCGTCAAACCCTAACCTAACCTATTAGATTGAAAGCACAAGCTTGTCTCAAAAACTCCTATTCACTTATAGAAATATGCTAGCGGGTAATAGAAGACTAAATTTTATCTACTCAATATATTTTTACGACAAAACCTCAGAGGGTCGTATCGCATTTTTTATGTCCCGCAAAATATACAAGGCACACGGTTTTATGACTTAACTAGATTCGACGCGATTTAACTGCCGTTTGTGGGAATATTCAATATTTTTATAAGATTTTTCGGATGTGTAAAAAAGTAAAAGATGATGGTTTTTAGGAGGGCAAAACAAAATCGGTCGCGATTTTATATTCCTCCTGCAGGACTAGTATATACCTACCTATGCGCGTGTAGAGATGTCTCTCTACTTTTGTCGCTCTCTATTCTCTTTCTGATCCATACTGATAGACGGAGAAAAGAGGGAAAAAAGTAGAGAGAGATATCTCTACGTGTGCAATATGCATGCTGCTTATGCTGGTTTCAATCTTTCGAATACTTTTTATTTTTTTTTATTTTTATTTTCTTTATTTACTGCAATCAACAGCGTTACAGACAATTATTAACATTTAACTTAGGCTATAAATAAGGCCAAATAAGATTACATTTTGATAAAATAATAAAAGTATAACAATATAGCAAGAACAGAGAAGTTACAACTTACAAGTACAGTACTAGTTACAATGACGTGAAGATTGAACGCAACATTATAGGAAAAACAAAACAGCCAAGTAAATAATGCAACATGAAACATACGTTGATATATTATGCTACGTGCAGAGTTGAATGAATGAATGAATTAATACTTTATTGCACATTACAAGGAAGGAAAACATAACAAGCAAAGAATCATACAAAACATACCTAATGCTCCAAAGGCGGTCTTATTGCCATAGGGCATAGGAAATCTCTTCCAGACAACCTTTTCTTTTTGGTGAGACTTGAGAGGTTATACAAAGAGTGTAAAGTAGGTTAGTGCAAAATGATTAATTGATGATGAGAGTTAATAATACCTAATAACCATGTTTATTATTAGAGTTACGAAAGAAATAACAGAAAAGCGACATTTTAGCTAATTATTACTAAAAAACTAAGCCAGTTAGCAAAAATCAATTTCTAAGCATTTTTAGATATTATTCTTACCGACACATTAAAACAAAAATTTCAATTAATCCATTGAAGTTTCGGATAAAAATTAGAAAAATGGATATTGGAGCAACTTTTGGGAGAACTTTCTATAGAGTAAATATCTTCTTTATCGTGTTTCTGTGAGCGAATCTCAGAATACAGAAGAGGAGCGAATTGAGATTAATTGACTTTTTAAAGACCATGACAAACGTCATTTTGAAAGTAATTGTCTTTATAGTATTTAAACTGCAGATCACTAAAATTAGTCTTTTACGCCGTTAATAGGTATATCTACATTTTTTTTTACTCTATACAAGTTAGTAGGTACTTGACTGCGATCTCACCTCGTAAGTGATGATGCAGCCTAAGATGTTAGCGTATTAACTTGGAAGGGTAATAGTAAATTTACCCTAACGGTTTCTATAAGCATCGCACCGGAACGCTAAATTGCTTGGCAGTGCGTCTTGCTAGTAGGGTGGTAACTAGCCACGGTCGAAGCCTCCCATCAGACCAGAGTCCAGACCCGAGCCAATTTAGAAATGATAAAATTCCAAAGTGGCCGGTGGCGGGAATCGAACCCGCGACCTCCCACTCGAATCCGATCGCGCTCCCACTGCGACAGGGAGGTCTTGACGACACGTTACGTAAAAACACCGCTGAATCGAGGAAAAGAGGAAGCAAGTATAGGTCACGGCCAACGACAATAACAAACGACGTGTAATTCCGACGAGTTTATAGTGTTGAAAGTTTGCCATCGGGATACAGGCGCCGCGGATCTAATCCCGAGGAACACAAGTGTAGGGACACACCGGCACAAGTCGGCTATTGAACCTTCAGTCGCATGACGCCTACTCGCGATCTAAGAGGTCGCGGAAACAACAAACAAGTTTGTAGCGACGTGTAATCGCGGCGAGTTGTTATTGTGTTGAAAGATTGCCATCGGGATACAGGCGTCGCGGATCTAATCCCGAGGAACACAAGTGTAGGGACACACCGGCACAAGTCGGCTATTGAACCTTCAGTCGCATGACGCCTACTCGCGATCTAAGAGGTCGTGAAAACAACATACAAGTTTGTAGCGACGTGTAATTTCAGACGAGTTTATAGTGTTGATAGTTTGCCCTCGGGATACAGGCGCCGCGGATCTAATCCCAAAGAAGCTAAGTGTAGGACATACCTGCACATAGTCGGCTATTAAACTTTTAAAGATGCGTAATGCATCGCATGTCGTTTTGACGAGTGGTCTTGATGGTGGTCGCGGGTTCGACTCCCGCCCTAGGCTGCATAGTTTGGTCTGGTGGGAGGTTTCACCCCCACTCGTTACCACCCATGATCCTACCGTCAAAGACGCACCACGGCACCACCAAGTGATTAAGCGTTCCGGTGTGATGCTGTGTAGAAACCATTGATGTATAGTGTATGTTGAAACCATTTACATCTTCAAAATTAGTATAAGAAAACAATATTATGGTAGGTCTGAAACTAGGACTTAAACTATTTTTCATACCACTAAGTTAGCAATAATTATGGCAGAACAACGTTTGTCGGGTCAGCAAGTATTTACGTAATACTATAATTAATTAATCAATTACCATGCCCATTAGATATTGCAAATTAATTATGTATTACCGACAATCGGGTATGTTATAAGTAGGTACCTAATTATAATTATGTCAATGCAATTTACGTAATGGATATAATAGCGGGCGTTGTCCAAAGATATTCTATATGAAAAAGAGGTAAATATCGCATATACGGGGGGGGGGGGGGTCGGGGGGGAAGCAGGACTGAACCTGTCCTGTCCTGTAATCTGTAATGTGTAATGAAGTCTGGCAATCCTGGTAGCGTCATACCGATTGGACGACAGAATGGATGGTCTTTATAGATATTTCAATCCGTGATGACGCGCCCCACTATGTCAAACTCACAGGTCAATGGGTCAAACTCCATACTAATCGAATAAAACGTAAGTGATTTTGACAGAGTGGGGCGCGTCGTCGTGGATTCAAATATCTATAGCTACCCTCAAGTTCGCTCGGTGAATTTTTTATATACTATATAGGCTAGCGCTTGACTGTGATCACACCTGATGGAAAGTGATGATACAGTCTAAGGTGGAACGGGCTTGCCTAGAAGATGTCTATTCACTCTTGATTTCAAGGCACCCGGGTTGTAAGTGGCAGGAAAGACACAGTCTGGGAGGGTATTCCAGGCCTTCGTAGTGCGTATCAGGAACGAGGAATCAAACCGCTTCGTACGCGTCTTTGGTACGTCGACTATGTATGGGTGGAAGCCTTTACGATGCCTTGCCGTTCTATGATGGTAGAAAGGTGACGGGGGAACCAAATTAAAAAGTTCCTGAGCACACTCTCCGAAATATATACTATATAGAAATATTTGTGCGATGCGCGTTTCGACTCGAAATTCGAACCCTGTACTAGCCCTACTACGGTGTACGACCGGTAAGTCGAAATCACCGGTCGCTTTCGGAATCGCCTGCATGACATGTGTCTGTTTGAGAGTGGTGAGTGCTTCTGCGGACTGGCGGAGGAGAACCTCCACCATGTCTTGCGGGAGTGCTCCTTATACGGTGCTTGCTGCTGGATGGGATCGTTCGCGAAGTTTCGCGAAGTTCGGCGGCCAACTTCGGAAAGCTACGGGAGTTCGCGCACGCGTGGCATAAGAGGCGAAGCGGCTTGGAGTGACTAAGAGAATTTATGCTGTGGACAGCGACGGCGCGGCGAGTCCGTATTTTGTATCGTCCTGCCCCAGAATGGGGAGAGTGAGTTCATAGGACAAGGAGCGAGGGGAAACAAGTTGTAAGGAGTCAAGAAGGCGCCCCGGGAACACGCCAAGAGCAAGTACCGAACGGGCGCCCTCCCGCGTTTCGGCCTCCATAACCGCGAGGTTGATTGGGCCTTGGGTGGTGGAGGGTTGTCCCTATGTTCGACTCACCCTGAAGCTGATGGCGCCACTGCAGTTCACGTCGAAGGCTTTGAACACATAGTGCGCGTACAGCGCCGAGTCTGGAATGAGATGACAAAATGATTAAGGACACAAACACACTATTTCTCGATATAAAAGTCAGATAAATTGAACTACAATTTTTGAATTGGGTGGTTAGTTACCACCCTACTAGCAAAGACGCACCGCCAAGCGATTTAGCGTTCCGGTGTGATGCTTGTAGAAACCGTTGGGGTAAATTTGCTTACCCTTCCAAGTTAATACGATAACATCTTAGGCTGCATCATCACTTACCATCAGGTAAGATCGCAGTCAATTACTAACTTGTACCTATAGAGGAAAAAAATACAATGATAAAGGGTCGTGACACACAGACTTAAAAAATCTATAGTACATAATAATATTAGGTCCTTACATATGAAATTGGCGTTTTGTATGGGAGGAACATAAAGTCGATTTTTTTTAAATATAATATATATATTTAATCAAAGTATGTACCATTGCTATCTATGCACTTTTGCCACCTTATAGGTAGTTCATTGATCCCTTTACTAAAAAAGCCATTCGGACGGGAATCAATAAAATCTTTGAAAGCGCTTTGGACTGCCTCATCGGAGTTAAATTTTTTCCCTTGTAAGAAGTTATCCAAATTTCGAAAAAAATGGTAATCTGTTGGAGCAAGGTCCGGGGAGTAAGGTGAATGTCTTAGGCATTCCAATTGAAGCTTTTCTAATTTGGTAGCCGTCTGTTGTGCAGTGTGTGGTCTAGCGTTGTCCTGAAGCAGCAGTGGCCTAGAACGATTGACCAGCCTCGGTTGTTTAGCAGCTAGTTTTTCCATCATGGATTGCAGTTGCTGACAATAAATATCCGCCGTAATCGTCTGGCCAGATTTAAGAAAGCTGTAGTGAACGACGCCGGCGCTAGTCCACCAAACGCTCACAAGTAATTTTTTGACGTGACAACGTCTTATAAATCGATAGAGCCGGTTGCACGCACGAAAAAACATGACTCATCCGGCGTTACCGGCGTTACCTCGCTCATGCGGCGTTACCTCGCGAGCGCGGAACGAGCGACAAAGAAGACGTTGTCACGTTCAACTATCGTCAGTAAACCGACTTTACAGGCAACCAAATTTTTTGACGTGACAACGTCTTATAAATCGATAAAGCCGGTTGCACGCACGAAAAAACATGACTCATCCGGCGTTACCTCGCTCATGCGGCGTTACCGGCGTTACCTCGCGAGCGCGAAACGAGCGACAAAGAAGACGTTGACACGTTCAACTATCGTCAGTAAACTGACTTTACAGGCAACCAATTTTTTGACGTGACAACGTCTTATAAATCGATAGAGCAGGTTGCACGCACGAAAAAAATGACTCATCCGGCGTTACCTCGCTCATGCGGCGTTACCGGCGTTAGCTTGCGAGCGCGGAACGAGTGACAAAGAAGACGTTGTCACGTTAAACTATCGTCAGTAAACCGACTTTACAGGCAACCAATTTTTTGAGTCAATTTTCGTTTGGGGCAGGATTTGGCTGGTTTGCCAGGGTTCAACCATTGCGATGAGCGTTTCTGATTATCATACAGGATCCATTTTTCATCACAGGTAATGATTCGATTTAAAATCCCTTCATTACTGTGCCGGTTGAGTAATGTAACACAGCATTCTACGCGCGTTTGTCGGTTTGCTGCACTCAATTCATGAGGTACCCACCTTTCAAGCTTTTTCACCTTCCCAATTTGCTTCAAGTGAACTAAAACAGTTTTATCACTAACACCGCAGCCTGCAGCTAGCTCGGACGTGGTTTGCGATGGATCCGCTTCCACAATAACCTTCAATTCTTCATTGTAAACTTTGGTCTCCA
This sequence comes from Coenonympha arcania, assembly GCA_036785405.1. Taxonomy (NCBI): domain Eukaryota; kingdom Metazoa; phylum Arthropoda; class Insecta; order Lepidoptera; family Nymphalidae; genus Coenonympha; species Coenonympha arcania. Next base: position 11,845,321 of record CM072076.1, read on the forward strand.
GCCGTTCACAGGGCTTGTTCTGCAGGTCGAAATTTTCAGAACGAAAACGTTGGAACCAAAAACGCACTGCGTTTTCTTTTGCGACACCCTCGCCGTACACATCATTAATCCTTCGAGCCGTTTCTGCAGCACTGGTGCCACGATGGAACTCGTACTCGTAAATAACGCGATATTTATATAGATAGTTTTCCATTTTGTAAACAGAGTGGCGCAAAAAAAAAACCAAAAGAGAAAAAAACAAATGAATTACGATTTTCAAAACACAAAAGCATGAGTAAATAGCTGTATAAATTTGAAATTGGAATTTCTAACCAAAGAAGAGATATTTCAGATCAAATTGGCCAGTACGACAAAACGCCAATTTCATATGTAAGGACCTAATATTACATAATATTATACCTTATATTATTAAGTATAACATGATCAACTTTTTAAAGAAGGGTTTCGTAAGCTTCTGTGCAGTCAAAAAAGAGTTTTGTGACTTGTGGAACACTCGGTAGAACAAAGGTATTCTATATAAAAATGGGGTAGACGACGAATTACCCTAATCAGTGTAATTTTCGTTCAGTCCGCGAGCAACGGAGAATGAGGTCACGCGTGTCTGGCGTGTGTCAGCGCGAAACAAACTGAACGTCGCTTAATATGAACGTAACGTATCTTTAGAATATCTTTGGGGTAGAAACAATTTAGAATAACACCTAAAACAAAACTCCATTTTACATTTTCATGTGGGATTTCTTCCATCGCTCGATACATGGCGCTGTGTTCAGTTAGCTCGCGCTGATGAGTCCGTCATACCAAAAATCTATATACGTGATTGCATGCGTGCCCTGTTGACTAGTAAGAAAAACTATCATTCTAGATTTCCGAAGATTTTAGTAGATTTTCTTCCCGTCAAAAATTCTTTGGCCTAGCCTTCGAAAAGAAACTTTGCCGCCCGAAAAGAAACTTTGTTTCAAAATTGTACTCACTTCCGTGCGGGAAGAATTTCGCGTAAATATCCTTGAAGGAGTCTTCGTGGACCACTCCTTCCGGACACTCCTGGAAACGACAAAATGAAATCTTTATTTTCACATAGGCTTAATTAGGCTCTTATTAGACAAAACGGTATAAGATAAATTGCCAACATTTTGTGTAAATAGGTTGTTTGTTTGTTTGTCTGTTTGTTTGAACACGCTAATCGTAGGAATCACGGGTCCAAATCGAAAAATTCTTTTTTAATACATTTGCTTAAAAAGTTGATATTTCCATGTGTGTTTAGCGTGCGCAAAGTTATTCTTTTCCGCATTAGTGCTTTCCTCCTACGCGGCACCGGAGCGGGCGTACTAGGAGCGCATGAACACGATCACGGCATGCAAACACGGAGCAGGCAAACACGTAAAACCAATATTTTTTTTCGCAAATGTATTAAAAAACGTCGTTCAATGCACGTGCGGATTTGTCATTTCTACTCGTCCCTATAGTTGACTAGCGACTTCGGCTTGGGTCATCAAACCGGGACTCGTAAAGAAATGACAAACTTTCCGCACTTATATTGAAATGTACTATTGTTGGATAGGCCTAGGAATATAGGAACGGAATATAGGATCAATGAAAAATGTTGGAAAAACGGGAAAAATGGTTCCCTTTGTAGATCTTTCGTTGCGGGCCCTGCTTAAACGGCTAAGGTTACACAACAACCATGTATGATGGAATTGTTCCCCATTAAAATTCCTAAAAAAATCCGAGACACTTTATGACATTGCGATGCGATAAAAAGATGGAAATGGAAGGAAATTTATAAAAAATGCACAAGAACGCGCGGAAATTACGTGATCAACGCGATCAGTTTCATACATTTTTAACAGACTTAAAAAAAAAGAATCTTTGTTCCCCTATTACTCGATGCGTAGACCAATTTAGAATTTTTTTTTAAATCATTTATTATGAGCGTTTAATACAAAGTAAAAACAGACGTAAAAATTAATTCCGATAAAAACTAAAAATATGGAGATTATTGTCAAAATTTTAGGAAAACTTTCTGCCGAGATTTTTTTTCCAATCGTGTTTCTGCCTCTAAGGGCAGATTTTTCAATCGCCAGATAAACTATCTGAAGAATAAATAATATTAAACATATGCCATACAAAATCTGCCAAAACGTCATATTTATTCCTTAGTTAACGATTATCTGGCGATTAAAAAATCGGCACTAAGCCAATTTAAATTAATGACCCAAATTAAATGACGTTTTTTTGAAAGTAAGTAGGTAATTTCATATTTACACTTTTTAAACTGAAAGTCACTAAAAAATCGTTAACATTTGATTATGTAAAGTTATAGAATCTGGAACGTGTATCACCTAGCTAGCTGCCATCGATTAAAAAACAGCAACAGCAAAGAGTTTCCAGTTGATTCGTCGTCGAGTAATCTACATCCAATTAGCGTTAATTGATACATCGCGTCCCGAATGCGTGGATCGAGCGTTGCGCGTCCATGGTAATTGCATTTCGAAAAAAAGCGATTTTAAGTGACCTGCAGTTTAACCGTGGGAAAATTACTTTCAAAGAAGAATGACCGTGGTTTCTTTATCTTTATTTTATTCTAGTTTTTAGTATTTATTGTTATAGTGGCAACAGAAATACATCATCTGTGAAAATTTCAAGTGTCTAACTATCACGGTTCAAGAGATACAGCCTCGTAATAGACGGACGGACAGCGAAGTCTTAGTAATAGGGTCCCGTTTTTACCCTTTGGATACGGAACACTAAAAAGAAAAATAATACGATCGTCGACCAATCAGACGAGAGAAAGCGCAAACTCGAAGAACAAAATTGAATTTTGCTCCCGCTATCCTGTAAAGTCAATTTGCATTTTTCGGTGTATGATAAAAACTTCGCATTTATATAAGGTCAGTTAGGGTAAGAGGAACACAGGGGAAAGAGGAACACTACATCGTAACTCATAAACTATAGCTTTTTAACTCTGTGGTGTCTCAGTCGATAAAAGAGCACAGTAAAAAAATCAAAAGGTTGCTAACAGATGTCGCTACGACGTTCCACAGCCGAGTAAAAACCAATAACAGTTTGGCAGTTGTAAAATTAAGAACACAAGTCGGCCGCATAACTTTGATTCACGCTAAAATATTGAAAATGAAGTGGTACGGATAATTTCAAGGAAGAAATACTAGGATATATTGGTGAGTTTTATGTTGTTTTTGATATTATAGACTAAAACCAGCAAATAATGTAAGTTTCATCAAATTCAAAACCATAACCCCCAAAAACTTTGTTAGGGTAAGAGAAACGGTACTTACAGGGAAAGAGAAACAGTATGTTCCTCTTCGCCGATATCAGGGGTGGTAAACATAATGAAAAATAATTTCTAATAACATAAAGACATAATAATTGTCCCTATTGAGCTTGCTTTAAGTTGACTAATGAAAAAATTTATAATGAATATATAAATATTAATATGATTATTTCTAATCTACCTGCAATATGAGATTTAAGTCTGACCTATTATAGTATCTAATCAATTAATTATTGTCTTATTAAAGTACTATTTCTGTTTTTTTTTTCAGGAAAACTATGAAACATGACAAAAACTTATACAAAAAAAAACTTATAGAGGCCTATACACAAGAAAATTTAAAAGATGCAGTCGAGGCTGTAAATAATGGCACAATATCTGCCTGCATATGCAGCTTCAAAATTGTACGGCATACTTAGATTAAAAATAGTTAACCGCGTAGGTATATAATAGAAAAGGTCTAGGTAGTTTGTTCTCCTTATATGTTTTTAAAATTATTTTAATAAGAAATAAACTGATTTGTAATAGGTACTGATCACTTTACATGGTGCCGTTGCTAATTTATTGCAGTTTATTAGGGATGAAGTTTGTTTAGTTTTTATTTATAATCCTATCTTATTAGGATTAAACTGAGAAACTAAAATACATGCAATACATTGATCTCCAAAGGATAATAATTGTCCGTTATAAATAAAAATTAAGTTTTTAAATAACATTTTTGGAGATAATACTTTTGATTGTTAAAAGTTGATTTTTCTGCAGAGAGAGTGAGAGAGAGTGGGTGATTTTAATTATTGGTTAATTATTAATCATTTTTTCCATTCTTACTTTCGGTAAAAAATATATAATTTGCAAAACAAATGACTTTTTATTTTTAGTTTGTCACCCCTGAATGCCCCTAGCTGAACCTTTATGTTTCTCTTACCCCGACTTTGATATTTCTTTTTTTTTCATAGAAACTGTGGCTTATTACAATTACTTAAAGATCAAATTCGATTGGATTTGTGTTACTTAAAAAGTAGCAACAGGTATATCTTAATAAACATAACAATATTAGGAGATACGATGACTGTTCCTCTTACCCCAAATGTGGGGGAAGAGAAACGTTAGCACAACCTAAACGATTTGTCTGATATTGCCGTAAGTATTCAAGTTAGCGTTTTGATTCACAACAAACGGAAACCTAATAAACAAAGGCAAGTATAGAGTATCTCAAAATTCCTATAAAACATTATCTGTTTTACCTAGAGCTCAAAACATCTGACTCAAAATAAAGTATGTTCCTCTTACCCTAACTGACCTTACGTTTTAACTTTTATCAGTACTTAATTGGCGTTAATTGGAAATAATTGATACGTCGCATATCCCGGGTGCATGGACCGAGTGTTGGGTGGTAATTGCATTTTAAAAATAACTCGTACTTACTTATTAAAAAATATTCATGTTGTTTTTTCGCACTAGAGTTCAAAATGGTCGTTTTACGCCCTACTAACTTAATTCTTTTTCGACAAGTTATAAGAAACGTAACAGTTTCAAACTAATTTCGAAGGCTCGTAATCAAAAAGATAATTAGTTAAAAACGGGAATGTGTCATTTCTCGTTCGAAGCTTGCTTCATATGAAATTATGAGCCTTCGAAATTAGTTTGAAACTGTTACGTTTCACAAATAGATGGCGCTAGTCCTGCCTAAGGACCTAATAGTACGAATCAAAAATTTGGAGATATGGCTCGTATAGATCAGTGGTCAGAGCACCCAGCCGCGAGAGCTGGGGGACGCGGGTTCAAATCCCGCTGCGAGTGAAAATTTTGATTCGTATTTAAATTTATAGGAATTATATTATCCTAAGTGTGTAAAGCACTAATCAAAAATATAATAAGTTTCGAACTGAATTTCATAAATCCCGTGAATTTTTTCGGAATAAAAAGTAGCCTATCATTTATTAATCTAGTTTATAATCTACCTCCATTCCAAAGACGAATGACAAAAGGTGGTGTCAAGTTTTCTCATAAACCAACACCAAAATATTCTAGGAAAATGAATTATAGGTGTTTTTTAAGAACCATTGGCACTAGGAATTTGTTTTTGTTATTCAGAATTTAATTTTGCACAATATTGCAAACAAATGCTTATTTTTACACCAACAGTAAGGTTGTAGTTCGCTCAGCAACCACCTATAGAATTTAGACAGATGGCGCTACTGTTTGCTTGTACGAAAAAGGTTTACGCAAATCGTTCAGATACCCCTTGAGGGTTATTATTGGTGATAAAAGATGAAGTTTGGATTAAAATCAGCTTGGTAGGTACGGGATTCCATACATCCTTTAAATACACATTGTGGGTTTGTTTGTTTTGCCATATATTTCACAGCTAACGACGTACAATATCGGTTACAAAAATAAACACACTTGCATAACCCGTGTCACTATTTCCGAACGTACACCGCGGGCAGCCAAGATGGCGATCAGACAGCTGTCAAACTGACGGCAGACTATTTTTGGCGCGAACGGTCGTTGACATCGCCTACTGACCTTTTAGATGCTATGGCAGTTGATAGGTTAGTCGTAACCTAAAGTCTAGAGTTTACAAATCGATGTTTATTAAGTTTTAAGGTGTTTCGGCCTTACTAGCCCGCGAAATTCAAATTTTATTTAGATTTTCGCAAATATTAGACTAACTACGCATTGTAGATTTATGGAATGAGTTTTGCGAGCATATTGCATGTTCCTAATAAAAACTTTCCTCAAAAATACGCATTAGCCAGAGTTGCTATTACTTAAAGCAAATAGAACATTATGTTATACAAGTATGCAAATATTTATAATTTTTAACCCATAGGGTGCCCATAGGTACCTTACTGTGGGTTAAAAACTATAAATGCAATTCCTTTCAAATTTAAACGTCATGTATTTTGGGTCTTTAATCTAAAATCGCTAAGAAGCAGAAACACGATTGGACAAAATTTTCTCGATAGAAAGTTCTCCCAAAAGTTGCTCCGAAATCTCAGTTTTTCTATATTTTATCGGAAACTACAATGGATGTAATTGTAATTTTTGTTTTAATGTATCGGTAATAATAATATCCTAAAACGCTTAGAACAGATTTTTGATAACTGACTTAGTTTTTGAGTAATTAGGTAAAACGTCGTTTTTCTGCTATATTCTTCCGCGATGCTGCATGTCGCACCTACAAAATCTCCGTGAGAGTGAGAAAGACAAAAATAAATTCAATAAATCCCCTTAAGGTGTTTTGACCTTACTAGCCCGCGAATTTCAAATTTTATTTAGTTTTTCTCAAATATTAGCCTAACTACGCATTGTAGATTTATGGAAATGAGTTTTGCGAGCATATTACATGTTCCTAATAAAATCTTTGCTCAAAAATACGCATTAGCCAGAGTTGCTATTACTTATAGCAAATAGAACATTATGTTAAACAAGTATGCAAAGATTTATAATTTTTAACCCATAGGTTAATTTAAACGTCATGTATTTTGGGTATTTAATCTAAAATCGCTTTAGAAGCAGAAACACGATTGGATAAAATTTTCTCGATAGAAAGTTCTCCCAAAAGATGCTCCGAATTCTTAGTTTTTCTAATTTTTATCGGAAACTACAATTGATCTAATTGTAATTTTTATTTTAATGTGTCGGTAATAATAATATCCAAAAACGCTTAGAAATAGATTTTTGATAACTTACATATTATTTTTTGAGAAATTATGTAAAAGGTGGTTCGCTGTTATATTTTTCCGCGACGCTGCATGGTCGCACCTACCAACGTATCCATGAGAGTGAGAAAGACAAAAAAAATCATTAAATCCCCTTAATTAAGAATCGTCCACGAGACAGGAAACTAATTCTAATACCTACCTACTACCCGTGAAAATTGCGTCAAAATCGGTTCATCTGTACCTACCAAAGATAAATACGATGGAATAGACGGAAAAACAAAACTTCTTTCCTTGAATAATACCAACGAGTACATAATTCACTCTAAACAAAAACATTCGGGAAGTCAATAAAAATAGAGTAAATCTAGAACATTATTTTCGGCAAGGCTAGCGTAATGTGATTCTACTCTTGGCAACGACCAAGGTCTCGAGTTCGATTCTCGGTGTAGACAATACGATTTTGTTTGTGAACTATAAATATAACGGCGTGTTTTATCTACTGTGTTTGTTTTATGATCTCACAATGTAGGTAATAGTAATTTATTTGGCGCCATTTTCCCATGAATATGTGTCTAAATTCTTACTTATAGGCTAGATAAATTCAATATATTAAAAAACACCCAGACACTGGAAAACATTCATGCTCATCACACAAACATTTACCAGTCGTGGGAATCGAAACTAGTATTATATATTAACTTGAATTGATATTTAAATATAGCAATAAACCTCTAAAAACTAAATCTCTTATGAAAAGTCAAAACTTCATGCGGCCCCACATAGAGTACTGCTCGCATCTCTGGGCTTTCCGACTTTCTCTGAGCATACACTTCGACGCAGAAATACGTTCCATCAAAAACAGGAAAGATTCATAAAGCCATTATGAAATCAGTATACAAGTGACATTTTTTCTTTTAGGCATATACATACATATATTAGTGAATAGGTAATAAAACACAAGTAAGTAGTTAAAACAGCGCCATCTCTTGACGCAACAGTTTATTACTTGTGACAGTAAAAGTTTGTAAGACAAAAATTAACGTTAAAGTAGGTAGGTAGGTACCACATTAGAGATGGCGCTAAAAAATTACTACCCGGCCCCGGCCTGGCTGTAATGCGACATCCGACATGCTTGGGACTATACAATAGAAGTTAAAAAAAAACACTCACCGTTTTAAATCCCCGGTACATGACCCTGATTTCCTGCTTGGAGAATTTAGTCTGCCTGCACAGTTCCTCCAACGCTACCGGTATTGGCTTGGGGGTTCTAGACGGTTCCAATTCGTATGCATGCTCTTCCACGGGCGAATCCGGCGGCGTGGCCATTATAACTTTTTTTTTATCACTCACTCATCTGTCACTTTGATTTTTAAGCTGTGGCTAGCACTGTATAATAATTAACTATTTTTTTTTCGTTACATATTTTTCGTAAAAGACGCTAATTTTTTTCTATTTTTATTTATTTATTCATTCTATTTTTTTACTTTGTCTCTGATTCATGTTTTACTTTTTTACGGAGTGTTTTCACTTTTCACAGATTATAATTTTTTGGGTTTTTAAAAACTGGATGGTACGAGGACTGGATTTCTGAAACAAAGGAAAAGTTTTGTTAAATTTTGTTATCAAAACATCATATTCATTACTGATTGGAAACAGGCGTTATTTTGCGGAAATCCATGAATAATTTGTTTTGCTATAATGCTATTTGAAAGGATTGCGAAATCTTAGAGATTCTACTCTACGATTTCGAATTGTGAAGTCAACATCCCGGAAGATGTCCAGGTGTCGGGGAGAAATGTGCGTCGCAGAAAGTGTGGTGTTTCATGTGGGTTGTGTTCCTGCATATTGGACCATACAGATTCTTTTCAAGTAGCGGATTACATCAAAACAAACTGTCTTGGTAATATTCATTGATAATAAAATAATTGGTAAATTAATGACACTTAAAATAACTTTACTTTATACGCATATGAGTGACTTATTTTCAAAATCGTACACAAAAAATGCATGAATAGGAAGCACGAAAACTTTTTTTCCGAAATCATAGACAAAGGCGTACCTATATTTCCAACGAACTTTGGTAGTAAACTGTTTCCTCTTAACATAGGCCTAACGTACAGGCTCTTGTAAAACGTCAATATGATATATTTTGTCGCAATGTATGGTGATAACTACAAGTCGATTTAAAACTAAGTTTACAAGGGTTTTTACGAGTCAGTACCTAAATATCGACCGAGGTAGAACGCAATAACAACAAAAATACATTTCGGAACAAGAATACATCGGCGGAATGGCAAATAATAAATAATCCATACAGAAAAATTGAATTGGTTACGCTAAGTCGGCCGTTGGAGCGGTTTTGGCGGGAAGCCAAAGCAAGCCGAAAACAGAGCTGTCAAAAATATTGATATACTCGTAGTTGAGTTTTGCATTCACACTCGGGGTTTAATGGACTGTCTAATTGTAAGCTACTGTAATAGTACATTACTCAACATGGGGTTAACGGTGTAGAAGCCGTATTTCAGCGATTTTGAATGAAGTTTTATGCAAAAACTATAAAGACAATTACTTCCTAATTTACACGTCATGTATTTTGGGTCTTTAATCTAAAATCGCTAAGAAGCAGAAACACGATTGGATTAAATTTTCTCGATAGAAAGTTCTCCCAAAAGTTGCTCCAAAATCTCAGTTTTTCGAGTTTTTATCGGACACTACATTGGATGTAATTGTAAATTTTGTTTTAAAGTGTCGGTAATAATAATATCAAAAAACGCTAAGAAACAGATTTTTGATAACCAGCTTAGTTTTTGAGTAATTAGGTAAAAGGTCTGTTATATTCTTCCGCGACGCTGCATGTCGCACCTACCAAATCTCCGTGAGAGTGAGAAAGACAAAAATAAATTTAATAAATCCCCTTAAGAGGTTTTATTGAGTTTATTTTTGTCTTTCTCACTCTCACGCATACGTTAGTAGGTGCGATATGCAGCGTCGCGTAAGAACATAACAGAAAACCAACCATTTACCTTATTGCTGAAAAACTAAGCCATTTATCAAAAATCTGTGTCGCTAAGAAGCAGAAAGACTACATATAGGAAGAAAGGATATTGACCATGGATGTATGCAATCACGTATCAAGCTGAATCGTATCAAAACTTTACTTTTTTAATTAACATCCGGATTCTAAAGTTATCATAGGCAAACAAACAAGTTGTAGGTACTTCATAGTAAAATCAGTATGACACGAAATGTGCATCGAAAAGTAACTTTTTGTATGCAAAATACTCGGAATTTAGTTTATGAAACACAAATTCCTAGTGCCTATGGTTTTTAAAAAACACTTTTTTATTTTCGTATACTATTTTGGTTTTGGGTTATGAGAAAACTTGATACCACCTTTGGTCATTCTCTTTTTCCCGATGGAAAGTTTTCCCAAAAGGTAGATTTTAAAGTCCACACAACGTCACAACCCCTTCCTTTTTTTTATTCTATACAAGTTAGTACTTGACTGCGATCTCATCTGATGGCAAGTGATGATGCAGCCTAAGATGTTATCGTACTAACTTGGAAGGGTAAGTAAATTTACCCCAACGGTTTCTACACAGCATCGCACCGGAACGCTAAATCGCTTGGCGGTGCGTCTTTGCTGGTAGGTGGTAACTAGCCACGGCCGAAGCCTCCCAGACCAGACCTGAGCCAATTTGGAAATGATAAAATTCCAAAGTGGCCCGTGGCGGGAATCAAACACGCGACCTCCCACTCGAATTTAAGCGCGCCACTGCACTAGGGAGGTCGTCAAAGGTTCCCCTGACGGAAGGGTACCTATGTATCTAATATATAAAATTCTCTCGATTTTCTTTGTAACCAAACTCCTCCGAGACGGCTGGACCGATGATTGTAAAACTGTCAGGGTGTGATCTCTGGGTCCGGGAGCGGGTTGTTATCTATATTGATGTCCCTAAACGGCAAAACGAAGTTTGCCCGGTCAGCTAGTAAAGATATAAAAATTAATTGCCATAGTACGTAAGCTGATAAAGTACATTAAAAGCTAGGTCACGCGAGGTCGCTAGATGGAAGATAACCATCTGTTAAATCATGGCGTTAAAGCACTAACTACCTGCATTAATTTAACGGGCTAAAAGCGCGCACTTTGCGCGATTTTTAGCTTTAATTTAACGGGCTAAAAGTGCGGCCTATATGATTTTTAGTGACCAGTGTTGCGTATAAGAGTGGTGATGATTTAGACACGGGCTAACGTAATAATATGTAACTTGTGGCATATTAAGTTATTTATTTACAAGGCTTATATATTATACTAAAACTATGTGTTTGTACATTACATCACGTTGAGCACGGAAGTTACGATAGCCTTAATTATGACATATTTCGGGTCCATTCGTATGGGATTTTTTTTCTTATGCATATGACGTAGGCATTTTGTAAGATTCCGCCGTTTACATTATGCCGTCGTCAGTTTATTAACCTTTTTAATATGACGAAGGAAAAATGTAACTTTTAGAAATGCGCGCCGTTTTGTAGGCAAAATGACTTCGTTTAGGTCGAAATAGTCACAGAACCGCAGTGTTGTTTGTCCCACGGGTAGACAAACAAGTTTTCATGGTGTTAGACCATCCCAACAACATGTAGTCTTGTTTGCCCCACGGGTAGGACAAACAAGTTTGCATGGTGTCGGGGCTAGAACATGCCGACACCATGCTGCAGTCTTGTTTGTCCCACGGGTAGGACAAACAAGACTACATAGTGTCGGGGTTATACCATGCCAACAGCATGCAGTCTTGTCTGTCCCTCGGGTAGGACAAAGAAGACTACATAGTTAGGTTATCGATGTTAGGTACACGATGCCAACACCATGCAGTCTAGTTTGTCCCACGGGTAGGACAAACATGACTGCATGGTGTCAGGGGTCAGGTTAGGTTAGGTTAGAAATAAGTGTTGAAAATAAGGTGAAATAAATTCCACTGCCCAACAAAACCATTTTCATGTAAAATGTTGCCAAGACGCGACCACCTGGCTCGCACTGTCAAGAAGTTATCAGATCTCATGTGGAGCCAAGTTTCTTGATCTACATGTTCTAACTTGACTGCAATTTCACCTGTTGTTAAGTAATGAATGACGATGCAGCCGAAGATATTAGTGCTGATTCTGTTACACAAAATATCTAGACTAAATTAATTTGACGCATTAGTGCTATTATCCCGGATTTTACATTATTTGTCTTAGTATTTTAGGAATTAGGTAAAACGTCGTTTTTATGTTATAGTTTTCCGCAACGCCGACAAAAATAAAAATTGGTTAAGTGCGAGTCGGGCTCGAGCACTGAGGGTTCCGTGCTATCAAGACCAATAATTCTCAATACATAGTATTAAAGTAAACTAAACACCCCTGCTCACCAAATTCGAAAACGAGCAAAAAATCACGTTTGTTGTAATGGGAGCCCCATTAAATATTTATTTTATTATATTTTTTTGTATTTGTTGTTATAGCAACAGTGAAATACATCATTTGTGAAAATTTCAAGACTGTAATTGAATTGAATTGAAAATTTCAAGAGACAGCCTGGTGACAGACGGACTAACGGACGTACAGCAAAGTCTTAGAAATAGGCTTCCGTTTTCACCCTTTGGGTACGGAACCCTAAAATCGTCTTTAATACCTAACTGCAGGAGAGTATAAACAGGTGCCTACATTTCTGGCATATAGATAAGATAAGACTGACTGTTATACTTATATTTAATAACTCAATGTTATACTCGTCAAAATGCATTTAAAACGTTGAGAAAACCCAAAACGCAACTGTGGTAGCCTTGGTTAAGAGGAGCGTCTAGCTGTAAGCTTTCATAGGTACTAAAAGCGATAACGTTTTCCTACCCGTAAATCAATTTAGAAATGTCGTAGACCCAATGAAGAACAGCTACTTTTAATTTTTTAACGGCGTACAAGCCGTATTTAAGTGATTTTGGTTTTACGTACAAATTATAAAGACAATTACGTTCAAATTTAAACGTTATCTTTAATCTAAAATCGCTTAGAAGCAGAAACACGATTGGATAAAATTTTCTCGATAGAAAGTTCTCCCAAAAGTTGTTCCAAAATCTCGGTTTTCTGTTTTTTATTGGAAACAACAATCGATGTATTTGTAATTTTTGTTTGAATGTGTCGGTAATAATAATATCCAAAAACGCTTAGAAACAGATTTTTGGTAACTGGCTTAGTTTTTGAGTAATTAGGTAAAAGGTATTACTATATTATATAGCTACTCGTGCTGATTGGCCACTCACTGATTGATCACCTCTCCTGAACAATTTTGTATGAAAAATTTTTTTTCCACGGATGAGGTCGTATAGAAGAAAAAAATTCATTCGGAGGAAAAATACGGAGAGAGCTGATGATTGAGGATTTCGAAGACTGGTGAAGAGCACGGCCAGGGTATAGAAGATAAGTGGGGGGTGCTCGACCAAATGTCATTTGAAACGTCATCCAAATGCCAGTGAGCTGAAAAAAATTTCAAAATGGCGGATTCAAAATGGCCGCCATACGAATTTCGTCAATATCTCGGAAAGTATAAAAGATGGAAGAACGGTTTCTTGACAAGAGTTGATCAGGATCCGAAGGTCTATACGATTGATAGAAAAAAAATTCAAAATGGCGGATTTTTTTTTCCATAGAAAAATGTATTGCGAATTTTGAAGAGACGAAAAGTTGAAAACTTTGCAAGTGTTTGATGTGGTTCTTCAGAGAACCACATCAGAAAGGTGATCAGGATCTCAAGGTTTACGGAATGAATGGAAATAAATTCAAAGTGACGGAATTTATTTTTCGATGGAAAATGTACATGCCACAATAAGTAGGGAACTATGCAAGTCATTGACGCAGTTCTACGGAGAACTGCCAGAGCAAAATATGAGAAAAGATGATGATCTAGGATTGGGATGATGATTGAGGAGCACGGTCGTGGTTTTAAAGATAGTTAAGGGCTGCTCGAACTGCTTTTTGTTGGAACAGCCCTTAACTATCTTTAAAACCATGACCGTGCTCCTAGGTAATTTTTTCAGCCCAATGCCAATCGGATTCCAATTGGCGATGGAGATGACGGCGATAGTTTTATGGGCGGGAAGACAGCACGCGGGCCACATATTGTGGCCCGCGCCCACACGCGCCCTACTTGTTAATATATATATAGCTGCTTGTGCTGATTGGGTCATTGATCACCTCTCCTGAACAATTTTGTATGAAAAAATTTTTTTTCAAGCATGATGTCGTATAGAGGGGAAAAATTCATGAAGAGGAAAAATACGGAGAGAGCTGATGATTGAGGATTTCGGAGACGGGTGAAGAGCACAGCCAAGGATATTACAGATAGATGGGGGGTGCTCGACCAAATGTCATTTGAAACGTCATCCAATTGGCAATGAGCTGAAAAAAATTTCAAAATGGCGGATTCAAAATGGCCGCTATACGAATTTCGTCGATATCTCGGAAAGTATAAAAGATGGAAGAACGGTTTCTTGACAAGAAGTGATCAGAACCCGGAGGTCTATCCAATGGATAGAAAAAAAATCAAAATGGCGGAAATTATTTTTCCATAGAAAAATGTATGGGGAATATTGAAGAGACTATTGAAAAGTTGTGAAACCTGTAGTACTTTGATGCGGTTTTTTGGAGGACTCTCACAGGAAAATGTGGAATGAGATGATGATTGAGGGTTTTGAAGACTGTCGAGGAGCACGGGCAAGGTAGTATAGTTAGGTGGGGACTGCTCAAACAAAAAATACTAAGAACCTCATGCAATTGGCAGTGAGCTGAAAAAAAAATCCAAAATGGCGGATTCAAGATGGCCGCCATACACATTTCGTGTTGTTCTATCTCGGAAAGTATAAAAGATAAGAGAGTGGTTTCTTAGCAAGAGGTGATCAGGATCTCAAGGTTTACGGGATGAATGGAAAAAAATTTAAAGTGGCGGAATTTATTTTTCGATGGAAAATGTACATGCCACAATAAGTAGGGAACTATGCAAGTCATTGACGCAGTTCTACGGAGAACCACCAGAGAAAAATATGAGAAAAGATGATGATCTAGGATTTCGATGATGATTGAGGAGCACGGTCGTGGTTTTAAAGATAGTTAAGGGCTGCTCGAACAAAAATACGCTGAACCTCATCCAATGAGGTTCAGCGGTATTTTTTGTTGGAACAGCCCTTAACTATCTTTAAAACCATGACCGTGCTCCTAGGTAATTTTTTCAGCCCACTGCCAATCGAATTCCAATTGGCGATAGAAACGACGGCGATAGTTTTATGGGCGGGAAGACAGCACGCGGGCCACATGTGGCCCGCGCCCACACGCGCCCTACTAGTTAATATATATATAGCTACTCGTGCTGATTCACTGATTGACTGACTCACTGATTGATCACCTCTCCTGAACAATTTTGTATGAAATTTTTTTTTTTTCAAGTATGGTGTCGTATAAAAGAAAAAAATTCATTCGGAGGAAAAATACGGAGAGAGCTGATGATTGAGGATTTCGAAGACGGGTGAAGAGCATAGCCAGGGTATTGCAGATAGGTGGGGGGTGCTCGACCAAATGTCATTCGAAACATCATCCAATTGGCAGTGAGCTGAAAAAAATTTCAAAATGGCGGATTCAAAATGGCCGCCAAACGAATTTCGCCGTTATCTCTGAATGTTTAAGAGATGGAAGAACGGTTTCTTGACAAGAAGTGATCAGGACTCGGAGGTCTATCCGATGGACAGAAAAAAAATTCAAAATGGCGGAATTTTTTTTTAACAAAGAAAATGTATGGCGAATGTTGAAGAGATTTAAAGTTGGAAGGCAAATATGGGGGAAGACAGCACGCGGGCCACATGTGGCCCGCGCCCCCACGCACCCTACTAGTTTCTGTTATATTCTTCCGCGACTCTGCATGTCGCACCTACCAGCGTATCCGTGAGAGTAAGAAAGACAAAAATAAATTCAATAAATCCCCTTATCACCACAGCCAATCAGCTTATCGAGTTACCGCGTCATTTCGCGCCGAGCGGAACGCAATTTGAGCGCCGACATCCGTCAAACTGACAGCTAGGTCGCCATACTTGTTTACTGGCTTCTTTAAGTAGGTACCTACGGAAATGTTTGGCGAAAAAGTAATTTAACACAAAATAATCTCCGGGAGCGACAAATAAATAATTGTAAAAGAGACGCTCAATACTCACTAGCCCTGTTTAGGGTTCCGTCCCGAAATGGTAAAAATTGAAATTATTTCAGTAACTATTAAAGTTGTGGACCTGATATTTGGAATAGTAAAATTATGTAATAGTGACCCAACGTCATTGCAATCATAAAAAAATTGTTTTAATTATTATTTAAAAGGGGGAAAATCGGGTACCGTCTAAATTTCAAAATAAGATAGGTAACAATATTGAGTCATTTATGAAGGGCATTTAATGAAAGGGCAAGGGACTTTTTCTAAAACCGATTTTTATTTATCTTTATGCTTAGTTTTTGATTTCTTGGACAATATGTCGAAAAAAATACCGCTCAACATGTTAAAAGTTTTATGCATACACTCGTAGATTGTAAAGTAAGTAATAAAAAGAGATTTAACTCAGCAAATATAAACTGTAGTGGCGTCGATTTTTCATCAAAGAGATGAAATCTGGCGAACGTAAACAAATAAAATAAAAACCGGCCAAGCGTCAGACAGACTTGCGTACCGAGGGCTCCGTATACAAGAATATCTGTAACGGCATTTTAACTGCGTGAACGGCTATAATTATAAGGGATTTCTAGTGACCTGCTAATTATAATCGTCATGTATTTTGGGTCTTTAAGGCACGGGGAACAGTGGATTGGCGGTCACTGTAACTATTTCGGAGAAAAATGAGGCTTTATTTATTTTCAGAGGGAACTTTGGCTTTTTTTCTATCGGGTGAAGTTCGCGAAATCGTGTTTCGCCATCTGCCACCATGTCAAAAATACTTTCAATTATATCCACATATATTTTTAACAGTTAAAAGTCCTACAGATACATAAATTGATGCTATACGAGCGCAGTTTGCCACATTTGACTGATCACAGCACAACGACTTAATCTAAATTATGTCTGAAGCAGAAACACGATTAGATAAAATATCCTCGATAGAAAGTTCTCTCAAAAGGCAAACAAAATCTCGATTTTTAATATAATTTTAATCGAAATAATTTTATTAATAATTTTACTTCGTCTGTAGTACCTGCGGAACCCTCGGTGTGCGAATCAGGCTCGCACTTAGCTTTTTAATATCGAAAACTACAATGGATGTAATTGTAATTTTTGTTTCAATGTGTCGGCTATAATAATGTCTTTATTTGTAGAGATTAATAAAAAAACGTTGCTAGTTATTTTTGATTTTATTTATTCAGTAAAATATACCTAAATAAAAATAGAATTTACGATCGTAATTTTTAATTCCAGTTATGTACTACTCTTAAGTAGTGTGACCGACAGAAAAATTTGCACCATAAGGGTTCCATTTTTACCATATTGATACGGAACCCTAAAAACGAACATTGTCTATGATGCGTCTATGTTTATACTACACGAATAAATATGAACACGTGATAAATATGACCATGAGTTACTGAAACTTACTGTTGATTCGACAATAGAACATTTTAAAGATATATTCTGTCCAGCTAGTAGGTAACGTAGGTAACGTGGTCTGTGAGGTAATCTATACTCGAGGGGATTTATTTTTGTCTTTCTCACTCTCACAGATAAGTTGGTATGTGCGACATGCAGAGTCCAAAATCTCAGTTTTTCTCTAATTTTTATCGGAAACTAGTTACAATGGATGTTTTAATGTCTCGGTAATAAACACGTTTAGAAACAGATTTTTGATAACCCCACAGAAATAGTAATAATACCGCAAGATAACCCGCTTAGTTTTTTAGTAATTAGGTAAAACGTCGTTTTTCTGTTATATTCTTCCGCGACGCTGCATGTCGCACCTTCCAACGTATCCGTGAGAGTGATAAGTACAAAAATTGATTTTGATTATATTTAAAATTTCTTATTTTTTTACTCTATACAAATTAGTACTTGACTGCGATTTCACCTGATGGTAAGTAATGATGCCGCCTAAGATGTTATCGTACTAACTTGGAAGGGTAAGTAAATTTACCCCAACGGTTTCTACAAGCATCGCACCGGAACACTAAATCGCTTGGCGTTGGCGGTGCGTCTTTGCTATAGTAGTGTTAATATCTCGCTGCAGACTCGGTCATAAATCATTCGAGTGTTTCGCTTTTGTTGTTCTGCAGTAATGCACAACTCAACAAAGAACAACAAAAGCGAAACACCCGAATGATTTATGACCGAGTCTGCAGCGAGATATTAACACTACTATAGTAGGGTGGTAACTAGCCACGGCCGAAGCCTCCCACCAGACCAGACCTGAGCCAATTTAGAAATTATAAAATTCCAAAGTGGCCCGTGGCGGGAATCGAACCCGCGACCTCCCACTCGAATCCGAGCGCGCCGCCACTGCGCCAGGGAGGTCGTAACGTTATAAGTGCATGCGAAATATCTGATAATGTCTATGATAATATTCGTAGTTATGTAATACAAAAGGTAATCTAAAACCTTTTGAGAGGTAATCCAATTATTATCTTAAATTTACATACATAAATACTGTTACGTGCTGGGTTCGACAATTTGGAATAAAACACCTGCTGATCCTTGATGAGACTTTATTCGGTACTTCCAGTATCCAATATCCCTGGTCTTCCTCGTAGTTCGCTTCCTCTTCGCTCTTGATCGCTTGCTTCGCTTGTTCACCTTTCTCGTCCCTCAGTCAGACTGACTGCGTCGCGCGCTGCTCGCTTTTTATATACAGCTGAACGAGTCTCGAACATTCCACCCTCATTATTTATTGGAAGGGTCGATCGTTCGAGAAGTCGTAACTCCCAGAAATCCATTGTTTATAGAAAGGTCACTGACCCCTCAAGTTGTTTACAACTTACGAGTGATATTTCGGCAGTGCGATAAATAACCTTATGGCGCTTATCATAGGGTTCATTTGTAACACTGCCCTCCTCTTAGCGATGCTCGTCCCGAGTATCACTGTTGCTCCCGTGATGTCTCGCCAGGCGATCGATGTGTACCACCTTAAATGTACCTCTGGGTTGACGTTGAATCCTGTACGTGACATCATTCATACGGGTGACCACTTTGTATGGACCCTCCCATCTGGTTTGCAATTTTGGAGACTTCCCTTTCCGACGAGTCGGATTATGCAGCCATACTAAGGCGCCTTCTTCGAATCCGCTCGTGTTCGATTTCCGGTCGTACCTGGTTTTCATGTTCTCGCTCGATTGCAATCCGTTTTCCCGAACTGAGGCATGTATCTCCCGCATTTTCTCCTTCAGGTTGGCAACGTAATCCTGAATGGTGCAAGGTTCGTCCGGTGATCCTCCCGTCAATAAGTCTATTGGCAACCGGAGTTCCCTGCCATAGTTGACAAACGCCGGAGTTGCCTTAATGCTCTCATGCTCTGCTGTCCTGTAGGCGAGGAGGAACAGTGGGATGTACTTGTCCCAGTCTCTCTGATGGGTGTCCACCAGTTTAGCCAAATGCCTTTCAAGAGTCTGGTTAAACCTTTCCACCATTCCATCCGACTGCGGGTGGTATGCAGTTGTGCGCGTTTTATGCAGACCTAAAGTTCTGCATACTTCCTGAAACACTTGTGACTCAAAGTTCCTCCCTTGATCGGAGTGGATCTCCAGCGGTACACCAAAACGACATATGACCTCCTCGACTAGCTTAGTTGCAACGGTTGTAGCTTCCTGGTTAGGTATGGCAAACACTTCTGGCCACTTAGTGAAGTAGTCCATAACAACCATGAAGTATTTGTTCCCCGATTCCGTCACAGGAAATGGCCCCGCTACATCCACAGCTATACGCTCCCAAGGTGCACCAACGTTGTACAGTTGCAGGTTACCCCTACTCCTTGTCTGTGGTCCCTTCACAGCAGCGCAAGTGGTACATTTACGGCACCAAGCCTGCACATCTTCCCGACAATGAAGCCAGTAGAACCTCTCTCGTACCTTCGTTAGTGTTTTCTTGACGCCAAGATGGCCTCCTGAAACACCGTCATGCACTTCACGAAGGACATCGGGTACTTTGGACCTCGGAACAATTATCTGAAGATGGAACTCCCTGCCGTTAGTCTTCTCCCATTTCCGGTAAAGTATTCCATTCTGTAGAATAAGACTGTTCCACTGAGCCCAATACGCCTTAGTGACAACACTCGTAGGTGCAACCTCACTCCATGTTGGTCTAGCGTCCCCCCTTTTCTTCCACACGATGATATGCCGCAGATCATCATCGCCCTCTTGAGCCATCTTCATTGCATCATCCTCCCAGGGTCCTAAGGAACTCGTCCTGGTAAGTTTCAAGGTCACTTCCATGGACTCCTGTTTCATGCAATGTCTGCAGTCTTCCGGGCACGGTCTTCTTGAAAGTGCATCTGCATTTCCGTGAGACTTCCCACTGCGATGTTGAGTCTTGAAGTCATATTCCTGGAGTTGTTCGATCCATCGAGCGACCTGACCTTCAGGATTCTTAAATTGCAGTAGCCATTTCAGTGCTGCATGATCGGTGCGTAGTAAAAACTGTCGACCTATGAGGTATTTGCTGAAGTGCTGTAACGTCTTTACCACGGCCAAAAGCTCTCTTCTTGTCACACAGTAGTTCCGTTCCGGTCTCGATAGTGATTTGCTGAAATACCCAATCACAACTTCTCTATCGCCCTGTTTTTGAGAAAGCACTCCTCCAATCGCCGTATTACTTGCATCTGAATCGACGATAAATTGGCCCTCTGGTTGTGGGTAACCCAAAATTGGTGTTTCACATAAGCATTTCTTCAGATTTTGAAAGGAATTCTCGCAGGCTTCATCCCAACAAAACTGTCGTTTCTCTTCTGTTAGTTTGTGTAATGGTTTGGCGATCTCCGAAAACCCCTTGACAAAACGCCTGTAGTAGGAACACAAGCCCAAAAATGCCCTTACCTCTGTCTTGTCTTTGGGGGTGGGCCATTTTTTAACCGCTTCAACTTTCGCTGGGTCAGTTTGTATGCCCTCACTAGTGATGACATGGCCGAGATAATTCACTTCATTCCTGAATAACTGACACTTCTTCGGGTTCAGTTTTAAGTTTGCTCCATATATTTTTGCGAAGACGCGTTCCAAGTTTCGCAAATGGTCTTCGAAGTCCCGACCCATGACAACGACGTCATCCAGATATACCAAGCAGGCGTCTCCTACTAACCCTGCTAGCACACACTCCATGAGTCGTTCAAAGGTGGCAGGCGCGTTGCACAAACCAAATGGCATGACATTGAACTGCCATAATCCTTTTCCTGTTGAGAACGCTGTCTTCTCCTTGTCTTTTGGATGGATTTCCACCTGCCAGTATCCAGATTTCAGGTCTAGAGTCGAAAACCATTTCATACCACTCAAGGTGTCCAGAGTGTCATCTATTCTGGGTAGCGGATAACTGTCCTTCTTTGTGATGTCATTGAGTCGCCTATAGTCCACACAGAACCGTGTGCTTCCATCTTTCTTCTTTACTAGCACAACAGGCGAACACCATGGACTTGAGGATGGTTCAATGATTTTGTTCCTTTCCATCTCTTGCAGCATATCCTTGACTTCTTTCTCTTTCGCTATCGGTATCCGTCTTGCCCGCTGACGGATGGGTCTCTCGTTGCCGGTATCAATTCTATGCTGCACTAACGACGTTCTTCCCGGGTTTCCTTCCTGACTAGAAAAGATGTCCGCGTAACGTAAAAGAAACTTCTTAGCCTTGATGCTTTGCGAATAAGTCAGGTTACTTTTGCAGTCTTTAAGGAGATCATTGACTGTAGAATCATTCCAGGAACCTGCTTTATCCGAGCTTGGCATTGACGTGCATTTCTTCAGCCACACAACTTCCTCGCACTTCCCGATGATGTCTCCCTTATTAAAGTTGATCTCGTTTCCCTGATTTTTAGGAGAACCTGTATCCCCACTCTTCTTCTTCAGCTCCTCCAAATATTCCTCCACTTTCTTTAATCTAGACATCTGTGACTCTTTCTGTGGGCAATTCAGCTGCAGATGTCCTCGTTCGCCGCATTTATAGCACACAACACCAAGGTTCTTCTTGAATGAGGTCTTGACCTCTTTCACCTCCTCCGATACTTCCCGTAGCTTGTGAACAGGTGTCTGCCGAATGTCGTGTCGCACTGCCTCGACTTCCAAGGCATGCGCCAACGCTTCCTTTAATGAGGCATGATGGCGAAGCCTCACGGCAGCTCTTACCTCCAGGTCTCTGATTCCATCAACAAATGCTTGCACGGTATTTGCAGTTGTCATCTTGTCATCGGCCGATGGATACGCTTTCCGCACGAGCTTTTCGATTTCCAACGCCCATTGCTGGAGCCCTTCTCCTGCTCGTTGAACTCTGTCGCGCAGCTGGGCGCGGAAAACATGCTCCAGATGTCGTTCCCCGTACCTAGATTCGAGTGCATCCAACAGCTCTTTATATCCACAACCCGAACTAGGCAGGGCCTCCAGAACGGTTAGAGCCTGCCCTCTGAGCGCGACAGTGAGGGCAGTCAGGCACTGTTCATCAGTCCATCCGTTGGCAGCAGCGACCGTCTGGAACTGGTGCCGGTATGCGGACCAGGAGGTGCTGCCTTCGTATGGGGGTACCTTCACATGCGGTCCCTGGACTGCACTCACTGCTCCACCTGATGTCCCCCTTGTGGCTTCCAAACGTACAAACTTCTTCTGCAGTTCGGTGAAGCCACACTTCATGTTTTCAACGTCGGTTCCCAGACAAGTGACCCGTTCCTCCATTAGATCCAAATCTTTCCGTATGTTGGCCACCATGCCGCCAACTTCGTTCACTGCAGACAAGACGGTCTGCTGAACCTCTGCAAACTTGCCGTCCTGATTTTCTTGAATCGCCGCAAACTTGCTGTCCTGATTTTCTTGAAGCGCCGCAAACTTGCTGTCCTGAGCTGCAAAATGCAGTTGCATCATCCGTAGCAAACTGGATAAGTCGATGTTGGGCGTGGCTTGTTTAGAAGGCGGGGCATGGTGGGCGGGGCCAGTGGGCGGAGCTCCCGATGAGGTGGGCGTGGCCTCAGGGGGCGTGGCCTGGTGGGCGGGGCCAATGGGCGGAGCCTCAGGGGGTGTGGCCTGGTGGGCGGGGCCAGTGGGCGGAGCTTCCGATGAGGTAGGCGTGGCCTGAGGGGGCGTGGCCTGATGGGCGGAGCCCGTGGGTGGCTCATGGTGGCGGGACCCAACGAGCGCCGGCTCTTCCAGGTGCTCCACTGCAGGTGGACGGCTGGATTCCGCAGCACGCTGGGCCCTGGTCTTGACACCCTCACTGCTGGAGTCGTCTCTTGGAGTCAATGGCATCTCTTCCAAATCCCACTTCTGACACCAATTGTTACGTGCTGGGTTCGACAATTTGGAATAAAACACCTGCTGATCCTTGATGAGACTTTATTCGGTACTTCCAGTATCCAATATCCCTGGTCTTCCTCGTAGTTCGCTTCCTCTTCGCTCTTGATCGCTTGCTTCGCTTGTTCACCTTTCTCGTCCCTCAGTCAGACTGACTGCGTCGCGCGCTGCTCGCTTTTTATATACAGCTGAACGAGTCTCGTACATTCCACCCTCATTATTTATTGGAAGGGTCGATCGTTCGAGAAGTCGTAACTCCCAGAAATCCATTGTTTATAGAAAGGTCACTGACCCCTCAAGTTGTTTACAACTTACGAGTGATATTTCGGCAGTGCGATAAATAACCTTATGGCGCTTATCATAGGGTTCATTTGTAACAATACAATAATAAATAACATAGCCGTGAAAATATAATTTGTTTTTGGAAGTGAAGACTTCTTTATGCGCGTTGGACATTTTCTTTTTTTAAAAAATAAAAATATACGGGACATTTTACACATCGCAATCTAGCCCCAAAGTAAGCCATAGCTTGTGTTATGGGTACTAGATAACTGATAAATATACATAAATACAATATATTGAAAAACACCCTGACACTGGAAAACATTCATGCTCATCACACAAACATTTACCAGTGGTGGGAATCGAACCTTGAACTTGCTACCGTAGCCGAGAAATGGTTTGCTCGTTTTATATAAAAAAATGTTACTTGATAAATAAAATATTCATTCGAGAGCTTTCCCCGCGTTTAATAACCTCAACTGGTGACAGAAGGGCTGGCTCATTTTTTGCGCAACGTATCAGCCTAGCTGTTCAACGCGGAAATGCAGCCAGTATTCTTGCCACCATTCCACGCAGACTTATATAGTAATTAAAATAAGCTAGTGATAAGTTTTATTGTAAATATAAAATTAAAAAAAGTGATAATAAACTAACATTATAATAATGATGTGCAGTGAAAAAAGAATTAAAATCCAACACAGATTTATAGATATTTCAATCCACGAAGACGCGCCCCACTCTGTCAAAATCGCTTATGTTACATTCGATTCGTATGGAGTTTGACGGAGTGGGGCGCGTCATCGTGGATTGAAATATCTATACAAAGTTCATCATCATTTCAGCCTGCGGACGTCCACTGTTGAACATAGGCCTTCCCAAGTGAGCGCCACCACACCCTGTCCTCAGCCTTCCTCATCCAGCCGCTTCCCGCCACCCGCTTAATGTCGTCGGTCCAACGAGCCGGAGGACAAATACAAAGTTACAGGCATTTTAATTTTGTAGTGGGAGGGTCTTCTATCCCTTTCTCGCAAAACGAAAATTTGTATGAAGCTGCACGGAGCTACTATGGCATTATAGTAGTGTTATTATCTCGCTGCAGACTCGGTCATAAATCACTCTAGTGTTTCGCTTTTGTTGTTCTGCAGTAATGCACAACTCAATAAAGAACAACAAAAGCGAAACACTCGAATGATTTATGACCGAGTCTGCAGCGAGATAATAACACTTTACTATAGTAAGGTGTGACGGCACAATTCAATGTCGCTATCTCTGTCTAATCAGACATATTTAAATGCCTAGGTATAACTTTTTGTCATTTGATCGATTTTATTAGTTACGTCATTATTTGTCAATGTAATAAAAAAAATTATAGTTACTAAAATAAGGTAAATGTATCAAGATGCTATTCTGGAAATAAAGTTACCAAATTAAATGATAAGAACCTTAATTACATATAAGTACATAATTTTGGTATATAACGAAGGCACAATTATTTTTTTACATTAATTGTATCTTGTTGATTACAATGAAAAGAAAATTAGGGCGCTATTAAAATGCTGCGTACGGCATTCTACAACAACTTTTATCATACGAAAGACTATCTTTTCGTCGGAGGTTATGGGTTCGATTCCCACAACTTGAAGATTTTTTGTCTGATAAGCATGGATCTTTTCCTGTATCTTAGTACCAATAATACAAGCCATCGCTTAATTTAGACCTAGATTGCAACGTGTTTAAAACTAATTCGTGGCATAACAGTTTTCCGAACTTGGCGATAGAGTTTGACATTTCATAAGTGTCCGTAAGTTTCTAGTTCCTATCATCAAAACAAACAACTTTTGCTCTACAAATTGTTAAAATTCAGTTTTATTATCAAGCAAATAACTGTAATTAATAACGTACCTGCCATTATACTGAGTAGCAAAATAAATGCGAGTGCATGGATCCGCGACCTTTCACATAAGCCTAAATTTTAGGCAGTTATGAAATATCAAACTCTACCGCCATGTTAGGAAAGCAGTATTGCTCCGAGAAGAATTGGCAAGAAACTCGGCCCTTGCTCTTACATTAATAAAACGTATTGATAATTTAATATTGGACCAAATATGACTATGACTTGACGTAGTAATGAGATGATATTTGGTCAATGCGCAACACGCAATGTCTTGGAACAGTGCATGTTGTAAATGATGATATGGATTCGAGATATGGTCATTGACTATGGGCCTTATAAGAAGGCTCAGAGTCACTTAAAGTGCGATGGAGAGAGCTATGCTCGGAGTATTTCTTCGTGTTTAAATCAGAAATGAGGAGTTCCATATACGAACCAGCGTCACCGACATAGTTCAACGTATCGCGAAACTGATATGGCATTAGGTGGGGCCAAATAGCTCGTAGAATCGACTGACATTAGGGACCCAATGTGCTGGAATGGCGACCCCGCACGGGAAAACGCAGTGTTGATACTTGGCAGACCTCCGACCAAATGAGATACATTAAGACAGTCGCGGGAGGTCGCGCAGGACCGTGTAGGTTGGAAATCACTGCAGGAGGCCTTTGTCCAGCGGTGGACGTCTGCCAAACGAACTACGTTTTAAAAGCATTCTGGTATTTTTTATATCAAAGCCATGTACATCTCTAATTTGTTTTAAAAACACGAGATTGTGCCTAGCGTTTGCCGCAATGGGATCCTGCCTTAAATCGGAGAACTTGCGATTCCTTTACAAGTAACAAGTACGAATGCATACAAGGAAACACACATTTTCCGCACACCTTACGGGGGGCCAGGGATTTCAGTCCGTCAATCACCTTAAGATCACTTCTTAATGTTTAGATACCGATAAGGTTCTGAAGATAAGTACGGAAGTTATAAATATTAGTAAGTTTATTGTTTTTCCACAAATTCTCACCATGTCGGCCCATCGTATTATGTAAGTGTATAACTTATTATTGTTTTGTTAATTTTAAGAATTTTATTTTCAACTAGCTCACCGGGCAAACTTCGTTTTGCCGTTTAGGGATATCAACATGCCGTTTAGGGATAACAACCCGTTCCCGGACCCTGAGATCATACCCGGAAAGTTTCATAACGATCGGTCCAGCCGTTTCGGAGGAGTTTGGTTACAAAGAAAAGCGAGAGAATTTTATATATTAGAAGAAGATGGATGTCATTATTTCTACAAAGCCTAATTTACAACAAAGCAATAAAAAAACCGGCCAAGTGCGAATTGGACTCGCGCACAGAGGGTTCCGTTACTATTATAGAAAAATTAAAATTCCTAAAAATCACTTTTATTACTCAACCGCAAACTTAACTTTGTTTTTTGACGTGATAATGTTTAATAAATTTATGAACACCAGCAACGCACATGAAAAATAGTAACGTTCCGCGTAACGTTCCACCTGAGCCTGTGCGTGCAAGCGAGAGCGCGCAACACGCGATAGAGAGGCACGATAAAACAAACGATAGAGAGGCCAAAGACGTTATCACGTAAATCTATCGTCCGTAAACCGACTTTACAGACAACCAATTTTTTTTTAGATTAATTGTTAATACCAAAAAAACTACTTGCTAGATCTCATTCAAATCAATTTTCGGTGGAAGTTTGTATGATAATGTATATCATATATTTTTTTAGTTTTATCATTCCCTTATTTTAGAAGTTACAGGGGAGGGGGGACACAAATTTTACCACTTTGAACGTGTCTCTCGCGCAAACTATTCTCTTTAGAAAAAAATGATATTATAAACCTCAGTATTAGTTTTAAAGACCTTTCCATAGATACCTAACACGTAAGGGTTTGATGAAAAAAATTTTTTGAGTTTCAGTTCTAAATATGGGGAACCCCAAAAAATAATTGGTAGTTTTCTATTAGTAGATGTATAGTTCTTATAGTTTTGGAAAAAAAGTGGCTGTGCAGACAGACAGACAGACATGACGAATCTATAGTAATGACGACCGAATGGCGTAGCGTTAGCAACCCTGCCGTCTGCGTCGGAGGTCGTGGATTCGATTCCCACCACTGGTAAATGTTTGTGTGATGAGCATGAATGTTTACCAGTGTCTGAGTGTTTTTCAATGGATTACATTTATGTACGTGTGTATATTTATAAGTTATCTAGTACCTACCCATAACACAAGCTATCGCTTACTTTGGGGCTAGATTGCGATGTATGTAATATAATGTCCTAATATACAGGGTTATATAAAAAATACCAGAAACCTCTCGACACCTAAATGATATCATTAAAAGTAACAACTTTTGTTCTACAACTTTCCAAAATTTCGTATTTATTTGTGTCATACAAAAATTTAATAAATTATGTTATTTCTGTAAAGTGACATTACACTGTGAAACGAAATACAGGTAATCAGCGATTATGACTGTCCCTGTTGCCAAACCGCTGCGACAGGTTAAGACATAGGCGGTGCTAGTGAGAAAGATAAAGATGCACAATGCTCACAATAACTGGCGAAAGATTAAAGCTAAGCGCACACTGCGATGCGATTTTTTTCCGCATGTTCAATGCGAAATTTAATCGCAATCCGAATATTATACCTACGCGCACCACAACCTTTGTCGATTTTTTGTCGATCTTCCTGGCGCAGTGGCGCGCGCGCTCGGATTCGAGTGGGAAGTCGCGGGTTCGATTCCCGCCACGGGCCTCTTTGGAACTTTATAATTTCTAATTTTTCTTAGAACTGGACTGGTGGGAGGCTTGGGCTGTGGCTAGTTACCACCCTACCAGCAAAGAGGCACCGCCAAGCGAATCGAGTGGGAAGTCGCGGGTTCGATTCCCGCCACGGGCCTCTTTGGAACTTTATAATTTCTAATTTTTCTTAGAACTGGACTGGTGGGAGGCTTGGGCTGTGGCTAGTTACCACCCTACCAGCAAAGAGGCACCGCCAAGCGATTTAGTGTTCCGGCGCGATGCTGTGTAGAAAGCGTAAGGAGTGGGTTATACTTACCCCTTCCAAGTTAGTACGCTAACATCTTCGGCTGCATAATCACTTACCATCAGGTGAGATCGCAGTCAAGTACTAACTTATAGTGTGTAAAAAACCCACGATTTATTTTCGCACCACGAAAGACAGGGAGCAATCATGTCACATGAGAGAGTTGCGCTTGCGACTATTTCCGCAGTGCGCGGGACTCAAGAATTTTTCCATATAACACAAAATATTGACAAATTCGCATCGCACTTGCGAATATTAATCACATGCGTTTATTTTTCGCAGTGTGCGCTTAGCTTAACGACGAAGGGGTGCAGCGTGCGGGGCGGGGAGGACGAATCACGGATCAGTGACCGCGCGCGGCGTTGCCGATATTACGTACCAGACTACAGAGTAATTACAAAGAAAGAATGTATGCAAAATATTGAATAAGTGATATTTCTCAAAATATCGAGTTAAAACAAAAGTTGTAGAACAAAAGTTGTTACTTTTAATGATATCATTTAGCTTTCGAGAGGTTTCTGGTAGTTTTTATATAACCCTGTATATGTATGTATGCATGTTTGCCAGTGATGTAGGCAATAGGGAAATTTCCCTCCAGACAGATGTTATGCCTGGGGACCGCTTGTGATCCGAGCGTGTGACGTCAGAACTTCTATATATAGCACGCACGTCGAAAGCTCCGTCAGCGTGTGCTAGGGTACTGGTTACGCCATCTATCGTCAGCTATCGAAGACCGCTACACATGTATAAGGGTTCTGTATTTTGCCATTTGGCTACGGTACCCTAAAAATGTGGTTAAAGAACTTTATTATTCTCAAAAGAAATTATATACATTTCACTTAATGACAAATATTAACAAAAAATACAAATGTGGTAATATTAAATGACAGCGATAGCAACACAGTCAGTGGAAATTAGCGGGGTACATAGTGAAAAATTGCAAAGCAGGGTAGGCATAACAAAAGATGTTCAGCGTTCATACAATAGCTACTCGCCAGGGACGGACCCAAATGTTCTATTACAAAAGTTTTTAATTTTTTCTTAAAAATGTTAAATTTATCTATTGTTTTGATACTATTAGGTAATTTATTGTACATAAGTGCTCCTTCAAAAG
This sequence comes from Coenonympha arcania, assembly GCA_036785405.1. Taxonomy (NCBI): domain Eukaryota; kingdom Metazoa; phylum Arthropoda; class Insecta; order Lepidoptera; family Nymphalidae; genus Coenonympha; species Coenonympha arcania. The sequence goes on from CM072076.1 coordinate 11,875,144, forward strand.
TTATGTTCTTACTACCGTAATATGCGGTTCGTGGTTTGTTTATTATAATGTTGTGAGCACTACGTAGTCGGGATCCATGCTCCATTTTCGTTATAAAGTTAAGATGTGACTGAATTTTTCCCGATTTGATTTTCTTAATTAAAATACAAGTATTGTAGTAATATATCTGTTTAAGGTTCATTAATTTTGTTTCAGAATATACAATTTTAGTTGGCATTAGAAAATCAAAGTTGAATAACATTTTTATAATTTTATTTTGAATGGTTTGAACGCACTGAAGATTGGTTTTGGCAGCACTGCCCCATACTTCTATGAGGTAGTCAAGGTGGGGTTTAACGAGCGAGTAATAAATGTTTAATCGGACTTTTCTTGGTAGACATTGAACAATACCATACAGCGATCTTAAGAGGGAGGACAAGGTTGATTTTACTTTACTTATATGAGATTTCCAGGTTAACTTATTATCGATTAATAATCCAAGATATTTTTCTTCAGTAGACTCGTTTATTTGGACATTATTTATAGTAAGTGGAATATGTGATGGGATATTTTTGTTCTTTGCTTTAAAAATAATGTAACTCGTTTTTAATGTATTGACAGTCAGTAAATTATATTGGAACCACTCATGTAATTTGATTAGATCCTCTTGTGCTAATTTGATTATATCATTAATTGAGCGCCCGTAGTAAAAAATGCACGTATCGTCAGCATAAAGACTTACTTCTCCATGCATAGATATAGAACTTATGTCATTGACATAATATATTAAAAACAGCAGAGGCCCAAGAATGGAGCCCTGCGGGACTCCACATGTAATTGATTGAGGAGTGCTTTGATATTTACCAATTTTAACAACTTGTGACCGATTTGATAGGTAAGTTTCAAATATCTTATGTGCAGTGCTTGCTATACCTATATTAGCTAATTTTTGCAATAGGAGTGAATGGCTTACAGTATCGAACGCCTTTTTTAGGTCAATAAATATACCAAGGGCAATATTTTTTAATTATTATACATTACATTTATAAAATGGAGTAAAATACCTATCTATCGTCGTTGCAGTGTCCTGGTGGGTGTCTGCGTGACGTTGGTACGCGGCGTACCGTCGCCACGGCACGAGGTACGCCAGTTCCCTGACGACTTCATGTTTGGAACTGCCACCGCGTCGTACCAGGTCGAAGGTGGTTGGAATGCCGATGGTAAGTTCACCATTTATTAGGGAGGTTCGATCTTTAAGGCTTCTTTTTTTTATACTATATAGGCTAGCGCTTGACTGTGATCACACCTGATGGAAAGTGATGATACAGTCTAAGGTGGAACGCGCTTGCCTAGAAGATGCCTATTCACTCTTGATTTGAAGGCAACCGGGTTGTAAGTGGCAGGAAAGACACTGCCTGGGAGGGTATTCCAGGCCTTTGCAGTGCGTATCAGGAACGAGGAATCAAACCGCTTCGTACGCGTCATTGGTACGTCGACTATGTATGGGTGGAAGCCTTTAAGATGCCTTGCCGTTCTATGGTGGAAAGGTGACGGGGGAACCAAATTAAAAAGTTCCTGAGCACACTCTCCGAAATATATTCTATTCTCTGACTATTCAAAGTTACAAACCTTTTAAAGTGTAACTCTGACTATCCAAAGTTACAAGACTTTAAACGTGTAATTCTGACTATTCAAAGTTACAAGACTTTAAACGTGTAACTCTGACTATCCAAAGTTACAAGACTTTAAACGTGTAATTCTGACTATTCAAAGTTACAAGACTTTAAACTTGTAACTCTGATTATTTAAAGTTACAGGACTTTAAAATTGTAACTCTGACTATTCAAAGATACAAGACTTTAAACGTGTAATTCTGACTACCCAAGTTAAAAGACTTTGAGAGTGTACGCCAAATAACTCTATGATTCAAAGTTACAAGACCTTAAGTGTAACTCTGAGTATCCAAAGATGCCAGGCTTTAAAAACGTAACTCTGACTATCTATACTCATGAAACCCGCTAGACGGTCGACGCTATGTACTTGTATCCTTTGTACAGTAACGGAATGAAATGGTTCGTCGATTTTCAAATTGATTCGTTTGCACTGAATGTATTTTGAAATAATGGACGCTTGCAGTACTAGTGCAAGCGAAAACCGACAATAAGGTGAAGAACTTTGTCATTCCGTGACTATATCACAGTTCGGATGAAACCTACTGATTTCATTATTGTCATAGAAATATGTCATAATTATGGCTACGGCTTAAGGTACCTCTGACACTCTGGAGTACTAAAACTCTACGATAAGAACACCTCAATTACAGGGAAATCGGAAAGCATATGGGACGTAATGACTCACACCAGACCAGACCTCATCGAGGATGGTTCCAGCGGAGACATCGCAGACAACTCCTATTACCTTTACAAGAGAGACGTGCAGATGATGAGAGAATTGGGACTCGACTTCTACAGGTATTTGTCTCTTTTCCGTCTCTACTATTATAGCAGAAGCAGATTCCCAGGGAGATCTGCAAGTATATGGAACTTCATGACTCACACCAGGCCAGACGTCATCGAGGATAGTTCCAACAGAGACATCGCAGGCAACTCTTACTACCTTTACAAGAGAGACGTTCAGATATTGAGAGAATTGGGACTCGACTTCTACAGGTATCTCTATCTCTACTGCGTCTCAACTATTAGCAGACGCTTTTGATGCCTACATGAGTTTGACGGCGCGTGGAAGCCATTCCAGAAGGGTTCAACGTGCGTTAGTTGCTTTTATAACAATGCATGCTAGGCTCTCTCTTTCAGTCTAGGCTGAAGCGCGCTTGCCTGAAAAATGCCTATTCACTCTTCCTTCTCTTGAATGCACTTAGATTGTACTTGATTTGTTTAACGATGTTTGAGAAATAAGTTGTTTTATTAGGTTTGAATATCGATTCTTACACTGCAATGTCCCTCAGTCTTCGAACAGTTCATGCCAGTGATGACTTACGGATCCGAAACATGGTCATAGGCTATGGGCCTCATAAGAGCGGCGCATGAGGCCGCGAAGCTGGTGGCAATGGTCGGGGCATATAGCTCGTAGAACCGACGGACGTTGGGGACCAAAAGTGTTGGAATGGTGACCCCGTACGGGAATAGTTTTGGCAGACCTCTGACCAGCTGATCGCACGACATTAAAAGAGACGCAAGAAGGCACCAGCAAAGACGCACCGCCAAGCGATTTAGCGTTCCGGTGCGATGCTTGTAGAAAACGTTTGGGGTAAATTCACTTACCCTTCCAAGTTAGTACGATAACATCTTAAACTGCATCATCACTTACCATCAGGTGCGATTGCAGTCAAGTACTAACTTGTATGGAGTAAAAAAAGGCATTTGTCCAGTAGTGGACGTGAAACGTATGAACTGACGAATGCAACTGGATCTTCTATCAGGTTATCGTTACAGTGTACAATCCAGAACCATCATTCTCAGGTTCTCCGTATCCTGGAGCAGAATCCTCCCTTCAGGGTTCCCCGACAAAGTCAACGAAGCCGGCGTGAAATACTACAACAACCTGATCGACGAGCTTCTGAAGTACAATATACAACCCATGATGACACTGTACCATTGGGATTTGCCTCAGAAACTGCAGGACTTGGGGGGATGGGCCAACCCAGACATAGCGACGTGGTACTCGGACTACGCCAGGGTCATCTTTGAGCTATTTGGCGATAGAGTCAAATACTTCATCACTATAAACGAACCACATCAAGTGAGTTTTTTTTTCACGGTTTTCTACACTTTCAACACACTTAATACCGGGCAAGTCATATCATTTCATGCGTTTTTTTAAGATTCCTTTGCCATCGCTTTGACCAATGTCGACGTGTGACCAATTTAGCGGTAATTTTCATACATTTTTGAATTTCGTTCCATTTCCATCCTTTTAAGACCATTCATGCGTTGGAATTATGCTTGAGTCAAAATTGACAATTTTCGACGTAACATAAGAGTGTCATGTGTTCAATTATTGATTAGATAATTGCTATCATATTATTTGGCATTTCATAATCTAGTTTTTGTCTCAAAAATATTTAAAAATATGTGTATAACTTTCTCATTAGAAAGTTTAAGGTAAAGGCTAATTACTCACTTAGCGGTGGAAGCTCTATTTTGATGCAAGATATTTGCCATGTTTCATAACACAAACTTATAACAATGACATATTTAGAAAACTAATAACATTTACTAAAAAGTCTCTCGAAAAAACACGATTTTCCTAGATTTTCATTCAAAAACTATAAACCGAAAAGTGTCATTTTTAGCATTTTTCGATAAATTAAACGTATTATTTTAGGATAAAATCCAATATATTTTGTTATTTCTGAATTATAGTAATTTAATTCAATTAATATTCAATGTCACTGGTTATTTACTTTTTTAATAAGTTGTATATTTATTTTACTATAAATTTTTTGTAATACCATTTTCCGCGCAAAATTGCGTCAGCGCAAACGAATTCCTTTTTAGTATGGACCGAAACGCTAGGCACGCCGCGCTGCATGAACGCTCTTAAGCGTATTGAAAAATGTCATAACTTGGATGGTTTCTACGTATAAATTTTCCTATCGTTATCCACGATTTTAGCTTGTCATTATTTCCGAGTCAGCCTATACCTACTAGCTAAAAACTACTTTCAAATTTAAATGGACTCGTTAACTTATTTCCTTCAGATATGTTACTTTGGTTACGGACGCGGATCGTTCGCTCCAGGATTGAGCAGCGCAGGCGTCGGAGAATACATGTGCGCGAAGAATGTCCTCCTGGCGCACGCTAAGGCCTACCGTATCTACGACGAGGAGTTCCGACCCGCTCAGAACGGGAACATATTTATATCATTCAGCGCGCAATGGTACGAGCCTGCCACTGACAGCGAGACTGATATAGAAGCGGCATACGATGCCAATCAGTTCAATGTGAGTATCTCCGACGAGGAGTTCCGACCCACTTATAACGGGAACATATTTATATCGTTCAGCGCGCAATGGTACGAGCCTGCCACTGACAGCGAGACTGATATAGAAGCGGCATACGATGCCAATCAGTTCAATGTGAGTATCCCCTTCTACTTATCTACGATGGGGAGTTCCGACCCGCTCAGAACGGGAACATATTTATATCGTTCAGCGCGCAATGGTACGAGCCTGCTACTGACAGCGAGACTGATATAGAAGCGGCGCACGAGGCCAATCAGTTCAATGTGAGTATCTCCTTCTACGTATCTCCGACGAGGAGTCCCGACCCGCTCAGAACGGGAACATATTTATATCGTTAGCGCGCAATGGTACGAGCCTGCCACTGACAGAGACTGATATAGAAGCGGCGCATGAGGCCAATCAGTTCAATGTGTTTTCTTCAACGTATCTATTGCGAGGAGTTTTGACCCACTGAGAACTCAGCCTATTTATTGAACCGCGGCCAGTGTTCACTAGTATAGAATGTAAAGAAAGTACATCAGCTAATCACTGTGCTTACGCTATGCTGCTTGCAGTGTCTGGTGATTTAACCAGGTCCTTGACTCCTCGGATGTTAATTACCCATTATTAAACATGATGGTATGCGAGAGTTTTATACTGGAAGTTGTGTGAGCATATTCTGGGATTAAGGCTTAGTACGACTAATATCGAAATAAATGTATTTTTTCCTAAAAATTGCATTACCCAGGTGACTGATGTTTTAGGTTGTGTTTTTGCATGATGGTATGCGAAAGTTATATACTGGAAGTTGTGCGAGCATATTCTGCGACTTAGTACGACTATTATCGAAATAAATGTATTTTTTCCTAAAAATTGCCTAATTCCAGTGGGCCATATACACCTGGCCGGTGTACTCGGAGACCGGGGACTTCCCTCCGGAGATGAAGAAGAGGATAGCAGCGAAGAGCGCGGAGCAGGGCTTCCCCAGGTCCCGGCTGCCGGAGCTCAGCCCTGAAGAGATCGAGCTCATCAAGGGAACCTCCGACTTCTTTGGACTGAACCACTATTCTTCTTATTACATACATAGGTATGTATAACAACAATTGGTCTTCGCTTTCTAGTCATCTTTTTTAATGAAAAGTAGTTCAATTAAACGTACTCGTCTGTTTCAGGAACGAAAGTGTACCACTGTACGATGAACCGTCATTTAATGATGATTTGGGAGTAGGGAGCTTCCAGATGCCAGAGTGGACGATCGGCGAGTCCTCTAAAACCAAGGTACACTCACCAAAGATCAAACCTGCACAAAATTTTAATATTAAGTCTGTAGCGGTCTCCAATACATGGCGAAACCAGTCCTGAAATTCTCGACGAAGTGTTCTATAAATACAACTTCTGACGTTGTATGTTTGGACTGCCAGCGGTCCCCAGGCAGAACACTCGCCTGGAGGGAAATTCCCTATTGCCTCCAAGTTCCAACACCGACAAAAGTCAACCAATAAGCATATAAAAGAGAAAGTTGTGAAGTCTTTTACTTATTCTTTCAGTACGTGCCGTGGGGCTTCAGGAAACTCCTGAACCGCATCAAAGACCACTACGAGAACCCGCCAGTGTTCATCACTGAGAACGGGATGGCCACCCATGGAGGTCTAGTGGATGAGGACCGTGTGCAGTACTACCGCGGGTACCTGGGCGCACTGCTGGATGCGCTGGACGACGGCTGTGACGTCAGAGCCTACACCGCCTGGAGCCTGATGGACAACTTCGAGTGGACCTCTGGTTATCTGTGAGTAAATGAACTCTAACGCATCCAACATGTGTTGGACATTGTCAATGATTGACCTTTACGATTGGAGTCTTCTTCCGTGGAGGCTATGATACAGATCACTTATGAATCAATCAAGCCAGTCCAGCTCCCTTCAGAAACCAAAGAGGCCGTCCAGGTGGCCTCTATGAAGTGTAGCTGGAAGCTAAGTTGTGCTTTGCGTTGGTCAGATTTACCATTGCATTTCAGCAGTACGTGCATCGGCGTCTCTTCCTCCTCCATGCAGGTTTTGCACAGAGTGCTGTCTGTGGTAGTATCAATGTAATGAACATGCCTCTCAACAGAATCAAGGGATAATCCCTTACTACCAATTGGCTCAATCATCCTTGCGGTTATGGGGAACGTATATTCTTGACTCCCAACAAGTTGCTTCCTCTGGCTTTGTTTCTATGTGCTCATTCTCTCTATTCTGTGACTGGACTAAACAATGACGGACTCACCGGTCTGAAATTACTAGGGTTACATGAAACTCAGGTGGTTCATTTGTTTTCAGGGAACGCTTCGGCCTGTTCGAGGTGGACTACAACAGCATCTACCGCACGCGCACGCCGCGCAAAAGCGCGTACGTGTACAAGGAACTGCTGCGCACGCGCCGCCTCGACCCGCACTACGAGCCTGACATGGCGCAGCCGCTCGCCATCGACCCGGAGCACTGACTGACTTAGATGAATGAATAAATGAAGTAAAAAAAGCTTAGCTGCGGTTTTATTGCAACCAAAAGTCGGCGAACGCTTCCTTAAACAACCGCGGTTAAGCGGCTATAGCGGGCTTCATACATATTTATACGCTTCCGATCCGAAAATTGGACCGTTAAGTTTTGCGTCCTTTTCAGGATTGACGCGATCGAAATGTGGTGCTGATGCAGAATGAGGTGTCCCATGCCCTGCGGTTCACGTACACGCGTCAATATTGAAGGAGCTACCATCTGCGTTGCGTCCTTTTTAGCATTGACGCGATCGAAATGTGGTGCTGATGCAGAATGAGGTGTCCCATGCTCTGCGGTTCACGTACACGCGTCAATATTGAAGGAGCTACCGTCTGCGTTGCGTCCTTTTCAGGATTGACGCGATCGAAATGTGGTGCTGATGCAGAATGAGGTGTCCCATGCTCTGCGGTTCACGTACACGCGTCAATATTGAAGGAGCTACCATCTGCGTTGCGTCCTTTTCAGCATTGACGCGATCGAAATGTGATGCTGATGCAGAATGAGGTGTCCCATGCCCTGCGGTTCACGTACACGCGTCAATATTGAAGGAGCTACCATCTGCGTTGCGTCCTTTTCAGGATTGACGCGATCGAAATGTGGTGCTGATGGAGAATGAGGTGTCCCATGCTCTGCGGTTCACGTACACGCGTCAATATTGAAGGAGCTACCATCTGCGTTGCGTCCTTTTCAGCATTGACGCGATCGAGATGTGGTGCTGATGCAGAATGAGGTGTCCCATGCCCTGCGGTTCACGTACACGCGTCAATATTGAAGGAGCTACCATCTGCGTTGCGTCCTTTTTAGCATTGACGCGATCGAAATGTGGTGCTGATGCAGAATGAGGTGTCCCATGCTCTGCGGTTCACGTACACGCGTCAATATTGAAGGAGCTACCGTCTGCGTTGCGTCCTTTTCAGGATTGACGCGATCGAAATGTGGTGCTGATGCAGAATGAGGTGTCCCATGCTCTGCGGTTCACGTACACGCGTCAATATTGAAGGAGCTACCATCTGCGTTGCGTCCTTTTCAGCATTGACGCGATCGAAATGTGATGCTGATGCAGAATGAGGTGTCCCATGCCCTGCGGTTCACGTACACGCGTCAATATTGAAGGAGCTACCATCTGCGTTGCGTCCTTTTCAGGATTGACGCGATCGAAATGTGGTGCTGATGGAGAATGAGGTGTCCCATGCTCTGCGGTTCACGTACACGCGTCAATATTGAAGGAGCTACCATCTGCGTTGCGTCCTTTTCAGCATTGACGCGATCGAGATGTGGTGCTGATGCAGAATGAGGTGTCCCATGCCCTGCGGTTCACGTACACGCGTCAATATTGAAGGAGCTACCATCTGCGTTGCGTCCTTTTCAGGATCGACGCGATCGAAATGTGGTGCTGATGCAGAATGAGGTGTCCCATGCTCTGCGGTTCACGTACACGCGTCAATATTGAAGGAGCTACCATCTGCGTTGCGTCCTTTTCAGGATTGACGCGATCGAAATGTGGTGCTGATGCAGAATGAGGTGTCCCATGCCCTGCGGTTCACGTACACGCGTCAATATTGAAGGAGCTACCATCTGCGTTGCGTCCTTTTCAGGATTGACGCGATCGAAATGTGGTGCTGATGCAGAATGAGGTGTCATTGATGAGGTGCATTTTTAAAATTTGTTCCATTTCTATACGTCGCGACGTAACGCTATTTGTCACCAGGCTCAGGGGCCTGGGTTGAGCGCCGACCCGGTGGGTAGACGTCTCCGTCTTTATATTACTACTACTACTACATACTATTACTATAGCTATATTACTTACTAGATGTTGAGCTCGGATTCACCCGCATGAATTTCGGTTTTTACATATCCCGTTATAATGAGTCAACCATAGATAGACATAGTGTCCCGGACTTTTTACAATTCCGTAATACTGATACATGATTTTTGCTTTGATTGACGTAACTTAAACAGTTTATGTAGCTCACGCAACGGAGGGAATTATTTTCCCGTTTTCTATTCTAACATTTTTAAATCATATAGTGATGTTGTCTCTAACATTCCTCAATAATTGGACTATCTAACACGGAAATCCAAAAAATCAATCAAAATCAAAATATCTTTATTTCACATAGGCCTAACGTACAGGCCCTTGTAAAACGTCAATTTGGTGAATGTCGCATATGTAAGGTGATAACTACAAGACGATTTAAAACTAAGTTAACGAGGGTCCTACGCGCCCTGCACTGGGGAAAAGCACACAAAGAATTTTTCATTTCAGACCGATAGTTCTTGAGATTAGCGCGTTCAAATAAACAAACAAACAAAAAGCTCTTTAGCTTTATAACATTAGCACATTAGTAAAGATTTTGATTCCAAGAATCTTTGTCACTGAGAAATTATTTCAATGAACCCACAATGGTGACAATGTTAACTTGCATCAATGGTTTGGAAAGAGTACTTTACGTGTTCCCAGCCAAGTGCAATCTGGGTGCCTTCAATAGAAGAGTGAATAGGCATTTTCTAGCGCGCTCCAACCTAGACCTCATCATTGCTTTCCATCAGGCATGATTGTCGTCAAGCGCAAGCCTATCTTCAATAATAAAAAAAAGTCTAAGAGCGGCAGTAGATCAATGATATGAGATGATGATGAGTAGATGATAACGATGAGACGGCACTCTACGTAGTAACTGTCATAACCTCGGCAATGACATTATTTTATGAGTGCAATCACGTCACTCCTTGGACCTTCGAGCACATTACAAGGCTGGTTCCTTATCCCATTCATAACACGAGATCTTTGATAACATCTCCTTGTTCAATAGTCTATAGACTATCACTGATATGAACCTAAGGATGAGTTCATATGAACATTTAACGTTAATTTTTTTAATACGGAAATAAATCCGGTCAAGAGTCGGGCTCGCGCACTGAGGCTCGAGACCAATTCCAATCAAAACACCTCTGCCCAACAAACTCAAAACGAGCAAAAAATCACGTTTGTTATATGGAAGCCCCCTCATACGTTATTTTTAACTATTTTTTTAGTATATTGTTTTAGCGGCAACAGAAATACATCGTCTGTGAAAATTTCAAGAGTCTTAACTCTCACGGTTCAAGAGATACAACCTGGTGACAGACGGACGGATGGATGGATGGACAGCGAAGTCTGTAGTAATAAGGTCCCGTTTTAACCCTTTGGGTAGGGAACCCTAAAAGTTAAAACGTAGCGCCATCCGTCAAATCTCCCGCTAATATGCCACAATATGACGTAGTTGGTGTCAAAACCAACATTTTTGACACCAGTAAACCGGCGACATTTTTTTTTTGCGTGGTTTGCCGGGTCCTGTGTATATGTCTATATGACTATCACACGTCAAACATTTCAAGAGCCCATTATGAGTAATCATAGTTATCATGCTAAAGATAGGGAAGTTATAAATATAGATTTTTTTACGTTTTTCACGAATTTGTGCTATGCAGGCTCATCGTATTAGGTATGTATTGAATATTTAAATTTAAATAATAAAATAAAATAGTATTTTAGCCTTTATTTAGTCTGAGTATTTTAGGTACTCAGTTTTTTAATTGATTGTAAGGAACCCTCGGTACCCAAGTTCAACTCGCACTTGACCGGTTTATTTTTTTTAATCTTTAATTTTTAATTATATTTAAATTTAAGTTAGACTTAGATATGAACGTCGTTGTAATTATAAAAATAAATTAATTAATTAATTAAATTAGTTTAATTTTTATTTTTTTAAGGCCTAGTTGACCATCCTTCGTAGTTAGGTTACTAAAAATACTTACATTTTTACCTTAACAGTGCCATCGCACATCTAAATAACTTGATGACAAATTATACCAAAAAGGTACCTGAGCATACCATACTATGGCCCCATCTCGGACTCTTGGGCCGAATTGCTGGAGGACACCCAAACGGTATTTGCTCTCGACGCTTTTCCCAGTTCGGATGGAAAAAAAGGAAAAGCAATTTCTGTGGTACCAAAAAATTGGTTGTCTGTAAAGTCGGTTTACTGACGATAGTTGAACGTGACAACTCTCGCTTGCACTTCAAGCTTTACATGGAACGCCTCAGAGCGAGGTAACGGCAAATGAGTCATGTTTTTTTGTGCGTGCAGCCGGCTCTATCGAATTATAAGACGTTGTCACGTCAAAAAGGTACCACAGAAATTACTATTCCCTATTAGAGAGTACCAAAAAAGTACCACAGAAATTGCTAGGTATAAAATTGCTATTCAACTTAAGTACTTTATCTTTGACAGTTTCCTGGTGGGTGTCTGCGTGGCGGTGGTACGCGGCGTACCGGCGTCACGGCACGAGGTACGCAAGTTCCCTGACGGCTTCATGTTTGGAACTGCCACCGCGGCGTACCAGATCGAAGGCGCTTGGAATGCAGATGGTAAGCTATCCAGATTATTAAGGGATTTATTGAATTTATTTTTGTCTTTCTCACTCTCACATTTGGATTTGGTAGGTGCGACATGCAGCGTCGCGGAAGAATATAACAGAAAAACGACCTTTTACCTAATTACTCAAAAACTAAGCTGGTTATCAAAAATCTGTTTAATAGCGTTTTTGGATATTATTATTACTGACACTTTAAAACATAAATTACAATTACATCCAATGTAGTGTCCGATAAAAACTAGAAAAACTGAGATTTTGGAGCAACTTTTGGGACAACTTTCTATCGAGAAAATTTGATCCAATCGTGTTTCTGCTTCTTAGCGATTTTAGATTATAGACCCAAAATACATGACGTGTAAATTTGAAAGTAATTGTCTTTATATTTTTTGCATCAAACTTCATTCAACATCGCTTAAATACGGCTTCTACACCGTTAAGTGGTGAATTCCAGGTTCCTATCATTGTGGGGGGGGGGGGGGGGGGTAAATTATAATTCAGTAAGTATCATTTAACTGACATTTTCTAATTTTCATCGGAAACTATAATAGATGTAAGTGCACTTTTGGTTTTAATGTGTACTGACATACTAATGAATATATGTATTAATATATTCATTAGTATGTCAGTACACATTAAAACCAAAAGTGCACTTACATCTATTATAGTTTCCGATGAAAATTAGAAAAATGGACATTGGGGAGCACAGTTCACAACGATTTTATTTTAAGGACCCAAAAAATATTATGACGTTTAATATTTGATAGTTTCTTTAACTGTAAAGATAGATAAGTTTTGTATGAAATTAAATAAAAAATAAACTGCAGGTCACTAAAAATCTCTTGAAACAACCGTTTCCGCCATCAACACAGGTTCGGAGGAATACTACGACGCCTAATTTGAATGAATAACCTTTTTACCCCGGTTTTTCAATTTTCTTTGGTTTACGTAGTAAATAAAAAGTCGATTTAAAATAATGGTTACAGGGAAATCAGAAAGTATATGGGACCATCTGGTTCACTCCCAGCCAGATTTCATCAGCGACGTTTCTAACGGAAACATCGCAGACAACTCCTACTACTTGTACAAGAGAGATGTACAGATGATGAGGGAGCTGGGACTCGACTTCTACAGGTAATTCTAATTCCACTCCATCTCCATTACTGCAAGGAAAATATGATGGAAGTAGACAGTGCTCGTACAAGAAAGATGGGCAGATGACTAGAGAGATAAGTCCTTGAATTCTGCAGGTATCGTTATCTCTTTCAAGAAAAATCTCAACATAGCGATAGTTTGCTTTTTCTATACCATGCGAAGAAGCGTTTTTTTATTATTATTAAAGATAGGTTTGCGCTTGACGAAAATCATGCCTGATGCAGCACTGAGCAGCAAGCACTGATGAGGTCTAGGTTGGAGCGCACTAGAAAATGTCTATTCACTATTCTCTTGAAGGCACCCAGATTGTACTTGGCTGGAAACATGGAGACTGGAAAGGCGTTCCACACCTTAGCGGTTCGTATCAGAAACGTGGAGCGTTAATGGTCACTTGGCTCAGGGTCCGACTGCCTGAGTCAAGTGACAAATAGCGTTACGTCGCGACATATAGAAATGGAACAAAATTCAAAAAAATGTTAGTACTATGGACTATGTCAGTGTCAGTAGTTTGTCAGTATCCACGTTTTAGCATCATAGGTAAAGCCAGATACCTATAGAAATTTCAATCAACGATGTCGCGCCCCACTCTGTCAAAATCCGTGTGAGTCGAATGAAACATAAGCAATTTTGACAGAATGAGGCGCGTCTACGTGGACTGAAATATCTTTAGAGCAAAACAGAGTTTAAAGCCCGATACTCCATGAGCATACTTTAGTTATGGTTTGTGGCATACAGTCGTGAAACATAATGAAGAATCCTCTACCACAGGTTCTCCGTATCCTGGCCCAGAATCCTCCCATCAGGGTTCCCAGACAAAATCAACGAGGCCGGCGTGCAATACTACAGGAACCTGATCGAAGAACTTCTGAAGTACAATATACAACCCATGATGACACTGTACCATTGGGATTTGCCTCAGAAACTGCAGGATCTGGGTGGATGGGCCAATCCAGATATAGTGACGTGGTACACGGACTACGCTAGGGTCATGTTTAAGCTGTTTGGCGATAAAGTCAAATATTTTATCACTATAAACGAACCGTTTCAAGTAAGTTTTTTTACAAGCTGTTTTGTGCATGCTTCGACACGTCTATAACAGAAAGCGCATTGATAATTTCCCTGTAAAGTAAACATAAACTGCAATTGATCTGCTCCTATTTTTATAAGCTAAGTTGAGGCCTATTTCTGGGTTGTGCCACATATGACAGGCGATGTCTGGTGCTTCCGTCACTTGGGCAATGATTTGGTTTTTGTTGCCCGGGTGGGAGGAGCTTCAGGCATCGTTTTAGTACGTAAGTACTTTGTGTTTGTTACGTGTAGCATATTTATTTGAAATAAATTCTTTCTTTCTATTTTTATATAAAAAATCTAAAACTAAGTATATCGTTCTATAGTACCCAATATGTTGCCTCGTTTAATAGCCACACTTATTAGGGTATTTTTTATGTTTATTTTTTTTCAGATATGTCAGATAGGATATGGAATACCCGGATTCGCTCCAGCAATAGACAGCCAGGGTATCGGAGAATATATGTGCGCGAAGAATCTCCTCCTGGCGCACGCTAAGGCCTACCGTATCTACGACGAGGAGTTCCGACCCGCTCAGAACGGGAAAATATTTATGTCGTTCAGCGCGCAATGGTACGAGCCTGCCACTGACAGCGAGACTGATATAGAAGCAGCACACGAGGCCAATCAGTTCAAAGTGAGTAGTCCTTAATTCATATCTACGACGAGGAGTTCTGACCCTCTCAGAACGGGAACATATTTATATCGTTCAGCGCGCAAGGGTACGAATCTGCTACTGATAGCGTGGCTGATATAGAAGCGGCACAAGAGGCCAATCAGTTCAAAGTGTATACCCCTTAATTCATATCTACGATGAGGAGTTCTGCCCCGCTCAGAACGGGAACATTTTTATATCGTTCAGCACGCAAGGGTACGAATCTGCTACTGATAGCGAGGCTGATATAGAAGCGGTGCACAAGGCCAATCAGTTTAAAGTAAGTACCCCTTAATTCATATGTACGATGAGGAGTTCTGCCCCGCTCAGAACAGGTTGAAATTCATTGCTGAATGGTATGAGTGAGTGATTAAAAAAACTTACTCTCAGATCAATCTGTTCTATGCCTTAGTTACAATAAATAAATACTGGTGATAGGACTCTTCCTGCAAAGCCAAACCAACGCACGGCACATCATCCATCACCACCATCGGCGAGATTACTGGCCATAATGAGACTTAAGTTCTGCAGCCTGAGCCAAAGCACAAATAGTGTTACGTCGCGACGTATAGAAATTGAATAAATATCAAAAAATCTATGCGAACTATTGCTATTTTGACACTTGGTGACTGTCAGCTCAGGGTCAGCTGATCGTCAAATCGCATACTTTATTAGAATTTTGTTCCATTTCCATACTTCGCGACGTAAGGTTACTTGTCACTTGGCTTAGGGGGCTGATGTCTTAGGACGGATGCAGTTCAGTCAATCATATGATATTGCAATGCTATATCCCGGGATGCAGTAAATAAAATAAAAACATCAGCTGAAAGCTTTTCTCAGCCATCCTTAGTTTGAGAATGAGTGGATTGATTATGATTCCAGTGGGCCTTATACACCTGGCCGGTGTACTCGGAGACCGGGGACTTCCCTCCGGAGATGAAGAAGAGGATAGCAGCGAAGAGCGCGGAGCAGGGCTTCCCCAGGTCCCGGCTGCCGGAGCTCAGCCCTGACGAGATCGAGCTCATCAAGGGAACCTCGGATTTCTTCGGGCTGAACCACTATATGACACATTATATACATAGGTGTGTACTTCAGAAACTGTTTTCGTCATTTCTATCCGAATGTTGAATTTGAGTAATGTTGAAGATAGTTTGTCCGCTGTACCGATGAGCTGATGCAAATGGCGGCGACATAATGTACCACACTGACCTCTTTAATACAAGTACGCTGGACTAGATATTGACAGATCCTTTTTGTGCCAATTTGAAGCGCCTCCTCGAAGCTCCATAGCACTAAAATTGAAAAGATAATTACCAAAGGTGGTATCAAGTTTTCTCATGATCCAAAACCAAAATAGTCTACGAAAATAAAGTAGTGTATTTCAAGAGCCATTGGCACTAGGAATTTGTTTTTCATATCCGAGATTTAATTTTTTAAGTTACTTTCTTTTCAATGCCTATTTCCTTGCATACAGGTTTTATTAAGGGCCTATTTTTCAATCGTCAGATAAAGGTTAACTAAGGAATAAATATGACGTTTTGGCAGATTTTGTATGGCATACGTTTCAAATTTATTCATCAGATAGTCTATCTAGCGATTGAAAAATAGGTTCTAAGAAGTACAACTTGTATTGGGCTATAACTTTGGGAATACGGATGTTAATTACAAAAAAAATTATTGCATGAGTAAATGTGGAGACCGTAGTCTATAAAAAATAAAGTTTGGATTTTATTCAGCTTGGATACGGGAATCCATACATCCATGGTCATTATCCTTTGAAAATGAATGTCGTTTTCAATGTCATTTTATTTTAGTTACATGGAACTTCACGCTAGCTTACCCAACAATGAGCGCCAAAATGGCGAAAATCAAGTGACTTCATTTTTACATTGATAGTAAGTCTTGTATTAGAGATGTTAGTGATGTAACCACTGTCTCGTGGTCAGCTTTTTCTCGGTAACGACTGCGGAAGACAAGCATGAGCTATAATAGTTATTTGTTATGCAAGGCCGCAAAATGGATTTTTGGGCCGAGGGTCAAATTTGAATGTTGAGCGGCGAAGGATTCTAGGGTTGAACCCTGAGCGCAGCGAGGGGTTCAAAGAATAGAATCCTGAGCATAGCGAGGCATTCAAAGGACACGAGACCCAAAAGAATTTGCGGCCGTACATAACACAAAATTTTTCATCTCACCACAGCGAGGAAAATTACTAGAAGAACACTGATCGGCATTGCGACTATGTTAGATGTTGTCTTTAGTAATACTCTGCAATAACTTCACTCACTTAATTAAATCCACCTTAAATCATCACTCATCTAATATTACAAAACAGTAATAAATAAAAACAAGATATTATTATTACCTATCATCATTTATCACGATAAAAAAAAATTGAGAAACTTTTTTTTCTACTTTTTTATGCGTTCAGAACTAGCAATTTCTAAGAACCAAAGATAATAGAAGATTAAAAAAAATAACAATAATTAGATAAACGATATGTAAATATCATGGATTTAATAAGGTTTCCTTTATAATTATTAATAAAACTAAATAGGAGTTATTATTTTTATTGATATTCTAAGAAAATGGAAAAAACAAAAAAGTAATGTACGTATACAAACTCTAAGGTCGAACTTCGTTACTGAACGTAAGCGTTATTTAAAAAAAATAGTCTTCAGCTTACGACATTATAGATGCAATATGAGAGCACGTCATGTTCGAATTTGGAAATGCTTTGCGGCCCTAGGGCGGAAAGGGATTTTCATACTACTTTCTCGCCCTAGGGAGAAATGAAAATTCTTTTGGGCCCTAGGGAATATAATAGCATTTTCCGCCCGCATTTTGGGCATTAAAAGTCCCCTTTCCGAGCGGGTGAGATGAAAAGTAAATTGTTTGTTTCAGGAATGAAAGCATCCCGAAGTTCGCTGTGCCATCTCATAACGATGATCTTGGCGTAGGGAGCTACTCACTGCCGGATTGGAACATCATCGGCACCCCTAAGTCCAAGGTGTGCTTTATGCAATGACCATACTATGCATGTGAAAGCATGTGCATTTAAAAAGGCATGGTAACGGGATGGAAATCCTCTCTTGATGACGCAGCTATGCAGGCCTTCCCCGCTCCCTGTAGCACGTTGACCGTATCTATTGTGCTCGCCATTTCCTAGATCTCCCCGCAAAATCCAGTTGCCACCAGTATGATCCTCTGGGCGGAGAATGAGCCGCCCCATGGATCAGCTCTGCGTATGAATCAGGGTTGGCAATTGCACAGTATGTGCTTAGGAGTTTCCTCCTTCTCATTGCAGAGTTCCCAAATCCCTGTCACGGAGTTTTGGGTTCCTTCGTCGATTCAGCCGGCGGACGTCCATAGCTGGACAAAGGTCTCAACTCTCAAGCAATGATTGGCCATCTCAAATGGCCAGCCCAGCCCACACGGTCCCACGCCACTTGTATCCAGCGACTATCTGAGACTTAATGTAGTCAGTCTTTCTGGTCGGAGTCCTGTCAACACTGTGTCCCTCTAAACTATCTTAAAATAAGTCATCCTTCTTTTAGCACAAGCCTTGGGGCTTCAGGAAACTCCTGAACCGCATCAAGGACGACTACAGGAACCCGCCAGTGTTCATCACTGAGAACGGGTATTCCGACGGCGGTGGGCTGGTGGATGAGAACCGCGTGCAGTACTATCGCGGGTACCTGGGCGCGCTCCTGGATGCACTGGACGACGGCTGTGACGTCAGAGCCTACACCGCCTGGAGCCTGATGGACAACTTCGAGTGGGCAGCTGGTTACACGTGAGTAAATGGACTCTAACTATATCATAGTGAACTGGACATGTCTCTCAATAACGTCAAAGCTTTTGTTAATTACCAGAAGTGACAATCTCCACCCTTCACCACCCATGGCCAAAATCAACTCCGCAGAGATTGTACCCGTTCGGTACTTGCTCTCAGCATGTTCTTGAGGCACCTTCATGACTCCTCACAAGTACTTACAACTCGCTCCACTCTCTCTACTCACTCTCTTCGTTCAGGGTTGGGACTGAACAGTGACTGAAGTCAGTTACTGTGCCTTTCGCCGATCCACAGTTATGACTACCTGTTCTTGCGGACGCGGCTGTGTTATTCCCAGTAGCAGGATGACCGTTTCCGATCCATTTTCCTCGCCACTGTCTAAATATCCCCTTCTAGTTCGGTTGTGGCAAGGAATAACAGCACCTCTTGGCATTGATATAAGTGGCTTTCTGAGGGTAGCCAAGCAATTTTTTCCTTTTATATACAGCGTTGGCCACCAACACAGTACATAAAAGAGTTTCCTCTGTCTCATTACAGAGGCTGCACATTATTATGAGCTTGAGGCTAGTTGAGAGATAAGCGTGTTCAAACCATAATGCCATGTCATTGCCCTATTGCTCCTAGTTTCTTCCTATCTAGCGCTACGGCCTCAGAGGTCACATTTTTGCTGAAGGCCCTTATTAATCTATCACATATTTGCCTTAAGACCGCAGTAGGTCGACAGGATTCAATTACACTTAAAAGTATGCCACAGAAGGGTTTTGGCACTTTCATGCATTCCTTTGGTCCTTGCTTTGCAAGTTTATCAGCTTTTTTGCTGCCCATGATTCCTGCATGTCCCAGGGACCCATCGAAAGATGTCTCTTATCACAACTGCTTAGGGCATCAAGTGCTTTGCAGCTGTTCTTCTCCCTTTCACTAAGCATTTCAAACTCAGCCGATTCATTTGTTTCCAGGGAACGCATGGGCCTGTACGAGGTGGACTACACCAGCATCCAGCGCACACGCACGCCGCGCAAGAGCGCGTACGTGTACAAGGAGCTGCTGCGCACGCGCCGCCTCGACCCGCACTACGAGCCTGACATGGCGCAGCCGCTCGCCATCGAACCGGGGCACTGACTGACTTAGATTAGTGAATAAATGAGAATTTAAAACGTGTAGCTGAGGTTTCATTGCAACTAGATGTCAAACCACCGCAATTAAAAGCAGGCCCGATTAATTCAATCCAATATTTTCGGGGTTATTGCTAGACCCGTTGAGCCTGTCTCTGACTGAACACATCCAGCTGCTTTCCGGGGCTATTTATTGAAGTTGGTCTACTCTAATCGTTTGAAACCCTGAAGAAAGCAAAGTTACCGCCAGCTACTTCCCGGGGCTAATTGAAGTTGGAAAACTAGTCAGGGCTGAAACCCAGAAAAGAGCAAGGTTATAGCAGCGATTGTTATAAGCCCGACTCCTCCGCCTGCGTGGGGGATCAACATCCTCACCTGTATGACTCACAAACGATAGTCATAGGCACCTCATTCTAGAATTATGGGGCGAAATTCAAAAATGCCCGAGAATCAATTGCATCGATGTCGTAACCAGTAATGTCGTATTCCTTAACGTACCCTGACGGAGTTTTCAATGATTAATCTATAAATACAACTTATGACATCATACTCTCGGATCACAAGCGGTCCCCAGGCATAACACTTGGCTGGAAATTTCATCTACTATCTCCATCATCGGCAAAAGCCTAAATCGGTGCCAACATGGTCTGTCAGAGATTTTTGATGTTCTTTCGAAAACGTAGCGTTAGTATATTATTAATCAATCAATCAAAGATATGAATCATATTTTTTTCCTCTCATTTATTAAGCCATTGCATAGCTTCTATCGCGGGCCTTGAGCGTGGAGACCGAATCCAGAAATTCCGTAACGAAAATAACCTAACACTTTTTAATTTTGCCATCTATCATGGCAATAATAATTGCATAAATTAATAAGCTATGCAATAGCTTTACTGCGGCAGTCTCCGAGTGCCTCATGTCTTTTTTTTAATAACATAATGTTTCAAAAAAAACATGTTTAAAAATTGAGTCCACCACTGGTCGCGGAGCTTTAATGGCCCAAGCCACCGGTGGTCAGGGTTCCAGAGTGAGTAACCTCCTCACGATGCGTGCCGTCTCCAGGACCACTGCCTTCTGTATACGGCCCTTGATCCAACAGTCGAGCGAAAGCCTCTTTAGTTGCTGGTCGAAGCTTTTCGCTATAAGACCGTTAACTGAAACGACTATCGGAGCAATAATTATTGTCGAGTTTACATTCCACATGGCGGTAATCTCATGAGCAAGGTCTAAGTTCTTCGATAATTTATCCTTATACGCTTTCACGAGTGAACCATGTTATTATTATGTTATACAATGCAGTCATATCACACCTTAGACCTTCTGGTTCCTTATCCAGTCCTAAAAGGTCATTGATAAGAACTCCTATTCAATTGAATTGAATTGTTCAATAGTCTGTCACAAGTATGTCATCTCTAGTGCCCTTTGCGAGTAGTTATAGATAAGATTCCATTAAGATTCTAAAGATACGAAAGTTATAAATATGTTTTTTCTTAGGTTTTTCGTGAATTCGTGCCATGAAGGCCCATCGTATTGCGTAAGTATTGAACATAATAATTTTATTGATCAGTTAACTTGTACCGCCTTAGAAACAACGTAACTTTGTGTTTCTATTCTAATTTCTATTCTAATAATCAGCAAGGGCTATGTTTTTGCGGCACTTGCATTTGAGACTTTAGGTCCGTGGTCATCAGACACAAAAAAAATTGTCAATATCGTATCCATAAAGTTGGTTCACGCGTCAGGTGACCAAAAAGCTGGCGCTTACTTCGCCCAACGGCTAAGCCTAGCTATACAGCGAGGCAATAGCGCCAGTGTTTTGGCCACCATGCCATTAACCTAGTATCTGGACGGAGTATACATTTTGTAAATATTTTTCACCTTAGAGCTTAGTTATATTATGTTTTAGAAAAATTTAGACTATATTATTTATGAATCACACTTTAATTATAAGTATTCTGTGAATATTATCTTTGTACCCCTTTTTCATGATAAACCGCTAAGTAAAGCAACTTTCAGAAACTATCTACGAGATTTTTGGTGTCCTATGATTGGCTAAACAACGTCTTCAACGGCATCTTCATTTATGCAAAAAAAGAAGTTTTTATTGATTGCACTGATTTTTTTCTCCCCCTTTTATCGGATCGCAATCTCACTCGCTGATCGAAAGTGGATGTGGCAGCAAAAACCAGTAACTTTCACATCCTATCCTTGAGTCTTTATCATTGTGTTAGTTTCCTGGTGGGTGTCTGCGTGGCGGTGGTACGCGGCGTACCGTCGCCACGGCACGAGGTACGCAAGTTCCCTGACGGCTTCATGTTTGGAACTGCCACCGCGGCGTACCAGATCGAAGGCGCTTGGAATGCCGATGGTAAGCTATGCTGATGATAAGGTGGTGAATGGGAGTTTATATCAAAGAAAGTTGAAAAGTTTGGATTTGAAATATTGGTTGCAGGAAAATCAGAAAGTATATGGGACCATTTCACTCATTCCAACCCAGAATTAATTGGTGACCGTTCCAATGCAGACATCGCAGACAACTCCTACTACTTGTACAAGAGAGATGTCCAGATGATGAGGGAACTGGGACTAGACTTCTACAGGTAACTTTCATCATACTGCATCTCCATTGCTGCAAGAAAATTATGGTAGGAGTAAATACTCATACAAGATGACTAGATACGATAGAGAGAGTGAGAGATAAACTAACTTAAATTTCTCCCCTCAACGGTCCATTGTTAGAAAAAGGCCTTCCCACGTGCCACAACAACAGCCTGTACTCAGCCTTCCTCATCCAGCCGCTTCCAGAGCTGAAGTTTCCCATACTATACTAATTTGTCCGCGGTCTCCATACCAGGAATTTCCATATCAGGCTCGAACTGCCATCATTCTACAACAAACGTGACCTGCCCCACTGCCATTTTAGCTTACTAATGGTTTCGATTTTGCTGTTGACTTTGGTTTTCTTGTGGATCTTCTCATTGCTGATTCTATCCTTCACGGAAACTTTTAACACTACATAGCATGCTGGGCAACTATGGATTTGAGGATTAGGCCATATCTCCCTTAGGTGAAGGCAGGTAAGGCAATACATAGTTTTAAACCAGACACTCTATGAACTATTTCAGAGGGGGATTGTTGAACTCAGCCGTGAAACATATTGAAGAATCCTCCTGTCTACCACAGGTTCTCCGTGTCCTGGACCAGGATCCTCCCATCAGGCTTCCCGGACAAAGTCAACGACGCTGGCGTGCGATACTATAACAA
The DNA here is from genome assembly GCA_036785405.1 of Coenonympha arcania. NCBI lineage: Eukaryota > Metazoa > Arthropoda > Insecta > Lepidoptera > Nymphalidae > Coenonympha > Coenonympha arcania. Next base: position 11,898,077 of record CM072076.1, read on the forward strand.
CTTGATCAATGAGCTTCTGAAGTACAATATACAACCCATGATGACTCTGTACCATTGGGACTTGCCTCAAAAACTGCAGGACTTGGGGGGATGGGCCAACCCAGACATAGCGACGTGGTACTCAGACTTCGCCAGGGTTATATTTGAGCTGTTTGGCGATAGAGTCAAATATTTTATCACTATAAACGAACCGTATCAAGTAAGTTTTTTTAATTTTTACAAGCTGATTTGTGCAAGCTTCTTTGACGTGACACGTCTTTATTATAAAAGCATATATCTTTCAAGTTACACATAATATTTACTACACGCTGTTTTTTGAAACTACACTTATAAATATATAAAAAAAAACTTAAACTAATGCCTCCTCAAGGCAAAGCAACGAAATATAGTACCCAAGATGCTCTCAGCGTTGCCTTGTTGAATAGCAAACGTCGGCTGTCGGCAATTTTTTTTCAGATATGTCACATTGGATATGGAATCCCTGGATACGCTCCAGGAATAAACAGCCATGGCATCGGAGAATACATGTGCACGAAGAATGTCCTCCTGGCGCACGCTAAGGCCTACCATATCTACGACGAGTAGTTCCGAACCGCTCAGAACGGGAACATATTTATATCATTCAGTGCGCAATGGTACGAGCCTGCCACCGACAGCGAGGCTGATATAGAAGCGGCACACGAGGCCAATCAGTTCAATGTGAGTATCTCCTTCTTTGTATCTACGACGAAGAATTCTGACCCTCTCAGAACGGGTTGACCTTTAGTAGCATTGCCCGTTGAATGGTATGAATGGATGGATGAATGAATGTGGATGATTTAACAAACTTATATTTGGATCAATCTAGCCTGGCAAACCATTTGTTCCCTTCTACCTATATAAGGTGAAGAGTTCTGACACGCTTCGTCTCAGAACGAAAAAATGATAGACAGCCACTAGTATGCTATATTTATCCGATCATAACTGACTGTAAAATAATTGTTACTAAAAGTTCCTTAAAATAATCCCTGGCATTTAGCCTTGGCCCATATGCGTCAGAATGAATTACTAGTGGTAGGATTCTTCCTGCTAATCCAAACCAACGCACAGCACACCTTCAGCTGAACGGTTTGCTCATCCTATCACCCTTGGTTTGAGAATGAGTGATCAAAATAAAGTCATTACAAATTCCAGTGGGCCGCATACACCTGGCCGGTGTACTCGGAGACCGGGGACTTCCCTCCGGAGATGAAGAAGAGGATAGCAGCGAAGAGCGCGGAGCAGGGCTTCCCCAGGTCCCGGCTGCCGGAGCTCAGTCCTGAAGAGATCGAGCTCATTAAGGGAACCTCGGATTTCTTCGGGCTGAACCACTATTTGTCGTATTATATACATAGGTGCGTGCTGTAATTTTTTCCCACCAATTATTATTCTTCTAACAATCTCTACCGGTAACCAACAGTGTTACTGATGGTTCTCTGACACTGTAGACAGAAGACTCAGACTGTTTGACTACCACAGCCATCACAAGGATGTCACTTATGAGTGTCATTATTTCCGTATGAGATGAAGATAGTGGGACCGGTCAAACGGCCCCTTACTTGACCACAGTAAATGTATGTACCACTACTTTGGGGCCGTAAACTTTTGCTCGATCACGGTCGATGACGGATGACATAAACCCAAGTCAATTACAAAAGAATCTTTCTTTCAGAAACGCAAGCGTCCCGCAGTACAACGTGCCATCACATAGTGACGATCTGGGCGTAGGGAGCTTCACACTGCCGGAGTGGTCGATCAGCGGCTCCAATATGTCCATGGTGTGCTTGCGTCGACAGCAGTCGGTTTTAAGCAATGACGATATTATATTGACAAAGCGTATGCATTTAGAAAGGCTATTATTTATGAGGCTTGAATTTGAAGCAATGATATGGCCACAAATTCTGATCGTTCACCTAGAACCCTGCCACTAACTAGTAAAATGAAACCTGTCAATCCCTCATTTTATAACTCCCTCTCTCTTTCCACTCATTCGTGCATTGCTGAGGATTGCGATCCTGGTATTTTTGCATCCTCAAGGAGATTTCTCAAGGGGGCTATCCTTGAATAAGTCGTTCTTCTTTCAGTACGTGCCTTGGGGCTTCAGGAAACTCCTGAACCGTATCAAGGACGACTACAAGAACCCGCCAGTATTTGTCACGGAGAATGGTTTGGCCAGCCGCGGGGGACTGGTAGATGAGGACCGCGTGCAGTTCTACCGCGGGTACCTGGGCGCACTGCTGGATGCGCTGGACGACGGCTGTGACGTCAGAGCCTACACGGCTTGGAGCCTGATGGACAACTTTGAATGGGCCTCCGGTTACACGTGAGTTAATGCACTCTAACCCACCTATAATGTAGTAGGGACAATATCCACCAACCATGGCCCCATCAACCTTGCGGTTATGGTGGTCGAATCGTGGAAGGGCACCCGTTCAGTACTTGGCATGTTCTCGGTTCGCCTTTTTGACAAGACTAATCCATTCGTAGTGGCTCGTTAATTCTATTTGAAATGCAAAAATCGTAACTGAGCTTGTCTGTGGAACGGACAATTGAGCTAGCTTGTGTCGAATTAGAGCAGTTTATCATCATCTTATCAAACTTTGAACTTTGTGAAAAACGAATGTAACTAACCGGTGTGTTTGGTTTCAGGGAACGCATGGGCCTGTACGAGGTGGACTACAACAGCATCTACCGCACGCGCACGCCGCGCAAGAGCGCGTACGTGTACAAGGAGCTGCTGCGCACGCGCCGCCTCGACCCGCACTACGAGCCCGACATGGCGCAGCCGCTCGCCATCGACCCGGGGCACTAGTCATGACTACAGCAGCATGTACCGCACGCGCACGCCGCGCAAGAGCGCGTACGTGTACAAGGAGCTGCTGCGCACGCGCCGCCTCGACCCGCACTACGAGCCCGACATGGCGCAGCCGCTCGCCATCGACCCGGGGCACTAGTCATGACTACAGCAGCATGTACCGCACGCGCACACCGCGCAAGAGCGCGTACGTGTACAAGGAGCTGCTGCGCACGCGCCGCCTCGACCCGCACTACGAGCCTGACATGGCGCAGCCGCTCGCCATCGACCCGGGGCACTAGTCATGACTACAGCAGCATGTACCGCACGCGCACGCCGCGCAAGAGCGCGTACGTGTACAAGGAGCTGCTGCGCACGCGCCGCCTCGACCCGCACTACGAGTCCGACATGGCGCAGCCGCTCGCCATCGACCCGGGGCACTAGTCATGACTACAGCAGCATGTACCGCACGCGCAAGCCGCGCAAGAGCGCGTACGTGTACAAGGAGCTGCTGCGCACGCGCCGCCTCGACCCGCACTACGAGCCCGACATGGCGCAGCCGCTCGCCATCGACCCGGGGCACTAGTCATGACTACAGCAGCATGTACCGCACGCGCACGCTGCGCAAGAGCGCGTACGACCGTACGTGTACAAGGAGCTGCTGCGCACGCGCCGCCTCGATCTGCACTACGAGCCCGACATGGCGCAGCCGCTCGCCATCGACCCGGGGCACTGATGCCAAATGACTGACCTTGATCAATGAATAAATGAAAAGTTGAAATATTTAGCTAAAGTTTTATTGCAACCAGATGTCGACGCTTCATAAAAACATGACTTTAGTTGGCTCTACAATGATTGCTCATTTAATTTAATCCACGTTTGGGATGGATAGGTGCTTATCATAAGGTACCTAGATGACAAGTGCCTTTTTTCATTTAACTTATATTATACTGAAGACGCACTATCACAGATTTTAGAGATTATGTTTCAATTACCACTGAATTAAGTCAAAATATTTAGCTGCAATTTTATTAAAATGAGATGTCAATGTCCTCTTCCAAAACACACTGCAGCCAAGCTTTGTAGGATATTAATTTTAAAGAAGCGTTTCGTAAGAATTCAAAAGTCTGTCTGAGCCCTATTGAGATATAGCGATTCCAGGCGTGGAATAGAATTTAAGAATATTATATTAAAATGATCGCGGATAAATGATCGCTAAATTGGTCACGTGACCCCGTGCATTCTTACACATTTCTTGAATTACATTCGAAAGCGATGTATTGCATAGCTTTAGAACTTAAAAAACGTATGGATGGGGACATATGGCCAGAACTGCAAGGGGCCTGAGCCATAATATGAAAAAATAAATCAACTGTCTCTAACCTCATGACTTATATCCATGATATCTCAGGGTCTGTAGACTCACGAGTGTAGGTTGATGCTCTTTATACCGACTTTAGTAGTGCCTTCGACAAAGTGGATCATAATGTATTATTAAGGAAACTTAAACACTACGGTGTTCATGGTACGCTGTGGAAGTGGTTTAAATCTTATTGGAGTAATCGGGTCTTGAACGTGGTTGTTGCAGGACATAACTCTGATCCAGTAGAACCAACGTCTGGTGTGCCTCAGGGTTCCCATTTAGGTCCTATTTTATTTTTGATTTTTATAAATGACATTGCCCTAAATATCAAATCTAGTAGCTTCTCCCTTTTCGCGGATGACTTAAAAATCTACAAAGAGGTAAGAATACTTGAAGATTTTTTGAGCTTACAGGCAGACCTCCTAGGTATTGTGGAATAGTGTCGAAGTAATAATATGGTGTTGAATCCTACTAAATGCTTTCATATAAAGTTTACTAGAAATAGGTGCATCATTCCCTCCACCTACACTTTAGGCCCTAATATCTTAATACAAGAGGTGAATGTCATCAAAGACCTCGGTGTCCTCCTTGACTCTAAGCTTAGCTTTAGAGATCACGTAGATGATATTGTTAAGAGGGCAAATAAAGTATCCGGCTTTATTAAAAGACAATGTAAGACCTTTAACAATATCAGTACAATGAAATTACTTTTTAATACTATGATTCGCAGCTTGTTAGAATATAGTTCCTTAATATGGAATCCACAATATAAATTCCACATTAATAGAATAGAGAGGGTGCAACGCAGGTTTACGAAATTTTTGGCGTATCGTGATCGTACTTGCCCATACCGAGCTAACTATGATACGAGATCAATCCATTTCCACATGCAATCCCTTAGCGCTCGCCGCTGCATTGCTGATATGTCATTTTTGCATAAACTGGTAAATGGTAACTTGGACGCTCCTGATTTGTTGCAAAATTTATCAATTTGTGCAGGCAAGAGGAACCCTAGACTTGTGACCAGGAAGACTTTCTGCATTCCCTTTTGTAAGACAAACTTAGCCAAGAACTCCGCCTTGAATCGGTTGAAGCGTGTTTGCAATGACTTAGTTCGCGGTAATGAGGACATCGACATCTTCTCCCAAAGTCTCAACCGATTCAAGAAAGCGGTTCTAACAACGTTGTCTGCCTTGCGAGGAAGTTTGGCCAGTAATGTTAATAGTTTATAGTTAGTTTATCTCTATATTTAATAACTTGTTTTTTTTAGTTATTTTAATATGTGTATTTTTAGTTTTTAAATAATATGTTTTTGTAGGTAGGTATTGTAGGTAATAGTAGGTACGACTCTAACTGTGAACGCTGTGCGCAATTTTAAAAGATTTTGCACACTGACAGAAGCTATTGTATATTTCTTTTTTAGTAAATGTTTTGTGTATTATAGTCGTTATTGTGCCTTTGAATAAATAAAAAATAAATAAATAAAATATTACGATTATGGAATAGAATGAAACGCAATTCAAGAAATGGATGAGAATTAAAGATCCTTGATCATGGCTTTAAAATTCCTAATAGTCCAATATTCACAGATCTGTCAGGCATCTCTAATGCTCTTATTAGTATCTACGAGTGTTACCCAGATAAGATTCTTAAGATAGGGAAGTTGATAGTAGACTATAGATATTTTTTAATGTTTTTCACGAATTCACGCTATGAAGGCCCATCGTATTATGTAAGTATTGAATATAATATTTAAACTGCCAGTTTATCAGCTAACTTCCTATTGCATTAGAAATTCGTAGACAGTACCTTACGGACGTAGAATGAACACAGTGTTGTATTTACTATTTGACCTCCGACACTTTTTGTCACCAGATGACGTGGGGTTATGCCTAGGAGGAATTTTAGGGCACTAAGACTCAATGGCCCCAGGGTCTCCACGGCAGACGGGACTTCCTCCCTAAGAAAGATTGTAATTATAGACTTCACCACAATGTCACTTGCTGATCTAAAGTGCCATGTGCCAGCAAAATCAGTTTCTTTATCGTTGTGTTAGTTTGCTGGTGGGTGTCTGCGTGGCGGTGGTACGCGGAGTACCGGCGCCACGGCACGAGGTACGCAAGTTCCCTGACGGTTTCATGTTTGGAACTGCCACCGCGGCGTACCAGATCGAAGGCGCTTGGAATGCAGATGGTAAGCTATGCCACCCCTTATAACCATATTATAGCTTTTTGCGATACGCTAAAAAGATATAAATGGAATGAAATTCAATGATAACGAATGAGAATAATCTCAAAACCATCTTTAAATTTGTCACGAAACCTCCGCGTATTCTTATTTTAATTTCGCTCGAAAGTGATGCAATAATAATCTTAAATTCTGTCTGTCTGACGACTTAACGTTTGTCTCTGTCGCTATTGCTATATCTGTCTCATGTGTTAAAAAGAAAATAAACGAATAGAGTATAAAAACACATGGATGTAAAGGAAAGTTTACAGAGATTGGATTTAAATATTGGTTACAGGGAAATCAGAAAGTATGTGGGACCATCTGGTTCACTCCAAACCAGACTTCGTCAGGGACGGTTCTAACGGAGACGTCGCAGACAACTCCTACTACTTGTACAAGAGAGACGTACAGATGATGAGGGAACTGGGACTCGACTTCTATAGGTATCGCTAATTCTAATACTCTATTTCGAAAGTGCGGCCATAAATACTCTGTTTAAGTTGACATATCCGAGCCGTCGCTACACAATTTTTCACACATACTAGCATCTGAGCACCTTACAAATTTCAAATTGACACACTCGCAATGCAATAAGATATAGTCGGAACGCGAGGTTGGGGCAAGAGCATGTTCTATCTTAGTGAAGGTTTGCAAAATACAAAAGTGAAAAATAATAAAGAATCTTCCTGTCCACCGCAGATTCTCCGTATCCTGGACCAGAATCCTCCCTTCAGGGTTCCCGGACAAAATCAATGACGCCGGCGTGCGATACTATAACAATTTGATTGATGAGCTTCTGAAGTACAATATACAACCCATGATGACACTGTACCATTGGGATTTGCCTCAGAAACTACAGGACTTGGGGGGATGGGCCAACCCAGACATAGCAACGTGGTACTCGGACTTCGCCAGGGTTATATTTGAGTTATTTGGCGATAGGGTCAAATATTTTATCACAATAAACGAACCGTATCAAGTGAGTTCCTAACAAGCTGATTTGTGCTACTTTGACATGACACGTTTGACGTTTTATCGTTAAAAAGTTAGGACATCACCTCGACATCACTCTCCATCGACTGTCCAATATAATACAGGATATATATTTGAAACTGCATTCAGGAGTTAGTTTCTTGACTTTAAACATTTTTAATTTTAAAGTAAGGTGCAATTTAATTGTATCTAATTTTTTGCTGTATGTGTTTATTGGGCCACAGACCAAAGTAAAATTTAACCCTTTCTCCCAGTATTATCATCAACACAGAACTTTTTGCCCAACAATTGCAAGTAAATATTAATTTTAACTTTTTTCATTAACACTAATAATAACTTTTCTTTGAAAAATAAACATTCTCGTGAACGCCTGCTGATCTCTTCCTATTTTAAGACATTTTGAAAAAAAAACCTTGCTTTGCCGTTGTCTCGTTGCATAGCCGAAGTTATGGGGTATAATTAGTTTTCTCGTTATTTTTTCAGATATGTCAAATTGGTTATGGAATGCCTATATACGCTCCAGCAATAAACAGCCATGGCATCGGTGAATACATGTGCACGAAGAATGTCCTCCTGGCGCACGCTAAGGCCTACCGTATCTATGACGAGGAGTTCCGACCCGCTCAGAACGGGAACATATTTATTACGGTCAGCGCGGATTGGTGCGAACCTGCCACTGACAGCGAGGCTGATATAGAAGCGGCGCACGAGGCTAATCAGTTTAATGTTAGTATCTCTTAATTTATATCTACGACGAGGAGTTCCGACCCGCTCAGAACGGGAACATATTTATATCGATCAGCGCGGACTGATGCGAACCTGCTAGTGACAGTGAGGCTGATATAGAAGCGGCGCACGAGGCCAATCAGTTCAATGTTAGTATCTCTTAATTTATATCTGCGATGAGGAGATCTGACCCGCTCGTACTTATACTATTTAGTGAGCAATGGTACGAGCATGCGACTTATATCAGCTGAATGAATTACTCGGCTCATCATCCTTGGTTTGAGAATGAGTTAACAAAACAAAGGAATTATAAATTCCAGTGGGCCGCATACACCTGGCCGGTGTACTCGGAGACCGGGGACTTCCCTCCGGAGATGAAGAAGAGGATAGCAGCGAAGAGCGTGGAGCAGGGCTTCCCCAGGTCCCGGCTGCCGGAGCTCAGCCCTGAGGAGATCCAGCTCATCAAAGGAACCTCGGATTTCTTCGGGGTGAACCACTATCTGTCGTATTACATACATAGGTGTGTGTTCTAATTTTTTCCCACCAATAATCTTTCTTCGAACGATCTCTAGCGGGTAACCAACAGTTTTACTGATGGTTTTCAGACAGAAGACACTATAGGCCTACGGTTACGGTTAGGATGTTCTTCCAGCTCAGTCATTACCGGGATGTCACTGGGGTCCGAATTATTTCCGTGTGAGATGAAGATGGCTGGAACGGGTCAAACGGTCCCTGACTCAGCCACACTAAATGTATCAGGGGCAGTATACTTTAGGGGCGTCAATATGTTCGATGACAGCCGGTGAAGTTTGATATATCTACACCTTCTGGTAAGGAAAAGGCATTGATTGATTAGCAAATTACAAAAGAATCTGTTTCTTCCAGAAACGAAAGCATCCCGCAGTACAACGTGCCATCACATAGCGACGATCTGGGCGTAGGTAGCTTCACACCGCCGGAGTGGTCGATCAGCGACTCTTTTATGTCCAAGGTGTGCTTGCGTTAACTGCAATCTGACTTAAGCAATGACTATAATTGACAAAGCATGTACCTATTATCACGGCTTGAATTCGAAGCAGTGCTAAGGACCCCTGTCTAAGCCAACACTATCTGATCGGTTACCTAGACCCTGCCTCTAGAAACCTGTCGATTCCTCATTTCATAACGACCTCTCTCCCCCAGTAGTTTCTGCATTGCTGGGGACTCATTTCTTGCACCCCGTTCTATCAGAGGCCAGTCTTGCAATCGTGAGATATTTGACTTGGAGTAGGGTAGCTGGTCTAATGATCTGGTTTGTTCCCACGTCATTTGGTGTGGCCAAAATAGAAGCATATGCTATGGTAACATACGGTTGAAAATGTCATATTTAGCCCCTAGCTGTGAGAGAATAGACACTTAACATGGGGCTCCAGAACCATAAATGCTCATGCAATTTTCAGTTTTCAGTGTTGATGGCTGACCTAAAATAAGTCGACTTTCTTTCAGTACGTGCCCTGGGGCTTCAGGAAACTCCTGAACCGCATCAAAGACGACTACAACAACACGCCAGTGTTCGTCACGGAGAACGGTTTGTCCAACCGCGGAGGGCTAGTGGATGAGGACCGCGTGAAGTACTACCGCGGGTACCTGGGCGCGCTGCTGGATGCACTGGATGACGGCTGTGACGTCAGAGGCTACACCGCCTGGAGCCTGATGGACAATTTCGAGTGGTCCTCTGGTTACACGTGAGTAAATATCATACTGGACATTTCTCTTACCTAATATGTCCGAAGGAGCAAGGAGCAAGCAAAATTATACGATGCTAAGAGAGGGCGACCATTTGACTGTCTGCCTGATGACCGAGAGCTGGAGTATAGAGCTAGTTTCACGGAAGCGGAACACCCAGCTAAAATTATCAACATTGACTACTCGTGCCTAGAAAACCTTGATCCGGAAACAATACAGAAACACCAAATTGACGGTGCTTTTATTTTTACAGATGGGAGTAAAATAAAGGGGAAGGTAGGGGCTGCTATTTCAGTGTGGGAAGGCGGTGTGGAGACAAAATCCTTAAAGTTGAAACTTGAGCCATATTGTACAGTCTTCCAGGCAGAACTTTATGCACTAGATAGAGCTGTGCGTCTTATAAAAGACAAAAAAAAATGAGGAAAGCAAACATCTTTAGTGATTCAAAATCCTCCCTTGACTTATTAAAAAGACACACGACCTATCATCCTTTAGCGGTTTCAATAAGGAAAAATCTATTAGAGATACAAAATAAAATCCAAGATGTAAGGTTCTTCTGGATTAAGGCACACGTTGGAGTTCAAGGAAATGAAAGAGCTGACGAACTTGCTAAGGAAGCTGCACTGTACAAAAGGACAAAGGCAGATTATGATGCATGCCCAGTATCGTATGTCAAACGTAGTATTAGAAACGACTCACTGGAAAAATGGCAAATGAGGTATACTACTGGGACCACGGCTGGAACAACAAAAATATTCTTTCCAGATGTAAAAGAAGCTTTCAAAATCCTGAAACAAATGAGGTTGGGCCCGGTGATTGTTCAAATCCTCACGGGGCATGGAGGCTTCTCATACTACCTCCATCGATTTAAATGTAAGGATAGCCCGTCATGTAAATGTGATCCAGAAATAGCAGAGGAAATTATACATTTACTAACCGAATGCCCAAGATTTGGAAGACAGAGATATGAAGCTGAAATGGAAATGGGGAAAGTCATAGAATCTGATACACTAAATAAATTAATAACAAGTAATGAGACAAGAAATACTTTTATAAAGTACTGTGAGAAGGTAGCAAAAGTTATAATAAAAGAGAATAAAACAAGTTAGGTTCAAATAACAATATTAAAATATTTTCATAAATATCAATTTACTGCCACAATAATACACAGTTTAGGTTAGGTTAGACTTAGAATAGGACTTAGAATAATATTGGTAATTAGATCAAAAAAAAAAAAAAGAGAGCAGAAAAAAGAAACAAAAAAAAAAAAAAAAAAGAAAAAAAAGGAATACATGATACAAAAAAAAAAATATAAATAATAATAAAAATAATATAAAAAAAAAAAAAAATATGCTATCCAATTTAGTAAAAAGGTATTAATATTATAACTAGTTTTAAGCATTAATTGTAATTGTATTAGGTTTAACATATAATATGTCACTTTTATATAATTAGGAAGATGATAGGTATCTTAAATAAAGAGCAAACAGATGAACTGTAAATCTGAGTTCCGACCTAGAACAGGCTTGGAGAGCTATGTCCAAGGCTAATGCGAGGAACACATTTAAAAAAAAAAAAAAAAAATATGTCCGAAGGTTTTGTTAATTACGAGTAGGAACAATCTCCACCACCAATGGCCCCCATAACCTCACAGTTATGGGGACCGTATCGTGGAAGGGCACCCGTTCAGTACTTGTTCTTGACGTGTTCTCGGGGCACCTTCTTGACAAGACTAATTCCATGAGCGGTGGCTCATTAATTCTTTTTTTTTTATTGGAGATAGGCTTGCGCTTGACGACAATCATGCCTGATGGAAAGCAATGATGAGGTCTAGGTTGGAGCGCGCTTGCCTAGAAAATACCTATTCACTCTTCTCTTGAAGGCACCCAGATTGTATTTGGCTGGGAATACGGAGGCTGGAAGGGCGTTCCACACCTTAGCGGTTCGTATCAGAAACGTGGAAGAAAAACGTTTCGTGCGAGTTTGTTGGACGTCAACCACATAAAGATGCCACCGCTCTCGGCGTCTTGCGATCCTATGGTAGAATGGTGAAGGAGGAACAAGGTTAATTCTGTTTAAAATACAAAAATCGTAATGACATAATGAGCCTGTCTGTAGAACGGACAATTGAACTTGCTTGTGTCGAATTCGAGCAGTACATTATCATCTGTGTCTATAGACCTCCCTTATCAAACTTTGAACTTATGAAAAACATATGTCCTACATGGAGTTCCTACATGTAGTTTACTCTCGTTTCTTGTCTCCACTCTCTGGGACTGGACCGTACAGTGTTGGACTTGTACCCCTTACCCACCGGTGGACAGTCATGTCACCTTATAAAACTCAGACGGTTCATTTGGTTCCAGGGAACGCATGGGCCTGTACGAGGTGGACTACAGAAGCATGTACCGCACGCGCACGCCGCGCAAGAGCGCGTACGTGTACAAGGAGCTGCTGCGCACGCGCCGCCTCGACCCGCACTACGAGCCCGACATGGCGCAGCCGCTCGCCATCGACCCGGGGCACTAGTCATGACTACAGCAGCATGTACCGCACGCGCACGCCGCGCAAGAGCGCGTACGTGTACAAGGAGCTGCTGCGCACGCGCCGCCTCGACCCGCACTACGAGCCCGACATGGCGCAGCCGCTCGCCATCGACCCGGGGCACTAGTCATGACTACAGCAGCATGTACCGCACGCGCACGCCGCGCAAGAGCGCGTACGTGTACAAGGAGCTGCTGCGCACGCGCCGCCTCGACCCGCACTACGAGCCCGACATGGCGCAGCCGCTCGCCATCGACCCGGGGCACTAGTCATGACTACAGCAGCATGTACCGCACGCGCACGCCGCGCAAGAGCGCGTACGTGTACAAGGAGCTGCTGCGCACGCGCCGCCTCGACCCGCACTACGAGCCCGACATGGCGCAGCCGCTCGCCATCGACCCGGGGCACTAGTCATGACTACAGCAGCATGTACCGCACGCGCACGCCGCGCAAGAGCGCGTACGTGTACAAGGAGCTGCTGCGCACGCGCCGCCTCGACCCGCACTACGAGCCCGACATGGCGCAGCCGCTCGCCATCGACCCGGGGCACTAGTCATGACTACAGCAGCATGTACCGCATGCGCACGCCGCGCAAGAGCGCGTACGTGTACAAGGAGCTGCTGCGCACGCGCCGCCTCGACCCGCACTACGAGCCCGACATGGCGCAGCCGCTCGCCATCGACCCGGGGCACTAGTCATGACTACAGCAGCATGTACCGCACGCGCACGCCGCGCAAGAGCGCGTACGTGTACAAGGAGCTGCTGCGCACGCGCCGCCTCGACCCGCACTACGAGCCCGACATGGCGCAGCCGCTCGCCATCGACCCGGGGCACTAGTCATGACTACAGCAGCATGTACCGCACGCACACGCCGCGCAAGAGCGCGTACGTGTACAAGGAGCTGCTGCGCACGCGCCGCCTCGACCCGCACTACGAGCCTGACATGGCGCAGCCGCTCGCCATCGAACCGGGGCACTGACTGACTTAGATTAGTGAATAAATGAGAATTTAAAACGTGTAGCTGAGGTTTTATTGCAACTAGATGTCAAACCACCGCAATTAAAAGCAGGCCCGATTAATTGAATCCAATATTTATAATACACATGGCGCAGCCGCTCGCCATCGAACCGGGGCACTGACTGAATCCTCGTTAGAGAGTAGTATATTCCTTGGACTGAATAAAAAGTTAAAACGTTTATCTGCGGTTTTATTGCAACCAAACCTACACCTAAATAGTCTAGTACCAGCAACTAGATTGGGTTTATAAAACGTATTCCTTCAACCGTAAGCCATCGAAATCGGAAACAAATTTTGCCCACTGGTTGGTTCGCTGATTTACGTCCACCAATCGGGGGAATAATTCTTTTCCAACCTAAAAATTGTATCAGATTTTGCCTTTTGGGAATTGAAACAGTATTGCGAGTGGCAATTATAGACAATGGTACTAATTCTGTTGTGCGTAATGTATGAATTAAACTAATTTTTTGCGTTTTAAAAAAGTGCTATTATTTTCCATGGGGAGTATATTTTTGAAAAGGATAGCAATGTAAAAAAAAAGATTCCGACGAATTGAGAACCTCCTCCTTTCTTTTGAAGTCGGTTAAAAAGATGTGTGAATTTCGTTTAGTTTTTAACCGACTTCAAAAAAAGGAGGAGGTTCTCAATTCGACGCGTATGTTTTTTTTTTTTTTCTATGTTTGTTACCTCATAACTTTTGACTGGACGAATCGATTTTGATGATTCTTTTTTTATTAGAAAGCTGAAGCTTCCCATGTGGTCCCATTTTAATTTTATCCAGTTCTGATAATGGTATCCATGAGAAAACCATATAAGTATTAAATTTTCATTAAGTACTTGCGCGACAAATAGATGAATAACTCAATATCACTTCAACCGATTTCGATGATTATTGTTTTATTTGGAAGAATGTACTTCAAGGGTGGTTTGGTGAAAACTTGATTAGGTTCTGATAATGGGATCTATGATAAAATAACGGAACTCTTCAATTCTTAGGAGCAAATTATTAATATTCAGCTGATTCTTTTATTGGCTATCCAGATATTTCCGTACCATAACGTCGTTATGGTTAAGTGGTCAAATAACTGCCGTAACCAAATATGATGATGATCAATGGAACGGGCCTCCTGAACGGCTTACAGTAAGGATGCGACCTGTGGCAGAAATTCTAACTAGGTATCTGTAATCAAATTTCAATGCGCTTACGTTCGTTGTTGCATTGCAACATGAGTGTAACATGCGTGACGTCACTAAATGCTAATCCGTTATATAATTAATCAATAATTACATGTGACCTTCATTGTCGGAAGACAGATTTCGAAGTCTAGTTATGATCTTTCGTCATGTGGTCTATTAATAATTTGTTGGCGTCCAAATCTGATAAGACTATGCCTTCCAAACTTTTAACTCTACTAAGGGCAACATATTTTTGGCCCTTAGCAAAGTTTTTTTGCCAAGGTCGATTACAGCCCTTTCAAGGGTGGTGCCTTGAAGTTTATGGACTGTAACCGCCTAGCTTAATATTAGAGGCAGCATTCGGCGCTACACATCTCCGTAGCCTCTTAATGCCTGAAAAGTAAGTAGTACTAGATGGAGGTATGGGTATGCATCCATCAGTATCTTTTAGCCTAAGCCCAATAGATTCATCATCAAATTTGACATACACGGCTTCTGGTAGCTCTCCATCCTCTTATTGATCTCTCCTCAAATCCGGCCATTTGATTTTTTTATTATACCCATAGCTCCTAGTCCTTCTGAAACAACGATGTTGCGTCTTAAAATCACGCGGAATTCGACGCCAATTTTTATCGATGGCAGAAAACCACCACAGCTATTTACGTCTTTGGGAATTACGTTCTCTGGTGGTGTTCTAACATATTATGCCGCTACTCATCCACTACGTTGATTTGGTAGAGCAGCCCCTTTACTAGTAGGTCTAGGTACCCATATTGAAAAAATAGTGAACTTCAGACCACTTAAAATAAAAATAAAAAATTAACAAAAAATATTCTTCTACAACTTTAAAATCAACTTACTATTGCTACTCATCAATATCTAGGTGCGATTTATACCAGTTACCACGCAAGAAGGTAGTTTGTCCCATGACTTTGTGCGTTTCATTTAAACGGCCCTGTCTCACATGAGCAGCACGATTAGTAGGTCTACCCATATTAAAAAAAATAGTGAACTTCAGACCACTAAAAATCAAAAAATAAAATAAAAGTTTAACAAAAATAAAAACCGAATTCTTTCCAAAAAACCAACTTCAAATGCCACTACAAAGAATGAAATAATTTTTAATGTACACCAATTCGAAGTCGGGCAATGTTTCGTTCAATCACTAATTGTTCTTCGTATTGTCGATAATTATTGTCTTCGCACATCCAGTTGTTTTATTACGAAGGACTATTAGTGATTGAACGAAACATTGCCCGACTTCGAATTGGTGTACATTAAAAATTATTTCATTCTTTGTAGTGGCATTTGAAGTTGGTTTTTTGGAAAGAATTTTCCATTTTTTATTTGCAACAGAATTGGCATCAATAAGTTCATGAACGTTGAAACGACTGCACTGACTGAAATGAATGAACTTTGCTCGTGTGTGTATGTATGTATGTTTGTCCGCGATTTTTCTTTTTTTTTTATTCCCATTGGTCATAGGTACCTACTTAATACACCTCTCAGTCATATCTAGTGCTCTTACTAGTATCTAGTCATACTTAGATAAGATTCTAATGATAGGGAAGCCTTTAAGTGTAGTTTTTTGTTGTTTTCCACGCAATTCGTGCTATGACGGCCCATCGTATTATGTAAGTATTAAATATGATATTTAGTACGACTTGATCAGCTGATACATAATATAAAAAATTTAACACTAAAAAATTAACTTTACTTACGTCTATTGATTTACAGTGAAAATAAATTGAATGTATTTGAACGTAGGGAGTACAATCTTTCAATCTTATCGTGCCAAGTAAATTTAATTTCAAGATTCTCGACCATATTGCGTTTGGAACTACATTTAATTTTACGCTCTATGTTAAAACTCGTAAAATTGATTTTACAATGTTCGCAATAAATGTTTTGATTTCAATATCATCTGCTTACGTAAATGCCATGACATTTTTAAACATTTCACTTCACGAAATGCGGCTATATTTATAGCTCCCAGATGACACAGTGAAATGTCTAGGAGGAATTTTATGGCACTATGGCCCCATGATCTCCACGCCAAACGGGACAAATATGTTACTGTCTAATAAAGACTACATTGTAGAATCATGAACTTGACCAATTCCGCCTGCTGATCGAAATTACTATGTGCCAGCAAAAAAGTTATTTTTAATACATTTGCTCAAAAAGTTGACATTTCCATGTGCGTTCAGCGTGTGCAAAGTTATTCTTTTCCGCACTAGTGCTTTTGTGTTTTCCTCCTACGCGGCACCGGAGCAGGCGCACCAGGAGCGCATGAACACGAACACGGCATGCAAACACGGAGCAGGCAAACACGTAAAACCAATATTTTATTTCCGCAAATGTATTAAAAAACGTCGTTCAATGCACGTGCGGAATTGTCATTTTTACTCGTCCTTATAGTTGACCCTCGCCTTCGGCTTGGGTCAACAAACCGGGACTCGTAAAGAAATGACAAACTTTCCGCACTTATATTGAAATGTACTATATTCTTGAGTATTTAATCGTTGTGTCAGTTTCCTGGTGGGTGTCTGCGTGGCGGTGGTACGCGGCGTACCGTCGCCACGGCACGAGGTACGCAAGTTCCCTGACGGCTTCATGTTTGGAACTGCCACCGCGGCGTACCAGATCGAAGGCGCTTGGAATGCAGATGGTAAGCGACTGTGATGCTCTCAAGGTGGTGAATGCGATTGCTGACGATATAAGCGTTACTAGCGCAATAGCACACGCTGACAGAGCTTTCGACGAGGGTTCTATACATAGAAGTTCTGATATCACACGCTTGGATCACAAGCGGTCCCCAGGCCCCCACCTACCTGGAGGGAAATTTCTCTATTGCCACCACCACCGGCAAACCAAAAACTCTAGCCATATCGTTTTTAACATAACTATTGCATCGCATTCAAACGAAATCCAAAAAAATGTATAAGATTGCGCAAGGTCATGCTATATCAATTTAGCGATCGATTTCATTACATTTTTAATTGTTCCATTTCTAACTTCCTGGCGTATCGCTAAATGCCATATGGCTAGAGTTGCTGATGTTTGGGAAGCAAGGCCAAGTTTATATAGAAGATTAAAGATTGGATTTAAAATACTGGTTACAGGGAAATCAGAAAGTATATGGGACCATCTGGTTCACTCCAAACCAGACCTCATTGGTGATCATTCCAACGGAGACATCGCAGACAACTCCTACTACTTATACAAGAGGGACGTCCAGATGATGAGGGAACTGGGACTCGACTTCTACAGGTATCTCTATTCTACTCCATCTCTATCACTGCAAGAAAATGAGTAGGAGACCATGCTCGTACAAAAAAGATGTTCCTCTTAGATCTTAGATAGTTATTGCTTTGTCTTACAAACAAAATAATATCATGAGGTCTTAATAAATGCTTCTATTTCTTTAGGCGGTGGTCTATAACAGACGCGTTAGGTCGCATCTGACGTGACGTGCTGTACGTGGCCTATGAATTCTTACTATGGAAATGTACCAGTGTGGTCTCCTCGTTCGTGCGCCGCGTCAGGCGTGTCAGAGACCACACTAGTATCAAGTACATTTCCATCGTAAGCATTCATAGGCCGCGTACAGCGTCACGCCGGACGCGACCTAACGCGTCTGTTACAGACCACCGTCAGATTCTTAAAGCCTTACAACTGGCAACAGGTTTCCAGATAGAGTTTTACGCCTTAATGGAGTATCTACTGCAGGTTCTACTTGAGTGAAGGTATTTGGAATACAGACGTGATGAAGAATTCTCTCGTCTACCACAGGTTCTCCGTATCCTGGACCAGAATCCTCCCATCAGGGTTCCCGGACAAGCTCAATATCGCCGGCGTGCGATACTATAACAACTTGATCAATGAGCTTCTGAAGTACAATATACAACCCATGATGACACTGTACCATTGGGATTTGCCTCAGAAACTGCAGGACTTGGGTGGATGGGCTAACCCAGACATAGCGACATGGTACTCGGACTACGCCAGGGTCATCTTTGAGCTATTTGGCGATAGAGTCAAATACTTCATCACCATCAATGAACCGCATCTAGTAAGTATTTTATGAGCCATGGAATAAAGAGGCTATGCTTCGATAGTTGGAGGCAATTCAACTGGACAAAGACTTTAATGTATCAGCCATTTACCATCTATGATAGACCTTAACTATCATCAACGACCAAATTACATAAATTAGATAAAGAATCTGAGAGTTGAACGCTTCTAAAGAATCAAAATGTTCACATATTATCTTCTAGAAAATAATGTTATTGATTGTTTTCTGTACGGTATAATCGATTATAATCTGTACTAATAAATATCATAGAGCTTGAGCTATATGACATATATTAATACGACGATCATAGAAATGGAATGATACGAAATTCAAAAAATTTATGACAATTATCGCTAAATTAATAATTCTCATATATTTTTTGGATTTCGTTTCATTCAATTCCACGCATGACATCGCAATAATTTAAAATGGCTACGGCTGTTTATTTGTAATAACGTGAGGGAATCGTTGAGTCCATAATTGCAAACAACCACTGCATTTTGAAAAAGATAAATATTATTTACTCTTTAATTTATTGACGTGATAACGACTTATAAATTGATGACCACCAGCAACACTCATGAAAAATAGTAACGTTCCGCGTAACGTTCCACCTGAGCTTGTGAGCCTTGCCTGAGCAAGCGAGAGCGCGCAACAAGCGATAGAGAGGCACGATAAAAATTACATAAAATAATGATTATGATTATGACGTTATAACGTAAATCTATCGTCCGTAAACCGACCTTACAGACAACCAATTTTTTTTTTTTATAGATATGTAACTTCGGGTATGGAAATGACGTATACGCCCCAGCAGTGAACAGCTCGGGTATTGGCGAGTACATGTGCATGAAGAATGTCCTCCTGGCGCACGCTAAGGCCTACCGTATCTACGACGAGGAGTTCCGATCCGCTCAGAACGGGAATATATTTATATCGTTCAGCGCGCAATGGTATGAGCCTGCCACTGACAGTGAGACAGATATACAAGCGGCTCACGAGGCCAATCAGTTTAATGTAAGTATCTCATTCTACGTATCTACAATGATGAGTTCCGACCCGCTCAGAACGGGAACATATTTATATCGTTCAGCGCGCAATGGTACGAGCCTGCCACTGACAGCGAGACTGATATAGAAGCAGCGCACGAGGCCAATCAGTTCAATGTGAGTATCTCCTTCTACCTATCTACGACGAGGAGTTCCGACCCGCTCAGAACGGGAACATATTTATATCGTTCAGCGCGCAATGGTACGAGCCTGCCACCGACAGCGAGGTTGATATAGAATCGGCGCAGGAGGCCAATCAGTTCAATGTGAGTATCTCCTTCTACGTATCTCCGACGAGGAGTTTCGACCCGCTCAGAACGGGAACATTATTATATAGTTCAGCGCGCATCGGTACGATATTTAGGCTGATATGGATGTGGCGCACGAGGCCAATCAGTTCAATGTGAGTATATCCTTCTACGTATCTTCGACGAGGATTGCCGACCCGCTTAGAACGGGAACATTATTATATCGTTCAGCGCGCAATGGTACGAGCCTGCCACCGACAGCAAGACTGATATAGAAGCGGCGTATGAGGCTAATCAGTTCAATGTGAGTAGCTCCTTCTACCTATCTACTATGAGGAGTTCCGACCCGCTCAGAGCGGGAACATATTTATATCGTTCAGCGCGCAATGGTACGAGCCTGCCACTGACAGCGAGACTGATATAGAAGCGGCGCACGAGGCCAATCAGTTCAAAGTGAGTATACCTCCTTCTACGTATCTATTACGAGGAGTTCCGACCCGCTCAGAACGGGAACTTGTTTATATCGTTCAGCGCGCAATGGTACGACGATGAGGTTGTATTAGAAGCAGCACACGACGCCAAACAGTTCAATGTGAGTTCCTTTTCATTGGTATGAGGAGTTCTGACCAGCTCAGAACGGGTTGAAATTCAATAGCGTTAGTATCTTAGTCAATGGCTAGACTCTATTTATATGTATAGTGAGAAGTTCTGACTCACTTAGCCTCTATACGAGAAGATAATATAAGATACTGCGCTGATCTTTCACCTTTAGCTTTAAGGTATTTTAGATAAACTGAATATTAAAAACCCCTTGCATCCTGGATTCTTCGCAAAGTCCGCGTATCATCAGCATTATAAAACTTAAGTTCTGATGTTTTTGGATGACGAGCGTAGTTCAGTCAGTCGTATGATAATGCCGTGCAATTTTTTGTGATACATTTAATATCAATTAACATCAGCTGAATGACTCGCTGAGCTCATTTAGATCAATCCTTGGTTTGGGAATTAGTGAACAAAACCAGCAGGACCCCGCAGGAGAACGTCATCGACATAAATCCAAAACCAAGCAAGCTAAAGCGGCAGTGGTGAGTGGGCAGAGGGCCTACCATCAACTCTAATCGCGACTCAACCACAGGCCTAAACTGAATTGCATCGCTAATTCGTGACATAAATTCTTTGAATTTGACAAATAGATGACATGAAAAACTGAATCGTAACCGGAACTGCGTCGCTAGAAAAGTTCATAGTATAGGCCCAGGTCACGCGTGTCGTAGGAGCGATGGCCCTCGGAGCCGGAAAGTCCTGGAGTGGAGACCGCGTACGAGTAAGCGTAGTGTGGGGCGACCTCCAGGCTCCAGCCCGCTGGACCGACGATATAAAGCGGGTGGCGGGAAGCGGCTGGATGAGGAAGGGAAGGAAGCGCGTGCTTGGAAGGCCTATGTTCAACAGTGGACGTCCGCAGGCTGTGATGATGATGATGAGTCTCTGCTTGATTCCAGTGGGCCGCATACACCTGGCCGGTGTACTCGGAGACCGGGGACTTCCCTCCGGAGATGAAGAAGAGGATAGCAGCGAAGAGCGCGGAGCAGGGCTTCCCCAGGTCCCGGCTGCCGGAGCTCAGCCCTGACGAGATCGAGCTCATCAAGGGAACCTCGGATTTCTTCGGGCTGAACCACTACTTTTCGTATTACGTACATAGGTAAGAACTTTAGAACTTTTGGAAGATATTTTCCGTCTCCTTGTTGAATGCCAAAAATATTGAAGAAATCCCGTTCCCATGGTAAGTGATGGTGCAGCCTAAGATGTTATCGTACTAACTTGGAAGGGTAAACGGTTTCTTCAAGCATCGCACCCATAACCATTTCTGTGATCGCACCGGAACGCTAAATCGCTTGGCGGTGCGTTTTTGCTGGTAGGATGGTAACTAGAAGAACTAGGGTGGCAGAAGCCTCCCACCAGACCAGACCTGAGCCAATTTAGAAATTATAAAATTCCAAAGTGGCCCGTGGCGGGAATCGAACCCGCGACCTCCCACTCCAATCCGAGCACGCCACCACTGCGCCGGGGAGGTCGTAAAAATGTATTGTAGCAATCTTTCAGGAATGCAAGCGTCCCGCAGTACGCCGTTCCGTCTCATAGCGATGATCTGGGCGTATGGAGCTTCACGCTGCCGGAGTGGATCATCGGCGACTCGCCTCAGTCCAAGGTATGCCTGCGTCAATCAAAGGTCTGTTTGAAGCAGCCGCAGTTTTCCATGCAAGAAGTCTGTTTTAGTCCATACAATTTGTGGTAGTTTGTTTGTAGTGTGTTTTAGTATTTTATTGTACGACACATTTTCTTTAGGCTAGGTTTCTCTAAGCTATCCCAAAATAAGTCATTCTTCTTTCAGTACGTTCCCTGGGGCTTCAGGAAACTCTTGAATCGCATCAAGGACGACTACAAGAACCCGCCAGTGTTTGTCACAGAGAACGGCTTATCCAACGGTGGAGGGCTGGTAGATGAGGACCGCGTGAAATACTACCGAGGGTACCTGGGCGCGCTGCTGGACGCGCTGGACGATGGTTGTGACGTCAGAGCCTACACCGCCTGGAGCCTGATGGACAACTTGGAGTGGGCAGCTGGTTACACGTGAGTGACTGTACTCTCTCTGAGTGAATGTAGTCCTGTAGCGGTCTTCGATAGCTAACGATAGATGGCGTAACCAGTACCCTAGCACACGCTGACGGAGCTTTCAACGAACGTGGTATATATAGAAGTTCTGACGTCACACGCTTGGTTCTCAAGCGGTCCCCAGGCATAACACCTGCCTGGAGGGAAATTTCCCTATTGCCTACATCACCGGCAAAGTCCCATAATGTCCTACCCCTTGATTCTGCAAAAATACTTGTAACAAACTAACATCTATGCGCTGCTTGGTTAATGTTTGCGCCAGTTATGCAGCCAAGGCACCAATTGGCTGCTGATGGCTGCCTGGTTACCGTCGATGGTTGGCTGTGTACTTAACTTTATATTTTCGAGAATCACACCCCTGGACCTCTCAATCAGTTCAAAGCTTGACTATGGGCGTCATAAGTATATCTTCGTCCTTAACGTATCTGCAAACCTGGCTATATTTGGACATGTATCCAATAGTGGCTGACGAAACTAATTTGGCGGACAATATATCTGGAAGAAAACATTGAATAAATGTGAGGGTAGGAAGGCTTTGGCTTGTTATTTTTGGCCGTTTCGCATCAAAATCTTCAAGATGATGTGTTTCGAACCGTCTCGATTGAGTTGCGGAACTTCGGCCTTTGACGCGCAAGTCTATCCCACCTGTCACGAGTTAAAATAACGCTTGAGGACATGCTTGTATCGCATGAATTGACCCACAGACTTACGCTTATGGGCCACATGACGTGGCTCTGAGTGATTCAGCGTATGATGAAGAGAGCTATGCTTGGAGTATCTACGCGATCAATTCAGAAATTAGGAGATCCGTAGTTGAACCAGAGTAACCAACATAGCTCTACCTAACGTAAAATTCAAGTGGCAATGGGCGGTATATATCTCGGCGCTGGTTCGAAATAGGACGCGAAGGACCCCGGTAGTGCTGAAATGGCAACCCCGTATGGGAATGAGCAGTGTTAGCAGATCTCTCACGAGATGAACTGATGACATTAAGAGAAAGGCGTGAAGCCGCTGGATCCAAGTGGCCCAGGACCGTGCCTCGGCTTAAGTGAACGATCCCTACCTCCACCACCCATGGCATAGTCACGCAATTATGGGGAAGTAAACTAAATCGCGGGACTAATATTATGGTATTCGGTAATCTTGGGGTTTTTACGGGGCTTCTTCATGACTCCCTTGTGGTTGTTTCCTCTCGCTTTTGACCTACTCATTCTCCCCATTTTGCGACTGAACTATACAATAAAAGAGTGGCATAAAAGGCGAAGCGGCTTGGACTGACATAGAGAATTTATGCTGTGGAAAGCGACGGCGCGGCGAGTCCGTCTTTTGTATCGTACTGCCCCAGAATGGGGAGAGTGAGTTCATAGGGACAAGGAGCGAGAGGAAACAACTTGTAGGGAGTCAATAAGGCGCCCCGGGAACACGCCAAGAGCAAGTACCGAACGGGTGCCCTCCCGCGTTTCGGCCCCCATAACCGCGAGGTTGATTGGGCCATGGGTGGTGGAGGGTTGTCCCTATACAATGAAAGACTCACCGGTCCTCAAATTACTAGGGTTACATGAAACTCAGCTGGTTCATTTGTTGAATGGAAGCAGGCGTTATTTTGCGGAAATCCATAATTAGCAGGACAGATTAATTTGTTTTGCTGTAATCCGCTACTTGAAAAGATTCTGTATGGTACAATATGCAGGAACACTGCCCACATGAAACACCACACACAATTTTCCAACAGTTTCTTCGACGCACGTTTCGTCCCGAACCGGGACATCCTCAGGAGATGTTGACTTCACAATGCGAATCGTAGTTCACTCTACGATTTCGCATTGTGAAGTCAACATCTCCTGAGGATGTCCCGGTTCGGGACGAAACGTGCGTCGAAGAAACTGTTGGAAAATTGTGTGTGGTGTTTCATGTGGGCAGTGTTCCTGCATATTGTACCATACAGAATCTTTTCAAGTAGCGGATTACAGCAAAACAAATTAATCTGTCCTGCTGGTTCATTTGTTTTCAGGGAACGCTTCGGCCTGTACGAGGTGGACTACAACAGCATCTACCGCACGCGCACGCCGCGCAAGAGCGCGTACGTTTACAAGGAGCTGCTGCGCACGCGCCGCCTCGACCCGCACTACGAGCCCGATATGGCGCAGCCGCTCGCCATCGACCCGGGGCACTGATCATGTTCGTTTCAGCCGACGGACGTCCACTGCTGGACAAAGGCCTCCTGATTTCCAGCCCACACGGTCCTGCGCTACTTGTATCCAGCGCCTTCCCGAGACTCTTTTAATGTCGTCAGTACATATAGTCGGAGATCTGCCAACACTGCACAGTGTTTCCTGTGCGGGGCGCCACTCCAGCGGGGGTAGACAAAGTAATAGTCGTTTAGCGTTGACGACAGTAGATAAAAATGTATGGACAAAACAAGTGACTGTAGAAAAACCACGTGACCGTATAGAGGAAAACACGCTGTTTTTGATAAGCGACTACGACAATTTGAACGCTCCCTGGCGTTTTCACAGACCTTGTAGATAACTTTTAGCGTACTTCGCATGACAATTGACAGCCGACAGTGAACAACGCTAAGCATAAAGTAGATTCTGCTTTCATTTTGTAGTCACTTGTTTTGTCCATACATTTTTATCTACTGCCGTCAACGCTAAACGACTGTTACTTTGTCTAGCCCCGCAGAACTTTGGGCCCCCAACGTCCGTTGGTTCTTCGAGCTAAGTGCCCATTGCCACTTCAGCTTGGCTATACGTTGAGCTATGTCGGGGACACTGGTTCGTCTACAGAACTCCTCATTCCTGATTTGATCAAGCAGATCAAAATTAATCATGATTAATAAATAAATGAAAAGTTTAAACGTTTAGTTGAAGTTTTATTGCAACCAATGTCGATGCTTACTTCCCAAAACCCACCAATGATACCAGTTACCTGGGCGTTGATGAATAATTACTGTCACCTATAAATGTGTTATTTAAATATTTATATTATCTTCTCTTTCTTTTGATTTTTTGTAACTTAATCCTAACATCTCTTTTTAACTGTTCAAAAACGGCACTCCAAGCGCGCAAGTTATTGTTTTCCTAAGGAGAGTTCTACGTGATAACTACAATCTCAATAATTAGTGCGTAGCCGTGTGCTAGGCCTTTCTTTAACACTTGATAAGAAATGTTAGAATTGAGTTAGTTATAAGCATGCAATTTTTACCATTAGGTAGCTAATACAATGAGGAATAATTTAAAGTAATAAAAAAGGCACACAATGCGGGCATTTTATTGAGAAATTTTACGATTATTTTAAAAATTTGTGGAAAAAAAACCAGAAATTTTATTAAAAACACGTGTATTTTCCATTGAGGGTAATTTTTTCCACAATTTTCATTTCATGAGGACGGACCATTACTTTCAATCATTAATAAGTTTGATTCATAGTGATAGATCATTTAGTTTAAAACTTACACCGTTTTGTTTCCACAAGGGTCATAGTAGCGAACAAAAATTTTAAAATTTCCAAAAAAATATAAAAAAAAAAATTTAGATTTTTTTTATACGTTTTTCGTCGATAAAATTAAGCATATTTTCCCTCATTTCAATATGTGCACATTATGAAGACTCACACTGTATATATATATTGACCAAAGAGCTGGCGCTTACTTCGCCCAACGGCTAAGCCTAGCTATACAGCGAGGCAATAGCGCCAGTGTTTTGGGCACCATGCCATTAAGCGAGCATTTGGACGGTGTGTACATTTTGTAAATATTTTTAGTCTTAATTTATTTTTTAACAGTATATATATAATATTTTTGTTGTATTTTTATCGTAGTTATATTATGTCTAAGTAATTTATTGTAAGTAGTTTATTATATTTATTTATTCTGGCACCGCACCACCTACCTCGTATCCAATGTAAAATATTCCTTCATGCCATTGGTTGCCTGGAAGAGATCGCTATGTGGCGATAAGGCCGCCAAGTTGTACTCTTAAGTTTGTGTTTTGATTATTTCTTTCTTTTTTTTATATTTTTATTCTGTGGTGTGCAATAAAGTCTTTATCTATCTATCTACTTTATTGGGATTTAGAAATTCCTGTCATGAGAAGTTAGTTATAAGTTATTGCACCTATAGATTGTGGTTCAATGAATTGCATTTGCCGTGCAATAGTCACAGAGCTGCAGCTGAAACTGACCGATTATTACCTACTTAGAAAGTGACCGATTGCAGTTTAAGTCAATATACACTATAGGTGTTATTATCACGCTGCCGACTCGGTCATAAATCATCCGAGTGTTTCGCTTTTGTATTTCACTGCTGAGCTTCACTGCTGCTTTTGTATTTTAGTGAACAACAAAAGCGAAATACTCAAATGATTTATGGCCGAGTCTGCAGCGAGATGATAACACTATTATAGTTTAAATTTCGTGAATTATTAAACGTGCATTATACTGACACTTCTGGTAGTCGATTCACCTAACGCGTCCGCTACATTTCACTTCACTTCACGTGAAATGTTTAAAAGTTCGTGTTTACGTATATAAACAGACGATATTGTTGTGTAGAAACATTATTTGGGAACACTGAAAAATTAATTAAGGATTTTGATATAAACATGTACAGATTTTTTTTATACTAAGTATATAGGCTAGCGCTTGACTGTGATCACACCTGATGGAAAGTGATGATACAGTCTAAGGTGGAACGCGCTTGTCTAGAAGATGTCTATTCACTCTTGATTTGAAGGCACCCGGGTTGTAAGTGGCAGGAAAGACACTGCCTGGGAGGGTATTCCAGGCCTTTGCAGTGCGTACCTATCAGGAACGAGGAATCAAACCGCTTCGCACGCGTCTTTGGTGATGATACTGGAATTCCCGCAATTTGACTGCCCTAAGCCTTTTATGTCTAATTAGCGTAAAAATTGCAAAAGACCACGAAAATTTTTAATATCGTGGGCAGGTTTAGCTCTAAGCAATACCTATGAGTAACTAAGTATCTGTTAAAACACGTTAGTGACTTTGAAATGTGCGTCTCATAATACGTTACTGTCAATCATCAAGATAAGGGATAATCCCGAATACATTTCAAGTGTAAAAAGTTAGACTGTTTTTTTCAGTTGGTACCGTTTAATAAATAGGGTTTGTTCTGAAAGGTGTGTTTCGCCTGCCAACCCGCACTTGGCTAGCGCGGTGTGCTATGACCAAATCTAGTAATAAATACATAAACCTAATGGAAGACTTAAATATTTTAATGTACCTACCTAATCTGTAGGTAATAAAAACCAATCAACTAGAAAATTTAGTGCCCGAACAAAAATTAATAGAAATGTTAGGTATCCACTACATAAACTGATAATATAAAAAGTGGTAATATAAATAGCTGATAGCAGAAATAATAATATATTGTTTAGTTTGATAGTATAAATAGTCGATAATAATAGTGGTAATATACGTAAATTGCGGTAAGTATAAGTATATAATATGACCTTTTTTCTATACACTTTACATATTGCGATTTCATCTGTGAAGTGAAATGAAATGAAATTTAAAAAAATGCATGAGTATGGTCGTCGAAAATAATTCTCTCTATTACTACACGCTGGATCAAAGTAACATTCTATACAATTAAAAGTGTAATTAAAACATCAATAATAATTCATTCTAAAATATACAATTAAGCTCTAAAGTGAAGAATATTTACAAAATGTATACACTGTATGACATACTATCTGGGGACAAGGTAGCCAAGCGCGAGGGCACTAGGTATTTATACCTATCTTTTCTCGAAGTGTTTCGCCGTATTTTTATACTCTTATAACTTAGGCCAGAATTATTCCAGATAATCAAAATTCTCGGGAAATGATGTCGCCAGTGAACTTATCAGACCTATAAAGTTTCAATACAGTTGACAGTACAATTTTTTGCCGATTTGAAACGTTCCCTAGAAGGTCCACGGTACTAAATTGACATTTGTTGGTAGTGACCGTCGTTTTGAATGTCATTTCAAATCAGCGCCAAAATGGCGAAAACCAAGTGTCTTCAATTTTTTACGTTGACATTCGGAGATCCATAGAACAGAAAGCAGTGAAATCTCATTTTTTGAATCTCGTTCCATTTCATTTATTATTTAATCATGTTTGTTTATAGTAGTGTTATTATCTCGCTGCAGACTCGGTCATAAATCATTCGAGTGCTAATAGCACAACTCAACAAAGAACAACAAAAGCGAAACACTCGAATGATTTATGACCGAGTCTGCAGCGAGACAATAACATTACTATAGGTATATAGACAATCACAGTTAATGTAGTCTGAGGGTTAGATTTATTTATGAATTTTCACGGAAGTAAATGCAATATGATATTATAGCAACGGCAACTGATGTTCAGAGGATTTACTGAATTTATTTTTGTTCTTCTCACACTTACAAATACGTTAGTAGGTGCGACATGCAGAGTTGCGGAAGAATAGAACAAGAAAAACGACGTTTTATCTAAGTAAGTACTAAAAAACTAAGCCAGTTATCAAAAATCCTTTCAGAGAGTTTTTGGATATTATTATCACCGACACGTTAAAACAAAAATTACGATTACATCCATTGTAGTTTCCGATAAAAATAAAAAATAAATGGAAATATAGAGCAAATTTTTTGAGAACTTTCTATCGAGAAAATTTTATTCCATTTTTTTTCTTCTTTACAGCGACTTTAGATTTAAATTCCCAAAATACCTACATGACTTTTAAATTAGAAAGTAATTTTCTTTATAGTTTTTAAACTGTATGTCACTAAAAATCGCTTAAATCGCCGTCTACGTACGTACTAACTAGGTAGGGGTTAGTAACCCCTAGCGATTGCTACACAGCATCGCACCGGAACACTAAATCGCTACACGGTGCGTCTTTGCCAGTAGGGTATTCGGTCTATCGGTCAGACAGTCAACTTTACCTTTTATACGTAAAAATAGAAGAAATAGACTAATTTTATTGCTCTTTATTGCTAATGATAAGATAATTATAACGAAACATAATATCGCTACACGTATAAATATATTCACACTTTACTATTTCTTATCAAACCGTACTTCCTTATGGCGTTTTTCAGTCCTGTGTAAGTGATACATATTAATACGAACTTATATTTCGTTTATTTTAAACATTTTTTGTTATTTTATTTGACGTGACATATACTGCAGCTATAAATAAATATAAATAAATAAATAAATATTTTTAAAAATTAAGACCTATTTACAAAAATAAAAATTAAGAAATCTAAAACAAAAACTTACTCTAAAGACTCAAATAAATAAATAAATATCAGGACATTACACACATCGCAATCTAGCCCCAAAGTAAGCGATAGCTTGTGTTATGGGTACTAGATAACTGATATATACATACTAATATTCTTAAATATTATATATTGAAAATACCCAGACACTGGAAAACATTCATGCTCATCACACAAACATTTACCAGTAGTGGAAATCGAACCCACGACCTCCGATGCAGACGGCAGGTTCGCTGCCGCTACGCCATGCGGACGTCTATAGCCATTTGACATTTGCGATCATAGCAGGAAGATGTCAATCGCAAATGTGATATGGCTGTAAATAGTAAATGTAGAGTGACATATCAGATCGCTAAATCGATCACGTGACTCCCGGAAGACAATTGTCATTTTAAAGCAACAGTAGGAGGTTCTCAATTTTACTGTATTTTTTACACGACTGCCCAAAAAAAGGAGTTCAATGATTTTTTTTATTTATATTTGTTATCTCAGTACTTTTGACTCACCCAGTCAATAGATTTCGAAAATTATTTATTATTTTAAGGATGTACTTGAAGGGTAGTTTGATGAGAGTTGCAAATTTTTTTACACGACTGCCCAAAAAAGGAGTGTAATGTTTTTACGGTTCATGTATATATGCATGTTAGTTTCTTTATCCCAACTTCTGAACGCCTGAATAGATTTGGACATATTAGGTGTCGTTAGAATCTTCACATCATTCCGAGTAACATGGGATATTTTTTTTTAAAAAACTCGTTTTACCAGGGCAGTAGCGTTTTTTTTAAATTATTATCTTGTTTTTGTTTTATTTTGTATAAAGTAAATATTTTATATTATTAGCTGATCCGGCAACGTTTAGGGATATAAAAATAGCTTACGACCTAGTGTCAGACCTACCGAACAAAAACAAAAACACAAAACTTCCGAACAATCGATCGAGCCGTTTCAGAGGAGCTTGGTAACGAAAATTGGCACGAGAATTTTATTTATTAGAATTTAATGAGCGTGATAAAATATTTTTCTTACTTTCCTCATCACTGTGTATTTCTCTTGTAGATTGTCAGTACTCCTCTACGCAGCGTTTGCGACGTGCGTGCTACAGAGCAGGAGGTTTCCGGAAGGTTTTATCTTCGGCGTTGCCTCCTCCGCGTACCAGATCGAAGGGGCGTGGAATGTTGATGGTATTTGTTTATTACACTTTGATCCGCAACTTTTTAACGTGACAACGTCTTATAGTTCGATAGAGCCGGCTGCACGCACAAAAAATTGGTTGTCTGTAATGTCGGTTTACTGACGATAGTTGAACGTGACAACGTCTTCTTTGTCGCTCGTTCCGCGCTCGCGAGGTAACGCCGGTAACGCCGCATGAGCGAGGTAACACCGGTAACGCCGGATGAGTCATGTTTTTCGTGCGTGCAACCGGCTGTATCGAATTATAAGACGTTGTCACGTCAAAAACATGACTCATGCGGCGTTACCTCGCTCATGCGGCGTTACCTCGCTCATGCGGCGTTACCTCGCTCTGAGGCGTTCCATGTAAGGCTTGAAGTGCAAGCGAGAGTGCGGAACGAGCGACAAAGAAGCACAATCGTGACGTTGTCACGTTCAACTATCGTCAGTAAACCGACTTTACAGACAACCAATTTTTGTATAGAAAACACAGACGGGACAAGCCAAGCCAGCGCATAACATACTTAAAAATTGAAATATCGTGTTTCGGGGTGTCGGGAAATATTAGTAAATACGACATTTTCTAAAAATGAATCCTAGCTAGATCGATCTATCGCCCCCGCTCCTTTAAGGGTATTAGATGTGCATTTAATTGTTTTTTGCATATTTTTGTGTAGCTGTAAAACTGTTTATGTCCTTAAATAAATAAATAAAATGTCATGTTATGGCTTTTAACATTTAAGATAAAAAATAACACTTACTACAGATAAGTAACTGTTTTTTTAACAATTGCAGGAAAAACGGAAAGCGTATGGGACCGCATCACCCACACCATACCATCCGTTATTAGCGATGGATCCAACGGAGACATCGCAGCCGACTCCTACTATCTCTACAAGAGAGATGTTGAAATGTTGAGGGAGCTGGGAGTGGACTTCTACAGATTCTCTCTGTCGTGGACCAGGATCCTTCCCACAGGTACGCGTAGCACATAAACACGGATCCAACGGAGATATCGCAGTAGTCTCTCTACGAGAAAGACGTAGGGAGCTGGGCAAGGACCTCTAAAGATTTTCTGTCACGCAACCGGATCCCTCCCACAGGTAGCACATAAACAATAGATCTAACGGAGACGTCGTAGCAGACTTCTACTACCTCTACAAGAGAGTCTTTGTAATTTTGACAGAGCTGGGAGTAGACTTCTACAGATTCTCTCTGTCATAGAACAGGATCCTTTCCACAGGTACGAGTAGCCCATAAACAACGGATCCAACGGGGACGTCGCAGCAGTCTCTCTACGAGAAAGACGTACATTAATGTAGGGAGCTGGGCAAGGACCTCTAAAAATTTTCTGTAATGCAACCGGATCCCTCCCACAGGTAACACATAAACAATAGATCCAATGGAGACGTCGTAGCAGACTTCTACTATCTCTACAAGAGAGATGTTGAAATGTTGCGGGGGCTGGGAGTGGACCTCTACAGATTCTCTCTGTCATGGACCAGGATCCTTCCCACAGGTACGAGTAGCACATAAACAACGGATCCAACGGAGATATCGCAGTAGTCTTTCTACGAGAAAGACGTACAGTAATGTAGGAAGCGAGGACCTCTACAGATTTTCTGTCATGCAACCGGATCCCTCCCACAGGTAGCACATAAACAATAGATCCAACGGAGACGTCGTAGCAGACTTCGACTACCTCTACAAGAGAGTCTTTGTAATGTTGAGAGAGCTGGGAGTGGATTTCTGTAGCTTCTCTCTGTCATGGACCAGGATCCTTCCCACAGGTACGAGTAGCACATAAACAACGGATCCAACGGAGATATCGCAGTAGTCTTTCTACGAGAAAGACGTACAGTAATGTAGGAAGCGAGGACCTCTACAGATTTTCTGTCATGCAACCGGATCCCTCCCACAGGTAGCACATAAACAATAGATCCAACGGAGACGTCGTAGCAGACTTCTACTACCTCTACAAGAGAGTCTTTGTAATGTTGAGAGAGCTGGGAGTGGACTTCTACAGATTCTCTCTGTCATGGACCAGGATCCTTCCCACAGGTACGAGTAGCACA
Organism: Coenonympha arcania; assembly: GCA_036785405.1. NCBI lineage: Eukaryota > Metazoa > Arthropoda > Insecta > Lepidoptera > Nymphalidae > Coenonympha > Coenonympha arcania. The sequence continues at coordinate 11,931,228 of CM072076.1, forward strand.
TAACAACGGATCCAACGGAGATATCGCAGGAGTCTTTCTACGAGAAAGACGTACAGTAATATAGGGAGCTGGGCAAGGACCTCTACAGATTTTCTGTCATGCAACCGGATCCCTCCTACAGGTAGCACATAAACAATGGATCCAACGGAGACGTCATAGCAGACTTCTACTACCTCTACAAGAGAGTCCTTGTAATGTTGAGAGAGCTGGGAGTGAACTTCTACAGATTTTCTCTGTCATAGAACAGGATCCTTCCCACAGGTACGAGTAGCACATAAACAACGGATCCAACGGAGATATCGCAGTAGTCTCTCTACGAGAGAGACGTGGAGTAATGCAGAGAGCTGGGCGAGGACTTCTCCAGATTCTCCATGTAATGGACCCGGATTCTTCCCACAGGTAACATGGCCAACGAGTAATTTACCGGAGGTGTCACAAGCAGACTCCTACTATAAGAGAGTCACTGAAATGTTGAGAGAGCTGGGAGTGGATTTCTATAGCTTCTCTCTGTCATGGAACAGGATCCTTCCTACAGGTAGGATCTTAAACAACGGATCTTAGAAGAGAGACTTGCAGTAATGTAGAGAGCTGGGCGAGGACCTCTTAAGATTTTCTGTGTCATGCAAGCTCAAAAACAACGAATGCAACGGAGACATCGAAGCAGTCTCCTAAGTACCTTTACAAGATAAATGTGTAGATGTTGAGAGACCCGAACGTTAAAGAACTTCTACAAATTCTCCGTTTCAATGTCGAGATCGTCTCCACATGTAGCTTCATATAGAACAGATCCAACTGAGATGTCGCAACAGATTCCTACAGGTTCTCCCTGTTATAAAACCAACAGATCCAATGGAAACGTCGCAGTAGTATCTTATGTAGCCACGAGTACCTCTACGCGAGAAGGGTGTATATTTTCGAAGTTAGGCATAACATGTTAAAAGAAGTTTAGTTCTGAAAGCTAGCAAAACTTGTCATGCGCAAAACATCGTTCTGGTAAAAAAGAGTATGGCGTATTACGCGAAATAAGAATGTAATGAACGCCATTTATAGTTTACTGTAATAACTTTTAAAATACGTAAATATGATGTAATATTCGTGTGTTATAATTCAGGTAGTTGAGACTTGATTTACTACCTGTAAAAATCAAATCTTGAACTGACATCTTCAGTTAATACCCCCTCTTATTTTTTATTTATTTTATTTATTTAAGCACCTTAAATCTATCTTACAGGTTACCCCAATACGATAGAAAAAAGTCTTAAATAGTTATTTCTCGTCCCAGGTTTCCCAGACTACATCAACGAAGCCGGTGTGCGGTACTACAACAATTTGATCAACGAACTCCTAACATACAACATCCAACCAGTGGTCACCATCTTCCACTGGGATCTACCGCAGAGGTTGCAAGACCTGGGGGGTTGGACCAACCCAGATATCGTCGAGTGGTACGCCAACTACGCAAGGGTCGTTTTCAGTCTGTTTGGAGACAGGGTGAAGCTGTTTACAACCCTTAACGAACCGAAGTTCTCTTGCGTTCTGTATGGTTTTGGATTGGACAAAGGTATGTGTCTTTTGTCTTGATTGTTATTTTTTCGCACCACTCGTTGGCGAAGCCTTATTACAAGGCCTCTAAAGCGAGATGTTGATGCAGAAGACTTCTGCACTATCGACCACGTTTGTGTATGGAATATTTATTTTATTATATTAAGCTATTGCGTAGCTTCTATCGCGGGCCTTGAGCGTGGAGACCGAATCCCGAAATTCCGTAACGAAAATAACCTAACACTTTTTAGTTTTGCCATCTATCGCAGAACTATTTTAAATATCACGCTTGTCTCTTTAGTTCAGCAACTCGTCTTTAGGTGGCATTGGTTGTATAATTATAATTGCATAAGTTGATAAAAACAGCTATGCAATAGCTTTACCGCGGCAGTCTCCGAGTGCCACACGTCTTTTTTTTAGTATTTGTTGTTATAGTGTCAAGTAAAATTCATCATGTTCTGTGAAAATTCAACTGTCTAACTATCACAGGTCAAGGGACGGGCGGAGGAGTACCGTTTTCCCGAGGGTCCCATTTTACAGTCCTCCCTGTAAGTACAGAACCCTAAAAACGCATGGAGGGGACTTATACATACAGCTAAAGTTAACAGATTCGTCAAACATCGCACCCGCTTAATTTCACCACCTTCGCAAGACTGACGTGAGCAATCGTTTCACGTCGTACATTGCGGCGTCAGCACCATTAACATACCACATCGTCACTCCAGGCACAGCAGTGTACTCGTGCATCAAGAACGCCCTGCTAGCGCACGCAACCGCCTACCACATCTACGACGAAGAGTTTAGAGCGACGCAGGGCGGGAGAGTCTTCATTGTCAACAGCATGCCGTGGTACGAGCCGGCGTCCCAGTCTCAACAAGATGTGGATGCTGCTAGAGACGCCATACAATTCAACGTAAGTAACATAGAGAATTTATGCTGTGGACAGCGACGGCGCGGCGAGTCCGTCTTTTGTATCGTCCTGCCCCAGAATGGGGAGAGTGAGTTCATAGGGACAAGGAGCGAGAGGAAACAACTTGTAGGGAGTCAAGAAGGCGCCCCGGAAACATGCCAAGAGCAAGTACCGAACGGGCGCTCTCCCGCGTTTCGGCCCCCATAACCGCGAGGTTGATAGGGCCATGGGTGGTGGAGGGTTGTCCCTAAATTCAACGTAAGTAGGTAACAAGGCACCACAGGGATCATAGATTGACAGTGGAAAGCAAAAACGACGGGTTCAGAAACAAGTTATCATTTTTTTGTAGATAAGTAGGCTTGCGCTTGACGACAATCATGCCTGGTGAAAAGCGATGATGAGGTATAGGTTGGAGCGCGCTTGCCTAGAAAATGCCTATTCACGTTTTTCTTGAAGGCACCCAGATTGTACTTGGCTGCGAACACGGAGGCTTGAAGGGCGTTCCACACCTTAGCGGTTCGTATCGGAAACGTGGAAGAAAAACGTTTCGTGCGAGTTTGTTGGATGTCAACCACATAAGAATGCCACCGCTCTCGGCGTCTTGCAGTCCTGTAAAAAACCGCTAAACAGGCTATTTTTAGAAACAAGCATTTGTTTAATTTAATAGTGTCTAAATATCCATATTTTTTACCTAAAAACTTCCTCGATTAATCGAATAGGTATAGTAATTTTTAAAAAATTACAATACGCGAGCCTAGATCGATATGTGGGTCAGGCCGCCGTTTTTTGCTGATATGGCGCAGAAGTATTGCGATGGTGGCGAAGAAACTTCTACGCGTCGGTGACGTTGAGTGGCGTATAATAGTGACGGTTAAATGTAAAGGTTCGCATACATATGTAAAATTATATTGATGTATTTTATATATTACATATATTGATGTATTTTATAAATAGTAACCTTAATAATATGTACATGAAAATGCACAAGGAAACACATTGAATGAATAAAATCAAATTTATTTATCTTACATTATTTTTATGTGATACAAAATATACGCAGGTACGTATAATTTCGGTTATCCTATCACTCATGTCCATGAGTATACCTGCTGTATAGTCCGAACAAAATGAGAACTCACTCGCAACTTTAACTGCCATATCGGGGTGACCGAGGTTTGCTCGGTATTTTCTCTATTTGCGAGTGAATACTCACCTTTATTTGGTGGCGTAGGGGTAGTAGCGAATATCTACGCTACCAGTGGCGTTGAAGAGCCAAAATGGTGGCGAATTTTTACTTCTACGCTACCGACGCGTTGAGAAAATTACATAAATCTCTGTAAATAACGTACGATTAGACTTGCATTATAGCACCAAATATAGCTTTCACTTCTAATCACACGGTGCACTGATAGTTTTAAGTGTTAAACAGTTAAATTTAAATTTTTATGCGCAAAAATCCTCTTTCGAAAAATGTGTGTACACAATCCGGATCTTACATTCACATGTCAACCGTCAAAATAATAACCGCTATCGAGCCGCTGTCCTTAATCTATAGTAACTCTATGTTGCCACTTCCCGATTTAAACCTCCCTGACTCCAAACTTCAATAGGTATGAAAAATATTGGTGGCGTTGACAAAGTGGCGTTGAATTTCAATTTTAACGCAATAACTGTTTTAGACAAAAATTTAAAGAAAGTCTTAGGATACCCCTTGCGAAATTAAAAGCATAGATAGCTAGTTATATAAGTATTCTTAAAACATCAGTTGTATCTCGAGAATCCTCTATCCTTTTGCTACAGCTAAGGTTAAAGTGCACCTCTGCCTCGGCGGATAGGAGTTTTTGTGTAATTTCCGTCACTTTTTAGGGTTCCGTAGCCGAATGGCAAAAAACGGAACCCTTATAAATTCGTCATGTCTGTCTGTCCGTCTGTCCGTCTGTCCGTCTGTCCGTCCGTATGTCACAGCCACTTTTTTCCGAAACTATAAGAGCTATACTGTTGAAACTTGGTAAGTAGATGTATTCTGTGAACCGCATTAAGGTTTTCACACAAAATTTTAAAAAAGTAATAAATTTTGGGGTGCCCCATACTTAGAACTGAAACTCAAAATTTTTTTTTTCATCAAACCCATATGTGTGGGGTATCTATGGATAGGTCTTAAAAAATGATACTAAGGTTTCTAATATCATTTTTTTCTAAAATGAATAGCTTGCGCGAGAGACGCTTCCAAAGTGGTAAAATGTGTGTCCCCCCCCCTGTAACTTCTAAAATAAGAGTATGATAAAACTAAAAAAAATACATGATGTACATTACCATGCAAACTTCCACCGAAAATTGGTTTGAACGAGATCTATGTAGTTTTTTGATATTTACAATAAAACCTTTAAAAACAAAGTTAGTTTTGCGGTTCGATAAGAAAAGTGGTTTCTATGGTTTTATTCCTCCGGTTGTAGTACGGAACCCTCAGTGCGCGAGTCCGACTCGCACTTGACAGGTTTTTTCAAGTTCCATTCGAAATATATTTTTAATTTACTCACTGAACTTTAACAATTATAATGTTCACTTGAGCCCTTTTGTTGCTCAATCCTACGCTGTTATCAAAAATTAGATGGATATCATACTTTTCAAAATATGAACCGCGGAGAAAAAAGTTTGCGAAATCAGCAAAAAAAGGCGGCCTCACCCATGTGTTGAATTTAATGAGACTAAAATTGTTCAATTCGTTAAACATTTGGGGGGTTAAATACGTTTTCACCCGAAGGTATATTTCAAGATCAAAGTGTAGGCCTGGACTTGCAACTCTCTCTATGTACGGGCATAGATAGCATTTTTGAAAATAAGTCGTGTCGTGCTTCGTCACTTGACGATAGTTTTAAAGTCGCCGTAGACTGCAGTGCAATTTATTTTTTAATACATTTGCTCAAAAAGTTGACATTTCCATGTGTGTTTAGCGTGCGCAAAGTTATTCTTTTCCGCACTAGTGCTTTTGTGTTCTCCTTCTACGCGGCACCGGAGCGGGAGTACCAGGAGCGCATGAACACGAACACGGCATGCAAACACGGAGCAGGCAAACACGTAAAACCAATATATTTTTTCGCAAATGTATTAAAAACGTCGTTCAATGCACGTGCGGAATTGTCATTTTTGCTCGTCCTTATAGTTGAACCTCGCCTTCGGCTTGGGTCAACAAACCGGGACTCGTAAAGAAATGTCAAACTTTCCGCACTTGTATTGAAATGTACTATTCAACCGCTTATTTTTTCAGTGGGAAGTATTTACGCATCCTATTTTCTCCAAAACCGGAGACTTTCCTGCGGCCATGAAGAAACGGATATCCGCCAAGAGTGAGGAACAGGGTTACCCGGAATCCAGGCTGCCGGAATTGACTCCAGAAGAGATAGAATACGTCAAGGTACTCCAGCCTCCCAATGGCGAAATTTTGTATCAATCATTAAAGAACTGCATCAATGTCGAAACGTGATTTTCAAGCACCGATATGAACCTAAGGAAGATCCCATCTGCGGGGCTAGACAAAGTAACAGTCGTTTAGCGTTGACGACAGTAAATAAAAATGTATGGACAAAACAAGTGACTAGAAAAACCACGTGACCGTATAGAGGAAAACACACTTTTTTTGAAAATCGGCTACGACAATTTGAACGCTCCCTGGCGTTATCGCAGACGTTGTAGATAACTTTAGCGTACTTCGCATGACAATTGACAGCCGACAGTGAACAACGCTAAGCATAAAGTAGAGTCCATTTGTTTTCATTCGTCACGTGGTTTGTCCATACATTTTTATCAACTGTCGTGAACGCTAAACGATTGTTACTTTGTCTAGCCCCGCTGAACATTTTATGTAAACCCTCTTCCTACAAGAAAAAGTACCCTGACACAATCTGACCCTTTATTAATGTAGTCCGAACATCCCACTTTCCCACTAATACGTCACAATATGGCATAAATCTTAATATTTCATCTCACTAGCTCGAAAAGATTTCGCTTGGTTCTTCTAACCATTGAACAAAGTACGATTTTGCTCTTTCAGTGAAATAAAGTGTATTGAATTTAGAACACGGTTTTGGGCTCTCTACTCTAAATTAATATTGGTGTCAATTATATTGTGCAAATTATAATCGAAACCAAACTCTTAAAAAAGTGCTATCTTTTTCCTTAAGGAGTATTTTGAAAAGGATAAGTATCATTATTTTTAGACGCCTCAACATAGTTTATCTTAGAGATTGTGCAAAAGAGAATTGGCTAAAATAAAATAAAATAAAAATACGCAAAAACTTTACTTCATAATAATATTTAAGCCATATTTTTATTAAATGTTTGTTTCTTGTGCTTTTCAATCCCTAACTATTTTCGGGATTCAAACTTAAAATACTTCGCTTGCTTGGGATTTAAACTTGGCATTCGTTCCTGCCAAAATAAATTTGTATTTTTTACACGACTGCCCAAAAAAGGAGTGTAATGTTTTAGGGTTCACGTATGTATGTATGTGAATTTCTTTATTCCACGATAACTTCTGAACGACTTAAGAGATTTGGACATATGGGGTATCGTTAGAATCATCGTTCCGAGTAACATAGGCTTTATCTTTTGGAAAAAATCGTTTTACCAGTCGTGTTTTTTAATTATTATTTATTTCTTTCTAGGGTACGTCAGAATATTTCGGCGTGAACCACTACACGACTTATTATGCGTCCAGAAATGAAAGTGTTCCGAGAAAAAATGATGTCGTACCGTCGTTTGAGGAAGACCTGGATGTGGTGGAGTCCCAACCGACGAGCTGGAGGATCGGCGACTCCAATGGCACCCTGGTAAAGATATTGTATTTTTTTTTACTATATAGGCTAGCGCTTGACTGTGATCACACCTGATGGAAAGTGATGATACAGTCTAAGGTGGAACGCGCTTGCCTAGAAGATGCCTATTCACTCTTGATTTGAAGGCACCCGGGTTGTAAGTGGCAGGAAAGACACTGCCTAGGAGTGTATTCCAGGCCTTTGCAGTTTGTGTGGATATTTCAATCCCGAAAAACAAAACCCGCAGGGCGCGTTTGAACCCTCGTAAACTTAGTTTTAAGTCGACTTGAAGTTATCACCATACATATGCGACAAATATCATATTGACGTTTTACAAGAGCGTGTACGTTAGGCCTATGTGAAACAAAGATATTTTTAGTTTAGAGTTTGAAATCCACGACGGCGCGCCCCACTCTGTAAAATTCCGTACGAATCGATAGGAACATAAGCGATTTTGACAGAGTGGGGCGCGCCGTCATGGATTGAAATATCTACAGAATGTACCTATGTTGTCTTTAACCCTGAAAAACTTCTCTCTCCTCTCTCTCCCTTCCACGACCTATCTGGCGCGTACTATAGTAGTGTTAATATCTTGCTGCAGACTCGCTTCAGTGCAGTGTTTCGCTTTTGTTGTTCTTTGTTGAGTTGTGCATTACTGCAGAACAACAAAAGCGAAACACTCGAATGATTTATGACTGAGTCTGCAGCGAGATAATAACACTACTATAGAATTTGAAGCTCCCAATTTCCTTTGGAGTTGTAAAGTTTTTCTTCATTTTTAGGGTTCCGTACCCAAAGGTTAAAAATGGGACCCTTCGCCATCCGTCCATCCGTTCGTCTGTCACCTGTATTTTAAATAATAATAATTATTTAATTATTTTTCTTAGACCTAATAGCACTTACTATATTGCTGAACCTTCATGCTGAGACGCCACCGTTTCAAATCTATTGGAATAGGGTTTAATGTTAATTTTGTATGTTCAATTTTTGTTTTTTCTTATTTCTTTTAGCTTTATATTTTTTAAATCTTTTAGTTTTTACATCTGTGCTGTGCCTATTTCTATTTATTTGAATAAATTTATTTTTCTTTCTTTCTTTCTTTCAAAAGTTACAATAAGTTACGAATAAATATTTTTTTTTGATACATTTGCTCAAAAAGTAGATATTTCAATGTGTGTTTTGCGTGCGGAAAGTCATTCTTTTCCGCATTAGTGCTTTATTGTTTTCCTCCTGCGCCGTGCGCGGCACCGGAGTGCGTCACGCAAACACGGAGCAGGCAAGCACGTAAAACCAATATTTTTTAAATGCAAATGTATTTAAAAACGTCGTTCAATGCACGTGCGGAATTGTCATTTCTACTTGTCCCTATAGTTGACCTGCGCCTTTCGGCTTGGTCAACAAACCGGGACTCGTAAAGAAATGACAAACTTTCCGCACTTATATTGAAATGTACTATTTCAGTACGCCCCATGGGGATTCTCCAAACTCCTCGGCTACATCAAGAAAACCTACCAAAACCCGCCGGTGTTCATCACAGAGAACGGCTTTACCTCCCACGGGGGTCTGGAAGACCTGGACAGGGTCAAGTACTACAGGGGATACCTGGGAGCGGTTCTGGACTCACTGGACAAAGGCTGCGACATCAGGGGTTATGCAGCTTGGAGTGTGATGGATAATTTCGAATGGATTTTTGGATATACGTAAGTAACTAATTACCCCATTCAAGGAAACCTATCACAACCCTGTTGATCGAACGGCTTAACGTCGCACGGGCACATGTAATACATAATAGTACCTAACGGTACAGAAGATTCACTCCGCAAGATGATTTAAAGAAATAACGACTCTAGCGCTGACACAAAATAGTGTAATTCAGTTCGCAATAGCGCCTGGCTCCGCCTCCACTATGCATCTTAACTTGTGGTCTCTTTCTATCGCGTAACTCTATCTCTTTCGACATACTAGGGCTGCCTCGTAATTAGGCGCACGCAGCGCGTAAAATAGACCGCACAGGAACTAATGCGTGCAAACTAGCCGGCGCGCGGCGGCCATCTGAAATTAGTACGTCGAGACGGATACCTATAGTTTCTTCGATCACGTGCTAAGTGAACCTGGTCAGGGTCAAGTACTACAGGGGATAACTGGGAGCAGTTCTGGACTCCCTGGACAACGGCTGCGACATCAGGGGCCATACAGCTTGGAGTGTTATCGACAATTTCGAATGGATTTTCGGATATACATGAGTAACTAGGACCACCGATAAGAAACCTCAGGGTATAGGCATCCCAACGATTTACGTAAACCTTTTTCGTAAAAGCAACGTAGCACCATCTGTCAAAATTCTATAGGCGGCTGCTGAGCGAACTACAGCGTGGCTTTATTGCTGGTGGCAAAACAAGCATTTTTGGCACCGATAAACTGGCGACATTTTTTCGCCCTGTCCAGGTTTCATGTTTATTGGTAATTCTTCTTGCGGATCGCGTCCGGGCAGAATTCTAAGCGAAGTAGTCATGTATTACGGTTACACCCAACGTAACCATTTTTATTTCGTGCACGAAAAAAATATTTAAAAAAGTAAAATTAATAAATATTTTCTTGACAAAAGTGTCGCTTAAATATAAAATTCTGGTGCCAATCTTTGTTACCGAACTCCTCCGAAACGGCTCAACCGATTGTTAAGTCTGTGTATGACCACTGGGTCTGAGAGTTGGTTGTCATCTATTTTTCATATCCCTAATGGCAATACAACGTTTGCTGGCTAAGCTAGTATGAATATACTTTTGGCTTGTTCCAGGGAGTGTTACGGATTGTACGAAGTTGATTTCAACAGTGACCAACGTACCAGAACGCCGCGTGTGAGTGCGTATGTATACAAGGAGATAGTACGATCGAGGCAACTCGACCCGGAGTACCAGCCCGACACCAGCCGACCAATCACCATCGACCCGGGACACTGATGATGAACTGATTGGTGATGAGATGAAATTGGTGATGACTCCGGCTCGAAGGACCATTAAAATCCCTTGATTAGGAGTGAGGGGGGGTCCAATACTAAATGCTGTCTAATAAAAATAAAAATCCAGATTAATGCCCTACTTGATACACCAGATACATAATATGACCTACCTACTTGAGACATAAAATACATAAGCGCGAGATAAATGCGATTAACTCCATCTATTATTAAGAAAAGTAAACTTCAGCGTTCGACAACAGCCATGTTATAATTATGATGAAGACGAAGGAAACTCTCATGATTTGGTGATAGCGACTTCAGTGATGTACTTATGTCTCAATATGTATCATTTTTGACAGGAGACGATTGAGACTGGTGATGATTATTATGATTGCTATGTGGTTGATACTTGATGATGATGGTCTACATATCATATATGTATTAGTATTTAAGGTATTTATGTGTATAGGCGACTAGTTTATTCTTATATTTATTTTTGGTATAAAATGTAAAATTGAAAATACCTACCTATCTCTAATAAAATTAAATTAAAGTATCTCGTGTTTGATACCAAACTACTCAGAAACGGCTCGACCGATCGTTATAAAATTTTCTGTGTATATTTGGTACATCTGAGAGTAGGTTGTAACTTGTAAGCTATTTTATTATATCCCTAAACGGTAAAACAACGTTTGCCGGGTCAGCTAGTATTATTCAAAATTCTTGTGTCACAGTGTCCGTAACGAAACCAAAGTAATCCGAAACGGCTGGCCCGATTTTCATGAATTTTTGTTGTATACATATATTCGGAAGCTCCAAAAATAGGTCATTATTTTTTTATTTTATTTGTTAGGGTTTACAAACAGTTTGTTAACGACACAATACAGGTACAAGAGTTCTACATATTATAATACTAATATTCCTAATGTGGCGTCAACCACGTAAACCACATTATAAACAGAAACTAGATACATTAAAGTAGACAGTAAAATATTATATACGTATAGAATAGGTGTGACAACAATATTGTGCTATTGCAAATTCTAATTTAGAAGAAATAGAGAAAAGAAAAAAAACTAATAATAATAACAATGGAGTGACTAAGACTCAGAGTTGTTTTTAAGTTATCTATAACCAACTTCTTGAACGTACAACGCGTAGAAAAAATATCGACACTGTTAAAGAGCTTATTATCTATTTTCCTTATTATTTTATTTTCCATACCCCTAAACGACAAAAACAACGTTTGTCGCATCATCTAGTAAAAATGTTAACATCTAAAAGCGACATCTGTCAATAGTTTAGCCTAAAAAGGAATAACAACACAATTTAAATATTTCTTTTGTTTGAAAATGCGGGTTAAAAAATAAAAGTGCATTTGTCGAGACCCAGGTTTCTTTTCTTTATTCGCGAAATGTTTTACGCAAAAAAAGAGAATTCTTTACAAAACTTTCTACGTCAGGTGCAGAAACGTCCACTTTTCGTGATTAACCCCTCTATTATCTCGAGCTGTAAGATGCTTCTCAAAAGTGGCAATATTAAAAATGCTTTTATGCCGCGCAAGAGGTTTTCTTTAAGAAAGGAAAATAACAGCTTTTTTATGACTGAAAACTGTTTTTTTTTTCACCAGCCGTAATGGACATTTGCAGTGCACCGGGAAAACTAGGCACTGTCTCTTGAATAACCACATTTTTAAAAGATTGTTGTTACAGTTGTTAGATTCTCAATATTAAATAAAATAGACGAAAAATAAATATAATAGACGATCTGTAATTGCTTTGAATTATTGAACGATCGGCTGTCAAGCGTTGTTTATTTCTGAACGCATAGGTGAGATGTCAATTTCGACAACTTTTAAGGGTTATGATATATCGATTCCTTAACATGGTCAAGCAATTAAAACAATTTTATTAGTACAATGCTGTGTTTTATTTGATTGCTATTACAGTACACACACCCACTCACACACATACACACAGACACACACATTTTTTTACAAACATTCTCATTGTTTGACTAATAAAACTATCTGTTTCAATTAATTAAGTAATTTACCTTATGGTATTTTTTTGTAATGGAAGAACGGGACTTTCTAAGGGCAATTTTATTTATTTATTCTGTATGTAATTTTTTGTCGTTAAAAAAATTCCCGAAGTTGCGTCCAATTTTTTACAAATTTAATTTATTATCAATGTTATACGTACTAGAGAGCCCAGGTTTAGGATTATAAATTATAATTCCAATAAATATTACGAAGTACGTAACTAGTACGTACATTATCGTTCTCTTTCTAAGTTATGTATTTTAAAAGTTATATTACACTAAACTATAAATGGCGTTCATTAGGTACATTCTTCGCGTAATACGCCATGCTCTTTTGTACCAAACGATGTTTTGCGCATGACAAGTTTTGCTAGCTTTCAGCCCCCTCTTAAATTACGATTAATGTAATAAAAAATAAGATGGTAAAAACCTGCCATCTCAGAGCTAAAAATATCGTTGACTTTTTATTTTTTAATGTTTGCGTGCGCGAAAGGTCTCACTCATAATGGCGGCGCTCGGCTGAGCGATCTCCGGTGAAAAGATCGCTTTACAACTTGTTTTCAAAGAGTTCTTTGCAGCGGTTTAAAAAAATGTTTGTTTTTCGTGTTCCATACCAAATTGGTAAAAATAGAAGTCTAATGGTTAGACTTTCTCCGTCCATCCTATACCTTTTCACTTTACTTTTATACCTACTTTTTACGAACGATTTTGTACAAGGGGTTTTGGGGGCGATAAATTGATCTAGCTAGGTTTCATTTTTAGAAAATGTCGTATTTACCAACAAAAATATATAAATCTATACCTGACATCTATTGGCGATAAAGTAAAACTATTACAGTGAACTCCTGCTGCCATCTATTGGTGAAAAGCTGTAATACTACCGAGCAAAGCTCGGTCACCCAACTAGTTTCGGTAACTATTAAAGATATCGACGTTTTTGGAATCGTTGTAGGTAATAATGGTAATAACGTGATTGCAATCTTATACAAGTAAATTATTAAATTCAAAATTAAAAAACACAACTGCCCTGTGGTAAAACCACTCTTTCCAAAGAAATATAGCCTGAATTATGTAAGGATTCTAACCATATGTCCAAATCTCTTCAGTCGTTCAGAAGTTATGGGGGAATAAAGAAACTCACATACATATATACATGAACCCTAAAAACAATACACTCTTTTTTTGGGCAGTCGTGTAAAAATTTTTGCAACATTTTTCATTGATACTCCGGTCCAACTCATAGCGTGATTTTATGTACCTTCCTTGATAAATGGACTATCCAACGCAAAAATAATTTTAATACATTTGCTCAAATAGTACCTAGACATTTCCATGTGTGTTCTGGGTGCGGAAAGTCATTCTTTTCCGCACTAGTGCTTTTTTTGTTTTCCGCACTTATATTTAAATGTACTATTTTCAATTCGGACCAGTAGCACCAGAGGTTAGCAAGTTAAACCATAAAAAAAAAACTCTTCATTCTTTCCAATGAAATTTTCTGTGTACGTTTGGTAAGTCTTAGATCATAAGCTATATTTTTTTTAAATATCCCTTATGGCAAAACAACGTTTGCCGGGTCAGCTAGTATTAGTATAGAAGTGATAGATAGGACAATGCCGTATACATGCCATAACAATGATTCGAAACATGTGAAACTCCCTGGCGCAGTGGCGGCGCGCTCGGATTCGAGTGGAAAGTCGCGGGTTCGATTTCCGCCACGGGCCACTTTGGAATTTTATAATTTCTAAATTGGCTCAGGTCTGGTCTGGTGGGAAGTTTCTGCCGTGGCCATGCCGATTCAGAGATCCGGTGCGATGCTGTGTAGAAACCGTAAGGGTAAATTTACTTAAGTACCCTTCCAAGTTAGTACGATAACATCTTAGGCTGCATCATCACTTACCATCAGGTGAGATCGCAGTCAAGTACTTACATGTATATAATTTAAAAAAAATGAACCTATTTGTTATGCTACGAGTATTATGTATATATAAAATATTGCAAAGTGCATGATATATTAAGATATATACATATAACAATGCATTTAGTCGCGCTCCAATTATCTTCTACTATGTGAACGCAGTCAACGGTAGAGCGTGTCCGGATATAATATTATCTCTATTATATAAAATTCTCTCGCTTTTCTTTATTACCAAACTCTGGCTGAGGGCTGGACCGATCGTTATGAAATTTTCAGTGTAATTTTCTAGGTCTGGGAGCGGGTTGTTATCTATTTTTTATGTCCTTATGTGAGAAAAATTAATATGGCATAACAACGTTTACCGAGTCAGCTAGTTGTTATACATATAATATTATCTTCTCTAATCATAGATATATAGTCCAAGGCTCCGACTGAAAATCAGCGCTGTGTGCTCCCATGCTTATATGGGGCACACAGCACCATGCTGAGTTGGGGCCTTTTTTCGGGTTGTGCCACATGTGACAGGCGGTGTCTGGTGCTTCCGTCACTTGGGCAATTATTGGTTTTTGTTGCCCGAGTGGGGGAATCTTCAGGCATCGTTTTAGTACGTAGGTGTATTGTTTGTTACATGTGGCATAATTTTCTGCGAAATAAAGTTTTTTCTTTTTTTCTCTCTTTCATATAATACTAAGGATGACGGGTCAGCGCTAAAAAGTGTCCGAACCGAATCTACGATTTCGAATTGTGAAGTCAACATCTCCTGAGGATGTCCCGGTGTCGGGACGAAACGTGCGTCGAAGAAAGTGATGGAAAATTGTGTGTGGTGTTTCATGTGGGCAGTGTTCCTGCATATTGTACCATACAGAATCTTTTCAAGTAGCGGATTATAGCAAAACAAATTAGTGTTTCCTACTAATTGTGGATTTATCAAAATAACGCCTGCTTCCATTCAACAAAGCCCTGTATATGTATTTTCCCGTACCCCTAAACACGCATAACAGATTCATGACAGCCTATTTCTCCTCGGAGGCTCACAACAGCTCGTGACAAACTCATAACACGTTCCAACACGGCCGCGCCCGGGGACAGCTTTGCGTTCATTGCTAGCGATACAAACTCACGACTAACTTTAAAACGGCCGGGGAAGCTAAGAAAATTATTAAATTAACAGTACTACACACAGGACAGTCATTTATACAATAGCGGTCAATCTCTGCAGAGATTCTCCATCTACACGGGATATATTATAGTGTACAATGTGTGTGCGTAAACACAGGTAGGTGTACTCTCTATTTTTATTTCTCACTTTCTTAATCCTATTGGACGACAGATCGCACACAATCAGAAAGAGGTAAACTCAGCGTACTTTCCAAAACAGTAGACATCCCTACGTTTGTTTTGCGTGCGGAAAGTTATTCTTTTCCGCACTAGTGCTTTGTTGTTTTCCTCCTGCACGGCACCGTAGCACAACCCGCAAAAACACGTTGAACGAAAATTTGTTTTTGCAAAGGTATTAAAAAATCTCGCTCAATGCAAGTGCGGAATTGTCATTTCGACTCATCTCTTAAGTTGACCTGAGCCTTCGGCTAGTGTCAACAAACCGAGACTCGTAAAGAAATGGTATTCTTTCCGCACTTATATTTAAATGGACTATTTCCTTGCCGTTGCCACATCGTTGCTCTCTCAACCCAAACTGAGAGGAGAATAGTCAGCATAGCGCATCACGCTAGCTAAAGTGCGGGCAGCCATACTTCAAAGTTCAAACACCTAAAGGACACCATGTCACCATGTTTTCCTTTATCGCAAGTGATACCTAACTATTTAGTTTTCACAAACGTGCATAGTTTCGAAAACTCTAGAGTTGCGTGATCTACCTTCGAAAATTGAATGCTGGTATTCGAATGTACAAAAAAAAACTATCTTTGTAACGTCAAGGTTATTTCCATGCCGTAATCCGCATCGACCTGGTACAAAAAAAAAAACAAGCTGAACAGCTCCGGGTTCCGACACTTTAATTGCGCATCATTCAGAAATTGGCAAACAACGGGAGGCGGTGATAAAAATCAACTGGCTCATAAAGCAGTGCTAATTGGTGATATCTCCGATGGGGAAAGGCCATCGGTTCTCGTCGAGGGCCCATCGCTGTTTTACAGCCGTCTCATTGGCGCGCTGCCAAGCTAAACGCTCAAATGACTTGCCTATTGACTATGGCTCTTTCGCCACATAATGTAACAGAAACCTACTGGCATTGCTGCTACCTTGGTAGCCACGAAGTTACTTTATCGCATACCTATTTTATTATTATACCTACCTAAATGTAAATTCTCTATTATTTCTTTTTATAATAAATACACTCCGCAATAATGTTCTAACAATGATGAATGCTACTATCTATAGTCCAATCAATAAAGGAGTTGTAGAATGCATGAGAGGGGACCTAAGTGATTTCTTCTGAAACTTGTTCAGGGTACTTAGGAAGTTAACATGCTAAAAGTCCTGACGTCTCGGAGGTGAGCCGGAGTGGGGAGGGGGGGGTAAAGGTGCCACTTTTGGGTTTTTCACTAATATCTCAGAAACGGTGCGTCATAGAAAAAAAAAATCTTGTAATAAATTAAAGCTCATAAAATTATCTAAAACTTTGGTCTTATTCAATTTTGCCGTATTCCTAACCGTTTCCAAGCCACACGCTCCGGAAAAGTTAATACTACAAAAAAAATCTTATCATATAATCATCCGGTCAAGTTAGACATAAAAATAGTGGTCAAATAACAATAATTCCGACAGAGCCAAATCTTCGTAGAGACCTTAGGTTTACCAGAAGGAATAAAGTGTCAAAAGTCCCCATCAATCCTATGTGTGCAACAAAAGTTATTCGGGGTCAAATATCAAAATTTGAGGTTTTTTGGATTTTTCTCGAAAACGGTAAGTTTTCTCAAAAATAAATTCAGGCCAAAGTTGTAGGTCTTAAAATTATCTACAAAAATGGTCCTTATGATTTTTTTCCTAAGAGTTAACATTCCTGAGATATCGCGATTCTAAGAGTCACATTATACATGATATGCACATATATATACATAATCAGGCAATTACAATTGTAGTTGCTGAAGATATTGATTTCTTAATAGTTACTACTTACTGCAAGGACTTCAATGGATAATATAGTTTATTTTCTTTAGCTTCCTAACATTAACCGTTTACGCAGTGTACGCAACGGAAACTCTCAATATGGAACAAATTTTCCCATTTTAGCAACATTTTTCATTGATGCTCCTATTGTATTGGTCGTAGCGTGATGTTATGTAGCCCATAGCCTTCCTCGATAAATGGACTATCCAACCCAAGAATAATTTTTCAATCAGGACCCGTAATTTCTAAAAAACAAACACGTTGATCCGCTCCTTCGTTTCAGCGAAATGGCGATTGCCATAATAAAAAAATTATAGCGAATCAAACTTAGAGATAGGTATTTGCTGTTGTGGATTATTTTTTAGAACTATTAAAGGAGATCAACTCCGCAATACATGATTTTTGCGAGACTTTAGCCGTTTACGCAGCGTACGCAACAGAATTATGGCAATCGCCATTTCGCTGAAACGAAGGAGGGGATCAACGTGTTTGTTTTTTAGAAATTACGGGTCCTGATTGAAAAATTATTCTTGTGTTGGATAGTCCATTTATCGAGGAAGGCTATGGGCTATATAACATCACGCTACGACTAATACAATAGGAGCTTCAATGAAAAATGTTGCAAAAATGGGAAAATTTGTTCCATATTGAGAGTTTCCGTTGCGTACACTGCGTAAACGGTTAATGTTAGGAAGTTATAGAAAATAAACTATTTTATCCATTGGAGTCCTTGCAGTAAGAAGTAACTACAAAGAAATCAATATCTTCAGCAACTACAATTGTAATTGCCTGATTATGTATATATATGTGCATATCATGTATAATGTGACTCTTAGAATCGCGATATCTCAGGAATGTTAACTCTTAGGAAAAAAATCATAAGGACCATTTTTGTAGATAATTTTAAGACCTACAACTTTGGCCTGAATTTATTTTTGAGAAAACTTACCGTTTTCGAGAAAAATCCAAAAAACCTCAAATTTTGATATTTGACCCCGAATAACTTTTGTTGCACACATAGGATTGATGGGGACTTTTGACACTTTATTCCTTCTAGTAAACCTAAGGTCTCTACGAAGATTTGGCTCTGTCGGAATTATTGTTATTTGACCACTATTTTTATGTCTAACTTGACCGGATGATTATATGATACGATTTTTTTTGTAGTATTAACTTTTCCGGAGCGTGTGGCTCGGAAACGGTTAGGAATACGGCAAAATTGAATAAGATCAAAGTTTTAGATAATCTTATGGGCTTTAATTTATTAGAAGATTTTTTTTTTCTATGACGCACCGTTTCTGAGATATTAGTGAAAAACCCAAAAGTGGTACCTTTTCCCCCCCCTCCCCACTCCGGCTCACCTCCGAGACGTCAGGACTTTTAGTATGTTAACTTCCTAAGTACCCTGAACAAGTTTCAGAAGAAATTGCTTAGGTCCCCTCTCATGCACTCTACACCCCCTTTTAGGTTATTCATTGACTGGACTACTATTATAATAATCAATGTGTTCTAATAACTTGGTACGCAAGGAGTTGTCCTTGCGTTTTTTAAATAAAAGCCAATACAAAAGTCTATAGAAAAAATCAATGGAAATCTATGAAATACCGTTTTTCACCAATATCTCAGAAAACACAAATTTTTCTGGGATTAAAATAGTCTTTAAGGATATGGATATAGGATATGCTGGCTCCATTCCAAACAGCCAAATTGGTAGTGGTTTGGCATGAAAACATGACGTGAAGTATAAAATATTTAAAATAGTGGCGTTCAAAAGCGGCGTTATGGATTATTTACATGAATCAAATCCTTGGGAGTGAATGAACTGCTGTATTATAATTACTAGCTCAACTAGTTTTTAAGAGCATTTGTGAAGTGGTGATAACCGAAAACAAAACCCACAGCTGAGTTTGTTGTGGGCTTCTTCTCAGTGCAGGGCGCGTTGGAACCCTCGTAAACTTAGTTTTAAGTCGACTTGTAGTTATCACCGTACATAATATTATGTAACAAATATTGTTGACGTTTTACAAGTGCCTTGTAAGTTAGGCCTATGTGAAATAAATATATTTTAACTTTTGACTTTTTGACAAAGATACAAACTTTCGGTATGATCCTTCAAAGAGATAATACAGATAGACACAGTTTTTTTTTCTAAATCAATAATATTTTTATGATATATTTTTACCAAACTTTTTTACGTGATAACGTTTAATAAATAGATGAACACCAGCAACACACATGAAAAAAAGTAACGTTCCACGTAACGTTCCACCTGAGCCTGTGCGTGCAAGCGAGAGCGCGCAACAAGCGATAGAGAGGCACGATAGAACAAACGATAGAGAGGCCAATTATGACGTTATCACGTAAATCTATCGTCCGTAAACCGACTTTACAGACAACCAATTTTTGTTTTTAATGCCACATATTCGAAAAAATCAAAGAAAAAGCTCGAGTGAAAAGCCTTTGCACTAAAGCAAGAGGCTCTGAGTCTTCACTCAACCTCGTTGCACAAGTGGGGTCAGCGGTCACCCATTGATGGGTGAATATCATGAGTTGTGGACTGTAGCCATGGGTTAAATAATACGACCTTACCGACTTTAAGATTGCTGGGTAAAATTAACCTGCCAAATTAAAATTTGGTTTAGTTTTTTGCACACATAAATAAATCTTGTTTTAATTGTTCCCACATCCAGGCCATATGGAAGAACTCCTCATTTATAGCGATAAGATGTCCTTGCGCATGTCCTCTATAAGTTTGTGTCTTTATGTATCTTTATATATACGTACAGAATAAATAATTAAATAACTGCATTTATCATTATGTACTTTAAACAGAAAGATGTGGAGGAAATTGGAGGAGGCCTTTGCCTTAAGTGGGCAAACAGACTAGGTTGTCGAGGCAGTAGAAAAGTTCTAAATGTAATATATATTTTAAATTTATACTGATTTAAACTATTCTTAAAACTTTTGTTACTTTTTAAATTGTTAGTCGATTGTTATTATGTATACCAAGTCTGAATAAAGGCTCTTTTTATTTTTTTATTTTATTTATTACTTTAAAAAAAAACAAGTGATTATCTAGCTTTCAATAAAAACTTTGCTCAAAATTCCCCATGGTTCCCAATAGGAGCGCAGTGATTACATACTCTTTGCCGAATAGCTCCAAATCTGAGTAACTGCATAAAACGGTCATTCGGGAACCAATATCAGATAAATGGAGATTTTTGGCGCCTTCAGCTTGGGTAACAAACCGGGACTGGTGAGGAAATTACATACTTTCCGCACTTATATCGAAATGCACTATTTTAGGCACAATACAAGACAATTTTTTAAATATTAACTTAAAAATTAACGATTAGGGGGGATTTCAAAGTTGCTATTTTGTTATGTGTACGAGGTGCGAGGTGTTAGTTCAGAGTGAACCACTAGTTTAAACAAATTACGTAAACATATTTATCTAAGGGCTGATTTTACAATCGCTAGATAAACTATCTGGGGAATAAATTTGAAACATATGCCATACCAAATCTGTCAAAATGTCATATTCATTCACCAGTTAACGTTTATCTGACGATTGAAAAATCAGCCCTAAAAGATAAAATTAAACCAGAAAAAAACTCCGCAGCGTCAAAGCCAATGCTAAATCGCTACATTCCGCCGGTTGCTAGATTATTTAAAAGCGTGTGAGCCTACTCCACTGAAACTACGCTGAAAATATGTTTCCTAACTATTTTTACCGAAATAAACGGGTCTGGCCGGGAAGTTCAAATTTTATTTGGTTTTTGCCATTTTGTAAGCAAAAAAGACAACGTAGGCCTATGAACAGTATCTTCACAAAAATATCATTAATATATGATTTATGACATTTTTGAAAATATAGCAAGTACCGAGTTTCTTGCCGCGGTTCTTCTCGGTGCAAACCTGCCCTTTCGAACCTGGCGGTAGATTTTTAACTTTTCATAAGAGCCCGTATTATTTCGTCCTACGTGAAACTAAAGATTTTCATTTTCATTATTAAAATCATTGCTTATAAATTATAAGGCCTAAATAATATGTTTATAGCTTACTGCGAGTACCTACCGAGAGGCGAGATTGGCGTGAGTAATAATAATAATCGATCCATGAAAGAATATTTGTCATTTTATCGGTATGTATTAAAATTGATAACGATCTATTCTCAGACCTACCTAAAAATTTGTGAACAAAAAATTTGATATATTAGATTAGCTAACCCGGAAAACGTTGTTTTGCCATATTTATTTATTTATTTATTTAAGCCTTATTTATTTATTCCTTAATAGTTTATATTTAAGTATTAAAGTTTTTGTTTATTTTTTTTTAACTATTTATTAAGGACCTCACCACGAGTGTAGGCCTCTTCCATCTTTTGCCATATAGGGGTGTGAAAAATAGCTTTACGACTCAGACGAAAAATTTCACTTCAGGGTTTTGTTACAAATATTACGTTTTACTTTGTTAACTGAACAATATTTTAATGAGAACTTACGAAAAGTACATATTACTAACTCGACGCGTAGATATGATAAATTTAGACTTCAAGTATCTCAATATAACAACTTATACGGGAAGAGGCGTTTGAGTTATGTAGTACCGTATCTTATAAACCAACTTCCAAAGACCCTTAGGGAAGAAATCACTAACAAAAATATTAAATATAAACTAAAGAAGCACTACTTGCAACTTATCACTAATAAATACTCAGTTTGACCTACCAAACTAATATAAGTACTTATTCATATGCTTCAGTAATTAATACACGCTGTATATTATGCATCGAGAATAGGACGGCGACGCGTGACGATTCGTCAGAATCCGGATAACAGATTTTGAGTGTCAACAAAAGGTTTTTACGTATGTATTGTCTCCTTATTACCCTCATTTACGTTTTTAAATAGTGATAGTTTTTGTTGTTTTTATGTTGATCTGCCTAAAGTGTATTTGTATAATTTCCATATAATTACTGTTATTAATGTTTCTCATAGTGCTTACTTATACTTAATAATATGTTATCAAACACTTTCGATAACTGTCGACGACGCAAGGTGTACAGTAAAACTCCTAAGAGTTTATGATTACACCTTTTATAAGAAAATAACTGTATCCATATCTATGTAAATAAATAAATAAAAAAAAAAAATTACATGAGGAATTTTATATATTATAAATATAGTTATTTTATAAAAAGTTTCATATTTTTCAGAACACTACCTCACCTTTTTGTACAGTCAGTCAGCTGTCACCATGCCCCGACCACAAAAGCGCGCGGGAAAATAAAAAATATGAAAAACGAGTCAAAAGCTCGCTTTATCAAAGCTTTTGTTGTTTTCAGACATTTGCTTTGTTGCAGTTTTCTAGCCTGCAGTTTTCTACATTTTATTTTTAGCACGCTTTTATTAGCTTCACCTGTATGTTTGTATGTTTGTAACCGACTCCTTTGAGCTCGATTTTGTCCTACTTTGAACGATCAGATCTTTGATCAGATTTAATTCAAACTTTGCACACCCGTCAAAGACCGATGACAATGCAATACATAATTCGATTAAAATATCCAATTATCTTAATTAGATTCGCCAGGATTAATTAATTTCTTTCCGCATCCTTTGCATGCGAGTAAGGGAGATAAGTAGAGCGTGTTTTTTTTAGTTTTTAAACTATTATTATTTTTATCCTCGGGACATGTAAAACACCAAAATTCACGTGAGCGAAACCGCGGAATTATCTTTAGTTTTTCCATAAAATCTAGGTATTTATTCAACTCGTTTCCCCTCTATTTTATCCTCTAGAGTATAATGTTTCCTAATAAACTTCGTGTCTTACTAATTATTGTAATGGCAGGAAAAGAACTCGACATAATTTATTGTTCGAACAACTTCTAACCTCAACGCTCGTAAAATATTATGCCTGACTAGGCTTGTGTGTAAAATAGTACAGTATCGATAGTATCTAAAAATATTTAAATATTATATCGTCCTTTTTGTCACCTCGAAATATTGATCTCCGTTATTAATTTTTGAGTGTCTTTAGATTAATGACATTTTTTAGAGTTCATTAGATATCTCAGAATAAGTAAACGCAAACACTTATGATATGGAACACAGTTCTTTTACTATCTTTTATGTTAGTGCTTCACCAAGTTAGGACGTCATTCCTAACATATTAACGTGTTATTTAAATAATACGTATAGAAAACAAAAATATGTGAAAGTTCATGTTTGGCAGGAAGCAAGATCCTGGAAAAATAAAAAAAACCTTTTCAACTAAAAATTAAACTATTTATAGGTTTTTTAAGACGAATCTAACGATATCGTAACTGTCGTATTTTTGAAAAGAGCAAGTGCCGAGTTTCTTACCAGTTCTTCTCGGTGCAAACCTGCTTTCCGAACCTGGCGGTAGAGTTTTGACTTTTCATAAGAGCCTGTTATTTAGGCCTATGTGAAAAATAAATATTTTCATTTTCATTTTCATTTTCATTTTCATTGTCAAAACCCATAAAGCCGTTTAAAAGATTAAGAAGATTACAAACTTAAAAGATACGAGCGAAAAACTCTTTTTCATCACTCATACACGGAAAGTAGGTCTGAAGTTGCCTGAGAAGCGGGTTGAAAGTAATACTTTGCAGCCCTAGGGAGAATCGTTTTCAACTGACAGCTGTCAAATAATTAAAAAAAACTAGTTGTCACATTTTTATTGGAGTTCAAATGAAACACGACATACCCGAGTGCATCCATAGACAAGAAGAAAGATAGACTTTATTCATAAAGTAAAGACAACTGATTCATAGACATTCATAGACAATCATAGACAATACTTGACTATTAAAAAGCTAAATGCATAGCCCGCCAGCTAGGCCAAAGAAAAAAAAAGGCGGGAAAGTGGCAAGCGGCAATCCGATCTTCATTTGTTTTTCGAGTTGTAGAGTTTTGTTTAGGCTTCTGTTTAACAGTGATTTTTATTGACATAATTATTCAATTTTCTTTAGCTAATTTCTATTTTTATTTTGACTTTCCTTATATTCGTAATGAAAAGCACAGTGTTTACCTCGGGATAAAGACTTATTTAGTCCCTCGAACTATAGGCCCCCTCGCTACGCTCGGGCGCCAAACCCCGTCTCGGGACTAAATAAGTTACTTTCATCCCTAGGATAACAATGTACTATTTTGGCTGTCGGGTACAAATACAAATACATCGATACATCGATATATACCATTTTCCAACCCTATGCCCAACCTTATTTCCCGTTTCTAAGTAATCCAACACAGTAGCTATATAGTAGCTACATTGTTTAGGTTATAACTGAACTATTTCAAAGTGCGCTGGGTTTAAAT
This sequence comes from Coenonympha arcania, assembly GCA_036785405.1. NCBI lineage: Eukaryota > Metazoa > Arthropoda > Insecta > Lepidoptera > Nymphalidae > Coenonympha > Coenonympha arcania. The sequence goes on from CM072076.1 coordinate 11,955,874, forward strand.
TGTGTTTATTTAACGTCGCAGCAGCGAGTCGGCTATACTTGGTAAACTATGCTGAGAAAGTTCTGAACTAAGCCCGAAGCTGAGGCTAAACCTATGCTTAAAATCTTCGTGTCCTACGCTAATAGCAACTGGTGGTAGGTACTGGCTAGTTTTTATGTGAATCATAGACAATTTTAAATATTTATTAGGGTTCCTTCGTTCCTAAAAAAGTAAAAGGAAAAACGGTAATCATATTTATTATACAAAGGGTTCCGTTTTTCCTTTTATAGGATCACTTTATTGTCCGTCCGTCTGTCTGTCTGTCCCCTTTATTTCAGTAAATATTTATGCTACTTGAAATACCGAATGGCGTAGTGGTATCGAACCTGCCCTCTGCGCCGGAGGTCGTGGGTTCGATTCCCACTACTGATAAATGTTTGTGTGATGAGCATGAATGTTTTCCAGTGTCTGGGAGTTTTTCAATATATTATATTCATGTATATTAGTATGTATGTATATTTATCAGCCATCTAGTACCCTTAACACAAGCTATCGCTTACTTTGGGGCTAGATTGCGATGTGTAAAAATGTCCCGTATATATTTATTTATTTGTTATTTAAATACGCCTCAGTTTAGTTCAAGTACTTATAATAGTCGTCCAACATAAAACAGTAATCTCTGTAAACAAAGTTTTGCAGTTCCATAAGAAAAGTGATTCTTAAGGCTCTACTTCTACGGAATCTTCGATATACGGGTCCGTCCGCACTTAGCCGGTTTATTTAATTCTGAGTAGTTAAAACTAAGCATTCTTTTTATAAATGTTGTATTTTAGTTCCATAGACATTTATTTTTATTTTTTCACACCGTATAAAATATATTCCGTATGATACAGATAAAATATGAAATGCATTTGTATTTTATTTTCATGATACGTGTTGACGTGCATATATACGTACTCTGCAAATAAACAGCGATTTGCATTGAACAGTTGCATTGGGACGTGCATTTCGTGTAGATAGATGTTTGTGCCTGTAGTTTGCAGAGGAAATTGAAACGGTACGCGATCGGGCGGAAGAATTTATATATTTCTACGATTGCTGGATCGAAATTTAAATTGTTTACCCATTTAGCTTGTTTTTGCACGCTTTTAGCGACTTATGGAATCTTTAACACACTTTAGAGTCGGAGTAAGACTCTACGCCAATTATTTTTGTTCATAAATACTGTTTACGTATATATATCTACTCTGCAGATAAACAGCGATTTGCATTGAACAGTTGCATTGGGACGTGCATTTCGTGTAGATAGATGTTTGTGCCTGTAGTTGGCTGAGGAAATTGAAAAGGTACGCGATCGGGCGGAAGGCGTCCAACGGGAGCCGTGTTCCATAATTTATATATTTCTACGATTGCTGGATCGAAATTTAAATTGTATTGAATTTCGATAATTTATTGTGTCCGTTTAGCTGGTTTTTGCACGCTTTTAGCAGCTTATGGAATCTTTAACCCACTTTAGAGTCGGATTAAGAGTCTACACAGATTGTATTTTTTACCAAAGTGTTAAACCGGGACCCTATTACTAAGACTTCGCCGTCCGCGCGTCTGTCTGTCACACCACCACTTGTAACGTTGGTTGTATCTCTTGAAACGTGATACCTAGTTAGATACTTGAAATTTTCACAGATGATGTGGTTCTGTTGCCATTATGACTACAAATACACACAATACATATACACAGAATAAAAAAAAAATTGGTTGTCTGTAAAGTCGGTTTACTGACGATAGTTGAACGTGACAACGTCTTCTTTGTCGCTCGTTCCGCGCTCGCGAGGTAACGCCGGTAACGCCGCATGAGCGAGGTAACGCCGGATGAGTCATGTTTTTTCGTGCGTGCAACCGGCTCTATCGAATTATAAGACGTTGTCACGTCAAAAAATGTACCTATGTACCTAGGTATCACAATTCAGCAATTTAGCGTATCATCTTAGCGTATATCATATCATTTTCATACATTCTGACGAACCCCTGGCGCACTGGTGGCGCGCTCGGATTCGAGTGGGAGGTCGCGGGTTCGATTCCCACCACGAGCCGCTTTGGAATTTTATAATTTCTAAATTGGCTCACGTCTGGTCTAATGGGAGGCTTTGGCAGTGGCTATATAGTTACCACCCTACCAGCAAAGACGCACCGCCAAGCAATTTAGCGTTCCGGTGCGATGCTTACAGAAACCGTTGGGGTAAATTTACTTACCCTTCCAAGTTAGCACGATAGCATCTTAGGCTGCATCATCACTTACAATCAGGTGTGATCGGAGTCAAGTACTAACTTGTATAGAGTAAAAAAAAAGTTTTTTTTTGAATTTCGTTTCATTTCTATCTTTTTTCAGCGTATCTCAAATTTCCATAAGGCTATACTTAGAGGTGCCAAGCCCAACAGTGGGATATAAAAAATGGGTTTAAATTGAGACGTATAAAATCACAGACGCTTTAACGATAATTCAGTAATCATTTTCATTACATTTTTGAATTTCGATCCATTTCTATCTTTTGAGCGTATGTGGGATATAAAAATGGGGTTGAAATTGAGACGTATAAAATCACAGAAGCTCTAATTGAACGCGGTTAAACATCAAAGTGCGAAGCGCTAAACGATTGAGTGGAAGACGCCGCCGCTTTGAATAGTCGAGTGGTGAAAAGTGGAGTACGCTAAGCCGTCAAACGATGGCAAGGGGCGACTCGTCGGAAAAGGGTTGGTTTCTGACCTGATACAAATTACAATGAGTTTATTTTTGTCCACTCATTCTTACGCATACGTTGGTGGGTGCGACATGCAGCGCTGCGGAAGAATATAACAGAATAAAACGTAGGAAAGACTAATTTGTTTTGCTATAATCCGCTTCTTGAAAAGATTCTGTATGGTTTTTAAACTATAAAGGTCACTAAAAATCGCTTAAATCGACCGTTTAAGCCGTTGATTGCCAATAACGATGAGAAGCAAGACGTTCACCAGATGTTAAGTGATACGCATGCCCATGTCAGATGCAGAACGTCCCATGTTTCTGCATTGCAATATCGTACGACATTTGCAATATCATATTGGTTTCCGATAACTCCTAATCGGAAAGAAAGAAAGAAAACTTTATTTCGCAAAAAAATTATGCCACATGTAACAAAACCATACACCTTACGTACTAAAACGATGCCTGGAGGTTCCCCCACTCGGGCAACAAAAAACAATAATTGCCCAAGTGACGGAAGCACCAGACACCACCTGTCACATGTGGCACAACCCGGGACAAGGCCCCAACTCAGCATGGTGCTGTGTGCCCCATATAAGCATGGGAGCACACAGCGCTGATTTTCAGTCGGAGCCTTGGACTGGGTGACGCCACGAAATAAAAAAGAACAAAAAAAACTGAAAAATAAATCTGATAAATAATCTTTTGGGAACCAATATGGAATGAGTGGGAATCGAGCTAAGTTTTTATTAAAAACATGTAGATGCATTTAAACGTTATGCTCGCAAAACTTATTGCCATAGTCTACGATTATAATCACAGAAGACTATATTACCATTTCTGTGATTATAATGCTATAAGCTTACGATATAATAAGCGTACCATTTAGGAAAAACTAATTAAAATTTGAATTTTTCCGGTTACTTGGGCCAAAATCCCAACCAAAAAATGACGACCGAATGGCGTAGCGGTAGCGAACCTGCCTCTGCGTCGGAGGTAGTGGGTTCGATTCCCACTATTGGTAAATGTTTGTGTGATGAGCATGAATGTTTTCCATTGTCTGGCTGTTTTTCAATATAATATTGTAGTTTCCTTTGTAGCTACTAGCAGGATGCAGGATATTATCCAGTAAAACACGCTCGTAAACTTTGCACGGTACCAATGGGCAAGCATTCACAGAGGAACTCGAGTAGCGACTGACTGCAGCGGCGCCGGCCGCGGTCGAACAAAATCGCGATAGTTGGAGGTAGTTTGAATTCACAATACGCGCGCGTCGAGTGTACGCCGATCCACACAAGTTTAATTTTGTGCGCTATGCTCGAGATCCCGGGTTTGCTTACGACATTTGCACCACATATTTATTTATAAAAATTTAATTATATTTACATGAAATTATATGATGAGTTATTGCTTGCATAAAATATAATCCCTACACTACTCCCCCGTTGAGACCGAAGGTTACTGAGGTCGATAGTAATCTGGGAATCGGACGACTCGCCCCGATCTGGTCTTCCTCTCAGGAACAACTGTCGGCGGAGTGGGAATGGCTTTTGCAGTTGGTGTTGGTGACGTTGTCTTCACATCATCGCGGGTCATGTGTGCGGCCTTCAGTCGGTCTATGGAAACAGTTGATTCCTTTTCATTGATGATGAGCTTAAAGGTTTTGCTCCCTCTTTCTACAACCTTATAGGGGCCGGTATACGGAGGTTCCAGCGATCGTCGTGCGGCGTCCTGCCGGAGAAAAACGTACTCAGCTGTGCTCAGGTCCTTGGGAATGTAAAATGTTTTCTGCCCATGCCTACTTGCAGGTTCTGGTGATAAGTTCGCCATATGACCGCGGAGTCGTGAAGTGAAGTCCGTTATGTCTGGATTCGTGTTGACAGGATTGAAGAATTCACCTGGTAAGCGAAGTGGCTCCCCGTACACGAGTTCTGCTGCTGAGGCTTTGATGTCCTCCTTCCATGCGCTGCGAATTCCCAACAATACTAAAGGTAGTATCTCAGTCCAGCTGGCGTTTTGGTGGCACATGATCGCCGCTTTAAGCTGACGGTGGAGGCGTTCCACCATGCCATTGCAAGCGGGGTGATACGCTGTGGTCGGACGATACTGCGCACCCAGCAGTGTAGTCAGGCTGCGGAAGAGCTCGCTCTGGAACTGCCGGCCTCTGTCTGTGGTCACGCGGTGAGGACTTCCAGAGCGGGACACCCAGCCAGCGATAAAGGCGCGGGCACATGTCTCCGCCGTGATGTCTGCGAGTGGATATGCCTCAGGCCAACGGGTGAAACGATCGATGACCGTGAGGCAGTACCTGTAACCACAAGATATTTTTAAAGGTCCTACGATGTCCAGATGGACGTGGGAAAAGCGTAAGGTAGGAATAGGGAAAGTGGAGGTGGGTGATTGGGTGTGTCGATATATTTTAGTCTTTTGGCAATCTGTGCATTCTTTGGCCCATTGACGGCAATCTTTTTGCACTCCTGGCCAAACAAATCTTTCAGCGACCAGTCTTGCAGACGCTTTCGCACCTGGGTGGCTCAACCGATGCAATGTGTTGAATACCAATTTCCGGAAAGCAGTAGTAACATATGGTCGTGGATTTGCAGTTGAGAGATCACAATAAATGTATATATTGGAGTCGGGTGCTTTGATCTTCCTCAGGTCTAGTGCTGAACCCTTCTGTATCAGCTGTTGAAGTTCTAGATCTGAGTCTTGTGCTTTAGCGAGTGCTTCATAATCCAGTGAAGTGCTTAGTTCCTCTATACGGGAGAGTGCATCCGCTACGATGTTCTGGCTTCCTTGGACGTACTGGATATCCGTTGTAAACTGGGAAATGTAGTCCAGGTACCGAAACTGTCTTGGGGAACATTTTTCACGGTTGTGCGCAAAAACAAATGTCAGAGGCTTGTGGTCTGTAAAGACGGTGAATGGCCTCGCTTCAACCATGTGCCTAAAATGTCGAATTGCGTCGTAAATGGCCAAAAGTTCCCGGTCATACGGACTGTACTTTCTTTGTGCTGGAAACAGGCGTTTTGAAAAAAATGCTAGCGGTTTCCAGTCATTGCCACATTTTTGCTGAAGCGCTGCTCCAATCGATGTGTCTGAGGCATCTGTAAATAAGGCTAGCTGTGCTTCCGCTTCTGGGTGTGCTAGCATAACAGCGTCGGAGAGACTTGATTTGCAGGCGTTGAATGCTTCCAGCATTTCCGGAGTCATGGTGATACTCTGCGATCCTTTCGCCTTAGGTCCTGATAGCACGATGTTAAGCGGTGCTTGATATTTGGCTGCTCCGGGTACGAAACGGCGATAAAAGTTATACATTCCCAAAAATCGGCGCAGTTCTTTCACCGTGGTTGGTGTCGGGTAATCTCGAATCGCCTGCACCTTATCTGGGAGAGGTCTGATGCCGTCAGCGCTTACCTCGTGCCCTAGGAATGTAATATGTGCCTTTCCGAACTCACACTTGCTGGTATTTACGAGCATTCCATAGTCTTCCAAGCGTTGTAATAGCTGTCTGAGGTGCTGTAGGTGTTGGGTTTCGTTTTCCGATGCGACCAAAATGTCGTCCAAGTAACCGTAACAAAATGGTAGTCCTTTCAGCATTTCATCCACAAATCGCTGGAAAGTTTGGGCAGCGTTCCTAAGTCCAAACGTCATGTATGGAAACTCGAATAGTCCGAATGGCGTGGTGATTGCAGCTTTCGGAATGTCCTCTGCATGTATAGGTATTTGATTGTAGGCTTTTACTAAATCTACCTTTGAAAAAATTTTAGTACCTGCCAGATGCTGAGAAAAATCCTGTATATGTCGGATGGGATATTTATCCGGGATTGTTCGTGCATTCAGTGCCCGGTAGTCGCCACAGGGCCGCCAACCATTATCTTTTTTCGGTGCTAAGTGAAGTGGCGATGCCCACGAACTTTCTGACCTGCGCGCTGTACCATTTGCGAGCATCTCGTCGAATTCCTTCTTTGCGATTTGCAGTCTATCCGGTGGAAGTCTTCTGGGTCGACTAGAGACGGGTGGACCTGGTGTAGTTCTGATGTGATGTTCTGTACAGTGCTTAACCTCTCGGTGCGTTCCAGCTGGGCAAGTGACAGCAGGGTACTCACGTAGAAGTTGGTGATATACTGTGTCCCCTGAGACCGCTTTGACCGAAGAGATGCCATTTGCCTCTTCCTCAGGTGCTGCTGTGGTGGAGAGTGACGTAAATCCGTCGACCAAACGGTGGTTCCTCATATCTACAAGCAAATTGTAATATCTGAGAAAATCGGCACCGATGATTGCCTTGGAAACGTCGGCTACCACAAAACGCCAACTGTAGACACGACGTAGTCCTATGTTGAGGTGCAGGTGGATCCATCCGTACGTAGCTATAACCGATCCATTTGCTGCGTAGAGCTGATAATCTGTCCTAGCGCGAGCTCGTTCAAGTGCGGATCGAGGATATACGCAGAGGTCTGACCCTGTGTCAACCAAATATGGTATCTTCGTCGTTCTGTCTGTAATGAATAAGCGGCCTGGCTTGGAGGGGCAGTCGTTAGCCGCTACTGACGGCTGCCGCTCCCGTTTTCCGAACTAAATTTGCATGGGGTCGTACAGCGGGTAGCTCGGCTGCTAAATCGGTTATGGTACCAGCAAAAATCAGGATTACGTTGTCTGGAGCGCGAACGACTTCTATTGCGAAATGTTTGCCGGCTGCCTTCGCGTGAGTTTGGCCTATTGTAATTACGAGACCGTGATAGCTGACCTCTTAACGACGCTACCTCGTGGGTGAGGCGTGTGATTTGCTCCGCCATATCCTTAAAGGAAAAATCTGTCGATGCCACGACTGGTGCTGCGATGACAGGTGAAGATACAATTTCGTACACTCGGTCTGCTAGCTCCGCTACAGTCTCCAACGGTGCGTCTGTCTGTGAAGCAATCACCGTTTGTATATTATGTGGAAGACGGCTACCCCATAGTGTGCGAACGAAAGTATCAGGTACCGACGGTCCCGCTAAGGTCTGTAGATGCCTGAGGAATTGCGACGGTTTTCTATCACCTAGTTCCTCGTGCATTAATAGCTGCTTGACTTTTTTTTCCTGCGAGTCTGACAACCTTTTTATTAATTCCGTCTTTAATTTTATATATTTGTTATCGGCTGGCGGTGAAATAATTATGTCTTTAACTTCTGCTGCATACTGTCGGTCTAATTGCGCTATGACATGGTAGAATTTTGTGGCGTCGGACGTTATTCCGGCAATAGTGAACTGACCTTCTATTTGGGAAAACCACAATCCGGGCTCCTCTGGCCAGAAAGGCGGTATTTTCACTCCAACTTTGAAAACACCTACCGCGGCACTTGTGTCGCCTACCGTACGGCTTCCCGTTGCTTGGTCCGAAACCGGGTCCTGTCTGCTGCTTTTATCCATTTTATTCCGATATTCTCTTCGTCGTGGGTCACCAGTGTAGTTTCCTTTGTAGCTACTAGCAGGATGCAGGATATTATCCAGTAAAACACGCTCGTAAACTTTGCACGGTACCAATGGGCAAGCATTCACAGAGGAACTCGAGTAGCGACTGACTGCAGCGGCGCCGGCCGCGGTCGAACAAAATCGCGATAGTTGGAGGTAGTTTGAATTCACAATACGCGCGCGTCGAGTGTACGCCGATCCACACAAGTTTAATTTTGTGCGCTATGCTCGAGATCCCGGGTTTGCTTACGACATTTGCACCACATATTTATTTATAAAAATTTAATTATATTTACATGAAATTATATGATGAGTTATTGCTTGCATAAAATATAATCCCTACAATATTATTATATTTATGTATATTAGTATGCATGTTTATCAGTTATCTAGTACCCATAATACAAGCTGTCGCTTACTTTGGGGCTAGAGTGCGATGTGTAAAATGTCCCGTATATATTTATCTATTTATCTATTATAAAAACCTCGCTCAATGCAAGTGCGGAATTGTCATTTCCACTCATCTCTTATGTTGACCCGCACTTTCGGCTTGAAGAAATGATATTCTTTCCGCACTTGTATTGAAATGGGCTATTTTCCTTGTTGTTGCCACATCGTTGCTCTCTCAACGCAGTATGTATGTATATTTATCAGTTATCTAGTACCCATAACACAAGCTGTCTTTGGGGTTAGATTGGGGCTAGATTGTAAAAAAAACCCCTTAATTGGTTACCTCTGTGTGTCCCTTAAGTGTACCAGAAAATGCGTACTTAGCTACCTACGTACCTATAAAAGTAAGTACATCGTACCGGCTCGCTAAATCGCTTGGCGGCCGCCGAACTTGGAGCAGCTAATTTAAACTTAGACCCATTTGGACGGGCGAGCCCGCTTTTGCTTATACTTAGGGCTGCCAAAATGCCAAGGATAATGTCCAAACAATATCATAAGGTTTTACGTTCTTTACTTAAAACTGTTTTAGGCCCGGTTTCCAATCTGATTTCTTCATTTCGACGTCTCCTATGCCCTCAGTTTCGGAGATGTCAAAATGACGAAATCTGATTCATATCAGGGAGACAGAATCACAGCCGGGAGCCGCAGCTGAAACTGCTGAATCAGGTAAGCGTCGCAAATTATTAGAGAGTTACAACTTACATATTTGTCCCGTTTGCCGTGGAGACCCTTTGGCCATAGAGTCATAGTGCCGAAAAATTCATTCAGGAGCTTTTCCCGCGTTTAATAACCTCAACTGGCGACAGAAGGGCTGGCTCATTTTTTTGCGCAACGTATCAGCCTAGCTGTTCAACGCGGAAATGCAGCCAGTATTCTTGCCACCATTCCATGCGGGCAAGACTTAAATAGTAATTAGAATAAGCTAGCGATAAGTTTTTTGTAACATTTATACTTACATAAAAAAAACAGCAAAAATAGATAAAGTTGGCAACCCTGGCAACATCTACTGCAAAACTTTATAAAAACATTGTTTTATTCTGCGCACCAGAATGAGTTCATTTTCATTGCATTTGGTGTAATTTTGTTTTTAAATATTAAATAGCTAACTTAGAGCGCGAGCGACGACGTTTATATATCTATGTAGCTAACTATTGATGTGTTTTTATTTCCCAAAAAATGTTTTTATGTTAGTACAAATTATAATAAACGTAGGTAAGTACAATGTGTAAGTATAAATAAAATAAAAATAAATTCTAAAGGTACTCATACACATAGCATGCTCATTACTAAGTAGACATTTCGTATACATGCTAGTTAGTAGCAAATGCTCGAAAACCATAATGCTTAATTGCTTACAAGATACTATACGTAGCATGTGTATGTGTACCTGTATGGGAATGGTCCGATCGACAAATTATCGATGACAACTGTCATTCTTATACATTTTTTAAATTTCGTTCCACAAATGTACCAAAAGCAATCGTAGAATAGTTAAGTAAGTCAGCCTACAACTGCTTTCCCACAAGCATTTTAACAAGAACATCTGAAAACAAAGATGCTGAGACTGAAGTGAAGTGAAGTGCGCGTCGCTTTGACAGCAAAGTGACGTAACAGCGAACGCGGAGTGGAGAGTCTTGTCACTTGACACTTGGCGATGGCGGGAAAGAGGCGGGAAACGACCATATACCACAGACAGAAAACGTTCGTTTTACTAATAACCACTTCAACAAACCTGGCGGAGTAAAATAAAAAATCCAGTAAGTAAATGACATGGCCGGATTCTGCCCTCGGAAAAAAATATTCATGGCCATCGACAAACAGTACATACGACATATTAAAGCTTATAATGACGTCTTTATAATCGTTTAAGTTTTATGATCAGAAAACATGTGACAATATCAGCAAAACAATTTGCAAAAAAATGTGCCTGAATGTTATTAATAGCAATGATTTGTAGCATGTCTCTCGCATGTTTTGTGATAATAAAAAGACAGAATAATTATAAGCTTTAAGGGGATTTATTGAATTTATTTTTGTCTTTCTCACTCTCACGGAGATTTGGTAGGTGCGACATGCAGCGTCGCGGAAGAATATAGCAGAAAACGACATTTTACCTAATTACTTAAAAACTAAGCCAGTTATCAAAAATCTGTTCTAAGCGTTTTAGGATATTATTATTACCGATACATTAAAACAAAAATTACAATTACATCCATTGTAGTTTCCGATAAAATATAGAAAAACTGAGATTTTGGAGCAACTTTTGGGAGAACTTTCTATCGAGAAAATTTTATCCAATCGTGTTTCTGCTTCTTAGCGATTTTAGATTAAAGACCCAAAATACATGACGTGTAAATTTGAAAGTAATTGTCTTTATAGTTTTTGAATAAAACTTCATTCAAAATCGCTAAAATACTGCTTCTAGGCCGTTAATGTATGGGAATTACATCATCCAAAATGACAGTTTCAGACAACTGTCATTTTATATATTTTCGAATTTAGTTCAATAAATGTACCATAAGCAATCGTAGAAAAACCGTAGAATCGTAGAAAACTCGTAGAAAAGAATAGTCAGCCTACGATTGCTCTCCCACAGGCATTTTAACAAGAACAACTGAAAACAAAGATGCTAAAACTGAAGTGAAGTGAAGTGCGAGTTGCTTTGACAGCAAAGTGACGTAACAGCGAACGCGGAGTGGAGAGTCTTGTCACTTGACACTTGGCGATGGCGGGAAAGAGGCGGGAAACGACCACACACCAAAGCTAAACCTTCTTCTTTCTTAGCGTTTCTCAGCGTTTTTTGATCTTATTATTACCGACACATTAAAACAAAAATTACAATTACATCCATTGTAGTAGTTTCCGATAAAAAGTAGAAAAACTGAGATTTTGGACCAACTTTTGGGAGAACTTTCTATCGAGAAAATTTTATCCAATCGAGTTTCTGCTTCTTAGCGATTTTAGATAAAAGACCCAAAATACATGACGTTTAAATTTGAAAGTAATCGTCTTTGTAGTTTTTAAATAAAACTTCATTCAAAATCGCTTAAATACCGCTTTTACGCCGTTAAAACAACCCTGGCGGAGTAAAACAACATATCCAGTGTTTCATCATACCGATCTAAAAGCATATACATAAGGATATTTTTTACTAAATACATCACATACATAGCATCAATATTTTTTTACAAAATACTTAACATAGCGTCAGTAATTAAAGTTTGATCACAGTTTAAAAATATTCTTATAACACTAGTAAGACCATGAATTTTAACATTTTGATTATAGTATTTGCGCTGTAGTATGGCGCGGGTGACGGATGAGATGAATACAGCAATAGGGATGGACCAGAGTGGGACAAACTGAGAATGTACTATGCAAATGACAGCTGTCACACGCACCATACTACAGCTATACTATTTCCATTCGTTTATTTTCTCTTTGACACATGAAACAGATATAGCAATAGCGAGGGAGCAGACAGAGACAACTTTACCATTATCTTTCTCTGGTCCCTCGCTATTGCTATATCTGTTTCATGTGATTTCATGTGTCTAAGTGAAAATAAACGAATGGATATAGTATAGGATTTAACTTTTTACTGCGTGTGTGCTCTCTTTCTGTCGCGTTACTTTATCTCTCCTCTATCTCATTCTGTCGCTCAGGGATCCTGATAAAACCGCTGGGCGGTCAGCGTTATGGTCTTGTAGCGTTGTTACCTACAGCTCCTTAGAATCTTTGCCATAACATTAGATCTTATACCCTGGATGCGGCAAACCGCGAGAAAAAGTGTCGTTACTTTACCGGTGCCAAGATGTTTGTTTTGGCACCGACAGTCAGTAGTAAGCATTCTTGTCTATAAACCGCGGTCCCCACCACCCCACTACCTTGTCAACAGTCTGCACGCACGTTTCCATGGAGACGGTTTCCGCTATATTGTGGCATGTTAGTGTAAAATTTTGACAGACGGCTCTCCTATTTTCTTGTATGAAGAAGGTTTGCTTAAAATATTCTGAGACCATATCCTCAGGTGCCTTATCGGTGGTCATATTATTTAAAAGTGGGTCAAACAATTCCGAAGACTCGACCTAAATGCTTTCGCAAGTCATAACTTACCATAGCTCGGTATTGCCATGGCTTTCTTCCAAAATACGTCGTTAGTGACCACATAAAGGCAAATTATAGCGGTTGAGCAGCCATAACTTGTACAAACTTGCAGGTTATCTTAAAGGTTATATAGAGGTTATTACTATATATATAGCTACTCGTACTGATTCACTGACTGACTCACTGATTGATCACCTCTCCTGAACAATTTAGTATGAAAAATTTTTTTTTCGTGAATGAGGTCGTATAGAAGAAAAAAATTCATTCGGAGGAAAAATACGGAGAGAGCTGATGATTGAGGATTTCGAAGACGGGTGAAGAGCACGGCTAGGGTATCAAAAATAGGTAGGGGGTGCTCGACCAAATGTCATCCGAAATGTCATTCAATTGGCAGTGAGCTGAAAAAAAATTCAAAATGGCGGATTCAAAATGGCCGCCAAACGAATTTCGCCAATATCTCGAAGAGTATAAAAGATGGAAGAACGGTTTCTTAACAAGAAGTGATCAAGATTCGAAGGTCTACTCGATGGATAGAAAAAAAATCGAAATGGCGAAATTTATTTTTTTCCATACAAAATGTAAGGGGAATTTTGAAGGGGTTTTTTATGAGAGGGAAGACAGCACGCGGGCCACATGTGGCCCGCGCCCCCACGCACCCTACTAGTATAATATAAGGTTAAGAACCAAGACGGTTTTATTTTTGTCCTCCTTGCTCTTACGAATAAGTGCGGTCATTTCTTTACGAGACCCGGTTTGTTGAGGGTCAACTATAAGGACGAGTAAAAATGACAATTCCGCACGTGCATTATACGACGTTTTTTAATACATTTGCGAAAAAAATATTGGTTTTACGTGTTTGCCTGCTCCGTGTTTGCATGCCGTGTTCGTGTTCATGCGCTCCTGGTACGCCCGCTCCGGTGCCGCGTAGGAGGAAAACAAAAGCACTAGTGCGGAAAAGAATAACTTTGCGCACGCTAAACACACAATGTGGAAATGTCAACTTTTTAAGCAAATGTATTAAAATAATTTATTTATATTCATTAAAACACGGCTTTCATGCTTTGCTAAAGAATTTGCGTGTAAATATTATAGTGTATCTAATGTTATTAAATCTCTAATATACAAAATGTTTGTGCCAATTTTTGTTACCAAACTCCTCCGAAACGGCTCGACTGACTGTTATGAAATTTTCTGTCTGTATTTGCCAGGTTTGCGAGTAGATCGTAAGATATTTTTTTAAATATATGTCAAAACAACGTTTGCCGGGTCAGCTAGTTAAATTATATGTGATATCACTGAACCAAGAAAGAAAAAATAATAATGAAAAAATTGGTTGCCTGTAAAGTCGGTTTACTGACGATAGTTGAACGTGACAACGACTTTTTTGTCGCTCGTTCCGCGCTCGCGAGGTAACGCCGCATGAGCGAGGTAACGCCGGTAACGCCGGATGAGTCATGTTTTTTCGTGCGTGCAACCGGCTCTATCGATTTATAAGACGTTGTCACGTCAAAAAAAGACAGTGACTATTTGTGAAAAACTGAATGATTTATCGCGGGCGGACGATGATGACCTCAACTTTTTTAGAAAATCAGTTAAAAACACGTGTAATCGGCATTCACGTCAACAACATAACGTGGGCTGGACTGAAATTATCGAACGGTAAACAGCCGTGAGCCAACCTGCCCAAAAACCTTTGTTTGTGCGGCTTCACGCAAAGTCGTTCCAATATTACGTCGCGTCGGGCCAATAAATTGCTGACTCAGCGCGTAATTATCGCGTGGACTCAGCCAGTTTTCAACCAACTTCAAATAATATTCAGTTAAGAAAAATATTATGTTAGAAACCTTAATATCATTTTTGAAGATCTTCCATAGAGACCTATGGTTTTGATGAAAACAAAATTTTGACGTGATAACGTTTAATAAATTGATGAGCACCAGCAACCCACATGAAAAATAGTAACGTTCCGCGTAACGTTCCACCTGAGCCTGTGCGTGCAAGCGAGAGCGCGCAGCAAGCGATAGAGAGGCACGATAAAACAAACGATAGAGAGGCCAACTATAACGTTATCACGTAAATCTATCGTCCGTAAACCGACTTTAAAGACAACCAATTTTTTTTTTGTGAAATAGTGATAACAAAAATAAAACCCGACTAAGTTTGTGAAAAATTATGACAAATAGACAGACAAAGCGACGGACAACTAAGTGATCTTACAAGGGTTTATTTTTTTTTCTTTTGAGGTGCGGATTAGAGATGCCACGAATATTCGGCAAATATTCGGTATTCGGCCTATTCAGCCACTTTTTGTGGTATTCGGTATTCGGACGAATAGTACTTATTATTCGGCCGAATACCGAATACCAAATTGTGGACAAAAAAGACACATCATATTACTCAAGATTTGTACCTATTTATTACCAAATTACAATATTTTAATATGTAAAATTAATCAGCGGTAAGTTGTAATGGATAAAAACAAGCTTTTCAGCATTCGATGGTAGCAAACGATTACACTTTTCATCGTAAATGATACCAGCTTCAGAAAACAACCTCTCACTATACACGCTACTCCCGGGAGAAGAAAGATAAACTTTAGCAAATTTTGAAAGGTTTGAGTAGTTTTCATTTACTGACCACCACTTCAGTTCCAGAAACCGTCGTGTATTCAAATGTCTTACATTTTCATTCAAGTTTATTTTCTTACGAAGTGGAGAAGAATCTTCATCAGTACTACTAGATTCATCATCATTGACAAGCATGTACTTAGTGCCGAATGTTCGGCGGCCGAATATTCGGCGCTTCGGCCGATAGCGTTGCCGAACATTCGGTATTCGGTATTCGGCTAAATCACTATTCGTGGCAACTCTAGTACAATTGAACTATTTTAACAAAATCGCTCGCAATCATTATTGCTATAAAAACAAGACCTTGTTCTGAGCTATGTTTGAGTTGGGGCTCTAGGGGTCCAAGGCCCGTCTAGTTTTAATGACGTCATCAATTCGTTTCATACTTTTTTAATAACCTAGATGTTCTACGGTTCTTATGTATGATCATTAAAATTAAAATTTACCTCTTAAAATTTTGATAATATTATTATTATGTTACTTAATATAATATAATATAATATAATATAATATAATATAATATAATATAATATAATATAATAATATAATATAATATATATTTATTTGCAGAATTGTGGGTTACAGCAAGATGACAAAAAAAATACAATTTTCCTTCACAATCTTTTTTTTTTTTTTACCCACAGGAAATGCCTGACGCATACCCCTCCGTCAGGGGACACGGAGGGGTTATGTGGGAGTACGGAATTCACTTGCGTATTCACCGCGCTCCCGCCAGGCCTCGACCCGCCACCGAAGCGGCAGGTCCCGCCGCTGCTGCCGGCAGCCTGGCCGCTGCCGACCCTCCTGGGAGGCGCGTCCCGAACAGGTCGCGCCACCACCTCGGCCTGTCGGTGGAATTCGGGTGACGGACGCCAGAACCCCTTACGTACGTCACCCGCAGGCCGGCACCGGTCGCCGAAGGAAGGTGTTCGCACCCCAGCAACCGGCGCGTCTCCTGCGAGAGGGATATGCCGCCGTAAATATCCCTCTCGACGAGCGTTCCCGCCCACTTCGGTGATTTTTTTACGAGGTTGTCTTCCTCGTAGTGCCCCGAAGGGACTTGTGGGCGTTTCCGCCCCCGCCTGTAATTTTTTAATGAGGTTTTCTTCCTCCTCCGGGGTTGGTGCGTTTCGACACTGTGCCCTCTGCTGGGACTCAGAGGGACACGCCAAGAAACGTCACCTATCCGCCGGGCCAAGCTATTCGCCGTCGGTTATCAACGGACGTTACCAGGGAGCACCGGCCCGTGCGCTACAGAGGGGCACCGTAGCACTCGGGCACTCGTGGAGGTTGCTTGGCGAGCCCCCCTTCCTTCACAATCTACTGAATGACAGTGTGCAAATATTTAAATTGGATTACTTAATTAATTTAATTAGTATAGAATACATCAGTCAAATTAATTAATTTATAATAAGAGTAGTAATAAATGTCTGATAATCACATTAGTCATTAAAAAATAAAATCTAAGTATTATAAAAAATAATTGATCTAGAAGTAGGTAGTTGCGAATATTTCAATCAAAAAATTATAATTAATAAGCTATGTTATTTGTATAAGAATGGAAGCAGGTGATTAGCAGGAAAGATCGTAATCAATATAATCAATTTCGCATTGTGAAGTCAACATCTCCTGAGGATGTCCTTGCGTGTTTCATTTACCACACAGATTCTTTTCAAGAGCGGAGTGTAGCAAAACAAATAAATTAATCTGTCCTTCTTATTAGTATTTGACGAGCCAACTGCTGTCAAATACAAAGAAGAAACACAAAAAGTGTCCATGAGATCGCGCGAGTGTTGCGAGTTCAATATTTTTTTCCATCTCTAACTCTCCAGAAGTTTTCACTTAAGAATGAGTTTGGTGTTCGCCGCCTCATATTGTAAAAAAAGTTGTAACTAGCTAGGTACCTAGATATTTCTAACGCATTCCTCCACCCATAAATTTTAAGGATTTTCAGGGCTTCTTACGAAAATGTCTGGTCTAATCGGCTTTTGAATAAAGCTAGAGACAGACTGAGCTTACCTATGCAACGCAGACTTCTGGGCTTTTGGTTTTATGTGAAAACTATGCAATAGAAATACACTTGTCGTATGCAACGCAATCATACAGTGTATTTCTTGAACTAACGCGCATCACCTACGTATCTTTATTTATTTATCTCATTTACCAAAAATCTTCTTCTCATTCTTATCTTTTGTGAAATATTCATATAAACATAGTTAACTCAATAAATCATCAAACTCGCCATCAGAATCAAAAGATATGACTTGCAGACACATTACTTATTGCACCCTCTACAAAATTAGTCCAGCGTCTGATGCCAATTTACGTTGCATATATGGGATAAGTTTGCACACCCACGTTGGGTACTTTGCGTACGTGGGACCAAGTATGTCCTTACCTTAAGACATATGTGGGAGTGGCCACAGATATAAAGCCATCAACTTAATGATACTACAAATTGGTTAAAGATTCGAGCAATTTGTCAATCAAATCGGGACGTGTATTTTCATATTAGGTACAATAATCTTTTACTGTATCAGGCATTAAGTATCTAGAATCTAGAATAAAAGATTAAAAAAACTAAAATCAGTTTTTCCTGTAGTACCTACATATGTATACACTTTTCATTCGTTTATTTACTCTTTGACACATGAAACAGATATAGCAATAGAGGGACCAGAAAGAGACCACTTAACTCTAACTCTCTCTGGTCCCTCGCTATTACTATTTCTGTTTCATGTGTCAAAATAGTAGTTTATGTAACGGTTACATAATGGGGGGTATTAAAACACGAGTGTGAGTTTAAAAAACGAGCCGCAGGCGAGTTTTTTAATAGTATCACACGAGTGTTTTAATACCTAATTATGTAGAGTTTCATACACTACTTTATCTACGCTCATATTAATTATTACCCAAATCATAAAATCTTGCTAACGTTTGTCGTAAATCATTGCAACTACTAAGATGTCAGGTGGAGTGAAATTTTCTTTAGTAGGTTTCACTGCTATACATTTTTCAGCGCAAAGTTTTTACTAATTAACAAAAAAAATTGGTTGTCTGTATAGTCGGTTTACGGACGATAGATTTACGAGATAACGTCATAATCGTAATCTTTATCGTAATCGTAATCGTAGTCGTAATCGTAATCATAATCACAGGCCCAGGTGGAACGTTACGCGGAACGTTAGACATTGTGTTGTTGTCTATGGTCAATCATGGCCCATCCATACTCTCGGCAATGACTACCAACTATAAGTTGTCTGTGGATTCACTTAAAAAAATATTACATCAAAAATATTACCCCATAGACATTGTGTTGTTGTCTATGGTCAATCATGGCCCATCCATACTCTCGGCAATAACTACCAACTATAAGTTGTCTGTGGATTCACTAAAAAAAATATTACATAAAAAATATTACACCATAGACATTGTGTTGTTGTCTATGGTCAATCATGGCCCATCCATACTCTCGGCAATGACTACCAACTATAAGTTGTCTGTGGATTCACTTAAAAAAATATTACATAAAAAATATTACCCCAGATACAAATACAGGAGTCCAGAGCCGTGCATCGTTATGGATTTTATACAACTTTCTTTAAATATTTCCATAGTAGAGCGATGTTATTATGAATAACTTTTTAATAATTATAGAAGTCCGTGAATAAAGTAGGTAATTATTTGACACATTTCGATTTCATAATTCGAACTTTAAGCAATGAGCGTAGATAAAGAAAATAAACAAATGGAAACAGTTATAATAGTCCTTTTAATAGAATTAATAGAGGTGTAAAAACAGAAGAAAAGCAAAACGTGAAAAATCAAAACAAAAACAAGTTTTATTAAAATAAAAATTTATTTTCAAAATAAACACAAAAAGGTTACAAATGGTGCTGTTATGCTAAATAAATAAATAAAAACAATCATAAGAGCAGGTTAGCCAGATTTATATTCTAATCTAAAATTTATACAATGACAGTGCTAAAAAAAGAAATTAAGTACCTACAATATAAGTAGGTATAACTAAGTTTGGTTCTATAGGTGACAACTCAATATACATATATTCAAGTTATTTATTGTTAGTTAAGTAGGTACTAACTACTAGTAGTGTTTGAGTAATTAGCTACACAATATAAGCTTATAATAAAATAAATTAATTTAATGAGGCTTTTGAAACAAAATACACAGAATTAGATAAAATATTTTCAAAAAAACTTAAGCAAGCGTATTAACAAAAAAAACAGTTAAAAGTGGAATTATATTAATTAAAACAAAACCATTGCTTATGTAAGGAAAGAACAAAACAGTCTTAAAAACTAGACAGTTAGTTATGTAAATAAATATTTACTGTATCTATTGACAATAACATGAAATCAAAATACTTACATGAAAACGAATCACATCAATAAATGCACCTTACGTCTCGTAACACGGTAATCTAAAGCCACTATAAAATAAAAAAAGTTAAACACAAAACCACTGTTGTCTATGGGATTACGAATTTCGAAAATCGAACGCGAGCTCCGGGACACGGCACACCGCACAGATTTTCAATTACAAATTTTAATTATTACACAAACGTTTTATGTATCAGCCTATCCTTTTTCCCGCTAGCTGTCTCCCTCTTGTCCTGGTGAAGGATGGTCCGGGGCTCGCAGACGGATTTTAACACTTTGCGTACCATTTATGAGGTTGTTTCAGCTGTTCTCATGCATTTTTTATTCATCGCGCGTCGTTTTGAGGCATTTTTGTTTCGTCGCGTCGTTTTTTTGGGTACGATCCGTCGTTTTCGGAGGGCGGACGGCGCACTCCCGGACACCTCCGTCTCGGCCCGGGATCGGGCGTAAACTGGCCTGCAATGTGACCGTTTCAAAATTGCTGAATCTGCCCGATACTGGCAAAAAGACCTGCCAAAATCTGCCAACTAGATAACTGTATAAGTACTCTACAAGTAAAGAAATAGACATGTAGTAATTGCCTAGTGGTTTTGACGTCGGAAAATCCCCGTTCCATCGACATAAAACAAAGGTTTTCAGCTTAGTAAGTAACATTCTCGACTAACTAAATCATACAAAAATAAGTAAGGGCTAATTTTTCAATCACCAGATAAACTATCTGAGGAATGAATTTGAAACATATGCTATACAAAATCTGTCCAAACGTCATATTTATTCCTTAGTTAACGTTTATCTGACGATTGAAAATCGGCCATAAATTAAATAAAATCATGAGTTTTTTTCATCTTATTACAAAGATAATAAGGATATCCTTGAAATATGCCACATTCTGCTACTTTCTTAAATCGTTAACTTATTCTGTCAGAGTTAAAATTTAGGAGCCAAATCTGCCCGAATGGCAGAAATCTGCCACAAACGGTCACACTGCTGGCCTGACATAATGAGTCTTGTGGTGCTGCCCTCTGAAACTAGAATACATTCAGTGTACTAAATATCGGGAATTTGTCAATAAAACAAAAAATACAAATTATTCATCTAAATTTATTTTATCGCCTTGAAAGTAGGCCCCATCGCTTGCAATACAACATCTCCAACGCTTCACCCAGTCTTACATACATTTTTCATAGGCTATTTGCGCTATGGCCTTTAGCTCATTCAGCGAATTTTCTTTTATGGCTTCTATCGACTCAAAACGTTTTCCTCGAAGTGGTAATTTTAACTTGGGAAATAAAAAAAAGTCAGACGGAGCCATATCAGGTGAATACGGTGCTTGGTCGAGAACTATTGTTGAATTTTTCGCTAAAAACTCTTTCACTATAATGGCTGTGTGTGATGGTGCATTATCATGGTGCAGCATCCATGAGTTGTGTTGCCACAAATCTGGACGTTTTCGGCGGATACTCTCACGCAAACGCTTCATGACGTCTAAATAATATTCTTTATTCACTGTTTCTCCCTCTGGAAGGAATTCGGAGTGAACCACACCACGGTAGTCAAAAAAAACTGTCAGCATCGCCTTGATTTTAGAGCGACTTTGCCGCGGTTTTTTGGGTTTCGGCTCGTTTTCGAGACGACATTCTGAAGACTGTTGGCTTGTTTGCATGTCGTAGTCATAAACCCATGTCTCGTCGCCAGTTATTATACATTTCATAAAGGTCGGATCCGTAGAAGCTCGGGAAACCATGTCTTCAGCGACATGCTTTCGCTGCGCTTTTTGAACAAAATTGAGCTCTTTTGGAACTAGTCGAGCGGCGACGCGTTTCATGCCTAAAATGTCAATGAGAATGTTGTGGACGGACTTAAAAGATATGTTCACCTCACTAGCCAACTCTCTCAGACTCATACGTCGATTTTCGAGCTCTAGCTTCTTGATTCTGTCGATGTTTTCTTTGGTCGTAGCGGTTGAAGGTCTACCAGAACGAGGCAAGTCTACTACTAATTCTCGGCCTTCTTTAAAAGCTTTATACCATTCATAAGTCCTTGTTTTCGATATACACGATTCGCCGTAGGTATTTCGCAACATTTTTAGTGATTCGCCACATGAAATATCATTCGAAACACAAAATTTAAGGCACACTCTTTGTTCAACAATATTTTCCATTGTAAAAATCGCCGAGAACTCAAAACTATGACCAACAAAAAGTGTAGTTTAAAACAAATTAAATGACAGATCCCGCTCAAACTTTGCGCGCTAAATCAGTACAATGCTACCAACATGCAGTAAAAAAATTAGAACGACCTCTTTTACACGGGTCTTTTTATTGACATATTCCCGATACTTTTTACACAGAGTAGTATATCGATGCGCGAGTGACAGATTGGTTAATGCATTAATGGGTAGGTACCTAAGTTTTGTTAATTCCAAGGGTTCCATACCAAAATGGTAGAAATTGAACCCTTGATGCTATTGCATCGATTATTTCAATAACTATTATAACTATCGACATGTAATTTAAATGAAAAAGCAAATCTTTATTTTTTACATAGGCCTAAATTCAATGAAAAGTCAAAACTCTACCGCCAGGTACGGAAAACGGGTTTGCACCGAGTAGAACTGGCAAGAAACTCTGCACTTGCATTTTCAATAATATCATTATAAAAGAAGTTATCTTACATAGTATTAGTAAAATATTACATAATTTTTAATATCATTCCAAGAATCCTTGTTATTAAAAAAAATCTTCAATGGAATAGGAGCCCTGATTTTTTAGATATTTTTTTACAGTGACTTTAAACCTGCGCAAACGTAAGTCAAATAGAATAATATAAAAAAATATGCTTCTTCATTTGTAGGACGGAATCCTCGATCTGGTCTGATTTTTTTTAATTTGATACAGGTTACAAATGGATACTGTCAAACATTTTTACAGTTCCGTAGACAAAAGGTGCCAAAGTGACTCTATTATAAAGACTCCACGGTTTACCTGCATCACTAAGACTTATGAGACCTTCGGCAGCGGCTAGTTATCACCCTGCCAGCAAAGACGCACTGCCATCGACTTAGCATTCTGGAGCGACGCTGTGTAGTAACAGATAAGGGTTACTTATACTTATCCCTTCCAAGTTAGTACGATAACACCTACGTCTATAGATATTTCAATTCACGAAGACACGCCCCACTCTGTCAAAATAGCATGTTTCATTCGATTCATATAGTTCGTATGGAGTTTGACAGAGTAGGGCGCGTCATCGTGGATTGAAATATGTATATACTCAGCTCTAGAGCTCTACACTCTTATATCTGTCGTAGTCTGCGTAGAGCCGCTACGTCGCTCTGTCGTAGCCCGTAGAGTCACAAAGAAATGTCGTAGCTCGTAGAGCAACGTAGAGCGGCTACGTGGACTGTAAATAATAATTGTTTTTTCGGGTATAATAATAATTATAAGTCATTCGAGTGTTTCGCTTTTGTTGTTCTTTGTTGAGTTGTGCATTACTGCAGAACAACAAAAGCGAAACTCTCGAATGATTTATGACAGAGTTTGCAGCGAGATAATAACACTACTATAGTCAAAATCTACCATCCGAACAATAGGCATGACGACCGTATCGGTCGTCATGCCTATTGTTCGGATGCCCATATCCTGAGTTTTTTTATCAGGTCGTAAACTATTGTTTTTGTATCCCTAATGGCAAAACAACGTTTTCCGGGCCAGCTAGTAATATGTTATTACAAAAAGGGTTTTACCAACACGAAGTGTAGGTGTGTCGTAAACTTATTTTTAAGTCGACTTGTAGTTATCACCATAGCGACAAATATCGTATTGACCCTGTACGTTAGGCCTATGTGAAATAAAGATATTTTGAGTTTGACGTTTGAATAATAAATTGGATATATGTGTAGTGCGAAAAACAAAAAATGAAAACATGAACATATGGAATTTGGCAGGCGCAGCGGCGATATTAAAAACTTAAGGCGCTTCATGCGTTAGTATTATGCTTGAGTCAAAATTTACGATTTCCGAAGGAACATAAAATAGTAATGTGTTCAATTATAGATTAGATAATTGAATTCATATTATTTGGCATTTCATAATCTAGAACTTGGCTCAAAAATATTTTAAAATATGTGTGTAACTTTCTCACTAGAACAGTTTTTGTATAGGCTGTTTGCTAAAATAGCGGTCGACGCTCTACGCAGATGCAAGATATTTGCCATGTTTCTTAACACAAACTTAAAACAATGACATATTTAGAAAATTAATAACATTTACTAAAAAGTGTCTAAAAAAAACACGATTTTCCTAGATTTTCATTCAAAAACCAAAAACCGAAAAGTGTCATTTTTCGCATTTTTCGATAAATTAAACGTATTATTTTAGGATAAAATCCAAGATATTTTGTTATTTCTGAATTATAGTCATTTAATTCAATTAATATTTACTATTTTAATAAGTTGTATATTTATTTTACTATAATTTTTTTGTAATACTATAATCGACGCAAAATTGCGTCAGCGCCAACGAATTCATTTTTAGTATGGAGCAAAACGCCAGGCACACCGCGCCGCATGAACGCTCTCATCAAGAGGTGGCCTGCAGCCTGCCCGCGTGTTAGATTACGTGTGCATATAATATTAACTGCGCAATAAATCACCGATGCACCTGTTCAATTCACGGAGAATGCCCCGCGTCATCAGCGCTAGAGTAACCATGTGTGGAGGACATCGAAATATTTCTACTATTTGTATATTATATACAATGTCATCTCTGATAAGAAAACTCATGATATGGGCTTCCTAACAATTTACGTAAACCTTTTTCGTACAAGCAAACAGTAGCGCATGTGTCAAAATTCTATAGGTGGCCGCTGAGCGAACTACAGC
This sequence comes from Coenonympha arcania, assembly GCA_036785405.1. Taxonomy (NCBI): domain Eukaryota; kingdom Metazoa; phylum Arthropoda; class Insecta; order Lepidoptera; family Nymphalidae; genus Coenonympha; species Coenonympha arcania. The sequence goes on from CM072076.1 coordinate 11,980,509, forward strand.
GTGGCCTTACTGTTGGTATAATTGCGCGCGGACTACGGGCCGTGCGCGCATCTCCACGGGATCGCACCACTCCTCGATCGACCACCAAACGGGCGTCCGCTACCTCGCGAGCTCCTGCGGTCTCCGTCCCCCGCGCGGTTGCGCGTAGACGGCGATGGAGACGATGATTACGACGCGAGGTTCACTCAACTGGACCCCGACATCCCCGCGCAGGGCAGCGACATGACCGCTGACCGCGCGGGGTCACCAGCTAATCAAGACCCACAGGCCACAAGCCAGGACGACGAGGCCTTAGCCCCTTACCGGGGCTAGAAGAACGACACCGGGGGCGCGCTGCGCCTCCGCGACACATCGCCCGGGTAAGGAGGCAAGCCTCGAGGCCCGTACCCCCGAAGAGACTCGTTCCCTTCGGAGAAGACCACGCTGCGTTGGTATATAAATTGGCACCGATAAACTGGCGACCTCATAAGAAGGCTCAGGGTCACTCAGCGAGCGATGGAGAGAGCTATGCTCGGAGTATCTTTGCGCGATCGAATCAGAAATGAGGAGATCCGCAAAAGAACCAAAGTAACCGACATAGCTCAACGTGTCGCAAAGCTGAAGTGGCAATGGGCGGGGCACATAGCTCGCAGGACCGATGGACGTTGGGGACCCAAGGTGCTGGAATGGCGGCCACGCACCGGGAAGCGCAGTGTCGGTCGACCCCCCACCAGGTGGACGGACGACATTAAGAGGGTCGCGGGGAGTCGCTGGCTGTAGGCGGCGCAAGATCGTGGTGTTTGGCGGTCATTTCAGGAGGCCTATGTCCAGCAGTGGACGTCCATCGGCTCAAAAGACGACGACGACGACGAACGAAACTGGCGACATATTTTCCCGCCGTCCGCCCTGTCCTGGGTAAGTATTATAATAATTATTATGTCTATTAAGGTCATATAAATAATACAATATCGCTCTCGGCCTGAAGTTGTTTAAATTAATACTAAGTATAGTAGTGTTATTATCTCGCTGCAGACTCGGTCATAAATAATTCGAGTGTTTCGCTTTGTTGTTCTTTGTTCAGTTGTGCATGACTGCAGAACAACAAAAGCGAAACACTCGAATGATTTATGACCGAGTCTGCAGCGAGATAATAACACTACTATAACAACTTTTTCTTTGCAAGTAAGTAAGTAGTTACTCGTAAGTCGTAACGGCAGCTTTCCGGTTCAAATTGGAACGGTGTCTACTAAGATTTGACTTCAATGTAACAAAACCAGAAATGGCAAAATTTCTCAACCGTGTTTCTATGTCTAGACGAAATTAGACTGGACGCCTGGCCAAAGGGCCAAAGTCTGGCTACCCTACAAACGTAGGATTTTACATACATTATAAAATGGAGGTGTCTGGCAATGCATGGTGTGATTTCTAATACTATTCTAAATAAAATACAAAAAAAAAATTACTTTATTCTTTGACGTAAGATTTTTTACACGTTTATTACTTGTTATCTCCCAAAGCAACCATGATCCAAACAAACGTCCAAACAAACATTCTTCCCAGTATTGAGGACAATACCTACGCAGAGACACTTTCAGCTTTTATAAAATAACGAAGGTCTGGCCGTCCTGGGCTCTTGGGCTATATAGCGAAAAGCTTCGACCGTGAAGCTTTCGCTCAGTGAAAAAAATGGCGGAATAAGGATTTCAGTAATGAAACAAAAAATAAATTCGTTTATTTAGACTTAGTAATAACAACTGAAAATAAATGCAGTACAAATTATATCAATAAGAAATTCGTAAAATCATAAGTTTGTCTATCTGCCTAGATAATATCTGAGGACAGAAAAACTATACTATTTCCATTTATTTTCTAATTGACACATAACAGATATAGCAAACATACATTTACATCTACATTTTGCCCATCCCTAACTAAAAAAAAGAATGCGCGTTTGTCGTGGAACACTCGGTTGAAACGAAGTTATCCTACCGTTCGATAGATGGCGCTGAGTCTAGTTAGCTCGCGCTAACGAGTTACTCATACCAAATAATAAAGCTTATTGCATAGTTAGATGTAATTACAAATTCTTTTCTATAAAAAAGTTTAGAATATGGGATTTTCGTGGATTTCTATTAAATCTGGATTTACGTGACGAAAAAAATCCATTTTCTTGAGCCTAAACTCCTTCGCTGTACTGTCCGTAAAAACCTCTTCGTTTCAAGAACTCTTACTAATAAATGTCCGTTGAAAATAGCTAGGTATGACTCGATTTTGGTTTGGTTTACGTGGAATGTAGGCTTCAGTTGTACTTGGATCTCCATCCGCTAGGTATCATGCAAAGTCCTGTAGAAAAATGTTACTCTTATATTATAATTTTCATAAGAGTTAAAAAACACTAAAAACAACATATTTAATACATTTGTGATGTAAAAACGGGGCAAAATGTATAGATAGGAAGAGGTCTGTGACAGTTTATACAACACTAAAATTGTATGTAATTATTCTACATTATTATTAGAGAATATATATTTTGTCTGAAATGCAAGGAAATAAAAAATAAAGTTGAAAAAAGATATGGTATAAAAATATAATCTCAATAAAAGGTAAATTGTGAGAGTAAAAATTTACATTTATTATTAATAATTATTTAAAATTCCTATATTATTTTAATCATTAAATTTGTAACAACAAAATAATACTTATCAGCTATAGAAAAGTCCTTTATTTTTCATAATTTAATACAATCACGCACACAAGTACGACGGGCACACTACCACAGATAACGTACACTTGTATAAAGTTTATATAGTCTATGGTCTTTGTTTTTTTGGTATGGCAACTTATCATACCATATTCCGACCGTTGTCGCCGGCTATCCTGTCGACGACCTGAAAAGAATTTAATTTTTTAGTTCATCAACGATGTTATAAAGCTGGAGAGTTTGATTGTTTGTTTGATTCACGCTAATCACAGAAACTACGGGTCCAAATTGAAAAATTATTTTTTTGTTGGATAGTCCATTTATAAAGCAAGAAAAAAAAATTGGTTGTCTGTAAGGTCGGTTTACTGACGATAGTTGAACGTGACAACGTCTTTTTTGTCGCTCGTTCCGCGCTCGCGAGGTAACGCCGCATGAGCGAGGTAACGCCGGTAACGCCGGATGAGTCATGTTTTTTCGTGCGTGCAACCGGCTCTGTCGAATTATAAGACGTTGTCACGTCAAAAATTCGTTGTCTGTAAAGTCGGTTTACTGACGATAGTTGAACGTGACAACTCTCGCTTGCACTTCAAGCCTTACATGGAACGCCTCAGAGCGAGGTAACGCCGGTAACGCCGGATGAGTCATGTTTTTTTGTGCGTGCAGCCGGCTCTATCGATTTACAAGACGTTGTCACGTCAAAAAAAATTGGTTGTCTGTAAAGTCGGTTTACTGACGATAGTTGAACGTGACAACGTCACGATTGTGCTTCTTTGTCGCTCGTTCCGCGCTCTCGCTTGCACTTCAAGCCTTACATGGAACGCCTAGGCGAGGTAACGCCGCATGAGTCATGTTTTTTCGTGCGTACAGCCGGCTCTATCGAATTATAAGACGTTGTCACGTCAAAATGTTGCAAAAAACGGGAAAAATTGCTTTTTTTCGAGAGCACAAAAAGTTTTTTTTTTGTAATAAATAAATACATACGGGACATTTTATACATCGCAATCTAGCCACGAAGTAAGCGATAGCTCGTGTTATGGGTGCTAGATGACTGATAAATATACATACATTGTAAAATACATAAATATAATATATTGAAAAACACCCAGACACTGGAAAACATGCTAATCACACAAACATTTACCAGTAGTGGGAATCGAACCCACGACCTCCGACGCAGACGGCAGGTTCGCTACCACTACGCCATTCGGTCGTCTAACTAGTTTATGAGAAGAAGCTCATAACAAACTCAACATTCTTTTATCAGCATTTAACAACATTGACTATGAATTTAAATAGGCTAGTTAATTCAGAGCAATTCACTATCACTCCCAACCTTGTGTAGTAGTTTCAACAAAGTCCAAGCAGTTCTTACCCCTCTGATGATGGGCAGGTTTAGAAGCGAGCCCAGCACTGGCACCATCCGTAGAAAGTTGATTGCAGCCGGCAGGAACCCTCTGGAACATATATTTTTTAAATATATCAAGAGTAAGTACATTACACACATCACAATCTAGCCCCAAAGTAAACGATAGCTTATGTTATGGGTACTAGATAACTAACAAAACTTACTTGTCTTAATTTAAGGTATGAAAGATACGATCGTATATTAAATATTTGAATATTATTTAAATAAGTCTTTTTTTTTAATTTGGCGCAGGTGTTTAATTACTTTAATATGAGAATTGGTGTTGTTAGTACGAACAATAATACGCCCACAACAAATCACACTTGACCAATTTTTTATTGAGTTACAGGTGGGCTATTCTGGGTGAAATGTTTAAAAAGGTGGATGGCATTTACGTATGTAAGCAGACAATATTGAAATCAAAACATGTTTTGCGAACACTGAAAAATTAATTGAACGGCTATTGACATAAAGCGTAAAATTGAATGCAGTTCAAAACGCAACATGATTGACAATTTTATTGTCAGATTAAATTTACTTAGGCGCAACAAAGTCGAGCATTGTATATCCCATGATCAAATACATTCAATTTTACATTCTAACCCAATAGACGTTAAGTAAATTCTTCAGTTTTTTATAAAAATATACATTCAATTTTACACTCTAAACCAACAAACGTTAAGTAAATTCTTCAGAGTTAATTTTCTTTTCTTTTTCTTGTTTCATATCACTAAATGTGTGGCCGTAAAACGTACCGTTAATAGCCCCTCAGCCCCCTTATTCCATAGACAACAGTGATTATCACTGAGATACAGAATTAGGGCCTAGGACCCTAAAAAGCAGTAGTGACTCGTGTTACCTAAACAACAGTAGGAATCCGTATATCTCAGCGATCATCCCCACCATGGGCCATCCGAGCAGAACCACTGTGATGCCCCCAAAGAAGGCTGCCGACGCCTTCACCTTGTGCCGCTGGAAGAAGAAGAAGAACGTCCGCTGCAGGCCGATCACGCACGCCAGCCCGCTGATGAACAGGATCTAGAACCACAAACAATAGGGAATTTTACTCAAATCAAAACAATGTTTTATCTGTGCTCAATGCTTAAAATTCGAATTATGAAATGTGGCACATAATGACCTACTTTACCAATTTACACCATTTAACAACAATGATTATAAATAGGCTGGTAAAATCAGAGCAATTCACTATCCCTCCCAAGAGTAGAAATAAACAGTAAAAATTATACTTTTTAATACATTTGCTCAAAAAGTTGACATTTCCATGTGTGTTTAGCGTGCGCAAAATTATTCTTTTCCGCACTAGTGCTTTTGTGTTTTCCTCCTACGCGGCACCGGAGCGGGCGCACCAGGAGTTCATGAACACGAACACGGCATGCAAACACAGAGCAGGCAAACACGTAAAACAAATATTTTTTTCGCAAATGTATTAAAAAACGTCGTTCAATGCACGTGCGGAATTGTCATTTTTACTCGTCCTTGTAGTTGACCCTCGCCTTCGGCTTGGGTCAACAAACCGGGACTCGTAAAGAAATGACAAACTTTCCGCACTTATATTGAAATGTACTATTACTCACATTTCCTATAGCCAAGAGGCCTTTATCAAAGAGCAGCAGTACCCCGAGGAACAGGAATGTCATACCAAAACCTGCCAGGCCCACACCAATCTCTGGAATTCATAAATCATTCATTTATAGTATGCTGCAATATCCCTATTTGGTTAAATCAGAAATGAGGCGATACGTAGACAAAATAGAGTCACCGACATAGCTAGAACGAAACCGCGAAATAGGCCCAGAACATTTGAAAACTCATTTACAAGGGGTTTGTTGGGGATTGCATTTGAAATACGCATCTGGATTTATGGGGTGGGGGTGGAGGGGGGGGTGAGGGGGGAGGGTACGAACCCTCCCCACCATCCCCCGCGGCGCGGAAACCTATAATTTTTTTTTTATTATTTTTTATTTTTTGAGGTTATGTGTTAACTTTATATAAGAATTTACGACTATAGCCTAAGAAAAAGTGGAGGACCTAGGAAAACTCCTTAGCCGTCACCCTCTTCCCCTCCAAGAGCATGTCGACGGAGCCCCGCTTCGCGGGGCTCCTATTTCTGGGTGGTCAAAAAAGGAAAATAACCTTAACCTAATTACCTATAGGTGCACATTGTTGGTTGGTTCTGAGATAGTAAAATAATACAACAAATATTTAATTAATTATAATTTTTTTTTTTTTTGAGGTTATGTGTTAACTTTATATAAGAATTTACGACTATAGCCTAAGAAAACGTGGGGGACCTAGGAAAACTCCTTAGCCGTCACCCTCTTCCCCTCCAAGAGCATGTCGACGGAGCCCCGCTTCGCGGGGCTCCTATTTCTGGGTGGTCAAAAAAGGAAAATAACCTTAACCTAATTACCTATAGGTGCACATTGTTGGTTGGTTCTGAGATAGTAAAATAATACAACAAATATTTAATTAATTATAATTTTTTTTTTTTTGAGGTTATGTGTTAACTTTATATAAGAATTTACGACTATAGCCTAAGAAAACGTGGGGGACCTAGGAAAACTCCTTAGCCGTCACCCTCTTCCCCTCCAAGAGCATGTCGACGGAGCCCCGCTTCGCGGGGCTCCTATTTCTGGGTGGTCAAAAAAGGAAAATAACCTTAACCTAATTACCTATAGGTGCACATTGTTGGTTGGTTCTGAGATAGTAAAATAATACAACAAATATTTAATTAATTAAATTTTTTTTTTTGAGGTTATGTGTTAACTTTATATAAGAATTTACAACTATAGCCTAAGAAAACGTGGGGGACCTAGGAAAACTCCTTAGCCGTCACCCTCTTCCCCTCCAAGAGCATGTCGACTATTTCTGGGTGGTCAAAAAAGGAAAATAACCTTAACCTAATTACCTATAGGTGCACAGTGTTGGTTGGTTCTGAGATAGTAAAATAATACAACAAATATTTAATTAATTTCCTAGGTCCCCCAGTTTTTCTTAGGCTATAGTCGAAATAAAAAAAATAATAAAAAAAAATTATAGGTTTCCGCGCCGTGGGGGATGGTGGGGAGGGTTCCTACCCTCCCCCCTCACCCCCCCCCTCCACCCCCACCCCATAAATCCAGATGCGTATTTCAAATGCCGACCCGTTTGTGGTATTATGTTTGAAACTAACGCAACAGGGATAGGCTCAAAGAATCAGCCTAATTTAGTAGGAAATTTAATAATTCTTGATAATAAATACATTGACAACACAATAAGAAATTATTTAACGTAACGACTTCATAAATACGTAGTGTTCATTGATAAAACAGACTTTATACAAATCAAACACAGCCCAAAACAAGACAAAATATAATTTGTTCAATATCTCATAAAATACTTACTCTGGGTATCTGATATCTCTATCATCTTGAGGGCCGGTTTATATCACGTCTTTTATAGCAGTATTTACAGTTTATATTGCTAAATACATTTGTAAATACGATTTGAAACAAATTCATAACCTTTTACACCACGTCATTTTTGCTAGCGAATTTCGCAACTGTCAAATCAATCATCAATGTCATTGTCTTTTTAATTTTGTCGATGTCATTGTCTTTTTTTTCTATTTAGTCTATGATTATTGATTCTTCTTGTCTATGAGTGCTAATTGTTCTTGTCTTCTGGGGGTTGTCTATGAATCTAATATCTATGATTCTAACCTCAATTTTGATCGATGAACTACGGCGCGAACAACCGACTGGAATTCGTTTTTCTATAGTTCGGGAACAAATATAAAGTTGGCGCTGATAAATATATGTAAATACTTTTAGGAAACAATTTAAAGTAGAAATAAAAAGAAGATACAGGTAACAATGAGGCGGACTTATTGCTAACTAGCGATCTTTTTCAGACAACCTCAGAAATAAATATTAAATAGCAACACTAATCTAATTTTTACAACGGTATCCCCATTTCATAGAGTCTCGGTACGCTTCATTTTACGCAGCTGTCATATTAAAACAAATCGAAATATTATGTAATTTCAAACAAGTTTAATCGCCAAAAGTATAACATTAATTTCATTGGTATTTTATAAACTTAAGCCTATTGTAATATTATTTTTTCATTCCCTGTTAATAAAAGTAAAAGGTTTTTAGGTAGGATTTTATAAATTAATTAAAATACACCTGACAGTTGTCAAATTCCGTTTCAGTCATGACTTTGACAAATGACAATTTATCTTACTGCGCTTTGCTGCTTTTGTTTTTGTACGTTAAGATTTTCATAATTCGACGCGATTTTACTTTAGTAGAACACCGACAGACCCGCACTTAAGTATTGACCTACGCTACATTCACTGGATTTTGATTTTACATGCCGAATACGTTAACCCTCAACTGCGGAAAAAAGTTAACCTCAAAGTGACTCAACTGCGGAAAAAGACGTAAGTACAATAATATTATCTCATTACATAACCTACGTAGTAATCAATTAATACCTACGTAAGTATGCAATGTATTTAAAAGAAATATATATTCGCGGGTTCTTACTGCAAACATATACATCAGGGCTAGTGAACCTTTATTAATCAACGTGCCATTTTTACTTAATACGAAATTAAGAAAACTAATGTTGGTGACTAAGTGATAAGTTGAAAAACTATCAACAACAGTACGATGTATTGTATAATGTATATTTGCGTCTTTGTTTGTGCTTTGAAACCTTACGCACCAGTTCTGATTACTAGCTGACACTATATAAGTACATATGCTAGTAAGGAGCAAAAGCTCGAAACTAGGATACTTTCGTGCTACTATATAGCATACTATATACCTGTACCTTAAATGACGGCATAGCATGAGTCTTGCAGCGATGGTACCTTTGATTTTATCAGTATAATCACCATTAATAATTATTATAAATATTAAAAATAGTTATCATCACTATCTATATCTATTTTAAGTTTCGCACCGGTTCACAGTTAACAATTTACTTTTAAATTCAAAAAAGACTAAGTGCATTGAGTTTGCACTACCAAACCTAAAAAATGTAGTTAGCAACAGAAAGGTGAATGTGAATGGAGAAACACTAACACCTTAGACAATAAATTACAATGGGGCGCTCATGTTGAGACTTTGGCAGGTGAACTTAGTTCAGCTGCCTATGCTGTGAGAAAAATTAGGCAATTTACAGACATTGATACAGCCAAGCTTGTTTATTATGCCTACATCCAAAGTGTTATGTCCTATGGTATTCTATTGTGGGACAATGCTGCTGATATTCAAACTATATTTGTATTACAAAAGAGAGCAATTAGATCCATATTCAAAATGAAGCCACGTGAATCTCTTCTCCAAAAATTTAAAGAAATAGGTATTCTTACAGTGGCATCTTAATACATTTATAATTGCTTACTATTTGTTCGTCAAAATATTAATAATTATAAGCAACGGATAGATAAAAGTAATCGTCCAATTAGAAATGGAGGACACAAGTTGGTTATAGTGCTACACCGTTTGCGTAAGGTACAGAGGTCATTTGTGGGGTTGAGTGTACGCTTCTACAATATTATGATCCCGAAGTCTGTTTTGGACTTACCTTTGCACTGGTTTAAAGACACTGTCAAAAAACATTTAATTAATCATGGTTACTATACTATTGAAGAATTTCATAACGACAAAGATTCTTGGAATGATAGAAATATGCTGTCATCTCCTCACGAGATATCTTAAACATTTGTCATAGTTTTTTATACTTTATAGAAAATTTTGTATTATAACAATAACATTTTTTGAAAAGAGCAAGTGCCGAGTTTCTTGCCAGTTCTTCTCGGTGCAAACCTGCTTTCCGAACCTGGCGGTAGAGTTTTGACTTTTCATAAGAGCCTATTACTTAGGCCTATGTGAAAATAAATATTTTCATTTTCAATGATGAATCTTAACCAATGTCCACTCGCCTTAATAAGGTCCTTTTCCTAACACAGCAGGAAATAAAATAATATCCCGACTATGTCCTCTGACAGGGAATAATATTATCTTGACCCGCCACAGTATAGCAAAAAGGGTTAAAGTAGGAGGTTATCCCTGTTTGAATTTACATATAGACATAAATATTATATTTCTGAAAAATAATAAAACTTAAATATTAAGTTTTAAATTAAGCCTGTGTCATGGCTTTATCCTTGATGAAAATGTATTTTTTCACTTGCAGGTTCCGGTAAATGTGGGTTTTAAGGTTACCTTTGCTGCAAAAAGTTGGAAAACGAAAAAAAAGAAGGGAAATAATGGAAGAAAGTTCTTAAATTAACAGAGAAAAATGTTGTTTGTATAATATAATAAAAAAATAAATTGAGTTTTTTATTTTGCTTTGCCACGGTTTAGCTCATTCTGTTTACATAGATTAATACAATATTATAAAAAAAAAAAAACAGAAAGAGCTAAAGCGAGTAACCCTTTAAATTTCAATAAATTAAAATTAGTATGAAGGGAGGCAACGTGCTAGTAGTGACATTAGTTCAGGAACAAATCTGCAGTTGGTGCTAGTTTCCATACATTTAATAAATATAGGTTAGCGATAACTATACCCTAATTACCAACCTACTCTATGGTCTCTATGGACATCGTTCGTCTATCTCTCTGCTGTGGTTGTCTCTCTGCTGTGGTTGTCTATGCTACGGCGTCTCAGCCATTTTGAATTTTGCAAGTTTTTTCATAAATAAAATAAACTGAATTTAATAATTTTCACAACCTAATCCTGTAATCATTGAGTGTAACAATCTGTTGCTCGGCTGTTTTGTGATTTTACCCTGAGCTGTTATAGTGAGAAAGCTTGAAAAGCTAAAGGTTATTGCTACAGTGCTAGTCAGTGTTGAAGTATTCGAAAACAAAGTTTATAGAAATGGTCCGCGGAGGCGGCGCTGGGCGCGGCGGGCGAGGGATGCCCGGCAGAGGCAACATGGGGCGCCCGCCGTTCAACAGACCCCGCGTGTTGATGCTGCGGCCGCCTTTTGACTTGATTTTGGCCGAGCCCGCGTTCCCTCGCTGCAAGCCGGCGCCCGATGACTCTGCTTTGACACAGGTAGTACTATTATCTTTGCAGCAAAACGACTCGTTAAGTCGTCACTATAGGGTGCATGTGACGACTCATTAAATCGTCACTATAGTGAGCGTAAATTTGAGAACCAACAACTCAAAAATGCCCATATACAACACCAACCAAAGTAGACATGTAAACTTGAGAGCTAACCCATCTAAATGTAACTCATCAATCACAATAACAAATCAATAGCCAAGCAACCGGGATTACACCCAGGGATCTCAACTCATGAAGAAGGTCAACAGAGAAGGCCTTAAGTGTGGGTTTCCTGACCTAAAGCCTATAAGGGGGAAGGGTTTTGAAATCAGTCGCCTTTAATATTACTTAAAACATGATATATCATTAACCCTCTTAAAAATTTGGTCGGTCCTATTTCTGGGTGGTCATAAAAGAAAAATAACCACTCAGAAGGTAACGAAGAACTTGAGCTACTGTTTAGCATTCACTCTTTCACTTTAACCCTCTTAAAAGCTTGGCTTTGAATGAAGGCGACTCGATTTAAAGCCTCACCCCTTTTTGGTTGTACCATATCTGCAAGATAGATAGATCATCATATTATATGTATGCATATAGCAAAAGTTTTACAAAAAATTACTTACTTGTGATAACAAACTTATAAATTTCGTATATCCCCTATACTTTGTTGAAAGAAATCAATTCCCTTGTGAAGACGAAAATTAAGTTTGTAAATTATGTCACCAATATAAAATCTTGCAGGCTCTTCTCAAACGTCACGCAGAGCTGTGTCCATCCCCGGCGGAGCAGTCGGCGGTGCTGAGCCTGGTCACCAAGCTGCAAACAGTTCTGGACAACTTGGTGGTGGCTCCCGGAGACTTTGCTGCCTGTGTAAGTAAAACTTTTCAGGGTTTTAGTACAGTCGCAGAATGAAAAGGTTCGTCACCTTAGTGTCGATTTTCCCTTGCCCTATACTGCAAGAGTCCATAATGTCAACATACTAAAACAATTGACTTGTGCAAACGAATCACTTTGAAAATTGACGAACCTTTTCATTCCGCTACTGTACAAGTTTCACTACAAGTTAGTATCTGCGATAATTATGCTGAAATATCCACAATTTAAATATATAAATAAATATATAAATATATACACATTATACACATCACTACAAAAAAATATATACACATTATAATAATAAATAAATAAAATAAATAAGCCTTTATTCAGACATAGCAGTTACATTAAATTTTTACAGAGTTATCCTAAATCTACCACCGTCTGTTTGCCTTTTGGCAAAGGCCTCTTCCATCTGCTTCCATACATTTCTGTCCCAAGCTTTCCTAGACCATGCTTTTCCAGCCACCTCTGTTATTTCATCGACCCATCTTTTAAATGGTCGACCTCTTTTTCTTTTTAAGTGCCTGGTATGCCAGTTCATTAAGACTTTTGTCCATTTTTCTGCTCCTCTAATGGTATGCCCGGCCCACTTCCATTTTAATTTTTTGATGGTAACAGTCACATCTTTAGTCTTTGTGTGATCTTTGATCGTCGTATTTCGTATTCTATCTGATAGTTTTTTACCCATCATGCTTCTTTCCATGGAAGCCTGGCAGCTCTCCAGCTTTCTTACGTGGTTTCTGGTAAGCGCCCATGTTTGACAGCCATACGTTAGTACTGGCAACACACAAGTGTCGAACAATTTTCTTTTTATGGACATGTTCGTATTTTTGTTTTTCATCACCATTTTCATCACATATAGACATTTTACACATCGCAATCTAGCCCCAAAGTAAGCGATAGCTTGTGTTATGGGTGCTAGATGACTGATAAATATACATACATACTAATATACATAAATATAATATATCGAAAAACACCCAGACACTGGAAAACATTCATGCTCATCACACAAACATTTACCAGTAGTGGGAATCGAACCCACGACCTCCGGCGCAGACAGCAGGTTCGCTACCACTACGCCATTCGGTCGTCAATTTGACTGCTATAATGACTTCTATTACTTAAATCAACAACAAAGTGCTCATTTACTGTGCTATGCTGAAACCCATATGCTTATGTGGTATCGCGCTGTGGCAGACTCGCAGTAAATCCAACGTGATGCACATCCAAAGGGTTCAAAACAACATACTGAGGATAATAACAAACGCACCCTGGTTTACACGCAACGACGAAATCCACAAATACCTCAAACTGCCATCTATTAGTGATGGAAATAGCAAATACTGCAAAAAACATAAGGAAATCATCCCAACCACCTTGCTAGCTTATTACTTTTGAAGACTGAATGGCGTAGTGGATGTGTACCTGCCGTCTGTGTCGGAGGTCGTGGGTTCGATTCCCACTACTGGTAAATATTTGTGTGATGAGCATGAATGTTTTCCAGTGTCTGAGTGTTTTTCAATATATAATATTTAAGTATATTAGTATGCATATTTATATATTAATCAGTTATCTAGTACCCATAACACAAGCTATCGCTTACTTTGGAGCTAGATTGTGATGTGTGTAATGTCCTGATATATATTTATTTATACTACTAACCCCATGAATTAAACACCTTAAACAAGCTCATGTGCTCAATACTTGACGGATGGTTGAGCGTTGACACCTGTCTGAAACTGCCATAGTAAATGCAGCACATCTGATATGTCGAAAGACTACAGATAAAAAGAGAAAAAAAAATTGATAGAAATCATGCGTCTACGATATATTTACCTGTGACTTCACATAGCAATGTTTATTTCTTTCCAGCAACTAGAGGAGGTGCGGCAAGTCGGTTCATACAAGAAGGGCACCATGATGGCCGGCAAGAATGTGGCAGATATTGTTGTGATCATGAAGACCCTGCCCACCAAGGAGGCGGTGGAGGGGCTGTCCAACAAGGTAGGTCCACCTCAAAATGGTATTACTGTCCAACAAGGTACATAAGTCAAAATGGTTTCACATGGCCCATGGTATCAAATGTTTAGATAGTGCTAATATCTTATAAAGTATGGTCGCGCAGCACGAAGAATTTCGTACATTAACCTGTTACTAGCTGTCTCTGTCACTCCCGCCTCAAAATAATGTGGTCACGCTCACACAGGACGGGGTCATTGCATCTGTCCGAGCGTGACCGCATTATTTTGACGCGGGAGTGACAGAGACAGCTAGTAACAGGTTAATGTACGAAATTCTTCGTGCTCCGCGACCGGACTTTAGTATAATGAATCTATACTTAATATGAGCTGAAGAGCTTGTTTCAAAACATTAATCTTAGGAACTACCTACTAGCATAAAGTTGAAAATTTATTTTTGTGTTTGATAACGGTATGCAGAAATTTCATTTAATTACAAGTTTATTACAGGGACCCAAAATAAAACTAAACTCAACATACATGATGAAAAAATAATAAATTATAATATTTACAAAATATATACACCATCCAACTGATCATTTATGGGCATAGTGCCCAAGACGCTGGCGCTGTTTCCTCTTTGTATGGCTAAACTTAGCCGTTGAGCTAAATAAGCGCAGGTTTGATAAGTAATATTCTATTTATCAAGGAAGGCTTATAAAATAATGCTATGACCTATAGAAGCAGAGGATCAATGAAAAATTTGAAAAACTGTTCCTTTTGGAGAGCTTTCATTGTGTGCCAAAGCTTATTCCCAACACTTCATAAAGTTTGCCTCAACACTGGAACATCATTCAGATGTTGTCTTGACAAGGTTCTCTTGTAATTAGTGGCTTGTAAGGTGCATTTTTAAGAAGTGATTGTCTTCACAAATGAAATGTAACCTTCATTTTCCCTTTTCACCAGGTTAACGAACATCATTCAGATGTTGTCTTGACAAGGTTCTCTTGTAATTAATGGCTTGTAAGGTGCATTTTTAAGAAGTGATTGTCTTCACAAATGAAATGTAACCTTCATTTTCCCTTTTCACCAGGTTAACGAACATCATTCAGATGTTGTCTTGACAAGGTTCTCTTGTAATTAGTGGCTTGTAAGGTGCATTTTTAAGAAGTGATTGTCTTCACAAATGAAATGTAACCTTCATTTTCCCTTTTCACCAGGTTAACGAACATCATTCAGATGTTGTCTTGACAAGGTTCTCTTGTAATTAGTGGCTTGTAAGGTGCATTTTTAAGAAGTGATTGTCTTCACAAATGAAATGTAACCTTCATTTTCCCTTTTCACCAGGTTAACGAACATCATTCAGATGTTGTCTTGACAAGGTTCTCTTGTAATTAGTGGCTTGTAAGGTGCATTTTTAAGAAGTGATTGTCTTCACAAATGAAATGTAACCTTCATTTTCCCTTTTCACCAGGTTAACGAACATCATTCAGATGTTGTCTTGACAAGGTTCTCTTGTAATTAATGGCTTGTAAGGTGCATTTTTAAGAAGTGATTGTCTTCACAAATGAAATGTAACCTTCATTTTCCCTTTTCACCAGGTTAACGAACATCATTCAGATGTTGTCTTGACAAGGTTCTCTTGTAATTAATGGCTTGTAAGGTGCATTTTTAAGAAGTGATTGTCTTCACAAATGAAATGTAACCTTCATTTTCCCTTTTCACCAGGTTAACGAGGAGCTGAATAAATTAATGCGGGCAGAAGGCCTGGGCAACGTGAGCAGCACCTGCCACGAGCGCGGGTTCACCGTCAGCGCCACCGCCGCCGCGGTCAGGGTGCTCGTCACCACGCTGCACCAGAACTTGAGGAAGCTGGAGCCCGAAGTAAGACTTCCCTCGCATTATATTATATAAGCAACGTATAGATGTAAGTAACCGTTCAATTAGAAATGGCGGACACAAGTTAGTTGTAGTACCACACTGTTTACGTAAAGTACAGAAGTCCTTTGTGGGGTTGAGTGTACGCTTCTACAATATGATCCCGAAGTCTGTTTTGGACTTACCTTTACACAGGTTTAAAGTCACTGTCAAAAAACATCTAATAATTCGGGGTTACTATACTATTGAAGAATTTTTCAATGACAAGAATCCTTGGAATGATAGGCATATATTTCCATCTCCTCACGAGTTATCTTAAAAATTATGTAATATTTTTTTTAATTATTTAAGAAATTGTATATAATGACATTTTTTTAAAAAGAGCAAGTGCCGAGTTTCTAGCCAATTCTTCTCGGTGCAAACCTGTTTTCCGAACCTGGTGGTAGAGTTTTGACTTTTCATAAGAGCCTCTTAATTGGGCCTATGTGAAAATAAAGATTTTTCATTTTCATTAGCTCATAACGGGTCTAGCATTTGGGCAATGTCATAATTCTATGCCATAAGTACAGTCTCTCCGTCAGTGTCACCGCAGCCTCTGTAAATACACTGCACATAAATACCTCTGTAAATACATGTACATTGCACTAGAACTTGAGTAAATCGGGAGTCCTATGTAAAGTTCTGCAAGACACTGTCTTCACTGTCCACCGCAGTATAGCAAGATGCAGTGATCAGTGTCATCTGACAACCAACCAACTTGAATGAAAAACATAATTTTTTATTTCTTTATTTGCTTAAAATACATGTTATAATAACATCTTATTACACTAGTGGTAACAGTGTATATGCCTTATCAAGGTGTGCAAATTTTATTTAATCGTCATTAATTAATAAATTGTCATATCAATTTCCTATCAAAATAATCTTTACTGTCATATATTCCGTCATTAAGTAATTTATTAAAAATAAAATTCTTAAATTTAGTGCATGGTAATTCTTTAACATGGTCCGGAAGATGATTATATATTCCAATTGCCATAGGTACAGTATACATTCTTTGAATACATATTGAAACATCAAATACAATTAGTGCCAATTTTACTCCAACCTTGATAACAATCATATTTCTATTAGAGATGATTTTAATCAAGTTCAGTCCTCTATAACATCTCCTTTAAACATTGATGGAGATCTGACTACCAACCTTAAGGAGCAAGTGGTGCCATGTGGTATACTTTCTGTGGCAGGTACACCTGGAGTACAAGGTGATCAGCAGCCACCTGGCCGCCATCAGACACAGCCGCTGGTTCGAGGAGAATGCGCACCACTCCTCCATCAAGGTGAGGAATATACTGCACTATACTCTATGGCAATGTTACATTAAGGGAAATTATTGAATTTATTTTTGTGTTTCTCACTCTCACGGATACGTAGGTAGGTGCGACATGCAGCGTCGCGGAAGAATATAACAGAAAAACGACCTTTTACCTTATTACTCAAAAACTAAGCTGGTTATCAAAAATCTGTTTCTTAGTGTTTATGGATATTGTTATTACCGACACATTATAACAAAAATTACAATTTCATCCATTGTAGTTTCCGATATAAAACAGGAAAACTGAGATTTTGTAGCAACTTTTGGGAGAACTTTCTATCGAGAAAATTTAATCCAATCGTGTTTCTGCTTCTTAGCGATTTTAGATTAGAGACCCAAAATACATGACGTGTAAATTTGAAAGTACTTAATTGTCTTTATAGTTTTTGCATAAAACTTCATTCAAAATTGCTTAAATACGGCTTCTACACCGTTAAACTTATAACTGTGATGTAATGGTGTTACACTCGTGCGCAGGTGCTGATCCGCCTGCTGCGCGACATGTGCGCGCGCCACTCGGGGCTGGAGCCGCTGACGCCGTGGATGATCGACCTGCTGGCGCACCACTGCATCATGAACAACCCCGCGCGACAGGCGCTGCCCATCAACGTGGCCTTCAGGTGAGCGCGCGCCGCCCGCTCTCGTGCAGGTGCTGATCCGCGACATGTGCGCGCGCCACTCGGGGCTGGAGCCGCTGACGCCGTGGATGATCGACCTGCTGGCGCACCACTGCATCATGAACAACCCCGCGCGACAGGCGCTGCCCATCAACGTGGCCTTCAGGTGAGCGCGCGCCGCCCGCTCTCGTGCAGGTGCTGATCCGCGACATGTGCGCGCGCCACTCGGGGCTGGAGCCGCTGACGCCGTGGATGATCGACCTGCTGGCGCACCACTGCATCATGAACAACCCCGCGCGACAGGCGCTGCCCATCAACGTGGCCTTCAGGTGAGCGCGCGCCGCCCGCTCTCGTGCAGGTGCTGATCCGCGACATGTGCGCGCGCCACTCGGGGCTGGAGCCGCTGACGCCGTGGATGATCGACCTGCTGGCGCACCACTGCATCATGAACAACCCCGCGCGACAGGCGCTGCCCATCAACGTGGCCTTCAGGTGAGCGCGCGCCGCCCGCTCTCGTGCAGGTGCTGATCCGCGACATGTGCGCGCGCCACTCGGGGCTGGAGCCGCTGACGCCGTGGATGATCGACCTGCTGGCGCACCACTGCATCATGAACAACCCCGCGCGACAGGCGCTGCCCATCAACGTGGCCTTCAGGTGAGCGCGCGCCGCCCGCTCTCGTGCAGGTGCTGATCCGCGACATGTGCGCGCGCCACTCGGGGCTGGAGCCGCTGACGCCGTGGATGATCGACCTGCTGGCGCACCACTGCATCATGAACAACCCCGCGCGACAGGCGCTGCCCATCAACGTGGCCTTCAGGTGAGCGCGCGCCGCCCGCTCTCGTGCAGGTGCTGATCCGCGACATGTGCGCGC
The DNA here is from genome assembly GCA_036785405.1 of Coenonympha arcania. NCBI lineage: Eukaryota > Metazoa > Arthropoda > Insecta > Lepidoptera > Nymphalidae > Coenonympha > Coenonympha arcania. The sequence continues at coordinate 11,999,250 of CM072076.1, forward strand.
GCCACTCGGGGCTGGAGCCGCTGACGCCGTGGATGATCGACCTGCTGGCGCACCACTGCATCATGAACAACCCCGCGCGACAGGCGCTGCCCATCAACGTGGCCTTCAGGTGAGCGCGCGCCGCCCGCTCTCGTGCAGGTGCTGATCCGCGACATGTGCGCGCGCCACTCGGGGCTGGAGCCGCTGACGCCGTGGATGATCGACCTGCTGGCGCACCACTGCATCATGAACAACCCCGCGCGACAGGCGCTGCCCATCAACGTGGCCTTCAGGTGAGCCGTTCAGTTATGACCCCGAGATTGTGAGTTTGTCCCTATATGCTCTCTCTCCTCATTCTGTGACAAGACGATACAATGACGGACTCGCCTCGTGCCGTCGCTCTCTGCGGCAGATATCCGCTATCTTGTCACTCCATTCCGCTTCTCCTCTTGTGCCACGCGAACTCCCGTAGCTTTCCGAAGGTGACAGCCAAACCCGCGAGGTCTAGATTGTGAGGGTAGTTTGTTGATTTATATTTTATTTACCTTTTGCTGGTTGTGATGTGAGGCAATAAGGTAATTTCCCTCCAGGCAGGTGTTATGCCTGAGGATCGCTTGTGATCCAAGCGTATGACGTCAGAACTTGTATTTATAGAACGCTCGTCGAAAGCTTCGTCAGCGTGTGCTATTGCGCTAGTTACGCCATCTATCTTCAGCTATCGAAGACCGCTACAACCTCTGTGGTGTGTGTTCCAGACGCGCGCTGTCGCTGCTGGCGGGCGGGCTGTTCCTGCCCGGCTGCGCGGGGCTGCCGGACCCCTGCGAGGCGGCGCACTCGCGCGCGCACACCGCGCTCGACCTCGCCGCGCAGGACCACGCCGCCGCCACCGCGCAGACGTGAGTGTCTCTACACCCGGCTACACTGCACCAGCTGCAGGCGAGGCGGCGCACTCGCGCGCGCACACCGCGCTCGACCTCGCCGCGCAGGACCACGCCGCCGCCACCGCGCAGACGTGAGTGTCTCTACACCCGGTTACACTGCACCAGCTGCAGGCGAGGCGGCGCACTCGCGCGCGCACACCGCGCTCGACCTCGCCGCGCAGGACCACGCCGCCGCCACCGCGCAGACGTGAGTGTCTCTACACCCGGCTACACTGCACCAGCTGCAGGCGAGGCGGCGCACTCGCGCGCGCACACCGCGCTCGACCTCGCCGCGCAGGACCACGCCGCCGCCACCGCGCAGACGTGAGTGTCTCTACACCCGGCTACACTGCACCAGCTGCAGGCGAGGCGGCGCACTCGCGCGCGCACACCGCGCTCGACCTCGCCGCGCAGGACCACGCCGCCGCCACCGCGCAGACGTGAGTGTCTCTACACCCGGCTACACTGCACCAGCTGCAGGCGAGGCGGCGCACTCGCGCGCGCACACCGCGCTCGACCTCGCCGCGCAGGACCACGCCGCCGCCACCGCGCAGACGTGAGTGTCTCTACACCCGGCTACACTGCACCAGCTGCAGGCGAGGCGGCGCACTCGCGCGCGCACACCGCGCTCGACCTCGCCGCGCAGGACCACGCCGCCGCCACCGCGCAGACGTGAGTGTCTCTACACCCGGCTACACTGCACCAGCTGCAGGCGAGGCGGCGCACTCGCGCGCGCACACCGCGCTCGACCTCGCCGCGCAGGACCACGCCGCCGCCACCGCGCAGACGTGAGTGTCTCTACACCCGGCTACACTGCACCAGCTGCAGGCGAGGCGGCGCACTCGCGCGCGCACACCGCGCTCGACCTCGCCGCGCAGGACCACGCCGCCGCCACCGCGCAGACGTGAGTGTCTCTACACCCGGCTACACTGCACCAGCTGCAGGCGAGGCGGCGCACTCGCGCGCGCACACCGCGCTCGACCTCGCCGCGCAGGACCACGCCGTCGCCACCGCGCAGACGTGAGTGCCTTCTACACCCGGCTACACTGCACCAGCTGCAGGCGAGGCGGCGCACTCGCGCGCGCACACCGCGCTCGACCTCGCCGCGCAGGACCACGCCGCCGCCACCGCGCAGACGTGAGTGTCTCTACACCCGGCTACACTGCACCAGCTGCAGGCGAGGCGGCGCACTCGCGCGCGCACACCGCGCTCGACCTCGCCGCGCAGGACCACGCCGCCGCCACCGCGCAGACGTGAGTGTCTCTACACCCGGCTACACTGCACCAGCTGCAGGCGAGGCGGCGCACTCGCGCGCGCACACCGCGCTCGACCTCGCCGCGCAGGACCACGCCGCCGCCACCGCGCAGACGTGAGTGTCTCTACACCCGGCTACACTGCACCAGCTGCAGGCGAGGCGGCGCACTCGCGCGCGCACACCGCGCTCGACCTCGCCGCGCAGGACCACGCCGCCGCCACCGCGCAGACGTGAGTGTCTCTACACCCGGCTACACTGCACCAGCTGCAGGCGAGGCGGCGCACTCGCGCGCGCACACCGCGCTCGACCTCGCCGCGCAGGACCACGCCGCCGCCACCGCGCAGACGTGAGTGCCCTCTACACCCGGCTACACTGCACCAGCTGCAGGCGAGGCGGCGCACTCGCGCGCGCACACCGCGCTCGACCTCGCCGCGCAGGACCACGCCGCCGCCACCGCGCAGACGTGAGTGTCTCTACACCCGGCTACACTGCACCAGCTGCAGGCGAGGCGGCGCACTCGCGCGCGCACACCGCGCTCGACCTCGCCGCGCAGGACCACGCCGCCGCCACCGCGCAGACGTGAGTGCCCTCTACACCCGGCTACACTGCACCAGCTGCAGGCGAGGCGGCGCACTCGCGCGCGCACACCGCGCTCGACCTCGCCGCGCAGGACCACGCCGCCGCCACCGCGCAGACGTGAGTGCCCTCTACACCCGGCTACACTGCACTAGCTGCAGGCGAGGCGGCGCACTCGCGCGCGCACACCGCGCTCGACCTCGCCGCGCAGGACCACGCCGCCGCCACCGCGCAGACGTGAGTGTCTCTACACCCGGCTACACTGCACCAGCTGCAGGCGAGGCGGCGCACTCGCGCGCGCACACCGCGCTCGACCTCGCCGCGCAGGACCACGCCGCCGCCACCGCGCAGACGTGAGTGTCTCTACACCCGGCTACACTGCACCAGCTGCAGGCGAGGCGGCGCACTCGCGCGCGCACACCGCGCTCGACCTCGCCGCGCAGGACCACGCCGCCGCCACCGCGCAGCCGTGAGTGTCTCTACACCCGGCTACACTGCACCAGCTGCAGGCGAGGCGGCGCACTCGCGCGCGCACACCGCGCTCGACCTCGCCGCGCAGGACCACGCCGCCGCCACCGCGCAGACGTGAGTGCCCTCTACACCCGGCTACACTGCACCAGCTGCAGGCGAGGCGGCGCACTCGCGCGCGCACACCGCGCTCGACCTCGCCGCGCAGGACCACGCCGCCGCCACCGCGCAGACGTGAGTGTCTCTACACCCGGCTACACTGCACCAGCTGCAGGCGAGGCGGCGCACTCGCGCGCGCACACCGCGCTCGACCTCGCCGCGCAGGACCACGCCGCCGCCACCGCGCAGACGTGAGTGCCCTCTACACTCGGCTACACTGCACCAGCTGTAGGCGAGGCGGCGCACTCGCGCGCGCACACCGCGCTCGACCTCGCCGCGCAGGACCACGCCGCCGCCACCGCGCAGACGTGAGTGTCTCTACACCCGGCTACACTGCACCAGCTGCAGGCGAGGCGGCGCACTCGCGCGCGCACACCGCGCTCGACCTCGCCGCGCAGGACCACGCCGCCGCCACCGCGCAGACGTGAGTGTCTCTACACCCGGCTACACTGCACCACTGTGGCCATTGCCAGTCTCACTTATCACGTGACCGTCCCGGCTACAAGTACGGGTCCGGACCTCAATATTTCAGATGGTTGCCGCTCGCGGGCAGAGTTGCACGCGCTAGTTCTGTACGGTCTAGTTTACGAGCCGTCTGACTACGGCAGCCCTAGTACGTCGTAAGTTAGGCGATAGAAAGAGACCACAACATTGCGTTTGTCGCGTGTCGATTTTGAGGGCGGGGCCAGGCGCTATTGCGAACTGAATTGCACTTTTTGTGTCGGCGCTAGAGTCGCTATTTCTTTAAATCATTGTGCGGAGTAAGCCTTCTGTAGTTGTACTATTTAGTGTTCTGTGCCGAGGCGTCCTCGAGAAGCTCGGTAATAGAGAAAGTTGCCAGGTGCTCCCTGCAGCAGAAGTCTCACCATAGTGACATTTATTAAAGGACACCAATAGAGAAAAGAATTGGTAGAGAGCTCAACCAGGCATACGTCTCGGGGTAAAAGCATTGACGACAACTACCGGATGAATGTTCCTCCCACGATTCAGCCTAGTAAAAGCTTACAAGTGTGATAGGGCTGTGAGGACATGGGACCAACAGACTAACTTCCATGGGCCAAACCTCATGATTATAGCTGGTGGGAATCGTGGAAGAGTGGCCGTTCAATACTTGCTCTCAACAGGTTCCTGAAACAGCTTCTTGACTCCCTACTAGTTGCTTCCTCTCACTCTTTGTGCTCATTCTTTTGACGGACTAGTCACTCACCAGTGGACAATGTAGTCCTATTACTCTCGGACTCACTGAGCTAGATTAGCGGGGCCCACTGGACTATTTTCAGCAGGGTGATTCAGAACCCTTCGATAACTCACCATATCCGATACGGATATATACGGTATTGATCTCGTATCGAAGATTTTTTGTGGTGCACCGTGCAATTCAGAACGTCCGGTTTACGGATACGATTCGCTATCGATTACGATATCGGTAAGGACAAAAACATTGAGTTAACGTCATGAGCATTCACAAAAAAATATATATGCTATCGTACGATAACTTACCGAATCGTACGATAACGTTATCGAATGGTTCTGAATCGACCTGCTGGCCCGGTTTCCACCAAAGCGGAGCTGTTTGATTAACCAATCAGATTTCGTCATTTTGACATCTCCGAAACTGAGGGGAGAGGAGATGTCGAAATGAGGAAATCTGATTGGTTACTCAAACAGAGCTCCGCTTGCAACTGGTACTGATGACGGCGTGTGTTGCAGGCTGCTGCGCGTGGTGGCGCGCGGCGGGCACCGCTACGTGCTGGGGCTGCAGGCGTTCGAGGGCGGCAAGGACATCTCCACGGAGATCACGGTGTGGGACGGCGTGGTGGTGTCGCCGCTCGCGCCCGCCTACCACGACACGCCCGAGCCCATGGACACCGACGACAAGGGTGAGTGGCTAGGAGACGCGAGGACAGCTCCACGGAGATCACGGTGTGGGACGGCGTGGTGGTGTCGCCGCTCGCGCCCGCCTACCACGACACGCCCGAGCCCATGGACACCGACGACAAGGGTGAGTGGCTAGGAGACGCGAGGACAGCTCCACGGAGATCACGGTGTGGGACGGCGTGGTGGTGTCGCCGCTCGCGCCCGCCTACCACGACACGCCCGAGCCCATGGACACCGACGACAAGGGTGAGTGGCTAGGAGACGCGAGGACAGCTCCACGGAGATCACGGTGTGGGACGGCGTGGTGGTGTCGCCGCTCGCGCCCGCCTACCACGACACGCCCGAGCCCATGGACACCGACGACAAGGGTGAGTGGCTAGGAGACGCGAGGACAGCTCCACGGAGATCACGGTGTGGGACGGCGTGGTGGTGTCGCCGCTCGCGCCCGCCTACCACGACACGCCCGAGCCCATGGACACCGACGACAAGGGTGAGTGGCTAGGAGACGCGAGGACAGCTCCACGGAGATCACGGTGTGGGACGGCGTGGTGGTGTCGCCGCTCGCGCCCGCCTACCACGACACGCCCGAGCCCATGGACACCGACGACAAGGGTGAGTGGCTAGGAGACGCGAGGACAGCTCCACGGAGATCACGGTGTGGGACGGCGTGGTGGGGTCGCCGCTCGCGCCCGCCTACCACGACACGCCCGAGCCCATGGACACCGACGACAAGGGTGAGTGGCTAGGAGACGCGAGGACAGCTCCACGGAGATCACGGTGTGGGACGGCGTGGTGGGGTCGCCGCTCGCGCCCGCCTACCACGACACGCCCGAGCCCATGGACACCGACGACAAGGGTGAGTGGCTAGGAGACGCGAGGACAGCTCCACGGAGATCACGGTGTGGGACGGCGTGGTGGGGTCGCCGCTCGCGCCCGCCTACCACGACACGCCCGAGCCCATGGACACCGACGACAAGGGTGAGTGGCTAGGAGACGCGAGGGCAGCTCCACGGAGATCGCGGAGTGCGTATGAAACACGCTGGGGACTTTTCCGCGGAGATCGCGGAGTGCGTATGAAACACGTTGGGGACATCTCTCAACTACACATACGTACGACTTCCTCTCCCCCACGTTTGCATGCCTCCACCGTGCTCGGAATTTCGATAGTTTCGACATGCACTGGTGTTCGTACGAGTCATAAGTTCTGTACTTATTAAGGAATCTTTAATCACGCTTTGAGGAATTCCTCAAGAAATGGAACAAACCGATTACTATAAGTGAAACTATTCTTTTAAGGATTCCATACTTAGTTAAAGGAAATTTTCCTTATAAAGTGCACGCCACATAAGTAACAATATTTCTGTTTTGATTGCTTATATTTGCAAAATATTAATTAGAATATTTTTTTACTTTCAGATGACGACGGCGTACCAGACGGCGTGGCTGCATAGAAACAGTTCTTTTAGTGATAAGTGACGAACTGACAACAGTAAATCCATTAATAAAATTTTATTATACTAAGAATAAACCATTTTTTATTTCGTGCGATATTTACTGAATCCTATTTGGTAGCGTAGGTTATAATACATTACTGCAGCGGCCAGCAAAAAAGGCATCGATGGATGAACGTGTAAATGTGGGCTGAGGCGGAGCCGAGGCACACATAGGTACGTGAGTCCATCAATTCCTAGTTGTGGCTAAGGCATGTATAGTACTTTTCTCAAAAAGAAATTAAAACTAAATAGGCAGAAATTTTGAATGGAAGCAGGCATTATTTTGCGGAAATTCATAAATAGTAGTACAGATTAATTTGTTTTCCTATAATCCTCTACTTCAAAAGAATCGAAGTGGTCTAATATGCAGGAACACCACACACATGAAGTCAACATCTCCTGAGGATGTCCCGGTGTCGGGTCGAAACGTGCGTCGAAGAAATTATTGGAAGAATTGTGTGTGGTGTTTCATGTGGGTGTTCCTGCATATTGGACCATACAGATTCTTTTGAAGTAGTGGATTACAGCAAAACAAATTAATCTGTCCTGCGAGGTAGAAATTATCTAAATCAATCACGAAACCAATATTTTTTTCGAGTGTTCTTTGGTGAATGAGCAAAATGAAACAAAATAATTGACACATCAACAAATTATTTTAATAAATACCTAAAACAAAGAATCATCACAGTACTAACGGTGCCACTTTAATATTTGAGTAGGAGTAATACACCCTTTAATATTTCCAGGAAGACAGTGGATTTAATCATTATTACACGACTACCAAAATAAGAGTGTAACGTTTTTAGGGTTCATGTATGTATGCGAGTTTCTTTATTCCATCATAAATTCGTTCGCCAGAGGGCGCCGCGAAGTAAATTTGACATTCATACGCGTCTCGTGGAAATTAATCTTTAAAAATAAATATTCCGCGAAAGTACTATTATTTTTTCGTTAATTGAGATCTATTAGTGCAGTTAAAGTACATTATAAATAAAAATAAGGACTTCAGAGTCGTATGTGACATCATAACATTGGTGTAAAAAGTGTGTAAACTGGCCGCGCCAAAACGGTCACAGATGTGATGGAATTGCACGTAAGTGCAAGTTACGTGTCATGACTGATGAACAGTGCTCACTTGAAAACCCAGGAATATAAAATTCGTTACTTTGTGCCTATCTCGTAACAGATATCGAAGCAGTTCGCAATAATTCACAAAAAATTCAGTTTTCCGTAACACTTTGTGAAGTTTTGTCTGCCTACCTGCGCGATTCATACTCTTAACACGGGATTCGCAGCAAGCCGCAACGCATCTGAGATCCAGCTTTGTTATTAAATATTGACAAGTTAATATCTTATCAACACTGTTTTCGCAATACTAAATATGGAATGCAGTAGTGGTTGTGGACGACCGCTGTCTGAACAGTCGCTGAGGTGCCGACTTTGTAAACAATTATATCATTGCGAGTGCTTGAATATAAACTCACAACAATACTCGGCCCTCACAAAAGAATACTTGGCTTCCTGGCAATGCCCTTCGTGCTGCAATGTATCTCGACGACACAAAGGTAACCGCGACAACACGCCGGTACGCAACTCAGTTATACCTACGCCCGAGGATACGTCGGTGCCCGGTAAGCCGCTCGAACGTGCTACTTACCCTGATTGCGATTGGCGCGTCTTCACACAGGAGCTGCAGAGTACGCTTAACACATGGCGCCAGGATATGGACAACAACCTCGCTAAAATAAGGAGAGAAATTCATAACGCACTGAGCGATATAAAACAAGAAATACATGCCCTGCGCACCGAGCAAGACGGCATCAAGAGTGGGCTAGCGAGCTTAACCAGAGACATCACGGAGCTGAAATTGTCCTCGCAGTATCAAGCTGAGCAGCACGGCGACCTGGAGAGGAAAGTACGCGACCTGGAGAGCGTCACGTCCGGCGCGCGCGATGCCGTGAACCTCATCTCTGCCTTGGAATACAAGATCGACGGGTTAGAACAACAAGCGAGGCAATGCAATGTTGAGATATGTAACGTCCCCGATAGGCGCAATGAAAATCTACTCGGGATACTAGAAGCCATCGGTTCCAAAATAAAGTACCCGATTCAGCAGAAGGACATCGTCTCCGTTCATCGAGTGCCTCACGCGAGCCAACAAAGCGACAGGCCTAAAAACATCATCGTTAAGTTCACTACGCGTATCCTACGTGATAACATCCTGAGTGCTTTTCGCAAGGCTAAAGGAGTGAAAAGTGACGAGCTGGGTATCGCCGGTCAATCGCACGCGATATACATGAACGAACACCTGACGCTCAAAAAGAAGCAACTTTTTCGAGAATGCCGGGACAAAGCAAAAGAGTGCAAATATAAATATGTCTGGATTAAAAACGGCGCTATTCTCGTCAGGCAAGATGACAACAAACCTGCTTTTGTTATTCACTCTAACCAAAACCTTGACAAAATTCGTTCCAGCAGTGAACAAACAACAAACCTAAAAATTTCATAGATTTTTGTTCATACTTTTATTCTCACGACTCTCAACTTTTGTTCATGATTATTTTATGGCTTTATGTGATTTTTAAACACCTGTACAGGCATCATATTCAGTTGATTGCAGCTTTGTTTTTAATGTGTGTCAAATATACTCGAGAAGATTATTTCAGTAGTGGCTCTCTTGTTTCTAAATACAATATCAAGGTAAAAACGCTCTTATTTCATGCCGTAAACGAACCATATTACTATCGAGTGTTAGAAACAACCTGTGTGGCTTTAATATATTACATGACGTACAAACTTACTGTCCTATACAGTATACTCACTGTTATATACTATGCTTTTAGTAACTCATATTATTAATAACATACCTACTTTCAATGGATAAAGTTCTTTCAGTGTATTATCAAAACTGCCGCGGTTTGCGGACTAAGTTACATACGCTTTATATGAATATTCTCATGTACGATTATGATATAATACTACTGACTGAGACTTGGTTAACAGATGAAATTTTTGATAACGAATTCATAGACTCGCGATACCACGTATACCGTTGCGACAGGAACCGCGCCGCGGCGGGGCGGCGGGACGGCGGGGGCGTGCTGTGCGCCGTGCGCCGCTCGCTGTGCGCCGCGCCGCTCGTGCTGCCGGCCGCCCCCCCCGCCTCGGCGCCGCCGCCGATCGTCGACTACGTGCTGGTTGAGCTGCCCTCGGCGAGCGGTCGCCACATCGTAGGTGTCACGTACATCCCACCTAACCAAAGCTACGACGTCTATCTATCATATTTCGACTATTTATGTGACATTTTCCAGCAAAGCCCAAACTGCAATATTCACCTGGCCGGCGACTATAACTTGCCCATGATAAAATGGATCCGTAACGGTACGTATATAGAACCGCTTTTAAATAATACTCAGTGTCCGTCTAGTCAGCATCTCTGCCAATTTATGTCACTTATAAATTTAACACAGTTTAATGATATAGTAAATTATAACGGGCACATCTTAGATCTTTTCCTATCCACCGAAAAGGAGTGTCGCATCTCGAGTGCACTGACTGCTTTGGTGCCGCCCGATGGACATCACCCGCCGTTCTATGCGCTGGTACCCTTCAGCAATAAGTCTTATATTCCTCTGAAAACTGTAACGCGCTATTGTTTTAATCGCGCGGACTATTCAATTATTAACAAAGAAATAGTGAATCAGGACTGGGATCAAGTTCTCGCGGGTAAGTCGGCCAGTTCTGCAGTGGATTCATTTTATGAAGTTGTCTACGGATTCATACGGAAACATATTCCCGCTAAAATTGTGAAAGCCAAGCACTTCCCGGTTTGGTTCAATTCGTCCCTAATTAAAATATTTAAAGATAAGAAAAGGGTCTGGGTTAAGTGGAAAAAATATAACAATATATCAGACTATGAGTCATTTAGTGTGTTATGACTACGTTTCAAAACTGAATCAAAAACTCGTTTTAAAGAGTACATGAACTCAGTTGAGGACAGCATTAAACTTAATGTTCAATATTTTTGGCTATTTATCTCAAATAGGAAAAATGGTCTGCACATACCAGGAAATGTGTTTTATAAAAATAATACAGCAAGCAGTCCTTCCCAGGTATGTAATTTATTTTCAAATTTCTTTCACTCGGTATTTGTGCCATCTGATCTTTCGGATACTTTTAATATAGATGACTGTGTGTGTAAAGATGACGTCTCGGCACGTGATCATATTAGTAATGTTAACATTACTGTCGTTAATGTAAAAAAAGCTTTACGGAAGTTAGACGTTACCAAAGGCTCAGGTCTGGATGATATTCCGCCGATCTTCTTTAAATCGACTGCTGATACTATATGTAAGCCGCTAACCGTCCTTTACAATCTGTGGGACATTTCCAAATAAGTGGAAAGCGGCCCGGATAGTCCCAGTGCACAAAGGGGGTTCAAAGAGAGACGTGGAAAACTACCGACCGATCTCTATACTACCCGTACTCTCTAAACTTTTTGAAAGATTGGTGCACGATTACATCTATCCTCTGCTGCATCCAATCATCCTTACGCAGCAGCACGGCTTTGTACAGAGACGTTCAACAGTTACAAATCTCCTTGTGTTCACTTCACAGTTATTTGAAAATTTAGACAACCATAAACAAACTGATGCCATATATACAGACTTCCAGAAAGCTTTTGATAGGGTTGATCATAAACTGTTGCTTGAAAAACTAGCCTACAACGGTATACGTGGTAACTTGTGGCGATGGTTCAAATCGTACATAACAAACCGCACTCAAAAAGTGGTTATTAATGGACATGACTCTGAAGTGGTCACGATAACGTCTGGTGTTCCGCAAGGGTCAATCCTTGGGCCACTATTATTTATTTTATTCATAAACGACATTCATAAATGCTTCAAATATAGTGACTTTCTTCTTTACGCAGATGACCTTAAGGTATATAAAACTATCGAAACACCTGACGATCATGTCCAACTTCAAGCTGATTTAAATAGATTTTCTGAATATTGTAGGATAAATAAGCTTAATCTTAGTTTAAATAAATGTAAATATATCACTTTTACTAAAAAAACTAATGTCAGCAATTTTGCATATTCACTTAGCAATTCTAGTCTAGAGAGAGTCAATAATATTAGTGACCTAGGCATAACATTAGATTGTAAACTCAACTTAGATACACATGTAAAGAATATCATAAATAAAGCTTTCAAAATGTATGGGTTTGTAATTAGAGCGAGTGATAACTTCAAGAGAGTCTCTACATACATTCACTTATTTAAGTCTTTAGTGCGTCCACAGCTGGAATACGCTGTCTGTATTTGGGATCCATACTACGAAAAATATGTAAAAAGCATTGAAAAAGTTCAAAAAAAATTTTTACGCTGCATTCATTACAAGTGTACGCGAAACCGGTTGCCTTATGACCAACTTCTTGAAAAATATAACCTACTCGACTTAAAGTCCAGGCGTAAGCAACTAGAAGCCATGTTCTTATACGATCTGTGTCATAATAAGTACGATTGCACTGATTTAACCCGCAAGCTCTGCTATCGTGTGCCATTTAGAACACCTATTCGTAGCTGTCGAACACACCAACTCTTCGCTACCACGAAATGCCGCACGAATGCAGGCAAGCGGTCGCCTCTGATTAGGATGACGCAGACGTACAATGAACACTTTGGCAATATAGACATCTTTGCAACTCGAGTGGGTAGTTTCAAGAGGTCGGTCATAGGCAACCTCAAATTAAAAATAGATACTTCTTTATATTAATTAATTTTGCATTGCCCTCACCATGTGCATACGTTTCAGATTATCTGAGGACGACGTTGTGGGTCATGCGCTGATTAGTTTGTAATTAGAGTTAGGTTTATATTTAAGTCAATTTTGTAGTGCATGATTGTTTGTTTGTCCCTTAATTTAAATAAAAAAAAAAAAAAATGACTGAACAGATTTGGACATATGGGGTATCGTTAGAATCCTTACATCATTCCGATTTCCGAGTAACAAAGTTAGTTTTTTTTTGGGATAGTTTTACCACAGGGCAGTACTTAGTGTTTTTTAATTTTTTAAATTTTGTGTCTAAAATCATCGCGTCACTACGGAGCCAAACACTACATTGTCTTTGGTCGAGTTCATCTGTTGGAGCCGCTGGTTCCGGGTTTTCTTCTTTGACAGGATTTCGTTCCCTGGATACAGACCCGACACTTTTGTGGTCACCGACAACTTGCTCAGCCTCTCTTCCACTCCTTGAAGCAAATAATCTATATCTATATTAATATTATAAAGCTGAAGAGTTTGCTTGTTTGAGCGTGCTAATCTTAGAAACTACTGGTCCGAATTGAAAAATGTTTTTTCTGTAGGATAGTCCATTTATCGAGGAAGGCAACATCATGCTATGAATATGACATATGACCAATAGGAGCGGAGGATCAACGTGAAATGTTGGAAAAACAGATTTGTAGATCTTTCTCTGCGTGCGCAGAAGTATGACAGAATGTGGCACTCGGAGACTGCCGCGGTAAAGATGCGGTAAAGCTATTGTATAGCGGTTTTTATCAACTTATGCAATTATTATTGCCATCTATCGATGAATAGCAGAACTTTTAATGCCTTTTTTGAAATATCACGCTTGTCTCTTTAGTTCAGCAACTCGTCTCTAGGTGGCATTGGTTGTATAATAATAATTATATATTATTGGTGCTAATTCTGTTGTACAAATTCTCTAAACTAAACTAATTTAAAGTAGTGCTATCCTTTTCAAGCTGTTCCCTATGGAAAAGGATAGCACTTTTAAATTAGTTTAGTTCAGAGAATTTGCACAACAAAATCGACCTCATTGTTATATATTGATATTGCCACCTAGAGACGAGTTGCTGAACTAAAGAGACGCGTGATATTCCAAAAAGTCATTAAAAGTTCTGCTATTCATCGATAGATGGCAACCCCGCCATAGATTTGGTGTTCTCTGCATTTGGTAATACCTGGCTGCGCCGCGTGCCTCGAGAACCTGGGCGAACAGCACGACACCGAGGATACGGCGGCTGCTTCGTGGACGCCTCGCCTTCTGTTCTCCGTGTAGCTGGATCTGATTTTACCTTACAAGTAATAATATTAGTTAGTATTATTTAACAAAATGCATTATATACCAATATCATTAGACTCATAGTAAAGTTTGCCGCAGTATAAAGTAACTAATCTATGGTTTGCCGGTCGATAGGGCAATAGGGAAATTTCCCTCCAGGCAGGTGTTATGCCTGGGGACCGCTTGTGATCCGAGCGTGTGACGTCAGAAGTTGTATATATAGCACGCTCGCAGAATGCTCCATCAGCGTGTGCTAGGGCACTGGTTACGCCATCTATCGTCAGCTATCGAAGACCGCTACAATCACTCCCCTCTGAGACTGTTGAGTCATGTGTCGTCATTGCCCGCGTGGGGCATTTGTGTGCGTCAACAGCGTGCAGCATCGTGGAAGTGTGCGTCAGCGATACCGGTTGACTTCGTGGACTGCGTGCCGGCGAGGTGTGAGTGACCTTCGAACCGGGAGTCCGATGAATGCGGCCGCGCGATCAGTGAGTCGATCGGCGGTGACGACGTGTCGGCGACCAGTGAGTCGGTCGGCGAAGACTGGGAGTCTGGTGAGGAATGAGGTTTGCGGTTGCTTCTTCGATATTGTAGCGGATGAATGCAGTTGCTGATGGTTTCAGTTGCGGTTCTTGCGGTTGCGGTCGTTGTGAATTCGGTGTTCTTGTTGCGTGTTCTTCTATTGATATGCGCCCTCTCGTGGTGTATGGTGAAATCACGTCGGGGTCACCACTTTGCCAGTTGGTAGGGCAATAGGGAAATTTCCCTCCAGGCAGATGCTATGCCTGGGGACCGCTGACGGATCTTTCGACGAGCGTGGTATATATAGAACTACTGACGTCACACGCTCGGATCACAAGCGGTCCCCAGGCATAGCATCTGCCTGGAGGGAAATTTCCCTATTGCCCTACCAACCGGCAAAAAGTATTCTTTTTGTTTTTTTTACTAAGTATACTTTTTTAACTCGGTACTTATCACAGTACGATAGCCAGTCGTATTTTTTTTGGAACGAAGTTCCTTATCGCGCGTTGCGAAAGGGGGCTAGACGGAAAAAATTAAGACGAAAAGTTGTAACGACACTTTTTGCTATAAGTAGTAGGTAGTAGGCAAGCTAAGTATCGTAAGTCGTGCGGCGTGCGCATGTTTCTCTGTCTGTCTCTCTCTCTTATAGAAAGCAAGCCGTCCCTTCCAAGCCCATCCGCGTGTCCCTTGAAGTTTTTTTATCCCTTGAAGGTTTGCTATGAAATAAAAATAATATTTTCATAGCAATTAACCTTCAATGGATAAAGAATATATGCCAGTGGCTAACACACTGATATAGACACCAAACCAAGTTACAGAATACGTGTGCAGTTTTACCCTTTGGGTACGAAACCCCAAAAAATATAACCTTAGGTCATTTATTCAAAACTATAAAGGTACCTACCATAAACATCGATATGTTGTATGACATTGAGCAGTTCACACTTCTTGTACGAGTCCCGCATACTTATGACGTCATTGTTCACTGTGAGAGTTGCCGCTTCCAACGTCTGCTTCGCCATCGTTAACCTTAGTACATGAGTCATGCGATAACTACATTACTTGACAACAATAACAACTGCGCCAGAGAAGTCGTCAAAAACTTTATACTTAATAAGACTACTGGCTGACCCGGCACACTCTGTTTTGCCATATACATTTTTTCCTCACTTAGGGACGTAAAAATAGATAACAACCTGCTCCCAGACTCAGAGAATAATATACACTGAAAATTTCATAACAATCGGTCCAGCCGTTTCGGAGGAGTTTGGTAATAAATAATAATAAAAGCGAGAGAATTTTGTATATTAGAAAAAGTATCTACGTACTACTTACAATCATAATAAATAATTAGGTCGTATTATTCCTAAGTCGTCGCTCGCGCTCCGACTAGATAGAGCCCAACCTAACGACAGTTCCGTGAGTCCGGCTCCTTTTTCTTGTAGTGTGAGTCCTGTGTGCGAGTCGTGTCAATTTAAAATCTGTATGGTGTGCGGATGTTAAAGTACCTAGTGTTCTTATTTCGCTGCAGACTCGGTCATAAATCATTCGAGTGTTTCGCTTTTGTTGTTCTTTGTGGAGTTGTGCATTACTGCAGAACAACATAAGCGAAACACTCGAATGATTTATGACCGAGTCTGCAGCGAGATAATAACACTACTATTATAGTGTGCTTAAAAATTGTGATTGCTCTGGTTTGCCAATTTGGGCAAAGTATATTTGGTCACACTTTATAAGTCGAGGGCTCCCTCTTGGATCTCTATACTTACAATGTTACAAAGACCGTATGAAAAATTATAACGTACGGAAAGAGAAACGGGCGAAACTCCATAGAAACCCGGGAATAATCAAGTCTTAAGTAATGTGGTTTGGATAATTTTACTTGAATTTTATTACTATCCAAATACTAGTTAGGATGTGTCAAAAATAAATCAAGAAATCTGTTGTTCCATACTTGTCAATATAAACCCTTTTATAAATCTATGAGATCCTCCAAAAAACCATAAAAAACTTAATCTCTGATCTGTGGTTCTATAGAGGTATAAACACAGAGCAAGGAATATCTTTATATGGTACTATAAAGCATATATTATAGGCACATTATAGGAGTCTAAAGCATGTCTAAACTATTTTTGTACTTAAGTAACGTACACATTTGGCAAAAAAGAGTAGAAAGACAAACGCGCCACCGTATAAGTACCTACGCCATTATTATTTTTTTTTTTTACAAGTTAGTGACTACGATCTCACCTGATGGTAAGTGATGATGCAGCCTAAAATGTTATCGTACTAACTTGGAATGGTAAGTAAATTTACCCCAACGGTTTCTACAAGCATCGCACCGGAGCGCTAAATCGCTTGGCGATGCGTCTTTGCTGGTAGGGTGGTAAGCTACGGCCAAAGCCTCCCACCAGACCCGACCTGAGCCAATTGAGAAATTATAAAATTCCAAAGTGCCCGTGGCGGTAATCGAACCCGCGACCTCCCACTCGAATCGCCACTGCGCCAGGGAGTTCGTATCTTTCTCTAGTATATAAAATTCTTCGTGTCACACAGTATTTGTAGCTAAATACTCTCCAAAACGGCTTGACCCATTTTTATAATTTTTTAGGGTTCCGTACCAAAATGGTAAATAGGAACCCTTATGGTGCGACTTTCTCCGTCTGTCTGTCTGTCCGTCACACTCGATTATTTCAGTAACTACCGGAGCTATCGATATGAAATTTGGAATAGTTGTGTATATTAGTGGCCCAATGACACTGGAATAAAAAAAAAACCTGTCAAGTGCGAGTCGGACTCGCGCACTGAGGGTTCCGTACTACAACCGGAGGACCGCAAAACTAACTTTGTTTTTAGAGGTTTTATTGTAAATATAAAAAAAAACTACTTATTAGATCTCGTTCAAACCAATTTTCGGTGGAAGTTTGCATGGTAATGTACATCATATATTTTTTTTAGTTTTATCATACTCTTATTTTAGAAGTAACAGGGGGGGGGGACACACATTTTACCACTTTGGAAGTGTCTCTCGCGCAAGCTATTCATTTTAGAAAAAAATGATATTAGAAACCTTAGTATCATTTTTGAAGACCTATCCATAGATACCCCACACATATGGGTTTGATGAAAAAAAAATTTTTGAGTTCAGTTCTAAGTATGGGGCACCCCCAAAATTTATTACTTTTTTAAAAATTTTGTGTAAAAACCTTAATGCGGTTCACAGAATACATCTACTTACCAAGTTTCAACAGTATAGCTCTTATAGTTTCGGAAAAAAGTGGCTGTGACATACGGACGGACAGACGGACAGACAGACATGACGAATTTATAAGGGTTCCGTTTTTTGCCATTCGGCTACGGAACCCTAAAAATGGAAATTATTTTTGTTCTTATTTAAAAAGGGGGGAAAATCGGAGGGTTGAAATTTAAAAGTGAGATAACTGTACTGTGTGGGGTATCATATGAAAGGGTTTACTTTGAACATTCTAAAACCGATTTTTAATTATTTTTAGTCATGATAGTTTTTGATTTATCGGGGAAAATGTCTAAAAAAATACCGTTCCCCCCCTTATCTCCGGAGTTTACCAATCGAAAAATCTCAAATAATTATGGTCAATAGGAATTTACGTATATTTTACAGGAAAACTATAGCCAATGCTCTAACTAGCATAGTTTTTTTGATATTAACAATAAACCTCTACAAACAAAGTTAGTTTTGCGGTTCATTAACAAAGGTAATTAAAACGCAAGTTCTTCTAAGTACTCGTCGTCAAATAAACATATTGGTTTTTCCCTGATTGTTTTGCTTCAGTACTTCTTGAGTACGGAACCCTCGGTGCGCGAGTCCGACTCGCACTTGGCCGGTTTTTTGTGTATATTCGGCAGGTCAGAGAAAAACTATTTTTCACAGATTACTTACATATTATGTAAGAAATAAATACATATGGAAAAACAATGTTGCCGGGTCAGCTAGTAATGAATAAAATTACAATAGTATACTCTTTCCATAAATAGAAAATAAAAGAATGGATATTTTCTATCTGTTTCATCATTTCATGTGTCAAAGAGAAAATAAACGAATGGAAATAGTATAATGAGTATGGAAATAAAACTCATAAATTGGTTTTAATATCTTTTTATTCAATTATAAATTAACCAAGAATCAAATACAACTAGCTCACCGTAGTAAAAAAATCGTAAGGTGGTTCGGCCAAATCAGCACGCGAAATTAAAATTTTGTTAAGTTTTTTGCAATTATTAAAAATACATCTCGTAGGCTTGAAAATGAGTTTTGCGAACATAATATTTATATATCTACTTTTTTTCATAAATACATTGCTCAAAAATAGTAAATACCCATTCACCTCATACCGGTTCCCGAAAGACTATTTCCTGAAATTTCCTAGATTTGGAGCTATGGGGAACGAATATTATGAAGTGAATGAGTATTTCTGAGTAAAGTTTTTATTAGAAAAATGTAGATACATAAATGTTATGTTCGCAAAACCCATAGCTACAAGCCTACGATATATGGGTGAGGCCGTCTTTTTTTGCTGATTTCGCAAACTTTTTTCTCCGCGGTTCATATTTTGAAAAGTATGATATCTATCTAATTTTTGATAACAGCGTAGGATTGAGCAACAAAAGGGCTCAAATGAACATTATAATTGTTAAAGTTCAGTTAGTAAATTAAAAATATATTTCGAATGGAACTTGAAAAAAGTGACGGAAATTACACAAAAACTCCTATCCGCCGAGGCAGAGGTGCACTTTAACCTTTGCTGTAGCAAAAGGATAGAGGATTCTCGAGATACAACTGATGTTTTAAGAATACTTATATAACTAGCTATCTATGCTTTTAATTTCGCAAGGGGTATCCTAAGACTTTCTTTAAATTTTTGTCCAAAACAGTTATTGCGTTGAAAATTGAAATTCAACGCCACTTTGTCAACGCCACCAATATTTTTCAAACCTATTCAAATTTGGAGTCAGGGAGGTTTAAATCGGGAAATGGCAACATAGAGTTTCTATAGACTATGGACAGCGGCTCGATAGCGGTCATTATTTTGACGGTAGACATGTGAATGTATGATCCGGATTGTGTACACACTTTTTTCGAAAGAGGATTTTTGCGCATAAAAATGTAAGTTTAACTGTTTCACTTAAAACTATCAGTGCACCGTGTGATTAGAAGTGAAAGCTATATTTGGTGCTATAATGCAAGTCTAATCGTACGTTATTTACAGAGATTTATGTAATTTTCTCAACGCGTCGGTAGCGTAGAAGTAAAAATTCGCCACCATTTTGGCTCTTCAACGCCACTGGTAGCGTAGATATTCGCTACTTCCCCTACGCCACCAAATAAAGGTGAGTATTCACTCGCAAATAGAGAAAATACCGAGCAAAGCTCGGTCACCCAGATATGGCAGTTAAAATGGCGAGTGAGTTCTCATTTTGTTCGGACTATACAGTAGGTATACTCATGGACATGACTGATAGGATAACCGAAATTATACGTACCTGCGTATATTTTGTATCACTTATAAATAATGTAAGATAAATAAAGTTTATTTTATTCATTCAATGTGTTTCTTTGTGCATTTTCATGTCCATATTATTACGGTTACTATTTATAAAATACATCAATATATTTAATATATAAAATAGGTACATCAATATAATTTTACATATGTATGCGAACCTTTACATTTAACCGTCACTATTATACGCCACTCAACGTCACCGACGCGTAGAAGTTTCTACGCCACCATCGCAATACTTCTGCGCCACATCAGCAAAAAACGGCGGCCTCACCCATATAATTAGCTAAATATTTGCGAAAAACCTAATTAAAATTAGAATTGTCCGCATGTTACCTATCCACCTTAACTTCCAAAATGAGCCTAGGACACTCCCGTCGCAAACAGATTATATTTATTAATTAATTATTACAGTCATAATCAATCAATTATATGTATTTTTTAATACATTTCCTTTCCATGACAAAAATGTTCGACGCAAAATAACAAGTATTTATTACAAAAAAAATTTTGAACACCTTAGGAAATCAGGAGAGTCAAAACTTTCCAATTCTTAATATTTTATAATTCATTCAACACGTGTCCCCATTACAACAGTTAGCTACATTCAACAGTATAATAATTGTTATTATACATTTACGGTCTTATTCATAAAAAATATAGAATAAGCTTGTTATACTCTTTCGATTCGTTTATTTTCTCTTTGACACATGAAACAGATATACAACAGCGAGAGAACAGAGAGAGATAAAGGTAAAGTTGTCTCTTTCTGGTCCCTCGCTATTGCTATATTTGTTTCATGTGTCAAAGAGAAAATAAACGATGGAACGAGTTTATTAAGCAAATTCTCACAAACATTATTATTCATAAATGTTCAATATTGCTATATAACGCTCTAATAACGGCTCTATAATATCTTATAGCAGCCTGAACCCTGCTATAATATACTCCGACCTTTTTGATGCAGTAAAACGACATTTTGAGCTGTCATTTGGTAAATTAAATATAAATAAACAAAAAATATATTTAGCAAACTCCTTCAAATCTGCATACAAACTCCGTACTGGAAACTCTATGGTCGACAACATAAGGCATTATGACAATTGCTCAAATACTCAGAGCGCGGAGCCAGTGGACATAAAGAAGAAGAACCACACAGGCATCTTTAGTCTGTGGTGTGCTGAGATGGCGGGAGTCGAGAACAGAAATTGGCGCTAGACTTGAAATTATAAGCCTTGATAATCTGATTTCCTTATTGAGCTAATTAAATTAAACCCTTCAAAAATAAATGGACCTTCGAGCGGGGCGCTTCAAATCGGCACAAAAAAGTCAACTGTCAATTGTATATAACGTTTGATCCAGCGTATAGTAACCATTTTAACTATACTCTTCCCATACGTTTATTTTCTCTCTGACACATGAAACATATATAGCAAAAGCGAGGGACCAGAAAGAGACCACTTTACCTTTATCTCTCTCTGGTCTCTCGCTATTGCTATATCTGTTTCATGTGTAAAAGAGAAAATAAACGAACGGAAAGGGTATAATGAAGGTTGGAAAGCAATAATAAGGATTTTTTTATGAATAAGACCGTTATTATTTTAATTTATTCTCGTAATACTGCACGTTATAGTCCGTCGTTCGCACACTCACACGCCGCCGGTCGCGTTCTCTTCGCACACTATCTGGTAAGTGATCAGGTATTCCGGATACGCCTGTGGAGCACAAAATGAAAATGAAAATATTTATTTTCACATTGGCCTAAATAATAGGCTCTTATGAAAAGTCAAAACTCTACCGCCAGGTTCGGAAAGCAGGTTTGCACCGAGAAGAACTGGCAAGACACTCGGCACTTGCTCTTTTCATAAATGTCATTGTTATAATACAAGATTTCTTATAAAGTATGAAAAATTATAACATATTTTTAAGATATCTCGTGAGGGAAACATTTATTTAGTTACTAGTTTTAACACACTAGCCCGCGTGAAATTCGATTTTTCTTAAATCCCGAGGGAACGTGACTTTCCCGTTTCCGTTGCCGATCCCTATTCCAACCTTTATACCAAGTTTCAAGGAATTTTACTAAACAATCTACCAATAGCGGTCGCTATAGATTACTGTACAGAATTTGGGTTTTTTAAATGTCCCACGGGAACTATGGAATTTTCTGGAATAAAAGTAACCTATGTTTCAATCCAGGTCATAAGCTATCTATGTCCCAAATTTTCAAATTTTAGCCAAATCGGTTCAGTAGTTGCGGCGTGAAGGAGTGACAAACATACTCACACACAAAAACTTTCATTTTTGTAAAACAGGGTGTATAATTATGTATATGTATGTAGTAGTGTAGTCTTCAAAGCCTTGAACATCGTCGTAAGGTTGCCTGTCTGTCGGTATTCTATAGAATATAATTATTTCGGAGAGTGTGCACAGAAACTTTTTAATTTGGTTCCCCCGTCACCTTTCTACCATAGAACGGCAAGGCATCGTAAAGGCTTTCACCCATACATAGTTGACGTACCAAAGACGCGTACGAAGCGGTTTGGTTCCTCGTTCCTGATACGCACTGCAAAGGCCTGGGATACCCTCTCAGGCAGTGTCTTTCCTGCCACTTACAACCCGGGTGCCTTCAAATCAAGAGTGAATAGGCATCTTCTAGGCAAGCGCGTTCCACCTTAGACTGTATCATCACTTTCCATCAGGTGTGATCACAGTCAAGCGCTAGCCTATATAGTATAAAAAAAAATGTACCTGCTCTCCTCTGTACACCACGTACTCGGGGAAGCACAGTCCGCCGTGAGAGGGCGTGCCCGCCACGCTGTGGTGTCCGGGCGGCGCGTGCGCCATCTTCATCGCGCTGGCCAGCTGGAAGGCACGCCCCAGCGTCACTCGACACAGCAGCATTTGTCTGAAAAGGGATTTTATTAATATTAAAAATAACAGTGTAACTTTTAAAATAACATCAAAATAATGTTACGAATGAACCCTATAAGCGCAATAAGGTTCATAATCGCATTGCCGAAATAAATCTCGTAAGTTGTAAACAACTTGAGGAGTCAATGACCTTTCCACAAACAATGGATTTTTGGTAGCGTCGAGTCCTTGAATGTTCTACCCCTCCGATAAACAACGAGGGTGGAACATTCGAGACTCGTTCAGACGGACACAAAAGCGAGCCAGCGTGCCGACGGAGTCAGTCTGACTGAGGGACGAAAAACGTGAACTAGCGAAACAAGCAATCAAGAGCGAAGAGGAAGCTTACTACGAGGAAGAAGGGGTATTGGATACTGGAGGTACCGAATAAAGTGTCATCAAGGATCTGCAGGTGTTTTATTCAAAATCGTCGAACCCAGCACGTAACAATTATAACAATGTTCCTTCAAAACTATGACATGTGGTTATTCAAAGGGTGGATAAACAAATTTCTTGAGAGCCGGCAACGCATTTGCAGTTCCTCTGGTGCTGCAAATGTCCATGGCCGGCGGTGATCGCTTAACATCAGGTCGGGCGGCTCTCGTTTGTTCGCAATGAGTATAGGTATAAAAAAAAACTTATAATAAGGTTTAGGGACAGTTTTAACTAGTGAAATAAAACTAATTTGTGTTGCTCTAAAATGTGAGAGAAACAACAAAAAAGCTATATTTTCACTTAAAATTAATAACAAATCATTTAAATTCAAACTGATAAAATCAAGTCCAATTTCATCTATTGACGTCCATAGACCAAGCTGTCAATCCTGACAGCCGTCATCGACGATGACACCATAGAGTGAAGCCTGCTCTGCTAGCATCTGTAGGTTATGTAAATGGCGGCGGCGCGGCAAATTCAAATGAAGAACTATAGGGATTCATTTACATCTCCCCGCTACAGTAGATATATTCCGGCCGCTCAAAGAATGCGTTTCTGACACATTTCAATTCGTCATACCAAACAAAAAAAAACAGTTGGCATAACCTTGAAACAGCGCCGTTCGACGTGGTTTGACTTTTAAAAGCTATAGTTTTTATATTTGTTAATTGAGTAATTGTAATAATTTTAGCCAAAAATAAATACATTTATTGTAAGTTAGTATAATTATTCGAATTTTAATGTTATCATTCGTTAATAACGTAAATAAAAGATATTTAAAAAAATTCCGTAAATTGTACGGCAGTTATTTGACACTCAGTTTGGCACAAAATTATTACATTAATTGATTATTGATATAATAATGTTGTTTTAATGCTCATCAATTGTTAAAACGGTAAACAACCAGCAATAATATTTTTATCGTAACTGCAACGCCATTACAAAGTTACGTCGTCAGTTCAAAAGCGATGTGTCAGGAACGCATTCTCTGAACGGCCGGATAATAGTAGTCTTTACTTAAGCACTGGCACCAGCTTTGTTATATGAAACAGGTTTGATTCACACTTCTTGTGTCCTGTGTTTATTCTGTAGATTGAATTGGATACTTTTTCCAAGACTTCATATGGGCCAATTTTCAATTCGAGTAAATTTTACATCTGGCAATAATAATTATGTTAAAGTTGAAATTCCCAACCAATTTGTGCAACCAGGAAGTACTGGTTGCTCTTGGACGAGTGCTCCGCGAAGTGGATATGTAATGTAATGTGATGTAATGTAATGTAATGTAATAAACACCTGTGGCACAGGTAGCAGGAGCGGTCCTTGTGCGCCGGACAGCCCGAGCCGCCGCCGAAGCCGTACACGTACTGGTTGCTCTTGGACGAGTGCTCCGCGAAGTAGATATGTAATGTAATGTAATGTAACAAACACCTGTGGCACAGGTAGCAGGAGCGGTCCTTGTGCGCCGGACAGCCCGAGCCGCCGCCGAAGCCGTACACGTACTGGTTGCTCTTGGACGAGTGCTCCGCGAAGTAGATATGTAATGTAATGTAATGTAACAAACACCTGTGGCACAGGTAGCAGGAGCGGTCCTTGTGCGCCGGACAGCCCGAGCCGCCGCCGAAGCCGTACACGTACTGGTTGCTCTTGGACGAGTGCTCCGCGAAGTAGATATGTAATGTAATGTAATGTAACAAACACCTGTGGCACAGGTAGCAGGAGCGGTCCTTGTGCGCCGGACAGCCCGAGCCGCCGCCGAAGCCGTACACGTACTGGTTGCTCTTGGACGAGTGCTCCGCGAAGTAGATATGTAATGTAATGTAATGTAATGTAACAAACACCTGTGGCCAGGGCCGTCTTAGCACATTTGCCGCCTGTAGGCTATTCAAATTTTGCCGCCCCCTCAACCCATCCCATCCGGCTTCACCTCAGCCGTTTTTTTTGGCCTGGCCTGAAGGTATAGTATTAGGTGGTGTGGTCCACACCCACACCTATGTCGCAAACAGTCTTACATCCGAACCTGTCGTCGGCTCTCGTCGGATGTCGTCAATTGTATATGCGGTAGTCGTCGTTTGTCGTCGAACATCGGTTCGACGACAAACGACTTGACGACAAGTTCGAATACATAAAAATGTCGCAGACTGTTTTCGACATGGGTGTAAGACGACCAATATTATTACATATAACACAATAATAATAATGATAAAATATACACTAAATAAAAATGCAATTGGTTAATTTTGATTAATATTTTTATTGAGATCAATTAATTTACTTACACTAAATGATATTGTTAAGTTTTCATTTGGTTAATTTTTGTTAATATCGAGTTGAGATCAATTAACTAAATATACTTTATACTAGCAAACGCCCGCGGCTTCGCTCACGTTGAACTTCTGCTTGACTCCCTCAAGTGTTTAATTTCCAAAATTCCTGTCGTCGCCATTTATTTTGATTAGAACTACAAAATGTTTCTCTACCTTGCTGATAATAGTCGAATATCGATTTTCCCATCGGCCCAGTAACCAAAAAAAAAAACAAAATGGCGGCCACTTCTTTAAATTTTGACCACAAATTCCTTCTCTATGCTTGCTGCGATAGTCAGATATCGATTTTCAAAACAATCGCCCTAGTAACAAAAAAATTCAAAATGGCGGCCATTTCTTTCAATTTTGACCACAAATTCCATCTCTATGCTTGCTTCTGTAGTCATATATTGATTTTCAAATCATTCGGTCCAGTAACAAAAAAGTT
This sequence comes from Coenonympha arcania, assembly GCA_036785405.1. Classification (NCBI taxonomy): domain Eukaryota; kingdom Metazoa; phylum Arthropoda; class Insecta; order Lepidoptera; family Nymphalidae; genus Coenonympha; species Coenonympha arcania. The sequence goes on from CM072076.1 coordinate 12,025,235, forward strand.
CAAAATGGCGGCCATTTTTTTCAATTTTGACCACAAATTCCTTCTCTATGCCTGCTTCTATAGTCACATATTGATTTTGAAATCATTCGGCCCAGTAACTAAAAAGTTCAAAATGGCGGCCATTTTTTTAAAATTTTCACCAAAAATTCCATCTCTATGCTTGCTTCTATAGTCCCATATTGATTTTCAAATCATTCGGCCCAGTAACAAAAAAGTTCAAAATGGCGGCCATTTTTTGCAATTTTGACCACAAATTCCATCTCTATGCTTGCTTCTATAGTCCCATATAGATTTTCAAATCCTTCGGCCCAGTAACAAAAAAGTTCAAAATGGCGGCCATATTTTGCAATTTTGACCAAAAATTCCATCTCTATGCTTCCTTCCAAAAACTGGCAGGAAGCATAGAGATGTTTTTTGTTACTGGGCCGAATGAATTGATTTTCAAATCATTCGGCCCAGTAACAAAAAGTTCAAAATGGCGGCCAATTTTTCCATTTTTGACTACATATTCTTTTTCTATGCTTGCTGCAATAGTCAGATATCCATTTTGAAAGAATTCGATCCAATAACAAAAAAAATCAAAATGGCGGCCAATTTTTCAAATTCTGACCTCAGATTCTTAGTCTATGCTTAATGCAATGGTCAGATATCCATTTTAAAAGAATTCGGTCCAATAACAAATAAGTTCAAAATGGCGGCCATTTTTTTCAATTTAGACCACAACTTCCTTTTCTATGCTTGCTTCTTTAGTCACATATTGATTTTCAAATCATTCGGCCCAGTAACAAAAAAGTTCAAAATGGCGGCCTTTTTTTGCAATTTTGACCACAAATTCCATCTCTATGCTTGCTTCTATAGTCCCATATTGATTTTCAAATCATTCGGCCCAGTAACAAAAAAGTTCCAAATGGCGGCAATTTTTTTTAAATTCTGACCACAAATTCCATCTCTATGCTTGCTTCTATAGTCCCATATAGATTTTCAAATCATTCGGCCCAGTAACAAAAAAGTTCAAAATGGCGGCCATATTTTGCAATTTTGACCACAAATTCCATCTGCTTGCTTCCATATTGATTTTCAAATCATTCGGCCCAGAAACAAAAAAGTTCAAAATGGCGGCCAATTTTTTCATTTTTGACTACATATTCTTTTTCTATGCTTGCTGCAATGGTCAGATATCCATTTTGAAAGAATTCGATCCAATAAAAAATAAGTTCAAAATGGAGGCCATTTTTTTCAATTTTGACCACAAATTCCTTTTCTATGCTTGCTTCTATAGTCACATATTGATTTTCAAATCATTCGGCCCAGTAACAAAAAAGTTCAAAATGGCGGCCACTTTTTTGAATTTTGACCACAAATTCCATCTCTATGCTTGCTTCTATAGTCCCATATTGATTTTCAAATCATTCGGCCTAGTAACAAAAAAGTTCAAAATGGCGGCCACTTTTTTAAATTTTTACCACAAATTCCTTCTCTATGCCTGCTTCTATAGTCACATTTTGATTTTCAAATCATTCGGCCTAGTAACGAAAAAGTTCAAAATGGCGGCCAATTTTTTAATTTTTGACTTCATATTCTTTTTCTATGCTTGCTGCAATGGTCAGATATCCATTTTGAAAGAATTCGGTCCAATAACGAAAAAGTTCAAAATGGCGTCCAATTTTTTAAATTTTCACCACAGATTCCTTTTCTACGCTTGCTGTTGATATAAGAAAAAGAATTAAAAAAAAAATTTATACCAAAATCAAAGAAGTTCGCAAATGTTCCCATCATCAAATTTGAAATTCGAATATCCCCGTCGCAGTACAAATTCAACAACCTAGGTACCCTGATTAGTATGAATCAAAGTTTTGTCGGAATCGAAAAATGACACTTTTGTATTGGAAAATCCCTAAAACCAACGGTTTTCACCCCTTAAAATTTGAATTTCTGGAATCCCCGTCTTAGTACGAATTCATGACCTAATATCAACCTAGGTACCAAATTTCAGATCTCTACGATTTGTAGTTTTTCGGGAATCCCTGGAACAACGAAAAAAATTACACTTTTGTATGGAGAAATCCCGAAAACCAGCAGTTTTTACCCCTTAAACATGGAATTTCTGGAATCCCCGTCTTAGTACGAATTCATGACCTAATATCAACCTAGGTACCAAATTTCAGATCTCTACGATTTGTAGTTTTTCGGGAATCCCTGGAACAACGAAAAAAATTACACTTTTGTATGGAGAAATCCCGAAAACCAACGGTTTTTACCCCTTAAAAATGGAATTTCTGGAATCCCCGTCTTAGTACGAATTCATGACCTAATATCAACCTAGGTACCAAATTTCAGATCTCTACGATTTGTAGTTTTTCGGGAATCCCTGGAACAACGAAAAAAATTTCACTTTTGTATGGAGAAATCCCGAAAACCAACGGTTTTTACCCCTTAAAAATGGAATTTCTGGAATCCCCGTCTTAGTACGAATTCATGACCTAGTATCAACCCAGGTACCAAATTTCAGATCTCTACGATTTGTAGTTTTTCGGGAATCCCTGGAACAACGAAAAAAATTACACTTTTGTATGGAGAAATCCCGAAAACCAACGGTTTTTACCCCTTTAACATGGAATTTCTGGAATCCCCGTCTTAGTACGAATTCATGACCTAATATTAACCCAGGTACCAAATTTCAGATCTCTACGATTTGTAGTTTTTCGGGAATCCCTGGAACAACGAAAAAAATCACACTTTTGTATGGAGAAATCCCGAAAACCAACGGTTTTTACGCCTTCAACATGGAATTTCTGGAATCCCCGTCTTAGTACGAATTCATGAGCTAATATCTACCTAGGTACCAAATTTCAGATCTCTACGACCTATAGTTTTGGCGGAATCCGTGGAACAACCAAAATCACCAAAATGCCTCATTCTTTTATATATATAGATTAAATGCCTTGAGGCTTTTAAATTGACTTTTTGCGGGATTTCATTGCCGCAAAATCTTCTATAATATCTTCGAAAGACAATTTATTAATTACATCGGTTACAATGGATAAAAGTGCCAGTGCATTTAGCTTATCTTGACTTAAAGCGGATCTGAGGTAATTTTTGACCCGCTTTAAGCAAGAAAAGCTTCTTTCACCCGAACAATTTGTAGCGGGTATGCATAACGCTATACGGATTGCTATTTCTAAATTGGGATACACCGCCTCTAAATTCTGTTTTTTTAAAAACGAAGATAGATTGTGAAGTGATTTGGATTCCGGTTTATTTAAAATCTGTGATGAGATGAAGCCTTTCCAGTGAATGATTTCTTGCACTATATCCGTTTCTATGTCGTTAGGATATGTTTGTTCTAACGAAAGTGCTTTTTCTGTGAGGGTGTGTATGTCTAACTCGTCTATTTTGGTAATAAATGCAAATTTTTCATTATAACTGGCATACGCCTCCTGTCTTTTTTTAATTCTGTTACTAGCCTATCTACGAGGACGAGAAACGTATTTACGCGGAATGCGTCACTCGCAGTCATTATATTTTGCTCTTCTGGTGTTTCGTCAAATTTTCTCTTCCTTTTCGGCTGTCTCTTGTGTCCCGGCCCGCGCTTTTATTAGGGTTTTGATTTCAGCCAGAAACTATTAATTTTTTTTTTTTTTGGCGAATTTTGCCGCCCCCCAAAATCTGCCGCCCTAGGCTTAAGCCTACTCAGCCTAGTGGATAAGCCAGGGCAGCCTGTGGCACAGGTAGCAGGAGCGGTCCTTGTGCGCCGGACAGCCCGAGCCGCCGCCGAAGCCGTACACGTACTGGTTGCTCTTGGACAAGTGCTCCGCGAAGTAGATATGTAATGTAATGTAATGTAATGTAATGTAACAAACACCTGTGGCACAGGTAGCAGGAGCGGTCCTTGTGCGCCGGACAGCCCGAGCCGCCGCCGAAGCCGTACACGTACTGGTTGCTCTTGGACGAGTGCTCCGCGAAGTAGATATGTAATGTAATGTAACAAACACCTGTGGCACAGGTAGCAGGAGCGGTCCTTGTGCGCCGGACAGCCCCAGCCGCCGCCGAAGCCGTACACGTACTGGTTGCTCTTGGACGAGTGCTCCGCGAAGTAGATATGTAATGTAATGTAATGTAATGTAACAAACACCTGTGGCACAGGTAGCAGGAGCGGTCCTTGTGCGCCGGACAGCCCGAGCCGCCGCCGAAGCCGTACACGTACTGGTTGCTCTTGGACGAGTGCTCCGCGAAGTAGATATGTAATGTAATGTAATGTAATGTAACAAACACCTGTGGCACAGGTAGCAGGAGCGGTCCTTGTGCGCCGGACAGCCCGAGCCGCCGCCGAAGCCGTACACGTACTGGTTGCTCTTGGACGAGTGCTCCGCGAAGTAGATATGTAATGTAATGTAATGTAATGTAACAAACACCTGTGGCACAGGTAGCAGGAGCGGTCCTTGTGCGCCGGACAGCCCGAGCCGCCGCCGAAGCCGTACACGTACTGGTTGCTCTTGGACGAGTGCTCCGCGAAGTAGCTATGTAATGTAATGTAATGTAATGTAATGTAATGTAATGTAACAAACACCTGTGGCACAGGTAGCAGGAGCGGTCCTTGTGCGCCGGACAGCCCGAGCCGCCGCCGAAGCCGTACACGTACTGGTTGCTCTTGGACGAGTGCTCCGCGAAGTGGATAATATGTAATGTAATGTAATGTAACAAACACCTGTGGCACAGGTAGCAGGAGCGGTCCTTGTGCGCCGGACAGCCCGAGCCGCCGCCGAAGCCGTACACGTACTGGTTGCTCTTGGACGAGTGCTCCGCGAAGTAGATATGTAATGTAATGTAATGTAATGTAACAAACACCTGTGGCACAGGTAGCAGGAGCGGTCCTTGTGCGCCGGACAGCCCGAGCCGCCGCCGAAGCCGTACACGTACTGGTTGCTCTTGGACGAGTGCTCCGCGAAGTAGATATGTAATGTAATGTAACAAACACCTGTGGCACAGGTAGCAGGAGCGGTCCTTGTGCGCCGGACAGCCCGAGCCGCCGCCGAAGCCGTACACGTACTGGTTGCTCTTGGACGAGTGCTCCGCGAAGTAGATATGTAATGTAATGTAATGTAATGTAACAAACACCTGTGGCACAGGTAGCAGGAGCGGTCCTTGTGCGCCGGACAGCCCGAGCCGCCGCCGAAGCCGTACACGTACTGGTTGCTCTTGGACGAGTGCTCCGCGAAGTGGATAATATGTAATGTAATGTAATGTAACAAACACCTGTGGCACAGGTAGCAGGAGCGGTCCTTGTGCGCCGGACAGCCCGAGCCGCCGCCGAAGCCGTACACGTACTGGTTGCTCTTGGACGAGTGCTCCGCGAAGTAGATATGTAATGTAATGTAATGTAATGTAACAAACACCTGTGGCACAGGTAGCAGGAGCGGTCCTTGTGCGCCGGACAGCCCGAGCCGCCGCCGAAGCCGTACACGTACTGGTTGCTCTTGGACGAGTGCTCCGCGAAGTAGATATGTAATGTAATGTAACAAACACCTGTGGCACAGGTAGCAGGAGCGGTCCTTGTGCGCCGGACAGCCCGAGCCGCCGCCGAAGCCGTACACGTACTGGTTGCTCTTGGACGAGTGCTCCGCGAAGTAGATATGTAATGTAATGTAACAAACACCTGTGGCACAGGTAGCAGGAGCGGTCCTTGTGCGCCGGACAGCCCGAGCCGCCGCCGAAGCCGTACACGTACTGGTTGCTCTTGGACGAGTGCTCCGCGAAGTAGATATGTAATGTAATGTAATGTAACAAACACCTGTGGCACAGGTAGCAGGAGCGGTCCTTGTGCGCCGGACAGCCCGAGCCGCCGACGAAGCCGTACACGTACTGGTTGCTCTTGGACGAGTGCTCCGCGAAGTAGATATGTAATGTAATGTAACAAACACCTGTGGCACAGGAAGCAGGAGCGGTCCTTGTGCGCCGGACAGCCCGAGCCGCCGCCGAAGCCGTACACGTACTGGTTGCTCTTGGACGAGTGCTCCGCGAAGTAGATATGTAATGTAATGTAATGTAACAAACACCTGTGGCACAGGTAGCAGGAGCGGTCCTTGCGCGCCGGACAGCCCGAGCCGCCGCCGAAGCCGTACACATACTGGTTGCTCTTGGACGAGTGCTCCGCGAAGTAGATATGTAATGTAATGTAATGTAACAAACACCTGTGGCACAGGTAGCAGGAGCGGTCCTTGTGCGCCGGACAGCCCGAGCCGCCGCCGAAGCCGTACACGTACTGGTTGCTCTTGGACGAGTGCTCCGCGAAGTAGATCCCCGCGCCGAACATGCCACCTGGGGAACATAAATCGAGTTGAATACACTATTTTTCATGTCGATTGCGTTAAAAAAAGGGTGCTGGTAGCGCTCCCACAGCTGCCCGTTCGCCAGCTTCTGTATCTGTGGCGAAGAATTTAACAGCCTTATTTATCTGTGACGACAACATAGCGGTAAATTGACGGTAGGCGAATAAACAAGCATTATACCTTATTACATCATCGCTATTAACGAGTCAGTTAATGAATTTTTCTCTTTCTTTTGTTTATGTTGATAATGGGATTGTGTTTTAACATACACATCTGACACAAGACATGTGTGCAACATTGTTTTTTATTATGTCCAAGTTTATAACACTCCACACATTATTTACTTCTCCGCGAAGTAGATCCCCGCGCCGAACATGCCGCCTGGGGAACATAACTCGAGTTCAATACACTATTTTTCATACCGATTGCGATAAAAAAAGGTGCTGGTAGCGCTCCCACAGCCGCCCGTTCACCAGCTGCTGTATACCTATGTACGCGTGTCGCTCGTCGAAGCCCTTCTGCACGATGGCGTTGATGAAGGGCGAGCCGTGGAACAGCATGCGCTCGTTGGTGATGCCCGCCTCCTCCGTCACCTCGCGCCGCCGGTGCTGGTAGCGCTCCCACAGCCGCCCGTTCACCAGCTTTTGTATCTGTGGCGAAGAATTCAACAGCTTCATATAAATCTGTGACGACAAAATGGCGGCAAATTGATGGTAAGCGATTAAACAAACAATAATACCTTATTACATCATCGCTATAAACAAGTCAGTTAATGATTTTTTCTCTTTCTTTTGTTTATGTTGATAGTGGGATTGTGTTTTAATATACACATCTGACACAAGACATGTGTGCAACATTGTTTTTTATTATGTCCAAGTTTATAACACTTGGAGCATTATTTACTTCTGACTTCGCAATTATTTGAACTTTAGACATGAATAACAGTTTCTCCTAGTCACTCAGTGGCAGTGAAAGCGCGACTAGAGAAACCTATTTTATAGCCTTACTCTCCCCCCACTCCCCGGTGGTAGGCATGCATACCCTGACGATGTTGTATCTGGTGAAGTGTCCGCCGGCGTGGTCACGGTGCAAGCGCACGCCGGCCTGCATCTCTCTCTCCAGCACGGCGAACTCGCTCTCCCCGCTCTCCCCGCACTCGCCGGTGCTGGGCGTGACGTCCACCAGCGTCGTGCCGCCGTACCACTCTGTTGACAGATAACGCATTTCAATATAATAGAAGAATTTTGTGAATACACATTTCTTTAGGCGTGTTGGGCAATTTTGAGATGGGAAAAACCTGGCCGGAATGTAAAAGTTTCACGCAGGCTTTCAGTTATACTAAGCGGGAGGTAGGTACAAGTTTACTGTTCTCCAGGGGAGGGAGTAAGGGCAGGATGTGTTACCGTTACCAACGGTACTGTTACCATTACCGATACGCCTTTGATAGGTTTCACGCCGGCTTTCAGTTATACTAAGCGGGAGGTATGTTTGTGTCTATTGTTCTTCAGGGGGGAATGTAAGGGCAGGTCGTGTCGACGGTGGCGCCTCACCGGAGTGCGTCTGCAGGCTGTGGCGGTGCCGTACGCGGCCACGTCCACCGTGGAACTATTAAACACTGTTACCCTTACCGATACGCCTTTGATAGGTTTCACGCCGACTTTCAGTAATTGTAATGATATTATTTTCTATGGCTCTAACCATAACAAATCTTGAAAAGGTCTGTGTAAAAAGTTAATAAACAAAAAACTAACCTACCTACTCATTATTCTAAAATAAAATAATACAAAGCGCTAGGTGTGTATAGGAGGTATATCTAATTCAATTTTTTTTTTATATCAATAAATGTGTATCGTTCTTCAGGGGAGGAGGAATGTAAGGGCAGGATGTGTCGACGGTGGCGCCTCACCGGAGTGCGTCTGCAGGCTGTGTCGCACCGCATTGAGCTGGCGGTGGCGATGTCTGCTTGCGGCGACGCCCAGTGCAAAACTGTTAAACTCGCGACACTGTTACCGTTACTAACACGCCTTTGAATAAGTATTACGCAGGCTTTCAGTTATACTAAGCGGGAGCTATGTATGCGTGTATCGTTCTTCAGGGGAGGAGGAATGTAAGGGCAATGTGTGTCGACGGTGGCGCCTCACCGGAGTGCGTCTGCAGGCTCTGGCGGTGCCGTACGCGGCCACGTCCACCGCGGAACTATTAAACACGCGACACTGTTACCATTACCGATACGCCTTTGATAGGTTTCACGCAGGCTTTCAGTTATACTAAGCGGGAGGTATGTTTGTGTCTATTGTTCTTCAGGGGGGAATGTAAGGGCAGGTCGTGTCGACGGTGGCGCCTCACCGGAGTGCGTCTGCAGGCTGTGGCGGTGCCGTACGCGGCCACGTCCACCGCGGAACTATTAAACACGCGACACTGTTACCATTACCGATACGCCTTTGATAGGTTTCACGCCGGCTTTCAGTAATACAAAGCGGGAGGTGTGTATGGGAGGTATATATGTGTATCGTTTTTCAGGGGAGGGGGTATGTAAGGGCAGGATGTGTCGACGGTGGCGCCTCACCGGAGTGCGTCTGCAGGCTGTGTCGCGCCGCCTTCAGCAGGCGGTGTCGGTGCCCGTACGCGGCCACGCCCACCGCGCGCAGGTCCTCGTGGCACATCTCTGACAGGATGTCCACTGTGATCTGCTCCCGCTCCAGGACGGGCGCCAACTGCTCCAGACCGATGCTGCAACAAAACAAAGAGATCAGTGCTGTTATCATTTTGCCGGTGTTGGAGGCAATAGGGAAATTTCCCTCCAAGCAGGTGTTGTGCCTGAGGACCGCTTGTGATCCAAGCGTGTGACGTCAGAACTTGTATTTATAGAACGCTCGTCGAAAGCTCCGTTAGCGTGTGCTATTGCGCTAGTTACGCCATCTATCGTCAGCTATCGAAGACCGCTACATCCTCATCATCATCAATCGTGTTGATGGTTTGTAGGTTCCATCCCGAGGCCCGAAGCCAAGACGGCAGGCCTTAGCCAACAAAGGCTTAAAGAACATTACCGGGGAAGAGATCTTTCCCGCGCCTATACCCGGGTAAGGAGGTCAAGCCTCGAGGCCCGTACCCCTGTTTGGCTAAGGCCCAACAGAGAAGACCACTGCTGCTGATCAATCGTGTTGCCATCCCATTCCATGCTCTTGAAGCCACTCAGATTACACTTGGCTAGGAACACTCAGGAGTCAAGATGGTAGAAGTAAGGTAAACTCAAGACCACGTAGGTGTAACGTGTACCATCTCACCTGGTGAGGAAGGTGTGCAGAGATTCCGACGTGGAGAGAGCTGACGCGGGCCTGCCCGCCGCGTCCTCCAGGCTGCCGCGAGAGCCTTCCGCCCAGTAGTTCGTAGGGATCACCTGGGACAGGGAAACAGTTTCATGAACTGATAGCACTTGCTTAGAAAACTTGATGAGGTAACCTGCGTGCTTGATGGTTCACTACCATGTTCTCGGAGGGGTTGAGCGTTGTAATGCTTGATCAGGAGAGGCTGATAAGATGGCCTGATAGCGGCAATTGGGCGGCGATGGCAGATAAGCCCGCCACCGCGCTGCCCGTCATCGCGTCCTGCAGCAGCGAGCGCACGTCGTCGGCGCGGTACTCACGGGCAGCGGCAGCGGCACGGTGTCCCCGCTGGGCAGCAGCACGGGGCAGTGCGGCGGCGGCAGCGGCGCGGGCGCGGGCGGCGCCACGCCGTGCTCCGAGCCCGCCACCGCGCTGCCCGTCATCGCGTCCTGCAGCAGCGAGCGCACGTCGTCGGCGCGGTACTCACGGGCAGCGGCAGCGGCACGGTGTCCCCGCTGGGCAGCAGCACGGGGCAGTGCGGCGGCGGCAGCGGCGCGGGCGCGGGCGGCGCCACGCCGTGCTCCGAGCCCGCCACCGCGCTGCCCGTCATCGCGTCCTGCAGCAGCGAGCGCACGTCGTCGGCGCGGTACTCACGGGCAGCGGCAGCGGCACGGTGTCCCCGCTGGGCAGCAGCACGGGGCAGTGCGGCGGCGGCAGCGGCGCGGGCGCGGGCGGCGCCACGCCGTGCTCCGAGCCCGCCACCGCGCTGCCCGTCATCGCGTCCTGCAGCAGCGAGCGCACGTCGTCGGCGCGGTACTCACGGGCAGCGGCAGCGGCACGGTGTCCCCGCTGGGCAGCAGCACGGGGCAGTGCGGCGGCGGCAGCGGCGCGGGCGCGGGCGGCGCCACGCCGTGCTCCGAGCCCGCCACCGCGCTGCCCGTCATCGCGTCCTGCAGCAGCGAGCGCACGTCGTCGGCGCGGTACTCACGGGCAGCGGCAGCGGCACGGTGTCCCCGCTGGGCAGCAGCACGGGGCAGTGCGGCGGCGGCAGCGGCGCGGGCGCGGGCGGCGCCACGCCGTGCTCCGAGCCCGCCACCGCGCTGCCCGTCATCGCGTCCTGCAGCAGCGAGCGCACGTCGTCGGCGCGGTACTCACGGGCAGCGGCAGCGGCACGGTGTCCCCGCTGGGCAGCAGCACGGGGCAGTGCGGCGGCGGCAGCGGCGCGGGCGCGGGCGGCGCCACGCCGTGCTCCGAGCCCGCCACCGCGCTGCCCGTCATCGCGTCCTGCAGCAGCGAGCGCACGTCGTCGGCGCGGTACTCACGGGCAGCGGCAGCGGCACGGTGTCCCCGCTGGGCAGCAGCACGGGGCAGTGCGGCGGCGGCAGCGGCGCGGGCGCGGGCGGCGCCACGCCGTGCTCCGAGCCCGCCACCGCGCTGCCCGTCATCGCGTCCTGCAGCAGCGAGCGCACGTCGTCGGCGCGGTACTCACGGGCAGCGGCAGCGGCACGGTGTCCCCGCTGGGCAGCAGCACGGGGCAGTGCGGCGGCGGCAGCGGCGCGGGCGCGGGCGGCGCCACGCCGTGCTCCGAGCCCGCCACCGCGCTGCCCGTCATCGCGTCCTGCAGCAGCGAGCGCACGTCGTCGGCGCGGTACTCACGGGCAGCGGCAGCGGCACGGTGTCCCCGCTGGGCAGCAGCACGGGGCAGTGCGGCGGCGGCAGCGGCGCGGGCGCGGGCGGCGCCACGCCGTGCTCCGAGCCCGCCACCGCGCTGCCCGTCATCGCGTCCTGCAGCAGCGAGCGCACGTCGTCGGCGCCGGCCAGCTCCAGCGCCGTCTGCCCCTCCTGGTTCTTGAGGAATGGGTCGGCCCCGTGCGCCAGCTGCGAACACGACAGAGTTACTGCTGATAATTTTTATTTTATTCACTACAAGTCAGTACTTGATTGCGATCTCACCAGACGATAAGTTACTTATCGTCAGGTAGAACGCTATCGTATAAACTCGGTCAGTGGTTACATTTGATGGACTCACCAGCAGCGCACAGAGCTGCGTCCTCGCCTTGTGCGCGGCCTCGTGCAGCGGGGTGAAGCCCCAGCGGTCGGCCGCGTTGGGCGGCGTGCCGGCGCGCAGCAGCAGCGCGGCCAGCTCCACGTGGCCGTACGACGCCGCGTTGTGGAGCGGCACCGGCCCGCCCTGTCTATAGAGGGTCGACTCACCAGCAGCGCACAGAGCTGCGTCCTCGCCTTGTGCGCGGCCTCGTGCAGCGGGGTGAAGCCCCAGCGGTCGGCCGCGTTGGGCGGCGTGCCGGCGCGCAGCAGCAGCGCGGCCAGCTCCACGTGGCCGTACGACGCCGCGTTGTGGAGCGGCACCGGCCCGCCCTGTCTATAGAGGGTCGACTCACCAGCAGCGCACAGAGCTGCGTCCTCGCCTTGTGCGCGGCCTCGTGCAGCGGGGTGAAGCCCCAGCGGTCGGCCGCGTTGGGCGGCGTGCCGGCGCGCAGCAGCAGCGCGGCCAGCTCCACGTGGCCGTACGACGCCGCGTTGTGGAGCGGCACCGGCCCGCCCTGTCTATAGAGGGTCGACTCACCAGCAGCGCACAGAGCTGCGTCCTCGCCTTGTGCGCGGCCTCGTGCAGCGGGGTGAAGCCCCAGCGGTCGGCCGCGTTGGGCGGCGTGCCGGCGCGCAGCAGCAGCGCGGCCAGCTCCACGTGGCCGTACGACGCCGCGTTGTGGAGCGGCACCGGCCCGCCCTGTCTATAGAGGGTCGACTCACCAGCAGCGCACAGAGCTGCGTCCTCGCCTTGTGCGCGGCCTCGTGCAGCGGGGTGAAGCCCCAGCGGTCGGCCGCGTTGGGCGGCGTGCCGGCGCGCAGCAGCAGCGCGGCCAGCTCCACGTGGCCGTACGACGCCGCGTTGTGGAGCGGCACCGGCCCGCCCTGTCTATAGAGGGTCGACTCACCAGCAGCGCACAGAGCTGCGTCCTCGCCTTGTGCGCGGCCTCGTGCAGCGGGGTGAAGCCCCAGCGGTCGGCCGCGTTGGGCGGCGTGCCGGCGCGCAGCAGCAGCGCGGCCAGCTCCACGTGGCCGTACGACGCCGCGTTGTGGAGCGGCACCGGCCCGCCCTGTCTATAGAGGGTCGACTCACCAGCAGCGCACAGAGCTGCGTCCTCGCCTTGTGCGCGGCCTCGTGCAGCGGGGTGAAGCCCCAGCGGTCGGCCGCGTTGGGCGGCGTGCCGGCGCGCAGCAGCAGCGCGGCCAGCTCCACGTGGCCGTACGACGCCGCGTTGTGGAGCGGCACCGGCCCGCCCTGTCTATAGAGGGTCGACTCACCAGCAGCGCACAGAGCTGCGTCCTCGCCTTGTGCGCGGCCTCGTGCAGCGGGGTGAAGCCCCAGCGGTCGGCCGCGTTGGGCGGCGTGCCGGCGCGCAGCAGCAGCGCGGCCAGCTCCACGTGGCCGTACGACGCCGCGTTGTGGAGCGGCACCGGCCCGCCCTGTCTATAGAGGGTCGACTCACCAGCAGCGCACAGAGCTGCGTCCTCGCCTTGTGCGCGGCCTCGTGCAGCGGGGTGAAGCCCCAGCGGTCGGCCGCGTTGGGCGGCGTGCCGGCGCGCAGCAGCAGCGCGGCCAGCTCCACGTGGCCGTACGACGCCGCGTTGTGGAGCGGCACCGGCCCGCCCTGTCTATAGAGGGTCGACTCACCAGCAGCGCACAGAGCTGCGTCCTCGCCTTGTGCGCGGCCTCGTGCAGCGGGGTGAAGCCCCAGCGGTCGGCCGCGTTGGGCGGCGTGCCGGCGCGCAGCAGCAGCGCGGCCAGCTCCACGTGGCCGTACGACGCCGCGTTGTGGAGCGGCACCAACCCCCCCTTGTCGCGCGCGGACACCGCGGCGCCCGCCTCCAGCAACGCCTCTGCCACCTCCAGGTTGTTGTAGCCGGCTGTAAGAACAGTTTGTAGTAGAGAGGGCATAAATGTTATGTCATTTATGCCCGTTCTCTATGGTACATAAAATTTTCATTGATTTCGGCGTCGACATCAACGAAACAACAAAGACGACGACAAGAATTTGACTTGCGTAATTGGCATATCCACTCGTACCTATTGTTGACCCACGCCTTTGTCATGGATACTAATCTGATGAAATGAGGTCTAATATTTGAAATGGTACTAAAAGATTACTGACACTTAGGTGTAAAAAGGTTTAAAAGTTTTAGTGTTACCAGCAAGGTGCAGCGGCGTGGAATTCCTGCCGTGCGTGTCTCTGCAGTTGACATTTTGTGGTGTTATTAATTTCCTGGAACAAATAAATTTAACAACAGACTTAAAATACTTCAATGAATCGATTGGACTGATACCGAGTTACTTAAGGTTACTTTACAGGTGTCCCTTTATCAAATACAGGACGAATTCAGGTCATCTTTTAACTATTATTAAAAACATAACCTAAGTTAATTGTGATATATTCCTTATTTCGGGACTTTTTCTTGAACGTACCACATATTTTCATTTATGCCAGAATTCGGATATAAGAAAGTTCCTCACTTAGCTCTGGCGAGATCTCCTCTCTTCGCAGCATCCAGTAGAGCGGCGTCGCCTCTTAATGCATCTGCGGTATCGCTGTCACCCGCTCTGACCAACTGAAGGGGCGTCAGACCATCTCGATTCCGCCGCGTCGGGTCCGCGCCGTGCTGAACCAAACATTATGAAGTTTAGCATCTAATCTATTTTATAGTCATAACTATAGGACCTTAATTAAGTATCTGTAATCAGATCGGTCTGATCGTTGTCCTTGGCAAGATATATTATTAATGTAAAAGAGGAAGAAAAACGGTCCTAATAAGGAACCTCGACCGACCCCTAACCCTATTCATTAAAATTACCCGGACAGTGGCTTTCCAGCTACGTATATTTTTAGAATCCTGCTGGGTTAATCATAACCCTGCGCTTGCATCTCTCTACTTTTGTCGCTCTATTTTCTCTTTCTGATACATATTGATTTGTGATATCTCGCGGCATTAGCAGGGCTGTCGAGACCTTGAGCAGCAGCCTGACGATGTCTGCCTTGCCCTTGGCGACCGCCTCAATAATTACTGAAGTGTTCTGATCAATGTCTCATGATGAGCTCAATCAAAAGCATTGGACAGATCGCATATTTGTGATATCTCGCGGCCGTAGCAGGCACTGACCTTGAGCAGCGGCCTGACGATGTCCGCCTTGCCCTTGGCGGCCGCCTCGTGCAACAATAATTGCTGAAGTGTTCTGATCAATGTCTCATGATGAGCACGATCAAAAGCCTTGGCAAGATCGCAGATTCGTGATATCTCGCGGCCGTAGCAGGGACTGACCTTGAGCAGTAGTCTAACGATGGCCGCCTCGTGCATCAATAATTGCTGAAGTGTTCTGATCTAAGTCTCATGATGAGCACGATCAAAAGCCTTGGAAAGATCGCAGATTTGTGATATCTCGCGGCCGTAGTAGGCACTGACCTTGAACAGTAGTCTGACGATGTCTCCTTGCGCTTGGCGGCCGCCTCGTGCATCAATAATAACTGAAGTGTTCTGATCAATGTCTCATGATGAACACGATCAAAAGCACTGGAAAGATCGCGGATTCGTGTCATCTCGCCGCCGTAGCAGGCACTCACCTTGAGCAGTAGTCTGACGATGGCCGCCTCGTGCATCAATAATTGCTGAAGTGTTATCAATGTCTCATGATGAGCACAATCAAATGCCTTGGACAGATCGCATATTTGTGATATCTCGCGGCCGTAGCAGGCACTGACCTTGAGCAGTAGTCTGACGATGGCCGATACGTGCATCAATAATTGCTGAAGTGTTCTGATCAATGTCTCATGATGAGCACGATCAAAAGCCTTGGCAAGATCGCAGATTCGTGATATCTCGCGGCCGTAGCAGGGACTGACCTTGAGCAGTAGTCTAACGATGGCCGCCTCGTGCATCAATAATTGCTGAAGTGTTCTGATCTAAGTCTCATGATGAGCACGATCAAAAGCCTTGGAAAGATCGCAGATTTGTGATATCTCGCGGCCGTAGTAGGCACTGACCTTGAGCAGTAGTCTGACGATGTCCGCCTTGCCCTTGGCGGTCGCCTCGAGCATCAATAATTGCTGAAGTCTTGTGACAAATGTCTCATGAATCATGATGAGCACAATCAAATGCCTTGGACAGATCGCAGATTTGTGATATCTCGCCGCCGTAGCAGGCACTGACCTTGAGCAGTAGTCTGACGATGTCCGCCTTGCCTTTGGCGGCCGCCTCGTGCAGCGGCGTGAAGCGCCACAGGTCCGCCGCGTTGACTCCCGCGCCGGCGCTCACCAGCAGCTCCGTCACCTCGAAGTGCCCGTACGAGCACGCGTTGTGGAGGGGGACAAGACCGCTGAGAAAAGATTTGACTCTTCATATAAAGGACTATGAAACGTCGCAGATCCTCACGGGTCACGGTTGCTTTCGGTGGCAGCTGCATCGGTTCCGATTGTGTGAGAGTGGAGAATGTGAATGTGGCGACGGGATGGAGGCCGCTCACCACGTCCTCTGGGAGTGTAGTTTGTATGAGGACCTCCGGTGCAAGATGTTGGACGGGATAGTGCGCTCGGAGGCGGGTCCGGTGTACTACCGGGACCTCGTTTCGTCGGGGGCGAACTTCCACGTACTACGGGAGTTCGCGCACGCGTGGCACAGGAGGCGGAGCGGCTCGGATGTACGGCAACGAAGCCGAAGAAGACCACAACCGGCCGAGGAGGAGGAGCTCTCGTCGAGCAGTGCCAATGGAGAAGACAACTCGCCGGAAGAGGAGGAGGCTGGGAGCGGCGGCGGAAGGCACGTGTAGTAGAGTCTGCCCCAGAAAGCGGAGCAAGACAAAAGGGACAAGGGAGTGAGAGAAATAACTTGTAGGGAGCTCAAGAAGGCACCTGAACTGGGAAAAGCGCCGAGAGCAAGTACCGTTCGGGTGTCCTCCCGCGTTTCGGCCCAAGAGTCCGAGAGGGCGGTGGGGCCATGGGAAGGTGGTGGGTTGTCTTCATATAAAGGAGTCGCATAGTCGTCACTAACTCCTGAGGATGTCTCGGTGTCGGGACGAAACGAAGAAAGTATTGGAAGAATTGTGTGTGCTGTTTCATGTGGGCGGTGTTCCGTGCATATTATACCATACAGATTATTTTCAACTAGATTATAGAAAAACAAATTAATTTGTCCTACTAATTATGGATTTCCGCAAAATAAAGCCTGCTTACATTCAATGTATAAAGGAGTTTGCTAATGGACAGTACTCTCGACAAAAGTATGGTACGGTACACCCATATTAATCTCGCACCTGTGTCACCAACGTTTTTTTTTTCAATAAACAGCTTTGTTAAAAAGTTAACTCCTTGATTGCCACTTTTCAGAGCAAAGGATTGTTCGATTTTTAAATTAAACAACAGACATGAGTATGTAATTAATTTGGCCACGACAGATTCGGATTGGCATTCATACAATCTTTGCCTTGACAATACAGCGATTTCAATATATCTCGTAGAAGGTTGTCAAAATAACGCTCAAATTTCCAAGCATGTTTGAGAATTTATATCTTCTAGGCAAGTGCGCTTTAATAGAGACCTATTTCTTGCTTTCTGTTGGACAGGATTGTCCACAAAAAAGTGTAAAACTTTGAGGCATCGATATTATTTTGTTGAATATACACACCCCTTGTCCTTGGCATGGACGTCGGCTCCTCTCTGCAACAGAAGTTGTGCCAGCGGCAGCCTATTGTACCTGCAACGAATAATTTAATTTTAGTTTACTGGCCAAAATGCGGTCTTTATAGACAAAAAGAATCTCATTTCGGGATGCATTCTTTCAAACGGAAATGTCGAACCACGTAAACCCGGATAAGACTTAGTTTGAGGATTAATCACCAAGCAATTGTTGTTGTACACAATTCTCCAATAGCAAAAAAGTTCAAAATGGCGGCCAATTTTTATAATTTTGAACACAGAATATTTCTCTATGCTTTCTGCAATGGTCAGATATCGATTTTGAAAGAATTAGAAATAGGAAAAGGTAAGACGGACGATTTTAACAAATAGCAACATTTGATATTTGTCGCACTCCAATCTAGATAAACAGCATCATTGCTTTTAGGTTAATTGCATCTTTATTTGCAGCTTAATTGCAGCTTTTTAGTTTAATTGTGACTATAACTTGATTATTATGTTGAAGATGTAAATTATATACGTTTTTTTTTTGTATTTACGTTTAAATATCTTTCAGATTGTGATTAGGTATACCTACCTATTGCCATGGCATTGCCACCCAGGACAAAAAAGAAGGCACCCGGTAGCAAGGAGCTCTACCTGTGAGGACATTCATGGGCAAGAGGTCCAGCCTCGAGAAACGTACCATATCGGACCATTTTTTTTCGTTACGTTGTTTTCGTTCGGGATATCTGTTGAGATACTCGCCCTCGTGTGGAAGGCATTAATTATGTGGGATTTTTACTAACTAGAATTAGAAGATAGAACCGCTCGAGGCACCTACCTCTACGCATATTGAGAGGCTCCGGGATATCTGACTAACACATTGTTGCCTCTCGTACGCAACGCCCACTGGGCTCATGTCATGGTCCCTTCGTCGGGACTATAATAATATCGGGTGGTTGAGTGTGACGCTGATAGCCGCCTATGGTCTCTCCGTAGCGGAGACAGCTCGCTCACGCTCTCGTTCAGCAGCCTCCGATTTGGTCATTACACCCTCACAAAAAGAGACTATTGCCCTCCATCACCCTGACTGATCTCGGTGTGTTAAAAAGACCCCGTCGTCTCTCACCCGGCAGCGAAGTGTAAGGGAGTGGAGTGCCTGCCGTCCACATCTCGGCAGTTGACCAGCCTCGGGCGCGCGTCCAGGATGGTGCGCGCCGTCTCCGCGTCGCCGGTGCGCGCCGCCTCCAGCAGCCTCAGAGTAGGATCAGTGGGTCGGTGCTCACCCGGCAGCGAGGTGTAAGGGAGTGGAGTGCCTGCCGTCCACATCTCGGCAGTTGACCAGCCTCGGGCGCGCGTCCAGGATGGTGCGCGCCGTCTCCGCGTCGCCGGTGCGCGCCGCCTCCAGCAGCCTCAGAGTAGGATCAGTAGGTCGGTGCTCACCCGGCAGCGAAGTGTAAGGGAGTGGAGTGCCTGCCGTCCACATCTCGGCAGTTGACCAGCCTCGGGCGCGCGTCCAGGATGGTGCGCGCCGTCTCCGCGTCGCCGGTGCGCGCCGCCTCCAGCAGCCTCAGAGTAGGATCAGTGGGTCGGTGCTCACCCGGCAGCGAAGTGTAAGGGAGTGGAGTGCCTGCCGTCCACATCTCGGCAGTTGACCAGCCTCGGGCGCGCGTCCAGGATGGTGCGCGCCGTCTCCGCGTCGCCGGTGCGCGCCGCCTCCAGCAGCCTCAGAGTAGGATCAGTGGGTCGGTGCTCACCCGGCAGCGAAGTGTAAGGGAGTGGAGTGCCTGCCGTCCACATCTCGGCAGTTGACCAGCCTCGGGCGCGCGTCCAGGATGGTGCGCGCCGTCTCCGCGTCGCCGGTGCGCGCCGCCTCCAGCAGCCTCAGAGTAGGATCAGTGGGTCGGTGCTCACCCGGCAGCGAAGTGTAAGGGAGTGGAGTGCCTGCCGTCCACATCTCGGCAGTTGACCAGCCTCGGGCGCGCGTCCAGGATGGTGCGCGCCGTCTCCGCGTCGCCGGTGCGCGCCGCCTCCAGCAGCCTCAGTGCTGCCGCGTTTGAGCATGCGTCTATGGACAAATGGACAAATGGGATACAATTAAACAAATTGTACAAATAGGTAGACATATACACAGAAGTACGACTCGCACTTGGCCGATTTATTAATTCATTCATTCATTCATGCAGTCATTAGTCTTGGTTATTTATTTATGGTGTACCTATATATGTCATTCAAGTAAAATTTACGCTTTTCGATGCACGCAGGAATAAATAAATAAATAAATAAATAATCATATAATCAGCTTGACACATTTTGTAAAGATATTTAAGTACAAATTTAACCAGTAACTTAACCTATACCAATTCTCCAGACCAACGACTGCCTGACAGAGAAGTACTGCCCGGCCGTCGCGTTTCCGCAGTCCATTTGCGAGCGTAATTAGCTATGCCCTGGAGAACTGGCACCCCTGTACTAGCTATACTAAAATTAAAATTAAAACTTAAACTAAAATGTGTTGTGCTGAAAATCACTTCACTCAGTGTGAAGACGTTACGTGAATCGCTCCACTTAAATGAAAATGACATTCCGCTCCAGGATTACATCCGTGCGTGCATCGAAAAGCGTAAATGTCAATAGTTGTAAAATTATTTTTTTGTGCTCTCAAAAATTGTTTTGGTTTCAATACCGTTTGTTTATTTAAACCTAATAATGACCTTTTTAAACATTTCACTTCACAACATGTAGCCGATGCGTTGCGTGAATCGCCTACCAGCACTGACTTACTTACATCGAATTTAAAAAAAAAAAAAAAAAAAGTTTATTTGCCAAATTTCTTAAATCTAATCACAGCATCAATTATTTAATATTATTTGTGAATAATAGGATTAGATTATTACAATATAACATTCAATATTATGTTTAAGTGCAGGAACAGGATACAAAATCATAATTTTAATAAATCATAATATTGGCACGTTAATGGCTGCTATAGTGTTAACTGTGTTGCAGCCATTTAGGCCCGCCTCCGAGATACAGGTGATAAATGTATGCACAATAAAGAACAATTATTGAAAATAACTACTTAAACAATTTGAATAACATAAGATAAAAAAAAAGAAAGATAAAAAAAATTTGAAGTCAGTAACTGACCCGATTGATTACGCAATTAGGCTGAAAGTTTTTTTCTAACAATGAATTTTCGATGCTCATCGAATAAATCGATATGCTAAACATATACCTACGTTCGCAAAACAATATTATACTATTTCCATTCATTTATTTTCTCTTTGGCACAATAGGAAACAGATATAGCATAAGTTAGCAACAGCGAGGGACCAGAAAGAGACCACATTGCCTTTATCTCTCTCTGGTCCCTCGCTATTGCTATCTGTTTCATGTGATTTCATGTGTCAAAGAGAAAATAAACGAATGGAAATCTTATTCTTTTCTAATATATAAAATTCTCTCGAGTTTCTTTGTTACCAAACTCCTCCGAAACGGCTTGACCGATCGTTATGAAATTTTCAGGGTATGATCTCTGGGTCCGGGAGCGGGTTGTTACTTGTTATCTATATTTTAGGTCCCTAAGTGAGAAAAAAAAATTATATGGCAAAACAACGTTTGCCGGGTCAGCTAGTCTAATATAAAAAATTCTCTCGCTTTTCCTTGTTACCTAACTCCTCCGAGACGGCTGGACCGTTTGATATGAAATTTTCAGTGTATATTCTCTAGGTCCGGGAGCAGGTTTATCTATTTTTTATATCCCTAACCATTATGGCAAAACAACGTTTGCCGGGTCAGCCAGTTATTAGTATAGAAATATAGATAATGCCTTGGATTACGTGCCTCCTCGGCGCACGCCATCGCAAAAGATTATCTAGAAAAAATCCTCAACAAAAACCCACAACGTCAATAAATAATTTGCGGTGACTAAACAATGTATAAACATTTTCGGTAAGTAAAGGAAAATATTGAGACGAGAAATGCGCCTGGAGGACGATATGTGGTCACATACCGTCACAAGTGGTGGGTAATAGGTTAATTTACCAGGCTATTAGACTCATTGGCGTGCACTCCATACAGGCACAAAGAAAGTGCCTACCCTAGTGCCTACCTTAATATAATAATAATTATAATTAATTAATAATATAATAATATTATAATAATTAATTAAATATTAATTTAATTATAATTATAAGCAAAAGGCCTTAGTAATAATAACTTTAAGTTCTTTTTTTTTGGTTTATAGGATTAATTTGCTAGGGTAGGCACTGCCCCTATGCCTTTATGGAGTGCACGCCACAGCTATTAGTATATAATTAAATAAATAAATAAATAAAATAAAAATATATATCAGGACATTACACACATCGCAATCTAGCCCCTAAGTAAGCAATAGCTTGGCTTGTGTTATCGGTACTAGAAAACTGATAAATATATATACATACTAATATACTTAAATATAATATATTGGAAAACACCCAGACACTGGAAAATATTCATGCTCATCACACAAACATTTATCAGAAGTGGGAATTGAACCTACGACCTCCGACGCAGACGGCAGGTTCGTAGCAAACCCGCCTCTGCGTCGAGAGAAGAACTGACAAAAAACTCAGCAAGACCGTAGGTACCTAAGAACTGGGTACTAATCTTTCGTAGTTCTAGCCTCTACCGTCAAGTTTTGAGAGCAGGTTTGCACCGAGAAGAACTGACAAAAAACTCAGCAAGACCGTAGGTACCTAAGAAATAGGGCATGCAGAACCGGTTCCGGTTCATTTTGAATTCCCGGTTCTGCACCGAGCTCAAACCGGGTACCCGGGATTTCCCGGTTCTTGGTAAAAAAGTTTTAAAATTTTAATTAAAGCATTATTTTTAATATTCCTACAATTCATTTTCATTTTCATTTTCACTATGATTGTACGAAACATTCAAGTGTTCTTATAAAATTTGAAAAGTTCCTTCGATTTCTCCAGGATCCCAACATCAGATCCTGACTTGATGACTATGAAACCATCTGGAAAGTATACTCTTTCAAACAAAAAAATAATTTTCGATAAAATACGTAATAATTGCATTTTTTTAAAGAACCGGGATAACCGGGAAGTCATATTCAGAACCGGTTCTTTTAACACCTTAAAAATCCCGGGATTTTAAGAACCGGGAAATCCCGGGTGCATGCCCTACTAAGAACTGCGTATTAAATATTAATCTTTCGTTGTTCTAGCCTCTACCGTCAAGTTTGGAGAGCAGGTTTGCACCGAGAAGAACCGACAAAAAACTCAGCAAGACCGCAGGTAGGTACCTAAGAACTGCGCATGTCGTCACAGTATAAAATTAGCGTGTTTTTGCACCTCAATTTGACATTTGACATTGCGCCATTAAATACAATGTTATGATCCTAACTTAACTATTGAGCGATGAAAAAAAATTCGTTTGTCGGTTTGTATTAGGGATTGCAATCCGGAAAACCGGATTAGGTAATCCGGCGGATCCGGCGTCTTTTCACGACTACCGGATCCGGCTTGAATTTTCCGGATCCAGCACCGGATCCGGTATGATAAAAAAAATTCGAAAAATAAATGCTCTTTGATCTTCGATAGCTGACGATAGATTCTTCTTCTTCTTCTTCTTTAAGCATGTTACCGTAACCGACACCTCTTTATGACATGGGGAAAACCATTGAACTCACGACACTGTAACCGACACTTTTTAATTTGGTTCCCCCGTCACCTTTCTACCATAGAACGGCAAGGCATCGTAAAGGCTTCCACCCATACATAGTTGACGTACCAACGACGCGTACGAAGCGGTTTGGTTCCTCGTTCCTGATACGCACTGCAAAGGCCTGGAATACACTCCCAGGCAGTGTCCTTCCTGCCACTTACAACCCGGGTGCCTTCGAATGAAGAGTGAATAGGCATCTTCTAGGCAAGCGCGTTCCACCTTAGACTGTATCATCACTTTCCATCAGGTGTGATCACAGTCAAGTGCTAGCCTATATAGTATAAAAAAAAGACACCTGTATGAGTTTTCACTTCGTCGACACTCGCGGAGTGAAAAACAGTCACGTAATTTTTTTCTCTACCCTGTTGTCGCTCCGACACCGCAGCATTCTCAGACTCAACAAACTCAATTATTGACTCAACAATAGTACATTTCAATATAAGTGCGGAAAGTATGTCATTTCTTGATGACAATTCCGCACGTGCATTGAACGACATTTTTTAACACATTTGCGAAAATATAACATAAAGTTGGGGCCAAGGCCAATTTACCATGAATACAGACCACTCACGCACAAAAAAAATAAACAAAAAAGTGGACAAGAATTGTCTATGATCAACTGATGCACTCTGTGACCTGGGGTCAGAATCCGGAAGTTATGAAAGTCCTAATAATTTACAAAAAAGTAACTCTGAAACAAATAACAATGAAACTTTGTTGAAAAATTATATTTTTATTTCAGATTTAACAAATTAAAAAGTTACGTCCTTTAATTCAAGTATTAATAGTGTTTACGCTATGAAATAGTCATTTAATACAAACATTTTGTACTACAAACTTTTTGATTAAAACCTCCGTGCAGAAGGAAAACAAAAAGTACTAGTGCGGAAAAGAATAACTTTGCGCACGCTAAACATACATGGAAAAGTCCACTATTTGAGCAAATGTGTTAAAAAAGATGTTTCTCAAAAGAGTTAAAAAGCAAACAAAGACGCAGATATAAGCTATAGTCTGCAATAAAAAGTAAATGTAACTACTAAGGTACCTAGGTATAATTTTATAGTTAGTTATAAAGACTTTAAACACTTTAAAATCTGACAATAATAAGGAAAACGTCTAATTTATGATCCGCCTAATGACACTTACTTATGTACAAAATATTATAACTATTAATAGGCAGTTAAAAAAAATTCCGACGAATTGAGAACCTCCTCCTTTTTTTGAAGTCGGGTAAAAAACACTAGATGTAGTCTACTCTAAGATCGAAATAAGTCTGAACTCTAGACCTAGGTTTACAAGTAAAAGGATTTATTTTATCTATTTTTGTCTTTCTCACTCTCACGGATACGTTGGTAGGTGCGACATGCAGCGTCGCGGAAGAATATACATATAACAGACAAACGACCTTTTAGCTAATTACTGAAAAACTAAGCCCGTTGGCGAAAATCTGATTCTAAACGTTTTTGGATATTATTATTTTACCGACACATTAAAACAAAAATTACAATTACATACATTGTAGTTTGCGATATTAATTAGAAAAAACTGATATTTTGGAGCAACTTTTGGGAGAACTTTCTATCGAGAAAATTTTATCTAATCGTGTTTCTGCTTCTAAGCGATTTTAGATTAGAGACGCATAATACGTTTAAACTTGACAGTAATTTGTCTTTATAGTTTTTGAATAAAACTTCATTCAAAATCGCTTAAATATGGCTTCTACGCCGTTATCAATTAAAAGTGAATGAGTACCATCCGGGTGCGAAAATTAAAATTTTATTTAGTTTTTCGCAAATAGTGGACTACTTAATTATTTATAATTATACATGGAAGGCGTATGACAATTGCGAGCATAAGGTTTATGCATCCAAGTACATGTTTTTCAACCGACTTCAAAAAAGGAGGAGATTCTCAATTCGACTGTATGTTTTTTTTTGTTTGTTACCTCATAACTGTTGACTGGGTGAATCGATTTTGATGATTCTTTTCTTATTAGAAAGCTGACGCTTCCCGTGTGGTCCCATTTCAATTTAGTCTAGTTCTGATAATGGTATCCGTGAGAAAACCATGTTAGTCTTAAATTTTAAATTGGAAAATCTCTCATCAAACTACTGTTGAATACGGTTAAAGTCGGTTTTTGTTAAATTAACATATATTATTTAGAAACAATGTGGTTAAAAATACACATTTACTTCATACTGGTTCCCGATAGCTCTAAATCTGGTACGCTTTCGAAAACCAATACGAGATGCATGGGAATTTTTGAGCAAAATAGCTTTCATACAAAAAGCAATAACTTTTTCCAAAAGCAATTTCGGTCTAAATATCCACATTTTTGACCTAAAAACTTGCTTGAGTATTTTTTTTAATAAGATAATTTTATACAACAATTTTATGTACATGACGTGTAACGAAAATTTGAAATAATATTGAAGGGTACATAAGTGTACTTGATTACGAAACAACATGTAAAAATATTAAATAAAAAAATAAGCATATTTATTTTTCCATAATGTATAAAAAATAACTACTTTTACATTTCTATTTAATATTTTTACAGGGTGATTCGTTTCAAGTACACTTATGACGACCGAATGGCGTAGTGGTAGCGAACCTGCCGTCTGCGCCGGAGGTCGTGGGTTCGATTCCCACTACTGGTAAATGTTTGTGTGATGAGCATGAATGTTTTCCAGTGTCTGGGTGTTTTTCAATATATTATATATTCATGTATATTAGTATGTATGTATATTTATCAGTCATCTAGCACCCATAACACAAGCTATCGCTTACTTTGGGGCTAGATTGCGACGTGTAAAATGTCCCGTATATATATATTTATAAAAAAAAACTTATTATGTACCCTTAAATATTATTTCAACTTTTCTTTACACGTTGTATATTTGAAAAAGTTATCCTATCCTATTAATTCTAATATTATAAACGCGATAGTTTTAAGTACGGATGGATGGATCTTTGTTACTCTTTCACGCCGCAATTACTGAACCGATTCGGCTGAAATTTGGAACATAGATAGCTTATAACCCGGACTAACACATATAATGCTACGTTTTATCCCGGAAAATCCATCGTTTCCACGGGATAAGCGAAAAACCGAAATTCACGCGGGCGGAGCCGCGGGCAACAGCTAGTAAATATACATGACTCCAAAATAACCCGTGGAGGAAATCGAACCTGGCACTCGAATCCGACCGCGCGCCACTGCACTTAGGAGGTCGTAAACACAAATCAAATCTAATAAGGCTGTCATGATGAAAATTACTTGACAATGTTCAACGATAACTATGTAATTGGATAAAAAAATGATAAGCGATGCTCTAAAGAGGTTTTCCTCATCCTAATGTCGCCAATTGCCTTTTAAATTGAATCGTTAAGCTTAAACGAGCCAATCATTGCGAGCGTTTTGTGTCGCCTTATATTATGTTGGTGTGCAAAATCTTCGTTTAATGGATGAAATAAAAAACTCATTTCCATAAACCTTTTTTTTAACTCTATACAAGTTAGTACTTGACTGCGATCTCACCTGATGGTAAGTGATGATGCAGCCTAAGATGTTTTCGTACTAACCTGGAAGGGTAAGTAAATTTACCCCAACGGTTTCTACAAGCACCGGAACGCTAAATCGCTTGGCGGTGCGTCTTTGCTGGTAGGGTGGTAACTACCCACGGCCGAAGCCTCCCTCCAGACCAGGCCTGAGCCAATTTAGTAAATATAAAATTCCAAAGAGGCCCGTGGCGGGAATCGAACCGGCGACCTCCCACTCGAATCCAAGCGCGCCGCCACTGCGCCTAATGTGTTCTGCAGTAATGCACAACTCAACAAAGAACAACAAAAGCGAAACACTCGAATGATTTATGACCGAGTCTGCAGCGAGATAATAACACTACTATAAAAGGGTCACGTGTTCCCGCAAGTTTATTTACATAGAAAAATAACCACTTAATTAAATCAACCTCTCTTTTAGTGACGCTTTGTCTTGAACTATTAACCTCGCTATGTCTACGGACTACAAAACAACATGAGCATTAAAAAAAATTGGTCAAGTGCGATCGGGCTCGCGCACTGAGGGTTTCGTACTATCGATTATGAAACCCACCAAATTCATAAACGAGTACAAAATCACGTTTGTTGTCGCCATTAAATATTTGTTTTATTTTAAATGAAATTTTTATTTTTTAAAGTGAATATACCGCGAGACGTCGAGAGAAGTGGCATCCATCCATGTGGTTTATGTCCAGCGTATTCGAACGAAACGTTTTTCTTCCACGTTTCTGGTACGAACCGCTAAGGTGTGGAAAACCCTTCCAGCTTCCGTGTGCCCAGCCAAATACAATCTGGGTGCCTTCAAGAGAAGAGTGAATAGGCATTTTGTAGCGCGCTCCATCCTAGACCTCATCATTTCTGTTCATCAGACTTGATTATAGTCAAGCGCAAGCAATCATTCAATTAAATAACAAAAAATATATAATAAAAAATGAAGCGTCTACATTTACCGTTACCAATATCAAGTAATACCGTTACTAATAGATATAAGCAATAAAATCATGTTTGTTGTATGGGAGCCCCTTTCAATATTCAATTTATTCTATATTTTTCAGTATTTAATTATTTAAATACCTACGTCACCTGTGAAAATTTCAAGTCTGTAACTATCACGGTTCAAGAGATACTGCCTGGTGACAGACGGACGGACGGACAGCGAAGTCTTAGTATATCCCGTTTTTACCCTTTGGGTACGGAACCGCAAAATACTTACTCCATTATTTTTTTGGTGTCTAATCATCCAGCGTCTAGTGTTGTTAACTAGTTAGAATAGCCTAGTCCGTCGCCAGTGTCTGTGGCATAATAAATATAATAAATAGTGCTTCTGCGCACGCGAAAATAAGGTTTTATAAACAACGCCGGTTCGAGTTGACGCCAGTCAATAATAAATACCCTTCGGAGGGACCGTACCAGCGTTAATAGTGTGTGTTGTTATCGTATACTTGCTATCTTGGATTTGGGACGAGGCACTTGGGGTTTATTCTATAAAGTAAGTACTGACAACTTCGCGGATCTAGCCCTCAAAAAAAGGCATAGCCACATGAAAATCGGCTAAGAGCGAATTTGAGATTGGTGCGTTCCGAATTACGCAAAATTAGCGTTTTTTATTAAAGCGAAAATTTCGTGACGTAAAATCATAGATATATTATAATTATTACTAAGGATGACGGGTCAACGCTAAAAAGTGTCCAAACCGAAAGAGAGATAAAACGCGAAAAGGGAGAGAATCGCACTATAGCTAGTTGCAAGTAAAATTAGGCCGTATAATAATGGTTTAAGACATAAATTACAATGTTCTAATTTGTTTATAAAAATACACATAACTCTCGTTTATATATAGGTTTTTCTATATATAGATTCTCGGGTCATTTTTTTCGTGATTTTTGTATTACACCCGCTGTCCTTAGATAGTAAGTCAATGCGTAAAATTATTTTTTTAAAACCATTATTTTTTTTCGTGCCTTATCATCTTTATTCTAGCATCTAGGGGTGTTAGACGCCTCTAATCCGTCGCCAGTGTCTGTGGCATAATAAATATAAATAGTGCTCCTGCGCACGCGAAAATAAGGTTTTATAAACAACGCCGGTTTGAGTTTACGCCAGTCAATAATACCCTTCGGAGGGACAGTACGAGCGTTATTAGTGTGTGTTGTTATCGTATACCGCCATCTTGGATTTGGGACGAGGCACTTGGGGTTTATACTATAAAGTAAGTACTGAAAACTTAGCGGATCCAGCCCTCAAAACAGGGCATAGCCACATGAAAATCGACTAAGAGTAAATGCGTTCCAAATCACGCAAAATTAGCGTTTTTTATTGAAGTGTTAATTAATCTGTAAAGTCTACGGCGGCGACAAAACGACATAAAAAACCTCTGTTATATTTTTTGGTGTCTAACTCTAAACATCTAGGCTCTAGCGTTGTTAGAAGACTCTAGTCCGTCGTCAGTGTCTGTGGCATAATAAATATAAATAATGCTTCTGCGCACGCGAAAATAAGGTTTTATAAACAACGCCGGTTTGAGTTTACGCCAGTCAATAATAAATACCCTTCGGAGGGACGCGTACCCGTACATGTACAAGCGTTATTAGTGTGTGTTGTTATCGTATACTTGCCATCCTCAGAATACAGAATAAACTCTGTATTCTGAGTTGCCATCTTGGATTTGGGACGAGGCACTTGGGGTTTATACTATAAAGTAAGTACTGAGAACTTAGCGGATCTAGCCCTCAAAATAGGGCATAGCCACATGAAAATCGACTAAGAGTCGATGCGTTCCGAATCACGCAAAATTAGCGTTTTTTATTGAAGTGTCAATTAATCTGTAAAGTCTACGGCGGCGACAAAACGACATAAAAAACCTCTGTTATATTTTTTGGTGTCTAACTCTAAACATCTAGGCTCTAGCGTTGTTAGAAGACTCTAGTCCGTCGTCAGTGTCTGTGGCATAATAAATATAAATAATGCTTCTGCGCACGCGAAAATAAGGTTTTATAAACAACGCCGGTTTGAGTTTACGCCAGTCAATAATAAATACCCTTCGGAGGGACGCGTACCCGTACATGTACAAGCGTTATTAGTGTGTGTTGTTATCGTATACTTGCCATCCTCAGAATACAGAATAAACTCTGTATTCTGAGTTGCCATCTTGGATTTGGGACGAGGCACTTGGGGTTTTATACTATAAAGTAAGTACTGACAACTTCGCGGATCTAGCCCTCAAAAAAGGGCATAGCCACATGAAAATCGGCTAAGAGCGAATTTGAGTTCGGTGCGTTCCGAATCACGCAAAATTAGCGTTTTTTATTGTAGCGAAAATGTCGTGACGTCAAATTAAAAAAAACTTCATTATTTTTGTGGTGTCTAAACATCTAGGCTCTAGCGTTGTTAGAAGACTCTATAGTCCGTCGCCAGTGTCTGTAGCATAATAAATAGTGCGCACGCGACAATAAGGTTTTATAAACAACGCCGGTTTGAGTTGACGCCAGTCAATAATAAATTACCCTTCGGAGGGACCGTACCAGCGTTAATAGTGTGTGTTGTTATCGTATACTTGCTATCTTGGATTTGGGACGAGGCACTTTGGGTTTATTCATATTATAAAGTAAGTACTGAGAAGATAAGTGAGAGCAGTAATATTTGACCACCCTGGCGCAGTGGCGCGCGCTTGGATTTCGTCGTGGGTTCGAATCCCACCGCGGTCCGCTATAGAATTTATATCCAATTTAGAAATTATAATTTTATTATAATTTCTAAATTGGATAGTTGACTGAAATCAAAAATAAAAATATAGATTTTTTCAATACCGCCCACATCAAACACCACACACAATTCTTCTAACACTATCTTCGATGCACGTTTCGTCTCTACACCGGGAAATCCTCAAGACATGTTGACTTCACAACGCGAAATCGTAGAGACTTTACGACTAGACTCTACGATTTCGCATTGTGAAAAAGTAGCCTATAAAGCTGTAACTCTGAGTATAATCTATCTTTATTCCAAATATCAGCCAAATCGGTTGTTTGATTGAAACATGCTTATTAAAATATTTAATTTTAATTATCGTGTCCTAATGTTTGTACCAAAACTCCAGAGAAATTGTGTGATGGCTTGACCGATTGTTATGTTGCTGACGCGTCAAACGTTGTTTTGCCATTTAGGGATAAGAGAAATAGAACGTAAACTATTGTTTAAAGCCAATCATTTATATGCCAAAATAACGTTTGAGTCATTAGCACGTAGCTTGCTTGCTTCTTTTTGTTATTTCTTATTTTTGGGTTGGGCTGAAATAATTTAGTTTTCGAATAATATTATGCATATAAAACTGAATTCCATTATCTTATTTGAACGTTCAAAAGTGCATGACGCTATAAACTTAAAACTAAATCCGCCGATCATTATTTTAATGGCCTTTTCGTTTGATTAATTGACGGAATTTTATTTTTATTAGTGCTCGGATTCCTGCGAAATTTTTTAACCGAAACACTTGATTTAAGTTTATAATACAGAACTGTTTCGAAGAGATGCCCTACAACCGGTTAAAACATCCTCCGGTAATAAATGTGCGTTTTTTGATAAAGACTTTTACAAGTGTAACAAGTTATATCTACGTTTTATCCTTATTTGAAAGAGAGATAAAACGCGAAAAGGGAGACAATCGCACTATAGCTAGTTGCAAGTAAAATTAGGCTGTATAATAATGGTTTAAGACATAAATTACAATGTTTTAGTTTGTTTATAAAAATACACAATATGCCCTCGTTTATATATATGTTTTCTCGGGACACTTGTTTTCGTGAATTTTGTATTAAGGGGATTTATTGAATTTATTTTTGTCTTTCTAACTCTAACGGAGATTTGGTAGGTGCGACATGCAGCGTCGCGGAAGAATATAACAGAAAAATGACCTTTTACCTAATTACTCAAAAACTAAGCTGGTTATCAAAAAGCTGTTTCTTAGCGTTTTTGGATATTATTATTACCGACACTTTAAAACAAAAAATACAATTACATCCAATGTAGTGTCCGATAAAAACTCGAAAAACTGAGATTTTGGAGCAACTTTTGGGAGAACTTTCTATCGAGAAAATTTTATCCAATCGTGTTTCTGCTTCTAAGCGATTTTAGATTAAAGACCCAACATACATGACGTGGCGAGACGAGAGTGGGATCGGATTGGATGAGGAAAGCTCGAGACCGGGAGCTTTGGAGAAAGTTGGGGGAGGCCTACGCCGCTGAGGCGACTAGTGCGTAACATTTAATTTTAAATCATTTATTTTACGGACATCTCTGAATTTGAATCAAAATCTGACATAAAACTAAATTTAAATATTTCTGTTGAAATATAATTGTGTTGTAATAAATTAGTTATCTAAAGGAAAGATCAATTTTTGTTATCATGGACGCACTATGAAATAAATGGCTATTTTATTTATACATGAAATGTAAATTTGAATGTAATTGTCTTTATAGTTTTTGCATAAAACTTCATTCAAAATCGCTTAAATACGGCTTCTACATCGTTAAGTACACCCGGGGGTCCTTAGATAGTAAGTCAATGATTTCAATTTAGTTTTGTACACGGCAATACGCTCAGTTGATAACTACTTTGTTTACGAGACACCTTATGACGTCATGGTCGGAATTCACTGCATGGGCTGTAATTGAGTGATTTACATAAACATATTATGTTAAGAACATATAAAAATATATAATAAATCTGTACAGAAATATTAGGAAAAAGAAACTTATATCTATGGCCGGATTAGGCTATTATAATATTTTGTTGTACAGATAAGTAATAATAGCTGTCATCAGGGCTATTAGTACAGGATACTATACGGTATTTTACTCCATTTTTTTTATAGCTTAACGGCCTAGAAGCCGTATTGAATGAAGTTTTATTTACAAACTATAACCTGCTTTCCGAACCTGGCGGTAGAGTTTTGACTTTTCATAAGAGCCTATTTATTAATTGGGCTTAAGTATGTGAAAATAAAGATTTTTCATTTTCATTTTCATAAAGACATCATGTATTTTATTCATGTTTGGGTCTTAAATGTAAATTCGGTTAGAAGCAGAAACACGATTGGATACAATTTTCTCGAAAGAAAGTTCTCCCAAAAGTTGCTCCAAAATATCAGTTTTTCTACTTTTTATCGGAAACGACAATGGATGTAAGTAATTGTAATCTTTGTTTCAATGTGTCGGTAATAATAATACCCAAAAACGTTTTTTTGATAACTGGCTTAGTTTTTGAGTAATTAGGTAAAAGGTCGTTTTTCTGTTATATTCGTCCGCGACGCTGCATGTCAAACCTACCAACATATCCGTGAGAGTGAGAAAGACAAAAATAAATTCAATGAATCCTCTTAACTGTAAACTAAGTTAGAAATACTAACATTTATTGAAAATAAAATTCTTATCCGACAAGGAAATCAAAAGTTACAAGCATTTGAATTTTACTTCTGGCCCTTTCTCGCAAAAAGAAAATTTGTATAGAGTTGCGTGGAGTTACTATGGCATGAGTGATTCGACATTCGATTTATGAGATATGAGATAATATTATGATTCATGAGATATTCGATTTCACTTATTTTTTCAAAATTTAATTTATTATTGAACAATGTTTCAAAAATGACTTAAATAAATCAATCAACGTTTTGATTTGAGTAAAATATTGAATGGAAGCGGGCGTTATTTTGCGGAAATCCATAATTAGCAGGACAGATTAAATTGTTTTGCTATAATCCGCTACTTGAAAAAATTCTGTGTGGTATAATATGCAGGAACACTGCCCACATGAAACACCATACACAATTTTCCAACACTTTCTTCGACGCACGTTTCGTCCTGACACCGGGGCATCCTCACGAGATGTTGACTTCACAATTCGAAATCGTAGAGTACTCTACGAAGATTATAGCATATTAATCTTTCCTGTTGAGTAAAATACCCTTTTATCACAGTGGTTAGTTTTTATCACAGTGTTAATTTTATTTTCCTAGAATATTTTGGTTTTGGTTCCTGAGAAACTTGATACCGTAAACCTTTGGTCATTCTCCTTTATCCGACAACTCGGGCTAGCCCCACGTGACGTAGGCATCGATTAAGAAACGGTTCTTGAAAATTCAACCGCATCCGTCACCGTTATGACGTCACCAAGGTCGAACAGAGACGGCGTGTCCACCGCCCATACGTCACAACTCGTCATATTGATCCAAGATGAACGGCGTAGAAGCCGTATTTAAGGGGATTCATTGAATTTATTTTTGTCTTTCTCACTCTCACGGATACGTTGGTAGGTGCGACATGCAGCGTCGCGGAAGAATATAACAGAAAAACTATATTTTACCTAATTACTCAAAAACTAAGAATTAGTTTCCGATAAAAATAGAAAAACTGAGATTTTGGAGCAACTTTTGGGAGAACTTTCTATCGAGAAAATTGTATCCAATCGTGTTTCTGCTTCTAAGCGAGACCCAAAATACATGACGTTTAAATTTGAAAGTGATTGTTTGGTCGAGAATCGTGAAATTTGATAATACTTTTCGCGATTAGGTTGAAGGATTGTTTTCCTATGTTGAAATACATTCAATTTTACACTCTAAAGTCTAAACCAATAGACGTCAAGTTAATATTCAGTGTTACATTTTTAAGTTCTGTACCCAAAGGGTAAAAACGGACCCTATAACCACAGTGTTAAAATATTCTACTTAAATCTTTAAACTGTGCTATTACTAAGACTTCGCTGTCCGTCCGTGCTCCGTCCTTACGTCCGTTCGTCTGTCTGTCACTAGGCTGTATCTCTTGAACCGTGATAGTTACGGACTTGAAATTTTCACAGATGATGTATTTCTGTTGCCGCTACAACAACAAATACTAAAAGATTATATAATAAACTGAATATTAACCATTTAACTCCCATACAACAAACGTGATTTTTTGCCGTGTTTATTTATCGAATCGCACTAGATCGGGTTTTTTTTTCATATAAATTTATAAACTGACCATCAATAACATTTTTCAATTTATTTTTGCTAATCGTGTTTTTTATTAATTTGCTTAAATTTTAGTTTTTTTCTGGCACGGATTTAAACAGCTTACAAGCCCATTAATCATTTTAAGCCAGATTCTGCCAGAAGCTTCAAAATTTGTTCCGTGTTCAAGTCGTTTTTACGATAGATTAAAAACTCGTTTTGACGACTCAAGTCGCAACTTCTTACAAATATGTATGTACCTATTGGTATATATATGTATATACTATAAATTAACATTAATTATGTACTATAAATTAACGGCGCACAAGCCGTATTTAAGTGATTTTGAATGAAGTTTTACGTAAAAACTATAAAGACGATTACTTTCAAATTTAAACGTCATGTATTTTGGATCTTTAGGCACACTGTCCACGGAGGCGTAGCTTCATAGACGCGTATTCGTCATTATACGCTTGGTGTACGCTTGCTTGCAGCTTACATACAAAACAATGAAACTCTGTCGACGGAGCGGCAACGTCGCGCTCGCGTCGCTGCACGCAAGCTTCATGACGCCTGCCGTACTTGCTGTCATACGCCGGGGCGTACATGGAGTGAACGCACGTGTTTTTTATTGTAAAAAATGGCGGGAACGGCTGCCAAATTTGTTCAGATAATAGAAAAATATCCGTGTTTGTATAACAATAATCTTGCTGAATATGCTAGAAAAGATTTAACTGAAAAGGCTTGGAGTCGTCGTTTTCGTCGACTTCGAATGTAGTGATAAGCCAAAATAACGTCTTCGTCGTCCGACTGCATTCTCACAAATGATCATAGATAATACATATATACTTGCAAATGATCATAGATAATACATATATAATTGCAAATGATTGAGAATGTACGCTTGCAATACGCCTCATGGATAGAGATCAGTACGCTGGGCTGCTTAAGCTGCACGGCGTATTTTGAAGCGTCTATGAAGCTACGCCTCCGTGGACAGTGTGCCTTAATCTAAAATCGCTTGGAAGCAGAAACACGATTTGATAAAATTTTCTCGATAGAAAGTTCTTCCAAAAGTTTCTCAAAAATCTCAGTTCACCTGTTTTTTATCATTAACTACAATGGATTTAATTGTAATTTTGGTTTTAATGTGTCGGTAATAACAATATCCAAAAACGCTTAAAACCGATTTTAGATAACTGGCTTAGTTTTCGAGTAATTGGGTAAAAGGTCGTTTTTCTGTTATATTCTTCCGCGACGCTGCATGTCGCACCTACCAACGTATCCGTGAGAGTGAGAAAGACAAAAATAAATTCAATAATAGTAGTTTATGTAACGGTTACATAATGGGGGGGTATTAAAACATGTGTGTGAGTTTAAAAAACGAGCCGCAGGCGAGTTTTTTAATAGTATCACACGAGTGTTTTAATACCTAATTATGTAGAGTTTCATACACTACTTTATCTACGCTCATATTATTATCATAAATCCAAACCATAAAATCTTGCTAACGTTTGTCGTAAATCATTGCAACTACTAAAATGTCAGGTGGAGCTAATTTTCTTTAGTAGGTTTCACTGCTGGACATTTTTCAGCGCAAAGTTTTGACTAAGTAACAAAAAAATTGGTTGTCTGTAAAGTCGGTTTACGGACGATAGATTTACGTGATAACGTCATAATCATAATCATTATGATAATCATAATTGTAATCGTTATCGTAATCGTAATCATAATCATAATCACAGGCTCAGGTGGAACGTTACGGGGAACAGTACACGGAACAGTACCATTTTTCATGAGTGCTGCTGGTGTTCATCAATTTATTAAACGTTATCACGTCAATAACACATTAAAATGTTAAAAATTAGTATGTATGGCGCCAAAATTCTGCAAATGTGGCGCAGAACCATACACAATAGACATTGTTGTTGTTGTCTATGGTCAATCATGGCCCATCCATATTCTCGTCAATTACTACCGACTATATGTTGTCTGTGGGTTCACTTAAAAAAATATTACATAAAAAATACTACCCCAGATAAAAATACAGGAACCCAGAGCCGTGTATCGTTATGGAAATAATACAACTTTCTTTAAATATTTCCATAGTAGAGCGATGTTATAATGAATAACTTTTTAATAATTATAGAAGTCTTTGAATAAAGTAGGTCATTATGTGACACATTTTGATTTCATAATTCGAACTTTAAGCAATGAGCGTAGATAAAATCCCCTAATAAACCAGTAATGGTAACTTACTAACAAACTGAACGTACAGAATCAGCCATCAGGCATGATTGTAGTTAATTAAATTATCAATTATAAAAAATAACCTGTCAAGTGCGAGTCGGACTCGCGCACTGAGGGTTCCGTACTACAACCGGAGGAATAAAACCATAAAAACCACTTTTCTTATCGAACCGCAAAACTAACTTTGTTTTTAGAGGTTTAATCTACACCACCTGCAAAATCTAGTTCCTTTGTTTTCCTTTTCTCAAGGTTGCCTGGCAGAGATCGCTGCTAAGCGATAAGGCCGCCTTTTGTGCCTAAAATTAGTTTATTATGTATTTCTGTTTTGTACAATTTCTTGTGTGGTGCAAATAAAGTGTATTTATTTATTTATTTATTTAATGTCAATATCAAAAAAGCTACTTATTAGAACTCGTTCAAACCAATTATCGGTGGAAGTTTGCATGGTAATCTACATCATATATTTTTTTTAGTTTTATCATACTCTTATTTTAGAAGTTACAGGGGGGGGGGGGACACACATTTTACCACTTTGGAAGTGTCTCTCGCGCAAGCTATTCATTTAAAAAAAAAATGATATTAGAAACCTTAGTATCATTTTTGAAGACCTATCCATAGATACCCCACACATATGGGTTTGATGAAAAAAAAATTTTTGAGTTTCAGTTCTAAGTATGGGGCACCCCCAAAATTTATTACTTTTTTAAAATTTTGTATGAAAACCTTAATGCGGTTCACATAATACATCTACTTACCAAGTTTCAACAGTATAGTTCTTATAGTTTCGGAAAAAAGTGGCTGTGACATACGGACGGACAGACGGACAGACGGACAGACGGACAGACAGACATGACGAATTTATAAGGGTTCCGTTTTTTGCCATTCGGCTACGGAACCCTAAAAAGTTAATTGCTTACAAGATTCTCAGATTGCAATTCATCTATATTCCTACTTATAATATAGCTGCACATAAACCGGTTCTAACAATTTGATCTTGTGTACTTAATTATTATCAATGAATACTCGAATTTTAGGGTTGCGTACCCAAAGGGTAAAAACGGGACCCTATTACTAAGACTTCGCCGTCCGTCCGTCCGTCACCAGTCTCTTGAACCGTGATACGAGGCTACAGACTTGAAATTTTCACAGGAAATATTTCTGTTGCCGCTATAGCAACAAATACTAAAAAGTATAATAAAATCAATATTTAAGGGAGCTCCCATACAACATACTTGATTTTTTTGACGTGACAACGTCTTATAGATCGATAGACATTCTGATCTATAGTCTACTGCTTGTTGTATTCATTGACTAATTATTATTATTTGACTAATTATACTTGCTATATCCAATGACTAATTATTATTATTACTATTACATTGGCATATTGAATTTCATATTACTAATTTTATATTTATATAAAATAATTAAATTGTAAAATTTGCTTGCATAAAATAAATTGTAAAATTGTTGCTTTATTATATTAAGTAATGTATACTGTATAAATTGTTAGCAACGCCCTGACAGGGCCACATGTTAATGTAATATAGTAACATGTAAGCTAATAACTACAAATAAACAAATAATAATAAAGGGCTGACCCCCCTATCTTGCGAGTGGCAGGGACCGGTTGTGTGAGTTTTTTGGAGCAACTTTTGGGAGAACTTTCTATCGAGAAAATTTTATCCAATCGTGTTTGTGCTTCTAAGCGATTTTAGATCAAAGACCCAAAATACATGACGTGTAAATTTTAAAGTAATCTACTATACATATATACAAATAAGTCGGGTTTTCCTTCCTGACGCTATAACTACAGAACGCACGAACCGATTTCCACGGTTTTGCATTCGTGGGAAAGGTCTCGGGCTCCGTGAGGTTTATAGCAAAGAAAATTCAGGAAAAATTTCAACAGCTTCTACGCCGTTAAGTCATTCACTACGGATCCCTAAAAAGTAAAGAAAATTAATCACGATAGTCTTGACTTTGATGGCGACCTTTGACCTCGAGGCGAAGTTAACAATTACTTGGTCGTTATTTATATTACGATTTTTTACGACTATCCCATTGGTCCAGTGGTGAGCATGATCGACTGCAGATCACGAGGTCACGGATTCGATTCCCGGTTCGAGCCAATAATTATTATTGAATGTAAGCAGTAGTTAATTTGCGGAATACCATAATTAGCAGGACAGATTAAATTTTTCTGCTAAGTATGCGAAATCGTAGACAATACGATTTCCCATTGAAAAGTCAACATCTGCTGAGGATGCCCCGGTGTCGGGACGAAACGTGCATCGAAGAATTGTATGCGGTGTTTCATG
This sequence comes from Coenonympha arcania, assembly GCA_036785405.1. NCBI lineage: Eukaryota > Metazoa > Arthropoda > Insecta > Lepidoptera > Nymphalidae > Coenonympha > Coenonympha arcania. The sequence goes on from CM072076.1 coordinate 12,064,407, forward strand.
TGGGCGATGTTCCTGCATTTTGGACCATACAGGTTATTTTCAAGTAACATCATAGCACATTAATTGAAAAAGAAAATAAAAATGAAAATCTGTCCTGCCAATAATAATTAAAATTATTATTGATTGACGATACAATTTTGTATTGTGAAGTTATATTTTCTGAGGATGTCCCGTGTGTCGGCGTGAAACTAAAGTCGAGTGGTGTGGTGTTGCATAAGGTTGCATAAAATGTCCCTATAATAGTGAGATAAGCAATAGTTTCAGTCAGCATTATATCGATGAAATAATATCTTATTTGCATTCCACAAATAACTCCTATTAAGGCCTATGTGAAATAAATAAGTTGATTTGATTTGACGATAGACGAAGTTATATAGGGCTAGAGGGAAAAGTGTGCTGTCAAGTGCGCTGGACGCTGGTAGTTAAGGGGATTTATTGAATTTATTTTTGTCTTTCTCACTCTCACGGAGATTTGGTAAGTGCGACATGCAGCGTCGCGGAAGAATATAGCAGAAAAACGACGTTTTACCTAATTACTCAAAAACTAAGCCAGTTATCAAAAATCTGTTCTAAGCGTTTTAGGATATTATTATTACCGATAAATTAAAACAAAAATTACAACTACATCCATTGTAGTTTCCGATAAAACTGAGATTTTGGAGCAACTTTTGGGAGAACTTTCTATCGAGAAAATTTTATCCAATCGTGTTTCTGCTTCTAAGCGATTTTAGATTAAAGACCCAAAATACATGACGTGTGTAAATTTGAAAGTAATTGTCTTTATAGTTTTTGCATAAAACTTCATTCAAAATCACCTAAATACGGCTTGTAGGCCGTTAAACAATCGCGCCTATTTTAAGTACGAGCAAATGTGCGTAAATAAAATGTTGCTTAAATTACTCGTGAAATAAATACGATTTCAATACATTTGCTCGTAACTTTATGAGATTGCATGTTTTTTTTTCGTACTTCATTTTTCCTATTTTTTACTAGAAGACGCCCGCAAGATTTTTGCACCTTCGGCTCGGGTCAACAACCTGGACTTCATTGACAAGAATGAACTTTCCCCTTTTTAATATAAGTACTAGCTGACCGGGCAAACTTCGTTTTGCCGTTTAGGAACATCAAATATAGATAACAACCCGCTCCCGGACCCAGAGATCACACCCTGAAAGTTTTATAAAGATCGGTCCAGCCATTTAGGAGGAGTTTGGTTACAAAGAAAATCGAGAGAATTTTATATAATATTAGATTTAACCAGATTTTCATTTGACGACCGAATGGCGTAGCGGTAGCGATCCTGCCGTCTGCGTTGGAGGTCGTGGGTTCGATTCCCACTACTGGTAAATGTTTGTATGATTAGTATCAATATTTTCTAGTGTCTGGGTGTTTTTTAATGTATTTTATTTATGTGTATCAATATTTTATTTTTATTTTATTTTATTTTATTCGGAAGCCAACGTGTATACAACAATCTTTTAAAACTACACACATTTAAATATTACATAACAATGTTGTATACGCCACTTACAGACTAACTCAACATGCTTTACAGTTTAATAGGACATTCTTTGTTAGTATATAACTTAAAACTAATGTTAGTTTTGAAATTAGAGAAAAAAAAAATGAAAATTACAAACAAAAATAACCACAAAAACAATAAAAAAAAAAATAGAAAAAAAAAAAAGAAAAATATCTATCCCAGTATCTTTGATTAAATTATTATAGGTGATAACTATTCTGCACATAGGGGCAGATCTGCCGAGATTCGATTTGTTAATTCTGGGTCTAAAAGTTAATTTATTTTTAATATGCGACCTAGCATTGAACTTTGGTACTGCCAAACATTATGTACAATTATCAGTTATCTAGTACCCACACCACAAGCTATCGGTCACTGTGGGGGTAGATTGCGATGTGTGCAACAAAAGAGAGAAAGAAGTACTAACAAGGCCTTCCCGTCCACAGAAAAATGGCTCCCTTCTCAACGCAAACGGAAACTCAACTGGAGAAGACGATCACAGACAGCGAGGAGTCCTTCCCCAAGCTGGTGGCGCCACAGGCGGCGCCCAGGAAATACGACATAGTCTACTTCAACGTGCTGACATTTACTTATGGGCACTTGGCCGCTTTGTATGGGATATACCTAGGCTGTACCGTCGCTTCGTGGAAGACTTTGATATTTCGTAAGTCACTTTTTGACGTGATAACGTTTAATAAATTGATGAACACCAGCAACGCACATGAAAAATAGTAACGTTCCGCGTAACGTTCCACCTGAGCCTGTGCGTGCAAGCGAGAGCGCGCAACAAGCGATAGAGAGGCACGATAAAACAAACGATAGAGAGGCCAATTATGACGTTATCACGTAAATCTATCGTCCGTAAACAGACTTTACAAACAACCAATTTTTTTTCTTAGTACTTAATTTATTTTTGTAGAAGAACCGATCAAGTGGGAGTCAGGCTCAGCAATGAGGGTTCCGCACTACAGAAACGGTAAAGCTTCTTATCGTAAACGCTATAGATATTTCAATCCATGATGACGCGCCCCACTATGTCAAACTATACGAATCGAATGAAACATAAGCGCGTGACGTTTTCGATATGAAACAGCAAAACAAACTATGTTTGCAAAGATTAGTTACCTAATTTAAATAACAAACAAAAAACCGTAGAACCCTGAAAACTGAACTCTAATAGGATTTTTTCTTCTTTAATTTTTCATGTCATTTTTCTCTCATACTAGTGTCTCGGCAGATGTTGTTTAGCCATGTAAATGAATTCTCAAGTGTATGAAAAATAGTTTACATCCTAATCCTAGTCCTACCTACACAAAAAAAATCATAAACATTTTGTATATTAAAAACTAGCTGACCCGGCAAACGTTGTTCTGCCATATAAATTTTTTTCTCACTTAGGGACATAAAAAATAGGTAACAACCTGCTCCCAGACCCAGAGACCATACACTTAAAATTTCATAACAATCGGTCCAGCCGTTTCGGAGGAGTTTGGTACCAAAGAAAAGCGAGAGAATTTTATATTTTAGAAAGAAAAATGGCGCACTCATAAAAAAAATATTTTCCTGGTACGAATTACATTAAGCTCTCTTATGCTTAAAAGAATAATTGCTATGATCAAATTTCAAGGCGATTGTAAAGATCTCGGTACAGTGGCTTTTATTTTAGATGATTCGAAACACTTCATGGGCAAATCCGACTCGCACCTGACCCTTTTTACTTTTAATTAATACAAGTTATTCTTTGACAGAAATCTTACATAAACGTAAGTGAAGATGTAGGCGAAGATGTTACCTTAGTAGGTCTACATTATAAAATTTAACGTGGTACTTCAGTAGTCAGTAGTTAAAACTTGAAGAATTACGTATCGCAAGTTCAATGGTTTTTTCCCGTTTCAAAAATGCGTCCATCTCAAGGCGTCTGAAGAAGTTTCCAGTTCAAAAGATTGTGGCACTGTTTGGTTAATTGACAAGTTATTCGATTTTCAGGAAGGGATACAAAGATGTTAAAAATTTGTTTCTCAACAAGCCAATTATTCCATTCCAGATAACATAATATACATCCTAGCAGCCGTCGGCGTGACAGCGGGCGCGCATCGGCTGTGGACGCATCGCGCTTACAAGGCGAAAACACCGCTGCAAATCATCCTGATGCTTATGAACTCGCTCGCCTTCCAGAACACGGCGATCCACTGGGTGCGCGAGCATCGGATGCACCATCGGTGAGTCGCTGTTGCGTCGCTATCACCCTCACACAATACTCCTGCGGCTAGTTTCTGGCCCAGTTTATTATCAGGATCTCGTGGGTTCGGCGGCCAACTCGGAAAGCTACGGGAGTTCGCGCACGCGTGGCATAAGAGGCGAAGCGGCTTGGAGTGACACAGAGAATTTATGCTGTGAACAGCGACGGCGCGGCGAGTCCGTATTCTGTATCGTCCTGCCCCAGAATGGGGAGAGTGAGTTCATAGGGACAAGGAGCGAGAGGAAACAACTTGTAGGGAGTCAAGGAGGCGCCCCGGGAACACGCCAAGAGCAAGTACCGAACGGGCGCCCTCCCGCGTTTCGGCCCCCATAACCGCGAGGTTGATTGGGCCATGGGTGGTGGAGGGTTGTCCCTAATACTCTTGCGGTACGTCGCGCTGATATTATGGATCTGATAGACGAAGGTTCGTACAACAGAACCCCAACATCCTCGCGCAGGGCGGCGACATGTCGCTGATTGCATGAGATTGTGGCGGTCTTCGATAGCTGACGATAGATGGCGTAACCAGTCCCCTAGCACACGCTGGCAAAGCATTCCACGAGCGTTCCATAAATACAACTTTTGACGTCACACGCTCGGATCACAAGCGGTCCCCAGGCATAACACCTGCCTGGAGGGAAATTTCCCTATTGCCCTAACAACCGGCAAAAGACCATCGGGCCCTAAGCTAAGATGCGAAGCCTTAGCCCCTCTCCGGGACTAGAAGAACAACACCGACAGTGTTCTTCCCCGCACATCGCACGTGTAAGGAAACAAGCCTCGAGGCACGTACCCCTAGAATACACCGCTCCGTGGAGAAGATCACGCTGCATATTTGAGTGCGACTGAGGGATGTCCACTAACTCGCAAGCTCCTGCAGTCTCAGTCGCCTGCGCATGGTCAGTGACGTAGACGGAGACTGATGACGTAAACGACGACGATGCCAGATTCGTGGAACAGGACCTCGACATTGCTTCTTAGGGCAGCAACGATGTCGTATCCCTTAAGCCATGTAGGTAAGGCCTCAGCCTCTCATCATAGTTTGTACAAAACCACCGGGAGTGTGTTACGTCCCCTTGACACATCGCCCCAAGGAGGGTAAGAGGAGTGTCTTGAGGCTCGTACCCCCGATTCCTTCTGAAAAAGACCGTGCTGCTGTGGGGTATTTAAGTCTTTCATCGTCACCGGCAATGGCACTAAAGTCCTTTGTGGGCCCGGGCCTGCTCAAAAATGTCAGGACGCGTAAAGAAATGTTTATCATATCTTTACGCGTCCTGGATTGTTGACCCAAGCCGAAGGCGCGGGTCAACTATAGGGACGAATAGAAATGACTATTCAGCACGTGTATTGAACGACGTTTTGCCTGCTCCATGTTTGCGTGCCGTGATCCGGTGCCGCGTCCTGGTGCGTCCGCTCCCGTGCCGCGCAGGAGGAAAACAATAAAGCACTAGTGCGGAAAAGTATAACTTTCCGCACGCAAAAAAACACATGGAAATGTTTTTTTTAATACATTTGCTCAAAAAGTTGACATTTCCATGTGTGTTTAGCGTGCGCAAAGTTATTCTTTTCCGCACTAGTGCTTTTGTGTGTTTCCTCCTACGCGGCACCGGAGCGGGCGCACCAGGAGCGCATGAACACGAAAACGGCATGCAAACACGGAGCAGGCAAACACGTAAAACCAATATTTTTTTTCGCAAATGTATTAAAAAACGTCGGTTCAATGCACGTGCGGAATTGTCATTTTTACTCGTCCTTATAGTTGACCCTCGCCTTCGGCTTGGGTCAACAAACTGGGACTCGTAAAGAAATGACAAACTTTCCGCACTTATATTGAAATGTACTATTTTTTGAGCAAATGTATTAAAAAAGTTTTTGTACGGTTACAGATATAGCGACACGGACGCGGACCCGCACAACGCGACGCGCGGGTTCTTCTACTCGCACATGGGCTGGCTGCTGGTGCGCAAGCACCCCGAGGTGCTGCGACGCGGCAGGTTCGTGGACATGGACGACATTTACGCCAACCCCGTGCTGCGCTTCCAGAAGAAGTGAGTACATTTTTTTTTATACTGTATAGGCTAGCGCTTGACTGTGATCACACCTGATGGAAAATGATGATACAGTCTAAGGTGGGACGCGCTTGCCTAGAAGATGCCTATTCACTCTTGATTTGAAGGCACCCGGGTTGTAAGTGGCAGGAAAGACACTGCCTGGGAGGGTATTCCAGGCCTTTGCAGTGCGTATCAGGAAAGAGGAATCAAACCGCTTCGTAGCGTCATTGGTACGTCAACTATGTATGGGTGGAAGCCTTTACGATGCCTTGCCGTTCTATGGTAGAAAGGTGACGGGGGAACCAAATTAAAAAGTTCCTGAGCACACTCTCCGAAATATATTCTATACAATACCGACAGACATACATTTAATAGACATATACCACGTGTAGGTCACTTGCTATAATTAGCCGAAAGCCTTAAGTGGGGGACGATGTATAGATGTGAGAAAAGATATCACAAAAAGTCTAGCTCATACCCAGTTCAAAGTCAAAATCAAAAGTCAAAATATATTTATTTCACATAGGCCTAACTTACAAGGCACTTGTAAAACGTCAACAATATTTGTTACATAATATTATGTACGGTGATAACTACAAGTCGACTTAAAACTAAGTTTACGAGGGTTCCAACGCGCCCTGCACTGAGAAGAAGCCTACAACAAACTCAGCCGGGTTTTGTTTTCGGTTATCACCACTTCACAAATGCTCTTAAGAACTAGAACTTTAATAGACATATACCACGTGTAGGTCACTTGCTATAATTAGCCGAAAGCCTTAAGTGGGGGTATACATCGTCCCCCACTTAAGGCTTTCGGCTAATTATAACATGCATGAAAAGATATCACAAAAAGTCTAGCTCATACCCTCAGGGAACTATAGGAAGTTCAAAAATGTATCTATCAATAGTCTATGTCAATAGTCGTAAAATGAATTTTTCATGACGTGTTCGCAAAAAATGTTTTGATCTCAATATTGTCTGCTTATACGTAAATGTCATAACCTCTTTAAAGATTTCACTACACGAAATGTAGCCGACGCGATAGAATAGCCTTCCTAGGCAGCTCTTCCGAAAACTAATTTATATCAGGACATTACACATCGCAATCTATCCCCAAAGTAAGCAATAGCTTGTGTTATGGGTACTAGATAACTGATAAATATACATACATTCTAATATTTATCACACTATCACACTTCACACTTCACACTATCACACTTCACACTAATATTATAAAGGCGAAAGTTTGTGTGTAAGTGTGTGTGTGTGTGTGTGTAAGTGTGTATGTTTGTTACTCCTTCACGCCACAACTACTGAATCGATTAAGCTGAAATTTGGAACATAGATAGCTTATAACCCGGATTAAAACATAGGCTACTTTTTATCCCGGAAAAATCCATATTCCCATGGGATATTTAAAAAACCCTAATAATTCACCAAAATTCACGCGGGCGAAGCTGCGGGCAAAAGCTAGTACATAAATATAATATATTGAAAAACACCCATACACTGGAAAACATTCATGCTCATCACACAAACATTTACCAGTAGTGGAAATCGAGCCCACGACCTCCGACGTAGACGACAGATTCGCTACCGCTACGCCATTCGTCCACCTCGGCATGCTCGGCAAGCTCGCTATTAACCCAGACAGTATCACAGCCTGCATCTCTAATCCCGAACTCCCAATTTCCAGATACGCAATCCCCTTGATAGGGACCGTCTGCTTCGCGCTACCGACCCTCATTCCCTGGTACTTCTTCGGCGAGACACTGAGCACGGCGTGGCACGTCGCCGTGGCACGCTACGTGCTCAATCTGCACGGCACGTTCTTGGTGAACAGCGCCGCGCACCTCTGGGGCTGTAAACCGTACGACGTGAACATGAAGCCCGCGCAGAACCTGCCCGTCTCCTTCATCGCCTTCGGGGAAGGTATGTGCTTTTATTTACATCATACACCCTTCCAGCTTCCGTGTTCCCAGCCAAATACAATCTGGGTGCCTTCAAGAGAAGAGTGAATAGGCATTTTCTAGGCAAGCGCGCTCCATCCTAGACCTCATCATTTCTGTACATCGGACTTGATTGTAGTCAAGCGCAAGCCTATCAATTATAAAAAAAAAAAAAAAAAAAATTTACATCATCCTGGCACGCTACGTGTTCAACCTGCACGGCACGTTCCTTATGAACAGCGCCGCGCACCTCTGGGGCTGTAAACCGTACGACGTGAACATCAAGCCGCACAGAACCTGCCCGTCTCCTTCATCGCCTTCGGGGAAGGTATGTGCCTTTTTTCACGTGCCTTTCACGCACTACGTGCTCAACCAGCATGGCACGTTCCTTGTGAACAGCGCCGCGCACCTCTGGGGCTGTAAGCCGTACGACGTGAACATGAAGCCCGCGCAGAACCTGCCCGTCTCCTTCATCGCCTTCGGGGAAGGTATGTGCCTTTTTTCACGTGCCTTTCACGCACTACGTGCTCAACCAGCATGGCACGTTCCTTGTGAACAGCGCCGCGCACCTCTGGGGCTGTAAGCCGTACGACGTGAACATGAAGCCCGCGCAGAACCTGCCCGTCTCCTTCATCGCCTTCGGGGAAGGTATGTGCTTTTATTTACATCATCCTGGCACGCTACGTGTTCAACCTGCACGGCACGTTCCTTATGAACAGCGCCGCGCACCTCTGGGGCTGTAAACCGTACGACGTGAACATCAAGCCGCACAGAACCTGCCCGCCTCCTTCATCGCCTTCGGGGAAGGTATGTGCCTTTTTTCACGTGCCTTTCACGCACTACGTGCTCAACCAGCATGGCACGTTCCTTGTGAACAGCGCCGCGCACCTCTGGGGATGTAAACCGTACGACGTGAACATGAAGCCCGCACAGAACCTGCCCGTCTCCTTCATCGCCTTCGGGGAAGGTTTGTGATTTTATTTACGTAACCCTGGCACGCTATACGTGCTCAACCAGCATGGCACGTTCCTTGTGAACAGCGCCGCGCACCTCTGGGGCTGTAAACCGTACGACGTGAACATGGAAGCCCGCGCAGAACCTGCCCGTTTCCTTCATCGCCTTCGGGGAAGGTATGTGCTTTTTCAAGTGACTCGCTCCTGGTGAACAGCGCCGAGCACCTCTGGGGCTGTAAGCCCTACGACGCGGTGAAGATCAAGCCCGCGCAGTACTTGCCCTGGCCGGTCCTTCATCGCCTATGTACCAAGTATGCACCGATTTATCATCATCACATCAGCCTGCGGAAGTCCACTCTTGGGCATAGGCCTTTCCAAACAAACCCTGTCCTCACCCTTCCTCATCCATTCACGTCCCGCTACACGCCATGTCGTCGGTGCAACGAGCTGGAGAGCGCCCCACGCTACGCTTACTTGTAAGCGATCTTCACTTTAGGATTTATCGGCTACACCAGCCATAGCCCCTACGGTGTGCGTGTCTTCTCCGCGGGGGCGAATCTCAGCGGTGGTACGGGTGGACCAGCTTCCTTACCTGGGCTAGGTCTAGCCCCGGTAAGGGGCTAAGGTCTCGCCGTCCTGGCTCGTGGCCTGTATGCCTTCTCAAGCTCATGAGAGATAAAGGTTGTTGATAATGCTTCCAGGTTTCCACAACTACCACCACGCGTTCCCGTGGGACTACAGAACAGCAGAGCTGGGTAACAACTGGCTGAACTTCAGCACGCTGTTCATCGACTTCTTCGCGTGGGTCGGCTGGGCGTACGACCTCAAGACCGTGCCCCAGGACATGGTGCGCGCGAGGGCGGCACGCACGGGCGACGGCAGCGGGTTGTGGGGGCGGCAGGCGGGTAGCGGGAAATAAACTATATGGAACTTATGGTGGTGTTTCATTTATACGTACTTGAAGCAATGACGACGTACTACGCTACTCTAAGAGGACGGGAAATATGTGACGTATGTTGAAGCCAAAAAATTCTCAAATATGGCGTCGTTACCGCCCGTCAATACCGCCGACAGCACATCGTGTTGTCGCTTACATTAGCGCCATTTTACAGTTTTGACAAATAAAAGGATGCTTCAGGGCGGAGCCTAAAAGCACATGCGTGACGTCACTGCTGATGCTTAAAAGTTTAATCAATGACTTGAAGTTACTCTACTTGCGGATTTCGTCCGGGTAGGTACAATGTACCACCGCGGTGTCAGTTATTCTGCCGTGAAGCAGTACACTGTACAGGTTTAAAGCGCACTGTACGCCGATGTGATAACTGAGCAAAACGAGAGCCAACAACTGATGTCTCACTAAGAAGAGCGCAGTGCAGTGTCGTAGGCAATGCAAAACTATTGGACGCAATGCTTTTTTTTTACTCTCTACAAGCTAGTACTTGACTGCGATCTCACCTGATGGTAAGTGATGATGCAGCCTAAGATGTTATCGTACTAACTTGGAAGGGTAAGTAAATTTACCCCAACGGTTTCTACAAGCATCGCACCGGAACGCTAAATCGCTTGGCGGTGTGTCTTTGCTGGTAGCGTGGTAACCAGACCAGACCTGAGCCAATTTAGAAACTATAAAATTCCAAAGTGGCCCGGGGCGGGAATCGAACCCACGACCCCCCATTCGAATCCCAGCGCGCCGCCACTGCGCCAGGGAGGTCGTTAAAAACTAACATGATGGAACTACGAACTATATGGAATTTATCGTATGGCGCTGTATCATATTAAATTTCTATTTAGCTGCGCTAACGACATTGTAATGCCCGAGGCGGCATTACCTATTAAGTGTTGGATATTGTAAGTAAATTTTGTCTGGCAATAATATTTGTTAAGGTGGAATTTAGAAATATGGAGTTGGCAACATTGTATTTCTTCTTGTTCGAACTGCCAAAAGTGTCATGGCGTATAATAGTTTGTAGTAAGATTTAATTAAAAAGTTCAGCATTTATATAGAATTCTCGTTTTACTTATCCTGCGCGTCCCTGAACCGTAAAAGGTTATGGGCCCAGGACTCGCGGAAAATAAAAACGAAGAGCAGAACGTCAAACTTCGTGAAAAGTCGAAGACGGCGTGGCGTGGTGTGACGGAAGGTTACCGGGCACCGGCTAACAATGGATCTCAAGGGCATGAGTATGAACGTCGAAAAATTCAACGGCGAAAACTTTCGACAATGGAAATTTCAGATAAAATGTGCCTTGAAAGCGAAAGGCATTGATCTCAAACAGATGCCCGCAACCGACACCCAGCAATGGATCAAGAATGACGGCATGGCGATGTACATTATAACCTCGTCGATGGAGCTAAGTCAAATAACACTGATTGAAAACTGTGAAAGTGCTTCAGAAATTATGAGCAAACTAGAATCAATATATGAGCAGAAGACAGAACTCAATAAAATGCTTTGTCATGAGCGCTTCTATCAGTATAAGATGTCGCCTACCGACACAATGGCTCAGCATATAGCCAAAGTAGAAAATCTGGCGAAACAGCTCAAAGAGGGTGGTGAGGACATCAGTGATGCAGCCGTGATGACAAAAATATTATGCAATCTGCCAGCGAAGTATCGGTCATTGAGGCAAGCATGGTTGTCGTTGGATCCTAAACTACAGACTATACAAAACCTAACTGCAAGGTTGTTAGATGAGGAAGCAAGTTTGACCAGTAATGATGAATTTGAGACTGCTTTAGTAGCTGACAAAAAGTTTTCTAACCATACAAACAGTAAGGTTAAGAAGAACAGTTTTTCAAAGCAGCAAGTATCATCGGAGGCAATGAGTAGTTCAAGCCACAGATTTGTCTGTTACAACTGCAATAAACGGGGTCATTTCGCCCGGGACTGCAGATTCCCTAAGAAGTCTGGGAAGAAATCCCAAGAGCAGAATACTAAGTTAGCGTTCAACGCTGAATGTTTACAGTCGGAGACAGACTCAAATGTGTGGATCCTCGATAGTGGGAGCTCCGCCCACATGGGGTACAAACGTGAATTGTTCCATGAACTACAGGAGTACAGCGCAGAAAGCCCTGATAGAATCATCAAATTAGGAAATAAAAAGGAAATACAGGCTCACGGACATGGCACTGTGTTGATCAAGAGGTATGTCAACGGCCAGTGGGAGCAGAGTGTATTGCAGGACGTACTGTATGTACCTGATTTACGCAGAAATCTATTCTCAGAAGGAGCAGCCACTAGAAAAGGCTATGTTATTATGAAAAAGGGTTGTCAAGCTTCAATTTTAAAGGACAACAAGGTGGTGATGTCTGCGACACTGAAAGAAAATAATCTGTATGTGCTAAATATCAAATCTATAGTGAGTGAAAGTTGTAACTTAGTGCAAACAAGTTTAAAAGTGTGGCATGAGCGTTTAGGGCATTTAAATATCAAAGAAGTGCAAAATATGTGCAAAAATGGTGCGTTACCTGTTACTTTAACTGGAGAAGATAAGAACTTTATCTGTGAAGCGTGTCAGTATGGTAAACAAAGTCGCCTACCTTTTGAGAAGTCCAGTAGAGGTAAAACTGAGCCCGGCAGTATAGTCTACAGCGACGTGTGTGGACCTATCCAGCAACTTTCAGTCTCAGGAGCGAGATACTTTGTATTATTCAAGGATGGAGCGACAAGCTACAGGCATGTGTACATCATTAAGCACAAAAGTGATGTTCTGGATTGTTTTAAGAAATATGTTCAAATAGTAAAGAGTAAATTCCAGCACAATGTCCAAATACTACATACAGACAATGGTCTTGAATATGTTAACCAAGAGTTTAAAGCTTACCTTGATGCAGAAGGTATAACCCATGAGCGCACAGCCCCCTACACACCTGAACAAAATGGCAGGGCTGAGAGGGAGATAAGAACCATCATGGAGAGTGCAAGATCAATGCTGTATGCTCGAGACATGCCTTTGAAGCTATGGGCAGAGGCAGTAAGTTGTGCTGTTTATTTGTTGAACAGAACGTCTTCCAGTCAGACAAAGGATATATCACCATATGAGCTATGGACTGGCAACAAACCCTGCCTGAATCATGTAAGAGTGTTTGGGTCACAAGGTTATGTTCATGTGCCCGATGAAAAGAGAAAGAAGTTAGACAAGAAGAGTAAAGCGATGATATTAGTGGGTTATGATAACCAGAATTACAGGATGTATGATCCTGAAACAAATAAAATAACTATATCTAGGAATGTTTGTTTTGATGAGTATAATATACCTCTTATAAGGAAGAATATAACCAAAATTGATATTGATGAAGAAGAAAGTTGTGAACCGTGCACTAGTTCTTCCCCGAGTAGACAGATGGATTCAGATCTGTATACTAGTGACGAGAGCCCCAAGAGCTGCCGGAGTAATGATGAGTCATATCAGCCATCACAGTTATTGGATAGTGACGAAGAGGAGACTCATCGCATCACACTGAGGCCAAGACGCCCCAGGAAGGAGGTGAATCTGACAGAGTTCAATGTACCTACAACCTATCAAGAGGCTGTCATAGGTCAAGATAGTCAGAAATGGAAAGATGCCATTTTCGAGGAGTTACAGTCCCACTCTGAGAACAAGACCTGGGATATGGTGAAGAGACCAGAGAAAAAGACCATTACTTCTAAATGGGTATTTTCAATCAAGAGAAAGAGTGATGGTCAAGTTGAAAGGTACAAAGCTCGACTCTGTGCCCGGGGTTTCACACAGGTGAAAGACATAGATTATAAGGAAACATTCTCACCTACTGTTAGGTATGATTCTATTAGGATTTTGTTAAGTATAGCAGCTAGGGAGAAGTTTGAAATACAGCAGTTTGATGTAAAAACCGCTTTCTTGTACGGTGAGCTTGATGAGGACATCTACATGGAGGTGCCTGAGGGTGTGCAGGCTGCATCTGGATATGTATGTAAGTTGAATAAATCCTTATATGGCTTAAAACAGGCATCCAGGTGCTGGAATAAAAAGTTCACTTCATTTTTGTTAACATATGGTTTTAAACCATGTTATTCAGACAATTGTATTTTTGTTGGTCAGTTTAATAATTATAAAGTTGTACTCTTGTTATATGTAGATGATGCCTTATTATTTTCAAAGTGTAAACATGTTTTATCAGTGATTATAAAAGATCTTATGATGAGTTTTAAAATAAAAGTGTTAAATCTAAGTTCTTTTGTTGGCATGGATATATGTAAAAGTAGTGAATCTATTGTAATTCATCAGAAGCAATATATTGAACAGCTGATTGATAAATTTTGTATGTCAGATGCAAATCCATGCAGTACACCTGCTGATAATAATGTTGTGTTAACTAAAAGTTCAGATGTTTGTGAGATTAACTTTCCATACAGAGAGGCTGTTGGAGCTTTACCTATTGTTTTTGGCTTCAGTCTCTAGGCCTGATATTGCATTTGCAGTGAATATTGTTAGTATAACAAAATAGAATAACCCCAATCAGAGTCATGTGAATGCTGTAAAAAGGATAATTAGATATTTAATTAAGACAAAAAATGTATGTATTAAATATACAGGTTTTACTGAATTGATTGGATTCTCGGATGCCGACTATGGCTCTGACTTGGATTCCAGAAGGTCCAACACTGGATATGTTTTTATGATGAATAATGGTCCTGTTACATGGTGTAGTAGAAAACAGAACACAGTGGCTTTATCCACTACAGAGTCAGAGTACATGGCAGCAGCTGAAGCCGCTAAAGAATTGTTGTGGCTCCAGCAACTCCTTGTTGATATTGGGGAGGCACAACAATCAATATCTCTGTGTATTGACAATCAAAGTGCTATTAAATTAATACATAACCCAGTGTTTCATAGAAGGTCTAAACATATAGATATAAGGTACAATTTTATTCGTGAAAAAGTAGAATCTAAATCCATATCTATTGTTTATGTGAGCAGCGCAAATCAACTTGCTGATTTTCTTACTAAAGCGCTGCCTGTCAATAAGTTTGTGTTTAATAGAGACCAAGTATTAAGTTGTTTTGAAAATTAATAATAAAATTAGGGTTAGTGTAAGTAGGGTTGTCAATTTCAGAATTTTTATAGGGTTGTCAACTATTGAAGAAATTATTTTATTGATTATAGGGTTGTCAACTAGTAAAGAAATTATTGTCTTGATCGTAGGGTTGTCTACTTTATAAAATTTAAGTGGGAGTGTTGGATATTGTAAGTAAATTTTGTCTGGCAATAATATTTGTTAAGGTGGAATTTAGAAATATGGAGTTGGCAACATTGTATTTCTTCTTGTTCGAACTGCCAAAAGTGTCATGGCGTATAATAGTTTGTAGTAAGATTTAATTAAAAAGTTCAGCATTTATATAGAATTCTCGTTTTACTTATCCTGCGCGTCCCTGAACCGTAAAATTAAGAAATCTGAAACCAAACCTTCACACTTCACTTCACTTGCACATTCAAGAAAGTTTGCTATAGAAATTTTAACCGAAATTTTTCAATAGCAATAAATCGCCCCACTCTGTCAAAATCGCATCTTCATATTATGTTCGTGAACAGAATATTTAATTACATAAGTATTAGTTTTAAAAATAAATAGTTAAATTTAAATAAAATAAAAAATTTAACGTGATTTTATTGCTTGTTTTTGAATTTGGTGGGCAGGGGTGTTTTACTATTGAGATCTTTTGAGTCTTGATAGTACGGAACCCTGTTAATATGTTTTTCTTCAGTAATAAAGGCTTTATTTATTTATTTATTTTATTTTTTTATTACGGAACCCTCAGTGCGCGAGCCTTGACTTGACTAATTTTCACACTTGACTAATTTTCTTAGAGTTTAATATGTGATTGTGACCTAGAAAAGTATTACATATGTGACATTGACAATAGTATCGATTTAAACACATTAATAGGGTCATTTTATCTAATTTTTGGTCAAACCAGTTATAAGAGTTGTTCTCAACGGCCTTTGACTTCCGTCGTTCCTGTTTACGTAAAATTTTCATTCAAGGTGCTTCGGCCCTACTTTCGGTTAATTGTATATAATGACATTTTTGAAAAAAAACAAGTGCCAAGTTTCTTGCCAAATCTTCTCTAAACTAATTTTAAATAGTACCATCCTTTAGGTACTATAGGGAACAGTTTTCAAACTACAGAATTAGCACCAATGTGTAACCCACGATGTATAATGTGTTTTGATTATTTCTTTTTTTTAAATTTTTATTCTGTGGTGTGCAATAAAGTGTTTATCTATCTATCTATAACTAGCCCACTATTAGCGAAAAACTAAATAAAATTTGAAATTTCGTCATGTCTGTCTGTCCGTCTGTCCGTCCGTATGTCACAGCCACTTTTTTCCGAAACAATAAGAGCTATACTGTTGAAACTTGGTAAGTAGATGTATTCTGTGAACCGCATTAAGGTTTTCACACAAAATTTTAAAAAAGTAATAAATTTTGGGGGTGCCCCATACTTAGAACTGAAACTCAAAAATTTTTTTTTCATCAAACCCATATGTGTGGGGTATCTATGGATAGGTCTTCAAAAATTATACTAAGGTTTCTAATATCATTTTTTTTCTAAAATGAATAGCTTGCGCGAGAGACACTTCCAAAGTGGTAAAATGTGTGTCCCCCCCCCCTGTAACTTCTAAAATAAGAGTATGATAAAACTAAAAAAAATTTATGATGTACATTACCATGCAAACTTCCACCGAAAATTGGTTTGAACGAGATCTAATAAGTAGTTTTTTTGATATTTACAATAAAACCTCTAAAAACAAAGTTAGTTTTGCGGTTCGATAAGAAAAGTGGTTTTTATGGTTTTATTCCTCCGGTTGTAGTACGAAACCCTCAGTGCGCGAGTCCGACTCGCACTTGACAGGTTATTTTTTAACTGTAATAATTGGGGAAATGCCCATTGTTGTTCCAGACAGAAACCTTGAAACTGTCAAAGTACCTTATGTACAAAGATGGGTATATAATTACAACAAAAGTTACAATCATTTTGGAAAAAATGGAGTCAAGAGTAGGTATCTTGTTAATTTACAAAAGCGACACAAATGGACTAGTATTCAAAACAATATTAAAAATGGAGATATTGTTTTGATAAAGGATGAAAGGTTGCCACCCTCAAAATGGCTCAGGGGTAAAGTCATATCAACCCATCCTGGTTCCGATGGTTTGGTTAGAGTTGTTAATAGTCAAATAGTCAATTTATTGGTATCAAAGTCATCCAAAGTCATATGTTAGTATTAAATGTAAAGATTCAGTAATTAAGAGGCCTATTCACAAACTTTGCCTTTTACCTACTGAAGACCAGTAAAGAATTTTAATTAAGTAAGTAGGTACTAAATATAAGCTGAAAATTTATAAGTTTAAAGTTTGTTTAAAGTTTTATGTAACTATATGCAATAGTAATACCAATAGTATAATCTCAATTGTGTTAGGCAAAGTATGTATCAATAAGTTCCTTAATAATTGACTTGAGACAATTAATAATACCTACATACCAATAGGTAAATACATTTAATAAATAAACTTGTTCTTTGTCACTTTAGCAAGAATGTATTCATGGGAATAATTCATAAATTATTCATTATTTTCATTTCTTAAAAATTTACAAGTTTGTAATAATTATTAGTTACTACTTCTTCTACTTAAATAATTACTACTTCTTTACTAGCTATTCCAATTTTGTATGCTGTTTAAATTTCGTAAGGTTAATGGCTCTTAATGGGGCCCCTGTATGGGCGAATACTCTGAGGGCCCGAATATCGCAAGACTGCGTAGACCGCAGAGAGCGATGGCCGTCAGAGTAATAAGAGGATACCGCACCATCTCCTTTTAGGCGGCGAGCCTTCTTGCCGGATCTCTGCCATGGGACCTTGAGGCGAAAGCCCTCGCTTCAATATACGAATGGAGCTGGCTACGAAGACGGGGCGAGCGACCGCTGCCGCGTGTGTACGCAGTGTTCCCTATTGGCTGAATGGAGGAAGCGGCTGGAGAACCCCAGCGCAGGGCACGCCACGATAGCGGCGGTAAGACCCGTCATGGAGGATTGGCTGGGGCGTCAGCATGGCACCCTTACCTTCCGGTTGACGCAGATACTTACCGGACACGGATGCTTCGGTAAGTATCTGCATCGCATAGGTCGGGAGGAGCAATCGCCTGGTTGGAATCGCCTCGTGGTCACGGCGCAGCACACACTGGAGGAGTGCCCAGCTTGGGCGAAGCAGCGCCGCGTGCTCGATGCAGCAGTCGGTGGCCTCTCGCTCCCAATTCCCAAACATCATTCAGGTGATGATTCGGAGCGAGACAGCGTGGAATGCCGTCGCCACCTTCTGCGAGGAGGTGATGTCAGCAAAGGAGGCGGCGGAGCGCGAGAGGGAAAATCAGGCAGCCCATCCCTCTCGCAGGAGACGCAACGGGCGCCGGAGGGTAAATGACCTCCGGCTTCCATGAGTTGCCGGCCTGCGGGTGACGGGCGACAGGGGCCGCCCGTCGCCCAAAACATAGACAGGCCAGGAGGTGAGGTGAGGCCAGATAAAGGCACATCTATGAGATGGTTTCCGCAGCAGCCAGGCTGCCGACAATGATGGGACTTGCTGCTGAGGTGGCTGGTCGAGACCTGGCGGGAGCGCGGTGAATACGATAGTGAATCCCGTACTCCCGCCAGAAGGTTTGTCGTAGGAACAGACAGTTTTTAGTGGGTGCAAGCCCCACATAACCCCTTCGTTTCCCCAGTCGAAGGGGTATGCGTTAGGCATTTTCTGTCTATAAAAAAAACCGGCCAAGTGCGAGTCGGACTCGCGCACCGAGGGTTCCGTACTCAAGAAGATGTAGATGTAACACGACCAAAACTGTAACGACCAAAGATGTAAAACGGTAATAATTACCTTTGTTAATGAACACTAACTTTGTTTGTAGAGGTTTATTGTTAATATCAAAAAAACTATGCTAGTTAGAGCATTGGCTATAGTTTTCCTGTAAAATATACGTAAATTCCTATTGACCATAATTACTTGAGATTTTTCGATTGGTAAACTCCGGAGATAAGGGGGGGGGGACGGTATTTTTTTAGACATTTTCCCCGATAAATCAAAAACTATCATGACTAAAAATAATTAAAAATCGGTTTTAGAATGTACAAAGTAAACCCTTTCATATGATATCCCACACAGTACAGTTATCTCACTTTTAAATTTCAACCCTCAGATTTTCCCCCCTTTTTAAATAAGAACAAAAATAATTTCCATTTTTTTTTTATT
The DNA here is from genome assembly GCA_036785405.1 of Coenonympha arcania. Classification (NCBI taxonomy): domain Eukaryota; kingdom Metazoa; phylum Arthropoda; class Insecta; order Lepidoptera; family Nymphalidae; genus Coenonympha; species Coenonympha arcania. The sequence continues at coordinate 12,083,383 of CM072076.1, forward strand.
CCAGTGTCATTGGGCCACTAATATACACAACTATTCCAAATTTCATATCGATAGCTCCGGTAGTTACTGAAATAATCGAGTGTGACGGACAGACAGACGGAGAAAGTCGCACCATAAGGGTTCCATTTTACCATTTTGGTACGGAACCCTAAAAAGACGATGTCGACCGTCGAGAGCAGCTCGACGATATCGCGTGATCGAGTGCCGTCACGCGACATCGTGTGACGTAACCAGCACCAAAACCAGAAGCCGACAATAACTGAAAGCTTCGTTGGTCATCGGCGTAACACATCGCCGTTTCCTTGGCATTGGTTTCGAGCTAAAAATACACATGCGCTTTAAAAAATGCGTTTTAGTGCATTTTTTTAGGGCGAAAATGTAATTTATTAACTATTTATTTAATACGTAAAGGTTTCTCAAAACGTAAAGGTTTCAAAAACCAGCACTCGAATCAAAATTACCCTCATTACGATGCAGTTCCATAAATAGCTATTTCAATACGTTTATCTTACGTAATCCGACCCCGGATTCGAGAGTTCGTCATGTTTGAATTTGGGAATGTTTTTCCGCCCTAGGGAATATAATAGCATTTTCCTTACGCTCCGACTAGATAGAGCCGGCCCTACCTAACAACAGCTCCTTGAGTGTGGCAACTTTTTTTTTAGACCAACTGACCCGGCAAACGTTGTTTTGCCACTAGTGATTAAAAAAAAAAAAAAAAATAGATAACCTGGGCCCTGTTCATCAAACATTACAAGCCTTGTATTACAAGCGATTCTCTTGTAAATTTCTGCATTTTTACAAACGTGCGTTCATCAAAGTTGGAGAGTCTTCGCGGACTCTTCACTTGTAGCCTACATAGGTAGACATATGTCATATTTATATGTTATTAACATTTTCGCGGTTTCTTTCGGACTTTAAGTATTCAACATACTTAGTCAAATAATTATGGCAGGAAAAACCGCCTTGTCATTGCCCATAGACATTTTTTTTATTAAAAATAAGATGTAAAAAAATAATTACTTATATTTATGCATAATCTGTGAAAAAAGACGTGAAACAAAAAAGTGGAAATCAAAATAAAATAAACACATTTTAATTAAATAATCAAAATTATATCTTTGAAATATTCTGGGAAAAAATTATTACGTCCGAGAATTAATTTCAAGACTTTTTTGCCGGACTATATAAGTACGTCTCATTATTAGGTACGCACTTGTAAATAAAAAATACAAGTGTCAAAAATCTACAAGTTACGTGAAATTATTTGATGAACGTAATTTACAAGAACTTGTGACTTTTTTGTTTAACTTGTAGCTTGTGAGCTTGTAAACTTGTAATGTTTGATGAATAGGGCCCTGCTCCCAGAGCTAGAGAGCATCACTGAAAATTTCATAACAATCGGTCGAGCCGTTTCGGAGGAGTTTGGTAACAAAGATTGGCGAGACAATTTTATATATTAGAGAAGATTGAATATTCTTTCAAAAATAAAATAAAATGAAATAAATAAATATATTATACAGGACATTTGACACATCGCAATCTAGCCCCAAAGGAAGCGACAGCTTGTGTTATGGGTACTAGACAACTGATAAATATACATACATACTAATATACATAAATATAATATATTGAAAAACACCCAGACACTGGAAAATATTCATGCTCATAACACAAAAATTTACCACTAGTGAGAATCGAACCCACGACCTCCGGCGCAGACGGCAGGTTCGCTACCACTACGCCATTCGGTCGTCAAAATGAGTTAAATGAATCAATATTTTGATTCGAGTAAAATATTGCCCTGCCCTAACACCCTATTGCGTAGACGGGAAAAAAATACACCAAGACCGAATAAAAACAGTTCCTGGTAAATGCGCGATCTGGCGTGTCCACTACAGATACTGCGAAACGAGCGCACTTGCGGTTACAACAAGGTTCTGACGCTCAACAACTCAAAGCTCGAGATTTCCCACTGAGTCAGTAAAAACCGTGGCACATAATTAACACCGGACCGAAAATTGTGGTCTAGCGTAGGCCTATCTTGTATTTTTTTCATTCAATATAAGTTTATGCTTGACCACAATCTCACCTGATGGAAAGTGACGATGTGGTCGAGCGCTAACCTAGAAGATGCCTATTCACTCATTTTTTAACCGACTTCAAAAAAAAGGAGGAGATTCTCAATTCGTCGGAATCTTTTTTTTTATGTATGTTCCCCGATTACTCGAAGATGCGTGGACCAATTTAGAAAATTCTTTTTTTGTTTGAAAGGGTATAGTTCACAGATGGTCCCAAGTCAGGATCTGATGATGGGATCCTGGAGAAAGCGAGGGAACTCTTCAAATTTTGTAAGCACACTTGAAGTGATTTGGGTATTATTTAAAAGAGTAATTTTTGCCAGGTTGTCTCATGGTCATCAGGTCGGGATCTAATGATGGGATCTTGGTAAAATCGAGGGAACTCTTCAACTTTTGCTAGTATACTTGAAGCGATTTAGGTATTTTTTATAGTTACTATTGCATTTCCTTTCAGTCATCAAGTAATGACTGTATTCATCAAGTCAAAATCTGATGATGGGATTTTGGAGAAATTGAGGGAACTCTTCAGATTTTAGATGCATACTTCCAGCGATTTGGGCATTTTTTCCAATGCTTTGCGCATTACTTGTTTTCCACTAAAAAGTAAAAAATAAAATGGAAAAATCTTTCCAAAAAACCAACTTCAAATGCCACTACAAAGAGTGAAATAATAATTTTTAATGTACACCAATTCGAAGTCGGGCAATGTTTCGTTCATTCACTAATAGTCCTCCGTATTGTCGATAATTTTGTCGTTTCTTTGCACATTACACAACAAAGATTACACAACAAAGTAAACCCAAGATGGAGTCTGGTAAAATATTCTGGGAATTCAGTGCATTTGCGGTTATGAAACTGGGTATCCTACCGCTTTACAATTTCCATGTTTCCCACCGCGCCAGGAAAACCGCGGCCAAAATAACAACTCCTAGGAAACCATTGGAATTGTCTTCACATTCGTTTTATTTAATGATTGAATAATAATTTATTTTTGCCCTTCTAACTCTAACGAATACGTTGGTGAAACTTAACTTAACTTAACTTAATCAGCCTATTGACATCCACTACTGGACATAGGCCTTTCCGAGAGCGCGCCACCATACACGGTCCTCCGCCTTCCTCATCCACCCGCTACCAGCGACCTTCTTTAGGTCTTCGGTCCAGCGGGCAGGAGGTCGTCCTACGCTGCGCTTACCGGTACGCGGTCTCCACTCCAGAACACGTCTGCCCCAACGGCCGTCGGTTCCGCGACAGATATGGCCCGCCCACTGCCACTTCAGCTTGCTAATCCGTTGGGCTATGTCGGTAACCTTGGTTCTCCTACGGATGTCCTCGTTCCGGATTCTATCCTTCAGAGAAACACCCAACATAGCCCTCTCCGTAGCACGCTGAGCGACTGTTTTTTTTTATAAATATAAACGGGACATTTTACACATGGCAATCTAGCCCCAAAGTAAGCGAGAGCTTGTGTTATAGGTACTAGATAACTGATAACTTTGAACTTGTGGACAAGGCCTACTGTGAGTGTCCACGTTTCTGCTCCGTATGTCCTGACCGGCAAGACGCAGGCGTTGAAGACTTTTGTCTTTAGGCATTGGGGTATCGGCGAGTTGCAGACTTGACGCAGTTTTCCAAAAAGAATATGCGGAAGAATATAAAAGAAAAACTACGTGTTACAGACGAACAAACCAACACATTTTGTGGGTACATACCCAAAAAAACAACCAAAATTGAAATGGCTCTCCCGGGGAGGAGATGAGGAGGACCCCCCTTAGAGGGGGGTTTTTTAAGAACACTCCCTCAAATAATCGTCAAGTGCGATTCGGGCTCCCGCACTGAGGATTCCGTACTATCATGACCAATTCCAATCAAAACAAGCAAAAAATCACGTTTGTTGTATGGAAGCCGCCCTCTTAAATACTTATTTTATTCTATTTTTAAGTATTTGTTGTTACAGTTTTTTTCATTTTAATTTAACTAAGTATTTATTTTTGAAGTGAAGATATAAATAAATATTCTGTAAACATTTAAAGCGTCTACCTGTTACTATTATTAATATCGAACAAAAACAAGCAAAAAAAATTACGTTTGTTGTATGGAAGCCCCCATAAATATTTATTTAATTCTAGTATTTGTTGTTATAGCGGAAACAGAAATACATCATCCGTGAACATTTCAAGTGTCTAGCTATCACGGTTCAAGATATACAGCCTGGTGACAGACGGACGGACAGCGAAGTCTTAGTAATAGGGTCCCGTTATAACCCTTTGGGTACGAAACCCTAAAAAAAAATTGAATCGCGGCCGGATGTTTACCGATCCACCTTAAAATGTTTGAAATGTGAATTAATCATTATGTTGTAATATGTACCTAATGGAGGTAAATAAGCATACTGTATCCTTCAGAATAAAACATATTATTATTACATTTTACTAACTTACCTCTAGTTTAATTTTATATCTAAGTACAAACTTACGCACATTTTACTCAATAAATCAAAAACTATCAGGCGTAAAAATAAATAAAAATCGGTTTTAGAACACACAAGCAACGCCCTTTCTTAGACCCCACTTAATATTGTTATCTCATTTTGAAATTTCGACGACCCGGTTTTCCCCCCTTTTTAAATATAAAATAAAAACATTTTTTATTCATATAATTGCAATAATTACGAGCCATTATTACCAATAACTATTCCAAATCGCATGTGGATATTTGCAATACTTACTGAAATATTGGGTCGACTCGGGACACACAGACGTAAAACAAATTGTTCTTATCAGGGTTTCGTTTTATTTTTTCTTTTGAGGTACGGAACCCCAAAAACGAGCAAGAAAATCACGTTTTCACATCTGATGCTCGTAAGGTAGTCAGCATGTAGGCTACATAAAATGCAGTTTTATACACATGTGCATCAAATTATAAAAAAATTCTTTCGGCTCTGGGTTCCAGCATTTTTAATCCTTGATAGATCTCTTCACATTGGGCCAACATGCTGGCCAACACCTTGGCCCAATGTGAAAGACTTTTTTCGGCCCTACCAGCCCGCGAAATTCAAATTTTATTTAGTTTTTCGCAAATATTAAACTAACTAGGTGCGTTGAAGATTTATCGCAATGAATTTTGAGGACATACTATTTAGATCTACATGTTGATATAGCTTTATTGCACACACATACAGAAAACACAGATAGAGAAATATAATACAACGGGGAACACAGTGAGCGCAAAGGCGGCCTTATTGCTAGAGCAATCTCTTCCAGACATCCTTTGGTAAGAAGATTACTTAGTGGAATGAAGCGCGGGATGGTGCAATATAATTTAAAGGAGATATTTCATCAATGTATGGGCCCTGGGCCAGGTCTATGTACGGTATACTTGGGTATAGCCCAGATCACAATAAACAGTTTTTACCTAATTATTTTCTTTAAAAATGGCTTTTTTCGGTGTACAAAACAAATATTTCTGCTTATAATTGCAACACATAACAAAGATTCATCATGGCGGTAACATGTCTTTCATTGTGAATTGACATTGACGTTTCCCCATTTTTTTTTATAACTGGCTTTACGGCTCTGGGTTCCAGCCCTTCTGAGCCGACGTTTCCCCATATCCGCAACAACCACAGATTTTTCAGATCATAGATATTTTAACATATAGATTAGATATATGGATATTAAATCAGAGCATCTGATTCGGATACGATACTTAAAAAAAAGCGATACGACCCAGTCCTACAATGACTGCAATGACAATGATATTCTGACAGAAGTCATCACAATGACAATTGACATTGAAGTGACAAGCTGTCAGCTTACGTCAAATCCTTGGTCTTAGCCTCTTATTCTCGGCGCAGCGAACCGTGATCCCTATGACACTGACAGCTAATGTCACCATATAACATTGTAGTGGCGTCACCATTAAATCGGGATCATATTGGGGGCGTCTAAAAATGCCATTTATAAATTTTACGTAGCTTTATACCATTAGTAATGATATTCCGTTGATATTTTTAACAATTCTTAACATTTACAAGAAGTTATGTCAATCTGAATTTATGTTTACGTCCTGCAAAACTTACGTCGTGTGACGTTTATCGACTAGGGCGGCAAGTATCGATAAAAAAATGTCGGTAATGGAAACGAGTGCACAATTTTTCAGACAAAATAAATAAATGGGGAGCATTCATTTTCATGATAAAATATATACTTATATAGCAAAAACGTGTTTACCGAGTTAAGCATTATTAGAAAATAACAAGGTTGGAAACTTTCGTTTTACTTACCTACTTAATCTATGCCAAAAATCAAATTAATACAACAACAACAAAATGGACATTAAAAATGCACATTGTAATATTTTTTAAAACATGTTTACCAACGTGGCTTAAGTGTGACGGCGCATTGGACGAGAGTGTCTGTGGTTGTCATCGCAAGTGACAGCTGACAGGCGCTCTGGCGGAGTGTTGCGGTCTATGGTAGCGGGGCGGCCATATTGCTATCGGAACTCGAGGCGAGATGGACGCCAGCGCACCGTGATAGCGACAAATCGCCGGTTATCTCCTTAAACTCGTTAAATAATTGTGATTTACGCTTCAAATTAAATTAGTACAGTTACATAAGTGTTACCTTAGTGTTGATTTTTGATTAAAACACGTGCATTTGTAATAAACGTTTTATTTAACTAAAATTGACTTAAGTGAACCATTAAACATTGCATTTGGCATTGGACGTTAAGTGAATCATCATGGATGAGGATGAAAGCCCTACCCACGCGCTTTCATCAGAAGTGGGATGCGAAAAGGCGAGCGACTCGGAAAAACAGCCGAATGAGATAAACGCTGTGAGCTTATTGAGCAATATGGAAGCATTGCTGACGCGAGTGTTGGATATGCCTCAGCCATCAACCGTGAGTAGAAACACACGGATTCTTTTAGAATATAACCCTGATGAGCCTGATACAGATGTAGAAGACTGGTGCAAGGTGACCGAAGTCATCGTCAAAAATAGACAACTTCAGGGGGTAGATTTGCTTGTAGCATTAACAAGTGCTTTAAAAGGCCGTGCCGCTCATTGCCTCACAAAACTAGACCTCGAGAATATAAACTGGGAATCAGTAAAGCAGATCTTAATCGCAAAATTTGCCAAACCGAAACAATACCAAGATTATTTTGACGAAATCATAAGATTCCAAGTATGTGGAAAAGAGACAGCATCGGAATCTGCTCTTCGGCTGTGGAATCTCGTTGAGAGAATACCTAAATTGACGATGCCTGAAGACGTGACAGCTGGGCTAGTTATATCCGTTTTGTGCCAGAACAGTAGTTTCATCCGACGTGAACTAAATGCACACAATGTTACTACACGAGCTCAGTTGTTTCGAATCTTGAGTGGCTTATCTCTTAAGCGTCGCTTCGAGGGTGCCGATATGCAAGGACCTGAAACAAAGCGAGCTCGCACAAGTGAGAAATTCATTGGAAGATGTCATTTCTGTGGATTGACCGGACACCGAATAGCCGATTGCAGGAAACGACGTGAAGATATCGGTAGCGCGAAACCTTACGACTCTCCAAGCTCATCGAATACTCATGAGAAGATGAAACCATCAGTGACCTGCTATTCCTGTGCTCGACCAGGGCACGTGGCTTCTGCCTGTCCAGAGAAGAGGAACGGGGATGGAGCCGCGGTCAAGGAGGTTCGTCGGTGCGAGCATCGTCCCTCAAGGGGTTCCTTGACAACATCGTCTGGTGAGTCGGTCTCCTTTTTGTTCGATAGCGGATCGTCTTGTTCTTTGATCAAAGAAAGTTTTTCTAGTAAATTCCCAGGTACTGTGCGCAAGGATCTCGTTAGTCTTACTGGTATTGGAGGCGATGAAATAAAATGCATGTCACAAATAGTGAGTAATGTAATTATTGGAGACATTTCGCAAACTTTGAAATTTCACGTAGTACCTGACGAGTGTCTTGCGGACCCGGTTATTATAGGAAGGGATATTTTAGAGAACGGTATAAGTGTCAAAATTAATAATGATAATTTGGTATTTTGTCTTAAGGAGCAAACTAATGTTTGTGAAACAAATTTAGTTAAACCAGATTTCACCCAAGTAGATACTGATTTAGTAGGTAGAGATAAAGAAGCACTTATTGAACTTTTGAATAGATACGCTGACTGCTTTATAGAAGGCGTTCCGCATAAGCGTGTGAAAACAGGAGAGTTAGAAATCGAGTTAGTTGACCCAAACAAAATTGTACAAAGGCGTCCCTATAGGTTAGCACCAATAGAAAAGCAGATTGTTAGGGAGAAGGTTCGAGAACTCCTTGATGCGGGTGTCATACGGGAAAGCACATCATCATTCGCCAGTCCCATACTTTTGGTTAAAAAAAAAGATAACACTGAGAGAATGTGTGTTGATTATCGGGAGCTTAACTCTAACACACGACCTGAGCATTACCCTCTCCCTCGCATTGAGGAACAAATTGATCAACTTAGTGGTGCTCGTTATTTTACATCATTAGATATGGCGTCAGGGTTTCACCAAATTCCAATTCACCCGAACTCAGTGGCAAAGACAGCATTTGTTACACCGGAGGGCCAATACGAATACCTCGCAATGCCTTTCGGATTGCGCAATGCTCCTTCAGTTTATCAGCGGTCTATTACAAGGGCTGTACATGAGCTGAAGGATAAGCCCCTTGTTTACATGGATGATGTTTTGTGTTACTCTTATGACGTACCTGAAGGTCTCGAACGTCTTGATGAAGTCTTAAATGCTCTCACTTCTGCTGGGTTCTCGTTCAACCTTAAAAAATTAAATTTATGAAAAAGAAAATAGATTTCTTGGGATACTCTCTCCAGTGCGGCGAGGTGAGACCTAATTCTCGCAAAATACAGGCTCTAATTGACTCTCCTCAACCCAAAACGGCGACGCAGGTCCGTCAATTTTTAGGCCTTGCGTCTTATTTTCGTAAATTCATCCCCGGCTTTACTAACATCGTTGGTCCGCTATATCCTTTGACAAAACTGAAAGGTCCCATTAAATGGGATCATAAATATGAAAAGATCCGTAATACCATCATAGAGATACTTACCTCTGAACCAGTTCTGACGATCTTCGATCCAGACCTGCCCGTTGAGCTCCATTGCGACGCGAGCAGCGAGGGATACGGAGCAATTCTTATACAGAAGAAGAACGACCTTCCACATGTCGTGGAATACTTTAGCCGGCGTACTACAGAAGTTGAATCCCGCTACCACTCGTATGAACTGGAAACGCTAGCGGTCGTGCGAGCGGTAGAACACTTCCGGCACTATTTATATGGCCGACGTTTCAAGGTTCTTACGGATTGTAACTCTCTAAAAGCGTCTAAATCGAAAACCGATTTAACCCCACGTGTTCATCGCTGGTGGGCATTTTTACAAGCTTATGATTTTGATATCGTATATCGCGAGGGCCGTAGTATGGAACACGCTGATTACCTTTCTAGAAATCCCTTGCCAGACCCTAGTCATTCAGCTTCCTCATCGCAAACTTCTATATCTGCAACCAAGGCAGTGAATTTTGTGGAATTACACCATGGCTGGCTTTCTGTAGAGCAAAAACGCGATGCTGAGATCAAAGACTTAATTGACAAGTTCCATAATAACGATTTACCTGAAACAGTAAGCCGAACATATGACGTTAGAGACGGCATTCTTTATAGGAAGGTTGCAAGAAATAAGACTATTTCATGGCTACCAATAGTTCCTCGTTCCCTGATTTGGACTTTGATCAGTCACGTTCATAATGAGTTACAACATCTGGGTAGCCATAAAACTTTGGACAAACTATACGAACAGTATTGGTTTCCTCAGATGTCCAAGTGCGTTAGAAAATTTGTCAATTCGTGCATTGTCTGCAAGGCATCAAAAGGCCCTTCCGGCGCACAACCTGTGAGGTTACATTCCATACCAAAAGTGTCGGCGCCATGGCATACAATACATATGGATTTCACTGGAAAACTCAGTGGAAAAAGTGATCGCAAGGAATATTGCTCTGTAATAATAGACGCGTTTACTAAATACGTGTTGTTAGAACATACCTCTGCATTAGATGCAGCTAGTGCAGTACGAGCCCTAAAAAAGGCCGTCTGCCTTTTTGGAGCTCCTGTGCGAATAATTGCTGACCAGGGTAGATGTTACATTAGCCAAGATTTTAAGAACTTTTGTTCTGAGCATAATATTCAACTGCATTTTATAGCAACGGGTTCCAGCAGGGCAAACGGCCAGGTAGAGCGCGTTATGCGTACACTAAAAAGCTTGCTAACGATTATTGAAAATGACCCCAACAAAACATGGCGTGATGAGTTAGGGAACGTTCAGTTGGCACTTAACAGTACCAAGTCCACAGTCACCAAATTCACGCCTTCAGAACTTATGTTCGGTATTCGTTCGCAATCGTTGGGCCTGTCGAAGATTAGGTCTTCTGACCCCGAAAACGAAAACCGAATCGACCTAGACTCTGCTAGGCAAATTGCGTCTACAAACATTTAGAAGGCAGCTGCATTGGATGCTAAAAGATTTAACCAAGGTCGTGCAACTATCAAGCCGTTCTTAAAGGGTGACTTTGTCTTTATTAAAAACAGTGAGCGTAGTCAAACTAAACTAGATAAAAAATTTAGGGGTCCATTTGTAATAACCGAGGTACTCGACAACGACAGGTACGAACTAAAAACTGTAAATGGGTCTGATAGAATCTATAAATACGCGCACGAGAATTTGCGCTCGGTACCTGAGGGGCACGCGGGCTTGCTAGAGATTACGACTAGTTTGTTAAATTATGAGGAGGCCGAGACGGCGGAGTCACCAGAAAATGTTGAAGATACAATTCGTGATAATTCGGGTACTTTCAGTAACGATGATACCTTGACCGCGTGCTCAGACACTAATAGCGTAGCCTCCCGTACTATCTCAGTTAACTCCAGTACAGTATCAGCTGACTCTGACACTCTAAGTGCGCACTCGGATCCCGAAACTTGGGATATAGATAACGAAGTTGAGATTAATTCTGAACGTGATGATCCGTTATCATAGGTATGTTACGTAGTTTATTTTTGCATGAGTGTGAATGCGTGTTTCACGTTGTCTATCCTGGGCGTTGGTCGTGACATCCGGGTCATGTGTTGATTGAAAGGATTCACAGTGCCACCCAGATGAGTTCCGGAGTCTATCCTGGAAGATAGTGCAGTCCGGGCCAGTCTCATGGGAGTTGGTTGAAGGGACTCACTCCTTCCAGATGTTACGTTTTGAGTCTATCCTGGTAAAACAGTGCAGTCCGGGCCACGCTCGTGGGAGGTGGTTGAAGGGACTCACTGCTTCCAGATGTTACGTTTGAGTCTATCCTGGTAAGATAGTGCAGTCCGGGCCACGCTCGTGGGAGGTGGTTGAAGGGACTCACTGCTTCCAGATGTTACGTTTGAGTCTATCCTGGTAAGATAGTGTAGTCCGGGCCACGCTCGTGGGAGGTGGTTGAAGGGACTCACTGCTTCCAGATGTTACGTTTGAGTCTATCCTGGTAAGATAGTGTAGTCCGGGCCACGCTCGTGGGAGGTGGTTGAAGGGACTCGCTCCTTCCAGAGGTGTTGCTGCGATTAACAGAACGTTTAGGTAGGGTCGTCCGGGCCAGACTCCTATGGGTTGGTTGCAGGGACACCCTCATCTGGTCTAAGTTAATGATGATGATATTGATGATGACAACGTACCAATGTAAAAGAACCGTTGATTGCAGGATGGACGAGCGGATAGCTAGTGATCGTATAATTATATTGTTTTAGGAACATCTGGAGGTGAACGCCTGAGGACAGGCGTATGTCAGTCCGGCCGTGACGGCGCATTGGACGAGAGTGTCTGTGGTTGTCATCGCAAGTGACAGCTGACAGGCGCTCTGGCGGAGTGTTGCGGTCTATGGTAGCGGGGCGGCCATATTGCTATCGGAACTCGAGGCGAGATGGACGCCAGCGCACCGTGATAGCGACAAATCGCCGGTTATCTCCTTAAACTCGTTAAATAATTGTGATTTACGCTTCAAATTAAATTAGTACAGTTACATAAGTGTTACCTTAGTGTTGATTTTTGATTAAAACACGTGCATTCGTAATAAACGTTTTATTTAACTAAAATTGACTTAAGTGAACCATTAAACATTGCATTTGGCATTGGACGTTAAGTGAATCATCATGGATGAGGATGAAAGCCCTACCCACGCGCTTTCAAGTGCAAGCCACACCTTTGTCTAAAAAAAAAATTATCGACACGATCAAAGGACACGACCCATCACTAAACGAACTGTCATAGGGATCATGGTTCGCCGCGCGGAGAATAGGTCAAATCATACGACTCCAGCGAGACGCCATATTGAAAATCGATCATAATAATGAAAAGAAAAATATTTTTGTACACCTAAACTATTCGTTATAACTAAATAATTATATTTTTCCCGAGAACAACAGATTTTTCTTAATTTTTTAAGGTACTGTACAAGACCTAGCCCAATTTGAAATGTCTCCTTTAAAATAAAAGAGTTTCCCAGATTTCGAGCTATCGGGAACCAATATGAAGTAAATGAGTATTGTTGAACAGAGTTTTTATTAAAAACATGTAGATGCATAAATGTTGTGCCCGCAAAACTCATTGCCATAAGCCTACGATGTATAATAATCAGTCCACATCAAAATACTAAATAAAATTTGAATTTTCGCGCCCGGATGGTACCTACCCCCCTTAAACTTTTTGTTGAGGTATAAATAATATGTTTGTTGCAATTAATTTGGTTATTTCCTGTATATATTTATGCTTTAATGTCTCCAATATCCATTTAACTGAATTAATTGACTGCAATAATAAAAAAGTGATTGAACTATGATCTGCATTGTCTATGCCAAATGCATTGTCTCCCTAAAAAAGAATCAAATTATCATTCGAAATTTAAATCCAATTATGCATCACCGTGCATTTCTTATTTTTATTTTTAACCGACTTCAAAAAAAGGAGGAGGTTCTCAATTCGTCGGAATCTTTTTTTTTATGTATGTTCCCCGATTACTCGAGGATCCGTGGATCAATTTAGATTTTTTTTTGTTTGTAAGGGTATACTTCACAGATGGTCCTATAGTCATCAAGTCAGGATCTGATGATGGGATCCTGGAGAAATCGAGGGAACTCTTCAAATTTTATAAGCACACTTGAAGTGATTTAGGTATTGTTTGAAAGAGTAATTTTTTCCAGGTTGTCTTATAGTCATCAGGTCGGGATCAGATGATGGGATCTTGGTAAAATCGAGGGAACTCTTCAAATTTTGCTAGTATGCTTGAAGCGATTTTGGGTATTTTTTTATAGTTACTATTGCATTTCCTTGCAGTCATCAAGTAAAGACTGTATTTATCAAGTCAGGTTCTGATGATGGGATCTTGGAGAAATTGAGGGAACTCTTCAGATTTTAGAAGCATACTTTTATTTTTTCTAATGCCTTGCGCATTAGTTTCCACTAAAAAGTAAAAAATAAAATTAGTGCTAATCTTTTCAAAATGTTCCATTAAAAAGGATAGGAACGCAGACGCAATATAGACGAATAAAATTAGTTTAAGAGGATCGTCTAACTGTAACTTTCATAATTTTTAGAAATGTTGCAGCTACAATAAAGAACTACTTCCGTACGTACGTTTTAATTTTAAAGAAATGTTGCTTATGAAAAACGACGTTTTACCAAAAAAACTAAGTTAGTTGTAAAAAATTCGTTTCTGAGCGTTTATGGATATTATTGTTACGGATATACATTAAAACAAAAACTATATAATAATATTTTATATAAGTAGTCGCTCAATATTGAAGAAAAAAGAAAAAACCGAAAAATATTCTCAGAAAATTCAAACGTTCAAAACAGAACGTCGCTGGTCGTGACGTCACAGTACAGACGCCAGCGCTCATCAGCCAATAATTAAAGACCAACATTACGATATAGAGTTGCAGTTACGAGCTGATTGGCTGAATCATAGAACTGAGTGTATGGCGTGATTTACGTTCAAAATTCGGCGTTTGAATCGTTTTTTTTTTTATACTGTATAGGCTAGCACCTAATGGAAAGTGATGATACAGTCTAAGGTGGAACGCGCTTGCCTAGAAAATGCCTATTCACTCTTGATTTGAAGGCTCCCGGGTTGTAAGTGGCAGGAAAGACACTGCCTGGGAGGGTATTCCAGGCCTTTGCAGTGCGTATCAGGAACGAGGAATCAAACCGCTTCGTACGCGTCATTGGTACGTCGACTATGTATAAGCCTTTACGATGTCTGAATTACGTAGCAGTTTTTAATTCCGTTCAATATTGTTTCAATTTTTCGTTACACGTTGCATATTTCTTTTGCAATAACGATGTAAACATCCAAATAAAAATTAAAAAAAAACTGTGGTTATTCCCTATTGCATTGGAAATGGCTAGTGATACACATAAAGTGATCTATAACATACTACGTTAATAAATTAACAAAAAAAACGAATGCAACTGTCACCGAACTACTATTGAATATATCCTTTCCAATTAAAAATTTAAGACATGTATGGTTTTTCATGGATACCATTATCAGAACTGGGCCCTTATTCTGTATCTCAGTGGTATTCACTGTTGTCTATGGTTTGCTATACATTGCTACTTGATATAGTGGAACGAAAATAATATTTTGTGGAAAACCTTCAATGGATAAAAAATAAATGTCATTGAAAGCAACTGAGTGATCTTCACTGAGGTACGGAATAGGGGGGCTGGACTACATTGAAATGGGACCACACGGGAAGCGTCAGCTTTCTAATAAGAAAAGGATCATCAGCATCTATTCACCCAGTCAAACGCAATTTAAGTAAGCTAGTGATACACATAGCGAGGTCTATAACATTAACTAACAAAAAAACCGACTTCAACTCTCATCAAACGACTGTTGAAAGCCTACATCCCTTCCAATTAAAAATTTAAGACCTAGGTATATAGTTTTCTCATAGATACCATTATCAGAACTGGAGTAAATTGAAATGGTACCACAAGGGAAGCGTCAGCTTTCTAATAAAAAAGAATCATCAAAATCGATTCATTTTTCTATCGCACCGCAAGCCACCGGACGGGCTTGCATCCCTATGTCGTGGCTATACCACCAGTACACACAAAGCGGTTCGCTTCTTCATTTTTAGTACGCATGGCTAAGGTTTGGAATGTCCTCCCGAAATCTGTGTTTCCCGCATCTTATACGACCTGGGTACCTTTAAAAAAAAGAGTGAATAGGCATCTTCTAGGTAAGCGCGCTCCATCTTCGACCACATCGTCACTTTCCATCAGGTGAGATTGTGGTCAAGCGTAAACCTATAACTTAATTTATAAAATTCTCTCGCTTTTCTTTGTTACCAAACTCCTCTGAAACAGCTGGACTGATTGTTATGAAATTTTCAGTGTATATTATCTGGGTCTGGGAGCAGGTTGTTATCTATTTTTTATGTCCCAAGGTGAGAAAAAAAAATTATATGGCAAAACAACGTTTGCCGGGTCAGCTAGTCTAATATATAAAATTCTCTCGCTTTTCTTTGTTACCAAACTCCTCCGAAACAGCTGGACCGTTTGATATGTTTATATTTTATGTCCCTAAGTGAGAAAAAAAATTTATTTAAATGTTAAGTAAAGATAAAGTTTTATATCACTACATAGTATAAAACAAAGTCGCCTTTTCTGTCCCTATATCCCTATGTGCGCTTAAATCTTTAAAACTACGCAACGGATTTTGATGCGGTTTTTTCCAATAGATAGAGTGATTCAAGAGGAAGGTTTATATGTATAATACATGCATCATATACTAAGGCAACATTACTAATTTTAGAGGTTTCTAACGTGATGTCGTAAATTAACCTATTTTTTTGGGCTTATTTAGCAATTTAGCAAAAACGCTGCCTAAACCCTACGAGTTAGATCAAATTAATGTACTACAGTATTGTACACCATAAAAAGGTCTACAAAAAAGTCCGCGATGGTATATGTTTATATTTTAGGGATAACCCACATTAACCATTTTTATTGTTTACTTTTTACGTGAAAAAATGGCTTATTTACGAAGCTATTTTAAGCAATACGGCATTAATCCTTATCGAATTAAGTACCTTAAATACAGTGTGCAATTAATATAGATCAATATGGTTCCTTACAGCATGTAAATTAAACAAATATTTTCGGAGATATTACAAATTTAAAATTTGCGTTTGCGGCGGGCGGTACCGGTCGGACGGGGCAGTGCGGGGAGGCATGTATCAGTTAATAATTATAAGTTACGATAAATAATAATCAATTAATTTAATAATAAGGAAATTATTTTCAAAAATCTTAAGTAAGTTCAGAAAAAAAACTTAATAGAATATAGTTAGCTATCTTTTGTTCTTGATGATTGTAGATTATCTTTTGTTTTTAGTCACACGCATGGCAAATTATTTTTTAGGTGTTTTTAATTTAATTAAAATCGTATTTTAAGTTGATTTCATTAAAATCGTAGTTTAAGTTATTTCAGTAAAAAAAAAAGAAAAGAATAGAATAAATATCTTTTGTTTTTTATGATTGTTGATTATCATTAGTGTCAGAGTTATGACAATGTAAAAAGTAAATAAGTAAAAATGTGTAATGTAATAAAAATTTTATGAATTTAGATATTCCAAAGATAGCAGGAAATCTTCATAGTAAGTATAGGGAAAGAGGAATTGTTTTACTCCAAATTTAATGCGTGAAGGCCAAGGGCAGTAATGAATGAATCAAAAATACTGGATCGATTTTAATCATGTTTTCATTGAGTGACATAGGCATATATATTTTATGCCCGTGCAAAGTCGGAGCGGGCCGCTATGTTTTTATATACAACGTTCATAGTTTTTCTGTAGTGTATTTAATTTAGTATCAGCATTGCACCCGTGCGAAGCCGGGGCGGGTCGCTAGTTAATATTATATATTAAGCCACGAGTTTTTCAAGAAATAAATAAAAAACATTGTGGCAAAGCAGACTGTTACGGCCCCTTGCCTGTCCAGACGAGAGCTCAGTTCCCGGGCCCATAGAGGAACGAGCCCGGACAGGTCGAGGGGGGACCGACTAGTGAGACTACACGGGATCACTAGTGTACGATCAGTCTCGGGTCGGATGACGGCATCCAATCCGAGTCGGATAGTAATCGAGTCTCACTAGTCGATCAGTGGAAATAGTAATCAGCGACTTTTACTAGACTACTACGGCAATCGTCAACTCGGGCAGCGACAGCCTTCGACAATAGAATCACATAGACAAGAAAAATAGAAGGCCACTAACCTGGTTGATGCATGCGACGATACTCGATGCGACGCCCCCTGTAGTGGATGTGGGACAGTATGTGGCGTGAAAGTGTAAATGTGTGTGTAGGTGTGTGTGTGGGGCTTGCAACCGTAGGGCCTCTGCACCAATCAGCTCCCAGACACGTCAAACACGAACACAGCTCCAATCGTTCGTTCGCCTCCTATGAGTGGAGTGCTCAATGCAGCAGCACAGTGGATCACAACACGCAACAATGAACGCGACGGTCAAGATATGTCAAGCGTTCAGGCTGGCTTCAAACTCCAACAAACACTCAAGCGAATAAATAAAGTACGTGATTCACGACACACCACAAGGTCAACGGTTAATATCAGCGCGGTCCACAATTATTTAACTACCGCGAACTTTCTCGCCGCTCAGAAAGTATTTCAATAATTCGCAACAATGCACTATCTGAGCCTCGCGGCTGGACACGCGTGTTACTAGGTGGCTCCGGCGAGCGTAGCGAACTCCCAAAAAAGGCCGGGACAACCACTACTCAATGTCACAAACACGCGTGCAATGTCCAAAAACCCAGCGATATCACAGCGCAAGTCGAGGCGGTCCCCAAACAATCAGGTCCGGGGAAAACAAACCGCGGCACGAAAACGACTCAGGCGCCTCAAAAACGGGCGTCCCGTTGCGCAGTTATTCGATAACTAAACACCCGCGCAAATATAAACGTGGCTACTCAAACGTAGTAATTTACGTCTCGCGACTACGCGTTTCAAAGACGACAAGTGATCAAATTACTTCAGCCACGCGCGGGGGACCGTTAAGTTTGTCGGTCGACAGCAGACTCGCTCCACAAGATGAGTTCACGAATACGCACAAAAGGTCGCGCCCCCACATAAAACTGTCTACAAGAATTGACGCGGTCCAAGAAGTACGTTTCTTGGGGTACAAACCGCCGGGGCAAAAGGGGCGCCGCAAAAAACCCAGCCGCACGCAAGGCTGTTGCTAGCTGACTCGTGTCGTGCTTAATACTGGAGCGCACCGAAGTCGCCGCGTCATTGCAGGCATAAAAAATCTCGGCGACCGATGCGCGAGCGGGATAGGAAGATTGGCGTTTCCGCGAGTTGGAGCGGGAGCGCACGATTCGATACAAAAAACTCGCCGTAACCAAAGCGTGAGCGAGACGCGCGGATGAGGGCTTCCGCGGGTTAGAGAGAGAGAACACGATTCAATACAACACAATGGCTCGGCGCTTGCGCCAGCTACTCTCGCGTAAACAATCCCCCGCTCCGAATCTAAGAATGTAGATTCGCTAATCAATAGGCCGTTGGGACAACGTGACCACGGCACGTTGCAATACTGAGTCCCCTACAAATACCTCGGCCACCCGCGGAACGCCATCCGATCCAAATAACAGTTTAACAATGCGTCCACGACGCAAAATAGTGGGAGTAGATTAGATTCTTTAAGCATAACAAGATCTCCCATTCTAGACATGGCGGTGCCTACACAGTGCTTGCTCTCAACAAGTAAGTCGACGACCTCCTTCAAATAACGATTGGTTCCCTTATAATTAGTCCAGCAGTCTGTCCGAACCAAATCGGGTAGGCCGCGACGGCTCACGAGGCGGCCCAGAGTGGCCACGAACGCCTCCGTGCTGAGGGCACTGACAAGTCCCAAGTGGACTGCCTTGGTTGCAAGGCAACCAAGGACGCACAAGTAGGCCTCAAAAGACCGAGCATTCTTAAGGTTAGAGCTCTTCACTAAGAAAGGACCGGCAAATTGGTTCCAACACCAGCGAAAGGTCGAGCAGCCTTTACGCGGTCCGCAGGCAGGTCACTCAGCACAAGCTATGCAATGGATGCCTCCAAACGATAGCAAGCAATACAGTTGAAGATCACGCTTCGAATGGTTCGTCGGCCTGCCAAATCCAAACTCACGCTGCAAATGGCTGAGAGGGTATTGCAACCCGCATGAGTATTTAAAAATGCCAAGATTATGGACCGAAGTCCGGAGCCAACACAGGACAATCTCACTGTCCGACCACGCAAAAACGTCCACCATGTTTACCAGAGACTTCCAAGAAGCGTGGACGTGGTTTAGTAACCGGGTCAATAGTTGGCTCCACAAGTTCAACTTAGAGATTGTTAGACGAGACCTGATAGATGCAACCTTGCACTTAGCTAGGACAAGGTGCAATGAGACTTGCCCTGAAGCGCTCACCCACCACGACGACGCAATCCAGCGCTGTGATCCGAGATCTAGCAGCGCGCGTACCATTAGCCACTCACCCTTCGGGTTAAACACCCTGACCAAAGCCGTTGGTAAAAGTACAGTCTGGCAGACCGGCTTATGGTCGTTCAAATTGTCAGGTGAGGTGGCGGTGGTGGGAGCCAAGGCAGCAGTAAGTCAACGGGAGTTGCCCCTTTCGGGCAACTCCTCTAGCCTTGGGCGCTCGTAAGGGCCTTCTTGGGGAACTTCTATCACATCAAGAGGTGTGGTGCCCCCAGGGCACACCCAAGCGTCCCTCCCGGTCTGAGGGGGTCTGGCCTGGTACGACAGCCGCGGGACGACGTAGTGCGGAGGGGGGTGTCCAGACCATCGAGGGAGGTGTCGCTCCAGCCTGGGGTATTCAGCCAGAGGAGGGGAGGACCTCCTTGGATCAGGCTGAGCGACGGCAAAACCTCCCTCAGGGTTGACAGAGGGCGGAACGCCCCCGCCCCTGGAGGGCTGCACCCCCGCCCGAGGGGGGGGTGAAGCCCTATCAAAACCAGGGGCCGAACTGAAAGTGTCACCACGCCGTCTATCGGCTGGGCCTGTGACCGGTGAGGAGACTCCACTCCTGCCGGGTGTCTGCTCAACCACCTCCTGCCTACCGACGCCATTGCGGTCGAGGCAAAGAATAGGAAGGTGGTTGCCCTGACAATGTGGGCAAGGCCGTTGGTGCTGGCAGTTGCGTTGCAAGTGCCCACCTAAGCAAGAGTAGCACCAACGGCGCTCCCTTGCGATGGCCCTACGTGACTTGGGCGGTCTCTCCAAGAATTTAGGGCAGTCGGTCGTCGTGTGCGTAGAAGCACGGCAATAGTGACAGGGGGTCACCTCGGTCGCAGCAAGACCACTAAAGTTTAGAATTGGGCGGCGTCCAGTCTCCTGCGCTAATTCTGGCTGCTTGGAACCCCTGGTGGAAGTCGTGGGTTTAGAAGGTGGCGTCGGTCGAGCCGGCTCCTTTGCCGGTGTTCCCGAGGCCACGGCATTCTCCACCTGGCGGCTCTGTTCCTCAAGGAACTTTAAGAGGTCACTGAACGGGGGTATATAGTTAGCCCCGTCCCCGCCGTACCTCTCTTCAAATCGGATCCGCAGATCGAGAGGCAGGCGGGACAGAACCAGGTGAAGAAGCCAGAAGGACCACTGATCCACCGGTAAGTCAAGTTGTCGAAGGGCGTTGCAAGCAACCACGACTGGGTCAATGATCACCTCCCGGAGACGTGCTAGGTCTTTCAAAACCGGGAGGGATATTAACTCCATCATGTGCGCGTCAGCAAGGCGGCGCACATTGGCGTAGCGCCTCTCGAGGAGTTCTCTGGCCGTGGAGTAGCTGGCGTCAGACAACTTCAAATGGCAGACTACCCCCAGTGCCTCCCCTTGAAGGGAGGTCCGCAAATAGGCCATTTTTTGGCCTGGGGATAGGTCGCGGCGGGTATGGACTAGACTGTCGAAGATGGAGATGAACCCCATCCAGTCTTGAAGCCGCCCACCAAAGTGTGGAAGGTCCAAAGTAGGCAGCCGACCCAATAGGGCGGGCTGCTGCTGCGGGCGAGGCGACTCGCACAGAATGCTCTTTCGAGCCTCACGATTCATTTTGGCCCCAGCCTCGAGCACATCGTCTGTGAACTCGAAGAACTGTTCGTAGTCCTTCTGGGCCGATTCTCGCGCCTCGTCGTCCTCCACTGTAGCAAGGAATTCCGAATAGGCCTCTTCAAAATGGGCTCGTCTGGCTGGGAGCTGCTCAAGGCGGTGGAGCAAGCTAGCCGTCCTGTCTGGACGAGTAATAAGCGCATGCGCGCTAGCTGCCCACCGCAGCTCATCCTGCATACGGCGCACCGGAGGCTTATGCGAAGGCATGGCGAGACTGCGCGAGAATAATTACAAGGAAGCACGAAACCAAAAAATAAAACAACAAGGAAGTAGAACAAGCACAGATGCAAACACCAACACGTGCAGAACGCTAATCAAGGTCGCGGTTAACAAACGCGCGGCACGCGGTAAATAACGCGGCGTTGCTACAAAAACGCGTGGTGTAGCGGTACAATAATCTGTGGCCGTTAACGCGGCGTATCGGTCCGACACGTGGCGTACCGCGCCTACAAACGTGTGACCGACAGAGATACGCGACGAATTAAATACGCGCAACAATATCGATATCGACGCGCCGAACGTGTAAAAGCCGCTTAACCAAAAGGCGCGAAACCACGCTCTGCTACCACTTGTTACGGCCCCTTGCCTGTCCAGACGAGGGCTCAGTTCCCGGGCCCATAGAGGAACGAGCCCGGACAGGTCGAGGGGGGACCGACTAGTGAGACTACACGGGATCACTAGTGTACGATCAGTCTCGGGTCGGATGACGGCATCCAATCCGAGTCGGATAGTAATCGAGTCTCACTAGTCGATCAGTGGAAATAGTAATCAGCGACTTTTACTAGACTACTACGGCAATCGTCAACTCGGGCAGCGACAGCCTTCGACAATAGAATCACATAGACAAGAAAAATAGAAGGCCACTAACCTGGTTGATGCATGCGACGATACTCGATGCGACGCCCCCTGTAGTGGATGTGGGACAGTATGTGGCGTGAAAGTGTAAATGTGTGTGTAGGTGTGTGTGTGGGGCTTGCAACCGTAGGGCCTCTGCACCAATCAGCTCCCAGACACGTCAAACACGAACACAGCTCCAATCGTTCGTTCGCCTCCTATGAGTGGAGTGCTCAATGCAGCAGCACAGTGGATCACAACACGCAACAATGAACGCGACGGTCAAGATATGTCAAGCGTTCAGGCTGGCTTCAAACTCCAACAAACACTCAAGCGAATAAATAAAGTACGTGATTCACGACACACCACAAGGTCAACGGTTAATATCAGCGCGGTCCACAATTATTTAACTACCGCGAACTTTCTCGCCGCTCAGAAAGTATTTCAATAATTCGCAACAATGCACTATCTGAGCCTCGCGGCTGGACACGCGTGTTACTAGGTGGCTCCGGCGAGCGTAGCGAACTCCCAAAAAAGGCCGGGACAACCACTACTCAATGTCACAAACACGCGTGCAATGTCCAAAAACCCAGCGATATCACAGCGCAAGTCGAGGCGGTCCCCAAACAATCAGGTCCGGGGAAAACAAACCGCGGCACGAAAACGACTCAGGCGCCTCAAAAACGGGCGTCCCGTTGCGCAGTTATTCGATAACTAAACACCCGCGCAAATATAAACGTGGCTACTCAAACGTAGTAATTTACGTCTCGCGACTACGCGTTTCAAAGACGACAAGTGATCAAATTACTTCAGCCACGCGCGGGGGACCGTTAAGTTTGTCGGTCGACAGCAGACTCGCTCCACAAGATGAGTTCACGAATACGCACAAAAGGTCGCGCCCCCACATAAAACTGTCTACAAGAATTGACGCGGTCCAAGAAGTACGTTTCTTGGGGTACAAACCGCCGGGGCAAAAGGGGCGCCGCAAAAAACCCAGCCGCACGCAAGGCTGTTGCTAGCTGACTCGTGTCGTGCTTAATACTGGAGCGCACCGAAGTCGCCGCGTCATTGCAGGCATAAAAAATCTCGGCGACCGATGCGCGAGCGGGATAGGAAGATTGGCGTTTCCGCGAGTTGGAGCGGGAGCGCACGATTCGATACAAAAAACTCGCCGTAACCAAAGCGTGAGCGAGACGCGCGGATGAGGGCTTCCGCGGGTTAGAGAGAGAGAACACGATTCAATACAACACAATGGCTCGGCGCTTGCGCCAGCTACTCTCGCGTAAACACAGACATAATACAGCAGATTTAAGAATTCAGTTTTTTTGGAGAGGCTTGAAAAACAGCTGATTTAGTAATAAGAACAATTTTTAGTGCCTATGCAAAGAATTATGTTTCAAAAAGAAATGAAAAGTCTGATTAAAAGAGATTTTTTTAATATTTTGTTTTTTTTTACCAAACCCAATTATATGCGACTATGAATAAAAAGTTTAAGAAAAAATCTAAAAGACCTGTATCTAAATATGCACCAGAATTTAGGAAATTTTGTTTAACTTTGCATTTTTTATCACCAAATGCCTACAGATTCGTCTACACTAATATTATAAAGAGGAAAGATTTGTATTTTTGTATGTTTGTATTTTTGTATGTAACGAATAAACTCAAAAAGTACTGGACCGATTTTAATAATTCTTTTTTCATTAGAAAGCTACATTATCACTGAGTAACATAGGCTATATTTAGTACTAGATTACTATAGAAATCTTTAGAAATTACTATTAAAACCAACCGAAGGTGTAAAAAAATTACCCATAAAATGTCTTTCATCGCATACGCTGCGAAGAGTATTAATGATAGGACAAAAAAATGTTCGACAATATTATATAATATATCAATATCTACAAAAAACTTCGCGAGACCATGTGTCTAACTATTGTAGTTACGTCACTATAACTACTTTTTTACATTTAACAAATTGATAGAAATGCCGATCAAACTCAGACCGTGTTGTCCATACCATTTATAAATTTTTATCCAAATAAATAATTTAATATTCAAGACTGTCTCAATACCTGATGATTACTTTTAGAATTATTGAAATCGGACATTCTATTCAAAAGATATCATGAAATTAAAATTAAAATAGACAATATCTTGGAATTACCACATAGGCGCACCGCAAGGCTCCGACTGAAAATCAGCGCTGTGTGCTCCCATGCTTATATAGGGCACACAGCACCATGCTGAGTTGGGGCCTTTTTCCGGGCTGTGCCACATGTGACAGGCGGTGTCTGGTGCTTCCGTCACTTGGGCAATTATTGGTTTTTGTTGCCCGAGTGGGGGAAGCTTCAGGCATCGTTTTAGTACGTAAGGTGTCACTAAGGTATATTGTTTTGTTACATGTGGCACTTTCTTATGGAATAAAGTTTTTCTTTCTTTCTTTCTTTCAACTGGTGAAACGATTTGCCTGAAATTTAGAATGTAGATAGACAATATCCTGGAATTACCAAAATACCACATAGACACGTCGCAACTGCTGAAACGATTTGCATGTAATTTGGAACGGAGATAGATAATATCCTAGAATTATCAAATTACCATATCGGCCAGCCGCAACTGCTGAAACGATTTAGCTGAAGTTTTCAGGGGAATTAGACGATATCCTGGAATTACCACATAGGCTACTTTTATCTCGCAAGAGCTATGGTTTCTGCGGGAATTGTGAAAAACGAAATGCACGCGGGAGAAATACTCCTTCATTCCGCAAATACCCAAACGATTTGGTTGATATTTGGAAGGGACATAGCCTTTGTCCTGGATGTACACATAAGATACTTTTTTGTCTTAGAAAATTCACGTTCAACGCGGGATATGTGAAAAACTGAATTTCAAGAGGAGAACTACATTCCTTAAAATATACATTTTGAATGAAGTCGGTTGAAAAATCCCAATTTTTCACATCCAGCTATAAAATACAGTTATAGGTAGATTGCTTTGAATAACTTTCTTTAAAGTAGGTATAAAGGTCATTAAGGAAATTCAGGGTTTTCTCGGGATTTGTGAAAAATGTAATTTAACGCGAGCGAAGCCGCGGGCAAAAGCTAGTTACGAATAAATTTGAAACGTGCCTTCCTCATGCGAAAACCATATCGAAATGGTATGCGAGTATTGATGGTTCTCCAGGAATCACAGAAGATTCATTCAAAATTTTAGATGCTAAAAGAAAACAATCTGATAAAAATTTGATTTGCGCGTTAGTAGCAGATGAAATGGCAATCAGATAGTAGAAGTGTTTTAATGAAAAAACTAAACAAGATGGTGGTCTTGTGGATATAGGCACTGGTCCTAACGAAAATAGATGGAGTGCATGTTGGTGTGTGGAAAGATAAACGTGTTGTGACGTATATTACTACCCAGTATGAAGACAAAACTGTTCAAGTTCAAAATAAACGTGGCCATGATACTCAGAAACTAGGTGATAGTTGAATATTAAAAAAAAACCCAGTCAAATGGAAATGGCTAGTGATAGATATACACACAACGTGGTCCAAACACGAAAAACAAAATAAAAAAAAAAAAATCTCTTCCTTCACGGCCTTCGTCGACCAGTCTTCCAAAAATCGAACTTTAATTTCTATATATTTAATTAATAAAATTAATGTCTAATGACATATAAATACAAGGGCAATTCTATTTCTATGTCATTCAGTGGTCGGATGTCAAACTAAACAGGTGATCCCGAGGCAACCACCGGCGAAGAAGGAGTGCAGTGAACTTCGTTTACACACTAAAAAATAAAGCGGTAAGTAGGAATTTATTCGATTACTATTATAGCAGTGTCATTATCTCGCTGCAGACTCGGTCATAAATCATTCGAGTGTTTCGCTTTGTTGTTCTGCAGTAATGCACAACTCAACAAAGAACAACAAAAACGCGAAACACTCGATTGGTTTATGACCGAGTCTGCAGCGAGATAATAGCACTACTATATAGCTGTGTTTTTCGGAAAATGAAAATCTTCACATAGGCCAGGATCTTATGAAAAGTCCGCAAATGTAGGAAAAACTGGCAAGAAACTCGGCACTTGCTCATTTAGAATAATGTAATAAACAATTTTTCTTTGCTAATATAACAGTAAATTACATGATTTTTAGGCTCCCGTACCTCAAAAGGGAAAAAACGGAACCCATATAAGATCACTTCGTTGTCCCTCATCACTTATCCCCGAAGTCTACCAACTGAAAAATCTGAAATAATTATGATTTTTTTTTTATACTATGTAGGCTAGCGCTTGACTGTGATCACACCTGATGGAAAGTGATGATACAGTCTGAGGTGGAACGCGCTTGCCTAGAAGATGGCTATTCACTCTTGATTTGAAGGCACCCGGGTTGTAAGTGGCAGGAAAGACACTGCCTGGGAGTGTATTCCTGGCCTTTGCAGTGCGTATCAGGAACGAGGAATCAAACCGCTTCGTACGCGTCTTTGGTACGTCGACTATGTATGGGTGGAAGCCTTTACGATGCCTTGCCGTTCTATGGTAGAAAGGTGACGGGGATAAATAGGGATCAATGAATATTTTACGGGAAAAATTAAATGAACTCAGTATCTATTATACTTTTTTGACGACCGAATGGCGTAGCGGTAGCGAACCTGCCGTCTACGTCGGGGGTCGTGGGTTCGCTTCCCACTACTGGTAAATGTTTGTGTGATGAGAATGAATGTTTTCCAGTGTCTGGGTGTTTTTCAATATATTATATTTATGTATATTACTATGTATGTATATTTATCAGTTATCTAGTACCCATAACACAAGCTATCGCTTACTTTGGGGCTAGATTGTGATGTGTAAAATGTCCCGTATAATATATTTATTTATTTATATTTTTTTGGTATTAAATATTAACGGCGTATACAAGCCGTATTTAAGTGATTTTGAGTCAAGTTTTACGTAAAAACTATAAAGACAATTACTTTTAAATTTAAACATCATTTATTTTGGGTATTTAATGTAAAATCGCTTAGAAACAGAAACACAAATGGATAAAATTTTCTCGATAGAAAGTTCTCCCAAAAGTTGCTCCATAATCTCAGTTTTCCTGTTTTTTATCGGAAACTACAATGCATGTAATTTTAATTTTTGTTTAAATGTGTCGGTAATAACAATATCCAAAAACGCTTAAAAACTGATTTTTGAAAACTGGCTTAGTTTTTGAGTAATTAGGTAAAAGGTCGTTTTTCTGTTATCCGTGACACCTACCAACGTATCCGTGACAGTGAGAAAGACAAAAATAAATTCAATAAATCCCCATAATCTCAAAATCAAAGTTACGTTTGCGGTTCGGTAAGAAAAGTGTTAAATCCGGCCAAGTGCGAGTCGGGCTCGCGCACTGAGGTATCCGTACCTTCTATCGAATTCAATCAAAACACCCAACAAATTCAAAAACGAGCAAAAAAAATCGCGCATTTTGTATGGGATTGGCCCCCCTTAAATATTTTTTTATTTTAATTTAATTATTTATTTTTAAAGTGAATACATAACTAAATATTCTGTGAACATTTTAAGCCTCTACCAACAGGTACACGCTTTAAATGTTCACAGAATATTTAGATTGATGATGGCAATAAAAAATTACGTTTTGATCTCACCCGCTCAGAAAAGGGATTTTTAATGCCCAAAATGCGGGCGGAAAATGCTATTACATTGCCTAGGGCCCAAAAGAATTTTCATTTCTCCCTAGGGCGAGAAAGTAGTATGAAAATCCTAGGGCCGCAAAGCATTTCCAAATTCGAACATAACGTAGATACTCTCGTATTGCGTCTATATCATGTCTAAAGCTGAAGACTTTTTTTAATAACGCATACGGTCAGTAACGCAGTTCGACCTTAGAGTTTGTATAGGTACATTACTTTTTTAGTTTTATTAATTAAATCATATAATTAAATCCATGATATTTACTTATTGTAATTATTTTTGGTTCATAGAAGTTGATATTTCTAAACGCATCGAAAATAAAAGTAGAAAAGAAAGTTTTTTTTCTAATCGCGTTAAATAATAATATCTTGTTTTTATTCATTACTGTTTAGTAATAAGATGAGTGATGATTTAACGGTGTTGAAGCCGTATTTAAGCGATTTTGAATGAAGTTTTATGCAAAAACTATAAAGACAATTACTTTCAAATTTACACGTCATGTATTTTGGGTCTTTAATCTAAAATCGCTAAGAAGCAGAAACACGATTGGTAAAATTTTCTCGATAGAAAGTTCTCCCAAAAGTTGCTCCAAAATCTCAGTTTTTCGAGTTTTTATCGGACGCTAAATTGAATGTAATTGTAATTTTTGTTTCAAAGTGTCGGTAATAATAATATCCAACAAGTGGAAAATTAAAAAAATTTAAAACACCCACGACTTTTGCTTACTTGTAATTGAAAAAGGATTAAATAATTTTTTTTGAAACTCCCCGACTAAAGGAAAGTAAGAACTAAGAACCTATCAGTATAATTACAAATCCAAGAAAATCCGCCGGAGTAAAACTAAACTAGTAAAGTAGGCAACACTAACAATATTAACACTAAACAAAGTAAAATTAATATGTAAAACTAACCAAATTACTAACCTAGATTATGCAAATATTAATAACAATGTATTTTACTGTGTGTGCAGAAGGAAAATAAAGCTATTATTATTTATTTTATTTAATGTTAAAAAAATGATTGAACTATGATCTGCATTGTCTATGCCAACCATTAGAGCGAATGTCTCCCTAAAATAATTCAAATTAACATTCGAAATTTAAATCCAATTAAGCATCACCGTGCATGTGTTATTGTCCCTCTGAATTTTTATTGTAACTAATATTTTTTGCTGGAAATTATTTCCTGTCTAAAAGTACTGCTAATCTTTTCAAAATGTTCCATTAAAAAGGATAGGAACGCAGATGCAATATAGACGCGTCAAATTAGTTTAAGAGGATCGTCTAGCCGTAACTTTCATAATTTTTAGAAATGTTGCAGCTACAATAAAGAACTATGCTCGTACGTTTTAATTTTTAAGAAATGTTGCTTATGAAAAACGACGCTTTACGTTATTACTAAAAAAACTAAGCCAGTTGTCAAAAATCCGTTTCTGAGCGTTTTTGGATATTATTGTTACGGATATACATTAAAATAAAAACTATATAATAATATTTAAATAAACGCTCAATATTGAAGAAAATAAAATAAAAAGTGAAAAATATTCCAAGAAAATTCAAACGTTAAAACAGAACGTCGCTGGTCATTTAAAAAAAAAACCGGCCAAGTGCGAGTTGGACTCGCGCACCGAGGGTTCCGTACTACATTAAATAAGCTTAGGTAGTTATAGCTAGGTACTTTTAAGATTCGTTCGTACTAATGTAGATGTAACACGACCAAAACTGTAACGACCAAAGATGTAAAACGGTAATAATTACCTTTGTTAATGAACCGCAAAACTAACTTTGTTTGTAGAGGTTTATTGTTAATATCAAAAAAACTATGCTAGTTAGAGCATTGGCTATAGTTTTCCTGTAAAATATACGTAAATTCCTATTGACCATAATTATTTGAGATTTTTCGATTGGTAAACTCCGGAGATAAGGGGGGGGGACGGTATTTTTTTAGACATTTTCCCCGATAAATCAAAAACTATCATGACTAAAAATAATTAAAAATCGGTTTTAGAATGTACAAAGTAAACCCTTTCATATGATACCCCACACAGTACAGTTATCTCACTTTTAAATTTCAACCCTCCGATTTTCCCCCCTTTTTAAATAAGAACAAAAATAATTTCCATTTTTTTTATTCCAGTGTCATTGGGCCACTAATATACACAACTATTCCAAATTTCATATCGATAGCTCCGGTAGTTACTGAAATAATCGAGTGTGACGGACAGACAGACGGAGAAAGTCGCACCATAAGGGTTCCATTTTACCATTTTGGTACGGAACCCTAAAAAGAGTGAATAGGCATCTTCTAGGTAAGCACGCTCCATCTTCGACCACAATCGTCACTTTCCATCAGGTGAGATTGTGGTAAAGCGTAAACCTTAGTTGAATGTAAAAAAAACATGTCAAACGGAATTCACGATTGGAAATGGCTAGTGATACACACAACGTGGTCCAAAACGAAAATCTCTTCCTTCACGGCCTTCGTCGACCAGTTCTTTCAAAGATCGAACTTTAATTTCTA
Organism: Coenonympha arcania; assembly: GCA_036785405.1. Classification (NCBI taxonomy): domain Eukaryota; kingdom Metazoa; phylum Arthropoda; class Insecta; order Lepidoptera; family Nymphalidae; genus Coenonympha; species Coenonympha arcania. Next base: position 12,113,746 of record CM072076.1, read on the forward strand.
TCAGGGAGGAAAACCCGACTTATTTTTATATAGTAGATAATAATTAATAATTAATGACACATAAATACAAGGGCAATTCTATTTCTATGTCATTCAGTGGTCGGATGTCAAACTAAACAGGTGATCCCGAGGCAACCACCGGCGAAGGAGTGCTGTGAGCTTCGTTTACACACTAAAAAATAAAGCGGTAAGTAGGAATTTATTCGATTAATATAGCTGTGTTTTTCGGAAAATGAAAATCTTTATTTTTCACATAGGCCTAACTTACAGGGTCTTATGAAAAGTCGAAACTTTACCGCAAAGGTAGAGAGAAGGTTTGCACTGCACCGAGAAGAACTGGCTAGAAAATCGGCACTTGCTCTTTTAGAAAAATGTAACAAAAAAATTTCTTTGCTAATATAACAGAAAATTACATGATTTTTAGGGTCCCGTACCTCAAAAGGGAAAAAACGGAACCCATATAAGATCACTTCGCTGTCCCTCATCAAGACATTGATTATAAATACCATAATATAATTAATTTAGACAATACTAGAATGAAATCAATAAGTATTAAAATTGCAGGACATAAAATGTTAGATATTTTATATTGTATAACTTTGAATTTTTGGTGGTTTTGTATTATATAATATGTATCTGATATCTATGATTAATTACTACTAATTCTATTGACTAATATTGTTAAAAAATGATTTTAATATTTGCATGCCAATAAATCGGCAAAGCACTGACACATCAAGTACCGAATGTAATAACCCTGTACTTACGTGTTTTATGCATAATAAATGATATTATTATTAATTACTAACTGACCCGGCAAACGTTGTTTTGCCATATAATTTTTTTTCTCTCGAACGGAATGAATATAGTATGCTATGTCCGTCTCCTGGCTCTAAGCTACCTCCTCACCAATTTTCAGCCATATCGGTAAAGCCGTTCTTGAGTTATAGATAGTGTAACTAACGCGACTTTCTTTTATACATATAATAATATAGATAGAAGATTATCACTTATCCCCGAAGTCTACCAACTGAAAAATCTGAAATAATTATGATAAATACGGATTAATGAATATTTTACGGGAAAAATGAGATGAACTCAGTATATCTTTTATACTTTTTTTGGTATTAAATATTAATCTCAAAATCAAAGTTACGTTTGCGGTTCGGTAAGAAAAGTTTTTGTTTTTGTTTTTTGGATTAAAAATATCTATCAGTTATAGTAGTTATATATAACAGTTCTATATATCAGTAGAGTCAGGACATTACATACATCGCAATCTAGCCCCAAAGTAAGCGATAGCTTGTGTTATGGGTACTAGATAACTGATAAATATATATACAAACTAATATACTTAAATATGATATAATATATTGTAAAACACCCCAGACACTGGAAAACATTCATGGTCATCACACAAACTTTTACCATCAGTAGTGGGAATCGAACCCACGACCTCCGACGCGGACGGCAGGTTCGCTGCCACTACGCCATTCGGTCGTCAAAGTGATAAATCAGGCCAAGTGCGAGTCGGGCTCGCGCACTGACGGTTCCGTACCTTCTATCGATTCCAATCAAAATACCAAACAAATTAAAAAACGAGCAAAATATCGCGCATTTTGTATGGCATGGGCCCCCTTAAATATTTTTTTTATTTTAATTTAACTATTTATTTTTAAAGTGAATACATAACTAATATTCTGTGAATGAAAATGAAATTGTTTTACAAGTGCCTTGTAAGTTAGGCCTATGTGAAATAAATATATTTTGACTTTTGACTTTAGAAAATAAAAAAGAAAAAGTCTTTATTTTCACATAGGCCCAATTAATAGGGTCTTATGAAAAGTCAAAACTCAACCGGCAGGTTCGGAAAGCAGGTTTTCAGCGAGAAGAACTGGCAAGAAACTCGGCACTTGCTCTTTTCAAAAAAAAATGTCATTATATGCAATTTCTTAAATAATATCAAAAATTATTACATAATTTTTAAGATGTCTCGTGAGGAGATGGAAATACATCCCCCATCATTCCAAGAATTCTTGTCATTGAAAAATTCTTCAATAGTATATTAACCCCGATTTATTAGATGTTTTTTACAGTGACTTTAAACCTGTGTAAAGGTAAGTCCAAAACCGACTTCGGGATCATATTGTAGAAGCGTACAATCAAAAACATAAAATATACAACTAACTGCATATTACAACTAAATTTAAAAGGGAATAAAATTGATTTCGGAACCGCTGTGTTCATTTAAGAGCGTTCATGCAAAACGGCGCGCATCGCGTTTCTTGCCATACTAAATTGGTTTTGCGTTGGCGCTGACGCAATTTTGCGCTGATAATGCTATTACAAAAAAAATTATAGTAAAATAAATATACTACTTATTAAAATAGTAAATAACCAGTGACATTGAATATTAATTGAATTAAATTACTATAATTCAGAAATAACAAAATATCTTGGATTTTATCCTAAAATAATACGTTTAATTTATCGAAAAAAGCTAAAAATGATGGTTTATGGTTTTTGAATGAAAATCTAGGAAAATCGTGTTTTTTTGGGACACTTTTTAGTAAATGTTATTAATTTTCTAAATATGTCATTGTTATAAGAATATCTTGCATCTGCGTAGTGCGTCAACCGCTATTTTAGCAAACAGCCTATACAAAAACTGTTCTAGTGAGAAAGTTATACACATATTTTAAAATATTTTTGAGCCAAGTTCTAGATTATGAAATGCCAAATAATATGAATTCAATTATCTAATATATAATTGAACACATAACTATTTTATGTTCCTTCGGAAATCGTAAATTTTGACTCAAGCATAATACTAACGCATGAACCGCCTTAATAATTTCTAAATGTTGCAAAATATGTGACGTCACAATAGGGATGGGGGAATCTCACAAACCAACTGTGACAAGGACGGGGGGATAATTTATTTACTTAATTTTAAATGATATTTTTATATGGTTATTAGCTGACCCGGCAAACATTTTGCCATATAATTTTTTTTCTCACTTAGAGACATAAAAAATAGATAAAAACCTGCTCCCAGACCCAGAGAATATATACTGACAATTTCATAAGAATTTCAGATGAAAAGCGAGAGAATTTTATATATTACAAGACACTTAATTATGGGGTTCAGTATTTTTTTAACTATATAGGCTAGCGCTTGACTGTGATCACACCTGATGGAAAGTGATGATACTGTCTAAGGTGGAACGGGCTTGCATAATATGAGATGCCTATTCACTCTTGATTCAAATCAAGAGTGAATAGGCGCCCAAGTTGTAGGAGTTGGCATAGACAGTGCCTGGGAGGTCATTCCAGGCCTTTGCAGTGCGTATCAGGAAATCAAACCCCTATTTGATTTTTGATATTTGTTGATAAATTTAACTGACTAAAGATTAATTGACGTAATATTTGCAATAATTGTTTTCTTCATTATTTTGACTTCCATTTATTGTTTCAACTTAATTATTTTGTAACATTGCACGCCGTAAGGCTGGATTTGGATAAGGACATTTGGAACATTTGGAACAGGTATTATGTAACATTTGGCACTTTTGGAACTCAATTATGTAACATTTGGAATTCAATGTTATAAAGACCTCGACGGAAGTAGGGACGTTGAATAAAAGGGCTTTTGAATTGATTGCATCATAATTTATTGTTTTTGTTAATGTAATTTGATCTAATTACAATAATAGTCGAATAATAACAGTATTAAATAACTATTTGAATATGGAACGTATCCTTCTAATGTGAAGTTTGAACTCATTAAGTTGCATAGTAAATAACAAGTACTGTTAAGGTCGGCATTCATCTCTTCATAGAAGGTCTACTGGTCCATTTTCTAGGGTTCCGTACCGAAATGTTGCTTATGGTTCTACTTTCTCCGTCCGTTCGCACTGGTCTAAGAGCCGGACCTAATCGATCTTCACCGAGCTGTTAACTAGATGTTATGGTCAGCTAGTCTTCTATACTAATACTAACTGACCCGGCAAACGTTGTTCAGCTATCATTTATATCGATTTTTTTCCATCTTAATAAATAATTGAAGTATTTTTAATTGAAAATAAATAATTGAAGTACTTATTTGTTTTTTAGTAATTACTTAGGTAAAATTTCGTTTTTGTGTGATGTTTTGGCGCAATACTACCAGTTGCACCAACCAACATGAGCTACTTATAAGAATGAGGAGGCCAAAGATGAATTCGGTCTAGATTATGGTATTCTGAGGTGTAGACCACATCTCCAATGTCTAGATTTTGACGCGTATGAAGCGGTTTGATTCCTCGTTCCTGATACGCACTGCAACGGCCTGGAATACCCTCCCAGGCAGCGTCTTTCCTGCCACTTACAACCCGGGTGCCTTCAAATCAAGTGTGAATAGGCATCTTCTAGGCAAGCGCGTTCCACCTTAGACTGTATCATCACTTTTCATCAGGTGTAATCACAGTCAAGCACTAGCCTATCTATAACTATAAAAGGCTTTGTCCTGAGTGACTGACTGACAGACAAGCTACAGCCCAAACGGCTGAACGTAAGAACTTGAAATTTTCAGGGAAGATTCTTTGTGAACCCAAACCGCTCGCTAAGAAAGGGTTTTTTGAAATTCTACCCCTAAGGGGGTTAAATAAGGGATTTAGGTTTGTATGAAAGTCCCTCATTTTTCAAGTTAGATTCATGAAAATTGGTATATAGACTTTCGAATAAAAATAAGAGAATGGGTGTCCGAGGGATTTTGGAAATTTCACCCCTAACTCTCTAAAACGGGGGTTGAAACTAGAAAACGCTTGATCCCGGCTGGCTGGCTTTTGGACAAGCTACTGCCCAAACGGTTGAACGTATAAACATGAAATTTTCAGGGAATATTCTTTTAACACCCTAGATGTGTACTAAGAAAGGAATTTTTGAAATTCTACCGGTAAGGGTGTTAAATAAGGAATTTTATTTTACATATATGGAAATCCGTCAATTTTCAAGTTGTGTTCATTAAAATCGGTAAGTAGGCTTTTGGATAAAAATAACAAAGTTCCTCGATTTTTTAATTCCACCCCTACTTATGAGACTACCTCCTAGGGGGGTGAAACAGGGGTCCAAAGATATTACGAAGAAATGCTCCTTCACGCCGCAGTTACTGATCGGAATTGGTTGAAATTTAAAAAAGTGTTAAATCATATTCTGGTTTAATAAATAGACTACTTTTTATCCCACAAAAATCTATGGTTCCCGCGAAATTTGTAAAAAATAGAAATACGCGCGGGGGAAATGCTCCTTCACATCGCAATTTCTGAATCGATTTGTCTATAATTTAGAATAGAGGTAGGTAGATTATATCCCGGTTTAATACATAGGCTAATTTTTATCCCGAAAAAATCCATGGTTTCTGAGGGATGTGTGAAAAACCAAAATTCCTGCGGAAGAAAAACTTCTTTACGCCGCAACTACTGAAACGATCAGGATGAAATTTGGATTAGAGGCAGATTAGATAATGATCTAGAACTTAGGTTACTTTTTATCCTGGAAAATTACATGGTTTTTGCGGGATATTTGAAAAGTCGAATTCCACGCCGGAGTAAAATCGTTTACGCCGCAATCACTGAACCGACTTGACTGAAATTTGGAGTAGAGGTAGATTATGTCCCGGTTTAATACATAGCTTACTTTTTATTCTGAAAAAATCCATGGTTTCCGCGGTATATGTGAAAAACCAAAATTCATGCGGGAGGAAAACCCTTTTACGCCGTAACTACTGAAACGATTTGACAAAAATTGGATGAGAGGTAAATTATGTAATGATTTAGAACTAAGGTTACTTTTCATTTCGGAAAAATCCATAGTTTTACGGGATTTTCGAAAAATCGATTTCCACGCAGGAGAAAAATCCTTTACGCTGCGATTACTGAACCGACTTGGCTGAAATTTGGAATGGAGATAGATTACATCGTGTATTAATACATAGGCTACTTTTTATCCCGGAAATATCCATGGATTCCGAGAAATATGTGAAAAACCGTAATTTTCGCGGTAGAAATACCTTTATGCTGTAACTACACAAATGATTTAGTTGAAATTTGGAGTTAAGATAAACGATATCCTGGATTATCATACAGCTTATCTTTTATTCTGGAAATTCCGTGTTTACCGCAAAATTTATGTAAAAACGAAGTTCACGCGAGGTATACCGTCAGCTACTTTCTTGAAAGTAGGTATAAAGGTTAAGTTTGATAAGGAAATTCAGGTTTTTGAAAAATCTTAATCTCTGGGTTTGTGAAAAATCTAAATTAACGCGGGCAAAGCCGCGCGCAAAAGCTAGTATAGTATAAAAAAAGATCTCTTAAATGGAAATCAAGCTTCCGCTTTCAGCAGGAAAAGTACCCTAATGATGGTTTATCTTCACAGATGCCTCCCTCCCAAACGTACACGGAAACCACGGTGGTCGAGGAGGCCCCTCGCCTGGACCCCTACCCTAAGCTGGTGGCCCCGCAGGCGGCCCCGCGGGAGTACCAGATCCTGTGGCCCACCGTAGTTATCTTCATATACGGCCATCTAGCCGCGATGTACGGGCTCTATCTAGCCTGCAGCGCCGCTTTGTGGAAGACCCTGATATTTAGTGAGTAATGACTAATGACTGGTGGCCACGCAGACAGCCCCAAGCAAGTACCAGATCCTGTGGCCCACCGTGGTCATCTTCATATACGGCCATCTAGCAGCGATGTACGGGCTCTATCTAGCCTGCAGCGCCCCTTTGTGGAAGACCCTGATATTTAGTGAGTAATGACTAATCACTGGTGGCCACGCAGACAGCCCCACGCGAGTACCAGATCCTGTGGCCCACCGTGGTCATCTTCATATACGGCCATCTAGCCGCGATGTACGGACTCTATCTAGCCTGCAGCGCCGCTTTGTGGAAGACCCTGATATTTAGTGAGTAATGACTAATGACTGGTGGCCACACAGACAGCCCCAAGCAAGTACCAGATCCTGTGGCCCCCCGTGGTCATCTTCATATACGGCCATCTAGCCGCGATGTACGGGCTCTATCTAGCCTGCAGCGCCGCTTCGTGGAAGACCCTGATATTTAGTGAGTAATGACTAATGACTAGTGGCCACGCAGGCAGCCCTCGGGAGTACCAGATCCTGTGGCCCACCGTGGTCATCTTCATATACGGCCATCTAGCCGCGCTGTACGGGCTCTATCTAGCCTGCAGCGCCGCTTTGTGGAAGACCCTGATATTTAGTGAGTAATGAGTATTCAATTTTTTACTTATCTGGGACCTGGTAGGCTTGCGCTTGACTACAATCTCGTCTTATAGACAGCAATGATGAGGTCTAAGATACAGCGCGCTTGCCTAGAAAATGCCAATTCACTATTCTCTTGAAGACAAACAGGTTGGTTGGTCAGGTCCTTGGCTGGGAACACGGAAACTGGAAGGGTGTTCCACACATTAGCGGTTCGTATCAGTAACGTGGAACAAAAACGTTTCGTTCGAGTTCGCTGGACATCAACCATAATTATAAGGATGCCCACAACAATAAAACCATACATTGGACATGCACCAAATGGATCTGAAGAGGTTTTGGCTCACCGACAATAAACTTGGTACGGAACTCTTCGTGTAAGAGTCCATTTCGCACTCATCTGCCCCTAGATTTTGTAAGGGAAACGTATTCATCGTAATCGTAATCGGATACAAATTTTGCCCGCTGATTTACGTCAGCCAATCGGGGAGCAGAACCTGCGAACGATTACGATAACGATGAATACGTTTCCCTTACGCTGCACTGGTTTTTTATCATCAAAATGAAAATCTTTATTTTTCAGTAAGGCTTAATTTACAGGCATGGTCGGAAAGCAGTTTAGCCGGAATACCCTTTCATGAGTTATATAGGTTCAAAAGAGTGATGATTTATTGGCTTCCTCCTTTCTTCCAGACTACATAGTGTACGTACTGGCCGGCATCGGCGTGACGGCGGGCTCGCACCGGCTGTGGTCGCACCGCGCGTTCAAGGCCAACACCAAGCTTCAGGTCCTGATCATGGTCATCAACTCCATGGCCTACCAGAACACCGCCTTCGATTGGGCCAAGAAGCATCGGCAGCACCACAGGTGACGACACGCATAAACTATACTTAATTTAAAAACTTGTACTTGAACCCTTTTAAGTAAACTTCGCCATGCAGCAAAGGAGTGAATTACTTTAACCATAATTGGAAGAGCTCATTTCTTGGGTTACAACGAAGATTTTTTTTCTATTTGAAAGGTAATATGATAGAGAATACTCTTAAATCGTAAAATCTTCTGCTATTGGGGGCATTTTTCTGAGAAATTTAGAGATCATTGAAAAAAATAGTCATAAAAAGGGTTTCTTTTTCATAAAAAGCAAAGTTTATGTCATGATGCTACTTTTTTGCGAGCTAATTGTTATTTAATCCTTACCGCCAAGTATGTGGCATAATATTTTTTTTATTTGAAAGCAATCGACCCACTAATTTTGAAGAAATCGTTTTTTTTTTACATAGAGTCTACTTATCAAATAAAAATCTTAATTTGCTAATAAAAAGTAAAATAATTTTTTTAGAATTTTTTTTCTATTTTTTTGTCGATAATTTATGGTCTAGTTTCACCCCCTTTCGGGGTTGCACTTTATCCCGGGACACCCTGTATATGGACAAAGAGTACGGAAGACTTAAACTAATTAAACAACGACTGAAAGACCAGCGGACGTGACCACTCGCTATCTGACTCGCTCCTTTAGTTAAATGGCATTTCTTTGATATTCATAAGAACAACCAACATTTGAGTGAGGGCAATGGTGATAGCATGAGCAGTGCCAACATGAGTAACGAATTAAACAAACACAGCTTATCGACTGAGCTATAAAGAGTTAAGGAGTTCTCTCGCGAGGAGACAATTGGCACCAACAACTACATAACGTCAAGTTCTTATTACCAGTTCTCTCTAATGCCCGGGCTACACGAGCCTAGTTTTTCAAGCTAGGATAGCAATCTAGTTCTCTTTTAAAACTGTCTTGGCTAGCTGACCTGGCTTGGAATATGCGAGTTCTGTTTACATGAGGCTATATTATTTTAAGCTAGTATTACTGCTGTGACCGCGGAGAAAAACAAACAAAACTCGTAGTTACTGCTTAGGAGTCAATTAAAAACTAGCTTCGCCTGCCACATGAAGCTAGTACACAAGCCAGGATAGTAAAATCAGTGGTAGGGGGCGCTACTAGCCTAAAAAATAGAAGTCCATCCTATTAAAAACTGTCCTGGCTTGCCAACTGGCTTACTAGTTTACTAGCTTAGAAATGGAGCTAGTTTTGTTTACACGAAGCCAGATGTACTAGCTTGCTAGCTTACTGACACTAGATTGCTATCCTAGCTTGAAAAAGTAGCCTCGTGTAGCCCGGCCATGAGGCCGTCTCGTTCGTTGGAAGCCTTTATTAAGACTCCAAGAGATTTTGACCACTGTTTCTCCAGTATTGGCCTGAAGCAAGACATCAGGGTATTCTTGGCTAAGCGCAAACGTGGTGTTACAGATACAGCGACACGGACGCGGACCCTCACAACGCGGCGCGCGGGTTCTTCTTCTCGCACATCGGCTGGCTGCTGGTGAAGAGGCACCCTGACGTGAAGCTGCGTGAGAAGCTGGTCGACCTGACCGACTTATACGAGAACCCCGTGCTCATGTTTCAGAAGAGGTGAGGACGAGGATTACTTATGGTTGTAGCGGTCTTCGATAGCTGACGATAGATGGCGTAACCAGTACCCTAGCACACGCTGACGGAGCTTTAAACGAGCGTGCTATATATAGAAGTTCTGACGTCACACGCTTGTATCACAAGCGGTCCCCAGGCACAACACCTGCCTGGAGGGAAATTTCCCTATTGCCTACACCACCGGCAAATACTCAAAATCCCAAGACGTTTCGATAACTTGGTCGCGGATTTTGTATCCCGAGAATTTCATAGTGTAGAAACTACCCAATCTGAAAGGATGTGTTTGTTTGAGTTAAGTCTCCAATTTCGCACTTCGATTTCAGCTTGGACTTTCTGGGAATTTGGTCATGAATTGTCGTGTATCCCCGGGATTTGAAGCTGTCGAAACCTCCTCAAATCTGATTGAGGTGTGTGAGTTTATTGAGTTAAAGTCCCACGACGTTACTAAAATTTGATCGTGTATTGTCGCGTGTCCCGGAGATTTGAGGCTGTTAATACTTCCCAAAATCCTTTTGCACTGCAATTTTGCATTTCGATTCGACTTTAACAATCGATCCTTTTAATGTTTCTGAAACTTTTTTACAGGTTATGGGCCAAATTAGCCAGTGAGGTTATGGGCCAAATTAACCAGTGATATGAATTTTCTGCAATCATTTGACATGATTACTTTTGCAGGTACGCGATCCCGTTCATAGGGTTCATGTGCTTCATCTTCCCGACCCTGGTGCCGGTGCTCTGCTTCGGGGAGACGCTCAGCGTGGCGTGGCACGTCACGCTGCTGCGCTACGTGTGCAACCTGCACATGTCCTTCTTCATCAACAGCGCCGCACATTTGTGGGGCAACAGACCTTACGACAAGAACATTCAGCCGACGCAGAATCTGTTCGTGTCGCTGGTGGCTTTTGGGGAGGGCTTCCACAACTACCACCACACGTATCCATGGGACTACAAGGCTGCGGAGCTGGGCAACAATAGACTGAACATGAGCACGCTGTTTATTGACTTCTTTGCGTGGCTCGGTTGGGCGTACGACCTCAAGACTGTGAAGGAAGATGTAGTACAAAAGCGGATGGCGCGGACTGGAGATGGGAGCGACTTGTGGGGGCACAAGAAGGAATAGATGTTTACTTTAATATACTTTAGAGTATGGCGTACGTCAAGGTGGGCTAGCTTCTCCGGACCTCTTCAACTTCTATGTCAATGACTTACCTAATAAAGAGCCTGAGAGGAAAGAGAAAGAAAACAAGTTTACTTGGGACCAAAAAGGATAATAAGACGGTTGCCATATTGGTAACGTATGTGTTAACAATTTTAGATATAGGTACGCGGATGATATGGTTCTTCTCAGCCCCTCAATTAACGGGCTCAGAAAACTGGGACTAGATAAGATTAATTCGTTGTAGTGTATTTAATATATTTAATAAATATTTTTTTACTTGTAGTGTTGTTTCTATATTTATTGTAGACAAGCTTTGCAAGTTTGGCTCGCAAGGTTTTTTGTTTCTACATATCCCGTTATAACGAGTCAACATTAAAGATAAAGAAGTACAGTCGCGGACCTTTTCTTTTTTGAAAATTTTAAGAAGAACAATTCCGTCATACATTAATTTTGCGTAACGTAACCGTTGACGCAGCGCTCGTAACTAAAGTTCTCCAAAAGGATTGTTTTTCCTGTTTTTGCAACATTTTTCATTGATGCTCCGCCCCTATTTCTTCCGCCTATAGCCTACCTCGACAAATGGAATGAATATTTTTTTCATTCGGGCCAGCAGTTCCAGACATTAGCGAGTTCAAACAAACAAAGTCTTCAGCTTTATAATATTAAGTATAGAAGTATAGATTGGCAATTCCGCTTGACGATAATCATCCCTAATATGCCTATTGGGATGGCCATAGAAGTATAGATTGGCTTCCGCTCGACGATAACCATCCCTAATATGCCTATTCGGATGGCCTAGAATACAGCACGCTTGCCAATAAAAGCCTAGTCACACTTCTTGAAGGCACCCAGATTATATTTGGCTAGGAGCCCGGAGGTTGGATGTCGACCGCATAGTGCCGTAATGTTTTTTTTTACAAAAAGCTATTACAAAGAGGTGTTCAATATTCGTTAATCCAAAATTAACCTTAAGGTCAGTGTTTCAGACCCATCGAAATCGTCGGATCGTAAAGATCATTCGTACCCTGGAAGCTGGAGCAGTTAGGACGCTTCGGCCGCGTACGCCGAAGAGACATCATTCAAATCCCGCCTAGGACGATTTTTAAGCTATTGCACAGCTTCTATCGTGGGCCTTGAGCGTGGAGACCGAATCCAGAAATTCCGTAAAGAAAATAACCTAACACTCCGACCGGCACAGCGATGATACTTTTTAGTTTTTCCATCTCTCGATGAATAGCAGAACTTTTAATGACTTTTTGAAATATCACGCTTGTCTCTTTAGTTCAGCAACTAGTCTCTAGTTGATAAAAATATAAATTTATGCAATTATAATTATACAACATAGAACAATATAAAAAGTATCACCGTTGTGCCGGTCGGAGGGGAGGAAGTTGATAATAGTACATTTCGATATAAGTGCGGAAAGTTTGTCATTTCTTTACGAGTCCCGATTTGTTGGCCCAAGCCGAAGGCGAGGGTCAACTATGAGGACGAGTAAAAATGACAATTTCGCACGTGCATTGAACGACGTTTTTTAATACATTTGCGAAAAAAAATATTGGTTTTACGTGTTTGCCTGCTCCGTGTTTGCATGCCGTGTTTGTGTTCATGCGCTCCTGGTACGCCCGCTCCGGTGCCGCGTAGGAGAAAAACACAAAAGCACTAGTGCGGAAAAGAATAACTTTGCGCACGCTAAACACACATGGAAATGTCAACTTTTTGAGCAAATGTATTAAAAAAACAGCTATGCAATAGCTTTACCGCGGCAGTCTCCGAGTGTCGCACGTCTTTTTTTATTTAAAGCTTAAAGACTAGGTACTCACCGTCGGAGTCGGGCCGCGTGTCGGGGGCGTGCGCCCCGCAGGCCAGCAGCAGGCGGCACGCGGCGGCGGAGTCCCGGCGCGCCGCCAGCGACAGCGCCGACTCGCCGCGACCGTCGCACGCGTTCACCTTGGCGCCTACAAAGTCAAAGTCAATAGTACATTTCAATATAAGTGCGGAACGGAAAGTTTGTCATTTCTTTACGAGTCCCGGTTTGTTGACCCAAGCCGAAGGCGAGGGTCAACTATAAGGACGAGTAAAAATGTCAATTCCGCACGTGCATTGAACGACGTTTTTTAATACATTTGCGAAAAAAAATATTGGTTTTTGCCTGCTCCGTGTTTGCATGCCGTGTTCGTGTTCATGCGCTCCTGGTACGCCCGCTCCGGTGCCGCGTAGGAGGAAAACACAAAAACACTAGTGCGGAAAAGAATAACTTTGCGCACGCTAAACACACATGGAAATGTCAACTTTTTGAGCAAATGTATTAAAAAATATATTTATTTCACATAGACCTAACTTACAAGGCACTTGTAAAACGTCAACAATATTTGTTACATAATATAATGTACGGTGATAACTACAAGTCGACTTAAAACTAAGTTTACGAGGGTTCCAACGCGCCCCGCACTGAGAAGAAGCCCACAACAAACTCAGCCGGGTTTTGTTTTCGGTTATCACCACTTCACAAATGCTCTTAAAAACTAGTTGAGCTAGTAATTATAATACAGCAATTCATTAACTCCCAAGGATCTGATTCATGTAAATAATCCTTAATACTATAGTAGTATACACGAACACTTGTTTATAGCAATGAATTAAGGCGATTTATTGAAATTATTACTGTCTTTCTCATTCTCACGGATACGTTGGTAGGTGCGACATGCAGCGTCGCGGAAGAATATAACAGAAAAACAACCTTTTACCTAATTACTCGAAAACTAAGCCAGTTATCAAAAATCGGTTTCTAAGCGTTTTTGGATATTGTTATTACCGGCACATTAAAACAAAAACTTCTATCACGTCCATTGTAGATTCTGATAAAAAACAGGAAAACTGAGATTTTGGAGCAACTTTTGGTAGAAATTTCTATCGAGAAAATTGTATCCAATCGTGTTTCTGCTTCTAAGCGATTTTAGATTAAAGACCCAAAATACATGACGTTTAAATTTGAAAGTTATTGTCTTTATAGTTTTTACGTAAAACTTCATTCAAAATCACTTAAATACGGCTTGTACGCCGTTAATGACCAGCCGAGCATGATGTTCACAATATTCTCAAAGATATGCGTAGCTCTCCAAAGCACACCTGCGGGGCTAGACAAAGGAACAGTTGTTTAGCGTTGACGACAGTAGATAAAAATGTATGGTAAACTCGTGACTGTAGAAAACAAATGAAAGCAGAATCTACTTTATGCTTAGCGTTGTTCACTGTCGGCTGTCAATTGCCATGCGAAGTACGCTAAATGTTATCTACAAGGTCTGCGAGAACGCCAGGGAGCGTTCAAATTGTCGTAGTCGATGTTTATATCACCCGAGTCGAAGGCGAGAAAAAGCTTGTAAGTACCCACCGTGCCTCAGCAACAGGTCCATGGCGTCCAGGTGCGCGTTCTCCGTCGCGACGTGCAGGGGCGTCTGCCCGTCTTTGTTCTTTTCGTTCACGCGAGCTCCTTTTCGTATTAATATCTCCATCACCTATAGGAAGAATTGCAATTTTATCTTCACATAATAAAAAATAATGTCGCGATCGTTGCTGGCAAACGCCATTAAGCTTCCACACCAAAATGGTAGAAATGGAACCCTTATGGTGACACTTTCTACGTCTTTTATTCCTTTATACAGGTTGAACATTTACCAAAATAGTATGGAACCCTGAAAATAAATGATTACTTGATCCTGAACCTGAATTTTATAGCATTGATCTGACTAAGCCTTACGATTCAGTTTCTGCTACCAAACTTTTGAATAAACTAAAAAATATAGACAAACGAAGCAATCAGTACTATTTTACAGTCACCAAACAAATAGAAACAATGCGACAAGTGAAAATTGATGAAACTACAAGTGTGGACGCATCAATCACTTACAGTGTACCACAGGGTAGTGTCCTCGGACCTACCCTGTTCCTTATTTACACGAATGCTCTTCTTAAGAATATCAATACGTACAAAACATACTAAAATGTGCACTGCTTTATTCATAGTAACTCTCGGAAAAAAGCTAAGAATAATGCGGAAAGAGGCGTAAGACACGTAGTAGATAAAGCATTACAGAAATGTGTTAACCTGAAATGATTCATAAACAAAACTCACGACTTTTTTGAACATAAATGACTATATTTTAGCACCTGTTTTCGTTTGGGATAGACGCTAGCGGCCGCGCAGTGCAGCGGGCGGTCGCCGGTGCCGAGGTGTTGGAAGTTGACGAGCTCTGCGACACGCTCGTTGGGCACCGGGATCGGTGCTTGCTGTGTGCAGTGCGACGATGCGTCCTGGGAAAAAATTATGCTTGTACAGTCGCGGAATGAAAAGGTTCGCCACCTTAATGTCAACATACTAAAACAATCGAATAGTGCAAACGAATCACTTTGCAAATTGACGAACCTTTTCATTCCGCGACTGTAAATCACCGATATGAACCTCAGAATGAGCCCGTCGCAACATTTTACGTGAACCTTCTTCAAAAAGTAACCATTTGTCAAAATTTCTGCTAATACGCCGCAACATGGCGGAAATCATCACTCTGGAAACTCGCGTGCGGACTAATAACAAGTATAGTGGTCTGTGGCGTGACCGCGGTCCATAGACAATAAATGCGGTCGGCTTACAACTGACGCAGTTGGTGTGTACAACTTTTCCAAATTTCATGTCAATATCTTGAATAGTTACGGGAGTTCGCGCACGCGTGGCATAAGAGGCGAAGCGGCTTGGAGTGACACAGAGAATTTATGCTGCGGACAGCAACGGCGCGGCGAGTCCGTATTTTGTATCGTCCTGCCCCAGAATGGGTAGAGTGAGTTCATAGGGACAAGCAGCGAGAGGAAACAACTTGTAGGGAGTCAAGAAGGCGCCCCGGGAACACGCCAAGAGCAAGTACCGAACGGGCGCCCTCCCGCGTTTCGGCTCCCATAACCGCGAGGTTGATTGGGCCATGGGCGGTGGAGGGTTGTGAAATATCTTAAATAGGTACTGTAATTAAAGGGTCGTGACAGACAAGACGGACCATAAAGTGATCCTAAATGAGTTTTCTTTTGACGTGATAACGTTTTATAAATTGATGAACACCAGCAACACACATGAAAAGTAGTAACGTTCCGCGTAACGTTCCACCTGAGCCTGTGCGTGCAAGCGAGAGCGCGCAACAAGCGATAGAGAGGCACGATAGTGACGTTATCACGTAAATCTATCGTCCGTAAACCGACTTTACAGACAACCAATTTTGACGTGGAAAAGTTACCTGTTGCCCCAACGTGGAAAGCTGCTTCTTGAGGCGCGCGGGCTCCGCCAGCCGACACGCCTCCAGCACACAGTGGCCGCGGTACTCCACTGCAAGCAAGGAGAGCAAAACCTAGTTAGAACCTTACAAATCGTTCTTCTCGAAAATCTATTTCACGCGCAGCTTGCGCCCGATTACGAGGCAACCTTAGTACGTCGAAAGAGATAGTTACGCGATAGAAAGAGACCACGACTTTAGGTGCACAGCGAAGGCCAAGCCAGACGCTATTGCGAACAGAATTGCACTTTTGTGTCTCAGTACTAGAGTCGCTATTTATTTAAAACATCTTGCGGAGTGAACCTTCTCTACCGGTTGGTATTATTATGTATTCCATTCCCTTTAGGGACGCGCAGAGGGGTCTTCTGCGACAACCGAAGTCAGTCGGCGGCACGGGCCTCGAGGCTTGGCCTCCTTGCCCGGGCATGTCCTCACAGGCAGCTCCACTGCCTGGGTATCCTTGTTTCAGCCCTTCTAAACCGGGCTGGGGCCGCGTCTGTCTGGCGTCGGCCTTTGAGGTTTGGGTGTCGGGTTTGGTTGCTGGGGCATCACGTCGTACGCGTCGTCCTCTTCGTCATCACCGTAGAAGCCACTTTTGGGAGGCACCGATGATTGACGGAGTAGGAGCTCGCGTGGCAAGGGATGCCCGTTGGATGGTCTCCCTTGCAGCGGGGCTATTCCATGGTGGTGTACACATGCACTATTGTCCGCCCGAGCAAACATAGTGCATGCTAAGTTGTATACTTACAAGCTAGTCGTTCCCTCAGCTCCCTAGTGGGCGCCACGTCCAACGCAGACTTTCCGTGGCAGTTGAGAAGGGTGGGATCTGCGCCCTCGCTCAGTAGCAGCGAGCACACCTACGGATGAAAATAATACTTCTCAAACATGCTTAGAAATTTGAGGATTATTTTGATAATCTTCGTGTATTATATCAGGTTACTTACGTGTACGTCTATTGTTATATAATATAAATATAATATATATTATCTATGTTATTACTAATTAATTTACTATGTTTAGTCTATGTAGTTATTAGCATGTAAGTTTATTGTATTTATCTTGCACCACCACCCACTTTCCTACTTCCTAATTAATCGGTGTCTGAGGTTGTCTGGAAGAGATCGCTAGTTAGTGATAAGTCCGCCTCATTGTCACCTGTACCTTCTTTTTATTTCTACTTTAATTTTTGTTACTTAATTGTTTCTTGGGTGCACAATAAAAGTATATACATACATACATACAAATCGGAATTGCTGTACCAGTCAATCAATAGCTGCCGAATGTTGTATGAATACAATCCATTACCTAACTGTCGTGGTTTAGCGTTCGTATAATTTACATACTAAACCCATGCGTCGTCGTGCAATTTAAAGATGTCACGTTCTTTCAATCTGACACATTTAAATTTCATGCAAATAGAAAGCTGTTTATTGAAAAACACTGTCGTGAAAATTATTCCTAGTTTGTGATTGATTTTGGAAATTTCTGCCTAGGTAATTCAATCGCGGAATGAAAAGGTTCGTCAATTGATGCGAGTGATTCGCTTGCACTAGTCGATTGTTTTAGTATGTTGACATCATGGACTCTTGCAGTACTAGTGCAAGGGAAAATCGACACTAAGGTGGTATTTCCGCGCATTGTTTGAGAAAAGTCCTATACAAACAAGTCTTTGCCACAACTAGGCATTGATGGACTCATGTAGATGTGCCTCGGCTCCGTCTCGGCCACGTTTACACGTTCGTCCATCAATGCGTCTTTTGCTGGCTGCTACTGTAATGCACTATTTTAATACATTTGCTCAAAAAGTTGACATTTCCATGTGTGTTTAGCGTGCGCAAAGTTAATCATTTCCGCACTAGTGCTTTTGTGTTTTCCTCCTACGCGGCACCGGAGCGGGCGCACCAGGAGCGCATGAACACGAACACGGCATGCAAACACGGAGCAGGCATACACGTAAAACCAATATTGTTTTTTCGCAAATGTATTAAAAAACGTCGTTCAATGCACGTGCGGAATTGTCATTTTTACTCGTCCTTATAGATGACCCTCGCCTTCGGCTTGGGTCAACAATCCGGGACTCGTACAGAAATGACAAACTTTCCGCACTTATTAGTGAAATGTACTATTATCAGATTCAGTAGTGCCATATGTCTAGAGATGCAGATCCCTCACCTCCAGCCGCGCCTTGCTGGCCGCCTCGTGCAGCGGCGTGAACGCCCACAGGTCGGTCGCGTTGACGTCCGCGCCCGCGCGCACCAGCAGCTCCGTCACCTCGTAGTGCCCGTACGAGCACGCGTTGTGGAGTGGCACCAGGCCCCTGAAACAAAATAATGCGTTCTCAGTACTCTTGCTTACTTATGAGACCCTGGTACCTGACAATCTCAATCTAATGAAATGATAGGAGCTGATGCGTGTGTAGTGAAGTGGTTCCGTATGTACATTGTACATGCTAGATGATGCCAGCTGACAAGAAGAGACGCTAGGTTTTCTAGCTTCTTCACTGAGATATTTATGAGAGCTTAGTACATTTCCTGTTTATGAGAGCTCAGTACACTCATCACAATTTCCTGTATAGTTTTCTTATTTTGTGCCTAGTGAACCATAGCATTTTTAGTTTTTTTTATTTGAGGACCAACCTCAGAGAGTAGAATCTAGGGGTAGCCTGGGACCAACCTAAAGGTATAAACCTGCTAGATGCAGCGCCGTGGAGTGTCTGCTGTCGCTGGCGTGTATGTTTACGTTTAAGGAAGTGAGGAGGGACGCTAGCCTTTCTTGCTTCTTCACATAGATATTTATGATATCCTAGTACCCACCAATCACAGATTCCAGTGTAGATTTCTCATTGAGTGCTAATCTAAGGGAATGATAACCTACGACCTAACCTAACCTAACCTAAAGAGGTAAACTGAGGTTAATCTAAGGGATAACCTGGGACCAATCTAAAGGGGTAACTTGAGACAAATCTAAGCGGGTAAAGGTCCACCTTACCCTTTATCCTTGGCGTGCACATCGGCCCCCCGCTGCAGCAAAAGCCTTACAGCGCGCGCTCTATTATACCCCGCGGCTAGATGCAGCGCCGTGGAGCGTCTGCCGTCGCTAGTATGTACGTTTACGTTCGAGGAAGTGAGGAGGCACGCCAGCTTCACTTGCTTCTTCTCTTACATATTTATGATATCCTAGTACCCACCAATCACAGATTCCAATGTAGTTTTCTCATTGAGTGCTAATCTAAAATAATAACCAGAGACCAACCTAAAGAGGTAAACTGAGGCTAATCTAAAGGGGTAACCTGGGACCAATGTAAAGGGGTAATTTGAGACAAATCCAAGGGGTAAGAGGTCCGCCTTACCCTTTATCCTTGGCGTGCACATCGGCCCCCCGCTGCAGCAACAGTCTAACAGCGCGCGCTCTATTATACCCCGCGGCTAGATACAGCGCCGTGAAGCGTCTGCCATCGCTGGCATGTACGTTTACGTTCGAGGAAGTGAGGAGGGACGCCAGCTTCACTTGCTTTTTCTCTTACATATTTATGATATCCTAGTACCCACCAATCACAGATTCCAGTGTAGTTTTCTCATTGAGTGCTAATCTAAGGGGGGTAATTTGGGACCAATCTAAAGAGATAAATTGAGACAAATCTAAGGGGGTAACAGTCCGCCTTACCCTTTATCCTTGGCGTGCACATCGGCGCCCCGCTGCAACAGAAGTCTGACGGCGCGCGCCCTGTTGTACCCCGCAGCAAGATGCAGCGCCGTGGAGCGTCTGCCGTCGCTGGCATGTACGTTCACATTGAGAGGAGTGAGAAGAGACGCGAGTCGATCGTCGGCGCCCGACCGAGCCGCCTCCAAGACGTCCGCTGCGCAGTATTCACCTGGAAGACGAAACAAACTGTATTAAAACTTTCTTCAAATTGGTTTAAAATATAAATTGTCTCAGTGTATGAGCTATAGTGTCAGATGTTCCAACATGAAGCAGCACTTGCGAAAAAAATCATGACATTGGCTTCAGTGCCCTTTAAACTGAAAAACTTACATGACTTGATACATGACTTTTTCACAGTAAAACAAATGACACCTACCGAAACGGACTCCGTAAAGTCTTACCACCAGTACTTTCTGGGTCGGGTATATATGTATGGTCGAGGTCAAATGTGCATGCATAGCTTAAAGGCTAAAATGTTGTGCAAATATTATAAACTGTTAGCAATGTCAACCTTAAGTCAATGACTATTAATTTAAAAATATTTTTATGTAGTTGGTAAATGCGATTTGTGACCTTCACTGTACATTTAAATTGGTATACCAGTAAGGACAGGCCTGGTAGCGGAGTCGGCCAGGTCAAGAGGTGTCTTGCCCTCCGTGTTTCTGATGTTAGGTTCAGCGCCATGCTGGAGGAGGGCTGAAACAGAGTGTTATCTCCATTAGCAAAATGGATATTTTCCTGTAGGTAGTACTCCAGCCAGCCGAGCTCACTCCAGAATCCGAAGAGGCCTCTAGGTTGCAAAGGATGTCTTGGAGTGTTGCTGAGGAGCTAAGTACACTCCAAGACATCCTGTGCGACCTGGGAGGCCTCTTGGGATTCTGGCGTGATCCGGCGAGGACCCGCATCAGCGACTTCACGCGCAACGGACGAAGAGATTTTGGCCAATCTCAGATAAGCCCCAGAGACATATTTCTGATAGAGGGATGCATGCAGATGTCTACTCCCAATGTTGTTGCAGGCCAAGACTAGCTACAATCTATTCTCATTAAACAACTGCTAATGCTTTGCAAAGCTATGAAATGAATTGGTGGTACTGGATTACCTAATTAAAGAGGTACCGCTGGTACAGAACACTAAATAGTACAAGTACAGAAGGTTCACTCCGCACGATGATTTAAAGAAATAGCGACTTTAGCGCTGACACAAACAGTGCAATTCAGTTCGCAATAGCGCCTGGCCCCGCCCTCAAAATCGACACGCAACAAGCGCAATGTTGTGGTCTCTTTCTATCACCTAACTTTATCTCTTACGACGTACCAGGGCTGCCGTAGTCAGACGGCGCGTAAAATAGACCGTACAGAACTAGCGCGTGCAACTCGGCCCGCGAGCGGTAACCATCTGAAATATTGGCATCCGGACCCCTACTTGTAGCCGGGACGGTCACGTGATAAGTGAGACTGGCCTGCCGCTGGGAGTAATCCGGGTCACCCCTGTACCCCCAGTTGTCTGGGTTCTGATACACACCGATACAAACGTCCACCTTCCCCTTGGCGGCGGCCTCGTGCAGCGGCGTGTACCCCCAGTTGTCTGGGGTTCTGATACACTCACCAATACAAACGTCCACCTTCCCCTTGGCGGCGGCCTCGTGCAGCGGCGTGTACCCCCAGTTGTCGCGGGCGGCGGGCGGCGCGCCGGCGGCGAGCAGCGCGCGCACCACGTCCGCGTGCCCGAACGAGCACGCGTTGTGCAGCGGCTGCAGGCCACCCTCGTCGCGCGCCTGCAGCGCCGCGCCGCCCGCGATCAGCAGCTCCACCACCTCCCTGCGACCGTAACCTGGAACACCATCATCGGTCTACTTACATCCTAGTTTTTAAAACAAAATTTTTTATTCATTATAAATAATCAAGTGTGACGGACGGACAAACAGATAGAGTAAGTCTTACTATAAAAGGTGTGTGCTTGAGTGTCATGGAACACCAGGTTGGCACGATGACTTTCCACAGTATATGACCCGCAAGACATTATGGACTAAGAGCCAGCGCGTGCCAGACCTTCGTTATTCTATAAAAGCTGAAAGTTTCTCTGCGTATTATCCTCAACACTGGGAAGAATGTTTGTTTGGACGTTTGTTTGGATCATGGTTGCTTTGGGAGATAACAAGTAATAAACGTGTAAAAAATCTTACGTCAAAGTATAAAGTCTAATTTTTTTATATTTTCTTTAGAATAGTATTTGAAATCACGCCATGCATTGCCAGACACTTAGTGTGGTGACAACCCCTTGCCAGACACCCTTAAACTTTTAAACTTTAAAGGCCTTACGAAGGCCTTTAAACTTTTAAACTTTAAAGGCCTTACGAAGGCCTGGCCGTCCTGGGCTCTTGGGCATTAGATAAAGATTGCAAAATTCCTATCTCCCAGTATACTGCATTGATACATCAGTTTTTGCCCCCATGTACAAATCTTAGAAGTCTTGGTCACTGCGGAACAAAATATCTTTCTTCAAAATTTTACTGTCCAAAAAAGAACTTTGTTCCAACAACTTCCCATCATCACAAGTACACCATATAGCATTCAACAAACAAACAAACAGTTTTCCACCCTAAACTCAAACTCAAAATATCTTTATTTCATATAGGCCTAACGTACAGGCTCTTGTTAAACATCAATATGATATTTGTCGCATATGTATGGTGATAACTACAAGTCAACTTAAAACTAAGTTTACAAGGGTTCTTACGCGCCCTGCACTGAAAAGAAGCCCACAACAAAGTCAGCAGGGTTTTTCTAAAAATGATTTGCCGGCTAAACACTAAAATAATCAAATACATTATAGGCCATAAGCAAAGGCATTTAACTTTGGTGTAATTAGAACTATATTGTAACAATAACTTGTATTTTAATTGCATAAGAGAATTATTTATGAGTTTGAATCTGTATTATAATGTTAATGATGTAAAGCAGGTCAGGGTTGATTCACCTCTAAGATTATTAAACACAAAAGTCTGTTCATTTGTTAGCATTCTAAAGAACACTTTTTGTTGTTTCAGTATTCTATGAACAGGTTTGAGTTGGTTCAAAAAATCTTACATTTCATAATTGCCTGAAAGTTAGACCTGGGGGCCTACTATGAACTTTTCTAGCGACGCAGTTCCGGTTATGATTCAGTTTTTCATGTCATCTTTTTGTCAAATTCAAAGAATTTATGTCACGAATTAGCGATGCAATTCAGTTTAGGTCTGTGGTTGAGTCGCGATTAGAGTTGATGGTAGGCCCTCTGCTTAGTTCCTAAATTCTTCTGTATAATATTTAAAAGTTGGTATGAATTATATCAAAATGCAATCATTGACAACTGAATGACGTAGTGGAAGACCCTGCCGTCTGTGTCAGAGGTTGTGGGTTTGATTCCCACTACTGGTAAATGTTTGTGTGATGAGCATGAATGTTTTCCAATGTCTGTATATTTATTTATATTAGTATGTATGTGTATTTATCAGTTATCTAGTACCCATAACATAAGCTTACACTTACTTTGGGGCTAGATTGCGATGTGTGTAATGTCCACAAATATAATATATTACGGAAATTGCAATGAAAGAGAAAGAACAATAATAATCAACATTAGATAATATGACTGAGTAAGTATATACATTATCATCAAAAGAACTCTCACACAATCGAAAACAACTCGGAAACAAACTGTATAGGAGATTAATAGCGACATTTGGCGCAACCAACCACCGTGACCAATATAATTATGCAATGGCCAAAACATATAATGCAACCTTTCTCTTTACGTTTTATTGTCTCCAATATTATGAGAAAACGCTATGTATTTTACGTAAACATGGGACACATACCCGCAGCGAAGTGTAGAGGTGTGGATTTCCGTCCAGCGGTGTCCCTAGCGTTAACAGTTTGAGGTGTTAAGAGCTTTTTTGCACGCGCGACATCCCCGATTTTGCAAGCCTCGAATAACTCCCGAAGGGGATCAGAAGGCGCCGGGAGGGAGTCCAGCGCCGAACCGAGCATCGAACGGCGGCTCGACATCGTCGTTTAACGCATTTATCACCACTCGATCATCACACAATCATGTTAGATTTCAATACAAAAATATTGGACGAAAACTCAAAACACGTACAGCTGCTTTTGCTTTGGATCGGTTTGACCATTGACAGTTTAATGTGATGTTGCCATATCATGATTTTGAATTTCCACACCATTTACATTTAAATAGGGCGATTTGTGAGTTGATATTTTCTGGGTTCTATAAACTGTTACAATATAAATTAAGTTATCAATCAAAAATTTGTAGTGGTATCATAATATTATCTACTTTTAGCCACTTTGGAGTTTTATAATTTCTATATTGGCTCAGGTCTGGTCTGTTTTGGAGGATTGGAGACCGTAGCTAGTTACCCAACCTACTAGCAAAGACGCACCAGCAAGCGATTTAGCATTCTGGTGCGATGCTTGTAGAAATCGTTGGGGTAAATTTACTAACCCTCCAACTTAGCACGATAACATCTTAGGCTGCATCATCACTTACCATCAGGTGAGATCGGAGTACTAACTTGTAGAGACTAAAAAATCAACACACGTTTATATACCTTCTCTAGATAACATGTTCAGCTGTCAGTCGATGATATTATCCCTAACCTTGTGATAATAGTCTTAATTAATTTAGGTACTGCTAGGTACCTCGTATTGAAGCAGAAGAAGACTCCGGCCACCTGAATTTAGTGTTTCCAGTCCACAAACCACGTGGAAAGTATGGTTTTCCAGTAAAAGTGGCTTTTGTCTTATTTTAGGGTATAATCGGTTTCCATTACAAATATCAGCTCAATCATTTCAACAGTTGCGATTTAAACACAGGCTATACTTTGTCCTGCAAAATTCACACTAATATTATAAAGGCGAGAGTTTGTGTATGTTATAAGTGTGTGTGTATATGTTTGTTACTCCTTTTGCCATAACTACCGAACCGATATGAGTGAAATTTAGAATGAAGATACATTATACCCTGGATTATAATTTATAACATAGTCTACATTTTGTCCCGCAACAATCCACGATTTCCACAGGATTTGTAAAAACCGAAATTCATTATATTATAAGACGCCAGCTGTAAACTCTATGCAGTAAACTCTATGCATTTGTTAAAGTGCTTTATTTTCTCAAAAGAACAACAAGAGAATGCAATTTTGTTTTTTAACAAGTAATTTTACAATAATTGACGATTTATCTATCCTTTATTATGCCACATTTTGGGGTAGTTTTGTATTCTGGCAACTCTATTACAGATAACAATCATATTTTTATTAACTGTTTGTTAGTAAAGTTTTTAACTAACTTTTCCCAAATAAAGTAAGAAAAATTAAAGATTGATAACGTTTTATAGTTCCATTATTTTAAATCTTCGTTCTAATTTTTGTATTTTAATTTTATTATAAGTTTGAATCATACTCTATTATATTTTGTCTATGAATTTTACACAGAAGAGCATGAATGACCTGTAATTAATGGTCTGTGATTATTTGATAATGACGTTAGTTGACGAAATCAAAATGGCGTCTTTCACGGGATAGTGCATTTATCCGCCGCACACGGGTTTCTTTAGAAAATATCGCGCATTGAGCTATTGTTTGTGCAAAAACATTTTGTGAACTGGTTTACAGTGTTTTTTGTGATTATTTACATGCCAAGTGATATTTTGGATAACATTTCTTCGTTACTAAAAATTCCGCAAGGTATGTCCCCTTTCACCTAACACTAATTTAAATGTGAAGATTTTAATGAAAAGCTGTTAAATCGTCTTATTTGGGAGGTGTCTTGATCGCTCTTAGGGTTCGCATTATTTTGTTTGCGCTCCGGAAACTGCGTTCTTTAGTTCAGTAGGTGAGACTGGTGAGTCAGTTCCGACAGGTTTTTTTTTGTAAAGGACGCGACCAGAAAGCGAGGCTGCATCTTATATTCACTTTTATATCATTCATTACGTTCAAACATTACGAGAAGTTGCACATCTCTACTTGACGATGTCGTTTTTGTGTGCTCCACTAATTAGATTAGTCTGGCACCTCTTCTAGGAGTCTCTACTGCAATGTTTACGTAAAAATGTTCACTTTTCTGCATGTACTACATTATAAACTCGCAATACTTTCAGATAACTTGCGTATTTTAACTGGAAATCGTATTATTTTTACTAATTCAACAGGTTTTTGCAAAACAAGGACAGAACAGTATGGTTTTGAGTGAAATTAGAATAATCGTAAATTAGTGTGTCAGTGAGTGTAATTAGACAATTCAACACACATTTATACCAGTTAGGTGACATTCCATGCTAATTTGTTTTGTCGAGACGCTGAGTCCATTTGTAGTTTTGGCTTTAGACTTATTTGTAGAACATTTTTGTGCACTCTGCTAAATTTTAGTAAAAAAAATAAAGATACCTGGACTTTACACACATCTCTATCTAGCCCCAAAGTAAGCAATAGATTGTGTTATGGGTACTGATAAAAAATTATATTTCATGCATATTATATCTACTTCTTATAATATATGAAATTCTCATGCCAATTCTTGTTATTGAATGGAAGCAGGCGTTATTTTGTGGAAATCTATAATTAGCAGGGCACATTATTTTTTTTTACAATATTACGCTACTTGGAATGATTATGTATAGTACAAAATGCTGCCCACATGAAACGCCACACACAATTTTCCAACAATAAATCCTATGTATTTATTTATTTATTATTTATTATAGCTTTATTTCCCATACAAATTACAATTTATAAAATCTTAGCTTTATGTACAAGAATTAAGAAATTTTGTTTTCTTGGTTTTTTTTGTATGGTCCCCTGTGGGTAAAAGCCTCCTCCATTCTTTGCCAGTTTTTCCTGTCGGTAGCCTTACTCAACCAATCTCGTCCTATGTATTTAGTAAGTAAGTAACTACTCAGAATTTAATTAAAATTTGATCAAACTAGTGAAAGTTTGTCATTTATCTTTAACATTATTATAATTGGATGAAATTAAACTTGTGTTGATAAAATTGTTATAGTTACT
The DNA here is from genome assembly GCA_036785405.1 of Coenonympha arcania. NCBI lineage: Eukaryota > Metazoa > Arthropoda > Insecta > Lepidoptera > Nymphalidae > Coenonympha > Coenonympha arcania. Next base: position 12,140,722 of record CM072076.1, read on the forward strand.
TAATTAATGACTTACAGACAAATATGTATTCTATTGCATACAATTAGGTTGCTTCAGGGTTGAGTGATCAATGTGTGAGAAGATTAATGTGTTCTTCAATGTATCCGGAAAGCAGTTATGGACAGAAAATTATGGGCAAGAAATTCAATACTTACTTGTTCTTTTAAAAAAAATTGTTTTTTTTTTCCTTTTTATAAGGTATCAGTGTCACATGTTCAAAGTGGCTGTAAAACGAAAGCTCAGGAATAAAGCTTACTATAGTATTAAGAATTATTTACATGAATTAAATCCTTGGGAGTGAATGAACTGCTGTAATTATATTAGCTCATTTAGTTTTCAAGAGCCATTGTAAAGTGGTGATAACAGAAAACAAAACTTCGCTGAGTTTGTTGTAGGCTTCTTCTCAGTGCAGGGCACGTTGGAACCCTCGTAAACTTAGTTTTAAGTCTACTTGTACTTATGTTGTAGTCTTGTTATAGGTACATATGCGACGAATATCATATTGATGTTTACGTTAGGCCTATGTGAAATAAAGATATTTTGAGTTTGTTCTTTTACTACTTACTACAATCTAGCCGGTATAAAATAATTATGTTTACATTTTGTTTAAAATAAATAGTAAATCAGATTATGGTAGCATGTTCTGAGCAGGTGGAATGTATACTTATTTCCAAGAGTATTTTTTTCTTTGTTTTTTAATAATAAATAAATGTATACAGGACATATTACACATCGCAATCTAGCCCCAAAGTAAGCGATAGCTTGTGTTATGGGTGCTAGATGACTGATAAATATACATACATACTAATATACATAAATATAATATATTGAAAAACACTCAGACACTGGAAAACATTCATGCTCATCACACAAACATTTACCAGTAGTGGGAATCGAACCCACGACCTCCGGCGCAGACGGCAGGTTCGCTACCACTACGCCATTTGGTCGTCAATTTTTTGTAATCGTAAGTATTCTCTGTAAAGGAGGCAACTGTAAGGCCTATAGCATTAATATTTTGTGAATGTTATCTATGCTCTCGGTATCCTAACACAGATAGTGTGCTACCTTTGTTGAAGACAACATTATCAATTTATCACCATCTGTTTATCTGACAGACTCCATGTGATAATAGTCGGAGGAAAATTGCTATCAGAGAAGTGACTGTTTATTTATACATCTACTAGCTGATATGGCAAACGTTGGCTTGTCATTAGAATTGAAAAAATAGCTTACGACCTACTCTCAGACCTACCAAACTCTTCTTCTCTTGTTCTTTCCTTGATCCTGTTATTTGGGGTCGGGTCTCCTCACATTTTTGCGCCAAGTCGTGTGTTCTTGGGTTGTCTGTTCAGGCAGTTGTGCTAGCTTGAGGTCTCTCTTTATATTCGACCACCAGGTTGCAGAGGGCCCCATCCTCTTTTCTCTTCTGGTAGGTTTAGCGCGATTTGTACAACATGATCTTTGCTACGCCTTATTATGTCCATACCACCTGAGGCGGTTTTCGGTGATTTTCTCGGTAATTGGTGTTATTTTAAAACTTCCTCGTATGTATTCGTTTCGAATTTTATCAAGCCGAGTCACACCTCTTGCCCACCTCAGCATCTTCATCTCGTTGACATGCATCCTTTGTTCATGCGTCTCAGACCTACCAAACATACACAGGAAATTTCATAACAATCGGTAGAGCCGTTTTGGAGGAGGGTAACAAAAATTGGCACGAGAATTTATATATACATATATAAGAAGATTAACATAGTTTATTAACAAAAAAACCGACTCCAACTCTCATCGAACTACTGTTGAATACATCCTTTCCAATTAAACATTTTTGACGTATGTATATTAGGTTTTATCATGGATACCATTATCAGAACTGGGCTCGTACCACCATCTCTTATAGCAGTATTATTATAATATTGTTTGAAAATTTTCATACTGACAATGTGTGAAAATGTCAAAACAATATTAAAATAATACTGTTATAAGCGATAGTGGTATGGCCCCTGGACTAAATTGAAATAGGACCACAAGGAAAGCGTCAGCTATCTAATAAAAAGAGAATCATCAAAATCGATTCACCCAGTCAAAAGTTATGAGGTAACAAACATAAAAAAAAAATACTGTAGAATTGGGAACCTCCTCCTTTTTCGAAGTCATTTGAGAATAGTATAGTTAGAGAGTTGTTTTATTTTAAAGAGCATGTGTGTGGGGGGCTGGCCAAGCAATCTCCTAGAGTGCCTGAGTGCTACGGTGCCCCTCTGTAGCGCACGGGCCGGTGCTCCCCGGTAACGTCGGTTAATAACCGACGGCTAATAGCTTGGCCCGGTGGATAGGTGACGTTTCTTTGCGTGTCCCTCTGGGTCCCAGCAGAGGGCACAGTGTCGAAACGTCAACACCTAAACCAGAGGAGGAAGAAAACCTCATTAAAAAATTACAGGAGGGGTATGCGTTAGGCATTTCCTGTCATTAAAAAAAAAAAAAGAGCATGTGTGTCAGTACCTTTATGTTGCTCTTGCTACTTGCTAGCAACCAGGAAGTGGATATGAACGCACGTGTCTCACACATAACGCACCGTAAGTTATGGCGAATCGGCGAAGAATGTGATGTAATTACTTACCCATTATTAGATGTGCAATCCATTTGTGACATATGAGGTATACTGTACAGTACTGTCACAGGTTGGCTATTGTTTTTTTTTATACTATATAGGCTAGCGCTTGACTGTGATCAGACCTGTTGAAAAGTGATGATACAGTCTAAGGTGGAACGCGCTTGCCTAGAAGATGCCTTTTCACTCTTGATTTGAAGGCACCCGGGTTGTAAGTGGCAGGAAAGACACTGCCTGGGAGTGTATTCCAGGCCTTTGCAGTGCGTATCAGGAACGAGGAATCAAACCGCTGTACATACATGGTCGGGAATAGCACCGACGGCTAACTTGACAATTTCCGGTGTAATGAGGTCTGGTCCTGGTGCTTTCCTCAATTTTAGTCGGTCGCATGCACTCTTTAGCTCCTCGTTTGTAACCAAGGGAACGTCCTGGGTAGGGTGGTTGAAGCGTTGGAACGGGGGGTGTGTAGGGAAAAGTGTACCGGCTATTTGGCACATTTTGTCAATACTGATCCGAGTTTGGGGTTTCCTAAATTTGTTGGTTACAATTTTATATCCTAGGCCCCAGATATCGTCGTCCACTGCATCACAGACTTCGTTCCATTTATCTCCCCTACTTTTAATGATGAGCTTTTGTAGGCTCAGTTTGGCTGCCTTGTACTCTTTTTTTGGCTCCTCCACATCAATGTTTTTGTTTTTTTTAAACTTTTTAGTCATTGCTCTAGTGTATGTTCTTCTACGTTCTAAGCATTTTGCCCTAGCTTCAGCGATCTCCTCCTTCCACCAGTACACTTTGTTTTTACGGCCACGTTTTTTCTTAGGCATTGCTTGGTTGCATGCTTTAGTGGTTGCAGCAACCAGTTCTTTTGGTGTAGTAGCTTTTTCCCTAGCAATTATCTTCCGGAACTTGTCCTCATCTATTTTATTTGTGTTCCATCCTGATCGGTGAGGAGAGATTTGGATCTCGTTTTGGAGTACCACAAATGATATGTACTTATGCCCACTCAGGGTTTCTTCTTCCAGAACTTTCCAATCAGCAAGTTTACCTGCCCACTCTGAGCTAGCTATTGTTACATCCGGTCTAGACGACTTGTGTCCCCTTTCAAAGGTCGGTGAGTCCCCAGTGTTTATTGTTACCATGTCTAATTCAGTCAGCATGTCCATCAGATATCTGCCCCTTGGGGTAGTGTATTTGCTCCCCCATAGTTTGGAGGCAGCGTTAAAGTCTCCACCCACAAGGATATTTCCATGCTGCTGTCTAATGCTATCTCCAAGTTCATCTAAGTCGCGCTTGAATTGTTCTATGCCACAATTTGGTGAAATGTAGCAGCTATAAACCATGAGCCCCGATAACTGGCACCCCAGGAATCCATTTCCTTTAACTATCTTTTTGACCGTAATTGCATTGTTATAAATTACGATAGCTGCATCGCCCCTTTTGTCTCTCTCCCAGCCCGCCGCATTGGATATCTTTGCATTTGGCTCGGCTATTATGGCGAGATCGATGTTCAATTTATTCGCCGTAACTGAGAGGAGATCATGGGCTGCTCGCACTCGGTCTAAGTTAATTTGTAGAATTTTTAAATCCATTAAGGTGGCTGATATAGTCGCGAGTCCCTAATAGCTTTCCGGAATTCGGGGCAACCTGTAGATACTGCCCTATGTCCAGGCTCACTGCAAATGGGGCAATACATGTTGTTCGAGCAGTTACCCGCTTTATGACCCTTTCGTCCACACCTCAAGCATAACTCTGATCTATCTGGTCCTTGGCAATTTGTGGCAATATGTCCAGCAGCCCAACATTTATAGCATTTTTTAATATTTACCCTTTTCCTCATCCTGCACCTTGTCCACCCTATGTTTACCCAAGTCAAGTTTGGTATTTTTTTAGCGTAGGTGTTTCCTATGGATATGGTAGCATTTTTTCCTCGGTATTGGGTAGGCCTCAAAGACCCTACGCGTACAGGTACCCGAAGTTGCGCCTCTACGGCTTCTTTTATTTCCTCACTACTAGTTTCCTCTTCTATACCTGCTATATGAAATAAGTCTTGTCATGAACGAAGTCCTAAAGTCAGGGGAATTTCCACAGATCTGGAAAATAGCTTTACTGCTTCTGATACGCAAGCCAAACAAACCAGCGGATGACCCATCGGGATATAGGCCGCTATGCCTCTTGGACTGTTATGGGAAACTGCTAGAGAGAATCATTCTCAATAGAATTGAATCACTCTTACCAAGTCACGGTGGCCTGGCGGAATCGCAATATGGATTTCGAAGCGGCAGATCAACACTTGATGCCATAGGTAAAGTTATTAGTATTGGCGAGGCAGCAAAGCAAGGTTCCCGCCCAAAGAAGAAGCTCTGTGCATTAATAGCCTTGGATGTCCGAAACGCTTTTAACTCTGCACCATGGGAGTTAATTCTGGAGGAAATTAACAAAAGAGGCTTTCCGAGATACATTTACAATATTCTAAGTAGCTATCTCCAGGATAGAAAAATTGTAATACGGGACAGTGAGGGAAAATCCGAGACAGTTGCAGTCAGCAGCGGGGTACCCCAGGGATCTATCCTCGGACCTACACTATGGAATATCCTCTACGACGATATACTGAGGACTGATCTGGGCGAAGACGTAAGCATAGTAGGCTTTGCTGATGACCTAGCCTTAATAGTCGCTGACCGTAAAGAGGAAAGCCTTATGACAAAGGCAAATAAGGCTCTATCAGATATAAGCGCGTGGATGGAGCGAAGGCGCTTGAGGCTGGCCCCTGAAAAAACGGAAGTAATTATACTGAGTGGACGAAGAAAGCATGGACCTATTACTTTCGAAATTGAAGGAGTCAAAATAGAACCTAAAGACAAATTAAAATATCTCGGCGTGTGGTTCGACAAAAGTCTAACATTCCACAAACACGTCGAAGAGGTATCCGAAAAAGCCAACCGCCTCACTACTGCATTAAGCCGCCTAATGCCTAAACGTGGAGGCCCACGATCGACTAAAAGAAGAGTACTTGCTTCAGTGTCTCACTCCGTAATGCTTTATGCAGTGCCAGTTTGGGGGAAGGCGCTGGATTGTGCTAAGTATAAGAATATGCTGAGCAAGATACAAAGGCAGATGGCTATCCGCATCAGCGGGGCCTACAGAACGATATCACTGGAAGCTGTGTTGGTGATAGCAGGCTTAGTGCCTATTGAGAAACTGGCAAAGGAACGTACGAGAATGTACAACAGAAATACCTCCAAAACACCAGGAGAGGAACGAAAACTGACGCTAGAGGAGTGGCAAGCAGATTGGGAAAAGGCCAGTAAGGGGAACTGGACCAGAAAACTGATCCCTGACGTCAGGCCTTGGATAGAAAGGAAACATGGGGAGATCGACAACGTTATTACCCAAGCCCTAAGTGGACATGGTGTGTTTAACACCTACCTGCACACCATAGGCAAGATAGATGAGGAGGAATGCTCATACTGCGGAGAAAGAGATACTCCTGAACATGCAATCTTCGAATGTCCCATTTTCGAAAACGCTCGAGTAACGGCGCAGGGTGACGAAAGCTGCGTAACGGCGACGAACCTCATCCCGCGAATGCTCGCGAATGCATCGAAATGGGATAAGTATGCAGAGATGATGCGAGCCATTATGAAGCGACGGATTCAGGACAACTGGGAGAGGCAAAATAGCTAAGGTCTGAAGACAGCTTTCTACCGGAAGTAATGCGACAGCGGTTCCCGGTAGATCGTTCGGCGGCAGGGAGGAGGTTTTTTAGTCCGTAGGTCATTGGGCACCATTCCCAATGGAGTCGGGCGTTACCAGCAGGTATCCTATGAGGATTTTTCCTCCTCCCATAACAAAAAAAAAAAAAAAAAAAAAACATACATGGTCGACGTACCAAAGACGCGTATACGAATACGCGTCTTTGGTACCTCGACCATGTATGTACAGTTTCTTCTTCTTCTTCTTTCTTGATTGCAGCTTCAGGTCTCCATGGTCCCTGGTGTCACATTGACCGTCCCCGATCTATTGTGACGCCGCCATCTACAGTTCCCAGCCAATGCTCGTTGCCGCCAGGAACAGCAGCAGCATCTTGGCTGGAAGAAGTTTAATATCAATTGGGTCCAGTATGAATTTCCCCAGAAGACTGCTGCGCTTGTGCATTAGTGCCGGGCAAGAGCAGATCATGTGCATCGGCGTTTCCGCCGCCTCGTTGCAGAGTCTGCACATGTCTGTATCTCTCAGTTTCAGGTTGTTCATGTGTCGATTTAGTCCACAGTGCCCTGTTAATGCCCGCACTAGTATACACAAGTTTTTCTTACTGAGGTTCAGAGCCTCAGAAGCTGCTTTCCCATTGAAAGGTTTTATGAGAGCCTTTGAATGGTTCATTCCAGTCAATTTCCTCCAACGCATCGCTAGATCGAATCGACAATAGATTGTCAGGGCTAATTGCGCCAGGCTTTTAGGTATGCCGCAGACAGGTTCAGGTCCTATCTGCTTGCCTTTTGCACCTGTTCTTGCAAGTTCATCGGCATTTTCGTTGCCGATGATCCCTGTGTGACCAGGAACCCATCGTAGAATTACCTTGTTGCTTGCGGCCAGGGTATTCAGTGTTCTCCTGCAGTTCTCGACCAGCTTTGAGTTAAGTTTCTCAGAAGACAGGGCCGATAGAGCCGCTTGGCTATCCGAATGGATATAAATTGTTTTGTTTTTGTAGTCCTTTTGCAGACAGGTTTCGGCACAGTCGATAATAGCGAAAACCTCTGCCTGGAATATGGAGGCATAAATGCCAAGGTTACGACACAGTTTTACCTTGGCCGTCTCTCCATAGATTCCGCAACCTACCTCTTTACCTGACTTTGAGCCATCCGTATACCACTTCAGGCTTCCCGGTTTCCAGGAGACCCGGTGCTCAAGCCAGTCGTTTCTGCTGGGAATTTCCACAGTGTAATGTTTTTGGAAGTCCAGTTTTAGAGGCATAGTGTCCGTAGGCATCCCTAAAACCGGAATTTCAAGTATTGAGTCTTGCAGGTTCCTCATGGCTTGAGAGAGCCAGTAAACCTCCCCCTGACTGATCAGCCTGTACATGCTGGCTCTCGCCTCCTTCCTCATGTGCAGGTGAAGAGGAGTGAGGTTTAGGAGAGCCTCCAGTGCTGCACCGGGAGAGGTGCTCATAGCTCCCGTTATAAGTAGACAGGCCGTACGTTGTAGGCTGGGCTGCCTAGTTTGTTCTGGGTTGTTGTTTGCATCGTTTTGCTACACCATGCCACAGAGGCGTAGCAGATAATCGGTCTTACAATGGTGACATAAAGCCAGTAGCTTATTCTGGGCTTTATGCCCCATCTATTGCCCGCCATCCGATTGCAAATGCCCAAAGCCGTCTTTGCTTTCCTGAGTACTCCGTCCACGTGAGCGTTCCAGGTCAGCTTCTGGTCCAAGGTTACACCCAGGTATTTGACCTCCGTTGAGAACGGAATACTGACATTGTTCAACTTTGGAGAACGTAGTTTGTCCAGCTTACGCTTCCTAGTGAATGGTATCAAGACAGTTTTGTCAGCATTGACTGTGAGTTCGTTCTCTGTGCACCATTTTTCAACGGTGTTGAGTGCTCTTTGCATAAGATGGGAAAGGGTATCCTGACATTTACCCCGCACAGTGATGACCAGGTCGTCTGCATAGCCCTGAGTATCAATGCGTAAGTCAGCCATCTTATACAGGAGTTCATCAACGGCCAGTGTCCACAGAAGAGGTGACAGTACCCCCCCCTGCGGACAGCCCCTCGTAGTGAGCACTTCAATAGAGATCTTGTTTAATTCAATCTTGGCTTTCCTATTTGAGAGCATCGCCTCCACCCATCTGATGGTCGTTCTGTCAGCCTGCTTACTAGCTAGGCCGCCCACCAGTGTGCGAATTGGGGTGTTGTCGAAAGCTCCCGCAATATCCAGGAAAGCCGAGAGCGCGATTTCTTTGTCTTCCAGCGCCTTCTCAATCCTGTCTACCAGGTTGAGCAGAGCAGTTTCTGTGGACCTGCCTTTGCAGTAGGCATGCTGGGTTACATGTATGGGTTTCTCAATGAGGAACACATCCCTAATATACCAATCTAGCACCTTTTCCATTGTTTTCAGAAGAAAAGATGATAGGCTGATGGGTCTGAAGGATTTCGGCAATGCGTAGTCCTTTTTCCCCGCTTTTGGTATAAAAATTACCTTAACTTTGGTCCATTGTTCTGGTATAAATCCCCAGGCATAACTTGCCCGGAAGATCTTAACCAGATGCGGGACTAACAGCTTGGCTCCGTTTTGCAAAAGAAGAGGGGTGATACCGTCAATACCGCATGCTTTATTGGGGTTAAAAGAATTAATAGCCCACCCCACAATTCCAGGTCTGAAGACAGTAGCAGCCCTTTTCCAATCTTCCGGTTTAGGTCGGCGTGGATGGGTGGTCGCAAGGTCTCCAGTGTCCATGTTGATCGCTCCTGGAAAGTGAGTCCTGGCTAGTAATTCTATAGTCTCCTTCTCGTTTGACGTGAAGGAGCCGTCAGGATTTTTTAGGAGTCCAAGCTGGTTAGGATTGGCCTTGGCTAGTGTTTTGTGTAGTCTAGCTCCTTGAGGTAAGCTGTTGATCTCCTCACAGAACCTTCTCCATGATGCCCGCTTGGCCTTCCTGATCTCCTTGCTGTATTCTTTTAGAGCCGTCCTGTAAGTATCCCAGTCGTTGGTCGCTTTGGCTCTGTTGAATAACTTACGTGTTTTATCTCGGAGTCTTTTCAGCCTCGAGTTCCACCACGGTACCCTATGCCTTGTAGTCTTCACCTTAAGCGGACAGCTGTCTTCGAAGGCGCTGATAGTCCCGCGAGTGACAGTCTCGACCGCTAGGTCTAGGCATTCGAGTGATCTAATACTTTTAGGGACAGACTCCAAATGGTCCTTCAGATTGTTGATATAGTCATCCCAAGACGTGCATCTTGGGTCCCTATAAGTAACGGTTTCTACGTCAAATGTTGTCTTTAAGCTGAAACTTAAATGTCTATGATCTGACATAGAAATCTCATCACTTACCTCCCAGTCCTCAATGTATCTGGCTAAATTGTTGGTAGCAAAAGTGATGTCTAAAACTTCCTGTCTTGCTCTTGTCACGAACGTTGGCGCATTTCCCCTATTTAAGAGCTGTAAGCAGTTGGCTAAAAGGAAATCAAAAAGATGCTCACCCCGCTCATTGGTATCACTGCTTCCCCAGGCTACGTGGTGGGCGTTTGCATCACAGCCCACCAGCAGTTCCGCGTTGTGCTTCCGTGCGTATTCGACCACCGGAAGTAGTTCCATCGCCGGATTGGTGACCTCCCCGGGTAGGTAAGCTGAGCAGAAAATGATTTTACACCCCCCCCCACCCGTTGATGTTGACATAAGCCGCCACCAGATCATCAGTGCATAACTCTGGAACAGGCAGAAAGTTAGTGTTTTTGCCGAAAACTAAACATGCCCTGGGCCTGCAGCCATTGGTGTTGGATAGCAACTTACCGCCAGTGTTCAGACCCAGGATCTTTGAGTGCGAGACCCAGGGTTCTTGTATGAGAGCGAGGTTGTAGTCACCTTCCGCAAGACACTTCTCCACTATGGCAGCCGCAGCAGCCGCGTGGTGTAGATTTGCCTGCAGAACCCTCGCCGCCCCGCCCCGAGTAGCCATTTTTATTTGCCCCTTTTTATGACTGGTGGAGGTTGGTTTTGGTCACCGCCCGTTATTGTGAGCGTTTGCCCTTTACCGGGAGGGTGACCTGCCGACCTCCTATCAGCCTTTTTCTTACGGCGTGCCACAGCGCTGCTCGGTGCGGTGGACGAGCCCACCAGCCCGCTCGGACCGGGAGTGGATGTCGTGTTGCTGGTATTAGAGCCAGCTGCCCCTCCCTCCCGTCCGCTCAGGACAGGTACGGCTGTCCCCGAGTGTCCAGCTACTCTGCCTCCCAACCCGCTCGGCCCAGGGATAGCCACCGTGCTGTCACTGTGTCCAGACGTCGACCCCCCCAGACCGCTCGGGCCGGGAACTGCAGTTATATTGCTGGTCTGCGCTGTAGTTGCCCCCGAAGTCTGATTTTTGTGTTCTCCTTTTATCCTGAACAGCATCTTCCGGAAGCCAATGGTGACACGGAAGTCACATGCACGGAGAGTTTCAACCGAAGCCTCGTCCAGTGAGAGGACAGCAACTATGCCTCCCTCTTCGACCTTTTCGTTTAGGACTCTCCAATGCTCAGGGAATAAGCCCTCATTCTGGTATCTGATTATGCTTAACGCCCTTGCAACGGTGGGCGCCTCAGATAGCGGAATGAGGACTGTTGCTGTTACTGGCCTGGGTAATTCACTGTCTTCCATAATGGACAGACTAGCCTCAGGCCAGGGTTTGCACCGTGAAATTTCCTCCGCAAGCCAGTCTTTGCTACTCTGGTTCTCGCAGGTTACGAGAATCCAGCCTGTCTTGTGGGTGAAGCCAAGGAATTTCGGCCCATCTCCTCTGTTGTTGAGACTCTCTCCCCTGAGGAAGATTGTTTCGACCAGAGCATCATGGACCAGCCGCATTTGCGCTTCTGTCATTGGCACAGCATTGCGGATACCAACTCCAGTAGCGCCGGCTATATCTCTGTAACTGGGGGGAGGGTGGCCCCGCCCCCCAGGGGAGGCTGTTGTCCTTGGAGCCTTGCTCGGCTTATCTTTTGGAGAGGTGTCCTCAGGTCGGCTCCTTTTCAGGTTTCGCCTGTGAGCCCCCCCGCCAGGCTGATCCGAGCTAGGTATTCTTGCTTGGGACATGGCCTCTTCTGGGCTTAGGCCCCTTCCTAGCAGCCTCCAAAGACGTTTCCTACCTGCGCCGCTCAGTCTTTTGTAGCCTGACATGGCGTAGATAGCCAACTCTTCAGGCGTTTTTGTATAGACCTTCCGGGTCCTGGAGGTTCTGGGTCCTGCGTCGCCCATTGGGTCGTCTACAATGTTGCCTGGAGCAGGTATGGCAGAGTCGCTTGAAGTCCCCTGCGCCTGCGATGTACCAGGGTTTGCGGGGTTGCGGAGTGAGAAAAACCCTCTCAGCCACGGGTCCATCGGCACGGTACGTATGACACCTTAGACTGGGGTGTGTGTTGTGTAATAGTGTATTTGTGTGTGGTTTGACATCTCTGTGCTGCGCGCCCCACCCCGTTCCCAGGGAAGGCGCCCAGCACAGAGAGATGTCAGTGTAGTGTGTAGTGTTTGTTCTGCTGTTGGGGACGTTGTGGAGAGAAGGAAAGTATGTGGATCCAGGAGGTCTTAGGCGCGCACCGCAGGAACAGACAGGCTGCCCCGCAGCGCACGCCATAGAGCCTCCCGGGGATAGGATGGGCGTAGGTACTTGGATCATAGGAATGATAGGGTGGGAACCTGAACAGTGTTGGGTATGTCACTGAACAGACCTCTTGTCCAGGGCCCGTAGGGCAGCGGCTATCCGCAACCCAGCCGACCCGCCCGGTTCCATGAGGAATGGCCCACTGGCAGTGTCCCTTGTGGCTACAGAGCTGTCCGAAGAAGCAACTGTATCCCCAAAGAGCACCTCCGTGCCGGGAGCAGTTTCTTTCTTCATCTTGATCGTAGCTTCAGGTCTCCATGGTCCCTGGTGTCACGTTGACCGTCCCCGATCTATTGTGACGCCGCCATCTACAGTTCCCAGCCAATGCTTGTTGCCGTCAAGAACGGTAGCAACTTCTTGTCTGAAAGAAGTTTAGCATCGTTTGGGTCCAATATGAATTTACCCAGAAGGTTGCTACGCTTGTGCATCAGTGCTGGGCAGGAACAGATCACGTGCATCGGCGTTTCCGCCGCCTCATTGCAGAGTCTGCACATGTCTGTATCCCTCAATTTCAGGTCATCGTCGTAAGGTTGGTTGAACTTTTTAATTTGGTTCCCCCGTCACCTTTCTACCATAGAACGGCAAGGCATCGTAAAGGCTTCCACCCATACATATTCGACGTACCAAAGACGCGTACGAAGCGGTTTGATTCCTCATTCCTGATTCGGACTGCAAAGGCCTGAAATACACTCCCAGGCAGTGTCTTTCCTACCACTTACAACCCGGGTGCCTTCAAATCAAGAGTGAAAAGGCATCTTCTAGGCAAGCGCGTTCCACCTTAGACTGTATCATCACTTTCCATCAGGTGTGATCACAGTCAAGCGCTAGCCTATATAGTATAAAAAAAGGTTGTTCATGTGTCGATTTAGTCCACAGTGTCCTGCTAGTGCCCGCACTAGTATACACAAGTTTTTCCTACTGAGGTCCAGGGCCTCAGGGGCGGCTTTCCCATTGCAGGGATTTTACAGTTCAGTATGCGTCTTGAGGATCCCTCGACGTCATTGACAATGCGCTCTGTTGTAAGCAGAAAGTTCTGGGTTCGATGGTTTTGGCTCAAGTCTATAAAGATCGCATGGAAAGGATCCCGCTGCAATACTGTATAGCAACTGTCAGGGGGATTACCTAATTAAGATGGAATTATACGGGAAGCTTCTGCAGCTTTAAAATAAAAAAATAATCATCAAAACCGATTCACCCAGTCGAAAGTTCTGACTTCTGAAGTAACAACCTTAAAAAATAAACAGTCGAATTGAGAACCTCCTCCTTTCTCAAAGTCGGTTAAAAAACGCAGTCACAAAATTATAGGCTCTATAATAATCCGGTATTTTTTAGGCCCTGTGCAGACATAGTACTAGAAAAATACTTAATTAGTTCTTGTATGCTTAAAGCTTAACTGTATGAAACATAAACTGTGTTACTTGGTAATAAACAATGTTTAGATAGAATATGTATCTATTATGCATTTCTTAAACTTTTATGGTACAACATGATAAAACCAGATGCTGGGCATTTTGTTATGATTATTTTTAATGTACATAACTTGTCATTAAGGTCATTAAGTATATTTATTTTGATATATGTGCATAAAAACATTAATTATTTTTTGATCTCCATGGTATCAAGTTATCAATCTCAGAAGTAAAAACAAACTTGTAGTGGATAAAACGAGACTAGAGAAAATAAATAAATCATGGGATACGCTTTTACAACAAACTCCCTAATGAAATATTAAACTTATCCCTTAATAAGTTCAAAGTGGCTGTAAAACGAAAGCTTGTGAATAAAGTCACCTAATATTACTATAGCCTTAAGGATTATTTACATGAATTAAATCCTTGGGAGTGAATTAACTGCTGTAATTATACTAGCTCGTTTAGTTTAGGAACATACTCGTACTTACGAGCATATTGTCATTATTATTGAGCATACGTCATTGTATCTGCAACATTTCTAAAAATTATGAAAATCGGACTTCATTTACGGGTTGGAAAACGTTATCGCTTTTTGTATGAAAGCTTACAGCTAGACGATCCTCTTAAAAGTCTATGTATTTTATGCGTGAACGCATACATTGCTGACGCCCTGACACGCTTTCCATTCTAAACGCTCAGGAATTCCCTTTAGCAGTTAGGCAGGTACTTAAGTATACTATGGTACCGATAATGCGTCATTGATTTATTCACTAGAGATTCTCTCTTGTTTGGAGAAAAGCGAACCGGCTGCGTTTGTCGTCAAACCCAGATCTTCTAGAACTCATCTTGAGAACTTTAAAAATGTACGAGTAGAAAATGTGCTCTCTCGACTCTACGATTTCGCATTGTCAAGTCAACATCTCCTGAGGATGTCCCGGTGTCGGGACGAAACGTGCGTCGAAGAAAGTGTTGGAAAATTGTGTGTGGTGTTTCATGTGGGCAGTGTTCCTGCATATTGTACCATACATAATCTTTTCAAAAAGCGGATTATAGCAAAACAAATTAATCTATCCTGCTAATTATGGATTTCCGCAAAATAACGCCTGCTCCATTCAATATGTACGAGTAGAGATTACTATACTAAACCTAAACTTTTTATCTCAAGACATTCCACACATCGCAATCTAGCCCCAAATTAAGCGATAGCTTGTGTTATGGGTACTAGACGACTGATAAGTGTAGGTATATACATTATTAATATACATAAATATAATTCATTAAAAAACCCCAGGCACTGGAAAATACTCGTGCTCATCACACAAACATTTACCAGTAGTGGGAATCGAACCCACGACCTCCGACGCGGACGGCAGGTTCGCTACCGCTACGCCATTCGGTCGTCAAATGGCTCGACCGATTGTTATAAAATTTTCTGTGTATATTCGGTAGGTCTGAGAGTAGATCGTGAGCGGTGAGCTGTTTATTTTATACCCCTAATGGCAAAACAACGTTTTCCCGGTCAACTAGTAGTCTCTTAATGATATTATTTGTTCAACATGTTTTAACAAATTATTTAGACGCTTAAATCTCGTTTAAAATCTCGTTCTCAGTCGCTAAATCGGTAAGTACGAGTATATTATGAAACGGACGCTATAAAATATCCGCGGATTTTAGTTTTTGCGCGCCCGCTGCTGAAAATAAGCTCGATTTATGATCACTTTATTATTAGGGGTCCGTACCTCTAAAGAAAAAACCGAAACCCTGATATTTTCATTTCATGATCACTTTGTTGTCCGTCTGTCTATCTATCACAACTCACGACCCTTTATTCCAATAACTATTAAAGATATCGACATGAAATTTGGAATATTTGTAGGTAATAATCACAGAAAAAATAAAAAAGGGGTATGTTGCTCTGTGGTAATAATGACCCGACATCATTGCAGTCATAAAAAATTTAAAGTCGTTTTTATTTTTATTTAAAAAGGGGGAAAATCAGGTCGTCGAAATTTCAAAATGATATATTGATTAAGGTATTATATAAAAGGGCGTCATATGATACTTCCCTGAATATTGTTAATTCTAAAACCGATTTTTATTTATTTTATGTCTGATAGTGTATGATTTATTGGGCAAACTGTCGAAACAAATGCCCTTCCCCCACCTTATCAATTATTACCTTTTCAGATTTAATTTCCTATAGCCAAAAAAGGTTTTATATTATGTCTTTGTAATGTTTGGGTGCAATAAAGTGTTACTTCTTCTTCTTTTATCCGAAATGTACCAACCAAAAAGTCTATGTATTCTTTTACGGGAAAATAAAATGTACTCTGTATCTATTATACTCTTTTTTGGTATTAACAATTAACCTCAAAAAACAAAGTTAAGTTTGCGGTTCGGTAACAAAAGTGATTCTTATGGAATTTTCCTTTTTTATACTGGTACGGAACCCTCGGTGGGCGAGTCCGACTCGCGATTGACTGGATTTATTATTTTATTTTATTTTGTTTGTATGCGCACTTCTACCTCATAACTTTGACGCGGTGATGCAATTTACCAGCTCCGAACGATTCGAGATGAGAATACGGTAAATAATGTGCTGTTGAAACTTTCAAAGTTATGTGAATTGTTTGCTATATTGAGTATTGACGCAACTGCCATATCCCATACTTTAGATGACTACAAAACTAGCGGACGCCCGCGGATTTGCTCTATTATTTCTGTTATCAACCGACTTCAAAAAAGGAGGAGGTTCTCAATTCGATTGTATGTTTCTCTGTTTGTTACCTCATAACTTTTTACTGGGTGAATCGATTTTGATGAGCGACATAACTTCGCTGCTTGTCTGTAAATCTCCTTGTCCGTGGCCCTCGGTAATTGATAAAACATATAAAGGAAATAAAGGAATTAAACATATAAAGGAATCAACACTTTGTGGTACGTCACGCATGTATTTCTAGGCTCCGCTCTGAAGCATCCTTTTAAATTTGTCAAAACTGTAAAATGGCGCTAATGTAGGCGACAACTACCGAAATGTTGCGGGCGATAACGACGCCATATTTGAAAAAGTTCTGGCTTCAACATACGTCACATATTTCTCGTCCTCTTAGCGTAGCGTACTTCGTCATTGCTCTCGGTCGACCGAGGACAGACTGTAGTGGATATAGATATTTCAATCCACGAGGTCGCGCCTCACTCTGTCAAAATCGCTTATGTTTCATTCGATTCGTATAAAGTTTGACAGAATGGGGCGCGTCTTCTTGGATTGAAATAGATCTATAGATCTCGATTGGCCGATGACAGACTACTTTTTCCATTCATTTATTTTCTCTTTGACACATGAAACAGATATAGCAATAGCAAGGGACCAGAAAGAGACCACTTTACCTCTATCTCTCTCTGGTCCCTCGCTATTGATATATCTGTTTCATGTGGTTTCATGTACCAAAGAGAAAATAAACGAATGAAAACAGTATAGTGGGTACACTCAAGTCGAGTTTGTTTATCAGTAACATTTTATTTGAGCCGCGAGTACTTAATTGAGTGCTAACTGGTGAGATGTACCAATTAGACGTACAGCTCTCGTATTCGGCTCGCGCCTCGATGTGCGGCCCAAGTTGTGAGCGGAGCGCCCTGTCTGCCAAGTGTCATCTTCTCTTACCCTCTAGGTTTTTCATAAGAAAATAATGACAATACTATTATGGGACTATTTTGCAACATCATACTTGCACTGCGCTGCTTATCCGACAAATTAGTCCTTTAGTCCTTTAAGGACTTAAAAAGATTTAAGGACTAATTTGTCGGATAATTTCACCGGCAACTGTGCCCTTCACACCGAAATACAGCAAAATAAAAATACAGTAATAGTTCACACCAAAATATCTGACACTGCGGTGGTAGTTGGTAACCCATCCAGAGGGAAAATAAATATAATATACAGGGCGGTGTTTAATAACCTCAACTGGTGACAGAAGGGCTGGCTCATTTTACGCAACGTATCAGCCTAGCTGTTCAATGCGGAAATGCAGCCAGTATGCTTACCACCATTCCACGCGGGCAAGACTTGTATAGTAATTAGAATAATCTAGGGATAAGTTTTCATTTCAATAAAAATAAATATATACAGGGTTTTTTATAAAAAAAAAACTACCAAATTTACATTAACACTAATGACTTTTGCCGGGTCAGCTAGTCTAATATAACATGAAATTCTCGTGCCAATTCTTGTTAGATCGTAAGCTATTTTTTATATCCCTAATGGCAAAACAACGTTTACCGGGTCAGCTAGAAATAGAGAAAAATTAAGAATTTTATTCCCTGAAACGACAATCAACACGCTAAAGTGACGAATGACGGATCTAGCCGGAACTAGCTTCACACTCTGTAAGCTATCGACTTACGCCACGTCTAAATTATAAGACTGACATCATCTCTGTCGACGTCACATAATATAACTTAATTATGTATGTTTGTTCGCGTATGAGTAATATATAACTATACCGAGATATCGCGGTGACATAATGAAGGCCTTCTAATTCAAGAAGTATTTTATCTGCTTACTAATAACTAGGTTTTGGTTAAGGACTTAGGTCACTTAGGTTTTGGTTTTGCTTTGGCCTAAGGACCTAATAGTACAAATCAAAAATTTCATCGCAGAGGGATATGGCTCGTATAGCTCAGTGGTCAGAGCACCCAGCTGCGAGAGCTGGGGGACACGGGCTTAAATCCCGCTGCGGGTGAAAATTTTGATTCGTATTTAAATTTATAGGAATTACTTCCTAAGTGTGTAAAACACTAATCAAAAAGAGAATTAGTTAAAAACGGCAATGTGTCATCTCTCGTTCGAAGCTTGCTTCCTATGAAATTATGAGCCTTCGAAATTAGTTTGAAACTGTTACGTTTCACAAATAGATGGTGCTAGACCTGCCTAAGGACCTAATAGTACGAATCAAAAATTTCATCGCAGAGGGATATGGCTCGTGTAGCTCAGTGGCCAGAGCACCCAGCCGCGAGAGCTGGGGGACACGGGTTCAAATCCCGCTACGAGTGAAAATTTTGATTCGTATTTAAATTTATAGGAATTATTTCCTATTAAGTGTGTAAAACACTAATCAAGTAAGTTTACTTTACTTTACTTACTTTAAAACACTAATCAAAAAGAGAATTAGTTAAAAACGGCAATGTGTCGTACTCTCTCGTTCGAAGCTTGCTTCATATGAAATTATTACTTTACTTACTTTAAAACACTAATCAAAAAGAGAATTAGTTAAAAACGGCAATATGTCGTACTCTCTCGTTCGAAGCTTGCTTCATATGAAATTATGAGCCTTCGAAATTAGTTTGACACTGTTACGTTTCACAAATAGATGGCGCTAGTCCTGCCTAAGGACCTAATAGTACGAATCAAAAATTTCATCGCAGAGGGATATGGCTCGTATAGCTCAGTGGTCAGAGCACCCAGCCGCGAGAGCTGGGGGACGCGGGTTCAAAATTTGAACTTCAAATCCCGCTGCAAGTGAAAATTTTGATTCGTATTTAAATTTATAGGTTTTGGTTATTTCGGTTTTTCATAAATCCTGGGCGAATCGTGGATATCTCGTTCCTGTTCCCGCTCCCTTTCCCAATTTTACCTTCTTTCAAGGAAGAATGCTGTGGAAATCTAACTATTGCTGCAGCTATCAATAGATTGCGGAATCTTTTGTCCTACATAAGATATTTCAACCATAACTGCCTCGTTGGTACGATAATGAGCATGTTCGAATGCAGATTGTGGCGTACTGGGTTCGATTCCCGGGTTGGACCAATTTTATTGTAATTACATACGTAGAAAGTATCACGTTTATCTATTAGAAAATTCTAAGTAGGTAATCCCTTTTGAGGATAGCCCTGGGCGATGTTTCACCCCGTGCCTAGGAGAGCACGTTAAGCCATCAGTCCTGGCGCCTGGGGTTTGATTGCGTAAGAAAAACGTATGACATCGTTATCGTAATCGTTTGCAGATTTTGCTCCCCGATTCGCCGAGGTAAATCAGAGAATCAATCAGCGGGCCGAACTCGTAAACGATTACGATAGCGATGAATACGTTTTTCTTACACAATCCAGGGGCAGATCCCTCCGGTCGTATCGGATCTGGAGTCCCAATGCATTATGAAAGTGCTTGAGTAGAGAGTGCACTTGTATCTGGAAAATAAATTCAATTCATTTCAAATTTATAGGAATAGGGTTTTATGTTTATTTTGTTTGTTTAATTTTTCTTATTTCTTTTAGTTTTATATTTTAAATCTTTTAGTTTTTTGTTTTTACGACCTATTTACCTATTTCTATTCTTTTGAATAAATTTATTTTCTTTCTTTCTTTCGAAAATCTCGGCAGATATTGACGCCCGTGGCTGGGTTGGTCTGGAGGAAATTTTTATTAATTCATTATTACCATACCAACGAAACCGCAGACAGATTTAGTTTGTAACATTATGTTGTTAATTTAAGTCATTATAATTGCGTGTACCTAGTACCTACTGAAATAAAGGATGTCAGTTTTCCTGTATTAGTCAATACTCAGTATGTTAAGTCTGTGCAGTTTCCGAACGAGGGAAGGCCGCATGTGTGAATGTGGCTGTTCCACCAGACCTTCGTCACCATCATTATCATCACAAGAAGAACCGTGGAAAAGAATGATGAGACAGGCGAAACGTTCACCCTTCCCTACTTTCTCCACGGGGAAAAGATGAAATGAAAAGATGAAATTTTAATCCCCTTTATAATTATTATTTATTTTAATTCCCTTTTTTGTAGAGATGAAATTTTAATCCGATTTTATTTGACGACCGAATGGCGTAGTGGTAGCGAACCTACCGTCTGCATCGGAGGTCGTGGGTTCGATTCCCACTACTGGTAAATGTTTGTGTGATGAGCATTAATGTTTTCCAGTGTCTGGGTGTTTTTCAATATATAATATTTATGTATATTAGTATACTATATGTATATTTATCAGTTAAGTATCTTGTACCCATAACACAAGCTATCGCTTACTTTGGCGCTAGATTGCGATGTGTCTAATGACCGAATGGCGTAGTGGTAGCGAACCTGCTGTCTGCGTTGGAGGTCGTGGGTTCGATTCCCACTACTGGTAAATGTTTGTGTGATGAGCATTAATGTTTTTCAGTGTCTGGGTGTTTTTCAATATATTTATCAGTTATCTAGTATACCCATAACACAAGCTATCGCTTACTTTGGGGCTAGATTGCGATGTGTATAATGTCCTGATATATATTTATTTATATTTAACCATTAGGTAGGTAGGTATATTGTCACTTGTGATGTAAAATGTGGGAGTTCGCAATCGCACAAGTGTCTTGCGGTAGGTACCGGGTAAGGTCGGTCATCGTAGCAGGTAGCAGGTATACGGCCGGACTACCCGATCAGCTGTGACGGGCCGTTAACATACCTTTCTCTGTCGCCACCGCACCTACCTACCTACAGCAATGCTAGCATCAACAGGGGACTATTTTATCCCCGCGGAAAAAATGATTTTTTTTTTGAGAAACATGTAATTTATTACAGGGATTCAAAATAAATTTAAGCTTAAGAGCGTTTATGCGTTTACGCGTGAATCGCGTGTCGCTCCATACAAAAAAAGAATTCCGTTCCCACTGACGCAATTTTGCGCGGAAAATGGTATTACAAAAAAAATTATAGTAAAATAAATATACAACTTATTAAAATAGTAAATAACCAGTGACATTGAATATGAATTGAATTAAATTACTATAATTCAGAAATAACAAAATATCTTGGATTTTATCCTAAAATAATACGTTTAATTTATCGAAAAATGCTAACAATGGCACTTTTCGGATTATGGTTTTTGAATGAAAATCTTGTTGTGTTATGAAACATGGCAAATATCTTGCATCAAAATAGAGCTTTCACCGCTTAAGTGAGTAATTAGCCTTTACCTTAAACCTTCTAATGAGAAAGTTATACACACATTTTCAAATATTTTTGAGACAAAAACTAGATTATGAAATGCCAAATAATATGATGGCAATTATCTAATCAATAATTGAACACATGACACTCTTATGTTACATCGAAAATTGCCAATTTTGACTCAAGCATAATACTAACGCATGAACAGTCTTAACATACATGATTAAGAAATAATAAATTATAATATTTACAAAATATATACACCATTCAACCGATCATTTATGGGCATAGTGCCCAAGACGCTGGCGCTGTTACATCTTTGTATGGCTAAACTTAGCCGTTGAGCTAAATAAGCGCCTGCTCTCGGGTCACCAGACGCTTGGACCAATTTTTGGGATACTATATTGATGATTTTTTTTAGTACCCGATGACCATGGGCCCGTTTCAAACGCAAGCGCCGCAAAATCTGGAAAAAACAAAATTTTATCCTCTTCCACGTTTTTATATATCCCCCCAGTGTCATATGGGTGGAGAAAAAACCCTCTTTGCTTATAATAAAATTATAAGATAAAATTATGGATGTAAGGTCGATTTCTTACGTGTCGATCGGTCGGTTGGTGCTTGGAACTATACAATAAACATAGGCCTTCCCAAGTGACAATATTAGTTTCACTTAAACAAGTAAATAATAAGTAGGAAAGACTTATTTGTTTTGCTATAATCCGCTTCTTGAAAAGATTCTGTATGGTACAATATGCAGGAACACTGCCCACATGAAACACCACACACAATTTTCCAGCACTTTCTTCGATGTATCGTCGTAAATCTCTACGATTTCGCATTGTGAAGTCAACATCTCCTGAGGATGTCCCTGTGTCGGGACGAAACGTACGTCGAAGAAAGTGGTGGAAAAAATTAAAAAACATGACTGCCCTGTGGTAAAACGACTTTTAAAAAAAAATAGCCTTTGTTACTCGGTAAGATGTAAGGATTCTAACGATACCCTATATGTCCAAATCTCTTCAGCCGTCCAGAAATTATAGTGGAATAAAAAAAACTCACATACATACATGCATGAACCTCAAAAACTTTATACCCCTTTTTGGGCAGTCGTGTAAAGACATAAAATGAGCGTAAAACGCTTGTAATTGTAATTTTTGTTTTTGTTGTAATGTCGATAATAATAACCAAAAACGCTGAACGGATTTTTGATAACTGGCTAAAGTTTTTTACAAATTCGATAAAAGGGTGGTTTTTCTGTTATATTCTTCCGCAACTTCGAAATTTTCTTCCAATTCCTACCAAAATTATGCTCGCACAGACCTTACTCCTTTCTATTTTAGATTATGCTGACGCAAGCTTTTTTGTCTTAACCGAAGACCGATTTAATAAGCTTGAGAGACTTCAAAATGCTATGATTCGGTTCATATCAGAGAACCGAGATCATTCGGTTCAGAAGTTATGGTGGATTTAAAAAACTAACATACATACATACATGAACCCCAAAAACATTACACTCCTGTTTTGGGGCAGTCGTGTAAAAACAGTATAAAATTAGCGTAAAGTTTTGTCGAGCAAACTATACGCATTATCACGTTGACGGAAACTCGGCAGTGGCCGCTGCGGCTGATAATAAAAAGAGCAGTTAATTGCGTACGCGATGACAAATTAGGGGTTTACTTTATTTATTCCCAAGTTTACTACTATAACATCTTCGGCTGCATCGTCACTTCAGAAGAGATCGCAATCAAGTAGTAACGTGTACTGTTTAAAAAACAATATAAAATGAGCGTAAAAGTACTCGCTTTATCACATTGACGGAAACTCGGCAGCGGCCGCTGCGCTGATAAAATGAAATGAGCAGTTAATTGCGTACGCGATGACAAATGACTCATCTCGTCATGACGATGTCCGGTGGTGCAAGTCACGAGATTCATGCTGTGAATGTTTAGGATGATGGTTTTTACCATAGAACGGCAAGGCATCGAAAAGGCTTTAACTTATTCACATTCGTCCCAAAGACGCGTACGAAGCGGTTTGTTCCTCGTTCCTGATACGCACTGCAAAGGTCTGGAATATCCTCCCAGGCACTGTCTTTCCCACCACCTACAACCTCGTCGTCGTTCGTTCGTCGTCGTCGTTTTAGCCGATGGACGTCCACTGCTGGACATAGGCCTCCTGAAATGACCGCCAAACACCACGATCTTGCGCCGCCTACAGCCAGCGACTCCCCGCGACCCTCTTTATGTCGTCCGTCCACGTGGTGGGGGTACAACCTACACTGCGCTTCCCGGTGGCCGTCATTCCAGCATTTTGGGTCATTCTAGAAAATATTCTTTCGCCTAGCCCCCAGCGCGATACCCTCCGAGGAAACTTTTTTCAAAAATACTTTAGGAATAACCGATCTCTCTATATTTGAAAAAAGCGTAAAAAGTCTCCACTCTCCTCTAACTTATATCACAGCCCAAGTGTTAATTATTATGTACAGTAGCGGAACGAAAAGGTTCGTCAATTTTCAAATTGATTCGTTCAACGTATCGCGAGCACATATTACGTTTTGAAACTATGTTACAGAACAGACTCGAGTTAGAGAAAATAAAGTTTAACTGTTCGTTAGTAAAGTTCAAAATTGTTCAGATCAAGGTAGTTTGACTATTTATCTTGTCAACGAGATTATTATGGATAAACTGCAACCTTCTTGTTAATTCAACCTGACATTAAAACTATTGTCAATCGGTCAATGTCATAATTTCAAAATATCATAATTTCTCCTAAATAACTAAGGTTTTAATGAGGTTTTAATACATTTTGGTAACACATTGAAGGGATAGAAAAAACAAGCAAAACCTTATTCTATAGCAAACGTCATATTTATTCAAATGTTAGCAGCGCTATTTCTTGCACTGGAATGTTGGCATAATGGACTCTTGCAGTACTATAGAGTACTAGTGCAAACGAATATCGACACTAAGGTGACGAACCTTTTCATTCCGCGACTGTACTTGCACCGAGTTTCCTCTGAGCTCTTATCTCTTGCTACTTTTGCAATAAGAGCGAATTCACCAATACCATCGCGTCTTCGTATCGGAGAGACAAGGTCGGGTGCAAGGCTGTAGAGATATTTGCCGGGAGACCCCTAAGGGCCTAGACCCAGTCCGAGATATGACCTAGTGATTTGTCCTTGTTTTATTTTCGGATTTTATCAGGAAGGTCGTTAATAGGTGGTTATTTGAGTTACTTGCGCAAATGTAGATTGTATAATATAATGTAGATTGCAAATTCACCAATACCATCGCGTCTTCGTATCGGAGAGACAAGGTCGGGTCACGGGTGCAAGGCTGTAGAGATATTTGCCGGGAGACCCCTAGGGGCTTAGACCCAGTCCGAGATTTTATCAGAAAGGTCGTTAATTATACTTGGTCATTTGGATTACCCACTCAAATCTAGACTGCAAATCCACCAGTAATCTATCAATAAATCGACGCAAAACGAGGGGTGTTATAAATTTGACGTCGATGTTCGTGTGTCTGTCTGTGTGTCAGATTTCGATGAGGTTTTTTCATTTGAAAGAAGAGAGTTAAGACAGGGATGTGATTAACATCTTTGGAGATAGACGACGAAACGTGTAGAACTATATCTACTCTTTAAATATCTGATTTTTTGATGAAGCATTTAAGTGTATGTGGTTTTGAACGCAAAATGTATGTGGTTTGAATGCAAAAACTATAAAGACAATTACTTTCAAATTTACACGTCATGTATTTTGGGTCTTTAATCTAAAATCGCTTAGAAGCAGAAACACGATTGGATAAAATGTTTTATCGGAAACTACAATGCATGTAATTGTAATTTTTGTTTTAATGTATCGGTAATAATAATATCCTAAAACGCTCAGAACAGATTTTTGATAACTGGCTTAGTTTTTGAGTAATTAGGTAAAACGTCGTTTTTCTGCTATATTCTTCCGCGACGCTGCATGTCGCACCTACCAAATCTCCGTAAGAGTGAGAAAGACAAAAATAAATTCAATAAATCCCCTTAACATCGTTATTTTGTGTTGTTGCAGAGCTGACAGCGGAGGGCCGTCAGGATGAGTAAAGACGGTTGAGACGGCGGCGCGTCGATGACGGCGCGCGCAACACCACAAACATGTCGTTTTTTAACAATCTCAAAAAGGTACGGACAGATTTTTATTTAATACTTACTAGCTGACCCGGCAAACGTTGTTTTGCCATATAATTTTTTTTCTCTCGAACGGAATAAATAGTATCCTATAATATGTCCGTCTCATGGCTCTAAGCTATCTCCTCACCAATTTTCGGCCATATCGGTAAAACCGTTCTTGATTTATACATACCTATTGTAACTAACACGACTTTCTTTTATATATATAGATTATTAAATGCGACACAATCTTGTGGCTTGTCATGTTTGACACAATCCAGAAATGTCTTCATCGTTCCAGGCCAGGTCCACTTATCACGTGATCGAAGAAACTACAGGTAGCCGACTCGACGTACTAATTTCAGATGGCCGCCGCGCGCCGGCTACTTTGCTCGCGTTAGTTCTTGTACGGCCTATTTTCGGCTCGTTTGCGAGGCAAACTTAGTGCGTTAAATGAGATAAAGTTACGCGATAGAAAGAGACTACAACTTTACGTTTCTTGCGTGCTGTTTGCGGAGGCGGAGCCAGCCGCTATCGCGAACTGAATTGCACTTTTTGTGTCAGCGCTAGTTAGAGTCGCTATTTCTTTAAATCATCTTTCAGAGTGAACCTTCTGTACCGTAGGTACTATTATGTATTCCGTGATCGTTCTCAAGAAGTAATTTATTCTTATCCGCAGGTGCTGCACCTCGGCGGCGGCAATGACGCCAAGAAGAAGAAGGTGTTCAGCAACATCCGCGACAACTGCGACCCCGCCGACAACTGGGACATGATCGGCGAGCTCGGCGATGGCGCGTTTGGCAAGGTACGGTGGTAACATGACCTTTAGTACGCTCCCACTTCTCTTAGCTCGTCGCCATTTCCAAGGGACAGTTACGGGAATTCTCCTAAGTCTAGCACGAGATCTTTGGGCTGATATGTCTGTGGACTGGTAGATGGTTCCTCTTCCGACAGTGCGCGTTAATTGTTATGTCCATCTTGGTAATTTTACCAATCGTCCAAGCCTGGTCTATGGATTGACATAACTGCTAGTTTAAACTGATAGGTGATTCCTTTTCGGGCAGTTTCTCCGTTGCCTCCATCACCGGCGATAAAGACAAAAGCTTAAACGTATTGTTAACCCACAGGTGTACAAAGCGCAGCACAAGACCACCGGGCAGCTGGCCGCCGCCAAGATGTGCGTGCTGGACAACGAGGACGACCTCGCGGACTTCACCGTGGAGATCGACATCCTCAGCGAGTGCCGCCACCCCAACGTCGTCGAGCTGCACGAGGCGTACTTCATCGACAACAAGCTGTGGGTGAGTGTGCATTGCGTGGCTGCACGGCAAGATGTGCGTGCTGGACAACGAGGACGACCTCGCGGACTTCACCGTGGAGATCGACATCCTCAGCGAGTGCCGCCACCCCAACGTCGTCGAGCTGCACGAGGCGTACTTCATCGACAACAAGCTGTGGGTGAGTGTGCATTGCGTACGGCCACGGTACGACTGGAACTAATGCCTTCACTGGCACAGCCATGAGTGTTTCACTCGCTGTAGGTACAGGTACATACAGTCGACTACTCAACGGGTTTTATCGGGATCCCTGTAGCGAGCCGGAAAGAGATAGAAGCATGTGTATCTGTACCTTAATCTACGCCGGACATGCGGTATAGGCAGTCCAGCTTAGTGGGGTTCCACTCGCACTGTAGGTACCAAAACTACAAGTACACGACCCCTGCAGGGAGCCATAAAGAGATGAGATAAAGTTACGTGACAGAAAGAGCGCTAGAGTCTCAATTTCTTTGAATCATCTTGCGGATAGAACCTTCTGTACCGTTAAGTACTATTATGTATTTCGTGCCAACGCGCTTACAGTTTTCACTTCAACAATACTGGTTTCCAGATGCTTCTGGAGTACTGCGACGGCGGCGCCCTGGACTCGGTCATGTCGGAGCTGGAGAAAGGCCTGAGCGAGTCACAGATCGCGTACGTGTGCCGGGAGATGTGCCGCGGGCTGGAGTTCCTGCACTCGCGGAAGGTGATACACCGCGACCTGAAGGCGGGGAATGTTCTCGCCACCATGGCCGGGGGCGTCAAGCTGGGTGAGTGATGTTATCTTACGTATTTCCACTGTCTTCTCAGGGTATTGAAGTGGTGTTTGGAGAATCCGCGTCAAATCGGAAGCATGAGAATTGAAGTGGCAACTGAAGAAGATGCTTCAAGGAAAAAAGCATTAGAATTGTTGTGGTATCTGAGGAATCCGTTTCAAGCCAGAAGGATAAAAATTGAAGTTTTTTTTTGAAGTGGTAACTGGAGACGGTGCTTCAAGTCAAAAGCATAAGAATTGAAGTGGTAACCAAACAAGCTGCTTCAATTCAGAAGCATTAGAATTGAAGTGGTAACTGAATAAGCTATTTCAAATTTCAAAAGCACAAGAATTGATGCGGTAACTAGAGAAGCTGCTTCAATTCAAAAGCACAGGAATTGAAGTGGTAACTGAAGAATCTGCTTCAATTCAGAAGCATAAGAATTGAAGTGGTAACTGGAGAAGGTTTTTAAAGTCAGAAGCTTAAGAATTGAAATGGTAACTGAAGAATCTGATTCAAACCAAAAGCATAAGAATTGAAGTGGTAACTGAAGAAGGTGCTTCAATTCAGAAGCATTATAATTGAAGTGGTATTGGGGGTAAGGGGGAGAACGACAATAACACCTAGTCGGCCCCAAGCGTCAACCTCACCTGCACGCGGTGCCCCCTGCCAGACAACAGACGAGGCTCTGGCGACCGACCAATGGCGGTATATCCATCACATCCCAACCAGACAACTGGTTGGAGGAGGTTACAGCGGCCTTGGAGCTCTAAATGGCTCCTTAAAAGACTGGTGCAGAAGGCAACGGGAAACCACTGCACTACTTTCCCAAGAGAGAAATGGTGGATTGTAACTCAGTGTTGATTTTGTCGGACGATCCGGCTAACGCCCGGCGCCACTTTCCCGGGAGAGGTGGTGTGAAATATGCTACCGGCCACGTGGGTGTGGCTCACCAGGCACCACGCGGAAATTATGCATCTGGTGCACAAAACATTGAGAAGATCCAAGCGAGGCGCCCTCAGCGCATTGGAACATGGAATGTCCGTGGCCTAAATCAAGTTGGGAAACTTAACATCATAGAGAAAGAGATGGAAAGAAAAGGAATGCAATTGCTTGGATTGAGTGAAACGAAATGGAGGAAATCAGGCCATTTTATATCCGACAGTGGTAATAAAATATACTTCTCAGGACCTGAAGAAGAAAGTAATAGAGGTGTTGCCTTTGTTGTTCCACAAAAGCTAGATAGGTGTGTAATTGGATACAAACCAATTAAGATAAGATAAGATAAGATAAGATCAGCTTTATTTCCTTCCATACAGAGAGAGAAAAGAAAAATACAATAATACAATAATAATTACATGCAGAGTATAAATTATAAAATATTAATTTAAAATAAGTATTAATATAAATTATAAAATATTAATTTAACTGTATGGACCCCCTTCGGGTAAAAGCCTCCTCCAAGGACTTCCATTTTTCTTTGTTGGTCGCAGTGGTCATCCATCTTTTCCCGGCTAACGCCACTAGCTCGTCCGCCCACCTGGCTACTGGGCGGCCTCTCGTTCTGGTGCCTCGTGGACCGGACCATTTTACAGTTCTGACAGTCCACCTATCATCACGGTATCTGGCCACATGTCCAGCCCACCTCCACTTTCTCTGTTGTGCGAAAGTCAAAGCGTCAGACACCTTTGTTCTTTTACGTAGATCAACATTTTTCCACCTATCTTTCAGTTTAATGCCTAGGTAACTTCTTTCCATTTTTCTCTGAGTGGTTTGAATTTTGTGTCTAGTTTTGTGATCAAATGTCCAGGTTTGGCAACCGTAGGTGAGACATGGAAGAATTTCTGAATCCATAACTATTCTTTTGGTTTGTAATGGTAGATTTGATTTGAATATTTCTTTATGAGCCCAATATTTCTTCCAGGTGATTGCTATTCTTCGGTCCATCTCTGCCATATTCCTTTCTTTGCTAAAAGAGATCTGTTTGCCCAGATACACATACTTATCAACAAATTCGAGAGGGGTGTTATTTATCATAATGGGTGCTATGTGATGATTCGTCATAACTTTCGTTTTGTCAAGATTCATTTCTAGACCCACTTTTATACTTGCCTGGTGAAGCATATTTATCATAGTGTTTAATTGTTTTGGAGTTTCCGAGAACAGGATGATGTCATCTGCAAACCTGAGATGACTAAGGTGATGTCCATTAATGTTAATTCCTTGCTTATTCCATGGTAAGTTTTTCATTACATTTTGAAGGACGGCTATGAACAATTTTGGGGAAATCGGATCACCTTGTCTTACTCCTCTGTGTATGTTTATTTTTTCACCCGTTCTGTCTAGCTTGACTCTGCTTGTACTGTTGGCATAGATATTTTTCAAGATATTGATATATTTTTCATGAATGTTTTGTTCTTTCAGGGCTTTCCAGATGCTGTTATGTGACAAAGTGTCAAATGCTTTCTTGTAATCAATGAAAGCTAAATACAATGGTCTGCGAAATTCTAAATATTTTTCTATTACCTGATCAACTACTAGAATGTGGTCTACGGTGCTGAAACCGCTTCTAAAACCCGCCTGCTCGATTGGTTGGTGTGCATCGATTTCGGAAGATATTCTTTGCAGTAGACAGGAGGCAAACAGTTTGTAGAGACAAGGCATCAGGCTAATAGGTCGATAGTTTGCTATATCCGCTGGGTCTCCTTTTTTGTACAGCAGGATGATTTCGGATTCTGTCCATTGGTGAGGCACTGCTTCTTCATCTAATATTTTATTCCATAGTAGAGTGATAGGTGTCAGTAGTAGAGTTTTTGCATATTTAATACATTCATTTGTAATCTTGTCTGATCCTGGGCTTTTATCTGGTTTAAGATTCATTATTTGTTTGAGTATTTCAGGCTCCGTGAACTCTTCAATTGGGGATATGTCATTACATTGGTAATTGTAATTGAATTGTCCTGATGATCCTTGCTGGCTATACAGTTTTTTATAGAAGTCAGTAGCTATATTTATGATCTCTAGTCTAGAGTTGCATTTGGTAGAGCCCGGCAGAAGTGATGGTATCCAGTTTTTTGATTTATTTAATTCTTTACCAGCTTTCTTCGTGGATCTAGATTTTTCAATATTTCTCTGAATAGTGTTTAGTCTATAAGTGTCGTAGCACCTCCTTATTTCCTTATTTGTAATTTTGTAAAGATATTTCAGATTTTCTTTATCATTCTTGTCTAGTTTTTGTTTATTTAAAAGTTCGTTTCTTTCCTTCATGAGTTCTAGCGCCTTTTCGGACAGAATTCCAAACCTGTTTGTCCTTTTGATATGTTTTAAACTTTCAAATATAGAGCACATTATTTTTTGGCAGTATTCATTAGCATTATACATTCTATGTGTTGTCAAAAGGTCTGGTATATATATTTTTAGGTTTTCTAGGTATTTTTCTTGTTCCTTTGATGTTTTTAATGATACTGAGGTGTTACAATAGTTACGTCTACTCTTCTTCTTTGCCTGCAGCTGGATAGTAGCTCTAATCAACCTGTGGTCTGATCCAAAGGGAACTGATGTCAGGACCTCGTACCTAGAAAATAAGAGAGGTTTTGTGGTCATGATATAATCAATCTCATTTTTTGTATTCTTGTCCGGAGAGATCCATGTCCATCTGTTACTATCCTTTAATTTAAACATAGTGTTCACAATTTTTAGATTGTGTTCGTATGCATATTGAATCAATCTATCTCCACGAGGGCTTCTGTTGCCATAGCCAAATTTCCCAGCAACTAGATGCTCATGATTCTTAGGTATGCCAATCTGTGCGTTAAAGTCTCCCATGGAGACAACATAATTTGTTGAAATAGAGTCATGCGCTTTTGTCAAATCCTCGTAGAATTTGTCTATGTCCTCTTGAGATGAGCATTCAGTAGGGGCATATGCCTGTATTATAGCAAAAGGTAACTTTTCGAGTTCTAATTCCAACACACACACTCTCTCAGAAATTCCGGTGAAGGTTTTAATATTTTCTTTGTATTTTTTCTTCACAAGGAAGCCCACACCATACAGGCCTTTGGTTTGTCCTATATAGTATATGATGTAATGATCATCTTCTATAATACTCTCACCCATACGTCGGACTTCGCTTAATCCTACTATATCATGCTTAATGTTTTTTAGTGCTGTCTTTAGCTCGATAAGTTTTGTTGTTGATTTTAATGATTTAACGTTGTAAGTACAAATATGGATATGGTTTTTTCTTACCATTGATATTGTCCTTGGAGGGTTTTGGTCGATCTCCCCCGTGTTGACCAAACATGCTGGGGGATAAGAGGTTGGAGGGTCCGCATGTGGTTGCTATACTATGTTTTGTTGGGTTGTCTTCGCTTGCATTTGGCTCTGAGATATGTCTTTAGAAGTATAATTTAATTTTGGTTTGTGTAACACATAATCCTTCAAATTTGTTGCTTTATTCTTTTTCGGTTGCTGCTTATTACCATGATGAACTGCTAGAGTGCTGGAGTGAGATGTCTCCGGGGATTCAGACAAGTTTCTCTTGTTTACCTGAGCACGAGAAGTTTGCTTGGTGTTTGATATAATAAGCTTATCATATTTGATGAATGCAGTATTACCCGCTGCTCTTTCTTTCCTCAGCTGAATTTGAAGCTCCTTGCGCTTATTAAGGACTTCTAATGGGAAATCTTCTTTTATGTAGTATGGAGTATTGCTAAGATTATTCCTGTTATTCCAAATTTTTATTTTGAAGCCCATTGTGGTAAACGATATCACAACTGGTCTCACTTTCTCGCTTTTCTTCCCCAATCTCCTCACTGCTTCAACCATGTTTGCATCACACTGAACTTGAAGATATGTATTTATTATGTTAATTGTTTTTTCTTCCAATTCATGGTATGATTTTTCACACTCTTCTATTCCGAAAAAGACGAGGTTTTTACGTCTTATGTGTCTTTCTAGGTTGTTTACTATTGTCCTTTGTTCATCCAATTTATTGTCCAGAAGTTCACTTTTTAATTCCAGCATATTGAATTTCTCATTAATATTGTTATTTATTGTACTTGTTATATCCGTCTTCATTTCTAATATATCTTGTTTTTGTTGTTTAATGTCCTGTTGCATTTGCAGAAGCATATTTTTAATTTCCTCCATCGTATAGCGATAGATCACAGGATGAAATGTCAAACGGAATTTGAATTTCGCGCGCACTGAAGCCGTATGCCTGAGAGCAGTTTTTTACTTTAGATAATCAAACAAGATAAGTGGATTAAAAGCACTTTGTCCGTTTAGATATGGATAAAGTTTGATTACGCTACGAAATGTCAAGCGTAGTTTGTGTTTTTGTGATTTGTCAGCATGCCGGTAACGAATGTATTTGTTCGCAGAAAGCACTTTTTGAGATTATGATTGTTAATTGTTTCTGTTTTTGCACTTAATACTCTTTATTTCGTAACTGTTTTTAATATACACACGCAACAATAGTGTTTTTTCGGCGATTGTCCCGTACTTTTTATCCGCTATGGTTTAATGAATGACGTTCACTGAGTCATATTTTGCACTTTTTTCACAAACACTACTGCTTGAAAACAATGACTTTCATATTATTTTCGTGAAATAGCATACTGTTTTTAAGTTTGCACACTTTTTTCACTACTTTATGCACTAAAATAATTTTAAAGTTCATTTAAATCACGAATGCGATGACAACCGTGGCAGTGTTGCCAACCAACCTCAAACAAACCAATTAGTGACCGTATAATCACTATCAAGCTTAACGCATCCCCATGGTTCCGGAAGTTAAGAGACGAATTGCTATGGCGAAAAGTGCCATGACACGACTAACTGGTATATGGAGGAATCGTGGTATAAGCAACACCACTAAGAGTCGTCTGGTCCGTGCTTTAATATTTCCAATATTTATGTACGGAGTGGAGACATGGACCATAAAGGCAAGAGAAAGGCAAAGGATAGACGCGTTCGAGATGTGGTGCTGGAGGCGCATGTTAAGAATTCCTTGGACAGCCAAGCGCACAAACGCGTATCCTGTCACAGCTAGGGGTAAAAACACGACTTTCCTCCATATGTTACCAACGCCTGCTCTCCTATTTTGGACACATTATGCGACGTGGGAACGATAGCTTAGAAAAGCTTATTGTGACGGGCAACACCGAGGGCAAAAGACCGAGAGGCCGCTCACCAACCAGATGGTCAGACCAGTTGAGGGACTCCAAGTGCAAATTTCACACTATTGCAAGACTGGCCTCCGATAGAACCCGGTGGAAGTATTTAATCCGCTCGAGGTTGCAAAATCCCCAGGACCACGATCTTCAGTAATGAAGGAACGACTGGAGAGAGAGATAATTGAAGTGGTAACGTTTAGGTAGATAAAGACGTAGGTAGGTAGGCGTCGTGAACTGAATTGCACTTTATTGTGTCATTGCTAGAATCGTTATTTGCTTAAATCATTTTGCGGAGTGATTGATCTGTAATTTTGTGGTATTCTGTGATTGCAGCCGACTTCGGCGTATCGGCAAAGAACAAGTCGACACTACAGAAGCACGACACTTTCATCGGGACGCCGTACTGGATGGCGCCGGAGGTTGTGCTCTGTGAGACCTTCAGGGACAACCCTTACGACTTCAAGGTATCTATCGCACCCACTGACACCTCTAGCACACCCCTGACACTCAGTTTAGATATAGCACATTACTGCAGCGGCCAGCAAAAGAGGCATAAGAGACTCACGTATGTGTGCCTCGGCTGTGCCTCTGCCCACACTCAAACGGTTGTCCATCAATGCGGCAAAGAACAAGTCGACACTACAGAAGCACGACACTTTCATCGGGATGCCGTACTGGATGGCGCCGGAGGTGGTGCTCTGCGAGACGTTCCGGGACAACCCTTACGACTTCAAGGTATCTATCCCACCCACTGACACCTCTAGCACACCCCTGACACTCAGTTCACATATAGCACATTATGGAAGCGGCCAGCAACAGAGGCATAAGAGACTCACGTATCTGTGCCTCGGCTGTGCCTCTGCCCACACACAAACGGTTGTCCGTCAATGCGGCAAGGAACAAGTCGACACTACAGAAGCACGACACTTTCATCGGGACGCCGTACTGGATGGCGCCGGAGGTTGTGCTCTGCGAGACCTTCAGGGACAACCCTTACGACTTCAAGGTATCTATCGCACTCTCTGACACCTCTAGCAGACCCATGACACTCAGTCACCGATAAGAAACCTCAGGATATGGGCATCCAAAAGCTTTACGTAAACCTTTTTCGTACAAGCAAACAGTAGCGCCAGCTGACAAAATTATATGTATAGGGACAACCCTCCACCACCCATGGCCCAATCAACCTCTCGGTTATGGGGGCCGAAACGCGGGAGAGCGCCCGTTCGGTACTTGCTCTTGGCGTGTTCCCGGGGCGCCTTCTTGACTCCCTACAAGTTGTTTGCTCTCGCTCCTTGTCCCTATGTGCTCACTCTCCCCATTCTGGGGCAGGACGAAACAAATAACGGACTCGCCGCGCCGTCGCTGTCCGCAGCATATAAATTCTCAGTGTCACTCCAAGCCGCTTCGCTTCTTATGCCACGCGTGCGCGAACTCCCGCAGCTTTCCGAAGTTGGCCGCCGAACCCACGAGATCCTGATAATAAACTGGGCCAGAAACTTCGCGAACGATCCCGTCCAGCAGCAAGCACCGGAGGTCCTTGTATAAGGAGCACTCCCACAAGACATGGTGGAGGTTCTCCTCCGCCAGTCCGCAGAAGCACTCGCCACTCTCGACCAGACACATATCATGCAGGCGCTTCCGAAAGCGACCGTGCCCCGTCAGCATCTGCGAGGTCTGATAATCCGGGACGACCCAAGTCGCCTCGAGTCGCCCGGCCACGTCTGGAAAAAAATCGACGAAGCTCACCGCCCTTCGTTTCGCTGGCCCATCTCGTTTGCCATTCCGCGACGATGTCTGCCCCGATTTCACGCTTGCGTCTGCTCAACTCACCTTTGACCGCGGTCCTACGCGCCGCATCAATCCTATATGTATATGTATAGGTGATATACAACGCCCTTGATATACAACGCATGGTTAGCTGTGTGACGTAACTCTTAATCAAACATGGCGGAACGCCCAAGATGGCGGACTACTTACATATTTTTAATGCACTCGTATGATATGGGTATCAAATGGAAATATTTGCTGAGATAAATACAGCTAAATTTACATACAAAAGCTTGTTTTTTTTTAATGATAGCTTATTTTACTCAAACAGGCCAGTCTCACTTATCACGTGACCGTCCCGGCTACAAGTAGGGGTCCGGACCCCTACTTGTATATTTGTAGTTATGTACGGTCTATTTTACGCGCCGTCTGACTACGGCAGCCCTAGTACGTCATAGGAGATAAAGTTAGGCGATAGAAAGAGACCTCAACATTGCGTTTGTTGCGTTTCGATTTTGAGGGCGGGGCCAGGCGCTATTGCGAACTGAATTGCACTTTTTGTGTCAGCGCTAGAGTCGCTATTTCTTTAAATCATCGTGCGGAGTAAGCCTTCTGTACTTGTACTATTTAGTGTTCTGTGACTCAAATACAAAACCTCTTGGTTCCAGGTGGACATCTGGTCGCTGGGTATAACGCTCATCGAGTTCGCGCAGATCGAGCCCCCCAACCACGAGATGACGCCCATGAGGGTGCTGCTCAAGATCCAGAAGAGCGACCCGCCCAGCCTGGAGCAGCCCTCCAAGTGGAGCAAGGCCTTCAACGACTTCGTGGCCAAGGCGCTGGTCAAGGTGAGTACACCTGATGCTAAGTGATACATCTGCCTGCCCATTGCAGATGCAGTGTGTCACAGGGGCCGTACCACCATCTCTTAAGGGGATTTATTGAATTTATTTTTGTCTTTCTCACTCTCACGGGGATTTGGTAGGTGCGACATGCAGCGTCGCGGAAGAATATAACAGAAAAACGACCTTTCACCTAATTACTCAAAAACTAAGCCGGTTATCAAAAATCTGTTTCTTAGCGTTTTTGGATATTAATATTACCGACACTTTAAAAACAAAAATTACAATTACATCCAATGTAGTGTCCGATAAAAACTCGAAAAACTGAGATTTTGGAGCAACTTTTGGGAGAACTTTCTATCGAGAAAATTTTATCCAATCGTGTTCCTACTTCTTAGCGATTTTAGATTAAAGACCCAAAATACAT
Organism: Coenonympha arcania; assembly: GCA_036785405.1. Classification (NCBI taxonomy): domain Eukaryota; kingdom Metazoa; phylum Arthropoda; class Insecta; order Lepidoptera; family Nymphalidae; genus Coenonympha; species Coenonympha arcania. Next base: position 12,177,477 of record CM072076.1, read on the forward strand.
GACGTGTAAATTTGAAAGTAATTGTCTTTATAGTTTTTGCATAAACTTCATTCAAAATCGCTTAAATACGCCTTCTACACCGTTAACAGCTTCATCCCAGAATTTCTGACGCTGTGGTGGTACCAATGCGCATGAACTCTTCAAAATAAGTGGTAAAATTTACATCAATCAGAACTTTCAATATTTTGAATTGAAAACTTCTTTAGGTGTTTTGGGCATTTTTGAGATGGGGAAAAAACCATTGAGCTTGCGACACCGACTCGCAGTCTCGTAGCCGACATCTCACTTAAATGTTCAAGTTTTTACTTCTGTTGGCACTCCTTGCCTGTGGCTCGGGTCCTTTGGCATTTTAGCGTTAATAAAACAATCCTCCAATCACCAGGATCCAGAGAAAAGGCCCACTGCAACGGATCTCCTCAAGCACGAGTTTGTCTCCGGTGACCTGAACTCCAAACCCCTGCGGGACCTGCTACTGGAGTACCGAGCCGAAGTCGTGGAGGAAGAACTGCTGGATGATGACTCAGAGGTATTTTCATTGTTTTGGTGCCTTATCAAAACCCTTGCCTTCAGCTCGGGTCCATGAAGTTTTCCAAAGAATTGTTCGACAACCTTCACCAAGCTTTGGAAATTTTTGGACAACCCATTTGAGATATATGTATTTACTGATTGACATATTTTATGGGAGACAAAATACATAGTTTTCATCCATTAAACAGCCAGGTAAAGGTCTTTTGTAGCAAGAAAAATATGGGTACGGCCATTTCGTATCTAGAATTATACGTATCTAGTATTTGCGTCGCTAGTGAAACTGAGTAAAACTTAGTTTGTTTATTATTACGGTCTAAGTATGTATGTACATATCTATACACTATACTGGGTTAATTAAAAAATACCTGAAATCTCTCAGACCATAGTTTCTAACATTAAAATGACAACTTTTGTTCTGAATTTCTTTGTAATTTGATATTTTGTGTGATATCAAATAATAATCAATATTTATTATAAATGTATTGACGACCTCACTGGCGTAGTGGCGGCGCGTTCGGATTCAAATGGGAGGTCGCGGGTTCGATTCCCGCCCCGGGCCACTTTGGAGTTTTATAATTTCTAAATTGGCTCAGGTCTGGTCTGGTGGGAGGCTTTGGCCGTGGCTAGTTACCACCCTACTAGCAAAGACGCACCGCCAAGCGATTAAGGGGTCCGGTGCGATGCTTGTAGAAACCGTTGGGGTAAATTTACTTACCCTCCCAAGTTAGTACGATAACATCTTAGGCTGCATCATCACTTACCATAAGGTGAGATCGCAGTCAAGTACTAACTTGTATAGAGTACAAAAAAAAATGTACATGCAGTTCGTTATTTCTGCAGCTCTTGGTACTTTTATGGTATTCTGTCGCCTTGTCTAGCAAATGTATAAAACTGAATACTGAATTTGGAAAAGTTGTAGAACAAAAGTCGTAGGTTTTTATGAACGGAACTATAGGCCGAGAGTGTTTTGGTATTTTAAGCTATTGCATAGCTTCTATCGCGGGCCTTGAGCGTGGAGACCGAATCCAGAAATTCCGTAACGAAAATAACCTAACACCTAACTCCGACCGCAATAGCGGTGATACTTTTTAGTTTTGCCATCTATCGATGAATAGCTGAACTTTTAATGACTTTTTGAAATATCACGCTTGTCTCCTTAGTTCAGAAACTCGTCTCTAGGTGGCATTGTGATAAAAACAGCTATGCAATAGCTTTACCGCGGCAGTCTCCGAGTGCCGCACGTCTTTTTTTACTACACCCTGTATATACTAACAAACCCACGTGTGGTGTTTGTACGCACGCTTACTAACGGACAGTCGCGCGCGCGCCGTAGCCGGCTCCGCGCCGTCAAGGAGCAGTACCAGAGAGTTGGTTAGTATCTACTGCTGATGCGACTGACTTGACTGACAGGCGCTAGACCTGACTGACTGATGCCGACTGTACGGAGTCTATTATACCTTGTCTAAAATTGGATGGTGATTTTGACAGCTCATGGCCATGAAGTTTTGTATTTTTTTTTTCAGTAAAAATAGTACATTTTTGATGCATTGATAATGTCGTATTTCATTGATGGGTACAGCCCACTTATCGTAGTGAAAGTACATACGCATATACATAAAGAATTAGCACAGACTAACAAAAATCGATTTTCAAATAAAATAAATCGAAATTTCACCCTCCGTAACTCTGGAACCGTTCTTTTTAGCATGATTATACTATGGACCATTTTTGTTTGCAATTTAATTTAGATTACTTTTGTCTTTGGCACTTTTACGCTAAGAAACTGTGCGGGTTTTTGAAATATTTAAGTAAACTGATAAAACGCAACTTTAACCCCCCAAACCTGACCCTGTCAGAGCCTCAGAGATGTAACTTTAAAATAGAAGAAAACACGCTTTTTTTGAAAATCGACTACGACAATTTGAACGCTTCCTGGCGTTCTCGCAGACGTTGTAGATAACATTTAGCGTATTCGCATGACAATTGACAGTCAACAGTGAACAACGCTCAGCATAAAGTAGATTATGCTTTCATTTGTTTTCATTCGGTCACGTGGTTTTTCTACAGTCACGTGGTTTGTCCATACATTTTTATCTACTGTTGTCAACGCTATACGACTGTTACTTTGTCTAGCCCCGCTGGAGTTGGAATAATACTTTTAAGTTGGATGTCTGGGTCTGGATCTAATTGCACCTTACTAAGACTTATTTTTGCATCGTTGAGAGACACAGACTTTTATTTTTGCATTGATGAGAGACACACTGTTATTTTTGTATTGACGAGAGACGCAGACTGTTATTTTTGTATTGATGAGAGACACAGACTGTTATTTTTGTATTGATGAGAGACACAGACTGTTATTTTTGTATCGTCTCAAGACACAGTCTGTTATTCGCTTGGTGTAGTGTGTGTGTTCACGTGACAATACGTTAATGTTACGTGTTTTGTGTGTACATTGCATGCGAATCGAACGCCCAGCCGCCAGAGCCTCCGCCCTCGTCGAAGGTACCACGCCATTTTTTTAGTGTGACACTAGCTTATGCACTAATGGGCTAAAAAAGCCTATGATGGCATTAAAAGTGATTTAGAGACTCTAAATTTAACGCGTCTCGAAATCTACTTTATGTTTTTGTTAATTTATTTGTGTATTATTTACTTATTTTTATCATATTGGTAGAATTCGTCTGGGTTTTAGTTTTTATTTTGCTAGTGTCCTACTTACCTTTTTTACAGAGGAAACCAGAAAGTTTTTCAGCAAAGCCATATTATTATGATTTATCTTTTCTATATAAACGATTGATTTTTTTGGAACGAAATCCAAAAGAATATGTGGGAACGACATGTCCGATCGACAAATGCCGTGGCTTATCGCTGAAAACTGTCATTTTCATACTTTCTTATGCTGATTCATAAGGCTTAGAATTTGGATAGTCATAGGGTTCCTGAATCCACTAATGTATTTTAATAGTAGGAATTTACCTATCGCTAGATATAATTTATGTTTCTCTTTCTATATATTTTGTTGTAGTCTGTATAAATGTTAGATATATACTCGTACAACTGCATATAGATATTTCAATCCACGACGTCGCGCCCCACTCTGTCAAACTCCATATAAATCGAATAAAACATAAGCGATTCAGACAGAGTGGGGCGCGGCGTCGCGGATTTAAATATCTAAACCGTTGTACACGAACTGCGTATACTTGTAGCATACACTCGCCGCCCGTGAGCCAATAAAAAAGAGTGACAGACCGCTGGTTGCTATCTCTGTCGCACTTACCGTCTTTTTCCCATAGTTTATTGCATCACGAGCGGCGAGTGTTCGCTACAGATGTATTTTCGTTGAACCCCTGTTGACGTAGCGTGTCTGTGCGCAGGAACACCGCAGCTCTCAGATGCATGTGGACATGGAAGATGACTCCACGTCCGTGAGGTCGGGCGACACGCCGGACATCAAGAGTGAGTCGCCTCTGTATTTTATCTTCTTTAGGGTTACGTACACAGTACAATCAGGTGCCTTCAAGAGAAGAGTGAGTAGGCATTTTCTAGGCAAGCGCGCTCCAACCTAGACCTCATCATTGCTTTCCATCAGGCATGATTGTCGTCAAGCGCAAGCCAATCTTCAATAAAAAAAAAAACGTACCTCAGATGGGGAAAGCGGAACTACTTACGGCATTATAGTAGTGTTATTATTTCGCTGCAGACTCGGTCATAAAGCATTCGAATGTTTCGCTTTTGTTGTTCTTTGTTGAGTTGTTCATTACTTACTGCAGAACAACAAAAGCGAAACACTCGAATTATTTATGACCGAGTCTGCCGCTGCAAATCATTCGGTCAGATAATAACACTACTATAGATCGACCGACATGTTTAATGTGGGCTACAGACCGACAAATGACGGGCACAGCGGTGATACTTTTTAGTTTTGCCATCTATCGATGAATAGCAGAACTTTTAATGACTTTTTGAAATATCACGCTTGTCTCTTTAGTTTAGCAACTCGTCTCTAGGTGGCATTGGCTATGCGATAGCTTTACCGCGGCAGTCTCCGAGTGCCACACGTCTTTTTTATTGTTATCCAGTGTCGGAGGCGGAGCCGAGCGCGGGCGCGACGCCGGTGCCGCGCGCCGCCGCCGCGTCGCCGCCGTCGCCGCGCGCCGCGTCCCCCGCGCCCGCACCCCCCGCGCCCGCACCCGCGCCGCACGCGCCCGCCAAGCGCGCGCTGCCCGACGACGCGCCGCCCGCTGACAGGCGACCCCCGGTGAGTGACATGACCCCGTATGTAGCGCTGCCGCCGCGTCGCCGCCGTCGCCGCGCGCCGCGTCCCCCGCGCCCGCACCCCCCGCGCCCGCACCCGCGCCGCACGCGCCCGCCAAGCGCGCGCTGCCCGACGACGCGCCGCCCGCTGACAGGCGACCCCCGGTGAGTGACATGACCCCGTATGTAGCGCTGCCGCCGCGCGCCGCGTCCCCCGCGCCCGCACCCCCCGCGCCCGCACCCGCGCCGCACGCGCCCGCCAAGCGCGCGCTGCCCGACGACGCGCCGCCCGCTGACAGGCGACCCCCGGTGAGTGACATGACCCCGTATGTAGCGCTGCCGCCGCGTCGCCGCCGTCGCCGCGCGCCGCGTCCCCCGCGCCCGCACCCCCCGCGCCCGCACCCGCGCCGCACGCGCCCGCCAAGCGCGCGCTGCCCGACGACGCGCCGCCCGCTGACAGGCGACCCCCGGTGAGTGACATGACCCCGTATGTAGCGCTGCCGCCGCGCGCCGCGTCCCCCGCGCCCGCACCCCCCGCGCCCGCACCCGCGCCGCACGCGCCCGCCAAGCGCGCGCTGCCCGACGACGCGCCGCCCGCTGACAGGCGACCCCCGGTGAGTGACATGACCCCGTATGTAGCGCTGCCGCCGCGTCGCCGCCGTAGCCGCGCGCCGCGTCCCCCGCGCCCGCACCCCCCGCGCCCGCACCCGCGCCGCACGCGCCCCCGCGCCGCACGCGCCCGCCAGCGCGCGCTGCCCGACGACGCGCCGCCCGCTGACAGGCGACCCCCGGTGAGTGACATGACCCCGTATGTAGCGCTGCCGCCGCGTCGCCGCCGTCGCCGCGCGCCGCGTCCCCCGCGCCCGCACCCCCCGCGCCCGCACCCGCGCCGCACGCGCCCGCCAAGCGCGCGCTGCCCGACGACGCGCCGCCCGCTGACAGGCGACCCCCGGTGAGTGACATGACCCCGTATGTAGCGCTGCCGCCGCGTCGCCGCCGTCGCCGCGCGCCGCGTCCCCCGCGCCCGCACCCCCCGCGCCCGTACCCGCGCCGCACGCGCCCGCCAAGCGCGCGCTGCCCGACGACGCGCCGCCCGCTGACAGGCGACCCCCGGTGAGTGACATGACCCCGTATGTAGCGCTGCCGCCGCGTCGCCGCCGTCGCCGCGCGCCGCGTCCCCCGCGCCCGCACCCCCCGCGCCCGCACCCGCGCCGCACGCGCCCGCCAAGCGCGCGCTGCCCGACGACGCGCCGCCCGCTGACAGGCGACCCCCGGTGAGTGACATGACCCCGTATGTAGCGCTGCCGCCGCGTCGCCGCCGTCGCCGCGCGCCGCGTCCCCCGCGCCCGCACCCCCCGCGCCCGCACCCGCGCCGCACGCGCCCGCCAAGCGCGCGCTGCCCGACGACGCGCCGCCCGCTGACAGGCGACCCCCGGTGAGTGACATGACCCCGTATGTAGCGCTGCCGCCGCGTCGCCGCCGTCGCCGCGCGCCGCGTCCCCCGCGCCCGCACCCCCCGCGCCCGCACCCGCGCCGCACGCGCCCGCCAAGCGCGCGCTGCCCGACGACGCGCCGCCCGCTGACAGGCGACCCCCGGTGAGTGACATGACCCCGTATGTAGCGCTGCCGCCGCGTCGCCGCCGTCGCCGCGCGCCGCGTCCCCCGTGCCCGCACCCCCCGCGCCCGCACCCGCGCCGCACGCGCCCGCCAAGCGCGCGCTGCCCGACGACGCGCCGCCCGCTGACAGGCGACCCCCGGTGAGTGACATGATCCCATTGATTAAATTTCAATTCAATTTCAATTTTATTTATTATTGAACCAGGAAAGTTGCACAGTACAAAAATCTCCTTAAATTTAGTGCACAGAATAGGTAGATACAAAAAAAATGGTTTACCTTTGGCGTCCGTACTAGGAAAACCTGTGTTACGGGCACCATGATTAAAATAAGCGATCGGCAGTGACGTCACGCATGTGTTTTTAAGCTCAGCCTTGAAGCATCATTTTTGATTTCTCAATACTATAAAATGGCGCTAATGTAAGCAACAACACCGAGTGCTGTCAGCGGTACCGAAATGTTACGGGCGGTAAGGACGCGCGACACCATTTTTGAGAAATTTCTGGCTTCAACATGTACGTCACATATTTTTCGTCCTCTTAGCGTAGTGTATTTCGTCATTGCATGATCCCCGTCTCTGACTCGCTCCACTCTATGGATTAATCATTTTTTACATCTGACAGTTCGTCTTTGTGCCGGTTTGAAGCGCCGCCCTCGAACGTCCACGATACTAAATTGACGTTTGTTGCTATATTAGTGCTATTATCTCGCTGCAGACTCGGTCATAAATCATTCGAGTGTTTCGCTTTTGTTGTTCTGCAGTAATGCACAACTCAACAAAGAACAACAAAAGCGAAACACTCGAATGATTTATTTTTTATTTTATTTTATTTTATTTTTTTTTTAGACGGTCACGCCAGGTAACGGAACAACCAGCGCCAAAATGTCTTCATTTTTAAGTTGACACTTGACAGTCTGCGATCCATAGAATAGATATCAATGGACCCGCTCGCATGCCAAATGAGAAAAAATAAAATCAGTCAAATGCGAGTCGGACGCGCGCACGATGGGCTCCGTACCATTATTTAAATAACGCAGTGAAATGGTGGTGAAGTAGCCAGAAGGCCCATTTACCTACCATAGATATCAGGAAGACGCACCCCAGTCGATGTCAAAATCGCTTATGTTTCATTCGGTTCGTATTGTGAGAAAAACGCAAGCTACGTACTAATCCACAAGTATATTTATATTACAACACTTAATTCCGTAATATAATTAACGACAATCGTCCACAAGTATATTTATATTACAACACTTAATTCACAAATATAATTAACGACAATCGTCCACAAATTATATATTTATATTACAACACTTAATTCACAAATATAATTAACGACAATCGTCCACAAATATATTTATATTACAACACTTAATTCACAAATATAATTAACGACAATCGTCCACAAATATATTTATATTACAACACTTAATTCACAAATATAATTAACGACAATCGAGATGTATCGCGGACCGCGTCCCACCAAAAAGTATCACACCCTCTCGGTAGAAAGTATTTATATCCTTAGGTCACACCCCACCGCGGCGACCGCGACGGTGGCGGGGCTGTCGTTTTTCTTCGTACGGCGCCGTCCGGCGTCATGAAACACGACGTCACGACCGCTGACACGCCGCCAGTGTTGCCAGCGTCGTTGTCTGGCCCCAAATCATGGTGTTGCTAACACGGCCATGCTGCATGGTGCACGCCCCGGGCACCCCACGAATTGCGGTGAAAACTCTGCGAAAGTCAAGACTGTTTAATACATGAAGACACTCAAATACTCATACAGATCCTTCATACTCGGAAGGCTCATCGGAACATTGCTTATTACTTCTCATCATACGTGGGGTACGTATACTCAACTCAATCAACAAGACCATCCCACCTAAAGAGCGAAAAGCTTCACTTAGGAGTCCAGATGTGTCTTTGTCGAAAACCTACGTACCCCCTCAACTCAATAAACAAGACCATCCCACCTAAAGAGCGAAACGCTTCACTTAGGAGCCCAGATGTGTCGTTGTCAAAAACCTACGTACCCCCTCAACCCAATCAACAAGACCATCCCACCTAAAGAGCGAAACGCTTCACTTAGGAGCCCAGATGTGCCGTTGTCGAAAACCATCTCCGCCTAAAGAACAAGACCATCCCACCCAAAGGGCCCAACGCCACACTTAGGAGACAGATGTGCCTTGCCCTTCCCTCAAAGAACATTACGCTCACTTGAGTGCCCTGATGGTGAAGACCACTTGCTCTCAAAGGCATTACGCTCACTTAAGAATACAAGTGAATCTTCGAGTTGAGGTGACGCATAGCACTACAATTCTATATTCTTAAAGCAATATTGCCCATCAAACCTTCCGAGTATTTTATCACGGCTCGCTGAATTAATTATTCTTTCTAATAAAGCTCCAATGAAACAATAATACTTAAAGGGAGATTCATTGTACTATACTTTCAGGTATGGTGAACTCGCATTAAAGCATTGAAAATTAAGCAAATTAACTCTTTTTTTTTATAAATAATAATTACGTTTACTTTTAAGAATAATAATATTTTACTATAGTACACTTAATACCCGGCATTATACTAATAATACCACAACACTTTTGTACCATACTACATTTAAACACCTTGCTAACACGGTTCTCCACTTAACAACACAAATCATCGACCTTGATCCATGATTTCATATTTACTGCCAACGCCACATCACGCGTTTCAGAACTCCACTAGTCAAAGGACTACCCTTCAAATCTATGCGCAATCCACAACCCACTATAACCTGACACGGGACAGGACAGCCTTGCACTATATAATGTCTTTATGCACTGACCTCCCCTGTCCTCGGTAGTCTCGGCACCCCATAGATTTTTATGATTCTAATATAGTTTTGCTAAGTCTCACGACTTGTCCATTAGCTCAAGGAACACTTGTTGCTACTATATGCATTCAAATATTTCCAGCCCCACAATATTGAGCAAATTTACCCTACGAGACACTGTTGATATATTTTCTAATTCCCTAATAAAACGCACAGTATTAGTGTTTCGAACCGCAGAAATAAACACAAATTTGCCTACTAGCTTAGTACCAATAAATTCTTATTTTTATTTTGAACGGACCCTATTTTTTATAATAAATACAATTCAAACCGTTTTTATTAATATACTTTTTTTTCATCATAAATAATAGTGGGAACCAGTAAAGTGCAATGATTAAGGATAAGGATATAACAGAGATACGCCCAACTGATTGGTCAATAATGGCCCACATCATTGTGGTTATATTTCATTATCTGCTAGATACACATTTTCTGAACCACCCAATAAATAAACAAATGACGTTTAATTCGGACCCTTTTATCCATAACTTGTAGTTACAAAACCCTCTAATTTTCTTCGGCCTGTCCTGATTCTAACACTTCTCTTATTTCAAGTGTATTTGTATCACCAGCAACTAAATCGCTTTCGTTATCGACATAATAATCTCGACCACGGATTTTTTTTTTTTCGAACGGCACGGCTGAGAGCTTCGACATGTTGTATCCGACCACCCTCCCTATGTAATACTTAGAACGTGAATTCTTAGGCAGACAACGCCCATCTAGCTACCCGGAGCACTATGCCCCTTTACCAGTACCATTACATTACAGATAAGTACCATTTTTACTAACAATTACTAACAAAGGATAAGTACCATTGTTAACTAACATTTTAACTTCTTAATTCATATTTTAATTAAAATTATTGATTTACATCGTGTCATTCCATGGGCTAAATGGTTTTTTTTTTACGTCGATCGTGATCTACCTACTATAATAATGAAACTTTTCACCTTCACATAGGGGAATATACGTGAGAATTCTAAGGCAAACCTTAATTAATAAGCCTAACCTTTCCCTACTTCAGTCAAATACAAAATGCTCGATTCCGTGATTCGCTCCTTTCTCAAGCAGTATCCTTCTTCGACAGTCCTGTGAGAGAAGCTAACAAAACAGCACAACTCCATATAAATTTCCAGAAGTAGCTAACAACCCCAAAAACTGTCGAAGTCGGTACTACCAGCGGAAAACTCTTTACTGCTCCCAGTTTGGGTTCGTTTGGCATAACGCACCCTGACCCAACCTTGTAGCATAAGAGTTCAATTCAATTCTTAAAGAAATGGCACTTCTCGAGATTCAAAGTCAAACCATTTCATTTAAATATTTATCTACGCTCATTGCTTAAAGTTCGAATTATGAAATCGAAATGTGTCAAATAATTACCTACTTTATTCACAGACTTCTATAATTATTAAAAAGTTATTCATAATAACATCGCTCTACTATGGAAATATTTAAAGAAAGTTGTATAAAATCTATAACGATACACGGCTCAGGATTCCTGTATTTGTATCTGGGGTAATATTTTTTATGTAATATTTTTTTAAGTGAATCCACAGACAACATATAGTTGGTAGTCATTGCCGAGAGTATTGATGGGCCATGATTGACCATAGACAACAACACAATGTCTAACGTTCCGCGTAACGTTCCACCTGGGCCTGTATTTATGATTACGATTACGATTACGACTACGATTACGACTACGATTACGACTACGATTACGACTACGATTACGACTACGATTACGATTACGATTACGATTACGATTATGATTACGATTACGATTATGACATTATCTCGTAAATCTATCGTCCGTAAACCGACTTTACAGACAACCAATTTTACTACGATTACGACTACGACTACGATTACGATTACGATTACGATTATGATTACGATTACGGCATTATCTCGTAAATCTATCGTCCGTAAACCGACTTTACAGACAACCAATTTTTTTTGTTACTTAGTCAAAACTTTGCGCTTAAAAATGTCTAGCAGTGAAACCTACTAAAGAAAATTTCACTCCACCTGACATCTTAGTAGTTGCAATGATTTACGACAAACGTTAACAAGATTTTATGATTTGGATTTATGATAATAATATGAGCGTAGATAAAGTAGTGTATGAAACTCTACATAATTAGGTATTAAAACACTCGTGTGATACTATTAAAAAACTCGCCTGCGGCTCGTTTTTTAAACTCGCACTCGTGTTTTAATACCCCCCATTATGTAACCGTTACATAAACTACTATTGCGACACCTTAAACTCAAAACTCTTTTTTTTGACATAGGCTTAACGTACAGGCTCTTGATCATCAATATGATATTTGCCGCATATGCGATATGGTGATAACTAAAGTCGACTTAAAACTAAGTTTACGAGGGTTCAAACGCGCCCTGCACTGAAAAGAACTGCCTCTTTTAGTAATTTCATAGTTTCCTCTACAGTGTCCAAAAATGAAATGCACGTCATCTAAATAGAAAATCCCTTCCCAACCCTCAATTTACTAAAAGTCCTGTCCGTCATTTGTTAACACAAGGAGGTGCCCTTGCCAACCCAAACCGAAGCCGCAAGAATTCGTACACCACAAAACAGGAAAAACAACATATAACAGCACTCAGCAGTGTCAATGTATACAAATGTGGTGGCCCTATCACTATACAGCAATCTCATCCGAATCAGAATATAATCCGAATATAAAGCAGTCTAGTAGTATTCACTTTTTAAATCTATGCTGGTGACATTAAAACCTACCCACAAAATCTTGAATTCGGGGCGTTGAACACTTATTTTTAATACGTATCTTATTTAATTCCCTATAAACGCAAAGCCGTTTTCCGTTCTTTTTATTAGCTCAGAGTGCTGGACTAGCTTACAAGGGCAACTTACTGTCGCGAACGATATTATTTACAAGTAATTCGTTGAACATTTTGCGGACTGTTTACCTTTTTAAATAAGAGGTCCCTAACGGTCTACATTATTTACATTTCGTAATCATTTACTTTACCTACATTTTTATTAGCTGTAAACTCATAATTTCACTCAAGAAATAATATTATGCATGGAGAAAATCTGTCAAAAACGTCATATTTATTTAGTAGTTAACGATTATCTGGCGATTGAAAATCGGCCCTAAATCAATTAATTCAGTTTCGACACACATAAGCGTTTATTTCAGTTGCTAATATACGACTAAAGTATTCTTTCCAAATCGCTCGCGTCCTGAAATACTACTTACTCGGGATTCGGGAATAAACTAAATCACAACCTACTTGACATGACGACATGACAGGCATGTTGTCGTACCGTAAACATTAATATTAAAACCGTAAGAATTTGAAACAAATTTTATAACGGATACATTATTGTCACACAGTGATCGTATCGAAAGAAAGCTTAACTACCTTTTTGAATAAACTAACAAACTTTTTAGATTATTATTCACCTAATTTAGTATTTGGTTACACGCTACTTTTACCCATATAACCAAAGCGTCGCGTGCATTACCCACTTAATTTTCTAGTAAACACACTCATATTTATAACTGAATAAATCTTCACACGTTTTACAATTACCTACTTGATTCTAAGACATATAATTTACTGATGTTACCAACTATAATCGACACAATATCTTGTTCGGAGAATTTTAAACATAAACGGTCAATACTAAGATTCATTGCCATTAGGTTTTAAACGATAATTTCTTTTAAAGATCAAACATATTTCCTCCGGTTTGGAACGGGCTGCTAATTTTATTTTTCAATCGCTCCACTGCCACAGGGGCCACAGGAATAGTACCAGACCTTTCAATTTATGGAGCGCTTGATAACGGATAGTTTCATCTAACCACGTAAAAGTTTTAGCGTAAGATTTAATAATATTAAGCAATGCATTGATATCAACTTTTAACGGGTCGAAGTCCGGTATAATATTGTTCAGAGTACTCACAGTTTCGGTATCTTTACGAGATACCTTATTCCTTGGAGGTGATGGCGTTCTGGAGCTCGAGGAACTCGAGCTAGACCGAGCACGTTTACGCTTAGATCGTTTTTTTTTCCATAACGCGGGTATCCCACTTCTGATGTGAGAAAAACGCAAGCTACGTACTAATCCACAAGTATATTTATATTACAACACTTAATTCCGTAATATAATTAACGACAATCGTCCACAAGTATATTTATATTACAACACTTAATTCACAAATATAATTAACGACAATCGTCCACAAATATATTTATATTACAACACTTAATTCACAAATATAATTAACGACAATCGTCCACAAATATATTTATATTACAACACTTAATTCACAAATATAATTAACGACAATCGTCCACAAATATATTTATATTACAACACTTAATTCACAAATATAATTAACGACAATCGAGATGTATCGCGGACCGCGTCCCACCAAAAAGTATCACACCCTCTCGGTAGAAAGTATTTATATCCTTAGGTCACACCCCACCGCGGCGACCGCGACGGTGGCGGGGCTGTCGTTTTTCTTCGTACGGCGCCGTCCGGCGTCATGAAACACGACGTCACGACCGCTGACACGCCGCCAGTGTTGCCAGCGTCGTTGTCTGGCCCCAAATCATGGTGTTGCTAACAGTATGGATATTTAAAGAAAATATCCACTTTAGAACACTATAGTATATTCCTTAGCCATTTTTGATTATTTTTCGCTTTCGGAATCGAAACAAATTCAATCCTAGAGTTATGTGAATTCGTCATAATTTAGAGGTTGGTTTCGGTAACAGTGTCGCGAGTTCAGTGGTTTTTTTCCCATCTCAAATAACGCCACAATTTCCATTATAATTGCTTAGTAACCATAGTACTTATCATATCGATTTGTCTCCCGCAGGCACCAAAGAAAGAGAAAGGTCCCGCGCCCCCTCCCCCCGCCACCCCCGCCGCGCCCCCCTCCCCCGGGCAGGCGTCGCAAGCCGCGCGCCCCGCCCGCAAGCAGCCCGCGCCGCCGCCGCCGGCCGTGCCCGCGACGCCCACCACCGCGCCCACGACGCCCACCACCGCGCCCACGACGCCCACCACCGCGCCCACGCCGCTCACCACCGCGCCCACGCCGACCACGCCGCCGTCCGCCATCGCAGGACACATTGTGGAGCAGGTGAGGAAAAAATATTTTTTAAGAACCATTGGCACTACGAATTTGTTTTTCGGAATTTAATTTTGCATAAAAAAAAATACTTTTTTTTTAATGCACATTTCCTGTCATACAATATATTATTGAGAAGTACAACTTGTTTGTTTACCTGTAACTTTGGAATCCTGATGTTGTTTAAGAAAATAATAACTAAAAGTAATTTCTACTCAACCTCTTAAGAAATTCGTGATTATAATGTGGTGATAAATATTAATCGACCCAAAACTAAGTTGACTTGTCTTGACTATCGTGTCCTGCACTGAGAAGAAGCCCACAAAAAACTCAGCTAGGTTTTATTTTATTGCTCACTATCACCATTTAACAATGACTCTCAAATAATAATTAAACTAGTTTAATTACAGCAATTCACTATCACTCCCAAGAATATGATTCATGTACGATTTTCGTTTCAGGTTTGCCGAGAAGCAGAAAAAGCGGTAGAAGAAAAATCAGACAAGAAAGAACACAACGATATAGACGCAAAACCAAAGCCAGATAGTATAGCAACCCCCGACTCCTCTCCGAAGAGACTCAACGGGCTCGCAGACCTCACACCGAGCGAGGTCGACAAAACCAGTCCGCAAGCCGACAAAACAACTCCGACAACAGATAAAAGCAGTCCGAAAACCGACAAAACAAGCTCCGACATCAAAAAAGCCGCTGACGTGAAACGATCCAGCGTAGAAACCAACGACGTCAAACCAAGTCCGGAAAACAAAAAGACGGACGTCAGCAAGTCAAACAAAACTAGTCCCGAAAACGTCAAAGTGAGCACAGACGTCAGAATAAAGTCGGACGTCAAACCGGGTACAGACTCAAAAACACCCGAGAAACAGGACAGCAAATCCAAAGTTGAAGTCAGGAAAAGCGCAGACGATATAAGATTGGAGAACAGAAAGGATATTAATAGGCGATCCGATATAATTAGGAACGATATTAGCAAATCTAGCGTTGAGATAAACAAGTCTGAAGTTAGAGCGGAAATTAGGGCCATTACGGATTTAATTAAACGTGATAAGATGGAACGGTCTCGGTCTAGCTCAACCGAGATAGACACTAAGCGGGTCAGTGCTGAAGTGAGCAAGATTGAGTCTAGGTCCCGCTCGATGGACGACAAGGACAGGTATAGTGTGGAAGTGAGACGGAGCAAGGACTACTCTAGCTCCGGGTCGATAGAGGAAGTGGAGAGCGACTCGAAGGAGACAACCCCTAGTGCGGTGGAGATTCGTTCTGTCACGGTGAGTCGTAATTTTTAGGCTATTGCATAGCTTCTATCGCGGGCCTTGAGCGTGGAGACCGAATCCAGAAATTCCGTAACGAAAATAACCTAACACTTTTTAGTTTTCATCGATAGATGGCAATAATAATTGCATAAGTTGATAAAAACAGCTATGCAATTGCTTTACTGCGGCAGTCTCCGAGTGCCACACGTCTTTTTTTTTGTTGACACGTTGACACGACACGGGACTTCCCGTGACTCTCTTAATATCGTCAGTCCATCTGGTTGGAGGTCTGCCAACACTGCACTTTCCCTGCGGGGTCGTCGTTCCATCTCATAAGCGCAGTGGCGTGAATGGGACCTCCCGTGACTCTCTTAATGTCGTCAGTCCATCTGGTGGGAGGTCTGCCAACACTGCGCTTTCCCGCGCGGGGTCGTCATTCGAGCACTTTGGGTCCCCAACGTCCGTCGATTCCGCAAGCTCTGTGCCCCCCGCATTGCCAGACATTTTTGCGTAAAGAAATTTTACAAAAATCTAGAATGACACAGATTTAGTATTCTCGTTAGCGCGAGCCAGCTGAAGACAGCGCCATCAATCGAGCGATTCTTGACAGTAAAAAATATAAAAATTTAGTTTTGTTTTAGGACTTTGTTTCTACCGAGGGTCCCACGACACTCACGTATATTTTTATAATTATCAAATACAACAAACAGAGGCTCTGTTTGACCAGCTATAGGTAAACCGCTATAAACTTGACCCTCCTGATGGTCTGCGGGACGCAAAGCGGGTGATGCGATTGGCTATAACGATACGTCAGTGCTGCCGGCGGACAGCGACAGACTTGCTGATTGGTTGAGCGGCTCCCGCCCCGCGTCCTGCAGACCATCAGGAGGGTCAAGTTTATAGCGATTTACCTATAACCCGTGCCTCCACAGCCGCCCACGGCGCGCACGCCGCCGCCGGGCGCAGTGACGCTCGCGCAGCAGGCGGTGACGGTGGTGGCGGTGAGCGCGGAGCCCAACTCGCTGGCCGCCGCGCCCATCGGCCTCGTCACCGTCACCACCACGCACCCGCCCGTGCTCAGCACCGCCGCGCCGCTGCCGCACAACGCCGTCACCATCTCCACCACGCCGCCCATGGACGAGGTGGTGGTGGTGCGCGCCGGCTCCTCCTCGGACGACGACGCCTTCGCGCCCTCCTCGCTCGACTCGCTGGACTGCACCACGTGTTACACAGGTATCTGTCGCGCCGCACGACGCCGTCACCATCTCCACCACGCCGCCCATGGACGAGGTGGTGGTGGTGCGCGCCGGCTCCTCCTCGGACGACGACGCCTTCGCGCCCTCCTCGCTCGACTCGCTGGACTGCACCACGTGTTACACAGGTATCTGTCGCGCCGCACGACGCCGTCACCATCTCCACCACGCCGCCCATGGACGAGGTGGTGGTGGTGCGCGCCGGCTCCTCCTCGGACGACGACGCCTTCGCGCCCTCCTCGCTCGACTCGCTGGACTGCACCACGTGTTACACAGGTATCTGTCGCGCCGCACGACGCCGTCACCATCTCCACCACGCCGCCCATGGACGAGGTGGTGGTGGTGCGCGCCGGCTCCTCCTCGGACGACGACGCCTTCGCGCCCTCCTCGCTCGACTCGCTGGACTGCACCACGTGTTACACAGGTATCTGTCGCGCCGCACGACGCCGTCACCATCTCCACCACGCCGCCCATGGACGAGGTGGTGGTGGTGCGCGCCGGCTCCTCCTCGGACGACGACGCCTTCGCGCCCTCCTCGCTCGACTCGCTGGACTGCACCACGTGTTACACAGGTATCTGTCGCGCCGCACGACGCCGTCACCATCTCCACCACGCCGCCCATGGACGAGGTGGTGGTGGTGCGCGCCGGCTCCTCCTCGGACGACGACGCCTTCGCGCCCTCCTCGCTCGACTCGCTGGACTGCACCACGTGTTACACAGGTATCTGTCGCGCCGCACGACGCCGTCACCATCTCCACCACGCCGCCCATGGACGAGGTGGTGGTGGTGCGCGCCGGCTCCTCCTCGGACGACGACGCCTTCGCGCCCTCCTCGCTCGACTCGCTGGACTGCACCACGTGTTACACAGGTATCTGTCGCGCCGCACGACGCCGTCACCATCTCCACCACGCCGCCCATGGACGAGGTGGTGGTGGTGCGCGCCGGCTCCTCCTCGGACGACGACGCCTTCGCGCCCTCCTCGCTCGACTCGCTGGACTGCACCACGTGTTACACAGGTATCTGTCGCGCCGCACGACGCCGTCACCATCTCCACCACGCCGCCCATGGACGAGGTGGTGGTGGTGCGCGCCGGCTCCTCCTCGGACGACGACGCCTTCGCGCCCTCCTCGCTCGACTCGCTGGACTGCACCACGTGTTACACAGGTATCTGTCGCGCCGCACGACGCCGTCACCATCTCCACCACGCCGCCCATGGACGAGGTGGTGGTGGTGCGCGCCGGCTCCTCCTCGGACGACGACGCCTTCGCGCCCTCCTCGCTCGACTCGCTGGACTGCACCACGTGTTACACAGGTATCTGTCGCGCCGCACGACGCCGTCACCATCTCCACCACGCCGCCCATGGACGAGGTGGTGGTGGTGCGCGCCGGCTCCTCCTCGGACGACGACGCCTTCGCGCCCTCCTCGCTCGACTCGCTGGACTGCACCACGTGTTACACAGGTATCTGTCGCGCCGCACGACGCCGTCACCATCTCCACCACGCCGCCCATGGACGAGGTGGTGGTGGTGCGCGCCGGCTCCTCCTCGGACGACGACGCCTTCGCGCCCTCCTCGCTCGACTCGCTGGACTGCACCACGTGTTACACAGGTATCTGTCGCGCCGCACGACGCCGTCACCATCTCCACCACGCCGCCCATGGACGAGGTGGTGGTGGTGCGCGCCGGCTCCTCCTCGGACGACGACGCCTTCGCGCCCTCCTCGCTCGACTCGCTGGACTGCACCACGTGTTACACAGGTATCTGTCGCGCCGCACGACGCCGTCACCATCTCCACCACGCCGCCCATGGACGAGGTGGTGGTGGTGCGCGCCGGCTCCTCCTCGGACGACGACGCCTTCGCGCCCTCCTCGCTCGACTCGCTGGACTGCACCACGTGTTACACAGGTATCTGTCGCGCCGCACGACGCCGTCACCATCTCCACCACGCCGCCCATGGACGAGGTGGTGGTGGTGCGCGCCGGCTCCTCCTCGGACGACGACGCCTTCGCGCCCTCCTCGCTCGACTCGCTGGACTGCACCACGTGTTACACAGGTATCTGTCGCGCCGCACGACGCCGTCACCATCTCCACCACGCCGCCCATGGACGAGGTGGTGGTGGTGCGCGCCGGCTCCTCCTCGGACGACGACGCCTTCGCGCCCTCCTCGCTCGACTCGCTGGACTGCACCACGTGTTACACAGGTATCTGTCGCGCCGCACGACGCCGTCACCATCTCCACCACGCCGCCCATGGACGAGGTGGTGGTGGTGCGCGCCGGCTCCTCCTCGGACGACGACGCCTTCACAACTCCCCTTAGGACTTATTTGAATAAAATTTGGAAAATGCCGTAACAGCGTATCTCGCCGTTTGTTACAGAGAAGAGTCGCGGGCGGCGGCTGGACAGCAGCGAGGTGTTGATCCTGAGCCACGGCGCCGGCGACTCGGGCCTCTTCGACGACAGCGCGCACAGCCACCTCAACTTGGTGAGTGCCATGGCAACTATAATGTTACAGAGAAGAGTCGCGGGCGGCGGCTGGACAGCAGCGAGGTGCTGATCCTGAGCCACGGCGCCGGCGACTCGGGCCTCTTCGACGACAGCGCGCACAGCCACCTCAACTTGGTGAGTACCATCGCAGGCTAGCTATAATCGGTCAAGTGTAAAATGACAAAACAGAGTACATAATGACATCATTCGACGTACTAAGGTTGCCTCGCCGTCGGGCGCACGCAGCGCGTGAAATAGACCGTACAAGAACTAACGCGAGCAAAGAAACGGGCGCGCGGCGGCCATCCTAAATTAGTAAGTACGTCGAGACGGCTACCTGTAGTTTCTTCGATCACGTGATACGTGAATCTGGCCGGAGGCTTTTGGCTAAAATTAAAAAAAAATTTATTTGATTGTTATATAAAATTGTATTTTTTTAATACATTTGCTCAAAAAGTTGACATTTCCGTGTATGTTTAGCGTGCGCAAAGTTATTCTTTTCCGCACTAGTGCTTTTGTGTTTTCCTCCTACGCGGCACCGGAGCGGGCGCACCAGGAGCGCATAAACACGAACACGGCATGCAAACACGGAGCAGGCAAACATGTAAAAATAATATTTTTTTTTCGCAAATGTATTAAAAAACTTCGTTCAATGCACGTGCGGAATTGTCATTTTTACTCGTCCTTATAGTTGACCCTCGCCTTTGGCTTGGGTCAACAAACCGGGACTCGTAAAGAAATGACAAACTTTCCGCACTTATATTGAAATGTACTATTTTGACCGCAGGACACATCGCACGTGTCGGTGGTGACGGTGGGCGAGGAGGTCAAAGTGCGCGATTCGTCCGCGCCCGCGCCGCACGTGCAGCGCCCCCCTCGGCTCAGCCCAGACAGCTTCGAGAGGTATAAAATATACCCTACACCCTCTGAGAAAACCCAGGATATAGGGAAGGCTATGGTGCCCGTAACACAGGTTTTCCTAGTACGGACGCCAAAGCACTCCATCAGGTTAAACATTCTTTTTTGTATCTACCTATGTTCTGTGCACTAGATTTAAGGAGATTTTTGTACTGTGCAACATTTTCCTGGTTCAATAATTAAAAAAATAAATAATAATTGAAAAAATAAATATAGATTTATATGGGCATCCGAACAAGTTACGTAAAGCTTTTTCGTACAAGCAAACAGTAGCGCCATTTGTCAAAATTCTATTGGTGTCTTCTGAGCGAACTACAGCGAGGCCTTACTGTTGGTATTATTGGCACCGATAAACTGGCGACGTTTTTTCACGCCGTCCGCCCTGTTCAGAGTGATTAGTCAATTTGTACACCCGAAGCTTCTTATAGTTCAGGCGTCATCAGACCTTAACTTTATTTATTTATTTATTCAAAGCACAGGAACTTATGTAATACATGGACATATAAATAAAACTTAGGTACTACATTCACATATGATTCGACTTATTGGTAGCTACAACATGCTTAGTAATTGGTAATAAAGTCGGCGCTAAATAACGATGGAAGCTATATTAGGTATGCTAAAGTTGTCTAAAGCACGGTCGCGGAGCACGAAGAATTTCGTACATTAACCTGTTACTACCTGTCTCTGTCACTCCCGCGTCAAAATAATGCGGTCACGCTCGCACAGGACGGGGTCATTGCATCTGTGCGAGCGTGACCGCATTATATTGACGCGGGAGTGACAGAGACAGATAGTAACAGGTTAATGTACGAAATTCTTCGTGCTTCGCGACCGTGCTATAGTCGCTGTCGCTTCCTTAAAGAGACGCCCGAAACATGTTCTTTACGACCCAGACGACCAGACTACGACGGACAACAACCTCGCTAACTCAAAACTAGGGCATCACACACCCACACATCTCGTAAAGTGCGGCCACAATAAACGCGGACAAAACGTAAACAAACAGACCTTCGCTATGAAACCCTCACGAAACTAACTAAGAACGCCAAAACTATAACTGTCTCATTCGCGCATAGGATGAGACGCGCTTACGCGGTCGACGACATCACGTGGGTTTGTTTACAATTTGTCCACGCTCATAATGTTTTTTTTTATATTATTGACGATAGGCTTGCGCTTGACGAAAATCATGCCTGATGGAAAGCAACGATGAGGTCTAGGTTGGAGCGCGCTTGCCTAGAAAATGCCTATTCACTCTTCTTTTGAAGGCACCCAGATTGTACTTGGCTGGAAACACGGAGGCTGAAAGGGCGTTCCACCCCTTAGCGGTTCGTATCAGAAACGTGGAAGAAAAACGTTTCGTACGAATTTGTTGGACGTCAACCACATAAGGATGCCACCGCTCTCGGCGTCTTGCGGTCCTATGGTAGAAAGGTGAAGGAGGCACAAGTTTATGCAGTTCCTGATGGTCGGACTGTTTGTATAGCTGTCGCTATAGATTACTGTAGAAAATTACGGGCTTTTTTAAATATCCTACCAAAACTGGATTATTCCGGGATGAAAAGTCCTAATATCCTATCCATCTCTTTGCCAAATCTCATCAAAAGTTCAGTGGTATAGATTTGAAAGCGTACCAAACAGACTTACATTCACATTTATGAGGAAGGATTTTTTTTAGAAGGGATTTTGTGTTCGTTTTTATTAGGAAATTCTTAGTACCAGCTAGGAGTTTAGAAACTGAGTAAAACATTCTTTTTTATCATAATTTCTTTATTCATATTTCATACAAACATTTGTGATTACAAAAATAATATTTTTTTTTAAGAAGCGTAATTACGTTAATCAGTCAGATATTTTTAAAATTTACAATATTTTACAACATTTCCAATATATTTTGATGAAAGTCGTCGACAATATTGATTATGTATTTAAACAAAAAAAAATTCTTCTTTACGTTATTGAATTTACGTTACGTCAAAAATCGAAAAATTAAATTGAATGAGGTGAGTATTTTATTTTTTAATAATCACTTTGGCTGTAGTTCGGGAGCGGTCAGATCATAACAGTCCAGCCCTAACGAGCCGTTGGGGTTCACCCTGTCTCTGTTGACTAGGCAGTATTGAGATTGGCCGCACACGCACCGGTTACCCATCACGCAGGTGGCGTTGCAGTTTGCGAAGCTTGTGCAGTGGCCTGGAAATAAAGATTTAAAGGGGTTAAGCCTCCCCCACACAGACGCGTTATTATCGCGCGATAATATCGCAAGCGTTATTGCGATATCTGTTTTCAGTACATTTTGTATTAAGATGGTCCTGTAGTTACACACTGCTGCGATAATAACGCCGCAATGAAAGTATATCGCGCGATAATATCGCAAGCGTTATTGCGATATCTGTTTTCAGTACATTTTGTATTAGGATGATCGAGTAGTTACACACTGCTGCGATAATAACGCGCGATAATAACGCGCCTGTGTAGGACGGCGGACGCAGCGTCCTACTTCCATTGCGGCGTACAAAATGTACTGAAAACAGATATCGCAATAACGCTTGCGATATTATCGCGCGACAATAACGCGGGACGCTGCGTCCGTCTGCGCGTTATTATCGCGCGATAAAAACGCAGCTGTGTACAAGGAATCGGGACGCATTATCGCAATAACGCTTGCGATATTATCGCGCGATAATAACGCGCCTGTGTGGGGGAGGCTTTATACACCTTTTTTACAGAAAATTGACCATTTTAAGGGTTCCATGCCATTTTGGTATCGTGCCATATATTTTGAATCGGCCACGTGCACCGAGGGTTCATATTATATTAGAACTAGCTTTTTCCCGCGGCTCCGCCCGCGTTAAATTCGATTTTTTACTAATCCTGAGAAAAAATTGAATTTCCTTTTCAATAACCTTTACACGTACTTTCAGGAAAGCAAAGTAATCTACCTATATATCCTTCTATTTCTTCCTTGACGATTGGCATGGCGAGGTAGTGATGCACTTCAGATGTTTTATCTTTAATAGTTACTGAATTATTAGTGAGGGCTAAGTGACCGCCAGGCGCCGCTCCAAGCGGTCACTTAGCCCTGGGGCACATTGTATATCACAATCACAATAACACAATAATATTATAAAGGAAAGTTGGTGTGTAAGTGTGTGTGTGTGTGTGTGTTCGTGTGTGTGTGTGTGTGTGTGTGTGTGTGTGTGTAAGTGTGTATGTTTGTTACTCCTTCATGGAACATAGGTAGCTTATAGCCCGGATTAAAACATAGGCTACTTTAAATCCCGGAAAAATCCATACTTCCCATGGGATATTTAAAAAACCCTAATTTTCACCGAAATTCACGCGGGCAAAAGCTAGTATTGAATACTTCGCGCCCGACTCAGCTTCGTCTCTAAATCGCTTGTTTACATACCTGGACATTTGTTGACGCAGTCGCTCGCATCCCTAAACGTCATCGGGTTCGGCGTCTTCTCTTCCGTGCAGGATGTTAGCCATGACACCGCTTTGATCGCTAGCCGGTGTATAGTTATCGCTGTGTTCGCGCTTTTGCCGTTCCATAAAATCGAGCCTAGCTGAGGCGACGCGGTGACAGCGAACGTCAAACACAACACGGTTAATACAAACAACTTCATGTTTAGATAGTGGGAAATAAACACGTCTGTGTGGTACGAAGTGCGGAATTGGAATGATGAAAGATCGGTTAGACGGTGCTTATATAGGACTTGGGACTCTGATCTTTATTATGCAAGTACGCTGGACCTCACACTGTCAACGCAAACATGAAGATGCTTAATTTTCGCCATTTTGGCGCTGATAGTTGCGTAGGGACAACCCTCCACCACCCATCGCCCAATCAACCTCGCGGTTATGGGGGCCGAAACGCGGGAGGGCGCCCGTTCGGTACTTGCTCTTGGCGTGTTCCCGGGGCGCCTTCTTGACTCCCTACAAGTTGTTTCCTCTCGCTCCTTGTCCCTATGGGCTCACTCTCCCCATTCTGGGGCAGGACGATACGATGACGGACATCCTCGCGCCGTCGCTGTCCTCAGCAAAAATTCTCTGTGTCACTCCAAGTCGCTTCGCCTCTTATGCCACGCGTGCGCGAACTCCCGTAGCTTTCCGAAGTTGGCCGCCGAACCCACGAGATCCTGATAATAAATTGGGCCAGAAACTTCGCAAACATCCATCCAGCAGCATTGTTGCTTAAGCTGTTGTTGATTTTACCTCACTGGTGCAGTGGCGGCGCGCTCGAGTTGGGTCGTCTTAGGTTGCGAATTCGATTTTCGCCACGGGCCACTTTGGAATTTTATAATTTCTAAATTGGCTCAGGTCTGGTCTGCCGGGAGGCTTCCGTGGCTAGTTACCACTTGCCGATTTAGCGTTCGGGTGTGATGCTTGTAGAAACCGTTGGGGTAAATTTACTTACCCTTCCAGGTTAGTACGATAACGTCTTAGGCTGCATCATCACTTACCATCAGGTGAGATCGCAGTCAAGTACTAACTTGTAAAAAGTAAAAAAAAAAGCTAGCATGAGCGTCCTTGGAACTAAAATAAAATGGCATTTAAAACTACGGTAAATATCAATTTTAGTACCGTGGAGTTTGTACCTTCGAAAAAAGGTACTATTAATTGTATAGAATTATTAGTCCAGCGTACTAGAATAATCTTGGTCAGTGACTTGGGAGCTTGATAACAGTAACTTGACAGTTGACCCCAAAACAAGGGTTTTTCATCTTTTCTAGGGTTGCGTACCCAAAGGGCAAATCGGACCCGGGTCGCGACCCTATAACTAAGATATCGCCATCCGTCTGTCCGTCCGTCACCAGGCTGTATCTCTTGAATAGTTTTGACGACCTCCCTAGAGCAGTGACGTCGATCTCGGATTCGAGTTGGAGGTTGCGGGTTCGATTCCCGCCACGGGCCACTTTGGAATTTCATAATTTCTAAATTGGCTCAGGTCTGGTCTGGTGGGAGGCTTCCGTGGCTAGTTATCACTTGCCAGCAAAGACGCACCGCCAAGCGATTTAGCGTTCCGGTGCCTTGCTGTGTATAAACCGTTGGGGTAAATTTTACTTACCCTTCCAAGTTAGTTCGATAACGTCTTAGGCTGCATCATCACTTACCACCAGGTGAGATCGCAGTCGAGTGCTAACTTGGATAGAATAAAAAAAAATAGTAATTAAAAAGATTATAAAAAATCAGAGAAGAGGAGTTTTGTGCAATATTAATTATTGGTTATTATTTCTCCGTTTCTCGGCTCCGCTTCGGTGGACTGGCAGCTTAAACCCTCCCACTAGACCAGGCCTGAGCCAATTTAGTAGAAATTATAAAGTTCTAAAAAGGCCCGTGGCGGGAATCGAACCCGTGACCACACAAACCCGAGCGTGAGCCACTATGCAAGAGAGGTCGGCAATGTCAAAAGTAGGTTGTTTTCGTTAAAATATTTATACTTTTGCTTGTCTCTAACCTCTAGACCCCTACCTGAAGTAATCAGCTATGCAATATGCATAATAAGGAAAATATAATATTAATTTCAAAGAATTGTAACTATTATCTACACTGATAACGATTTCTTTATTACGGGTTTTCCTCTTAACGAGTTTGTTTAGTAAACAAATCACTGTTTCCAAATTATTAAAAACCCAGCGTACCTATAGTTTAGACATTTTTGTTAACGGCATACAAGCCGTATTTATGCGATTTTGAATGAAGTTTTACGTAAAAACTATAAAGACAATTACTTTCAAATGTAAGCGTTATGTTTTTTGAGACTTTAATCTAAAATCGCTTATAAGCACACGAATGGATAAAATTTTCGCCATAGAAAGTTCTCCCAAAAGCTGCTCCAAAATCTCAGTTTTCCTGTTTTTTATCGGAAACTACAATGGATGTAATTGTAATTTTTGTTTTAATGTGTGGGTAATAATAACAATATCCAAAAACGCTTAGAAACCAATTTTTGATAACTGGCTTAGTTTTTGAGTAATTAGGTAAAAGGTTGTTTTTCTGTTATATTCTTCCGCGACGCTGCATGTCGCACCTACCAACGTATCTGTGAGAGTGAGAAAGACAAAAATAAATTCAATAAATCCCCTTAATAGCTGTCAAATGAGTGCGTTATTGATAAATCATGACCAAGCGCGCTCCACCCTAGACCTCATCATTGCTTTCTATCAGGCATGATTGTCGTCAAGCGCAAGCCTATCTACAATAAAAAAAAACTAACAATGGATGTTGTTCCAGTGGTCGGTCGCAGTCGGACAGCGGGTCTGTCGCGTCGGAGAGGTCTCGTCGCGGCGACGCCGACTCTCTGGCCACTACAGCCACCAGCGCCTCGCACGACTCCCACCATCTGCTGAACGGCGCTGCGAGGTAACTGCCTCTTCGCCGTCACCTTTGAAGGCTCCAGTGGTCGGTCGCAGTCGGACAGCGGGTCTGTCGCGTCGGAGAGGTCTCGTCGCGGCGACGCCGACTCTCTGGCCACTACAGCCACCAGCGCCTCGCACGACTCCCACCATCTGCTGAACGGCGCTGCGAGGTAACTGCCTCTTCGCCGTCACCTTTGAAGGCTCCAGTGGTCGGTCGCAGTCGGACAGCGGGTCTGTCGCGTCGGAGAGGTCTCGTCGCGGCGACGCCGACTCTCTGGCCACTACAGCCACCAGCGCCTCGCACGACTCCCACCATCTGCTGAACGGCGCTGCGAGGTAACTGCCTCTTCGCCGTCACCTTTGAAGGCTCCAGTGGTCGGTCGCAGTCGGACAGCGGGTCTGTCGCGTCGGAGAGGTCTCGTCGCGGCGACGCCGACTCTCTGGCCACTACAGCCACCAGCGCCTCGCACGACTCCCACCATCTGCTGAACGGCGCTGCGAGGTAACTGCCTCTTCGCCGTCACCTTTGAAGGCTCCAGTGGTCGGTCGCAGTCGGAGAGAAAAAATTGCAATAATAGAAAAAAAAATTGAGTCGATTTTTATATTTAGTCGATTTCAGTCATTAATTTAATGTCATTTTTTTTGTTTGTCAGGGTGAACTCAGAAAACCAAGCTCTGGACACTGAAGAGGTGGTGCTAAGAAGGAAACCTCAAGATGGGCAGCCCAATAGAATGCAGAGGTTGGTAAATGGTTACTATTCTCCGCGCGGCGAACCATGAGCCTTATGACAGTTCGTTTAGTGATGGGTCGTGTCTTTGGTTGAGTCGATATTTTTTTTTTAGACAAAGGCGTGGCTTGCACTTAAGCCACGTTGGTAAACATGTTTTAAAAAATATTACAATGTGCATTTTTAATGTCCATTTTGTTGTTGTTGTATTAATTTAAGATTTTTGGCATCGATTAAGTAGGTAAGTAAAACGAAAGTTTCCAACCATGTTATTTTCTAATAATGCTTAACCCGGTAAACACGTATTTGCTATATAAGTATATATTTTATCATGAAAATGAATGCTCCCCATTTATTTATTTTATCTGAAAAATTGTGCACTCGTTTCCATTACCGACATTTTTTTATCGATACTTGCCGCCCTAGTCGATAAACGTCACACGACGTAAGTTTTGCAGGACGTAAACATAAATTCAGATTGACATAACTTCTTGTAAATGTTAAGAATTGTTAAAAATATCAACGGAATATCATTACTAATGGTATAAAGCTACGTACAATTTATAAATGGCATTTTTAGACGCCCCCAATATGATCCCGATTTAATGGTGACGCCACTACAATGTTATATGGTGATATTAGCTGTCAGTGTCATAGGGATCACGGTTCGCTGCGCCGATAATAACTAACTATGTATTCGTTTTAGCCGACAGATGTCCACTGCTGGACAAAGGTATCCTACAATGATGTCTAGCCCACACAATATATTACACACAATTTAGGCCTAACTAACGTACGGGCTCTTGTAAAACGTCAATATGATATATGTCGCGTATGTACGGTGATAACTACAAGTCGACTTAAAACTAAGTTTACGGGGGTTCCAACGCGCCCTGCACTGAGAAGAATCCCACAACAAACTCAGCCGGGTTTTGTTAGCCGGTCTTGTGCTCCTGTATCCAGCGCCTTCCCGCGACTCTTTTAATGTCGTCACTCCACCTGGTCGGAGGTCTGCCAACACTGCGCTTTCCCGTGCGGGGTCGCCATTCCAGCACTTTGGGTCCCCAACGTCCGTCGGTTCTACGAGCTATGTGCCCCGCCCATTGCCACTTCAGCTTCGCGATACGTTGAGCTATGTCGGTGACTCATTTCTGATTTGATCACATAGAGAAACTCCGAGCATGGCTCTCTCCATCGACTCTGAGCTTTCGTATGAGGTCTGATAATATCTATCTAATCTATATATATAAAAGAATGAGGCATTTTGGTGATTTTGGTTGTTCCAAGGATTCCGCCAAAACTATAGGTCGTAGAGATCTGAAATTTGGTACCTAGGTAGATATTATGTCATGAATTCGTACTAAGACGGGGATTCCAGAAATTCAAATTGTAAGGGGTAAAAACCGTTGGTTTTTTGGATTTCCCCATACAAAAGTGAAATTTTTTTCGTTGTTCCAGGAATTCCCGAAAAGCTACAAGTCGTAGGGATCTGAAATTTGGTACCTAGGTAGATATTAGGTCATGAATTCGTACTAAGACGGGGATTCCAGAAATTCAAATTGTAAGGGGTAAAAACCGTTGGTTTTTTGGATTTCCCCATACAAAAGTAAAATTTTTTTCGTTGTTCCAGGAATTCCCGAAAAGCTACAAGTCGTAGAGATCTGAAATTTGGTACCTAGGTTGATATTAGGTCATGAATTCGTACTAAGACGGGGATTTCAGAAATTCAAATTGTAAGGGGTAAAAACCGTTGGTTTTAGGGATTTCTCCATACAAAAGTGTAATTTTTTTCGTTGTTCCAGGGATTCCCGAAAAACTAAAAGTCGTAGAGATCTGAAATTTGGTACCTAGGTTGATATTAGGTCAAGAATTCGTACTAAGACGGGGATTCCAGAAATTCAAATTTTAAGGGGAAAAAACCGTTGGTTTTAGGGATTTCTCCATACAAAAGTGTAATTTTTTTCGTTGTTCCAGGGATTCCCGAAAAACTAAAAGTCGTAGAGATCTGAAATTTGGTACCTAGGTTGATATTAGGTCAAGAATTCGTACTAAGACGGGGATTCCAGAAATTCAAATTTTAAGGGGTAAAAACCGTTGGTTTTAGGGATTTCTCCATACAAAAGTGAAATTTATTTCGTTGTTCCAGGGATTCCCGGAAAACTACAAATCGTAGAGATCTGAAATTTGGTACCTAGGTTGATATTAGGTCATGAATTCGTACTAAGACGGGGATTCCAGAAATTCAAATAAAAATCCTACTTTTAAGGGATTTTCCCATACAAAAGTGTAATTTTTGCGTTGTTCCAGGGATTCCAGCGAAATTAAAAGTCGTAGAGATCTGAAATTTGGTACCTAGGTTGGTATTAGGTATATCATGAATTCGTATTCAGAAAGGGATTTTCGAGATTCAAATTTTGAGGAGGAAAAATTTTGAATTTTTTGGCCGCCATTTTGAACTTTTTTGTTACTGGGCCGATTGCTTTGAAAATCGATATTTGTCTATGGCAGCAAGCATAGAGACGGAATTTGTGGTCAAAATTTAAAAAATCGGCCGCCATTTTGAACTTTTTTGTTAGTGGGCCGATTGCTTTGAAAATCGATATTTAACTATGGCAGCAAGCATAGAGAAGGAATTTGTGGTCAATATTTAAAAAAGTGGCCGCCATTTTGAACTTTTTAGTTACTGGGCTGATTGCTTTGAAAATCGATATTTGACTATGGCAGCAAGCATAGAGAAGGAATTTGTGGTCAAAATTTAAAAAAGTGGCCGCCATTTTGAACTTTTTTGTTACTGGGTCGATTGCTTTGAAAATCGATATTTGACTATGGCAGCAAGCATAGAGAAGGAATTTGTGGTCAAAATTTAAAAAAGTGGCCGCCATTTTGAACTTTTTTGTTACTGGGCCGATTGCTTTGAAAATCGATATTTTACAGTGGCAGCAAGCATAGAGAAAGAGTTTGTGGTCAAAATTTAAAAAATAGGCCGCCATTTTGAACTTTTTTGTTACTGAGCCGATTGCTTTGAAAATCGATATTTTACAGTGGCAGCAAGCATAGAGAAAGAGTTTGTGGTCAAAATTTAAAAAATAGGCCGCCATTTTGAACTTTTTTGTTACTGGGCCGATTGCTTTGAAAATCGATATTTGACTATGGCAGCAAGCATAAAGAAGGAATTTGTGGTCAAAATTTAAAAAAGTGGCCGCCATTTCGAACTTTTTTGTTACTGGGCCGATTGCTTTGAAAATCGATATTTGACTATGGCAGCAAGCATAGAGAAGGAATTTGTGGTCAAAATTTAAAAAAAGTGGCCGCCATTTTGAACTTTTTTGTTACTGGGCCGATTGCTTTGAAAATCGATATTTGACTATGGCAGCAAGCATAGAGAAGGAATTTGTGGTCAAAATTTAAAAAAGTGGCCGCCATTTTGAACTTTTTTGTTACTGGGCCGATTGCTTTGAAAATCAATATTTGACTATGGCAGCAAGCATAGAGAAGGAATTTGTGGTCAAAATTTAAAAAAGGGGCCGCCATTTTGAACTTTTTTGTTACTGGGCAGATTGCTTTGAAAATCGATATTTGACTATGGCAGCAAGCATAGAGAAGGAATTTGTGGTCAAAATTTAAAAAAGTGGCCGCCATTTTGAACTTTTTTGTTACTGGGCCGATTGCTTTGAAAATCGATATTTGACTATGGCAGCAAGCATAGAGAAGGAATTTGTGGTCAATATTTAAAAAAGTGGCCGCCATTTTGAAATTTTTTGTTACTAGGCGGATTGCTTTGAAAATCGATATTTGACTATGGCAGCAAGCATAGAGAAGGAATTTGTGGTCAAAATTTAAAAAAGTGGCCGCCATTTTGAACTTTTTTGTTACTGGGCCGATTGCTTTGAAAATCGATATTTGACTATGGCAGCAAGCATAGAGAAGGAATTTGTGGTCAAAATTTAAAAAAGTGGCCGCCATTTTGAACTTTTTTGTTACTGGGCAGATTGCTTTTAAAATCGATATCTGACTATGGCAGCAAGCAAAGAGAAGGAATTTGTGGTCAAAATTTAAAAAAGTGGCCGCCATTTTGAACTTTTTTGTTACTGGGCCGATTGCTTTGAAAATCGATATTTGACTATGGCAGCAAGCATAGAGAAGGAATTTGTGGTCAAAATTTAAAAAAGTGGCCGCCATTTTGAACTTTTTTGTTAGTGGGCCGATTGCTTTGAAAATCGATATTTAACTATGGCAGCAAGCATAGAGAAGGAATTTGTGGTCAATATTTAAAAAAGTGGCCGCCATTTTGAACTTTTTAGTTACTGGGCTGATTGCTTTGAAAATCGATATTTGACTATGGCAGCAAGCATAGAGAAGGAATTTGTGGTCAAAATTTAAAAAAGTGGCCGCCATTTTGAACTTTTTTGTTACTGGGCAGATTGCTTTTAAAATCGATATCTGACTATGGCAGCAAGCAAAGAGAAGGAATTTGTGGTCAAAATTTAAAAAAGTGGCCGCCATTTTGAAATTTTTTGTTACTAGGCCGATTGTTTTGAAAATCGATATTTGACTGTGGCAGCAAGCATAGAGAAGGAATTTGTGGTCAAAATTTAAAAAAGTGGCCGCCATTTTGAACTTTTTTGTTACTGGGCCGATTGCTTTGAAAATCGATATTTGACTATGGCAGCAAGCATAGAGAAGGAATTTGTGGTCAAAATTTAAAAAAGGTGGCCGCCATTTTGAACTTTTTTGTTACTGGGCCGATTGCTTTGAAAATCGATATTTGACTATGGCAGCAAGCATAGAGAAGGAATTTGTGGTCAAAATTTAAAAAAGGTGGCCGCCATTTTGAACTTTTTTGTTACTGGGCCGATTGCTTTGAAAATCGACGTCTGACTATGGCAGCAAGCATAGAGAAGGAATTTGTAGTCAAAATTAAAAAATGATGAACTTTTTGGCCACCATTTTGAACTTTTTTGTTACTGGGCCGATTGCTTTGAAAATCGATATTTGACAATGGCAGCAAGCATAGAGAAAGAATTTGTAGTCAACATTTTAAAAAGTGGCCGCCATTTTGAACTTTTTTGTTACTGGGCCGATTGTTTTCAAAATTGATATCAGATTATCGCAGCGAGCATAGAAAAGGAATTTTTGGTAAAAATTTAAAAGAATTGGCCACAATTTTGTACTTTTATGTCTTACCATGGTAGCAAGCAACCACGGCCGGATGGACGAACGGACGGTGGAGTCTTAGTAAGAGCTTTTACCCTTTGGGTACGAAACCCTAAAAATGGCCACCATATTTAACTTTTTTGTGACGATCGAATTTTTCAAAATCAATATGTGACTATTACCAGGAAGCAAGAGAAAATTTTGTGGGCAGAATGGTGTGTAATGCAGGAATTTTGGAAATTAAACCACCATAGTAAAGCATAACTCAGAAGTTAACGTGAGCGAAGCCGCGGGCGTTTGCTAGTATACTATAAAATTCTCTCAATTTTCTTTGTAACCAAACTCCTCCGAAACGGCTCGACCGATTGTTATAAAATTTTTAGTGTTTATTCTCTAGGTCTGGGAGCGGGTTATCTATTTTTTTTATATCCCTAATGGCAAAACAATGTTTGCCGGGTCAGCTAGTCTAATACATAAAATTCTCGTGCTATTCTTTGTTACCAAACTCCTAACGGCTCGACCGATTGTTATGAAACTTTCTGTGTGTGATCGGTAGAGCTGAGAGCAGGCTGTTATCTATTTTTTATATCCCTAAACGGCAAAATAACGTTTGCTCGGTCAGCTAGTTATTATCTATATCTAATATATAAAATTCTCTCGGTTTTCTTTGTAACCAAACTTCTTCGAAACGGCTGGACCGATCGTTATGAAATTTTCAGGATATGATCTCTGAGTCCGGGAGCGGGTTGTTATCTATATTTTATGTCCCTAAGTGAGAAAAAAATTGATATGGCAAAACAAAGTTTGCCGGGTCAGCTAGTCTAATATATAAAATTCTCTCGATTTTCTTTGTAACCAAACTTCTTCGAAACGGCTGGACCGATCGTTATGAAATTTTCAGGGTATGATCTCCGAGTCCGGGAGCGGGTTGTTATCTATTTTTTATGTCCCTCAGTGAGAAAATACTTATATGGCAAAACTACGTTTACCGGGTCAGCTAGTTTAATTGTAACATTTTGACTTTGTTTCTATGGATTGTTGTGAAATCGTATTAACGCTGAGCTGTTTCCGCAGGTCCAAAGAAGACATCCACATGGCGAACCTCAAGAAGAAGACGCGGAAACGCACGAGGAAGTTCGAGATTGACGGCGTCATTGTCACCACTACCACCTCCAAGGTGAGATTCTATCTTAGAAAGAAAAGAAAGAAAGAAAGAAAACAAGTTTATTTAGGACCAAAAAAAAATACAAAACACGCTAAAAAAAACAAAATTAAAAGTAGTAAAAAGAATAAAAAACCAAAATAAATGTGGATGGGGTCCCAAAATGGTGGTATACACTCAGCGTTTACTGAGCATGTGGCCTGTGGGAGGGACCACATGCAAAGTGCTGGTCTTCCGCGGAGCCATATAGTGAGTGTGTGACGGTCGATCGAAGTAGTAATAGATAGTTAGTGCATATAGGTTAGCATATAGTTATAGCTATCTTCTGCATCAGCCATCATCTCAGCCTGCGAACGTTCAGAGTTTTTTTTAAGCTATTGCATAGCTTCTATCGCGGGCCTTGAGCGTGGAGACCGAATCCAGAAATTCCGTAACGAAAATAACCTAACACTTTTTAGTTTTGCAATCTATCGATGAATAGCAAAACTTTTAATGACTTTTTAAAATATCACGCTTGTCTCTTTAGTTCAGTAACTCGTCTCTAGGTGGATTTGCTATGCAATAGCTTTACCGCGGCAGTCTCCTAGTGCAATCGAATCGAATATGAGGGAGGTCATATTTTTCAACGCGCTAAATCTAGAGCCTTTTGCCGGTGTTGAAGGCAATAGGGAAATTTCCCTCCAGGCAGGTGTTATGCCTGGGGATCGCTTGTGATCCGAGCGTGTGACGTCAGAACTTGTATTTGTAGAACGCTCGTCGAAAGCTCCGTTAGCGTGTGCTATTGCGCTAGTTACGCCATCTATCGTCAGCTATCTAATGAATGTAAATTATGTAATTGACTTGTAATTGTATTAGTTTGAGCTCGCTATTCTTTCTAATGTGTTTTTTTTTAACCGGAACAGTTATTATGTAATGCTGTGTACACCTGTAAAGGTTTCGGTACTTGTACTTGACATAAACAGTGTATTATTTTTAACGTTTATACAGTGACAGTTGGTGGGTATTTGAAAAAAAAAATTGGTTGTCTGTAAAGTCGGTTTACTGACGATAGTTGAACGTGACAACTCTCGCTTGCACTTCAAGCCTTACATGGATCGCCTCTGAGCGAGGTAACGCGAGCGAGGTAACGCCGCATTAGCGAGGTAACGCCGCATGAGCGAGGTAACGCCGGATGAGTCATGTTTTTTTGTGCGTGCAGCCGGCTCTATCGATTTATAAGACGTTGTCACGTCAATAAAAAAAAGCTATGAGACCGCTACAGTGTGGTCGTGTGTGCAGGTGATCTGGGGCGACGAGGAGAGCGGGCGCACGTGGGACGACCACGCGCTGCGCAAGCAGGAACTGCGCGAGATCAAGATGCTGCAGAAGCAGGAGCAGAAGCAGTTCCAGGACCTCAACGCCAAGGAGCACCAGCTGCGCGACCAGCAGGACAAGAGGTGTGACACTCAGTGGCATTCATTGCTAAGTAAAATGATGAAAAAACTGACTAAATCGATGAAATAATAAAAAAAAAATTGAGACCACATTCCAATCACACCAATATCACACAATTATCAAACATCATTTTCTCTCAGGTTCGAAGCCGAGCTAGCGTCGCTCGCGCGAGCGCACGAGGCCGACCTCGACACGCTTGCTCGAGCCCAGCGAGCGGCCGCCGAGCGAGCCGAGCAGCAACTCGAGACCGAGCTGCGGCAGCACGCCAAGCGACTGCGCACCGAGCACGAGCGAGACCTCAGGCACTTCCGGGACACGCTCAAGCAGGAGCTGCGGCTGCTCAAACAGGCGAGTACTGCGACACTCGGCACAGCGGCGACTCGAGACCGAGCTGCGGCAGCACGCCGAGCGACTGCGCACCGAGCACGAGCGAGACCTCAGGCACTTCCGGGACACGCTCAAGCAGGAGCTGCGGCTGCTCAAACAGGCGAGTACTGCGACACTCGGCACAGCGGCGACTCGAGACCGAGCTGCGGCAGCACGCCGAGCGACTGCGCACCGAGCACGAGCGAGACCTCAGGCACTTCCGGGACACGCTCAAGCAGGAGCTGCGGCTGCTCAAACAGGCGAGTACTGCGACACTCGGCACAGCGGCGACTCGAGACCGAGCTGCGGCAGCACGCCGAGCGACTGCGCACCGAGCACGAGCGAGACCTCAGGCACTTCCGGGACACGCTCAAGCAGGAGCTGCGGCTGCTCAAACAGGCGAGTACTGCGACAATCGGCACAGCGGCGACTCGAGACCGAGCTGCGGCAGCACGCCGAGCGACTGCGCACCGAGCACGAGCGAGACCTCAGGCACTTCCGGGACACGCTCAAGCAGGAGCTGCGGCTGCTCAAACAGGCGAGTACTACGACACTCGGCACAGCGGCGACTCGAGACCGAGCTGCGGCAGCACGCCGAGCGACTGCGCACCGAGCACGAGCGAGACCTCAGGCACTTCCGGGACACGCTCAAGCAGGAGCTGCGGCTGCTCAAACAGGCGAGTACTGCGACACTCGCGCACAGCGGCGACTCGAGACCGAGCTGCGGCAGCACGCCGAGCGACTGCGCACCGAGCACGAGTGAGACCTCAGGCACTTCCGGGCACCACAGACTTCGACGCTCCTCCATAGACTCGCCATAGACACCATAAACTCGACATCACTCTAATCTAACATAACACAGCGAATCTCACAGTCTTTGGTGTCGTGATTTACTCGTGGCTTTGACTCAGTATTTACAAAAAAATCACATTTCAGGAGGTGGAGCTAGTGGCCAAAGAGCGTCGGAAAGAGGCGTACAGACAGCGGCGGCAGCGACTCGACGCCGAGCACGCGAGCCGCGAGCGAGCGTTCGTCGCGTCGCTCGCGGACGCCGGCGACGCGATCCTGCGTCGCGTCCACGACAAGCACAGAGAGAGGCAGGCGCTCGCTGATCGGCAGTACCTGCAGCAGAGGCATCAGGTGTGTACTGTGTAAAGAGGCGTACAGACAGCGGCGCCAGCGACTCGACGCCGAGCACGCTAGCCGCGAGCGAGCGTTTGTCGCGTCGCTGTCTGTTTTAATCCGACTATTATAATTAACTTTCACCTCTTTTTTTTTTTGTTTCATGACTTTTTTGATATACTATAAATTATGTATGTCATACGTATCAACTCAGTTTGCTACAGCTGTTTGTTTTTTCCTTTACTGCCTAATGTTCTCTTAACAGCAATAATGTATTTCGTCAGATAATGCGTACGAGAGAGGCGGCCCTATGGGAGCTGGAGGAGAAGCAGATCCACGAGAGGCACCAGCTTGCCAAACGACAGCTGAAGGACGAGTTCCTGTTGCGGCGGCACCAGATGCTTGTGCGGCACGACAAGGAGCTGGAGCAGATTAAGCGGTGAGTTAACTACCCAGCTGTTTAACATCACATACACAACAAAACTATGGAGATTCCCCATTTATTAATTCTAGCCTAGCCTTGCGTGACATGCGGCGCATATTGTTTCCTAGGTATGTGTTCAAAATGACCAATTATTATTACAGGTGAAATCTATTTTCTGTTTTGTCTCGATATCTGAATACATATTCTATAGCTGCTTAAATTAAAACTTGGGTTAAAGCTTAAATTACGGATTTCTGGATTTCTTTTAAATCAATTATTACAAGAGTCCAAATTAATTATATCCTGGCGTATTCGCCACATTTTGGTGACATTTGGGAGGTGAGTGTAATTTTATCACAACGATGATAATAACTATTTACTTTGGTTTTTATGTAGAAGAGCGAATATGAATGTAGAAGAAAATTTTTATGTAACAAATTGATGAAGACAAACGATTTTATCAATGCAGATAATTTAAAAATGTCAATTTTTTATTTTCAGGAAGAACAGTAGAAAAGAAGAGGAGCTAGCCAAGTGCCAAGCGCTGGAGAAGCGCTCGCTGCCGAAGCGCATCCGCGCGGAGCAGAAGGCGCGCGAGATGATGTTCCGCGAGTCGCTGCGCATCGGAGCCGCGCCCGCCTCCGCCGAGGACGACCGCGAGAGGCTCAAGAAGGTACGGAACCTCCTTCGCTTTAGAGTACCGCAGTAAAGAAGAGGAGCCAAGTGCCAAGCGCTGGAGAAGCGCTCGCTGCCGAAGCGAAGGGTCTTAATATGAATTGGTTTTCAGAAGTGCCTGTAAGTTATTAACACGTTTGATCGTGGTTCAAGCTTCTTTTTGACGTGACAACGTCTTATAAATCGATGGAGCCGGCTGCACGCACAAAAAACATGACTCATGTGCCGTTACCTCGTTGCCGTTACCTACCTTGCTCTGAGGCGTTCCATGTAAGGCTTGAAGTGCAAGCGAGAGTTGTCACGTTCAACTATCGTCAGTAAACCGACTTTACAGACAACCAATTTTTGTTCAGTTCCAGGAGAACGAGAAGCGTCGCTACCGAGCAGAGCAGCAGCGGCTGGCCACCAAGCACGCCAAGGCGAGGGAGGAGCTCAAGGCCCAAGGAGAGGTGAGTGCATAGCGCGATTACCTATTTCATCCTCGTCGCCAAATCATCACCTTCACCAAATCATCCTTGTCGCCAAATCATCCTCGTCACCAAGTCATCCTCGTCACCAAGTCATCCTCGTCACCAAATCATCTTCGTCGCCAAATCATCACCTTCACCAAATCATCCTCCTCGCCAAATCATCCTCGTCACCAAATCACCTCGTCTCCAAATCATCCTCGTCTCCAAATCATCCTCATCACCAATTCATCCTTGTCTCCATTTCATCCTCGTCTCCATTTCATCCTCGTCTCCATTTCATCCTCGTCACCAAATCATCCTCGTCTCCATTTCATCCTCGTCGCAAAATCATCCTCGTCGCCAAATCATCCTCGTCGCCAAATCATCCTCGTCACCAAATCATCCTCGTCACCAAATCATCCTTGTCGCCAAATCATCCTCGTCGCCAAATCATCCTCGTCTCCAAATCATAACCTTCACCAAATCATCCTCGTCGCCAAATCATCACCGTCGCCAAATCATCCTCGTCACCAAATCATCCTCGTAACCATTTCATCCTTGTCACCAAATCATCCTCGTCTCCAAATCATCCTCGTCTCTATTTCACCCTTGTCTCCATTTCATCCTCGTCACCAAATCATCCTCGTCACCAAATCATCCTCGTCGCCAAATCATCCTCGTCGCCAAATCATCCTCGTCGCCAAATCATCCTCGTCACCAAATCATCCTCGTCACCAAATCATCCTAGTCTCCAAATAATCACCTTCACCAAATCATCCTCGTCACCAAATCATCACCATGTTGCGTACGTGAGACCGAGTATGTCCTTTTCTTAATAAAATGTTGGGCCACGCTTCGAATACATGATTCTCTCCCTCCCTCCCAGGCGTTGCTGCGCGAGCTGGAGCAGTACCAGAACGAGAAGCGCAAGGCGCTGATGAACCACGAGGGCAGCAAGATGAAGGCCATCGAGGAGCGGTACGCGCACGAGCTCAAGGAGTGGCGCGCCACGCTCGCCGACAGGAAGGCGGTGAGTGATACCCGCCACCCCAACACGTCGAACACTTCCAACACAACAAACAAACAGAGATATACAGCTGAGATATTAATATAAGACCGAGCCGAAGTCGAGGACTACACACCCGTACCGTATAACACACGACCAAATTTAATTTTAATTATCCCTCAATTAACGCTCGACTAGACATCGTATATCTTACGCAATTAAGGGGATTTATTGAATTTATTCTTGTCTTTCTCACTCTCACGGAGATTTGGTAGGTGCGACATGCAGCGTCGCGGAAGGATATAACAGAAAAACGACCTTTTACCTAATTACTTTAAAAATCTGTTTCTTAGCGGTTTTTGGATATTACTATTACCGACACTTTAAAACAAAAATTACAATTACATCCAATTTAGTGTCCGATAAAAACTCGAAAAACTGAGATTTTGGAGCAACTTTTAGGAGAACTTTCTATCGAGAAAATTTTATCCAATCGTGTTTCTGCTTCTTAGCGATTTTAGATTAAAGACCCAAAATACATGACTTGTAAATTTGAAAGTAATTGTCTTTATAGTTTTTGCATAAAAATTCATTCAAAATCGCTTAAATACGGCTTCGACACCGTTAAAAAAATTAATTTGAATCAGACCCCGGAGGCAAAAACATCGACAAAATGTCCGGGGCTCCGTGAAATTCGGTTTTTGATCTGGTTTTTTTTCTGTCATCAAAAGTAGCCTATATGCTATTCGAGGGGTAATCAATGTCCATGTCAAATTTCAACCCAATCTGGTCAATAGTTGTGACGTAAGCCTTCGCCTTTATAACACTTTTGTTTCTAAGACTGAGGTAATAAAAACTGCTGTATGTCTTTGTTTTTTTTCGACATTAATTTTCATTTAAAGTTGATACATGAATGAGTATGCATGATTCTGTCGTATGTAGAGATGAATGATTCTAAACACTGCATTTTATCTTTTTATAATTTTTAATCTCGATTGGTGCATGGAATGTACAACTCGTGCGCGATAAGTTGAGACCTGAGTGACGTCACAGTGGCGTATTACTAGCGGGCGCCATCGGGAAAGTGCACGCAGAGGAAGCGGGCGCGGAGTCCGCATTACCACTCAGGGCTCAACT
Source organism: Coenonympha arcania (assembly GCA_036785405.1). Taxonomy (NCBI): domain Eukaryota; kingdom Metazoa; phylum Arthropoda; class Insecta; order Lepidoptera; family Nymphalidae; genus Coenonympha; species Coenonympha arcania. Next base: position 12,217,850 of record CM072076.1, read on the forward strand.
TATCGCGCACGAGTTGTATGTAAATTGTAAATATATTATCTAAAACGGCATGACGGTGTGTTGGTATGCATGTGGGATGAGCTTTAATAATAAAATTGTGGTGATGGGAACAAAATATTAGTTAATTCACTTTCAGGTATTACTAGAATACACTGTGATTTAATTTATTTGCGGTGGTGCGTGCCTTAACGTTATGTTAATTCGTATATACAGGGTGTAACGCGACATCTCCTGTCAAAATAAAGACTGATGACAGGCATGATAATACCCCCCACCCCCCACACAGTCCCTAAAAAAACGCAAAAAATAGTTCGTATTTTTATACAGTCTCAGGTTTGTGGAGAGTAAAGGAAAAGACTTTTAGGTATTAAAATAATGTTAATTTAAAGTATTTTTCGCAATGTAATGCAAATAATAATAGCTGATAATCAGAGCTTTACGAACTTTCTCCTATACTCTGTCAAAAAGAAAATAAACAATTATTATCTTTTTGACACATTAGATAGATATAACAAAAGCGAGGGATCAGAGACAGACCAGTTTACGTTTGTCTCTTGCTGGTCAAATATGTCAAAAACAAGGTTACTTTTGCACGCTAAACATTTAAACGCAGATTTGAAAAATCTTTAACAAACAAGTATACGGCAAATGGTAATAAACTTTATAAGGTACTAGCATTTGATGGTGTTTAGATTGTACGATAAAATTTGCCCCTTCGTACACTGCTCGTAAGCGTAAACGTATCGTTATGTATGCGTAAGACCTGCAGTGTTGCACAAACGAATCGTCGCGTATAGGTATAATGATAATATAGACAAGGACAGTCTTCAACCAGTTTGACGAATTCATTTCTTTTTTCAGTCATATTGAAAGTTAGAGAGAAATTGAAGTTCAGTTGTATTCATGTGTTTTTTTTTAAGAAAATAATAAAAGATAACTTTTTACGCCAGCACGCTACAACTATCGTAATGACAATTAACGCCTACGATTCGCTGCAATACCTTTTCGTCTGCGGGTAAATGTTCGTGCTCGTACTACTCTCGTCGTATTACGCTACGCTTACGCATACGAGCCGTGTGCGAAGGCGCTTTTTCTTACACCCTGTATATGAAATTTGACATAACCACGAGGCATGCGCGTTAGCATCGCAATAACTACCTAATTAAGATAAATAGCGAGGTGCTAGGTAGAACAGCGGATGAAAGGTTATGTGTTTGTGCCGTCCCGACACCAGCGCCGCGCTAAACACGACGCCTTTCCCAACAGAACCTCATTAAGACCTTCGAGAAGCATCTAGACGATCACGAGAAGAAGTACGGCATCAAAATACCAGACCGAAGCGTTTACTTGGACGTTCCGTGGCCCAAGAATGTCCTGCAGCACGTATTGACAGCGTACCATCAGAGGAACTCCTTTATAGGGTCGTTATCTCGGTCCCGTACCAGCCTAAACCTTCTGACCACCGCAAACACGCCCAATATGGACAGACGGAGAAGCGTCAGCCCAAACTCGATCAGGCAAACCAAATCTGCCGTCTCCAGCGCAACCAATACCACCAAACGCGGCAAACTCCCCAAAGCCCAAAGATACGGGTCTACGTCCAATCTGAAATTGGTGTCCGAGAAAATATCCGGGTTCTCCGTCTTCAATAACTCGGATATCCGCCGGGAGCCGATAATGGCGTTCGAGGAAAACCCCCAAAAGATCGAGGAGGAACCGCGGAGGATTGAACGATCGAAACCGGTCGATCCGAAAACGAAGAAGTATAACCGACAGAGCTTAAGCGAACAGATGTTCAAACAAGTTAATGACGTGTCTGTATTAAAAAGAAGCATTTCCCAGCAGAGTTTGAAACAGGACATCGCGATGGAAGCTGTGGTTATAGACATGCCGTCTCTAGACGCGTCTCAAGTTGACAGCAAATATGACACATACAAAAGTATGGCTAGTACGAGCACTCATTCCAGCGAAGGGGAGGGCTATTTCAGCCGATGGGGGGCGTTTCGGGGCTCAAATAGCTACTCTAACGCCCCGGACGTGCCCGTCAGTCAATTATCGACCCTGAATTTAAAGGCCATAGCTGATAAGAAAGACGTATCGGACTCCGTGGTTTAAGAACTTGGATTTTAGATAGACTTTGTTGAACGCTTCCGTACTAAGATTTTAGTAAAATTGACATTCCTGTACTAAGAATTTAGTGTTAACGTATTTGCTCACGGCGACGTTCCATTATACCTATATTTACAAGTAAATTATTATTAATCAACATTTATAACCAAGCTTTAAGAACACCCACAGTTCATATTACCTTTCATGTAGGTAAATGTTTTCTCATAGAAACTGATAAATTTCAACTGGAGAAATTATTCCAATAAGACTTGTAAAAGAGGTTTGTTGATTAGAAGTGACAATGGCGACCGACTCCATCTTGAATTTTTACAATATGGCGGCAGGTGCCATCTTGATCTTTTACAAAATGGCGGCCGGTGCCACCTTGAATTTTTGATTTATCTGTAAACTGGAATATATCGTAAGCGTCCTTTAGCTGTCATCCATTAGTTTCAAAAGAAATTATCTTCGAAAGAAATTCGCGTCTTATACTGAGCCTCACTGGTAAAAATCCTAGATGGCGGCACTTCCTAACCATAAATTTTCGTATTATATAATGCTTACATAGCAAAATATTCCTAGTTTTATTAAATTGTAGTAAATACCTAAACCATTCCATTTTTAAAATCCAATGAGGAACTTAATAACTATGCGTCTACCAAATGTTTCTATTAGACTTAAATTCAAATGTGCCTAAAACTAGCTTTATCAGTGTGTTAAGCATTTATAGGATAAAATATGTTTTAAAGAATATTCACACGTCTTGGTCAGAAAGAATTTTCCTTTGTTGAATTAAATGCCTAATTTTTCCATACAAATTCCTGAGGGTATAAGAGAAATTCCAACCAAAAAACCACTCAATCTGCCCACCAAATTCAAAGAAGAACAAAAAATCACGTTTGTTGTTGTATGGGAGTTAAATATTTATTTAATTCAATTTTAGTATTTGTTGTTATAGCGGCAACAGAAATACATTATCTGTGAAAATTTCAAGTGTCTGATTTTCACGGTTTAAAAGATACAGCCTGGTGACAGACGTAAACGAAAAAAATACTACTTTCTGAGTAAAATTCTTTCTGATCGAATTGAAAAGGTGTTATGTGTTAAAGATCGGTCGATGAGAGATTGCGAGCATTTCACATTTATCAAACGGACCATATACCATACTATTTCCATTCGTTTAATTTCTCTATGACACATGAAACAGATATAGCAATAGCGAGGGACCAGAAAGAGACCACTTTACTATTCTTAACTTTATTATCTCTCTCTGGTCCCTCGCTATTGCTATATCTGTTTCATATGATTTCATGTGTCAAAAAGAAAACAAACGAATGGAATATAACCTATATAATTATACTATTGTAACTTAGTAACAATTTTAGAGGTTAAATAATAATGACCATGGATGTATGGAATACCGAACCGATCCAAATTCAAACATTATTTTTTAATACACTATGGTCTCCACATTAACTCCTACATTTATTTATTTTTTTTAAATAATATCCGGATTTCAAAGTTAAAAGCAAAAGTTAGTAGCCAATTAACTTCTACATTTTTTTTTTTTTTTTAAATAATATCTGGATTCCAAAGTTAAAAGCAAAAGTTAGTAGCCAAATAAACATGTTGTACTTCTCAATAAAATCTGTATCACAGGAAATGTGCATTGAAAATCAAGTAGGTAACTTTTTGTATGCAAAATTAATTCCGGATATGAAAAACAAATTCCTAGTGCCAATGGTTAATGGTTCCTAGAATATTTTGGTTTTGGTTCATTGATACCACCTTTGGTTAAAAACGCAATCTCTCAGTGACCGCTTTGTAAGTTGATATACATATTTTACTTTAAGGTTGATTATATGATTATATGTATTATCAATATTGTTCAAATTATTATTGTTGTTATTAATTAGTATTGAATGTTCATAAAATATTCCCATTATAGATATTAATTAATTCATTTTAATTTTAAGTAAATAATAACCGCTAGTTCGAAAAATGTTGCTGAAATTAATTTACCATACATACTTACAAATTATTTTAATACTTACAGATTCTTTTTCTTGTAATTTTTTTTTCGTGTAAGATGTCACAAATATTGAAATGTAAACGAGTAAATGGTTCTTATTTAATTTGTGTCAATAAATATTTGTATATTTTGTTCGTTGAATAAAGCTATTGGCATTTAAGTATTTATTTCTGTTTCCACATACCAGCGAGGCTAGACAAAGTAACAGTCGTTTGCCGTTAACGACAATAGACAAAAATGTATGGACAAAACAAGTGACTGTAGAAAAACCACGTGACCGTATAGAGGAAAACACGCTGTGTTTGAAAATCGACTAGGACCATTTGAACGCTCCCTGGCGTTTTCGCAGACCTTTTAGATAACTTTAGCGTACTTCGCATGACAATTGACAGCCGACAGTGAACAACGCTAAGCAAGAAAGTACCTAGATTCTGCTTTCATTCGTCACGTGGTTTGTCCATACATTTTTATCTACTGTCGTGAACGCTAAACGATTGTTACTATGTCTAGACCCGCGTTGTAGTCTAGAGTTACTATGGCATAAGTGATAATGTTGTCACTTTCCGGTTTGAGTAAAATACCCTATCCATTATAATAACAATGACGTCTAGAATGCGTTTACATTTGAAGATAATTTTCTGTCAAGAACGCATACTCTAAACGGCCGCTATAATTAGCGATTATCAACGATTTATCGTTGTCATAGTGAATATTATGAAGTTTTCATTTCAAAAGATGCATGTTACTTCTTACAGTCCGCGAGGCGTAAGCTGAGCTTTGCATTTGTGTGAGTGATCACTAAAAGTAGAGTGCGATGGACGCACCACGCCTCAGGCCGATTGTCAAAAAGCAGTAAAAACCGGTTTATACAAAAGCAAGGGACGCGCCGCGCTTTAGGCCAATGTTACACCTACACTATCTATGTACACTCACACAAATGCAAAGCTCAACTTACGCCTCGCGGACTGTACGCTGCTGTATAATAATGCTTTTTAATTAATATTTAACCGATAAAACGAAATATAATGCAATTAACTTTTACTGTTATTGGTGGGCTGAAGCCTAAATGTGGTTAAGATATGCTATAACCAGCTTGTAAGGTACAGGCGTATAGTGTGTTTAATACTAAGAACATTATTGATGTAAATAAAATACGTTATGTTTATTACTATTGGTTGATTTATTTCATATACTAGGTGAAACGCCCGCCAGGATTGAGTTATTTTTTTTTGTTATTTTTCATTAAAACCCCCAAAACAAGAAGTATTTTAGATCACTATTTAAAAAATCCTCTTTTAATCTGAAAGTTACGTATATTTTAGGTTTTGATATTCCGCCTGTTTTCCTTTAGTTTCCTGAGATAAAAAAGCTTCCAAGACTAAAACTATATCATACCAACTACACAAGGAACTATATATTTCCTTGTGTCAATCTGCTAGCCTGTAAAAATCCTTTCAAAATCGGTCATCCCTTCCGGACTTCCGAAAAGTAGCACATTCAACCAGACAGATATTTTATTTTTAATCTAATAATTTCTATTATTTATTTTAACAATGTAATTACTTTGGCATGATGGCATGAACTATATTTTATGAAAACTGTCAAATCAGTAATCTTCGGGTGGCCGAACTGTAGTAGCTATACTCCGTCCAGACGTTTATTTTATTTTCGACACTTGCGACAAATGTAGATTTTTGTATATATAATATGTAAAATTCGGAAATAAAATATATGTTTGGACCGAGATTTTTCTTTTATAAGCATGGTATGGTACTTATTATTAATGAGTAAGGTTTGTGATGATCTAACAACGCATCGGGTGGCCGGACTACATCTTACACGCAAGGACTCGCATGGTAGGTTCAATGATTTCTATGTATACTAGATGCGCTGTGTGGTACTAAATAATTGCTCACTGAACAGCGGTGCAGGCTCAGAAGTTCGTTTAGTCCACTGCGAGCTAGCGAGGCGATCAGTGTTGGTGCACTGTTATGTGAGCCGTGAACGTGGTTTTTACAGGGAGTGACCAATAAAACAGTGAATATTATTTATGTAAGTAGTTTTTCTACGTATTTTGAAGTTTATTTCAGTTAAGTCAGTATAATTTATTTCGTTTTTGTCTAAAAACAAATATTATCGTAAATAAATACACAACTCCCATCATGATTATCCATCACGCTTACTCGTTAGTACAAATACGCGAGAGCGAACAGTACTACCGACACGTTGACAAAGATTATGAGAATTATTTGAACAGATATGTTAAGTGACAAAGGGTATATACCAGTAGGAAAATAATTTCGATGGGTATATAATTAAGTACTTAATTATAATTTTTGTGTTTTAGATACATATTGGATGGACTTAAGTTCATAATAACTATAACATTCACAATAAAAACTAAGCAAACTCTGAGAAGTTATTGTCTAAATCGTAAAGACTCAGAAATAAAACAGTTTTTAATTTATTATTTAAGTTTCATTATGTCAAATATTAAAAACTATTTTAATTCTGGTAATTTATCCGTAAATGTTATTTATCATAACTTTAAATTAATGTTAAACGATGTGTAGGTATTGCAAGCGATTGCAATTATTGCAATATCTATTTTTTAATCTTTGACCATAAGACCACTCATCGACGTGACGTCATACGTTTGCAAGCAAGTTCCCGCTCATCAGACTAGATGGCGTTATATAGGTTTGGAGCACATTTTTTGTTCCACGTAGCTTGTCTAGTAGGATACATAGAAGTCTTTGGGTAGGTTGCTTATTTTATATTATTCCAATAATCTCATAATTCCAATAATCTCATAATTCCAATAATCTGCATGAATATTAAGAAGTGTAGCTTGTTTTTATCTAAACATTGTTTTAAACTTTATTTTATAGACTTTACGAGAGTATCTTTGCTCTATGCTTCTATCTTTTTAATTTCGAATTTTTTATATGTACTCTATTTTAATTATAAAGTCTCAACCAACATTCGCCCAAGTTATGTAGTTCAAATTAAAAAAAAAGTATTGTGTCACAGACTTTTCTGATCCGTGTCAATGGTGTAACCTTCTTTATTTGAAAATCGAACATGGAACAAAATTGATGCTTTTATTTATTTTTTCGTACAAATTTTTTCTTCGCCTCATAAGCAATGATCAACCCTCAGGCACTGGAAGAGGAGTTCACAGCGCAGCTGGAGGAGCAAGAGAGGCAGGCGGCGAACAACCGCCTCCCGCCCCCCACCACCAGCATGCCGCAGCACAGCTCCGCGCTACACTCCTCCAGGACCAGCCTGGCTTCCAGCCATTACGATTAATTATAGCTATTTCTAAATCAAAATGATAATTGTGGGTGGTATAAACAACTAAAGTTTAGTCTGCAACGAACGGCGTGCAGTTAAAAGTAATAACCAAACTTGATACGTCAAGGCCACAAGAACTTGATTCCAGGCCATTGATAAATTAAAAAAAACGATATGTCACGATTACCGCCAAAGAGGGAAGTCTTTGACAATCTATTGAACTTCATTTTTTCACTGACTTTGCTCTAGGTGGTGACCTTTTTAGTGTCAGCGAATTCATTGATGATGAAAATACTGTTAAAATATGGAAGATGAAGAAAAAATAATTTGATCTGAATTTACGCAAGAGGTATTGCGTAAATTCAGATCAAATATATACAAGATTGTTTGATTATTATGCTTAAAAATAAACTAAAATATATGAAATGAAATGTTAGAGTCATGCCATTTGTAATTTATTGTGTACCATATTTTATAATTACGTTTTTACAAGGGACATGGTAGTGGCCTCGCCAAGACGAGCCAAACGAAGTTCAGCCTATATCGTCCAACAATAAAACATGGCCTAAAAATTAAAGAATCATATTTAAAAGCAACAAAATATAGTAGCTACTTAATTATTACACTCATAAGTAAATTAACGGCCTATGTAGCGGTAAGAATTTGAGCTTTCTAATTTTAAATATATTACCTGATATTAAAAGTATTAAGTAACTTATTTAAAGTGCCAATTTTACGAGCATTTAATACTTAATTAACTTTGACCAGTAAACGACTACTTAATTGATTTATAAGGAGGAAATCTCAGGAGATATGTAAAACTTTAAAATCTGGTTATTGACATTTCATTGCCAATTATGCAATATCGCGTGATCAGTTGCCAATGATGCAATATCGCGTGATCCGTTGCTAACCACGCGATATCGCGTGATGGTCCCTACAATTACTTTACGAGATACAATAACGGCTACATCGAACGGCGTGTAATTTGACCTCTGGTTAAGGCATAGAGGTCCAAGAGAGAGCCCTCGACTTCAAAGGTGCGGCAAAAAATACTTGGCCCAAATTGGGAAATCCGAACCGTCGCTTTCTCAATTTTTCACGCACACTAGCATCCGCACACCATACAAATTTCAAATTGACACACTCACACTAAAAGAAAAAGTTGCCACACTCACGGAGCAGTCGTTGTTAGGTTGGGCTCTATCTAGTCCGAGTGCGAGCGACGATATTATAATTAAGAAATTCAAAAGAAATTCCAGTCGAATGTCGTTTTAAAGGATTGTTCTCTCACTTACTTCTGTCAATGCCAGTGCCACCAATTTATATTCTGTGAGAAATTAAAAAGCAAAACACAGACCCAGGAAACAATATGGACTGGCCCCGTCAAAAACATTGAGTATTACACTCAAGTGGCGTATAAGATAGCGTCACCAAGGCTAGCTAGTTATACATTTGATAACAAATCTTGGCACTTATATTGGCTCCGCATGTCAGACAAGTCTTGGCTACAATGAATGAATGGGGTGTATCCATAGTTGTAATATCTCATTGGCAAAACATAAGTATAACGGCCATTTTTTGTGCTTAAATTATGCAATTTCAAGGGACAGCTATTTTTGTAAAAACTCAAGAATCAAGATGTTGACAGGCTATAAATTAAGAAAATTGGAATATCTACTGCATATCATTAGGTATGCTGTATTTAAATTGTAAAATATTGTATAAAGTTTAACTCATACCTCTTTTATCTAAATTAAATAAATTGGTAGCACTGTAGTCAAGGATGGGTAACATGTAATCATGATTTCTTAACAATTACGATTTCAAAAAAAAAATGTTTAATGATTATTGTTAATTATTTCTTTAATCGTAATATTCATTGGCAAATCTGACATGATAAAATACAGAAAAAATGGAGAAGTCCAGATTAGATTTCTTTTTATTTTGCTTGGCCCATTTCTGACTGAATCGATAATGATCGAATAGTTAGGTAAAAACGGAATTGATAGTTATAGCTTGAAACGCGGTGCGATTTGGAGACTGCTTGCTTGTAATTTTGTACATCAGTACGGTGCTTTGAATAGGCTAGGTACGAATAGGTTCGTGATAGGTTGATAATAGCTTATGCCTTAACCGCAAAGTTATAGTAAAGATGGAGACCACATTATAATTAGTGATTACCTACTTGAGCCATTGCCTATGTGTCGTTATTTCACTCTCAAAACAACCGAATAAGACAAACATTCTATTCATTCTATTAAATATTTAAAGATTTCCCTCCTTATTCATAAATGTGAAATAGCGGTGGAATTCTCTCATATCTCCCTTTCCTTCGAATGTCAAATACCTGTTGAAAAACAGAAATTAAATAATCCACAGCTATTTTACGTTTGTGAATAAGACGGAAAGAGTTTTAAGTATCGCTATCCACATAAAAGAGATGTCAGCTCACAAATATCGAAGTGTTGGCTCCAACTTTACATTAAGTATGTCGCTTAAACTACATTCTAAGAGAGTTAAATACAGAGCGATTATTTATTTAGCTCTTACGACTGCATCAACAAATGACGATCATCTAAACGTTTGTTGCGAGATGCGACACAAATTAGAAAAAAAAACTCCGCGTGCACTGAATATATTCTATAGTCGGGCTTTAGAAAGGATTTAATGATTAAAGGACCGTAGTAAGTAGGTAGATAGCGAAAAAAGTTAAGACTGTCGTCTTGTAAATGCTTTGCTGTGATCAAAGTGGGCAAAAAATCATGATTAATGATTGCTGTCAATCACGATTTCAGTGGCATTCTGTATCGTTAGTTAGCAACTCGCACTGGGTTATTAACTAAGAAAACGGAGGCAAAAAATCCTATTTTTGCACAAGGTACTTAGGTAGGCTGGTATGCTATCATGTCGGCATACCATGCAAGTTGCTATCTTGGGCAAAAATAATACAAAAATAGGAGGTTTGCCATCATTTTCTTAGTTAATAACCCAGCGTGAGATGCTGACTAACGATACAGAATCAGCCCACAGGTGGGCAAAATTAATTTAATCGATACAACCATTGGAATGTTTCTTTTTGATGTTTGTTATATGGATGTGATGATTGGGAATTTCACTCGCAATCGTTAATCGTTTTACACCATTACGTTCTGCCATCTTTGGTTATGGGTTTTTTAAAGAATGGCCACATACCTTAGGTCATACATTCATGTCTCCACAAAAAATATTGCCACTCATACAAAATATGCTTTTAAATTCAAAATAACTACTTTGTCAATAAAAAAAACCTAAGTATTTTTTGGCAATAAAATTATAATATATTTAGTCATTTTGGAATAAAGCAATAAAATTTTTGTACATGTTTTTGTGTGTTAGTATTGGTGTGTTTGATTGGAAGATTTAAAAATTTAATATAGTGTTGAAATTAATTTCCTCTAGCTGCTAGTCCATTAACAAAAAAAGATAAACCGTTTAATGTTAAACAAATTAATTGGTAAAACTTTCTACTATATAATTTTTTTTTTCTCTCGGCTGGATTTGAACCCGCGTCCTCCAGCTATTGCGGCTGGGTGCTCTGCCATTGAGCTACGTGAACTACACTCATACTATCATATTAATTCATAGTGTAGAATTCTGTTTCTACTATCTAGTCTATACCCTAATTGTCTATTGAACAGAAGTATAAAGTCTACTTAAATCAATCAATTTGGTAATCTTAAAAAGTTAGTAAAAAAAAAAACAATATTAATTTGGTTTATACACAAGTCTAAAGTATAATTGTTATAGCAATTATTAAAACTCAATTGCTACCAATAACATATTGCGTAGATGTAATAGCCCCCGCCATTTTATGTGTTCTATACATATTTGAGAAAAATCAAAATGGCGTCTAGCGTTGGTATATCTATGGTTACACACGATTAGGATGTTGGCTTGTGCGTCACACGGTTGACGGTTAGAGATCGTATCAATCAACTGAAATAAATACATATTGTATATTTTGTACAGTTGTTAGGAGTGAATATATAGTCAGTTTTATTAGATCACCGACTGACATGTAGATATAGGAGAAAAAAAAATGTTTTGTCATGTACAGTATTTGTGTATTTTTTTAATAATAATTATTAATAATGTGCCTACTTAATTTATAAAAGACTTATGTATGTATGTGGTAAGAGGTTGTTACGTTCTTTTGATATTTCACCACGACCACAGAGTAGGTTTTATTGTATAAAAAAATACTAACTACTTTGTCTATAGATTTGTTTTTTTAGAAATAAAAATGGCTATTTTATCCGTATTCCATTCATGAAAAGTACTTGTAGATTTGATTTCCAAATCAAAAACCAAAGACACTTTGCAGACAAAAATTCCAAAAATCTGGTCCATTTAAAAAAATACGAGATTTTTAACCGATGGTTATTTCTTGGCTGGATATATTTACACATTTGGTAGAAATCGTGTTTTAAACTCTTCAGTCAAGTTGTTTTATGTCCATATGACCCTGATACGCTTACTCAGATATGTTTTCATGTACAAAAATGTAGACACTATTTGCTCGAAGAACTTAGAATTTGTCCTATAGGTGATGCAGGGAGCAAATGTTTTTGTCCATTGTACAACTTCGAAATATTTTAAAGTAATATATGTGTCTTATTTTTATACTAGGTGTAGGTAAAAAACAAATTCTGAAAAAAACTGCTCAATTTAAATTTTTAAGGCGTCCTGTGTCACCTATGTTAGTGTAATACAAGTTTATATGTAAAAAAAATAACAAAACAAAGGCATGATGTTGTGTTACAAAAAAGTTTCCTTTTTTTTAATTTTAAGGCTTGGACGGACTGAGTTCTAGGCTGATACTTGTGTAAAGCCAAGGAAAGATTATAACACAACTTCATCCGTTTGAAATTATAGAGAAAGCATTTTGGTATTGAGCGATCAAATTGTTAAACAGAGTCCGAAAATTCTTATTTGTCCATAGTCCAATACATAGGTTAGGAATTACAATAGAATGCAAAGTAGCAATAGTTATGATCTGTAAAATTGTTAACTTGCATTTTCATGTTTTTTATTGTCAGCTTTTTTTTTCTCTGAGATTACCGCAGTATTGAAAGCAGTAGTAAGGTTTTTATTTCATTTTTATTATTAGTTTTAAAACAATACCGTAGCCATTTTTAATGTTAATTTTATTATTTTAACATTATTATTTTAGTTGTCTATATGAAGTAAATTATTGTTACATCGGTACGAGATATAAAGAACTTACTTTGTAAATGTTTGGTTTTATTTGCCATCCTCTTATACCTACCATTGTTTTGAACATTATTACAATGTCCAAGTGAGAAGCGATATAATGTGCTCCAGACATAGATATATCAGGACAGGGCAGACGGCGCGAATAACTGTCGCCAGTTAACCGGCGCCAAAAATGCTTGTTTTGCCACCAACAGTAAGGCCACGCTGTAGTTCGCTCAGCGGTCACCTATAGAATTTTGGCAGATGTCGCTGCTGTTTGCTTGTACAAAAAAGGTTTACTTACGTAAATCGTTCGAATGCCCATATCCTGAGTTTACTTATCAGTGGCTCCAGATCTTGCTCTGAACGTATTGATAATAATTCTTAAACGGGCGGATGATATGTAGGAGACAGGACACTATTTGAGGATTTTCTTACGTTATAATATAAATACGTTTTACGTTGCTGAATGAATCGTTAGAGCAGCAATGTATAACGATCCATAGACAAAGGAGCTCAATAGCTGTCATTTAGAGGGCTGGTTATGCCTTAACTTTTCAGTAACGCCTAATAAAAATGAATGAATAGGAGTCATCAGTAAGAAGTAACGAGGTACGAATTAAAAACAGTTTATGGTAACAAAAATTTATTCACTATAGCTACGCTTTTAATCTGATACAAATACCTTAAATGACTAGAATACCATAGATAAGGTACCTACCTACTACTTAAACTATTACGTAACTACTGTCAAGCAAAAATGTGTTGTCTATGGTTCACGCAGCCGGACTCAAAAAAAAAAGTAAAAATAGGTTAGCAATAACTAGTGTATCTAATACGAGTAGATTGGCAGTGTATATTATTAAATCAATATTGGTTGTACTTATGTTTAAATAATTATCTATGTATATTTATCTACAGTACAGTGGCATCTATAGAACAGTAATTTAATCCGTCGCTTTTACTATTTCAAATTATTAATAAAATTACAGGGGCGGGACAAAACTCACGTTAGGCGCGGAAAGGTTAAGTCCATAGACTGTCATGTTGACATGCTAGCTCCCGCCCTTAATAAGTAGGTACGTAACTCGCGATAAGTTTGCGACAGGCGTAAATCTCGCAATCGTTGCTGTCAAACACAATTTTTCGCTAGAAAATGTTACAAGTGACGACTCCGTGCGGGGCCTCTTACGCCTGGGGCACCTTGAACTTGACTCGTTGAGGGTAGAGCTGTACATGTTAGGCGCAGGGATGTTAGGCGCAGGGGTTCAGGTCGTCTGTCATGTTGACATGCGAGCCCCCTTATTACGTATCTCGCGACAGGTTTGCGACTGGCGTAAATCTCGCAATCGTTGCTGTCAAACGAAATTTTTCACGAGAAAATGTTACAAAAGTGACGACTTCGTGCGAGGCCTCTTACGCCTGTGACACCTTGAACTTGACTTGTTGAGGGCAGAGCTGTACATGTTAGGCGCAGGGGTTCAGGTCGTCTGTCATATTGACATCGTTCGTTCGTTCGTTCGTTTCAGCCGACGGACGTCCACTGCTGGACAAAGGCCTCCTGCAATGCTTTCCAGCCCGCACGGTCCTGCGCCATTTGTATCCAGCGCCTTCCCGCGACTCTTTTAATGTCGTCAGACCATCTGGTCGAGGAGGTCTGCCAACACTGCGCTTTCCCGTGCGGGGTCACCATTCCAGCACTTTGGGTCCCCAACGTCCGTCGGTTCTACGAGCTATGTGCCCCGCCCATTGCCATGCGCCCCCCTTATTACGTATCTCGCGACAGGTTTGCGACAGGCGTAAATCTCGCAATCGTTGCTGTCAAACGAAATTTTTCACGAGAAAATGTTACAAAAGTGATGATTCCGTGCGAGGCCTACGCCTGGGGCACCGTGAACTGCCCCGTGCCGTGGAACTGGACCGTCTTGTTGAGGGCAGAGCTGTACATGTTAGGCGCAAGGGTTCAGGTCGTCCGTCATGTTGACGTGCGAGCACGTGACGCGCTGTCCGTGCGGCGCGGCCACGCGGAACAGCTTGCCCTGGGGCATGCACACGCACACCTTGAACTGCCCCGTGCCGTGGAACTGGACCGTCTTGTTGAGGGGCAGAGCGATCGGGAGGTACCTGGGAAGCAAAGCATTGTCTGGAACACAATTTTTAATATGTGAAAAACAAATTTTAAGTTCCAATGGTTCTTAAAACATTATTTTTTCCTATAATGTATTTTAGGTTACGAGAAAACTTGATACCACCTTTGGTAATTCCTCACATGCAGTATGCATGGTGTTGCTCCTCGCCTCACGTCGATGAAGACCCCCTCCTTGCCGTTGACGGATTTGAGGTAAATTTCCTGGTCAGCCTTCCAGAACAGCTCTTTGAACTCCATGTGCGCGCCCTCCGCACCCCGGATACCACGTTAGGTCATTCCCTTCACACGGATTAAAATCCATGGTGTTATTCTTCACCTCACGTCGATGAAGACCCCCTCCTTTCCGCTGAATACGACGGAGCCATTGACGGACTTGAGGTAGATGTCCTGGTCGGCCTTCCAGAACAACTCCTTGGACTCCATGTGCGCGCCCTCCGCACCCCGGATACCACGTTAGGTCATTCCCTTCACACGGATTAAAATCCATGGTGTTATTACTCACCTCACGTCGATGAAGACCCTCCTTTCCGCTGAGCACGACGGAGCCATTGACAGACTTGAGGTAGATGTCCTGGTCAGCCTTCCAGAACAACTCCTTGGACTTGGACATGTGCGCGCCCTCTGCACCCCGGATACCACGTTAGGTCATTCCCTTCACACGGATTAAAATCCATAGTGTTATTCCTCACCTCACGTCGATGAAGACCCCCTCCTTTCCGCTGAGCACGACGGAGCCGTTGACGGACTTGAGGTAGATGTCCTGGTCGGCCTTACAGAACAGCTCCTTGGACTCAATGTGAGTGCCCTCCGCACCCCGGATACCACGCTAGGTCATTCCCTTCACACGGATTAAAATCCATGCTGTTATTCCTGACCTCACGTCGATGAAGAACCCCTCCTTTCCGCTGAGTACGACGGAGCCATTGACAGACGTGAGGTAGATGTCGTCGGCCTTCCAGAACAGCTCCTTGGACTCCATGTACGCGCCCTCTGCACCCCGGATACCACGTTAGGTCATTCCCTTCACACGGATTAAAATCCATGGTGTTGCTCCTCACCTCACGTCGATGAAGACCCCCTCCTTGCCACTCAGCACCACGGACCCGTCGACGGACTTGAGGTAGATGTCCTGGTCGGCCTTCCAGACGCGCCCTCCGCACCCCGGATACCACGCTAGGTCATTCCCTTTACACGGATTAAAATCCATGGTGTTACTCCTCACCTCACGTCGATGAAGACCCCCTCCTTGCCACTCAGCACCACGGAGCCGTTGACGGACTTGAAGTAGATGTCCTGGTCGGCCTTCCAGAACAGCTCCTTGGACTCCATGTGCGCGCCCTCCGCTCCACGCAGGTGTGCAGATGACTCCGAGCGGAAGCTCAGGTCCTCGTCCACTGGCGACGAGATGCGCTTGGTTGACACTTGCTGTGGAGACAAAGACCCTTGAAAGTAGGAATAGACATATAACCTCCCGGCGAACCGCGTAAAAAATGACAAGTAGTGTAAAACCTAATTAGGAAAGTGACGTTTGACAGCAACAATCGCACGATTACTTAACGCCTGTCGCAAACCTGTCGCGAGTTACGTAATATAAGGGGGCTATTCTGCTAGTAAGTACGTGAAAGTCTCCACCTTGGCGTTGAGGTTGTTGAGCGCCGCGCACGAACACGGAATTGTACTTGGTAGATGTTTACCTTAGCGTTGAGGTTGTTGAGCCTGTCGACGAGGCTGAGCGCGGCGCTGTTGGTGCTGAACACGCGCTCGCCGGAGCGCGGGTCGCTCAGCTCCAGCGCGCTCACGCCGCGCACGAACACGGAATTGTACCATGACGGTAGATGTTCACCTTAGCGTTGAGGTTGTTGAGCGTGTCGACGAGGCTGAGCGCGGCGCTGTTGGTGCTGAACACGCGCTCGCCGGAGCGCGGGTCGCTCAGCTCCAGCGCGCTCACGCCGCGCACGAACACGGAATTGTACCGTGACGGTAGATGTTCACCTTAGCGTTGAGGTTGTTGAGCGTGTCGACGAGGCTGAGCGCGGCGCTGTTGGTGCTGAACACGCGCTCGCCGGAGCGCGGGTCGCTCAGCTCCAGCGCGCTCACGCCGCGCACGAACACGCCCGACGCGTTCACCACCAGCTTCGTCTCAGCGCGCGATAACCTACGAAAATAATTTAAAATACACGACTGCCCTGTTATAAAACAAACTAAATAGTAATAAACTGTGTTACTGCCCCAACTTGTCCACACAAGGAGATCAGGGTCCTGATGGCAGTGGGACGTCGCTCGGACAAGCCTAGGACAGGGTCGACTTGGTATGAGGAACCGCTCGACCAAGTGGAAAGATTAAATCAACTACCAACTCACTCGCACTCACACTATAGTTGAAGAGCATAGTCCTACCACCATTGAACTTTCAGTGTTACCTGGTCTGCAAGTTGAAGAGCACAGTCCTACCGCCAGTAAACTTCCAGCTGTCACCTGGTCTGCAAGTTGACTAGAGCACAGTCCTACCGCCAGTAAACTTCCAGCTGTCACCTGGTCTGCAAGTTGACTAGAGCACAGTCCTACCGCCAGTAAACTTCCAGCTGTCACCTGGTCTGCAAGTTGACTAGAGCACAGTCCTACCGCCAGTAAACTTCCAGCTGTCACCTGGTCTGCAAGTTGACTAGAGCACAGTCCTACCGCCAGTAAACTTCCAGCTGTCACCTGGTCTGCAAGTTGACTAGAGCACAGTCCTACCGCCAGTAAACTTCCAGCTGTCACCTGGTCTGCAAGTTGACTAGAGCACAGTCCTACCGCCAGTAAACTTCCAGCTGTCACCTGGTCTGCAAGTTGACTAGAGCACAGTCCTACCGCCAGTAAACTTCCAGCTGTCACCTGGTCTGCAAGTTGACTAGAGCACAGTCCTACCGCCGGTAAACTTCCAGCTGTCACCTGGTCTGCAAGTTGACTAGAGCACAGTCCTACCGCCGGTAAACTTCCAGCTGTCACCTGGTCTGCAAGTTGACTAGAGCACAGTCCTACCGCCAGTAAACTTCCAGCTGTCACCTGGTCTGCAAGTTGAATAGAGCACAGTCCTACCGCCAGTAAACTTCCAGCTGTCACCTGGTCTGCAAGTTGAAGAGCACAGTCCTACCGCCAGAGAACTTCCAGCTGTCACCTGGTCTGCAAGTTGAAGAGCACAGTCCTACCGCCAGAGAACTTCCAGCTGTCACCTGGTCTGCAAGTTGAAGAGCACAGTCCTACCGCCAGAGAACTTCCAGCTGTCACCTGGTCTGCAAGTTGAAGAGCACAGTCCTACCGCCAGAGAACTTCCAGCTGTCACCTGGTCTGCAAGTTGAAGAGCACATTCCTACCGCCAGAGAACTTCCAGCTGTTATGAGGTCTGCAAGCTGAAGAGCACAGTCCTACCGCCAGTGAACTTCCAGCTATTACCTTTTTTCAACTATATAGGCTAGCCGCTAGCGCTTGACTGTGATCACACCTGATGGAAAGTGATGATACAGTCTAAGGTGGAACGCGCGCTTGCTTAGGAGATGCCTATTCACTCATTCACTCTTGACTTGAAGACGCCCGGGTTGTAAGAACGAGGAATCAAACCGCTTCATACCTGGTCTGCAAGTTGAAGAGCACGGAGCCATTGTCGCTGGAGAGGCTCATCGGCGTGTCACGGAAGCTCTCCAGCAGCCCGTCGCGCTTGTACACGTGCTCCAGCTCTGTGGCGCCGAAGAACTTCAGCGCGTTGTGCTCCGGCAGAAACTCCATGCTTTCTAGACCTAAAAAAAACTGGTTAACTGCTAGGTAGGTTTTGCCCCTCCAATACTAAGAACCCGTGAACCCTAAATGTGTGAGGTAAAAACGTGGTGATGATAAGGCTCAGCCTGCGAGGAATTCGGCCGGCCAACTTCATTTTTTTTTGCAAATTAGGTCTATGCAAAGTAGGTCATGTAACTGAATCTTTTTGTTAAGAAATACAAGTGTGTTATGTACAATGACAATACAAAAAATCAAATACGAAGGTCTAAAAAAAATTAGCTACCTATGCACTGGCACAGCTATTTTTTTCTAAAAAAAAATTAGGTGTGCCTGTGTGTGTGCAATTCAAATTAATTTGAATTGCGCGGGATAATGTCAAAGTGTACAGTTTGCAGTCTTGAGTCTCGTATTTACACGCGAACCAACTTTGGTCTTCACGTATCAAGTCGACAGAGCATAGACCATATATTTTCATATAAAAAATATGTATAGGTGGCACAGCGAGAGTTGAGGCGAACAACACATGCAAAGTTTATATATCTGTACATGTACACGCTTGATGCGCTGACGTCTTGCAGTGGTCCCGCTTGCACAAATCAGTTATAATTAGCAAGAGCGAGATAGCTAGTGTTTTTGACATTTGAATGAGAATGATACAGAGTGTTGTATGAAAACTAAGCATATTATTAGTTATTTTGCGCTCAAATAAATGGATTTTTTTAGGATATGTTTTTTGAAGGCGGTTCACTTTTTTTTAATAGAAGTTGAGTTATAATTTTGTTTTGATTGTGATTTTACTTTTATTACAATACAACGTTAGATTTAGGGAGTTAAACTGACTCCCAAGACACGAGTTTCTGCCTAGTTTGGGAGTCAGGGAGTGTTCGAAAAATGTAACATTTTGTTTCGTGTGTCCAATTGTTTCGTGTGTCCAATAAATTTGTTTCATTGTTTCATTTAAATATTACTCATTATAAAATACTTATTTGTACCTATTGACACAGAATACCATAATTTATACCGTATGCTAAGTCAATCTGTCAAGCAGTCAATCAACCAAACTACAAGCGATCAAGAGACATATTTCGGATAAGAAGTGCTAAGTAAAAGGTTCATCAGGTATTTTTCTTCCAATCTTCAAACCCCAGCACGTAACTATATTTTGTGACGGTATTACTATGGAATCTTCTTCTAGAACGCGGCAAAACACTACATGGACAATGTCGTGAAATTGTATTTAATGTGTTCAATTTTTTTTAGGATCTAATAGAATTATGACTTAATTGTATAAACTGACGTCCCGTCTTACATCTTACAAAAATGAAACACCTTGTATGCAAATATTACGTTAGTGTGAGTGCCGTGTTCGCCTCAACTTTCGTTGTGCGACCTATACCTATTTAAAAAATTAAGTAAATGAATATAATATACCTTTACGAAATAATGGTATGAAGTTTTAAAATAATAAATCCTAACTACATGTGTTAGGAGGCATAAAGCGGAGTCAAATAAATCCTCACCTTGGCCAAGCCTCAAAACTGCGAGGATGGTAAAAGTCAACACCAAGTTTCCGATAGCCAACACAAACAACAAGCAGACAAGAGTCCAAAATGCAAACGTCCTCCTTCCTTTATGGACATTCTTCGATACATCGTTCCCATTTTTATCAGAATAATTCTTAGCATTGCTAGTTTTATGCAAGAACACTTGACTCTGAGATGGAGTTTTCGTGAGCAGAGCTTTCTCTCCTCTATTTCTTTCCAACGTGTCAGACATGGCTTCGGATAGAGGCGAGACGCCGCGGAGATTCGACATCATTTTGTTAATCGTAAATAGGTACGAAATAGCTCACGGAAACACGGAAACTAAAAATAGCTTGAAAGCCATTTAATTGACATTTTGAAATTCGTGCGCGCGCATTATTGATCATTCGTCCTGGATTGCTATTGCTATTGGTGTCTCAGATTGGTGTAATAATTTACTCTTTGCCTATTGGTCCATTGAATATCCAATCGAAGCAAAACCGACAATAACGAAATAATTCGGTTTTTTTGCTATCTGTTGCTTCTGTTAGGCATACCACAGACCTAGAAAACAATATGGACAGGCCCCATCTACAAAATAAGCGTGACTATTTTCAGTCTGTAAAGTGGCGCTTAAGACGGCCTCACGACGGATGGTAGGTACGCAGTACGGTAGTAGGTACGCGAGTATTTGACAATACATCTTGGCCGTCGTCATGGCGCCACATGTCACGCAAGGCTAGGCTATAAAGTCATTCCTTGCTCTGTGGGCTAGAATGAATGAATAGGGCACCTCCATAGTTCTGTTATCTCTTATTGTTATTCTGTGCTCCGTACCTATGCAATGTTCTATGGTAAATTTGTATAATTTCTGTGTATATACCTCATCCTTCTTCTTCCATATACAATGAATTTAGTCAGTTGCTTACTACCTTGCCTAGCCCATTTTTAAGCTACGTATACACAATGGCGTATGCTGGCCCACTGCAGGCCATCGCACAACTGTAGGCCACGATCACTTGGTGTTCATACAATGGCGCATGACTCATTGGCCATTGCTGCCCGGTGAGGCACTTGCGATGGACGTGAAAGTAGTTTAAGGCGAAATCAACGACTCTGCGCGCGAATTTCAAAATTTTCGTGGTTTTTTGCAATTTGTATGCTAGTTACAAGCAGAGATTTTTATATAAATAAACACGTGAAGACGACTGGAATTCCCGCAATTTGACTGCCATGAGCCTACTATGTCTTATTAGCTTAAAAATTGCGAAAACCACAAAAAATTTGAATTTCGCGGGCACACCCGTGGCATGCTCCTTACGTACATGACTAAGTAATTTTTTATCATTTTTAGGCAAACCATGAACAATCTGCTGAGTGAAATGCTTGCAGAACCATAAGGAGAATTCGATAATTCGAATTTATCAATAATTTAATAATTATTAATTTGAATTTAGTAATTTAATTTTGTTGGAAGTAGTCGCAACAAAAGAATACACTGTTCAGCGGTCGGTGGCGAACTGAGCAATGGGCCATTGTGTGAACACTACAGACCACGCAACGCCACGATTCCTTTGAAGTGTGCGCCAAAAACCGACAACTTCCCGATCGCGCGCCATCGTCAACCATTGTCCGCCGTTGCATACCATTTCCCCGTGTACACAATGGCGATGGCCTGCAGTGGGCCAGCATACGCCATTGTGTAAACGCTACTTTAGTACTTGGGGACTTTAACTGCCAAAATCGATCATGGGGTAGTGTTAGCACTAATTGTTATGGTGAAATGATGGCAGATATATTAGACTATCAAAATGTATGTATATTGAACAACGGCACTCCAACTCGACGTACTGGTCCCACTGAAATTCTTAGTGCTCCTGACTTGTCCCTTTGCTCCCCAAGTCTGGCATCTCTGATATCCTAGAGTGTACTTGATAATTCTTTTGGCAGTGATCGTATTCCAATTCTTCTTTCATTACCGATATCCTGTTACGTTGCCAAAGAATTCACTTCAAGAATCTTGGAGAGTGACTTGGTCGATTTCCAGTCAGTCAAAAGGCAAAAAATTTGCTAGGATTCAAAGCTCTATTCCATCGAAGCTGTCGCGAAACGCGAAGTAATAACTCTATGGTAAGAAACACTGATCTGTTGTAATGTAGTTACTCTGTGATCTATGGCACAAGAGGTGCAGGTAGATCTGTGACCGATGGCGCTTGCTTGATTATCTGTGAACCGGACCGTATTAGTTCATTTATCTTTCTTGTCTCTGGATTCAAGTTATAGACAGGATATGGCCTTGAGCTATTTTTACTGACCAATCATGAAGCGAATAACGAGAGCTATCGTCGCCAGCCAATGGCGGGCGACGCAGCCATTTCCGCGACGCTACTTTACCGACTGTTTCCGCCCAAGTTTAGCTGAAGGGAGAACCGAAAGTTCATTTATTCTTCCTACGCAGTCGACAGAGTTAAGGCGCTCCTCTTAAGGAGTTAGAGCGCTTCGGGTCTAAGTGCTTCGCCTGCATATCTCAGTAAGTACGTTTGGCTATGCTTTTGTTAGCAGTAATTAATGTTAAGCTAAGTACCTATGTGTTGTTGGGTACAGAACTGTAAATTCTATTGAGTATTAATTATTTGACTATGCATTTAATAGCAGCAGTTAACGTTATCTGAGCGCCTATGCGTAGCTAGGGGCCCAGCTAATGTTCCTAATTGATTTAATCTAGTAAGTTATATCTCAATTCCCTTAAACTCATCATATTGGTCCGATAGGCTTATGACGTCATCAGCTATCCACTTTGTGTCTTAGAGATTGGTCGAATTGTTGGATTCATGAGAACTGATAAGCGGCAGCGGTTCTACGAAGCAGAGCAGTATTAATCTGTTATATAACAGGCTTCGTCTCGAGAGGCTACGATGATGGGCCCTCAGCATGAATAGATTCTCGGTATTCACACGAGACAAGTTATAAGATCGTATAAACAAGTCCGACGAGAGTGACGACTCTTAAAACCCACGCCGAGGGCGTGGTACAAGGCGGCTCCATGCTGGTAGCATGAGAGGATGAAGCATCCATGCGTGAAGCACGCAGGCTTAACCTTGGTGACACATCTCTAAGAGTTCCTCAGCATAGCCTAACGTATTTGCGGTCGGCCGAGGTGGTTGCGAGAGCAACCCCCTCACCGACTGGGTTTAACAGTTTCAGAACGCACGATCTGCTGGACGGCCCACGAGGGGGCACGGTCCAGTGGGCAGCAGACGAACGGTATGAGCGGAGTCAAGCCTGCGCCAGTCACACACACACACACACGCAGCGGAGAGCACAGTGGAAAGTTAACCTAGGCAAATTGCGAAGCAGAACACAGGTAAGAGATTACCTATTATTACACTGTTGACGACCAGCCTATACGATTCGAGCTCATCAAAGATAGGGGGTCGTCACAATGGTGAAGCGTGCTGGGATTTTTTAACGAGAAATGGTGAAACGTGCTGAGATTTTTAACGAGAAATGTTAAAACAAGATGGAGACAGAAACGAGAGTTCATTGTCTAAGCCAAGCTGAAAACTCAAAACTTGAACATGAGCTCACTCAACGCTCCGCTGCTGTGTGTGTGTCGTACTGAAAGAATTGTTGTATTGGTCTGATATTGTGTATTTCTTGTCATAAGTATGTTAAAAATCAAGTGAAAATTCAGAGTCAATATGGGTCAGAAAATTGGTAATTGATTCCTTGGTGTCTCGATACATGACGTTGTGCTGTTATTTTTGCAAATATATTATGCAATTGTATTCATTTAAACAGTGAAAACTTAAAAAACTAACATAAAACAAAAATTGGTAGTTTTGGTTCAGTACTATCCAAATAGATGGCGTTTTGACATTATTTTCACAAATATATTGCGTAATTACGTTCAG
The DNA here is from genome assembly GCA_036785405.1 of Coenonympha arcania. Lineage (NCBI taxonomy): Eukaryota > Metazoa > Arthropoda > Insecta > Lepidoptera > Nymphalidae > Coenonympha > Coenonympha arcania. The sequence continues at coordinate 12,241,865 of CM072076.1, forward strand.
TGAGAAGTTCAATTATTCATGGGGAAACGATTCGTACATGATAATGCATGTTAGATAGAATGTGATTCTATTCGTGCAAAGTTAAAAGGTAGTAAACCAACAAAATAACGCTTATCATACGTTAGTTTCGAAGAGGGCGCTGTACTGGGTACGTTTCGAAGAAATCGCTTCTTTAAAACGATGATTGTTGAAAATTCGGACGGAAAGTATTTATTTCAGTTAGCAGTGCTTATAAATGTCATTTTTACACTATTTTCCGATGATTTTACGATAAAAATCAATGAATATCTGAAAATGAAAAAATTTATTTGAAATGTATTAAATTTCTGTGAGATAGGCGGCGGTCATTGTTTTCTAAGTCGCCATCTTGTGGGTCCGTACGGAGGAACACGAGTCAATTCAAGTAATCAATTGTTTAGTATTATTAAATATTGTAAAGTGATTCATGGCTAGATTATCGTGGTAAAACGTTTCTTATAATAGTGTGACGATGCTAAACAAAATGTGTAGTGAAATTACGTGTCGGAACATGCCTCCGAAAGAGTAGGTACCTACCTAGTGTTCTAAAAATAGAATCGCCGGACGACTTAAGAAAATAAACCCCGTAAGTAATTATGTATTTTAAATTCTTAGATTGTTAGTGAATAGACATTATACGGAATAAAACGCAGTGAACTAATTAATAGATGATACGTTAAGAAAATTTTCATACTGGCATCTAAATTTCTCTATCAGATCTAGTTGGTATTATTTGACATATATATATATATTAAACATCGACATAAAAACTCGTTTACGCATCATATTAAAACATGATATATTATATTACAGTAATAGTGTTGTGATATACTTAACAATTTGCATAGTGAGTGAATAACAAGTCTGGCTAGTGGCTAGAGTTATCAAATACCTACCTGAACTAGTATTCCGAACGTGGTTGGCATACGTAATTCATAGTGAACGAAATAGTTAAATAGGGAATAATATACCGATATATATATACCAATAATAATATACCAATAAGGTATTATTATTCATGTTAGACAATTAACTTGCTTTGTTGTACATAATTGATTCATAACAAAACAAATTTAATAGTTGTTTGTTAAAATGTAAATTTGAAATTCGCGCTTTATTTCATACCTATTCTATTTGAGTCATGTAAGACAGAAACGTCAGACGTCAACTGACAATTGAAATGTCAAGTGTACTGATTTGAAGTATGTCATTGCTTACAGTGACTGTGACAGACAGTGACTTCGATTTCTTATTGCTTACAGTGACAGTTTGATAGATTATATTTTAAATACACGTTGATATTTAAACGAAAGCGTAAATAATAATTCGTTCTTTTAAAATAAAATAACAACGCGTTACTTAGAAAGTCTATAAATTATGTAAATCTATGAAAGCATTGATTAATTTTATTTTTCTTAATAGTTGGTAATTGAAATCATAGCAGAGCCATCTAGAGTAATTCCGTGACACTACGAGTCTAAGACGCACCGATATCTCTGGTCTGATTTATCTTGGTGGATCATTTTAGTAGTACTTTAATTTAAACGGCTACCAACAGATGTCGCAAATCGCAATAATGTAGAATGCAACTTTATATGCTAAAGGATTCATTCGTAAAATTATTAAACGAAATAACGCAAATGAATTTGCTCAAAATATTTAAATTTTACGTTACGTTATTTAAGTTAAAGGACGCAAACACGTTCTTTAACTTATTAATTTCTTAATCTGTGGTTATGTTTACTTTTTCTTCCGCGTTAGCTAAAACCGAGTACCTATATTTGTGTATTATCTATGGCGAAAACATTAACGCATTATTTATTATCTATGATTCGCGATTTCACTTTGAGAGTTTATATGTTCTACTCTAAGACCAAGAATCTGCTGCTGTAGTAGTCTATGGTGCACGTATTTGACTTTATCTAGTATAATAGTGATCTGTGGTGTAATTATTTGACTTTACTTGTACCTACATAAATGATTTGTTTTGATTTGTGGATGTTTACGTGAAAACTTTAACAAGATATTTCTAACTTAATGAATAAGTAAATAGATATGAAACACGTATGAATGTTTTACATAAAATAAGTTTAAACTTTCTTTTCGTGTTCGTGCAAAACAGAATTTGTGCGGTATATAAAATATCTTATAACACTAGATTCAATGAAGTTTAAAACTCTTTTCAAAAGGACCACTAAATTATTAAGTGAACAATCAATGAAAACCATAATTAAAATTGAGCGAATAGGCATATATAGGCAGTAGTTGGAAGTGACTTTTGGAAAACAATAAAATGAAAAAATTGTACTTTATGTTTAACTCGAACTAAAAAGGTGAGCAAAATCTAGTAGTTATTTACATAAACCGCTAATTTAAACAAGATATTAAATCTTTTCTAACTTCTGAATAAGATTAGAAGGTAAATTTAGGTATGACTGAATTGATATATTAATAAATGAAATTAAAATCTAAATTTAGGCCAAAATTTTTAAAAAGGGGGGACCCCCCAGGTGCTTGCTAATTACCCAGGTGCTTGCTAATTACCGCAGGAGTTTTGGCATTCAAGGATATAATTGTATTCAGTGTCGATTCATCTATTACCTTCATTATATCATACAAGACAAGACACAAGGTGTGTCTCGAGTAAATTGCTACTTTGCATAAAGACTAAATAAGGATAATTAACAGTTGATAAGAATCCGTTGCTTAAGTGATCTAGCCATCAATTACTATGTTACGATTCGACGATAAACCACCTATTAATTATATATTTGTGTGATATTGTTATACGTGTGTTATAGTATTGTGATTATAGTATTTTAATATTATGTTTGGGTAATTGAACTACGAGATGCAGTGAATATAATAGGGCTGCATCCATAGCCTCATTTTATTAATGGATCGGTGTAGCAGAAGAAATGCAACTTTGTGAAGATTGTTTGGCTGTGTATACAGTTGACGAGAAGTTCACTTAAGGTGATTGTATACATATATGAAGCAGTATATATTTCAGTTAATCTATTCACACAAGTAGATTGTATGAATATGTTTAAAATTAATATGAAGAGAAACATTTAAATACAAGTTATCTCGAAGCGAACTGATATTGCTAAAAATTGCTTATAGATAGTAAGACTTACATTCGTGAGAATAACATCATATGGTAATACATGAAGTAAGGATTATTAAATACTGTATGCTATAAAATGAAACTATCTGTTTATAGACTTACAAGAGAGCTGACACTCCAGACATTTGCTGAAGACATGTTGGATTGGCTTCAAAGTGGATCAAACGCTTCTACGCTACAGCTACTACAACAGATCAAGATAAGATCACAAAGAGTGATAGTCTAGTCGAAAGCTACTCAAATGAACGAAGATCTCGAGGATTCTTCTAGCAGCAACTCAAGAAGCTGAAAGCAGATATGCTAAATTACAATCTACAGTAAGTAGACTAAATATTGATTTGGACAATTAACTTCGAACAGTCAAGATTCCGACTATGATGAAATTCTAAAATTACAACGATACAGTTAGAAGCAGAAGATTAATTTGCAAGATTAATGTGAAGATCAAAGCGAAAGGATTTCTGTTGAAAGGAAACTACAAACTAACAAGGATTTAAATCTTTATTCAAACAAGCAAATAACCTAAGCTGTGATTAGCAGAATTTCACGGAGATATCCTGAATTTCATCACATTTACGATCGATTTAATTCAAGCATTAATAACAGAAACTTGTCTAACATTATTATTTATTAACAGCTGCAAAGACTATTGAATACGAGGCAGACATATTCAATGACATCATATGACACTTAAAAGTTTAAAATCATTAAGTGAAGATATAAATTATACTACTTGAGAGTCATGATTATGGAGAAATTTCCAGGAGATATAATTTATGAACTTAAAGTGAGGATCAACATCGATGGAATCAATGCATCGAGGTGAGGAGAAACTTTGGATATAATCATAACAGCAAAAGAGGAAGCCGGAAGAGCTACATAAATTAGTCAAGTAGAAAACTACATAACACGAACGTTATATGTAAGTACATTCAACAGTAACAACAATAGAAGATTTATACCTAATGACAATTGGAAGAATAGAACATTCTGTATTCTACACAACAATGTTGTGGTATATTATTTATCAAGAGGAAGACCGAAGCATATTTAAGAAGCTAAAGTGAAGGATACCAAAGTCTGAACGAATGCATTTATCATAGGTTTGCTATGAGGTTAGAAGAATTAACAAGCTTATTGATAAAGTTTAGATATCATCAGATTATACTATCAACAGATGTAGAAAAAGCAATTTTACAAATTGCACTCCATCGCAAAGATTATGATGTCACAAGATTCCAGTGGATAAAAGATTTGTCTAAACCACTCATGGAAGATAACTCTTTGCATATGAGGTTCTGTAGAGTAACATTTGGAATTATTAATAGTCTATTTCTATTGAACACAACGATAAAGAAGTATCGAATATTAAAAATAAACAGAATGGATTCTCAATTCTATTCATTCTGCAAAGGACAACATTACAATGATGAATGTAATATCTTCAAGACAATGAAGGACTGGAAGGCGCAGTTGGAAAAGCGCATACAAAAGGTATGGACAATATTTTTATATTTCTACAAGAATCACTTCAAGAGAAACTGCAAGCGACTAGCAACTTGACATCACTGCAAGAAAGAAAGCTTCACAATAGTACTCTTTGTCCTACGAAGCTTGCGGCAGAGGAAGAAATTATTAATTCTTTAATACAAGTGTAGAGAGATATTTAATGAAATATATGTTGACAACTTAGTTTACAGATGATGTCAAAGAAGCATTGGAGATACATTACATTGGATGTTACATTAGAGATTATATACATTGAAGAAAATTACATCAGTATATGGATCAAGAAACATCGAGTGGATTCATAGCACCATATCTTTGTCAGTCAAAAGTATTCCTACAGGAGTTATGGAAAAATAAGAACAGGGGGGACAGAACAAATGACAAAGGATTGGTCAAGTGTACATACATAACTAGAGGAAGTCAAAAGTATACAACGAGATATTGCATTGTTACAGGACAGACCTAAAGGAAGGTGATTGTCAGTTACATTACTTTACAGATTCATCACTCAAGAACTACGCTGCATTAGCATATGTAATGCAAGGAAGACAAGTAAGCTTTGTCATATGGAAATCAACTTGTACGTGTAAAGGATCAGGAAGAATTGGAAATTCCACGCTGAGTACGCTAAGTAATTGTACTGGTTAGCAGTTATTATTTTTCAGTTATTAAATTTGCAGCAAACTACTTCCAAGGAAGAGTGACACAACATTTCCTTCAGACTGATAGCCGAATAGTTTTGGATTGGTACAGATATTCTAAACTTCTATCACCCTTCATATCAAGAAATCAGAAGGAACAAAGGATTGGAAATGAAAATGAAAAGGAGAATATTTAATTTTCACATAGGCCTAAATAACAGGTTCTTATGAGAAGTCAAAACTCTACAACCAGGTTCGGAAAGCAGGTTGCACCGAAAAGAACTGGCAAGAAAGTGCTGAGCAATTTGTTTGTGATTGATTATTGATTATGGATTGATTATGGATTGATTATGAAATACGTTCTTTCAGAACTAAACTCAGCAGAGGTTGCGACGAAACCATTTAAAACCAAAGAAAGTCGGTTAACTGGATCATACTACTTGTTACAGGGACTTCACATTTAGTACAAGAAGATGAAATATCTTCTACCTAACTTCTAAACCCATATCTTCTACCCGATGGAAGTAGAAAATAGAAAATGAAGAAACAAGTTTGAAGAGGAATGTAGGATTACTTCTCAATATCGAAGATATATTCAGATGCAAAGGAAGGATGAAGAAAGCAAATTGATATTTTGATAAAAAATACGCTATATTACTTCCTACAAAGATAGTGAGTTAACTCATGATATTATAAGGAAGATTATAAGCAAAACTATCACGTAGGTGTGAATCACACACTAAGTTTAATCCGAGAAATGTATTGGATTACGCAAGGCAAAAGTTAAGTACAAAAGGTATTGAAGAAATGCTCTACATGCGTGAAGCATGGTGGAGAATCATTTAAGTTACCACCAACATCAGCATTACTCCAAAGAGAGTGAATGAAATAAAAGGTGAACTATAACTTTACATTTACCAGATTAGATTAATAACAAAAACAGGTCCAAGAATGTTTTAGTTAACAATGGAAGTGGCACGAAGAGATGGATTTGCCAAATATCACCTATATTTGGCGGTAAGAGCCATACATTTAGAAGTTGTTTAAAACCTCTCCGCTGAGGAGGGTCTCGAGCTCTGAGAAGGATGACTGCTATGAGAGCAACTCCCAGAGTAATACAGACAATGCATTTTACTTCAAGTTAATGTCAGAAATCTTAACACAACCGGATTGCATAGAGAACAAAATTAAATGGAAATTTATCCCAGCTTTAGCACTGTGAGTTGGAAGTTTCCACGGACGTCTAGTGACTATCATGAAACACTGCATGAGGAGAACACTGCAGAAACATTTATTGAAGGACAGTGAATTATGCACAGTCATGAAACAAATGGAAGCCACCAGATTTCTTAACTCTAGATAGATGTGTAGCGGTCGTCGGTAGCTGACGATAGATGGCGTAACTAATACCCTAGCACACGCTGACGAAGCATTCGATGAACATGCTATGTATACGAGTTCTGACGTCGCACGCTCCGATCATAAGCGGTCTCCAGGCATAGCATCTGCTTGGAGGGAAATTTTCCTACTGATACCGGTAAAAATGTATAAATGTTTAAAACTGTTTCAGTATATTGCCCAGTTGAAGGGACAACTTAGTGGAAAACACCAATAGTTTACTCCAGGGTGAACCTGGACGAGAAGTGTCCGAAGACATTATCCTAAGTGAAATGGAGATACACCGTGTGGAAACACTCAAGCTGAACCTGAGGACAGTTTCATACTTGCAGAGACTCTTCAAGTTCCAGAGATGTATGTAACTGCTACCACGCCTAGAACCAAAAGGAATGCTGCCATCAGAGCTCTCGAGAAAACCATGGAGTGAACGCAAAGTCTTGTTAAACTTTTTGTTTCCCTCGAGTCGGGAGTGTCGCGAAACGCGAAGTAATAACTCTATGGTAAGAAACACTGATCTGTTGTAATGTAGTTACTCTGTGATCTATGGCACAAGAGGTGCAGGTAGATCTGTGACCGATGGCGCTTGCTTGATTATCTGTGAACCGGACCGTATTAGTTCATTTATCTTTCTTGTCTCTGGATTCAAGTTATAGACAGGATATGGCCTTGAGCTATTTTTACTGACCAATCATGAAGCGAATAACGAGAGCTATCGTCGCCAGCCAATGGCGGGCGACGCAGCCATTTCCGCGACGCTACTTTACCGACTGTTTCCGCCCAAGTTTAGCTGAAGGGAGAACCGAAAGTTCATTTATTCTTCCTACGCAGTCGACAGAGTTAAGGCGCTCCTCTTAAGGAGTTAGAGCGCTTCGGGTCTAAGTGCTTCGCCTGCATATCTCAGTAAGTACGTTTGGCTATGCTTTTGTTAGCAGTAATTAATGTTAAGCTAAGTACCTATGTGTTGTTGGGTACAGAACTGTAAATTCTATTGAGTATTAATTATTTGACTATGCATTTAATAGCAGCAGTTAACGTTATCTGAGCGCCTATGCGTAGCTAGGGGCCCAGCTAATGTTCCTAATTGATTTAATCTAGTAAGTTATATCTCAATTCCCTTAAACTCATCATATTGGTCCGATAGGCTTATGACGTCATCAGCTATCCACTTTGTGTCTTAGAGATTGGTCGAATTGTTGGATTCATGAGAACTGATAAGCGGCAGCGGTTCTACGAAGCAGAGCAGTATTAATCTGTTATATAACAGGCTTCGTCTCGAGAGGCTACGATGATGGGCCCTCAGCATGAATAGATTCTCGGTATTCACACGAGACAAGTTATAAGATCGTATAAACAAGTCCGACGAGAGTGACGACTCTTAAAACCCACGCCGAGGGCGTGGTACAAGGCGGCTCCATGCTGGTAGCATGAGAGGATGAAGCATCCATGCGTGAAGCACGCAGGCTTAACCTTGGTGACACATCTCTAAGAGTTCCTCAGCATAGCCTAACGTATTTGCGGTCGGCCGAGGTGGTTGCGAGAGCAACCCCCTCACCGACTGGGTTTAACAGTTTCAGAACGCACGATCTGCTGGACGGCCCACGAGGGGGCACGGTCCAGTGGGCAGCAGACGAACGGTATGAGCGGAGTCAAGCCTGCGCCAGTCACACACACACACACACGCAGCGGAGAGCACAGTGGAAAGTTAACCTAGGCAAATTGCGAAGCAGAACACAGGTAAGAGATTACCTATTATTACACTGTTGACGACCAGCCTATACGATTCGAGCTCATCAAAGATAGGGGGTCGTCACAGAAGCCATGGTTCTCAAAATTGAAGTTGAGCAGGAGAGTGACGTGTATCTTGACGCGTATGCGTCTGGGCCACGTTTGCTCTCCAGTTCATCTGGCTAGATTTCGTATTGTGAACAGTGATTTGTGCGAGTGTGGTGGGGTGGGTGACCTGAATCATATATTTTTATCTTGCCCAAAATATAACCGGGATCCATTTTATCAGGGTCTTATTCAGTGTAATATACCACTTCCTACTTCCGTTGACATCCTCTTGTCCTCCGATATATCCTGTGTATATAAACTGTTTTCTTCATTCATTCTATTAAGTTGTAAATATGTAGTATAAGTCTTAAATAAGTATTCCATTATATTTTTATCTATCCTTTTCTGATCCTTTTCTAAATTCCGTTGTATATTTCAAAATTTTGGTTTAAATTTATTAATAAGTTTCCTCGTTTTATTAATAAAAAAAAAGAAAGAAAGAAACTAGTTGTAAATATGTAGTATAAGTCTTAAATAAGTATTCCATTATATTTTTATCTATCCTTTTCTGATCCTTTTCTAAATTCCGTTGTATATTTCAAAATTTTGGTTTAAATTTATTAATAAGTTTCCTCGTTTTATTAATAAAAAAAAAGAAAGAAAGAAAATAACAAAAATTTGACACTGGCTCAATCGCTCAACGCGCGGAGCCAATTCCTCAAAAAGAAGAAGAATGTTCTATGGCGCTGATAAGTCAATTTTCAAATTTGACATTTGTGATTTGACAATTTGCTTTGTAATCATGGCGTCCGAGCGCTACAGTTTTTCTCTCACAACTTTTAGGTATTTTCTATATATTTCATATGGACTTATTTAAGATATTAACGTGTTTGCTGCTTTTCTATTTATGCTATTTAAGTCTTTACATAAATTCTTCGTAAAACTAGTGAAAAACCGGTGTTTACCAACTCCGACATCGAAAGTGTTTTTTCAGTAAAAACTTTATATTCCTGTTGTTTTATTGCAGCCCTTCAGGTAAATTGGTGCAAATCGAATATGCTTTAGCCGCTGTAGCAGCCGGCGGGACGTCCGTGGGCATTAAAGGTATTTTCTATTGTACTTTTTAGGTTAATGTATAGTCATCCTCTATGCACAAACTCATACCTAGTTATATATGAAAATATGTAAATATTAATATTAATATTGTTGGTTTGTGCCTTGATCTATGTAGCTAAGCAACAGTTAGGTTATTATTAATATTGTCGACTTTATGCGAGTATTAATTATTGTTTAATTATTCCAGCTTCAAATGGCGTCGTGATAGCGACTGAAAACAAGCACAAAAGCTTCCTCTACGATGAACACAGCGTGAACAAAGTTGAAATGATCACTGGACACATAGGTACAGGTTTTTGTTTATTTTTATTTTATTTTATTTTATTTTATTTATCATTAGGATAGCCAACAGTTGATACATTACATTTCATACAATAGATATTACAATTCACAAAAATTCATGGTAAATGCTCAACCTATTATAGGCCATCACAACATGCGCTTTAGTTATCATAATACATTCTATTATTGTTATATAATGAAATAATTATTTAAAACAGAATACAAAATTAAAAATATTATAAAATGATTCAATACTCTAAAAATATTATTTTAAAATTAAAATTAATCATAATTCAAGATAGGATGTCGATTTATATATTACAAATTTGTCAAATTCAGATGTCAATGTTATTTTATTTCAATTCAAATGTCTACCGGCAAATAAATCTAATATTTTACGTCTAAATTCAGGGTAACTGTTATTAAATAAGTCAATATCTCTCTTTTGTCTAACACATTTGTTATAAAAATCTGTCATTTTTGGAATGGGCGAATCTTTACCTAGTTTAGTCCTGTAAGGTTTCACATGCAGCAAGTCACAGGGGTGCCTGGGATTACTCAGACGAGGTATTTTAAAAGAAAATCTATTGACTAACTCCGGACAATCTACTTTGCCGTTTAATAAATTAAACAAAAACATCATTGACATTAAATTTCTTCTGTCCAAAAGTCTATTTCTTTTAAAATATTTAAGTCTGTCATCATAACTATTAGAATTTACCCTAAATTTGTAACAGAGCTGGCGTAAAAATCGTTCTTGTATCCTTTCTAGTCTGTTAATGTGGATATTAGCAGAAGGTGACCAGACCATACAGCAGTACTCCAGTTTGCTTCGAACATAACAATCAAAGAGTTTAAGCATCGTAGAGCACCGCTTAAAGTCTTTAGAGCATCTATATACAAATCCAAGTGACCTATTGGCCGTGACCACAAGTTTATCAATATGGGAAATAAAACTTAATTTACTATCTAAAGTAACACCTAAGTCCCGAACTGTATTTACTTCTTCCAGTTGCTTGTCATCAATATAATATGCGGAAGGTATAATTTTTCTTTTTCGTGTGAATTTAATATGATAACACTTATCGACATTTAGAAACATTTTGTTCAATTTACACCATTTACTTAGCTTATAAAGATCGTCTTGCAATAACTTAATATCATATTCACTTGTGATTACTCGTGATAATTTCAGGTCGTCAGCGAAAAGACTAGCGTTGCTATTAGAAAACAATTGAATCATATCATTAACATATATATTGAAAAAAAGAGGACCCAAATTAGATCCCTGTGGAACTCCTGATTGAGCTTCAATTACATCAGATTGGATACCACTAATAACAACCCTAGCCTTCCTATTTGTAAGATATGATCTAGTCCACATCAATAAGTTGCCTGTGATACCACAGTCATTTAGCTTGTTAAGTAGCAGTCGATAATTCACTTTGTCAAAAGCCTTAGAAAAATCAGTATATATTGCGTCAATTTGTTGTCCGCTATCTATACATTCAGAAATATTTGATGTATGTAGTAGTAAATTAGTATTTGTAGATCGTTTGCTCATGAACCCATGCTGTTGGTCACTAACATATTTTCTTAAGTGGTTGTACATACGCTGATATACCAAGGATTCAAAGGCTTTAGCCATGGTTGATATAATAGATATCGGACGATAGTTTTTAACTTCCTTCTGTTTGCCAGACTTAAAAACAGGAACTATTCTGGTTTCCTTCCAAACGTCCGGAAATTTACCATCTTTTAAAGATGTGTTAAAAATTAGAGACAGAGGCATTGATATAGACCAGGCACATTTCTTTAAGAATATAGGAGGTATATTATCAGGACCTGCCTTGGTTCCCAAAAGATTATATTCTGCAATTTCCCAGATTTTGGACTATAGGCAACCAATGCGAAGTAAATGATTATTTATGACTAAACTTTTTATGAATATCATGTAGGTGCATAAATAAACAGCTGTTGACGATCGCTCATTCTACAGCTTATATAGAAAGAAATCAATAATTGTCTATGGTTAGCGATACCTAATGTCAATGACAACAACTCATATAGGACCCACGAGCGACGAATTATTTAATCTGTGCCTTGACAATAATCATTAATATCTGTCTAAATTGCAACTTGGCTACCATTTCAGGAATGGTATACTCGGGCATGGGGCCAGACTACCGCCTGCTGGTGACACAGGCGAGGAAGATGGCACAGCAGTACTTCCAGATGTACCACGAGCCCATACCCACAGCGCAGCTGGTGCAGCGGGTCGCCACCGTGATGCAGGAGTACACACAATCTGGGTGAGAAGCTCTCCTGATGATAGTAGCTTTTACAGACCAATCTGGCAATGTTGTCATAAAAATATATCTCTCAGTAAGGGATATGTCACTGTTAAATTGTAAGTACCATAAGTACTTACAATTTAACATCTCGCGAGATTGTGAACTGTCGAAAGATTGTCAACTGCTACATAATATCTTCTGCTTACAGTTTGTATTTATTATTCAGTAGATTATAATCTATGTGCAGTGCAGCTCCTTCGCCCTTGCCGTCGTCGCCTTAAGGTAAGCGTCCACCTATCGGCATCACACGCATCGCACGCATCGCATCATACGGATCGTAGTATTCTTTGTATAGAAAGTCATACAAGTGCGTCCACCAATCCTTATCGTACGGATCGCATAGATCAGCTTATCGGCAATGCCGACGCTCATGCTCCGAGGGGCAACTTTTGCGATGCGTGCCGATGACGTCATACGGAATGCCGATCAGTGGACGCACAGCGCGCGCGCTCGCTCCGCGTCGCCGGTCGCCCGCCAGATATTATGATAAGTTTCCTTTTTCCAGAGTTCTTAGCTTTTTATTCCTCTTCTTCATCTAACAAACAAGCAATTACCATAGTTTCTTCTTCGTTTTCTTCCATTATCTCACAAACAACACGTCAACACGTACCACTCGCCACTAAAATCCGTATGAAAATGACGTCGGCAATCCGACTACTAGAGGTTGCGTCAGAAAATGCGATCGGTGCCGATACAGTGGACGCATAGTACAAAACTGGTCCGTAGGATGCGATGCGTGCGCTACGTACGATACCGAAAGGTGGACGCTTACCTTTAGACACCGTCGTGAGCGTGGTACTGATAGTTCAACTCAGTTGTGCATGCGTCCCTATGTGTGCGTGGGCTTGTAAATATACAACTCTATGTATGTATTGCTCGGACGACGACTGCCGCGTCACTGCCACACGAATGAAAGTTGTATAGTTACAAGCCCACGCACACATAGGGCCGCGCGCACAACTGAGTTGAACTATCTGTACAACAGCGGGCGGGGGCTGCTCTCCCTCATGTCTCTGGTTTAAAAAAACACTCTAGGAGTAGGACAAAAAGACTGCTTGGAGTTGTGTTAGGTAATCCAGTTCTGTGACTATTTCAGCCTAACAACCAATGTTACAGAGGCGTCCGGCCGTTCGGCGTGTCGCTGCTGATCTGCGGCTGGGAAGGAGGACGGCCGTACCTGTTCCAGTGTGATCCGTCCGGCGCGTACTTCGCGTGGAAGGCCACCGCCATGGGCAAGAACTTCAACAACGGCAAGACTTTCCTGGAGAAGAGGTTAGTTGTTTACGTGTACCGTTCGGCGCGTCGCTGCTGATCTGCATCTGGGACGGCAGGCGGCCGTACCTGTTCCAATGCGACCCGTCCGGCGCGTACTTCGCGTGGAAGGCCACCGCCATGGGCAAGAACTTCAACAACGGCAAGACTTTCCTGGAGAAGAGGTTAGTTGTTTACGTGTACCGTTCGGCGCGTCGCTGCTGATCTGCAGCTGGGACGGCAGGCGGCCGTACCTGTTCCAATGCGACCCGTCCGGCGCGTACTTCGCGTGGAAGGCCACCGCCATGGGCAAGAACTTCAACAACGGCAAGACTTTCCTGGAGAAGAGGTTAGTTGTTTACGTGTACCGTTCGGCGCGTCGCTGCTGATCTGCAGGTGGGACGGCAGGCGGCCGTACCTGTTCCAATGCGACCCGTCCGGCGCGTACTTCGCGTGGAAGGCCACCGCCACGGGCAAGAACTTCAACAACGGCAAGACTTTCCTGGAGAAGAGGTTAGTTGTTTACGTGTACCGTTCGGCGCGTCGCTGCTGATCTGCAGCTGGGACGGCAGGCGGCCGTACCTGTTCCAATGCGACCCGTCCGGCGCGTACTTCGCGTGGAAGGCCACCGCCATGGGCAAGAACTTCAACAACGGCAAGACTTTCCTGGAGAAGAGGTTAGTTGTTTACGTGTACCGTTCGGCGCGTCGCTGCTGATCTGCAGCTGGGACGGCAGGCGGCCGTACCTGTTCCAATGCGACCCGTCCGGCGCGTACTTCGCGTGGAAGGCCACCGCCATGGGCAAGAACTTCAACAACGGCAAGACTTTCCTGGAGAAGAGGTTAGTTGTTTACGTGTACCGTTCGGCGCGTCGCTGCTGATCTGCAGCTGGGACGGCAGGCGGCCGTACCTGTTCCAATGCGACCCGTCCGGCGCGTACTTCGCGTGGAAGGCCACCGCCATGGGCAAGAACTTCAACAACGGCAAGACTTTCCTGGAGAAGAGGTTAGTTGTTTACGTGTACCGTTCGGCGCGTCGCTGCTGATCTGCAGCTGGGACGGCAGGCGGCCGTACCTGTTCCAATGCGACCCGTCCGGCGCGTACTTCGCGTGGAAGGCCACCGCCATGGGCAAGAACTTCAACAACGGCAAGACTTTCCTGGAGAAGAGGTTAGTTGTTTACGTGTACAGTTGGGAGCGTCGCTACTGATCTGTGGCTGGGACGGCGGGCGGCCGTACCTGTTCCAGTGCGACCCGTCCGGCGCGTACTTTCCTGGAGAAGAGATAAGTCTTTTACGCCCCGCACTGGGTGAATTAGAACCAACACTAAAGTTCGTCACATGGAATGATACCTTTCCTTTCCGATTTTTAGGGTTGTGTAGTCAAATGGCAAAAAACGTGAATTAGAACCAACACTAAAGTTCGTCGAATGGAATGATACCTTTCCTTTCCGATTTTTAGGGTTCTGTAGTCAAATGGCAAAAAACTGACCCCTTATAGGTCGTCATGTTTGTCTGTCTGTCTGTCTTTCCGTCCGTATGCCACAGCCACTTTTTTCCGAAACTATAAGTACTATCCTGTTGAAACTTGGTAAGTAGGTGTATTTCTTGAATTGCATTAAGATTTTCACACAAAAATATAAAAAATAAAATAAATGGGAGTTCCCCATACTTAGAACTGAAACTCAAAGTTATTACAATGCAAACTTCCACCGGAAATTGGCTTAAACAAGATCTTTACTAGATCTTAGTAGTTTTTTTTTTTGTATAAACAACTAACCTCAGAAAACAAAGTTAAGTTTATAGTTGGGTAAGAAAAGTGATTCTTATGGATACTTTATCTGTAGTACGGAAGGCTCGGCGCGCGAGTTCCCACTTGGCAGTTTTTTTATGTTGTTTGTCTATGGCAGGTACACGGAGGAGCTGGAGCTAGACGACGCGGTGCACACGGCGATCCTGACGCTGAAGGAGGGCTTCGAGGGCGCCATGACGGCAGACAACATCGAGGTGGGCATCTGCGACGCGGCCGGCTTCCGCCGCCTCGAGCCCGGCCACGTCAAGGACTACCTCGCGAACATCCCCTAACTGTGCCCTTCCTGTGATCTTTAAAATTAAACAAGCTATGTATCTTTTTACTGTCTGTTTTATTTTCTGGCTGCCTGGCTCGTATCCATGGCTTGTATACACAGACCTAGGAAGCAATAGGGACTAGCCCCGTTTACAAAATTAGCGTAACTTTTAATCTGTCAAAAGGCGTATAAGATTAAGATGGCGTCTTTTAGGGTAGTAAAAAGGGTTAGTAACTCGAAACATGAACATTTGACAACAAATCAACAAACAAATTTAGTCTTTAGGGCTTATGGCAATGAGTTTTGCGGGCATAACATTAATGCATCTAGGTACATGTTTTAAATAAAAAATCTGCTCAACAATACTCATATTTTACTTCATATTGGTGCCCGATAGCTCGAAATCTGGGAAACTCCAAAAAATTATCATTTGAGAATTGAGAACCAATATTTTATGAGGTGAGTGGGAATTTTCGAGCAGTTTCTTTTAAAAACATGTAGATGCATAATTTAAGAAATAGTTAGTCTAATATTTGCGAAAAACTAAATAAAATTTGAATTTCGCGACGAGTTTGATGTACAAACAAACATACTGTAGCATTTATAATTGATAATAATTAATGAGTTAAAACAATAAGTACTACTTAATTAAGGTCGTGATTTACAGATATCTTTTATCAATTTATTTATCTTTGACTTAGATACAGCTTCGGCGCGTAATTATCTTTTCTTATTAATTATTTATCTCTTATTATCGGCGTCGTATAAATTAGGCTTAGGTAATTATAATTAATTATTGTTAGTAAGTAATTAAAGTGGATGAGTAGGTATGATAATTATTTCATTGTACTTAGGTCATTGTAATTTTTTAGGGTTTCATACCAAAATGCTAAAAATGGAATCCTTATGGTGAGACTCTCCATCCGTCTGTCTGTCACACTTGATTATTTTGACGTGAAAGACCGAATGACGTAGTGGTAGCGAACCTGCCGTCAGCGCCTGAGGTCGTGGGTTCGATTCCCACTACTGGTAAATGTTTGTGTGATGAGCATGAATATTTTCCAGTGTCTGGGTGTTTTTCAATATAATATTATATTTATGTATATTAGTATGTATTGTATAATTATCAGTCATCTAGTACCCATAACACAAGCTATTGCTTAAGGTACAAGTTGGTAGCCGACTGCAGACAGCAGCAGCAGACGACGTGTCGTCGCTTCATGTCGTCGCGACACGTCGTCGCGTCATGTCGCTGCAGTCATGATTTTGAACCCGACTGCAGACGGCAACAGCAGATGGCATCCAGTTGATTGGATTGGCTCTCTCGTCGTTGCTCCAGCGTCAGCGGCACTACTGATCTGCGGTCGGACGACACTGCCGTCTGCCGCTCGACGACGCGTCGCTGGCTTCATGTCGCTCACTACGGAGGGAATTTCATAGAAATACATAGAAACCAGTAGTGTCGCCGCGACACGTCGTCTGCTGCTGCTGTGTGCAGTCGGCTACCAACTTGTACCTTTACTTTGGGGCTAGATTGCGATGTGTCAAATGTCCTATATATATTTATTATTTATTATTATTATTGAAAGGAACATTAAGTAACAGAGGCCCAACGGCATTGCAATCATAAAAAAAAATCCTTTTTATTTTATACATTTTGACGACTGAATGGCGTAGCGGTAGCGGTCCTGCCGTCTGCGTAGGAGGTCGTGGGTTCGATTCCAATTTCTATCCTAGATCACAGTCACCTAAACTTTAAGGAAGTACTTATTATTTGCCTACTTACCTACTTTATACTTACCGGGATGTTTTGTCCATATTTCCAAGCGATTAGGAAACTTTTTAGGGTACCGTAGCCAAATGGCAAAAAAATGGAACCCTTATGGATTCGTCATGTCTGTCTGTCTGTCCGTCCGTAATCCGTATGTCATAGAACCTTTTTTTCCGAAACTATATTATAACAACTATACTGTTGAAACTTGATGTATTCTGTGAACCGCATTAAGATATCCACATGAAAATAGAATAAAAACTATAAATTTTGAGGGTTCCCCACATTAAGAACTGAAACTCAAAAGAATTTGGCAAAAACGATATTTTTCATTAGCCTGAAGAAATAATTCATATGGCAAAACAACGTTTGCCGTATCAGTTATTATTTAAAAAATTATAAAATAGGGGATTACGTAATTACTATAGTAAGTAGGTAGATAGATACGTGTTTACAAAGATAAGTTATTAATATCTTTTATCTGCATAACACTCAAAATCTTATCTTCCGTCCTTGTGCCATTGATATACATCCCCTGTCCCGAGCCTGACCCTATGTACACACTTATTTAGACAGATAAAATTAGCTCTACAACGTATAATAATCTGTTTGAACACAATGCAAATAATAATCACACATCTCTCATTTTTATTACAATATAAGTAATCCAAAGTGGTAAAATGTGTGTAACTTGTGACTTCTAAAATGAGAGAATGAGAAAACTAAAAAAAAAATATATGATGTAGGTAGATACATTACCATGCAAACTTCCACCGAAAATTGGTTTGAACGAGATCTAGTTACTTAGTAGTTTTTTGGTATTAATAACTAACCTCAAAAAACAAAGTTAAGTTTGTGGTTGGGTAAGAAAAATGATTCTTATGTTATGGGTACTAGATAGCAGCTGATATGCATATTATTTTTATAAATAAATATATAGGAAAACACCCAGACACTGGAAAACATTCATGCCCATCACACAAACATTTACCAGTATAGTGGGAATCGAACCCGACGCAAAAGGCAGGTTCGCTACCGCTACGCCATTCGGTCATCTAAAATAGGTTGGAAGAATGGGGTACAATTTTACAATAGTACATTGTTACCCTAGGGATGAAAGTAACTTATTTAGTCCCGAGACGGGGTTTGGCGCCCGAGCGTAGCGAGGGCGCCTATAGTTAGAGGGACTAAATAAGTCTTTATCCCGAGGTAAACACTGTGCTTTTCATTACGAATATAAGGAAAGTCAAAATAAAAATAGAAATTAGCTAAAGAAAATTGAATAATTGTGTCAATAAAAATCACTGTTAAACAGAAGCCTAAACAAAACTCTACAACTCGAAAAACAAATGAAGATCGGATTGCCGCTTGCCACTTTCCCGCCTTTTTTTTTCTTTGGCCTAGCCGGCGGGCTACGCATTTAGCTTTTTAATAATCAAGTATTGTCTATGATTGTCTATGAATGTCTATGAATCAGTTGTCTTTACTTTATGAATAAAGTCTATCTTTCTTCTTGTCTATGGATGCACTCGGGTATGTCGTGTTTCATTTGAACTCCAATAAAAATGTGACAACTAGTTTTTTTAATTATTTGACAGCTGTCAGTTGAAAACGATTCTCCCTAAGGCTGCAAAGTATTACTTTCAACCCGCTTCTCAGGCAACTTCAGACCTACTTTCCGTGTATGAGTGATGAAAGAGTCATTTTCAACCCGGAAAAATCTAAAATTCCCGCGCGATATATGAAAACCAAAAACAATGCACGTGGAGCCGCGGGCAAACCCTATCAATGATATAAAAATGTGTATCTTCGTTGGTACGAGTATAATATCAACGTCACACGCCGTGAAAATGATGTATGTATCTTGCGCATGCTAGATAATAATGTAGATGCTACATTTTGTACGATAGCGGACTTCCGTGTTTTCAACGTTCATAATTCATATGAGTGCAAAATTACTAATTATGTACAGACTTCTGTGTGTGTTTGTCGTTTACCTACATCGATAAATGATTAAGAGCGGCTCGTGGTACATCACTAGACACTATCTTTATGTGGATGGGTGGTTGCTAGCTAACAGAAATTTCCCTGTTTTATGGGTAACCGGGTTCAGTATTTACGATACGTATCTTAGTGTAAAATATGGCGAGCTTTGCTACTATCTAAATTTTATGTCACTGTGTTGATAAAAGGTTGCTTGCTCACAAACAAAATATCCTAGTTTACTTACTTATTTCTATTATTAATTATTGACGTTGTATGTTGTATTACCGAAAACTGCTATAAGGAAAACTGCTCAGATAGGTCATTTTTCCTTATGATTCAGAGGTGTGTTTCGCTTTTGTATTTCACTGCTAAGCTTCACTGCTGCTTTTGTATTTTGGTGAACAACAAAAGCGAAAAGTCTGATTTATGGCCAAGTCTGCAGTGAGATAATAACACTACTATAGTTATAGCTACAATTAATAGGGAAACCTCTCGCCCATAGCGCGGCAACATTACCTCGAGGCCCACTTCACTCGAATCATGAATTGGACCGGGGTTATTTTACCTCCAGTCATCGACTGACTCATTCTAGCGATTACTTTTTTAATTTGCATTCGTTCGCGGGTGAGCGTCGGACATGGCCGCGTGTGCTCGGACTAGAGGTTTATTTATCGTGTTGTTAGTGATAAAAGCCACGTCGGCGGCCACCCCGCCGTGGATATTTGACGTGAAAGTGTTAAATGCCGCGTGTGAGAGCGAAACGTGCGAGCTGAGCGTGCTAGTGAGCGGGAAATACCAGTCGTGGGCGCTAACCTCTTCGCCTGCGTGCGAGCGCGCCGGGCGAGCGGACTCGACCGGCGCGCCAGTGGTCGTTCGAGTGGATCGAGCGAGTAGATTGTATTTCTGTGCTAAAAGTGACGACAGTGGGTGGATTCCGCAGGACGTGTTTTTGGAGGGCGGTGACGTCATACACGGAAGGTTAGTAACTCCACCGAGTTCTGTTGGTAATGCTGCCTTTTGAATCTGTGACAAAATTCGACCTAGCAAGTTCTACTTCTGTCCAGTTCGCAAAAATTTTGCTGGGTCCCCTCCCACAACCGCAACCCGTGCTCGTCTGATAACAGGTCCGCGCGGGTGGCGGTCGTGTGAAGTGGGAGGAGAAGCTTCTGCGAACGAGTAGTACTTTGGTAGTATCCGTAAGCTGCCTTTTGAATCTGTGAAACACTTCGAATCAGCAACTTCTGTTGGTAATGATGATGCCATTTGAATCTGTGAAAAAGTTCGAACCAGGAAATTCTTTTGGTAATGCTGCCTTTTGAATCTGTGACAAAATTCAAACAAGTTCATGCGATTCAGCAAGTTCTGTAGGTATAGTCCAATCAATAAAGGAGTTGTAGAATGCATGAGAGGGGACCTAAGTGATTTCTTCTGAAACTTGTTCAGGGTACTTAGGAAGTTAACATACTAAAAGTCCTGACGTCTCGGAGGTGAGCCGGAGTGGGGAGGGGGGGTAAAGGTGCCACTTTTGGGTTTTTCACTAATATCTCAGAAACGGTGCGTCACAGAAAAAAAAAATCTTCTAATAAATTAAAGCTCATAAAATTATCTAAAACTTTGGTTTTATTCAATTTTGCCGCATTCCTAACCGTTTCCGAGCCACACGCTCCGGAAAAGTTAATACTACAAAAAAAACCTTATCATATAATAATCCGGTCAAGTTAGACATAAAAATAGTGGTCAAATAACAATAATTCCGACAGAGCCAAATCTTCTTAGAGACCTTAGGTTTACCAGAAGGAATAAAGTGTCAAAAGTCCCCATCAATCCTATGTGTGCAACAAAAGTTATTCGGGGTCAAATATCAAAATTTGAGGTTTTTTGGATTTTTCTCGAAAACGGTAAGTTTTCTCAAAAATACATTAAGGCCAAAGTTATAGGTCTTAAAATTATCTACAAAAATGGTCTTTATGATTTTTTTCCTAAGAGTTAACATTCCTGAGATATCGCGATTCTAAGAGTCACATTATACATGATATGCACATATATATACATAATCAGGCAATTACAATTGTAGTTGCTGAAGATATTGATTTCTTTGTAGTTACTACTTACTGCAAGGACTCCAATGGATAAAATAGTTTATTTTCTATAACTTCCTAACATTAACCGTTTACGCAGTGCAACGGAAACTCTCAATATGGAACAAATTTTCCCATTTTTGCAACATTTTTCATTGATGCTCCTATTGTATTGGCCGTAGCGTGATGTTATATAGCCCATAGCCTTTCTCGATAAATGGACTATCCAACACAAGAATAATTTTTCAATCAGGACCCGTAATTTATAAAAAACAAACACGTTGATCCCCTCCTTCGTTTCAGCGAAATGGCGATTGCCATAATTCTGTTGCGTACGCTGCGTAAACGGCTAAAGTCTCGCAAAAATCATGTATTGCGGAGTTGATCTCCTTTAATAGTTCTAAAAAATAATCCACAACAGCAAATACCTATCTCTAAGTTTGACTCGCTATAATTTTTTTATTATGGCAATCGCCATTTCCCTGAAACGAAGGAGCGGATCAACGTGTTTGTTTCTTAGAAATTACGGGTCCTGATTGAAAAATTATTCTTGTGTTGGATAGTCCATTTATCGAGGAAGGCTATGGGCTACATAACATCACGCTACGACCAATACAATAGGAGCATCAATGAAAAATGTTGCTAAAATGGGAAAATTTGTTCCATATTGAGAGTTTTCGTTGCGTACACTGCGTAAACGGTTAATGTTAGGAAGCTAAAGAAAATAAACTATTTTATCCATTGGAGTCCTTGCAGTAAGTAGTAACTACTAAGAAATCAATATCTTCAGCAACTACAATTGTAATTGCCTGATTATGTATTATATATTATGTGCATATCATGTATAATGTGACTCTTAGAATCGTGATATCTCAGGAATGTTAACTCTTAGGAAAAAAAATCATAAGGACCATTTTTGTAGATAATTTTAAGATCTACAACTTTGGTCTGAATTTATTTTTGAGAAAACTTACCGTTTTCGAGAAAAATCCAAAAAACCTCAAATTTTGATATTTGACCCCGAATAACTTTTGTTGGACACATAGGATTGATGGGGACTTTTGACACTTTATTCCTTCTGCTAAACCTAAGGTCTCTACGAACATTTGGCTCTGTCGGAATCATTGTTATTTGACCACCATTTTTATGTCTAACTTGACCGGATTATTATAATGATAAGGTTTTTTTTGTAGTATTAACTTTTCCGGAGCGTGTGGCTCGGAAACGGTTAGGAATACGGCAAAATTGAATAAGACCAAAGTTTTAGATAATTTTATGAGCTTTAATTTATTAGAAGATTTTTTTTTTCTATGACGCACCGTTTCTGAGATATTAGTGAAAAACCCAAAAGTGGTACCTTTCCCCCCCCCCCTCCCCACTCCGGCTCACCTCCGAGACGTCAGGACTTTTAGTATGTTAATTTCCTAAGTACCCTGAACAAGTTTCAGAAGAAATTGCTTAGGTCCCCTCTCATGCACTCTACACCCCCTTTTAGGTTATTCATTGACTGGACTAGTACGTAATTCGGCCTTACGAATCTGTGAAATAGTTCTAACCAGCAAGTTCTTTGAATCTGTGAAAATTCTGCCAAGCATATACATACTAGAAACATGCAAATTTGTTAGGAAATATCCAGAACTTTTTAAAAAACTACAAGACATGCCACGATCAGATAAATTACGACGTGAGCGAAAATATAATTTAGTTCAGCCTAAATCAAATTTAACTATTCACAGTACCGGTCCAAACCCCATGTGTACTAAAGTCTATAATGGGCTCCCAGAAAAATTAAAAGCAGAGCAAAATACAAATAAATTCATAAACAAGTTAAAAGAATTCCTACAAAAAAATGCGTTTTATCATATTAACGAATTTTTGAACCAAAAATGGAACTAGCTAACTAATATATTTGCCACAATAGGTCCGCCTCTCTGGTTACAGCGCCCTTACAGGGTTCCGTTGTTTGTATTTATAATTATTGACATGTAACTTATAACTATGTTGACATCTTACAAATAATGGACATTGTAACCGAATAAATGAATAAAATGAAAATGAAAATGAAAAATGAAAAAAATGTTCGAACCAGGAAGTTCTTTCAGGAATGATGCGTTTTGAATCTGTGAAAAAGTTCGGACCAGCAAGTTCGTTCGTGCTGCCTTTTGAATCTGTGAAACAGTTCAAACCAACAAGTTCTGGAGGTAATGTTGCCTTTTGAACCTGTGATAAAGTGCAAACCAAGATCTTAGATCTTCGTGCGATAATGAATAAGTTTGGTAAAGCGGGACTCTTGCTCTCGCCGGGACAGTGGGACAGACAGCCTGAAAGCGGGACAACGCCGAAAGCGGGACATATGGTCAGGTTACATGGCTGATGACAGTGATGTTATATTGCTGATCTTTGGAGCTGTCAAGTATAGGTATCTACCGATCTACCGTCAGGTGCTATTATGGTATTCCGTGGTATAGGTATATATATTTTTTTATGTATATGTATAAATATATATCAGGACATTACATACATCGCAATCTAGCCCCAAAAAAGTGATAGCTTGTGCTATGGGTACTAACTACTAGATAACTGATAATTATATATATACATACTATAATATACTTAAATATTAAATATGGAAAAACACCCATACCACAAACATTTACCAATAGTGGGAATCGAACCCACGACCGCCGACACAGGCGGCAGGTTCGCTGCCGCTACGCCATTCGGTCGTCAATAAATCTCTGGTATAATTATATAATTGAGTTGTAAAGGAGGAAAACCGAAAAACCCATGATGCTTCATGGTTGAAGTGATTGAGGGATTTGTGAGCAAAGCTATTTTATTAATAGCACGTAGATATTATGTAACTTTTATTTGCGCGATTATAAAAATTAAATACCTAAATAGAATTTGAGTTTGGCGGGTGTTTCAGCCCTACTAGCTCGTGAAATTTTAATTTTATTTAGTTTTTCGCATAAGTATATTAGACCAACTACACATTGTAATTTGTAAGTTTACGGCAACGAGTTTTGCCAGCATAATATTTATACCTACATAGCTACATGTTTGTAATAAAAACTTTGCTGAAAAGTTAGTTTTGTCCATCTTTTAATTTTTTTTCGGAAACAAATATTCTAATAATCTCTTGAAGTCTGCTTCTAAAATCTGAAGAGTTCCCTCAATTTCTCCAAGATCCCATCGTCAGATCCCGACCTGATGACCATAAGACAACCTGAAAAAAATTACTCTTCCAAACAATACCCAAATCACTTCAAGTGTGCTTATAAAATTTGAAGAGTTCCCTCGATTTCTCCAGGATCCCATCATCAGATCCTGACTTGATGACTATGGGACCATCTGTGAACTATACCTACCCTTTCAAACAAAAAAAGAATTTTCTAAATTGGTCCACGCATCTTCGCGTAATCGGGGAACATACACAAAAAAAAAGATCCCGACGAATTGAGAACCTCCGCCTTTTTTTAAAGTCGGTTAAAAACGCTAAAAAACATTTCTGATAACAGGCTTACCCCGAGTTGCACGAAACAAACTTAAAAGTTTAAGTGCTACTTTAACTAATTTAATCGCGAGAAATGTCAAAATTGCATACATTTTTTGACATTGATTGTGATTAAATTAGTTTCAGTAGGTACCACTTAAATTTTTGGAGTTTTTTCTGATAACGGGCTTAGTTTTTGAGTGATAAGTTATAAACGTTTTTCTGTGATATTTTCCCGCAACTCTGCCTGTCGCGCCCACTAACGTATTCGTAAGAGCGACGAAGACAAAAATAAAAACCGTCTAGGCTATCTGGATAGGTAGCCTAGTCTAGACTGCAGCCTATGTAGGTACGTTCTTATCGGCTATCGTACACGCCCGGTCGGTTGCCAGACGCAAATAAACATACACATAGCAACCCTAGAATCCAGATGATAAGCTGAATAAACAAAATGGCGTCCGACTGCATGTCACATTGAATCCGCCAATCACTATTCACTACCTACCTAACATATCGTACTACTATGAATAATCACTTCACTATCACTACATAGTATAAAATAAAGTCGCCTTTTCTGTCCCTATATCCCTATGTGCGCTTAAATCTTTAAAACTACGCAACGGATTTTGATGCGGTTTTTTCCAATAGATAGAGTGATTCAAGAGGAAGGTTTATATGTATAATACATGCATCATATACTAAGGCAACATTGCTAATTTTAGAGGTTTCTAACGTGATGTCGTAAATTAACCTATTTTTTTGGGCTTATTTAGCAATTTAGCAAAAACGCTGCCTAAACCCTACGAGTTAGATCAAATTAATGTACTACAGTATTGTACACCATAAAAAGGTCTACAAAAAATTCCGCGATGGTATATGTTTATATTTTAGAGATAACCCACATTAACCATTTTTATTGTTTACTTTTTAAGTGAAAAAATGGCTTATTTACGAAGCTATTTTAAGCAATACGGCATTAATCTTTATCGAATTAAGTACCTTAAATACAGTGTGCAATTAATATAGATCAATATGGTTCCTTACAGCATGTAAATTAAACAAATATTTTCGGAGATATTACAAATTTAAAATTTGCGTTTGCGGCGGGCGGTACCGGTCGGACGGGGCAGTGCGGGGAGGCATGCCTATAACCTCAAGAGAAAACATGTTTGTCTAATGAATGTTTGCCTATTGTCTAATGACAAGAAAGCTGTAAACGTTGTGTATAAAGACATCCTGTAATATATTAACTGTTGTAAAAATAAAATAAATACCTAGGTAAAAATGTAAAAAGTAAATAAGTAAAAATGTGTAATGTAATAAAAATTGTATGAATTTAGATATTCCAAAGATAGCAGGAAATCTTCATAGTAAGTATAGGGAAAGAGGAATTGTTCTACTCCAAATTTAATGCGTGCAGGCCAAGGGCAGTAATAAATGAATCAAAAATACTGGATCGATTTTAATCATGTTTTCATTGAGTGACATAGGCATATATATTTTATGCCCGTGCAAAGTCGGAGCGGGCCGCTATGTTTTTATAAACAACGTTCATAGTTTTTCTGTAGTGTATTTAATTTAGTATCAGCATTGCACCCGTGCGAAGCCGGGGCGGGTCGCTAGTATTACTAATAATATAACTAATCATGAACCGGCAAACGTTGCTTTTGCCAATAGATATAACTCAAACTCAAAATATTTTTATTTCACATAGTCAAAGTCAACGTCAAAATATATTTATTTCACATACTTAGGCCTAACTTACAAGGCACTTTTAAAACGTCAACAATATTTGTTACATAATATTATGTGTGTGATAACTACAAGTCGACTTAAAACTAAGTTTACGAGGGTTCCAACGCGCCCTGCACTGAGAAGAAGCCCACAACAAACTCAGCCGGGTAACATAGGCCTAACGTACAGGCTCTTGTAAAACGTCATTATGATATTTGACGCATATGTATGGTGATAACTAAAAGTCGACTTAAAAGTTAGTTTACGAGGGTTCAAACGCGTCCGGCACTGAGAAGAAGCCCACAACAAACTCAGCCGGTTTTTGTTTTCTGTTATGTATGTAACAGATACACAGGACCCGGCGAACCGCGCTAAAAATGACTCCACGATTTCGCATTGTGAAGTCAACATCTCTTGAGGATGTCCCGGTGTCAACACAAAAAGAATTTTTCAATTCGGACCTGTAATTCCAGAGATTAGCGCATTCAAACAAACAAAATCTTCAGCTTTATATTAATTAGTAAGTATTTAGTATAGATTTCTCACTTAAGTTTATGAAAAATATATAGTTTACGACCGAAATTCACAGACACTAAATCACACAAAAATTACTGAAAAGAAGCAGGCGTTATAATTATTGTGGCAATCCATAATTAGCAGGACAGATTAATTTATTTTGTCATAACCCGCTACTTGAAAGTAATCTGTATGTTTCACGTTTCGTCCCGACACCGGGACATCCTCAGGAGATGTTGACTTCACAATGCGAAATCACAAAAAAATTCACAATCGTCGGTAAAACCGTTTCGTAGAGTTTTTAAACATTATAGAACAACGATTTATGCTTTTGAAGTATGTACCCAATGATTTTCACTACTTCCCGTTTGATTTTCTTCACGCACACCTTAAATATGAAGCAGACACCACAATAGGCAATAAATGCCTTGCTTTACAGTAAAAGCCTCCATGGTTTTCGAGGAATCGAACAAAACACCATCAACAATGTGCCAACTACCGACATTGCTTCCGCAGTTTCATTGTCTCTCTGTCCTGCATCAAAGGTATTGCCCCAAAGTGTTATTTCCTTTTGAATCGACTTTAAATAAGGAGGTTCTCAATTCGACTGTAGTTTCTTACATCAGTATACTGTATGTTTCTTTTGACTAGTTGAACTGATTTCGATGTTTCTTTTTTTATTGGAAAGTATATAGGTACTTTAAGGGTAGTTAGACGAGAGTTGCAGTAGGTTTTTGTTTTTTTTTTCAAATGGCAAAACGGCACTGAAAATCGCTTAACGGCGTATAAGCCGTATTTAAGTGATTTTGACTGAAGTTTTACGTAAAAACTATAAAGACAATTACGTTCAAATTTAAACGTCATGTATTTCAGGTCTTTAATCTAAAATCGCTTAGAAGCAGAAACACGATTGGATTAAATTTTCTCGATAGAAAGTTCTCACAAAAGTTGCTCCAAAATCTCAGTTTTCCTGTATTTTATCGGAAACTACAATAAATGTTATTGTAATTTTTGTTTTAATGTGTCGGTAATAACAATATCCAAAAAAGCTTAGAAACCGATTTTTGATAATTGCCTTAGTTTTTGAGTAATTAGGTAAAAGGTCGTTTTTCTGTTATATGCTTCCGCGACGCTGCATGTCGCACCAATATAAAGTCATTCCTTGCTCTGTGTGTCGCACCTACCAGCGTATCCGTGAGACTGAGAAAGACAAAAATAATTTCAATAAATCCCCTTAAAATGACCGTTAACACTGTAAATTCGATGTCGTAAATAAAAAAATATAATTAAATTATTTTTTCTGGTTTCTATGTCCTTTTATTAAATTATTTTTTCTGGTTTCTATGTCCTTCGTACTCGTATGGCTAAGTCTGCTGATATGACTCATACTCGATAATTAAGCTAACAGCTTCCAATGAACACCCCATACTAAGATATTGTGGCTCGAAATGATGCTAAGTGATGAGTACTAATATGGAAATTGTTAGTGACAACTAAAGTTATTATTAAATCTAAGTAAATTCGGCCCTACTAGCCCGCGAAATTCAAATTTTATTTAGTTTTTCGCAAATAAATAGTTAAATTAAAATGAAAATAAAAATTAAGGGGGGCTCCCATACCACAAACATGATTTTTTGCTTCATTTTGAATTTGGTGGGCAGTGGTGATTATAGTAGACAGTAGTGTTATTATCTCGCTGCAGACTCGGTCATAAATCATTCGAGTGATTCGCTTTTGTTGTGCTGCAGTAATGCACAACTCAACAAAGAACAACAAAAGCGAAACACTCGAATGATTTATGACCGAGTCTGCAACGAGATAATAACACAATAACATGACTGTTAGAAGTTATGTAACTAACAATACTGCTATTAAAACTAACTACAATGTTGAACTCAAATCTATTGAATACAAAACTCAACAAGTGCCTTTCAATTCCCCACTATTATATCTTTTATTTGATGTACAGGAATAACATCTCTATTTGTTTACAGTAAACGTCGAAATTTGTTTACAGCAGATCCGTTTCTAAGCTGTTTCGTATGGTACGGATTGCTCCCAATTCCCCAATTTGCGATATCCAAATCTATGTAACGGAATAACACCTTTGTTACCTTGCCTTGAAGGTCGACGTTTGTGTGAAGCAGTTTTGTTTGTAAGTCGTTTTGGAGGTTAGGTTTTAGATTAAAATGATGTCATCCGTTTGTTCCGAATAATAATTATTGAAGTCAATGAATGGCGGTTTGTACACTTTGCGTTTACTTTGTTACTCAGTGGGTAGTAACGTATTTATCCTATTATAGTGTCGTGGATTTTTTACTTAAAGCCCGGGGCGCCAGAAATCGAGGGGCGGGGCAGGGGTGCCGCCCCGTAGTTTTCGCTCCAGGATTCGCGATATTGGATCTAAAACAATTTTGGTAAAATCTTTTAACAAAACCCCACGATACATGTCGCCTAGTGTGGGGTCCACAGAATATCAATAAAGAGGCAATTATATCGATAATAACACTATAATTATTAAGATCGCTTTAAGAGACACATTTGTTAATCAAATGTACCTATTATATGACGTAAAATTACAATGTTTTAGTTTATTTATAATTATACACATACCCTCGTTTATACGTTTTCTCAGGACACTTTTTTCGTGAATTTTGTATTACACCCGGGGTCCTTAGATAGTAAGTCAATGTAGATAACTGATCAATATTCAATATACATATACTATACATACTAATATACTTATAAACATATTATATTAGATTATTATAATACTGTGTGACATAACGGTCTTGGCGGAGACATTTTTAAAATTTTGGCAACCATCTCGGAATCCGCAGCCAGTTCCGCTAGAGGCTGGATGTCCTTACTCTTTCTCTTGGTAGTGTGCCAACCGTGGGACGCTGGAAAAACCGGCCAAGTTCGTTGTGAGCTCTTCTCCGTTCAAGATACTTTTTTTTTATTCTATACAAGTTAGTACTTGACTGCGATCTCACCTGGTGGTAAGTGATGATGCAGTCTAAGATGTTATCGTACTAACTTGGAAGGGTAAGTAAATTTACCCCCAACGGTTTCTACACAGCATCGCACCGGAACGCTAAATCGCTTGGCGGTGCGTCTTTGCTGGTAGGGTGGTAACTAGCCACGGCCGAAGCCTCCCACCAGACCAGACCTGAGCCAATTTAGAAATTATAAAATTCCAAAGTGGCCCGTAATAAAAGCAAACCAATTTTCAAACATCCAACATTTTCATTGAGGCCTGGCGGGAGCGCGGTGAATACGCAAGTGAATCCCGTACTCCCGCCAACGTGGTCCGTCGTGGCAAAGCACAGGTTTTAATACGTACTGACGGAGGGGTATGCGTCAGGCATTTCCTGTGGGTAAAAAAAAAGTGCGTGAACCCGATTCGCAACTTACCAATTAATTATTTATTTATAGATTTAGATTTACTTAGTTGGAATATTGGTTTAACTAAAACGTTTAATCCAATCATGGCTTAGTCCCTAATCACAAATAGCTGCGCCCATTGCGTGACCATACGATACATTCACAGATTGGTCCCGTGGCCTTCAATAGGGTTGCCAGTTGCTACCGATTAACGGCGAAGAAGCAGTATTTAAGCGATTTTGAATAAAGTTTTATTTGAAAACTATAAAGGATAATTGCTTTCAAATCTAAACGTCATGTATTTTGGGTCTTTAATCTAAAATCGCTTAGAAGCAGAAACACGATTGGATAAAATTTTCTCGATAGAAAATTTTCCCAAAAGTTGCTCAAAAATCTCAGTTTTTCTAATTTTATCGGAAACTACAATATAGTATGTAAGTAATTGTAATTTTTGTTTTTATGTGTCGGTAATAATAATATCCAAAAATGCTTAGAAACAGAGCTTTGATAACTGGCTTAGTTTTTGAGTAGGTAATTATTTTTTCTGTTATATTTTTCCTCGACGCTGCATGTCACACCTACCAACGTATCCGTGAGAGTGACAAAGACAAAAATAAATCCCCTTAACACTAGAACGCACGCGTGGGTGACAATGGTCACCCAGTGCTATAAACATAGGTATATTTTGGAAACGCATCGTGACAAGCGCAAACGCGCTTGTGTATTCCTCGGATACAAGACACGGCCCCCGCCAGTGGCGTCAGCGTTGCCATTTGGCAACTTTGGTTGCCATTTTGGCAACATTTGGCCCTACGTGGCAACCAAATTGCCCTGACCACGAAACTAGTTTCTGTCCTGATTGTGCTCAACTTGATTAATTTTGTATAATTTTTTTTTATTTGATAATTCTAGAGTATGAATATGTTAAAATTACTTACTAAACTTTTATATTTTAGAATAAGAATGTTTTGATCCCAAAGTTCAATTTTTTTGCTATTTTAAAGAAGATTTGTTTTGTTTTTAATTATGAGGAAAGAATACCTACTTGTTTTGTTTTTCTAATCTTACTTTATTTTGATAAAAATAAAGATGTTGATTCATAGTTTTTTTTATTAAAATTTAAAATATTTCGTAAATTAGTTAGTATACAAAAAGGGTGACACCAGTCACCCGTGCGTGCACTCATGTACCATTCTGAGGCGCGAGTAGCCGAGTGTTAATAAATATTGCTATGCAAGGCCGCAAAGTAAGTTTTTTGCTCGAGTGTTTTTTATGAAACCTGAGCCATTCAAAAATTGAGGCCGTACCACCGATAAAAAACCTCTGGATATAGGCATCCGAACGATTTACGTAAACCTTTTTCGTACAAGCAAACAGTAGCGCCATCAGTCAAAATTCTATAGGTGGCTGCGGAGTGAACTACAGCGTGTCCTTGCTGTTGGTGAAAAAACAAACATTCTTGGCCCCGATAATAATGTGGCGACATTTTTTCGGGCCGTCCGCCCGATAAAAAATACTTTTTATCAAATTCAAAGTCGTGTTATTTGTTGAAAAGGGCGATCCGATAAGAAGGCGACAACTTGACGACCGAATGGCGTAGTGGTAGCGAACCTGCTGTCTGCGCCGGAGGTCGTGGGTTCGATTCCCACTACTGGTAAATGTTTGTGTGATGAGCATGAATGTTTTCCAGTGTCTGGGTGTTTTTCAATATATTGTATTTATGTATATTAGTATGTCTATGTATGTATATTTATCAGTTATCTTTTTTATACTATATAGGCTTGCGCTTGACTGTGATCACACCTGATGGAAAGTGATCTAGTACCCATAACACAAGCTATCGCTTACTTTGGGGCTAGATTGCGATGTGTAAAATGTCCCGTATATATTTATTTATTTATTATTTAAAAAAAAACTGGCAAGTGGCAACCCTATCTCATACACTTTTTATAAACGATGCCTCGCCCGCAGGCGTGTTTACCAACCACTCCGATGAATTGATGCGAAAGTGGAGACAAACTATGTAAAGTATGTTTGCAATTTCCACTCAAATGCGCATATTTTTATCACTTTATTATAAACTAACATATAAAATAACGGGTATCATTTAAGCTATCACCAATTTAATTAGTTTTGTGTTTCTTAAATAATAGGGTTTGTCCTCAAAATAGTAGATCTGTCACCAAAATGTAGTCACCAAACAATGCAAAATCAGTTCCACAATAAATCACCTAAAATCCTGAGATATAAGGTCTAGTACCAAATAAATGTTTTTGTATGTATTATAATAGGTGTGTCCTAATAAGTATTTAAGCAAACTAATTTAAAGAGATCACCAATAAATCATATTATGTTTATAATTTTTTTTATTTTTTGAGCTTATGTGTTACCTTAATATAAGAATTTACGACTATAGCCTAAGAAAAAGTGGGGGATCTAGGAAAACTTCTTAGCCGTCACCCTCTTCCCCTCCAAGAGCATGTCGACGGAGCCCCGCTTCGCGCGGCTCCTATTTCTGGGTGGTCAAAAAAGGAAAATAACCTTAACCTATTTACCTATAGGTGCACATGGGACCTAGGAAAACTCCTTAGCCGTCACCCTCTTCCCCTCCAAGAGCATGTCGACGGAGTCGCAGTCAGGGATCGATAATCGATTTATTTGGTGACAGATCTACCATTCTGCGCACAGAGCTATTATTTAAGTACAAAACTGTTATTATAAGAACGAAGTTTATATTCATGTAATGCAATATGATTTTATTGATTATCGATCTCTTATATTTTACACATATATTAACATTAATTTGATAATTCATACCTGGGAACAATTTTTGTTTATCTGAGAACGAAAATATTTCGTGGCGATAGATCTATTTATTAGGTGATAGAACTTGATGACAAATATAAATTTTGGTGATAGAAAATATAGTTCCCTAAAATAATGACGTACACTAAAAAAACTAATTAAATCGATCAAACAACAAAAAAGTTAAAAGCATTTAAATATTTCTGATTAGACAGAGATAGCGATATTAAATTGTGACACATTTGAAGCATCTATCTTTTACCGTTATCTAGAAAAAAAAAACAAGCAAAAAAATCACGTTTGTTATCCAAATACCAAAAATACATACATACGTATTTTATTCTAATTTTTACATTATTTGTTGTTATAGCCGGCAGCAGAAATACAACATCTTTTTTTTTTTTTTTTTATAGACAGAAAATGCCTAACGCATACCCCTCCGGCAGGGGAAACGGAAGGGTTATGTGGGGCTTGCACCCACTAAAAACTGTCTGTTTCCACGACGGACCCGCTGGCGGAAGTACGGGGTTCACTCTCGTATTCACCGCGCTTCTGCCAGGTCTCGACTAGCCACCGCAGCAGCGAGTCACATCATTGTCGAAACCATCTCATAGGTGTGCCTTTATCTGGCCTCACCTCACCTCCTGGCCTGTCTATGTTTTGGGCGACGGGCGGCCCCTATCGCCCGTCACCCGCAGGCCGGCAACTCATGGAGGCCGGAGGTCATTAACCCTCCGGCGCAGAAATACAACATCTGTGATTTTTTTCTATTTTTTAAGCTATTGCATAACTTGTATCGCGAGCCTTGAGCGTGGAGACCGAATTCAGAAATTCCGTAACGAAAATAACCTAACACTTTTTAGTTTTGCCATCTATCGATGAATAGCAGAACTTTTAATGACTTTTTGAAATATCACGCTTGTCTCTTTGGTTCAGCAACTCGTCTCTAAAAGGCATTGGTTGTATAATTGCATAAGTTGATAAAAACAGCTATGCAATAGCTTTACCGCGACAGTCTCGACACGTCTATTTTTTTATTAATCTTTATTATTAAAAGGAATTTTACCTGTTCAATCTGTGAAAATTTCTTGACTGTAGCTATTATCATGTTTCAAGAGATACAGCCTGGTGACAGACGGACGGACGAATGGACGACAAAGTCTTAGTAATGGACGACAAAATCTTAGTAATAGGGTAATAGGGTTTTTACCCTTTGGGTACGGAACCCTAAAAAAACAAATGAAATAGAGCAAATAACGAAAAAAGTTATAATCATAATTTAATAACGTGAACAACGTTAGGACGCTCTATGCCGCATGTCATACGACCACATGATCGAGTAATTTGGTAGACCAGAGAAAGAATATCATCTCCCCGTTTAGGAGGTGTGTCGCTTTTAGGCACGCATCCAAGCGCCTTTACGTCATTTGAATGTATTTTAGCTTCAAATTACGTGCACTAATTCAAGAATAATGAATCCAGATTAATTCTTTTACGTCTGTACACGTGTACACTTTCACTTTCGCGTCAATGGGTTATTTTAGCTTTGTTAGTAAAGCTGGGTATACGAGGGCGTTGGCGTTGGCCAGTGGCCTAGTTGGCGGGTTGGTGACGTTTGGCAAATATTTGTCGAAAATATTCTATTCGGTATCTTCTCATATCTAATATCTATACGTTAAATATTTTGAACATTTATTATGAACGTCAGATACCTACTTAAATGTAACTGTATTGGTTTGATATCGGTAAGTCTCTTCTAAGAATTGGATCAAATCATTTTTCCTGCCGGTCCTCATGGCGCTGAAACGTGGACACTAACAAGTGGCCTGATCCACAAATTCAAGGTGCTATGGAGAGAGCTATGTTAGGGGTTTCCCTGCGTGATAGAATCAGAAATGAGGAGATCCGCAGGAGAACCAAAGTCACCGACATAGCCAGAACCATTAGCAAGCTCAAGTGGCAATGGGCAGGTCATGCTTGTCGCAGGGGCGATGGCCGTTAGAGCCGGAAAGTCCTGGAGTGGAGACCGCGTACGAGTAAGCGTAGTGTGAGGCGACCTCCATCCCGCTGGCTGGACCGACGATATGGCGCGGGTGGCGGGAAGCGGCTGGATGAGGAAGGCGGAGGACAGGGTGTGGTGGCGCGCGCTTGGGAAGGCCTATGTTCAACAGTGGACGTCCGCAGGCTGAGATGATGATAATGAATAAAATATCACTAATCAAAAAACCAATAAAAATTATGTAATTAAATTGAATATGGAAAGCAGACAATTCTATCAGCACGAGGATATGAGAATTGATACATTAAGTACGTACAACTACTGTTTGATACATAATATATACTTATGGGAATGAATGAATTACGATTGAATTTCTACGAATGGGCGAGTATATTACTACCTACTTAAGAGTTTCCTATTACTTTAAGAAGTATAATCGCCTCTCGCGCCCATGTTTACGATCTTTGGCAGACGCGTTTTACGACGGCCATCAAACTAAGATGGCGCGAAATGACTCTCCAACGTGTTGCTTTATGGCTTTATTAAAATGGTTTTATAGTCACTTAATTCAACTGGAGTTTTTCTTAATTCGCGAAAAAATATTAACTACATTTCGATACTTATGAGTGAGGAATTAAGAAAGATAATCACATTACACTCAGTATTATATAGGCGAAAGTTTGTGTGTAAGTGTGTATATTTGTTACTCCTTTACGCGGAAACTACTGGACCGATTAGGCTGAAGTTTAGAATATAATTTATAGATTGTACCCTGAAATAAAACTGAGGCTGGTTTATGTCTCGGAAAAATTCTCAGTTCCCTCGGGATTTGTGAAAACCCGAAATTCAAACGAGCGGATTTCCCGGGTTTTTAAGAACCGGGAAAAATCGGGAAAAAACGCTACCGCTACGCCATTCGGTCGTCGAGGTAAACCAATCAGTGCATCAGACATCCAAATATAATTCATATAATTTTAAACATTTCCACGAAATGTAGCCGACACGCGACGCTTCGCTTGAATAGCCCCCCCAGTTTTGTGAATCGCTACTTTGCTTCGGTTGTACGGTGTACCGTACCGTATGTATACCGTATAGTAGGTACCCTACGGTATTAAAGTGCCATTTGATATTATGTAGGTGAGGTACATAAATCTGTACATGAGACATCCAAATATAATATACATCGAGTGTGATAAACCGCATGGCATTGAGTTTCGTCAAGGGCACAGTCAGTCCGACAGTTTAATTATAATATCGCTCTTCACTTCATTCGACTACAGACCGCAGCCCACGGCCACAAACTGCTCGGAAAATAAACCACGCATAGAGTCTTTCTGCTGATTACGCAAAGGGTAATAAATAATAATATACGAAAAAACCGACTTCAACTGTCATCAAACTACTGTTGAATACATACTTTCCAATTGAAAATTTAAGACTTACATGGTTTTGTCGTGGATACCATTATCAGAACTGGATTAAATTGAAATGGGATCACACGGGAAGCGTCAGCTTTCTAATAAAAAAAGAATCATCAAAATCGATTCACCCAGTCAAAAGAGAGATAAAAAACATAAAAAAACGTACAGTAGAGTTGAGAACCTCCTCCTTCTGAAGTCAATTGATAAACGGGACCTTATTACTATGACTCCTCCGCCCGTTTGTCCGTCTGTCACCAGGCTCATAATATGAACTAGGAACAGCGTTGCCAGACATCACTATTTTAGCGGGACGTCCCGATTTTTCCGCGCGGGATAGGCTCAGCCCAGCTTTTCGGGGATAACTAGACGGTGCATGCAGCGTGAGCGGCACAGATTAGTAAAAGAGGGCGGGATTGGCATGGACAAGAGTGTGGATTTCTGTTTATTTAATTTTGTGTCACAGTATATCTCTGGCATGGACAAGAGTGTGGATTTCTGTTTATTTAATTTTGTGTCACAGTATATCTTGGTATATCTAGTTATTAATACTGAGACTCAAAATTGTCAATAATGATGGTGTCCGGACTTTTTATCCATAATATGTCCCGCTAAACTAACTGGCCTGTTGGGCTTTTGAAAACCTATACACGGTGACCTTTTTAACGTCTTACAAAAGCGGTCCGCATGAGTCCGATGTAAGAAATCTCTTGGCACTATTGAAAATTATGCCAAGCCAATGCACACATTAGTGACTAAAATATTTCAATTTTGAAAAAATATAAAACACCCTGTTTACGGTTCCTTTGAGGTGGTACTTGTGTGTTGAATGCTCGTAAATGCTGGGCGCGTCTTGCGTACATATTTATTTACTATTTACCATTGATAAAGGATGTTTTCAAATGAAACAATTTTTCATTTTTTTTTAAATTCTGGTTTGTTTTTGTAAGACGATAAAAAAGTCACCGTGTATGTGCTGTAGAGCATGGTCGTTTGGTAGATATCTTTTCTGTCTCATAAAAGTCTATTTTTAATTTTCTAGTCATCACAATAATTGACGACTTGTTTGTCCGCCCGGTTATTTTGCAACTGATGATTCAGATCACTTCAATGACGTCACTATCCGCCGTCATCTCGAGTCTGCCTTTCCCTTTTGATGACGGCGACTGGTCAGTGGTCATCGACCCGAGCCGAAGAGCGTCATTAGCGATATTCTTGGCCACCGACCTTATTACACAACGTTTGTCCAAGAATTATGTAATCATTGGTAATAAAATAATTATGAATTTATTTTTGTCTTTCTCACTCTCACGGATACGTTGGTAGGTGCGACATGCAGCGTCGCGGACGAATATAACAGAAAAACCTTTTACATAATTACTCAAAAACTAAACCAGTTATCAAAAATCTGTTTCTAAGCGTTTTTGGATATTATTAACACTTACATCCACATTTGTAATAACAATTACATCCATTGTAGTTTCCGATAAAAATTTGAAAAACTGAGATTTTTGTGCAACTTTTGGGAGAACTTTCTATCGAGAAAATTTTACCCAATCGTGTTTTTGCTTCTAAGCGATTTTATAAAATACATGACGTTTAAATTTGAAATTACCTACCTGTATATATAGTTTTTAAAAAAAACTTCATTCAAAATCGCTTAAATACGGCCCCTACGCCGTTAAAGGGCTAAACGGTTATTTAAGCGATTTTTAATGGCCTGCACGTCACGTTTGTTGTATGGGTTCGAAACTCTAAAAACGGGGCCCTATTACTAAGACTTCGCCGTCCGGCCGTCCGTCTTGGCTCAAATATTCGAAACAGTGTCAATTACTGATGTATTGTTTGTATATTATGTATATCGTATACACATGCAATACTTGAGCAATTATTATTATATGGGTTAAGTGTGTTTGTCTCATGTCTAGTGATACAGGTGGGTGATATATTATGACATTGCGTAGTGATACATCGTTGACAGTTGAGACATTTGAGTGGTATATTATTATCTACTCTTAGAAAGATAAAAATTATAGAGGCTTTCTGTATACCTTCTGAAATTGCATATTAAGATTTAAGAGCAGCCTTCCCGGTAGATTTTTTCATACAAACGCTCGTACGCGATTATGACGTTTTAACAAAATTTTCTTGAAATATTTTTAACAAGTTTGGTACCTTGCACACTATATCTAGGTTTGTATAGAAACAAAATTAAAATTTATTAGCAACAAATTCAGTGCCAGCCTCCAAAAATCTGCATTCTTGCTCAAATTTTACATAAACTTTCGTCGTTTCGCTTAGCTCATCTATTGTTAAAGAAAAAAAAAACAAAACAACTGTATAGAAGCCTCGTACACCTAATGGAAATTCGAAATAACAAACATTATTTACACACAGTAAGACTTTTTCAAAATCGCGTATTTCCTGGAACAAGTTTCATGAAATTGCGGCGCTATTTTTCCGATATTTTTTTGACGTGATAACGTCTTATAAATTGATGAACACCAGCAGCACTCATGAAAAATAGTAACGTTCCGCGGAACGTTCCACCTGAGCCTGTGCGTGCAAGCGAGAGCGCGCAACAAGCGATAGAGAAGCACGATAAAAATTACATAAAATAATGATTATGATAATGACGTTATCACGTAAATCTATCGTCCGTAAACCGACTTTACAGACAACCAATTTTTTTTTTACTGAACGCCCGACCGACGTCACAGGAGTAATCTCGTTTTTTTTGTAGGATTGCGTTAGTTAGACGAAACAGCAAGCCTGTAGACCACGCCTTCGTTGTACTTGGATGGCCCGGGAAGGGTCCTCTTAAGGGACGTCGGCCAGAGTAGCCCGCGAAATTCAAATTTTTAGTTTTCGCTAATAGTAGGCTATTTTTTTTTTCATTTGTTATTTTGTTATTTATTTGTTTCATTTGTTTTCAAATGAAACAAATTTATTGGACACACGAGAAAAAAAAATATTACATTATTCGAATACTCCCTGACTCCCAAACTAGGCAGAAACCCGTGTCTTGGGAGTCAGTTTACACAAGTAGTTTAGGTCCAAATATGGCAAACAAGAGAGTTGTAACTTGTAGTTCTAATACAAAAAAGAAATGCAAGGATAAAATAAGGGTATCATTTAAGCTATCACCAATTTAATTAGTTTTGTGTTTCTTAAATAATAGGGTTTGTCCTCAAAATAGTAGATCTGTCACCAAAATGTAGTCACCAAACAATGCAAAATCAGTTCCACAATAAATCACCTAAAATCCTGAGATATAAGGTCTAGTACCAAATAAATGTTTTTGTATGTATTATAATTTTATATTATCGCTCTCCCCCTCACCCCCTCCAAGTTCCTGTCGTGGTCATAAAAGGAAAATAACCTTAACCTAATTACCTATAAATATTTCATATTATCCCCCGCCCTATAAATATTTTATATTATAAGAACGAAGTTTATATTCATGTAATGCAATATAATTTTATTGGTTATCGATCTCTTATTTTACACATATATTAACATTAATTTGATAATTCATACCTGGGAACAATTTTTGTTTATCTGAGAACGAAAATATTTCGTGGCAATAGATCTATTTATTAGGTGATACAACTTGGTGACAAATATAAATTTTGGTGATAGAAAATATAGTTCCCATAAAATAAGAATAAAGAAATATGTGTGTAAGTGTAAGAATGGATGTGTTGTGTATGAAAGTGTAAGTGTATGTGTGAGTATATGTGTCTAGTCTAGACTTATTTCATAAACAAAGATTCTATATCGTGATATTCGTATTTAGAGATCCAGACCAAAATTAACTTATTGAAACTGAAGTTACTTAGTCGTTTAGCATCGCCTGGGTGGTCATAAAAGGAAAATAACCTTAACCTAATTACCTATAAATATTTCATATTATCCCCCGCCCTATAAATATTTTATATTATAAGAACGAAGTTTATATTCATGTAATGCAATATAATTTTATTGGTTATCGATCTCTTATTTTACACATATATTAACATTAATTTGATAATTCATACCTGGGAACAATTTTTGTTTATCTGAGAACGAAAATATTTCGTGGCGATAGATCTATTTATTAGGTGATACAACTTGGTGACAAATATAAATTTTGGTGATAGAAAATATAGTTCCCATAAAATAAGAATAAAGAAATATGTGTGTAAGTGTAAGAATGGATGTGTTGTGTATGAAAGTGTAAGTGTATGTGTGAGTATAATGTGTCTAGTCTAGACTTATTTCATAAACAAAGATTATTTATCGTGATATTCGTATTTAGAGATCCAGACCAAAATTAACTTATTGAAACTGAAGTTACTTAGTCGTTTAGCATCGCGCTTGTAAATTAAAATTAAGTTATAAAGACGTGGCGCAAGATTAGTATGCAATTTACTTGAGTAAAAGCCTCTCACAAGTGGGATGGCACATTTATCTCTTCTTGAGGTTGAAATGGGAATGGTAGGAATGACTGTACGATGGTAATTTTTTAAGCATTGGTAAACAAATAATTTTCTAACACTCAGCACCTTGGCCTGTTCGTACAGATCAGTTGTTGGATAGCGAAACGGTAAAGACAAACATACTTTTAAAACTGCGCGTTGCGACCTCTCAATTTGTAACATATTAGTTTTAGACATTCCACCCCACGCTAGGATACAGTAGGTTATAACGCACTGACACACGGCTTTATATGTTTGTAGTATTGTATCTTTATCTGCAACCTCCCTCAGACTTTTGAACACATAGATTAGTCTACGAACACGTCCTGTTAGTGTTTTGGCTTGCATATCCCATTTTAATTTGCTATCTATGTGTACACCCAGATACTTTATGTCTTCAACTCTGGATAGCTGTTTACAGGAACAGTTATCATTATATTTCCTAGCTAATCTATTACAGGGATAGGTATGAATTATTATGTTAAAACTACTACTGGGAGATGACACTTTAGTTTTACTGAAACACATAAATTTAGTTTTACCCACGTTTAACGTAAGTAAGTTGCCTTCAAGCCATGTGGTGACGTGACTCTCGAAAGATTTTGTTCGGTGATTTGTTTTATTATAATCGAGTTAATGAGTTTGGGAGCACAACGTTAAGCATCTACGTGTTTTTAATAAAAACAAAAACTGCGAAAATTCCCATAAACCAATAGGTTCCCGAAAGATAATTTTCCGCAGTCTCCCAAGTCCCAGATTTGGAGCTATCGGTAACCAACATGAATTAAAAAGAGTATTTTTGACGAAAGTTTTTATGTTCTGTAAAGACCCAAAATACATGACCTTTAAGTTTAAAAGTACCTTTCTAATTGTCTTTCAACCTGGATTTCATAAAAAAACCGCTTTTAAATAACTACGTAAATCTCTTTGTTCACAGCGCATCAGAAAATGAAGTTGAAGACTCACCGCGCGAGGAGCTGACAGGTCTATATGATGATGAAGAAGCCAGGAACTACT
Organism: Coenonympha arcania; assembly: GCA_036785405.1. NCBI lineage: Eukaryota > Metazoa > Arthropoda > Insecta > Lepidoptera > Nymphalidae > Coenonympha > Coenonympha arcania. The sequence continues at coordinate 12,284,071 of CM072076.1, forward strand.
ACGGAGACACGGTCGTCAACAAATATGGAGACGAAGCCGACGAGGCGGCGGTGGAGACATTCGCCTACGTCAATCCAGGGGACAGGCATCGGTTACGACGAGACGCTGACGGTAATGTGGCTAAGAACTGATTTGGACCTCCTACTTGCTCATCATTGCCTGGTAGTTGTAGATCGTGGTACCAGGAGTTCATATTTACATAGGCTTTGCTCAAATGTGGATGGCGCAAACTATAGATATTTCAATCCAAGAAGACGCGCCCCACTCTGTCAAAATCGCCTATGCTCAACACGACTGGTAATATCATAATATGGCCAAGAACTGTCTTGGGCCTCCTGCTTATTAATCATTGCCTGGTAGTTAGACTTGGGTCTCCTGCTTACTCATCCATTAACTGGTAATTAGAGATCGTAGTACCAGGAGGTCATACTTTTATAGGCGGTGCTCAAATATGGATGGCGCAACTAAACATACTATACTGCCAAGAATTGATTTGGGTCTCCTGCTTACTCATAATTGCCTTTAGTAGTTAGAGATCGTTGTACTATAGTAACTAGGAGGTCATACTTACATAGGCGGTGCTCAAATATGGATGGCGCAACTAAAAAGTCTATATGAGACTGTGTAATATGGCTAAGAACTGACTTGGACCTGCATATCCATCATTGCCTGGTAGTTAAGAGATCGTGGCACCAGAAGTTGCAATGTCCACTACCCATGTCAGATGCAGTGCGTCCTGCAATTATGTATTGCAATATCATACGACGCACTGCACTGCGCTCATCATCCTGAGCCATCAGTTCTTAGGTCTCATTTTGCACAATAATCTTCTTTTTTTTTATACTATTTAAGCTAGCGTTTGACTGTGATCACACCTGATGGAAAGTGATGTACAGTCTAAGGTGGAACGCGCTTGCCTAGCAGATGCCTATTCAGTATTCACTCTTGATTTTAAGGCACCCGGGTTGTAAGTGGCAGGAAAGACACTGCCTGGGAGGGTATTCCAGGCCTTTGCAGTGCGTATCAGGAACGAGGAATCAAACATTCTTAAAGTGCCCAATCATCAAACTCACCAGCAATCTTTACGGTAGAACAACTGACACCGCAATGGTACCTACCCGGACGCGCTCCGTAAGAACCCTACCATCAGTACATCTTTTAAATCTTCCCTCTTGTCTGCAGATAATGTGAACTCAAACTACCATCGCCAAAAAAGGCAAGCCGATCCAACAGTTGGCACAGAAAATGCGACATCTGAAACGTCAGCGAAGCCCCCAGAAGAAGAAAATGTTAACAAAAATGTAAATGATTCAAAAATCAACCCAATTACAGGTACTTACCATTTTTTCTTTCACAAATTTTTACGATTCTATACCGAAATCGTAAAAATCGCATGTAATTCATCCACGTGCTTCGGAGAGCACGTTAGGCAGTCGATCCTGCACCTGATTTCTCTATACACACTTAGAACTTTGTTCAAACTTCTAGCCGAGTATTTCACGACATTTATATATTTTCATTTTTTTTGTATTTATCAATTAAAAAATATAGATGGCAGCACCAAGCCGCTCCGAGTAATGGGCCTCAGGGTGGAGGAAACTGTCAAGGAGCCTAAACTGATAGACGAGATGATACCCTCTGTGCTGCGCGAGACCCAGTTCCACTTACGCCTGTTCGGGGAGGGGTTCACGAACGACACCGTCATCGCGTTCACGCATACGCCCGAAGACTATGGCACCCAGTGCGTGTACATGCTCGACTATGGGCAGTATAAGGTCAGTACTCCACTTCGACTTTTTGTCGACGAGCTTGGCGCAGCCGGGAAATCCCCAACACAGCCCACCTTATAAGTAGTACGGGGAAAGCGTATACGCATGCGCCTGAAGACTATATACCCAGTGTGTCTACATGCTCGACTATGGGCAGTACAAGGTCAGTACTCCACTTTGACTCTTTGACGACCTGCTTGGCGCAGCCGGGAAATTCCCGGCACAACACACCTTATAAGTAGTAAGGTCCCTGCATACACGCATGCGCCCGAAGACTATGGCACCCAGTGCATCTACATGCTCGAGTATGGGCAGTATAAGGTCAGTACTCCACTTTGACTCATTGACGACTTCTTGGCGCAGCCGGAAAATCCTTGTGCTCCCAGGAAATCCCTGGCACAGCTCATTTTACATGCGCCCGAAGACAGTACAAGGTGAGTACTCCGCTAACTCCACGCCTAAAGAAGTTTCATTTTTTTTTGGACAAAAATTTATAGCTATTTACAACAAATACAGAAAAGTGATAATTAATTATAGCCAATTACAAGTTTCCGCAAACAGAAACATCAAATCAAAAAAGTGTCTCTCCCCAACAGATAAAAGAAGTGGGACCGGATTCGGGGCTTTTCGAGCTGATATCCCCCCCTCCAGACGAAGGCTACCTCTTCTACATCTGCGCCAAGCAGGGCCCGCACGACGTGTTCATCCACCAGGGCAGGGAGAAGTGGAAGATCCTCGGCACCCACAACAAGCTGCTGCCGCTGTGGGTCTCCCTGATCCTCATCGTGATCCTGTTGCTGCTAGCGTCGCTTTTCTCCGGGCTGAACCTTGGGCTTATGGCGCTGGACAGGACCGAGCTGAAGATCATCGCCAACACTGGTAAGAGAGCTGCGTTACTGGTGGTAGGATTCTTCCATATCTGTGCCAAGCAAGGGCCCCACATGTTCATCCACTAGGGCAGAGAGAACTGGAAGATCCTCGGCACCCACAACAAGCTGCTGCCGCTGTGGGTCTCCCTGATCCTCATCGTGATCCTGTTGCTGCTAGCGTCGCTTTTCTCCGGCCTGAACCTTGGGCTTATGGCGCTGGACAGGACTGAGCTGAAGATCATCGCCAACACTGGTAAGAGAGCTAAAACAGTGGTAGGACTCCCTCTTCCATATCTGTGCCAAGCAAGGCCCCCACATGTTCATCCACCAGGGCAAGGAGAATTGGAAGATCCTGGGCACCCACCACAACTTGAATCTTAGTTTTTTTCTTACAAACTTTTATTGTCACAAATAATATTGTAACCGTCACACCTAAAAAACTGTTCCTTCAAGAGATAACGCTGTTGTAACTTACTAAAAGTTTCATTTGCATAGTGGTTTCATATAACCATATTTCATGTTCCTCACAGGCACAGAGACGGAGCGTAGATACGCGCGCGCCATCATGCCTGTGCGTGCCCACGGAAACTACCTCCTGTGCACCATCCTGCTCAGCAACGTCGCCGTCAACAGCACCTTCACTGTTATCCTGGATGACCTGACGTCAGGCCTGGTGGCTGTCATCGGCTCCACCCTGGCTATCGTGTTCATCGCTGAAATCACCCCGCAGGCTATTTGCGCCAGGCATGGACTGCTCATCGGAGCCAAGAGCATTTGGATCATGAAGGTAGGTCATCTTTACCATGGCCATAATTCATAACTCAACTTTACCATTCATAATTCATATCATCCACCTCTCATGTGGCATAGTTTTACCTTGATTTCGTATTCTTTTTTCTTGAAAATGCTCTTGATCTTCCCACAAGGAGTCTTATTAGTTCTTATCGTCTTTCTTTGTCCCTGTTCTGCGCAATTCTGCTGAGCAAAAGCATCTGGATCATAAAGGTAGGTCATCATTACCATGTTCATAAGTCTATCTGAAATTCCTGACTTTTTTCACCTCTCTAAGTCATATCACCTAAAAGGATTCTCTAGTAGTTTCTCTTGATATTCCCACAAGACCATTATCGTCTTCCTTAGTCCCTGTTCTGCGCAATTCTTTTGAGAAAAAGCATCTTGATTGAAGGTAGGTCATCATTACCATGTTCATAAGTCATCCTGAAATCCCTGACATCTTCAACCTTTCAATGTCATATCACATATAAAGATAATCTTGAAATTTTTCTTGATGTTCCCACCATGGTCGTCTTCCTTGGCCCTGTGCTTTGCAATCCTACTGAGAAAGAGGATCTGAATCATGAAGGTATGGTTAGGGTCTGCCTGATTACCATGGTCATAAGTCACCCTGAAAGGCATGATATCTTCCACATCTTATGGTCATACTACATAAAAGGGCTTGAAAAAAGATCTTGAAGTTTTTCTTCATCTTCCCACAAGATCATTATCGTCTTTCTTGTCCTTGCTTTGCACAATTTTGTTGCGACACTTTCCGCATTATGCGGTTAGACAGGTTTTTTAATCAAATAAATCCTTCTCCAGATCGTGATGGGCATCTGCGCGCCGCTGGCGTGGCCGACCAGCAAACTTCTTGACTACTTCCTGGGCGAAGAGATCGGCACGCATTACAACCGGGAGCGCCTGAAGGAACTGGTCAAGGTAAGATCATATTCTTCTTCCTCCTCCTGAACCTTATACATACTTGCAAACTTCCTCCGTGTTTGAGGCTCATATGTGGCTCCATGCTGGGTCATTGCTCCAGAAGCCAAAGAGGCCAGTAGCCCAGGGCTTCAAGGAGTGTAGCTGGGGAACCAAGTTGTGCTTTCCGTTGGTCAGATACACCTTTGTATTTGAGAAGCCCGCCATACGTGCCATAACAGCAGGTTAAGACCATAACGGGAGAATAAATAAAATATATTAAATAAATTGGCCCGTTTGGCGTCCAGACACTGGGGGGGCAAGGGTGCCCGGGGGCTACACAAGGAACTCAGTAAACGCCTTAGGGAGGCAACAGGCGACCCTCGAGCGGGCAGCTTTCTCGCGCAACGTATTTCAGTTGCTATTCAGCGCGGGAATGCTGCCTGCATATTATGGGCACCCTATTTAGGGCCCAAAATATTGATATGTATTTTAATTCTTAATTTCTCTTTTTCATTTTAGCACCTAATATTTGTTATGCAATAGGTGCTCATGACGCTCGAGTAACTACCGATTTAGTATCTTGGGCTCCGCTACTATAATTCTGACTTCTTTATTAGATAACGAACCACGTGAACGATCTGGAGAAGGAAGAAGTGAACATCATCTCCGGCGCGCTGGATCTTCACAAGAAGACGGTGAAGGACGTGATGACCAAGCTCAAGGACTGCTTCATGCTGCCCATCGACAGCGTTCTCGACTTCGAGACCATGACTGAAATCGTCAAGTCTGGTGAGGAACGATCTCCAAAAATGTAGCTCATAGAACTTTTTCTGGAGTTTGTGTGGATGCAAGATTTTGAAAATTCGGCTTGATCTTCTTTGAGACGCGACTGTGCAGGGTTCCTTAGCTCCCACTAGCTCAACCGTCTCCGATCTTTTGTGATCGCTCCTGTCTAAATATCTCTTCCGCAGCACTTCCTTAGCACTTCCCTTCACTTCCTTAACACTTCCGTGCACTTCCGTAGCACTTCCTTGGCAAGGGTATACGTGACCTCATGAGGGCAGAAAATATGCTTTCCTCGCATTCTAGTATATGCAAAGCAGTCCTCCCTCATTACAAATCCTGTACATACCTTTGTTCCGAAGCCTGGTAGCTATTGTCAAACTAAGTACTATAGGACATTGGTGTCTGTGATGGTAACACAAAAACACCAAAACTCAGGTATAGTGTCGCAAACATTTCATGTCCAGTACCTGGGCAAAACTGGAATTAATTTACTGGTACTTAGGCAGTACCAATAAAACAGAATTCGACGCAGGCAGCGACACCTGTACTGAACAGGAATGTTTGTGGCACTGTCACCGATAAGAAACCTGAGGATATCCTCAGGTTTCTTATCGGTGACAGTGCCACAACCATTCCTGGGCGTCCCAACGATTAACTTAAACTTTCGTACAAGCAAACAGTAGCGTCATCTGTCAAAATTATATATGTTGATACTGAGCGAACTAGAGCGTTACTTACTGTTTGTGTCAAATCCAGCATTTTTGGCACGGATAAACTGGCGACATTTTTCGCGCCCTTTCCAGGGAATACTTTTTTTATACTATATAGGCTAGCGCTCGACTGTGATCACACCTCATGGAATGTGATGATACAGTCTAAGGTGGAACGCGCTTGCCTAGAAGATGCCAATTCACTCTTGATTTGAAGGCACCCGGGTTGTAAGTAGCAGGAAAGACACTGCCTGGGAGTGTATTCCAGGCCTTTGCAGTTCGAATCAGGAACGAGGAATCAAACCGCTTCGGTCACATACATTATAGTACATTTCAATATAAGTGCGGAAAGTTTGTCATTTCTTTTCGAGTCCCGGTTTGTTGACCCAAGCCGAAGGCGAGGGTCAACTATAAGGACGAGTAAAAATGACAATTCCGCACGTGCATTGAACGATGTTTTTTAATACATTTGCGAAAAAAAAAAATTGGTTTTACGTGTTTGCCTGCTCCGTGTTTGCATGCCGTGTTCGTGTTCATGCGCTCCTGGTGCGCCCGCTCCGGTGCCGCGAAGGAGGAAAACACAAAAGCACTAGTGCGGAAAAGAATAACTTTGCGCACGCAGAACATACATGGAAATGTCAACTTTTTGAGCAAATGTATTAAAAAATATAGTACTAAATATGAAATTCCCAGGCTACTCCCGCATCCCGGTGTACGAGGGGCACCGAGGCAACATCGTGACGGTGCTGTTCATCAAGGACCTGGCGTTCGTGGACCCCGACGACAACACGCCGCTGCGCACGCTCTGCCAGTACTACCAGAACCCCTGCAACTTCGTCTTCGAGGATGTCACGCTTGATGTAATGCTGAAGCAGTTTAAGGATGGTGAGTTTTATCTTCTGGTTTAACTTTTATAACAATTTTTTATGACCAAAGAGCTAGCGCTTACTTCGCCCAACGGCTAAGCCTAGCTATACAGCGAGGCAATAGCGCCAGTGTTTTGGGCACCATGCCATTTAAGCGAGCATTTGGACGGTGTGTACATTTTGTAAATATTTTTAACTTTTATAAAGTACTTAAACATTTCTCGAAATGCTATCTTCTGCTATATAAAAATAAGTCGGGTTTTCCTTCCTGACGCTATAACTCCAGAACGTACGAATCGATTATTTATCGATTTTGCATTCGTTGGAAAGGTATCGGGCTCCGTGAGGTTTACAGGAAAGAAAATTCAGGAAAAATTTCAACAGAAAAGCGGGAAAGTCTTTTTAGCGGGAAACCATCTGGTGGCAAAACGGAGTTCGCCGGGTTTGCTAGTTTTTACTATATATATAGCTGTTCGTGCTGATTGGCCACTGACTCATTGATCACCTCGCCTGAACAATTTTGTATGAAGAATTTTTTTTCAAGGATGATGTTGTATAGAAAGGAAAAAATCATTAAGAGCAAAAATATGGAGAGAGCTGATGATTGAGGATTTCGAAGACGGGTGAAAAGCACAGCCAGGGTATTGAAGATAGGTGGGGAGTGCTCGACCAAATGTCATTTGAAACGTCATCCGCCGTGATCGGCAGTGATCTGAAAAAAATTTCAAAATGGCGGATTCAAAATGGCCGCCATTCGAAATTCGTCGGTATCTCGGAAAGTATAAAAGGTGGAAGAACGGTTTCTTGACAAGAGTTGATCAGGATCCGAAGGTCTATTGGATGGAAACAAAAAAAAAATGGCTTAATTTATTTTTCCATGAAAATGTATGGCGAATGTAGAAGAGACTAAAAGACGCGCCCTACTAGTTTTGTTATATGGTCCTTTCTCCTTTTTTATATTCCGTTTTAACCGTATTTATATTATTTCTTCCTCTTTTTGTTGAGAAATCGGACAACGTCTAGTGCGAAATCAAGGAAGATCTCCCTACTGCTGTCATTGGCCATAATTTCTGTGATGCTGTCATCACCATTATCCATTTCCGTTCACCGCTGTACAGTGATGTTCACTGTACAAATCTTTAAATAACTAACACGGCGTTCTGGAACGGCCTACTTCGGTGATACATAAATAAACCTGCCCAGACGTCTGGTCGAGATGTATATCATACAGAATTATATAACGGGTTAAATGCGTAATGGGATAATTTAAGCGTTAAGTGAATCAGGTTAAATACTGTAAATAAAAACAATTATCTTTAATTTTTGTTAATTGTTTCTTGGGTGCACAATAAAAGTATTACATACATACATACATTATTTTTAGATTTAAATGTCATGTATATTGGGTCTTTAATCGAAAGTCGCTTAGCAGAAACGATTGAAAAAAAAATTCTCGATAGAAAGAGTTCCCAAAAGTTGCTCCAATAAATTTGATCGAAAACATGTACTTGTACATGTATGAATAATTGATGTACATGTATTTTTTTCATTTCGACATAAAGGAATATTATGCTAACTTAAATTAAAAATAGTTACAAAATTAAACTATATCTAAATTAAAATCTACGTATAAAAGTAAATATAAGTATATATAAATTTATTTATAAATTTGTATTTTTTTTCATTTGTAAGAAATTCCAAAAACGCTGAGATTATACATTTTATTACCGGCTTTGTTTTTTTAGTAATTATGTAAAACGTAATTTTCTATAGTATTCTCCTGCAATGCCTGTCGCATCTATTAATAGTAAGAGCTATTACTTATAGTATAGTAGTGTTATTATCTCGCTGCAGACTCGGTCATAAATCATCCGAGTGTTTCGCTTTTGTATTTCACTGCTGAGCTTCACTGCTGCTTTTGTATTTTAGTGAACAACAAAAGCGAAACACTCAAATGATTTATGGCCGAGTCTGCAGCGAGATAATAACACTACTATCCTATACCTTTAAACGAGCAATTCTTGTATATATATATATATATATATATATATGTATACTAGCTGACTGACGCGTTGCTGTGGCTAAATTTTTGTTATATTAATAAATTAAAATTGCGACTATAATTTGAGATTTAAACTATCCTATCTCTCAAGTTGGATCGAACTGCACATGGTGTGCGAATTTTATTATAATCGGTTCAGTAGTTTAGGAGTCCATCGCGGACAAACATCGTGACACGAGATTTATATATATTACTAGCTGATGCCCGCGACTTCGTCCACGTGGGATAAAAACTATTCTATCTTTTAAGTTGGACCAAATGACAGATATTCACGAAGTTTGAACTAAATCGGTTCAGTAGTTTAGGAGTCCATCGCGGACAAACATCGTGACACGAGATTTATATATATTAGATTATTATAAGATATATTTCTATATAATCTGAATCTCGGAAACGGCTCGAACGATTTTCATGAAATTTAGTATACAAGGGGTTTTGGGGGCGATAAATTGATCTAGCTAGGATTCATTTTTAGAAAATGTCGTATTTACCAAAAAAAAATGTAAATCTATACCTGACATCTATTGGCGCTAAAGTAAAACTATTACAGTAAACTCGTCCTGCCATCTATTGGAAAATAGCTGTAATACTACCGAGCAAAGCTCGGTCATTCAACTAGTAGTAGATTATATTCGTAAGAGCGAGTTGGAAAAACATAAATATCGTCTATGGCTCAGCGTCTGTAATCTCTTCAATGTTTATTTTACTTTACTCACTTACGCCACCGCACTTCAAATTCTTTCATAATTAAACCATTTCGATCCACGCGGTGCCTGTTTCCTGTCTAGTATTTCATCTTATAAAAATAACTACCTGACGCATCAAACATTGTTTTGCCCTACATGGAAAATAGCTTATGACCTATTATATTTTGAGGTCGTCAAACAACTGTATGGATTTCCGAAAAATAACGCCTGCATCCATTTAATACTAGTATAGCTGTTAACTAAGTTGTTCGGGTTGGTAATACAACAGTTTTGACTGTTTGTACCAGGTCACAAAGGGCATATGGCGTTCGCGCAGCGCATCGACCGCGAGGGCGACGGAGACCCGGTCTACGAGACCGTCGGCCTCATCACCCTCGAGGACGTCATCGAGGAGATGATCCAGGCCGAGATCGTGGACGAGAGTGACGTCATCAGTGAGTATCACGCGTCACAAAGAGCACTTGGCGATCGCGCAGCGCATCGACCGCGAGGGCGACGGAGACCCGGTCTACGAGACCGTCGGCCTCATCACCCTCGAGGACGTCATCGAGGAGATGATCCAGGCCGAGATCGTGGACGAGAGTGACGTCATCAGTGAGTATCACGCGTCACAAAGAGCACTTGGCGATCGCGCAGCGCATCGACCGCGAGGGCGACGGAGACCCGGTCTACGAGACCGTCGGCCTCATCACCCTCGAGGACGTCATCGAGGAGATGATCCAGGCCGAGATCGTGGACGAGAGTGACGTCATCAGTGAGTATCACGCGTCACAAAGAGCACTTGGCGATTGCGCAGCGCATCGACCGCGAGGGCGACGGAGACCCGGTCTACGAGACCGTCGGCCTCATCACCCTCGAGGACGTCATCGAGGAGATGATCCAGGCCGAGATCGTGGACGAGAGTGACGTCATCAGTGAGTAGCACGCGTCACAAAGGGCACGTGGCGTTCGCGCAGCGCATCGACCGCGAGGGCGACGGAGACCCGGTCTACGAGACCGTCGGCCTCATCACCCTCGAGGACGTCATCGAGGAGATGATCCAGGCCGAGATCGTGGACGAGAGTGACGTCATCAGTGAGTAGCACGCGTCACAAAGGGCGCGTGGCGTTCGCGCAGCGCATCGACCGGGAGGGCGACGGAGACCCGGTCTACGAGACCGTCGGCCTCATCACCCTCGAGGACGTCATCGAGGAGATGATCCAGGCCGAGATCGTGGACGAGAGTGACGTCATCAGTGAGTATCACGCGTCACAAAGGGCATATGGCGTTCGCGCAGCGCATCGACCGCGAGGGCGACGGAGACCCGGTCTACGTGACCGTCGGCCTCATCACCCTCGAGGACGTCATCGAGGAGATGATCCAGGCCGAGATCGTGGACGAGAGTGACGTCATCAGTGAGTAGCACGCGTCACAAAGGGCGCGTGCTGTTCGCGCAGCGCATCGACCGCGAGGGCGACGGAGACCCGGTCTACGAGACCGTCGGCCTCATCACCCTCGAGGACGTCATCGAGGAGATGATCCAGGCCGAGATCGTGGACGAGAAAGACGTCATCAGTGAGTAGCACGCGTCACAAAGGGCGCGTGGCGTTCGCGCAGCGCATCGACCGCGAGGGCGACGGAGACCCGGTCTACGAGACCGTCGGCCTCATCACCCCCGAGGACGTCATCGAGGAGATGATCCAGGCCGAGATCGTGGACGAGAGTGACGTCATCAGTGAGTAGCACGCGTCACAAAGGGCGCGTGGCGTTCGCGCAGCGCATCGACCGCGAGGGCGACGGAGACCCGGTCTACGAGACCGTCGGCCTCATCACCCCCGAGGACGTCATCGAGGAGATGATCCAGGCCGAGATCGTGGACGAGAGTGACGTCATCAGTGAGTAGCACGCGTCACAAAGAGCACGTGCGTTACATTTTTTTTTAACGGTGTAGAAGCCGTATTTAAGTGATTTTGAATGAAGTTTTATGCAAAAACTATAAAGACAATTACTTTCAAATTTACACGTCATGTATTTTGGATCTTTAATCTAAAATCGCTATTAAGGAGCAGAAACACGATTGGATAAAATTTTTTCGATAGAAAGTTCTCCCAAAAGTTGCTCCAAAATCTCAGTTTTTCTAGTTTTTATCAGACACTACATTGGATGTAATTGTAATTTTTATTTTAAACTGTCGGTAATAATAATATCCAAAAACGCTAAGAAACAGATTTTTGATAACCAGCTTAGTTTTTGAGTAATTAGGTAAAAGGTCGTTTTTCTGTTATATTCTTCCGCGACGCTGCATGTCGCACCTACAAAATATCCGTGAGTGTGAGAAAGACAAAAATAAATTCAATAAATCCCCTTAAACATTTTAGTAGGTGTTCCACCATTAAATGCAGACTCATTTACTTACCACTAACATCATTTCGGAGTTCCAATACATTGTCTGTTCTAACTTCCAGGTGACAACCGCACCAAGAAGCGTCTCCTGCGGCCGATGAACAAGCTGCACGACATAGCGGCGTTCGCGGGCCACCAGCACCAGCGCGTACACGTGTCCCCGCAGCTGATCCTGGCCACCTTCCAGTTCCTGAGCACCAGTGAGTATGCGCCCTTCATCAGTGCAAGCTGGGAACGTATCTAGAGACATGTCAGATACGTCATGCGATAGCTTCGTTCGCGGGCCACCAGCACCAGCGCGTGCACGTGTCCCCGCAGCTGATCCTGGCCACCTTCCAGTTCCTGAGCACCAGTGAGTATGCGCCCTTCATCAGTGCAAGCTGGGAACGTATCTAGAGACATGTCAGATACGTCATGCGATAGCTTCGTTCGCGGGCCACCAGCACCAGCGCGTGCACGTGTCCCCGCAGCTGATCCTGGCCACCTTCCAGTTCCTGAGCACCAGTGAGTATGCGCCCTTCATCAGTGCAAGCTGGGAACGTATCTAGAGACATGTCAGATACGTCATGCGATAGCTTCGTTCGCGGGCCACCAGCACCAGCGCGTGCACGTGTCCCCGCAGCTGATCCTGGCCACCTTCCAGTTCCTGAGCACCAGTGAGTATGCGCCCTTCATCAGTGCAAGCTGGGAACGTATCTAGAGACATGTCAGATACGTCATGCGATAGCTTCGTTCGCGGGCCACCAGCACCAGCGCGTGCACGTGTCCCCGCAGCTGATCCTGGCCACCTTCCAGTTCCTGAGCACCAGTGAGTATGCGCCCTTCATCAGTGCAAGCTGGGAACGTATCTAGAGACATGTCAGATACGTCATGCGATAGCTTCGTTCGCGGGCCACCAGCACCAGCGCGTGCACGTGTCCCCGCAGCTCATCCTGGCCACCTTCCAGTTCCTGAGCACCAGTGAGTATGCGCCCTTCATCAGTGCAAGCTGGGAACGTATCTAGAGACATGTCAGATACGTCATGCGATAGCTTCGTTCGCGGGCCACCAGCACCAGCGCGTGCACGTGTCCCCGCAGCTGATCCTGGCCACCTTCCAGTTCCTGAGCACCAGTGAGTATGCGCCCTTCATCAGTGCAAGCTGGGAACGTATCTAGAGACATGTCAGATACGTCATGCGATAGCTTCGTTCGCGGGCCACCAGCACCAGCGCGTGCACGTGTCCCCGCAGCTGATCCTGGCCACCTTCCAGTTCCTGAGCACCAGTGAGTATGCGCCCTTCATCAGTGCAAGCTGGGAACGTATCTAGAGACATGTCAGATACGTCATGCGATAGCTTCGTTCGCGGGCCACCAGCACCAGCGCGTGCACGTGTCCCCGCAGCTGATCCCGGCCACCTTCCAGTTCCTGAGCACCAGTGAGTATGCATCCATCTTGACTGAAAGCTATAATGATACCAATAAGGTCTGTTGCCCCAACAGGGACGATGGGGTCCGACTGTGTTCAGGGCTATCGCCCGAACTTGTTGCGCGTATGACGTACAAGGTTTCTTACTATAGTGTTATTATCTCGCTGCAGACTCAATCATAATCATCTTTTGTTGAGTTGTGCATAAACAAAGAACAACAAAAGCGAAACACTCGAATGATTTATGACCGAGTCTGCACTCTGCAGCGAGATAATAACACTTTTATAGTCCGCACGGGACGACGACCACAACTGACGCTGTTGGTGTCAAAACAAACTCTTTTGACACCAGCAAACTGGCTACATTTTCTTCGCCGCCGGGTCCTGTGTATATGTCAATGTTTCCTCGCAGGCGTAGACGCGTTCCGCGCAGAGATGATCTCGGAGACGGTGCTGCGGCGGTTGCTAAAACAGGACGTGATCCAGCACATCAAGACGCGCCCCGACATGGACAAGAACGACCCCAAGCGATATGTCTTCCAGGAGGGGAAACCGGTGAGCACATTATAATTTTCCCCAGGGTACTAAGTACGTTTTTTTTTTAATTTTATCTTCAATTTTATTCAAGAAGATTAAGGTATTTACAAAGTTAGTTACATTGTATATATAAAACTTAAAATAAAAGCTTAACTAATATATAATCTAATTATAAAAAAGAGATGACAAAAAAAGAAAGAAGGAATTTTAATTTAAGCGTCAAAGTATTCCTTCTGGAAAAGTGCATTTTTTTATTTTAAAACATCAATAATTTCGGATGATCGACGACTTTTATCACAAAATATTAAAAATCTTATGAAATAAAATATTTTAAATTTAAAAATGTCACGTGGTTTATAAACACCCCAAATGTAGGCGGCCATATCTGTGACGTCAGAGGGCGACAGCATCCGGTTCCCATAAGTCAAAGTATGGTTTGAGGGTTAATCTTACAAAAAGTGAGTCTGAAAAACACACATGTACGTGACATCCGCTGTCAGCCCGCCATTGCGGCACTCCTCGTGTTTTTGCCACAGATTCAATATAAGTGCGGAAAGTTTTTCATTTCTTTACTAGCCCGGTTTGTTGACCCAAGCCGAAGGCGAGGGTCAAATATAAGGACAAGTAAAAAAGACAATTCCGCACGTGCATTGAACGACGTTTTTTAATACATTTGCGAAAAAAAAATATTGGTTTTACGTGTTTGCCTGCTCCGTGTTTGCATGCCGTGTTCGTGTTCATGCGCTCCTGGTGCGCCCGCTCCGGTGCCGCGTAGGAGGAAAACACAAAGGCACTAGTGCGGAAAAGAATAACTTTGCGCATGCTAAACACACATGGAAATGCCAACTTTTTGAGCAAATGTACTAAGGGGATTGATTGAATTTATTTTTGTCTTTCTCACTCTCACGGAGATTTGGTATGTGCGACATGCAGCGTCGCGGAAGAATATAGCAGAAAAACGACCTTTTACCTAATTACTCAAAAACTAAGCCGGTTATCAAAAATCCGTTCTAAGCGTTTTAGGATATTATTATTACCGATACATTAAAACTAAAATTACAATCGGAAACTACAATGGATGTACCATTGTAGTTTCCGATAAAATATAGAAAAACTGAGATTTTGGAGCAACTTTTGGGAGAACTTTCTATCGAGAAAATTTTATCCAATCGTGTTTCTGCTTTTTAGCGATTTTAGATTAAAGACCCAAAATACATGACGTGTAAATTTGAAAGTAATTTTCTTTATAGTTTTTGCATAAAACTTCATTCAAAATCACCTAAATACGGCTTGTAGGCCGTTAAAAAATAATTTTGTGTTGGTGCAGGTTGATTACTTCGTGCTGATCCTGGAGGGGCGCGTGGAGGTGACGGTGGGGCGCGAGAACCTCGTCTTCGAAGCCGGCCCCTTTACCTACTTCGGCGTGCAGGCGCTGACGCAGAACGTGGGGCTAGGTAAGTCAGCTGTGTGACGCCATTTTAAATCCAACATGGCGGAACCCAAGATGGCGGACTGGTTATTTTAATGCACTCCTACAACATGGGTTTGAAATGAAAGCGTTTGCTGATATAATAATGTAATGGATGTAATTATACCTAAATGATATAAAATATGTCTAATATATCATTAGCGCAAGCTAACTCGACACAGCGCCATCTATCGAGCGGTAGGTGAACTTTTGTTCCAACCGAATGTTCCACGACACTGAAGTATGCGTTTTGGATGAAAACTTACCTATTTATCAAGGCTAATTTATATTGTTGTTATAGCGTATTACACACGTTAACATTAATTGTACATTTCAATATAAGTGTGGAAAGTTTGCCATTTCTTTACGAGTCCCAGTAAGTTACCCAAGCCGAAGGCGCAGGTGAACTATAGGGACGAATAGAAATGGCAATTTCGCACGTCCATTGAACGACGTTTTTAATACATTTGCGAAAAAAAGAATAGGTTTTACGTGTTTGCCTGCTCCGTGTTTGCGTGCCGTGCTCCGGTGCCGCGCAGGGGGAAACAAAAAAAGCACTAATGCGGAAAAGAATAACTTTCCGCACGCAAAACACACATGGATATGTCTACGTTTTGAGCAAATGTATTAAAATAATGATTTATCATCGGTTCCCAGCGGAGACTCCCGCGCCCTCGACCCTGGGCTCTCTTCAGAATCTGAACATGGACTCCATGCTGCGTCATACGTTCGTGCCCGACTACTCCGTGCGCGCCATCGGCGAGCTCTACTACCTCACCATCAAGAGGTATGCTGACA
Organism: Coenonympha arcania; assembly: GCA_036785405.1. Taxonomy (NCBI): domain Eukaryota; kingdom Metazoa; phylum Arthropoda; class Insecta; order Lepidoptera; family Nymphalidae; genus Coenonympha; species Coenonympha arcania. The sequence goes on from CM072076.1 coordinate 12,300,129, forward strand.
ACCGAAAATACTTGCCTAAGGCTCGGGTGCAACTTTCCGAAAATGCGTGCCTAAGGCTCGGGGTGCAACTTTCCAAAAACCCTTGCCTGAGGCTCGGGTGCAATTTTCCATTTTGACTGTCAGAAGCCGTAGCTCTACTACCTCACCATCAAGAGGTATGCCGACAATCGAAAATACTTGCCTAAGGCTCGGGTGCAACTTTCCATTTTGACTGTCAAGTGCTTAGCTTTACTACCTCACCATCAAGAGATATGCCGACATTCGAAAATCCTTGCCTAAGGCTCGGGTGCAACTTTCCATTTTGACTGTTAGAAGCCGTAGCTCTACTACCTCACCATCAAGAGGTATGCCGACAATCGAAAATCCGGCTCGGGTGCAACTTTCTTTTTTGAACAATACATGAAATACAAATTACATTTCATCCGGAAGTACATTTTATATAATATTTAATTTCGGTTGTTGACAAAATTCAGTTTTAGTTTTTAAATAGTAAATGAAAGAAAATGAAGGGAAGAAATGATGCACCAAATGGCGAAGTCCTGCCGGATATCTGGCGACCGGATATTCGGCTATTCGGCCACATAGTCGGCCGAATATCCGGTATCCGACCAAACTCCTATCTGTTTCATCTCTAGTTTTCACTTGAATGCGTGTTCCAGATCGATGTACTTGGCCGCCAAGCGAGCGACGCTGATGGAGAAGGGAGTCCTCAACAAGGGAGGCACCAACGAACAGATCGAGTTGGATGTCGACAAGGTAAAAGGAAGGAAAAGATTAATGTTTTATTCCCTATATTTTTAATTCCAGAGACAGAAAGGGCTTTCAAAATGTCAATTGAAAAATAATGAGTAAATAAATAATCTCTGATAAGATAAAACGTTAGTTAATAATTTAAAAAACCGACTTCAACCGACCAGACGTGTGTTATTTATACCCATATCACAGAACACTAAATAGTACCAGAAGGTTCACTCCGCACGAAAATTTAAAGAAATAGCGACTCTAGCGCTGTCACAAAAAGTGCAATTCAGTTCGCAATAGCGCCTGGCCCCGCCCTCAAAATCGACACGCAACAAACGCAATGTTGTGGTCTCTTTCTATCGCCTAACTTTATCTCTGACGACGTACTAGGGCTGCCGTAGTCAGACGGCGCGTAAAATAGACCGTACAGAACTAGCGCGTGCAACTCGGCCCGCGAGCGGCAACCATCTGAAATATTGAGGTCCGAAACTCTACTTGTAGCCGGGACGGTCACGTGATAAGTGAGACTGGCCCATATTCAAGTTGGCCGGGTCAGCTAGTACATTAATTTATTTTAACGCTGCTATAAAATTTCAGTTGCTACGTGAGGGCGACCGACTGGATGACATCATTGAGAATCAGACACAGATGACGCTGCCCAAACAGGTAACGCCATTATCCGTATCAAAACCTTTTTATTTTTGGTTACGATGATTTATTAAGCTATTGCATAGCTTCTATCTCGGGTCTTGAGCGTGGAGAAAGAAACCAGAAATTCCGTAACGAAAATAACCTAACACTTCGACCGGCACAGCGATGATACTTTTTAGTTTTGCCATCTATCGATGAATAGCAGAACTTTTAATGACTTTTTGAATCACGCTTGTCTCTTTAGTTCAGCAATTCGTCTCTAGGTGGCATTGGCTATGCAATAGCCTTACCGCGGCAGTCTCCGAGTGCCACACGTCTTTTTGAATTTATTTTTGTCTTTCTCACTCTCACGGATACGTAGGTAGGTGTGACATACAGCGTCACGGAAGAATATAACAGAAAAACCACCTTTTACCTAATTACTCAAAAACTAAACCAGTTATCAAAAATCTGTTTCTAAGCGTTTTTGGTTATTATTATTACCGACACCTTAAAAAAAATTACAATTACAATTTACATCCATTGTAGTTTCCAATAAAAATTAGAAAATCTGCGATTTTGCAGCAACTTTTGGGAGAACTTTCTATCGAGAAAATTTTATCCAATCGTGTGTCCAATATGAAATTATATAGCTTAGAAGCATATTTTAGATTAAACCATAAGCCTACCGTCTTGCGATGTATAGTCTAGCCTAATATTTGCGAAAAATAAAACATCTAATCAGTAATCATACTAACTTTTGTACTTTTTCATTTCACGCTATCAGGAGTTGGATGTTCCTAATACGAGATATTGAGATAAATAACTCTTTGGTTGGTATTTTAATATAACCCTGTACTTATATACCACAGAAATAATGACAAGCTTTGATTCATACTTATTTTCTTCCTTCACTTTATAAATAATATTCATGTTATTTTTTTTCCAGATTTTGCCAGTGTCCGCCAGTCCCAATACAAACTCTTCATTCAAGTCTAACGACAAAGCAGAGACCAATCCCGAAGAAGAAAAACTGCTCGACTCGTAACTACCAAATTGGTAGAAAAACGTTTATTCACGCAACACTGTATGCAAACTTACCATTAAAAAAAGGAAATTGAGAAAATTACTAAATTTATTTAAACTACTAATTAGAAGAAAGTTTTAACGTCGGGCAACACTGCCTCAAAATCAGAGATGTGTAAAATGTTATCATGATTAGTGAATGATGCAATGTGCAATCACCGCAAAATCAAGTAAATTCAATTATTAGATATCATTAATTATTACTAATTTATTATTGTAATTAATGGTTTATTACACTAATACCTACACATTAAACATGATTGCATTTTACCCATATCAGCTCCATCTTTATGCAATAAAGTTCAACAACAGGAATAAAAAGAAAAAAACTACTATTATAACACTTAGCTGGCAATACTGTTCCAAAAACACTACCAAGTACTATAATGACAATTTCGCGGTGAAAGCTTAATTTTAGCTTAGATTTTTCAGCTTAATCATTAAGTTTGTTACAATCATTATTACGTAAGGTTATTTTTTTGTAATTTTAATTGTATTTAATATGGCATTTGTCGCGTTAACAATTATTATTATTGAAATATAGCTTTAGTTTAGTTTTTAGGTGAAACCACAGTACTTATTTCTTGTGTTGTTTTTTCATACAAATTGCAGGATGCTTGGAATTATTATACTTATAAAATATTATGGCGACATTTTTAGTAGGTAAATGCAATTATTATAATGTTTGTCACACGTCAATACATCACAAGTATTTTATATAATTTCTAAAGCTAGTCAGTTTTAATAATTTTCTCCTATTATTTTTTACACGATATTGCATTATTTTTATACATTCAGAACAAAATCTTTTTTAAGTGTAATTTAAGGCTGTGCTTTTCCCCTTTTAATGAATTTTTAGTGTCAAATTGTTTGTGAAATAAGTTTTATAATATGCAGTAACATAAAAACTAATGAAAAAATGTCGCCAGTAAATATGATGTTCTTTACAATTTTACACACCTAAATGTTTAGTATGTTAATTTTGAGGATGTAGTACGTTGAATATTAAAAAAAAATGTATAATATCACGAAAGTTATCCATTATTTATGCACGCATTCGTGCACGTCTTAATACGTAGTTGTGTGTTACACACACATATATCCACTAATTATAAATATTAAATGTTATGACAAGTTATTGAGTATTTAATCGTTGAAATATTTTTTTGCAAAAATAAAGATTTTTATCTATTTTACCATATTATCTATAGGTATTTTAATAAGTAGTATATTTAATACATGAGTGTAATACCCGTTTAATTCTTGTAGCATTTTCTACCATTTTTCAAAAACGTGCCTTATTAAACGTTAAGTACAACAGGTGCTGTTTCCATCCAAAGTAAATAAGAATGTTCAATTGAAAAAATTTATGTAAATTATACAAGAATATGTAATATAAGAGTAATTAATTAAAAAGAATTATACAGATTGCATTTTTTACAAATACTAGAAAATAGCAACCCCAACCTGTGCAATGTGGCAACATTTTAAAGGAATACCTATTTAACATGAAAGTGTCTTTAGAAGTTAAGTTTTAAATATTTTTAAACAAAAAAAAATGTAAACTTATCGTACAAAATGTTTTAAACCATGATTTACACAAATATGTTTATACTGTTTTAGAATGTCATATTTTATAATAAATGTGAATGGTGCAGTAAGCATTTGGATTTTTTTTATAGCCCCATCTTAAATAATTACTTAATATTATTGCAATTTTTTATTCGTTTAAAAATACACCATCGATTGTGTCGGATAAATAATAGTAATAATTATTATAAAAAGAGCCCGAAAACTAGATCTTATATTCGGTGGTATTATTTTTTTATGCTATTTGTGCTGACGAGGACTGACGGGCGTATAGGTATACCTAGAAAACAATAGGGATGGGCCCCGTTTACAAAATTAGCGTGCCAATTTTTAATCTGTCAAGATGGCGTCATAGTGGGAAGTACAACTTTAAATACCTACCTACACGAACATTTGACAATAAATCTTGGCGCTGATCACAGAGCAAGGAATGACTTAAATGAATTATGCGCTGATGGCGCTGCATGGCTAGAATGAATGAATGGGGCCTCCTTAGTCTTTTATCTCTATGTATATCACTGAGAAACATCACATCACAGACCACAAAACCATAATAGTGTTAGTAGTCTATGCCACAAAAATAGAGACATTCTGAGGACATTACTCTAGTCTCTACAATTTGGTGGTCTGATGACCACAGACCACACAATATCACATCACAAATCACAGATGACAGACCACAATCACCACATGTCACAAATATGGTCACAATTAATGACAAAATATCTGAAATCACAATAGTCACCTACTCGTACAGTAAAAATCAAGTAAAAATAAAATTATTGTTGTTAGAATGTTAAATGAATGTTAATAAATCCCAGGTAGGCGTAGGTACTACACTTTGTTAAAAACTATTTTCTGATAACGCCTATTTTCAACAGACCAAACAACGAGTGTTTTGAACTGATATTTCATCACACTCCAACTAAAATCGAAGATGGGTAAAGCGGAAAAGGGCACACCGAAGTACATCGCCAACAAAATAAAGGCGAAAGGCCTGCAGAAACTGCGGTGGTACTGCCAAATGTGCCAGAAACAGTGTCGGGATGAGAACGGGTTCAAATGCCACACCATGTCGGAGTCGCACCAGAGGCAGCTCCTGTTGTTTGCTGACAACGCCTCCAAATACATCGACGATTTCTCTAAAGAGTTCGCGGATGGCTATGTGGAGCTGCTGAGACGACAGTTCGGCACAAAGAGAGTGAATGCCAACAAAGTGTATCAGGACTACATCTCTAATAGGTAAGCTTTCTTTTTATAATTGAGAAGGGGTGGTCTTTAGCACCTGACCTTACAAGACTTGACCTTACCTTCGCGGGTGAAGCTTTACAATTGAGTCGCCTTCGCCGAGCCGAGCTTTTAAAAGGGTTAAAGCGAAAGAGTTAACACTAAAGAGTCACCTCAAGCTATCACAAGGGTGAAGGCCTTATACCGGCTCAACTATAGATGACGTACCCAAGTAATTTTCCAGACAATCTATTCACGTACCCAAGTTATTTTCCGGACAATCTATTCACATTTTCACCAAAGTTTTACCACGTAACCTTTTATACTGTTATACTGTCTCTAACTTTCGTATTATCACTTAAATTAGACGAAAATTTTAAGAAAAAATTATTACTGAAAATTCGAGCGAAGCGACTTAGGGCACCCCGACTCGGATAACGGATAGGTGACGAAGAGTGGTTATTTTCTTTTATGACCACCCAGAAAGTAGGAGCCCCGCGAAGCGGGGCTCCGTCGACCAGCCCTTTCATAGTAAAAATAACCTCAAAATTTTTAAATTTAAAAAATTTATTTCTCGGCAACTATTACGTTCCGACAAATATGGCTTGGGGGGAGGGTTACCCCCCTCCCCCTCTCCCCCTTCCCCCCACTCCCACTCCCCTCCGTAACGGTACGTCATCTATAGTTTAACCCTTATACCTGTTCGCAGAAGTTTATGGTCACAAAACTTAGAATACAAGAATGAGCAAAGCGAGTTCAATACTTGAGGCCACTCCGACTCGGATACAGAAAGCACTTCCAAGATAAGACTTTATCTACCTATCTTGTTATCCACGACTTTTTGACCAAAGTTTGCTCGAGAACTTAACCAATTTTCATGGCTTTTGATTTGTTGTATTATCTCTGTCTCAAATAGCACAATAACTACTTTCCATCTTATTTGTAGTCATTCTCCTATCCTCTCACCATGACTGACGTACTAAGACATGACCTTTTGGGCCTGTAGTGGTCTTTGATAGCTGATGATAGATAGCGTAACCAGTCCCAGCATATTATGCTGATGGAGTGTTTGAATGGCGTTCTATAAATACAGGGTCTGACGTCACAAGCGGTTAGCGGTTTCCAGGTTTATCACCTTCCCTATAGCTTCCAACACCGGTGAAGACCCATTTTTCTTTTTGGAGATCTGTGTGACTAATCAACCTGTTTCTTTGAAACATCTGTCACACCTGGTTCAAATTGAGGGAATTTTCACATTGTGTGTAAATAAAATTATTACATCTTCCCATCAAAGTCAAAGTCAAAATATATTTATTTCACATAGGCCTAACTTACAAAGCACTTGTAAAACATCAACAATATTTGTTACATAATATTATGTACGGTGATTGACAAAAATTAGAAAGATCACGGGTGTGACAGATGTGTCAAAGAAGATTAAGAGACTAAAATGGCGTTGGATTGGACACATAGTCAGATCTCCAAAAGAAAAATGGACCAAACAGGTTATGTTCTGGTACCCTAGGGACGGTAAGAGAACAAGAGGACGACCAAGAATCAGATGGGAAGATGACTTGCCAAGGGGATGGCGCAGATGGACATTGGATAGGAAAAAATGGCAAAATCTAGAGGAGGCCTATGTCCAAGGACAGCCCGATCTTTAAATGTATTTATAATTTGTAAACTGCTGGTGTTGATCGGAGAAATAAAGGCTATTTTTATTTTTATTTTATTTATTTTATTTTATTTTTATTTTAATATTATGTACGGTGATAACTACAAGTCGACTTAAAACTAAGTTTACGAGGGTTTCAACGCGCCCTGCACTGAGAAGAAGCCCACAACAAACTCAGCTGGGTTTTGTTTTCAGGGACCACCTTCACATGAACGCCACTCAATGGGAGACCCTCACGGACTTTGTGAAGTGGCTGGGACGCGAGGGCAAGTGTGTGGTGGACGAGACGGAGAAGGGCTGGTTCGTGGCGTACATCGACAGAGACCCCGCCACCATCGCAGCGCAGGAGGCCAAGGCGCGCAAGGAGAAACTCGACAAAGATGACCAGGTCATTACTATATACCCAACCATTGTGTCAACCTAGCTCTAACCTATCTTCTTGATGACGCGGCTATGCAGGGCTTCACCACTCCCAGTAGCACTTTGACCATCTCCAATCTATTGCGCTCGCCGCTTCCTAGATCTCCCCTCCAAGTCCAGTTGCCGCCAGGAAGAGCAGCACGTCCATAGCAGGGGTATATTTGACTTCTGGGCGGAGGATGTACCATCCCATGAATCGGCTACGCGTATGCATCTTGGCTGGGCAATTGCACAGTATGTTCAAAGGAGTTTCCTTGTCCTCATAGCAGAGTTTGATGTCACATGTCGGTGTCACGGAGCGTGTGATGAGCATAAATTTTTTCCAGTGTCTGGGTGGGTTTCAATATATAATATTTAAGTATATTAGTATGTATATATATTCATTGCTTACTTTGGGGCTAGATTGCGATGTGTGTAATGTCCTGGATATATATAAAAATTAAAATAAAAAAAGTAACACAGGCCACAATGCCCCATGGGCCGTGAGTACCCTGGCCAGGATTCTAAGCTTCTTTCTACCCAGCGCTATTGCCTCGGAAGCTTTGACCTAGCTCTCTCCTAAAGATAGCCCCGGTGCTCTATTACTAGCGTAGGTAGTAAAATCATGTTTTTTATTCTAAGTGCCAAATGCCTTATTTTACAGAGTAGAATGTTAAAAGGGTATACTGAATTTATTTTTGTCCTGCTCTCTTTTACGAATACGTTGGTGGGTGCGTCATGCAGCGTGCGATGTCGTAGATCTTTACGATTTCGCATTGTGAAGTCAACATCTCCTGAGGATCTCCGGTGTCGGGACGAAACGTGGGTTGAAGAAAGTGTTGGAAAATTGTGTGTGTTGTGTCATGTGGGCAGTGTTCCTGCATATTGTACCATACAGAATCTTTTCAAGTAGCGGATTATAGCAAAACAAATTAATCTGTCCTGCTTATTATGGATTTCCGCAAAATAACGCCTGCTTCTATTCAATAAAATTACATTTACAGTTGTTTCCGATAAAAATTAGAAAAGTTAAGATTCTCAAGCAACTGGGTGAACTTTCTATCGAGTAAATATCCAATCGTGTTTCTACTTCACAGCGAATTTATATTCTATACACAAAGTGCATGAAGTTTAAATTGAACCTTCATTGTCTTTGTATTTAAACTGTAGGTCACTTAAAATCGCTTAAATAACGCAATTACGCCGCTAACAGAGTATGTTTTTGTTCAGGAAAGGATGCTAGAGTTCGTCCAGCGACAGGTGGAGAAAGGAAAGAAAGAGACTTCGGCGCAGGAGCCCACGTACACGGAGCTGAAGAGAGAGAGCAGCCAGGAGAGACTCACTCTCAACCTAAACCTGAAGAGGAAGGCTGGAGGTGAGTGGATTTTTACTCTTTACAAGTTAGTTCTTGACTGCGATCTCACCTGATGGTAAGTGATGATGCAGCCTAAGATGTTATCGTACTAACTTGGGAGGGTAAGTAAATTTACCCCAATGGTTTCTACAAGCATCGCACCGGAACGCTAAATCGCTTGGCGGTGCGTCTTTGCTTGTAGGGTGGTAACTAGCCACGGCCAAAGCCTCCCACCAGACCAGACCTGAGCCAATTTAGAAATTATAAAATTCCTAAGTGGCCCGTGGCGGGAATCGAACCCGCGACCTCCCACTCGAATCCGAGCGCGCCACGGAGGATGAATGATTGAATGAATGATTATACTTTTATTGCACACCACAAAGAAATAAAAGGACATCACAAAACAACAAAAAAGATAATAGGTACACAATTTGGCGGCCTTATCGCTAACTAGCGATCTCTTCCAGGCAACCAATGCTGCAGAAGAAAGCTGTGTAGATGCTAGAGCTAGGTGGTGCAGGAAAAAAAAATATAAAATAAATTTATAATAAAATAATATATATAAAGGATATGTGGAGAAGGGAAAAAAATTCGGATAAAAATTTTATTATCAATGTAACTCATTATTTCTAACATAGTTTACAATAAAGCAATAAAAAAATAAACTAAAATACCGTATTGGCTCACGTCTGGTCTGGTGGGAGGCTACTAAGATATAAGCGATTTAGCGTTCCGGCGCGATGCTGTGTAGAAACCTTTCGATTCCCAAGTTAGTACGACAACATCTTCGGCTGCATAGTCACTTACCATCAGGTGAGATCACAGTCTGGTACTAACTAGTAGTGTATAAAAAAATAAATGATTTTGATTTTACCATGTGACTTTATTTTTTTGCACAGAATCAAAACCGACCACATCAAAATCGGCGTTCAAAGTGAAACCAAAAGAAGAGTCTGTGAAGAAACAGAAGAGCGAAGAAAAGAGTAAACAGAGTGCCCTGGACGAGATCATGGCGATGCAGGAGAGAGAGAAAGAGAAAGCGAATAGGTATGTGTGTCTATAAATCTATACTAATTAGGTTGTTATGCCATTAGGGATATATTAACGTTGTAATACACACAAAAAAAAGACGTGTGGCACTCTGAGACTGCCGCGGTAAAGCTATTGCATAGCTGTTTTTAGCAACTTATGCAATTATTATTATAATTACAACCAATGCTACCTAGGGACGAGTTGCTGAACTAAAGAGACAAGTGTGATATTTCTTACTTTTTATTGACTATAGTCTCCACAATGCCACCTACAATTATTATATTATAATATATATTACTAGCGACCCGCCCCGGCTTCGCACGGGTGCAATGCTGATACTAAATTAAATACACTACAGAAAAACTATGAACGTTGTATATAAAAACATAGCGGCCCGCTCCGACTTTGCACGGGCATAAAATATATATGCCTATGTCACTCAATGAAAACATGATTAAAATCGATCCAGTATTTTTGATTCATTCATTACTGCCCTTGGCCTGCACGCATTAAATTTTGAGTAAAACAATTCCTCTTTCCCTATACTTACTATGAAGATTTCCTGCTATCTTTGGAATATCTAAATTCATACAATTTTTATTACATTACACATTTTTACTTATTTACTTTTTAGGTATTTATTTTATTTTTACAACAATTAATATATTACAGGATGTCTTTATACACAACGTTCACAGCTTTCTTGTCATTAGACAATACAAACATGTTTTCTCTTGAGGTTACTCTTGAAAGAGCGACATACAGTTGGCCATGTGAAAAACAGTCAACGCTCAAATCTAAGCCTGCAACGTTGAAGGTTTGACCTTGCGATTTATTAATGGTCATTGCAAAAGATGTCTTTACCGGAAACTGTAAACGTTTAAATTGGAAGGGTAAATCCGATGGTATCAGAGGGATTCGGGGAATCAATACATCTTCTCCGGTACCACATCCTGTGAGTATTGTGCACTCTATTATGAAAGTTTTCAGTGATTTTATCAGCAAACGCGTGCCATTGCAAAGTTTAGGTGGATTCAGGTTTCTTAATAAAATAACAGGACAACCTACTTTCAACACCATTTTGTGAGGAGGGAGTCCAGACGGGTTCAAAGAGTTTAGAAACTCTGTAGGAAAATGAACAGCTTCTTCCAAATCGAGAACAGTATCCACCGAGTAGTATATTTTCGTTGGCGCATCAATCTTTGAAAGAATCAAGTTATTTACCTTATCTACTTGTTCATTAGTTGGTGACAGAATCGCTCTTTCTTTAAACCAAGATATTGTCTTGTAACTTATGTCATCAATGTCAGGATAGACTTTGTTGACTAACTCTTGGATGTTGTCTATCAAAACACAAAGGTTTTCAAGGTTAATCCTTCCCTCACTTTGTGTTAATTCTCCATTGCCAACTTTTAGCAGCATCTCTGGAAATAGCCTGTTCTCACGTGAAGATGACGAAACCCTCATATTAGTTTTAAGCTCTAATTTATTGACATGTGGCCAAAGGTTTGATCTTTTTAGGGAAGCATTTATTTCGTCAGCACGTGTTCCTCGAGTCACAACTGGTAGGATTTGTCGAAAATCTCCTGAAAACAGAATTGTACATCCACCCATAGGTGAATTTTTGTTGCGCAAATCGCGCATTGTCCTATCCAGTGCTTCCACAGACGACTTGTTTGACATGGTAGCTTCGTCCCAGACTATTAATGAGCAGTCACGCATCAATTTTCCTGTATTGCTCTGTTTAGAAACACTACAGACGCTGGTATTGTCATCGGTGGCGATTTTCAGCGGGAGCTTGAATGTAGAGTGTGCGGTTCGACCTCCTTCTAAAAGCGTAGCGGCAATGCCGGATGACGCAACAGCTAACGCAATTTTTCCGGTAGATCTCACTTTTTTTAAAAGCAGATTGATTAAAAATGTTTTTCCTGTACCTCCTGGGGCATCAAGGAAAAACAATTTCCCTTCATTGTTATCAATTGTTGATAGTAATGCAGTGAATACTTTTTTCTGATCGATGTTTAATCGTGGCTCATCTTGAGCTATATTTTGTAAAAGTCTTGTTTGATCGTATGATATTTCTCTTGTGTATTCGGCACTGTTAGTTAAATCTGAGTAAGTAGTATTAGCTGGCATCGGCAGCCCAAAATCCTTCATCGATTTACCCGAAAGTAATTGCAGTACTTTATTCAATTCAAATAATGCTTCGTCAAATATGTGTTGATCATATTGTATATCATCTGAGTTTAACTCTCGCCGTCGTCGATTCAGAATATCACTGGCCATGTTTTCTTGAAATTTATTCCATAGATTAACAGAATCAGTTACTTGACAAAACGCTACTATGACAGCAAATAAATATCTTAATGATGGAGCTGAACTACAAACAGCTGCTTCTGATAATGTATTTTCCCAGTGAGAATCATCTTCCAAGAGCCCCATAGTTTTGCATGCTGCTTGATAAGTATTGTAAACAACTCCTTGTACAGTTCTTAGGCATGCAAAGGTTGTCGGGCCTTTTACAATATGCAGTAACATTCTCAGATAAAAGCATTCACTGTTGTTGGGATGAATCGTGTAGACTCTGCCAAGAGCATCCGTTTTTTTTACTCCGGGGAAACCATCAACCGCAGTACCTTGTTTTCGCCGTTGAAAAGTTTTAGAACTCTGGTTCCATGTATAGTAACTTGGAACTCTGTCATATGTAAGTGTTTTCGCGAAATTATCTTGAGCACATAACTTGAAAAATGCTGTCAATGTTGTATCCCGCGGATTATTAACAACTTCTTGTATATTGTTCTCCATGAAATATACCCTTTGTCCATTTTCTAAATGAACTGCAAGATGGACAATTGTGGGAGCCCGGTCGTGCACTTCGAATGATAATATCCTCCACACAGCTTCAGAGCTGCAGATGTAACGTCCAGACTGATATTTTTCCACTTCATTTGGTGATTGTATGCTGAAAGTGGCTTGATCACTACCTTTATTAATGTACTTAGTAACATATTGGATTGACTTTATCGAATTGCACAACTCTACGTTGATGTGGGCATCAAAAATTTTCAAAAGGAGCCGATTATAGGGAACAATCCATCGGTTATCAATATCACGGTTTCGGACGGTAGCACTTTTCCCGCCTTGTTCTGGCGATCGTCGACGATATTTGGGATATCCGTCATCGCTAGTGATTGTTTCAGTTTGGAATGACTTCGGAAATTTTTTGCTGCATTTAGAATCTCGCATACATGGAGAATTCGGATTTAAAGTCCCGCAAGGGCCGTGTACCATATTTTTCTTTACGATTTCGTACAGGATAGGATCTTCATCTTTATCCGGCAACTCAGCTGAAATGACCTTGTCAATTTGGTTTGGTCTAATTTTGTTCACTAACCACACCAGCAGGTGCACATGTGGCAAGCCACGTTTTTGCCATTCTATTGTGTACATATGACAGCGCGGGGGACCGAATATATGAGACTTGTTAATGAGGTGCAGGAGTTTCTGTACTTTTAAATGGAAGACTCTGTTAACTATATCATATCTGTCTTGTGGACTTAAATTAGTGTTAATATTTTCTTTAATTTCCGGCCAATTTGGGTTACATGTTGCAGTTATAAATAAATCAGGTTTGCCGTAATTTCTGACGTAAGTCATGGCGTCTTGCGATTTTTCGTGTAAGTATCGAGGTCCACCTGTGAATGATGAAGGTAGTATAACTAACTGACCAATGCCGTTGACATGTTCATTCGCCTGTAACGCATCCTGAAGATGAACGTAATTTTCGGCTCTCAATTTAGTTTGATTATTACGGATGTAGGCCAATCTCTCAGATTCAATTTTCGCATATTGATCGACCAAGTATTGGTTTGTTAACATTCCATATCTAAGCAAAGTGTTGAAATTGTTACGTCTTGTCATTATACGGTAGCAATAGTAGTTCATACATGACACTGTTTTACGCAGAGGTGTTCCACTGATTGGATCAACTTGAGAAATATTAATGGCATAACCATTTTCTCCACGACATAGCATCAAAGGATATTGTAAGCTGTCATAAGATCTGTGTAACTCTGAAATTTTTTGCAAATTATCATCACGACTATGCAATACAATATCTCTTTTGTCAAATTGCTGTCCAGCTATCACCACTGCTACCTCACTCGTAGAAGGCGCGTTATATCGTCCTCTGTGTTCTCCAACAGGAACTTTATTTGCATGGATTACGACATTAAAGTCAGGAGTATCTGCTGGAATACTCTCAATCGCAGTTTTGAAAGACTGTATATAGTAATTATGAGAATGTAACATATCTTGCAGAGATCTAATTAAATCTCTATCAATTGGTTGTGCAACACTTGAACACCGCGTAGATGCTTGTGTGTCTGGATCTGCAATAAAATATATTTGCAGAAATTTGTGATCATCGGGTCGAAGTGGTAGCAAGCTCCCAGCTAAGTGGTACACTTGCCCTTGAATTTTAAATGTAGGCATGAACCCACGCTCAACGACTTGCTTACTCTTAAAAGAGGTCATTTGAAATGCGTTATTATAACGGCGTATATTGCGCATGAATTGTTTGGATTTCTGATGATCACCCGTAAGAAGAGAGTGAAGTGGTTCAGGTGGAGGGAGAATTTCTTCTAATTTGACTTTTCCTTGTAAGCAACACATGCCTTTTGACTCGTCCTTGAATTTCAATGCCAAGCAATATTCACATACTACTGACATAGTACCTATTGATACTGTAGCGGGTTGCTAGCTGTAGTGGGAGCTGTTTAGAGTGAAACTCTCGGTTTTACATTTTGTAGCTATTCGCTACTCGTTTATTGTGAATTTCTTAACCTAATTTATTTACAAGTCATATCATCTGTGTTAGTAAGTTGAAACGAGTGAAAGGTTAGTGACGGCCAATAGAATGTAAGAAAAAAGTTCCTTCCTATTCCTGGTGTCCCGTGATCAGGTAATCTGTCTGGTACGGTGGTTATTCTAATACGGTAAGGTAATATACTGGACGACGGCTGGCCGGAGCGATGATGACGTAACTCGTAAGTATCTCGTAAGTATTTTCTAATCTATTAATATAGTGGTGTAACTGCGCCATAATACTATACGATCGTCCTTGTAAGAAATCGAAGGATCGTAATTCATGGCAGAATTTTCTTTATTTACCCATGAATTAGTAACTCGTGCTGATGATTCTCTGGCTCTCTGTATTCGATGTCTATTCCTATCTCGACTGCGGCGAACCTCACGCTCTAGTGAAGATTCTCTCTCTCTATCAGCTCTATATCTATCCCTAAGCTGACTGAGTCGACTCAGCTTCACGTTCTGTTGACGATTCTTCATCTCTTTGTGAACGTACTCTTTTAGCATTCACTGAACTACGACCTATGTTCGAACGACGACGTCTTCCAGACATGACTTTATAATTTCTGAACAAAGTTGACTCAGTTCTAGACTTATGTATGATTACCTAACTATGAACAAATTGCCATATTATTGGTACCTATGTGCCGCAGTAAAAAACATCTAAATACTTACCATTTAGACACAAATGATAATCAACAATCATAAAAAACAAAAGATATTTATTCTATTCTTTTCTTTTTTTTACTAAAATAACTTAAACTACGATTTTAATGAAATCAACTTAAAATACGATTTTAATTAAATTAAAAACACCTAAAAAATAATTTGCCATGCGTGTGACTAAAAACAAAAGATAATCTACAATCATCAAGAACAAAAGATAGCTATATTCTATTAAGTTTTTTTTCTGAACTTACTTAAGATTTTTGAAAATAATTTCCTTATTATTAAATTAATTGATTATTATTTATCGTAACTTATAATTATTAACTGATACGTTGTCGCGCTGAAAAGCACGTTTTTATCAAGTACTGTTATTTTCCTCGCTAGAGAGCTCCGATAATAAACGCGTCCGATTGCTGCTAAATTCAAAGTGCTATAGGGAGAACCGCGGCCTCCGACGCGCTATATAAAGGCATGCCTCCCCGCACTGCCCCGTCTGACCGGTATCGCCCGCCGCAAACGCAAATTTTAAATTTGTAATATCTCCGAAAATATTTGTTTAATTTCCATGCTGTAAGGAACCATATTGATCTATATTAATTGCACACTGTATTTAAGGTACTTAATTCGATAAGGATTAATGCCGTATTGCTTAAAATAGCTTCGCGTAAAAAGTAAACAATAAAAATGGTTAATGTGGGTTATCCCTAAAATATAAACATATACCATCGCGGACTTTTTTGTAGACCTTTTTATGGTGTACAATACTGTAGTACATTAATTTGATCTAACTCGTAGGGTTTAGGCAGCGTTTTTGCTAAATTGCTAAATAAGCCCAAAAAAATAGGTTAATTTACGACATCACGTTAGAAACCTCTAAAATTAGCAATGTTGCCTTAGTATATGATGCATGTATTATACATATAAACCTTCCTCTTGAATCACTCTATCTATTAGAAAAAACCGCATCAAAATCCGGTGCGTAGTTTTAAAGATTTAAGCGCACATAGGGACAGAAAAGACGTTTTAAAGATTTAAGCGCACATAGGGACAGAAAAGACGACTTTGTTTTATACTATGTAGTGATGATGTATTATACATATAAACCTTCCTCTTGAATCACTCTATCTATTAGAAAAAACCGCATCAAAATCCGTTGCGTAGTTTTAAAGATTTAAGCGCACATAGGGACAGAAAAGACGACTTTGTTTTATACTATGTAGTGATAAATAATTATAGTATTATATTATATTATATTACAAGCTGACCCGGCAAACGTTGTTTTGCCATATAAATTTTGTTCTCACTTATAAAAAATAGATCACAACCTGCTCCCAGACCCAGAGAATATACACTGAAAATTTCATAACGATCAGTCCAGCCGTTTCGGAGGAGTTTGGTAATAATTATTGGCACGAGAATTTTATATATTAGGTTATAAAGTTGAAGAGTTTGTTTGTTTGTTTGAACGCGCTAATCTCTAGAACTACAGATACAAATTGAAAAACTATTTAGTATAGATTTCGAATATCCGATAGTTTTGGTATAACATCCGCAGTATAAAACTGGTTGTTTCAGGAAGGACTACTGGTTGCGGGAAGGTATCATAGTGAAGATCGTCACCAAGTCGCTCGGTGAGAAGTTCTACAAGCGGAAAGGGCTCGTGGAGAAGGTGGTCGACAAGTACGCGGCGCAAGTCAAACTGACAGACGAGAACGTCAGGTTGAAACTCGACCAGGTGAGCTTATCATACTAGCTGTTGTCTACTGCTGAAGCCCATCATGGTGAAGATCGTCACCAAGTCGCTCGGGGAGAAGTTCTTCAAGCGGAAAGGGCTCGTGGAGAAGGTGGTCGACAAGTACGCGGCGCAAGTCAAACTGACAGACGAGAACGTCAGGTTGAAACTCGACCAGGTGAGCTTATCATACTAGCTGTTGTCTACTGCTGAAGCCCATCATGGTGAAGATCGTCACCAAGTCGCTCGGGGAGAAGTTCTTCAAGCGGAAAGGGCTCGTGGAGAAGGTGGTCGACAAGTACGCGGCGCAAGTCAAACTGACAGACGAGAACGTCAGGTTGAAACTCGACCAGGTGAGCTTATCATCATACTAGCTGTTGTCTACTGCTGGAGCCCATCATGGTGAAGATCGTCACCAAGTCGCTCGGGGAGCAGTTCTTCAAGCGGAAAGGGCTCATGGAGAAGGTGGTCGACAAGTACGCGGCGCAAGTCAAACTGACAGACGAGAACGTCAGGTTGAAACTCGATCAGGTGAGCTTATCATCATACTAGCTGTTGTCTACTGCTGGAGCCCATCATGGTGAAGATCGTCACCAAGTCGCTCGGGGAGCAGTTCTTCAAGCGGAAAGGGCTCATGGAGAAGGTGGTCGACAAGTACGCGGCGCAAGTCAAACTGACAGACGAGAACGTCAGGTTGAAACTCGACCAGGTGAGCTTATCATCATACTAGCTGTGTCTACTGACTGCGGCAGGGCATCTAAAGATCGTCACCAAGTCGCTCGGGGAGAAGTTCTTCAAGCGGAAAGGGCTCGTGGAGAAGGTGGTCGACAAGTACGCGGCGCAAGTCAAACTGACAGACGAGAACGTCAGGTTGAAACTCGACCAGGTGAGCTTATCATCATACTAGCTGTGTCTACTGACTGCGGCAGGGCATCTAAAGATCGTCACCAAGTCGCTCGGGGAGAAGTTCTTCAAGCGGAAAGGGCTCGTGGAGAAGGTGGTCGACAAGTACGCGGCGCAAGTCAAACTGACAGACGAGAACGTCAGGTTGAAACTCGACCAGGTGAGCTTATCATCATACTAGCTGTGTCTACTGACTGCGGCAGGGCATCTAAAGATCGTCACCAAGTCGCTCGGGGAGAAGTTCTTCAAGCGGAAAGGGCTCGTGGAGAAGGTGGTCGACAAGTACGCGGCGCAAGTCAAACTGACAGACGAGAACGTCAGGTTGAAACTCGACCAGGTGAGCTTATCATCATACTAGCTGTGTCTACTGACTGCGGCAGGGCATCTAAAGATCGTCACCAAGTCGCTCGGGGAGAAGTTCTTCAAGCGGAAAGGGCTCGTGGAGAAGGTGGTCGACAAGTACGCGGCGCAAGTCAAACTGACAGACGAGAACGTCAGGTTGAAACTCGACCAGGTGAGCTTATCATCATACTAGCTGTGTCTACTGACTGCGGCAGGGCATCTAAAGATCGTCACCAAGTCGCTCGGGGAGAAGTTCTTCAAGCGGAAAGGGCTCGTGGAGAAGGTGGTCGACAAGTACGCGGCGCAAGTCAAACTGACAGACGAGAACGTCAGGTTGAAACTCGACCAGGTGAGCTTATCATCATACTAGCTGTGTCTACTGACTGCGGCAGGGCATCTAAAGATCGTCACCAAGTCGCTCGGGGAGAAGTTCTTCAAGCGGAAAGGGCTCGTGGAGAAGGTGGTCGACAAGTACGCGGCGCAAGTCAAACTGACAGACGAGAACGTCAGGTTGAAACTCGACCAGGTGAGCTTATCATCATACTAGCTGTGTCTACTGACTGCGGCAGGGCATCTAAAGATCGTCACCAAGTCGCTCGGGGAGAAGTTCTTCAAGCGGAAAGGGCTCGTGGAGAAGGTGGTCGACAAGTACGCGGCGCAAGTCAAACTGACAGACGAGAACGTCAGGTTGAAACTCGACCAGGTGAGCTTATCATCATACTAGCTGTGTCTACTGACTGCGGCAGGGCATCTAAAGATCGTCACCAAGTCGCTCGGGGAGAAGTTCTTCAAGCGGAAAGGGCTCGTGGAGAAGGTGGTCGACAAGTACGCGGCGCAAGTCAAACTGACAGACGAGAACGTCAGGTTGAAACTCGACCAGGTGAGCTTATCATCATACTAGCTGTGTCTACTGACTGCGGCAGGGCATCTAAAGATCGTCACCAAGTCGCTCGGGGAGAAGTTCTTCAAGCGGAAAGGGCTCGTGGAGAAGGTGGTCGACAAGTACGCGGCGCAAGTCAAACTGACAGACGAGAACGTCAGGTTGAAACTCGACCAGGTGAGCTTATCATCATACTAGCTGTGTCTACTGACTGCGGCAGGGCATCTAAAGATCGTCACCAAGTCGCTCGGGGAGAAGTTCTTCAAGCGGAAAGGGCTCGTGGAGAAGGTGGTCGACAAGTACGCGGCGCAAGTCAAACTGACAGACGAGAACGTCAGGTTGAAACTCGACCAGGTGAGCTTATCATCATACTAGCTGTGTCTACTGACTGCGGCAGGGCATCTAAAGATCGTCACCAAGTCGCTCGGGGAGAAGTTCTTCAAGCGGAAAGGGCTCGTGGAGAAGGTGGTCGACAAGTACGCGGCGCAAGTCAAACTGACAGACGAGAACGTCAGGTTGAAACTCGACCAGGTGAGCTTATCATCATACTAGCTGTGTCTACTGACTGCGGCAGGGCATCTAAAGATCGTCACCAAGTCGCTCGGGGAGAAGTTCTTCAAGCGGAAAGGGCTCGTGGAGAAGGTGGTCGACAAGTACGCGGCGCAAGTCAAACTGACAGACGAGAACGTCAGGTTGAAACTCGACCAGGTGAGCTTATCATCATACTAGCTGTTGTCTACTGCTGGAGCCCATCATGGTGAAGATCGTCACCAAGTCGCTCGGGGAGCAGTTCTTCAAGCGGAAAGGGCTCATGGAGAAGGTGGTCGACAAGTACGCGGCGCAAGTCAAACTGACAGACGAGAACGTCAGGTTGAAACTCGACCAGGTGAGCTTATCATCATACTAGCTGTTGTCTACTGCTGGAGCCCATCATGGTGAAGATCGTCACCAAGTCGCTCGGGGAGCAGTTCTTCAAGCGGAAAGGGCTCATGGAGAAGGTGGTCGACAAGTACGCGGCGCAAGTCAAACTGACAGACGAGAACGTCAGGTTGAAACTCGACCAGGTGAGCTTATCATCATACTAGCTGTTGTCTACTGCTGGAGCCCATCATGGTGAAGATCGTCACCAAGTCGCTCGGGGAGCAGTTCTTCAAGCGGAAAGGGCTCATGGAGAAGGTGGTCGACAAGTACGCGGCGCAAGTCAAACTGACAGACGAGAACGTCAGGTTGAAACTCGACCAGGTGAGCTTATCATCATACTAGCTGTGTCTACTGACTGCGGCAGGGCATCTAAAGATCGTCACCAAGTCGCTCGGGGAGAAGTTCTTCAAGCGGAAAGGGCTCGTGGAGAAGGTGGTCGACAAGTACGCGGCGCAAGTCAAACTGACAGACGAGAACGTCAGGTTGAAACTCGACCAGGTGAGCTTATCATCATACTAGCTGTGTCTACTGACTGCGGCAGGGCATCTAAAGATCGTCACCAAGTCGCTCGGGGAGAAGTTCTTCAAGCGGAAAGGGCTCGTGGAGAAGGTGGTCGACAAGTACGCGGCGCAAGTCAAACTGACAGACGAGAACGTCAGGTTGAAACTCGACCAGGTGAGCTTATCATCATACTAGCTGTGTCTACTGACTGCGGCAGGGCATCTAAAGATCGTCACCAAGTCGCTCGGGGAGAAGTTCTTCAAGCGGAAAGGGCTCGTGGAGAAGGTGGTCGACAAGTACGCGGCGCAAGTCAAACTGACAGACGAGAACGTCAGGTTGAAACTCGATCAGGTGAGCTTATCATCATACTAGCTGTGTCTACTGACTGCGGCAGGGCATCTAAAGATCGTCACCAAGTCGCTCGGGGAGAAGTTCTTCAAGCGGAAAGGGCTCGTGGAGAAGGTGGTCGACAAGTACGCGGCGCAAGTCAAACTGACAGACGAGAACGTCAGGTTGAAACTCGACCAGGTGAGCTTATCATCATACTAGCTGTGTCTACTGACTGCGGCAGGGCATCTAAAGATCGTCACCAAGTCGCTCGGGGAGAAGTTCTTCAAGCGGAAAGGGCTCGTGGAGAAGGTGGTCGACAAGTACGCGGCGCAAGTCAAACTGACAGACGAGAACGTCAGGTTGAAACTCGACCAGGTGAGCTTATCATCATACTAGCTGTGTCTACTGACTGCGGCAGGGCATCTAAAGATCGTCACCAAGTCGCTCGGGGAGAAGTTCTTCAAGCGGAAAGGGCTCGTGGAGAAGGTGGTCGACAAGTACGCGGCGCAAGTCAAACTGACAGACGAGAACGTCAGGTTGAAACTCGACCAGGTGAGCTTATCATCATACTAGCTGTGTCTACTGACTGCGGCAGGGCATCTAAAGATCGTCACCAAGTCGCTCGGGGAGAAGTTCTTCAAGCGGAAAGGGCTCGTGGAGAAGGTGGTCGACAAGTACGCGGCGCAAGTCAAACTGACAGACGAGAACGTCAGGTTGAAACTCGACCAGGTGAGCTTATCATCATACTAGCTGTGTCTACTGACTGCGGCAGGGCATCTAAAGATCGTCACCAAGTCGCTCGGGGAGAAGTTCTTCAAGCGGAAAGGGCTCGTGGAGAAGGTGGTCGACAAGTACGCGGCGCAAGTCAAACTGACAGACGAGAACGTCAGGTTGAAACTCGACCAGGTGAGCTTATCATCATACTAGCTGTTGTCTACTGCTGGAGCCCATCATGGTGAAGATCGTCACCAAGTCGCTCGGGGAGCAGTTCTTCAAGCGGAAAGGGCTCATGGAGAAGGTGGTCGACAAGTACGCGGCGCAAGTCAAACTGACAGACGAGAACGTCAGGTTGAAACTCGACCAGGTGAGCTTATCATCATACTAGCTGTTGTCTACTGCTGGAGCCCATCATGGTGAAGATCGTCACCAAGTCGCTCGGGGAGCAGTTCTTCAAGCGGAAAGGGCTCATGGAGAAGGTGGTCGACAAGTACGCGGCGCAAGTCAAACTGACAGACGAGAACGTCAGGTTGAAACTCGATCAGGTGAGCTTATCATCATACTAGCTGTTGTCTACTGACTGCGGCAGGGCATCTAAAGATCGTCACCAAGTCGCTCGGGGAGAAGTTCTTCAAGCGGAAAGGGCTCGTGGAGAAGGTGGTCGACAAGTACGCGGCGCAAGTCAAACTGACAGACGAGAACGTCAGGTTGAAACTCGACCAGGTGAGCTTATCATCATACTAGCTGTGTCTACTGACTGCGGCAGGGCATCTAAAGATCGTCACCAAGTCGCTCGGGGAGAAGTTCTTCAAGCGGAAAGGGCTCGTGGAGAAGGTGGTCGACAAGTACGCGGCGCAAGTCAAACTGACAGACGAGAACGTCAGGTTGAAACTCGACCAGGTGAGCTTATCATCATACTAGCTGTGTCTACTGACTGCGGCAGGGCATCTAAAGATCGTCACCAAGTCGCTCGGGGAGAAGTTCTTCAAGCGGAAAGGGCTCGTGGAGAAGGTGGTCGACAAGTACGCGGCGCAAGTCAAACTGACAGACGAGAACGTCAGGTTGAAACTCGACCAGGTGAGCTTATCATCATACTAGCTGTTGTCTACTGCTGGAGCCCATCATGGTGAAGATCGTCACCAAGTCGCTCGGGGAGCAGTTCTTCAAGCGGAAAGGGCTCATGGAGAAGGTGGTCGACAAGTACGCGGCGCAAGTCAAACTGACAGACGAGAACGTCAGGTTGAAACTCGACCAGGTGAGCTTATCATCATACTAGCTGTTGTCTACTGCTGGAGCCCATCATGGTGAAGATCGTCACCAAGTCGCTCGGGGAGCAGTTCTTCAAGCGGAAAGGGCTCATGGAGAAGGTGGTCGACAAGTACGCGGCGCAAGTCAAACTGACAGACGAGAACGTCAGGTTGAAACTCGACCAGGTGAGCTTATCATCATACTAGCTGTTGTCTACTGCTGGAGCCCATCATGGTGAAGATCGTCACCAAGTCGCTCGGGGAGCAGTTCTTCAAGCGGAAAGGGCTCATGGAGAAGGTGGTCGACAAGTACGCGGCGCAAGTCAAACTGACAGACGAGAACGTCAGGTTGAAACTCGACCAGGTGAGCTTATCATCATACTAGCTGTTGTCTACTGCTGGAGCCCATCATGGTGAAGATCGTCACCAAGTCGCTCGGGGAGCAGTTCTTCAAGCGGAAAGGGCTCATGGAGAAGGTGGTCGACAAGTACGCGGCGCAAGTCAAACTGACAGACGAGAACGTCAGGTTGAAACTCGACCAGGTGAGTTTCACCTCTAGCCATATGGGTTTAGCGATACGCTAAAAAGATGGAAATGAAACAAAACTGGAAAATGTTTCATAAAAAAAAAGATTCCGACGAATTGAGAACCTCCTCCTTTTGTTTTGAAGTCAGTTAATAAGCCTTTATAGCTGTTTAGTTATTAATTATTTACAGTTTTACTTTGTTAAAGGACAATGACCATGGATGTCAAATCCAAACTTTATTTTTTATAGACTACCGTGTCCACAACATATTTTTGATAACTGGCTTAGTTTTTGGGTATTTAGGTAAAAAGTAGTTTTTCTGTTATATTCTTCCGCGTCGCTGCATGTCGCACCTACCAACGTATCCCTGAGAGTGAGAAAGACAAAAATAAATTCAATAAATCCTCTTAATGATTGGTAGATTTTTAGGCAAACGCCCTGCCATGTTTACTGCGTCATATCCTGTGAGTTTCACCATTTGAAAATGAAAATGAAAATGAAAATATTTATTTTTCACATAGGCCTAAATAATAGGCTCTTAATGAAAAGTCAAAACTCTACCGCCAGGTTCGGAAAGCAGGTTTGCACCGAGAAGAACTGGCAGGAAACTCGGCACTTGCTCTTTTCAAAAATGTCATTGTTATAATTCAAGATTTCTTATAAAGTATGAATAATTATAACATATTTTTAAGATATCTCGTGAGGAGATTGAAGCATATTTCTATCATTCCAAAAATCTTTGTCGTTAACGGCCAAGTTCCCTCAAAAGTTCTCCCAAAAGTTGCTCCAAAATCTCAGTTTTTCTAGTTTTTATCGGACACTACATTGGATGTAATTGTAATTTTTGTTTAAGAGTCGGTAATAATAATATCCAAAAACGCTTAGAAACAGATTTTCGATAACCAGCTTAGTTTTTGAGTATGTAATTAGGTAAAAGGTCGTTTTTCTGTTATATTCTTCCGTGACGCTGCATGTCGCACCTACCAAATCTCCGTGAGAGTGAGAAAGACAAGAATAAATTCAATAAATCCTCTTAAGAAATTCTTCAATGGCATAGTAACTTTTGTATTTGTTGCAGAATCATTTGGAGACGGTGATCCCGTCCCCGGGGCGCGCGGTTTGTTTCGTGAACGGCGCGTACCGCGGCGCCACTGGCGTGCTGCGGGACATTGACACTGACAGATACTGCTGTCACGTGGAAGTGAGTCAAGCAATGATATTATAATATATCAAAACTGTGTCATTTTAAACCGACGACCGAATGGCGTAGCGGTAGCAAACCTGCCTCTGCGTCGGAGGTCGTGGGTTCGATTCCCACTACTGGTAAATGTTTGTGTGATGAGCATGAATATTTTCCAGTGTCTGGGTGTTATTCAATATATTATATTTATGTATATTAATATGTATGTATACATCAGTTATCTAGTACCCATAACACAAGCTAACGCTTACTTTGGGCTAGATTGCGATATGTGCAATGTCCTGATATAAAAAAAAATAAAAAAAAAACCGGCCAATCTCCTTTGTGCCTCCCTCAAGCTACTCGACATTGGCGAACTGCATTGTGCTGTTTTGGCACTACAGAAAGCAATAAAGCAAGAAAAGAAGAACACTAGCTGACCCGGCAAACGTTGTTTTGTCATTAGGGATATAAAAAATAGATAGTAGCCGATTCTCAGACCTACTGAATACGCATATAAAATTTGGTAAAAAATCGGTAAAGCCGTTTCAGAGGCGTTTGGTAACAAAGAATGGTATGAGAATTTTATATATTAGACTAGCTGACCCGGCAAACATTGTTTTGCCATTATGAATATAAAAAAAAAATAGATAACCTACTATCAGACCTAGTGATCATACACTGAAAATTTCATAACAATCGGTCCAGCCGATTCTGTGGAGTTTGGTAACAAAGAATGGCACGAGAATTTTATATATTAGACTAGCTGACCCGGCAAACGTTGTTTTGCCATTATGAATATAAAAAAAATCGATATCAACCTACTCTCAGACCTAGTGATCATACACTGAAAATTTCATAACAATCGGTCCAGCCGTTTCTGTGGAGTTTGGTAACAAAGAATGGCACGAGAATTTTATATATTAGACTAGCTGACCCGGCAAACGTTGTTTTGCCATTATGAATATAAAAAAATCGATATCAACCTACTCTCAGACCTAGTGATCATACACTGAGAATTTCATAACAATCTATCCAGCCGTTTCGGTGGAGTTTGGTAACAAAGAATGGCACGAGAATTTAATGTATTAGACTAGCTGACCCGGCAAACATTGTTTAGCCATTATGAATATAAAAAAATAGATAACAACCTACTATCAGACCTAGTGATCATACACTGAAAATTTCATAACAATCGGTCCAGCCGTTTCGGTGGAGTTTGGTAACAAAGAATGGCACGAGAATTTTATATATTAGACTAGCTGACCCGGCAAACATTGTTTTGCCATTATGAATATAAAAAAAATAGATAACAACCTACTCTCAGACCTAGTGATCATACACTGAGAATTTCATAACAATCTATCCAGCCGTTTCGGTGGAGTTTGGTAACAAAGAATGTCACGAGAATTTTATATATTAGACTAGCTGACCCGGCAAACATTGTTTTGCCATTATGAATATAAAAAAAATAGATAACAACCTACTCTCAGACCTAGTGATCATACACTGAGAATTTCATAACAATCTATCCAGCCGTTTCGGTGGAGTTTGGTAACAAAGAATGTCACGAGAATTTTATATATTAGACTAGCTGACCCGGCAAACATTGTTTTGCCATTATGAATATAAAAAAAAATAGATAACAACCTACTCTCAGACCTAGTGATCATACACTGAGAATTTCATAACAATCGGTCCAGCCGTTTCGGTGGAGTTTGGTTACAAAGAATGGCACGAGAATTTAATGTATTAGACTAGCTGACCTGGCACACGTTGTTTTGCCAGATACATTTTTTTCTCATTTATAAATGAAAATTTCATAACGATCGGTCGTGCCGTTTCGGAGGAGTTTGGTAACAATGAAAAGCGAGAGAATTTTATATATTAGATAGATGATAGTGTACTTAAGACTTAGTTCCGTGCAAAAATAACCTGTATTTCATTAAAATAGAGTCAAATTTTGAAACGCTCGGGTCGGAAAAACGACCACGGGGACCGCTTGGGGACCACTGGTGGTCCGAGTGCATTTATAGAACGCTCATTGAATTTTTCGTCAGCGTATTTTTACATATTTAAGTTTAAATAAATAAATAAATAAATATATACGGGACATTTTACACATCGCAATCTAGCCCCAAAGTAAGCGATAGCTTGTGTAATGGGTGCTAGATGACTGATTAATGTACATACATACTAATATACATAAATATAATATATTGAAAAACACCCAGACACTGGAAAACATTCATGCTCATCACACAAACATTTACCAGTAGTGGGAATCGAACCCACGACCTCCGGCGCAGACGGCAGGTTCGCTACCACTACGCCATTCGGTCGTCAGTTCGATAAATGGCACTATTATTTTATGATTAATTAGACCATGTTTTGTCCGGACCCCATATTTCTATATCTTTATATATTTACATATTATCTTACATAATATTTAATAGGATTTTATCTTGTACAGATCTCGGAGGGCCTTCTCCGCGGGAGGTTAGTGAAAGACGTGCAGTATGAAGACATCTGCAAGATGGCGACGTGACAGCTGTAGCTTTTTAATTAGTTATTTTATTATTTGTGTAAATATAGGAAAATAAATTATTTTTAATTTTACATGCCTTTTTTGGTAACCCTGCGATTTATTAAGGAGGAAGGAGTTTTAGTGCTACAAGACTTGAAAACATAAATTATAATTGTAAATAAAAAAATCTGACATACGTTTTTTAAAAATGGCGGAAAGAACTTTTTGTGAATAATTATTTATGAAGTATTTCATCATTTGGTTCTAATCGGTTTTATCTAAATTTTTATTTAAAAAAAAAACAAATTTTGGTACATTTCCTTTACAGGAAAAAAATGTGTGGGTTTTACGCTGGTAAAATATTTAATAAGTATCTGTGGTATTAAAAAATAAACGAACACTTTTACGTAAATATATTTTTTATTCATACATTATCTTTGTCTAAGCTCTAGGGTTTTGAAAAAAAACAACGTTGTCTCTGGTTGTCGCGTGGTCTGTGGCGCTCACGCGAACTTGGAGCAGTGCTGGCGCGCGTGCGGCAGGCGCAGCGACGCCACGCAGCTCTTGGTGGAGGACAGCTCCTTCCTCAGCCGCACAATGTCGAGCTCAGCCTGCCGTTTACGCTGGAAATGCACTGCTTCATTGTTTTATACCGCTTTCTAAGTTTCTAGTTCTATATAAGTACATTGTGACACAAGACTGTCTTGGCCGTGGCCAAAATTGGAACTAACAACGCTATCTTGCGACACTGTTTGATAGTTCGCTCTGTCGGCGTATCCGTCGGTATATTTTGTGTTGTTATAATTATTTAAAATTTAGATTTGGTTCGCTGGCTGCCTTCGTTCTACATTAACGCCCTCCTGTCAATGTCATTAAGTGCCAAAAGAGCTTTGACGGACTGTATAGGCCGTGGCATATATATATAAAATCTTTTTGTAACATATTTAATAAGTATCTGTGGTATAAAAAATAAATAAACGAACAACTTTATGTAAATATATTTTTTATTCATACATTAGATTTGTCTAAGCTCTAGGGTTTTGAAAAAAAAAACAACGCCGTCTCTAGTGTCTCTGGTAGCCGTGTAGTCTGTGGCGCTCACGCGAACTTGGAGCAGTGCTGGCGCGCATGCGGCAGGCGCAGCGACGCCACGCAGCTCTTGGTGGAGGACAGCTCCTTCCTCAGCCGCACAATGTCGAGCTCAGCCTGCCGTTTACGCTGGAAATGCACTGCTTCATTATTTTATACCACATTCTATATTTAAACCGCTATAAGCTTGACCCTCCTGATGGTCTGCGGGACGCGGGTGTGATGCGATTAGCTATAAAGACCCGTCAGTGCTGCCGGCAGACAGCGACAGACTTGCTGATTGGTTGAGCGGCTCCCGCCCCGCGTCCCGCGTAGGCGGCGCAAGATCGTGTTGTTTGGCGGTCATTTCAGGTGACCTATGTCCAGCAGTGGACGTCCATCGGCTGACACGACGACGACGACTGAACGTCGCAACCAGTTGGACAGTTTTAACTGATCGTGTGTGGTGTAATGGGCGAACTGGAGATAAGATCAAGCCTGCAGCGTCATACCAATTGGACGAAGGAATGGATGGTCTACGGCAACTATTGGGCACTGTTATTCTGTAATCTGTTGGCACTACCTTCCTTCAGTTCGTTGTGGAGCCGCGCCTCCACGTGCGCGACGCGCTGGCGCAGCTCGGCGATGTCGCGCATCAGTCGCGCGGCCGCCAGCTTGTTGTCCGCCTGCAACACGCCCGCGCCCCCACGCTACACCCCACTGCCTACCTTCAGCTCGTTGTGGAGCCGCGCCTCCACGTGCGCGACGCGCTGGCGCAGCTCGGCGATGTCGCGCATCAGGCGCGCGGCCGCCAGCTTGTTGTCCGCCTGCAACACGCCCGCGCCTCCACGCTACACCCCACTGCCTACCTTCAGCTCGTTGTGGAGCCGCGCCTCCACGTGCGCGACGCGCTGGCGCAGCTCGGCGATGTCGCGCATCAGGCGCGCGGCCGCCAGCTTGTTGTCCGCCTGCAACACGCCCGGGCTCCACGCTACACCCCACTGCCTACCTTCAGCTCGTTGTGGAGCCGCGCATCCACGTGCGCGACGCGCTGGCGCAGCTCGGCGATGTCGCGCATCAGTCGCGCGGCCGCCAGCTTGTTGTCCGCCTGCAACACGCCCGCGCCCCCACGCTACACCCCACTGCCTACCTTCAGCTCGTTGTGGAGCCGCGCCTCCACGTGCGCGACGCGCTGGCGCAGCTCGGCGATGTCGCGCATCAGGCGCGCGGCCGCCAGCTTGTTGTCCGCCTGCAACACGCCCGGGCTCCACGCTACACCCCACTGCCTACCTTCAGCTCGTTGTGGAGCCGCGCCTCCACGTGCGCGACGCGCTGGCGCAGCTCGGCGATGTCGCGCATCAGGCGCGCGGCCGCCAGCTTGTTGTCCGCCTGCAACACGCCCGGGCTCCACGCTACACCCCACTGCCTACCTTCAGCTCGTTGTGGAGCCGCGCCTCCACGTGCGTGACGCGCTGGCGCAGCTCGGCGATGTCGCGCATCAGTCGCGCGGCCGCCAGCTTGTTGTCCGCCTGCAACACGCCCGCGCCCCCACGCTACACCCCACTGCCTACCTTCAGCTCGTTGTGGAGCCGCGCCTCCACGTGCGCGACGCGCTGGCGCAGCTCGGCGATGTCGCGCATCAGGCGCGCGGCCGCCAGCTTGTTGTCCGCCTGCAACACGCCCGGGCTCCACGCTACACCCCACTGCCTACCTTCAGCTCGTTGTGGAGCCGCGCCTCCACGTGCGCGACGCGCTGGCGCAGCTCGGCGATGTCGCGCATCAGGCGCGCGGCCGCCAGCTTGTTGTCCGCCTGCAACACGCCCGCGCCTCCACGCTACACCCCACTGCCTACCTTCAGCTCGTTGTGGAGCCGCGCCTCCACGTGCGCGACGCGCTGGCGCAGCTCGGCGATGTCGCGCATCAGGCGCGCGGCCGCCAGCTTGTTGTCCGCCTGCAACACGCCCGGGCTCCACGCTACACCCCACTGCCTACCTTCAGCTTGTTGTGGAGCCGCGCCTCCACGTGCGCGACGCGCTGGCGCAGCTCGGCGATGTCGCGCATCAGGCGCGCGGCCGCCAGCTTGTTGTCCGCCTGCAACACGCCCGCGCATCCACGCTACACCCCACTGCCTACCTTCAGCTCGTTGTGGAGCCGCGCCTCCACGTGCACGACGCGCTGGCGCAGCTCGGCGATGTCGCGCATCAGGCGCGCGGCCGCCAGCTTGTTGTCCGCCTGCAACACGCCCGCGCCCCCACGCTACACCCCACTGCCTACCTTCAGCTCGTTGTGGAGCCGCGCCTCCACGTGCGCGACGCGCTGGCGCAGCTCGGGGATGTCGCGCATCAGGCGCGCGGCCGCCAGCTTGTTGTCCGCCTGCAACACGCCCGCGCCCCCACGCTACACCCCACTGCCTACCTTCAGCTCGTTGTGGAGCCGCGCCTCCACGTGCGCGACGCGCTGGCGCAGCTCGGCGATGTCGCGCATCAGGCGCGCGGCCGCCAGCTTGTTGTCCGCCTGCAACACGCCCGCGCCCCCACGCTTCACCCCACCGCTGGGCAAACGTAGTTTGTAGTTTGCCCAGCGGTGGCGTGTAGCGTCCGTATCCGTGACAGCTTTGGTTTTTTTTTAATAATGAACGCAAGCAATCGAGCAGGCGGATCGGGTCACTGTAGAGTTAGTACATGTTTTCGTACGAATTTCGAGTCGACACGCATCGCACAAACGAATCGAATTCCTCCATACATTTACACCCAGCGCCATCTATGGATAGTTGCTGACATGTGGCTGTCAATAGATGGCACTGGGTGTAAATGTTTTCGATTTAAAAATAAATTCGATTCGTTTGTGCGATGCGAGTCGACTCGAAATTCGTACAAAAACTTGTACTAACCCCCCTGTGTGCTGATTCCGAGTTTTTTAAAATATATTTACTTACTCGATAGTGAGAGAGTTAACGCCGATTTGTATGGGATTGGAGTAGTTTACAAAGTGTGTCAATAGATGTCGCTACAACAATCCTATACAAATTCGCGTTTACGCTCTCACTGTCGAATATGTGAAAAACTCGGAATAGGCACACTGATCTTAAGCGATCACCGCCGCCCATGAGAGGAACTGCAGACTGATCGTCTCCGTTGCACTTAAGGACACTTTTCAATCGGGTCTTCTCCGACGACCAAAGTTCGTCGGCGGTACCTACGGGCCTCGAGGCTTAGCCTCTGTGCTTAGCCTCCTTGCCCGGGCGTGTCCTCACAGGCGTTCGCTGCCTGGTGCCTTGTATCAGCCCTTCTAACCCAGACAGACTGGGGCCGTGCCCCTCTGGCGTCGGCCTTGGAAGTGTGGTATCACTTTTTCGAGCTGAATTGTGCTGTTGGGGCATCCAATTGCACGCGTCCTTGCTGGTCAAAATACTATCGACTCAGCAGTCGATAGTATTTTGACTGATGGCGCTACGAGTGATTGCGATGACCTTTTGCTTGTATGAAAAAGGTTTATAAACATTCAAGAGTTCCAGATTCATATCGTTGGTGGGGGGTTAAAAATTCAAGGGACTCACAATCCGGGAGGGCGCGTTCCTTGCGACGTTCCTGCACACGATGTCGGGTAACTCCGACACGGAGCAGGGCGCGATCAGCCGGTCGGCCGTCGACCGCGTCACGCCCTGGATCGCCTGGAAGGAGCGGCAGTTACCGTTACCGACACCTATTACACTGGTCAACAAAAAAAATATTTTTTTCTGTGCATGGATTTTACTTAATATTGTCTTATTATACAAGCACAAATATATATAAAAATGTGACTACGAACCGAAATTATTTGCTTTTTAAGAAATTAGAGCGATTTTAAAATTTTTGATTTTCGTGCCCTATGAAGTTGGTCTTTGCGCGCTATAGGTGTAGAAAGAGAGGTAAATAACCTGTCAAGTGCAAGTCGGACTCGCGCACTGAGGGTTCCGTACTACAACCGGAGGAATAAAACCATAAAAACCACTTTTCTTATCGAACCGCAAAACTAACTTTGTTTTTAGAGGTTTTATTGTAAATATCAAAAAACTACTTATTAGATCTCGTTCAAACCAATTTTCGGTGGAAGTTTGCATGGTAATGTACATCATATATTTTTTTTAGTTTTATCATACTCTTATTTTAGAAGTTACAGGGGGGGGGACACACATTTTACCACTTTGGAAGTGTCTCTCGCGCAAGCTATTCATTTTAGAAAAAAATGATATTAGAAACCTTAGTATCATTTTTGAAGACCTATCCATAGATACCCCACACATATGGGTTTGATGAAAAAAAAATTTTTGAGTTTCAGTTCTAAGTATGGGGCACCCCCAAAATTTATTACTTTTTTTTAAATTTTGTGTGAAAACCTTAATGCGGTTTACAGAATACATCTACTTACCAAGTTTCAACAGTATAGCTCTTATAGTTTCGGAAAAAAGTGGCTGTGACATACGGACGGACAGACGGACAGACGGACAGACGGACAGACGGACAGACGGACAGACGGACAGACGGACAGACAGACATGACGAATCTATAAGGGTTCCGTTTTTTTTGCCATTCGGCTACGGAACCCTAAAAAAGGGCGTGTAGTGGTGTTTTTTGCGTCGATTGTTGTGTAAGACAGTACGTGTTTAAATATTATAGAGAAATTACGTGTTTCATATCTTTTTTCGCTATATCAACCTGTACAATATGACTATGACTCGTTGTGCTACATTTGCAGCAAATTTATTAAAATGACACAGAAAAGTATGATTTAAGTACAAATTTAAAGATTTAAATTACATTTAGAACAGCTTTGAGGCAGTAGTTTATGGTTTTTGTTACATCGGGACACACAAGTGAAAAGGCCGGCTGCTCAGTTCACACTGGTTTATTCACAACTACTCACACACATGCATGGATCGCCTTACACCTACATAGGTACAAATACATCATTCCTCCCCCTAGATAGGTAATATCTCTGAGTAGGTGTAAGCAACCAAATATTGGGACATCGGGAGCGTTCTATACGTCGAAGAACTCCAGGTCGCTATCATCGGACACGGTGCGATGACGCCCCCCTCTTCTCACTGTCACTCGACAAGGTGTATCCGGCGATGGCATCGCGTCTGCTGTGGAAGTCGACAAGTCGGGCGTTTCCGACGTTTCGGACGTATCCGCTACTGTAAGCGGCTCGTCATCTCTTCCTCCCCCGTCGATGTGCTGGCCTGATGCTGTTCCGCAGTCAAAGCAGGCGTCGATGGCGGTGAGGATTGAGGCGATGGTCCCGACTCGGAGGTGATATTAGATGACGATTTTGGGTCTAGATCATCATCCCAGAAATCAAGGTCGTCTTTCCTTGTCCCCTTGTCCACAATAATTTGGTTTTTATGCTTTTTAATAATAAGTGATGTCTCGCAATCTTTAACTAAATAAATGACTTTTCCAACTTTTTTAAAAATTATTCCCTTGCACCAAGTAACCTTATTACTATTACAAAATTTCTTATATAAAATAGGTTGACCAGGGGAAAATATTTGTTTGTTTTTTCCCCCTTGTGCTTTAACTTGCATACACTGTTGATTTTTAACAAAATTAGCCAAAGCAGCAGACGAGGGCGGCGATGCGGAATTTGATGCGATTGGGTTAACTAAGTCTAATCGCGTTCTTAACTTAAGGTAAATGTACACTATGCCGGTATAGTACATTATGCCGTGACATTTTGGTTTTAGTCGAAAAATAAGAAAACTATCAATAAAATCGTAATTTTATAGAATGCTACATAAACTATAGTTTATGTACGACCAAAAAAACCTAATTTTCTAACATAAACAATAGTTCTAAAACCCATACCGAGCTTCTGAACGCGTCAGTCGCTATTGTACTACGGTGCCTATACATACTGTTGTTGGTGAGCGTAAGGCAACAGTGGAATTTTCATTAGGACGTGATGCGATACTGGTAAGTTAAAGTTATCGAAATTTATGAAATTATCGATTAGCAGTTATCAATAGTATGTTTTATAGTAAATTCAAGGTGTTATAAAGTATATTTTTAAAGAATTTGACACTTTTCTCACTACCGTAATTATGTTCACAATTCTGAGTCGGTGAACCTAATTGCGTGCGTATCATGCAATAAAGAAAAATCCCTTCGAAATGTTTCCTTCTTTTTCTCCTCTCTTGGGTTAAAGATATATAAATATTTAATGTGAATAAGTTTAGTAATAACTGCACATTACTGTGACCTAATTGCGGTATGTGAGTTTATATATGTTTACTTCTATAATCGAGTCTGAAATGATTACACTTTACGCCATACTTTCGAATTAATAGACTTAGTACGTCAACATAATTCCATGAATATTATTTTAGTAAATCATATATTTTACATTTTATATATTTATATTATATAAAAACTATATTAGCTTGCAGTTTCATTAATTTTTTTTATAAAAGATATGAAATAGAAACCATTTTTTTGAGTACCGTAATAAGGTACACGTATTTTCTACTCATGTCCCTTATTCTGGTATACCCGAAATATAGCATTCGGAGAGAAAATGAAACGTTTTTTTTACTTAACTTTGACTAAGATGTAATAAAACTAAGTTAGAGAGGCGGCCATCATGCAATATCTTCTTAGGGTTCCGTACCCAAAGGGTAAAAACGGGACCCTATACGACCTCGCTGTCCGTCCGTCCGTCTGTCCGTCCATCCGTCTGACAATCCGTCCGTCTGTCTGTCTGGATGATGTAAGTATTTCTGTTGCCGTGTACAACAAATGCAAAAAAATATATAAAATAAATATTTTCTCTTATCTAAATGAAAATAAATGTAATAGCTAAATGAAAATAAGATAAAATTTTTACTCCCATGCAACAAACGTGATTTTTTCTGTTTGTTTTGCTCGATATTTATAAAGGCTTAAAGACGCTTAAAATATTCACTGAATATTTAATTATATACGTATGCACTTTAAAATTACTCTTACCATCAGGTGAGATTGAAGTCAAGTCACTTGTAATGCGTTATAAAAATAAAATAAAAATATCACGGAATTATGGACAAAGACTACCGGAATTAAGTCATGAGGCAAATTTTAGCACGGAATTAGAGACAAACACGAGGTTCCGCAAAATAATGATTATTTATATAATTTAAAAGTTACGGCGCAAAATAATATTCCACATTAATCTGATATTATTCGTCTACAAAATAAAACAGTTTTCAGTTCTAGCACATTCGTACTTTTTCTTAAAATCATCCTCAAAGTTGAAAATGCCTTAACATACCGTAATATGGTACATTTACCTTACGACCGTACACTAACTCTGCGGGCGAGGAGCCCGTGGTGGAATGTAGGGAATTCCTATAATCGAAAAGATATTTTAACAATTTAAGTTTACATTCTTTGATATTGCGACTGGACATAAGACTCGACTTTATGCCTTTCTTGACGATTTTGACATAGCTTTCTGCCTGACCGTTACTGGCCGGATGGTAAGCGGGCGATGTCAAGTGAGTGACACCATTCCGTTCACAGAATCTGACAAATTCCTGTGAAATAAACGATGAAAAGTTATCACTTACAATAAACTTCATCAGCCCGAAGCGCGACATCCATTCGTGAAGCCTGTCGATGACCGCCGCCGACGTAGTCGCGTGAGCCATGTCGAATACCTCCACCCATTTAGTGTACGCGTCCACTATAACTAAATAAGTACGGCCGTTGATCGGTCCGAGGAAATCCAGATGAATCCGTTCGAAAGGCTGAGATGGGTATTTCCACGGTGAGATTGGAACGCGAGGCGGTGCTGGACGCAGCCGCTGACACACGTCGCAGGTACCTATCATCTGTTCTACGGCGGCATCGATTCCCGGAAACCAAAACCGAGACCTACATTCCGCTTTCGTTTTTACAATACCTAAATGTGACGAATGTAATTCCGAAAGTACCTTGAGCCGAAGCGATTCCGGAATAACCACCTTGTGGCCACGCATTAGGCATCCATTTTCTACCGAAAGTTGCGTTCTGCAATAAAAATATGGCTTAATAGCACCATCATCTAGTTTCGGTGGCCACCCCTGGAGCACGAACCTAGCCACTCGAGATAGCACCGCGTCCTTCGCGGTTTCGCGGCGCAGCTCGGCCAACGTCAATGGGAGCGACCCATCTATTACAAAACACACGTACGCCGCTCGATCGTGCAGCGCGGCAGCGTCCGCGCACTGCCCCGCGCCCCCCTCCGCCGCGCTCGCCCCGCCGCCGGTCCCGTCGGGCGACGCGGGCGCAGCGAGGCTGGCGCGCGAAAGATAGTCTGCACTGTTATCAGCGCTTCGTACGTATTCTATTTTATAGTTATAGCCGCTGAGAAACATCGCGTAGCGCTGCAGGCGGTTAGCAGAAACTTCTGGAATGCCTTTGTGTGGCCCGAATATTGATATGAGAGGCTTATGATCGGTGCGAAGTATGAATGGATCGGACCTACCGTACAAATACTGATGAAAGCGCCGCACACCAAATATAATACTTGTGGCCTCTTTTTGAACTTGAGCGTAGAACTTCTCGGATTTGCTTAACGTTCGAGATGCAAAAGCCACCGGTCTCTCAATGCCGTCTCTATCGATTTGGGATAAAATACAACCCAATCCTGTCGGTGAGGCATCAACGGTCAGAATTGTTGCGTTGGGGTTAAAATGCGCTAAAACCCGATCTGATGCTAAATGTTTTTTTATTGAATTAAAAGCTTCGCTATGTGTAACTTCCCACTTCCATTTAGCACACTTTTTTAATAGATCGTAAAGTGGACTTAATATTGTAGATGCACCGGGTACGAAATTACGGTAGTAGTTTACAAGACCTAAAAAAGATTGTAGCTGACTAACATTGCTAGGCGCGGGGGCTTCGACTATAGCTTTAACCTTTTCTGGTGATTTTTTTAATCCATCTTTGTTAATGATATAGCCTAAATAACTAACTTCGTGCTTAAAAAATTCACATTTCCCTTTTTGCAATGTTAACCCGGCATCCTGTAATCGTTGAAGTACCGCATGTAAACGTTCCGTATGCTCCGAATCAGACGAGCCGGTTATTAAGACATCGTCTAATAAACAAAGTACCCCGTTCATTCCCGACAACACACCTTCCATTGCGCGTTGAAAAATAGCCGGCGCACAAGCTAGCCCGAACACGAGCCTCGTGTACCTATACATACCGCGATGTGTGTTGATACACGTTACTTTTTGCGACTCATCATCTAATACGAATTGGTTGTACGCCATCGAAAGATCTAACTTGGTAAATGTCTTTCCCCCGTGCAGCTTGGAAAATAATTCGCTAACGGTCGGTAATGGGTATTTGTCAATTACCAGCTGTTTATTTATACTAACTGAATAGTCGGCACATAACCTGACTGAACCATCGCGTTTGAGAATGGGAACGATGGGTGACGCATATTCGGAGTGTTCCACGGGGGTAAGGACGCCTATGTCGACTAGCCTGTCTATTTCCCTATCGACCTTATCGCGCAATGCAAACGCGAGGGGTCTAGGTTTAAAGAATATCGGTTTTGAATCTTCTTTTAAAGTCAAAGCCACCTTATATTTATTAAAGCATCCTAACTTGTCCGAAAACAATTCCGGATAACGTAACTGGAGCTGTTCTATAATATCAGTAGTATTTTGGCAGTAGTTGACCGATTTAAGTTCTAACTTAAACAGCGAAATAAAATCTCTGCCCAGTAATGGCGGGCCGCCGCCGCGTATGACGTACACGTCCAGGGTATGCGAGCGACCGTCGAACGACACCGACTCGCGGATCCTACCCACACACAAAATTTTATCACCTGTGTAACTCACGAGTTTCTTATTGCTTTTTAACAATGGAACGTCTTTGAAATATTGTAAGTAGGTACTTTCGGATATTACGGTTACCGCGGATCCGCTATCGATTTCAAACCTTAGCGGTTTCCCGCGTATTTTTACCGATTCCACCATGGGCTCGCCACGCAACGAACGAATGTTAAACAACTCACCATCATCATCAGCATTGTCGTCCTCGTCTTTATCGTTCGCATTTACATAACTTAGGGTGCACATTTTTTGAAAATGGCCGCGCTTTTTGCACTTCCGACAAAACCGATTTTTATTTTTACAATATCGAGATTCGTGATTATCAAGCCCGCACACGTCACACCGGAATTTTACCGCACTATTATTTTCACTTTTTGACACTGCGCGTTTTTCTTCCCGAATTTTGAACATCGTTTCGGTGGCGGCTCCGTCCACGCCGGCCGACACGCCGCCGCTCGCGCTGCCCGCGGTACCGCCGGCTCCCGCGCGCGCGCATCGGATGCTTTCCGCCAGCTCCACCGCCTTGCCGAGGGTCAGCTCGGTGACGTCCTTGGCGTACAGCTTTTCTTTCTCGACGCACTGACGCATTCCGATGACGAACCGATCTCGTAACGCCTCCTCGACGTTGCTGAAGTTACAATGCGCCGTCAAACCACGTAACCTCGCGGCCCAATCCGTGTGCGACTCCGACGGAAGCTGCGTTGCCGCGTAAAATTTGTGCCGCTCCCCGATGCCTAAGCGCTTCGGCGTGAAGTGGGCATCTAAAATACCCAGGATATCCTGGTACGGGACCTCCTCCAGCGCCTTCGGTAACGCTAGGTCCGAGGCGAGCTGGTACGATCCCTCGGTGAGTGCACTGAGTAGTATAGCCCGGCGTTTGTTTCCCGTTGCATCGCTCGCTGCATTAATATCGTTCGCGATGAACCACTGCAGCAATCGACCTTTATATGTTTTCCACGAGTGGACATTGTGGTCGAACGTAGATAAAATTCCGAATTTTTCCACTGACATTTTTTCTTAGCACGCGGGTAGGCAATCGTCGCCACTGTTACATCGGGACACACAAGTGAAAAGGCCGGCTGCTCAGTTCACACTGGTTTATTCACAACTACTCACACACATGCATGGATCGCCTTACACCTACATAGGTACAAATACATCAGTTTTCTTGGAAACCGTAGAACTGAAAATTATGACGAGTTGATCACTGACACGATTAAGATATTTTCCATCATAGGATGTAGAATGCATTTAACGCTGGCGATAGATCATCTATTCTGTCGTCTAATCGCCATGACCTTAAAGGCTAGGTCCAATCTACGGTTAGTCCATATATACCATTCACAATCGGTTACATCCGTCCAATCGGCAGCGAAATTCAGTTGAAAACATGGTGTCACCAGTGGCAGCGCTCACACGACGACATCTACCACCGACAAAAGTCTTGATTATACTTAACTGACAATCGTCGATCGCCAAACACATTCCAATCGCAATGATCAAGCCAAAAAAAAATGAAATTCGTTTGTGCCGTCAAGTTAAACTGTAATGCCAAGCCACGCCCGCACACTGTCGGTTCTGATCCAATCGGCATGAAAATGGATCGTCCATGGCCGGCGTATAGATGAATTTCTGCTACATTCTCATTTGTATAAAAAGACAATATGGAAGCTTATTTGGAAGAACAATGGGAACGCATTCAATAACGCTTTCACTATATTTTTTAATGGCGAATCAAGATATAATAGACTTTAAGAGACGTTACCAAGGACAGTATACAGTAAGCGAGCTGCAAGCATGATGGAAGCCTCTATGATGATTATAAGAGAAACTTCTATTGGAAATGACAGGAAAAGTAAAACAGTTCATTTTTAAACAGTTTTACTCTATTTTAAAACTCCTATTATAAGAAACATTCATAAATGGATGTTCAGTATCTTTTATCTTTTCTCATTTTTTACTCATAAAAGCAAATTTAGTACTATTTTTTGTTTTTATTCTTATTTCTAGACATAAAAGCAATAAAAATAAATTATGTATAACACATGCACAAAAATGCTGTTGACCGGTGTTATGTACTACACATGCATAAAACCAGCTTTCCTGCATTTCGATTATCCGAAAGCCTAACTTTAACAGACGAAAAAAAGGGAGGAAGTTCTCAAGTCGACGCGAATTTCTTTTTTATGGTTTCCAGAGTAGTCCGATTTGATTCATTCTTTTTATTGGAAAGAGTATACCCCGGCATTAGTCCCATATTAATTTCGAACAAAAATTCCAACCCAAAGGGTGGGAAAACAGGGGATGGTTGACAGTTCACTTACTGATTGTAATGTAAGTATGACTCGTATCTTTTTACGGAGTGGTCCGATTTTGAAAATTCTTTTTTTTTTGATTTGACGTGATAACGTCTTATAAATGGATGAACACCAGCAACACGCATGAAAAATAGTAACGTTCCGCGTAACGTTCCAGTTCCACCTGAGCCTGTGCGTGCAAGCGAGAGCGCGCCACAAGCGATAGAAAGGCACGATAAAACAAATTGTATTAAGTACATAAAATAATGATTATATCGTTATCACGTAAATCTATTGTCCGTAAACCGATTTTACAGCCAACCAATTTTTTATTGGATTGGATATTATTGAAAGCTAGTCTTATAAATTTGGAAAAAACCCTACCCTAAGGGCGGGAAAACAGGGATGATTTCACAGATTTGAATAGTGAGATGAGTATAGGTAGGAACAATAAAAAACTCACTATGAATGATTATCAAAAATTAAGCATGTAGTAATTGCTAGACGATAAATTCCAAAAAAGCCTTATTTAACAAAAAAAATTTTTTTTTAAAGAACAGAAGGTATATTATCATACTACTAAGAAAATTAAGGTTCTTTTAAGGGTTATGGTATTTTTCTGTTCATTGCGCTCTAAAATAATGAATTTTTAATTTCAAATAATTACACCGCCTAATTAATACTAAATATCAAACCAGAAATAAATTAAGACTAAAAATATTTACATATTTAATATTTTTTTTTTTGTTAAAAAGGCTTAGAAAGCCGCCAAAGAAGATTAGATAAAAGCAAAAAAATAATAAACTTGTACACCTATAAGTTGTTTTCTGTGCCAAACAATCATATTTAATTTTTTTGCTTATCAGTTTTAAGCCGCCTTTAATTTTTTTGTAAAAAAGTTTTTTTTGTAGTATCTCTTATAGTGCTGTGTAAGATATGGAAGGTTCTGAAGGGGAGGGCGGGCTCGGCGGGTACACCTGCGCCACGGCGTTCCTCGCGTGCTGCAGGTGGTGAGCCTCCTCCTTCTCCAGGTGTCGCTTGAGGTGCTCCAGCTCCGTCGTGATGCTGAACTTCTCGCGCTCCAGCTTCTGGTTCGCCTGCTTTAGTGCCTGCGCAACAATTATTTATTTTATTTAATTTATAATTTATTTCATTTATTCGTGGCAACTATGGCCCCCAGAAAAATTACATTATTACTTATAGCTAAAATAATATCAACATGTCAAAATTATACAACTTAAATTATTAAATTATACTAATTATTATCACCAAATATCAGTTCACATGCAATTTCAAGTACGTTTTATATACTGGAGAGTCATGTCTTTCTCCTAACGCCCTCAGAATGCTGTTGCCACTCGCCCACACTCTTCGCATCAGAGATGCTATACGCTTCCTCCTTATAATTATATTAATTATATACCTACGAGGTTATTTAAATAGTTATAGAGATTATTATACTCTATCCTCGTTCCTACTCTGTAAGATTCTGCAAGTGGCAACAGCGGCGCGGAGCTTATACTAGATCGTTCAATAAGTCCCGAGACTAACCTGGAAATGGCGCATATATTAAAAACTCTTTTGATTTTTAAAAAGTACTGGCTATCAATACAAGAATGTGTCAAATTTTTAAAAATGGAACAATAAAATTATTGATTTTGAAACATTTAAGTGACGCTACGGTTGTAATTTCGATACAATGGAAAAAAAAAAACCGGCCAAGTGCGAGTCGGACTCGCGCACCGAGGGTTCCGTACTCAAGAAGTACTGAAGCAAAACAATACTAAGCAAAAGGCATACTAATGTAGATGTAACACGACCAAAACTGTAACGACCAAAGATGTAAAACGGTAATAATTACCTTTGTTAATGAACCGCAAAACTAACTTTGTTTGTAGAGGTTTATTGTTAATATCAAAAAAACTATGCTAGTTAGAGCATTGACTATAGTTTTCCTGTAAAATATACGTAAATTCCTATTGACCATAATTATTTCAGATTTTTCGATTGGTAAACTCCGGAGATAAGGGGGGGGGAACGGTATTTTTTTAGACATTTTCCCCGATAAATCAAAAACTATCATGACTAAAAATAATTAAAAATTGGTTTTAGAATGTACAAAGTAAACCCTTTCATATGATACCCCACACAGTACAGTTATCTCACTTTTAAATTTCAACCCTCCGATTTTCCCCCCTTTTTAAATAAGAACAAAAATAATTTTCATTTTTTTTTATTCCAGTGTCATTGGGCCACTAATATACACAACTATTCTAAATTTCATATCGATAGCTCCGGTAGTTACTGAAATAATCGAGTGTGACGGACAGACAGACAGACGGACAGACAGACGGAGAAAGTCGCACCATAAGGGTTCCATTTTACCATTTTGGTACGGAACCCTAAAAACGAGTTTCGCGTGTTGATAAAACGTTGTTTTTTAATGGGAAAAAATACCGTTGAAGCACAGCAATGGCTTATAAAATGTTATGCAGGATCAGCTCCCTCTAAAGCAACCATTTGTCGGTGGTATGCCGACTTCAAACG
This sequence comes from Coenonympha arcania, assembly GCA_036785405.1. Lineage (NCBI taxonomy): Eukaryota > Metazoa > Arthropoda > Insecta > Lepidoptera > Nymphalidae > Coenonympha > Coenonympha arcania. Next base: position 12,342,966 of record CM072076.1, read on the forward strand.
AGGTCGCATGGAGTTGGACACCAATGATGGGGAACGCTCAGGTCGTCTAAATGAAGCAGTGACTCAACAAATTAATATTAACCAAGTCCTCAAAATCGTATTGGAAGATCGGAAGGTAAAAGTGCGAGAGATAGCCGAGATAGTGAAGATTTCAGCTTCACAGTGTTTTCACTATTTTACATAAAAATTTGGCCATGAAAAAGTTTTTTTCTAAGTGGGTGCCGCGTTTGCTTACAACTGCATAGTACTGCATAGTACTGCATAATATATGCACAGTATTGCTGATTTAATAGCTTTTAACATTGTAAATCCCAACTCAAAGATTAGAAATATAACTCAAATTGTATTGAAGTCTGATTGTGAATTGTGATAAAATATAAGATTATTCTTTATTTTGAAAATTTAATTAATTAATTAATTTTTAATTTATTTATTCTACACTTTTGTCAAAATTTTGTACATACTTTAAAATGTTTTCAATCATATCAATTTTCTATATGATTATTTGTAATTTTGTATGATTTAATATTGTATTTATATGACTTTCAAAAAGTGTACTTGATATGTACCTACTTTGAAATAAATATTATTTGATTATTTGACTGATCAAAAGGAACAACGTATCAATGATTCAGAGCTATGTTTGGCGCTGATGAATCATAATAAAAAGGATTTTTTACGTCGGTATGTAACAATGGATGAAAATTTGAAACCTGGATACACCATTTCACTCCGGAATCCAATCGGCAGGCAGCGGAGTGGAGAGCGGCTGGTGAAAGCCGCCCGAAGCGTCCAAAGACTCAGAAATCGGCCGGTAAGGTTATAATGGCGTCTATATTTTGTGATGCGCAATACTTTTCATCGACTACCTTGAAAAGGGGCAAAATATAAATAGTGACTATTACATGTGCTTATTGGAGCGATTGAAGTACGAAATTGCGGATAAACGGCCTCACATGAACAAAAAGAAAGTGGTGTTTCACCAGGACAACGCGCCTTGTCACAAGTCCGTGAGAACGATGGCCAAAATTAACGAATTGGGCTTCGAATTGCTTCCTCATCCCCCTTATTCGCCAGACTTGGCCCCCAGCGATTACTGGCTGTTTGCTTCAGGGTAAGAAATTTGACTCAAATAGTGAAGTTATCGCAGCAACGGAGGTTTATTTTGAAGCCAAAGACAAATCGTTCTACACACATGGGATAGAAAAGTTAGAAAAGCGTTGGAGGGACTGTATCGCTCTTGGAGGAGACTATGTTGATGAATAAAAATTAATTTTATAAAAAAGACCTTTTTTTAGTACTTAGTCTCGGGACTTATTGAACCACGTGTTAAGTCATAACCCAGAGCGGTCGTCGTCGGTTCAGCCGATGGACGTCCACTGCTGGACATAGGCCTCCTGAAATGACCGCCAAACACCAACTTGCTTGCGCCGCCAACAGCCAGCGACTCCCTGCGACCATCTTAATGTCATCCGTCCACCTGGTGGGGGGTCTGCCGATACTGCGCTTCCAGGTGCGTGGCCGCCATTCCAGCACCTTGGGTCCCCAACGTCCATCGGTCCTGCGAGCGCGAGGGGCTATGGCCCCGCCCATTGCCACTTCAGCTTTGCGACCATATGTTTGCGACACGTTGAGCTATGTCGGTTACTTTGGTTCTTTTGCGGATCTCCTCATTTCTGGTTCGATCGCGCAAAGATACTCCGAGCATAGCTCTCTCCATCGCTCGCTGAGTGACCCTGAGCCTTCTCATGAGGCCCATAGTTAGCGACCATGTCTCTGCTAACTAACGATACAGAATCAGCCCAAAGTCAGGTCTGGTGAGAGGCTTCAGCCGTGGCTAGTTACTGGTAGGGTACCAGCAACGACGCACCACCAAGCGATTTAGCATTTTAAAACCGTAGGGGTGATTTTACTTACCGCTTCCAAGTTAGTACGATAACAACTTCAGCTGCCTCATCACTCATCAGCAGGGCTAGACAAAATAACAGTCGTTTAGCGTTAACGACAGTAGACAAAAATGTATGGACAAACCACGTGACTGTAGAAAAACCACGTGACCGAATAGAGGAAAACACTGTGTTACGACAATTTGAACGCTCCCTGGCGTTTTCGCAGACTTTGTAGATAACTTTAGCGTACTTCGCATGACAATTGACAGCCGACAGTGAACAACGCTAAGTATAAAGAAGATTCTGCTTTCATTTGTTTTCATTTGGTCACGTGGTTTTTCTATAGTCACTTGTTTTGTCCATACAATTTTATCTACTGTCGTCAACGCTAAACGACTGTTACTTTGTCTAGCCCCGCAGGTGAGATAGCAATCAAGTACAAAAAAAATCCATTGAAGGTGCCAACGTACTTTCAACTTCTCCTTCTTATCAAAATGGCAGTCTTCTATTCTCCGCTTGAGCTTCCTTCTTAATTCTTCTAGCATGCTGGACAGCGTCGTTCTGTTCTGTTCTAACTCTGCCCGCTGCTGGACTATCTGGTTGATAGCTGTCAGGAGTTTGATTCCTGTGAACGGAGTGAAAATGAAAATCATTACCTCAAAAACCAAAGTTAAGTTTGCGGTTCGGTAAAAAGGTGAATCTTATATGGTTTTCCTTTTTTATAGTTTAAAATATATATGGTAGTACCTGCGGAACTCTCGGGGCTCGAGTCCGACTCACACTTGAACGGTTTTTTATTAATTTCAAAGATAAGATTCCCTAGAATTCTGCCACGTTCTTAAAACGTCAGCTTATTTTGCCAGAGTTAAAATTTAGGAGCTAAATCTGCCCATATGCCGAAACCTGCCACAAATGGTATAATGCTAGGTCCTGTATACAACGTGCAGGTTAATTGACATAATTAGCTGAAAGCCTTAAGTAGGGGACGATGTATAGATGCATGAAAAAATATCACAAAAAGTGTAGCTCATATCCTGAGGGAACTATAGGGAGTTCAAAAATCTACCATAATTTTTATGTGACATCCCTAAAAACATCTCATTCAATAGTTGTCGCTCCAGAGTCTACGCTCAGCAGCGTTGGTGTCGAAACAAACATTTTTGATACCAGTGAACGGGGCATTCGGGGCTCGGCGCTCCAGAGTCCACGCTCAGCAGCGAGTGCGAGCCGAAGGGATGCATGGCGTCCGAATCCTGTCTATTATAGAAGGACATTGTTGACTCACGTTGCTCGTTGAGGCGGTACCTCTGCGCGGCGGGCTGGAACGCGCAGTCGGGGCTCGGCGCTCCAGAGTCCACGCTCAGCAGCGAGTGCGAGCCGAAGGGATGCATGGCGTCCGAATCCTGTCTATTATAGAAGGGCATTGTTGACTCACGTTGCTCGTTGAGGCGGTACCTCTGCGCGGCGGGCTGGAACGCGCAGTCGGGGCTCGGCGCTCCAGAGTCCACGCTCAGCAGCGAGTGCGAGCCGAAGGGATGCATGGCGTCCGAATCCTGTCTATTATAGAAGGGCATTGTTGACTCACGTTGCTCGTTGAGGCGGTACCTCTGCGCGGCGGGCTGGAACGCGCAGTCGGGGCTCGGCGCTCCAGAGTCCACGCTCAGCAGCGAGTGCGAGCCGAAGGGATGCATGGCGTCCGAATCCTGTCTATTATAGAAGGGCATTGTTGACTCACGTTGCTCGTTGAGGCGGTACCTCTGCGCGGCGGGCTGGAACGCGCAGTCGGGGCTCGGCGCTCCAGAGTCCACGCTCAGCAGCGAGTGCGAGCCGAAGGGATGCATGGCGTCCGAATCCTGTCTATTATAGAAGGGCATTGTTGACTCACGTTGCTCGTTGAGGCGGTACCTCTGCGCGGCGGGCTGGAACGCGCAGTCGGGGCTCGGCGCTCCAGAGTCCACGCTCAGCAGCGAGTGCGAGCCGAAGGGATGCATGGCGTCCGAATCCTGTCTATTATAGAAGGGCATTGTTGACTCACGTTGCTCGTTGAGGCGGTACCTCTGCGCGGCGGGCTGGAACGCGCAGTCGGGGCTCGGCGCTCCAGAGTCCACGCTCAGCAGCGAGTGCGAGCCGAAGGGATGCATGGCCTCCGAATCCTGGAACGGAGACGAGAGGAAAAGTAAAAGCAGAATCTTAAACCAGAAGATATACCTATAAGAATAATACACAAATACCCTGGACAGGGCGGACGGCGTGTAAAAATGTCGCCAGTTCACCGGTGGTAAAAATGCTTATTTTGCCACCAACAGTAAAGGCCACGCTGTAGTTCGCTCAGCAGCCACCTACAGAATTTTAAACGATGACGCTCCTGTTTGCTTGTACGAAAAAGGTTTACGTAAATCGTTCGGATGCCCACCTGACCTGAGTTTCCTTATCGGTGAGAGGAATCCACTGAAAAATGATCTGGCGTCTGCCCATCAAATTAAGCCGACCGAAACTCCCCATCGCCAATATAGAAATTAATCGGTGTCTGAGGCTGTCTGGAAGAGATCGCAAGTTAGCGATAAGTCCGCCTCATTGTTACCTGTATCTTCTTTTTAATTCTTCTTTAATTTTTGTTAATTGTTTCTTGGCTGCAAAATAACAGTATATACATACATAGAATACAGAGATAATATTGTAGATATGTATGTGCTAGGCCTATGTGAAATAAAGTATATTTGATTTGATTTGATTTGAACATGTAACTAGACCTTTAAAAATTTTAAAGCTTTTGAATTATCTGAACTTGGAGGACAAGGGAGTTTAATTCACCTTAACGACTTATTAATTACTACATTAACTTGACATTATAAATAACTCAAATTCTAAAGTATTTTAACCACTTACATAATATGAAAGTAAACAGATAAAAAACAAGACACCGCCTAGTCTCGCCCGCCCTAGCACTAGAATAACAAATTATATGTGACCTAACAGTACCTAGATATGTATCTAGATTTCGGTCACGCAAGGATAGCTTCCTTACGTGTCTAAAAATCAGGATTTGCTCATGAAGTACATTTTTACTTGAATGTTTGGTGTGCGGAAAGTTATTCTTTTCCGCACTATTTAATTTCCTCCTGCATCTATAGTCCAAATGCTTCTAAACACTTTTATATGAAATGACATTGTGAAAATATGAAATTAGTAGGTAATTAGGTATTTAAATATTTGAATCAAATAATGAACTTGAATTAGCACATTTTAAATACAACAAAATAATTTTACACATGAGTTGATTATTAAATTTAAAATATTATTTTCAAAGATTTCCTTTCTTATTTTTCTCTTACGCAAATATTATTGCAATAGGTACCTACGTCGTTGAATGTAATTCCCACTCGTCGCTCTATTTGACCCGCGCCTAGGCCAACAAACCGGGACTCGTGCAGAAATGGCATACTTTCCGCACTCGTATCGAAATGTGCTATTGCTGCTTACCATCTTGAATTTGGGCAGGTCGTCGCTGGAGAATCTGACGTGGTTCCTTGGCTTCTGTGCAGACTGCTGGAGCATTTTGAGGGACATCTTGAGAAGTTGCCTGAAAAATTATCATTATCTTATACGACCTCCCTGGCGCAGTGGCGGCGCGCTCAGATTCGAGTGGGATGTCGCGGGTTCGATTCCCGCACGGACCACTTTGTAATTTTATTATTTCTAAATTGGCTCAGGTCTGGTCTGGTGGGAGGCTTCGGCCGTGGCTAGTAACCACCCTACCAAAGTCGCACCGCCAAGCGATTTAGCGTTCCGGTGCGATGCTGTGTAGAAACCGTTGGAGTAAATTTACTTACCCTTCCCAGTTAATACCGCGTCGTGTAAGTATTTTCTTGATAGAAAGTTCTCTCAAAAGTTGCTCAAAAATCTCAGTTTTTCTAATTTTTATCGGAAACTACAATGGATGTACCTAATTTTTGTTTTAATGTGTTTGTAATAATAATATCCAAAAACGCTTACAAACAGCGATATGATAACTGGCTTATATTTTGAGTAATTAGGTAAAAGGTCGTTTTTCTGTTATAATATTCTTCCGCGACGCTGCATGTCGCACCTAACAACGTATCCTGCCGTGAGAGTGAGAAAGACAAAAATTAACTCAATAAATCTTCTGGTCAACGCCACTTTTAACCTATGTATTACGTGTATATTATTGAGTAAAATAATAATTTTAGAATTTCTAATTTTAAATAAATAATTGCTAATTTCTTAATTAAATTTGAAATTCTTGTCAAGCGTAAAACTCTTAAATAAGGCGTACCTTACATGTTTCCAATGACGAAGTACTACTATGCTGCGGGAAATATGTGACGTATGTTGAAGCCAAAATTTTTTCAAACATGGCGTCGTTACCGCCCGCAACATATCGGTACCGCTGACAGCACATGGTGCTGCCGCCTATATTAGCGCCATTTTACAGTTTTGACAAATTAAAAATGATGCTTCAGGGCGGAGCCTAAAAATACATGCATGACGTCTCTAAGTGCTGATCCTTTGTATGTTTAATCAATGAGCCGACTGTATTCAATTCGTACGTAATAGTACGATTCGTACGTGATTTCGATGTAATCTGGTAATTAAAATGTACATAAAACGTATACAAATAAATAAAAAACACCTCACCGAATCCAAACAGAACAAGTTTCGCCTTCAGTTTGCCATTTTGCATAGAGTTTTCGTCTATCGAGACTGGGGTATGGAAATCAACGTGAATACAGGATGTTCCGTTAACAACAGAAGTTATTTTTTGTTTTATTTTTACGGTTCCGATACCCAGTGGAATAAAAACCAAGCAAGTGCGAATCGGATTCACCCACGGAGGGTCCCGTACTTACTACTGCAGAAAAAGTCAAACTAAGTATAAGAGTTATTTTTCTTATCGAATCGCAAACTTAACTTTGTTTTATTATTAATCCTACCAAAAAAGTATATTATAGATATTTTTACCATCATTTTCCCTACAAATGAAAAACTATCGGTCATAAAAATTAACAAAAATGTGGTTTAAATGTACTCCTGAATTTTTACGGGACAAAATATAGCATTTTGTATTATTCCAGGGTATGATCTATCTCCATCCCAAATTTCAGCCAAATCAGTTCAGTAGTTGCCGCTTGACGGAGTAACAAACGCACGCACTTATTTACAAACTTTCGCCTTTATATTGTGTGATTTGACGTTCTTATTCGCGCGTATTATGTCATCTGTCGGAATCGAACCCGCGGCTCGAGAAATATTAGTATTTTATTTTTTGAGAAAATCAGTAAATCTCGGAGCATACTGTATCTTATTCGCGCGTATTATGTCATCTGTCGGGAATCGAACCCGCGGCTCGAGAATTATTAGTATATTATTTTTTGAGAAAATCAGTAAATCTCGGAGCATACTGTATCTGCCGGCTAACGAGCCCGTACTTGGTACGGGAGCGTGCATCGTAAAAAATAAAATGATAACTTGCCCTGGCGAATGCCGCTACGATCATCTGGTATGGACGGCATTACGCAGTAGAGCAGGCTATAGTCCGTCAAAAAAGTCTTGAAATTAATTCACGGATACAATAATTATTGTTCCCTGAGGGGCCATTCACGTTACGTGTCGGCTACATTTCGTGTTGTGAAATGTTTAAAAAGGTGATGGTATTTACGTAAGCAGACGATATTGAAATAAAAGCATTTTTGCGAACACTGGAAAATTAATTTTAAAACTATTACCACCTTACTAACATTGCTTACCTAACCACTCATACTTACATGGGTATATATCACTTACAGACAGTGTAGGGGCACGCCACTCATGCGGGCGCGCGAAGCGTATATTCATGTACTAAGATCGTTTATTATATAGTCATGTTTAGATGCAGCGTTCATGTAAAGCGTTACGTTATAAGAACAAACGCTGCAGGATTTTGAGCCAGTTACGCTAGATCCGCGCCACGATATAGTCGTATTTCACAATAGAATCATATTTGGTATATTGTTTGTACATTTACTAAATTACTGAAACTTGTGTATTTGGATTAGAATCTTTGTTGGAGTCAATCGTGTTTTATTTAGCATATTCCCCAAGACAGTTTTGAACATAGCTACGGTACATATTGAAGTACCTAAAGGCAGGTTAGATCGCAGTTAACCCTAGAAAGATAACCATATTTTGCCATACACTAAAGATAACCATACGTCGTTTCGACGCATATATTTGGATGCACATAATACTGCTATATATTTTATAATATGTATATTATTGTATTTGTAGCTTTAATATATTCTATTATCTTTATGATAAATAAAAAAGTAATTGATTTTTGTCTACTTTTACTAGCAAAATCTTGAATAACAAAACGTGTCTCTTCTAACCCTCAAAAACTTAAACATTGTGGATTCTCTTCACCAGTCCTACAATTGTGTATTAAACTTCTTGTAATCAACTTTTTTTTACTTTTGATAAAATAGTTTGACTTAGCTTATACAAATACTTTTGAATTTTGGTCTCAAAGACACTTAGTGCATGCGCTCGACTTGTGCTCCCCAAGAATTCCAAATTTTGCAGCTATCGCACATTGACTTCGCCAGTCTTCTGATTCCTGAGGGGTAAAAAGCACAAAACCTTCGTTACATTCGACCTTTATCTTCTCTGGAAACTTAAGCTTTGCGTTTTGTCAATATCACTCCAATTTTTTCTTTTATATTCGTCGGAAAAGTGGGAAATTGCTACCTTTTTTCCATCCACGGGGTCATCGAGTTATTGCTCGTAAAATTTCTACGTCTATGAAGTTTTTCTTTCTTGGATAATATATTATCACAGAAAATAATGTACGCGTTTATAATAAATGCTATATTCAGCATACCGTAAGGCGTAAACCATAGCCATGGGCTATCGGTTTGTTTTGCGACTACAAGACATAGCCGAGCACATTTGATCGAATGTGTAGACTCTAATTTCCAGGGTTTTATTATCCATGGGTTTTTCTGGTGGTGGTGCACTCACTTCGCAGTCCTCGAAAGCAATTTGAACTTCATCTTCCAAAAGATTACCTTTAAATTCGGAATCAGACCCCTGATGCTCTTGATCACTTTGTTCTTGTAATAATCTATACATTTCTGTATCATATACTCGCAAGCGTGACGGTATTATGTTGTTTTGTAATAGGCCAACAAAAAATAAAAGTAACAGACAACAAATATGCATGAAATATCCTAATAAACAGCAAAATAAATTTTAACAAAAGTAAAAAAAACTCACACTAAAGATAACCATACGTCACTTCGACGTACGGTAGGTAGATATTGAAGAAACTGTTGCACTTACGTAAGAGCCGCTGGTCTCTTCTGTAAGTGTCGAGGGTCAACAGAGTTGGCGGAAAGAGCCAGTGAAATTGCTTGAAATAGTAACGAGTTACATCGATTTTTCAAAATTGACTACGTCGATTCGACGTAGGTTATCTTTCTAGGGTTAAGCAGGTATCTATACTAACTCGTATAGTGTAAAAAAATTGATTTACGTTCGAAAGCCTCATAGAAAGCTCATATGGCTAAAGCTGCTGCTACAATATTTTTGTAACTTAATTTTCGCTATTGCATGGAACCATCCGTTTTGACAGTAGTTTGGCAAAGCGCAAGTTATTACGTTCCAGCATGCGATTCCAAACACGCACGTTTATGTACGGCAAAAGTAACTCTTTTGCGAATTGCTCTTATTTAGAAGCCTTCTGTTTTTTTTAATCAATTATTAAGCATTTATAGTGTTTTTTTTTACTCTATACAAGTTAGTACTTGACTGCGATCTCACCTGATGGTAAGTGATGATGCAGCCTAAGATGTTATCGTACTAACTTGGAAGGGTAACCCCAACGGTTTCTACAAGCATCACACCAGAATGCTAAATCGCTTGCTAGTAGGGCATGGTAACTAGCCACGCCAAAAGCCTCCCACCAGACCAGACCTGAGCCAATTTAGATTTTAGAAATTATAAAATTTCAAAGTGGCCCGTGGCGGGAATCGAACCCGCGACCTCCCCCTCGAATCCGAGCGCGCCGCCATTGCGCCAGGGCGGTCGTCAGGGGATAGTGTACCTACTTGAACCCCATAGCTCAATTGGCAGAGCACCCAGCCGCGATAGCTGGGGGATACGGGTTCAAGTCCCGTTAGCTGCGATAATTTTGATACACTATATAAATACTTAATTTATAAAAAATACCTAGTGTGTGAAATTAATTTAAAAAAACACCTAGTGTGTGAGACAATGTAACAAAAATATAGACTTCTGTTTTGAATAAAATTCGTAAAATAAATCGATTTTAGGCCGTTTGTCCACCGGGACGACGTGTAATTTCTGGCTGAGATCAGTATGACGTGACGGGTGGGTGAAAAACTGCGAAAAGTCAAATAAAATTTGAATTCCGCGCGCAGAACTTGCGGTGAAAGAAAACTTTGTGAGGAAATCTGCTTACTGAGACTACTGCATTGGAACCAAATTCATCATTGAGATGAGAAAATAGGGCAATTTTTCAGCATTCATCTCAACAAACCCTAATCATTTGTTCATATAATATGTACCTACCCTTAATAAAGGAGTGAAGAATTAACTAGTTTTCTCTTGGTGTTCCACAATGTTGGATTTTTAATAACGTCAATTGGCATTCACACTAAACATGTACAAAATCTGGCCTCAATTGGGAGAAAAACTGACTTTTTCTTGCAACTGAATGTCGAAGCAGAAGCACTGGTGGAAGTGCTTCTTCTTCGACATTCAGTTGCAAGATAACACCCGAGCAAATAGGTATTACATATTATATTCTGTATTTGAAGCGCCCCCGTCGAAGGTGTACGGTACTAAATTGACATTTGTTGACCGCCGTTTTGAGTGTCATTTTATTTTAGTTCCATGGACGCTCACGTCAGCTTACGCAACAATCAGCGCCAAAATGGCGGAAATCAAGTGTGTGCATTTTTGCGTTGATAGTCCGAGGCACAGATTAAAGATATTGTATCTCACGTGTGTTCTGTGGTCTTAGGTCCAGAGTGGGTTCAGCATACTAAATGTGTCTAATATTTAAAATTCTCCCGCTTTTCTTCGTTACCAAACTCCTCCGAAACGGTTGGACCGATTGTTATGAAATTTTCAGTATATATTCTCTGGGTCTGGGTGCAGGTTATCTATTTTTTTTTTATATCGCTAAATGGCAAAACAACGTTTGCCGGCTCAGCTAGTTCTAATAGTAGAGGTGTAGGTTGAGACAGTAATGAAAGGCCAGCGCGTAGTGTTAACGTTTTATTTCCCTACAATAGCTAGTCTACTCGTTCTCCTGGCTGCGCAGGCGCGCGGCGGCGTTGGTGACGCGGACGCTGAGTTGCTGCGCGCGCTCCACGATGCTCTTGCGCTTCTTGAAGCAGACTGTTCTGCATCATGAGGATATCCAGCTCGCGGACACAATAATGGCGCCGCACGTCACGCAAGGCTAGGCTACTGGGTTAGAATGAATGAATAAGGGCCTCCTTATTTTTGTTATCTCATAAAGTGATGGAGTGACCGTCGTCGTTTTGAATGTCATTGAATTTTAGTTCCATGGCCGCTCACGCCAGCTTACGCAACAATCAGCGCCAAAATGGCGGAAATCAAGAGTCTTTATTTTTGCGTTGACAGCATAGACCAACACAGCAGAGATTGACAGTCTGAGGCACAGATTAAAGATATTATCTCACGAGTGTTCTGTGGTCTGTGGTCCAGATTGGGTCCAGCATGTAATGGAGGTGTAGGTTTAGACCATAGAGTACATTGAATATAGGGGGTTTAGACAGTAATGAAAGGCCAGCGCGTAGTGTTAACGTTTTATTTCCCTACAATAGCTAGTCTACTCGTTCTCCTGGCTGCGCAGGCGCGCGGCGGCGTTGGTGACGCGCACGCTGAGCTGCTGTGCGCGCTCCACGATGCTCTTGCGCTTCTTGGAGCTGACTCCGTGCGCGATCTCCGCGCAGTACTTCCTGTTCCGCATCATGAGGATCTCCAGCTCGCGGACACAATAATGCGCCGCATGTCACGCAAGGCTAAATGAATGAATAGGGGGCCTCCATAGTTTTGTTATCTCATAGAGTGACCGTAGTTTTGAATGTCATTAATTTATTTTAGTTCCATGGCCGCTCACGCCAGCTTACGCAACAATCAGCGCCAAAATGGCGGAAATCAAGCGTCTTTATTTTTGCGTTGACAGCTTACCAACACAGCAGCATCAGCAGAGGTTGACAGTCTGAGGCACAGATTAAAGATATTGTATCTCACGAGTGTTCTGTGGTCTGAGGTCCAGATTGGGTCCAGCATGTAATGGAGGCGTAGGTAGTAATCTGTGGTGTAAGTTTAGACCATAGAGTAGGTACATTGAATATAGGGGGTTTAGACTTTAGACAGCAATGAAAGGCCAGCGCGTAGTGTTAACGTTTTATTTCCTTACAATAGTTAGTCTACTCGTTCTCCTGGCTGCGCAGGCGCGCGGCGGCGTTGGTGACGCGCACGCTGAGCTGCTGCGCGCGCTCCACGATGCTCTTGCGCTTCTTGGAGCTGACTCCGTGCGCGATCTCCGCGCAGTACTTCCTGTTCTGCATCATGAGGATCTCCAGCTCGCGGACGTTGTGGACCAGTACCTGGGGACAGAACTTTTTTTTAGATACGCAGTTTTTTTTCGGACGGTATCGCGCAGGGGGCTAGGCGAAAGAAAATGGGTTTTTTGCGTATCTAAGATCTAGAACAATCTTCGATAATCTATACACCACAATAAACTTGATAGTCTGCGGGACGCGGAGCGGGTGATGCAGGGCTATAATAATACAGCAGCGCTGTCAGCAGATAGTGACAGACTAGCTCACTGGTTGAGTGACTCCCACCCCGCGTCCCGCAGACCATCAGGAGGGTCAAGTTTATAGAGGTTTACCTATAAAATAACAGTTTCTCTTATAAGTCAACAGAATGGCCACCTAATATTTGGGTTGGTCTGATATGGCCTGGTGCCTGGGTGTTATGCACTGTGCGATTGTTTGCCGGGCTGGATGGGAAAATTTGTGAGGAAATCACATACGGCCCTGTAAAAGATCGCACGGTGCATAACGGACCAGATGGGAATTGCTTTTTCCATCTGCCCAGTTCGGGGCCAAGGCAAGGGTATAAAATGGAATTGGAGGCAGTAGTGACAAAGTCAGAAGCTAAAATATAATTATATATGCTTACATGTAATAAATCCATAACAAAACTGTATCCACTATTATGACCAAATGACAAGATGCAGTCATTTAGAATAGGGTATAGTAGATTTGATCTAGCAAGGTAACAAATTGTGACTAACATATCGAAAATGTATAACACAGAGTGCCCTTGCAAATGACTTTATAGAATAAAGTATGTTCAGTCCATTTTTCTATCTTCATTCAGATAAATTAAGGTCATGTGGGGCTATCCGTCTAAAAAAGTGACATGTAAAATTAAAATCTTAAAAAAAAATTGGAGTTAAATATTGTATTCCCGCCATTGGCCTCTTTAGAATTTAAGAATTTCTAAATTGGGACAGATATCCTTCTGGTAGGAGGCTTCAGCCAAGGCTATTTACCAACTTACCAGCAAAGACGCACCTCCAAGCGATTAAGTGTTCCAGTGAGATGCCAAGTAAAAACCATTAGGGGCGAGTTTACTTACTCCTTCCAACTCCACATTAGTAACATCTTCAGCATCATCACTTAATATAAGGTGAGATGGCAGTCAAGTATAGTCTATTGACTATTCGCTTAGAATTTGTCTTTACAGTACATGCGCACGGTCAGTGTCATTTGATGTTGTCGGTGTTCTCAAAGGACATCAAACAATGCCAATGCAGAACGTGCAATAAACGCGCGTGTGTAATTGTAACAACAAATTCTAAGCGAATAGACTATACTAACTTGTAGAGTAATCATCAATCTCACCTTCCTGAAGCCATTGGGTAGCATGTGACGCGTCTTCTTGTTTGACCCGTAACCAATGCTAGGCATCAGATACTGACCCTTGAAGCGCCTGCGCACTCTGTTGTCGATACCTGCAAATAGATACACAGTACTTCAGTATTCTGCATAGACCGAGATATAGGACCACAATGATGGGGGACAAGCATATGGCTATGGGCTACTGGATATAGGTCACTGCATGGCAAGGGATTTCAAGTTTTTAACAATCGACATTCAAACGTGTTGTCATAGAAATACAATATAAACTTGAAATCATTGTCATGCCATGAACAGTATGTGTTAGACAAGTAACTACCACGAGTACTTTATAGCATAACGTCGAACGACAACAAAAAATACAAAATGGGTAAAAACTGCATGCATGTTGGGGGTGCACTGTTTTTGAGGAGTGCATCCAGTGTCAGTTATTCTGTGAAGATTACGAGACCCAGTACGTCACAAGCGTATAGTAGCTGGTAAGCTTACTGAGTAAAAGAACTAAATATGTCTCAGGGTGATATGTCTCAGGATATGTCTCAATTTAGTGCGTCATATGAAATTACAATAGTCAAGCACTGCATCTATAGATATTTCATTCGACAATGACGCGCTCCACTCTGTCAAACTCCCATAAGAATCAAATGAAACATAAGGTCTAAGGAATTTTGACCAGGTGTGGCTCGTCTTTGTGGATTGAAATATGTATACCAAGGACAGATGTATCACTCAACATTGGACCAGATCTTTGGGCTGATTCTGTATCGTTCAGTTTGTTAGTTAGTAACCCTCACTGGGTTGTTAACTAACAAAACGGAGGCAAAAATCCTATTTTGCATTCTTTTGGCACAAGTTACCAACCTAGGTTGTTATGGTAGCACATCAACATACCATGCTAGTTGCTAACTTGAGCAAAAAGAATACAAAAATAAGATTTTTGCCTCCGCTTTCTTAGTTAATAGTTCTGTGAGGTTTACTAATAACAAACTTAACGATACAGACTCAGTCCTCTAAGCACAATTTTGACATTTTAAAATTCTAAAGAGGACTTTGGTGGGAATTGAATCTGCAAACTGACCCGCACTCGAGTTCGAGTTCACCAGGGAGGTAGTCAGAAATTATGCTGCAGTCAAAACAGAACTATAATTTACATACAGTCAAACCTGGCTAAGTGAGAGTTCAAGGAACTGAAATCTCTTTTTCTCTTATAAAGGTTTCTCCGTAACCCAACTTTCAGAGTTAGGAGGGTAGAATGACGGGACCTGTTAAATACTCTCATTAATAGTATTCTCATTTACTCAGTTCTCACTTACTCAGGTTTAACTGAATTTGACTATTTTTGTTGATCTAGACTACTACTGTACTGTGAATGACTTTAAATCTAGATTTTCATTGAAACAGTGTAGTTCATGAGGCCGACAAACTGCAAACATGTTATAAATTCAAGACAAAAAATGTATCTACTATTATGACCAAATGACAAGGTGCAGTCATTTAGAATAGGGTATAGTAGATTTGATCTAGCAAGGTAACAAATTGTGACTAACATATCGAAAATGTATAACACAGAGTGCCCTTGCACAGGAGTTATAAATAAACTTTATCGCACGTTTTTCTCTCCTTTTTCTGATTAATTATAACCTATACATTTCAAATAGTTCACTTGTTATACTAGTTTATTTGCTCCAATAAACACAATATAGAATAAGAATTTAGCTAGAAATTAAGTCTAAACTGTAATAAATTCAATTGAAAACAGAAAGCGATAAAATATCTCCACATTTACTGGAAGTAAATAACAATCACCACACACCTCTGGGTTTGCGCCAGTTCCTTTTGAGCTTGTCATAGCGATCCGATTGATGTCTGATGAATCGTTTCGTCCTCTTTTTGACGATTTTCGGCCTATATACAGGTCTGATTGCCATTTTGAATTTGTTTCACTTCGGAAACGCGGCTGTGAAAACCACGCGGTGACACGGCCGCACGAAAAGGAAGAAGGAATAGACAAAAACAAACATTCCTAGAGTTTTGTGCGTTTTCAATTTCAGCTTTTGTAAATGTCATTTAAAAAAAAGAAAAAATGTTATCTATGGTACATTTGTCTTGTGGAAAAAAGTTAAAACCATGGATGTTTCATTGGATAAAAAGCAGTTCGATCCACACTGAAATGTTAACCTGGACGAATAAATAATTTAAAAATATACTGGTATTTTCCCTTAGAGACACTAATGATTTACAGATTTTATGAAAATTAAATGTGTACCTATCAAACAAAAGATCCTTCTCCTTCCTCAAAATAATTTCCTTTGGTGTCAAATCAATTCATGAAGGCATAATCAACGCACAAACATACTTATAGTATAAATGATCATTTCTTTTTGAAATAAATCTAATATATTTACAATAAAACTTATCACTAGCTTATTCTAATTACTATTCAAGTCTTGCCCACGTGGAATGGTGGCAAGAATACTGGCTGCATTTCCGCGTTGAACGGCTAGGCTGATACGTTGCGCAAAAAATGAGCCAGCCCTTCTGTCACCAGATTTAATTTAATTTAATTTAATAATCTAATTTCTTTTTGATATTTCATAAAATAGACTTTGTATAAGAGTTATCCTTATAATAATATGAATTCAAAAGAACCAAAAAACTTCAACTAAATGGACTAAACTGTAAGACTCCAGAGCTACTCTGCTGTAAAAAAAGTCATAATATTATATTTTTAATCTGTGCACCATAGACACAAGAAAGTGACAATTAAAAAGACGAATTGAAATCGAGAACAAGTTTATCTATGCCACAGACGCCAAATGTCGCCATCGATCTATGACATTTTGTGAAGTTGAATTTATTGATATAAAGCGTTAATGTAAATAATAAACAATTCCAACATAAAAGTCGGCTTCCAGTCGATATGTATGCTAAGGGCAAAGGCTCTACGGTACCTTCGGACGCTCAGGCCCGCGAGAAGTTAGCCCTCTATGTGTACGAATACTTGCTGCACGTTGGGGCGCAGAAGGCGGCACAGACCTTCCTCTCGGAGATACGATGGGAGAAGAACATAACACTGGGGGAGCCCCCCGGGTTCCTCCATTCCTGGTGGTGCGTTTTCTGGGACCTGTACTGCGCGGCGCCGGAGAGGAGGGACACCTGTGAACACTCGTCAGAGGCGAAGGCGTTTCACGATTATGGTTTCGTCAACTCGGGCTACGGAGTCAACGGGATCGGTCACAACGCCGGGCCGGCGCCTCCGAACGACGGTACGCGCCCCATTTCTTATTAGATCGACAGAAAACACGATGTTTATCGACTCGAGATCTGGTATGTTTTCTTAACACATATTACGTTTTCTAGGCCACCGATTGTTATCTCCTTGCGTAAATAACGCAGTTTCAGAGGCACAGATGGAACCGCGCAACGTAATGACCATTGTACAGCTTCTAGAAACGTAATTCATTTGCTGGGAGACATGTAAACATGGTTACAGAACTGACAAACTTTCACTTCTGACTACAACAGAATTAGGACACTATACTGTAGTGTATTAGAGCTAAGCATCGCATGCTAGTGAGAAAAACGCTAGCTATGATATCTAATACAATTATAACAAATAAATACTGTTATTTATCGAATAACTTTACATTTACTATTTTCTGTAAGTAGAAAATTGTGCAGGAATTGTGAAATTAATACACTAGATTAGCTAGAACTTTTAGTTAACAGAAAGACAGATTTAATGTGGTTTTATAGATTTTGAGGCTGATTAACTTATTAGGTTAGCAGTATGTTTTATAAAAATCAGCAGATTGAAGGTCGTTTGTTTAATCTTTTGCTGGACCTAGAAGCTTGCTTCCAAAGCAAAGCTTCTGAGTTTTTTAATTTTCTTGCAATGAATAAACTTAGCATCCTTAGACATTGGGTTCGCCAGACACAAGTTTGCCCAAACACAAAATATCTTGTAAAAACATTTTGTCAAATTGTAGCCTTTGTCACAATCTTGACGACTGAATGGCGTAGTGGTAGCAAACCTGCCTTCTGCTTCAGGGGTCAAGGGTTTGATTCCCACTACTGGTAAATGTTTGTGTGATGAGCGTGAATGTTTTCCAGTGTCTGGGTGTTTTCAATATATTACATTTATGTATATTAGTATATGTATATTTATCAGTTATCTAGTACCCATAACACAAGTCATCTCTTACTTTGGGGCTAGATTGCGATGTGTGTAATGTCCTGATATATATATTTATATTTGCTAAAAAAAACTTAAAAAAAATCATCACATTGCAACTGCTGTGCCCTGGGCTGATTTTTTATAATTCAGTTTGTTAGTTAGAAACCCTGACTTGGTTGTTAACTATCAAGGTGGAGAAAAAAACCCTATTTTGCATTCTTTTTGCACAAGTTACCAAGATAGGTTGGTATGGTATCATGTTAACATACCATGCTAGTTGCTAACTTGTGCAAAAATAGCATTTTTGCTGCCATTTTCTTAGTTTGACCCAGTGAGGGTTGCTAACTATCAAACTGGACGATACAGAATCAGATATGGCTGAAATTTATGATGGAACCCCTGAACCCCATAGGTTATGAAAAAATCCATGGTTCCCATGAGATTTGCGGGAAACAGAATTAGCAATTTTTTTGTTTTAAAATATAAAAAAAATAATAAAAATCAGTTAATTTCACCAACTAGGATTATACAATAATTGTTACTAAACACATACACATCTTAAAACTAATCTTAGTAAATAATTAATTAATTGCAGTACAAAACCATAAAATTTTAAGCCCCTTGTGACAGTCCTGATTAGACAGCACATGCACCATACAGCAATGGCGCAGGTGCTGACAGACAAACCTGTCCGCCAATACTCTCAGGACACTGCTAGAGCTGGCCCAAACTCATGGCTGGTTTTGTAATATTTAGTCAAGTTATCAGTCAAGACTGCAATCTCAGCTGATTGTAAGTGACAATGCTGCCAAAGATGTCATAGTCGTACTAAGTACTAACTTGGAAGGAGTAAACCTAACTGCCACTAAAAAAAATGTATATTTATCAGTTATCTAGTACCCATAACACAAGCTATCGCTTACTTTGGGGCTGGATTGTGATGTGTGTAATGTATGTATGTATGTAAATACTTTTATTGCACCCAAGAAACAAGTAACAAAAATTAAAGTAGAAATAGAAAGAAGATACAGGTACCAATGAGGCGGACTTATCGCTAACTAGCAATCTTTTCCAGACAACCTCAGACACCGATTAAGTAGGAAGTAGGAAGTGGGTGGTGGTGCAAGTTACCTATTTACAATAAACTTACATGCAAATAACTACATAGACTAAACATAGTAAAATAATTAAACAAAGTAAAAACATAGATAATGTATAAAAACAAAAAACATAAAAAAACAGACGTGTAACCAAATAAATAAATGGATAATTATTGCATTCCAGGTATGGGAGGTGGAGGCATGCCCCCCGGCTTCTTCCCCAACTCCTCGCTCCGGCCGTCCCCACCGGCCCCACACCCCGGGTCACAGCCGTCCCCGCACGGCCCCCAGCCGCAGCTGATGGGCACGGGCGGTGGCTTCATCGGCCCCTGGTATGGCTCTGGTCCACGGTCAGCTGTACGGATGGGCATGGGGAATGATTTTAATGGGCCCCCAGGTAAGAAATATAAATATCACATACTAAAATCTAGCAGGTTTTTGAAGATATATGAAAAAAATATTTTAATTTACACAATTTTGTAACTGGGCAAACGTTGCCTAGCCATTTAAGGGTATGATAAATAATTTGCAACCTACCAAATATACACAAATAAAATTACATAAAATCGGTTAAAATTTATACATCAGATTACATACTACCAGTTTGCAGAAGCTTTGCCGGTGACTTCCCCTCCCACTTCATAAGACCCCCACCCGCGCGGACCTGTTATCAGACGAGAGCGGGTTGCGGTTGTACGAAGTGGGAGGGGAAGTCACCGGCAAAGCTTCTGCGAACGGGTTATAGACGACACGAACAACGATATGATACGAACCACTAAGGTATGGAACGCACTTCCAGCCTCCGTGTTTCCAGCCAAATACAATCTGGGTGCCTTCAAGAGAAGAGTGAATAGGCATTTTCTAGGCAAGTGCGCTCCAACCTAGACCTCATCATTGCTTTCCATCAGGCATGATTGTCGTCAAGCGCAAGCCTATCGTCAATAAAAAAAAAGAACTCTTGGGAGTGATAGCGAATTGCTCTATTTTTATTGAATGTTCACAATCGTTTGTTTGTGTGGCAGGTCAGGGTATGATGGGCAACTCGCTGGAGCGCGGCGCGGGCGGCGGCATGCTGGGCGGGCCGCGCATGACGCCGCCGCGCCCCGGCATGGGCCCCATGAGCCCCGGCGCCTACGCGGCCGGCATGCGCGGGCCTCCGCCCCAGGCGCCAGGTGAGACAGTGACATACAGTGTGCCAGGTCAGGGCATGATGGGCAACTCGCTGGAGCGCGGCGCGGGCGGCGGCATGCTGGGCGGGCCGCGCATGACGCCGCCGCGCCCCGGCATGGGCCCCATGAGCCCCGGCGCCTACGCGGCCGGCATGCGCGGGCCTCCGCCCCAGGCGCCAGGTGAGACAGTGACATACAGTGTGCCAGGTCAGGGCATGATGGGCAACTCGCTGGAGCGCGGCGCGGGCGGCGGCATGCTGGGCGGGCCGCGCATGACGCCGCCGCGCCCCGGCATGGGCCCCATGAGCCCCGGCGCCTACGCGGCCGGCATGCGCGGGCCTCCGCCCCAGGCGCCAGGTGAGACAGTGACATACAGTGTGCCAGGTCAGGGCATGATGGGCAACTCGCTGGAGCGCGGCGCGGGCGGCGGCATGCTGGGCGGGCCGCGCATGACGCCGCCGCGCCCCGGCATGGGCCCCATGAGCCCCGGCGCCTACGCGGCCGGCATGCGCGGGCCTCCGCCCCAGGCGCCAGGTGAGACAGTGACATACAGTGTGCCAGGTCAGGGCATGATGGGCAACTCGCTGGAGCGCGGCGCGGGCGGCGGCATGCTGGGCGGGCCGCGCATGACGCCGCCGCGCCCCGGCATGGGCCCCATGAGCCCCGGCGCCTACGCGGCCGGCATGCGCGGGCCTCCGCCCCAGGCGCCAGGTGAGACACACGGTGGTAGGGACTAGGGCACCTCGCATGTTGTGTGGTTCGGACTAGGCTAGGGTACCTCGGATGTTGTGCAGTGAAAATAGACATAATGAATAACTACCACCGATAAAGAACCAGAGGTTATGGATGACCGCTGATGACAGCGAAACAAAGTAACAGTCGTTTATCGTTCACGACAGTAGATAAAAATGTATGGACAAAACAAGTGACTGCAGAAATACCACGTGACCGAATAGAGGAAAACACGCTGTGTTTGAAAATCGACTACGACAACTTGAACGCTTCCTGGCGTTCTCGCAGACGTTGTAGATAACTTTAGCGTACTTCGCATGACAATTGACAGCCGACAGTGAACAACGCTAAGCATAAAGTAGATTCTGCTTTCATTTGTTTTCATTCGTCACGTGTTTTGTCCATACATTTTTATCTACTGTCGTGAACGCTAAACGACTGTTACTTTGTCTAGCCCCGCTGATCATTTTACGCATGCCTTCTTCATACAAAAAACGAGTATCACTGTCTATCAAAAGTTCCTACTACTCCACAATTTGGTAGAAACGTGCGTGCGGACTATTTATAAGTGTAGTGACCTGTGGCAGTATAGACAATGCTGCAGTCCACTTACTACTGAGGCCATTGGTGTCAAAACAAACATATTTGTCACCAGTAAACTGACGACATTTATTTCTGCGATTCCTGTGTATATCTCTATTGCTCTAAAACATCGTCTGTTAATCCAGGTATGCCACCGATGGGGATGGGCCCGCGAGGCGCGTGGGCCGGCGGCAGCGGCGGCGCGGGCGGGGGCTCCGCCCCGATCAACTACAGCGGGGGCTCGCCGGGCGCCTACGGAGCACCCCCGGGCTCCAACGGGCCGCCTGGGCCTCCCACGCCGATCATGCCCAGCCCGCAGGACTCGTCGAATTCTGGTAAGTGATTTTAGTTTAACGGTGTAGAAGCCGTATTTAAGCGATTTTGAATGAAGTTTAATGCGAAAACTATAAAGACAATTACTTTCAGATTTACACGTCAGGTATTTTGGGACTTTAATCTAAAATCGCTAAGAAGCAGAAACACGATTGGATAAAATTTTCTCGATAGAAAGTTCTCCCAGAAGTTGCTCCAAAATCTCAGTTTTTCGAGTTTTTATCGGACACTACATTGGATGTAATTGTAATTTTTGTTTTAAAGTGTCGGTAATAATAATATACAAAAACGCTTAGAAACAGATTTTTGATAACCAGCTTAGTTTTTGAGTAATTAGGTAAAAGGTCGTTTTTCTGTTATATTCTTCCGCGACGCTGCATGTCGCACCTACCAAATCTCCGTGAGAGTAAGAAAGACAAAAATAAATTCAATAAATCCCTTAATACAGGTGGTGGTTCAACGCTTGGGGATTATTTTTGATTAGGGAATGTCTTTGAAACTCACTGCACGAAATCCCCACCCTCGAAATTCGAAGTTATGAGGTAATGATGCAAAACTAGGAATAAAGTTTTAGTTATTCGAAATTTTCATTAACGTCTGAGTTTGAGTTTGTATTCTTCATAATTGAATATTCAAAACTATCTGAATTGAATTCTTCATTATTAAATATTCGAAATTCATAATTCAATATGCAATGATAATGAATAATTGTTATGTATATTTTTTCTTTTTTCTATGAACTACGCAGTCCGTAAATAATAATAATTAAAATAAATAAATAAATAAAAAGAGCCTTTATTCAGACTTGGTAAACATATTAACACACGACTAACAATTTAAAAAGTAACAAAAGAATATTTTATATCACTATAAATTTAAAATATATATTACATTAAAGTTTTACTGCCTCAACAACCTAGTCTGTTTGCCCAATTAAGGCAAAGGCCTCCTCCAATTTCCTCCAGATGTCACAAGCTTGCCTTGTCCAAGTGCCACCTGCAATAGATTTGATTTGATCCACCCACCTTTGGAAAGGTTACCCCTTTTCCTTTTCATACGACCTGTGTACCAGTGCATTAAATGATTATGAAGTATTAATTTTTGTCAAATTCAAAAGTAGTGAAGGGTTTTACGTACTCTGTTGCCCTGGATTAAATTATATTCGAGCTTTTCCCGCTACTGTTACGATCATTTGCGTTTAAACACACATGTGTAGCATAAGTGTCTCAAGTGACTGGCCCCCGACTGATTATAAACAGCTTCTCTTGGCGCAGGACTCGGCGGCGTGGACGGCATGAAGTCGTCGCCGGGTGGCGTGGGCGGCGGCGGGCCCGGCACGCCGCGCGAGGACTCCGGCTCGGGGATGGGCGACTACAACTTAGGTGAGTGGCGACAGACGCACCCCTACATACATACATACAGGGCTCGGCGGCGTGGACGGCACGAAGTCGTCGCCGGGCGGCGTGGGCGGCGGCGGGCCCGGCACGCCGCGCGAGGACTCCGGCTCGGGGATGGGCGACTACAACTTAGGTGAGTGGCGACAGACGCACCCCTACATACATACATACAGGGCTCGGCGGCGTGGACGGCACGAAGTCGTCGCCGAGCGGCGTGGGCGGCGGCGGGCCCGGCACGCCGCGCGAGGACTCCGGCTCGGGGATGGGCGACTACAACTTAGGTGAGTGGCGACAGACGCACCCCTACATACATACATACAGGGCTCGGCGGCGTGGACGGCACGAAGTCGTCGCCGAGCGGCGTGGGCGGCGGCGGGCCCGGCACGCCGCGCGAGGACTCCGGCTCGGGGATGGGCGACTACAACTTAGGTGAGTGGCGACAGACGCACCCCTACATACATACATACAGGGCTCGGCGGCGTGGACGGCACGAAGTCGTCGCCGAGCGGCGTGGGCGGCGGCGGGCCCGGCACGCCGCGCGAGGACTCCGGCTCGGGGATGGGCGACTACAACTTAGGTTAGTGGCGACAGATGCGCCCATACATACATACATACAGGACTCGGCGGCGTGGACGGCATGAAGTCGTCGCCGGGCGGCGTGGGCGGCGGCGGGCCCGGCACGCCGCGCGAGGACTCCGGCTCGGGGATGGGCGACTACAACTTAGGTGAGTGGCGACAGACGGACCCATACCACAGAACACTAAATACTACCAGAAGATTCACTCCGCACGATTATTTGAAGAAATAGCGACTCTAGCGCCGACGCAAAAAGTGCAATTCAGTTCGCAATAGCGCCTGGCCCCGCCCTCAAAATCGACACGCAACAAACGCAATGTTGTGGTCTCTTTCTATCGCCTAACTTTCTCTTACGACGTACTAGGGCTGCCGTAGTCAGACGGCGTGTAAAATAGACCGTACAGAACTCGGCCCGCGAGCGGCAACCATGAGGTCCGGACCCGTACTTGTAGCCGGGACGGCCACGTGATAAGTGAGACTGGCCTGGCCACACATACATACATACATACGCACCCCTACACAAATAAATACCTTTCTACCATAGAACGGCAAAGTATCGTAAAGGCTTCCAGCCATACATAGTCGACGTACCAACGACGCGTACGAAGCGGTTTGATTCCTCGTTCCTGATACGCACTGCAAAGGCCTGGAATACCCTCCCAGGCAGTGTCTTTCCTGCCACTTACAACCCGGGTGCCTTCAAATCAAGAGTGAATAGGCATCTTTTAGACAAGCGCGTTCCACCTTAGACTGTATCATCACTTTCCATCAGGTGTGATCACAGTCAAGCGCTAGCCTTTATATTATATTAGTATAAAAAATCCTCATAGGTCATACAGAATACCACACGTATAAAATTTACACAAGTTATTGCGATGTAACTTTGTGAGCTTGGATAGTAAGCCACATTTGTAAGTTTGTGTAAGTAGTAAATTTTTTTTACTCTATACTTGACTGCGATCTCACCTGATGGTAAGTGATGATTGATCAAGCAAAGACGCACCGCCAAGCGATTTAGCGTTCCGGTGCGATGCTTGTAGATACCGTTGGGGTAAAAATTACTTACCCTTCCAAGTTAGTACGATAACATCTTAGGCTGCATCGTCACATGCCATCAGGTGAGATCGTAGTCAAGTACTATCTTAGTATAGAGTAAAAAAAAATTGGTTGTCTGTAAAGTCAGTTTACGGACGATAGATTTACGTGATAACGTCTTATATGGCCTTTCTATCGTTTGTTTTATCGTGCCTCTCTATCGCTTGTTGCGCGCTCTCGCTTGCACGCACAGGCTCAGGTGGAACGTTACGCGGCACGTTACTATTTTCATGTGCGTTGCTGGTGGTCATCAATTTATTAAACGTTATCACGTCAAAAATCTTGGTGAATCAAGGGCCTAAATTATGCTTTTTTAAGGTTTAGTTTGTTGCTACAGCCCAAGTTTAACCGCCAATTAACAAATGGGTTAATGTGTACAAAAGTTTGATTTCTCGCCGCTAGGTTTCGGCGGACCGGGCGGCGACCAAAACGATCAGACAGAATCGGCCGCCATTTTGAAAATCAAGGAAAGCATGCAGGAAGAGGCGAAACGGTTCGAGAAAGATCCCGACCACCCCGACTATTTCATGCAGTGAGTGACAAACCGCCGAACGCCGCCAGCTTGCCAAATGGAACCACACGAACATGTTTACACTTGGCACGGCCAAGGAATTTACACGTGAGCTGCCAAGTTGACTGAAAATATACGGCAATACGGAATTTAATACGGTTAATCCACATCCGTAAATTTCATTATGCTCTTCTAAAAAAAGGTATATATATATATATATATATATATGTGCTGCCAAGTTGACTGAAATATACGGAAATACGGAATTAAATACGGGTAATCTTCATTCGTAAATTTCATAGAGCTCTTCTACATAAAAGGTTAATAAATGTGTTGCCAAGTTGACTGAAAATAAACGGAAATACGGAATTTAATACGGTTAATCCTCATTCGTAAATTTCATACAGCTCTTCTAAAAAAAAGGTATATAAATGTGCTGCCAAGTTATTGAATGGGCTGCCAAGTTGACTGAAAATATACGGAAATACATTTAATGTTCATTCTTAAATTTTATAGAGCTCTTCTAAAGAAAAGGTAAATAAATGTGTTGCCAAGTTATTGAATGGGCTGCCAAGTTGACTGAAAATATACGGAAACACTGAATTAAATACGGTTAATCTTCATTCGTAAATTTCATAGAGCTCTTCTAAAAAAAGGTATATAAATGTGTTGCCCAGTTATTGAATGGGCTGCCAAGTTGACTGAAAATATACGGAAACACGGAATTAAATACGGTTAATCTTCATTCGTAAATTTCATAGAGCTCTTCTAAAAATATCTGGAATAACACTAAATACAAATACCACATTTTAATTAAAAAATAAAAAATATATGAATGAATTTTTTGCCAAGTTAACACAATTAAATCTGAATAAAATATTAAATGATTGATGGAATGGCACATGAATGAGTTGCCAAGTTTTTGAAATATACACATATTCAAAAATTACGTCGCAACCCAAGGTCAACGCTCTCACGCCGCACCTAAACAGCTGATTTCCGTTACGAGGCGATAACTGTACTAAACATGTACTCAAGTTTGACTGATGGACGCGTTTATGCAACATGATGCGATATGTTAATAATGTTTAATTAAAAAAAATTGAGCCCGAGGACTGAGATTTCTTCACTATTGAAGTGTATATGTATGGCACATTCACCTCCTGGAACGGTGGCAGATAATTTGACAACACCTTATATACAAGTCCAGCTTGGCACATCACGTGGTTTTGTTGGCCGATGCCTAGAATAAAGTCTCTATTTTGGAGCCTTCATATATTGATCTCACACAATATGAGGTTTTGGTAGGTTGGCGTTAGATTTCTTTTGCGTTCCAACGATCTGAGAAATGGTTTCTTTTTTTCTAAATAAGCTCTTCCCTGCACTGTCATTCGCAAATATGATTATTTATTAGTATAATTTAACACACCGTTTCATTTTTTAATTAAACAAAAAAAGAACGACTTTTTGATGGTTCTTTTTAATGTAGAGTTATATTTCACATGATATTTGTAATGATAGAATTTAATTTTCTTCTAATTTATAATATAATTTTACTCTTTGTAATTTGTATATCAAGATGATAATGAAGTTATTTTTATTAATAATAAATAGACAAAACACTGTGCATTGCAATGCATTGTGCATCAATCGACATAATATTTATTGTATTAAGATTATTTTCGATATAATATCATATATTGTCAATCGTACCATGTACCATGATAGTATTTTATTATTTACTAAGAAAAATCCTGGAAAGTATAGAAAAATTGGCTGTTTTTGGAACTGGAATTTTTGTCTTTTTAGACACTCTAACCTACTTTTTTAATCAAACCTAGCCCTGTATACATATATTATAATGAATTTTAATTATAAGTAAAATTAATGGATTAATTGGTATCATTTTCTTCATATTTTGGCAATGGTGTGTTGAGGGTAGACAGACTAAAAAATGAAAAAAAAACTTGTTATCGCAACTGTATTCTAAAAGATCATAGATAAATAGTTAGAGATCGACTTATTTAAGAATGACCCTCCACTACATTATTCATTCAACATATTATGAGCGTAAACACGACCCTGAAGGGGCGTTAATTTTAGTTTCGATGATATTTTAGTGCAAACATTGTGACCGATTCTGTTGTTCAAAATCTCTAAACTAAACTAATTTAAAATAGTGCTATCCTTTTCCATAGGGAGCAGTTTGAAAAGGATAGCACTATTTTAAATTAGTTTAGTTTAGAGATTTTGTACAACAGAATAAGCACCAGTTGTCTATTATCCGTCTGCTCTTATAATACGCCATTGCATATTGCAATATTTTAATTTTAATTTTATATTCCTTTTATACCCTGTAAATAGAGTATATCTTATTGTTTAAGGAAAGAGAATCGTCAAAAAGTTAAATTCGGCACTTAGCGATAATATAAATGAAATAGACAGTTTTTTTAACAGTATGCCCGTATTTTACTATATAATTATTATTATAATTCACGGATAGATTTTTCGAATAAATTATTATACATATATTATTGAATATTGTGTATGTATTAATTACATAGATGCAGTTTATTATTATGTGGATGGTGATTTCTATTTCGTATTTTTATTAATTAAAAGGGAAAAAAATGTTTTATCTGTAATATTACGTAATCTGTGATTGTGATAAAAATGTGTTGCCTGTTTTTTATTTTAAATAATATTCATAATACATTTGTGGATATATACTCAAATTTGTTTCTTATTTATGAATTATCTAAGCAGAATATAATTCCGCCGCCAACCACTAATTTGTTAATAAAAAATCTTAAGAATTCAAAGTCTGACATTTTTATCTTAAAATTTTTAAGGTCTGATTTTTCCCCCCATTTTAAAAGATCACTTCCATAGACATACTTAATTTTGTAGATTTTTTTTCAGTGTTTGAAAATTAAAGTAATTCGCTTAAAGTTTAGTTGTACTTATATTTTGAAGTATTACAGTTAAGACATTTTTTAAGGTTCTTAAGGCGGCACGCACCGAATTTTGTCGACAAGCGGGCGTAATTATAATATTTGTAATTCCACTTGAACTGTGTGTTTTTTTAGAATATTGGATTTTGGGTGATCATTAGCCTTAACCTTTCAATTTCCATTAACATGATAATTATTTTATTCAATGCCTCTGCCCGACAAAGACAAATTTTGTTTTGTCTTTCGTAAATTATAAGCTATAAATAAATAAGCAAATCATAAATTGCGAAATACAAAAATTGAAAAAATTGAATTTGGCTGGAAAACTATTTTGTTCGCCTTGAGTAATCGTTACAATAAATATTTTTTTAGAATTTCATTATTTATTCGTAATAAAAAATATTAATAAATAAATCTACTTGCATTATTCAAAAATAATTCAACTTTTTGATTTTCATATTTTTTTTAAGTTTTAGTAGTTTGAATAATAATTCAATTTTGTATTTTTTCATCTGTGTGTTAATGCACATAAGTTCTAATGTTCTTAAAATCGCACAGTTCATGGGATGTTTTAGGCTAATCGCACATCTATTAGTAATTAGTATGTTCCGAACGCTTGTAATTAAATGTATATTTCTGATACGGAATGCTAAGATATGTATGGCCCTTCTGGCCATAAAATGATTCCGGTAAGCTGGTTTTTTTTTTTAATTATTTATATTTAAAAATAAAACAAACCCAAATCATAATTTGCTGAGGAGAAGGCGCTGTTTTTAGATGGTTATTATGTATGTCTATTAATCACTATACCAATGGCAATGGTGCCAATTTTGTTGCAAAATCTCTCTATCCTTTTAAAAATGCTTCTCATGAAAAAGGACACCACTATGTTTAGACGCGTCAAATCAGTTTAGTTTAGATATTTAGCACAATAGAACTGGCACCAATATGTAGCTTAATATTATTTCGGTTATACTGCTTCAGGAATTATATCGCCAAGGGCCAAATGTCTCTTGAAAACAAATTAATTTACATGTATCCAATAAATCAGCAGTTTATGCTTAAACACATTGCTTTTAAAATATATTGCTTCAGGTGCGCGCTAATAGATGTGCGTTCAGTTTTAATTATTAGATAATTATTATAATTTACCAATAATTGATTCACACATTGACATCTTCCATCTTGATTTCACTTAAATAAATAAATAAATTATTTAGCGTACGCGTTTGTTTTTAAGCTCTTAATGTTCCTAGATTTGTATTTTTATTTTAAGTTTCGATAGCGTTTCGCAAGATTTCGGTGCGTTTGGTTTTTTTTCAAAGCAGTTATATTGTATTGCTCATGAGTTATCAGCGGGGCTAGACAAAGTAACATTCGTTTGGCGTTAACGCCAGTAGACAAAAATGTATGGACAAACCACGTGACGAATGAAAACAAATGAAAGCAGAATCTACTTTATGCTTAGCGTTGTTCACTGTCGGCTGTCAATTGTCATGCGAAGTACGCTAAAGTTATCTACAAGGTCTGCGAGAACGCCAGGGAGCGTTCAAATTGTCGTAGTCGATTATCAAACGCAGCGTGTTGAGCTCTATTCGGTTTCGGGTTTTTCTACAGTCACGTGGTTTGTCCATACATTTTTGTCTACTGGCGTTAACGCCAAACGACTGTTTACTTTGTCTAGCTCCGCTGGGGTTGATTGCGGATTAAAAATGTTTATTGTTATCAGCAAAAAATTCTGCCTTATGTTTGACTGAATGCGCTGTTTACATTTTTTTCAGCCAATCAGGCGGCATTTGTTGCTGATTATGATGAAATAGTTTTGTCTTCGAAATCATGTGGCTCAGCTAAAGGCACAATTAATTTTCTGTATAAATTCGCGTGCAAAGTGCATTGCGCGCGAACTCCAGGATTCAGTAGGTAAATTCTAAAAAGAAGGGAAGACTAACTCTTCCTTTCTTATAAATGAGCTGTTTACGAAAAACTCTTTAATTATTTTCGAACACTTTATTCATTATTCATAATGTTTAAAGATTTAATAATATTCAATGTTGAATATAAACTTATTCAATATTAATTCTAAATAATTCGCATACTTCAATATCCATGAATATGAAATATTTGTATTCAAAATAGTAATTAATTTGGTTAATATACTATTTATAATCATTATGAACATTTTATATTCATTCCCTCTTATTCATAAACGTGAAACAGTGGTGCAATAACTGTTGTCTGTTTTGTCTTTTTCCTTCAAATATCAAATCTCTGTTGACAAACAGAGACAAAACAGAAAATAACTGTTCCACTGCTATTTTACGTTTGTGAATAACTATGTATGAATAACTTATATTAAATTTTTGATTATAAAATAATATTCTATTCCCCAAATAAATATTGTGAGCAAAACTATATAACTACTTTGAAACTCGCGTTTGGAAGAAATAGTTCGGATCCGCGACAGAATTTAATGACAAAAATTAATATAATTTATTCATTCAAATTCCTCGCCAGTCCGAACACGCATTTATTCAAGCTAAATAAAGGATTCTAATATTTATCATAAAAAATTAGACGTATAAGTAAAGTGTTGTGCCCAAAGATTACTTTTATGTAAAAAAAAAGCAAAAATTAGAAAAAATTTGTAACTTTTTGACAGTTTCCCTTCAAGTTGAGATTGATTGTCTGATTGTTGTTGTATAGTTCATTTTGTTATTTTATGGATTTTCAAGTTGAATAATGAAATATTATTATATTTTACAAATTGAATTGTCAATTCTTCTCAAATTGATGTTTGACTGTCAATTTTAAACTTAAAACCTTTGGGACAAGCGTCTTATGATGTCTTTTTAACTAATAAGAAAAATTAATGTAACTGTCCTTATTTTGTTAATTTAAACTTATTTCGATTTTTTTCCCGAATTAAATAATTATTTTTTTACTCATAAATATAATTTTTGGGCACTTAAATCTGTTTGGGAACTTTTTACGAAAGAAATTTTATACCGCGTGAAGATAGATGTAATTTTTTTTCTATCTGGTATCATTATAGCATAGTTTTTTTTTTCGGGGTGTATGGAAAAATGTATAAATTAGATTATTTCTTAGCAAGATTCGGAGAGGTAGGTTTTAAGTTGGGGCTCGCGCCCGTCCAAAGCTCTGCGAGAGTTGGGTTTTTTTAGTGAAAAAAAAAAAATATACTATGGTCAAAAATTATTCGACGCCATTTTTGAATCTCGACTGATCATTTCGATAAATCTTAATTTTTTTATTATCTATTTCTATTTAAATGTAAATAAAATCGATTTGAAAGTTTATTTTTTTACATTTTATTTTATTTTATTTAATATAGAGATTTGTAAGTGAAAAAATTAAATGAAATTAATAATAGCCATCACTAAAGGAACCCAAAATTTTTGTAAAAAAAAATACGCAGAGTTTAAAAAGATTAGTATTTAAGCCAATTAGTGTACGGAGAAAAAATACATTTCGACAATGCAAGTTGAAATTTTTTTAAATATAAAAAAGTAATATTTTAATTATAATTTTGAGTTTTTTTAATAATTTAAATTAATGGAACGCGTAGTGTGAGGTTGTAAGTTTTTAAGGTATATTATTATTATTATATTATGTTTCCTTAATATTTTGTGAGTTAGGTAAATGAATTATTTTTTTCGTCGATGTAATGTTTATACACTTACTAAATAGTTATCATATATTACATTAGTTGTTTTATTTTTATCCCACATCTAAATAAAATAAGTAATAATAAAATAAATTATAGAAATGGCAAAATAACGTTTGCAAGGTCAGCTGGTATCTGTATAAAATTGTCGTGTCAAAGTTTTTGTAACCAAACTCCTCCGAAACGGCTTGACCGATTATAATGAAAATTTCAACGCCCTGACAAAATATGGCGTAAAAACAGACAAATACCCTGGACAGGGCAGACGGCGCGAAAATATGTCGCCAGTTTATCGGTGCCAAAAATGCTTGTTTTGCCACCAACAGTAAGGCCACGCTGTAGTTCGCTCAGCAGCCACCTATAGAATTTTGAAAGATTAATACTGTTTGCTTGTAAATCGTTCGGATGCCCATATCCTGAGTTTTCTTATCAGAGGGCGTAAACTATTTTTCGTAGCCCTAAGTGAGAAATGTTTTTTATATGGCAAAACAACGATTGACGGGTCAGCTTTTTTTTTACTTATACAAGTTAGTACTTGACTGGGATTCACCTCACGGTAAGTGATGATGCAGCTTAAGATGTTATCGTACTTACTAGGAAGGGTAAGTAAATTTACCCCAACGGTTTCAGAATCGCAGTGGAGCCCTAAATCGCTTGGTGGAACGTCTTTGCTGGTAGGGTGGTAACTAGCCACGGCCGCTGCCTCCTACCAGACCAGTCCTGAGCCAATTTAGAAACTTATAAAATTCCAAAGTGGCCCGTGGCGAGAATCGAACCCGCGACCTCCCACTCGAATCCGAGCGCGCCGCCACTGCGCCAGGGAGGTCGTCATAAAGTAGTTATACTATAGTAGTGTTATTATCTCGCGGCAGACTCGGTCATAAATTCGAGTTCTTTGTTGAGTTGTGCATTACTGCAGAACAACAAAAGCGAAACACTCGAATGATGTATAACCGAGTCTGCATCTATTAGGTCCTTACATATGAAATTGGCGTTTTGTATGGGAGGAACATAAAGTCGATTTTTTTTAAATATAATTTATATATTTAATCAAAGTATGTACCTACCTACCATTGCTATCTATGCACTTTTGCCACCTTATAGGTAGTTCATTGATCCCTTTACTAAATAAGCCATTCGGACGGGAATCAATAAAATCTTTGAAAGCGCTTTGGACTGCCTCATCGGAGTTAAATTTTTTCCCGTGTAAGAAGTTATCCAAATTTTGAAAAAAATGGTAATCTGTTGGAGCAAGGTCCGGGGAGTAAGGTGGATGTCTTAGGCATTCCAATTGAAGCTCCTCTAATTTGGTAGCCGTCTGTTGTGCAGTGTGTGGTCTAGCGTTGTCCTGAAGCAGCAGTGGCCTAGAACGATTGACCAGCCTCGGTTGTTTAGCAGCTAGCTTTTCCATCATGGATTGCTGTTGCTGACAATAGATATCCGCCGTAATCGTCTGGCCAGATTTAAGAAAGCTGTAGTGAACGACGCCGGCGCTAGTCCACCAAACGCTCACAAGTAATTTTTTTTGAGTCAATTTTCGTTTGGGGCAGGATTTGGCTGGTTCGCCAGGGTTCAACCATTGCGATGAGCGTTTCCGATTATCATACAGGATCCATTTTTCATCACAGGTAATGATTCGATTTAAAATCCCTTCATTACTGTGCCGGTTGAGTACCTACCTAAGCAGTCTACGCGCGTTTGTCGGTTTGCTGCACTCAATTCATGAGGTACCCACCTTTCAAGCTTTTTCACCTTCCCAACTTGCTTCAAGTGAACTAAAACAGTTTTATCACTAACACCGCAGCCTGCAGCTATCTCGGACGTGGTTTGCGAAGGATCCGCTTCCACAATAACCTTCAATTCTTCATTGTCAACTTTGGTCTCCGGCCGTCCACGGGGCTTGTTCTGCAGGTCGAAATTTCCAGAACGAAAACGTTGGAACCAAAAACGCACTGTGTTTTCTTTTGCGACACCCTCGCCGTATACATCATTAATCCTTCGAGCCGTTTCAGCAGCACTGGTGCCACGATGGAACTCGTACTCGTAAATAATGCGATATTTCAAGTTTTCCATTTTGTAAACAGAATGGCGCAAAAAAAAAACCAAAAGAGATAAAAACAAATGAATTACGGTTTTCAAAACACAAAAGCATGAGTAAATAGCTGTATAAAGAAATTGGAATTTCTAACCAAAGAAGAGATATTTGAGATCAAAGTGGCCAATACGACAAAACGCCAATTTCATATGGGACCTAATATAAATAATGTAATAGAAGAGTAAGTATAACTAAGTCTTGCGTGTTTGCAACGGTAAGTAAGTATTATACCTGTGTATAATTTATTACAAGATGTCTCCTCCCACGATTTGTTTTCTCAAGCAAATCGGTACACCATTATACCGACTGGCAGGTTTTAATAATTCATTTGATACATGTACAGTCGTGTACTGAAGCGACTAACTCAACTTCTTTTTGGACAGTAGGTATCGTGCAGGGGGCTAGGCCAAAGAAAATGGACTTTTTACGTGACGAAAATTCCGTCACGAATACAAGCTACGAACGGAAATCCCTAGTTTATATTATAATGTAAGAGAAAATATTCGAAAATGAAAATGAAAATATTTATTTTCACATAGCCCTAAATAATAGGCTCTTATGAAAAGTCAAAACTCTACCGCCAGGTTCGGAAAGCAGGTTTGCACCGAGAAGAACTGGCAAGAAACATGGCACTTACTCCTTTCAAAAATGTCGAAGACCAAGAATGAAAGTTTCTCTTACTACTCTTTCCATTAGTTTATTTTCTCTTTGACACATGAAACAGATAATATAGCAATACCACAGAGAGATATCTAAAGGTAAAGTGGACTCTTTGTGGTCCCTCGCTATTGCTAGGTATATATCTGTTTCATGTGTGAAAGAGAAAATTAACGAATGGAAAGAGTATAGTCAAAAGAATGCAGGACACGTACTTAGTTATGCAATAACGTATCACGATATTTGGTATGCCGAACCCGTTAGCGCAAGGTAACTGAAGACAGCGCCATCTATTGAGCGATTTTTAATAGCGAAGGCGAGCAATAGAGCAGGCAGGTGAATACTAAGCGATCTTCGCCGCCCATGGACATTTGCAGCACCAGGGAAACTGCAAATGCGTTGCTGGCTCTTAAAGAGTTTGTTTATCCTCCCCTTATATATAAGGGGCGGATAAACAAACATGTTCGAGCAAGGAACACTGCTATTGGTAGCTTTTACTCTATACAAGTTAGTATCTACTTGACTGCGATCGCACGTGATGGTAAGTGATGATGCAGCCTAAGATGTTATCGTACTAACTTGGAAGAGTAAGTAAATTTACCCCAACGGTTTCTACGCAGCATCGCACCGATTCGCCAAATCGCTTGGCGATGCGTCTTTGCTGTTAGGGTGGTAACTAGCCACGGCCGAAGGCTCCCACCAGACACCTGAACCAATGTAGATTATAAAATTCCAAAGTGGCCCGTAGCGGGAATCGAACCCGCGACCTCCCACTCGAATCCGAGCGCGCCGCCACTGCGCTAGGGAGGTCGTGAAAGTAATACACGGTTTTTTGGAACTCACTTTTCTCTGTAAATGTACGCATGTCAACGTTTTCTTCGTAATAATGGGTAACATAAAGCTTTGTTTAGGCTGATTCCGCCCTTCATAATTTTAATAATTGATTATGACATAGCAAGGCGAAGCTTTGATTTGTCATTGCCAATACCACCGCCTTCTTGCTATTACGTTTTTTTTAAATGGCAATGCAAATTCAAATAATTTAAAAAAAATAATGTGATTTGAAATTATTTAAATATTAGCGATCAGATAAACTTTACTGAGGCTTCTAATTAATACACAAGTTATTAAACTTTTTCGCCTTTTTAAATAAAGGACTATATTTTATTTGACTTCATAATAATTCGTACTTTAAAAATGCCTACTTTTTAAATTCGTTTAAAAATGATAATTGTCTGTATAAAAGCATTGTGATGTTAGAAAAATTGAGGATATTATTTTACGTATTTTTAGCACTATTCATACCGTATTTGCTGCAAGAATATATTTCAGCTATCCTCATAAATAAAGTGAGAACTTGTAATAACTGTCGAACGTGTGGAAATCGTTAGAAATATTATAATAATAATGGAGCTACAGTTGTTTCTGCTTATTTTGTTCATAAACTTGGGTTGCGTGGTTTCCGAACTGAGCCTGAGATTTGGTGAGTTTCAAAATCAAAACGTTTACCTATACTTTATTCTTTCATTACACTTAGTAGGTACATTACATGCACTTATGATATGTCAGACTCTACAGTAACCTTCGGAAAGCAGTTTTGCACCTAGAAGAACGGGCTAGAAACTCGGCACTTGCTCTTCTATTTGAAAAATAAAATTTATGTGTAAAATAAAGATTGTAACTACATACCTACCTACTTAATTTTCATTTCCAACATTGCGTCAAAATTGGATCAATTTTGCAGTAATCATAATTGAAAACCATGAAGCAGATTTACCGCAAGGGATCGGACGCGCAATGAAGTTAGCTGAAGACAAAACCGCGGTCAAAATCACCGATGACGTCATCTTGTTGGACAGAGCGAATGAAGAGGAGAGTTATAGACAACGTAAGCGTTTGAACGGAACACCATATTTTCATCCATTGAACGTTCATTGTATATTCTTATTTTTATTTTTACCCACGACGGAACGGAGTACGGGTATATGCGTTTAGGGTGAGAGACCGTTTGTACATTACTTTATTATTGAGATGTTATGTTTGTTTGTATGTTAAATTGTTCACAAAAACCAATAATGCAAAAATATTTTTGTTTGTTTGTTTGTTTGTTGGTTTGTTTGTTTGTGTGTGCACATCAATGTTCCCATTTATTTCAAAAACGGCTTGACCGATTTAGATGCGGTTTTCTGTATAATGTTTGGTGTTCAGCGGCAATGGTTCTTAGATAGTTGTTACGAACATCGATCACCAGGGGGCGCCATAAAATACATTTATATTGCAAACGAATGTTCCCATTTATTTCAAAAACGGCTTGACCGATTTAGATGCAGTTTCCTGTATAATGTTTGGTATTTATTGGCAATGGTTCTTAGATAGTTGTTACGAACATCGATCACCAGGGGGCGCCATAAAAAACATTTACAGTGCAAACGAATGTTCTCAATTATTACAAAAACGACTGAACCGACTTGGATACAGTTTTGTATAAAATATTAGTGAGTCATTGGCAATGGTTCGTAGATAATTGTTCTTGTGATTGAACAGCAGGGGGCGCCACAATAAACGTCTCTTTATGACTTGGAAGGGATGATGCCTTCAAACGCTGCTAGAGGAGCTAATGGCTAGTTTGAAGATTAATTTTCATTTATTAATAATATAATTGAAATTATATTAATATATTAATCGAAAAACTATAACACAAGTGGAAAATTAAAAAATTTTAAAACACCCACTACTTTTGCAGACTTGTAACTGAAAAAGGATTACTTAAATAATTTTTTTGAAACTCCCCGACTAAATTTTTTTTTTTTTTTGGCGGATTTTCTTGGATTTGTAATTATACTGATAGGTTCTTAGTTCTTACTTTCATTTAGTCGGGGAGTTTCAAAAAAAATATTTAATCCTTTTTCAATTACAAGTGTGCAAAAGTCGTGGGTGTTTTAAAATTTTTTAATTTTCCACTTGTACTCATTGCAGCAATGTATTACGAACCATAATGGAGATCAGATCAGTGGCTTTCATATTATATATTATGGTGGGTAATTTTAAATAGGGGTTAAAAATAACAAAAAATAAAAAAAAATAAAAAACAATCAATGTCCCATGGTCTGTATTAAAAAAAAACAGCTCAAAATGAATTTCAGCTCAGAAAATGGATTTTTTGCGCGACGAAAATCCAGACATGAAGAAAATCTACAAAAATCTAGAATGATGGTTTCTCTTACTATACACTACTTGACAGTGACACATGAAACAGATATAGCAATAGCGATTAGCGAGGGACCAAAAAGAGTCAACTTTACCTTTATCTCTCTCTGTTCCCTCGCTATTGCTATATCTGTTTCGTGTGATTTCATGTATCAAATAGAAAATGAACGAATGGAAAGCGTATACATAAGAGGGTTTCCGGTTTATGCAGCGCGGCTTACCTAGCGTTTCGGTCCATACAAAACAGGAATTCGTCCCCACAGACGCAATTTTGCGCGGATAATGGTATTACAAAAAAATTTATAGTAAAATAAATATACAACTTATTAAAATAGTAAATAACCAGTGACATTGAATATGAATTGAATTAAATTACTATAATTCAGAAATAACAAAATATCTTGAATTTAATCCTAAAATAATACGTTTAATTTATCGAAAAATGCTAAAAATGGCACTTTTCGGTTTATGGTTTTTGAATGAAAATCTAGGAAAATCGTGTTTTTTTTTGAGACACTTTTTAGTAAATGTTATTAATTTTCTATATATATCATTGTTATAAGGTTTTGTTAAGAAACATGGCAAATATCTTGCATCTGCGTAGAGCGTCGACCGCTATTTTAGCAAACAGCCTATACAAAAACTGTTCTAGTGAGAAAGTTATACACATATTTTTTTCAAATATTTTTGAGACAAAAACTAGATTATGAAATGCCAAATAATATGAATTCAATTATATCTATATATATAAAAGAATGAGGCATTTTGGTTGTTCCACGGATTCCGCCAAAACTATAGGTCGTAGAGATCTGAAATTTGGTACCTAGGTAGATATTAGGGCATGAATTCGTACTAAGACGGGGATTCCAGAAATTCAAATTTTAAGGGGTAAAAACCGTTGATTTTTTGGATTTCCCCATACAAAAGTGAAATTTTTTTCGTTGTTCCAGGAATTCCCGAAAAGCTACAAGTCGTAGGCATCTGAAATTTGGTACCTAGGTAGATATTAGGTCATGAATTCGTACTAAGACGGGGATTCCAGAAATTCAAACTTTAAGGGGTAAAAACCGTTGGTTTTTTGGATTTCCCCATACAAAAGTGAAATTTTTTTCGTTGTTCCAGGAATTCCCGAAAAGCTACAAGTCGTAGGGATCTAAAATTTGGTACCTAGGTTGATATTAGGTCATGAATTCGTACTAAGACGGGGTTTCCAGAAATTCAAATTTTAAGGGGTAAAAACCGTTGGTTTTTTGGATTTCCCCATACAAAAGTGAAATTTTTTTCGTTGTTCCAGGAATTCCCGAAAAGCTACAAGTCGTAGAGATCTGAAATTTGGTACCTAGGTTGATATTAGGTCATGAATTCGTACTAAGACGGGGTTTCCAGAAATTCAAATTTTAAGGGATAAAAACCGTTGGTTTTTTGGATTTCCCCATACAAAAGTGAAATTTTTTTCGTTGTTCCAGGAATTCCCGAAAAGCTACAAGTCGTAGAGATCTGAAATTTGGTACCTAGGTTGATATTAGGTCATGAATTCGTACTAAGACGGGGTTTCCAGAAATTCAAATTTTAAGGGATAAAACCGTTGGTTTTTTGGATTTCCCCATACAAAAGTGAAATTTTTTTCGTTGTTCCAGGAATTCCCGAAAAACTACAAGTCGTAGGGATCTGAAATTTGGTACCTAGGTAGATATTGGGTCATGAATTCGTACTAAGACGGGGATTCCAGAAATTCAAATTTTAAGGGGTAAAAACCGTTGGTTTTTTGGGTTTCCCCATACAAAAGTGAAATTTTTTTCGTTGTTCCAGGAATTCCCGAAAAGCTACAAGTCGTAGGCATCTGAAATTTGGTACCTAGGTTGGTATTATATCATGAATTCGTATTCAGAAAGGGATTTTCAAGATCCAAATTTTGAGGAGGAAAAATTTTGAACTTTTTGGCCGCCATTTTGAACTTTTTTGTTACTAGGCCGATTGCTTTGAAAATCGATATTTGACTATGGCAGCAAGCAAAGAGAAGGAATTTGTGGCCAAAATTTA
Organism: Coenonympha arcania; assembly: GCA_036785405.1. Lineage (NCBI taxonomy): Eukaryota > Metazoa > Arthropoda > Insecta > Lepidoptera > Nymphalidae > Coenonympha > Coenonympha arcania. Next base: position 12,383,152 of record CM072076.1, read on the forward strand.
AAAAAGTCGCCGCCATTTTGAACTTTTTTATTACTGGGTCGATTGCTTTGAAAATCGATATTTGACTATGGCCGCAAGCATAGAGCAGGAATTTGTGGTCAAAATTTAAAAAAGAGGCCGCCATTTTGAACTTTTTTGTTACTAAGCCCATTGCTTTGGAAATCGATATCTGACTATGGCAGTAAGCATAGAGAAGGAATTTGTGGTCAAAATTTAAAAAAGTGGCCGCCATTTCAACTTTTTTGTTACTGGGCCGATTGATTTGGAAATCGATATTTGACTATGGCAGCTGGCGTAGAGATGGAATTTGTGGTCAAAATTTAAAAAAGTGGCCGCCATTTTTAACTTTTTTGTTACTGGACCGATTGCTTTGAAAATCGATATTTGACTATGACAGCAAGCATAGAAAAGGAATTTGTGGTCAAAATTTAAAAAAGTGGCTGCCATTTTGAACTTTTTTGTTACTGGACCGATTGCTTCGAAAATCGATATTTGACTATGGCAGCAAGCATAGAGAAGGAATTTGTGGTCAAAATTTAAAAAAGAGGCCGCCATTTTGAACTTTTTTGTTACTAAGCCGATTGCTTTGGAAATCGATATCTGACTATGGCAGTAAGCATAGAGAAGGAATTTGTGGTCAAAATTTAAAAAAGTGGCCGCCATTTTGAACTTTTTTGTTACTGGACCGATTGCTTTGAAAATCGATATTTGACTATGGCAGCTAGGTTAGAGAAGGAATTTGTGGTCAAAATTTAAAAAAGTGGCCGCCATTTTGAACTTTTTTGTTACTGGACCGATTGCTTCGGAAATCGATATTTGACTATGGTAGCAAGCATAGAGAAGGAATTTGTGGTCAAAATTTAAAAAAATTGAACTTTTTGGCCGCCATTTTGAACTTTTTTGTAACTCTGTCGATTGCTTTGAAAAACGATATCTGACTATGGTAGCATGCATAGAGAAGGAATTTGTGGTCGAAATTTAAAAAAATTGAACTTCTTGGCCGCCATTTTGAACTTTTTTGTTACTGGACCGATTGCTTTGAAAATTGATATCTGACTATCGCAGCATGCATAGAGAAGGAATTTGTTTCCAAAATTAAAAAAAAAGTGGCCGCCATTTTGAAATTTTTTGTTACTGGGCCGATTGCTTTGAAAATCGATATTTGACTATGGCAGCAAGCATAGAGAAGGAATTTGTGGCCAAAATTTAAAAAAGAGGCCGCCATTTTGAACTTTTTTGTTACTAAGCCGATTGCTTTGGAAATCGATATCTGACTATGGCAGTAAGCATAGAGAAGGAATTTGTGGTCAAAATTTAAAAAAGTGGCCGCCATTTTGAAATTTTTTGTTACTGGGCCGATTGCTTTGGAAATTGATATTTGACTATGGCAGCTGGCGTAGAGAAGGAATTTGTGGTCAAAATTTAAAAAAGTGGCCGCCATTTTAAACTTTTTTGTTACTGGACCGATTGCTTTGAAAATCGATATTTGACTATGACAGCAAGCATAGAAAAGGAATTTGTGGTCAAAATTTAAAAAAGTGGCCGCCATTTTGAACTTTTTTGTTACTGGACCGATTGCTTTGAAAATCGATATTTGACTATGGCAGCTAGCTTAGAGAAGGAATTTGTGGTCGAAATTTAAAAAAGTGGCCGCTATTTTGAACTTTTTTGTTACTGGACCGATTGCTTTGAAAAACGATATCTGACTATGGTAGCAAGCATGGAGAAGGAATTTGTGGTCGAAATTTAAAAATTTTGAACTTATTGACCGCCATTTTGAACTTTTTTGTTACTGGCCCGATTGCTTTGATAATTGATATCTGACTATTGCAGCAAGCATAGAGAAGGAATTTGTGGCCAAAATTCAAAAAAGTTGCCGCCATTTTGAACTTTTTTGTTACTGGGTCGATTGCTTTGAAAATCGATATTTGACTATGGCAGCAAGCATAGAGAAGGAATTTGTGGCCAAAATTCAAAAAAGTTGCCGCCATTTTGAACTTTTTTGTTACTGGGTCGATTGCTTTGAAAATCGATATTTGACTATGGCAGCAAGCATAGAGAAGGAATTTGTGGTCAAAATTTAAAAAAGTGGCCGCCATTTTGAACTTTTTTGTTACTGGGCCGATTGCTTTGAAAATCGATATTTGACTATGGCAGCAAGCATAGAGAAGGAATTTGTGGTCAAAATTTAAAAAAGTGGCCGCCATTTTGAACTTTTTTGTTACTGGGCCGATTGCTTTGAAAATCGACGTCTGAATAGGTATAACCAGCAAGCATTAGGAAATATTTAGTGGTCAAAATTAAATTAAATGACGGTTAATACAAGAATTTTGGAAACTTAACGCCTGAGGGAGTAAAGCAGAAGATCAACGTGAGCGAAGCCGCGGGCGTTTGCTAGTAATCTATAATTGAACACATAACTATTTTATGTTCCTTCGGAAATCGTAAATTTTGACTCAAGCATAATACTAACGCATGAAGCGCCTTAAGTCATCAAAATGGGCACGCGTGCAATAACGTGTACCTAGAGATTTGGTATGACTAACTCGTTAGCGAGACCTAACTTAACACAGCGCCATCTATCGAGCGATGGGTGATCTCACTTATGAAAACATAAAAGGAGTTTTGTTTTAGATGTTATTCCAACCTTTATATCTGCCGTGTTCTACGACACACACGCTTTTTTGTCATTTTTGCAGTTTGCTCTGCCATATCCAAGGGCGTCTCCCTCATCATGGACCTGTCCTGGTCTCCCTGGGAGGCAGTAGAGGAGCTGGTGTCCTCCGCTGGTATACCCTCAGTGCGCGCGGTACTAGGCTCGCAGCAGTTGGTGGGAGCTTTCAACAGCTATCTGGAGTCCAGGAACATTACTGATGCTGCCATTTTGGTGAAAAGCGAGAGTGGTTTGTATCTGTAAATCCTTCTTAGGAATCTGTGCTTCATAGAATACTTTTAAGCTTTTGGGTCAAGATTTATTATTAGGACTGTTACGGAGAAGAACCTGTAGGTATGGTTTTGCTTAGTTGCTAAGTAGCTGGTGAGATTGCTCTGCCATATCCAAGGGAGTCTCCCTGATCATGGATCTTTCCTGGTCTCCCTGGGAGGCAGTGGAGGAGCTGGTGTCCTCCGCTGGTATACCCTCAGTGGGCGTGGTACGCTGGTATACCCTCAGTGCGCGTGGTACTAGGCTCGCAGCAGTTGGTGGGAGCTTTCAACAGCTATCTGGAGTCCAGGAACATTACTGATGCTGCCATTTTGGTTAAGAGCGAGAGTGGTTTGTATCTGTACATCCTTCTAAGGAATCTGTTCCTCATATGGAATTGTTTTAAGCTTTTGGGTCAAGATTTATTATTAGGACTGTAATGGAGAAGAACCTGTATGGTTTTGCTTAGTTGCTAAGTAGCTGGTGAGATTGCTCTGCCATATCCAAGGGAGTCTCCCTGATCATGGACCTGTCCTGGTTTCCCTGGGAGGCAGTGGAGGAGCTGGTGTCCTCCGCTGGTATACCCTCAGTGCGCATGGTACTAGGCTCGCAGCAGTTGGTGGGAGCTTTCAACGGCTATCTGGAGTCCAGGAACATTACTGATGCTGCCATTTTGGTGAAGAGCGAGAGTGGTTTGTATCTGTACATCCTTCTTATGAATCTATTCCTCATAAGGAATTGTTTTAAGCTTTTGGGTCAAGATTTATTATTAGGACTGTAATGGAGAAGAGCCTGTATGGTTTTGCTTAGTTGCCAAGTAGCTGGTGAGATTGCTCTACCATATCCAAGGCAGTCTCCCTGATCATGGACCTGTACGTACTGGTCTCCTTGGGAGGTAGTGGAGGTGTCAAGATACTTGAACCTGTTTTGACACACTGAGTATGATTCCTCACTTCACTTCACCATTTCGAGTAGGGGTGGATTCAGGTGTCACTTCACTTGACCACAGATATCACGTAAGCGTCACGTTGTTGACGTGAGCTAGGCAGTTTCAAGCTGTAAGGTGTGTTTCCACTTTCCAGGTGTGGACAGGACCCTGTACGAGCTACTGGGTTGTGCTCTCTTTCTGTCGCGTTACTTTATCTCTCCCCTATCTCTTTCCCGCTCGCTACAAGGTCTCCTGATAAAATCGGTGAGCGGTCGACGTTATGTACTTGTAGCCTTTGTACCTACAGTGCGACTTACTCGAGTTTCGTATCGTCCAACCCTCCAATAAAATCTCCAGCTGTAAGGTGCGTTTCCACTCTCCAGATGTGGACAGGACCCTGTACGAGCTACTGGGCAGGTCCCACGTCCGCGTGTGGGTGCACGCAGGGTTCACCAGGGACACGGCCAACGCGCTGGCTTCCATGAGACCTGAACCCAGCGCTTACGTCATCGTTGGGGATGGTGGTTTTGTCGCTGCTACTTATAAACGGGTGAGTTTTAGTAGGAAACTGAATCATCATCATCATCATCTCAGCCTGCGGACGTCCACTGTTGGACATAGGCCTTCCCAAGCGCGCGCCACCACACTCTGTCCTCAGCCTTCCTCATCCAGCCGTTTCCCGCCACCCGCGCCATATCATCAGTCCAACGAGCTGGGGGTCGTCCTACACTACGCTTACTCGCGGTCTCCACTCAAGGACTAATTGCGGCTCCAACGGTCATCGCCCCTGCGACAAGCGTGACCTGCCCACTGCCACTTCAGCTTGCTAATGGCTCGGGCTATGTCGGTGACTTTGGTTCTCCTGCTATGGAGAGGGCTATGTTAGGAGGAAACTGGATGCAGTGAAAAAAATCTGCAATATTACATCCCGACACCGCGACATCCTCCGGAGACGCTTTCGCATTGTGAAGTCAACATATTCTTAGAATGTTCCGGTGTCGGGACGAAACGTGCGCCGAAGAAAATGTTGGAAGAATTGTGTGTGGTGTTTCATGTAGGCGGTGTTCCTGCATATTGGACCATACAGATTATTTTCAAGTAGCAGATTATAGCAAAACAAATTAATCTGTCCTGCGGGGCTAGACAAAGTAACAGTCGTTAAGCGTTGACGACAGTAGATAAAAATGTATGGACAAAACAAGTGAATGTAGAAAAACCTCGTGACCGTATAGAGGAAAACACGCTTTTTTTTGAAAATTGACTACGATAATTTGAACGCTCCCTGGCGTTCTCGCAGACGTTGTAGATAACTTTAGCGTACTTCGCATGACAATTGACAGCCGACAGTGAACAACGCTAAGCATAAAGTAGATTCTGCTTTCATTTGTTTTCATTCGTCACGTGGTTTGTCTATACATTTTTATCTACTATCGTGAAGTCTAAACGACTGTTACTTTGTCTAGCCCCGCTGATAATTCTGTAATAACTCTCCAGCACTAAAATACTTGTCAAGACGAATCAAACGAACCCAAACTCGATGGGGTTATAAAGTTTAATTATTGAGTTAGGGGCTACTTAGGTACTCCTTTGACGTACTATAGTAACTTCGGCTGCATCGTCACTTACCATCAGCTGAGATCGCAGTCAAGTACCATATTGTGCGTAAAAAACCTTGTCATTTAAAAAAATCTAAATTTTAATACATTTGCTCAAAAAGTTTACATTTCCATGTGTGTTTAGCGTGCGCAAAGTTATTCTTTTCCGTACTAGTGCTTTTGTGTTTTCCTCCTACGCGGCACCGGAGCGGGCGCACCAGGAGCGCATGAACATGCAAACACGGAGCGGGCAAACACGTAAAAAAAGTTTTTTCGCAAATGTATTAAAAAACGTCGTTCAATGCACGTGCGGAATTGTCATTTTTACTCGTCCTTATAGTTGACCCTCGCCTTCGGCTTGGGTCAACAAACCGGGACTCGTAAAGAAATGACAAACTTTCCGCACTTATATTGAAATGTACTATTTTCATCTACAGGCGGTCAAAGAAAAGTTGGTCAAACGAAACTACCGCTGGAACCTAATTCTGACGGATTATGACAGCTTCAACACGTCAATTCTGACGCTGCCCACTGTCATTCTGCAAGCTGACAGCAATGAGTGCTGTAAGCTGATGAGCCTGGAGAAGGAGTGCAGTTGTAGTTTGAATTCGCAGGTAATGACTTCCAGATGGTAAAAATAAATCATAATCTGTAAAGTAACGCCCTTTTATATTATACCCCACTCGATCTAGTTACCTTTTTCCCCCCTTTAAATAAAAAAAATTGGTTGTCTGTAAAGTCGGTTTACGGACGATAGATTTACGTGATAACGTCATAATCGTAATCATAATCATAATCATAATCGTTATCATAATCGTTATCATAATCATGATCGTAATCATAATCGTAATCGTAACCGTAATCGTAATCATGAGTGCTGCTGGTGTTCATCAATTTATTAAACGTTATCACGTCAAAAATATTGCATGGACCGACGTCATTATTACCTAAAAACTGTGCCACTCTGTTCCTACCAGAAGTGAAAGCTGTTAGATACAGAGGTGTCGGTAACGGATAACGGTAACAGTGTCGCGAGTTTAATGGTTTTTTCCTATCTTAAAACTTTTATATATATATATATATATATATATATTTAGTGAAGATAGGCTTGCGCTTGACGACAACAATGACTGATGGAAAGCAATGATGAGGTCTAGGGTGGAGCGCGCTTGCCTAGAAAATGCATATTCACTCTTCTCTTGACAAAAAAAAAATTAATTCTTGAAAAAAAAATTATAGAGGTGTTAGTAACGGTAATGGTAACAGTATTGCGAGTTCAATGGTTTTTGCCATTTTAAAATTTTATTTACAGAGATGTCGGTAACGGTAACAGTGACGCAAATATAATGATTTTTTCTCATCTCAAAATTTTATTTATTACTAGCTGACTGGGCAAACTTCGTTTTGCCGTTTAGGGACATCAAATAAAGATAACAAACCGCTCCCGGACCCAGAGATCATACCCTGAAAATTTCATAACGATCGGTCCAGCCGTCTCGGAGGAGTTTGGTTACAAAAAAAATCGAGAGAATTTTATATATTAGATACAGATGGTGGTAACGGTAACGGTATTGCGAGTTCAATGGTTTTTTCCATTTAAAAATTGTTTTTGCAGAAAAAGCAATACATCTTGAACAATCTAATACAATACACAGTGGATGTAATGGGCAAAATCGATGGGGATCTCACTAAAATAGACTGCGAGAATCCAGCGGGGGAAATGAACGGGACGAGAGACAAGTTCTATCAACTTCTAGAAGAAGACAGCACGAACAATGAAAGCTTGTTCTTTTGGAATCAGGAAAGGTGATCCATCCCTCTTCCTTATCTATGTTATAATATTATCTTATCTTATTTATCTTACTTCTTATCTTATCTTACTTATATTATAAAGCTAAAGATTTTTTGCCAATGATGAAGACAATAGGGAAAGGTTATGTTAGGCAGATGTTACGCCTGGGGACCGCTTGTGATCCGAGCGTGTGACGTCAGAATTTGTATTTATAGAACGCTCGTCGAAAGCTCCGTCAGCTTGTGCTATTGCGCTAGTTACGCCATCTATCGTTTCCTATCGAAGACCGCTACAAATTTGTTTGTTTGTTTGAACATTTTTTACAAACACTGAAACATTAATTTTACTACTATTGACATAGGGCGTAAAATTGAATGTAGTTCAAAACCATGATGCGGTTGAATATCGTGAAATTAAAACTTTGCGTGATAAGGTTGAAGGATTGTATTTCCTATGTTGAAATACATTAAATTTTACACTCTAAGCCAATAGACGTAAAGTTCATTTGTCAATGTTTTTATTTTTATTTTATTTCTTGATTGATCGTCCTAGGTCCAGTTTGCTCCTTCGGTCGCGTTTCATCTTATCCACGTACCAGCCCGGCGAGGGTCTCCAGCGAGCAGCGTACTGGTACGCTAATGAAGAGTATAAGCTCCTCCCCGGAGTGGAATTAGAGCCTTTGAAGAATTTCTTCAGAATTGGCACTTCTGCGGTAAGCATTGAGCATGTCTTTGACATTTTCAAAAGCAAAACACTGAATTATTGTTGTATGATGTATATTTTTTTAAGGGTTGGGTACGGTCCAAAGAGTAAAACGGGATCCTATTACTAAGACTCCGCTGTCCATCTGTCCGTCTGTCACCAGGCTATATCATGTCTCGTGAATCGTAATAGTTAGACAGTTGAAATTTTTACGGATGAAGTATTTTTGTTGCTACAACAACAAATACTGGTCTTGATGATAGGCACGGAACCCTCTCTGCGCAAGCCCGTGTCATACTTGACCTGCGACTTTTATTTCTTTGTTCTTGAGCTACAGAACCTTAAAAAAGGATTGATTTCTCAATAAACCGGGGCTGTATCTTGATTCTTGTATAACTAGGCCATTCCATGGACGATGGTAAAGATAGACCCGAACACTGGAGAACCCATGACGACTGAAGATGGAAACCCGGTATATGAGGGCTACTGTATAGACCTCATAGATAAGATTGCTGAGGTAAGACATTTTCACCCAGGGCACAGAACACTAAATAGTACCAGAAGGTTTACACGCAAAATCGACACGCAACAAACGCAATGTTGTGGTCTCTTTCTATCGCCTAACTTTATCTCTTACGACGTACTAGGGCTGCCGTAGTCAGACGGCGCGTAAAATAGACCGTACAGAACTAGCGCGTACAACTCGGTCCGCGAGCGGCAACCATCTGAAATATGGTAGTCTGAAACTCTACTTGTAGCCGGGACGGTCACGTGATAAGTGAGACTGGCCTGCCCAGGGAACCTTTTTCAGGCAGATTTTTCTTCCACGTTTCTGATAAGAATCGCTAGGATGTGGAAAGGGTTTCCGGCTATGGATATCGTCCTTTAAAGAAGGATAGGCAAAAGGCATTGTCTAGGCAAACTTTATCCCCTTCCAGGTTTTTGCCCCTAGCATGAGTGAAGCAAAAACCCTTTTGCTTATAATAAAAGACAAGTAAATAATTAAAAAATACAACTGCCCTGTGGTATAACGACTTTTCCAAAAAAATATACCCTATGTTACTCGGAATGATGTAAGGATTCTAAAGATAACCCACATTTAAAAATCAGTTCAGTCGTTCAGAAGTTATGGTGGAATAAAGAAACTCACATACATACATGAGCCCTAAAAACATTACACTCCTTTTTTGGGCAGTCGTGTAATAAAATCAGTCGGTCGGTCGGTCGATCGATCGATAGATTTCTGACTTTGATTAGGTATTTGCAATGTTACACAAATTTAAATTTTATAATTACAATATAATTAGATACTATTAGAATACTGAGTATTTGCACACTGTCAATGACAGTCGATTGTGTTGGCGTAATTGCTTAGTTTCATCTTGTTGTGTACCCACAATTTGGCAAATAAAGGATTATTTATTTATTTATTAGAACTTGAGAGGGCATTTATTGTACATTATGGATATTGTACTTTCAGACGATGGGTTTCGATTATGAAATTGTGACGCCGAAATCCGGTTCATTTGGAAGGAGATTACTAAATGGAACTTGGGATGGCATCATTGGAGATTTGACCACTGGGGTAAGGACAAAAGACAATAATAATTTAATATAGAAGAAAAAAATTGGTTGTCTGTAAAGTCGGTTTACGGACGATAGATTTACGTGATAACGTCATAATCATTATTTTATGTTTGTATGATTATGATTTTTAAACAATAAAAAAATAATATATATATACTTAATATATATATATATATATATATATATATATATATATATATATAAAATCATAATCATAGTCGTAATCATAATCATTATTTTATGTAATTTTTATCGTGCCTCTCTATCGCTTGTTGCGCGCTCTCGCTTGCACGCACAGGCTCAGGTGGAACGTTACGCGGAACGGTCCGCGGAACGTTACTATTTTTCATGAGTGCTGCTGGTGTTCATCAATTTATTAAACGTTATCACGTCAAAAAGGCCTCTTTAACCTTGGCTCCCACTTTTCAGAATGTATCCGTTTCGATTGGCGATCGCATCGACCTCTTGGGTATTAACTATTAATATCTCACTCAATCTCAATTTCGGGAAATGCATCGAAGCAAAATAATCTACGATAATTAATTAACGAAAAACCGACTTCAACTCTCATCAAATTACTGTTGAATAGTTGAATACATCCTTTCCAATTAAAAATTTAAGACTTATATGGTTTTCTCATGGATACCATTATCAGAAGGACTTAATTAAAATGGGACCACACGGGACGCGTCAGCTTTCTAATAAAAAAGAATCATCAAAATCGATTCAACCAGTCAAAAATTATGAGGTAAAAAACATAATAAAACATACAGTCTAATTGAGAACTTTTTCTTTTTTGAAGTCCCCACTCCCACTGGATCAGACCTATTTAAATTTCTTCTCAACCCAAGAATAGCTGGACGTGGGTTTCCTCTCAGAATAAAAGGGGTTCGGTTAGTAAGTAAAGGAAGAGAAAGAAGATATGGATTGTGTGAAAGAAGATTGCACGTTGACAGGTGATACGAGGGAATGGAAGAAGACTCTATTACTGGCCCGTCGAAACAAAGAACTTTCACTTATAATTTATCCCGAAGAACATCAAGAAATTCCACGGGATTTGTAAAAAAAAACGAATTTATAAAAGAGTGCAAATGGAGTTTTTTTCCAGGAAACGGACATCGCGGTAGCTGCGTTAACAATGACCGCAGAAAGAGAGGAGGTGGTAGATTTCGTCGCGCCGTATTTCGAGCAAACTGGCATACTTATTGGTAAGTCATCATCACAGTTTACTGGGGGTAGGACGACCGCGGTGTCAGTTGTTCTACCGTGAAGCAGCCATGCGTTGCGTTGAAATGAGACCTAATAACTGATGTATCAGGATGATGACCGCAGTGCAGTGTGTCGTATGATATTGCAGTGCAAAGTTGTGGGACGCACTGTGTCTGACATAGGCATCCGTGTCATTTAATATCAGATAATCTTGCTCTTCTTATCATCTGACTGTAGTAGAGTAATGATGGTTTTTATTGGATCAAGGACCAAAAAAAGACCAGCAAAAAATCACGTTTGTTCGCAATTAGGAGATGTTGACTCTACGATTTCGCATTGTGAAGTCAACATCTCCTGAGGATGTCCCGGTGTCGGGACGAAACGTGCGTTGAAGAAATTGTGTGTGGTGTTTCATGTGGGCAGTGTTCCTGCATATTGTACCATACAGAATCTTTTCAAGTAGCGGATTATAGCAAAACAAATTAATCTGTCCTGCACGTTTGTTGTATCGGAGCCCCCTTTAAACTTCACTTTATTCAATTTTTTTAGTGTTTTTTGTTATAGCGGCAACGGAAATACATCATCTGGAAAAATTCAAGCGTGTAACTTGTCTTGTGAACAATGTTATCACGGTTCAAGCGATACAGCCTGATGACTGACGGACAGACAGAGGAGTCATAGCAATAGGGTCCCATTTTTTACCCTTTATATTGTAAGCAAATGATGTATAATCTGCATTAATATTGTACGGCGGGCCCCTAATTCGTCTCTGCTAATAATTCGTATTATGTAGTTCTTTGCTATTGGCCAGTTTTGTTTACTATTTATTTTGATACCTACCTGTAAGTTTCGTGGAACCCGTCAATTAAAAAGAAGGGGCAGATTTCTGTGTACGTTGATAGAGAAAGCACGTATTTGTCACTAAATTAGTAATGTATCGTTTTGTACATAGAAACTTAAATAATAAATTAATTGTAAAAGAACATTTGCTTTGTGTTAATGTGAGTTCCTGTTAGTGTTTGGTTTTCAATATCGTACCGTACCGTACCGTATCGTACCTACGTAATCGTAAAAACCATCTACGGCCGTTCTGTTGCAGTGATACGCAAACCGATCCGCAAGACATCCCTCTTCAAGTTCATGACAGTTCTACGCACGGAAGTTTGGCTGAGTATCGTGGCCGCTCTTCTCCTGACCGGCTTCATGATCTGGCTGCTGGAGAAGTATTCTCCGTACTCCGCGAGGAACAACCCGGACGCGTACCCTTATCCTTGCAGGTGAGAAGAAGAAGAAGGGAAGAGTCCCTTAAGCACCGAATATATGTATACAGATTTTACGTTATCGTTAAATAAGTAGTTGTCTTATAATTGGTCTTCTAAATAAAACAGAAATCTAAATCAAAAACGTTTTATTAATTAGGATTATGTATAGCGTTTCAAGTTCATAAATTTCAATCTGTGAAGTGAGTGTTACAAATTGCTACTTATGAGCTATCCCCTAAAAGCGGGACTTTGCCTCACCCACGCGGGACATTTAATTTTGATTTTAAAAGCGGGACATTTGGCAAACCCTGGATTAATACATAGGTTACTTTTTTACCGCAAAAAAAAAACATGATTCCCGCTAGATTGGATTGATTATGGGCAACAGCAAATATATTTTAGTTGATGATTATAGGTACAGTGCGTGCCACGACTATTATAAATGTATACAAACTTGTAGAGCTAAAAAAGAAGTGTGTATGTTTGTTAGTCCTTCACGCCGCAACTACTGAAGCGATTTGGATGAAATTTGGTACGGAGATACATTATAACCTTGATTGACACAAAGGCTTACTTTTTATCCCCAAAAAATTATGGTTCCCTTGAGTTTCGTTTGGTTTGGGCAACAGCTAGTTCGTTTCAGCCGGACGTCCACTGTTGGACAAAAGGCCTCCTGCAATGATTTCCAGCCCGCACGGTCCTACACCACTTGTATCCAGCGCCTTCCCGCGACTCTTTTAATGTCGTCAGTCCAATTGGTGGAGGTCTGCCAACACTGTGCTTTCCCGTGCGAGGTCGTCATTCCAGTGCTGTAACAGCTACTTATGATAAACTAGCTTTTGCCCGCGGCTTCGCTCGCGTGAATTTCGGTAAAATTGGGGGTTTTTAAAATATCTCATGGGAACTTTGGATTTTTCCGGGATAAAAAGTAGTCTATGTTTTAATCCGGGTTATAAGCTATCTATGTTCCCAGCCAAATCGGTTCAGTAGTTGCGGCGTGAAGGAGTAACAAACACACACACACACACACACTTACACACAAGCTTTCGCCTTTATAATATTAGTGTGAAGTGTGATGTGATAATTTCTAGGGAATTCACCCTGAAAGAGAGCTTCTGGTTCGCGCTAACGTCGTTCACGCCGCAAGGAGGCGGGGAAGCCCCGAAAGCGCTGTCGGGCCGCACGCTGGTGGCCGCCTATTGGCTGTTCGTGGTGCTGATGCTCGCGACCTTCACTGCTAACTTGGCTGCCTTCTTGACCGTGGAGAGAATGCAGGTAATGAAGAAAGAAAGAAAAAAAGAAATAACGTTTATTTGGAATCCGATTACAGCGCGTGTAGACAGAGTGACGTTCTATTAGCGATATTGCGAATAGAAAAGTCCAAAATGAATGGGATAACACGGGCGAAACTGCTCAGTTTAGAACACCGACGCAGTGTTGCCTGTTTAGCGGTTTTTTACAGGATATATTTTGGAGAGTGTGCTCAAGAACTCCACAACCTTGTGCCTCCTTCACCTTTCTACCATAGAACCGCGAGACGTCGAGAGAAGTGGCATCCTTATGTGGTTGATGTCCAGCGTACTCGGACGAAACGCTTTTCTTCTACGTTTCTGATACGAACCGCTAAGGTGTGGAACACCCTTCCAGCTTCCGTATTCCCAGCCAAATACAATCTGGGTGCCTTCAAGAGAAGAGTGAATAGGCATTTTCCAGGCAAGCGCGCTCCATCCTAGACCTCATCATTTCTGTTCATCATACTTGATTGTAGTCAAGCGCAAGCCTATCAATTATAAAAAAAAAAAAAATATTGACATTAGCTGACGCTTTGGCATAGCGTTAGCTAACGTCATAACTCATAGTCCATTGAAATGTTGCATTTTTTAGGCCTTACCTTGCTTTTTTTAGAGGACGCAATTTTATTTTTTTGATGTGTACTGGGGGTCAGTGTAAAGCATAGATTATACTTTTAATCTTATAATCTATGGTGTAAAGCTAAAACCAAGTTTGTGGGGTCGCCACCCTTGTCCCACGGCCGCCATCTTGAAAATAGGTGTTTAAATGGTTTTTACGACTGCGTCTTTGTTCGCAAACTGTGTCGGCAGGCGTCCCATAGTTTCAATATTTAGTACATGATTTACATACTACACAAATTTTGCTACTCTTGTATTATTATTATACAGAGTGGCGTATTAAGGATGTCATAGTTAGGTTGCCAATGTTAGTGCAAGACAATTTCAATCAGCAGGCAGCGAACAGATAGCACCAGGATGTCTCCGTGACGCGACATCCCGGTGGATCACGAAAGTAAAATAGGGGGTTTGGTATCAAATCAAATCAAAACTTTATTACCAGTGTGACTGTTTATCAAGTGATTTTGCGTGGATGGTGAACTAAACCTCTGCCCGCCAAATTCAATTTTTTTATTGCTTTTTTCGCAATTTGTGCTACTAAAAGCACGGTCGCGGAGTACGAAGAATTTCGTACATTAACCTGTTACTACCTGTCTCTGTCACTCCCGCGTCAAAATAATGCGGTCACGCTCGCACAGATGCAAAGACCCCGTCCTGTGCGAGCGTGACCTAATTATTTTGACGCGGGAGTGACAGAGACAGGTAGTAACAGGTTAATGTACGAAATTCTTCGTGCTCCGCGACCGTGCTTCACACCTAGAATGCTGATTGTTGAGTGTCCTGTTTTCCAGACGCCGGTGGCGTCACTGGAGCAGCTAGCGCGGCAGTCGCGCATCAACTACACCGTGGTGGAGGCGTCCACCGTGCACCAGTACTTCATCAACATGAAGTTCGCAGAGGACACACTCTATAGGTACCGCTGTGCCCTAGTTCCCGGACGTCGCTGGAGCAGCTGGCGCGGCAGTCGCGCATCAACTACACCGTGGTGGAGGCGTCCACCGTGCACCAGTACTTCATCAACATGAAGTTCGCAGAGGACACACTCTATAGGTACCGCTGTGCCCTAGTTCCCGGACGTCGCTGGAGCAGCTGGCGCGGCAGTCGCGCATCAACTACACCGTGGTGGAGGCGTCCACCGTGCACCAGTACTTCATCAACATGAAGTTCGCAGAGGACACACTCTATAGGTACCGCTGTGCCCTAGTTCCCGGACGTCGCTGGAGCAGCTGGCGCGGCAGTCGCGCATCAACTACACCGTGGTGGAGGCGTCCACCGTGCACCAGTACTTCATCAACATGAAGTTCGCAGAGGACACACTCTATAGGTACCGCTGTGCCCTTGTTCCCGGACGTCGCTGGAGCAGCTGGCGCGGCAGTCGCGCATCAACTACACCGTGGTGGAGGCGTCCACCGTGCACCAGTACTTCATCAACATGAAGTTCGCAGAGGACACACTCTATAGGTACCGCTGTGCCCTAGTTCCCGGACGTCGCTGGAGCAGCTGGCGCGGCAGTCGCGCATCAACTACACCGTGGTGGAGGCGTCCACCGTGCACCAGTACTTCATCAACATGAAGTTCGCAGAGGACACACTCTATAGGTACCGCTGTGCCCTAGTTCCCGGACGTCGCTGGAGCAGCTGGCGCGGCAGTCGCGCATCAACTACACCGTGGTGGAGGCGTCCACCGTGCACCAGTACTTCATCAACATGAAGTTCGCAGAGGACACACTCTATAGGTACCGCTGTGCCCTAGTTCCCGGACGTCGCTGGAGCAGCTGGCGCGGCAGTCGCGCATCAACTACACCGTGGTGGAGGCGTCCACCGTGCATCAGTACTTCATCAACATGAAGTTCGCAGAGGACACACTCTATAGGTACCGCTGTGCCCTAGTTCCCGGACGTCGCTGGAGCAGCTGGCGCGGCAGTCGCGCATCAACTACACCGTGGTGGAGGCGTCCACCGTGCACCAGTACTTCATCAACATGAAGTTCGCAGAGGACACACTCTATAGGTACCGCTGTGCCCTAGTTCCCGGACGTCGCTGGAGCAGCTGGCGCGGCAGTCGCGCATCAACTACACCGTGGTGGAGGCGTCCACCGTGCACCAGTACTTCATCAACATGAAGTTCGCAGAGGACACACTCTATAGGTACCGCTGTGCCCTAGTTCCCGGACGTCGCTGGAGCAGCTGGCGCGGCAGTCGCGCATCAACTACACCGTGGTGGAGGCGTCCACCGTGCACCAGTACTTCATCAACATGAAGTTCGCAGAGGACACACTCTATAGGTACCGCTGTGCCCTAGTTCCCGGACGTCGCTGGAGCAGCTGGCGCGGCAGTCGCGCATCAACTACACCGTGGTGGAGGCGTCCACCGTGCACCAGTACTTCATCAACATGAAGTTCGCAGAGGACACACTCTATAGGTACCGCTGTGCCCTTGTTCCCGGACGTCGCTGGAGCAGCTGGCGCGGCAGTCGCGCATCAACTACACCGTGGTGGAGGCGTCCACCGTGCACCAGTACTTCATCAACATGAAGTTCGCAGAGGACACACTCTATAGGTACCGCTGTGCCCTAGTTCCCGGACGTCGCTGGAGCAGCTGGCGCGGCAGTCGCGCATCAACTACACCGTGGTGGAGGCGTCCACCGTGCACCAGTACTTCATCAACATGAAGTTCGCAGAGGACACACTCTATAGGTACCGCTGTGCCCTAGTTCCCGGACGTCGCTGGAGCAGCTGGCGCGGCAGTCGCGCATCAACTACACCGTGGTGGAGGCGTCCACCGTGCACCAGTACTTCATCAACATGAAGTTCGCAGAGGACACACTCTATAGGTACCGCTGTGCCCTAGTTCCCGGACGTCGCTGGAGCAGCTGGCGCGGCAGTCGCGCATCAACTACACCGTGGTGGAGGCGTCCACCGTGCACCAGTACTTCATCAACATGAAGTTCGCAGAGGACACACTCTATAGGTACCGCTGTGCCCTAGTTCCCGGACGTCGCTGGAGCAGCTGGCGCGGCAGTCGCGCATCAACTACACCGTGGTGGAGGCGTCCACCGTGCACCAGTACTTCATCAACATGAAGTTCGCAGAGGACACACTCTATAGGTACCGCTGTGCCCTAGTTCCCGGACGTCGCTGGAGCAGCTGGCGCGGCAGTCGCGCATCAACTACACCGTGGTGGAGGCGTCCACCGTGCACCAGTACTTCATCAACATGAAGTTCGCAGAGGACACACTCTATAGGTACCGCTGTGCCCTAGTTCCCGGACGTCGCTGGAGCAGCTGGCGCGGCAGTCGCGCATCAACTACACCGTGGTGGAGGCGTCCACCGTGCACCAGTACTTCATCAACATGAAGTTCGCAGAGGACACACTCTATAGGTACCGCTGTGCCCTAGTTCCCGGACGTCGCTGGAGCAGCTGGCGCGGCAGTCGCGCATCAACTACACCGTGGTGGAGGCGTCCACCGTGCACCAGTACTTCATCAACATGAAGTTCGCAGAGGACACACTCTATAGGTACCGCTGTGCCCTAGTTCCCGGACGTCGCTGGAGCAGCTGGCGCGGCAGTCGCGCATCAACTACACCGTGGTGGAGGCGTCCACCGTGCACCAGTACTTCATCAACATGAAGTTCGCAGAGGACACACTCTATAGGTACCGCTGTGCCCTTGTTCCCGGACGTCGCTGGAGCAGCTGGCGCGGCAGTCGCGCATCAACTACACCGTGGTGGAGGCGTCCACCGTGCACCAGTACTTCATCAACATGAAGTTCGCAGAGGACACACTCTATAGGTACCGCTGTGCCCTAGTTCCCAGACGTCGCTGGAGCAGCTGGCGCGGCAGTCGCGCATCAACTACACCGTGGTGGAGGCGTCCACCGTGCACCAGTACTTCATCAACATGAAGTTCGCAGAGGACACACTCTATAGGTACCGCTGTGCCCTTGTTCCCGGACGTCGCTGGAGCAGCTGGCGCGGCAGTCGCGCATCAACTACACCGTGGTGGAGGCGTCCACCGTGCACCAGTACTTCATCAACATGAAGTTCGCAGAGGACACACTCTATAGGTACCGCTGTGCCCTAGTTCCCGGACGTCGCTGGAGCAGCTGGCGCGGCAGTCGCGCATCAACTACACCGTGGTGGAGGCGTCCACCGTGCACCAGTACTTCATCAACATGAAGTTCGCAGAGGACACACTCTATAGGTACCGCTGTGCCCTAGTTCCCGGACGTCGCTGGAGCAGCTGGCGCGGCAGTCGCGCATCAACTACACCGTGGTGGAGGCGTCCACCGTGCACCAGTACTTCATCAACATGAAGTTCGCAGAGGACACACTCTATAGGTACCGCTGTGCCCTAGTTCCCGGACGTCGCTGAGTTTCCTACTCTGGCCCATCTAATGTATAATTTTCGTCCTCTTTTCCTTTCCGTCGGCATCTAGTCATCAATAAATAACTAAGAATCGATCCCTTATTTCAGGGTTTGGAAGGAAATAACCTTGAACGCGACGTCCGATCAAACGCAATACCGCGTGTGGGATTATCCAATCAGAGAGCAGTACGGCCACATCCTACTGGCCATCAACGCGTCAGGTTGGTGACGCTTTGTCGAGTCAACACGTGATGATGCTCCTGCGTCGGAGCGAACACACCACCACCAGTACCACCGCGGAGTCATTTCTACCATGAAGTAGACGTGTATTACTGACGTCTTTCGGTTTGAAGGACAATGCACGCTGATGTGTTTACTGGGCAAAATGAGACTTAACAACTGATGTCTCAGTGTGTTGTAGGCATTGATTAAAAATATAAAGGATCAGCACCTGATGGAAATTGATGATACAGTCTAAGGTGGAACGCGCTTGCCTAGAAGATGCCTATTCACTCTTGATTTGAAGGCACCCGGGTTGTAAGTGGCAGGAAAGACACTGCCTGGGAGTGTATTCCAGGCCTTTGCAGTGCGTATCAGGAACGAGGAATCAAACCGCTTCGTACGCGTCTTTGGTACGTCGATTATGTATGACTATGCATGCATGAATTTTTAGGTACCGCCCTGAAGCATCATTTTTAATTTGACAAAACTGTAAAATGGCACTAATGTAAGCGACAACACCATATGTGCTGTCAGCGGAACTGAGATGTTGCGATAACGACGCCATATTTGAAAACTTTTTGCTTCAACATAATATGTCGCACATATTTCTCGTACGTTTCGTAGCGTACTGCGTCATTGGTTGTAGGGTATAGAAATGAAAAGCCGCGAGACCCCCTGTATTTCTCATGAGCTGGCGTGTCACCTAACATCGGGTGAACGTCTCGTTCGTCTCTTCGTTCTTTCGTTGCAAAATATATATTTTCAGGTCCGGTGCCGGACGCCGCGACCGGTTTTCAGCAAGTCAATGAACATTCTGAGGCTGATTTCGCGTTCATCCACGATTCAGCCGAGATTAAGTGAGTGGTTTTTTCTTTTTATTTATCGATGATTTGTGTGATTTAGGAGACCTATCAAATTATGTACCTACGTAGCAAAATCGTGATGCCATGATTTCGGCTAGATTCCCGGTTCTGCACCGAGCTGCGGTACCCGGGATTTCCCGGTTCTTGGTAAAAAAGTTTTATTATTTTAATTAAAAGCATTTTTTTTAATATTCCTACAAAATACATGCTATTACATCCTATTACGATTTGTAATAAACATAAAGTAGAAAATTCTTTCCAAAAAAGCGAATTAAAATGCCACTACAAAGAGTGAAATAACTTTCAATTTGTCGTCGGGCGATTGTTTATAATTTTATCGCCTTTTCTTCGCACATGGAGTAGGTATTAATTAGGAAGGACTATGATTGTACGAAACATTCAAGTGTTCACTGTTCCGTTTACAATTACTTTATTTTACTGGACGATAAAATACGTAATAATTGGATTTTTTAAAGAACCGGGAGAACCGGGTAGTCATATTCAGAACCGGCTCTTTTAAGATCTTAATAATCCCGGGATTTCCCGGGATTTTAAGAACCGGGAAATCCCGGGTGCATGCCCTAATTTCGGCACTTCTGACGCTATCATTTCAGCACTTCTGAAGCCATGATTTCGGCACTTCTGTCGCCATAATTTCGGCACTTCTGACGCAATCATTTCAGCACTTCTGTCGCCATAATTTCGGCACTTCTGACGCCATGATTTAGGCACTTCTAACGCCATGATTTCGGCACTTCTGACGCGATTATTTCAGCACTTCTAATGCAATGATTTCGGCACTTCTGACGCTGTCATTTCAGCACTTCTGTCGCCATAATTTCGGCACTTCTGAAGCCATGATTTCGTCAATTCTGACGCCATGATTTCGGCACTTCTGAAACCATGATTTCGCCACTTCTGACGCCATGATTTCGGCACTTCTGACGCTATCATTTCAGCACTTCTAACGCCATGATTTCAGCACTTCTAATGCAATGATTTCGGCTCTTCTGACGCCACGATTTCGGCTTTTTTTTTTTCAGGTACGAAATAACCCGAAACTGCAATCTGACTGAGGTAGGGGACGTCTTCGCGGAGCAGCCCTACGCCATCGCCGTGCAGCAGGGCTCCAGGCTGCAGGAGGACCTGTCCAGGACTCTGCTGGACTTGCAGAAGGAGCGCTTCCTGGAGCAGCTGTCCAGCAAGTGTGTATAACACTGTCGAGAGTATGAACCCATTACCTAACCGACGCGGTTAGGTTTTGCGCTGCGCCAGGGAGGTTTGACGACCTCCCTGATGGCGCATTATCGGCGCGTTCGGATTTGAGCGGGAGGTCGCGGGTTCGATTCCCGCCACGGGCCACTTTTCTCTTTCTTACGGGTCTCGGTTTGTTGACACGGCTTTTGTCAACAAACCGAGACTCGTAAAGAAATGACATACGTCTTTCCGCACTTATATTGAAATGTAGGTACTATTTCCACAAGGTACTGGAACGAAACCGCGCGTCAAGCTTGTCCAGATGCCGACGAGTCGGAGGGCATCACGTTGGAAAGTTTGGGTAAGTACGGTTTTTCCTTTACTCCATTGAAAAGTTACATTTGGGGTTGCGTTTTTTAGAGGACGCAATTTTATTTTTTTGATGTGTAGGGGGGGTTAGTGTAAAGCTAAAACCAAGTTTGTGGGGTCGCCACCCTTGTCCCACGGCCGCCATCTTGAAAATAGGGGTTGAAATGGTTTTTACGATATATCTCTTAAACTACTTATTTGATTTCAAATAATTGCTACCTTTTTTTTTTGCAAATTAAATTCTCTACAACTTTGGTTCAGTAACTTTTTGTCGTAAAACTATAAATAAAAAAGTTATAAGAGAAAATGTAAAGAAGTTGAGCGACAACTTCAAAACAATATTATTAGCTATTCTTACAATAAGAGAGGTTAGGAATAATAATAATAATAGCAGGCAGCTGTTCTTTTGTTCCCTCATGGTCACTTGGGTATTTTCTACTGAACAGGATTCTCGGTAACGGCCATCAGAATTAAAATTATTTTAAAAATCATTAAAAATGTAAAATCTTGTCAGGGAGTGGAAAAGTCAATAATTAATTATTAATAATATTGCAAACTTTGTAATTAAAAAAATTATAATAACTTATTGACTGACACATTATTAGTACGTACACGTATAATATAGGTATAGTTAAGAGTACTGAAAAATAGTACTCACTTCGGAGCGCTGTAAAACCTTAGCCTTAATGAAAAAATGTTGTGAATAAAAGTTGTTCCTCAAAAAACGATCTACAAAAATGGTCTGATATAATTTTTTCGTAAAATGATTAAAAAAAAAGTTATATATCAAAAAAAAATTCTCGAATTTCTGAACATTTTCACTTATAACTTTTTTATTTATAGTTCTACGACAAAAAGTTACTGGACCAAAATTGTAGAGAATTTAATTTGTAACAAAAAATGATAATAAAAAGTTTTTATCAAACAAATAGTTTAAGAGATATATCGTAAAAACCATGTCAACCACTATGTATTTTCAAGATGGCGGCCGTGGGACAAGGGTGGCGACCCCACAAACTTGGTTTTAGCTTTACACTGACCCCCACTACACATCAAAAAAATAAAAATGCGTCCTCTAAAAAACGCAAGGTTAGGCCTAAAAAATGTAACATTTCAATGGACTACTTCCCGTTTTCTAGAAGTGTGTTATTTCAAAGTACCTACGCCACCGATAAGAAACCTGCAGGGTTACGTAGATTCACGTTACGTGTCGGCTACATTTCGTGATGTGATATGTTTAAAAAGGTGATGGTGTTTACGTACATAAGCAGACGATATTGAATTCAAAACATTTTTTTCGACCACTGAAAAATTAATTTTAATACAATTGACATAGAGCGTAAAATTGAATGTAGTTCAAAACGCCATATAGGTCGACAGTTCCGCGATTGAAATTACTTAAGCGCGTCAAAGTTGAGCATTGTATTTCCTATTATGACATACATTCAATTTTACATTCTAAGTCAATAGGTGTAAAGTTCATTTTTCAGTGTTAATATTTTTGACGTGACAACGTCTTATAAATCGATAAAGCCGGTTGCACGCACGAAAAAACATGACTCATCCGGCGTTACCTCGCTCATGCGGCGTTACCTCGCTCATGCGGCGTTACCTCGCGAGCGCGAACGAGCGACAAAGAAAACGTTGTCACGTTCAACTATCGTCAGTAAACCGACTTTACAGGCAACCAATTTTTTTTCTTTTTCTTGTATCACATCGCTGAGTGTGTGAAAACGTTACGAGAATGTCATAGCTGAGGATATAATCATCAGAATTATTTACGCAAACCTTTTCATACAAAAAAATTGTAGAGCCGTCTGTCATGATTTGCCACTAACACGCCACAATATGGCGGAAACAGTCTCCATGGAAATGTGTGTGCAGACTGTGTATACAGTAGTTATCTGTGGCGGAGACCGCGGTCTTTAGACAATAGTGCTGTCGGTGTCAAAACAAACATCTTTGGCACCGGTATACTAGTGTATTATAGAGATCAGTGATGCAATACATAATATCTCGTTTAGTAATCAAAGAGTTCACACAAAAGATATTTGACGTTTAAAAAAGTTTTCATTGTCAATGTTTTTAACAGGCCAGTTCACAACTTTCAGTGCAACGGTAAACCGCTATAAACTTGACCCTCCTGATGGTGTTGCGATTGGCTACACGATACGTCAGCGCTGCCGGCGTACAGTGACAGACTAGCTGATTGGTTGAGCACTCCCGCCCGCGTCCCGCAGACCATCAGGAGGGTCAAGTTTATAACCGTTTACCTTATAGCACAGAACACTAAATAGTACCTACCAGAAGGTCCACTCCGCACGAAAATTTAAAGAAATAGCGACTCTAGCGCTGACACAAAAAGTGCATTTCAGTCCGCAATAGCGCCTGGCCCCGCCCTCAAAATCGACACGCAACAAACGCAATGTTGTGGTCTCTTTCTATCGCCTAACTTTATCCCTTACAACGTACTAGGGCTGCGTAGTCGGACGGCGCGTAAAATAGACCGTACAGAACTAGCGCGTACAACTCGACCCGCGAGCGGCAACCATCTGAAATATGGTAGTCCGAAACTCTACTTGTAGCCGGGACGGTCACGTGATAAGTGAAACTGGCCTGCTATAGGTAGGTACTTATTTACTGTTTCACGTTTTACAGGCGGAGTGTTCATAGCAACGTTGTTCGGCCTCGGTCTGGCAATGATCACGCTCGCTTGGGAAGTGTTCTACTATAAAAGAAAAGAGAAGAACAGAGTGCAAACCATAGACGCTACCATAGAGAAGACGGAAGCTTTTGTGGAGAAGAAAAAGGAAAAACCACAGAAGAAGGTACCTATCTATCTAATATTTACAAACTACAAAAGTACACAACAATTATAGCTATTTCAATCCACGAAGACGCGCCCCACTCTGTTTAAATCGCTTATGTTTCATTCGATTCGTATGGAGTTTGACAGGGTGGGGCGCGTCATCGTGGATTGAAATATCTATAAGTCGACCCAAAATGGCAGCTTACGGACTATTCTGAGACCTACCGAATGTTTTTCTAATAACCAATGGATGTATGGAATCCCGTACCAAGTTGATTCAAATTCAAACTTTATTTTTTATAGTCTAGGTCTCCACATTAACTTCTACAATTTTTTTTAATACGTGTTGAATTGATATTCAACAAGTCTAATATTTTGTTTAACTTTGATGACGACAGATGGCGTTGCACGTCCGACTCGCACTTGTCCGGTTTTTAAATTCTATGGGCAGGGGTGTTTAGTTTACTTTAAACGTACTATTGAGAATGAGTCTTGATAGTACGGAACCCTCAGTACGCGAGCCCGACTCGCACTTGACCAATTATTTGACGTGATAACGTTTAATAAATTGATGAACACCAGCAGCACTCATGAAAAATAGTAACGTTCCGCGTAACGTTCCACCTGAGCCTGTGCGTGCAAGCGAGAGCGCGCAACAAGCGATAGAGAGGCACGATAAAACAAACGATAGAGAGATGAAATGAAATGAGATAGAGATTATGACGTTATCACGTAAATCTATCGTCCGTAAACCGACTTTACAGACAACCAATGTTTTTTTTATTTACATCCGGATTTCAAAGTAATAGGCAAATAAATCAGTTGCACTTTTCAATAAAATCTGTGGGACAGGAAATTGCATTGAAAAGAAAGTAACTTATGTATGCAACATGAAATTCCGGATATGAAAAACAAATTCCTAGTAACACTATTTTATTTTCTTAGATTATTTTGGTTTTGGTTCATGAGAAAACTTGATACCACCTATGGTCATCTTTGGATATGGTTTCGGAGGATTTTAAGTTACAAACACTAAAAGCACATTTTTTTCTTCAGTTCAAGATGGAAGGTGTTGCCAAGTTGCGGAAAAGGAACAAGAAATCTGGCAACCCTGTCAAGAATGTGACCATAGGCGACCAGTTCAAGCCCGCAGATACAGGAGTCTCTTATATTAGTGTTTATCCTAGAGATGGATTTAGGCCTTAGTTCAACAAACTTATCTGGGCCTTTTTTCTGTAACTCAGTGACCTTCAACGAGCTTTTTTTGACATTTCTTTTTTATCCATTGAAGGTTTGCTAAAAAATTTTATTTTCGTGTCACTTGATAAAGCAGCAATATATTGTATATCGAACCATAGACAACAGTGATTATCACTGGAAGTGCCAATTTTACAGAATACGGGCCCAGGCTTGGAGAGGCCACTGGTTGACAACTGTAGTGGTATTGCATTAGGTACTTATTTCTAGCATTTTTTATGCAAAGAAAACTAAAATACGGAAATAATAACACAATTAACTGTACCCAACTGTCCCGACAATAGAGTATATAGCAATCTGAACAAAATATCAACAGAGACTTTCATTCCAATTTTGGCCACCGGTACAGAAAAGTTTGTGACACTGTATTTTAAATGTAAGATTTCAGCACCCAATCAAATAAGCAAGGATTTTAATGTAGAGTAAGATAATTTTAGTCTGTGGTACTATCTGAAACATTTCCTTTATTTATAAAATAAAATAATTAAAATATTTAATAATAGATGCCTTAAGTATGTAGTAGTCAAATATTTAGGTAAGTATTCCAATATTTTTCTTTCTGTGCACAGTTATTATTAACTTACCACACTGACCTCTGCTTTTTACATTATGTTTTATTTTGTATGTTAATGATTTGTGTATAGTTTGTTATTGTGCCTAATAAAGTAAAATGCACATTTTCCTTGGTTTGTTCATTTACATCTTAATAGTACCTACGTTAGTTTTTAGTAATGTAATATTCTGTGGTATTATTGAAATAAAAGACTAGTTACAACTATCTATATATTATTTATTCTACCAAAACACCCTCGCAGTCGGTTTCTCCACGAGCAAGCTGTTGGATTCCAGAACCTTCTTCCCGAAGTCAAGCCTGAAGTAATCCAGATTCAAGTATTCTCCATCGTTGGCTTCGAGAAGTAACTTCTTCACTCGGTCCTTGGTGCTTTCGACGAAGACCGACGCTAGTTTCATTTCAATTTCCGCGTTTCTTAGACCGATGCAATATGATCTAGAATTAAACAAAGACACGTTTAAAATCTACTGATTAGAAACCTCAATAGAGAGAGAGCCAGCGCGTGCCAGACCTTCGTTATTTTATTAAAGCTGAAAGTTTCTCTGCGTATTGTCCTCAACACTGGGAGGAATGTTTGTTTGGATCATGGTGGCTTTGGGAGATAACAAGTAATAAACGTGTAAAAAATCTTACGTCAGAGAATAAAGTCTAATTTTTTTATATTTTCTTTAGAATAGTATTAGAAATCACGCCATGCATTGCCAGACATTTAGTGTGGTGACAACGCCTTTTCAGACACCCTTAAACTTTTAAACTTTAAAGGCGTCTAGCAGAGGGTTGCCATGATACTAAGTGTCTGGCAATGCATGGCGTGATTTCTAATACTACTCTAAAGAAAATATTGAAAAAATTAGACTTTATTCTTTGACGTAAGATTTTTTACACGTTTATTACTTGTTATCTCCCAAAGCAACCATGATCCAAACAAACGTCCAAACAAACATTCTCCCCATTGTTGAGGACAATATGCAGAGAAACTTTCAGCTTTTATAAAATAACGAAGGTCTGGCCGTCCTGGGCTCTTGGGCTATCAAGATATGGGCATCCGAACGATTTACGTAAACCTTTTTTGTACAAGCAAACAGTGGCGCCATCTGTCAAAATTCTATAGGTGGCCGCTGAGCGAACTACAGCGTGGCCTTACTGTTGGAGCAACTTTTGGAAGAACTTTCTATCGAGGAAATTGCTTCCGATCGTGTTTCTGCTTTACAGCGAATTTAGACCCAAGATACATGACGTTTAAATTTGAAAGTATGTAATTGTCTTTATAGTTTTTGACCAGTAAGTTACTAAAACTCGTTTTAATACCCGTTTATGCCGTTAAGAGGAAAGTAAAGAATCAATCTGCCATACAAACGTAGTCCCCTATTTCCTCCCTGGATTATGCCCCTAGAGCTATCATTTTTTCTCATAAAATCTAAGTCTAGAATATGCATGTCGCTACGTTTTATGTTTTTGGAAAAACTCATTGGTTTAGAAAATGTGACCCTCTGAAATGAGCAAAAATTCACTTTTTTATACCGCCATGTTCAAAGGCCTCAAAGACAAATATAAAACAAAAAATTACATGAAAGAAAAACGTAGAGACATAGACCTACTCTTTCTTAAAATTTTCATGCCAAAAATAATTGAATCGACTCAACTTTGGAAGAGGAAACAGGGGAATACGAAAGGTCGATCTCGTCAAATCTTTATAGGTAAAAATCGGTCTGAGCTGCAGTTGTCCCTATCGCTCTCTGCGGGGGAAGACATGAGGAGAGGGAGGGTCAAACTCACACATACACACATAGGGAAGTGGCTATGGTCGATAATTTTTTTATCGGTGCTCTATAGTGCTGTCCATCGATATCGATGCCTACCCCCTTATTCATAAACATTTAATAGCAGTGGAATAGTTATACTCTGTTTTGTCTTTGTTTGTCAACAGTTATTTGACATTCGAAGGAAAGAGACAAAACAGATAATAACTATTCCACCACTATTGAACTTTTATGAATAAGGGGGCTAAACTATACCGATTTTATTTACTGGATCGTGTGATCGTTACAAACATTTTTTACTTTTATTAGCTTCATTTTCAACTATTTATTATGTATGTAATATTTACGACATATGTTAATTTTATCGTAAAAAGCACATGGAATGTATAATATTGGAAAGGATATATATATCATATTATATCATAACAAATCAAAGTTTTTCAATTCGGTTTTGATTTTAATAATTCTTTTTGAAGTGAAAACTTCTTTAGCATCGTTGTCATTTATTTATTTATCTACGCTCATTGCTTAAAGTTCGAATTATAAAATCGAAATGTGTCAAATAATTACCTACTTTATTCACAGACTTCTATAATTATTAAAAAGTTATTCATAATAACATCGCTCTACTATGGAAATATTTAAAGAAAGTTGTATAATATCTATAACGATACACGGCTCTGGACTCCTGTATTTGTATCTGGGGTTTTGAAGGAATTGATTACAGTACCGCTATCGGCAATACAACGGTTAACGGTTACAATTATTATCTGAGGTAGGTAGGTAATATTTTTTATCTACGCTCATTGCTTAAAGTTCGAATTATGAAATCGAAATGTGTCAAATAATTACCTACTTTATTCACAGACTTCTATAATTATTAAAAAGTTATTCATAATAACATCGCTCTACTATGGAAATATTTAAAGAAAGTTGTATAATAGTAGTTTATGTAACGGTTACATAATGGGGGGTATTAAAATACGAGTGTGAGTTTAAAAAACGAGCCGCAGGCGAGTTTTTTAATAGTATCACACGAGTGTTTTAATACCTAATTATGTAGAGTTTCATACACTACTTTATCTACGCTCATATTATTATCATAAATCCAAATCATAAAATCTTGCTAACTTTTGTCGTAAATCATTGCAACTACTAAGATGTCAGGTGGAGTGAAATTTTCTTTAGTAGGTTTCACTACTAGACATTTTTCAGCGCAAAGTTTTGACTAAGTAACAAAAAAAATTAGTTGTCTGTAAAGTCGGTTTACGGGCGATAGATTTACGAGATAACGTCATAATCGTAATCGTTATCGTAATCGTTATCGTAATCGTAATCGTAATCGTAGTCGTAATCGTAATCGTAATCATAATCTTAATCACAGGCCCAGGTGGAACGTTACGCGGAACGTTAGACATTGTGTTGTTGTCTATGGTCAATCATGGCCCATCTATACTCTCGGCAATGACTACCAACTATATGTTGTCTGTGGATTCACTTAAAAAAATATTACATAAAAAATATTACCTACCCCAGATAATAATTGTAACCGTTAACCGTTGTATTGCCGATAGCGGTACTGTAATCAATTCCTTCAAAACCCCAGATACAAATACAGGAGTCCAGAGCCGTGCATCGTTATGGATATTATACAACTTTCTTTAAATATTTCCATAGTAGAGCGATGTTATTATGAATAACTTTTTAATAATTATAGAAGTCTGTGAATAAAGTAGGTAATTATTTGACACATTTCGATTTTATAATTCGAACTTTAAGCAATGAGCGTAGATAAAATCTATAACGATACACGGCTCTGGACTCCTATTATTTAGTATTTGTATCTGGGGTAATATTTTTTATGTAATATTTTTTAAGTGAATCCACAGACAACTTATAGTTGGTAGTCATTGCCGAGAGTATGGATGGGCCATGATTGACCATAGACAACAACACAATGTCTATGGGGTAATATTTTTTATGTAATATTTTTTTAAGTGAATCCACAGACAACTTATAGTTGGTAGTCATTGCCGAGAGTATGGATGGGCCATGATTGACCATAGACAACAACACAATGTCTATGGGGTAATATTTTTATGTAATATTTTTTAAGTGAATCCACAGACAACTTATAGTTGGTAGTCATTGCCGAGAGTATGGATGGGCCATGAATCATGATTGACCATAGACAACAACACAATGTCTAACGTTCCGCGTAACGTTCCACCTGGGCCTGTGATTATGATTACGATTACGATTACGATTACGATTACGACTACGATTACGATTACGATTACGATAACGATTATGATTACGATTACGATAACGATTACGATTATGACGTTATCTCGTAAATCTATCGTCCGTAAACCGACTTTACAGACAACCAATTTTTTTTGTTACTTAGTCAAAACTTTGCGCTGAAAAATGTCTAGCAGTGAAACCTACTAAAGAAAATTTCACTCCACCTGACATCTTAGTAGTTGCAATGATTTACGACAAACGTTAGCAAGATTTTATGATTTGGGTAATAATATGAGCGTAGATAAAGTAGTGTATGAAACTCTACATAATTAGGTATTAAAACACTCGTGTGATACTATTAAAAAACTCGCCTGCGGCTCGTTTTTTAAACTCACACTCGTGTTTTAATACCCCCCATTATGTAACCGTTACATAAACTACTATTATGTAATATTTTTTTAAGTGAATCCACAGACAACATATAGTTGGTAGTCATTGCCGAGAGTACTAGTAGATATAGTATTATATTATCTGTGCCGAGAGTATAGATGGGCCATGATTGACCATAGACAACAACACAATGTCTAACGTTCCGCGTAACGTTCCACCTGGGCCTGTGATTATGATTATGATTACGATTACGACTACGATTACGATTACGATAACGATTACGTTAACGATAACGATTATGACGTTATCTCGTAAATCTATCGTCCGTAAACCGACTTTACAGACAACAAATTTTTTTTGTTACTTAGTCAAAACTTTGCGCTGAAAAATGTCTAGTAGTGAAACCTACTAAAGAAAATTTCACTCCACCTGACATCTTAGTAGTTGCAATGATTTACGACAAAAGTTAGCAAGATTTTATGATTTGGATTTATGATAATAATATGAGCGTAGATAAAGTAGTGTATGAAACTCTACATAATTAGGTATTAAAACACTCGTGTGATACTATTAAAAAACTCGCCTGCGGCTCGTTTTTTAAACTCACACTCGTATTTTAATACCCCCATTATGTAACCGTTACATAAACTACTATTATTTGATATGTCAGCGATAAAATTGCAAAAACATTTATAATAATATGGAACAAGGTTACAATAGTGCTAGTACTTTTACAATTACCAATTATAGGCATAAACAATTTGAAAGTAGATGAAAAAGCGACAGTTAAAAGAGATAGACACCTAAATTCATTTTTTGGAGGTTTCATTTCTACCACGTGTGGATTGCAGACATGTTTTTTTTTTTTAAGTAAGTTGGGAGTTTTGACTGGGTGAACCGATTTTGATGATTCTTTTTTTTATTAGAAAGCTGGTGCTTCCCGTGTGGTCAGTTTGGTTCATTTTAAAGTCGTTTTTTTTTAAAACGTTTATATTATTATTTTCTTGAGCCCCACGGTTCGTCTGGAGTTAACACATGACACAATGATGAAACTTCATAAAATATATTTACTAATTTAGGAGAAGTGGGGAATAGTGGGTTTACTAAAACAAGGAATCATATTATAATATTTACATTTATTCTAATATTTGTCTTTCTCTCACGGGCATATTTCGTGGTATGCGACCATCAATAATTTCTGGTAACAAACATTCGAAAAAAAAAGATTCTAATTTAGGCTCTATATTTTTCCAGAATTCTTCGTCCCTTTCAATTTTTTCAAAAAGCATACCCTTAGGGCTCCACAATACAAAGTAACAAAATTTTCTTTGAGTGACGTGTAATTGTCCTTGAACTTGGTAATAATAATTATGGGTTCTTTTCAATTTTAACATGTCGTTTTCAAGAATACAGCAGTCAATTATTTTATTTTCAATTGCTTCTTTTGGACTCATCTCCGAAATTTTATATGGACATTTTATTTCAATTATTCCGTCATCACCTATTAATCCGTCAGGACTCGCAGCTAAAAAGCTTTTATCAAGGTCAACGAATAACCCACATTTAATAACGGGCAATCCCGTTTAAAAAGTTCTAATACATTTTTCCGTAATTCTTCGTAGCTCCGTTCAGTCTCTTCCACGCCGAAAATGATAATATTTCGTGACCGAATTTGTTTTTCGAGATAGTCCAATCGGTTTTCTTGAGTTGCGATTGTGTTTTCTAATATTTATATCTTAACTTGTGCCTCGTTAAACTTTTCATCAATTTTCTTTGTTAAGGTTGACTCACTATTTCTCACGCTATTTTTTGTTTCATTGACGTCTCGCTGTATTGATTTTAGAAGTTCCGTTATTTCATCCATGTTCATGTTGAATTAGAATATAATGTCCATCGAACTCCAATTTTTCCCAAAATTTTATTATTTGTAAGAAATTTTCTTCTTTTTTAATATATCTTGTTTGAAAGTAAGTACTATCTAAACCTTTAGTGTAAATTAAAAAAAGGAAAAAGAAAAAAAAGGGAAAAAGAAGCAAAAAAAATTTTCCCATATATGAGTTAGGATTAGAACCACTGCCCGCGTGCCGTCCCGTCCACCACTCGCCGCGCCGCTAGGCCATCCAGTCACTTAAGTTGTTTGTTGAATTTAAGGGCCACAAGCTAGGAGATGCTCTCATACATTTTTCACTTGAATTAATCTTGAAAAATATACATTTGTTGTTAAATTTATTGATATTTACGATTTACTTAGGACTTTTTATACCCGCGATTTAAATATCAGGCGAATATTTACTTTAGTTAGAGAATAATACGGCATTTAAAAAACGCTAAATTTACGTATGTGTGTGTAGGTAATTACATACTTTTACCTTGTGTTACGAGCGACATCTAGTATAACTACCTAAAACAACTACGTGTCCAACATATTATCCACCATCCACGCCATCTATCATTACATGATAAAAATACTTCGCTGGCGCTTTTTGTGGTTTACACTTTAGAAATTCGAAAAGTTCATAATTCATTTTATGTTGTGATGAGCAATGAGGGCGACGTATTTTTATTACAAATAATTATTGATTTTATTGCCAATTGCCATAAATCGTTACTGCTGCCGTTTTTATTTTTTATTTTCAAGTTTGAGTGTTCTTCGTAACAAATCCGAATTACATAGGTATTATACCTACTCGGATTTGTAGAGTTCAAAATGAACCGTACAAACAAAATAGCGTATAAAAAACATGAATTTTCAAGTGCATCGTATAAATCTAGGAAAAGAATTCGTTCCGCCCTAGAGAGAATTACTGGTGAAACTTCGTAAGTACATTCATTGATAATAATAGGTAGGTATAACCCGTTCGCAGAATCGTTCCAAGCTCATCTGAGCGGCAAAGTTTCTTTGAACGGATAGTACCTACCTACTAATTTAGGATTGTCAGCCATCCAAACTAGCATAGGTACTCGTTGCTTAGGTTTCTCACACCACACAAGCAGGGCTCAAGCCAGAAAGTCGAGGCCTTAGTCCCTTACCGAGGCAAAAGTACCTATATCATCGAGGGAACGAGGCTCCCCCGCGACATAACGCCCGTGTAAGGAGGCCCCTACCCCTGTGGGGACTTGTTCCCCATGGAGAAGACATCATTGCGCCGCCGCGGCGCGCCGCCTGGATCCACCAATATTCTATGGTTGCCACCACAGGTTGCCACGATGACGACGACGCCTTAGGGTGTTTACAGATGGACCGCATTACAACTGCAATCCAACCGCAAATTGCAGTTCAAGTGCAGTTTAAATGCGGTTGTCACGACTGCAATAGAACTGCAAACAAAACGCGCAGTCAGATTGCAGTTCAGTTGCAGTTGGCGTGCAGTCGTGTGAACTGCATATCGACTGCATCCAAACTGCAGAGAGAGCGGAGAGTGCGGGCGGGTGGAATGGTTCAAACTGCACTTGAACTGCAATTTGCGGTTGGATTGCAGTTGAAATGCGGTCCGTCTGCAAACACCCTTAGGTCCCAAACAAAGTCAAGCTGATGAGCGGCGATGGTACTTAGGGTGTTTACACTTACAGACGGACCGCATTTCAACTGCAATCCAACCGCAAATTGCAGTTCAAGTGCAGTTTAAATGCGGTTGACACGACTGCAATAGAACTGCAAACAAAACGCGCAGTCAGATTGCAGTTCAGTTACTGTATTACCATTCTCGTCGCTCGACATATTTATTTTATCTACTGACAAACAACGCGTGCGCTCACTCTAACCTAGTTGTTGCTACTGATTTCATGCGCGGGAGAGCGGAGCGTGCGGGCGGGTGGGATGGTGCAGTTTGGATGCAGTCGGTATGCAGTTCACACGACTGCACGCCAACTGCAACTGAACTGCAATCTGACTGCGCGTTTTGTTTGCAGTTCTATTGCAGTCATGTCAATCGCATTCAAACTGCACTTGAACTGCAATTTGCGGTTGACGTTGTCAGTTGTTACCTAGATATTTAGGTATTTGGAGATTTATTCAAGAAGCCTAGGTATTATTCGTTGGCTGAACTCAGGGAACAAATTTAGCCGGGATAAAACCTACTCGTACCTATATCTACAATAAAACCTAGAGATCTCTATTTCCAGCAGAATAATTAGTATTGTGACACAATGTGAGGTGTCGGTTACGGTAACAGTCTGAGAACATTATGCTATGCACAATGCAATAGCTTTACCGCGGCACTCGGCAGTCTCCGAGTGCCACAGGTCTTTCTTTTTACTGATATTTTTATACCTAATCATTTTTCATTTTGTCATAATGAAACAGTCGGGAAGGAGTTTGGCGAGCATATAAAAAGATGGAGCCGAGCAATGATATATTATATGAGCCGAGTAAAGAAAGTAGCAAATGTGTTTTAAGGTACGTATCCAGTATACACCTAAAAGTACCTAATTAGATTATGGTAATATTATGTGGTAAAATTGAACTTAGTAAGTTAGTAACCGAAATAGGTAGGTATAAATAATGCTACCGTATCACGTTATCCGCGCACACGCGCGTTTGAGGGCTGCCGGCATTGGCATATAAATCTATGGACCCCGGGTGTAATACAAAATTCACGAAAAAAGTGTCCCGAGAAAACCTATATAAACGAGAGTACGTAGATGTGTATTTTTATAAACAAACTAAAACATTGTAATTTATGTCTTTATCCATTATTATACAGCCTAATTTTTCTTAAGTGCGATTGGAACTTTTTTCGCGTTTTGGATTTCTTTAGCGGAATTTAATTTTCCAAAGATAATGTATGGGAAAAGATGACTGAGGGTTGCTATACCTTAAGACAAGGGAAGACAGTCCAAAGACAGACAGGCCACATGGGGCCCCCGCACCCACGCGCCATACTTGTTTTTTTTTTATATTTTTTTTTGCATAAATAATGTATAAGTACTAAGTATTTATATGTTTTATTAGCCTGTGGCTCCGGCCTCGTGGACTCTGGGTTTTCACTAATACATACAAATACATGGTATAAATGGAAATACATGGTATTTTTGGTATATGCTTAAAAAAGCCTATGTGTTAATCCAAGGTAATTAATTCTATCTCTAAGCCTAATCGGTTCAATAGTTCCGGCGTGAAGGAGTGACAAATAGAAAAAAAAACCTTCTAAGCAAAGTTCAAGGGGATTGAAACTTTCTGGCATAGCGACCTGGCCGCCATTTTGATTTTTTTCCGAAATCGCGGCGCACGATTTAAGTGGTATGTATGGGTAGAGGACACATAGACGAACAAATAATGTCATGTAACATAGTACCCTAAAGTGTCACGTTACCGAGATATTTGAAGGTAAAGATAGACATATGAGGACAACGACAATCATTAAAAATAGACTTATCCTTATATGTCTGTCTTTACCTTCAAATATCTCGGTAACGTGACACTTTGGGGTACTATGTTACTTGACATTATTTGTTTGTCTATGTGTCCTCTATCCATACATACTACATTCATCGTGCGCCGCGATTTCGAAAAAAAATTAAAATGGCGGCCAGGTCGCTATGCCAGCTTCCATACAAAAAAGTTCAAACCCCTTTGATTTATAGGGTTTCGTACCTCAAAGAAAAAAAAAATTAACTCATAAGCTTACTTTGTTGTCCTTCTGTCTGTCTGTGTGTCACGACCCTTTATTTCAGTAACTATTAAAGATATCGACAATAAATGTGGAATAGTTGTACGTAGATATGGCCGGACGTGATTGCAATCATAAAATAAAATCAACTTTGTATCTTTTATACTATTTTTTATATTAACCTTAAAACCAAAGTTAAGTTTACGGTTGGGTAAGACTTCATTGATTACTTTTTAGGGTTCCGTAGCCGAATGGAAAAAAACGGAACCCTTATAAATTCGTCATGTCTGTCTGTCCGTCTGTCCGTCTGTCCGTCCGTATGTCACAGCCACTTTTTTCCGAAAGTATAAGAGCTATACTGTTGAAACTTGGTAAGTAGATGTATTCTGTGAACCGCATTAAGGTTTTCACACAAATTTTTAAAAAAGTAATAAATTTTGGGGGTACTGTAATACTGTAATAATACTTAGAACTGAAACTCAAAAAATTTTTTTTCATCAAACCCATATGTGTGGGGTATCTATGGATAGGTCTTCAAAAATGATACTAAGGTTTCTTATATCATTTTTTTCTAAAATGAATAGCTTGCGCGAGAGACACTTCCAAAGTGGTAAAATGTGTGTCCCCCCCCCCCTGTAACTTCTAAAATAAGAGTACAGTACGCGCGGCGAGAGTTTGGCTTTGACCTTCGGGTGGAGGGGATAACTGCGCATGGGTACCCATATTCTGATTGGTTGATACCCAATTTCTGATTTCTCTGATTGGTTGATACCCAATTTCTGATTTCTGCGCAATAACGGTCAAAGCCAAACTTTCGCCGCGCGTACTGTATGATAAAACTAAAAAAAATATATGATGTACATTACCATGCAAACTTCCACCGAAAATTGGTTTGAACGAGATCTAATAAGTAGTTTTTTGATATTTACAATAAAACCTCTAAAAACAAAGTTAGTTTTGCGGTTCGATAAGAAAAGTGGTTTTTATGGTTTTATTCCTCCGGTTGAAGTACGGAACCCTCAGTGCGCGAGTCCGACTCGCACTTGACAGGTTTTTTTTTCTTCAGCGGGTGTCAGATTGCTTGCGGGATAAATATATATATATGTATATATAAGTATATATACTATATATACTTAATATACATAAACTAGCTGACCCGGCAAACGTTGAATTGCCATTAGGAATATAAAAAAAACATAACATCCTGCTCTCAGACCTACCGATCATACACTGCAAACTTCATAACAACCGGTCGAGCCGTTTCGGAGGAGTTTGGTAACAAAATTGGCGAGAGAATTTTAAATATTAGAGAATATAATATTATACATATAATACCTATACTGAAAAACACCCAGACACCGGAAAATATTCCTCCTTATCACACAAACCTTTACCAATAGTGGGAATCGAGCCCACGACCGACTTACGTCGCAACGGCAGGTTCGCTACCGCTACGCGATTCGGTCGTCAAAATAATAGATATCAATATTATAGTATAAGTAGATAGGTATAAACATTTCAATCCACGACGACGCGCCCCACTCCGACAAACTTCATAGGAATCGAATGAAACATTAGCTATTTTCACAAAATGGGGCGCGTCTTCGTGGAGTAAAATGTCTATAGGTAGGTAATTACTTGTTAGATACTTAGTAACAAGGTAGTAGGTGCATAGAGTTACAGTAGTACTGTAATGATTTACCTACTCTATGAGCTCCTTGGTTCGATCCCTGGGTCGGGCAATAACTAGTTTTTTTTTTGTTTTTTATCAAGAAAATTTTAGTACCAGCTCGGAGTTGATTGATCTCTCTCCGAAAATCTGATATTGTGGACTATAAATGATATCTCTGAGTATTGATATACGCCATCTATGTCCTTTTTTACGCTAACAATTGGTAGAAAACGTAAGAACCACAGATCCTGGATTGAAACCATAGCGTCTATGTGTGGGTGCTCGTCGTGTCCCTACGCTGATAGAGATGACAGATTTTTATATTTGAACTAGATAACGAAATGGTTACGTTTTAGTTTAAAATAATGATGTGATAAAATAAAAGGCAACGTTGTACTTCCGCAAAACACATATTATTAAAAATAGTTCATTACGATTGGAGTAAATGATTAAAAACTGTAACTATCTTAAATAGCGCCATCTAGCG
The DNA here is from genome assembly GCA_036785405.1 of Coenonympha arcania. Classification (NCBI taxonomy): domain Eukaryota; kingdom Metazoa; phylum Arthropoda; class Insecta; order Lepidoptera; family Nymphalidae; genus Coenonympha; species Coenonympha arcania. The sequence continues at coordinate 12,420,882 of CM072076.1, forward strand.
GCAATCCTTCCTCGGATAAACCGTTGCATTCACGTTAATGATCTTTATTTTATTCCAGTCCCAGATCAATGAAATGAGTAATCCGTAAACAATTGCCAAGTCAAATATAAATAGTAGATAAGTAAGGTAAGAAGTACGATGACACAATACACTGATAACACCAACACTCTCCGAGTCCGACTGCGACCGGGGCAAAATAATGCCAAAGCCGAGCTCGTAGCGCGACGGGGAAGGCCCGTAGCCGCGCGCGAGCGGCCCGCCGGTATGCAGGTACACACACAGATGCAGTACCTACCCCGATTTCCGTGGCCTACGCTACGTCACACGCACACATCGATCTCTTGTTGTTCGGATCTAGCGAGACAGCAACAGATTTTTCAAATACCTATTCCTCGATTTAGGCTCAGGTTTACTTTCCTGTTAACAAACTTATCCTCGTAGCTGGCATGTATGCAAAAGCAGGTCAGACTCACTTGTCACCTAATCGAGACGTCTACAGGTAAGCCAAGATGCCAATATTTCAGACGGCTACCGCGCGCCGGCCAAGTTGCACGCGCTAGTTTTGTATGGTCTATTTCAATTATTGCGTGCGCCTGATTACGAGGCAGCCCTAGTACATCGTAAGAGATAAAGTTAGGCGATAGAAAGAGACCACAACATTGCGTTTGTTGCGTGTTGTTTTCGGAGGTGGAGCCAGGCGCTATTGCGAACTGAATTGCACTTTTTGTGTCAGCGCTAGAGTCGCTATTTCTTTAAATCACCTTGCCGAGTGAACCTTCTGTACCTGTACTATTATGTATTATGTGGCAAAAGCATAATCTGCAAAACATTTTAAACATTATTACCTGGATGCTCTAGCCAAAACTGCAGTCATGGCTAGGATTTCTGTGGCGGCTTCCGCTAGCCTGCTTAGTTCTCTGCAACAAATAAGTAAAACTCAAACTCAGTTTCATACTAACGGACGTCCGTGATTGGAATTTCGGTTCTTTACGAATCCCTCAGGAACCATGGATTTGTACGGGATAAAAATTAGCTTAAGTTTTAATCCAGGGTATAATTTATTTGTGTTCGAAATTTTAGCCAAATCGGTTTAGTAATTTCGGCGTGAAGCAGTAACAAACATACACACAAACTTTCGCCTTTATGATATTAGTGCGATGTGATGTCAGCAGCATTACCCCATAATAAGATACCGTAGTACATAATGCTGTGAAAATAGCTTACATATACTATTCTCCGCGCGGCGAACCATGATCCCTATGACAGTTCGTTTAGTGATGGGTCGTGTCTTTGGTCGTGTCGATATTTAGACAAAGGCGTGGCTTGCACTTAAGCCACGTTGGTAAACATGTTTTAAAAAATATTACAATGTAATTTTTAATGTCCATTTTGTTGTTGTTGTATTAATTTAAGATTTTTGGCATAGATTAAGTAGGTAAGTAAAACGAAAGTTTCCAACCTTGTTATTTTCTAATAATGCTTAACACGTTTTTGCTATATAAGTAAATTTTATCATGAAAATGAATGCTCCCCATTTATTTATTTTGTCTGAAAAATTGTGCACTCGTTTCCATTACCGACATTTTTTTATCGATACTTGCCGCCCTAGTCGATAAACGTCACACGACGTAAGTTTTGCAGGACGTAAACATTAATTCAGATTGACATAACTTCTTGTAAATGTTAAGAATTGTTAAAAATATCAACGGAATATCATTACTAATGGTATAAAGCTACGTAAAATTTATAAATGGCATTTTTAGACGCCCCCAATATGATCCCGATTTAATGGTGACGCCACTACAATGTTATATGGTGACATTAGCTGTCAGTGTCATAGGGATCACGGTTCGCTGCGCCGAGAATAGTCGAAGTCTTAATGTCGGTAATCTTTCCAGCATCTTTCAAACATTTCCAGGTGTTCCAGCATCAAATGCTTCCACCCAAAGTCTTTCCTGCCACTTACAACCCGGGTGCCTTCAAATCAAGAGTGAATAGGCATCTTCTAGGCAAGCGCGTTCCACCTTAGACTGTATCATCACTTTCCATCAGGTGTGATCACAGTCAAGCGCTAGCCTATAAAGGTAGCTAGCCTATAAAAAAAAAGTGTTCAGCTAGGTGTAGGGGGCAAGGTCAGTGATGGTCACTCTTGTGTACACGTCGACGACGGCAGTGCCGTGTCTGCTCATCAGCGTCTCGCAGGTGTAGCGCATCCTGAGCACGCAGTACTCCAGCTGCTCCGAGGGTCTCTTCAACGTGGGGTGCAGGTGTTCAGCTAGGTGCGGGGTCGGCGCCGGTCACTCACGTGTACGCGTCGACGACCGCAGTGCCGTGTCTGCTCATCAGCGTCTCGCAGGTGTAGCGCATCCTGAGCACGCAGTACTCCAGCTGCTCCGAGGGTCTCTTCAACGTGGGGTGCAGGTGTTCAGCTAGGTGCGGGGTCGGCGCCGGTCACTCACGTGTACGCGTCGACGACCGCAGTGCCGTGTCTGCTCATCAGCGTCTCGCAGGTATAGCGCATCCTGAGCACGCAGTACTCCAGCTGCTCCGAGGGTCTCTTCAACGTGGGGTGCAGGTGTTCAGCTAGGTGCGGGGTCGGCGCCGGTCACTCACGTGTACGCGTCGACGACCGCAGTGCCGTGTCTGCTCATCAGCGTCTCGCAGGTGTAGCGCATCCTGAGCACGCAGTACTCCAGCTGCTCCGAGGGTCTCTTCAACGTGGGGTGCAGGTGTTCAGCTAGGTGCGGGGTCGGCGCCGGTCACTCACGTGTACGCGTCGACGACCGCAGTGCCGTGTCTGCTCATCAGCGTCTCGCAGGTGTAGCGCATCCTGAGCACGCAGTACTCCAGCTGCTCCGAGGGTCTCTTCAACGTGGGGTGCAGGTGTTCAGCTAGGTGCGGGGTCGGCGCCGGTCACTCACGTGTACGCGTCGACGACCGCAGTGCCGTGTCTGCTCATCAGCGTCTCGCAGGTGTAGCGCATCCTGAGCACGCAGTACTCCAGCTGCTCCGAGGGTCTCTTCTACGTGGGGTGCAGGTGTTCAGCTAGGTGCGGGGTCGGCGCCGGTCACTCACGTGTACGCGTCGACGATCGCAGTGCCGTGTCTGCTCATCAGCGTCTCGCAGGTGTAGCGCATCCTGAGCACGCAGTACTCCAGCTGCTCCGAGGGTCTCTTCAACGTGGGGTGCAGGTGTTCAGCTAGGTGCGGGGTCGGCGCCGGTCACTCACGTGTACGCGTCGACGACCGCAGTGCCGTGTCTGCTCATCAGCGTCTCGCAGGTGTAGCGCATCCTGAGCACGCAGTACTCCAGCTGCTCCGAGGGTCTCTTCAACGTGGGGTGCAGGTGTTCAGCTAGGTGCGGGGTCGGCGCCGGTCACTCACGTGTACGCGTCGACGACCGCAGTGCCGTGTCTGCTCATCAGCGTCTCGCAGGTGTAGCGCATCCTGAGCACGCAGTACTCCAGCTGCTCCGAGGGTCTCTTCAACGTGGGGTGCAGGTGTTCAGCTAGGTGCGGGGTCGGCGCCGGTCACTCACGTGTACGCGTCGACGACCGCAGTGCCGTGTCTGCTCATCAGCGTCTCGCAGGTGTAGCGCATCCTGAGCACGCAGTACTCCAGCTGCTCCGAGGGTCTCTTCAACGTGGGGTGCAGGTGTTCAGCTAGGTGCGGGGTCGGCGCCGGTCACTCACGTGTACGCGTCGACGACCGCAGTGCCGTGTCTGCTCATCAGCGTCTCGCAGGTATAGCGCATCCTGAGCACGCAGTACTCCAGCTGCTCCGAGGGTCTCTTCAACGTGGGGTGCAGGTGTTCAGCTAGGTGCGGGGTCGGCGCCGGTCACTCACGTGTACGCGTCGACGACCGCAGTGCCGTGTCTGCTCATCAGCGTCTCGCAGGTGTAGCGCATCCTGAGCACGCAGTACTCCAGCTGCTCCGAGGGTCTCTTCAACGTGGGGTGCAGGTGTTCAGCTAGGTGCGGGGTCGGCGCCGGTCACTCACGTGTACGCGTCGACGACCGCAGTGCCGTGTCTGCTCATCAGCGTCTCGCAGGTGTAGCGCATCCTGAGCACGCAGTACTCCAGCTGCTCCGAGGGTCTCTTCAACGTGGGGTGCAGGTGTTCAGCTAGGTGCGGGGTCGGCGCCGGTCACTCACGTGTACGCGTCGACGACCGCAGTGCCGTGTCTGCTCATCAGCGTCTCGCAGGTGTAGCGCATCCTGAGCACGCAGTACTCCAGCTGCTCCGAGGGTCTCTTCAACGTGGGGTGCAGGTGTTCAGCTAGGTGCGGGGTCGGCGCCGGTCACTCACGTGTACGCGTCGACGACCGCAGTGCCGTGTCTGCTCATCAGCGTCTCGCAGGTGTAGCGCATCCTGAGCACGCAGTACTCCAGCTGCTCCGAGGGTCTCTTCAACGTGGGGTGCAGGTGTTCAGCTAGGTGCGGGGTCGGCGCCGGTCACTCACGTGTACGCGTCGACGACCGCAGTGCCGTGTCTGCTCATCAGCGTCTCGCAGGTGTAGCGCATCCTGAGCACGCAGTACTCCAGCTGCTCCGAGGGTCTCTTCAACGTGGGGTGCAGGTGTTCAGCTAGGTGCGGGGTCGGCGCCGGTCACTCACGTGTACGCGTCGACGACCGCAGTGCCGTGTCTGCTCATCAGCGTCTCGCAGGTGTAGCGCATCCTGAGCACGCAGTACTCCAGCTGCTCCGAGGGTCTCTTCAACGTGGGGTGCAGGTGTTCAGCTAGGTGCGGGGTCGGCGCCGGTCACTCACGTGTACGCGTCGACGACCGCAGTGCCGTGTCTGCTCATCAGCGTCTCGCAGGTGTAGCGCATCCTGAGCACGCAGTACTCCAGCTGCTCCGAGGGTCTCTTCAACGTGGGGTGCAGGTGTTCAGCTAGGTGCGGGGTCGGCGCCGGTCACTCACGTGTACGCGTCGACGACCGCAGTGCCGTGTCTGCTCATCAGCGTCTCGCAGGTGTAGCGCATCCTGAGCACGCAGTACTCCAGCTGCTCCGAGGGTCTCTTCAACGTGGGGTGCAGGTGTTCAGCTAGGTGCGGGGTCGGCGCCGGTCACTCACGTGTACGCGTCGACGACCGCAGTGCCGTGTCTGCTCATCAGCGTCTCGCAGGTGTAGCGCATCCTGAGCACGCAGTACTCCAGCTGCTCCGAGGGTCTCTTCAACGTGGGGTGCAGGTGTTCAGCTAGGTGCGGGGTCGGCGCCGGTCACTCACGTGTACGCGTCGACGACGGCAGTGCCGTGTCTGCTCATCAGCGTCTCGCAGGTGTAGCGCATCCTGAGCACGCAGTACTCCAGCTGCTCCGAGGGTACCTTCAACGTGGGGTGCAGGTGTTCAGCTAGGTGCGGGGTCGGCGCCGGTCACTCACGTGTACGCGTCGACGACCGCAGTGCCGTGTCTGCTCATCAGCGTCTCGCAGGTGTAGCGCATCCTGAGCACGCAGTACTCCAGCTGCTCCGAGGGTCTCTTCAACGTGGGGTGCAGGTGTTCAGCTAGGTGCGGGGTCGGCGCCGGTCACTCACGTGTACGCGTCGACGACCGCAGTGCCGTGTCTGCTCATCAGCGTCTCGCAGGTGTAGCGCATCCTGAGCACGCAGTACTCCAGCTGCTCCGAGGGTCTCTTCAACGTGGGGTGCAGGTGTTCAGCTAGGTGCGGGGTCGGCGCCGGTCACTCACGTGTACGCGTCGACGACCGCAGTGCCGTGTCTGCTCATCAGCGTCTCGCAGGTGTAGCGCATCCTGAGCACGCAGTACTCCAGCTGCTCCGAGGGTACCTTCAACGTGGGGTGCAGGTGTTCAGCTAGGTATAGGGTCAGTTTTGGGTCATCCTTCTCCTGGGGACAAGCATTATATTTAAAGTCAACAACATAAATAGTCACGGAAAGAATGGGGTGTGACAGGTAATGCCTATAATTTCTTTGGGTGGAGTTTTTATAATTTTGGTAAGGAATCCTAAAAACCCACCTGGTGCCTGTCTTGTATCATTTTCTTGAAGATGAAAGCGGGGTTGAAGAGCGGGTTTCTGATCTGCTTCACTTCGTTGGCCATCTCCTTGCCAGCGTGATGGATTCCGTTCAGAGCTGCAGGTAAACAAAAATAATCTTGAGCTGTCTGTCATGAATCACGATCATCTACTATATAAAAATAAGTCGGGTTTTCCTTCCTGACGCTATTACTCTAAAACGCACGAACCGATTTCCACGGTTTTGCATTCGTTGGAAAGGTCTCGGGCTCCGTGAGGTTTATAGCAAAGAAAATTCAGGAAAAATTTCAACGAAGCCATCTGGTGGCGAAACGGAGTTCGCCGGGTTTGCTAGTTAATAATACAATTAATTACAATGGTCAACAAAAAATAGTAGATTGCGATATAAGTGCGGAAAATTTGTCATTTCCATAAGATTCTCGAGTTGTTGACCCAAGCCGAAGGCGCGAGTCAGCAATAGGGACGAGTGGAAATGACTATTCCGCACGTGCTATGAACGACGTTTTTTAATACAGCAAGCTGGCTTTGATGACGACACATGGATCCACTAACCAATAAACATGTTGACGCTCTCGACGGTCTCCCCCCTCAGCGACAAGGACCTCATCTCCTCGAGGAGCTGGAGACACTCCGCCTGCTTCTCAACTCCTGGTATCGCCAGCAGTTGCAGCAGCTGGCTCTGATGACGTCACTAACCAATAAACATGTTGACGCTCTCGACGGTCTCGCCCCTCAGCGACAAGGACCTCATCTCCTCGAGGAGCTGGAGACACTCCGCCTGCTTCTCAACTCCTGGTATCGCCAGCAGTTGCAGCAGCTGGCTCTGATGACGTCACTAACCAATAAACATGTTGACGCTCTCGACGGTCTCGCCCCTCAGCGACAAGGACCTCATCTCCTCGAGGAGCTGGAGACACTCCGCCTGCTTCTCAACCCCTGGTATCGCCAGCAGTTGCAGCAGTTGGCTTTGATGACGTCACTAACCAATAAACATGTTGACGCTCTCGACGGTCTCGCCCCTCAGCGACAAGGACCTCATCTCCTCGAGGAGCTGGAGACACTCCGACTGCTTCTCAACTCCTGGTATCGCCAGCAGTTGCAGCAGCTGGCTTTGCGCGTGGTTTGCTATGAAGTTCCTGTATAAACAAACACATTATTACTTAACTAGCTGACACTTTTTACGGGTTAAAAAGTAGCCTATGTGTTAATCCAGGATAATTTAATCTATCTCCATTTAAAATTCTAGCCAAATCGGTTCAGTAGTTGTTGAGAAACACTCCTTGTATCTCCATTATAATCCTTGGACGCCCGTTTCACCCTCTTTCTGTTGAGTACACATAGACACAGAAAAACGCTGGGTTATATATTATACCCATCAAGGCTGTGTTAAACTTGTAAATATTAAACTATTTGAACATTAGTTTTCTCTTGGGCTGATATAATATGGTAGCCTGAACTGCGGTTCAATATTATACAAACAGGCACTTATATTTCATGAGTAATCAACAAAAAAAGCACTGGGTATTAGATACCCATCGAGCAAGCCTTCAGTTAACTTTAGTGCATTTGCAAGCCTAAATGTAGACCAAATGTCACGATATACTGAGATGTTATAGGACACTCACCTACACATGGCGACCTCCAGATCAGCGTCGGGTTCCAGATACCCGTCGAGCAAGCCCGCAGTGAAGTACTCTGCGCTCTCGCTCGCGTATATTTTGAGCAGTGTGTCACTGTTACTAAGATATTGACGCACTCACCTACACATAGCGACCTCCAGATCAGCGTCGGGTTCCAGATACCCGTCGAGCAAGCCCGCAGTGAAGTACTCTGCGCTCTCGCTCGCGTATATTTTGAGCAGTGTGTCACTGTCACTGAGATGTTATAGGACACTCACCTACACATAGCGACCTCTAGATCAGCGTCGGGTTCCAGATACCCGTCGAGCAAGCCCGCAGTGAAGTACTCTGCGCTCTCGCTCGCGTATATTTTGAGCAGTGTGTCACTGTTACTGAGATGTTATAGGACACTCACCTACACATAGCGACCTCCAGATCAGCGTCGGGTTCCAGATACCCGTCGAGCAAGCCCGCAGTGAAGTACTCCGCGCTCTCGCTCGCGTATATTGTGATCAGTGTGTCACTATCACTGAGATGTTATAGGACACTCACCTACACATAGCGACCTCCAGATCAGCGTCGGGTTCCAGATACCCGTCGAGCAAGCCCGCAGTGAAGTACTCCGCGCTCTCGCTCGCGTATATTGTGATCAGTGTGTCACTATCACTGAGATGTTATAGGACACTCACCTACACATAGCGACCTCCAGATCAGCGTCGGGTTCCAGATACCCGTCGAGCAAGCCCGCAGTGAAGTACTCTGCGCTCTCGCTCGCGTATATTTTGAGCAGTGTGTCACTGTTACTGAGATACTGACGCACTCACCTACACATAGCGACCTCCAGATCAGCGTCGGGTTCCAGATACCCGTCGAGCAAGCCCGCAGTGAAGTACTCCGCGCTCTCGCTCGCGTATATTTTGAGCAGTGTGTCACTGTTACTGAGATACTGACGCACTCACCTACACATAGCGACCTCCAGATCAGCGTCGGGTTCCAGATACCCGTCGAGCAAGCCCGCAGTGAAGTACTCTGCGCTCTCGCTCGCGTATATTTTGAGCAGTGTGTCACTGTCACTGAGATGTTATAGGACACTCACCTACACATAGCGACCTCTAGATCAGCGTCGGGTTCCAGATACCCGTCGAGCAAGCCCGCAGTGAAGTACTCTGCGCTCTCGCTCGCGTATATTTTGAGCAGTGTGTCACTGTTACTGAGATGTTATAGGACACTCACCTACACATAGCGACCTCCAGATCAGCGTCGGGTTCCAGATACCCGTCGAGCAAGCCCGCAGTGAAGTACTCCGCGCTCTCGCTCGCGTATATTGTGATCAGTGTGTCACTATCACTGAGATGTTATAGGACACTCACCTACACATAGCGACCTCCAGATCAGCGTCGGGTTCCAGATACCCGTCGAGCAAGCCCGCAGTGAAGTACTCCGCGCTCTCGCTCGCGTATATTGTGATCAGTGTGTCACTATCACTGAGATGTTATAGGACACTCACCTACACATAGCGACCTCCAGATCAGCGTCGGGTTCCAGATACCCGTCGAGCAAGCCCGCAGTGAAGTACTCCGCGCTCTCGCTCGCGTATATTGTGATCAGTGTGTCACTATCACTGAGATGTTATAGGACACTCACCTACACATAGCGACCTCCAGATCAGCGTCGGGTTCCAGATACCCGTCGAGCAAGCCCGCAGTGAAGTACTCCGCGCTCTCGCTCGCGTATATTGTGATCAGTGTGTCACTATCACTGAGATGTTATAGGACACTCACCTACACATAGCGACCTCCAGATCAGCGTCGGGTTCCAGATACCCGTCGAGCAAGCCCGCAGTGAAGTACTCCGCGCTCTCGCTCGCGTATATTGTGATCAGTGTGTCACTATCACTGAGATGTTATAGGACACTCACCTACACATAGCGACCTCCAGATCAGCGTCGGGTTCCAGATACCCGTCGAGCAAGCCCGCAGTGAAGTACTCCGCGCTCTCGCTCGCGTATATTGTGATCAGTGTGTCACTATCACTGAGATGTTATAGGACACTCACCTACACATAGCGACCTCCAGATCAGCGTCGGGTTCCAGATACCCGTCGAGCAAGCCCGCAGTGAAGTACTCCGCGCTCTCGCTCGCGTATATTGTGATCAGTGTGTCACTATCACTGAGATGTTATAGGACACTCACCTACACATAGCGACCTCCAGATCAGCGTCGGGTTCCAGATACCCGTCGAGCAAGCCCGCAGTGAAGTACTCCGCGCTCTCGCTCGCGTATATTGTGATCAGTGTGTCACTATCACTGAGATGTTATAGGACACTCACCTACACATAGCGACCTCCAGATCAGCGTCGGGTTCCAGATACCCGTCGAGCAAGCCCGCAGTGAAGTACTCCGCGCTCTCGCTCGCGTATATTGTGATCAGTGTGTCACTATCACTGAGATGTTATAGGACACTCACCTACACATAGCGACCTCCAGATCAGCGTCGGGTTCCAGATACCCGTCGAGCAAGCCCGCAGTGAAGTACTCCGCGCTCTCGCTCGCGTATATTGTGATCAGTGTGTCACTATCACTGAGATGTTATAGGACACTCACCTACACATAGCGACCTCCAGATCAGCGTCGGGTTCCAGATACCCGTCGAGCAAGCCCGCAGTGAAGTACTCCGCGCTCTCGCTCGCGTATATTGTGATCAGTGTGTCACTATCACTGAGATGTTATAGGACACTCACCTACACATAGCGACCTCCAGATCAGCGTCGGGTTCCAGATACCCGTCGAGCAAGCCCGCAGTGAAGTACTCCGCGCTCTCGCTCGCGTATATTGTGATCAGTGTGTCACTATCACTGAGATGTTATAGGACACTCACCTACACATAGCGACCTCCAGATCAGCGTCGGGTTCCAGATACCCGTCGAGCAAGCCCGCAGTGAAGTACTCCGCGCTCTCGCTCGCGTATATTGTGATCAGTGTGTCACTATCACTGAGATGTTATAGGACACTCACCTACACATAGCGACCTCCAGATCAGCGTCGGGTTCCAGATACCCGTCGAGCAAGCCCGCAGTGAAGTACTCCGCGCTCTCGCTCGCGTATATTTTGAGCAGTGTGTCACTGTTACTGAGATACTGACGCACTCACCTACACATAGCGACCTCCAGATCAGCGTCGGGTTCCAGATACCCGTCGAGCAAGCCCGCAGTGAAGTACTCTGCGCTCTCGCTCGCGTATATTTTGAGCAGTGTGTCACTGTTACTGAGATACTGACGCACTCACCTACACATAGCGACCTCCAGATCAGCGTCGGGTTCCAGATACCCGTCGAGCAAGCCCGCAGTGAAGTACTCTGCGCTCTCGCTCGCGTATATTTTGAGCAGTGTGTCACCGATCACCGCTCGTATCGTGGGAACTTCCATTAGGGGTTTACCTGGTGACAAAACACTAATTTTTATACAGGGTTATACATTAAAAAAAACCGGCCAAGTGCGAGTCGGACTCGCGCACCGAGGGTTCCGTACTCAAGAAGTACTGAAGCAAAACAATCAGGCATACTAATGTAGATGTAACACGACCAAAACTGTAACGACCAAAGATGTAAAACGGTAATAATTACCTTTGTTAATGAACCGCAAAACTAACTTTGTTTGTAGAGGTTTATTGTTAGTATCAAAAAAACTATGCTAGTTAGAGCATTGGCTATAGTTTTCCTGTAAAATATACGTAAATTTCTATTGACCATAATTATTTGAGATTTTTCGATTGGTAAACTCCGGAGATAAGGGGGGGAACGGTATTTTTTTAGACATTTTCCCCGATAAATCAAAAACTATCAAGACTAAAAATAATTAAAAATCGGTTTTAGAATGTACAAAGTAAACCCTTTCATATGATACCCCACACAGTACAGTTATCTCACTTTTAAATTTCAACCCTCCGATTTCCCCCCTTTTTAAATAAGAACAAAAATAATTTCCATTTTTTTTATTTCAGTGTCATTGGGCCACTAATATACACAACTATTCCAAATTTCATATCGATAGCTCCGGTAGTTACTGAAATAATCGAGTGTGACGGACAGACAGACGGAGAAAGTCGCACCATAAGGGTTCCATTTTACCATTTTGGTACGGAACCCTAAAAATACTATATTGCTCTCGGCTTTTACTACTCTCTAACGTAACATCGGCAACGGCGGCAGCTCGCGAACTCGCGGTGATTGGTTTCACAGTGTAATGTCACTTTAGAGAAATAACATGATTTAAATTTTTTTTTATGTGACTTTTGAAAAGTCAGTATTAATAAAAGGCATATTAGAAAGAAAGAAAGAAAGAAAGAAAAAACTTTATTTCAAGAAAATGCCACATGTAACAAAAATACATCTTACGTACTAAAACGATGCCTGGAGGTTCCCCCACTCGGGCTACAAAAACCAATAATTGCCCAAGTGACGGAAGCACCAGACACCGCCTGTCACATGTGGCACAACCCGGAAAAAGGCCCCAACTCAGCATGGTGCTGTGTGCCCCATATAAGCATGGGAGCACACAGTGCTGATTTTCAGTCGGAGCCTTGGACTGGGTGACGCCACGAACTAAAAGAGAAAAAAACAAAAAATGTTAAATTAAAAAAGTGATGCATATGAGAATTTAATTATAATTTACATAATTATATAATATAAATGGCAATACAAATTTTTATAAAACGCTTACCGGAAATATACCTGGGCTTCAGGTAGTCTATACAGGCGTTGAGTGAGGCCAGCAGTCTGTTGCGACAGAGGGTCGCCGTGTACAACCAGGACAGTCCCAGCGTTTTGGACAACCCTTCCTTGGATATCTTTTTTTTCTAATTTAAAAACTTACCAGAAATATACCTAGGCTTCAGGTAGTCTATACAGGCATTGAGTGAGGCCAGCAGTCTGTTGCGACAGAGGGTTGCCGTGTATAACCTGGACAGTCCCAGCGTTTTGGACAACCCTTCCTTGGATATCTTTTTTTTCTTATTAAAAAACTTACCAGAAATATACCTAGGCTTCAGGTAGTCTATACAGGCATTGAGTGAGGCCAGCAGTCTGTTGCGACAGAGGGTCGCCGTGTATAACCTGGACAGTCCCAGCGCTTTGGACAACCCTTTCTCAGGTATCTTTTTTTTTCTTATTAAAAAACTTACCAGAAATATACCTGGGCTTCAGGTAGTCTATACAGGCGTTGAGTGAGGCCAGCAGTCTGTTGCGACAGAGGGTTGCCGTGTACAACCTGGACAGTCCCAGCGCTTTGGACAACCCTTCCTCGGATATCTTTTTTTTTCTTATTAAAAAACTTACCAGAAATATACCTGGGCTTCAGGTAGTCTATACAGGCGTTGAGTGAGGCCAGCAGTCTGTTGCGACAGAGGGTTGCCGTGTACAACCTGGACAGTCCCAGCGCTTTGGACAACCCTTCCTCGGATATCTTTTTTTTTCTTATTAAAAAACTTACCAGAAATATACCTGGGCTTCAGGTAGTCTATACAGGCGTTGAGTGAGGCCAGCAGTCTGTTGCGACAGAGGGTTGCCGTGTACAACCTGGACAGTCCCAGCGCTTTGGACAACCCTTCCTCGGATATCTTTTTTTTTCTTATTAAAAAACTTACCAGAAATATACCTGGGCTTCAGGTAGTCTATACAGGCGTTGAGTGAGGCCAGCAGTCTGTTGCGTCAGAGGGTCGCTGTATACAACCTGGACAGTCCCAGCGCTTTGGACAACCCTTCCTCGGATATCTTTTTTTTTCTTATTAAAAAACTTACCAGAAATATACCTGGGCTTCAGGTAGTCTATACAGGCGTTGAGTGACGCTAACAGTCAGTTGCGACAGAGGGTCGCCGTGTATAACCTGGACAGTCCCAGCGCTTTGGACAACCCTTCCTCAGATATATATTTTTTTTAAAATAATTATTGGATATCTCGGCCAGTGGCACAGAACACTAAATAGTACTGGTACAGAAGGTCCACTCCGCACGATTATTTAAAGAAATAGCGACTCTAGCGCTGACAGAAAAAGTGCAATTCAGTTCGCAATCGCGCCTGGCCCTGCCCTAAAAATCGACACGCAACAAACGCAATGTTGTGGTCTCTTTCTATCACCTAACTTTATCTCTTACGACGTACTAGGGCTGCCGTAGTCAGACGGCGCGTAAAATAGACCGTACAGAACTAGCGCGTGCAACTCGGCCCGCGAGCGGCAACCATCTGAAATATTGAGGTCCGGACCCGTTCTTGTAGCCGGGACGGCCACGTGATAAGGGAGACTGGCCTGCCAGTGGTGTGGCTAGAAACAGTTGTCGATGTGGTTGCTGTAACCAACTTAAAAAACTTACCGGAAATATACCTGGGCTTCAGGTAGTCTATACAGGCGTTGAGTGAGGCCAGCAGTCTGTTGCGACAGAGGGTCGCCGTGTACAACCTGGACAGTCCCAGCGCTTTGGACAACCCTTCCTCGGATATCTCGTCCAATGGTGTGGCTGGAATCAGTTGTTGATGCGGGTTTTTAACCAACTTAAAAACTGTGCTATCAAGTACTAAAATAAATATATCAAAGACATTATAGTAGATCCCCTCGATAAATAGATCACCACAATGAGCCTCGGGTTACAAAAAAATACACAGTAGGCTTTGTCCATAATTTCACAGTCGCTCAGCCTGCTATGGAGAGGGCTATGCTGGGTGTTTCTGTGAGGGACAGAATCCGTAACGAGGACATCCGTAGGAGAACCAAAGTAACCGACATAGCCCAACGGATTAGCAAGTTGAAGTGGCAGTGGGCGGGCCATATCTGTCGCAGAACCGACGGCCGTTGGGGCAGACGTGTTCTGGAGTGGAGACCGCGTACCGGTAAGCGCAGCGTAGGACGACCTCCTGCCCGCTGGACCGATGACCTAATGAAGGTTGCTGGTAGTGGGTGGGTAAGGAAGGCGAAGGACCGTGTGTGGTGGCGCGCTCTCTCGGAACAGCCTATATGCAGCTGTGGCTGATTTAGTTTCCCCAAAAATTGGGCATCAATTGATGAGCAACCGAAAATTACAAGAAAGTGTTTAATTATTAATTAAATACTCAGACATTATAGAGTTATGGGAATCCAACCCACAACCTCTGTTGCAGACCTTAGGACCAATACCACTGTGCTATTCACCCGTCATATTAAAAAAAAAACATTATGGATTGGCACCCTCACCTGGAGTCTGGCTGAAACTGACGAACAGCCCTGACTGACTGACTCCCTTGGCATTGGGGTGCACCAGAAAGGATTTGAACCTGGTACCATCCACGAGGCAGAGGACCAACAAATAGCCGGTAGCATTGTGGCAAATCTTCTCACCGGTTATATGCCAGATTCCTGAGAAAAAAAAGTTACAAAATATATTTTTTTGAAAAAAGAGAACCGCCTTAAAAAAACAAACATACTGAAAACCATAAAATTATTTTCTAATAATATATGGGTATACTTAGTTTTGAAGTCGGTGCCAAACTAAAATTTTAGGAGAAAAGATCCACTAGAATCTGCCAACTCTCCAAACTAAATTAAAATTTTGGTTTGGCACCAACTTCAAAACCTAAGTATACCTAGATATTATTAGAAAATTATTTTATGCTTTTCATGATCAAGAGAAGAAGAAGAAAGTAGATCTTAAAAAAATAAAAAAGGTTCCGACAAATTGAGAACCTCCTCCTTTTTTTGAAGTCGGTTAAAATACTCTGTTACCTTTTGAATCAATAGTAGCGCTAGTACTGAAGTCAGCTTGCATAATCCTCTCGGGAATCTTCTCTCTGATGCACAGGTCGATGGTGACGTCTCCGGAAGTCAGGTCTGGTATCAGCTTCTGGTAATCATCAGTACTTAAACCCTGTTTGATCACGCTCAGCGCCACCCAGTGCTCACTAATTGCTTGCCCGAGTTTTAAATCTATAAAATTAAATTTTTGAGTATCACACTCATGTTACATAGCTAGCTGATGTTGTTTTGCCACACTAATATAAAAGTAGTTGATTATCACTACGACTTAGTAAAGACAAATTAAGACTAGTCGTAGACATGATTACTGGGCATTGCTCACTAAACAAACATTTTTCCACCCTAGGAATCACGCGCAGTCGCCTGTGCAGAGCCTGCATGGAGAAGGACGAAACACCGGCACACATGCTACTAAGATGCACTGGAGTGTCGGACCAACGCGAGACCTACTTGGGGTCCTCAGCAACACTCCAAGATATTCTGTGCAACCTGGGAGGCCTGTTTGGATTCTAGAGTGAGCTCAGCTGGCTGGAGTGATCCGGCGAGGACCCGCATCAACAACTTCACGCGCAACAGGCGAAATATCGCTTACTCGTGGAAAAGTCCCAGGAATAAGAAGAACAAGAAGAACTAACTGATACGGCAAACTTTGTTTTACAATAGAGGGCTATGAAATATAGCTTATGATCGATTCTCAGATTTACCAAACATACACAGAAAATTTTATAACAATCAGTCGAGCCGTTTTGGAGGGGTTTAGTAACAAAATTTGACACAAGAATTTTATATGTTATGAAGAGAAGATGATTATAATGGTGAAATCTCACCAGAATGCAAGTGACAGTGCAAATGTGATGTTATCGTACTAACCTGGATGGGTAACCCCTATTGGTTGCTACACAGTATCGCAACGGGATGCTGCATCGCTTTAGCAAGAAAGGGCTCATAAGAGGGAAATACTGACTGACTTATCAATCAATGCAAATAACGAACCACAGAACAAATTAAGATGAAATTTTGGATACAGATAGCGGGTGAAGCTTTAAATTGACTTGCATTCATTAAAGCTAAGCTTTTGAGAAGGTCAAAGCGAAAAAGTGAATGCTAAAGAGTCACCACAATCTATCACAAGGCTGAAGGCCATATATATCCATTCGCACAAGTTTATTGACACAGATAACTCAGAATACAAGAGCGAGCGAAGCGATTTCGGTACTTGAGGGCACCCCAGCTCGGATAATGGATCGGTGACTTCGTATCTTCCTTCTGAGCGGTTATTTTCTTTTATGACCACCCAGAAATAGGAGCGAAGCGGGGCTCCGTCAACCGAGCTTTTAAGAGGTATAAAGGTATATCATGTTATAAGAAATATTCAATGCAACCGATTTCAAAACCCTTACCCAGATAGCTGTCATGACATAGGCTTCCTCCAAGAACTGATTTTTGGAAACTCAATCTCTAAGGGGTAAAATGGGGGGTGGCCAGAGGCGGGCTGCCGCTAGTCTTTATAGACAGAGTTCAATGAAGATGATGGATGATAATGAGATCTTACAAACTTACCTGAAGATATAACATCCAAATAACGCAGACTTTCAGTACAGTTCATAGCTAGACCGTTATCCGTGAGGCTCAACGGCGCACTGTACATCCCAGTCTGAACCATCGCATTTTGCCTATCACTCGCAGTTTTTTTGGGGTCCAAAAACACTTTTTCCAACGCTGCGATCCTGTTATCTAAAGCCGTCGCCTCTTCTTTATTCAAAATCTCCGGATAAGCTAGCAAATCTCGATTGTATATCGAGACAAACACGTCTTTCATGAACGGCGGAATCTTCGCTTTCCTTCTCTCCACTCGTTCTAGAACTTTAAGATCTTCGAAATCGAACTTCTCTTCTCTAATCTGGGGCTCCGTTGTCGCCGCTGCATCGCAATTTAAAGCGCTCAGACGGAGTTTTCTGTACACATTCTTGCGGACATTTTGGTACGGAATTGTGAAGACTTTGCGGGCTATATTCATTGTGAAACTGAGTAATTAACAGCCACAAGTATATGATTCTTGAATTCTTATAAAACTTATGTTAATAAACGTTATTAATTAATTGTATATCTTGAGTTGAAGATAAATCTATTTTTATTTTTAGGTTATTATTTGATTGACTTTCAAATTGACATTGACAGACGGCAGCTGTCTATACTCTATTCTACAACATTTGACATGATTAATTATTGCCATTATAAAAAAATAAAATTAACAGGCATATAATAGTTATTAAAGCTTCATACTCGTCCTTGATGGTTCCAGGCGATCAAAAAGGTCCACAGCTAGACTTAGACTTCCTGAAATTATTTCTAAACGCCACAATTTCATGGCGAGTCCAGCGTTATTTGAATTTACAAACGTAAAAACCAGCCACTGTAACTTTAAAACTTAGAAGACTATTAATTGATTATGAATATTATTAGTAGCAGAACGTAAAACTGTATAACAATACTTGCGGTATAAAATACATATTATACCTATAGTTAACCACGCACTGAAGCTAACTCATGGCAATGCGATTTTCCAAGAAAGTTCCACTACTAAAATCGGTTAAGCCGTTATCAGGATCAGCACGGCGATTCAGAACCCTTCGATAACTAACCGAATCGATTCGGTTAGGTATCGATCTCGAATCGAAGATTTTTTGTCGAGCAATTCAGAACGTTCGGCTTACGGATTCGATTCGCTATCGATTACGAAATCGGTAACGACAAAAAACATTGAGGTTACGTCATGAGAATTTACAAAGTTTGTTTTATACTTAAATTTTACTTGTTTTAAATTCATATTAAGCAAGCAAAATATATTTTTCATAATTCGGAAGGCAATTCAAGCCATCATTTAAAATGGTAACTGACTGTAACTGAATAATTACAACATTATCTGAAGTAATTTGATTTCGAGAGAATTTAAAACCGAAAATTTGCTCACATGCTCACAGTTGTCAAATAAAAACTGTGATGTGATTATTTCCGAGTTTAGAGTTATTTCCCTAGTGTAAGTTATATAGCTGGTATGTCTATGGTGAATTTGTTGATTTGTCGTTTTTGCTTTTAGAAAACTTAACAGTACCTACGTTTCTACAACTTACTATTTAAAAATAAAATGTTATTAAGCAACATTGTGTTACGAAGAATGAACACCTACATATACGAATCAAATAAATTGTTAGGTATAGGTATTTCAGTATAATCGCCAAATATAATGCCAACTCTGAAGAAATGCGATGTTCTCCTATTAAGGTTAAGGGTTACACCAAGGCGCGAAAATTCAAATTTCGTTGAGTTCTTTGTCAAGTAGTGGGTTAATAATACATTGTAGGCATTGTAGAAAATGAGTTTTGCGAGCATAAAGTTGAGGCATCTTGTTCATGTTCTTAATAAAAACTGCTCAAAAATACCAATTTATTTCACATTGGTTCCAAATAACTTCAAATCCGGGAAACTGCAGAAAATAATCTTTCGGGAACGGATATGGGGTGACTGAGAATTATTGAGCAATGTTTTTGAGAAAAAGAAATAGATGGGTAAATGTTATGCTCGAAAAA
Organism: Coenonympha arcania; assembly: GCA_036785405.1. Taxonomy (NCBI): domain Eukaryota; kingdom Metazoa; phylum Arthropoda; class Insecta; order Lepidoptera; family Nymphalidae; genus Coenonympha; species Coenonympha arcania. Next base: position 12,439,863 of record CM072076.1, read on the forward strand.
CTCATTGCCACAACGCCACAACGTTACAATGTGTATAGTTAGTCTAATATTTGCAAAAAACGAAATATAATTTGAAGTTCACGGGTTAGTTTAGCCGAACCACCATAAAACATTTCGATATCGAATGACCTGTAGCTTTCGATAAGAAACCGTAAATAATTATCGAACGTTCGGCAAATATTATCGAAACCGATTGTTGTGAATAGCGTTTGACAGGCGTAATCGTACGATATCTACGTCAGATCGATTGGGTTTCGATTTCGACAACTTCCCGATCGATTCGGTTATTCTGAATTGAAAATATTTCTTATCGAACCGAATCGTACGATAACAACGTTATCGAATGGTTCTGAATCGCCCGGCTGATCTGATAACGGCTTAACCGATCTGATATACTGATCAGGATCCCAGATTATTTATTAGTTATCTATCTAAATAATTACGCACCTAGGTAGGTATATAGTTTATCATCAAATTAAATTTCAAATAGAGTATAGGAATGAAATTTCAATAACCCTGTTTCTTCTCACTTAAAATATTGTAAAACAAAAATAATTTTGATTCTCTAGGTTAGCTGTTAATACTTTGAAGTTAATTTATCTTTGCTAAATAACCTTTCGGGGGTGGGTGAATTATTGAGAACAATGCTAACTATTTATCACTAATTTGCATTCGGTCAAAGGGACCCTTGTCAACCTTGAACAGAGTTAAATGGCCGTAGAATTTGGCCCTCTCCGGCCTAATTACTTAAAGATGTCAACCATAGGAACTTCATAATCACAATAGAAACATTTTGAATGAAAACTTTTATTATTTGGCAACACTGGACATCGTTGTAGTGATGTGAAATTATTTATCGATAACGGTTATTACGTTAGTTTTTATTAGAACGTTCAATGATAGCGAAAAATAGGAACTTGTAATATAGATAAAATTCAAAATATCTTTATTTCACATAGGCCTAACGAAGAGGCTCTTTTAAAACGTCAATATGATATTTGTCGCATATGTATGTATGGTGATAACTACAAGTCGACTTAAAACTAAGCTAACAACAAACTCAGCCGGGTTTTGTTTTCTGTTATCACCACTTCACAAAGGCTATTAAAAACTAAATGATCTAGTATAATTACAGCAGTTAATTCACTCCCAAGGATTTAATTCATGTAAATAATCCTTAATACTATAGTAAGCTTTATTCATAAGCTTTCGTTTTACAGCCACTTTGCATGATAGGGATAGAGGGATAAGTTTAATATTTCATTAGGGAGTTTGTTGTTAAAGGGTATCCCATTGCCTATAAATGATTTATTTATTTTCTCTAGTCTCGTTTATTCTCGATAATTGTAATACCCAATAGGTGGACTAAAACATTTCTTCTGAATATAGGATGCCTGATTATGATTGCACAGAGGTCAGTCCAGGATAATTAAATTAAACTCGAGCAGATCAAGAGAGAAAAGGTATAATGTCTGAATTACAATTGTCAATGGCAAGCAGAAAAATTATTAAAGTCTCTTAGCAACACGAACACTGCGAAATTGCCTTTCACAAACCATAAGGCACAGACAATGCCATTTAATTTTTTTTTGTTTACGTCAACGGTCAAAGTAATTAAAGTGAAGCAAAACTAAATCTAATAAGTTCAGTAAATGATTTTTGACTGTTGACCAAAAATACACCAGGAATGCCCTCATGACATTGTAATGCCTATTTTTAACCGACTTCAAAAAAAAGGAGGAGGTTCTCAATTCGTCGGAATCTTTTTTTATTTTTTTTATTTTTTTTTTATGTATGTTCCCCGATTTCTCGAAGATGCGTGGACCAATTTCGAAAATTCTTTTTTTGTTTGAAAGGGTATAGTTCACAGATGGTCCCATAGTCATCAAGTCAGGATCTGATGATGGGATCCTGGAGAAATCGAGGGAACTCTTCAAATTTTATAAGCACACTTGAAGTGATTTGGGTATTGTTTGAAAGAGTAATTTTTTCCAGGTAGTCTTATGGTCATCAGGTCGGGATCTGATGATGGGATCTTGGTAAAATCGAGGGAACTCTTCAAATTTTGCGAGTATACTTGAAGCGATTTAGGTATTTTTTATAGTTACTGTTGCATTTCCTTGCAGTCATCAAGTAATGACTGTATTCATCAAGTCAGGATCTGATGATGGGATCTTGGAGAAATTGAGGGAACTCTTCAGATTTTAGAAGCATACTTCAAGCGATGTGGGCATTTTTTCTAATGCCTTGAGCATTAGTTGTTTTCCACTAAAAAGTATAAAATAAAATGGAAAATTCTTTCCAAAATACCAACTTCAAATGCCACTACAAAGAATGAAATAATTTTTAATGTACACCAATTCGAAGTCGGGCAATGTTTCGTTCATTCACTAATAGTCCTTCGTATTGTCGATAATTTTGTCATTTCTTTGCACATCAAGTTTTATAATAAGAAGGACTATTAATGATTGAACAAAACATTGCCCGACTTCGAATTGGTGTACATTAAAAATTATTTCATTCTTTGTAGTGGCATTTGAAGTTGGTTTTTTGGAAAGAATTTTCCATTTTATTAATGAATTTGCTCAAAAAGTAAACATTTCCATGTGTGTTTTGCGTGCGGAAACTTATTCTTTTCCGCACCCGAGCAGGCGCACCCAGGATGCGCCACCGCAGCGCGCAACGAAGCTGGCACCGGAGCACGGCACACAAATACGGAGCAGGCAAACACGTAAAACCAATATAATTTTCGCAAATGTATCGGCTAGGGTCAACAAACCGGGACTGTAAAGAAATGTACTATTATTTTACCACTTTACAACGGCATAGTCGCATTTTACTATTTATAAAAACGTATCCAGTATGTCATCACGATCATTATCCAATACTACAATAACAATAAACCAATAGTTTTAAGTAAACTCCAGTCGTGCTTTGGACCTGAAACGAAAATCTAGATATTCTACAGCGATACAAGAAAACGTTATTTTTAATGAAAATCTCAAGCATGTCACATCCCTGGCTCGAACCCCCTAAATGGGGTGAAGCAAGGTGGTTTTCCACACCCCACCCGCGATTATCGAAATATTAACCCACCTCGAGAATACACAAGGGGCATTTTCGTTTGACTTCGCCGAATTCATGTTATTTTACATAATCATAGCTATGTGTTACCATGAAATAATCAGTAGTATTTCATTCTTCCCTCGGAGGGTGTGCGGATTCTATGGGGTTTAAAAACCTTTGAGCCCCGTGCCTGCTTGTAAAGGTTTTTTACTGTGGTTTTATGTGAAATAATGTGTGGTTTTACGGTAAATACTGAGTGGGACGTGTTTCATGTGATATAATAATTGATAAGTCATAACTATGCAAAAGGGAAACCTACGTGTGGTCATGGGAAAGAATTTGTGATCTCATGTTGTCAAGATTAGATGTCGGATTATTGATGGTATGTACACCTACCTATAATAATGTTATTGTATAGTACATGCTATTTCATTGTCACTTTTTTATAGATTATTGGATTTCGGCTTTGGATAATTACATATTAGTAACGATATAATTGGATTTGTAAAGTGATTGGCGCATCACTAGGTTACATGCTTTTTTGCTAATCTTTTTTCATATTACAGATTAAAAATATTATGCATTTTTTTAAATAATTAATTCGTTGTCTATGCGTGAAACTGAAAATGATAAGCAGCAGCTATATAGCTTGAAAAATACTCAGGGATATTTTTCGTTTTTAGTTTTTTTGTAAAGTCTATAATAGCAAAGAAAATAATACACAGTAGGTAACAATTATTACTGTCGTGATTTTTTAGCTGACTAGCTGATGCTATCGGCTCCGCTCGCGGTATTTTCGGTTTTTAGGGTTCCATAGCCAAATGGAAAAAACGGAACCCTTATAGATTCGTCACATCTGTCGGTCTGTCCGTCCGTCCGTCCGTATGTCTGTCACCAGGCTGTATCTCTTGAACCGTGATAGCTACAGACTTGAAATTTTCACAGATGATGTATTTCTGTTGCCGCTATAACAACAAATAATAAAAAATAGAATAAAATAATTATTTATTTTAAAATAAAAATTTTACTCCCATACAACAAACGTGATTTTTTTGCTTTGACAAAAGTCTCCGTAATAGGGTTCCTTTTCCTTAAAAAGTTCTTAGTAGATGACAGGTAGGTACTTTATCAATCTCAAGGTAAAAGGTAAAGGTAAAAGCAAAACTCTCCTGATCTTCAAAGCATTTGAATCATCCGGAATATCGCCTGGGCGAAGTCCTTAAATATAACATAAGTGCGCTCAAATTAAGCCTAGCTTGGATGGAGACGAAATAATTATAAATAATAAAATAATTCTAATATATAAAATTCTTGTGTCACAGTGTTTATAAATAAATAAATAAATATCAGGACATTACACACATCGCAATCTAGCCCCAAAGTAAGCGATAGCTTGTGTTATGGGTACTAGATAACTGATAAATATACATACATACTAATTTACATTTTTTTTTTATAAAACCTATCACTAGATTATTCTAATTACTATACAAGTCTTGCCCGCGTGGAATGGTGACAAGAATACTGGCTGCATTTCCGCGTTAAACAGCTAGGTTGATACGTTGCGCAGAAAATGAGCCAGGCCTTCTGTCACCAGTTGAGGTTATTAAACGCGGGGAAAGCTCTCGAATTTACATAAATATAATTTATTGAAAAACACCCAGACACAGGAAAACATTCATGCTCATCACACAAACATTTACCAGTAGTGGAAATCGAACCCACGACCTCAGACGCCGACGGCAGGTTCGGTTCACTACCGCTACGACATTCGGTCGTCAATGTTTGTTACCAAACTCCTCCGAAACGGTTTCACCGATTTTCTGAATTATTTATCTACATTCGGCAGGACTGTCACTGTCAGTCTAAGCTATTTGTGATAACCTATGTAGTATATAGTCGTAAGATATTTGGATCCACGGAAGACCAGCGCTATGACCGTGGGGCAAATCCAGGCTCCACGGGCGTAGCAAACGCTGAGTGGACTCCATTTTGGAATCACGCAATTTCACACAATATAACTAAGTATAATGTATTCTGGCGGACTATAACTGTGTTGTGATTTCGAATAAACGTATTTTCTTTCTTTCTTTTTCTTTCTATAACCCTAATGGCAAAAAAACGTTTACACGGTTAGCTGGTAGGTATACAAGATTCTCAAGTCATATTGCTTGTAAGAAAAAACCCTCCGAAACGGCTAGACCCATTTTTATGAAATTTTTTAGTCTACGTTCGGTAGGCCTATCAGTAGGTCGTAAGCTTTTTTGTACCACTAAGAGGCAAAACAACGTTTGCCGGGTCAGCGAGTAGGTATTCAAAATTCTCGGGCCCCGTTTTTACCTATTGGGTACCCTTACCTAAAAAGGCGTAGAGTAGGTTAATATCAAAGGATTTAGTTCACATCCGAAGTATAAATGGGTTAGAATTTTTTAAAAGAAAATTGGAAATTGGAAACTGTTTGGGAGCAGCCGGGTTCAATTTCAGACGGTTCAAGTTTTTGCGAGATTTCGCTAAGCTATCAAACGCTTTGAAAATGCCTACTTTAAAATTTTCCTTTAAAAGTTTTTTTCTGTGGATTGTACTTACATATAGCAGAGCGGACGGCACGCAAAAACGTCGCCAGTTTATCGGTGTCAAAAATGCTTGTCTTGCCACCAACAGGAAGGCCACAATGTAGTTCGCTCAGGAGCCACCTATAGAATTTTGACAGATGGCGCTACTGTTTGCTTGTACGAAAAAGGTTTACGTAAATCGTTCGGATGCCCATATCCTGAGGTTTTTGATCGGTGGACCGTATTATAATATTATGGCAGGTTTAACATTTTGACACCTTAATATATTTCTGCTTCGGATTCATCATCATCATCATTCAGGCATCATGGCCAATCACAATAGCCAACTATGCAGGAGAATTGACAGAATTAGGCGCAATTAACGGCGTAGAAGCCGTATTCGTAAATGATTTTGAATGAAGTTTTATTTAAAAACTATAAAGACAATTACTTTCAAATTTAAACGTCATGTATTTTGGGTCTTTAATCTAAAACGCTTAGAAGCAGAAACACGATTGGATAAAAGTTTCTCGATAGAAAGTTCTCCTAAAAGTTGTTCCAATATATCAGTTTTTTTTAATTTTTATCGGAAACTACAATGGATGTAATTGTAATTTTTGTTTTAATGTGTCGGTATTCGGTAATAACAATATCCAAAAACGCTTACAAACAGATTTTTGATAACTGGCTTAGTTTTTGAATAATTAGGTAAAAGGTCATTTTTCTGTTATGTTCTTCCGCGACGCTGCATGTCGCACCTACCAACGTATTCGTGAGAGTGAAAAAGACAATAAAAACTTGAGAGATGTCAAGGGACACCCGGATGGAATGAAGTATTTCTCGAGGCTTGCTTTCTATAAGAAAGAGAGAGAGAGACAGACAGAGAAACATGCGCACGCCGCACGGCTTACAATATAGCTTACTATAGCAAAAAGTGAAGTTACAACTTTTCGTATGAATTTTTTCCGTCTAGCCCCCTTTCACAACGCGCGAAAATAAATTCAATAAATCCTCTTAAGGGGATTTATTGAATTTATTTTTGTCTTTCTCACTCTCACGGAGATTTGGTAGATGCGACATGCAGCGTCGCGGAAGAATATAGCAGAAAAACGACGTTTTACCTAATTACTCAAAAACTAAGCCAGTTATCAAAAATCTGTTCGAAGCGTTTTAGGATATTATTATTACCGATACATTAAAATAAAAATGACAATTACATCCATTGTAGTTTCCGATAAAATATAGAAAAACTGAGATTTTGGAGCAACTTTTAGGAGGACTTTCTATCGCGAAAATTTTATCCAATCGTGTTTCTGCTTCTTAGCGATTTTAGATTAAAGACCCAAAATACATGACGTGCAAATTTGAAAGTAATTGTCTTCATAGTTTTTGCATAAAACTTCATTCAAAATCACCTAAATACGGCTTGTAGGCCGTTAAGCAAAAGTCCCACCCACCCATTTTAGTCCCACCTTTTGACACCTGTCTAAATACCTTTCTTTTGCCGTTATAATTAAAAAGGGATTGGACAGTTGGACACTCAGATGAATGCTGAGGTTGGACATGACCGCGATATTTGACACGACAATTGAAGGGCTTCCATGGCGCCGGGACGCGTATGAGCAAAATACATCTTTGCGCGTTCTGAGGGAAAGGGATAGGGATAGGGAAATTTCCCCTCAGGCAGGTTTATGCCTGAGGACCGCTTGTGATCCGAGCGTGTGACGTCAGAACTTGTATTTATAGAACGCTCGTAGAAAGGTCCGTCAGCGTGTGATATTGCGCTGGTTACGCCATCTATCGTCAGCTATCGAAGACCGCTACACAACCATGTCTTTTACATTTTTTATATATAATATATCAGGACATTACACACATCGCAATCTAGCCCCAATGTAAGCGATAGCTTGTGTTATGGGTACTAGAAAACTGATATATATATATATATATACATATACACACTAATATACCTACTTAAATATTATATGTACATATATTGAAAAACACCCAGACACTGGAAAACATTCACGTTCATCACACAAACATTTACCAGTAGTGGGAATGGAACCCACGACCTCCGACGCAGACGGCAGGTTCGCTGCCGCTACGCCATTCGGTCATCACATTGAATTATATCTTCAGTCACTCATCGGGCGATGGAGAGAGCTAAGCTCGGAGTATCTCTATCAAATCAGAAATGTGGAGATCCGTAGACGAACCAGAGTCACCGACATAGCTCAACGTATCGCGAAGCTGAAGTGGCAATGGGCACATAGCTCGTAAAACCGACGGATGTTGGGGACCAAGAGTGCTGGAAGGGCGACCCTGCACGGGAAAGCACAGATAATAATAACAAATAAAATGGCGCTGTGGTCAATGTTTGTGTTACAATCATTTAAGAAGATTATGGAACATAGTAGTGTTATTATCTCGCTGCAGACTCGGTCATAAATCATTCGAGTGTTTCGCTTTTGTTGTTCTGCAGTAATGCACAACTCAACAAAGAACAATAAAAGCGAAACACTCGAATGATTTATGACCGAGTCTGCAGCGAGATGATAACACTACTTTAACTATGTAGTTAGCTGTTTATTTAAGTACCAGAGACAACAAAATTCGGTTGGTACTTGGTAGATTTTGCTTATACGCTGCCTGTCTACGCTACCTATAGGTATTCCATTGTTACAAGAGTTTACTCGAGGGCGAACTGTCATTGAAAAATACTAGAACCGTAGACAGGACATTCTAAAGTCGACTATAATCTAGATAAGTACATATTTTTTTTACTCTATACAAGTTAGTACTTGACTGCGAACTCACCTGATGGTAAGTGATGATGCAGCCTAAGATGTTATCGTACTAACTTGGAAGGGTAAGTAAATTTACCCCAACTGTTTCTACAAGCATCACACCGGAACGCTAAATCGCTTGGCGGTGCGTCTTTGTTGGTAGGGTGGTACCTAACTAGCCACGGCCGAAGCCTCCCAGATCTGATCCAATTTAGAAATTATAAAATTCCAAAGTGGCCTCTGGCGGGAATCGAGCCCGCGACCTCCCACTCGAACCCGAGCGCGCCGCCACTGCGCCAGGGAGGTCATCAATTTACTACCGAACAGGAGCATCATCAGAAAATGTTGACTCGACAAAGTGTTTCGTAAAGGCACTTTGTTGGTGATATTTTGACGGCCGAATGGCGTAGTGGTAGCGATCCTGCCGTCTGCGTCGAAGGTCGTGGGTTCGATTCCCACTGGAAAATGATTGTGCGATGAACATGAATGTTTTCCAGTGTTTCGGTGTTTTTCTGTGTACTATTATACTTTTTTTAATATTAATGATTAGCCTCATAAAAACAAAGTTAAGTTTCCGTTTCTGTAAGAAAAGTGATTCTTATGTATGATTTTTAAGCTATTGCATAGCTTCTATTGCGGGCCTTGAGCGTGGAGACCGAATCCAGAAATTCCGTAACGAAAATAACCTAACACTTTTTTTAGTTTTGCCAGCTATCGATGAATAGCAGAACTTTGAAATATCACGCTTGTCTCTTTAGTTCAGCAACTCGTCTCTAGGTGGTATTGGCATTATATGGCATTTATATGGCATTGGTTGTATAATTATAATTATGCAACCAATGCCATATAAATATCAAAATAGCGTGATATTTCAAAAAGTCATGAAAAGTTCTGCTATTCATCGATAGATGGCAATAATAATTGCATAAGTTGATAAAACAGCTATGCAATAGCTTTACCGCGGCAGTCTCCGAGTGCCACACGTCTTTTTTATATTAGTACAGAACCATCGGTGCGCGAGTCCAACTCGCACTTGGCCGGATTTATTAATCTTTGGGTACAGAACCTTAAAAAATACATAAGTATAGGTATCTCACTTTAAATGCGCTAAGATGAAGATTTGGGTCAAAAATAAAATGCCTAGGTCTTTTAAATAAATCTTTATCTCTTTTGTTAGCAGTATAACAACTGGAGACTTTGCTCACTTCAAAAGAATTGAAATTCCTATACTTTTATTTTCCGTAATTACAAAGCAATTGGAGAGGGAAAATTAAATATGTGCCAAATAATATAGTTCTGAGGAAATTAAAATACGTAGATAGCTAAGTACTTCTTTAAAGAGAAAGTATACCTATTATTATCTCTATAATATAAATATTATCATACTCATATCTCAAGGGAACTATGGGTTTTCTGAAGTAGCCGATGTCCTTTTCCAAGTTTTAGTCTATCTCTGTGCCAAATTACATCAAAATTGGTTAAGTTGTTTGGGCGTAAAAGCGTGACAAATAAACCTACATTTATCTATAACATTAGTAGAAAAGATTACCGTTTAGAAATCAAGTTGTTATCTAAATAGTTTCCAAGCTCGGTAATTGCTCGTACAGTCAGCAATAGTACTAGAATTTAAGTCTTTATTACCAAACAGATAAACTAGGTTTATCTTAAGTGCCTAATGGTAGGGACCTACGTCTTACATACGTGGTACTTTTCTGAAACTAAACTTCAATTTTCAAAGTTTTCTTTACCTTACCGTCGTAAGTAAAACTTACTTACGTATAATATGAGTTTGTTTATTCTTTTACGCCATAACTTCTAAACCGATTTGGCTGAAAATTTCAAAACAGGTAGTTTATTCCCTGGATTAACACATAAATAATAATATACTTTTTATCCTGAAAAATTTACGGTTCCCGCGGGGTTTCTTTTCCGGCAAAACCAACTTAGTTAGGAGTTTGTCACTCCTGTAGGTACGCCGTAACTACTGAACCGATTCAGCTGATATTTTTAACACAGGTAGCTTATTCCTCAGATTAACACATTAGATACTTTCTATCCTGGAAAAATTTACGGTTCCCGCGGGATTTCTTAACAGGCACATCTAGTGTTGCCCAAATGCAAGAACAAGACGAGACTCAGCCAGTCTTGGTCTTGGTCTTGCGCCAGTACTTCTGGTCTTGGTCTTGGTCTTGTTCTTGCACCCCCAGTCTTGGTCTTGCAGCAAGAGTCTCGCAAGTCTCGCAATTACGGTAATTTAGATGTGAGAACAATGTAACATTTTGAGTAAGTATAAAACATTTTGAGTTTTGAATTAACATAGCTTTTTTTTACTCACTACAAGTTAGTAGGTACTTGACTGCGATCTCACCTGATGGTAAGTGACGATGCAGCCGAAGATGTTATCGTACTAACTTGGACGAGGTAAGCAACCCCTAACGGTTTCTACACAGCATGACACCGGAACGCTAAATCGCTTGGGTGCGTCTTTGCTGGTAGGGACAATACTATAGGTAGCTTTTAGACGACCTCCCTGGCGCAGTGGCGCGCGCTCGGATTAGAGAGGGAGGTTGCGGGTTCGATTCCCGTCACGGGTCACTTTAGAATTGTACCTATAATTTCTAATTTGGCTCAGGTCTGGTCTGGTGGGAGGCTTCGGCCGTGGTTAGTTACCACCCTACCAGCAAAGACGCATCGCCAAGCGATTTAGCGTTCCGGCACGATGCTGTGTAGAAACCGTTAGGGGTTGCTTACCTCTTCCAAGGTAGTACGATAACATCTTCGGCTGCATCGTCATTTACCATCAGGTGAGATCACAGTCAAGTACTTACTTGTAGTGTGTAAAAAAACGGAGGAACGAAATTCAAATTTTATTTTGTTTTCACCAATATTTAACTAGTACATAATGAATTAGGCTTATGGCATTCATTTTGCGAAAATAGCAATATCATCTTCATAGGTTTATATAAAAATCTTTACTAGAAAGCGTCCAGTTTAGGTATGTACTCGTACTTCGAATGCCGAGTTTGAAATTTTGCAAATTGGTAGACAAAATTGGTGGACACTTTCAAGTACCTAAACATTAAACTGTGAAGATGATACTCTTATTTCGCAAAATGAATTCCATAAGCCTACTTCGTTGGATTAGTTAAATAATTGCGAAAAACAAAATAAAATTTGAATTTCGCGGGCAGAGGGTGCGATTTCATGTTAACTGCAAGACGCAAGAGTCTCGCAGGCTTAGTCTTGTTCTTGCTCAAATCTTGCACTGCCAGTCTTGTTCTTGGTCTTGCTAAAATTAGGCAGTCTTGGTCTTGGTCTTGTTCTTGCAAAAATGCAAGAACAAGACCAAGACTGCAAGACCAAGACTGATTTTGGGCAACACTAGGCACATCCTAATTCGGTATGAGTTTGTCATTTCTGTACGCCATAACTACAAAAGCGATTTAGGTGAAACTTTAAAAAGAAGTAGCTTGTTCCTCAGATTAAAGTATAACGTACTTTTTATTTCGAAAAAATCTACGGTTCCCGCGGGATTTCTTAACAGGCACATCCTAATTCGGTATGAGTTTGTCAGTCCGTTAGGTACGCCATAACTACTGAACCGATTTGGCTAAATTTTGAATAGAGGTAGCTTATTCTCTGTATTAACGCGTAGGCTATTTTTTATCCCGACAAAATCCATAGTTTCCACGGGATTCCTAAAAACCTGAAACCCACGAAGAATCGTATTTCTTTTTTCTCTATTGGGATGAAGTTCGAAATTGGATTCCAAAGCGCATAGGAAATACGCATTACGAATTCCAAATCCCGCTTCGAAGTCAACCGAATTTGCAAATGAGTTTCTACATACATATTTGAGACCTCGACCGTAGCCGCCCCGCGCAACGCGGCGCCCCGGGTGCGGAATAAAAACTTTGACAGCTCCGAATTGGTTCATTAACATATTCAACGCTTCTAATTAAACATTTTAAGGTTCAGTGCATGATGCAGCCCGCCGAATCATGATTATGGTCGTTTTTAGGGTTCCTTACGAAAATAGTAAAAATTGAACCCTTATGGTGAGACTTTCTCCGTCCATCACACTCGATTATTTCAATAACTATTAAAGCTATCGACATGAAAGGAGAATTACCAAAGGTGATCCAAAATCAAATAAATGAATAAATATATACGGGACATTATACACATCGCAATCTAGCCCCAAAGTAAGCGATAGCTTGTGTTATGGGTACTAAGTAACTGATATATATACATACATACTAATATACACAAATATAATAAATTGAAAAACACCCAGACACTGGAAAACATTCATGCTCATCACACAAATATTTACCAGTAGTGGGAATCGAACCCACGACCTCCGGTGCAGACGGCAGGTTCGCTACCACTACGCCATTCGGTCGTCAAGTCAATTCAATCTTCAGTAAATTCATAATATTCTACGAAAATAAAATTGTGTGTTTTTAAGAAACATTGGAACTAGGCATTTGATTTTCATATCCGGAATTTAATTTTGCATACAAAAATTTACTTTCTTTTTAATGCACATTTTCTGTCATACAGATTTCATTGAGAAGTACAACTTGTACCATAAATTTGGAATCCGGATGTTAATGACGATGTCGCGTAGCGTTAGCGAACCTGCTGTCTGCGTCGGAGGTTGTGGATTCGATTCCCACTACTGGTAAATGTTTGTGTGATGAGCATGAATGTTTTCCAGTGTCTGCGTGTCCTTCAATATATTATATTTATGTATTTTAGTATGTATGTATATTTATCAGTTATCTAGTACCCATAACATAAGCTATCGCTTACTTTGGGGCTAGATTGCAATGTGTGTAATATCCTGATTTATAAAAAAAATCATAAAAATATTAATTAAAGGGAATTAATACGGAGACCGTAGTCTATAAAAATAAAGTTTTGTTTTGAATCAGCTTGTTGCAATCATTTAAAAGAATGAACGAATAGAGCTCCCCCATAGTTTCATTCTATGGTTAAGAGGTTGCGCTGCGATGAATCAACGAAAATACGTATTAATATCATTTAAATGCAATCAAAGCATCGCAAAAGAGCTGTTCTTATCTCAAACAACTCTCTCAAGTGACAAGTGCAATTAGTTTTCACTTCTCTCTCCGCACTCGACGCAAGTGCGCTTTTGGTGACACAATATGTCACTTTGTGGCGTCCTTTGACGTTCATACAAATAAAACACGGCATTCTCCTTTTGTTTGTACATTTCCTGGGGCTTTTTTATCCGACTGCGGGAAGGGTATATGTTTTCCATGTGTATCTTGTTTGTTTGTTTTTTTTTTGTTCAAACGGCTGAATAGATTTTGACAGTATCGTTAGATACGTCTCGGAATCACAAGTGTTTAAAAAAATTAGATGACGGATTTTTGGCGTCCAATGTGAGTCATTATTTAAATAAAAAAAAAAAAAAAGCAAACCTATCGAGTGCGGTATCAAAATGAAAGAAATCAAAAGGAGATTACAAAAATATCGGGTTGAAGTTGGGTTTTTTAATTTTTAGGGTTCCGTACCTCAAAAGAATTGACCAGTTTTTTTTATTAAAAACAAGGTTAAAAGGTTTATTTTATGTTTTTTTTTGTATGTTGATATATAGGAGTTTTTCCTTTGCAACATCCGTCCTTTGGTCCGTAGCATAATCTCTACATTTTTGGCAAAACGTGCACAATTAAACATAGACGCCAGTCGCCAAAGCTTTAAAAGTTAAAAACACAAAGCGCGGATTTGCATTCTAACGAATCAAAAAATACGTTTCGCTCAAAGAGCTTTGGACTTAAATTCTCTGAAAATAAAGATTAAATTTGAATGTTAAGCTTTTGCTTGGAATCACAAAGGTTTTTTTGGACAGTACTGTATGCTTGAGAGATGATGTTTCTGTTTTAATTGTACTTATATTTATTTTTAAGCGACTTTTTGGTGGCGTTTTTGGCGTAGGTGTTACCAAAAGGTGGTGTAGGTGTCGCTAAATTTAAATAAAATCGGTCAAGTAGGAGGGGACGGAAGTTTTTGCGACATTTTGCCCAATAAATCAAAAGCTATCGAGCATAAAAATAAATAAAAATCGGTTTTAGAATACATAAGTAACGCCCTTTCATATCGCTGAGTCGTGGACACGGCCCTGTGTTGTACGGTAGGGGTACCCATTTTTTAGGGGTTCCGCAGCCAAATAAAAAATAGTGCATTTTAATATAAGTGCGGAAAGTTTGTCATTTCCTTACGAGTCCCGGTTTGTTGACCCAAGCCGAAAGCGAGGGTCAACTATAGGAACGAGTAAAAATGACAATTCCGCACGTGCATTGAACGCCGTTTTTTAATACATTTGCGAAAAAAAAAATTGGTTTTACGTGTTTGCATGCCGTGTTCGTGTTCATGCGCTCTTGGTGCGCCCTCTCCGGTGCCGCGTAGGAGGAATACACAAAAGCACTAGTGCGGGAAAGAATAACTTTGCGCACGCTAAACACACTGTATGGAAATGTCAACTTTTTGGGCAAATGTATTAAAAAAACTTTTTTTTTTCATTTTCAATGATGTCGTGCCATTATTACCTACCTACAACGAAATTGAAGATATCGATATGAAATATTCCCAAGTCGATATTTTCAATAGTTAAATATTACCTACTATTACTATAGTTATATTACTATTACTATAGTTATATTACTATTACTATTATTATATTACTATTACTATTATAGTTATATTACTATTATTATAGTTACTGAAAAAAAGGGTCATGACACACAGATAGACAGACGGAGAACAACAGAGTGATCTTATTAGGGTTACTTGTTTTTCTTTTGAGGTACGGAAGCCTAACAAACTATGATTTAAATTTAGAAAATCAGCGGGGCTAGACAAAGTCACAGTCGTTTGGCGTTAACGCTAGTAGATAAAAATGTATGGGATAAAACAAATGACTGTAGAAAAACCACGACAGAATGATAATGATATAGTACTAAACACGCTGTGTTTGATACTGTGGGCACAGACTGTCGGCTGTCAATTGTCAAGCGAAGTACGCTAAAGTTATCTACAAGGTCTGCGAGAACGCCAGGGAGCGTTTAAGTTGTCGTAGTCGATTATCAAACACAGCGTGTTCAGTACTATTAAGTTGTTGTTTTTCTACAGTCATTTGTTTGGTCCCATACATTTTTACCTACTAGCGTTAACGCCAAACGACTGTTACTTTGTCTAGCCCCGCCGGACAACTCAGGAAGCAGTAACAAAGTTAATTTTTTTTGAGAACATTAGTGCCAAAAATAAATTTAATTTTGATTTGAGTAAAATACCCTATTCAATTCAAAGTTCTCTATTTCACATAGGGCTAAACGCAACCCTTAAAAGGCTGGAGGGACGAATACGTGAAATAATGGAGTCTGCATATTATTATAATATGTGATGCCATCCCATACATTCATGGGATTGAGGGATCAAAGTGGGGTCGCCAAGTACTTACTCACGGCTAGGAGTGATTTAACCGCATAAAAGGGTTGTTTGAGCAATTTTTAGCGACATGCCGGTTGAAAACTATTAAGAAAATTACTTTCAAATTTACACGTCATGTATTTTGGGTCTTTAATCTAAAATCGCTGAGAAGCAGAAACACGATTGGATAAAATTTTCTCGATAGAAAGTTCTCCCAAAAGTTGCTCGAAAATCTCAGTTTTTCGAGTTTTTATCGGACACTACATTGGATGTAATTGTAATTTTTGTTTCAAAGTGTCGGTAATATTATTATCCAAAAACGCTAAGAAACAGATTTTTGATAACCAGCTTAGTTTTTGAGTAATTAGGTAAAAGGTCGTTTTACTGTTATATTCTTCCGCGACGCTGCATGTCGCACCTACCAAATCTCCGTGAGAGTGAGAAAGACAAAAATAAATTCAATAAATCCCCTTAACCGCATAAAAGGGTTGTTTAAGCAATTTAGCGACCTGCAGGTTGAAAACTATTAAGGAAATTACTTTCAAATTTTTTAGGTGATTTATTTTGGGTCTTTAATCTTCGCTACGAAGCGGAAACACGATTGAATACGTTGCTGCGACATCTAGCGTCGCGGAAGAATATAACAGAAAAACGACGTTTTATTTAATTAGGTACTAAAAAACTAAGCTTGCTCTCTAAAATCCGGTTCTAAAAGTTTCTGGATATTATCATAACCGACAAATTAAAACAAAAATTACAATTACATCTATTGCAGTTTCCGAGAAAAAATAGAAAAATGGAGATTTAAGACCAACTTTTGGAAGAACTTTCTATCGAGGAAATTTAATCAAATCGTGTTTCTGCTTCACAGCGAATTTAGATTATAGATCCAAAGTACATGAAGTTAAAATTTGAATCTATACTCTTTCTATTCGTTTATTTTCTCTTTGGCACATGAAACAGATATAGCAATAGCGAGGGACCAGAAAAAGATCACTTTACCTTTATCTCTCTCTGGTCCCTCACTATTGCTATATCTGTTTCATGTGATTTCATGTGTCAAAATGAAAATAAACGAATGAATGGAAAGAGTATAATAATTGTATTTTTAGTTTTCAACTTGCAGGTAACTAAAAGTTGGTTAAATAGCCCTTTTATGCCGTTAAGCGATGCGTCCATACATTCCGTCACATACGGCCACCCTATTCATATTCCCCATAACGGAGTAGCAAGTATTCGCACCCATTAGTATGACGTCACGAATATTCTCACCCATTAGTGACGTCATAAATATTCCCGCCCATTAGTGACGTCATAAATATTAATGACGCTCATATCGCGCGGCGTTGCGAAAGTTTATTTGCATTTCACGAAATGGTCTCGTTTATTGTTTTGCGTTTTTAATTATGACGGAAAATATCTGTCATTTTCTCCCGCGTAGTTTTTTTGAACCATAAAGTACAAAATACTAGTTCTATTTTGTCGATGGATAGATAAAATTGGCCGACCATAGGTGGCAAGGTTTACAGGAACGGTTCGTCCGACTTGAATTATATTAAGTTTATTTTATGTCCAGGAAAAATAGGAAATATGAGTAATATGACAGTATTTTATCTTCTCCAATATGTACAAATTGTCTCATTTTTGTTACCAAACTGTTCCAAAACGGCTCGACCGATTGTTATGAAATTTTATTTGTATTAAGCTATTTTTTATATATCTCTAAACAGCAAAACAGCGTTTGGTGGGTCAGCTAGTAATTTACAAATTAATATAATTCAGGAAGGGTAAACTGCCTCCTTAGAATTTTGAAGGCAGGCCTTTGCGTTGAACCTTAAGGTAGCCATACACCATCCATCATATCGTCCAATCAGTATGACAATAGTGATTGGATCAGTTAGGACTCACCGTTGTGGGCATGGATTAGCATAACAGTTATGCTTGACGGGTAGATTCCAATTTCGACGGTAGATCAATGCGATTTGACCGTGTATGGCGGTCGGCGTTTGTTTAGTCGACTGGAAAGTAGGTACAGGAGAATGGTTTAATATCAAGAAGGGCGTAAGACAATGTGACCCTTTATCTCCCAAGATTTTTGCAGCTGTACTTGAGAATGTATTCCAAAATCTATATTGGGACTCAATGGGAATTAATATAAATGGAGTCAAACTTAATCATTTATGATTCGCTGATGACTTAGTCATTTTTGCTCAGGATGCAAGAACATTAGAAAAAATGCTACAACAACTGGACGTTGAGAGCAAAAGGGTAGGACTTATCATGAACACATCGAAAACAAAGATTATGACCAATGCAAAGAAGGAAAAAATATATATTAAAATCTAGAAATAGAATACGTTGACGAATACGTTTACCTTGGCGGTCGGCGTCTCGGCGATCGTCAGCTTGGTAGAGTCAAGACTTTTGGCAGTGGTAGCTGTCGCCGTGCCGCGCTGCCATAAGTGACGCCATGAATTCAATTGAAAGTCGCTGTTAATTTGACAGTTTTAACTGATCGCATGTGGTGTGTCCTGTAAATGGTGAACTGCAATTTGTATCAAGCGTTGAGCGCCATGCCGATTGGACGATAAATTGGATTGTCTGTGACTATTGGCTGCTGCGTGGTCTTCTCCATGGGGAGCAAGTCCCCACGGGGGTACGGGCCTCGAGGCTTGCCGCCTTACCCGGGCGATGTGTCGCGGGGGAGCCGCGCTCCCTCGGTGTTGTTCTTTTAGCCCCGGTAAGGGGCTAAGGCCTCGCCTTCATGGCTTGAGGCCTGCTGGTTTGACGGGTCTGGTCGCCCCGCGCGGTCAGCGATCATGTCGCTGCCCTGCGCGGGGATGCTGGGGTCCGGTAGCATGAACCCCGCGACTATTGGCTACCCTTAGTAATATATGTTGTTGTCGACTGTCCGCAGGTGGCGCCTGACGGCAGCTGGTGGTGTGATGGTGCAATATGTGGAGAGAGTGGCGTTGGTTCGTGGTCACGTTGAACGCTGTCGCCGCACTGTCGCCTGTCATTAAAATAGGTAAGAACTTTTTTTATTGCGCTTGTAGCGGTCTTCGGTAGCTAAGGATAGATGGCGTAAGCAGCGCAATAGCACACGCTGACGGAGCTTTCGACAAGCGTTCTGTAAATAGGAGTTTTGACGTCACACAATCGATCACAAGCGATCCATAGGCATAACACCTGTCTGGAGGGAAATTTCCCTATTGCCTACACCACCGCCAAATGGTCTAGGCTGGAGCGCGCTTACCTAGACACACACACTGACCTCTTTAATACAAGTACGCTGGACTTTAGACTGTTAATGTAAAAATTAATGACACTTGATTTTTACCATTTTGTCGCTGATTGTGTCGTAACCTGGCGTGATCGTGCAGGGAAATAAAATAAAATGACGTTCACAACGACAGTCATTTGTAAAATTCAATCATATATTATGTCAATTTTAGTACCGGGGACTCAGATGAATGATCCAATAGATGCACAGTTAAAATAGCAACGACATGCACTATTTTTGTACTCTTTTTACTTATGTGCTTGGTAGGTTGCTAAAAAGAGACAATGCCATAATGCCTCTTTCGAAAATTAGTAGGTTGTCACAAGGTTCGATTATGCTAGTGATGAGCTGGAGTCGATTAGATTCGACGATTAACATTAACTAGTTGGGTGACTGAACTTTGCTCGTTATTTTTTTTGTAAATACATTTTCTAAAAATGAATCTTACCTAGATCAATTTATCGCCCTCAAAACCCCCCGTATACTAAATTTCATGAAAATCGTTCGTGCCGTTTTCAAGATTCAGATTATATAGAATATATATATATATACCTATACAAAAAATGCTCGTTTAAAGGTATAAATAAATAATAGTAATAATATATAATAAATATAAAAGATATATATAGATAAGTATAAATATAAAAGATAAAATATTGTTTACCCAACCATTGTTTAGTTTCTTCAGCAAGAGGAAGTGACACTATTCTTGGCTAGCAAAAGCCACTATTTATTATCCGGAAAAAACATCGCGTGATTCGCGGAAAAACTCTGATAAATTAAAAATTGTAGCATAACCACAGCGTAACCCAAAATTTTGGGTTATGAGATTTTTACACTACTGCCTACAAACCACCATAACTTCTGAAGAGACTTGAATATAGACTTTTTATTACTGGATATGAAAGAAAACTTCATTTTATTTTTAAAATAGTTTTTTATAATAATAAATCTGACTGAGCAAACATTGTTTTGCCATTTGAAATATAAAAAATAGCTTACAACCTATACTTACATCTAAAGAGTGTACACAAAAACTTCAGAGAAATCGCTCAAGCAGTTTCGAAGGGGTTTGGTTACAAACATACAAACACTGACACGACAATGTTATATATTACGACGACTAGTTAACGCCTCAAACGTTGTTTTGCCATATATTTTTCATTCAGTCGCGTTACTCTTTTTGTTAGGGTATTGATTTTCTTAAGGCGGCGTTTCGAAACAGTTTTAAAATATTCTACTTTTTTCTAATATTTGTATTCTTTTATAAGACTCATCTTCAGTATTAGTGCCACATGTATACGACAGTTTTCTTTTCAAAATATTTGGCTCAGCCATATTGTTCAACACCTCTCTGGGGTTTGGTGATGGTGTTTCCTATAACAAACAACAACTATTAAAAAATGTTCGTACACGAAAGTTTAAAAAATATCGTCCTCAAATCTAAAGAGTATTTATTTATTCTAATTACAGATATATTGACACTATCGATATAGTGAAATTTCACAACACTAATAACCTAAAATTGCGTTTTCCGAAATATTTAAAAAATATTTTAATTACCGTAAACCATCTTGTAATTGGGTGTTTACCCGGACGTTTACTAAATTGCGCTTCTTCTTTACATTTTTCTGAGCAAAATACTTACTTCTATAATATGAAAAACTTACCGATGCAATCCAACTGATTTATTTTCGTTTTCTTTCTGTGAGATACGTGTTTTGCAACCCTCTACCGAACAAGACATTTTTAATCATCTCACATTATACTTAAATTTATATACAAATCTAAATTTTTTCACATTTTTTCACAAGAAAATCTAAATAATCTTTTCAGCACTTCTCACGAAACATCGACAAATATTATGAGACAAAATTAAATATATACGACGACTGAGGTAATTCGACCAGAAACGCGAATACTTTTAAAATTGGCAGTATTAAAAGGTTGCAAATGGTTGCAAAATATTTGGACCTTGTGACATGTCAAAAAAAATAAAAACTGACACCTGATTTTTGTCTCACTCACACTAATACTGATACTATTTAGAAACTTGAATAAGATATACGTTTACTTTGTTTTATTTTAGCCTTGTGTCTATGGGATTATTGGTCTGAGACCGGGGACCTTCGAGGGCGCTTTAAATCGGCACAAAAACGACACTGTCAATTTTATAGAAAATTTAGTCAGTGAGGCACATAGATTATACTGGAACACAGAATAGACAAGTAGAATACAGATAAATAATAACAACAGCTTAGCGGTACGCATCAGTAAAGTGGAAACGTAAAAGTTTCGTGCGAGTTTCTTAGATGTCAACCACACAAGTAATAAGCATGCCACCGCTTACTACATCTAGCGGTTACATACTTGAACGTCATGCCAATTGGACGATAGATTGGATGGTGTGTGGCCGACTTAAGAAGCGTATTAAAGCTACATTGGCAAGTCTGGCAAACACGTGGATCGTCTCATAATCATTTTTTGATTGATGAGTTGAGATGACTTTAATTTTTTACTCGTACAATGGGTATTGGAGAATGGCTTAAAATATTTTAAGCTTGAGCTTATTAAATTTTGGAAGTGAAAACTTCTTTAGGCATATTGAGCAATTTTTGAGATGGGGAAAAACCATTAAACTCTCTACATTGTTACTGTTACCGACACCGAACTTCTACAGGCATGTTAGGCATGTTTTGAGATGGGGAAAAGCCATTATAGTCGCTACACTGTTACCTTACAAACTTCTATAAACACATTGAGCATTTTTGAGATGGGGAAAACCTTTGAACTCGATACACTGTTACCGTTACCGACACCAAACTTCTTTAAACACATTGAGCATTTTTTGAGATGGGGAAAACCTTTGAACTCGATACACTGTTACCGTTACCGACACCAAATTTCTTTAGGCACGTTAGGCATCTTTAGGCACGACTATTGATATAGTGCGAAAAATTGAATGTAGCAATAATATAATTGAAAATAATAATGTAATTGAAAAGCAACGTCGACAATCGTGAAATTAATTTTACGTTGTACGATAAGGTTGAGGAATTGGAACATAGGAAATCTATGTTGAATTACATTCAATTTTACACTCTATGCTAATAGACGTGAAACTAATTTTTCAGTGTTATTTTTTTATTTTGTCTTGATTCACATCGCTTCGCGTGTGAAAGTGATAAGTGAATCGTGATGATGATTTCACAGGTGCAATCTTCACGGAGGAAGCCCGCGGAGGTAGCGCGGAGCTAGCGTTCAAGTACGCAGTGTATCGCATCAACAAGGAGCGGAGCCTGCTTCCCGAGACGACCTTGGTATACGACATACAGTACACGACCGCGAGAGACACCTTCAGGACGTACAAGAAAGGTGAGCCACCCGAGCTGCAGGCGAGCGTTTTACAGACTTCTACCCTCTATCAGGCCAGTCTCACTTATCAAGTGACCGTCCCGGCTACAAGTAGGGGTCCGGACCTCAATATTTCAGATGGTTGCCGCTCGCGGGCCGAGTTGCACGCGCTGGTTCTGTGCGGTCTATTTTACGCGCCGTCTGACTACGGCAGCCCTAGTACGTCGTAAGAGATAAAGTTAGGCGATAGAAAGAGACCACAACATTGCGTTTGTTGCGTGTCGATTTTGAGGGCGGGGCCAGGCGCTATTGCGAACTGAATTGCACTTTTTGTGTCAGCGCTAGAGTCGCTATTTCTTTAAATCATCGTGCGGAGTGGGTCTTCTGTACCTATTTTGTGTTCCGTGCCTCTATTAACGATTCTGATCCGCACTTGGCTGCTTCTCTTATATTCTCTAGAGACGTAAGGATGTAACAATAATATTAAAGCAATCCATCCGAAGTTCCTAGAATTTTGTCTCAGTTCCAAATTGTGTCGTGAATTCTTGATCAACTTAATGCTTTAACCATGTTAGTTACTTTAGTCAATAATTGGGTTTATAATGTAGTTTATAGACTCATTGTTTGCTACAATTCCGCTATTTGGATTGTTCCTTGGAAAGCTACCAGTAATTGATACATCGATGAACCAATTAGAAACTAATATTGTATCTCAAGTTTCCATAATATACAAACTTCCTGGTGCAGATATATTTACGTTTATAGACATTTTGCCCAATAAATAAAAACTGTTATGAAAACGAAAATAATTATTTTTCACACAAAGGCCTAAATATACAACGTGTAAAGAAAAGTTAAAATAATAATGAAGGGTACATATAAGTGTACCTACTTGATAACGAAACACCCTGTAATAATATTAAATAGAAATAAGCAAATTTAGTTTTCCATAATGTATGGAAAATTGATATGCTTATTTTATTTTTCCATACATTATCGAAAAATAAATATGCTTATTTCTATTTAATATTTGTACAGGGTGATTCGTTATCAAATACTAAACTTTTGTACTCTTCAATAGGTATTATTTCAACTTTTCGTTACACGCTGTATAACAGGCTCCAAAGTAAAGTCAAAACTCTACCACCAGGTTCGGAAAGCACGTTTGCACCGAGAAGAACTGGCAAGGAAATTGACACTTGCTCTTTTAAAAAATGTCATTATATTATTACCCACGACGGAACGGAGTACGGGTATATGCGTTTAGGGTGAGAGACCGTTTGTACATTACTCTATTAAAAATATTTTATGTTTGATTGTATGTTTAATTGTTCACAAAAACCAATAATGCAAAAATATTTTTGTTTGTTTGTTTGTTTGTTTGTTTGTTTATTTGTTTGTTTGTGTGTTCGTTTGTGCACATCAATGTTTCCATTTATTTCAAAGACGGCTTGACCGATTTAGATGCGGTTTTCTGTATAATGTTTGGTGTTCAGCGGCAATGGTTCTTAGATAGTTGTTACGAACATCGATCACCAGGGGGCGCCATAAAATACATTTATATTGCAAACGAATGTTCCCATTTATTTCAAAAACGGCTTGACCGATTTAGATGCAATTTGCTGTATAATGTTTGGTATTCATTGGTGATGGTTCTTAGATAGTAGTTACGAACATCGATCACCAGGGGGCGCCATAAACACATTTATATTGCAAACGAATGTTCCCATTTATTTCAAAAACGGCTTGACCGATTTAGATGCAGTTTTCTGTATAATGTTTGGTATTCATTGGCAATGGTTCTTAGATAGTTGTTACGAACATCGATCACCAGGGGGCGCCATAAAAAACATTTACAGTGCAAACGAATGTTCCCAACACAGTTGTACAGTTGGATACAGTTTTGTACAAAATACTAGTGAGTCATTGCCAATGGTTTGTAGATAATAGTTCTTGTGATTGAACAGCAGAGGGCGCCACAATAAACGTATCTGTATGACTTGGAAGGGAAATTTTCTGTTTTAATATATTTCTAGTAAATTCCTTGTGTTAGTGATTGGGTTTGTTTGAACTAGTCTCAAACATTAAATTTGGTGACGAGGGTCTGACGATGCAAGATGGGGCTGATTAGCGATGCATATTAATGGTAACTAGTAAATACCTCGAGTTTAGGCTCATTTGATTTGGTTAAACTATTCTAACACATTAGGCTTGGTGGCGAGGGTTAATGAATGAATATGGCGCATTTACCCGGCAAGAGGGCCATGGCCCAGGGCGTCAGCCTCCGAGGGGCGGCGCCAGCCGCACCTCGCTCAGTTTTTCTTACTTTATTAGAGAAATTCCCTGTGTTTAATGTGTTATCTTTCTATTAAACACGTATTGTGTATACAGTCTAGTAAACAGGGATTCGTATGTTTTAACTTGGCCCAAACCTTTAGATGTACATAGTACATCTAACCCTAGATGTATGTACATACATGCAGGGTTAGATGATGCCTTCAGACGCTGCATAGAGGAGTTAATGGCTAGTTTGAAGATTAATTTTAATTTTTTAATAATAATATCTTTTAAATTACATTAATATATTAATCGAAAAACTATAAAACAAGTGGAAAATTAAAAAATTTTAAAAAACCCACGACTTTTGCAGACTTGTAATTGAAAAAGGATTAAATAATTTTTTTTTAAACTCCCCGACTAAAGGAAAGTAAGAACTAAGAACCTATCAGTATAATTACAAATCCAAAAAAATCCGTCGGAGCTGCCATTGCTATTATCGTTTCCAATATCAATTAATGAAATTAGTAAGCATTGATAAACTGCCGGTAGGTATATGAGAAGTATCAAGAAATTGAATTAGTCATCAACTGGTAAACAGCACCATCAACCGTCACAGGCAGGACACAGCAGCTCCGGCGGATTTTCTTGGATTTGTAATTATACTGATAGGTTCTTAGTTCTTACTTTCCTTTAGTCGGGGAGTTTAAAAAAAAATTATTTAATCCTTTTTCAATTACAAGTCTGCAAAAGTCGTGGGTGTTTTAAAATTTTTTAATTTTCCACTTGTAATACAAGTTTTCTTAAAAAATATGAAAAATTCTTACATATACCTGCCTCGTGAGGAGTTGGAAGAATATCCGTATCGTTCCAAGAATCCTAATCACACTTCACAACACACTAATATCATAAAGACGACCGAATGGCGTAGTCCGTCTGCGCCGGAGGTCGTGGGTTCGATTCCCACTACTGGTAAATGTTTGTGTGATGAGCATGAATGTTTTCCAGTGTCTGGGTGTTTTTCAATATATTATATTTATGTATAATTGTATGTATGTATATTTATCAGTCATCTAGCACCCATAACACAAGCTAGCGCTTACTTAGGGGCTAGAACTTATCTCTAGTTTACTTTTATATACCACGACTAACGTCCTTTACTAACTCCCGTATTACAATTGTATGTAATTATTAGTGAATACTTGATTGGCTTATGTATGACTTACTTGTAATAGCCATTTATTGTTTATATTTATGCTGTTTGTATTCCAAAATAAAGAAAAAAAAAAAAATTGCGATGTGTAAACTGTCCTGTATGTATTTATTTATAAAGAAGAAAGTCTGTATGTAAGTGTGTGTGTGTGTAAGTGTGGGTATGTCTGTCACTCCTTCACGTCGCAACTACTGAACCGATTTGGCTGAAATTCGGAATGGAGATAGATTATACCCTGGATTAAAACAAAGACTACTTTTTATCCCGGAAAAATCTATGGTTCCCACGGGAGTTGAGAAAAACTGAAATTCACGCGGGTGGAGCCACGCGCGTCCGCCAAGTGTGTAATATACCTAAGGCAAAACAACGTTTCGTCAGCTAGTAACGGATAAAGTTTTATATATCGGTGTTTATAAAGTGGCCACTCTTAATATCAATGAAGCGAGTTTTTTCAGGCCCGCGAAATTCCCTGAGGGTACTCCAAACGGTTATATCTACCACTTCCGGTAGCCATATTGCGTTTCCGCTCGCTGCGTTCAGGAATATTTTCATTTTTTAAACACACATTTCCATTTCGGCATGGCGTTGATACTTGAGCTTATTTTTATAATCCCCCTGGAGTGTTATTCGAAAAATTTTCAGATGTAATTTTAGGCAAATTAAGTACAAAATGTTCCGATAGTTCCGTATCAGAGGATGTTATACTAAGTTTATTTTTGTTCATCTCACTCTTACGAACACGTTTGTGGCTGGACATGCAGCGTTGCAGAAGAATATAGCAGAAAAGCGACGTTTTACCAACTAAAAAACTAAGCCATATTATATCAAAAATCTGTTTCGAAGCTTTTTTGGATATTATGATTGTTACCGACACATTATTAAACAACTTGTACTTTTCATTAAAGTCTGTATGGCAGAAAATGTGCATATCAAAAGCTATGCAAAATTTAATTCCGGATGTGAAAAATACATTGCTACAACACAACATAGTGCCAATTGGTTTTAAAAAAACCATTATTTTGTTTTCCTAGAATATTTTGGTTATAAAAAACCATGAGGAAACTGGAATAATTGACTGTGGCAGACGGATAGACGGATGAAGTCGTACCACAAGGGTCCCACTTTAATCATTTTGGTAAGGAACCCTAAAAAACTTGACCGGTTTTTGTCGATTGGTTCCAGCGTGCACGCAGATAAAGTCGGGCGCGATCGCTATATTCAGCGGCGCTGGCCCACTGCTGGGGTCTACGCTCAGCGCGATGTGTCGCTCGCTGCACGCGCCACACGTCACCGTCGCGCCTCACGCGCTAGACAGTGAGTACCAAGTCAACGGGTGGATACTCATTCAGAATGTTTTTGAACATCACGCGATATCGCGTTATCATGCCATACTAACACGCGAAATCGAAGAACATGGTTTTTGAACATCACGCTATATCGCGTTATTGTGGCGGACGAACACGCGATATCGAGTGACAGCTTAAAAATATGTGTCGTAGCAAGCATTTCTATTCGACCAACTTTAAGCACACAAAGTTGCAGTTCCAACAAGATGTGTCAACCATCATTTAGTATACACAGGTTTACACATTTTTTTATTATCACGCGATATCGCGTTGTGATGGCGGACGAACACGCGATATCGAAAGGAAGTTAAAAAATTGGTGTTGTAGCAAGCATTTCTATCCGACAAATATAAGCACAAAATTGACGTTTACATTTATCCTCAGATCTCAACAATACTGTGTCCTTCACGATAAATCTGTACCCGTCACGAGAGCTGATGGACCAGGCGTTCAAAGACCTGA
This sequence comes from Coenonympha arcania, assembly GCA_036785405.1. Lineage (NCBI taxonomy): Eukaryota > Metazoa > Arthropoda > Insecta > Lepidoptera > Nymphalidae > Coenonympha > Coenonympha arcania. The sequence continues at coordinate 12,467,663 of CM072076.1, forward strand.
CTGATTTCCTTAACTGGACCAGGATGGGAATAATTTACGAGGATTATGGCTTTGGTGAGTGCTTACCTAGTATCTATAACTTAAATTAACTGTGGATATGAGTAAGACAACGATTACTGAATGATCTGATCTCCATCTTAACCACTTTCTTCATGAAAGTGGTTAAGATGGAGATCAGATCACTAATTCACTACCCTATCTCTTCTTATTCCTGGGGACGTGGCTTTGCAGGGTTCCTCTGTTCCTCTGCACGTGGACCGTCTTCGATCTATTGTGCTCGCCTCTTTCTAGATCTCCCCTCTAAATCCAGAACTTGCCAATGGGAATCACGTCCTTTGCAGTGGTACATTTGACCTCTTCTGGGTGGAAACTGTACCGTCCAAAGTCGGCTAGTATATGTATCAGGGTTGGAAAATTATAGAATTAATAAGAGTTTAAGGCCGCAATACCCCGTCAGTTATCTAGCCAGGATTTTCAGGCAGGGCAGATATACTTGAACTCTTGTGGGCAGAGATACACTCTACTCTCTCTCTCCCTTCTGGATAGAGATATACTCTATTATGTACTTGCAGGTGAACTGAACATCGTGCGTCTAGCTCAGGACGGGCGCGACATGTATGCATTGCGGTGCGAGAGCAGGGACTACAGGCGCGCGCTGACGCAGCTGAAGGCGCAGCGCATCGAGCACATCATAGTCGACACCGACCCCAAGCATCTGCGACTGCTGTCCAGAGCTGTTAGTATCATTTGCAGTGCAGTGAACTGAACATGGTGCGTCTAGCTCAGGACGGGCGCGACATGTATGCATTGCGGTGCGAGAGCAGGGACTACAGGCGCGCGCTGACGCAGCTGAAGGCGCAGCGCATCGAGCACATCATAGTCGACACCGACCCCAAGCATCTGCGACTGCTGTCCAGAGCTGTTAGTATCATTTGCAGTGCAGTGAACTGGACATGGTGCGTCTAGCTCAGGACGGGCGCGACATGTACGCAGTGCGGTGCGAGAGCAGGGACTACAGGCGCGCGCTGACGCAGCTGAAGGCGCAGCGCATCGAGCACATCATAGTCGACACCGACCCCAAGCATTTGCGACTGCTGTCCAGAGCTGTTAGTATCATTTGCAGTGCAGTGAACTGAACATGGTGCGTCTAGCTCAGGACGGGCGCGACATGTACGCAGTGCGGTGCGAGAGCAGGGACTACAGGCGCGCGCTGACGCAGCTGAAGGCGCAGCGCATCGAGCACATCATAGTCGACACCGACCCCAAGCATCTGCGACTGCTGTCCAGAGCTGTTAGTATCATTTGCAGTGCAGTGAACTGAACATGGTGCGTCTAGCTCAGGACGGGCGCGACATGTACGCAGTGCGGTGCGAGAGCAGGGACTACAGGCGCGCGCTGACGCAGCTGAAGGCGCAGCGCATCGAGCACATCATAGTCGACACCGACCCCAAGCATCTGCGACTGCTGTCCAGAGCTGTTAGTATCATTTGCAGTGCAGTGAACTGAACATGGTGCGTCTAGCTCAGGACGGGCGCGACATGTACGCAGTGCGGTGCGAGAGCAGGGACTACAGGCGCGCGCTGACGCAGCTGAAGGCGCAGCGCATCGAGCACATCATAGTCGACACCGACCCCAAGCATCTGCGACTGCTGTCCAGAGCTGTTAGTATCATTTGCAGTGCAGTGAACTGAACATGGTGCGTCTAGCTCAGGACGGGCGCGACATGTACGCAGTGCGGTGCGAGAGCAGGGACTACAGGCGCGCGCTGACGCAGCTGAAGGCGCAGCGCATCGAGCACATCATAGTCGACACCGACCCCAAGCATCTGCGACTGCTGTCCAGAGCTGTTAGTATCATTTGCAGTGCAGTGAACTGAACATGGTGCGTCTAGCTCAGGACTGGCGCGACATGTACGCAGTGCGGTGCGAGAGCAGGGACTACAGGCGCGCGCTGACGCAGCTGAAGGCGCAGCGCATCGAGCACATCATAGTCGACACTGACCCCAAGCATCTGCGACTGCTGTCCAGAGCTGTTAGTATCATTTGCAGTGCAGTGAACTGAACATGGTGCGTCTAGCTCAGGACGGGCGCGACATGTACGCAGTGCGGTGCGAGAGCAGGGACTACAGGCGCGCGCTGACGCAGCTGAAGGCGCAGCGCATCGAGCACATCATAGTTGACACCGACCCCAAGCATCTGCGACTGCTGTCCAGAGCTGTTAGTATCATTTGCAGTGCAGTGAACTGAACATGGTGCGTCTAGCTCAGGACGGGCGCGACATGTACGCAGTGCGGTGCAAATGGCAGACATGAGAAAAGCCACCCTGTTTTTTTTTAACTATACATAGGCTAGCGCTTGACTGTGATCACACCTGATGGAAAGTGATGATACAGTCTAAGGTAGAACGTGCGTGCCTAGGAAATGCCCATTCACTCTTGATTTGAAGGCACCCAAGTTGTCGTCTCAGAGAGACTAGCTGTGATCCTTACTATGTGCTATTGTTTGTAGTTTGCGAATGCGTTTCTGATGGATAATATACCAAACCTTTTAATGGATAATTTCTACCTTTGCAGATTCTGCAGCTTCAAATGAACAACGAAAATTATCATTACATTTTTACCTCATTCGTAAGTATAGCATTCAGTTTTATAATTTAAAGTTAAGGGTATTGTGAGTAGAACACATTATAGGAAAATAAATGGCTTAAACTCACGTGACCTGAGTTAGGTCTGCCTCATTTTGAGTCCTTCTTCAGTGTAATCCGAGCGTTGGCGTGTGAACACCCTCTTTGAAGAAGAACTCCAAATGAGAGTCCAATACTATAGTCGGGCAGACCTGACTGACGCGTGAGATTAAGCCGTCTGTTTTTCCTAGAACAATTCTATAATAATATTACAATTACTGCTGATAACTTTGCTTGTAGTCGCGTCTAGGATTTGGACCAAATCTCCAGATATGCAGTAGATAGTTTTTTTACGTTCTACAATTACAGAGATGACACATTTCTCCTGAAAAGGGCGCGATTGGCCAATATAGTATAAGATTTTTTCTTAAAATAAGGGATGCTGCATTGAATGCGCAAAGCCCAAAATTACCCAAAATTACAGACATCAAATCTCACTATAATTTAAAGACTGATCTCAGATAGAATAATAAAACTAGAAAAAAAAACATTTTACAATTTAGTACTTAACTGCGATCTTAACTGATTGTAAGTGATGATGCAGCTGATGTCAGAAAAGCATAACGTCATTGATATTCCCATAATATCCAGGATATGGAACTGTTCGACCTGGAAGACTTCCTGTACAACCGCGTGAACATGAGTGGCTGGCGGCTGGTGGATCGTGACTCTGACAAGGTCAAGGATTCTCTGCACGTGATGGAGAAGTTCCATCCCATTGGCGCCTCAATACTCAGCGGCGGACATATCAAGGTAAGAGCAGTTCTGGTGAAACTGGTGACATCAACTGAGGGGCTGTCGTATGGTGGGTCGTGACTCCGACAAGGTGAAGGACTCCCTGCACGTGATGGTAAAGTTCCATCCTATCAGTGCCTCCATACGCAGCGGCGGACATATTATCAAGGTAAGGGCATTTTTCCTCGTGAAGAACTCGTGGTTGCACCGATTTCATCCTCTAGTCCTATTACTTTTTTTAAAAATAACAAACAATAATAATACGGCTAAATTAATAATTTCGGCTCTAAATTCAAATTTAATATATGGTATTTAGACGATGGGACCTTAGGAGGTGACGTAGATACTGTTTTGGACGATTTGAAAAATATTATTAACAAATTTGCAAAAATTGGGCTCGAAATTAATTTTTCAAAATGCGAAATTTACATTCCAAATTCCTTTTCGGCTGAATCAAAATTGGAAATTATTAAAAAATTTAATATCCTTACCCCAGGCATCAAAATATTGAATGAAGAATCGCTTCGCCTCCTAGGTGCTCCGGTTTTAGAAGCCTCTATACCACAATATTGCTCTGATACAATAACAAAATTCAATAACTGCTCCCATCGTCTTGTAGAAGTTAATCCACACATGGCTTTAACCATAATTCGCTTTTGTTTGTTTTTGCCAAAATTAATTTATGTTCTCCGTTGTTCACCAATTTGGAAGTTCAAAAACATACTTGATAATCTGGATTCTTGTGTTAAGAATTCCCTTATCAATATTCTAAATTGTCCATTAGACAATACGGCTTGGGCCCAGGCCTCTCTGCCAATACGGTACGGGGGCCTGGGAATACGAAAAATTTCTAGTGTATCTCTTCCAGCCTTTCTTTCCTCTGCTTATAGTACTCACGCCCTTTATGGTAAAATCATATCCCCTACCTTGGAGTCCATTGAGGTGTCGTACTTAGCGGATGCAAGAAATGCGTGGTCCTTGGTAAGTCCCAGTAGCTTGCCGGCTTCATTATCCTTCCAGAGACAGTGGGATGATATAATCTGCAAGCAACTTTTTGATGAACTGTTGGTGAACGCAAAGACGCAAAAAGATCGAGCTCGTCTCCTCGCTGTCTCTGTGAAGGAGTCCGGTTACTGGCTTCAGGCTCTCCCTTCTGCGAACCTGGGCACCCTTTTAGACCACACTACCCTGACGATTATAATCGGTCTTCGGCTTGGCGCCAAGATAAATCAGCCTCACCGTTGCCATTGCGGCGATGGTGTAGACAGCTACGGTCACCACGGCCTCTCCTGTTCGAAGAGTGCTGGTCGCTTCTCACGCCACAGTTCCCTCAACGACGTCATCCGGAGGTCTCTTGCTTCCGCCAAAATACCGACAGTTTTGGAACCGAATGGTTTATCCCGAAGCGATGATAAGAGACCAGATGGTATGACGCTCGTTCCATGGAAGTTGGGTAGGTCGCTTGTTTGGGATGCGACTTGTGTAGATACATTGGCTGCATCCCATATTCAGGCGACCTGCTCCAAGGCAGGTGCGGCGGCGGCCAGCGCTGAACGGGCCAAGAGGGGCAAATATGAAGCTCTCGATGGAAGCTTCATATTTGTGCCTTTTGGAGTTGAGACCCTGGGGCCGTGGGGCCCCGGTGCTCGTTCCCTTTTTGATGACATTTCAAAAAGGGTGATTGAGTCTACCGGGGATCCAAGAGCTGGCAGCTACCTTGGGCAAAAAATTAGTTTGGCTATCCAAAGGGGCAATGCTGCCAGCATTTTGGGTTCAATGCCTCGCTGCCTTGGCTTCGATGAGGCTTTAACTTAAATTTTTATATCAATTTCATTAATTTTTAATCTTTTACTGTAATATTTATTATCATTAAAATTAAAATCTATTAAAATGCATAATAATACGAGCAAGATGTTCATTTGATGTTAAGTGATATGCATGCTAATGTAAGATACAGTGCGTCACATAATATTGTATTGCAATAATAAACGATATACTGCACTGTACTCATCATTCGGACATCGATCGGTTCTTGCCTTGCCCAGTAATCACGTCGGCGTACAGTGCCCTTCAGACCGAAGCACAGGAACACATGACTGCTTCAGGAAGGAAGAACTAATGCTAGTGTGTTTTTTTTCTATTATCCAACATGTGTCGTTGAGTAGCTTGTACTCCTTGACTTGGCTATGAGTCCAATAGTGGCTGGCGAAAGCAAAAGTCATTTTGAAAGATTCCAGATCCAAGCGATGTACCTACATAAAATAATTATAATGTTCGCAATCATAATCCAGCTTCTTGATTGTAGAATTGCCCTTAATATTAATAAAATTGACCTCCAATATTTCTTCCAGACTGAACCAGCCCTTCTCTACGATGCTGTACAAATACTGGCGTTAGCTCTCGCTTCCACGAAAGACGTCCACACGAACAACGTGACTTGTGAGACAGAGGCGCACGTAGCCCACGGAGATGAACTGTTGGAGAATATTAATAAGGTACTTCTTCATCTTCTCCAACTGATTTGAGTAAACTCATAGGCAACCCGACATTGGTCCACAAAAAACTCCAAAGCCTTGAACATCGTCGTAAGGTTGCCTGTCTGACGGTATTCTATAGAATATATTTCGGAGAGTGTGCTCAGGAACTTTTTAATTTGGTTCCCCCGTCACCTTTCTACCATAGAACGGCAAAGCATCGTAAAGGCTTCCACCTATACATAGTCGACGTACCAATGACGCGTACGAAGCGGTTTGATTCCTCGTTCCTGATACGCACTGCAAAGGCCTGGAATACCCTCCCAGGCAGTGTCTTTCCTGCCACTTACAACCCGGGTGCCTTCAAATCAAGAGTGAATAGGCATCTTCTAGTGTTCCACTTTAGACTGTATCATCACTTCCCATCAGGTGTGATCACAGTCAAGCGCTAGCCTATATAGTATAAAAAAAGAGTATTTCAGTAAGAATCACATAATGGCACAGTAGCTTGCTTTTGAACTCCAGGGAGTGGCCACGGGCCTATGTAGAATTTTATGACTTGTAAATTGACACTGGTCTGGTCTGATGGGAGGCTTCGGGTGTGACTAGTTACCACCCTACCAACCAAAAGCGCTTTAGCTTTTCGGTGTAATGCTGTGTAGAAACCGTTAGGAGGGAGTTTACTTACCCCTTCAAAGTTAGTACGATAACATCTTCCGCTGCATCATCACATACCATTAGGAGAGATCGCAGTCAAATACTAAATCAGGAAAAAAAAAATTTTTTTCAAGCGATGTCCATTGTTAAAATAGAATCGAAAAGATACCACGGCTTCGGGTGCAAGATACGTGGGGTCTGAATATCATGATAAACAAACCATTTAAATTTTGACCACCATTTTGACGACCTCCCTGGCGCAGTGGCGGCGCGCTCGGATTCGCGTGGGAGGTCGCGGGTTCGATTCCCACCACGGGCCACTTTGGGATTTTATAATTTCTAAATTGGCCCAGGTCTGGTCTGGTGGAAGGCTTCGGCCGTGGCTAGTTACCACCCTACCAGCAAAGACGCACCGCCAAGCGATTTAGCGTTCCGGTGCTGTGTAGAAACCGTTGGGGTAAATTTACTTACCCTTCCAAGTTAGTACGATACCATCTTAGACTGCATCATCACTTACCATCAGGTGAGATCGCATTCAAGTACTAACTTGTATAGAATAAAAAAATTGTATGGCTCTTCCTTCTCATTCCAGGTCCAAGCACACGGTCTGACAGGCCCCATAGCGTTCACTGACGGCGTTCGAACCACCTTCAACCTCCAGCTCATGAGGCTATCAGGAGGAGAGAATGGTGGAGCTGTGTTGGCTGGTCACTGGGCTCCTGGCGATGGTCTGCAGGTCACAGATCCAGCTGCTTACAGACGAGACCCTCCTCCCAATGTGACTCTCACTGTGGTCACTGTTGAGGTAAGGAACTTTTAACCTCCGACTGATGTAATAGTACATTTCAATATAAGTGCGGAAAGTTTGTCATTTCTTTACGAGTCCCGGTTTGTTGACCCAAGCCGAAGGCGAGGGTCAACTATAAGGAAGAGTAAAAATCACAGTGCCGCACGTGCTTTGAACGACTTTTTTTAATACATTTGCGAAAAAAAAAATTGGTTTTACGTGTTTGCCTGCTCCGTGTTTGCATGCCGTGTTCCTGTTCATGCGCTCCTGGTGCGCCCGCTCCGGTGCCGCGTAAGAGGAATACACAAAAGCACTAGTGCGAAAAAGAATAACTTTGCGCACACTAAACATACATGGAAATGTCAACTATTTGAGCAAATGTATTACAAAGTTTCTTTATTTGGTCACCTACATACACAAGACCAGTTTTGGTTCCCAAGACTTATACGTTCGTTCCACAACACACAAAGGAGATAAAATTACTACTCTGATCTGTGTTCCACGGCTTGGCATGCTCCAATATTCAGTTCTATAAGCAGAATTGCGATGCCCTCGAAGTCGGTAGTAAATATTTAAATTTCATTCTACTTACCAAATGGAGCACTTTGACTACGAAACGCTTTTCTTCTACGTTTCTGATACGAACCGCTAAGGTGTGGAACACCCTTCCAGCTTCCGTGTTCCCAGCCAAATACAATCTGGGTGCCTTCAAGAGAAGAGTGAATAGGCATTTTCTAGGCAAGCGCGCTCCAACCTAGACCTCATCTGTTCATCAGACTTGATTGTAGTCAAGCGCAAGCCTATCAATTATAAAAAAAAAAGAGAAGCTATTCGGTCTGAACTGACTCACGACAGACGATTGAGACGGCCCTGAAATTTATAAAACACAGATGAAGAAAGATTAGTAGACTTACACAAAAATCTTGTTTTTTTTCCAGGAGAAACCCTACGTGATGGTGAAGGAAGGTTGGAACCTCCAAGGCAACGCGAGGTTCGAGGGTTTCTGCATCGACCTCCTGGCCAGAGTGGCGGCTCGAGCGGGATTCCATTATAGACTGAGGCTGGTCCCTGATAACATGTATGGGGCCTGGGACCCTGATACGGGACAGTGGAACGGGATTGTCAAGGAATTGATGGACAGGGTTAGTTCAATTTTATCCACCCCTTTTGCCCAAGACTTCACCCGCATGATTTTATATGTCTCGATATAATGAGCCAAAAGGGGATTTATTGACTTTATATATACGTCTTTCTCACTCTCACGGAGATTTGGTAGGTGCGACATGCACCGTCGCGGAAGAATATAACAGAAAAACGACCTTTTACCTAATTACTCAAAAACTAAGCTGGTTAACAAAAATCTTTCTTAGCGTTTTTGGATATTATTATTACCGACACTTTAAAAACAAAAATTACAATTACATTCAATGTAGTGTCTGATAAAAACTCGAAAAACTGAGATTTTGGAGCAACTTTTGGGAGAACTTTCTATCGAGAAAATTTTATCGAATCGTGTTTCTGCTTCTTAGCGATTTTAGATTAAAGATCCAAAATACATGACGTGTAAATTTGAACGTAATATGTTTTGATAGTTTTTGTATAAAACTTCATTCAAAATCGCTTAAATACGGCTTCTACACCGTTGTGGTGTAGTCTTGTAGAAGCCGTATTTAAGTGGTGTCCCGCACTTTTCTTTAGAACTAGGAGAACAATTCCGTCATTAATGTTTTTGTGTAACTTTCACCATTTACGTAGCACAAGCAATGGTAGCTCTCCAAAAGGATTTTTTCCTCCGTTTTTGCAACATTTTTCATTGACGAACAATGTTGAACTTAGATTAAAGACCCAAAATTCTGTGACGTTCACGAAAATAATTGTATTTATAGTTTTTAAACGTCACTTATGCCGTTAATGTAGATGGTATGCAGTGGTGAGATGTTGATTTTTAATTGTTGCACTGAATTTTCAGAAAGCGGACATTGCTGTGGCTTCGATGACGATAAACTACGCTCGGGAAGCCGTTATAGACTTTACCAAGCCATTCATGAATTTGGGTATCGGGATTTTATTCAAGGTACGCTTTTAAATTCGATGTTATGATAATAGGATACTCATAGGAGCCATTTCCTCGAAGGATAATCTGCTGATATCTAGCTCTGAAAAAAGCATAAGCGAGACAATTACGAAATTCTTGGAGATATGGCCAACTTTCCTAGCGCCTATATCCCGAAATGCGCTTTCTAGAAAATTTTGAAGTATTCGAATCGTTAACATAGGTCTTTCGAAGCTCCTGAAAAATCAGCGGGGGCAATTTAGTGGGGTCTAATGCGTTTTTGTGTCTTAATTGATGCTGGGCCTAAACGACCAAAAGACGCATCTCCAAGGATTGAATACTCTAAAATTTCTACTGAATTTTCCTGTTCAAGGTGCCGTCGTCGCAACCAACCCGGCTGTTCAGCTTCCTCAACCCGCTGGCGATAGAGATCTGGCTGTACGTGCTGGCCGCGTACGTGCTGGTCTCTTTCACGCTGTTTGTGATGGCAAGATTCTCTCCTTACGAGTGGTGAGGAACATGATTGTAGCAAATATCATGCACAGTAGGGTGTAGTATCACAGACAACAGTTTCTGAAGCAGCACCTCTATTCTATAATAGATACATATGACATTTTAAGATACGCTAAAAAAATAGAAGTGGAACGAAATTCGAAAATTCTATCGAAACATCCTTATTCATTTTTTGAATTTCATGCGAAAGCGATGCTATAGCAATACGGGACGTATTATTTATAGGTGTTTTAGTATGAATCAGTAATGATTTACTGTGTTCTAAAGTAAATCATTACTGCGTACGTCGACGTGATTACTGGGCAAAATGAGGCCTGAGAAATTTCAGAAAGCGGACATTGCTGTGGCTTCGATGACGATAAACTACGCTAGGGAAGACTTCACCAAGCCATTCATGAATTAGGGTATCGGTATTTTATTCAAGGTGCGTTTCAAATAAATAAACCTTGCGATTACTGGGCAAAATGAGGCCTAAGAAATGATGATGAGCGCTGTGCAATGTGCCATGTAATATGATAATTCAGTACAAAATTGTGGCTCGCATGGCATGACATGGGCATAGCGTATCACTTAACATCAAGGTGAAGATCTTCACCCATCTGAACGGACTCTGCAAGAAACGTTCTACAGATCTTTTAATTTGAAATATTAATTGTTTCCAGGTCCTCCAGCACGCACGTGTGTGGCCACGAGACGAAACTACTGACGAATCAGTTCAGCGTGTGCAATTCTTTCTGGTTCATAACTGGCACATTCTTGAGGCAAGGATCTGGACTCAATCCTAAGGTGAGATTCCTGAGTAATTTGTCTTCATGAAGGATATTTTTTTTATAATTGATAGACTTGCGCTTGATTACCATCATGTCTTATGGACAGAGATGAGTAGTTCTATGATGGAGCACGCTTGCCTAGAAAATTCCTATTCACTCGTCTTTTGAAGGCACAAGGATTGTACTTGGCTAGGAACACGGAGGCTGGAAGCGTTTTCCTCACCTTAGCGGTTCGTGTCAGAAACGTGGAAGAAAAACGTTTCGTTCCAGTACGCTGGACATCAACCACATAAGGATGCCACTTCTCTCGGCATCTTGCGCTTCTGTGGTAGAAAGGAGAAGGAGGTTTACTCTCTTAAAATGAAAAAAAATGAAAAAATGAAAAAAAATCTTTATTGACAAAAAACTTTACAATTTTATATAAGTATATCCGGTGGGCCCCACACTAGGATACCTGTATTGTGGGAACCCCTTATATGATATAACAGTAAACAGTTTACATTAGATACACTCGGAAAGTAGTTTTGACAGCAAATGTACATGAATTAACAATAACTATATAAATTAAATACCAGCAAAATTCCCTAAGTTATTTGAATGAAAAGCTGCTCAGACAAATCATACGTTAGTGTTGCGAGCCAAGAGGTAATCTTAATTTTTGCTTCTTTTACTGAGCAATATTTTATATCGCAATGGCTATTAACTTTGTTGTACACAAGTGAATCAATAAAAGGGCTAAAACGCTTAGCAAAGCAAGAGTTAACGACGGGAAAAGAAAGTTTAAAAACGCGACGCTTGAGTAAATTCTCGTAATCCTCTGACGCAATAACAGACTGGTGGACCTTAAGTGCTAGCTTTAAAATAAATAACTGGCGCACGTTAAGTACTTTACTATCTTTGTAAATTTCTGTTGTCGAATATCTGAGAGGCTTTTTTAGCATAGTTTTGAGAACTGACCTTTGTGCCCTTTCCAATTGCAACATATGAGTTTTTGATGCACTTCCCCAAGAGGTCAAACAATATGTGATCATAGACTGACAAAGAGCAAGATATACAGCCCGCAGTGTTTCTGTTGATGCAGAATCCCGAAGAAGCTTCATGATATTGACTATCTTGCGAACTCGGCCTGAGAGAGATTTAATATGTGCCTTAAAGTTGATGTTTTGGTCAATAAGAATACCTAAATATTTTACAACTTCAGCTTTGTTTAACGCTTCGCAATTACACTGCTGTAGTGTGCGTTTACCTAAAATGCATATATTAACCATGATTAATTTTGTGTCGTGGTAGTCACTAAAGTCAGGAATACTTACTGCATGTTTCATACTCCCTATAATCATCAACCACACAAGGATGCCATTTCTATCGGCGTCTTGCGGTTCTCTGGTAGAAAGGTGAACTAAGTTTCCTCTCTTGAAAGGCGTATATTAACCATGATTAGTTTTGTGTCGTGGTAGTCACTAAAGTCAGGAATACTTGTAGCGTGACGTGCGGCTAAGGCGTGGCGGCAGAACTAGCTGAAATTAGACTAAGAATTAGCTGAAAAGAAAATGCTGTATGATAGCTAGATCAGTCTTAGAGCTTAACTTTTGAAGACCAAGGGCTGAATTGAATTGAAGGGTTGAATTGGGATTAATTTTGACAAGAAACCTTTAATAGGGGAAATAAGTAGTGTATAACACTACATACTTACTGCATGTTTCATATTGCCTGTAACTTGTGATTGAGAAGGAATTTTTTTGATGTTCCCAGGCCACATCCACGAGGATAGTCGGCGGTATCTGGTGGTTCTTCACTCTGATCATCCTGTCCTCGTACACCGCGAACCTGGCCGCATTCCTCACCGTGGAACGAACAGTGCTGCCCATCCAAAGCGCGGCAGACTTGGCGGCGCAGAACAGCGTTCAGTACGGAACGCTCAATGGAGGCTCCACCATGACTTTCTTCAGGGTGAGTGAAGGGTTGGCGTCTTGAAATAAGGTTTTATGTGGTAATAACTCTTTCTGCAGAATCCGTTCGAACTGGTATCACTGCAGAGTCAATGATACCGTAGTTTTAGTACCAGTAGTTTTAGTAGTAGTAGTTTTACCGTATTTTAGCGTTTTTTTAGGGTTCCGTAACCAAAGGGTAATAAAATAAATAATTAAAAAAATCAAAAAACCCGACTGCAAAAATGTCAACTGAAATGCAATAACTTAAAAGACTGAAACAAGGCGGACAACGAAAACAAAATTATAATAAACTTAAAACGATGCAATTTTTACTTCATTTTAACAAACAACATTATGAGCTGATAGCTTTAGTTAAATTTTCGCATTCAATTTAAAAATATAGAAGGCGGGACCTATTTTTGCAAATTATAAAGAAAAAAATAAATAATTAAAAAATTAAAAAACACGACTGCCCTGTTTAAAACGAACTAAAAAGTAAAAAACAAGTTATTTTAGTTCATCTGCATATTGACAAAGGGAAAAGTGGTCAAATTTCTCATTAATTAAAACAGATAAACTCATATTAAGGCAGTCGGGGGATCTCTTAGAATAGAAGGTGTTCCTCAGAACGGTCCCCCGACTGCCATAATATGAGTTTATCTGTTTTAATTAATGAGAAATTTGACCACTTTTCCCTTTGTCAATATGCAGATGAACTAAAATAACTTGTTTTTTACTTTTTAGTTCGTTTTAAAACAGGGCAGTCGTGTTTTTTAATTTTTTAATTATTTATTTTTATTTTATACTTTTTAGTGATGGTCTACGGTCCTATGTAAAAGTATATTTTAAATATATATAAATATTCGGTTACTACTCTCTAATACCTTCATTTCGATACCCATATTGTGATAATTGAAGAAAACATTTTGATTTCCACTTTTGAAATTGGCGCCTCACGGTCGCCATATTTACTTTTTCCAAAAAAAATATAGCCTATGTTACCCGGAATAATGTAAGGATTCTAACGATACCCCATTTGTCCAAATCGGTTCAGCCATTCAAAAGTTATGGTGGAATAAAGAAACTCACATACATACATACATACATACATACATACATACATACATACATGAACCCTAAAAACATTACACTCCTTTTTTTGGGCAGTCGTGTAATTAATAGGTCCCGCCTGCTTTATTTTTAAATTGAATGCGAAAATTTAACTAAAGCTATCAGCTCATAATGTTGTTTGTTAAAATAAAATGAAGTAAAAATTGCATCGTTTTAAGTTTATTATAATTTTGTTTTCGTTGTCCGCCTTGTTTCAGTCTTTTAAGTTATTGCATTTCAGTTGACATTTTTGCAGTCGGGTTTTTTGATGTTTTTAATTATTTATTTTATTTCAGGCTTTTTAGTTGCCACACTTTACGAGCGAAACCTAAGCACTTTTATCTACACAATTTGAAACACGTAAAGTGGGTATATTTGGTTATATATATTATGTCGGTTCAAGTCAGTCAGTCACTTGGAAGAAGTAAAAGTTGTAAACAGTGTCGTCAAACGCAAACCTGGATTTTATCCCGGAAATATATAAGCTGTAACATTTCATAGGTGTAGTTTGTGTACGTTTAGGGCTCAGGCGTATCTAACTCACGTCGCTTTAAGCGGACCATTCGGGAAAAACTGAGATTACAAATAGAAATAGAAAAAAAGCTTTATTTCACATAGGTCTAACTTACAGGCACTTATGAAAGGTCATTTATATTATTTTATATAAAACGATATTGTGATAACTATTATTCGACTTAAAACTAAGTTTACGAGGGTTCCAACGCGCCCTGCACTGAGAAGAAGCCCACAACAAACTCAGCCGGGTTTTCTTTTATTTAACTTCACCATTTTACATAGGTAATCTCTTAAAAAAATAATTGAGCTAATAAAATAGCAGCAGTTCACTATCACTCCCAGGGATTTGATTCTTGTAAATACTTTTGAAAAATAAATTATTTTATTAATTCAATAAAAAAATATATTTAAATCTAATATTTTTTTTTTTTATTAATTAAATTCGATGATGGATGCCAGTGCCACTTTAATCTGGAACTACTCGTCAACGATATCTAGACAGTGTCTACTCCGCGCCGTTCAAAAATAAAATGCTAAAGATTAGAAAGCCTACCTTGTTAGGGTCATTAGATTAAATCTGATCGGCAAAGTGGAGCGCGTCTTAGAGTACACACAGCGTCATCTAGGGCGAGTAGGGAAAGTACAGATGTTAAAATAATTGTTTAATGATTATATTAAATTATGTTTTCGATTTATGCTATGATATACCAAGTAAAAATGCACAATATAAAGTACGACACACACTTGGTCAATACAAGAATAACGCTATCAAAAACTACAAATGTTACCATTTTGAACGCATTGATCGACTGTTTAAAATTCCAAATTAATTCAAAACATATGACTTATATATATTTTTGTAATCTCCTTTTTCCTTCCCTTCATTTTGATACCCTACTCGATAGGTTTGGTTAAAATTATTTTAAAAATGACTGACAATTTTAGGCTCAAAATCCGCCATTTTGTTTTTTATTATCAAAAACCTATCTAAGAACACTTGGGTTAATGAGACGAATCTAACGATACCATTAACGTCAAAATCCATGCAGCCGTTTGGAAGATACGTGGTCATAAAGAAATTTACATATGAAATGAAATGAAATGAAATGAAATGAAAATGAAATGAAAATGAAATGAAATGAAAATGAAATGAAATGAAAAAATGAAATTTTCACGGACGGTGCGAGAAAATGTCGCCAGTTTATCGGTGCCAGAAAATGCTTGTTTTGTGACCAACAATAAGGCCACGCTGTAGTTGACAGATGGCGCTGCTGTTTGCTTTTTCGAAAAAAGTTTAAGTAAATCATTCGGATGCCCGTATATTGAGTTTTCATATCAGAGTGATGACAAAAAGAATATCTGACCATTGCGTTTCTTAATTTTATTCGTACAGCCTATATCCTGCTTCACTTTATCAAGCCAACGAATCATTGTTCGAATAGAAAAAGACCGATGGAGGAATTTTTTGGAGCAACCCCGGGTCCACAAAAGGCTGTAGTGCTGCTGATTTAAGTAAATTTTTTTCCAGGATTCCAACATAGACATCTACCAGAAGATGTGGCAGCACATGTCAACCGCGTCACCGCCAGCGCTGGTGTCTTCATACGAGGAGGGTGTAAGGAGGGTGCTGGCTGGAAACTACGCCTTCCTGATGGAGTCTACCATGCTGGACCATCGGGTGCAGAGGGACTGCAACTTGACGCAGATCGGTGGGCTCTTGGACTCTAAGGTAAGGCTCTTAGATTAGATGGACTCCTCCAGCGTTAGTTCCTTTAGGCTGGAAACTACGCCTTCCTAATGGTCATGCATCATCATGCTATACGGGTCAGATGATTGCTGCATGGGTTGTTTGTCAGACCAAAGAGTGGTGAATTTTTCCAAGATATTACTAGCTTCATAACTTGTAACTTTATGGAAATTTATAAGTATCTCGGTATGAGCAACATATCCCATGTCCCAATACGGGCACAGAGTCTCACTTAAATGGTCTTATTAAAGCTTACTGGTATTAGGACTCTACTTGTGGAGCGCGTCCGGGTAGGTACCATCGCTGTGTCAATTATTTTTCCGTGTAGCAGTCGAGTATTACTGTATTTAGGTTTAAAGGGCACTGAAAGGCGACTTGATGCACAGGCATCTGTCATGGGCATAGTATCACTTAACTTTACTAACTAACTTTTTGAAAGCTATGAACACGTTGAGGGTCCAATATAACAATGGTTTCAGGATACTGTTGGGCTTGCCGCGGTTTTGCTCAGCGTCATGCATGTTCGCGCAAGAGCGAGTTGATGACTTTTATGCAATTATACGGAAAAAGAACTCATCCGTCCTGGCAAGACTGCATTCGAGCTCCAATAGTATCCTGAAAATGTTAGCGGTAAAGTTGGACTCTCCGTTTCTAGCACATGCCGTAAAGATTCTCGTTAATTAATTATTTCTATTAATGAAGTGTATTTTTACTAACATAGTTTTTAAGTTAATTTGTTACTAACCAATTTGGGCCATTGTTGTCATCAATAAAGAAATTTATTTTATTAACACGTCTTAACAACTTCGTCACATCAGTTTTCTTAATGAAAGAACTGCTCCTTCCAGGGTTACGGCATAGCAACATGGAAGGGCAGCCCCTGGAGGGACCGCATCTCCCTGGCGATCCTGGAACTGCAGGAGAAGGGAGTCATCCAGATCCTGTATGATAAGTGGTGGAAGAACACCGGAGACGTCTGCAACCGCGACGGCAAGGACAGCAAGGCCAACCCGCTGGGAGTCCAGAACATTGGTACCTATTTATTAACCAACACAAATCCGGACAGAAATCTTTCCATACCTAGTACCTCCTTCACCTTTCTACCATAGGACTGCAAGACGCCGAGAGCGGTGGCATCCTTATGTGGTTGACGTCAAACAAACTCGCACGAAACGTTTTTCCTCCACGTTTCTGATACGAACCGCTAAGGTGTGGAACGCCCTTCCAGCCTCCGTGTTTCCAGCCTTCAAGAGAAGAGTGAATGGGCATTTTCTAGGCAAGCGCGCTCCATCCTAGACCTCATCATTGCTTTCCATCAGGCATGATTGTCGTCAAGCGCAAGCCTATCTTCAATAATAAAAAAAAACTTTAAATTCTGACATTTCTTACCATCATATCAGCCTGTGGACGTCCCCTGTTGAACATATACCTTGACAATTGCGCGCCACCACACCCTGTCCTCAGCCTTCTTCAGCCAGCTGCTTTCTGCCACCCACGCTATGTCGTCGCTTCAATAAACGCTTGAGGTCACCCCTCACGACCCTTATTTGTACGTGGTCTCCACTCCAGGGCTTTCCGGGTCCAACTGATATCGCCCCTACGACAAGCGTGACCTTTCACTACCACTTTCTAATACAGAGCTGTAACTAGTAGGTCCCTTACTTTTAGTACTCGGAAGAACTGCTTTGCGGAGTCCGTCTAAATGGTTACAATTTGGGTGTCGGACATTGGCCCTCTAACTGGCGGAATTGGTTATTATAATGACAAGTGCGGTACAGTGCGTCTTAAGACACTGAAGTTCAAAGTCCTGGCATGCATTCCATTGGGAAGTTTATTAGATGAAAGTCTGGCGAATGTAGTCATTCTATAGTATAAAAAATTCTTATCCAATTACTTTAAATCAATTCTCCTGTATTTTTTGCACATATATCTTTTTGTCTTTGTTTCATGCTCCAGAAATGTGATAATACCTATTCACGCGTAGTATCGCTAGTCACACGAAAAGGCCAACATTTCCATTTATTTATACATAGCTTTCGAAATACCTGCAGGTGGGGTGTTCGTGACCCTGCTCTGTGGCCTCGTGCTGGCCATAGTTGTGGCCATTCTGGAGTTCTGCTGGAACACTAAGAAGAACGCGTCCCAGGGGCGGCAGTCTTTGTGCAGCGAAATGGGACAAGTGAGTAAATTATAACTGTGGTTTCTTGTTAGCCATAGTCGTGGCTAATCTGAAGTTCTGCTGGAAAACTAAGAAGAACTCGTCCCAGGGGTGACAGTCTTTGTGTAGCGAAATGGGACAAGTGAGTAAATTATACCCTGTTACTAGTTAGCCACAGGACTCGTGGCCATTTTGAAGTTCTGCTGGAACACTAAGAAGAACGCGTCCCAGGGGCGGCAGTCTTTGTGCAGCGAAATGGGACAAGTGAGTAAATTGTACCCTGTTACTTACTAGTTAGCCACAGGACTCGTGGCCATTCTGGAGTTCTGCTGGAACACTAAGAAGAACGCGTCCCAGGGGCGGCAGTCTTTGTGCAGCGAAATGGGACAAGTGAGTAAATTATACCCTGTTACTAGTTAGCCACAGGATTCGTGGCGATTCTGGAGTTCTGCTGGAACACTAAGAAGAACGCGTCCCAGGGGCGGCAGTCTTTGTGCAGTGAAATGAGGCAAGTGAGTAAATTATACCCTGTTACTAGTTAGCCACAGGATTCGTGGCGATTCTGGAGTTCTGCTGGAACACTAAGAAGAACGCGTCCCAGGGGCGGCAGTCTTTGTGCAGCGAAATGGGACAAGTGAGTAAATTATACCCTGTTACTAGTTAGCCACAGGATTCGTGGCGATTCTGGAGTTCTGCTGGAACACTAAGAAGAACGCGTCCCAGGGGCGGCAGTCTTTGTGCAGTGAAATGAGGCAAGTGAGTAAATTATACCCTGTTCCTAGTTAGCCACAGGACTCGTGGCCATTTTGAAGTTCTGTTGGAATACTTAAAAGAACGCGTCCCATGATCGGGAGTCTTATACCAGTCTTTTCGGTGAACTTGTACCATCAAGTGAATAAATACCCTGTGATTTCTGATTAATCACATTCGTGGCTATTCTGAAGTTTTGCTGGAACATTAGGAGAAATGCGTCCCAAGATTGGCAACTTTTGTACTGCAAAATGGGGCATGTAAGGGAATTCTAACCAGTTGAATCTTTCTGGAACATTCTGAAGACCTTTTTAGAAAACTAAAGAGGCTTCGTCTCAAAATTTTACAGCAAAACTTATGCTGTTTTTGCAGGAGCTAAGGACGGCGATGAGAGGAGGTTCCTCGAGGACCGTGCTGAGGCCTGGGTGCTCCAGGTGTTCCCCTGGGACTCACGTGCCCCCAGGACCTTCCAGATACGAGGTAAGTACAAGTTTGACAAAGACGCTTGGCGGTGCGTCTTCGTCGGGGTAGCCAGCTGCAGCAGAGCCTCCCACCGGACAAAAATCTACCCTTGATAGCACGTCTGTATGCTTGGCACTTGCCAGAAATCCCAAACCTCTTCAAACTTTGCACAAACAAGACTGAGTGTGGTGCAAGCGTGTAGATTTATGTCGCTTGTGGCGAACTCCCTTTGGTTGTGACAAAAAAACCGGCACTCGGCGTATTGCCCGTAAGCAGTCAGTACAAAATCCAGTGTAAAGAAACGAAACCTGGATTTTGTACTGAAGTTGTGCTGGTTTGACGAGATTTGCCAAGCGTGCGGATTGCGGATGCCCCATAACTTCGGTTTCATACTGTCTGTTCACAGACTGACGGCTCCAGCACCGTGGAGCTGCGCGAGCTGCGCTGGTCGTAGCGCGGGGCGCGGCGTGGAGCCTCCGCGCCCGCCTCCCCGGCCCCCGCGCGCCGCGCTCGCCCCGCCGCCCTGCGCCACTCCTGCAGTGAGTATCACGTCACCGACCGACGGCTCCAGCACCGTGGAGCTGCGCGAGCTGCGCTGGTCGTAGCGCGGGGCGCGGCGTGGAGCCTCCGCGCCCGCCTCCCCGGCCCCCGCGCGCCGCGCTCGCCCCGCCGCCCTGCGCCACTCCTGCAGTGAGTATCACGTCACAGACCGACGGCTCCAGCACCGTGGAGCTGCGCGAGCTGCGCTGGTCGTAGCGCGGGGCGCGGCGTGGAGCCTCCGCGCCCGCCTCCCCGGCCCCCGCGCGCCGCGCTCGCCCCGCCGCCCTGCGCCACTCCTGCAGTGAGTATCACGTCACCGACCGACGGCTCCAGCACCGTGGAGCTGCGCGAGCTGCGCTGGTCGTAGCGCGGGGCGCGGCGTGGAGCCTCCGCGCCCGCCTCCCCGGCCCCCGCGCGCCGCGCTCGCCCCGCCGCCCTGCGCCACTCCTGCAGTGAGTATCACGTCACAGACCGACGGCTCCAGCACCGTGGAGCTGCGCGAGCTGCGCTGGTCGTAGCGCGGGGCGCGGCGTGGAGCCTCCGCGCCCGCCTCCCCGGCCCCCGCGCGCCGCGCTCGCCCCGCCGCCCTGCGCCACTCCTGCAGTGAGTATCACGTCACAGACCGACGGCTCCAGCACCGTGGAGCTGCGCGAGCTGCGCTGGTCGTAGCGCGGGGCGCGGCGTGGAGCCTCCGCGCCCGCCTCCCCGGCCCCCGCGCGCCGCGCTCGCCCCGCCGCCCTGCGCCACTCCTGCAGTGAGTATCACGTCACAGACCGACGGCTCCAGCACCGTGGAGCTGCGCGAGCTGCGCTGGTCGTAGCGCGGGGCGCGGCGTGGAGCCTCCGCGCCCGCCTCCCCGGCCCCCGCGCGCCGCGCTCGCCCCGCCGCCCTGCGCCACTCCTGCAGTGAGTATCACGTCACAGACCGACGGCTCCAGCACCGTGGAGCTGCGCGAGCTGCGCTGGTCGTAGCGCGGGGCGCGGCGTGGAGCCTCCGCGCCCGCCTCCCCGGCCCCCGCGCGCCGCGCTCGCCCCGCCGCCCTGCGCCACTCCTGCAGTGAGTATCACGTCACAGACCGACGGCTCCAGCACCGTGGAGCTGCGCGAGCTGCGCTGGTCGTAGCGCGGGGCGCGGCGTGGAGCCTCCGCGCCCGCCTCCCCGGCCCCCGCGCGCCGCGCTCGCCCCGCCGCCCTGCGCCACTCCTGCAGTGAGTATCACGTCACAGACCGACGGCTCCAGCACCGTGGAGCTGCGCGAGCTGCGCTGGTCGTAGCGCGGGGCGCGGCGTGGAGCCTCCGCGCCCGCCTCCCCGGCCCCCGCGCGCCGCGCTCGCCCCGCCGCCCTGCGCCACTCCTGCAGTGAGTATCACGTCACCGACCGACGGCTCCAGCACCGTGGAGCTGCGCGAGCTGCGCTGGTCGTAGCGCGGGGCGCGGCGTGGAGCCTCCGCGCCCGCCTCCCCGGCCCCCGCGCGCCGCGCTCGCCCCGCCGCCCTGCGCCACTCCTGCAGTGAGTATCACGTCACCGACCGACGGCTCCAGCACCGTGGAGCTGCGCGAGCTGCGCTGGTCGTAGCGCGGGGCGCGGCGTGGAGCCTCCGCGCCCGCCTCCCCGGCCCCCGCGCGCCGCGCTCGCCCCGCCGCCCTGCGCCACTCCTGCAGTGAGTATCACGTCACCGACCGACGGCTCCAGCACCGTGGAGCTGCGCGAGCTGCGCTGGTCGTAGCGCGGGGCGCGGCGTGGAGCCTCCGCGCCCGCCTCCCCGGCCCCCGCGCGCCGCGCTCGCCCCGCCGCCCTGCGCCACTCCTGCAGTGAGTATCACGTCACCGACCGACGGCTCCAGCACCATGGAGCTGCGCGAGCTGCGCTGGTCGTAGCGCGGGGCGCGGCGTGGAGCCTCCGCGCCCGCCTCCCCGGCCCCCGCGCGCCGCGCTCGCCCCGCCGCCCTGCGCCACTCCTGCAGTGAGTATCACGTCACCGACCGACGGCTCCAGCACCGTGGAGCTGCGCGAGCTGCGCTGGTCGTAGCGCGGGGCGCGGCGTGGAGCCTCCGCGCCCGCCTCCCCGGCCCCCGCGCGCCGCGCTCGCCCCGCCGCCCTGCGCCACTCCTGCAGTGAGTATCACGTCACCGACCGACGGCTCCAGCACCGTGGAGCTGCGCGAGCTGCGCTGGTCGTAGCGCGGGGCGCGGCGTGGAGCCTCCGCGCCCGCCTCCCCGGCCCCCGCGCGCCGCGCTCGCCCCGCCGCCCTGCGCCACTCCTGCAGTGAGTATCACGTCACCGACCGACGGCTCCAGCACCGTGGAGCTGCGCGAGCTGCGCTGGTCGTAGCGCGGGGCGCGGCGTGGAGCCTCCGCGCCCGCCTCCCCGGCCCCCGCGCGCCGCGCTCGCCCCGCCGCCCTGCGCCACTCCTGCAGTGAGTATCACGTCACCGACCGACGGCTCCAGCACCGTGGAGCTGCGCGAGCTGCGCTGGTCGTAGCGCGGGGCGCGGCGTGGAGCCTCCGCGCCCGCCTCCCCGGCCCCCGCGCGCCGCGCTCGCCCCGCCGCCCTGCGCCACTCCTGCAGTGAGTATCACGTCACAGACCGACGGCTCCAGCACCGTGGAGCTGCGCGAGCTGCGCTGGTCGTAGCGCGGGGCGCGGCGTGGAGCCTCCGCGCCCGCCTCCCCGGCCCCCGCGCGCCGCGCTCGCCCCGCCGCCCTGCGCCACTCCTGCAGTGAGTATCACGTCACAGACCGACGGCTCCAGCACCGTGGAGCTGCGCGAGCTGCGCTGGTCGTAGCGCGGGGCGCGGCGTGGAGCCTCCGCGCCCGCCTCCCCGGCCCCCGCGCGCCGCGCTCGCCCCGCCGCCCTGCGCCACTCCTGCAGTGAGTATCACGTCACAGACCGACGGCTCCAGCACCGTGGAGCTGCGCGAGCTGCGCTGGTCGTAGCGCGGGGCGCGGCGTGGAGCCTCCGCGCCCGCCTCCCCGGCCCCCGCGCGCCGCGCTCGCCCCGCCGCCCTGCGCCACTCCTGCAGTGAGTATCACGTCACAGACCGACGGCTCCAGCACCGTGGAGCTGCGCGAGCTGCGCTGGTCGTAGCGCGGGGCGCGGCGTGGAGCCTCCGCGCCCGCCTCCCCGGCCCCCGCGCGCCGCGCTCGCCCCGCCGCCCTGCGCCACTCCTGCAGTGAGTATCACGTCACAGACCGACGGCTCCAGCACCGTGGAGCTGCGCGAGCTGCGCTGGTCGTAGCGCGGGGCGCGGCGTGGAGCCTCCGCGCCCGCCTCCCCGGCCCCCGCGCGCCGCGCTCGCCCCGCCGCCCTGCGCCACTCCTGCAGTGAGTATCACGTCACAGACCGACGGCTCCAGCACCGTGGAGCTGCGCGAGCTGCGCTGGTCGTAGCGCGGGGCGCGGCGTGGAGCCTCCGCGCCCGCCTCCCCGGCCCCCGCGCGCCGCGCTCGCCCCGCCGGCTCTAGCACCGTGGAGAAGAATTTATCCCATTTTGCAACATTTTTCATTGATGCTCCACTCCTATTGATCATAGCGTGATGTACCTAAAATCTTCCTCGATAAATAGACTATTCAATTCAAAAATAATTTTTAATTTCGAACCAGTACTTCCTGAGATTAGAGCATTCAAACAAACAAATCAACATAATAATTTTAGCTTTATAATATTACTCGTAAGTCGTAAGTAGGTATAGATTTCATCTTGCTTTTATTGTATTATTGATAAAATATCTTTTCAGATTCCGTGGGCACTTTAAGAAGGACTACCTCCTATGTCCTGAAGGATCCCAAGGAAAAGAAACACGTACAGATCATTGCGTAGCCCGATACCTATCGACTTGATCTAATATTACAATATAACACAGACCTAGGAACTAATAAGAATAAATATGAACTGGCCACTTCTACAAAATTAGCGTGACTATTTTTAATCTGTCAAGTGGCGTATAAGATGGCGTCACCTAGGCTAGGGTATAGTAACCCGAAACGTGAATATTTTGACAACAGCGGGGCTCTAGCCCCTTTGTCTACAAAGTAACAGTCGTTTGGCGTTAACGACAGTAGACAAAAATGTATGAACAAAAGAAGAAACTGTAGAAAAACCACGTGACCGAATAGAAGAAAACACGCTGTTTGAAAATCGACTACGACTATTTGAACGCTCCCTGGCGTTCTCGCAGACGTTGTAGATAACTTTAGCGTACTTCGCACGACAATTGACAGCCGACAGTGAACAACGCTAAGCTAAAGTAGATTCTTCTTTCATTTGTTTTCATTCGTCACTTGTTTTGTCCATACATTTTATCTACTGCCGTGAACGCTAAACGACTGTTACTTTGTCTAGCCCCCTTGCCCGGGCTAGAAGAACGACACCAAATGACATCTCCATAGTTTTGCTATCTCTTTTTTGTATATAGACATATTATGAAGATAATATTACCACTCTCGCAATATTAGGTACTGTCACACTATAGTAGTTTTATTATCTCGCTGCAGACTCGGTCATAAATCATTCGAGTGTTTCGCTTAATTGTTGTTCTTTGTTGAGTTAAAAGCACAAATATGACCGAGTCTGCAGCGAGATAATAACACTACTATATAGTATGTCATTAAATCACAAATTGCAAAAAAAAACAACAATTAATATATAATTAGAATTTGACGTTTTAAGCTCGCCAACCAAAAACTATTAAGAACATAATTTTACTGGTATAGGCTGAGGAGTAATATAAAGACCATGCCAATATTTTTTAATGCAGATACAATCACAAAAAAATAAGAGTTTCTAAACAGCCAAGCTGATTCGCTGCCAAAAAAGGTGCCAGCCCCTTTATTCCTCTGTACATAATTCTAACAAATGTTCATTAATATAATATCTTAATGTTTAAGTGTTAAAACGCTAGACAGTTTGAAGTAAAATATAGGTTAACTTTGATATAGGTTGGTAAATTTTATACCTTATTATATTAAGTAGGTATACAATTATATTATTAATATCTAATAATGATTATTATATAACGATATATGTATATTATTATTATATAATAATCTGAAAAGTGTTGTTTGTATTGTATAGATGTTTTTAGTAAAAATGTTGTTAAAGTCAAATTCGGATGATTTTGAGATTTTTCCAACATAGAAAATCGGTCATAGATTTTCTAGTACATTACGCTTTTTGTTTGATTGCAATTATGAAATAGGTACCTACCTTTTTAAGTTTAGCGTATAAAATTATCTGTCATATATTTTAAGAAAAAAAATTAAAATACTTATTTCAAAAAGTGCTAAGTAAATGAAAAAAAAAAAACCAAACGTGGCACAGAAGTGAAAACTTGAACCTTTAGATACTTATACTTAGAAGTTATAGGTGTCGGTAACGGTAACGAGTTCAATGGCTTTTTCCCATCTCAAAAAACGCCCAACTAAAGCAGTTTTTATTTCAGAGAAACAGAAATTGAGAAAGGGATTTGATTTTTGGAAGATTTTTTGTATTGATAGGTCTTAATCATTGGATGCAATGATTTTAGCATTTTTGTATACAAGAAAGATATTGATGCTAGAACTAACTCGACCAATAACAATGAATTGTTGTTCCACGACCCTTCTCGCATTATTTTTTAGGTTTCCGTACTTGAAAAGAATAAAAAAGTAACCCTTATAATCACTTTGTTGTCCGTCTGTCTGTCTGTCTGTCTGTCACGACCCTTTATTTCAGTAACAGTTGTAGGTAGTACTTAATGGCCCGACGTAAAAAAAAATTGAAATTCTTTTTGACGTGATAACGTTTAATAAATTGATGAAACGGCACAACGGTACGGCCAGCAACGCACATGAAAAATAGTAACGTTCCGCGTAACGTTCAACCGCGCTACAAGATAAAGATACAAGATATATAAACGCGTTATAGAGGCACGATAAAACAAACGATAGAGAGGCCAATTGTGACGTTATCACGTAAATCTATCGTCCGTAAACCGACTTTACAGACAACCAATTTTTTTTTTTATTTAAAAATTGAGGAAAACTGGGTCGCCGAAATTTCAAGAGATTACAATATTAAGTAGGTTGTCATATTATTATAAAAGGGCGTTACTTGTGTATTTTAAACCGTTTTTTATATATTTTTATGGCTGATAGTTTTAGAAAACAATATTAAGTAGGGTATCATCATATTATAAAAGGGCGTTACTTGTGTATTTAAAAACCAAATTTTAAATATTTTTATGCCTGATAGTTTTTGATTTATTAGGCAAACTGTCGAAAAAAACCCTCTTTTATCTTCTAAATCTAACAATCGAGAAATCTTAAATAATTATGATTATATTGCATTATAAATATGATTAATTGGGATTTATGTATATTGTACGGGAAAAATAAAATCAACTCTGTATCTATTATACCTTTTTAACAATTGACCTAAAAAAACAAAGTTAAGTAGGCGGTTCGTTAAGAAAAGCAATAATTATGGTTTTAATTTTTCTAGAGTAGAACGGAACCCTCGGTGCGCGAGTCCGACTCGCACTTGGCCATTTCTAATTTACTTTATCTTTTATTTATTTATTTATTTTATGACGTCATAGAAGAAAGACAAAGAAAGGTGCCAACTTACTTACTGTATAGTGCCAAATCGAGTAATACCATCCAAGACTGCTTCGGAATATATACAAAGAAGTAACATATAAGTTTTATTGATAGTCTGTTAAATAAGTCAGTTTATTGGATAATTTTGAAGGAAATTAAAAATCGCAACTGGGCAACACTAAACTTCCTTTGTCTGTAGAACGTCAAACCTCGTTTGATACTTGATTATTACTTCATTTCTAATTTTGTCACTACATATTAATAATATTATGAATATTATTTTAAAGGTTAATATTATTGAATGAATAAGTGAACAATAAAAATAAAACTGATATTGTGTGGTTTTATGAAACAACGAAACTTGCGAGTCACGGGCGCCATAAATCAAATTTGGAGTTTAAATAAAAGGAAAATTTGCAGAAAAAAACATTAAGAGGGAAAAGTAAGAAATTTTAATTGGATGTATTTTAAAAAAAAAGTTAGCGAGTAAATTTTTTATGCAAAGTATTAAAATTATTCGATACATTGATAATTATTTTACAGTGTTGCTCTATACCACTTTTCAACTACCTTTTAATTTACCCAAGTAAACTGACTTATTTAACAGACTTTATTTATGTATTTGTATGTGTGTTTATATGTGGTAGGAAGTTTCTTGTAAATACATTACTGATGTAGAGAGAGATGTTGCATTTTATATTATTACTAGCTGTATCGGCAAACGGTGTTTTGCCATGTAATTTATCTCTCACTTAATTTTGAAAAAATCCTTCATAGCGACATGCTAAATTCTTTGCATCAATAGTTAGTCAGTCAGTCAGCATGTATGTATGTTTTTGTTTAAACTAAGTTTATGTAAAGTGTGTTGTGGTGAATCATTTGGAATTTATTATATAAAAATAAAATAAAAATGTTAATTGTGCATCGTCTTTTATTCAGCTACTATAAGTTATACCTAAGTAGGTAACAAAATATACCTGAATCCCATTTTAATCTTTTTATACATTATGGAAAAATTATAATATATAATTTTTCCTGTATAAAAAGAAGTAGTATAAAGAAAGATGTATAAAGGATATAATCCTTCAATATTATTTCGACTTTTTGTTACACTTGTTGTTTTATTTTGTTTAGTTGTTGTATAGCTTTATTGCATACACATAAAAAAAATACAGATTGAGAAACACAATACAATGGAACACAGTGAGCGCAAAGACGGCCTTATTGCTAGAGCAATCTCTTACAGGCCACCTTTGGCAAGAGGTCCTTTACTCAGTGGGTTTATCATACCAACCAAAACCTAAGCTAAGTTACTAGGTGACACAGCAAACGTTGTTTTGCCATTTAGTGTTATCAAAAACAGCTTACGACATACTCTCAGACCTACCGAATGTAGACAAAAAATTTCTGCTATGTAGAGGTAGGGGTATTTATTCTCAGATCTACTGGACCAATTTCATAAAAATCGGTCCAGCCGTTTTGAAGGAGTTCGTGACACGAGAATTTTATATATTTGAAAGAACGATAAGATTCTACATTATAGATATACCTAGATTTAGAACATCTTTTTAAGTATTTTAAATACATTTTTTTATACAAATCGGTTCTTCAAAGACAACAGTTTATTCTTGTAGCGGAGCATGTCATCTACTCTTAATTTCTTCGATGGACTGGTCCTGTATCTCAGGAATTCAGCATCTGGTGGCATTTTCTGAAACAAAAGGATCGTATTAAAATCATACTTCTGGGAGAACTTTTCAGGAGTGAAACTGCAACACATGACTGCTTCACGGTAGAACAACTGTCACCGAGTTTTGGCGCAGTGGCGGCGTGCTCGGATTCGAGTGGGAGGTCGCGGCTTCGATTCCCGCCACGGGCCACTTTGGAATTTTATAATTTCTAAATTGGCTCAAGTCTGGTCTGGTGGGAGGCTTTGGCCGTGGCTAGTTACCACCCTACCAGCAAAGACGTTCCGCCACGCGATTTAGCGTTCCGGTGCGATGCTTGTAGAAACCGTGGGGGTAAATTTACTTACCCTCCCAAGTTAATACGATAACATCTTAGGCTGCATCATCACTTACCATCAGGTGAGATCGCAGTCAAGTACTAACTTTACTAACAATTTAGAAATGATAAAATTCATGGTCATGCCATAGTACCTACGTTTTGCGAGAAAGGCACAGAAGATCCCAAATCCAAAATTTAAAATGCCTATAACGTAACCTTTGTATTTCTTTCTTTGATTTAATTTTATTTCTCGTGGTCGTCGCGCGTCGCCACTTTTATCCTGGTTTCTAAAAAAGCCGCCCCAAAAATTATTACTACCTAAATCGGCTAAGAACCTGACAATACCTCAGCGTTCCTTCTATTGTAGTGGTCATCAGTACGCTTTTCAGGTTTCCGTGGTTCTGTCTCTCTATCGTCGTCTCCTTCACCCTCCGAACTGTCTCCGTGGGTCCCCGATTGCTTCTGGATTACTATACACCTGAAAAATATACACTGTAAACGGTTGCATATCACACTAAAAAAGGCGAAAGTTTGTGTGTATGTTTGTTACTCCTTGACGCCGCAACGATTGAACCGATTTGGTAGAAATTTGGAACATAGATAGCTTATAACCTGGATAAAAAGTAGCATATATGCTACTTTTTATCTCAGAAAAGTCTATAGTTTCCGTGGGATATTAAAAAAAATATTATAAAGTCGAAAGTTTGTGTGTAAGTGTGTGTATATGTTTGTTACTCCTTCACGCCGCAACTATTGAACCGATTTGGATGATATTTTGAACATAGATAGTTTATAACCTGGACTAAAATATAGGCTACTTTTTATCTCGGAAAAGTCCATAGTTTCCGTGGGATATTAAAAAAATATTATTAAGTCGAAAGTTTGTGTGTAAACGTGTGTGTGTATGTTTGTTACTCCTTCACGCCGCAGCTACTGAAGCGATTTGGATGAAATTTGGAACACAGATAGCTTATAACCTGCATTAAAACATAAGCTACTTTTTATCCCAGAAAAGTCCATAGTTTCTGGTGGATATTAGAAAAAAAAATTTTCTTCAGTAATATAACTATATATAGGTATAGATACGACAATAGATAGATTGCTTGAGCAAACTTCCTCAAAAGTAGGGAGCAGGATAGAGAAATTCAAGTCTCCTTCGAGATTTGTAAAAACCGAATGTTATGCGGGCAGAGCAGCGGGCAAAAGCTAATGCAGTTATAAAAATTGAAACAACGATGAAGCACTTCGAGAAAAGGTACCTACTCGTAGATAGATGCCCTTACGCTTCGCTTGGCTCGTCTGGGCGAGAGCACTACCATGCCCCCAGTTACACAGTTTACCGATGTCGAAATAGCTAGGCTTGTCTTTAACAAGCTTTTGTTTAACTTGCACTGTAAGTTTGTTCGGGTGGAATTTTGCAATTAAATTTTGAAGAAGATATCTTGAACCGATTGAGCTGAAATTTTGTACACATGTTTAATTTGGATGACAATGCATGGTTAGCTGTGTGACGTCATTCTAAATTCAATATGGTGGAACACCCAAGATGGCGGACTAATTATTTTTAAACCACTACTACAATATGGGTATCAATGTACTATGGAATAATACTTCGGGGCAATGCCGCTGATATTCAAACAATCTTTGTACATAGCAGGAAAGAGCAATCAGAGTTATGTATAAACTAAAGTTTCAGGAATTCCTACGTGACTTGATTTAGAAAAATAACACTATAAGTTAGGACTTGACTACGATCTCACCTGATGGTAAGTAATGATGCAGCCGAAGATGTTATAGTACTAACTTGAAAGGGCAAGTAAACTTACCCCTAACAGTTTCTACACAGCATCGGGCCGGAACGATAAATCGCTTGGCACCGCGTTTTTATTGGAAGTATAGGTGGCCGAAGCCTTTCTTCAGACCTGATCTGAGCTAATTTAGGAATTATACAATTCTAAAGAGGCCCATGGCGGAAATCGAACCCGGGACGTGCCACTCGAATGCGAGCGCGCACCACTGCGCCATAGAGGTCATCAAAAATTACGTCTAGATATAACGTACCGTTTCTGTCTAGACATTGCTGTACTAGACACAATTATTTGCAGCAAAGTAATGATAAAATATAGTAACAACATTATATTGACACGACCCATTTTGATGTGGCTCTCAAAGACAGATTGTCCGGGGTTTTATACATTTTATTTACTGAACAGCTAGGTTTGAACGTGTTTTGTTATCTAAAATGCTATGCGGGTATTATTAAATAAATATGGATATCTATGGTTTCGAAAACAAAAGATAAACCAACTTCAATAAGGTTCGATGCAATCAGCTGGAGTTTGTTTATCTGTTTGTTTTTTTTTGTTTGTTTTTTTTTTTATTTTTTATACTAGGCTAGCGCTTGACTGTGATCACACCTGATGGAAAGTGATGATACAGTCTAAGCTGGAACGCGCTTGCCTAGAAGATGCCTATTCACTCTTGATTTGAAGGCACCCGGGTTGTAAGTGGCAGGAAAGACACTGCCCGGGAGAGCATTCCAGGCCTTTGCAGTGCGTATCAGGAACGAGGAATCAAACCGCTTCGTACGCGTCTTTGGTACGTCAACTATGTATGGGTGGAAGCCCTTACGATGCCTTGCTTGTTTGTTTTTCAATTTCAATTTATTTATTATTGAACCAGGAAAATGTTGCACAGTACAAAAATCTCCTTAAATCTAGTGCACAGGATAGGTAGATACAAAAAAATAATGTTTAACCTGATGGAGTGCTTTGGCGTCCGTACTAGGAAAACCTGTGTTACGGGCCCCCCCTTAGATCCATCGAATACTTAAACTGTACAAACTTAAATTTGGACTGATTAAGTAATTTCAATCTCGGAAATGTCGACCAACATGGCGTTTTGAAATACATTCAATTTTACGCTCTATGTCAATTGCATTAAAATTAATTTTTCAGTGTTCGCAAAAAATGTTTTGAATTCAATATCGTCTGCTCATGTACATAAATGCCATCACCTTTTTAAACATCACGAAATGTAGCCGACACGTAACGTGAATAGGCCCCGTAGTTCCTGAGATCAGCAAATTCAAACAAACTTAAGAACAAACTCTTCAGTTTTATAATATTAGTAAGTATAGATTACCTTACAAATAGCGAATAACCTTATAAAATCTGAATTTGGGGGGCAGAATGCAGATGCGTTTAGTTTATCTGCACGGAGGAATACCTGATACAGCGGTGGTACCGTCGGGACGGACTCTACAAGAACAATCCACCAGGTGGTACTGTCGATGGCTCACGTTATAATGGGCGTTCGTTAATGAACGTTTAATTCTCTCGTCGCCGGGTCAAGGGGCAAGCGAAGTCGTCGCTCGTATAAGATAAGACGCGAGAGATTGCGTTGTAGCTCCAAAATGATTGGTTTTTGACGTGATAACGTTTTATAAATTGATGAACACCAGCAACCAACATGAAAAATAGTAACGTTCCGCGTAACGTTCCACCTGAGCCTGTGCGTGCAAGCGAGAGCGCGCAACAAGCGATAGAGAGGCACGATAATGACGTTATCACGTAAATCTATCGTCCGTAAACCGACTTCACAGACAACCAATAATTTTTTATAATACAACTAGCTGATGCCCGCGACTTCGTCCACGTGGGATAAACTTTTAAGTTGGACCAAATGACAGATATTCACGAAGTTTGAACTAAATCGGTTCAGTAGTTTAGGAGTCCATCCCGGACAAACATCGTGACACGAGATTTATATATATTAAGATTATTATTATTACTAGCTGACCCGGCCACGCGTTGCTGTGGCTAAAGTTTTTGTTATATTAATAAATTAAAATTGCGACTATAATTTGAGATTTAAACTATCCTATCTCTCAAGTTGGACCAAATGACAGATATTCACGAAGTTTGAACTAAATCGGTTCAGTAGTTTAGGAGTCCATCGCGGACAAACATCGTGACACGAGATTTATATATATTA
Source organism: Coenonympha arcania (assembly GCA_036785405.1). Taxonomy (NCBI): domain Eukaryota; kingdom Metazoa; phylum Arthropoda; class Insecta; order Lepidoptera; family Nymphalidae; genus Coenonympha; species Coenonympha arcania. The sequence goes on from CM072076.1 coordinate 12,500,127, forward strand.
CTAGCTGATGCACGCGACTTCGTCCGTGTGGGATAAAAACTATTCTATCTTTTAAGTTGGACCAAATGACAGATATTCACGAAGTTTGAACTAAATCGGTTCAGTAGTTTAGGAGTCCATCGCGGACAAACATTGTGACACGAGATTTATATATATTATTATTATTATTATTATTACTAGCTGACCCGGCCACGCGTTGCTGTGGCTAAAGTTTTTGTTATATTAATAAATTAAAATTGCGACTATAATTTGAGATTTAAACTATCCTATCTCTCAAGTTGGACCAAATGACAGATATTCACGAAGTTTGAACTAAATCGGTTCAGTAGTTTAGGAGTCCATCGCGGACAAACATCGTGACACGAGATTTATATATATTAAGAAGATAAGATATATTGAGTCGAGCAAGACGATCTTCTGATGTTAAGTGATGCGTACGTCCACGTCAAATGCAGTGCATCTCATTTGCATTGCAATATCATACGACACAATGTGCTCATTTTTTTACTCTATACAAGTTAGTAGTTGACTGCGATCTCACCTGATGGTAAGTGATGATGCAGCCTAAGATGTTATCGTACTAACGTGGGAGGGTAAGTAAATTTACCCCCCAACCGTTTCTACACAGCATCGCACCGGAACTCTAAATCGCTTGATAGTGCGTCTTTGCTGGTAGGATGGTAACTAGCCTCCCACCAGACCAGACCTGAGCCAACTTAAAAATTATAAAATTCCAAAGTGGCCCGTGACGGGAATCGAACTCGCCACGGGCATGGCGATTTCTTCTTTGCGATTGGGATTTCTTCTGATGTTAAGTGATACGTATGTCCATGTCAAATGCAGTACATCCCATTTGCATTGCAATATCATACGACACAATGTGCTCATTTTTTTACTCTATACAAGTTAGTAGTTGACTGCGATCTCACCTGATGGTAAGTGATGATGCAGCCTAAGATGTTATCGTACTAACGTGGGAGGGTAAGTAAATTTACCCCCCAACCGTTTCTACACAGCATCGCACCGGAACTCTAAATCGCTTGATAGTGCGTCTTTGCTGGTAGGATGGTAACTAGCCTCCCACCAGACCAGACCTGAGCCAACTTAAAAATTATAAAATTCCAAAGTGGCCCGTGACGGGAATCGAACTCGCCACGGGCATGGCGATTTCTTCTTTGCGATTGGGATTTCTTCTGATGTTAAGTGATACGTATGTCCATGTCAAATGCAGTACATCCCATTTGCATTGCAATATCATACGACACACTGTGCTCATCCTCCTGATACATCTGCTGTGCTATTCTGCAAATATACCTAAAACAGCGACGAGCTGACATCTATGCGTTGATTGGTTAATGTTTGCGTCAGTTAAGGTACAAGTTGGTAGCCGACTGCAGACAGCAGCAGCAGGCGACGTGTCGCGGCGACACTACTGGTTTCTATGTATTTCTATGAAATTCCCTCGGTAGTGAGCGACATGAAGCTAGCGACATGTCGTCGAGCGGCAGACGCCAGTGTCGTCCGACCGCAGATCAGTAGTGTCGCTGACGCTGGAGCAACGACCGCGTTCGAGCCAATCCAAGATCAGTAGTGCCGCTGACGCTGGAGCAACGACCGCGTTCGAGCCAATCCAATCAACTGGATGCCATCTGCTGTTGCCGTCTGCAGTCGGGTTCGAAATCATGACTGCAGCGACATGATGCGACGACGTGTCGCGACGACATGAAGCGACGACACGTCGCCTGCTGCTGCTGTCTGCAGTCGGCTACCAACTTGTACCTTTATGCAGCCAAGACGACAATTGGCCGCTGATGGCTGCGTTGCCATGGTTACCCTCGATGGTTGGCCGCTGTACAATTTTATCACACACCTGTACTTGGGTTTTATTTTGTTATACAATGCCCTTCAAATACTTCACTGTAGAGAAACTGACACCGCGGTGGTGGCTAACCGAACGCGCTCTACAAGACTCTTTTAATATCAGAAAATTCTTTATGACATGTTTAATTTAGCTTCCATCCGCTTGAACCCCTTTCCTACAGCTGGGCAATTTTCAATTCTAAGAATAAAAGGGGTTTGGCTATACGCCATCACGCTGGCCAAGTGCTAGTTGGTGGACAACACACACCATTGAGAATATGGTTATAACCCTCAAGCATGCCGATTTCTTCAGGAAGAGTTTAAGCAAGTGATGATTGCTAAAACGCTTTTCAGAGCTAAATGATCAAAATATCCTTATTATCAGTTTCAGTTATTCTACTGCCAACGTAGCAAATTAATGTATTGCTGTGTTTTGGTTTGTGGGGTACTGAAACTGACGTCGTTACTGGACGAAATGAGACTTACAAATTGGTGTCTTGTGAGCGCAGTGCAGTGCATCGTATGAGTTATGGTATTGCATTTAAAGTCGTGGTACTCCATCTGACATACGCAGGCTTATCACTTAACATCAGGGGTGTAATTCTCGAAAATATAATATTGTACGTCGGTACGTCGGTTAACCATCGACGGTAACCATAGCAACGCAGCCATCACCAGCCAATTGTCGCCTTGGCTGCATAACTGACGCAAGCATTAACCAATCAGCGCATAACGTAAGCTCGTCGCTGCTTTAAGTATATTTTTAATATATTTGCTCAAAAAGTTGACATTTCCATATGTGTTTAGCGTGCGCAAAGTTATTCTTTTCCGCACTAGTGCTTTTGTGTTTTCCTCCTACGCGGTACCGGAGCGGGCGCACCAGGAGCGCATGAATGCAAACACGGAGCAGGCAAACACGTAAAACCAATATATTTTTTTCGCAAATGTATTAAAAAACGTCGTTCAATGCGGAATTGTCATTTTTACTCGTCCTTATAGTTAACCCTCGCCTTTGGCTTGGGTCAACAAACCGAGACTCGTAAAGAAATGACATACTTTCCGCACTTATATTGAAATGTACTATTGCAGAATCAAGGGGCTGGTGAAGCGGCTTGTTCATCTCATCTTCTATAGTATTACAAAGAAAATCATGCGATAAAGTCTCTTGAAATCTCTCTGATAATTTTGGAGTTACAACCCATTTACATCAGCCGTCATAAACCATCCATAATCATTCATACATCTCCGGCGAGAGAAGTCATGTGTATTGTGACACGTTGATTATTTATTGTTTTACATACAATTTACAACGTCCATGTAAGTTTTTGAACATTTTGTGGTTATATTGTTATTTTTGGAAACCAAAAACCCTTTTAAACCCCAATTTTTTTACCTCCGACGCGGTATTAAAGACGTATGTTTGTGTGTAAAAATTGCTTTGGCTTCGTATAGCTCCGAATTTTAGTTTTTTGTTTGACATAATATTTCTAAGGCATAAGGTTAGGTTATTATTTTTGAAAACCGAAAACCTTTTAAAGCCTTAGTTTTTTTACGTCCGTGTGTTATTTTTGATGTGCGTATATATGTGTACAAATTGCTTTGGCATCCTATTTCTCGATTTTGATTGTTTTTTGTTTGAAACGTGGTTTGAAAGTGAGTGTTTATGGTTAAAGAAAATCGGCATCAGTGCAAAGATTATCAGTTTTTTCTTTTTGATGTATGGAATAGACATATCCTCACGAGATATCTTAAACATTTGTTAGGTATAATTTTTCATACTTTATAAGAAATTTTGTATTATAACAATGACAATTTTGAAAAGAGCAAGTGCCGAGTTTCTTGCCAGTTCTTCTCGGTGCAAACCTGCTTTCCGAACCTGGCGGTAGAGTTTTGACTTTTCATAAGAGCCTATTATTTAGGCCTATGTGAAAATAAATATTTCCATTTTCATTTTCATATACCCTGGACAGGGAGAACGGCGCCAGTTTATCGGTGCCAAAAACGCTTGTTTTGCCACCAACTGATTATTTTCATCTGGGTATTTTCTACATAACTACTTTTATAATTTTTGAAAATACTACTCGTTTTGCGCTTCGTCATTAGATACTCTATAGTGTAGAACTACATATTTCAGACTTGCCATTTTTACACGACTGCCCAAAAAAGGAGTGTAATGATTTACGGTTCATGTATGAATGTGTATGAGTGAGTTTCTTAATTCCACCATTACTTCGGAACGACTGAACAGATTTGGACATATGGGGTATCGTTAGAATCCTTAAGTACATCATTCCGAGTAACATCACACTAATATTATAAAGGCGAAAGTTTGTGTGTAAGTGTGTGTGTGTGTGTAAGTGTGTATGTTTGTTACTCTTTCACGCCGCAACTACTGAACCGATTTGGCTGAAATTTGGAACATAGATAGCTTATAACCCGGATTAAAACATAGGCTACTTTTTGTCCCGGAAAAATCCATAGTTCCCATGGGATATTTAAAAAACCCTAATTTTCAACAGTAATCTATAGCTACAGCTATAGGTAGATTACTTTGACAATCTGTCCCGAAAGTAGGTGCATCACATCACAATAATTAATAATAATTAATAATAATATTATAAAGGTGAAAGTTTGTGTGTAAGTGTGTGTGTGTAAGTGTGTATGTTTGTTACTCCTTCACGCCGCAACTACTGAACCGATTTGGCTGAAATTTGAAACATAGATAGATTATAACCCGGATTAAAACATAGGCTACTTTTTGTCCCGGAAAAATTCATAGTGCCCATGGGATATTTAAAAAACCCTAATTTTCAACAGTAATCTATAGCTACAGCTATAGGTAGATTACTTTTACAATCTGTCCCGAAAGTAGGTGCATCACATCACAATAATTAATAATATTAATAATTAATAATAATATTATAAAGGTGAAAGTTTGTGTGTAAGTGTGTGTGTGTAGGTGTGTATGTTTGTTACTCCTTCACGACGCAACTACTGAACCGATTTGGCTGAAATTTGAAACATAGATAGCTTATAACCCGGATTAAAACATAGGCTACTTTTTGTCCCGGAAAAATCCATAGTTCCCATGGGATATTTAAAAAACCCTAATTTTCAACCATAATCTATAGCTACAGCTATAGGTAGATTACTTTGACAATCTGTCCTGAAAGTAGGTGTAAAGGTCATTGAAAAGGAAATTCAATTTTTTCTCAAGATTAGTAAAAAATCGAATTTAACGCGGGCGGAGCCGCGGGAAAAAGCTAGTAGGCTATATTTTTTTTGGAAAAGTCTTCTTACCACAGGGCAGTCGTGTTTTTGACGTGATAACTTCTTATAAATTGATGGACACCAGCAACACACATGAAAAATAGTAACGTTCCGCGTAACGATCCACCTGAGCCTGTGCGTGCAAGCGAGAGCGCACGATAAAATAAACGATAGAGAGATAGAGATTATGACGTTATCACGTAAATCTATCGTCCGTAAACCGACTTTTTTTTTAACTTTTTTAATTACTCGGTGGTGCTTTTTCATACATATTCTTTACTTTATTCTCGTCTTAATAATTATAGTTTTTGGCGCCGTCTGTGCCGAGTGAGATAATTTTGTTTTGTCTTGTAAGTTTTTGTATTGATTTATTTCAGTATAATTTATTGCATTCGCATTCGATCGGTATATCGGGACTGATGTAGGTAAATAATAATATTTAGGATAGGTATTTAATTGTATTTGCATGAAAGTGCGTAAAGTTAGAATTTGTGAGATTGACAGGGCTTAGGATAGTTGCATTTAAAATTATCTACTTGTCTGTAAAAGTCTGAAGATTGACAATGTAGAGTAATCGACAGTGTGATGTTGTGATCGTAAACGTAACGTAACTGACAGTGTGACGATCGCAACGTAATGTAACCGACAGTGTCATGATGTGATCATTATCGTAACGTAATATAACCGACAGCGTGATGATAGAGTCTTTAACGTAACGTAACCGACATTGTGATTTTGTAATAATTTTAACGTAGCGTAACCGACAATGTGATGTTGTGATCGTAAATGTAACGTAACTGATAGTGTGACGATCGCAGCGTATCGTTAGCGACAGTGTCATGATGTAATCATTACCGTAACGTAATATAACCGACAGCGAGATAAATGGTGATAGGATCATTAACGTAGCGTAGCCGAGAGCGTGATAATGGGATGATGAACGTAACGGAACGTAACTGACAGCGTAACGATTTGTGATCATTACCGTTACGTAACGTTACCGACAGCGTAATGATGGGATAATTTACGTAAGGTAACGTAACCGACAGCGTGATAATGAAATAATTATAACGTAACGTAACCGACAATGTGATTTTATGATCGTAAATGTAACGTAACTGATAGTGTGACGATCGCAACGTATCGTAAGCGACAGTGTCATGATGTGATCATTTCCGTAACGTAATATAACCGACAGCGTGATAAATGGTAATAGGATCATTAACGTAGCGTAACCGACAGGGTGATAGTAGGATAGTTAACGTAACGTAACGTAACCGACAGCGTAACGATTTGTGATCAATACCGTTACGTAACGTTACCGACAGCGTAATAATGGGATAATTTACGTAAGGTAACGTACCCGACAGCGTGATAATGGGATAATTAACGTAACGTTTCAAAACTGACACCGTGATGATAAGATCATTACAGTTACGTAACATTACCGACAGTGTGATGATATTGTTATCATTTCCGTAACGTAAAGTAAGCAAGCATAACCGAAAGTGTGATGATACATTACATTGTCGATTGTATCAGTAAGTAAGTATAGTATTTTACTCTGGACACGGGTCTAGCTAGCCAATTACGGGTTAGCAGGTTCACACACTCTTGATAAAAATATTAGGCATGCTGGTTTCCTGACGATTTTTTCCAGAAACACTCATAACTGCGTTTCTAATATTATTACAATCAAGGTATTTTTATCAATAAGTAGCTATTGACTGTTGGATCAATATTTGCCAAATGATTTGTCAATGCTATCTGCCATTAATTGTGTTTACTTTTGTTCACAGATAATGGCTGGAGTGATTTATTGTTTATTTTTACTGAGCGGTGAGTAAGTTTTATTGTTTTTCTTTATATTCACTTTATATTAATTTACCTTTATATTGACACTAGTTGACCCGGCAAACGTTGTTTTACCATTAGCGGTATAAAATAGCTCACGACATACTTTCAGACCTACCAAAGGTACACAGAAAATTTCATAACAATCGGTCGAGCCGTTTCGGAGGAGATTGTAACAAAAGTACGAGAATTTTATATATTATATGAGAAGATATAATTTATTAATGTATCCACCTAATTATTATGCATCGTGGTTTGAAACTAAGGAACATAAGATAATTATAATTTGTAGATACTTACTAATAAATCACTTTTACACGTTCGTCGGTAGCTTGGCCACTACTAAGTGCCTGAAATTGTTAGTAAACAAAATGGTAGCAAACGCGATATCGAGTAGTATTTCAGCAGAATGTATCACGTAATTCACGTGTCAGGCAAAATGGCAGCTGAACCTATCACTCGATATCGCGTGAATATTCAGCATGACGGTCACGCGATATCGCGTTATGACAGTTTTCTGATTGCTCCTTTCCGATCACGATATATCGCGTGAATATTTAGCATGGTTGTCACGCAATATCGCGTTTTGTTAATTTTTTTCATTACTCCCAGGACTGGTAACCACAGCTGTATCATCTGGAACGCAGACCCTGTTTGCTGAGATGAAGCAGTACTTGTATAGGGTGAAAAGCAATGTGTCGACTGGCACATTTGATGGCGAGTGTCGCTGGGGCTTAGAGGCGTCTCTGAATTTCGAGGTGTACGACAACTTCACCAGAGCCCGACTCACGCTTGGCGATTTGAGGGTAAACATTTCTCTTGTAACCTACCCTTCGTATCAGGAAGCCGTAGGATCGATTCTTGAGTCGAAAATTAAGTTTGTATGATAAAAATGAAAAGTTCGATGTTTTAATTTTGATAGAGTTTTGTAAAGAATTTTGATTAACAAAGCAACGTCCATTTGATAAAATATCAATGCATGAGAATCGAATCTATACCTTGACATTTTTACGGGTAGGAAAATGTTATCGCTTTTTGTATGAAAACTTGCAGCTAGACGTCTAGACGATCCTCTTAAATGCATATTCTTCGTTTCAGACCTCTACGTACGACCGCAGCGGTTCCTCGTCATACTACCAGTCGACGGAAGCTGCGGACCATTTGAAAAAACCTTGGGAATTGGAGTATAAGGTAATAGTTCATTTTAAAAACCTATATCAGCAGGGTAGGAGATGAAAATGTCCCCAGATCCCCATCTTCATACTTGTTTTTTGTAATGGAGGAGGAAAATCCTCGTAGATACAAGTATTCCCCTTATTTTATGGGGGATACATTGTAACTTATATTTATTCACCGGCTTCAGTACCTATGACAAAAGAGAAAATCCACAAGGGATATTCAGATATAATAATTTAGTCCAATATCTCTAATGTAAAAATCTCTCATGTCGCAGTTTTAGTAAAGAGACACCTCCGAAACGGCTTAACACATTTTCATGAAATTTTTTATGTATAAAAATTTTGAAGTGAAATATAGCTTACATCCTGTTCTCTCCTGAGAAGCTAAAACTATTTTTCACTTCAAAAAAATCTTCGAGCTTGAGTTTTTAAACAGATTAACTAGCTGGACAATAAAGGTACATAATTATTGCAATTCCACTAGGAAAAAAAATACTTCTACTAATATTATAAACGCGAAAGTTTGTAAGTACGGATGGATGGATCTTTGTTACTCTTTCACGCCGCAACTACTGAACCGATTTGGCTGAAATTTGGAACATAGATAGCTTATAATCCGGATTAATACATAGGCTACTTTTTATCCTGGAAACATCCACAGTTCCCACGGGATTAGTGAAAAACCGAAATAGACGCGGGCGGAGCGATATAAACAGGGAAAAAACTGTATTTAAGTTTAAGAAATAATTTGTAATAGTATTTTAATTCTGATTTCAGGAGGACGGCACTATAAAATGCATGTACATAGGTGTTGAACCAAACTGGTCGAGTAACGTCAAGAGAGGCATTTCTGTTAACTTCCAGTTAAAGAGTAGTACTTCCAATGGCGGTTTTGCTGAAGAGGTAATTTTAATATGTAAAATATAATAGTTAAAATCTTTTTGTGAATAGCTCATCATAAAGGACAAGTGCGGGTTCGCAGGCTTCACACACCTTGTTCTCAAAACGTGTTGTTCAGTGGCCATGAACTTTTTGAAGCGTCAGAGATGTGTTGTTATTCGAACTCCCGACTTCTAGGAGTGGTCTAAATCACTGGGCTAGATCACTAATTCTGCTATTATATCATATTACTAGAAATTTGTCTGTGGTGATTATATCATATTCAATGGGAAGTTACATGCAACACGCGATATCGCGTGATCGATCATAGTGTTACTACTGATGCTACATATGAATATATTCAAACTCCCGACTTCTACGAGTTGTCTGAATCACTGGGCTTGGTCACTGATTCTGCTATCCAGCTATTATAACTATAGAAATTCTTATGCGGTGATTAGACCATATTGAGTTGGTATTGGGAGGTTACATGCAACACGCGATATTACATGGTCGTGTTACTAGATGGATGATACTGAATAATATTGTCACTTAGTGAAACACTCGATATCGCGTGATTGTTTACACTAGTGACATCGATGAACACGCGATATCGCGTGAGCGCCAATGAGTGTAAAAAAATTGTTTTCGTGTTCCACAGCCGTGCCTGTACCACGAGTACTGCGAACATAAATACGTCGTGCAGGGGAACACCGTCAGGAAGTACCTGTCGTCTATCGACAGATACCACAGGAGCTTCCCGGACAGATGGAGCTCCGTGCCCTGGATGATCGACGATCAGCGATATGCGGTGAGGAAATAGACGTATACACAGGACCCGGCTAGCCGGGCAAAAAATTTGCTGGTGTCAAAAATGTTTGTTTTGACACCAACGGTTTTAGTAGTTACCCGATCCCAGTATTGTCTATGGACCGCGATCCACGATACAGGTACTACAAAATATGTAGTTGTTTATAGTCCGCACGCGCGTTTTCACAGGAACAGTTTCCGCTACATTGTGGCGTATTAACGGGAATTTTGACAGATGGCGCTACTTTTTTTATGAAGAAAGTTTACGCAAATTGTTCAGATGGGCTCATCCTCATTTTGATATCGGTGGGTGAGGACCAGCTTGCCTCTAAGGCTCTAGCTATGTTACAAAACGATTGTGTATCTGCAATCGCTAACGCTTCGAAATCTAAAGCGCTGCACAGATTTTGGTATAGGAGCGACATCTGTTAGAAGTCACCAACCTATCTAGACGGATTTATAATTCCTGTACCTATTTTTTTTTAGTTTTCGAGACTTTAGTGACCTAGAAAGAGAACTGATATTTAACATGCAGGCATGCCTCATCGGTTCTATTTATATTTTAGATGTAGATTAGAAACTGCCCAAATTGTTTCGTACCTTTGATCGAACGCGGAATGTTCTTGTCAATGATTGGCCAAAAAATTTGACGACCTCCCTGGCGCAGTGGCGGTGCGCTCGGATTCGAGTGGGAGGTCGCGGGTTCGATACCCGCCACGGGCCACTTTGGGATTTTATAATTTCTAAATTGGCTCAGGTCTGGTCTGGTGGGAGGCTTTGGCCGTGGCTAGTTACCACCCTACCAGCAAAGACGCACCGCCAAGCGATTTAGCGTTCCGGTGCGATGCTGTGTAGAAACCACTGGGGTGAATTCACTTACCCTTCCAAGTTAGTACGATAACATCTTAGACTGCATCATCACTTACCATTAGGTGAGATCGCCAAGTAGGTAACTTGTATAGAATAAAAAAAAAATTGTGTTATGTTTTTAGGGTACATGTATGTATGTAGGTATGTATGTGAATTTATTTGTTCCACCATTACTTCTGAACGACTGAAGAGATTTGGACATATCGTTCGAACCCTTACATTATGCTAGTTACATACTTAGGCAATATTTATTTGGAAATAGTCGTTTCACGTCGTATTTTTTAATTACTTACTTTTTTAGTTGGAAAGCGTGACCACGGCAGAACGAGTGTACGACCTGACCGACAAAGGGCTTAGCAGTATGTCCATGAATGGAGCTTTTAGATACAGGACTAATGGACACGTGCTGTCTGTGAGGACTGAGTAAGTTAAATATATATTATCGGACGCCCCATGTCCTAAATTATCCTCCTTAAGGGGTTGAATTATAATAAAAAATCCAATCTTAGTGGATGATTGCGTCATGACCAAACTTCCAACTGAATCCTGTTTCTAAGCCTCCACCATCTATTTAAACTTAATATGAACTTTATTCAAGAATAAGCGGCAAAGCGCGAGTTGAATTCGCGCTCCTAGGACTTTACTACTAAAGTCCGGTCGCGGAGCACGAAGAATTTCGTACATTAACCTGTTAATACCTGTCTCTGTCACTCCCGCGTCAAAATAATGCGGTCACGCTCGCACAGATGCAATGAACCCGTCCTGTCCAGAGAAAAATCAGAAACACATTTCTTATCAAACCCCAAATATAATTTTTTCGAGGTAACGAAATAAAAGGGCTATTTAGCGACAGGATGAAAGCTATAAAGACAATAAACGTCATGACTGTAAAAGTCTTTTTAATCTAAATTCACTATGATTGGATATCTCTAGAAAGTTATCCCAAAAGTTGCTTCAAAATCTCCACCTACTCTAATTTTTATCGGAAACTACAATGGATGTAATTGTAATTTTAGTTTTAATGTGTTGGTAATAATAATATCCAAAAACGTTCAGAACGGATTTTTGACTTTTCTTAAGAGCCTATTATTTAGACCTATATGAAAATAAATATTTTCATTTTCAATATTTTCTTCAGGTTATCCATCAACTTGGAATCGGATTCACCACCTGAGAGCATGGAGAAGTTAAACATGACTGAGACCAGTTTGCAGTACATACCCGGCAGTTATGATGACTGGACCAACGGGATCCGAGAGATTTCTCAGAGCGAGCTGAAGAACAGGACTTTTGAGGTTTTTTTTTATACTATATATAGGCTAGCGCTTGACTGTGATCACACCTGATGGAAAGTGATGATACAGTCTAAGGTGGAACGCGCTTGCCTAGAAGATGCCTATTCACTCTTGATTTGAAGGCACCCGGGTTGTAAGTGGCAGGAAAGACACTGCCTGGGAGGGTATTCCAGGCCTTTGCAGTGCGTATCAGGAACGAGGAATCAAACCGCTTCGTACGCGTCTTTGGTACGTCGACTATGTATGAGTGGAAGCCTTTACGATGCCTTGCCGTTCTATGGTAGAAAGGTGACGGGGAACCAGATTAAAAAGTTCCTGAGCACACTCTCCGAAATATATCTTTTAATTGTTGTGAATGCAATATTATGTCCCAACCATTAGTTTTTAGGTTTCCGTATCCAAATGTTTTTTATCTACTCTATACAAGTTAGTACTTGACTGCGATCTCACCTGATGGTAAGTGATGATGCAGCCTAAGATGTTATCGTACTAACTTGGAAGGGTAAGTAAATTTTACCCCAACGGTATCTACAAGCATCGCACCGGAACGCTAAATCGCTTGGCGGTGCGTCTTTTTCTAGTAGGGTGGAAACTAGCCACGGCCGAAGCTTCCCACCAGACCAGACCTGAGCCAAATTAGAAATTATAAAATTCCAAAGTGGCCCGTGGCGGGAATCGAACCCGCGACCTCCCACTCGCACTGCGCCAGGGAGGTCGTCAAAACGGGACCCTATTACTGAGACTTCGCCGTCCATCCGTCCGTCCGTCCGTCTGTCACCAGGCTGTATCTCTTGAACCGTAGTACACACTTGAAAGTTTTACAGAATAAAAAAAATTCGGACGAATTTAAAACCTCCTTTTTTTGAAGTCGGTTAAAAATAGATTTTTTCGTGGCTGTGCCCACAACCTTTTTTGAGGGTTTGATTTGCCCCTGGTCACAAAGCGTTCCCCTAGTTATTGGTTTTCTAGATTGGGCGTCCATGGTATATAAAAAGAATTGTATTTTTACAAGTAAACTTAACAGACACAGTATACTTTAGCTGGACGGATTAATTTGTTCTGCTATAATCCGCTACTTGAAAAAAAACCTGTATGGTCCAATATGCAGGAACATCGCCCCATTAAACACCACACATAATTCTTCCAAAAATTTCTTCGACGCATGTTTCGTTCCGACACCGGGACGTCCTTAGAAGATATTCTGTAGTCAAATTAGTCTGTCCTGCTAATTATGGATTTCCGCAAAATAACGCCTGCTTCCATTCAATACTATAGTAGTGTTATTATCTCGCTGCAGACTAGGTCATAAATCATTCGAGTGTTTCGCTTTTGTTGTTCTTTGTTGAGTTGTGCATTACTGCAGAGCAACAAAAGCGAAACACTCGGATGATTTATGACCAAGTCTGCAGCGAGATAATAACATTACTAGTTACCACCCTATCAGCAAAGACGCACCGCCAAGCGATTTAGCGTTCCGGTGCGATGCTTGTAGAAACCGTTGGGGTAAATTTACTGACTCTTCCAAGTTAGTACGATAACATCTTAGGCTGCATCATCACTGACCATTAGGTGAGATCGCAGTCAAGTACTAACTTGTATAGAATAAAAAAAAATACTGTCCACTTTGTTTTCAGATTCTTCTCAAAATTGCGAGGAAAGGCATCGATGCAGACAACATAGTCAGAAATGCTAGCCTTATTCACAGCTTGGATTTCGTCGATCTTTTAAAGTGAGTTTTTATAGTGAATTTTTCTAGATATGGAATGGAAATGGGCAGTTCAATCAGGATTAGTTACCTCAAAAGGGAAAACCGGAAACCTTATAGGATCTTTGTTGTCTATCTGCTCCTTTCTGATCCTTTATTTTTGACGACCGAATGGCGTAGCGGTTGCGAACCTGCCATCTACGTCGGAGGTCGTGGGTTCGATTCCCACTACTGGCAAATGTTTGTGTGATGAGCATGAATGTTTTCCAGTGTCTGGGTGTTTTTCAATATATTATATTTATGTATATTAGTATGCATGTATATTTATCAGTTATCTAGTACCCATAACACAAGCTATCGCTTACTTTGGGGCTAGATTGCGATGCGTGTACTGTGTAATGTACTGATATATATTTATTTCTGACCCCTTATTTCCTTTCTGACCCTTTGGCCTTTAACTCTTTGACTGTTAAAGATATAGATATGTTTGGAACGTTTGGAATCACAGAAAACAAAAGACACGGAAAGTTATTCCATGCTCTCTGTGGCTCTGTTTGGAATAGTTATAGGTAAGTAATATTGGCTCAACGTCATAAAAAAAAATATTTTTCGTCAAAATTTCAAAGTGGGATATAATAATAATAGGAAATCATACGAAAGGGCGTACCTAATTACTTGAATAAATTGTAAACTCGATTTTTGCTTTATGGCAAAATTTCGTTGGATGACGGGTCAGCGCTAAAAAGTGTCCGAACCGAAAGAGAGATAAAACGCGAAAAGGGAGACAATCGCACTATAGCTACTTAGTTGCAAATAAAATTAGGCTGTATAATAATGGTTTAAGACATTAATTACAATGTTTTAGTTTGTTTATAAAAATACATATATATAGGTTTTCTCGGAACACTTTTTTCGTGAATTTTGTATTACACCCGCTGTCCTTAGATATAGTAAGTCTTTTCTCCTTTTCCAGCACAATATCTCTTCTATCGTACGAGTCTCTGGTGAAGCTCTTCGAAGGGTTCCTAGGCACCAGCTATGACCTGGAAACAGCAAGGAACATCTTCTTGGAAGTGCTGCCTCACGCTAGAAGTGATGACTGCGTCAGACTCATCAGATATCTGGTTGTGGAAGAAAGGGTAAATTGCTTTTTAATGTATTTATTATAAAATAATAGATGTACTTAGCGTATATCCAATGAAAATCTTTCTCTACATGAGTTTCGCTCCAACACCGAAACATCATCTTCAGATGTTGACTCAACATAGTGAATTTGTAACCATCTCCAATTTATTTATTTTTTATGTCAGATGAATCTTTTTCTTTACTTAAGCTTCACTCCAACACCGAAACATCATCTTGACTTAACAAAGTGAATTGTAACCACCACCAATTCCCTACACAGCTCCTATAAAACGTTTCAGGAGAAAATCGAAGATGTCACCCTTCTATCGCTGATCCGAAAATTGCCCTTCAACGTGGACGTCAAAAGCCAGGGCCTCCTCGAGGAGTTGGAGACCTTCAGCAAGCTCAGCATGGACTTCTCTCAGGATATCCGCCATGCTGGTATCCTGACCTTCGCGATCCTGGTCTCGAAGGTGTACAGCGTCAAACGGGACTACTTTGACAATATCGTGGTTAAATACTTCAGGATGTATAATGGTAAACATCACCAGTTTTTCATCATTTTCTTCATCATATCCTCATCATGATCCATCATCGAGGAGTTGGAGACCTTCAGCAAGCTCAGCATGGTCTTCTCCCAGGGTATTCTGGCCTTCGCGATCCTGGTCTCGAAGGTCTACAGCGTCAAACGGGACTACTTTGACAATATCGTAGTCAAATACTTCAGGATGTATAATGGTAAACATCACCAGTTTTTCATCATTTTCTTCATCATATCATCATCATGATTCATTATTGAGGAGTTTAAGACGTTCAGCAGTATAGAATTCTCATGACATTGGCCATATGGCATTTTGCAATACGCCTAAAAGATGGAAATGGAATGTATGAAAATTATCACGAAATTTGTCACGTGACCTCCGCGCATTCTTATAAATTTAGATTTCGTTCGAAAGTGATGCAATGCCAAATAAAAAGACGCATAGATGGATATGGATAGGTTTGCCTAAATTCTGACCATCGTGTTTTTGGTCAAAAAGGGTACAACATTCTTTTGAAGAGATTTTTAATAATTTTTATTTTACAGTTTTTGATCGTACAAAATGTTGAAATAAATACCATTCCCGCTCCCAATATCTCAGAAGCCAACCGATTGAAAAATCAAAAACAAAAAAATTACTTGTGAAATGTTAAAAATTCTGGTACTTCTTCTTCCAGAATGCCCTCAATACCTGGACCGGATGATCTGGCTGCAGGGCCTTTGTAACCTGGGCCATTCCGCCGCTTCCTACTCTAGCACGATATACAGCGACAAGACTAGAGACAGGCACGAGAGACTTTGGGCAACGCTTTCCTGCAATTGGAACTACAGCGTAAGTCTTTAAAGAAAGCCCAAGCGAAACCTTTTTTTGAAGACCCCTGAAATCAATCTTGATTTTCACTACTTTATATCAACCGTACTAACCAAGGGTTTCATCCTGTCCAGAAAATCAAAACAAAAAGCCAGGTAAATCAAAAGGTACATTTCTTATTTTAAAGAGGTCTAGTTTTAAGCGCGCGACTAGATTACAATTGGTTCAGAACATGAAAGCTGGAAGAGCGTTTCAAATCCATAGCGGTTCGTGTCAAAACCGTAGAAGAAAATGTGGTGAATGTATGTCGCTCGCATTCACTATTAAAAAATTGGTTGTCTGTAAAGTCGGTTTACGGACGATAGATTTACGTGATAACGTCGTAATCGTAATCGTAATCATAATCGTAATCGTTATCGTAACCGTAATCATAGTCATAATCATAATCATTATTTTATGTAATTTTTATCGTGCCTCTCTATCGCTTGTTGCGCGCTCTCGCTTGCACGCACGGGCTCAGGTGGAACGTTACGCGGAACGGCACACTTTTTCATGAGTGCTGCTGGTGTTCATTAATTTATTAAACGTTATCACGTCAAAATGTTTTTTAAAATTGCAGGGCGAAGAGAAACTCCTACCTATCCTCTTGGATGAAGAAGAGCACGTCCAGTTAAGGATAGCAGCTCTAAACGAGATCCTGTTCAACAGCTATGTGGAAGAGAGGCTGCTGTCGTTCATCCACAACTTCATTTCCACTTCCAGCAGTAAGGAACTGCAGAGGTTCTGGTACACCACGGTCAAGAGCTTGGAGATCAGCGAGCATCCGAGATATACCCCCAATCTGTGAGTGTCCATAATATCCTTTTTTTTATTCTTAACAAGTTAGTAATTGACTACGATCCCACCTGATGGTAACTGATGATGCAGCCTAAGATGTTATCGTGCTAACTTGGAAGGGTAAGTAAATAATACTTCAACGGTTTCTACAATCATCGCACCGGAACGCTAAATCGTTTAGCGGTGCGTCTTTGCTGGAATGGTGGTACTAGCCACGGCCGAAGTCTCCTACCAGACCAGACCTGAGCCAATTTAGAAATTATTAAATTCCAAACTGGCCCGTGGCGGGAATCGAACCCGCGATCTCCCACTCGGAACCGAGCGCGCCGCCACTGCGCCACGTCGTCAAAATCCTCTCAAGGAAATTATAATTTCTACAATCGCTAAAGCTTTGTAGGTCAGGAATGAATGGGACAGATAAATCCATTGGATAGAATATTCATGTGACTTATCGAAAAGGAATGTCAGTCCAATAGGTACATTTTCCTTTAAGAGTTAGAATCGACACTTATGTGAAACTAGCGGTAAGCGGTAGAGGAAGGTGTCCCTTCGACGCCACCCGCGTGACTTTTAGTTTCCACAAATCTCACGGGAACCATGGAATTTTTCGAGATAAAAGTAGCCTATGTGTTAATCCAGGATATAATCTCCAATCTCCAATCCAAATTTCAGCCAAATCTGTTTTGTAGTGGCGGCGTGAAGGAGTATTTTTCCATACAAACTTTGGACCCCGTTTCATCCCCTTAATTTTGGAAAATCCTTTCCCTTGACCTCATGAGGAACCTATGTTGGAATCTCTAGACCCAGTGGTTTCGCATGTACGTTGATATTATATTAGTCAGTCAGTCAGTTTTCATCTTTTAAATATTTAGATGATTTTTTATAAGCGTTAGTGATTGCAGAAACATAGCTACAGGTGCAGTCAAATTCTGTAAGATGACAAAAACAAGAAGTAATCATATACTTTGCAGAAAGGAACTCATACCCTTCATATCCAAAGAAGTCAAGAACCCTGACACAACGTACTGGGGGACAAACAACTACATAGCGTCCAGCGGCAAGCAGGGACCCTGGCTGCAGTTCATCAGCGTTGGAGACTCACCAGCTCCGAGCCTCGCTGCTGTCACAGTGTCCAGCGCTGGCAGCCTCGCGTATACTGCTTCTGTGAGTAATGGACCACCAACAACTACAAAGCGTCCAACGGCAAGCAGGGACCCTGGCTGCAGTTCATCAGCGTTGGAGACTCACCAGCCCCGAACCTCGCTGCTGTCACGGTGTCCAGCGCTGGCAGCCTGGCGTATACTGCTTCTGTGAGTAATGGACCACCAGCAACTATATAGCGTCTAGCGGCAAGCAAGGACCCTGGCTGCAGTTCATCAGAGTTTGAGACTCCCCGAGTCTCGCTGCTGTCACAGTGTCCAGCGCTGGCAGCCTGGCGTATACTGCTTCTGTGAGTAATGGACCACCAGCAACTTTATAGCGTCCAGCGGCAAGCAGTGACCCTGACTGCAGTTCATCAGCGTTGGAGACTCACCAGCACCAAGTCTTGCTGCTGTCACAGTGTCCAGCGCTGGCAGCCTCGCATATACTGCTTCTGTGAGTATTGAGTACCAACGATTGCAAAGCTTCTTCTTTTGCCAAATAACTGCTAAAATGTTGGATAAAAGCCATCTCCGTCAGTTCAGGAGTGGATGACTTGTCGGCTTCAGAAACTTAAGCATGGATAGACAATCTGAAGCGTAGTTTGGTATGCGTCAACGATTTACGGAGATCTAGACTCAATTGCAAAATCGGGTTATAGCATGAGATGCACTTATCTTCTTCAGAAACTTACGAATCTTCTTTAAGACGTTAAAGCAATTAGCTGTGTGTGACGGATTTATAGACTTTTAAGGTCGGGTTTTACTCTTAATTCGAGGTTTCTGTCAAGTTTTTTTTAGTCCAGAGGTTGGGACTTTGGGTGTTATTTATGGGATACATGTTTGCAGATATACGTCATTGCGGAAGGCGTCTCCTCGAATCTCTACAAGAAGATGCACAATCTCAAGGTCAATGATGTGACCTCAGGGAAGCTGCTGAGAGTCCTGGAGAAGATGAAGTGGAAATTAAAGACGCCAGAGGAGGTGAGGATTTTTATCTTCCTTTAGGAGGCTGTCAAAAAATACTGAATTTTTAGCTTATGTACGGTTGAGGCAGCTTAAATCTATTCAGTGAATTTTATTTAAAGGCGTCGCAGAATATCATGAAGAAATCTCCATAACTACCTTTTTTGAAGAGAAAAATTTCTTAAGCGCGACACTGTAACCGTTACCGACAGCTTTGTAAAAAGTTTTGAGATGGGATAAAACCGTTGAACTCGCGACTCTATTAGATACCTTTATTGATAACTCTGTTTTCACTTCTGTCGGCACTTCTGGGGTCTGATTGCGTAAGAAAAACGTATTGATGGTTATCGTAATTGTTGGCAAATTCTGCCCGCCGATTGGCTGACGTAAATCAGCGAACCAATTAACGGGCAGAATTTGGTTCCGATTACGATTACGATGAATACGTTTGTTTTAGACAATCTAGGGACAGGTGTGATCACAGTCAACCTATACAGTTAAAAAAAAGGTCGCAAAGGTTTTTTCTACGACCATGTTGATGATGTTTTGGTGAACGAAGATGATGATCTCTTCTCTCAGGTATTCATCGACGTGGTGGTGAAGATCGGCACGCACACGGTGTACGCGACTCACATCAACCAGACGAGGTTCGAGAGCTGGAGCAGCGCTGACAGTAAGCTTTTTAAATATCGAACGGAAGCAGGCGTTATTTTGTGGAAATCATAGACAAAGTAACAGTCGTTTGGCGTTAACGACAGTAGACAAAAATGTATGGACAAAACATTAGTGACTGTAGAAAAACCACGTGACCGTATAGAGGAAAACACGCTGTGTTTGAAAATCGACTACGACTATTTGAATGCTCCCTGGCGTTCTCGCTAACTACTGGCGTTGTACTAACTGGCGTTGTAGATAACTTTAGCGTACTTCGCATGACAATTGACAGCCGACAGTAAACAACGCTAAGCATAAAGTAGATTCTGCTTTCATTTGTTTTCATTCGTCACGTGGTTTGTCCATCCATTTTTGTCTACTGTCGTCAACGCCAAACGACTGTTACTTTGTCTAGCCCCGCTGGACAGATTAAATTGTTTTGCTAAAATCCGCTACTTGAAAATAATCTGTAAGTATGGTCCAATATAATCTTCCACCAATTTCTTTTGACGCGCGTTTCGCCCCGACACCGAGGACATCCTCAGGAGATGTTGACTTCACAATGCGAAGGTTTAAGGAGGATGGATACCACCCGGGCGCGAAAATTCAAATTTTATTTAGTTTTTCGCTAACAGTGGGCTAATTATAAATTTATTTTGAGTTTTGCGAGCACAACATTTACCTATGCATCCACATGTTTTTAATAAAAACTCTGCTCAACAATACTCATTTACTTCATATTGGTTCCCGATAGAAAATTGGTTCGAAATCTGGGAAACTGCAAAAAAATATCTTTCGGGAACCAATTTGAGGCGAGTGGGAATTTTCGAGCAAAGTTTCTATTAGAAACATGTAGATGCACAAATATTATGCCCGCAAAATGCATTGCCATAAACCTACAAATTACAATGTTAGTGTAATATTTGCGAAAAACTAAATAAAATTCGAATTTCGCGGGCTGGTAGAGCCGAAAGACCTTAAAGACTGCGATTTTGCTTACGATAATCGTTTCTTATACGAGTCTTAGCTTCTTTAAGCTCTATGGGATTTTTTAGATGTGGGAAGAAACCATTAAACTCGCAACGCCGTTAAAGCAACCGACCTCACACTGTTACCGTAACCGACACTTCCTGGAAGAAATAAAAGACGTGGCACTCCGGAGATCAGTTACGGTAACGTGAGGTGTCGCTCACTTTACGGTAACGAGTTCAATGGTTTTTGCACATCTCAAAAAGTGTCCAACACGCGTAAAGAAGTTTTTACTTTAAAAGGTATGGTAGTTTAACGCTAATTTAAAGTTTAAAGTTAAGTTTTAAAATTTAAAGATTAAGTTTAAAGGTATGGTGCAGGTATTCTCCATATTCCTCTACGCTTCGGAGACGTGGACCCTGCGAGAAAGCGAGAAAAAGAAAATAGTCGCTCTCGAGATGTGGTGCTGGAGAAGAATGTTAAGAGTGTCCTGGAACCAATTCCGGACCAACAAGTCCATTCTGGAAGAACTCGGCATCAAGCAGCGCCTGTCTTCCATCGTTCAGGCTCGAATTCTCACTTTCTTTGGTCACGTGACTAGACGTGACAATATCTCCATCGAACGTCTAGTCGTCCAAGGAAAAGTAGATGGAACCAGACCTCGCGGCAGATCGCCTATGAGATGGACGGACCAAGTTAAGGCTGCAGTGGACGTCCCCTTACATGTGTGCACCAGGAAAGCAGCTGTCCGGGAGGAATGGAGACGAATTGTCAAGCGTGTCACTGAAAAGTGATGACCACGACCGCTCTGACAAGAGCGTTACGACAGAGATGATGATGATGAGTTTAATGCTATTCTCTTGTTCCAGTGGTAAAGTCCATAACGGATTTCGTCCGCTTCGGCAGCCATATCAACCAGCAGGTTGTCTACTACCCCGTGCAGGGCGTCCTGCTCACGCCTACTGAACTAGGTAATAATACAGACAATATATATTTTTTTATAGTCAACGCGAGCAAACGAACGGGCGGGTCACCTGATCTAAGTGATCACCGCCGCTCATGGACATTTGCAGCACCAGAGGAACTGCAAATGCGTTGCCGGCTCTAAAGAAATTTGTTTATCCGCCCCTTGAACAACCCCATGTTATAGTTTTGAGGGAACGCTGTTGCTGGTAGCTGGTTCCATAGTTGCATGTGCGTGTAAAGAAAGATTTGGCATACCGGGTGGTCGTAGATTGCCAACCATCCAGGTGGATTTTTTTTTTACTATAGATAGGCTTGCGCTTGAATACAGCCCTAGCTGATGGACAGAAATGATGAAGCCTAGGATGGAGCGCGCTAGCCTAGAAAATGCCTATTCACTCTTCGCTTGAAGGCACCCAGGTTGTACTTGGCTGCGTTACACAGAAGCTGGAAGGTTGTTCCACACCTTAGCGGTACGTATCAGAAACGTGGAAGAAAAACATTTCATTCGGATGGAACTTGTTTCTACGCCGGAGTGTATGCACAGGGAAAATGGAAGGAGGAATCACTTCGAACAGCTCTTCAGAGCATTGAACAACCGATAGGACACACGTAGAGAGCTGACGTCTCGAGTCTCGACAGTGTCTATATTATTATTTTGACGACCTCCCTGGCGCAGTGGCGGCGCGCTCGGATTCGAGTGGGAGGTCGCGGGTTCGATTCCCGCCACGGGCCACTTTGGGATTTTATAATTTCTAAATTGACTCAGGTCTGGTCTGGTGGGAGGCTTCGGCCACCACCCTACCAAAGACGCACCGCCAAGCAATATAGCGTTCCGGTGCGATGCTGTGTAGAAAGAGAAACCGTTGGGTGTAAATTTACTTACCCTTCCAAGTTAGTACGATAACATCTTAGACAGCATTATCACTTACCATCAGGTGAGATCGCAGTCAAGTACTAACTTGTATAGAATAAAAAAAAAAAAACTTCAGACTGTGGTATTAACGTCCTCCATACCGATCCGGCCATGAAGGTCAACCTCTGGCGAGATTTGCCATCAAGGCGGGATATATTGAGACGGCCGAATGGCGCATCGGTAGTGGTCCTGCACTCTGCGTCGGAGGTCGTTGGTTTGATTCCCATTGTTGGGAAATGTTGGTGTGATGAGCATAAATTTTGTCAAGTGTCTGGGTGTTTTTCAATTTATTGTATTTAACATGTATATTTATAAATTATCTAGTATTCATAACACAAGCTATAGCTTACTTTGGAGCACGATTGTGATGTGTGTAATGTCCTAATATATTAATAAATCTCGTGTCACGATGTTTGTCCGCGATGGACTCCTAAACTACTGAACCGATTATAATAAAATTCGCACACCATGTGCAGTTCGATCCAAATTGAGAGATAGGATAGTTTAAATCTCAAATTATAGTCGCAATTTTAATTTATTAATATAACAAAAACTTTAGCCACAGCAACGCCTGGCCGGGTCAGCTAGTAATATATATAAATCTCGTGTCACGATGTTTGTCCGCGATGGACACCTAAACTACTGAACCGATTATAATAAAATTCGCACACCATGTGCAGTTCGATCCAACTTGAGAGATAGGATAGTTTAAATCTCAAATTATAGTCGCAATTTTAATTTATTAATATAACAAAAACTTTAGCCACAGCAACGCGTGGCCGGGTCAGCTAGTATTTATTTATTTTATTTTTCTGGTTGTTCTTTAGCATTTGATATGTTGACAGGAACCCCAATCCGTCTCCAAACTTCAGTGGGTATGTTCACCTCCATCCGAGGCAACCTGACGTCAACGCCTGAAGTCACTCAAGTGCTGGACTGGGAGAATGACATGCACATCCGGTAAGGCTTGGTTCCGATAACAATTGTCACTTTTGAAGCTTGTACACACAGATTACTACAGATATAGCGCACAGAACTTCGGGAGTGAGGCCTCAGACTCTTCCTCAGACTCTTGGACGATCTAAAGACTACATTAAATAAAGGAGTGAGTTACGCAATTGGGATACAAAACAGAAAGTTGTATCCCAGTTGAGTTAGCTGTGTGGGTGTACGCACACATACGTAAATACCGTGCGTCACTTGATGCTTCCGAAATGTTTATCTGAGTAATCTGTGCTTGTACAGTACACGGCAAACTTTTTGGGTATTATATGACCGATTGCGAATTTGAGATCCTTTTGGTGGTAAGTAAGGCGGAGAGTCGCTTGTGTTAACTTGCCCCCCACTACGTCACTTTATACTCAAGAAGTTTGCCGGGCACCTGTAGAGTTAGTTGTATTATTTTGCTGTGTGTAAGCTGAATAAAACTGTATTTTATGCACTATACAATAAGTTATAAACAAAAAACACGTGAATCCAACTAGGAACCCTGAGTTATTATATCTTTGAATTTTTGATGTTCTTCGATTTTTTCAAATGAAATAGTTAAAATAATTTTACTTGAAATAATCGAAGTAAAAAGTAGCGGTAGCTCGGTCATAAAACCAATTTTATCCTGTTATCGTTTTAACTTGAAAAGAGTAAAATTTTAATTTTCACTTTTACTTTCACTTTCACTTCCAAATTTTGCTTTTTTATATAAAAGTAGTAAAAATTTAATATTATCTTTCACTTTTTACTTCCACTTTTGAGTTTTACTTTTTACATGAAAGTAGTAAAAATTTAAGTTTCACTTTTTCTTTTTACTTTCACTCTCACTTTCAAATTTTACTTTTAACATGAAAGAAGTGAAAATCCAATTTTCACTTTCACTTTTTACTTTCACTTTCACTTTTTACTTTCAATTTCACTTTTTACTTTCAATTTCACTTTTTACTTTCACTTTCACTTTCACAGGTACCAAGGCACAACAGTGACGTCACTGTCGACGGCGGCGCCACTGTTGCAGTCTGAGTACACCGCTCGGGTGCAGCACACCATAGTGGCGCATTTGCCCATCAAATTCAACGTCACCTTGCAGCCGAACGCCAAGTCGATCGCGTGAGTGACTTACAAGTTCACTTTGTCGAGTCAACGTCTGCCGGTGATGCTGCGGTGTCGGAGCGAAACGCGTGCAGAGAAACAGTTTTGACACGGCTTAATCGATGTCATGCAGGGTGGATTTTAGAGATGTGCAAATAAGGGCAGCCAACTCCCTCATAAATCTCTGTACATAACAGGATAACAGGTCTTAGGACCAAAAGTCTCTATGGGACCTTTTTTGTTGACCTCCCTGCCCCCTAGCATGGACTGGGGATAAAATCGTATTCCCCCGATTTTATTCTTTGACAGGGGAGATAATTACTGCTATAGCATGGCCAAATGGGAAAGGGAGAAGTTTATCCCCGTTTGACACATCACATAGACATAAACCCACCGGAACTAATCAAACACAGAATGTTTTTGACATTTGTAAGTGGGCTTAAACTTCAATTGTAACTATTGCGGGTGAATTTTATCCCTGACAAAACCAAGGGGGTTTTATCTGCACCCAAGGGCCCCATGCTCTGGGAGAGTGTTAAGAATAGAAGGGAATAAATTTTGTTCTTTTCTCGTGGGCAAAATAGTCCCCTGCCCATGCCATAGTTGGCGTCGCTTTTAGATTTGTATCGTTTCATTATGTGGTTGATGTACAGCGAACTCGAACGAAATGTTTTTCTTCCACATTTCTGATACGAACCGCTAAGGTGTTTAACACCCTTCCAGCTTCCGTGTTCCCAGCCAAGTATAATCTGGGTGCCTTCAAGGGAAGAGTGAATAGACTCATAATTGCTTTCCATTTGGCGTGATTACCATCAAGCCAAATATCCAACTTACCAACGAATCGTACGAAGCGGTTTGATTCCTCGTTCCTGATACGCACTGCAAAGGCGTGGAATACCCTCCCAGGTACTGTCTTTCCCATCACTTGCAACCTGGGAGCCTTCAAATAAAGAGTGTATAGGCAACTCCTAGGCAAGCGCGTTCCACCTTAGACTGTATCATCACTTTCCATCAAGCCCAACCGTATTTTTTATATTTTTTTTCCAGCTTAACCTGGCTCAACCCGTTCGCCCAGCGCGCCGGTTTCGCATTACACTCCAGGGTCCAAGTGGAAACGGTGACCCGAGATGGGAAGGAGTCCTACTCCCTGTCGAATTCCCAGGACAACGATGTGAGTATCTAAAATTGACGCTGTGTAGAATTTCTTTCTCACTCTCACGGAGATTTGGTAGGTGCGACATGCAGCGTCGCGGAAGAATATAACAGAAAAACGACCTTTTACCCAATTACTCAAAAACTAAGCTAGTTATCAAAAATCTGTTTCTTAGCGTTTTTGGATATTATTATTACCGACACTTTAAAACAAAAATTACAATTACATCCAATGTAGTGTCCGATAAAAACTCGAAAAACTGAGATTTTGGAGCCACTTTTGGGAGAACTTTCTATCGAGAAAATTTTATCCAATCGTGTTTCTGCTTTTTAGCGATTTTAGATTAAAGACCCAAAATACATGACGTGTAAATTTGAAAGTAATTGTCTTTATAGTTTTTGCATAAAACTTCGTTCAAAATCGCTTAAATACGGCTCCTACACCGTTAATGGAGAACAATTCCGTGATACATGATTTTTATGCAACTTTAACTGTCGCAGCGCACGCAACGAGAGATCTGGAAAAGGAACAATTTTTCCCGCTTTTCCAACATTTCTCATTGAATATTGATGCTGCACCCCAGTTGGTCATAGCGTGATGTTCTATTGCCTATAACCTACCTGGATAACTGGACCATGCAACACAAAAATAAGTTTTCAATTCGGACCTGCTGTTTCAGAGATTAGCGCATTCAAACAAACAAACCATTCAAACAAACAAACCCTTCATTTATAATCTCTTCTCTTCTTTCAAATATTTATAATTCTCTCGAATTTCTTTGTAACCAAACTCCTCCGAGACGGCTGGACCGATCGTTATGAAATTTTCAGGGTATGATCTCTGGGTCCGGGAGCGGGTTGTTGTCTATATTTGATGGCCCTAAACGGCAAAACGAAGTTGGCCCGGTCAGCTAGTAATATATAAAATTCTCGTGCCCATTTTTGTTACCAAACTCCTCCGAAACGGCTCGACCGATTGTTATGAAATTTTCTGCGTATGTTCTATAGTTCTGAGAGTAGGTCGTAAGCTATTTTTTGTATCCCTAATGGCAAAATAACGTTTGCCGGGTCAGCTAGTATTGAAGAGCTTATAATTTGCGGGAAATCTCAAAAAATTTAGAATTTTGGGGACAGACCCGCTGAGTTCGTTCTCTTTGACGATAATAATGGTGATGCTTTCAGGTGGACGACACTGGCATATTTTTCGACTGCAAGAGAAAAACCTCCGGCGCTGAGGTCATCGAGAAGTACATCATGTCGAAGTTTATGAGTTACGAGTGAGTTGGTTTTCGTATTACAAGAGGGAACCCTGTTTTTAACCCCCCGAAGCAAAACAACGGGGTGTTATAAGTTTGAATTGTCATCTCAAGATGGTGGATTACATTTTTTCACAAATTCATTAATACCGATATCAAATTAAAGAGTTTGAGTAGTTCGACATAGTGTATATGCTATACACTATGTCGAATTTCAAATTCGAGATGGCTGCCATCACAAATGGCGAAATGTGATTGGTCGAGAGTTTTTTAAATTTTTTAATGTATTCCGGCTAAATCTGTATATATGACAAGCCACTTGAGGATAGGGCTATAAGGCATACAACAGCTCTAGTGATTTGGTTTATCTCTTCCATTTCTAGGATAACTTTTGGTACGCTTATGGAACGAAAATCTAACGATGTATGCGAAATACAGTTGTCTTCGCGAAAGTCACGTGACCTATTTTGCGATCAAATAATAGATATGTAATCACCGTTAAGGAAACCCTCAGGATATGAGCATCCGAACGATTTACGTAAACATTTTTCGTACAAGCAAACAGTAAAGCCATCTGTCAAAATTCTATAGGTGGTTGCTGAGCGAACTACAGCGTGGTCTTACTGTTGGTGGCAAAATAAGCAAATTTGCCACCGATATGGTTACAGCTGCTGATATTTAATAGCGATATTTTATTTCTTGTTACAGTATTCTGCCCATCCAGCAATCAGTTCTGAGCTCAATCCAGAAGTTCTTCTCGTCCCCTGGCTGCGGGATCATCATCCCCCCCACGAGACCCACCCAGGGGGAAGACGAGATCGTCAAAGTGAGCTTCAACTTAGGAGACATCATCGTTTTCGAGAGGGTCGATCGAATTGAAGCGAATATCGATTTCGTTTTAACTTATTATAGGTAAGCTTTTTTTCAAGACAGACGCGTTGGACACTTTTGAAGATGGGTATAAACCATTGAACTCGCTACCGTAACGTAACCGACATCTTAGTTAATAAGTTTTGACTTCAGCTGGAACTTCCGAAGTGCCACTTCTTTTTTTCTCTTGCAGAACGGAAGTGACATCACAGACTGTCGGTTACGGTAACAGTGTGAGGTCAGTTGCGGTAACGGTGTCGCGAGTTCAATGGTTTCTTCCCACCTTTAAGTACGTAGCGCCGACCGCTTATCGGTTTTATCAGGACACCTGTAGTGAGCTGGAAAGAGATAGAGGGGACATAAAGTAACACGACAGAAAGAGAGCGCAACGTTTAGGTTAATAATCGTGGGTAGGAGGCGCTGTTGCGAACTGAATGGCACTTTATTGTATCAGTGTTAGAGTCGCTATTTATTTTAAACATCTTCTGGACCGTAAGGTAATATTATGGTATTCTGTGCTGTAGGTATAAAGACAAGTACATAACGCCAATCGCCCAGCAGTTTTGTAAAGACCCCTGTATCGAGCCGGAAAGAGTTAAGGGAGATGTAAAGTTACACGACAGAAAGAGAGCATAACATTTAGGTCAATAAAGTAGTAGGTATAAGACGCTGTTGCGAACTAAATTGCACTTTATTGTGTTAAAGCTAGAGTCGCTATTTAAACTGTGATACAAATGTTTCAGCCGCAATGATCAGAACAAAGACGTGTTCCTGAAGATAGACTCCAACACCAACATCAGGAGCGCGGGTCGGAACGTCACAGTCGAGTCGTTCCTGTACGTGAAGCAGCCTTACTCGTTGGACCCGAATAAGAAGTTCTGGAAGGTTAGTCTTTTATCAATAGTGTCAATTAGAAAAAAAATTTGCGTGAGTGTCATGGAACACCCGGTTAAAACGAAGTTCATCCACCGTTTGATAAAAAGCGCCGTGTCGATTTAGATCGCGCTAACGACTTTCTCACACCAAATCATATATCTGATTGCATGCTTGCATCGTTGGATAAGTACTTTTTGTATGTGGCACAATAAATATTTACTTGTGTGTGAATCTTACGTTTAAGAGGTTAGATTATAAGATTTTTTGGTTTATCTTCAAGTTGAGACTTTCGTGGTGGAAAAAAACTATTTTTTAATACATTTGCTCAAAAAGTTGACATTTCCATGTGTGTTTAGCGTGCGCAAAGTTATTCTTTTCCGCACTAGTGCTTTTGTGTTTTCCTCCTACGCGGCACCGGAGCGGGCGCACCAGGAGCGCATGAACACGAACACGGCACGCAAACACGGAGCAGGCAAACACGTAAAACCAATATTTTTTTTCGCAAATGTATTAAAAAACGTCGATCAATACACGTGCGGAATTGTCATTTTTACTCGTCCTTATAGTTGACCCTCGCCTTCGGCTTGTGTCAACAAACCGGGACGCGTAAAGAAATGACAAACTTTCCGCACTTATATTGAAATGTACTATTCTTTCACCTAGCCCCCATCGTAGAAATTCTTGTTTCGGTTTGGAGGGCACTGTAACCGACGTGATTACTGGGCAATATGAGAACTAACAACTGATGTCTCAGGAGGAGCGCAGTGCAAGTGTGTCGTGTGATATTGCAATGCACAACTGTGACACGCACTGCATGTATATGTTCCAAATTTCAGCCAAATCGGTTCAGTAGTTGCGGTCTGAAAGAGTCACAAAGATCCATCCATACCACAGATTACCCACTACACACTTTCGCGTTTATCCTATAATTCTTGTATATATATATATTTTTATATAATCTGAATCTCGGAAACGGCTCGAACGATTTTCATGAAATTAAAAATACTAGGGGTTTTGGGGGCGATAAATTGCTCTAGCTAGGATTCATTTTTAGAAAATGTCGTATTTACCAAATAAATATATATAAATCTATACCTGATATCTATTGGCGATTAAGTAAAACTATTACTGCCTGCTGCCATCTATTGGTGAGTAGCTGTAATACTACCGAGTAAAGCTCGGTCACCCAGATATTAATATTAAAGTAGGATAAATACTGATAATAAAATATTGACGTTTCAGCTGTGCTACTTTGAGAATGACATTAGCCACGCCCACGCGGACCAGGATATCGCCATCATACCAGCGTCCTACGAGGGTCGCTCCACCATCACCTACCAGTCCTCAGCCGACTACCGCAGCTGCAGCGAGGGTGCCGGCAGCAGGATCACTCTGCAGTACACCGGCACGCCCAAGAGTGTGGAGGGAGACGTGGAGAGATACGTGGAAATGAAGATCCAGGGAGAGAAGGTAGGTCAATTATTTTGGTCATGGATGGTTGCCAATTAACATTATATCTACTGGCCAGAACACGCCAAAGAGTGCCGAGGAAGATGTAAAGAGATATGTGACCAAAGACGGTTACCAATCTATCTGGTGGCCAGATCACATCAAAGAGTGTTGAGGGAAATGTGGACATATACGTGGAAATGAAGATCCAGGGAGAGAAGGTAGGTCTCGTATGATATTTCGGTCATTACCATCCAATTACCATCCTATCTTGTGGCAGAACACGCCAGGTGCTGAGGAATATGTGGAGAGATACGTGGAAATGAAGATCCAGAGAGAGAGAATGGTTTTTAGAAGGTTGCAGTCATCGTCTGTCCTGGTAATCAGATCACGCTGAAAATTGTCAAAGGGGATTTAGGTGTGGTAGTGAAGATAGAGGAAGACAAAGTGGGTTGGGTAGGACCCTACGTCAAAAGGCGGTTACCATTCTTTCTGGTAATTGATGGGTACCATCCTAAATGTTGACTAGTAGATGCCAAAGATAGTCAGTGACTTGGACCAGGACATTGCCATACATACAGCGTCCTACGAGGGTCGCTCCACCATCACCTACCAGTCCTCAGCCGACTACCGCAGCTGCAGCGAGGATGCCGGCAGCAGGATCACTTTGCAGTACACCGGCACGCTCAAGAGTGTGGAGGGAGACGTGGAGAGATACGTGGAAATGAAGATCCAGGGGGAGAAGGTAGGCCTGGTAGGATATTTCGGTCACTACCATCCAATTACCATCCTATCTTGTGGCCAGAACACGACAGGTGCTGAGGAATATGTGGAGAGATACGTGGGAATGAAGATCCAGAGAGAGAGTATGGTTTTTAGAAGGTTGTAGTCATCGTCTGTCCTGGTAATTAGATCACGCTGAAAATTGTAAAAGGGGATCTGGATTTAGGTATGTTAATGAAGATAGAGGAAGACAAAGTTGGTTGGGTAGGACCCTACGTTGAAAGGCGGTTACCATTATTTCTGGTAATTGATGGGTACCATGCTAAAATGTTAACTACTAGACGCCGAAGATAGTCAGTGACTTGGCCCAGGCCATGACCGTACATCCAGTACCTACGACGGTCACTCAACCATCACCTAGCAGTCCTCGTGCGACTAACGCAGTGGGCAACTTCTGAGGGACCTGGCAACAAAGATCATGCCCAAGAGTTTCAGAGAGATGTGGAGAGATACCTCGAAATGAAGATCCAGGGAGATAAGGTAGGTTTGAAAAGTTTCAGTCTTTGTCGGTTACCTTGCCATCTCACAGACAGACTAGGGTAGATCGGTTGGGAGATATTTACGAATGACTATGCATATCTATAAGAAGACAGGTGGAAAAAACGTAAGGAAATAGGTTTTAGTCATGAATAGAGAATACTTACCATCTAAAGAAGTGTGACAAGCTACAAATTGTTAAGAGACGGTGGGACACGTGCTTACAAGTAACTACTAGAGAATCGGGTATACTAGGTATTTTCCTGACTACCTTTAACTTATATTTTATATTGTTTTGTTAGCTGACTGACCGAATTTAGGATGAGTAAGGTGGCATTAGGCGTAGTGATTTTGGCTTGGAATTGCCTATGTCCGACGGTGAAAGGAGCAACCGAAAACTATAATTTTTATCATTGTTTCAGTTGCACCAATTCGACCTACTCCCAGTGCTGGGCTTCGGGGGTGGGACTCCCGTGGCGCAAATATTGGGAAGCTTCGAGAAGGATACTATTAACACGACGGCTATCATTAAGGTTAGAAACTTTCTGGTACAATATGACGTCCTAATGTTTCAGAACGATGTAACACCTCTTTTAACAGACAGAATATATGTCTGTCTGGTGGAAGGCTTCGGCGGAGACTAGTTACTACCCAACCAGCGAAGACGCACCGCCAAACGATTTAACGTTACCGCGTGATGCTGTATAGAAACCGTTAGGGAGGTAGTCAAATAGAAAATTTTAATTAATTAAATAAAACTAAATTAGATGCAGATCCAACAGATTTATATTGTTCTCTCTTTACCTCCAATATGAACTAGAATGAGCCCATCGGAACATTTTACGTCTACCCGGCAAGGCATCGAAAAGGCTTCCATCCATACATAGTCGACGTACCAAAGACGCGTACGAAGCGGTTTGATTCCTCGTTCCTGATACGCACTGCAAAAGGCCTGGAATACCCTCCCAGGCAGTGTCTTTCCTGCCACTTACAACCCGGGTGCCTTCAAATCAAGAGTGAATAGGCATCTCCTAGGCAAGCGCGTTCCACCTTAAACTGTATCATCACTTTCCATCAGGTGTGATCACAGTCAAGCGTTAGCCAATAAAGTATTAAAAAAAACCCTCTTCAAACAAGAAAAAAGTAGCGCCATTTGTCAACATTTTCGCTAACTAAAAAAAATATGCCGCAATATGGCGGAAATCGTCACTGTTGAAACTCGCGTGCAGACGTGACGTGGACCGCTGTGAATGGACAACAGATGCTGTTGGTGTCAAAACAAACATTTTTGACACCAGAAAATTGGCGACATTTGTTCGCCGGGTCCTGTATATTTTTTATTTTAAACAAGTTAGTACTTGACTTGGATCTCACCTGATGGTAAGTTATGATGCAGCCTAAGATGTTATCGTACTAACTTGGAAGGGTAAGTAAATTTACCCCAACAACGGTTTCTACAAGCATCGCACGGGAATCGAAAATCGGAAATCGCCAATTTAGAAATTATAAGATTCCTAAGTGGCCCGTGCCGGGAATCGAACCCGCGACCTCCCACTCGAAACCGAGAGCGCCGCCGCTGCGCCATGGGGGTAATCAAAAACATATATTCTATTCTCCCTACAAGTTGTTTCCTCTCGTTCCTTCCAGGAGAAGAATGGTATAGCATCGGTGAGCATGAACCGCGGCGTGGAGATCCAGTTCGATTCAGACAACTTCGCCTGGCTCCTGGACAGCTGGACGGCCATGCAGTTGATGAAGAGGTTCGGCTTCTACCGTGAGTGATCCACAATTTTTTATAATGTAGCGGTCTTCGCTAGCCGACAATAGATGGCGTAACCAGCGCAATAGCACGCGCTGACGGAGCTTTCGACGAGCGTTCTATAAATACAAGTTCTGACGTCATACGCTCGGGTCACAAGCGGTCCCCAGGCATAACAACTGCCTGGAGGGAAATTTCCTTATTGCCCTA
The DNA here is from genome assembly GCA_036785405.1 of Coenonympha arcania. Lineage (NCBI taxonomy): Eukaryota > Metazoa > Arthropoda > Insecta > Lepidoptera > Nymphalidae > Coenonympha > Coenonympha arcania. Next base: position 12,533,683 of record CM072076.1, read on the forward strand.
ACCCCCGGTGATGTGGTGACCCCGACGCGATATCGCCATTCACCACCATAGGGCGTCAGCCACTGGGCTTTCTTCGCCTTTGACGTACTTGATGTTCGGGCAAAACTGACTAAGGAAGTGTTGTTTGCGTTCTCGACGTGGAGTGTCGCTGCTGCTAGCCGTTTTGTTTAGCGCGAATGACAAAGGCTTGTGGTCAGTGTATATTGTGACTTCACATCCTTCTATGAGCCCTCTGAAGTGTTTCATGGCTCTGACTAGCAAGTTCTAACGTCACACGCTCGGGTCACAAGCGGTCCCCAGGCACACCTGCGTGGAGGGAAATTTTCCTATTGCCTCAAACACCAGAAAAATAATACAGAATGATAAGACGATCAAGAAGTTCACCTAATGTTAAGTGATACGCATGTCCATTTTAGATGCAGTGCAACCCATAATCTTGCATTGCAGTATCATACGAAACACTGCCCTGCACTCATCACTGATACATCAGTTGTTAGGTCTCATTGTGGCCAGTAATCACCTCTGCTCCCGACGCTTCATACTTGTACACAGCAACACATGACTGCTAACTACTTCACGGTAGAATAACAGACACTGCGGTGGTACCTACCCGGACGCGCTCCGCAAGAACACTCCTACCACCAGTAAAGAATGACAAGAAGAGAAAGATGTTACAAGTTTTAATACCGACATGCAATGTATGTTTGTTCAGATAGAATCTTGCAATTTAATTTTAAAGCAGCAATTTTCAGCCCATTTAGCGGTTTTTGTATACACGTTTACTGTAGGTGACAATACATGGTTCGCTGTGTGACGTCATTCTAAATCCATCATGGCGGAATACAAGATGCCGGAATAGTTATTTTTAAACTCGTCCAATATAGGCACCTAATGAAAAGGATTGCTGAGAAGATTACGGACAAACCGCTAAGTCTAGAGACTCCAAATTTGGCCTATAGATTCCTTATGAGGACCAAAAAAAGAATATTCCAAAATCAACCCCTAATGTCTGAAATGGGGGTTCAAAATTTGTCTGGAGAAATACTCCTTTACGCCGCAACTATTGAATCGATTTAAATGAAATTTAGAATGCAGATAGATTGTATCCTGAATTAAATTATAGACTACTTTTAATGCCGGAAAAATCCATGCTTTTCGCAGGATATATCAAAAACCGAAAAGTCCGCGGTCGAAGACGCGGACACGGATTTTTATATATTTTTAATTTTAATTAAAAATGGTTTAACAGGTGAATGTCGTCTACATGGGAACACAGTGCAGACTCTGTCAGGAACTGAGGAACAGCTGCCATCTCTTCAGTGTCCTGAGAGCCTGGTACTTGCTGATTGTTCTGAAGAGCCTAGGTAAGACTTCCCTATAGGTATTAACAATTTTATGTGTTTCACATAGGCCTCACAGGCTCTTATGAAAAGTCAAAAATCTACCGCCAAGTTCGGGGAGCAGGTTTGCACAGAGAAGAACGAGCCAGAAACTCGGCACTTGCTCTTAAAAAAAAAAAGACGTGGCGCTCCAAAAGTGCCGACACAAATGCAAACTCAAAAAAATATACATAGGTGCTGGTGACGGTAACACCGGTAGTGCGATTTCAATGGTTTTTTCGTATATAAAAAACGCCCAACGCGCCTTAAGAATTTTTCTTCAAAAACGTACGTAAAACACAAAAAAATTGTTTATTAACAGTTTTGTATAAGAGCACTCACTATCCCGGCAAACGTTGTTATGCCATGAGGGATTTAAAAACTAGCTTACTACCTACTCTCAGACCTTCCGAACGTACACAGAAAGTTTCATAACAATCGGTTGAGCCGTTTCGGAGAAGTTCGGTAACAAAAATTGGCGAGAGAATTTTATATTTAGACTAGCTGACCCAGTAAACGTTGGTTTGCTATTAGGGATAAAAAAAATACCTTACGACCTACTCTCAGACCAAAGACAAAATTTCATTGACAATCGATCGAGCCGTTTCGGAGGAGTTTAGTTTAGCTTAGAAAGATCGTTGTAAGTTATAGGCCTATATGAAATAAATCTTTGATTCATGATTACAGTTCCAGCTTTATGATCCTGCGGCAACAAGATGGAGGTATAAAGATGTACGAAGGTGACCCAAGCAGCAAGTACCGCGTCAGCTCACTGACGAATGAAACAGATATTGGCTTGCCGTAAGTATAACCGATTTGGTATTTATATATATATTTTACACATCGCAATCTAGCCACAAAGTAAGCGATAGCTTGTGTTTTGGGTACTAGATAACTGATAAATATACATACATACTAATATACATAAATATAATATATTGAAAAACACCCAGACACTGAAAAACATTTATGCTCATCACACAAACATTTACCAGTAGTGGGAATCGAACCCACGACCTCCGGCGCAGACAGCAGGTTCGCTACCTCTACGCCATTCGGTCGTCATATATTTTTTTATTATAACCCTGTAACGTTTGAAATAACCAAGATAGCTAATGAACCAAGGAACCACGCTGTGTTTGATACTGTCGGCTGTCAATAATTGTCAAGCGAAGTACGCTAAAGTTATCTACAAGGTCTGCGAGAACGCCAGCGAGCGTTCAAGTTAGCGTAGTTAATTATTTAAACACAGCGTGTTTAGTAATTATTATTATCGTGGTTTTTCTACAGTCATTTGTTTTGTCCATACATTTTTGTCGACTAGCGTTAACGCCAAACGCTTGTGACTTTGTCTAGCCCCGCTGTACTTTTTATGACTTTACTAAAAACTGTAGGGTATTTTCCAGCTAATTTTAATTTTTATTGAATCTTTGAGTGTCTCTCTAAAAGAAAACAACATAATAACAAACAAAGACCGGTAACATTTTGTACAGCAGTTAATTTCACCAAAAAATTGGATTTTTCGACTAAAGTCCTTCAATCTTCCGTAACTCAGAAATTATCAAGTTTCGGACAGGACATTATATGACGTAAATTACAGCAAATGTGCTCTACTTTAAGCCCTTGCAAGAAATGTATCTTATTTTCCTTCACCCTGTAGAAACTAGAACGGAATCCAGTGAAGTGTTTTATTGGAGGTTGGGACGACGTTAGAAGGCTGCGTAAAACGCTTTGATCCAAACCTGTAGCAATATAAACGGGGCGGGGAAACCTGTCACTTATTTCACTTTGTAAAGACGCTTTGATTTTACCCCCTTTTTAAATTAAAATAAATGGAATCGTCATTTGTCCCCAAAGGGTAAAAACGGGACCCTATTGCTCAGACTTCGCCGTCCGTCCGTCTGTCACCAGGCTGTAGCTCTTGAATTGTGATTATAACACTTGAAATTTTCACAGAAATACAAAAAATATATAATAAAGAAATATTTGAGGGGGCTCCCTACAACAAATGCGGTTTTTCGCTCCTTTTGAATACAGAGGTGTTTTGATTGGAATTGGTCTTATTTTTGTCTTTCTCACTCTCACGGATACGTTGGTAGGTGCGACATGCTGCGTCGCGGAAGAATATAACAGAAAAACGACCTTTTACCTAATTACTCAAAAACTAAGCCAGTTATCAAAAATCTGTTTCGAAGCGATTTATTATTATTACCGACACCTAAAAACAAAAATTACAATTACATCCAATGAAGTGTCCGATAAAAATTAGAAAAACTGAGATTTTGGAGCAACTTTTGGGTGAATTTTCTATCGAGAAAATTTTATCCAATCGTGTTTCTGCTTCTAAGCGATTTTAGATTAAAGACCCAAAATACATGACGTGTAAATTTGAAAGTAATTGTCATTATAGTTTTTGCATAAAACTTCATTCAAAATCACCTAAATACGGCTTGTAGGCCGTTAAATACAGCTTCTACGCCGTGAATAAGGCGTAGTCTTCTCCATAGTCTTACCTAATATCTCAATAATAATCTTTGTTGTGACGTACGAAGTCTGTATTCTCAAAAATTCTTGTATTAAATTCATGTTATCCTCATCTTTTACAGGGAAGTCCCAATCGGCAACGGAGTGAAACATATCTCAGAGTCTTCAGGCATCATAGTTTACAAACGATCAAACGAGACCGTCATACTGATGCCGTCTTTTTACATGCATACTGTCTGTGGAGAGTGCGTAGAAGGCAACCTACGGAGCAAATGCTAGCCGAACAAGATTGCTGACTGTAGCCGAGCAAGATGCGTTTGAAATTGCAATGGATTTCGGCTGGCTTTTAAACTCTTATTGTATATTTTAAGCTGAGGAAATATTTGAGGCATTGTACACATTTCATGGAGAGTACGTAGTTAATACTTACGCAGTGTATGCTAGCCGAGCAAGATTGCTGACTGTAGCCGAGCAAGATGCGTTTCTAACTGCTATGTATTTCGGCTAGTTTTTAAACTGTTATTGTATATTTTAAGCTAAGGAAATATTTGAGGCATTGTACACAGTGTATGGAGAGTACGTAGTTAATACTTACGCAGTGTATGCTAGCCGAGCAAGATTGCTGACTATAGCTGAGCAAGATGTGTTTGAAATTGCAATTTATTTCGGCTGGTTTTAAACTGTTATTGTATATTTTAAGCTGAGAAAACATCTTGCATAGTATGTACTCAATAATATGTGGAGAGTACGTTATAAAAACTTACACAGTTTATGCTAGCTGAGCAAGATTGCGTTTGAAATTGTAGCGAATTTCGGCGGCTTTTAAACTCTTATTTTATATTTTATGCTGAGGAAACATCTTACACTGTATAAAGTTTATAGAGAGTTCGTTGTAAATGCAGTGAACACTTGCTAAACAACATGGTGCTTGAAATTGCAATCGAATTTTCCTGAATTTCTTTCCGACAATGTATTTAGATTATGAAACATTAAGATTAGGAAACATGCACATTGCACACAGTATACGGAGAAAATGTCATTAGCAATTTAGGCTGCGAATGCTGGTCGAGCAAGATTGCTGACTATAGCCGAGCAAGATTGCTACGTATTTACGATTAATAGATACGTATAGACTGAGGTATGTGTGCCTCGGGTCGCCTCGGCCAACCTTTACACGTGCGTCCATCAATACCTCTTTTGCTTACCGCGGCAGTAAAATACTGTATAATGAAAAAATACTCTATACCATGACCTATGTTTCATAAAATAGATAGACTTTTTCTCTCAGCCTCTTTGATTGTGTGTTTTTAACTTCTATTAATTACTGTATAATCGCCCATCGCTTTTATTGAAATTTATATTGAAAATAGCATCTGAAACTAAGTGAAATTGAATTTAAAATTACCAGAAAAATTGTCCGGCTATACTATTTTTATGAGTTGATAATTTGCATTGATTTTTCAGCAATATTGCTGACATCTGTATTTCTCGATCAAATAAATTAAGCAGGTTTATTTTATAGTTGAGGAATATTGCATGGCAAATATTATAATAATAATTATTGTAGGTAATATCGAGACTTTAAAGTACTGCCCGAAGGTTAAGGTGGTTTGTCAAAATTAGCCCGTCAAATTAAAATTTTATTAAGTTTTTTTTTACAATTAGCAGTCTAATAATAATAACACATTGCAGTTATGGCAATGATAATTGCGCAAATAGTGCCAACACAGCTACGTGATTTATATAAATAAATAAAAAAAACAAGACGTGTGGCACTCGGAGACTGCCGCGGTAAAGCTATTGTATAGCTGTTTTTATCAACTTATGCAATTATAATTATACAACCAATGCCATCTAGAGACGAGTTGCTGAACTAAAGAGACAAGCGTGATATTTCAAAAAGTCATTAAAAGTTCTGCTATTTATTCATCGATAGATGGCAAAACTAAAAAGTGTTAGGTTATTTTCGTTACGAACTTTCTAAATTCGGTCTCCACGCTCAAGGCCCGCGACAGAAGCTATGCATAATGCAATAGCTTAAAAATAATATGTGTTACTGTCATATTTTGCGTGATTGTCATTGTCACAAACCTACAATATGTCCTTAGTTCACTTTAGCGAAAAACTAAGGGGCAATTTTTCAATCGCCAAATAATCGTTAACTAAGGAATAAATATGACATTTTGACAAATTCTGTATGGTATATATTTCAAATTTATGACTCAGATAGTTTATCTGACGATTAAAAAATCAGCCCCAAATAAAATTTTAATTTGGCGGGCACATTTTATCCATCCACCTTAACTCATTTTTACTATGTTTCACCTAAATAGCATTTAGCTTGCAAACGAAATGAATGAATCTAGAAATAACCTTATTTTACTAGTCCTAGGATTTTAATAGTAAGCAATTGCAATTAATAACAATTGTAAGTAATTAATTATATTGATAAATCCATAGTTTTAGTTATAATAATTATTATGTAAGAAATGTAAATAAAATATAATTATTTTTAACATTTTCGCATTTTATTTTTTAAACACACAATATTAATGTCATTTACAAAGCTAAATAGAATGTAACAAATACTTTCCTGAAAACTGCATCAAAATCGGTCCAGCTAAACGCGTGGTTATTGCGACAAACACAAACATACGGGTACCGTTATGAAACCTCAGGATATGGGCATCCGAACGATTTACCAACGTAAACCTTTTTCGTACAAGCAAACAGTAGCGCCATCTGTCAAAAATCTGTAGGTGGCTGCTGAGCGAACTACAGCGTGGCCTTACTGTTGGTGGCAAAGGAAGCATTTTTGGCACCGATAAACTGGCGACATTTTTCGCACATTCCGCCCTATCCAGGGTACATGTCTATTTATTCGAGTCAAAAACAGAACCTCCTATTTTGAAGTCGCTTAAAAATCCTGTACGAAGGTTGGTATGTGTGTGTGTTTGTTATTCACGCCGTAGTTACTGGCGGATTGGCTGTAATTTGGAAAGTAGATAGATTACACCTTGGATTAACATTTAGGCTACTTTTGATCCCGGACAAATCCGTGATTCCTGCGGGATTAGTGAAAACCCGAAAATTAAGTGGGCGAAGCTGCGGGCAACAGCTAGATACATTCTATACTGAAATCTTTACACTAGATTACCATCTATAATTACTATCTAATGGGTATCATTTAAGCTATCACCAATTTAACTAGTTTTGTGTTTCTTATATAATAGGGTTTGTCCTCAAAATAGTAGATCTGTCACCAAAATGTAGTCACCAAACAATGCAAAATTAGTTCCACAATAAATCACCTAAAATCCTGAGATATAAGGTCTAGTACCAAATAAATGTTTTTGTATGTATTATAATAGGTGTGTCCTAATAAGTATTTAAGCAAACTAATTTAAAGAGATCACCAATAAATCATATTATGTTTATTATTTTTTGAGGTTATGTGTTAACTTTATATAATAATTTACGACTATAGCCTAAGAAAAAGTGGGGGATCTAGGAAAACTCCTTAGCCGTCACCCTCTTCCCCTCCAAGAGCATGTCGACGGAGCCCCGCTTCGCGGGGCTCCTATTTCTGGGTGGTCAAAAAAGGAAAATAACCTTAACCTATTTACCTATAGGTGCACATGGGACCTAGGAAAACCCCTTAGCCGTCACCCTCTTCCCCTCCAAGAGCATGTCGACGGAGCCCCGCTTCGCGGGGCTCCTATTTCTGGGTGGTCAAAAAAGGAAAATAACCTTAACCTATTTACCTATAGGTGCACATGGGACCTAGGAAAACTCCTTAGCCGTCACCCTCTTCCCCTCCAAGAGCATGTCGACGGAGTCGCAGTCAGGGATCGATAATCGATTTATTTGGTGACAGATCTACCATTCTGAGCACAGAGCTATTATTTAAGTACAAAACTGTTATTATAAGAACGAAGTTATTATGTAATGCAATATAATTTTATTAGTTATCGATCTCTTATATTTTACACATATATTAACATTAATTTGATAATTCATACCTGGGAACAATTTTTGTTTATCTGAGAACGAAAATATTTCGTGGCGATAGATCTATTTATTAGGTGATACACAGAGCAAGGAATGACTTTATATTGGCTAATAGAGTTAGCATGATGACGATCTTCTTAGGAAACCAGTGTCGCTAAACTTACATATTTACAAGTCACGCACACCATAATCCTCCACATTAGATTGGTCAAAAAAAATACGTGATTTTCAAAATATATTTCCATTAAAGTCAACCTTATTAACACAGCTATACAATTTATATTGCAAAAATTTACTTCAAATATGTTTAGTTCCGCTATTGCCCGCATCGGCAGTAGTAGATTCGTTTTATAAAGATTTTTTTGAGAAACTCTGTTTATATGACGTTAAGATTAAAATTTGAATGGCAAAGAACAAACTTCAATATTTGATAACTGTCAAAGTGTAGTGATGCATATTAACCGTGAATCGTAAAATTATCGATAAAGTTGAAATAAAAAGCAATGTTATATTAATATGTATAGAAAAAAATCCAATTTAATTAATTTCCGTCTAGTCATAATAAATCAAATAAAATTATGGTAAAAAAATAAATAATATTCAATGAATAAATAATATTTAATAATATAATATTTAATGAATTCCGTCCTGTTAGCGTTCTGACTGTACATTAGATGTTTCATTTTTGGAGACTTCAACCTAAGTACAGGAAGTAATAGCTGTTGTAATAATGATTATCGATTTATTAAGCAAATATACAGGAGTAATCGTATTTAGAAAGAATCTAGGTGACCATATCAAAGTGATTAACATAGCCCAATAGCTAGCTAAAATAGCAGTGGCCAAGCTATAATTATCATAGAACTGAGGGCCGTACGCACGTACTTATGTTTACTTTGAAGTAAAAACCGCGTAGGGCACAACAAGAACCACATCGTACGACAGGCTACAGAACTTGCGATCTGAAGATAGTTGCTAGTGGCAAGAGATATCCCGTACGTGGAGGTGTAAGTTTAGAAAAGCCTTCATATAGCTCCAGCAGTGGACGTCTAAAGGCTTATCATGTCATGTCATACTTTATATATATTTTTGCGAGTAAATTACTTAGTTATGACTGAATTTGTGACGTGTATAGACGTACCAGTGCACAATGAATTAAAAAAAAATTTTACGTGGTTCTGCTCCAGTTTTAATGTATTTATTACCAATTTTCTTAACAATAAAATCCTCTTCCAAAAAATGATCGGAGCAGATTGTACTTGCTTTTGAAGGGAACCAATTAAACCTTCCAGTAGCTTTGATCCATTTTTCTTTTACAAATGGCTCCCTAGGGAAACTGAAATAGTAATATTTTTAATTCTTAATTTTCTTCTTACAGCCTATTATCGTAATGAAAACCCGTTTTTTTCCTAATATGGATAAGCGTGCGAACAGTAGTGGTGAATTTCTTGACTCTTGAGATTGCACTGAACAGATACGGCAATACCTGGAACGTTTTAATAAAAGTCGATAATATTTTATCGATAGTTACATGATGCAGTACTGGCTGAGTAGCGAAAGTTGAATGACAACGTTCTAGAAGAAAATTATTAGTAAATGTGAAATCAACCGTAAAGTTCTTATTTTAAGGATCATTTTAAAATGTCTTGAAGCCCTATAGAAATTTAACACAATTTTTCACGTATTTATACTTAAAACTAGTAAAATTCAAGTTACCGATGGTAAGTTATCCCTCCAAGTAAACGATTATAGGTCTTGCTACGATTTTTACACACTAATACAGCGCATTGAGCCATTTTAATATTTTTTTTATAGCACTTTATTGTATGCATTTTTGACAGCGACTGAGTGTGCATGTCGAGCAAGTAAGGTAAATTACCCTACTAGTGGCGACACGGGTAACACCCACATGCTACTTCTAGTGTCTTTTGTTTTCTGTGAGGTGATACAACTTGATGACAAATATAAATTTTGGTGACAGAAAATATAGTTCCCCTATCTAATTAATCAGGCTCAGAGTTTGATGACCGAATGGCGTAGTGGTAGCAAACCTGCCGTCTGCGTCGGAGGTCGTGGGTTCGATTCCCACAACTGGTAAATGTTTGTGTGATGAGCATGAATGTTTTCCAGTGTCTGTGTGTTTTTCAATATATTATATTTATTTATATTAGTATGTATGTGTATTTATCAGTTATCTAGTACCTACCCATAACACAAGCTATCGCTTACTTTGGGGCTAGATTGCGATGTGTAAAAATTTATTTAGATTCACTCAGCGGGAGATGGAGAGAGCTATGCTCGGAGTTTCTCTGCGTGATCAAATCCGAAATGAGGAGATCCGTAGACGAACCAGAGTCACCGACATAGCTCAACGTATCGCGAAGCTAGAGTGGCAATGGGTACATAGCTCGTAGAACCGACGGACGTTGGGGACCCAAAGTGCTGGATTGGTGACCCCGCCGCACGCGAAGTTCAAGTAATTCTTTCTTTAGTAATTAAGTAATTATTTATTTGCTTAAAAACATGGTTAAAATAGATGGAAGAGTATAAAATTGGAAACCGAATGTTTTTCACACGCGGGTGTGCAAATATTACAATTTAATTACTTAATTATATTATTACAGCATTAACTATTAATTTTATTCATGTTAAAATAAATAAATTATTATTACAATGTCAATGAGTCCGTTATTTGTTTCGTCCTGCCCCAGAATGGGGAGAGTGAGCACATAGGGACAAGGAGCAAGAGCAAACAACTTGTAGGGAGTCAAGAAGGCGCCCCGGGAACACGCCAAGAGCAAGTACCGAACGGGCGCCCTCCCGCGTTTCGGCCCCCATAACCGAGAGGTTGATTGGGCCATGGGTGGTGGAGGGTTGTCCCTATTACAATGTCAAACAGAATATCAGCTAGCACGTTGCTCTCAATACTCTAAGAACTCCATAATAGAATAAAACGCCTTCAAGCTACAATTTATGTCCAAATGATTTAAATTGTAAAGCCCTAATGTTGCTCGCGTTAATCGCGTTAGTCGCGTTGTGTAATGCAGTGTTGACAGACCTCCGACCAGATGGACTGCCGACTGACGTCATTAAAAGAGTCGCGGGAAGGCGCTGGATACAAAATATGGCGCAGGACCGTGCGGGCTGGAAATAATTGCAGGGGGACTATTCACGTTACGTTTCGGCTACATTTCGCGATATGATATGTTTAAAATGGTGATGGCATTTACGGACATAAGCAGAAGATATTGAATTCTAAACATTTTTTGCGAACACTGAAAAATTAATTTTAATACAATTGACATAGAGCGTAAAATTGAATGTAGTTCAAAATCCATATTGGTCGACAGTTCCGAGATTGAAATTACTTAAGCGCGTCGAAGTCGAGTATTGCATTTACTATGATGAAATACATTCAATTTTACACTCTAAGCCAATAGGTGTAAAGTTCATTTTTCAGTGTTAATATTTTTTTCTTTTTCTTGTATCACATCACTGAGTGTGTGAAAACCTTACGAGAATGTCATAGCAGAGGCTGAAACGAACGAACGAACTATCTCATCCTGTTAATATAAGAAATCGCTATGTAGCGATAAGGCCGCCAAATTGTACTCCTAAGTTTGTGTTTTTATTATTTCTTTTTTGTGTTTGGTTTTGTTGTTTGCAATCCAGTGTTTATCTATCTATAACCGCGTACAAAAAAGACCTCGCACAAAGCTAATAACCCTGTAATGCCAAGTTGTGCATAAAACAGAGGCAGTAAAGAACCAGGTTAGGAGACTTCACCCCCGTTGTCCGGCAAAAAGGTTATTTATAAATAAATAATTTTTAACCCTTGCGATACCCAGAACTGGGTCGCCAAGACCCCACAAGAAAGAAGACAAGGGTTCGATTTTATTGATGTCAAAATTATTCAACTTATTTGGATGTTGGGATTGATAAAGCATCATTGTAAAGAACGGAAGCAGGCGTTATTTTGCGGAAATCCATAATTAGCAGGATAGATTAATTTGTTTTGCTATCCGCTACTTGAAAAGATTCTCAGGAGATGTTGACTCTCCTGAGGATGTCCCGGTGTCGAGACGAAACGTGCGTCGAAGAAATTGTTGGAAGAATTGTGTGTGGTGTTTCATGTGGGCAGTTTTCCTGCATATTGTACCATACAGAATATTTTTCAGTAGCGGACTATAGCAAAACAAATTAATCTGTTCTACAAATAACTAAAGCATCATTGATGGAAGTTCGTGTTACTTGGTTACGTTTTAACTCTGAATTCCTCTCTTCCGTCATCCGTGCCATGGAGAGCGTTAGAGAGCGAACGTTAAGATGAGGGTTTCAGAGAATATCACTAGATAATATTATAAAGATGAAAAAGACTAAATGTGTACGTATATTTGGTACTCCTTCACGCCCCGCTGCTATTGAACAGATTTGGCTGAAATTAGGATGAATTTAGTGAAAATCTGAAAGCCCTGGGTAACAGCTAGTACCACTAATCTACTTACACACCATTTAAGAGCAGCATAACAAATTAGACCGTACTATTCACAAAAGAATAAGTAAAGCATGTTTAGTGAGATATTAATAGATTTACGATTATGATGGGTCGAATGGACCTCCATACCTGCATAATTGAACACAAAGGATCGCACACTCCAAAGTGTTAAATGGAGCACCCTTCAGCGATCAAAAGACGTGCTGTCCACACGGCTGTTGACGCTCGAGTGACCGATTCTACGTGATATAATTTTAAATAAAGAACGCGTTCGACGTTCAGTGGTTGGTCAGGTGACCACAGATAATGCGAGCTCCGTTAAGCATAGACAACTTTGATCGCTCTTACGGCTCGTTAACTTAATCTTACAAAGGGTTAAGTTTAATGTGCCTATGTTAAGTGATACGGTAACTTTTGTAAGGTTAAATAAAAGGAGGGTAGTGAGTATTTTTAACCGGGTCAGTTAACGTGACCGGTTGTCGACCTGCAACTAATGGGTTATCTCATTAATAATTTTTATAAAAAAATTGGTTGCCTGTAAAGTCGGTTTACTGACGATAGTTGAACGTGACAACGTCTTCTTTGTCGCTCGCTCCGCGCTCGCGAGGTAACGCCGCATGAGCGAGGTAACGCCGGTAACGCCGGATGAGTCATGTTTTTTCGTGCGTGCAACCGGCTCTTTCGATTTATAAGACGTTGTCACGTCAAAAAAAATTGGTTGCCTGTAAAGTCGGTTTACTGACGATAGTTGAACGTGACAACGTCTTCTTTGTCGCTCGTTCCGCGCTCGCGAGGTAACGCCGGTAACGCCGCATGAGCGAGGTAACGCCGGTAACGCCGGATGAGTCATGTTTTTTCGTGCGTGCAACCGGCTCTATCGATTTATAAGACGTTGTCACGTCAAAAATAACCTCAAGAATTATAAAAAATGAATATGAAAATCTTTTTTTTTTCACGTAGACCTAAATAATTGAGCTCTTATGAAAAGGCAAAACTGGCGGTAACGTCAGAAGAACTGGCAAAAACTCGGCAATTGCTCTTTTCAAAAATGTCATTACACATACAAGTTTTATAATTATGAAAATAGTATGAAAAATTATTAAACATACCTATTATAATGAATTTGGCGGACATTTGCGTCAAGTTTACCTAAATAGCTGTAAAAGTCTTTGTGCCAAGTGACTGACAGACAAATCCTGAAACTCCAAATATAGAATTTGGCTAAGCATTCGATAGCATAATATGTGTTTAAAAAACAATAAACGTTTTTAAGCCTGGGATGAAAAAATCACAATTTTAAATAATGAAGTTGTGTTTACAAAATTTCATACACGAGTATTTAGTGGATGAAAATTTTTACTTCATCCTTTAGGGCATGAAAATTTAAACAGAACATCATAATATTTATGGTGGCATGTTGTTCAGCCATATTTTGAATTATCGCTGTTTATAGCACTCGAAATAATTACTCCATTTGCTGCGTAATCGGTTAATGAATATTTATTAAAGCATGTTTCATCTAAGAGTTACGTAAGTTAAAGATAGTGAAATATTAACTCTAATGCAGACGCGTTAAAGTTCATATTTCAATGCAGTTCACTACCGTAGTAAATAGAGTAAGAGCGTACCATTAATAGACCTCAAGTTTTAATACTGTTTTTGAAAAAAAGTTTTTTTCCGGAGGTTATTGTACACGAGGGTAGGCGAAAGAAAATGTTTTTTTTGCGTGACGAAAACCCCCTCACGGAGAAAATCTACGAAAATCTAGAATGAAAGTTTTTCTTATTAATCAAAGAAATGGGTACCTACGCATGCAATCACGTATACGACGAACTTGTTAGCGCGAGCTAACTAAAGATCCATACACAGAAAACAAAAGACACTAGAAGTAGCATGTGGGTGTTACCCGTGTCGCCACTAGTAGGGTAATTTACCTTACTTGCTCGACATGCACACTCAGTCGCTGTCAAAAATGCATACAATAAAGTGCTATAAAAAAAATATTAAAATGGCTCAATGCGCTGTATTAATGTGTAAAAATCGTAGCAAGACCTATAATCGTTTACTTGGAGGGATAACTTACCATCGGTAACTTGAATTTTACTAGTTTTAAGTATAAATACGTGAAAAATTGTGTTAAATTTCTATAGGGCTTCAAGACATTTTAAAATGATCCTTAAAATAAGAACTTTACGGTTGATTTCACATTTACTAATAATTTTCTTCTAGAACGTTGTCATTCAACTTTCGCTACTCAGCCAGTACTGTATCATGTAACATAAATTATCGATAAAATATTGACATGAACGTGACAACGTCTTCATTGTCGCTCGTTCCGCGCTCGCGAGGTAACGCCGGTAACGCCGCATGAGCGAGGTAACGCCGGTAACGCCGGATGAGTCATGTTTTTTCGTGCGTGCAACCGGCTCTATCGATTTATAAGACGTTGTCACGTCAAAAAATGGGTTGCCTGTAAAGTCGGTTTACTGACGATAGTTGAACGTGACTACGTCTTCTTTGTCGCTCGTTCCGCGCTCGCGAGGTAATGCCGGTAACACCGCATGAGCGAGGTAACGCCGGATGAGTCATGTTTTTTCGTGCGTGCAACCGGCTCTATCGATTTATAAGACGTTGTCACGTCAATAAAGTTTGGATTTGATTCAGCTTGATACGGGATCCCATACATCCATGGTCATTATCCTTTGTCTCTTTCCCCTGTCATGCTAAGGCGACAGTTTTATCGCCTTTCAGAAGACAAAATTGGGGGAATACGATTTTATCCACTGCCTACGCTAGAGGGGCAGCCGTGCGTATACGTCGCGTAATGTAATGAACGATCAAAGCGAAGTTATAACGATGACACGATGGTTCAGAAATAAATTACACAACTTATGCACCTAGTCAGATGATAGGTACCTTAGTACCTTATTATAAAATATGAAGGTTCCTTATAACTTATGTAGTAAAACACCCTTTGTATCCGAGTCCGACTAGCACTTGGCTGGTTTTTAGAAAGAAAGAAAGAAAGACGTTTATTCGGAATCACAACACAATAGTCCGCCAGAATAGATCATAATTATATTGTGTGAAATTGTGTGATTCCAAAATGGAATCCACCCAGCGTTTGCTACGCCCGTGGAGCCTGGATTTGCCCCACGGTCATAGCGCTGGTCTTCCGTGGATCCAAATAATATCAGACGATTTATAAATAAATAATTAAGTATACTTAATCTTTAGTACGGAATATGCTAAATTATATTTTAAAGTGGGTTAGTGTGATATAGGCTCGTAGGTAACGAATCATAATAAACGACTAGAACTATGGGTATAAAGTAAACTTTTTGTCAAAATCGATATAACAATCTGTCCACCGTGTCTCGGAGTATCTCAGCGTGTATGTTTCGACCGACTGGTCACCAATGAACCGTTTCAAAGACATCCGAGCTTGGATAGATAATCCCACTTTACGCACGAGGGCGGAAAATGTGTATTTACCGCTCGGCAGTTTTATATAGTACTTGAAGTATATGGTACATGTAAGACGCAACAAATATACGTGAGCTAGGTGACTGATGGGCCTCTAGGGGAGGGAGTCGTGGGTTCGATTTCCACATCTGGAAAATATTCGTATGATGAGCATGAATGTTTTCCAGTGTCTGGATGTTTATTGAAACAAAGTATCTTTTTGCAGGGGCTAGGCGAAAGAAAACGGATTTTTTGCATGACTAAAATTACAGTACAGAACCTCGTTTAGGTATGCATTTGTATTTTGTAAGTAGGTGATGTTATTTACATATGCAGAGGGAAACAGAAGAAAACACTAGCGTGGAAAAGTATGACCACCTCTCCGGCGCAGTGGCGGCGCGCTCGGATTCGAGTGGGAGGTCGCGGGTTCGATTCCCGCCACGGGCCATTTTGGATTTTTATAATTTCTAAATTGGCTCAGGTCTGGTCTGGTGGGAGGCTTCGGCCGTGGCTAGTTACAACCCAACCAGCAAAGGCGGTACGCCAAGCGATTTAGCGTTCCGGTGCGATGCTTGTAGAAACCGTTGGGGTAAATTTACTTACCCTTCCAAGTTAGTACGATAACATCTTAGGCTGCATCATCACCTACCATCAGGTGAGGTCGCAGTCAAGTACTAACTTGTATAGAGTAAAAAAAGTCTACTTTTTGAGCAAATGTATTTGCTCTACAACAAAAAAAATACTTTCAGATCAAACATCCGAAAATCCAAAGCCTTGAACATCGTTATAAGGTTGCCTGTCTGTCGGTATTCTATGGAGTATATTTCGAAGAGTGTGGCTCAGGAACTTTTTAATTTGGTTCCCCCATCACCTTTCTACCATAGAACGGCAAGGTATCGAAAAGGCTTCCACCTTCCACGGCAAGGCATAGTCGACGTACCAAAGACGCGTACGAAGCGGTTTGATTCCTCCTTCCTGATACGCACTGCAAAGGCCTGGAATACACTCCCAGGCAGCGTCTTTCCTGCCACTTACAACCCGGGTGCCTTAAAATCAAGAGTGAATAGGCATCTTCTAGACAAGCGCGTTCCACCTTAGACTGTATCATCACTTTCCATCAGGTGTGATCACAAAGCCTACATAGTATAAAAAAAAATTGGTTGTCTGTAAACTGTAAAGTCGGTTTACTGACGATAGTTGAACGTGACAACGTCTTCTTTGTCGCTCGTTCCGCGCTCGCGAGGTAACGCCGGTAACGCCGCATGAGCGAGGTAACGCCGGTAACGACGGATGAGTCATGTTTTTTCGTGCGTGCAACCGGCTCTATCGAATTATAAGACGTTGTCACGTCAAAAATTGGTTGCCTGGAAAGCCGGTTTCCTGACGATAGTTGAACGTGACAACGTCTTCTTTGTCGCTCGTTCCGCGCTCGCGAGGTAACGCCGCATGAGCGAAGTAACGCCGGTAACGCTGGATGAGTCATGTTTTTTCGTGCGTGCAACCGGCTCTATCGAATTATAAGACGTTGTCACGTCAAAAACAGTAATCTCTAATCAGTGGCAGTTGTTTGATCTAGATTCTAGAATGTTCTCGATGGCTAAACAGGCGTTTAATTTGATACGCGTTTGTAGGATTTATTTCTGAACCGTCGCGTCGTGTCATCGTAATAACTTCGCTTTGATCGTTCATTACATTACGCGTCGCATACGCACGGCTGCCCCTCTAGCATAGGCCGTGGATAAAATCGTATTCCCCCGATTTTGTCTTCTGAAAGGCGACAAAACTGTCGCCTTAGCAGACAAAGGAATGACATGGATGTATGGAATCCCGTATCAAGCTGAATCAAATCCACACTTTATTTTTATAAACTACGAGACCGTAGAGCACAATTATGGTGTTAAATGTTATTAGTACGAATTTTCGAAAAAAGTGGACGATGGATCATCATTACTATATCCTAGTAAACTTAGTTTTAAGAGCGTTCATGCAAAACGCCGCGCATCGCGTTTCTTGCCATACTAAATTGCTTTTGCGTTGGCACTGACGCAATTTTGCGCTGATAATGCTATTACAAAAAAAATTATAGTAAAATAAATATACTACTTATTAAAATAGTAAATAACCAGTGACATTGAATATTAATTGCATTAAATTACTATAATTCAGAAATAACAAAATATCTTGGATTTCATCCTAAAATAATACATTTAATTTATCGAAAAAAGCTAAAAATGTCACTTTTCGGTTTATGGTTTTTGAATGAAAATCTAGGGAAATCGTCTTTTTTTTTGAGACACTTTTTAGTAAATGTTATTAATTTTCTAAATATGTCATTGTTATAAGTTTTTGTTCAGAAACATGGCAAACAGCTTGCATCTGCGTAGAGCGTCGACCGCTATTTTAGCAAACAGCCTATACAAAAACTGTTCTAGTGAGAAAGTTATACACATATTTTAAAATATTTTTGAGCCAAGTTCTAGATTATGAAATGCCAAATAATATGAATTCAATTATCTAATCTATAATTGAAGACGTAACTATTTTATGTTCCTTCGGAAATCGTACATTTTGACTCGAGCATAATACTAACGCATGAAGCGCCTTAAATGTTATTAGTACGAATTTTCGAAAAAAGTGGATGATGGATCATCATTACTATATATCCTAGTAAACTTATAGTTTTAAGGCTTTAAGAAGGCCGAATGACAGTTTATAGGGGGAAGGAGCTGCCGCGTTCACACTGATTTACTTAAATTTCGGGGAAATTATTACTTTACACTATTGTTAGAAGGCCTAAAAATAAAACTCTCAATCAAAGTTATTGTAATTTTTGTGTACTTATTCTGTGTGCAAGAATTCATTAAAAAGCTTGCGCCGTTTTGCAGACAATTTTGTAAGTATGACAAAATTAGATGCTTTTTGGGATTTTTTTTTTCTGAAAGAAGGTTTGAGGAAATTCATTTTCTTGTCAATAACGATTGTTCATTAAAGCCTTATTTTCCGTTACATATTTTTTATGTGATGATTCGATGATCAGTTATTTAAACAATTTGACAAAAGATCCAGTTTGCCATCTCTTCAAGCCTTAAGTCGTAAAATGGTTCTCAATAATTATCACAATTATAGTATAGATCCCCAGAATACAGAATAAACATAGATCGTGACCGTGTTAAAATGAAATGACTTCGCATTATAGGCTCTGTATGAAATAAAGAATTTTCTATTCAATTCAATTTTTCTAACGATACATCGCACCAAACTTTCATTCAGTACGATGTACTTCAAAAATTGATTTATTACGAGTTTCGCGTGTATGGATAACTTGTTATGTATGTATTGTGTATTAGGTATTTCAGAGTAAGCTAGCGTTGGCGCGAGTTAACTTCAATCAGCGCCATCTGTCGGGGGGCAGGGAAACGTGTCTCTCCTCAGTCCCGGCATTTTACGGGTAGCGATGGAGACGAGGAAGACGACGCTAGGATCATCACTGGACAGGACCAATGACGCAACCTGACCCCTAGGCCCAAAGCCAAGACGGCAGAGCCTTAGCTCCCTAACCAGGGGCCTTAAAGATCAACACCGAGGGCGTGCAGCGCCCCCGCGACACATCGCCCGGGTAAGGAGGTTTGCCTCGAGGCCCGTACCCCCCGGAGGGAAATCACACCCGCCGGAGGAGACCGAGAAGGAATGCGGCACCTGCCTGGTACGCACTATGTTCAGCCACCCAAAGGCGCCGGCTGCAGGTCGTGCAGAATAGGTGCCTCCGCCTGATCGTGGGAGCTCCGAGGTACGTCAGAAATGACGTCATACATCGGGACACCAGGACGCCCAACGTGGAGGAGTTCGTCCGTGGTCTTGCGCGGAACCTGTTCGCTCGCGCGGACAACGGGCCATATGAACACCTCCACGGGATCGCACCACAACAAGATCGACCACCAACGGGGCGTCCGCTACCTCGCGAGCTCTTGCGGTCTCCCTCCCCCGTGCGCGCGCGCGTGGACAGTGACGGAGACGACGACGACGACGCTGGGTTCATGCTACCGGACCCCAGCATCCCCGCGCAGGGCGGCGACATGATCGCTAACCGTGCGGGGAGACCAGACCCTCCAAACCATGGCTTCAAGCCATGAAGGTGAAGCCTTAGCCTCTCACCGGGGCTAAAATGACAACAGTTAAAACAGGATATAAACAATTTAAATAAACATACGTGTTTTATAAGTGTTGATATTTTTAGTGGTTATTATTATTTTCTTTTTGTAATTGTTTTTGTGCTTATTGTTGTTTGTCATTTTCAAGTTTTTTTTTTTTCTCTAATTTCAAAACTAACATTAGTTTTAAGTTATATACTAACAAAGAATGACCTATTAAACTGTAAAGCATGTTGAGTTAGCCTGTAAGTGGCGTATACAACATTGTAATTTAATATTTAAATGTATGTAGTTTTAAATAGATTGTTGTATACACGTTGGCTTCCGAATAAAATAAAATAAAATAAAGACAACCGTTTAAGGTGTTATAGCAATGAGTTTTGCGAGCACAACATCTATGCATCTAGGTACATGTTTTTAATAAAAACTCTGCTCAACAATACTCATTTACTTCATACTGGCTCCCGATAGCTCGAAATCTGGGAAACTGCAAAAAAATATCTTCCGGGAACCAATATGAGATGAGTGGGAATTTTCGAGAAAAGTTTCTATTAAAAACATGTAGAATATGCATAAATTATTACGCCCGCTAAATTCTTTGCCATGAACCTACAATGTTTAGATAGTCTAATATTTGCAAAAAACTAAATAAAGAATTAAAAATTTGGCGGGCTAGTAACACCTTAAATGTAAATTTTAATTTTTTAAGCAATTATACGCAGGTTAACAAAACAGCGTAAAAAAGGGTGAAAAAAGTATAAACACGTATAAAAAGGTATTAAAAAGGTATGAACTCGAAGCGAGGAGTACTTAAAAAAACAAATATTTTAATGAGGAACAATACTAACGATGTTTGACCCCGAAACCGGGTGGAGGGGCGTTTGGACGCCTGCCAGTTACTTGTGCGAGTCGCTTTTACTACTGAAGTGTGGGGGATTTCGTATTCATAGTCAATGGGATGCTTGATTTATTTTAAAATATTTTAGGACACAGTGATGGAAAACAAAGGAAACATGCTTAATTTATAAGTCATAAGTTCTTTATTTTGCAAAATTGTAATTTTTTTTTATAAATGTTACAATAAAACTTATCACTAGCTTATTTTAATTACTATACAAGTCATGGTGGCGCGTAGAATACTGGTTAAATTTCCGCGTGTAACAGCTAGGCTGATACGTTGCGCAAAAAATGAGCCAGCCCTTCTGTCACCAGTTGAGGTTATTAAACTCGGGGAAAGCTCTCGAATGAATTTTTTGGCACTATGACTCCATGGCCCCAGGGTCTCCACGGCAAACGGGTCAAATATGGAACTCTCTAATAGAGAGGCATATTGTAAATTAAATAATATATAATAAGATATTATAATTAGGTACATACAGAGTCTTTCCACAATCAACCAATACATGGCATGCAAAGTTCTTACATACTAATAAAAATATAACTGAAATCTAGTATATTTGTTACAGTATTTCACACACTAGGTATTTTTTATAAATTAAGTATTTATAGTGTATATAAATTATCGCTGCCAACGGACTTGAACCCGTATCCCCCAGCTATCGCTGCTGGGTGCTCTGCCAATGGGAGCATGGGAGCAACTACTGACACGATAATTTTACTACACTTTGATTTTAGTCATAGGCAGGCTGCGGAAACATCTATTGGGAAACTACGGTTTCAATCCAATTTCAAAGGCCCATATTTTGAATGGAGCTAACAAACAACATTTCGAAACATGCTTCTTCAATAATTTTGTAAATGGTTTATACAGCCTGAAACTTGTACTGTGTAGCGGCATATAAAGTTGCAGTTACCATACCCATTTTATCGTGAAAGGAAACTTTTGCCAGCGGTTGGCCTTTAAGAGGATACATTAATTTTATTTTAGCCCTTCTCACTCTTATAAATACGTTGGTGGGTGTGACATGCAGTGTTGTGGAAGAATATAACAGAAAAACTACATTTTACTTAATTACTTAAAAACTAAGCCAGTTATCAAAAATTATTTTTAAGCGTTTTTGGATACATTAAAACAAAAATTACATTTTTTTTAAATAATAATAATGTTTTATTGTGTCAACCAGATTACAAAAAGTAACTTACAAACAAACTTAATATGTACGGGTGGTCTCTGCTGCCTACTTTAGGTGACCCTGTGCTATAGGCATCAGCGACCTTCCCTCCTTTTCAGATATGGACTTAAAATTACAAAAAAAATCAAGGATTCCAGATTTAGCCACTAAAGCAAAATTCAGATACACGTGTGTGTGTGTGTGAGTGTGTGCGTGTGTGTATGTGTGCGAGTGGTGTGTGTGTGTGTGTGTGTGTGAGTGTGGGTGTGTGTAAGTGAACATTAACATCCATTGTAGGTAATTCCCGATAAAAATTAAAAAAAAATTGCCGTGTTTCAATTTGAAGGGCAATATATTCCTGAGCCATATGAGAATTAAGAACGGATGTGTCAGAATCATGAGCGCAGTGCAGTGCTATGCAAAAGTCCTGAGACGCACTGCATCTGACATGAGCAGGCGTATTATCACTTACCATCAGTTTAGCAGCACCAGGCCAGTCTAACTTATCACGTGACCGTCCCGGCTACAAGTAGAGTTTCGGACTACCATATTTCAGATGGTTGCCGCTCGCGGGCCGAGTTGTACGCGCTAGTTCTGTACGGTCTATTTTACGCACCGTCTGACTACGGCAGCCCTAGTACGCCGTAAGAGATAAAGTTAGGCGATAGAAAGAGACCACAACATTGCGTTTTTTGCGTGTTGATTTTGAATGCAGGGCCAGGCGCTATTGCGAACTGAATTGCACTTTTTGTGTCAGCGCCAGAGTCGCTATTTCTTTAAATTTTCGTGCGGAGTGACTCGCCCAAGTAACTCGCCGTTTAAACGCGGCACCATTTACCGTTTAGTGTCGGCAAGTGTAAACGGATTGAAGAGTGCTTGAATGCGTACTTAATTAAATTCCTCTAATGTAAGTACGATCGAGTTGAACAACTGTAAATGTTCGCAACTATTTGCACGGAAACGGAAGTGAAATAGCGGCCAAGTGCGAGCCGGACCCGCTTACTAAGGGTCACAAAAAGATAAATATATTAAAAAAAATAAAAACCAGCCAAGCGCAAGTCAATCTCGCACACCGCGGGTTCCATACTACAAAAGAAATGAAACTTGAACTTTTGATAACGAACCGCATACTTTTGATAACGAACCGCAAACCTAACTTTTTAGAGGTTTTTGTTAATATCAAAAAAAGTATTAGAGAGTTGATTTTAATTTTCCCGTAAAATATATGTTAATGCATAGTTTTGTGATATTTTTCGATCGATATACTTACTTCATAGGTAAGGGAGGGAAGGGGTTTTTTTTTCGACATTTTTTTTGCCCAATAAATCAAAACCCATCGGACATAAAAATAAATAAAAATCTATTTTAGAATATACACGTAACATCCTCTTTACGATACCTAACCTATTCAATATTGTAGTTTCATTTTGAAACTTCAACACACTGGTTTCCCCCCCTTTTTAAACAAAAAATAATAACGATTTTCAATTTTTATGATTGAAATGACTTCGGCTCACTATTACGTATAACTATTACAGTACTTTTCAGCTTTACAAAACAAACTAAAACAAACTTTTCAGCTTTACAATTCTTGCTCTAATATAAAATTCTCTTGCAAAACTTTGTTACCAAGCTCCTTCAAAACGGCTCGACCCATTGTTATGAAATTTTCCGTGTATGTTCGGTAGATCTAAGAGTAGGTCATAATCGATTTTTTTATCCTAATGGCAAAACAGCATTTGCCAGGTCACCTAGCCTTCTCCAAAAATTCTCGCGTCAATTTTTGTTACCAAACTCCTCCGAAACGGCTAGACCGATTGTTATGAAATTTTCTGCGTATGTTCGGTAGGTCTGAGACTAGGTCTTAAGGATTTTTTTCAAACCCTAATGGTAAAACAACGTTTGCCAGGTCATCTAGTCTTCTCTAGTAATATAAAATTCTCGCGTCAATTTTTGTTACCTAACTCCTCCGAAACGGCTAGACCGATTGTTATGAAATTTTCTGTGTATGTTCGGAAGGTCTGAGACTAGGTCGTAAAGATTTTTTTAAATCCCTAATGACAAAACAATTTTTTTTTGTTTTTTTAGGGACATTTTACACACAGCAATCTAGCCCCAAAGTACCTAAGCGATAGCTTGTGATATGGGTACTAGATAACTGATAAATATACATACATACTAATATCGTTCGTTTCAGCCCAATATACATAAATATAATATATTGAAAAACACCCAGACACTGGAAAACATTCATGCTCATCACACAAATATTTACCAGTAGTGGGAATCGAACCCACGACCTCCGGCGCAGACGGCAGGTTCGCTACCACTACGCCATTTGGTCGTCGAAAATATCGTTTGCCGGGTCAGCTAGTATTAGTATAGATTTCTGCTATTATTGTTTATAACGAAATATAGTTAGTAACTCAAAATCAGGCTTAATTTAGTTATGTTGCGTGGTATAACGGCGAGAGTGCGGCAACAGAGAGTGCCCCCGTGTTACCTCACACACGCTTAACTCAGTTATTAAGCGCCGCAAAAGCCTTAATTGGACCACTCTCGCGTGGCGTGCGGTGCCCATGATTTTGTATATAACAAAATATAAAAAAAATATAAATCCGTTATAGTACGTTTCCTTAGCTCAAGAAAATAGACGGAGCTGAAATTGCTGAATCAGGTAAACGTCACAAATATGTCTCTCTGTTAGAGAGTTACATATTAGTCTCGTTTGCCGTGGAGACCCTGGGGCCATGGAGTCATAGTGCCAAAAAATTCATTCGAGAGCTTTCCCCGCGTTTAAAAACCTCAACTGGTGACAGAAGGGCTGGCTCACTTTTTGCGCAACGTATCAGCCTAGCTGTTCAACGCGGAAATGCAGCCAGTATTCTTGCCACCATTCCACGCGGGCAAGACTTGTATAGTAATTAGAATAAGCTAGTGATAAGTTTTATTGTAAACATAATGTTAGTCGTTTTAAAAACGTTTCCTTAGCTCAAGAAAATAGGAAAATCAATTAGATCCGGAAGAAAGCATGAAACTTGACATGCATGTAGGTTTGGCAAAAATAACCCAATCTAGAAGTAGAACCACTTCGAGAAATCATTGGTTCCCCCCTTCCCCCATCCAAAATCGTGGTTTTTAACGATTTTTACAATTTCCACGAAAACAGAGCTACGAAAAAACTGTCAAAGGCTGGGTGGGATGTTCCTTATTTCTACAAAACACTGCCTGGAAGTTTCTTGATACGATGTTATACTTTTACACTAGCAGACGCCCGCGGCTTCAACCACGTGAATTTCGGTTTTTCACGTAGCTTATGTGTTAATCCAGGATATAATTTATCTCTATTTCAAATTTCAGCCGAATCGGTTCAGGATTTGCGGCCTGAAGTATGTTCACTTGTAAAGTATGTTATGGCGTGGAGTATGTATGTTGAACTTTGGACCCCCGTTTCACCCCTTTAGGGGATGAGTTTTGAAAAATCCTTTCTTAGTGCACGTTTGGACCTCATGAGATACCTGTGTACTAAATTTGGAGTCTCTAAACACAGCGATTTAGGCTGTGCGTTGATATGTAGTAGTTCTATAGTATTAAGGATTATTCACATGAATTAAATCCTTGGGAGTGGATGAACTGCTGTAATTATACTAGCTCATTTAGTTTGTAAGAGCCTTTGTGAAGTGGTGATAACAGAAAACCAAACCCGGCTGAGTTTGTTGTGGGCTTCTTCTCAGTGCAGGGCGCGTTTGAACCCTCGTAAAATTAGTTTTAAGTCGACTTGTAGTTATCATCATACATTTGCGACAAATATCATATTGACATTTTACAAGAGCCTGTACCTGGCCTATGTGGAATAAAGATATTTTGAGTTTGAGTTTGAGTTTATGTCAGTCACCAATAACAGAGACATTATTATAGTAGTGTTATTATCTCGCTGCAGACTCGGTCATAAATCATTCGAGTGTTTCGATTTTGTTGTTCTGCAGTAATGCGCAACTCAACAAAGAAAAACAAAAGCGAAACACTCGAACGATTTATGACCGAGTCTGCAGCGAGATAATAACACTACTATAGTATAAAACCTACATAGTAGTAAGTTGCAACGCCTCTTCGGATTCTCAAATTATCGCCTAATCGCGGAAAAGTCCCAGGAAAACAAGAAAGAAGAAAAGAAGTTGCAACGCAAGGAAGGAGGGAGGCAAACATATCAACGCAACAGCCCAAACCGCAGGGTCTAAAGAGTGAAAAGAACAAAAATGAAATCAGTGTATCCTCTTAAATATTACAGAAATGTCTCTTTATCAACGAAGTGTGGTTCCTCTACCACTAAATAAGTTAGTTCAATATCTGTACGCAAATATCTCATGGATTGGAGAAGGGAAAAGATCATGTGTGAGTGAGTACCTACGTATCTTAACGGCGTAGAAGCCGTATTTAAGTGATTTTGAATGAAGTTTTATGTAAAAACTATAAAGACAATTAGCTGCAAATTTGAAGGTCATGTATTTTGGGTCTTTAAGCTAAAATCGGTTAGAAGCAGAAACACGATTAGATAAAATTTTCTCGATGGAAAGTTCTCCCAAAAGTTGCTCTAAAATCTCAGTATTCCTGTTTTTTATCGGAAACTACAATTGATGTAATTGTATTTTTGGTTTTAATGTGTCGGTAATAACAATATCCAAAAACGCTTACAAACCATTTTGTCTGGCTTAGTTTTTGAGTAACAAGGTAAAAGTTTGTTTTTCTGTTATATTTTTCGGCGACGCTGCATGTCGCACCTAACCAACGTATCCGTGAGAGTGAGAAAGACAAAAACAAATTCAAAAAATCCCCTTAAGGTGATATACTGATTTTACTTTTGTCCTTCTCACTCTTACGAATACATTATAGTAGTGTTATTATCTCGCTGCAGACTCGGTCATAAATCATTCGAGTGTTTCGCTTTTGTTGTTCACTAAAATACAAAAGCAGCAGTGAAGCTCAGCAGTGAAATACAAAAACGAAACACTCGAATGATTTATGACCGAGTCTGCAGCGAGATAATAACACTACTGTAGTAGGTACGACATACAGCGCTGCAGAAGAATTCAAACGACGTTAATTAATGAATAATAATTAAATAAATCATATACCACATTATGTCAGCACACCATCACTTACCATCAGGTGAGATCGCAGTCAAGTAAGTCGTACAAAACAAGTGAAACTTTAAAAAATCACTTATTCGTTGAACTAGACGAGTAATGTACAAGTTTAATTTGGTTCCCCCGTCACCTTTCTACCATGGAACGGCAAGGCATCGAAAAGGCTTCCACCCATACATAGTCGACGTACCAAAGACGCGTACGAAGCGGTTTGATTTCTCGTGCCTGATACGGACTGCAAAGGCCTGGAATACACTCCCAGGCAGTCTTACAACCCGGGTGCCTTCAAATCAAGAGTGAATAGGCATCTTCTAGGCAAGCGCGTTCCACCTTAGACTGTATCATCACTTTCCATCAGGTGTGATCACAGTCAAGCGCTAGCCTATAATATAGTATAAAAAAAAGTACATTTGATAAAGAACCGCAAACCTAACTTTGTTTTAGAGGTATATTGTTAACATCAAAAAAATTGAAGCTTCTAAGTTATTAAAACAAACAGACGAATAAAACTTTTTATGTAAATAGAGTAAACGCTAAAATGTACCGGATTTTCCGATCCCGTTCGCATGAAACTGTTTTTTGGCTGAAAATTCAGTTTTATCTATTTGAAAAGTCCGAGTTGATTTTTGTAGTATGAAAAAGTACAATGATATCAGGTTTCGAAGCCATATATCTCTACTAATATTATAAATGTGAAAGTATGTTTCTTTGTCTTTCAAGCCTAAACAATTGAACCAAGTTTGATGGAACTTTGGAGATGGATCAAGTCCAAGCTCAAGCTTGAGAAAGGCTACTTTTTTATCCCGAATAAAACTATAGTTTCGTGGAATGTTTGAAAATCTTGAATTTTTTACAGTAATCTATAGCGAAAGCTATAGTTAGATTATTATTAGAATAGGAAGCGGGAAAGGGAACGGGAAATTCACATTTCCATCAAGATTTTTGAACAAACCAATTATAATTTGTTGTTATTGTTGTTATAATTACAATAAATGTCAATGTTTGTTTGTTTTTTATTCTTTTATTAGACATTATATTTTGTAGGTTATTAGTTACTAGGAAAACATAAAATGCGTAGGTTATAATCCGTTCTGTAGCTTGCTACAAAACGCCTACGCTGCTACGACGTAGAAATACCTGTAGCGCTACGAGAGCCCTACGATGCTACAATCTCAATGAGGGTTTTATAAAATGGAATATTCATCATAGAAGGCAACACAGAAATGTTTGTTACAGATCACAAAAAAAAACCCTATTCTGGGATAGGGCACACTAAATAAATGAGTATCACACCAATGTACTTATTGATACAACTACATACTGAACTGATTTGGCTATAAAATGTAAAATTCTTTCAAAAAAACCAACTTCAAATGCCACTACATAAAGTGAAATAATGTTTAATGTACACCAATTCGAAGTCGGGCAATGTTTCGTTCAATTATTAATAGTCCTTCGTATTATAAAACTTGATGTGCAAAGAAACGACAAAATTATCGACAATACGAAGGACTATAATTATAAGTCCACAAGTCTCTCGCTTTTCTGTGTTACCAAACTCCTCCGAAACGGCTGGACCGATCGTTATGAAACTTCAGTGTATGATCACTGGGTCTGGGAGCGGGTTGTTATCTATTTTTTATGTTATGAGAAAAAAATTATATGGCAAAACAACGTTTGCTGGGTCAGCTAGTAGATATATATTATATCATTTATTGTTATTTATTTTGTTATAGTAAGTTTTGTAACCTATATCACTAGGTAATGCTACAGCGCGTAAGTGAAAGCGGTTCAGTTTTTTCGTGGCCGAATCCGATAAATTTCATCGAGCAAAAACATTATTCCTGAGTTACCCCACTTTTGCGGTGGCGACACACTGGGCTCTGACTCAAATATCTTTATTTCACATAGGCCTAACGTACAGGCTCTTGTAGAACGTCGATATGATATGTGTCGCATATGTATGGTGATTACTACAAGTCGACTTAAAACTAAGTTTACGAGGGTTCAAACGCGGCCTGCACTGTGAGCTCTTTAACCGACTTCAATAAATGGATATCAATTTCATTGGTGTGTGTGTCGTGTCATATTGCTGCAAAATTTAATTTCAAAATTTAACGGCCTAAACAGTTGTTTGAGCGAATTTTAGTGACCTGCAGTTTAAAAACTCTAAAGATTCAAATTTAAACGTATTTTGGGTCTTTAATCTAAATTCGATCAGAATCAGAAATATTCTCGATAGAAAGTTCTCCCAAAAGTTGCAATTTTTATTTTTTTTAACGGAAAATATTATTTTTTCTTCGGGTTTCGTACCCAAAAAGTAAAACGGGACCCTATTACTAAGACTTCGCTGTCTGACTATCCATCTGTCCATAGCCGTGACGGCCACTTGAAATTTTGACAGATGTCTAATTTTTGTTGCTGTTATAGAAAAACAAATATGTACCAAATAATAAAATAAATTAAATAAAGGGCACTCCCGTACAACAAACGTGATTTTTTGCTCGGTTTTGGTCTTTGATCCAGTAGACCTATTATTACTCAACTTTATAGTATAGATATTTCAATCCACGATGACACGCCCCACTCTGTCAAACTCTATGCGAATCGAATAAAACATAAGCGATTTTGATAGAGTGGGGCGCGTCTTTGTGGATTGAAATATCTACAGTAGTAGTAGGTAACCCTAAAAATGCTCAGAAATTATTTTTTGACGACCGAATGCGCCGGAGGTCGTGGGTTCGATTCCCACTATTGATAAATGTTTGTGTGATGAGCATGAACATTTTCCAGTGTCTGGGTGTTTTTCAATATATCATATTTATGTATATTAGTATGTATGTTTATTATCAGTCATCTAGTACCCATAACACAAGCTATCGCTTACTTTGGGGCTAGATTGCGATTTGTCAAATGTCATGTATATATTTATTTATTTATTTATTTTTGATTACTAGCTAACACCGAGTTGCACGAAATAAATTTGAAATTTAAGTGCTACTAAAGCTAATTTAATCGCAATCAACGTCAAAAAATGTTTGAACTTTTGACATTTCTCACGATTAAATTAGTTTAAAATCGTGAGAAATGTCAAAAGTTCAAACATTTTTTGACATTGATTGCAATTACATTAGTTTAAGTACTTACCACTTAAATTTTCAAATTTAGTATGACTTATAGTAATTAGGTAAAACGTGAATTTTCCTTCATATTTACACGTGTTTCAATTTCGCCGCAAATAAATCTTTCGTATAATAGGCTCTATCAGTTTCCCCGCTGTGCGCCCCAACCCTTAACCCGAGGGAGGCTGTTATATACATCCACCCCCCCCACAATAAGTTCAGTTCCCTTCCACCTACCATCCGGTGCGGACGTGTTCCGACATATTGCTTTTAGTCGCGTGTGTTTTTTATTACACAAACATTTATGTGTGTTGTGTTTAGTACATGAGTGTTTTTAGGTAAGTTTTGTTTTTAATGATATCTTGGCCGTAGCGTTTTCGTGTGTTCCGCTAATGGTTTCTTTAGGACTTTTAACGTGGCTACTGAAATAGATACGTGTTTTTTGGTATTTATGTAAGACTTGAGATTTTATTGTTTCCCTACGTTTAGGATTGGAGATGTGTTGTACTGAGAAAAATTACATTTTAGCGTAGTCTTTATAAAATATCGGGACTTTGGTTTTACTAAACAATGTGTGTCAATCTGAAATAAGTTGAAAATTAATAATTCAGTTTAATAAAAAAAAAAAATACGTATTTTTTGGTATTTATGGAAAACTCATGACTCTATTTGTTACTCTACATTCAGGATTAGAGATAGGTATTTTTTTGTACTGAGAAAAGTTACATTTTAGCGTCATCTTAGTAAGATATTGAGATGTTGGTCTTAAATAAATAATGTGCGTAAATCTAAAATAATTTGACAATTAATAATTCAATGTTATTAAAGCTTAAAACATAAAATGTAATCATCTTTCTTCTCCTCACAAGATATCATAAAAGTCATCTAATTTTCTCTCATGCGATATTAGAAATACTATATATTAAGTAATGACATTTAGAAAAGAGCAAGAGCCGAGTTTCTTGGCAGTTCTTCTCGGTGCAAACCTGCTTTCCGAACTTGGCGGTAGAGTTTAGGTTTACTCTTGTAACAATATTAACTTTGTAAAAAAAAACATTACCTTCTTCTTATAATAACATTTATCTCAGAGGAAATTAGGTGAAATTAAATAATCCATAGTATCAAAGTGGATACTTTTTTCTGAAATCAATATGATTTTTAAAGATACCCATAACGCTCTATCGCTTACTTTAAATTTACTAGATTGCGATGTGTAATAAATAAATAAATAGCATTTATTTGAAAAAAAAAACTCAGTTTACAAAGTACTATGGACTCCTGACCCCTAAACTAGGTAAGCCTGTATTTTAGGGGATATTTATATATGATCATTTATTGGACCGGAGGACATTTAAATGCACAATTTTGACGAAGAGAAAAAGTGAAGAGAATTGACAATTAATCAAATATTACAGAGTAAAAACTGTCACAGCTCACTTGCCATAGATGCTACATAATATTATGTCTTTGACAATATTTATTTATCTTCATAATCATCTTACTTGATTTTCATTTAATAATATTTATCTTACTTTTAAGAATCACTCATTGCTGTAACAATTTGCTCTAAATCGATATAAAAGTTATTTATATACGAGTATTACTCTTACGTGAATGCAAAGTAGAGCTTTTAGCTACAAACATAAATAAACTTACTCGGACTCCTAAAAGCTTCTAACGTTAATGTTTATAATCGTACATTTTACAACGTTCCAACACGCATAGTACTTTTACATTCAGGTACTATAATGACTTATTTCTTTTAATGCAAGAACTTACGTTTATACCTAACAAAGTGTTTTGCTAAATCTACTTCAAAATTCTAATATATTAAATTCTCGTGTCTCGTCTTCAAGAGATAGTAGCCCAAAAGACAAGACAGAGAGAGAGACAAGACAAGAAAAGATTAGAAAAAGAGTAAGTAACCTGTGAGCTGATTCTGTATCGTTAGTTAGCAACTCGCACACTGGGTTGTTAACTAAGAAAACGGTGGCAAAAATCCTATTTATGTATTATTTTTGCACAACTTAGCAACTTGCATGGTATGTTCACATGTTAACATACCAACCTAAGTTGGTACCTTGTGCAAAAATAGGATTTTTGCCTCCGTTTTCTTAGTTAATACCCCAGTGCGAGTTGCTAACTAACGATACAGAAGGCCACTGGTGACAGTACGGGCGGACGAACGGATGGTCAAGTCTCAGTAATAGGGTTTCGTTTTTTACCCTTTGGGTACTGAACCCTTAAAATGTATGAGAATGATTACTGAACTAGTCACGTGACTTTCGTGCATTCTTTTACATTTTTTGAATGTGAACGAAATTTTAAAAAAAATACAAGAAAGCGAAAAATGTACTTATATGAATTACCATTTTTTTTTCGAAGTCTTTTACTCCAAATCCTCGAACCCAGCATTATATACAAAATACATGTGAAAAGTCGTTGGACCAGGGATTCGAACCCCGACTCCCTGACAAGAGATAAAGATCTAACCCAATGAGAGTATCATTAATTTAGTTTAATAATTTTTTGTTTCTTTAAGGTGTAATTAAAATTTAATTTTATTAAATCATGTTTGTTTAGTTTATAATAAAAGCCTCTCTCAACATCCCTCAGTGCCTGAAGACCAAAGTCTTCGAACAGTGCGTGTTGCCAGTGTTAACTTACGGATCAGAGACATAGTCGTTTACTATGAGCCTCATAAGAAGGCTCAGGGTCACTCAGCGAGCGATGGAGAGAGCTATGCTCGGAGTATCTTTGCGGGATCGAATCAGAAATGAGGAGATCCGCAAAAGAACCAAAGTAACCGACATAGCTCAACGTGTTGCAAAGCTGAAGTGGCAATGGGCGGGGCACATAGCTCGCAGGACCGATGGACGTTGGGGACCCAAGGTGCTGGAATGGCGGCCACGCACCGGGAAGCGCAGTGTCGGTCTACCCCCCACCAGGTGGACGGACGACATTAAGAGGGTCGCGGGGAGTCGCTGGCGCCAGGCGGCGCAAGATCGTGGTGTTTGGCGGTCATTTCAGGAGGCCTATGTCCAGCAGTGGACGTCCATCGGCTGAAACGACGACGACGACGAAAAGCCTCTTTTTGATCGATTTCTGCAAGATATAAAACAAGTTTAATGATGCCTCATTTCTCAGAGATACGCTGTATATTTTCTTATAAGAAGTTTATATGGAATTTCTATAGAATTACGTTATTCGATACCACAATTGGTTTCGAATTCATGTAAGATTTTTAAATGGCACTTGATATTTTATTGGGTCTTGGTAAACCTTTGATTTGATTTAACAATACAACTTACTTTTGGAACATTTTGATTGGTTTCAACCCCTTTTTATTTTTGGAAAACCCCCCCTGCTGACTGATATCCTCTCGGCGAGGAGAAGTTAACGGCGTAGAAGCCGTAAATACGGCTTTTGACGTGACAACGTCTTATAAATCGATAGAGCCGGCTGCACGCACAAAAATTGGTTGTCTGTAAAGTCGGTTTACTGACGATAGTTGAACGTGACAACGTCTTCTTTGTCGCTCGTTCCGCGCTCGCGAGGTAACGCCGGTAACGCCGCGTGAGCGAGGTAACGCCGGTAACGCCGGATGAGTCATGTATTTCGTGCGTGCAACCGGCTCTATCGAATTATAAGACGTTGTCACGTCAAAAAACATGACTCATCCGGCGTTACCGGCGTTACCTCGCTCGCGTTACCTCGCTCTGAGGCGTTCCATGTAAGGCTTGAAGTGCAAGCGAGAGTTGTCACGTTCAACTATCGTCAGTAAATCGACTTTACAGACAACCAATTTTATTTAAAAACTATAAAGACAATTACTTTAAAATTTAAACGTCATGTATTTTGGCTCTTTAATCTAAAATCGCTTAGAAGCAGAAACACGATTGGATAAAATTTTCTCGATAGAAAGTTCTCCCAAAAGTTGAAGAAGTGCCCAAAAATCTGCACTTTTCTAATTATTATATTAGTTGCCTATTTGACGCTATTTCTAAGATTGCTTTTTGAACGCTTATGGAATGAAAAACGAAAAATGTATGTGAATGACATAATATCTGATCGTAAAACAGGTCACGTGGCTTCCGCGCTGACAACTGTCATTCTCGTATATTTTTTTTTTATTTCGTTCAAAAAAAGGTTGAAACTTAAAATGGTTTCAGAATATGAATTAAGAAAACATGTACTGTTTTTGGGTGTGTGGAAACACGTAGCATTTCGCACGGGAGGTAATTATCTGTTACACAAACTTTTATGAGTTTTGTTTCGTGCGTGTTCTGTTGTGGTTTTAACTAAATAGGTAGGTATATACGGTACACAGATTTGCTTAACGGCGTACAAGCCGTATTTAAGTGATTTTGAATGAAGTTTTACGTAAAAACTATAAAGACATTTACTTGGGTCAAGTACGTCATGTATTTTGGGTCTTTATTCTAAAATCGCTTCGAAGCAGAAACACGATTGGATAAAATTTTCTTGATAGAAAGTTCTCCCAAAAGTTCCTCCAATATCTGCACTTTTCTAATTATTATATCAGTAGCCTATTTGACGCTATTTCTAAATTTGCATTTTGAACGCTTATGGAATGAAAGTCGAAAAATGTATGTGAATGGTATTTTTAGGGTTCCGTAGCCGAATGGCAAAAAACGGAACCCTTATAAATTCGTCATGTCTGTCTGTCCGTCTGTCCGTCCGTATGTCACAGCCACTTTTTTCCGAAACTATAAGAGCTATACTGTTGAAACTTGGTAAGTAGATGTATTCTGTGAACCGCATTAAGGTTTTCACACAAAATTTTAAAAAAAGTAATAAATTTTGGGGGTGCCCCATACTTAGAACTGAAACTCAAAAAATTTATTTTCATCAAACTCATATGTGTGGGGTATCTATGGATAGGTCTTCAAAAATGATACTAAGGTTTCTAATATCATTTTTTTCTAAAATGAATAGCTTGCGCGAGAGACACTTCCAAAGTGGTAAAATGTGTGTCCCCCCCCTGTAACTTCTAAAATAAGAGTATGATATAACTAAAAAAATATATGATGTACATTACCATGCAAACTTCCACTGAAAATTGGTTTGAACGAGATCTAATAAGTAGTTTTTTGATATTTACAATAAAACCTCTAAAACAAAGTTAGTTTTGCAGTTCGATAAGAAAAGTGGTTTTTATGGTTTTATTCCTCCGGTTGAAGTACGGAACCCTCAGTGCGCGAGTCCGACTCACACTTGACAGGTTATTTTTGTATATAGGCTAGGGCTTGACTGTGATCACACCTGATGGAAAGTGATGATACAGTCTAAAGTGGAACGCGCTTGCCTAGGAAATGCCTATTCACTCTTGATTTGAAGGCGCCCAGGTTGTAGGTGGTGGGAAAGACAGTGCCTGGGAAGCTATACCAGGCCTTTGCAGTGTATTTTTTTACCGTATACAAGTTAGTACTTGACTGCGATCTCACCTGATGGTAAGTGATGAAACAGCCTAATGTTATCATACGAACTTGAAAGGGTAAGTAAATTTAACCCAACGGGTTCTACAAGCATCGCACCGGAACGCTTAATCGCTTCGTCTTTGCTGGTAGAGAGGTAACTAGCCACGGCCGAAGCCTCCCACCAGACCAGACCTGAGCTAATTTAGAAATTATAAAATTCCAAAGTGGCCCGTGTCGGGAATCGAACCCGCGACCTCCCACTCGAATCCGAGCGCGCCGCCACTGCGCCAGGGAGGTGGTCAAATGTATCGGTAAACGTAATCCCAGTTAAATTCCTCCATCAACATTAAATTTCCTGTTAGTAATAATTATTTCCTTCATAATAAAAGAAGATAATAGCGAAAACGGCCCCAAAGTAAACGAAAAAAAAATCCATTTCCCTTGTGTCTATATACTTTAGTGGTTCTTTTTAACAAAGTCAAATATGTATTTTTGGGGGATTCAAGTTACTGGGACCTATGAATCCCTACTTATATTATAAACTAGTTGTTGCCCGCAGCATCGTCCGCATGAATTTCGTCTTAATTTTTTCCGTCTTGCCCCCTTTCGCAACGCACGATAAGGAACTTCGTTCAAAAAGGGAACCTACGACCTTTTATTTCAAACCGCTTCTTATAACTTCTTTTTATGCTATAAAGGCTAGCGCTTGACTGTGATCACACCTGATGGAAAGTGATGATACAGTCTAAGGTGGAACGCGCTTGCCTAGAAGGAAAGTGATGATCACACCTGATGGAAAGTGATGATACAGTCTAAGGTGGAACGCGCTTGCCTAGAAGGAAAGTGATGATCACACCTGATGGAAAGTGATGATACAGTCTAAGGTGGAACGCGCTTGCCTAGAAGGAAAGTGATGATCACACCTGATGGAAAGTGATGATACAGTCTAAGGTGGAACGCGCTTGCCTAGAAGATGCCTATTCACTCTTGTTTTGAAGGCACCCGGGTTGTAAGTGGCAGGAAAGACACTGCCTGGGAGTGTATTCCAGGCCTTTGCAGTGCGTATCAGGAACGAGGAATCAAACTGCTTCGTACGCGTCTTTGGTACGTCGACTATGTATGGGTGCCTTTACGATGCCTTGCCCTGCATATAATATGTTATACATATATGCAGGGAAAGCCTTATTACCCTTGAGCTGCAAGAAACTTTCACGGTTCTATCGATTGAACGCCGCTGGTACAGAACATCTGTGTTCCTAATTGATTATGTATATTACGTAACCTAACAACTTAAGCTCAAACATATTGTGTTCATACATATGTAAAGACTAGCTGACCCGGCGAACGCTGTTTTGCTATATAAATTCTTTTTCATTTAGGGTTAAGAAAAACTCACATACATACATACATACATACATACATGAACCTTAAAAACATTACACTCCTTTTTTTGGGCAGTCGTGTAAAAATAGTTCACGTCGTATTTACATACTTGAATATACACAAGGAATAAAAAGAATCGGTCAATTTGTTTTTTTTATATCACTAACTAGCTGACCCTGCAAACGTTGTTTTGCCATTAGAGATATAAAAAAAAATAGCTTACGATCTACTCTCAGATGTACCCGAACATAGGTACACTGGAAATTTCATTACAATCGGTCCAGCCGTTTCGGAGAAGTTTGTTCATAAACACTGTGACACGAGAATTTTAGAAATACCTATTACTTAAACTCATACTCAAAATATCTTTATTTCACATAAGCCAATCTGCCGGGTTAAAAATGGAAATTCCTTGACATATTTGTCTGATTATGGGTCAGGACGACAAGCATATCAAGAAGAAGCGTCTGTATAAAAATCTGATGCGCTCGAGTATACTTTCATGAACAATTTTTGGAACTAATTTCCTTATCGCGCGTTGCGAAAGGGGGCTAGACGGAAAAAATTCATACGAAAAGTTGTAACGACACTTTTTGCTATAGTAAGCTATTGCTAGCCGTGCGGCGTGCGCATGTTTCTCTGTCTGTCTCTCTCTCTTATAGAAAGCAAGCCAGATATACTTCGTTCCATCCGGGTGTTCCTTGACACCTCTCAATTTTTTTTTTTAAACCTGTATTAGCTTCCCCCACCATTGAAATAGAAATAGTTATTTGTTATGCAAGGGCGCAAAATGGATTTTTGGGCCGAGTGTCAAATTTGAATGCTGAGCGGCGAAGGATTCTAGGATTGAACCCTGAGCGCAGCGAGGGGTTCAAAGAATAGAATCCTGAGCATAGCGAGGCATTCAAAGGACACGAGACCCAAAAAAATTTGCGGCAGTACATAACACAAAATTTTTCATCTCACCACAGCGAGGAAAATTACTAGAAGAACACTTGGATCGGCATTGCTAGTATGTAAGATGTTGTCTTGAGTAATACTCTGCAATAACTTCACTCACTTAATTAAATCCACCTTAAATCATCACTCATCTTATTACAAAACAGTAATAAATAAAAACAAAATATAATATATAACACGATTAGAAAAAAAATGAGTTACTTTTTTTTCTACTTGTATTTTGGATGCGTTCAGAAATATAAATTTCTAAGAACCAACGATAATAGAAGATTAAAAAAATAACAATAATTAGATAAACAATAAATAAATACCATGGATTTAATTAGATTTCCTTTATAATTAATAAAAAATAAAAAATAGGAGTTATTATTTTATTGATATTCTAAGAAAATGTAAAAACAAAAAGTAATGTACACCTATACAAACTCAAAGGTCGAACTTCGTTACTGACCGACTGACATTATTTAAAAAAAAAAGAAGTCTTCAGTTTAATGGTGGCACCACACATGGCTATTTGTATTTGCCTATTTTTTATATTTGTCAAATAACTTCCATGTGTGGAGAGTATATTTGCCAAAATTATTGCCATATTTGCCTGTTTGGCAAATACAGCCAATAACATATTTGGCTCCATGAGGTCGAAAATTTTGGCAAATACGCGATCATCCAATCACAAATACAAATAGCCATGTGTGGTGCCACCATTAGACATTATTATAGACGCAATACGAGATTACGTCATGTTCGAATTTAGAAATGCTTTGCGGCCCTAGGGCGGGAAAGGATTTTCATACTACTTTCTCGCCCTAGGGCGGGAAAGGATTTTCATACTACTTTCTCGCCCTAGGGAATATAATAGCATTTCGCGCCCGCATTTTGGGCATTAAAAATCTCCTTTCCGAGCGGGTGAGATGAAAACTCTTTTTCACTTTAGTTACAGTACCTAATATTTGCAATGCAATAGGTCCGGCGACTTAGCATCGTGGGCTCCCCTACTATAATTACGCGTTGCTGACTCGAGAGTCACTCTACGATTTCGCATTGTGAAGTCAACATCTCCTGAGGATGTTCCGGTGTCGGGACGACACGTGCGTCGAAGAAAGTGTTGGAAAACTGTGTGTGGTGTTTCACGTGGGCGGTGTTCCTGCATATTGTACCCAGAATCTTTTCAAGTAGCGGACTATACCAAAACAAATTTATCTGTCCTGCTAATTATTCTTCTATCAAATCAACCGTGTGTCTGAATCCACCGAGAGATAACGGTTCGCCAGAAGTGCTAAATAACTGAAAATATGGGACCTAGAAACTGGCTTCAATTTAGATCGCTCTCCGGTCACCTACAGGCTACAACACACTTTACACATAGGTTATATTATATTATAATATTTTCAGTCTCTCTCAGTGCCTCTAGTAAATAAG
The DNA here is from genome assembly GCA_036785405.1 of Coenonympha arcania. Taxonomy (NCBI): domain Eukaryota; kingdom Metazoa; phylum Arthropoda; class Insecta; order Lepidoptera; family Nymphalidae; genus Coenonympha; species Coenonympha arcania. Next base: position 12,573,206 of record CM072076.1, read on the forward strand.
AGCACAAATCGAGTTATACCCTCTTTATTAGGGTAACCGTACCTCAAAAGAAAAATAACGGAACCCAAAGATCACTTTGTTGTCCGTCTGTTTGTCTGTGTGTCACGAAATTTGGAATACTTGTAGGTATTATCTACAATGGGCAAGTAGGTACTTGTATAGAATGAAAAAAAAGTTTTACCCATAAATAGGCACTGACATTTACTCCGGAAAAAACCACTGGACTCGCGGCCAAAGACCTATAGTATTAAATAAACAAACAAATAGTAGAGTAAATCGACCTATATTTACGTCCCAATGCTAAAAGCTTTAATAAAAGACATAATACCTACACCCTCGTAAACTGAACGTCTCATTTTGTTCTAAACGAAAACCTTTGTTAACGCCAAAATGGCACTTAACACCCACGCAATAAGAGTCACCGTTGCTACACAGGTCATTAGAATTCGGACCGCGTAGTATAATCTGTCCCCCTCTAACAAATAGAGTTAAAAAGGGACGGGGAGATTGGAAAACTGTTTGGGACCCATTTCGGAAGGTGATACCCTGAATGTCTTTTTCTTTTATTTCCTTTTACCAACCTTTCAGAGATTTCGTACGCTGTGGGCCGAAAATAGGGCTTTACGTACCTCCAAAGAAGAATTACCAAAGTTGGTATCAAGTTTTCTCATGAACTAAAACCAAAATATTCTATAGTAGTGTTATTATCTCGCTGCAGACTCGGTCATAAATCATTCGAGTGTTTCGTTTTTGTTGTTCTACAGTAATGCACAACTCAACAAAGAACAACAAAAGCGAAACACACGAATGATTTATGACCGAGTTTGCAGCGAGATAATAACACTACTATAGGAAAATAAAATAGTGTTTTGTTAAGAACCATTGGCACTAGGATTTTTTTTTCATAATATCCGGAATTTGCTTTACTTCCTTTTTTCAAAGCGACCTTTGGCGTAGCGGCAGCGAACCTGCCGTCTACGTTGAAGGTCGTGGGTTCGATTCCCACTACTGGTAAATGTTTGTGTGATGACCATAATTGTTTTCCAGTGTCTGGGTGTTTTTCAATATATTATATTGATGTGTATGTAAATTTATCAGTTATCTAGTACCCACAACTCAAGCTAACTCTTACTTTGAGGCTAGATTGCAATGTGTTATAGGCCTATTAAAAAAAAAACAATTTATTACAAAACAAAGCTAATATTACATGAAAACGCGACTAGGTAATATAAATAAAATATGTCTTGGATCGCTTTAAGCATTCCCAAAGATATATTATGTACATATATAAAGCTGGAAGTTCCTATTATCTTATACCTAGCTTTAGGCTGAATGGTTAACGGCGTAGAAGCCATATTTAGGCGATTTTGGATGAAGTTTTATTTTAAAACTATCAAGACAATTATTACTTTCAACGTCATGTATTTTGGGTCTTTAATCTAAAATCGCTTAGAAGCAGAAACACGATTGGATAACATTTTCTCGATAGAAAGTTCTCCCAGAAGTTGCTCCAAAATCTCAATTTTTCTACTTTTTATCGGAAACTACTGTGGATATAATTGTAATTTTTGTTTTAATGTGTTGGTAATAATAATATCCAAAAACGCTGAGAAACAGTTTTTTGATAACTTAGTTTTTGATCCCCTAATTTATTGAATTTATTTTTGTCTTCCTCACTCTCACGGATACGTTGGTAGGTGCGACATGCAGCGTCGCGGAAGAATATAACAGAAAAACAACCTTTTGACTAATTACTCTAAAACTAAGCCAATTATCAAAAATCGGTTTCTAAGCGTTTTTGGATGTTATTATTACCGACACATTAAAACAAAATTTACAATTACATCCATTGTCTTAATAGTTTTCAAATAAAACTTCATTCAAAATCGCTTAAATACGGCTTCTACGCAGTTAAAACATACGCAAAGATATATTATGTACATTTATAAAGCTGGAAGTTTCTATTATCTTATACCTAGCCTGAGGCGTAAGGGTTAATTTACTCCAGATCTAGGTACCAGCACAAGTAACTTAGACAAGTTAAATCTAAAAATCATTTTGACGGGAGGTCGTCAAAATGATTTTTAGATTGATGACGCAGTGGCGGCGCTCTCAGATTCGAGTGGGAAGTCGCGGGTTCGATTCCCGCCACTTTGGAATTTTATAATTTCTAAATTGGCTCAGCTCTGGTCTGGTGGGAGGCTTCGGCCGTGGCTAGTTACCACCCTACCAGCCACACGCACCGCCAAGCGATTTAGCGTTTCGGTGCGATGCTTGTAAAAACCGTTGGGGTAAATTTACTTACCCTTCCAAGGTAGTACGATAACATCTTAGGCTGCATCATCACTTACCATCAGGTGAGATCGCAGTCATTCATATTACTTAATCGAAAAACGAAAGGTGACTACAGTGGATAGCGGGAGCAAAATTCAGTTTTGTTCTTTCGGAAGTTTGAGCTTTCTCTCTTCTGATTGGTCCATGTTCGTTTATTCTATCTTTATTTCTTTACTAGCGACCCGCCCCGGCTTCGCACGGGTGCAATGCTGATACTAAATTAAATACACTACAGAAAAACTATGAACGTTGTATATAAAAACATAGCGGCCCGCTCCGACTTTGCACGGGCATAAAATATATATGCCTATGTCACTCAATGAAAACATGATTAAAATCGATCCAGTATTTTTGATTCATTCATTACTGCCCTTGGCCTGCACGCATTAAATTTGGAGTAAAACAATTCCTCTTTCCCTATACTTACTATGAAGATTTCCTGCTATCTTTGGAATATCTAAATTCATACAATTTTTATTACATTACACATTTTTACTTATTTACTTTTTACATTTTTACCTAGGTATTTATTTTATTTTTACAACAATTAATATATTACAGGATGTCTTTATACACAACGTTCACAGCTTAATACAAACATGTTTTCTCTTGAGGTTACTCTTGAAAGAGCGACATACAGTTGGCCATGTGAAAAACAGTGACCGGTACCGCCCGCCGCAAACGCAAATTTTAAATTTGTAATATCTCCGAAAATATTTGTTGCTGTAAGGAACCATATTGATCTATATTAATTGCACACTGTATTTAAGTTACTTAATTCGATAAGGATTAATGCCGTATTGCTTAAAATAGCTTCGTAAATAAGCCATTTTTTCACGTAAAAGTAAACAATAAAAATGGTTAATGTGGGTTATCCCTAAAATATAAACATATACCATCGCGGACTTTTTTGTAGACCTTTTTATGGTGTACAATACTGTAGTACATTAATTTGATCTAACTCGTAGGGTTTAGGCAGCGTTTTTGCTTAATTGATAAATAAGCCCAAAAAAATAGGTTAATTTACGACATCACGTTAGAAACCTCTAAAATTAGCAATGTTGCCTTAGTATATGATGCATGTATTATACATATAAACCTTCCTCTTGAATCACTCTATCTATTGGAAAAAACCGTATCAAAATCCGTTGCGTAGTTTTAAAGATTTAAGCGCACATAGGGATATAGGGACAGAAAAGGCGACTTTGTTTTATACTATGTAGTGATAGTGATTTTCACATTTTGTTTTTCTTAGAATTTTCACATTAATTGTCTCTTGTACCTAATCTCTATACGTACATAGTATATTTTGTTCGTGTCGTTTATTGGATTCCTCGCTACTTTTTCGTTCTCTCTCGATTTGGCGTTCCATTGCGATGCTTTGTAGAAACCTTTAGGGGGTTATCTTAAATAAATAAATAAAAAATAATATTATAAATAAATAATTAAACCCATAATTGCCAGTGACAAAGACACTGGCAATTATGGGTTCCGGTGCGATGCTGTGTAGCAACTGTTACGTGTCATGGTAACGCCTCCAGACGCGTGTGTGCGGGATTTGAACCCCCGACCTAACGAAAGGCAGAAGCCTGACAAAGACGCACCAATTAAGTGCTCCTGTACGATGCTGGGTAGCAACGTTAAGGGGTTAAATTAACACCTCGAGAATCGTGTCCGGGATTTGAACCCCCGACCTAAACAAAGGTTGAGGCTTGAAGAAATGAGCTATCACTGTTCACCTAGTGTACACAGGTGTTACAATAAGTAGACTCAAAGTACAATTTAAGCAGGCATGTGTTATAATTCCCAAAGTTCCAGCATTGCTTTAAAGTACATCAAACTTTGGGAACTCGAGGCTTTTGTAGTTGGTAATCATAAATTACTGTATGCTTCGAGTAGCGTTAGCAACTAAAAATAACAACTAAAGGAAAACTGCAGTAGGTATATATTTTTATGTGTAATTCCACCACTCGCTCGATAGATGGCGCTTCTTCGCTGTCTTCAATATATACGTGATTGCATGCGTGCCCGTTTTGTTGACAAGTAAGGAAAACTATCATTTTAGATTTTCAAAGATTTTCTTCGTGACGGGATTTACTTCACGCAAAAAAAAAACAATTTTCTTACCCATAACCCCCTGCACGATTCACTCCAAAAAGAAACTTCGTTTCAAAATAAAATTAACACCAGCGGGGTTAGACAAAGTAACAGTCGTTTAGCGTTCACGACAGTAGATAAAAATGTATGGACAAACCACGTGACGAATGAAAACAAATGAAAGCAGAATCTACTTTATGCTTAGCGTTGTTCACTGTCGGCTGTCAATTGTCATGCGAAGTACGCTAAAGTTATCTACAACGACTGCGAGAACGTCAGGGAGCGTTCAAATAGTCGTATTCGATTTTCAATAAAAAAGCGTGCTTTCCTCTATACGGTCACGTGGTTTTTCTACAGTCACTTGTTTTGTCCATACATTTTTATCTACTGTTGTGAACGATAAACGACTGTTACTTTGTCTAGCCCCGCAATCCTTGTACCATCCTATTTTGACACTCGGTAAGGCTCGTGTCAAAAACCAGCACTCGAATAAAAATGACCCTCCACGATGCAGTTGAATAAATAGCTTTCTATTAGATGCAGTTTATTATATTGTTATTTTTTTATAGACAGAAAATGAATACATCTTCATTTGGGGAATTTTTTTATAGACAGAAAATGAATACATCTTCATTTGGGGAATTTTTTTATAGACAGAAAATGAATACATCTTCATTTGGGGAATTTTTTTATAGACAGAAAATGAATACATCTTCATTTGGGGAAATGGAGAAGTTATGTAGGGCTTACACCCAATAAAAACTCTGACTCTTCCCACAAAGAACTCACTGGCGGGAGTACGGGATTCACTTTCGTATTAACTGCGCTCCTGCCCACCAGATCACTAAGGTGATGAAACACAGTTTCAGTAAACGTTGTGAAATATGCTTAATAAGTTTGCGAAGAAGGATCTGGGAACAAGTTTTATTATGAGTATAAAAAGAAGGATATATTGAGTTGTTTTTTGCGGACGGTACTCAATTAGTAGCACTAACATTTACGCGGTCGGTTAGCGAAGTAATTTCAGTTCGCCGAGTGGCCGTACGGACTATTATATACCGACATTAAAATAGTTAGTAGTTAGTTTGACCCGCGGTTTGTGTGTATATTAATTTTTTTTTTTTTAATTTTTTTTTTTTTAATTTATTGGCCAAAACAATTTACAATATACTTAATAATATATCTAAGCCATCCTCTAGAAAACTGTCCGTGTTTGTTTGTGGCCATTATAAATCCCGCATACAAATACATACAATATTTCGCTTTAAGAAAAAAAAATAGCTGACCGGGCAAACGTTGTTTTGCCTTTTACAGGTATAAAAAAAATTGTTTACGACCTGTTATCAGCCCTACAGAATTAAGACGAAAAATTTTATAAAAATCGGTCAAGCCGTTTCGAAGGAGTTTGGTTACAAACACTGTAACACGAGAATTTTAAATACTCGACGTACCAAAGACGCGTACGAAGCGGTTTGATTCCTCGTTCCTGATACGCACTGCAAAGGCCTGGAATACTCTCCCAGGCAGTGTCTTTCCTGCCACTTACAACCCGGGTGCCTTCAAATCAAGAGTGAATAGGCATCTCCTAGGCAAGCGCGTTCCACCTTAGACTGTATCATCACTTTCCATCAGGTGTGATCACAGTCAAGCTCTAGCCTATATAGTTAAAAAAAACACTAGCTGACCGGGCAAACGTTGTTTTGCCATATAATGGGTACGAAAAATAGCTTAACTACGTCGTATTCTCTAGAAAAAAAATCATAAAAATCGATCGAGCCGATTCTGAGGAGTTTGGTTACAAACACAATGCCACGAGAATTTTATATAGTAGACACAGACTTATAAATCTGTGATATTAGAGAAAAATAAATTATATTGGAGACAAACATTTCAGTTATATTTATATATATATCTGTATGTAGACATTTACATCCACAGAGTCGAATAATGTAAAACAAACAGTCATTGAAATTTGAAACAACCTTTACATACAGTTTTCGGTCATGCGTGATCCCTGAACAAATACTTATTATTCCAGTTAAATGTTTAATACCACTGGGGCTGGTACAAGTTGTTGGGTTTTCGACTAACCTTAGAAATAATAAAGCTGGTCAAAGAGTCTGACATGAAAAAGGATACCATTATAAACGCGCCAAATTAGTTTAGATATGTTGCTCAACAGAATTGGCACTACTGTCTCAATTTGATTTATGCTATTGGCCTAAGCCGGTCGATGTGGTAGGTCTGTTAACGGCGTAGAAGCCGTATTTAAGCGATTTTGAATGAAGTTTTATTTAAAAAAAGTCGGTTTACGGACGATAGATTTACGTGATAACGTCATAATCTCTATCTCTCTATCGTTTGTTTTATCGTGCCTCTCTATCGCTTGTTGCGCGCTCTCGCTTGCACGCACAGGCTCAGGTGGAACGTTACGCGGAACGTTACTATTTTTCATGTGTGTTGCTGGTGTTCATCAATTTATAAGACGTTATCACGTCAAAACTATAAAGACAATTATTTTGGGTCTTTAATCTAAAATCGCTTAGAAGCAGAAACATAATTGGATAAAATTTTCTCGATAGAAAGTTCTCCCAAAAGTTGCTCCAAAATCTCAGTTTTTATCGGAAACTACTTTGGATGTAATTGAAATTTTTGTTTTAAAGTGTCGGTAATAATAATATCCAAAAACGCTTAGAAACACATTTTTGATAACTAGCTTAGTTTTTGAGTAAGTAATTAGGTAAAACGTCGTTTTTCTGTTATATTCTTCCGCGACGCTGCATGTCGCACCTACCAACGGTCCAACGTATCCGTGAGAGTAAGAAAGACAAAAATAAATTCAATAAATCCCCTTAACAGGACCTAAGCTTGTGTTCAAGTGAGAAATCTTTACTACATTATAAAGCTAATAATTAGCACCGATATGTAAGTAAAATAGGGTGCTCGTGTAATCAAGGTGAAGTAAAGGTGCATATATTATAGGCTAGCGCTTGACTGTGATCACACGATGCAAAGTGATGATAAAGTCGAAGGTGGAACGCGCTTGCCTAGAAGATGCCTATTCACTCTTGATTTGAAGACACCCGGGTTGTAAGTGGCAGGAAAGACACTGCCTGGGAGGGTATTCCAGGCCTTTGCAGTGCGTATCAGGAACGAGGAATCAAACCGCTTCGTACGCGTCTTTGGTAGGTACGTCGACTGTGTATGGGTGGAAGCCTTTTCGATGCCTTGCAGTTCTATGGTAAAAAGGTGGTGCGGGAACCAAATTAAATAGTTCCTGAGCACACTCTCCAAAATAGCTCTATGTGTTTTTAGCTATCCGAGCTCGCACCGACACGTAGTAATTGCCTCTATGTGTGTTTTCAGCACATAGGATACTGGACACACGTGCTGCGATGGTTCCGCTGGACAGACAACACTGCGTTAATTTGATTTATGCAAATTAACTCAATGTTAGCTATTTCGATTCGGTAGGCCTATGGATAGGACGTTAACTTCATATAGCCTTAGTGAGAAATCGATATTAAATACTAACTGATCCGGCAAGCGTTGTTTTGCCATTTGGGATATAAAAAATGCTTTATGACATACACAGAAAATTTCATAAAAGTCGGCAACAGCTATTAGATACTTTATATGGCAAAACAGCGTTTGCCAGGTCAGCTAGTGATGTGGATTTTCAGATCTTTATTTGAATTTATGTCACAAACCATCATGGCATCTGAATGATATGTGTCTGTTGACACTTACTTGGGTTTGCACTGGTTTTATAAATGAAAACAACAGCAGCTCAACTTAAAACACTCATTTATTCAGCATCCATCTTGAGAGAAAGAGACAGCGAGAGCGCTATAGTAGTGTTATTATCTCGCTGCAGACTCGGTCATAAATCATCCGAGTGTTTCACTTTTGTATTTCACTGCTGAGCTTCACTGCTGCTTTTGTATTTTAGTGAACAACAAAAGCGAAACATTCGAATGATTTATGGCCGAGTCTGCAGCGAGATGATAACACTACTATCGTTATGTATACCTATCTCACAACTCACAGTACAAGTTTGGGAATTTAAAATTACAGCGGGGCTAGACAAAGTAACAGTCGTTTGGCGTTAACGCTAGTCGACAAAAATGTATGGACAAAACAAATGGCTGTAGAAAAACCACGATAATAATTACTAAACACGCTGTGTTTGATACTGTCGGCTGTCAATTGTCAAGCGAAGTACGCTAAAGTTATCTACAGGGTCCGCGAGAACGCCAGCGAGCGTTCAAGTTGTCGTAGTTAATTATTCAAACACAGCGTGTTTAGTAATTATTATCGTGGTTTTTCTACAGTCATTTGTTTTGTCCATACATTTTTGTCGACTAGCGTTAACGCCAAACGCTTGTGACTTTGTCTAGCCCCGCTGAACAGCCAGTAAATCTTAGTACTAAGACTAGGCACGTAGTTACTATAAATGGGACACGAGTAAGCTAATATAGGAGGAGTATGTTAGCAAGATTAGGTGCTTGTGTATTCTACAAAACGCAGTCAGGTATTGTGCGCTGTGCCCTAAATAACTAGATCTCATGAAATACCGGATGCACGTACCGTAAATACTCCATCTATCTATCTATACTTATAATAAATCTGTAACAGGTCAAATTCTGTACATTAGAGATATTTTGAAAATTTTTTTTCGAGGGCACTCTAAATTCGGTTCTGAACCCAAAACTGTATTTTTTTTCATTTTTGTCTGTCTGTCTGTCTGTCTGTCTTTCTGTATCACGGCCGCGCATCACGCCGAAACTACTGAATGAATTCCAATTAAACTTGGTATGACTTGAGTTCATAATACGAGGAAGGACATAGGATACTTTTTATCCCGAAATTCAGCATGGTTCCCTTAGGAGAGGGGATAAAAGTTAAAATGTATACTGAGTTGTAAATCATTAACGCGTGGTTCGATTTCATTCATTCTTTTTTTGTTAGAAAGGGGATACATTAAAGATTGTACTGTGCCATTGCTTCAATGCCATATGTTTAGCTTCTCTGATCTTCAGTGCGTCAATTCTTCTGACCATTTTTTAACGATTGTAGACGATGGAGAGATTCTACTTTATTAATTTGTTTCATTGATACTGGGGGCCGTTGAGATAGCTGAAATCATAGGTATATCATATCAAAAAACTCGAAATATTATTATATATAATTGTCACAATGAATTGGTTCTTCGCAGAAAGCGTAATAAGTGAGACATAATTAATAAGGCAAAACAACGTTTGCCGGGTCAGCTAGTCTCTAATATATGTATACAATTCACGTGTCCCAGTGTTTTTAACCAAAATCGTGTGAAACGACTTGACAAAAGAAATGTTTGTCTACATTAACGGTTGGTCTGAGAATAGATCGTATTTTTCAAACCCGAATGGCTAAACAACGATTGCCACGTCAGCTATTATCGGCGTACAAGCCGTATTTAGTTATTCTGAACTAGCTTTAGCAGTTAATTTCGATTTTTCACAAACCCAGAGATTCAGATTTTTCAAAAACCTAAATTTCCTTATCAACCTTAGCCTTTATACTTACTTTGTAGAAAGTAGCTTATGTGGTAATTATAGGATATCGTCTATCTCCATTCCAAATTTCAGCCAATCATTTCCGGGACAAAAAGTAGCCTTTGTATTAATCCAAGTAACAATCTTTCACCACTTAAATTTCCAGCCAAATCGGTTCAGTGGTTATGGCGTGGAGGAGTAGTACTTCCCTCGCGTGAACTTCGTTTTTACACAAATTTTGCGGTAAACACGGATTTTCCACAATAAAAGATAAGCTGTATAATAATCCAGGATATCGTCTATCTTCTCTCCATATTACTAAATCATTTCTGTAGTTACAGCATTAAGGTATTTCTGCCGCGGAAATTACGGTTTTCCACATATTTCTCGGAATCTATGGATATATAGGGATATAAAAAAATAATAAAAAAAAAATCCCATTTAAAACACATGATAATTCTATTCTACTTAGTATTTGAAGTCGGTGCCAAATGAAAATTCGCAATTCATTTTGAGTATGGCTAGTGGCACCGACTTCAAAAACTAAGTAGGTAGGTAAGTATACCCAGATTTATTAGAAAATTATTTTTTTGCTTTTCAGTGGGTTGGTTCTTTGAAGGCGGTTCCCTTTTTTTTAAAAAAAGAAATAGAATTATCATGTGTTTTAAATGGGATTTTTTTTATTATTTTTTTATTTCATACTTTTTAGTGATAAGTAGGTTTTGGGCTAATTAATACTACCTTATCAATTTATTCTAGTGATAGGTTTTTTTTAGTGATAATTATACTTACCACTAAAAACATATCATATCATAATATGTAATACTGACTTTGACATACCTACTATTATATTTATTATGCTGTAAGTATGCCTAATGACGAGGAATCTTGTTTCGCGATAGATCAAAAAGATCGGACCAGCCAAACGCGAGATAATCACGGACAAACCTAAATATCAATATAGGGGTTAAACAGAGAACCTCTTTTTTTGAAGTCGGTCAATTAAAAACATATTTTTTAGTCAACTTGAGAATCACTATCTCTTTTGAAGTCCGTTAAAATCTACACTGTAAACTAATTATACCGATCGCAAGCGATTTTCCGTTGAGGAGTTCCGCTCTCCATCTCCGAAGATATTGATTAGATCTCGACCAAATTGAAATGAGTCGTCTACCTGTGATGTATGGCCTACCTAATAAAAAAAGAATCATCAAAATCGGTTTCACCGAACTCGAGATAATCGCGAACAAACTTAAATACAAATATATCTATCAAACTAAGAACCTCTTGTTTTTTAAGTCGGTTAATATACTAAAACCTTCTCCAGAATGTAACAAACATTTTCCTGAAAACCGCATCAAAATCGGTTCAGCCAAACGCCAAATAATCGCGGACAAACATACATACATACATACATACATACATACATACATACATACATACATACATACATACATACATACATACATACATACATACATACAAACATACGGGTCGAATACAGAACCTCCTTTTTTTTTGAAGTCGGTTAAAAAGTAGCCTATGTATTAATAATCGATGTAATCTATCTCCATTCCAAATTTCAGCCAAGTCGGTTCACTAATCGCAGCGTAAAGGATTTTTCTCCTGCGTGGAAATCGATTTTTCTAAAATCCCGTTAAACCATGGATTTTTCCGGGATGAAAAGTAACCTTAGTTCTAAATCATTACATAATTTACCTTTGATCCATATTTTTGTCAAATCGCTTCAGTAGTTACGGCGTAAAAAAGTTTTTCTCCCGCGTGAATTTTGGTTTTTCACACATCTCGCGGAAACCATTGATTTTTTTGGGATAAAAAGTAGCCTATTCATTAATCCAGGTTATAATCTATATCCTTTCCAAATTTCAGTCAAGTCGGTTCAGTAATTACGGCGTGAACGATTTTAATCTGGCGTGGAATTCGATTTTTCAAATATCCCGCAAAAACCGTGTAATTTTTCGAGATAAAAAGTAACCTAAGTGCTAGACCATTATATAGAGGACCTCTAATTCAAATTTTAGCCTAATAGTTTCAGTAGTTGCGGCGTAAGGGAGTTTTTTCCCCGCAGGAATTTTGGTTTTTCACACATCCCGCGGAAATCATGGATTTTTTCGGGATAAAAAGAAGCCTATGTATTAAACCGGGATATAATCTACCTCTGTCCCAAATTTCAGACAAATCGATTCAGAAATTGCGACGTGAAGGAGTATTTCCCCCGCGCGTATTTCTACTTTTTACAAATTTCGCGGGAACCATAGATTTTTGTGGGATTAAAGTAGTCTATTTATTAATCCAGAATATAATTTAACTCTTGTTCAAATTTCAGCCAGTTTCGATCAGTAACTGCGGCGTGAAGGAGCATTTCTTTCTAATATCTTTGGACCCCCGTTTCACCCCCCTAAGAGGTAGTCTCGTTAGTAGGGGTGGAATTAAAAAATCGAGGAACTTTGTTATTTTTATCCAAAAGCCTACTTACCGATTTTAATGACCATAACTTGAAAATTGACGGATTCACATCTATGTAAAATTAAATTCCCAACACTCTTAGCGGTAGAATTTCGTAAAATCCTTTCTTAGTACACATCTAGGGTGTTAAGAGAATATTCCATGTTTCTACGTTCAACCGTTTGGACAGTAGCTTGTCCAAAAGCCATGCAGCCGGGACCAAGCGTTTTCTAGTTTCAACCCCCTTTTTAGAGAGTTAGGGGTGAAATTTCCAAAATCCCTCGGACACCCATTCTCTTATTTTTAATTAGAAGTCTATATACCAATTTTCATGAATCTAACTTGAAAAATGAAGGACTTTATACAAACGTAAATCCCTTATTTAACCCCCTTAGGGGTAGAATTTCAAAAAATCCTTTCTTAGCGTTTAAATTTGAAAGTACCTAATTGTCTTTCATTTACGGCTTCTACGCCATTAGTAGGATTAAACTAATTTTTGAATGAACTAAGCTCTAATAGCATAATATGTATAAACAAGTATCCATCGGTGCGCGAAGTTACACTCGGATGAACATAAGCTCGCACTGTTTCATCCTCTTTCAATCGTGTGTGTTTGTTTGTGTGTATTAACGTTCGCTTTGATCTACGCAACGAGTGGCTCAGTGGATATTTGACGGAGGTGGGGTTCAATTCCCAGGAGACGCTAACTTTTTTTTACTCTTTACAAGTTAGTACTTGACAGCGATGTCGCCTGATTGTAAACGATGATGCAGCCTAAGATGTTATCGTACTAACTTGGTAGGGTAAAAAAATTTACCCCAACGGTCTCTACAAGCATCGCACCGGAACGCTAAATCACTTGGCGGTGCGTCTTTGCTGATAGGGTGGTAACTAGCCACGGCCGAAGCCTCCCACCAGACCAGACCTGAGCCAATTTAGAAATTATAAAATTCCAAAGTGGCCCGTGGCGGGAATCGAACCCGCGACCCACTCGAAACCGAGCGCGCTGCCACTGCGCCAGGGAGGTCGTCAAAACTAACTTTATAAAGTAACCGCCTGACGCGGCAAACGTTGAATTGCCGTATAAGGGTATAAAAAAAAATAAGAAAAATAATTGGTCGATAGTTGTATTACAGGTAAACCGCTATAAACTTGACCCTCAATCAATCAGCTTTAGTAGTGTTATTATCTCGCTGCAGACTCGGTCATAAATCATTCGAGTGTTTCGCTTTTGTTGTTCTGCAGTAATGCACAACTCAACAAAGAACAATTAATTTATTATTAGTAAATGTTTGTGTGATGAGCACGATTGTTTTCCAGTGTCTGGGTGTTTTTCAATATAAATTATTTATGTATATTAGTATGTATGTATATTTATCAGTTATCTAGTACCCATAATACAAGCTATCGCTTACTTTGGGGCTCGATTGCGATGTGTAAAATGTCCCGTATATATTTAAATAATATTTATTTATTATCTCGCTGCAGACTCGGTCATAAATCATTCGAGTGTTTCGCTTTTGTTGTTCTTTGTTGAGTTGTGCATTACTGCAGAACAACAAAAGCGAAACTCTCGAATGATTTATGACCGATTCTGCAGCGAGATAATAACACTACTATAGTCTGTCACTGTCCGCTGACAGCGCTGCCGTATTATTATAGCCAATCGCATCCCCCGCCCCGCGTCCCGCAGACCATCAGGAGGGTCAAGTTTATAGCGGCAGGCCAGTCTCACTTATCACGTGACCTTCCCGGCTACAAGTAGGGGTCCGGACCTCAATATTTCAGATGGTTGCCGCTCGCGGGCCGAGTTGCACGCGCTAGTTCTGTACGATCTATTTTACGCGCCGTCTGACTACGGCAGCCCTAGTACGTCGTAAGAGATAAAGTTAGGCGATAGAAAGAGGCCACAACATTGCGTTTGTTGCGTGTCGATTTTGAGGGCGGGGCCAGGCGCTATTGCGAACTGAATTGCACTTTTTGTGTCAGCGCTAGAGTCGCTATTTCTTTAAATTTTCGTGCAGAGTGAACCTTCTGGTACTATTTAGTGTTCTGTGATAGCGGCTTATCTATAATAGCAGTGCTTCTTCAACCTATATAGTTTAAGTTCCTTAATTTGTTCTTCTTAGGGGTATTTGCTTGCATCTGCTTTTAGTATTTTAGTTTGATTTCGTTTGCTTCAAACGCAAAAACCATTGTGCCCTAAATACGTGGACTTAATACTTAATTATGCAAAGTAAAGCGTTTGTGGAGGGAGATAAAACGATTCCTCGATGTGCCGGGCTTCTGAGTTAGTACAGGTTTTTGTATGAATGTCCAGTCGACTCGCATAAACGAATCGAATTTCTCCATACATTTACAGCCAGCGCCATCTATTTACAGCCGTATATCAGAGACGTCGTATTTGGAGACGGTTTTAGGAGAAAAAAAATTGGTTGTCTGTAAAATCGGTTTACGGTTTACGTGATAACGTCATATCTCTATCTCTCTATCGTTTGTTTTATCGTGCCTCTCTATCGCTTGTTGCGCGCTCTCGCTTGGACGCACAGGCTCAGGCGTAACGTTACGCGGAACGTTACTATTTTTCATGCGTGTTGCTGGTGTTCATCAATTTATAAGACGTTATCACGTCAAAAATCTATTTCTCAAGCTAAAAACCACAAAAAAAATTGTTTGTCTGTAAAGTCGGTTTACGGACGATAGATTTACGTAATTACGTCATTATCGTGCCTCTCTATCGCTTGTTGCGCGCTCTCGCTAAAAACCACAAAAAAATTGGATTTCGCGATTCTCATTCTAATTTGTTTGATGTCACATTACCTGATTACATAAGGAGTGAGGACATTCTACGTCTATTCGGTCGTAAGGAAGGAAAATTTCCACCGCCAGAGGAGTTAGTACAGGTTTTTGTACGAATTTCGAGTTGACTCGCATCGCACAAACGAATCGAGTTCCTCCATACATTTATAGCCAGCGCCATCTATGGACACTCGCTGACATGCGGCCGTCAATAGACTGTTTAGCAGAGAGAGAGGGTGATCTTTTCCACTCCTCTTGGCAGAGTACTTAATTCCCTGTAGGTAGAAGTGTACACAAATCATGAAGGCTTATAAATTGTGCTTATACCGAGCTCCACAATAGAAATCTATTTAATTTTTCTGCTTTAGCTTTAATATCCTTTTCCATTAGATCGGAGATGATCTTACTTTGCGGAAGTGTATTTCGACGACCGAATGGCGTAGCGGTAGCGAACCTGCCGTCTACGTCGTAGGTCGTGGGTTCGATTCCCACTATTGGTAAAATGTTTGTGTGACAAGCATGATTATTTCCAGTGTCTGGGTATTTTTCAATATATTATATTTATGTATATTTATCAGTTATCTAGTACCCATAACACATGGTAACGCTTACTTTGGGGCTAGATTGTGATGAGTGTAATGTCCTGTCCTGATTATCTGATATTTAATATTCGCTTTGTCGAGTCAAGGTGTTGCTCCGATGGTTTCGTACCCATTTTCACCAGATGATCAAAAATAAAAACTGGTCAATTGCGAGTCAGACATGCGCGTACGGGGATGATTTTTTTTAAAACAACTATAATAAAGACCCTTCCAGCTTCCGTGTTCCCAGCCAAATAAACTTTGGGGGGCTATTCACTTTACTTGTTACAATAAAACTTATCACTAGCTTATTCTAATTACTATACAAGTCTTGCCCGCGTGGAATGGTGGCAAGAATACTGGCTGCATTTCCGCGTTGAACAGCTAGGCTGATACGTTGCGCAAAAAATGAGCCAGCCCTTCTGTCACCAGTTGAGGCTATTAAACGCGGGGAAAGCTCCCGAATGAATTTTTTGGCACTATGACTCCATGGCCCCAGGGTCTCTGCTCCCAGACCCAGTGATCATACCCTGAAAATTTCATAACAATCGGTCCAGCCGTTTCGGAGGAGTTTGGTAACAAAGATTTGCGAGAGAATTTTATATATTAGAGATCTCGTTTCTGCTTCCTTAGCAAATGCATCTAGAATCATTTTAGTAGTTCGCGCTCAGCGTTTGGAAGTCAAACCAAGTTCGGCTCACTTCACAAATATTACACGAGTTATCGGAGTATAATGGGGTAACTTTGAATGCGAAACGTGCTTCGACGAGCCATTGTGAAGGCTACGGACTGAGGTGTTAGTATAGCTATGACATTCTCGTAACGTTTTCACACACTCAGTGATGTGAAACAAGAAAAAGAAAAACCACATTAACACTGAAAAATGAACTTTACACCTATTGGCTTAGAGTGTAAAATTGAATGTATTTCATCATAGGAAATCTCGGAACTGTCGACTAATATGGCGTTTCGAACTAAATTCAATTTTACGCTCTATGTCAATTGCATTAAAATTAATTTTTCAAAGTTCGCAAAAAATGTTTTGAATTCAATATCGTCTGCTTATGTACGTAAATACCATCACCTTTTTAAACATATCACATCACGAAATGTAGCCGACACGTGAATACGCTGTTCCATGGAACATTCTGTCAAGCTAGTCTATCACTTAATGACAAGTGAAGTTTTGTAGACTAGGTCACTTCGGAACTATGATAATTGCATTATAATTATTGGATCCTAGCTTACTGCCAAAAAATGAGACTTGGGGCCCCGGTATGTTTATGGGTTTGACAAACGCTTTGAACTTATTGAGTTTTCCATCACACGCGACCGTGCGTTCAGAAACGTCGATAAAAATACGTATGCCGTAAACATCCCCTAAAAACGACCAATCGATGAGCCTGAATAATTGAGAGGGGCACGCGTTGTCTAATTAGAACAAAAGAAATCGATACCGTTCACGATCCTCATTACTAATGCGTGTAATGGAATGACTCCATTATTCTTAACTGACACATAAACGTTTCATTTCGAGACGAGTGCGGAAAGTATGGCATTTCTGCACCAGTCCCAGTTTGTTGATCTAAGCTGAAGGTGCGAGTTCCTCTACATCGATCTAGGCCACGATAATAATAATAAATAATACGACGGTAATCGCAGCTGAGATTTATCATCAACGCGGGACATAATATTATACTTTTTCCATTTCCATTTTCTGTTTGACACATGAAACAGATATAGCAATAGCGAGGGACCAGAAAGAGACCACTTTACTTTTATCTCTCTCTGGTCTCTTGCTATTGCTATATCTGTTTCATGTGGTTTCTTGTGTCAAAGAGAAAATAAACGAATGGAAAGAGAATATAGTGCAACACAGGTGCACTCTCTAGTCCCTCTTTAACATAATCTGGTGGGACGACAATCCGACACTTCCGAAAAGAATTCAGGCATTAAGACCTAAGCTGAAGGCGCGTGTCAACAATAGAGACGAATGGAAATGACAATTCCGCATGTGCATTGAATGTATTTGCGAATAAAGTAGAATAGGAATTAAATGGTGCGGAAAATAATAGCTTTCCAAATACACGTGTTAAAGTGTACTTTTTGAGTAGATTTATTGAAAAAGGAGGTTTCAATTCTACTGCTAGATCGTAGCTGTTTCAGTGGTGTTTGTCCTTGATCATTTTTGATAATTCTGTTTTAGAGTTTTGTCATCCGTCTGTCCTCAAGGTTCCATTCAACGGTCTGTTCGTCAAATTCATATATTTTTTTGTTTTATGTTAAGGGGATTTATTGAAGTTATTTTTGTCTTTCTCACTCTCACGGATACGTAGGTAGGTGCGACATGCAGCGTCGCGGAAGAATACAACAGAAAAACGACCTTTTACCTAATTACTCAAAAACTAAGCCAGTTATCAAAAATCTGTTTCTAAGCGTTTATCGACACATTAAAACAAAAATAACAATATCATCCATTGTAGTTTCCGATAAAAATTAGAAAAGCTGAGATGTTGGAGCAACTTCTGGGATAACTTTCTATGGAGAAAATTGTATCCAATCGTGTTTCTGCTTCTAAGCGATTTTAGATTAAAGACCCAAAATACATGACGTTTAAATTTGAAAGTACTGTCTTTATAGTTTTTAAATAAAACTTCATTCAAAATCGCTTAAATACGACTTCTATACCGTTAATAACGACATAGGTATAGGGGTGATGTTGCGAACTGAATTGCACTTTATTTCATCATCGCTAGAGTCGCTATTTATATAAACCATTTTGCGGTGTAAATCTTCTGTACCGCAAGTAGAGCTACCAACATTACTTTCGATTCGTTAGTCTTCCAGCGCTGTAATGGATGCACTAACGAGGCGAGGAAAAGTCAAAAATAAGACCGACCGCCCTTCCGCTACTGCCGGCGACTTGCGAGAGAAATATATTCAGAAAAATTCCACTCTGAAAATGTAAATACGTAAATAAGTGACGTCTGAACATTACTTTAGCTACCTACTAAAACTGGAGCCTGTACTTAACTAAAAAAAAAAAACCGGCCAAGTGCGAGTCGGACTCGCGCACCGAGGGTTCCGTACTCAAGAAGTACTGAAGCAAAATAAGCTTAGGTAGTTATAGCTAGGTACTTTTAAGATTCGTTCGCACTAATGTAGATGTAACACGACCAAAACTGTAACGAACAAAGATGTAAAACGGTAATAATTACCTTTGCTAATAAACCGCAAAACTAACTTTGTTTGTAGAGGTTTATTGTTAATATCAAAAAAACTATGCTTGTTAGAGCATTGGCTATAGTTTTCCTGTAAAATATACGTAAATTCCTATTGAACATAATTATTTGAGATTTTTCGATTGGTAAACTCCGGAGATAAGGGGGGGGGGGAACGGTATTTTTTTAGACATTTTCCCCGATAAATCAAAAACTATCATGACTAAAAATAATTAAAAATCGGTTTTAGAATGTACAAAGTAAACCCTTTCATATGATATCCCATACAGTACAGTTATCTCACTTTTAAATTTCAACCCTCCGATTTTCCCCCCTTTTTAAATAAGAACAAAAATAATTTCCATTTTTTTTATTTCAGTGTCATTTGGCCACTTATATACACAACTATTCCAAATTTCATATCGATAGCTCCGGTAGTTACTGAAATAATCGAGTGTGACGGACAGACGGACAGACAGACGGAGAAAGTCGCACCATAAGGGTTCCATTTTACCATTTTGGTACGGAACCCTAAAAAGATTCTGACGAATTGAGAACCTCCTCCTTTTTTTGAAGTCAGTTTATAAACTAAATAATAATAATAATAAATATATACGGGACATATTACACATCGCAATCTAGCCCCAAAGTAAGCGATAGCTTGTGTTATGGGTACTAGATAACTGATAAAATATACATACATACTAATATACATAAATACAATATATTGAAAAACAGGAGACACTGGAAAACATTCATGCTCAACACACAAACATTTAGCAGTAGTGGGAATCGAACCCACGACCTCTGGCGCAGACAGCAGCGCCATTCGGTCGTCAAGGCTGCAAGCAACTAGGCGATTGCTTTGCAGTCTCTAACCAAAGTGTCAATCAAGAGGGTTACAGAAATGCTCTGCGATTTGCATTTTATGCTTTAATTGCAATTTTTAAAACAAAATAATAAATGACAATCGTTATGGATAAGTCACGCGATCAAACTAACGAATAAATATGTCATTCACATACAGGGTGGTCAAAAAGTCGTGGATCTAAGGAGATAGGGAGGTCATTTCCAACAAATCTTTCTACAGCATATCTACCTATAATTAAATTTCTTGTATCAGGAAAACTTTATGATTTCATCACGCTTTGTTTCTCAATTCAAATTTTAATCGTTTTTTCATCAAGGTGCAAATTTCAATAAATAAGCTTAATTCTAAATAATTTTGAGGTTTATCACGCTGCATAAGAATGGCATTCTTTCCCCACTTGCATAGAGATGTACTATTGTGAAATAGTGAAAAAATACCCTCGTAAATTTAGTTTCTGACGTCAACTAAATTATAAGTGCCAATTAGTTAGGTCTATGTGAGATTATATAATTTTATTTTGATCTTCTTAACTAATTAAGTGATTTAATCAGAGTCTCATGCGATCGCATATTGATCAGTATGATTGGATTGCAATCTGGGCCAACATTCCGATCGTTGCATTGTGTCTTTGTTCACCGGCACTATTGTGTCCCCGATCCCTTTATCCCGCTGATTGGCTGTCCCATTTTTTATCACGGAGAGATGACAAACTGGTTCTTTTTTATGATGTTTAAGTCAAATTGTTTAAATAACTGATCATCGAATCCTTACAGAAAAAATGTGTAACGGGAAATAAGGCTTTAATGAACAATCGTTATTGACAAGCAAATGAATTTTCTCAAACCCTCTTTCAGAAAAATAAAATCCAAAAAAGCATCTAATTTTGACATACTTTCAAAATTGTCTGTAAAACGGCGCACAAAAAAACATACATAAAAAATATAATAACTTTGATTGAGAGTTTAATTTTCAGGTCTTCTAACAATCGTGTAAAGTAATAATTTCCCCGTAATTTAAGTAAATCAGTGTGAACGCGGCTGCTTCGTCCCCCTGTAAACTGTCATCCGGCCTTCTTAAAGCCTTAAAAGGATACACGGGCGCAAAATATGCAAGAATATAACAGACAAAAGACCTTTTACCTAATTACTAAAAAACTAAGCCATTTATCAAAAATCCGTTTCGGAGCCTTTTTGGATAATCTAAATATATAAAAGAAGACACTGACTGACTGACTGACTGACTGACTCATTCACTGACATATCAACGCACAGCCCAAACCGCTGGGTCTAGAGACTTCAAATTTGGCACACAGGTTCCTTATGAGGTCTCGGGGTGCACTAAGAAAGGATTTTTCAAAATTCCCCCCCTAAAGGGGTGAAACGGGGCTCCAAAGTTCGTATTTTACCAAGCTTCAATACTCCTTCACGCCGCAACTACTGAACCGATTTGGCTCAAATTTGGAATGGAGATAAATTGCATCTTGGGTTAACACAAAAGATACTCTTCATCCCGGGAAAATCCATGGTTCCCGTGGGATTAGTTAAAAACCGAAATTCACGCGGAAAAAAATCTTCTCGCCGGAAGTAAAAGACCGATTTAGCTGAAATTTGGAATGGACATAGGTGATATCCTGGGTTAATAAAAAGGCTACTTTTCATCCCGGAAAAATCCATGGCTTTTGCGGGAAAACTGAAAAATTGATATTCACGCGTGAAAAATACTACTTTACGCTGCACTTACTGACCTGATATGACTGAAATTCGGAAAGGAGATAGATTTTATCCTGGATTGATACATAGGCTACTTTGCATCCCGGAAAATTTCATGGTATATCAAAGAAGATACTGACTCACGCACTCACTGACATATCAACGCACAGCCCAAACCCCTGGGTCTAAAGACTTCAAATTTGGCACACAGATTCATTCTGAGGTCTAGGGGTGCACTAAGAAAGGATTTTTCAAAATTCCCCCCTAAAGGGGTGAAACGGGGCTCCAAAGTTCGTATTTTACCAAGCTTCGATACTTTTCACGCCGCAACTACTGAACCGATTTGGCTCAAATTTGGAATGGCGATAAATTGCATCTTGGGTTAACACATAAGCTACTTTTCATCCCGGGAAAATCCATGGTTCCCGTGGGATTAGTTAAAAACCAAAATTCACGCGGAAAAAATCATCACGCCGCAAGGACAAGATCGATTTGGCTGAAATTTGGATTGGAGATAGATGATATCCTGGGTTAGTAAAAGCCCACTTTTTATCCCGGAAAAATCCATAGTTTTCGCGGGCACGCGTGAAAAATACTATTACGCTGCACTTACTGACCTGATATTACTGAAATTTGGAAAAAAGATAGATTTTATCCTGGATTAATACATAGGCTACTTTTCATCCCGGAAAATTTCATGGTATATCAAAGAAGATACTGATTCACTCACTCACTGACATATCAACGCACAGCCCAAACCGCTGGGTCTAGAGACTTCAAATTTGGCACACAGGTTACCTATGAGGTCTAGAGGTGCATTAAGAAAGGATTTTTCAAAATTCCCCCCTTAAAGGGTGGAAACGGGGCTCCAAAGTTCGTATTTTATCAAGCTTCGATACTCCTTCACGCCGCAACTACTGAACCGATTTGGCTCAAATTTAGAACGGCAATATATTGCATCTTGGGTTAACCCATAAGCTACTTTTCATTCCGGGAAAATCCATGGTTCCTGTGGGATTAGTTAAAAACCAAAATTCACGCGGAAAAAAATCATCACGCCGCAAATACAAGACGGATTTGGCTGAAATTTGGAATGGAGATAGATGATATCCTGGGTTAGTGAAAAGGCTACTTTTTATCCCGGAAAAATTCATGGTTTTTGCGGGAAAACTGAAAATTTGATATTCACGCGCGAAAAATACTACTTTACGCTGCACTTACTGACCTGATATGACTGAAATTCGGAACGGAGATAGATTTTATCCTGGATTAATACATAGGCTACTTTTCATCCCGGAAAATTTCATGGTTTCCATTATAATAGTGATAGATAGTATGTCTTCATGCCGTAATTACTGAACTGATTTGAAATAGAGATAGATTATATCCTGGATTAATACTAAGACTACTTTTTATCCCGGAAAAATCCATGGTTCCTTCGGGAACAGTGAAAAACAGATATCCACGCGGGAAAAATATTTCTTCACGCCGTAATTGCTGAATTTATTTGGCTGAAAATTAGAAAAGAGAAGGCTATTTTTTTATCCCGGGAAAATCAATGGTTATTTCTGCCGCGTGAACATTTGTTTTTCACTGTTCCAGCGGGAGAAATACTCATTCACGCTGCAACTATTGAAAATTTTTGGCTAAAAGTTAAAATGGAGATAGATTTCGCTCTAAATTAACACAAAGGTTACTTTTTATTCCGGAAAAATCGATGGTTCCCGTGAGAATAGGGAAAACTAAAATTTACGCGGGCGAAGCCGCGGGTATCTGCTAGTTTAATATAATTACCGACACATTACCGACATTATACATTACCGACACAAAAATTACAGTTACATCCATTGTAGTTTCCGATAAAAATTAGAAAAATTAAGATTTTGGAGCAACTTTTGGGAGAGCTTTGTATCGAGAAAATTTTATCTAATTGTGTTTCTGCTTCATAACGATTTAAGATTAAAGCCCCGGAATACATGACGTTTAAATTTGAAAGTAATTGTCTTTATAGGTTTTAAACTGCAGGTTACTAAAGATCGCTTAAATACCTACGCCATCTACGCCGTTAATATATAAAACTTTTTCTGCTAACTCTGTTAAAATTATATCCAATTAGGTATACGGTTTTAGTAGGTAATATCTATTATTGCCACCGAAATACAACTTTTTTTTTTTACTCTATACAAGTTAGTACTTGACTGCGATCTCACCTAATGGTAAGTGATGATGCAGCCTAAGATGTTATCGTACTAACTTGGGAGGGTAAGTAAATTTACCCCAACGGTTTCTACAAGCATCGCACCGGAACGCTAAATCGCTTGGCGGTGCGTCTTTGCTTGTAGGGTGGTAACTAGCCACGACCAAAGCCTGGGCAGACCAGACCAGAGCCAATTTAAAAATCATAAAATTCCAAAGTGGCCCGTGGCGGGAATCGAACCCGCGACCTCCCACTCAAATCCGAGCGCGCCGCCACTGCGCCAGGGAGGTCGTCAAACTTAGGGTCTAAACAGCAATATTTTCTAACTCTGAGCAATCCGGAGTTTAAGTTGTATAATCTCATAAGTTTTTAACACCAGTGGTTTTATATTTTCTCTTTGAAGCTTTACATTCCTCACAAAAACTCTCGAGAAAAAAGTTTCGAATTCTTTCGGGAACTTCTTACTGCGATGTAATTTCGTTTTATTTTCAACCGACTTCAATAAACGTGGAGGTTCTGAATTGAACTCCATTGTTTTTACTTTTATCTCTTTCATCAAATTACTGTTGAAGTACATCCTTTCCAATAAGAAAAAAATCATCAAAATCGGCTGGCACCTATTGAGTTATTCGTCCATTTGTCGGGCACATAGGTATTTTATATATATAATTTTGTCATGGATGCCATTATTAGAACTGAACCAAACTGTAATGGTACCACACGGTAAGAACCAGCTTTCAAATAAAACCTTCAAAAATACAGTATACATATACTATATAGCTACATTCTGTACTTAGTGTAATATCTACTATCGATATCTAAGGTTTTAAACCGCCATTTTGTCGTAGCCAACGTTTTAAAATTCACTCAGTCATAAGTGTTGCTTCTACTTCACTATATTGTATGTCAGCTCGCTCGTGTGGGCGAATTTTGCTTTTAGAGATCTGCAGGCAAATGAAAAATAAACTGGCCAACTGCGAGTTGGACCTGTTCTGTACTACAGAAGAGACAAAACGGTAGAATGACTTTTGTTAAGGAACCGCGAAATAAATAAACTTCAGTGACAAGGTGGGTCAAGGTATTTTCATCAAAACGTTTTCTTCAACTTATAGCATGATAAAAAAATTGGTTGTCGTCGACGATAGATTTACGTGATAACGTCATAATCATTATTTTATGTTTGTATGATTATGATTATGTTATTTTTTTCATATTTTTAGTCATAATCTTTTACTCATAATAATTTAATTCAAAGAATTTAATATAATGACGGTGCATGCACAGTATATATTTGATAACTTGATATATTATATGTGCATAAAAATATTAATAATTTTGTTAAAAAAAGCGATCTCCATGCTATTAACCTTAGAAGTAAAAACAAACTAGTAGTGAATAAAACAAGACTAGAGAAAATAAATAAATCTTTTAAAGGCAATGGGATACGCTTTTACAACAAACTTCTTAATGAAATATTAAAATTATCCCTCAATAAGTTTAAAGTCGCTGTAAAACGAAAGCTCGTTAATAAAGCTTACTATAGTATTAAGGATTATTTACATGAATCAAATCCTTGGGAGTGAATGAACTGCTATTTATAATTAATAGCTCAACTAGTTTTTAAGAGCATTTGTGAAGTGGTGATAACCGAAAACAAAACCCGGCTGAGTTTGTTGTGGGCTTCTTCTCAGTGCAGGGCGCGTTGGAACCCTCGTAAACTTAGTTTTAAGTCGACTTGTAGTTATACCACCGTACATAATATTATTATGTAACAAATATTGTTGACGTTTTACAAGTGCCTTGTAAGTTAGGCCTATGTGAAATAAATATATTTTGACTTTTTTGACTTTAATCATAATTTTTTTTAGTCATAATCATAATCATTATTTTATGTAATTTTTATCGTGCCTCTCTATCGCTTGTTGCGCTCTCTCCCTTGCACGCACAGGCTCATGTGGAACGTTACGCGGAACGGTACGCGGAACGTTACTATTTTTCATGAGTGCTGCTGGTGTTCATCAATTTATTAAACGTTATCACGTCAAAATCTATTAGAAAATACAGATATAAGCACAAATTAAGTGAAATTAAATCTGTATATTATATCTCACTTTGCAAAAAGCCCTAGATTTTCTCCTCTTTCAAATAACTGTAATTTAATTTTAAGAATAAATTCTTGTAATTTACGTTCGATAAGAAAAGTAACTCTATTTATGGTTTCACTCGAATCTTACTACTACTTTACTAAGTTTGTTTTTTTTTTTGTATTTTTTCTTTTTTTATTGAAGATAGGCTTGCGCTTGACGACAAACATGAATGATGGAAAGCAATGATGAGGTCTAGGTTGGAGCGCGCTTGCCTAGAAAATGCCTATTCACTCTTCTCTTGAAGGCACCCAAATTGTATTTGGCTGGAAACACGGAGGCTGGAAGGGCGTTCCACACATTAGCGGTTCGTATCAGAAACGTGGAAGAAAAACGTTTCGTGCGCGTTTGTTGGACGTCAACCACATAAGGATGCCACCGCTCTCGGCGTCTTGCGGTCCTATGGTAAAAGGTGAAGGAGGCACAAGGTTATGCAGTTCCTGAGCGCACTCACCAAAGTATATCCTGTAAAAAACTGCTAAATAGACAACAACAACTACAACAACGACGAAATCCATAAGTATCGTGAACTACCAACAGTCAGCGATGAAGTCAGCAAATACTGCGAAAAACATAAGGATCGTCTTGCTAAACACCCCAACCATCTCGCTAGCTCGTTATTGCTAGCCTCACATGCTTGATACCTGACGGACGGATGAGCGTTGGTCGCAACACATCAGATTATAGTCGCAAGACTGATTGCAGATATCAGAGAGAGAAAAAAAATATAGGCAACATTGCGTCGGTGTTGACCTACGGAACCCTAAAAGCCTGCCTCTAATCTTGGAAATGATAGAGAGCACGAAACGACGCGTCTTGTCAGGTCTTTATTAAAAACTTTACCACAATTACAATGTCGAGAAGTTTCAAATGGAGTTTTGTGAGTTTGTACTGTTACGGCCCCTTGCCTGTCCAGACGAGGGCTGAGTTCCCGGGCCCATAGAGGAACGAGCCCGGACAGGTCGAGGGGGGACCGATTAGTGAGACTACAGTGATCAGTACGGATGACGGTATCCAATCCGAGTCGGATAGTAATATCCGAGTCTCACTAGCCGATCAGTGGAAATAACAGGCGGCTTTTACTAGCACTACTACGGCAATCGTCAACTCGGGCAGCGACAGCCTTCGACATAGACAAGGAAAATAGAAGGTCACTAACCTGGTTGATGCATGCGACGATACTCGATGCGACGCCCCCTGTAGTGGATGTGGGACAGTATGTGACGTGAAAGTGTAAAGGGGTGTGTAGGTGTGTGTGTGGGGCTGGCAACCGTAGGTCCTCTGCACCAATCAGCTCCCAGACACGTCAAACACGAACACAGCTCCAATCGTTCGTTCGCCTCCTATGAGTGGAGTGCTCAATGCAGCAGCACAGTGGGTCGCAACCCGCAACAATGAACGCGACGGTCAAAATATGTCGAACGTTCAGGCTGGCTTCAACTCCCACAAACACTCAAGCGAATAAAATAAAGTACGTGGTTCACGACACACAAGGTCAGCGGTCAATGACAGCGCGGTCTACAATTACTTAACTACCGCGAACTTTATCGCCGCTAAACGCAGCTGGGCACGCGTGTTACTAGGTAGATCCGGCGAGCGTAGCGAACTCACAAAGGCCGGCACAACAACTAGTCAATGTCCCAAACACGCGTGCAATGTCCAAAAAACCCAGCGATATCACAGCGCAAGTCGAAGCGGTCCCCAAACAATCAGGTCCGGGGAAAACAAACCGCGGCGCGAAAAACAACTCAGGCGCCTCAAAAAACGGACGTCCCGTTGCGCAAATATTCTATGACTACACACCCTCGCAAATATAAACGTGGCTACTCAAACGTAGTAATTTACGTCTCGCGACTACGCGTTTCAAAGACGACACGTGATCAAAATTACGTCAGCCACGCGCGGGGAACCGCTAAGTTTGTCGGTCGACAGCAGACTGGTCCACAAGATGAGTTCACGAATACGCACAAAAGGTCGCGCCCCCACAAAAACTGTCTATAAGAATTGACGCGGTCCCAAAACGCACGTTTCTTGGGGTACAAACCGCCGGGGCAAAAGGGCGCCGCAAAAAACCCAGCCGCACGCACGGCTGTTGCTAGCTGACTCAGAATGGTACTGTGCGCGCCCCGATCGCCGCGTCATTGCAGGCATAAAAAATTCTCGTCGACCGATGCGCGAGCGGGATAGGAAGATTGGCGTTTCCGCGAGTTGGAGCGGGAGCGCACGATTCGATACAAAAAACCCGCCGTAACCGAAGTGCGAGCAAGACGCGCAAATGAGCGCTTCCGCGGGTTAGAGAGGGAGAACACGATTCAATACAACACAATAGACTCGGCACTCGAGCCAGCTACGCTCGCGTAAACAATCCCCCGCTCCGAATCTAAGGATGTAGATTCGCTAATCAATAGGCCGTTGGGACAACGTGACCACGGCACGTTGCAATACTGAGTCCCCTACAAATACCTCGGCCACCCGGGGAACGCCATCCAATAACAGTTTAACAATGCGTCCACGACGCAAACTAGTGGGAGTAGATTAGATTCTTTAAGCATAACAAGATCTCCCATTCTAGACATGGCGGTGCCTACACAGTGCTTGCTCTCAACAAGTAAGTCGACGACCTCCTTCAGATAACGATTGGTTCCCTTACAATTAGTCCCGCAGTCGGTCCGAACCAAATCGGGTAGGCCGCGACGGCTCACGAGGCGGCCCAGAGTGGCCACGAACGCCTCCGTGCTGAGGGCACTGATAAGTCCCAAGTGGACTGCCTTGGTTGCAAGGCAAACAAAGACGCACAAGTAGGCCTCAAAAGACCGAGCATTCTTAAGGTTAGAGCTCTTCACTAAGAAAGGACCGGCAATTGGTTCCAACACCGGCGAAAGGTCGAGCAGCCTTTTCGCGGTCCGCAGGCAGGTCACCCATCACAAGCTGTGCAATGGATGCCTCCAAACGATAGCAAGCAATACAGTTGAAGATCACGCTTCGAATGGTTCGTCGGCCTGCCAAAATCCAAACTCACGCTGCAAAATGGCTGAGAGGGTATTGCAACCCGCATGAGTATTTAAAAATGCCAAGATTATGGACCGAAGTCCGGAGCCAACACAGGACAATCTCACTGTCCGACCACGCAAAAACGTCCACCATGTTTACCAGAGACTTCCAAGAAGCGTGGACGTGGTTTAGTAACCGGGTCAATAGTTGGCTCCACAAGTTCAACTTAGAGATTGTTAGACGAGACCTGATAGATGCAACCTTGCACTTAGCTAGGACAAGGTGCAATGAGACTTGCCCCGAAGCGCTCACCCACCACAACGACGCAATCCAGCGCTGTGATCCGAGATCTAGCAGCGCGCGTACCATAAGCCACTCACCCTTCGGGTTGTACACCCTGACCAAAGCCGTTGGTAAAAGTACAGTCTGGCAGACCGGCTTATGGTCGTTCAAATTGTCCGGTGAGGTGGCGGTGGTGGGAGCCAAGGCAGCAGCAAGTCAACGGGAGTTGCCCCTTTCGGGCAACTCCTCTAGCCTTGGGCGCTCGTAAGGGCCTTCTTGGGGAACTTCTATCACACCAAGAGGTGTGGTGCCCCCAGGGTACACCCAAGCGTCTCTCCCGGTCTGAGGGGGTCTGGCCATGTACGACAGCCGCGGGGCGGCGTAGTGCGGAAGGGGGTGTCCAGGCCATCGAGGAAGGTGTCGCTGCAGCCTGGGGTATTCAGCCAGAGGAGGGGAGTACCTCCTTGGATCAGGCTGAGCGACGGCAAAACCTCCCTCAGGGTTGACAGAGGGCGGAACGCCCCCGCCCCTGGAGGGCTGCACCCCCGCCCGAGGGGGGGGTGAAGCCCTATCAAAACCAGGGGCCGCACTAACAGTGTCACCACGCCTTCTATCGGCTGGGCCTGTGACCGGTGAGGAGACTCCACTCCTGCCGGGTGTCCGCTCAACCACCTCCTGCCTACCGACGCCATTGCGGTCGAGGCAAAGAATAGGAAGGTGGTTGCCCTGACAATGGGGACAAGGCCGTTGGTGCTGGCAATTTCGTTGTAAGTGCCGACCTAAGCAAGAGTAGCACCAACGGCGCTCCCTAGCGATGGCCCTACGGGACTTGGGCGGTCTCTCCAAGAATTTAGGGCAGTAGGTCGTCGAGTGCGTGGAAGCACGGCAATAGTGACAGGGGGTCACCTCGGTCGCAGCAAGACCACTAAAGTTTAGAATTGGGCGGCGTCCAGTCTCCTGCGCTAATTCTGGCTGCTTGGAACCCCTGGTGGAAGTCGTGGGTTTAGAAGGTGGCGTCGGTCGCGCCGGCTCCTTTGCCGGTGTTCCCGAGGCCACGGCATTCTCCACCTGGCGGCTCTGTTCCTCAAGGAACTTTAAGAGGTCACTGAACGGGGGTATATAATTAGCCCCGTCCCCGCCGTACCTCTCTTCAAATCGGATCCGCAGATCGAGAGGCAGGCGGGACAGAACCAGGTGAAGAAGCCAGAAGGACCACTGATCCACCGGTAAGTCAAGTTGTCGAAGGGCGTTGCAAGCAACCACGACTGGGTCAATGATCACCTCCCGGAGACGTGCTAGGTCTTTCAAAACCGGGAGGGATATTAACTCCATCATGTGCGCGTCAGCAAGGCGGCGCACATTGGCGTAGCGCCTCTCGAGGAGTTCTCTGGCCGTGGAGTAGCTGGCGTCAGACAACTTCAAATGGCAGACTACCCCAAGTGCCTCCCCTTGAAGGGAGGTCCGCAAATAGGCCATTTTTTGGCCTGGGGATAGGTCGCGGCGGGTATGGACTAGACTGTCGAAGATGGAGATGAACCCCATCCAGTCTTGAAGCCGCCCACCAAAGTGTGGAAGGTCCAAAGTAGGCAGCCGACCCAATAGGGCGGGCTGCGGCTGCGGGCGAGGCGACTCGCACAGCATGCTCTGTCGAGCCTCGCGCTTCATTTTGGCCCCAGCCTCGAGCACATCGTCTGTGAACTCGAAGAACTGCTCGTAGTCCTTCTGGGCCGATTCTCGCGCCTCATCGTCCTCCACTGTAGCTAGGAATTCCGAATAGGCCTCTTCAAAATGGGCTCGTCTGGCTGGGAGCTGCTCAAGGCGGTGGAGCAAGCTAGCCGTCCTGTCTGGACGAGTAATAAGCGCATGCGCGCTAGCTGCCCACCGCAGCTCATCCTGCATACGGCGCACCGGAGGCTTATGCGAAGGCATGGCGAGACTGCGCGAGAATAATAACAAGGAAGCACGAAACCAGAAAATAAAACAACAAGGAAGTAGAACAAGCACAGATGCAAACACCAACACGTGCAGAACGCTAATCAAGGTCGCGGTTAACAAACGCGCGGCACGCGGTAAATAAACGCGGCGTTGCTACGAAAACGCGTGGTGTAGCGGTACAATAATCTGTGGCCGTTAACGCGGCGTATCGGTCCGACACGTGGCGTACCGCGCCTACAAACGTGTGACCGACAGAGATACGCGACGAATTAAATACGCGCAACAAATATCGATATCGACGCGCCGAACGTGTAAAAGCCGCTTAACCAAAAGGCGCGAAACCACGCTCTGCTACCAAATGTTACGGCCCCTTGCCTGTCCAGACGAGGGCTGAGTTCCCGGGCCCATAGAGGAACGAGCCCGGACAGGTCGAGGGGGGACCGATTAGTGAGACTACAGTGATCAGTACGGATGACGGTATCCAATCCGAGTCGGATAGTAATATCCGAGTCTCACTAGCCGATCAGTGGAAATAACAGGCGGCTTTTACTAGCACTACTACGGCAATCGTCAACTCGGGCAGCGACAGCCTTCGACATAGACAAGGAAAATAGAAGGTCACTAACCTGGTTGATGCATGCGACGATACTCGATGCGACGCCCCCTGTAGTGGATGTGGGACAGTATGTGACGTGAAAGTGTAAAGGGGTGTGTAGGTGTGTGTGTGGGGCTGGCAACCGTAGGTCCTCTGCACCAATCAGCTCCCAGACACGTCAAACACGAACACAGCTCCAATCGTTCGTTCGCCTCCTATGAGTGGAGTGCTCAATGCAGCAGCACAGTGGGTCGCAACCCGCAACAATGAACGCGACGGTCAAAATATGTCGAACGTTCAGGCTGGCTTCAACTCCCACAAACACTCAAGCGAATAAAATAAAGTACGTGGTTCACGACACACAAGGTCAGCGGTCAATGACAGCGCGGTCTACAATTACTTAACTACCGCGAACTTTATCGCCGCTAAACGCAGCTGGGCACGCGTGTTACTAGGTAGATCCGGCGAGCGTAGCGAACTCACAAAGGCCGGCACAACAACTAGTCAATGTCCCAAACACGCGTGCAATGTCCAAAAAACCCAGCGATATCACAGCGCAAGTCGAAGCGGTCCCCAAACAATCAGGTCCGGGGAAAACAAACCGCGGCGCGAAAAACAACTCAGGCGCCTCAAAAAACGGACGTCCCGTTGCGCAAATATTCTATGACTACACACCCTCGCAAATATAAACGTGGCTACTCAAACGTAGTAATTTACGTCTCGCGACTACGCGTTTCAAAGACGACACGTGATCAAAATTACGTCAGCCACGCGCGGGGAACCGCTAAGTTTGTCGGTCGACAGCAGACTGGTCCACAAGATGAGTTCACGAATACGCACAAAAGGTCGCGCCCCCACAAAAACTGTCTATAAGAATTGACGCGGTCCCAAAACGCACGTTTCTTGGGGTACAAACCGCCGGGGCAAAAGGGCGCCGCAAAAAACCCAGCCGCACGCACGGCTGTTGCTAGCTGACTCAGAATGGTACTGTGCGCGCCCCGATCGCCGCGTCATTGCAGGCATAAAAAATTCTCGTCGACCGATGCGCGAGCGGGATAGGAAGATTGGCGTTTCCGCGAGTTGGAGCGGGAGCGCACGATTCGATACAAAAAACCCGCCGTAACCGAAGTGCGAGCAAGACGCGCAAATGAGCGCTTCCGCGGGTTAGAGAGGGAGAACACGATTCAATACAACACAATAGACTCGGCACTCGAGCCAGCTACGCTCGCGTAAACATGTACTGTAATCTGAGAGCTGGCGCCAAATATTATTGAGACTTATTATTATTATCACCTTACCACACCGATGCAATGTTGCCTGTTTAGCGGTTTTTACAGGATATCTTTTGGAGAGTGTGCTCAAGAACTCCACAACCTTGTGCCTCCTTCACCTTTCTACCATAGAACCGCGAGACGTCCAGAGAAGTGGCATCCTTATGTGGTTGATGTTCAGCGTATGTACTTGAACGAAACGTTTCTCTCCTACGTTTCTGATACGAACCGCTAAGGTGTGGAACACCCTTCCAGCTTCTGTGTTTCCAGCCAAGTACAATCTAGGTGCCTTCAAGAGAAGAGTGAACAGGCATTTTCTAGGCAAGCGCGCTCCAACCTAGACCTCATCATTGCTTTCCATCAGACATGATTGTCGTCAAGCGCAAGTCTATCAAAAGTAAAAAAAAGCTAAGCGGTTTTAGCATTCCGGCGCGATGTTGTGTAGAAACCGTTGGGGGTTACTTATTCCTTTCTAGTTAGTACGATAGCATCTTCATCTGCATCGTCACTTACCATTAGATGTAAACGGAATTAATTTTTAGGTTTCCATACCAAAATGGTGAAAATGGAACCCTTACGGCGAGACTTACTCCGTCCATTCGTCCGTCTGTCCCTCTGTCACAATCCATTATATCAAAAACTATATAATAGTGGCCCAACGTCGTTGCAATCATAAAAAAATAAAAATCAATTTTTTTTTATTAAAAATGATTTTCAATTACCTAATGAAAAGGAGGAAAACCGTGGTTTTCCAATTCCAAAATAAGATAACAATATTGAGTGAGGTATCATAATTATGATACTTTTGTATTCTATAACAGATTTTTATCTATTTTTTGGTGTCCCTGTGCTAGAGACTGTTATTTTGTTTTTTTGCGTAGGTATCGTACGTAATGAAAAGAATATTACACTATACTTCAATTTTTTAATGTACTAGATTAAAAAATAGTTAAGTATGATGTAGTATTTATGTAGACTCGTGGACTTTTTTGTCGACCTCCCTGACGCAGTGGCGGCGCGCTCGGATTCGAGTGGGAGGTCGCGGGTTCGATTCCCGCCACGGGCCACTTTGGAATTTTATAATTTTTAAATTGGCTCAGGTCTGGTCTGGTGGCTTCGGCCGTGGCTGTTTACCACCCTACCAGCAAAGACTCACCGCCAAGCGATTTAGCGTTCCGGTGCGATGCTTGTAGAAACCGTTAGAGTAAATTTACTTCCCCCTTCCAGGTTAGTACGATAACATCTTAGGCTGCATCATCACTTACCATCAGGTGAGATCGCAGTCAAGACTAACTTCTATAGAGTAAAAAAAAACAAACAAGACGAAACGTCGACACAAACACACTCATAGCTCTTCCACTACTAAGATCCTCCCCCCTCTTTCCCCCAAATCTGTGGCTCGTCTGAAACTTGAAACATTGGTAACTTTTCTTGGCAGAGTGTCAATTTTTTTGACAGCCTGTCTTTTGAGATAGCGAGGTGTCAATATATTTTTTTGAAATAGCATAGTCTTTTCCCTTTTGGGGTTGAATTATCGAAAACCCTTTGTTTGCGGATGGTTACATCGTTACGTTATAATGGCTATCCATCTTTGTAATATCTAAACTACCTTAATTATCGAAAGATACAAAGAGATAGCGTTTTATGCATAAAACTCTATGTATAAATATCGTTTTTGCCAAACATGTTCTATATAAAAAACGAGGTAGATATCGCACATACGCGCGGTATTTGGTGCCGACAAATTACCCTAATCAGTGTAATTTTCGTTCAGTCCGCGAGCAACGGAGAATGAGGTTACACGTGTCTGGCGTGTGTCAGCGCGCAACAGAACAGCTATGACATTCTCGTAACGTTTTCACACACTCAGTGATGTGATACAAGAAAAAGAAAAAAATATTAACACTGAAAAATTAACTTCACACCTATTGGCTTAGAGTGTAAAATTGAATGTATTTCATCATAGGAAATACAATGCTCAACTGTGACGCACTTAAGTAATTTCAATCTCGGAACTGTCGACCAATATGGCGTTTTGAACTACAATAAATTTTACGCTCTATGTCAATTTTATTAAAATTAATTTTTCAGTGTTCGCAAAAAATGTTTTGAATTCAATATCGTTTGCTAATGTACGTAAATGCCATCACCTTTTTAACCATATCACATCACGAAATGTAGCCGATGAATAGCCCCCCTGAACGTCGCTTAGTATGAACGTAAGGTATCTTTAGAATATCTTTGGTTATTGCATATTAGAAGACTGTTTGAAAATTGAAGAAGATTTATTTGCAGTTTTTTTAGGTGCGTTTGTAACACAAGGTAATTTGTATGAAACTAATAACGAAATAAATATAAACGATAAATTCATTTTCTCACCACTTACAAACAGCCATATTAAGTGGCATAAGTATTATCTACAGTGAAAGAACGTCATCACAAACCCAGACTTATAATGTTGTACTAAAATACAAACATAATCTTCACTGAAACTCAATACAATTTAAGTTTCAGTGAAAAATTACACCGAAGTTTTTTTCAGACAAGCAATATATTTCTCAAAGCCAAGTAACACATTACACAGCCAAAGCAATACCCGTCAAGCAACACTGTCTCGACTGTTGTCCCACTTTGAAACATTGTGTAAAGTAATGTTCCTCGAATGAATTGCAGTTACCACTCCGGAAAATGGGGGATTTAACGATCCGATAACGATCGACCCTAATTTGAGAATAGATTCATCAACCAATGGAGACAAATCCGCCATCTCGTTAGATTATGAAATTTTTTAGGGTTCCGTAGCCGAATGGCAAAAAACGGAACCCTTATAAATTCGTCATGTCTGTATGTCCGTCTGTCCGTCTGTCCGTCCGTATGTCACAGCCACTTTTTTCCGAAACTATAAGAGCTATACTGTTGAAACTTGGTAAGTAGATGTATTCTGTGAACCGCATTAAGGTTTTCACACAAAATTTTTAAAAAAGTAATAAATTTTGGGGGCGTCATAATTAATAAACTTAGAACTGAAACTCAAAATTTTTTTTTCATCAAACCCATATGTGTAGGGTATCTATGGATAGGTCTTCAAAAATGATACTAAGGTTTCTAATATCATTTTTTTCTAAAATGAATAGCTTGCGCGAGAGACACTTCCAAAGTGGTAAAATGTGTGTCCCCCCCCCCCTGTAACTTCTAAAATAAGAGTATGATAAAACTAAAAAAAATATATGATTTACATTACCATGCAAACTTCCTCCGAAAATTGGTTTGAACGAGATCTAGTGAGTAGTTTTTTTAATACGTGTTGAATTGATATTCAACAAGTCTAATATTTTGTTTAACTTTGATGACGACAGATGGCGTTGCACGTATTTAACTCGCGGTGAAGTTGTTTAATGTTGAATAAGTTG
Organism: Coenonympha arcania; assembly: GCA_036785405.1. Classification (NCBI taxonomy): domain Eukaryota; kingdom Metazoa; phylum Arthropoda; class Insecta; order Lepidoptera; family Nymphalidae; genus Coenonympha; species Coenonympha arcania. The sequence continues at coordinate 12,609,646 of CM072076.1, forward strand.
GTTATGCGGTTCAAGAAAAGTGGTTTTTATGGTTTTATTCCTCCGGTAGTAGGTACGGAACCCTCAGTGCGCGAGTCCGACTCGCACTTGTCCAGTAATTTCTTGTATCAAGAAGATTGACGTGAAATGTTCCAATGGGCTCATCCTCAGGTTCATATCGGTGGTCTGGGGTTTAAAATTAGGCTTATTCCAAAACAGTCCCTACAATTGAGGCTACACCTCGACCCTTATTAAAGATGTATACGAAACCCAGCTTTTTGTCCCTAATGACCTTCCTAAAAGTGTGTTCAGTGTTGCCTAAATAACTTATAAGCTACTAGTGGACGCCTGTGGTTCTAATTTCGGTTTCGTAAATCCCACGGGAGTCAAGGATTTTTTAGGGGATAAAAAGAAGTTTTTTTTCTTTTTTTTTACAATCTAGCCCCAAAGGAAGCGATAGCTTGTGCTATGGGTACTAGATAACTGATAAATATACATACATACTAATATACATAAATATAATATATTGAAAATCACCCAGACACTGGAAAACATTCATGCTCATCACACAAACATTTACCAGTAGTGGGAATCGAACCCACGACTTCCGACGCAGACGGCAGGTTCGCTACCACTACGCCATTCGGTCGTCAAGTATATGTTTCAATCCAGGGTATAATAAATAAATAATAAAAATAAAAAAGCCTTTATTATTCTTTGATTAAATAAAACTAAATAAAACAAAGTTAACAACAAAGTATACAATCAATAATCATTTAAACGGAAAACTATTTTATATAAGTAACTGTAAGTAACTATAAGTAATGCAGCGTATTTGATTTTGTGCAAAATATTAGTCATTAATCAAAGACCCCTTGCGGGTAAAGGCCTCCTCCATAGCTTGCCACTCTGTCCTGTTTTGTGCTTTTAGACACCAGTCTTTGCCTGCCACTTTCACTATTTCGTCGACCCATCGTTCTTTAGGGCGACCTCTTTTTCTTGCGCCTATTGGACCTTTCCATAATGACGTGCGCTTGCTCCATTTATTTTTATCAGCGCGAGCAACATGTCCAGCCCATTTCCATTTCAAGCTTTTACAATGACTTAAGGCATCGATGACCTTTGTTTTCGTTCTTATTGTTGTATTTTTTTGTCTATCTTTGAGTTTAATATTTAATATGCTTCGTTCCATAGCGCGCTGGCATGTTTGTACTTTTTGGCTGGTAGATTTATTATATATCCACGTTTGGCTTCCGTATGTGAGACAAGGCAGTAGACAGGAGTCCATTATTTTTTTCTTGATAATCAGGGACATGTTGGACTTGAGAATTTCTTTGTGAGCCCAGAACTTTTTCCAAGTTATATTCACTCGGCGAGCAACTTCATCTTCATTTCGGGATTTTTTGAAGGAGATTTCTTTTCCAAGATAAATATAGCTATCGACGTACTCTATAATGGTACCTTGTACTGTAATAGGTTTTTGAATACTGTTTGTGATTACCTTGGTCTTTGTTGTGTTTAATTGAAGACCTATACAGATGCTTGCGTCATTTAGCTCATTTATCATCTCTTCTAGTTGTTCTGGAGATTCGGAGAAAATAATTATGTCATCCGCGAACCTCAAATTGTTCAGATAGGAATCGTTGATTTTTATTCCTTTTTTATTCCAGTCTAAATTTTTCATTATGTATTGAAGCACTCCTATAAATAATTTCGGGGATAGAGGGTCTCCTTGCTTCACACCTTTGCAGATTTTTATCTCTGGGCCGACTCTATCTAATTTAACTCTACTTGTGCTATTTTCATAAATGTTTTTGAGTATTCTCGTATATATTTCCGGCGTTTCAAAGTGTTGTAGAGCGTTCCAAATGCTTTCGTGTGAGATAGAGTCAAACGCTTTTGCATAATCAATAAAGCTCATGTAGAGAGGTTTATTGAACTCCATGTATCCCTCAATTACTTGTTCTACAGTATAAATGTGGTCTATTGTACTGTATCCCTTGCGAAAACCTGCTTGTTCTTCTGGTTGATGTGCTTCAATATATGACTCTATCCTTTTTTCTAGACACGAAGCAAACAGCTTATAAAAAGTGGGTAGTAAACTGATAGGTCGATAATTACCAACATCAGAGGGATCTCCTTTTTTATACAGAAGAATTATTCTAGAGTCTGTCCATGATGTTGGGACTCTACCTTCCTGTAATATTTTATTAAAAAGAGTTGTAATGTGGGGTATTAAGACTAGTTTAGATATTTTTATTACATTGTTGGATATATTGTCCGGCCCTGGACTTTTATCGTTCTTCAGTTTGACAATTCTGTTCAAAATCTCAGTATCATTAAAATATTGTAATTCGTTTGTACATACTGGGATTTGTTGTTCGTAGCAGATGTTTGTGGTTAGTCTTGATGCACTGTAGAGGTCGCGGTAAAAGTTCGTTGCTACATTCACTATATCTAGACGGGATTGCTGCCTTCCTGTTACAGATTGGGTTTGTAAATGAGGTATCCATCTCTTACCTTTGTCTAAATGTTTATAGGCTGCTTTAATACTTCCCTTTTTGGCAAGATATGACTCTATAATTGATAGTCTGTGGTTCTCGTAATCTTTTTTTAAAAGTTTATTTGACTGTTTATATAGATTTGAAAGTTCTATCTTTTCTGTTTTGCACAGGGTGTGTTTACGTTGTAGTTTCGAGCGTTTTTCGATTATGCTTCTTGTGGTGCTTGATATGAAACTTGTCTTACAGGGTGGAGGACATTTAGTCGATTTTAAACAATCTAGCAATAGTTTTTCAATTTTTTTATAGTGTATCTCTACGTTGTCGCAAGGCAATATGTTGATAGAGTCTTTTTTATTTATTAAATGTTGCAGGAATACTTCTTGTTGGGCTGACGTTTTTAATTGCGTGTGATGAGGCCGATAGCTTTTTCTGGATCTTATTTGTTTTTCCATTGTAAAGGTGGCACGTACTAGACGATGGTCCGATGGAAAAGTATGTTGTTTTAATACCTCGATGTTCATGAAATTTCTGGGGGTGTTAGAGAGAATAAGGTCTATTTGGTTTTTAGTTTTTTTATTTGGAGAGATCCATGTCCATTGATTCTTTGTTTTTTTCTTGAAAAGAGAATTAATAATTGTAAATTTATTTTCCATCGCATACCGTACCAGAAGTTCTCCTCGGTAGTTTCTCGACCCGTAACAAAATGGGCCCATTACTTTCTCTTCGCCAGTCTTTCTCTGACCTAATTTTGAATTGAAGTCGCCCATTAAAACAGTATATTTACCTGTCATATTTTCTGCAGTGCGCAGTTGATCGTAAAATTCCTCTATTTCTTCCGTTGTCGATTCTAAAGTTGGGGCATATACCTGTATAATAGACAATTCAGTTTGGTTGAATCGAAGGTTCAAAATACAAACTCTTTCCGAGATCCCAACGTAGTTCTCTATATTTAGTTTATATTTCTTTTTGATTATAAAACCTACTCCATGTTGGCCCTCAAGTTTTCCTGTGTAGCAGAATATATGTTGTTCGTCTTCTATAATCTCAGTACCAGCTCTACGAATTTCGGACAAACCTATTATATCGTACTTAATATCAGCAATGTATTCTTTTAGTAGTTCAAGCCTGGCTGGAGATAATAGTGATCGCACATTATATGTACATATGAAAAGTAAGTTGGAATTTGGAGGGTTTTGGTCTTTTTCCCCCGCGGAGACCACCCGTACTGGAGGAAGGGGAGGGGGCTTCGACTGTAGTGGCTATTCAGTCTCGCTGCAGTTTTCGGCTCGGCTTTGCACAGGTCTAGGTTTGCGTGTTACAAACTTTTTTAGGTCTACTTTATTTTTCTTGGCTGGATGTGGTTTGTTCATGTTTTCAGGGGAATCAAAAGTCCTCTTAGCATTGCTCTTAGACTGTTTTGGTGAATCGCTCCGGAAAATTATCTTGTCATACTTAAGGAATGCTTTTCTACCCTGTTCTCTCTCTTCATCGACTTGTTTTTGGAGTTCTTTGCGTTTAGCCAGCACTTCAGGCGGAAAATCTTCTTTTATGTAATAAGGCAACGAATTTAAACTTTTCTTCTTCTTTAAAACTTGGATTTTTTTTCCCATTGTTGTGAAAGTAATGACAACCGGGCGAATTTTGTCAGGCGATTTTTTCCCCAACCTCTTCACGAACTCTACATTATTGGTGCTGCAGGTTACAGACAAATTTTCATTAATTATTCCTAAAATAATTTTGTCCAAATCTTCATAACTGTGCTCTACTTCTTCGACTCCGAAAAATATAAGATTACGTTGCCTTAATACTCTGTTAAAATGTTGAATGACTTTATCTTGCTTTTCTATTCTATTTTCTAGGTCTGCGTGGCGAATTTCCAAATTTTTAAATTTTTCATTTATATTATCATTTATAGACTTTGTTATGTCTTCTTTTTGTTGTTTCATGTCGTCTTGAATTTTCTTTAACATTTTAGCTATATCCTCCATTTTTACATAAAAGCACCATCTATTGGTGAATAGACGAACTGCAATGAGATTTTTCAATAGATCGATTCCACGTTAATTGTAGTTTCAATCAATTGAGATAGCTGGCGCTGAATGCAATATATAGTTCGTAGTATTAGTTAGTTGGAATAGATGGCGCTGTAGTAGATATGTCACTGCGTTTTTTGTTGTTTTGAATACTTTTTAAAGTTTTTACGAAATAAGTATTTATTATCGTTCATGGCACTGAATCGGACTTGTTTTTAGCATTTGCACTGTTCTTAAAATACTCCGATTACGCACAATTGTTAACTTTTTAGTGTGTTAGCTTTCAATTGTTCAAATAGGTTAGGTTCGTTAACAACGAAGATTTAAAATTATTGTCTCAAAATCGATAGTTTATCGCGTGCTATTACAGTTCTTTTATGTTTTGTACATTTAACACTTAATTTAGCAACTTGTAACACATATAAACAGTTAAATGTATTGTTTTTTGCTTGTTTAAACTGGATAGTACGCCGACACTAGATTTAAAGAATATTGTCCCAAAAGCAATAGTTTATCGCGCACTAATACAATTCACCTGTGATTTGTAGTTTTTACACTTGAGTTAGTCACTTTTAGCACTTATACAACTGTTAATTGAATTTAGACGAATTTTTTCACTGTTTACATACACGAGCACTTGTTGATAGGTGAGCGGTGGCGCCCTCTGCGTAATCCAGGGTATAATCTATCTTTATTCGAAATTTCAACAGATTTGGTTCAGCTATGACATTCTCGTAAACGTAAAGTTTTCACGTTGTGAAACAAGAAAAAGAAAAAATATTAACACTGAAAAATGAACTTTACATTTATTGGCTTAGAGTGTAAAATTGAATATGTATTTGCATCATAGGAAATACAATGCTCGACTTTGATCTATCTCGGAGCTATCAACCAATATGGCGTTTTGAACTACATTCAGTTTTACGCTCTATGCTAATTGTATTAAAATTAATATTTCAGTGTTCGCAAAAAATATTTTTTGCGTCTGCTTATGTACACAAATGCCATCACCTTAACGTGAATGCAACGGCTTATCCGAGGAAGGATTGCCGCTAGATGGCGCTGTTTAAGATAGTTACAGTTTTTAATCATTTACTCCAATCGTATTGAACTATTTTTAATAATATGTGTTTTGCGGAAGTACAACGTTGCCTTTTATTTTATCACATCATTATTTTATACTAAAACATAACCATTTCCTTATCTAGTTCAAATATAAAAATCTGTCATCTCTGTTAGCGTAGGGACACGACGAGCACACACACATTGACGCTATGGTTTCAATCCAGGATCTGTGGTTCTTACGTTTTCTACCAATAGTTAGCGTAAAAAAGGACATAGGTGCAACATAGATGGCGTTAAATTAAAAAAAATACTCAGAGATATCATTTATAGTCCACAATATCAGATTTTCGGAGAGAGATCAATCAACTCCGAGCTGGTACTAAAATTTTTTACATCCACCTACTCATAGAGTATAATATGATTACAGTACTACTGTAATAATTATAACTCTATGCACCTACTACCTTGTTACTAAGTATCTAACAAGTAATTACCTACCTATAGACATTTCACTCCACGAAGTTTTACCTTGCCTTGTAAGTTAGGCCTATGTGAAATAAATATAGTTTGAGTTTGAGTTTGAAGACGCGCCCCATTCTGTGAAAATGGCTAATGTTTCATTCGATTTGTATGAAGTTTGTCGGAGTGGGGCGCGTCGTCGTGGATTGAAATGTTTATACCTATCTACTTATACTATAATATTGATATCTATTATTTTGACGACCGAATCGCGTAGCGGTAGCGAACCTGCCGTTGCGACGTCGGTCCGTCGTGGGCTCGAATCCCACTATTGGTAAAGGTTTGTGTGATAAGCAGGAATATTTTCCAGTGTCTGGGTGTTTTTCAGTACCTATAGGTATTATGTGTATAATATTATATTCTCTAATATTTAAAATTCTCTGTTACCAAACTCCTCCGAAACGGCTCGACCGATTGTTAGGTATGAAGTTTTCAGTGTATGATCGGTAGGTCTGAGAGCAGGATGTTATGTTTTTTTTTATATTCCTAATGGCAATTCAACGTTTGCCGGGTCAGCTAGTTTATGTATATTAAGTATATATGTATGGGTCAGCTAGTTTATATATAGTATATATATACTAATATATACATATATATATGTATATTTATCCCGCAAGCAATCTGACACCCGCTGAAGAAAAAAAAACCTGTCAAGTGCGAGTCGGACTCGCGCACTGAGGGTTCCGTACTTCAACCGGAGGAATAAAACCATAAAAACCACTTTTCTTATCGAACCGCAAAACTAACTTTGTTTTTAGAGGTTTTATTTTAAATATCAAAAAACTACTTATTAGATCTCGTTCAAACCAATTTTCGGTGGAAGTTTGCATGGTAATGTACATCATATATTTTTTTAGTTTTATCATACTCTTATTTTAGAAGTTACAGGGGGGGAGGGACACACATTTTACCACTTTGGAAGTGTCTCTCGCGCAAGCTATTCATTTTAGAAAAAAAATGATATAAGAAACCTTAGTATCATTTTTGAAGACCTATCCATAGATATCCCACACATATGGGTTTGATGAAAAAAAATTTATTGAGTTTCAGTTCTATGTATGGGGCACCCCCAAAATTTATTACTTTTTTAAAAATTTGTGTGAAAACCTTAATGCGGTTCACAGAATACATCTACTTACCAAGTTTCAACAGTATAGCTCTTATAGTTTCGGAAAAAAGTGGCTGTTACATACGGACGGACAGACGGACAGACAGACATGACGAATTTATAAGGGTTCCGTTTTTTGCCATTCGGCTACGGAACCCTAAAAATCAACGCAAAAATGGTTGCATTTACCCACAACACGGATTTCTATTAGGTAGAAATAGGTTTATACTAGCAAAAACTTCGGGTTATTATAAACCTTAAAGTGTAGCAGGTAAGGCTTAATTTTGATTGCTAAACACATAACAGTTACGACGTTTATCATCAGACTCCGGATAGGCAATAAATTTTAACCGTCACTCGAAAGTCGAAAATCTGTATTACAATATGTACAAAAAATATTTAGTCTAACATACAACATTACGTACGCAATAGAGTTGAAAATAGCAAACGCGCGTGTGCGCGGATAACGTGGTGCGGTAGTTCAATTTTAGCACATAATATTACCATCATCTAATTATTTAGGTACTCTTTAGGTAGATACTTGATAAGTACCTCACATATTTTGCTACTTTCTTTACTCGGCTCATAATCTAAATATATAAAAGAAGATACTGACTGACTCATTCACTCATTCACTGACATATCAACGCACAGCCCAAACCGCTGGGTCTAGAGACTTCAAATTTGGCACACAGGTTCCTTATGAGGTCTAGGGGTGCTAAGATTACGACTAAGGATTTTTCAAAATTCCCCCCTAAAGGGGTGAAACGGGGCTCCAATGTTCGTATTTTACCAAGCTTCAATACTCCTTCACGCCAAAACTACTGAACCGATTTGGCTCAAATTTGGAATTGAGATAAATTGCATCTTGGATTAACACATAAGCTACTTTTCATCCCGGGAAAATCCATGGTTCCCGTGGGATTAGTTAAAAACTGAAATTCACGCGGAAAAAAATCTTCACGCTGCAAGTACAAGACCGATTTGGCTGAAATTTGGAATGGAGATAGATGATATCCTGGGTTAATATAAAGGCTACTTTTTATCCCGGAAAAATCCATGGTTTTCGCGGGAAAACTGAAAAATTGATATTCACGCGCGAAAAATACTACTTGACGCTGCACTTACTGAACTGATATGACTGAAATTCGGAAAGGAGATAGATTTTATCCTGGGATTAATACATAGGCTACTTTTCATCCCGGAAAATTTCATGGCTTCCATGATAATAGTGATAGATAATATGCCTTCATGCCGTAATATTACTGAACTGATTTGAATAAATTATATGGCAAAACAACGTTTGCCGGGTCATCTAGTTTTTACATAAAATATTAAACTGTGAAGATTTTAGTAGGTAGGTACTCTTATTTTCGCAAAGTGAATTCCATAAGCCTACTTCGTTGGATTAGTTAAATAATTGCGAAAAGTAGAATTTTTATGAACTCGACAAATTCGAGTAGGTACCTACCATGTAATTCGGATGTAACAACTATACTATACAACGCCATCTATCATGATGGCGTTGTCCAACTTCAAAAATAATATGGTAGACACGTAGTTGTTTAGGTAGTTATAATAGATGTCGCTAGTAACACAAGGTACTTAGATACGCACACATGTGTAAATTTGGCGTTTTTTAAATGCCGTATTATTCTTTAACTAAAGTAAATATTCGCCTGATATTTAAATTGCGGGTATAAAAAGTCCTAAGTAAATCGTAAATATCAATGAATTTAACAAAAAATGCATATTTTTCAAGATTAATTCAAGTGAAAAATGTATGAGAGCATCTCCTAGCTTGTGGCCCTAGCCGACACGTAACGTGAATAGCCCCCCAGTAGTTGCGGCGTGAAGGAGTCACAAACATACACACGTGAATTGAACGTACATTGGTATAAAAAATTGGTTGTCTGTAAAGTCGGTTTACGGACGATAGATTTACGTGATAACGTCATAATCTCTGTCTCTCTATCGTTTGTTTTATCGTGCCTCTCTATCGCTTGTTGCGCGCTCTCGCTTGCACGCACAGGCTCAGGTGGAACGTTACGCGGAACGTTACTATTTTTCATGCGTGTTGCTAGTGTTCATCAATTTATAAGACATTATCACGTCAAAATGAAATAACGACTGGAAATTACTTCAAATAAATTTATTCTAATTTTATTCTTGTCTTAATGGTATTTATACGCTGTGAAATAGTTTTTTAAACAAAAAAATTGTACAAAACATTTTTTTGATTTACAATGTCATTCGCGCATTTAAATCATAAATGGAGAAGATACAAGAAACTAATGCCGAAACGAATAACTTTCCGCACGCATAACACAAATGGAAAATTCTACTTTTTGAGCAATATGTATTAAAAAAGATCTTCCTTAACCCGGTAAGCAAATGTAGCATATAAGGCAATAAAGCTAGGTGGATATTATTTTATGATATCATTTTATTAAATAAAGGGGAATCTCGATAAATATTAGATCAAAGGAAATATAAAATTTGATAAAGTCGCTCCCTTAAGAGGCGTAGCTAACTTGATTCCGTTCGCCTTGCGAGTGGCTTTAGGGCGATAGTATACTTTCGGCTATAATATTTTCAGGCTTTATTTTATATTATAGCAATAGACATAATTATACCCTGGGTAGGGAGGACGGAGCGAAAAAATATCGCCAGTTTATTAGTGCCAAAAATGCTTGTTTTGGCACCAACAGTAATTCCACGCTGTTCAATCAATAGACACATACATGAATTTTGACAGATGGCGCTACTGTTTACTTGTACGAAAAAGGTTTACGTAAATCGTTCGTATGCCCATATCTTGAGTTTTCTTATCTGTGATTATATCAAACAATCAAACACACACAAACGTGGGGAAAATAGCGCGTTGTTTCCTCCGTACTGTTTACAAGTGTACTGTAATTTTTGAAAGAAAATTGCAATACATCTCGGCGTAGGGACACGTTCAGGGGCCCTACCACCGAGGCTTATAGCAGTATTATTGTAATATTGTTTTAAAATTTTCATACTGAAATTGTATGAAAATGTCAAAACAATATTGAAATAATACTGCTATAAGCCTTGGTGGTACGGCCCCTGATCCCTCAAAACTATGACATGGAGTTATTCAAGGGGCGGATGAAGAAACTCCTAAAGAGCCGGCAACGCATTTGCAATTCGCGCAATCCTGACTCACACTTGACCAATTTTTAAAAGAATATGGTCCCAAAATCAAAATATTTCCATACCGTGTGTACTTCTACGATTTTAGGATTGCTGATAATGAGGGAAGTAAATCAAACGGAAAATCATTACATTCCATATGCTATAAAAAGCACTTTGCATTGACTTTGCAAGAAGTTTTCGATTCGAATACAAGTAAGAAGTAATTACCTACTTTCCGAACAGGTGTAGTAAAGAGGTTTTATAGCATAGCTTTGTCTACGTTAAAAGCACTGGAGTGTAAAATTGAATGCTGTGTTATTTAGAACCGAGATGCTCATCTTTTGATTGAAATACGAATATATAATGGAATGTGACAGCTTGTATGTGATGAATACGCAGGAGCGAGCGAGAGGGAATGATTTAATTAGACTTGAAATGTGTTAGAGAGAGACAGCTAGAGTATTGCGCTGCGATGTTGAGGTTATGATTTCAACTCAAATCTCGCTGCCCGTGATGCAATTAAATAATGGAACAGGCCAACTTGTAATAAAAAAAACAGACTACACATACGTATTTACAGAAGTGTCGGTAACGGTAACAGCGTCGTGAGTTTGATTTGTTTTTCCAATCTCAAAACATTCTCAAAGCGCCTAAATGAGTGTGGTGTCGGTAAATCATGATTCATGACAGTTTTATTAGATCAAGTGCCGAGTTTCATGGTAGTTCTTCTCAATGTGCATATAATCTGCTTCCTGAAAGTGGCGGTAGAATTTTGGATAGTTAGTAAGTTTATATCCTTTATGGCAACACGGCGTTTGCAGGGTCAGCTAGTATTAGTATAGAAAATACTAAAATCACGTTGCATGCGGGGCTATAAAACTTTAGAACAGGCCTTTATTGCGTTGTTGGTCGCACTTACGCGCTTTACAGCATGCCTCATGCTAAATCACCGTTTTATTACCCTACGTGCAGCGAGATATTGCACCGACTATAGTAGTTAATCACGGAAAGGCTGTGTGATGTGCAAGGGTCTAGCAGCGGACTTCCGGCGGATATTGGTCGCGTCGACACTTCCGGTCTACACTAGGTACATAACCTATCGGAAAATGTTTCAAGTAATCTAATGGGAAGAAAACAGCCGTAGAAATTTCAAAATAAAATAACAATATTTAATAGGGTCTTATATTATGAAAGGGCGCTACTTGTGTCTTCTGAAACCATTTTTTATTTATTTTTATGCCTGATAGTTTTCAATTTATTAAGTAGGCAAAACGACAAAAAAAAAATTGGTTGGCTGTAAAGTCGGTTTACGGACTACAGATTTACGTGATAACGTCATAATCATTATTTTATGTTTGTATGATTATGATTTAAAAAAAAAGAAAAAATCATAATCATAATCATAGTCATAATCATAATCATTATTTTATGTAATTTTTATCGTGCCTCTCTATCGCTTGTTGCGAGCTGTCGCATGCTCGCACAGACTCAGGTGAAACGGTACGCGGAACGTTACTATTTTTCATGTGTGTTGCTGGTGTTCATCAATTTATAAAACTTTATCACGTCAAAATAGATACCACCCCCTTATCTCCGATGTTTACCAATCGAAAATAATTTATATTAATAATATTAATAGAAATTAATGTATATTTTATGGGAAAAATAAAAGCAACTCTGTATCTATTATAGATTTTTGGGTATTAACAATTAACCTCAAAACGTTAGTTTCCTCCTCTGAAATAGCTCGACCGATTGTTATTAAATTTTCCGTTTATGTACGGTATGTTTCAAAGTAGGTCGTAACCTATTTTTTATATTTCTATATGGCAAAACATATGTGTAGAGCTCGAGACAGAGAACTCTGGAAAAAGTTGGGGGAGGCCTAATGCGACGGATTATTGAAAATGACATCTTAATAAAGTTAATTTATGACATTAAAAATAATTTATAATTTCAATAATTTGACTAATATAAATGTATTGACGATCAGACAAAAATATGAGCTTGAGTTACATAAACAAAAATAACATTACTTTAAATCTTTTTATGTACATATATTTAAGTATAAGTTATAATTTTCTTTTGATTAAAATGAATATATTATAACTTTAAAAATATATCTGTAAAATTCCAATGTAATTAAAGTAATACATAAAACAATGTATCCAAGACATAAGCGCATTAGATAAATAAAGGCTCTTTTTATTTTATTTTATTTATATGGCAAAACAAAGTTTGCTGGATCAGTTAGTATTTTATATTTTTTGTTTATTGAATTCTTACATTTAATTTACCAAATCATAGTTAAAAACAATCAAAAAATCGGTTTACTGCATCATACCAAATCATAGTTAAAAACAATCAAAAAGTCGGTTTAAGTACTGCATCGAATTAAAAGTCGGAATATAGCAATTAAATGGAAAAAAAAACTAAAGTAGCTTATATTAGAATCGAACCCGAGACCTAATCCGCTGGAATCTGTGCTCAATTAAGATTAGTGATATGACGGGGAACCGTTCTGGTAAGCACGTTAATTAATCAAACAAGTTATTAATAGGTTTCTATCTCGAGGCCGTTCCAACTTGGAACAATCTAAGTTAGGTGAATTACCTATTCATCGACTTGATATCTCGCTAGACACTATATGACTTTAACGGTGTAAAAGGCGTATTTAAGCGATTTTGAATGAAGTTTTATTTAAAAACTATAAAGACAATTACTTTTAAATTTAAACGTCATGTATTTTGGGTCTTTAATGTAAAATCGCTAAGAAGCAGAAACACGATTGGATAAAATTTTCTCGATAGAAAGTTCTCCCAAAAGTTGCTCCAAATTCTCAGTTTTCCTGGTTTTTATCGGAAACTACAATGGATGTAATTGTAATGTCTGTAATAACAATATCCGAAAACTGTGAGAAGCCGATTTTTGATAACTGGCTTAGTTTTTGATTATTTTGGTAAAAGGTCGTTTTTCTGTTATATTCTTCCGCGACGCTGCATGTCGCACCTACCAACGTATCCGTGAGAGTGAGAAAGACAAAAAATTGGTTGTCTGTAAAGTCGGTTTAATGACGATAGTTGAACGTGACAACGTCACGATTGTGCTTCTTTGTCGCTCGTTCCGCGCTCTCGCTTGCACTTCAAGCCTTACATGGAACGCCTCAGAGCGAGGTAACGCCGCATGAGTCATGTTTTTTCGTGCGTACAGCCGGCTCTATCGAATTCTAAGACGTTGTCACGTCAAAAAATTCAATAAGATAAAATATCTGATACCCAGATTTTTAGTTAAAGTTAGTATATGACATCTGTCTAATATATAAAATTCTCTCGATTTTCTTTGTTACCAAACTCCTCCGAAGCGGCTGGACCGATCGTTATGAAATCAGTGAGCGTGTAGTCTATTTTTAGTCCCTAGTGAGAAAAAATATATGGCAAAACAAAGTTTGCCGGGTCAGCTGGTATTATGTAAATTTCAATTGTTTCATTTTAATTTTATTTAATAACATTGATTATTTTTATTTTATTTTATTATTTTAGTTTTATTTTATTTTAGTATGTAATGGAAGTATTCATTACATTACTCCAAAAAGTTTTTTATATGCAAAGTTAATTGCATATCACCTGATGTTAAGTGCCAGATACAATGCTGTTAGAGCATATACGTTTAGCCGACGCGCCAACGTTAGTGCGAGGCAACTCCGCGCAGCGCCATCTATGGAGGGTAACGCAAGACTCACGAAGAGGCAGGCCGTGGATGCTCCTATAAACATGTTAATGTTAATTTTTACCTTAACATCATAAGAATAGAATCTATATTGCTTTGAACTTAAAAGACTATGGAAATGAGTTTTGTATAGGACGATATGATATAGGATCTATATTGCTTTGAACTTAAAAGACTATGGAAATGAATTTTGTATAGGACGATGATATAGGATGATGGCGTAAGCCGTGAGTCGTGACTTGTAGATTTGTATGAAAAAACATTTTTAAACAACTAAGTACTTTTTTTTTTCGAATTAAATTACTTTTCTTATCAATAAATTATATTACAAATAATTATTTTTAAAAACTATAGTTATGTTATTATCTCGCTGCAGACTCGGTCATAAATCATTCGAGTGTTTCGCTTTTGTTGTTCTTTGTTACTTAATGCACAACTCAACAAAGAACAACAAAAGCGAAACACTCGAATGATTTATGACCGAGTCTGCATCGAGATAATAACACTACTATAGGACCTATTTACAAAAATAAAAATTAAGAAATCTAAAACAAAAACTTACTCTAAAGACTCATCGAAGCCGAGGCTGCTGGCAGCGTTACCTCTTTGGATGGCAAAAAAACTACTTTTTGAGAGAACTTATTATTTTTATTATTACTTAGCATGCCGAAAAATGTAAAAAAAATGTTTATTCTTTGACAAAGGCCTAGATACTATCAGACTACCGCCACGTTCGGAAAGATGTTTTGCACCGAGAAGAAAGGCACTTGGTCGTCTAACTCCAAACCATAAAAAATGACCAAAGGTGGTGAAAATGAAAATGAAAATGAAAATATTTATTTTCACATAGGCCTAAATAACAGGCTCTTATGAAAAGTCAAAACTCTACCGCCAGGTTCGGGAAGCAGGTTTACACCGAGAAGAACTGGCAAGAAACCCGGCACTTGCTCTTTTCAAAAATGTTATTGTTATAATACAAGATTTCTTATAGATTATAAAAATTTTAACATATTTTTAAGATATCTCGTGAGGAGATGAAAGCATATTGCTATCATTCCAAGAATCAAGTTTTCTCAAGAACCAAAACCGAAATATTCTAGGAAAATAAAATAGTGTTTCCACCATTAGCATTTGGAATTTGTTTTTCATATCCGGAATTTCATTTTGCATACGAAAAGTTACTTTCTTTTCAATGCACATTTCCTGTCATACAGATTTTATTGAGAAGTACAATTTGTTTATTTGCCTATATCTTTGTAATCTGGATATTAATTTTTTTTTAATTTGTAATGTGGAGATCGTAGTCTATAAAAAGTAAAGATTGGATTTGATTTAGCTTAATA
This sequence comes from Coenonympha arcania, assembly GCA_036785405.1. Lineage (NCBI taxonomy): Eukaryota > Metazoa > Arthropoda > Insecta > Lepidoptera > Nymphalidae > Coenonympha > Coenonympha arcania. The sequence goes on from CM072076.1 coordinate 12,625,085, forward strand.
CGGGATTCCATACATCCATGGTTATTATCCTTTCAGACAAATCGGGTCAGGAGTGACACACATACACACACACACACATCGCCTTTATAATACAAGTGTGATGTGATCTATAACTATAAAAGGCTTTGTCCTGAGTGACTGACTGACAGACAAGCTACAGCCCTAACGGCTGAACGTAAGAACTTGAAATTTTCAGGGAAGATTCTTTGTGAACCCAAACCGCTCGCTAAGAAAGGGTTTTTTGAAATTCTACCCCTAAGGGGGTTAAATAAGGGATTTAGGTTTGTATGAAAGTCCCTCATTTTCAAGTAAGATTCATGAAAATTGGTATATTGACTTTCGAATAAAAATAAGAGAATGGGTGTCCGAGGGATTTTGGAAATTTCACCCCTAACTCTCTAAATAGGGGGTTGAAACTAGAAAACGCTTGGTCCCGGCTGGCTGACTTTTGGACAAGCTACTGCCCAAACGGTTGAACGTAGAAACATGAAATTTTCAGGGAATATCCCACAAAAATCTATGGTTCCCGCGAAATTTGTAAAAATAGAAATACGCGCGGGGGAAATGCTCCTCCACGTCGCAATTTCTGAATCGATTTGTCTAAAATTAAGAACAGAGGTAGGTTTTATCCCGGTTTAATACATAGGCTAATTTTTATCCCGAAAAAATCCATGGTTTCTGCGGTATGTGTGAAAAACCAAAATTCCTGCGGAAGAAAAACTTCTTTACGCCGCAACTGCTGAAACGATTACAACGAAATTTGGATTAGAGGCAGATTAGATAATGATCTAGCATTTAGGTTACTTTTTATCCCGGAAAATTACATGGTTTTTGCGGGATATTTGAAAAGTCGAATTCCACGCCGGAGTAAAATCGTTTACGCCGCAATCACTGAACCGACTTGACTGAAATTTGGAATAGAGGTAGATTATATCCCGGTTTAATACATAGGCTACTTTTTATTCTGAAAAAATCCATGGTTTCCGCGGTATATGTAAAAAACCAAAATTCACGCGGGAGGAAAACCCTTTTACGCCGTAACTACTGAAACGATTTGACAAAAATTTAGATGAGCGGTAAATTATGTAATGATTTAGAACTTAGGTTACTTTTCATCCCGGAAAAATCCATAGTTTTACGGGATTTTCGAAAAATCGATTTCCACGCAGGAGAAAAATCCTTTTACTGAACCGACTTGGATGAAATTTGGAATGAAGATAGATTACATCGTTTATTAGTACATAGGCTACTTTTGATCCCGGAAATATCCATGGATGCCGAGAAATATGTGAAAAACCGTAATTTTCGCGGTAGAAATACCTTCATGTTGAAACTACACAAATGATTTAGTTGAAATTTGGAGTTAAGATAAACGATATCCTGGATTATCATGCAGCTTATCTTTTGTTCTGGAAATTCCGTATTTACCGTAAAATTTATGTAAAAACGAAGTTCACGCGAGGGATACCGTCAGCTACTTTCTTGAAAGTAGGTATAAAGGTTAAGTTTGATAAGGAAATTCAGGTTTTTGAAAAATCTGAATTTCCTTATCAAACTTTTTTTCACAAACCCAGAGAGGGTTTGTGAAAAAAATCGAAATTAACGCGGGCAAAGCCGCGCGCAAAAGCTAGTATACCTATATAGCTTGCGCTTGACGACAATGATGCCTGATGGAAAGTAATGATGAGGTCTAGGATGGAGCGCGCTTGCCTAGACAATGCCTACTCCCTCTTCTCTTGAAGGCACCCAGATTGTACATTGTACTTGGCTGGGAACACGGAAGCTGAAATGGTCTTCAACACCTTAGCGATTCGTAACATAAGAAATATGTATGTAAACAGAAATATGCGAATATCTACCTAATGAAATTGTTTGCGATGCGAAAATATTCCAAACAATTTCGTTTTAACTTTCGGAACGTGAGTTTTGGGGGTGTAATTGGAATGGAATATTCCAGACGCGATCAAAATGGCCGCCGAAGTTGTGAGCTGCGCAAACTTTTAATGCAGAATTAGGTGTATTAAATTGTTTAATACTTTATTTTTGTCCTCACTCTTACGGATACGTTGATGGGTGCGTTTTACCTAATTACTTTAGAATCGGCCAAGTGTGAGTCGGACTCGCACGCGATGGGTTCCGTACGATATGCCAGAACCAGAACTAAATATCCTACTACTATACTACTATACTATTTCCGTTCGTTTATTTTCTCTTTAATACATGAAATCACATGAAACAGATAAAGCAATAGCGAGGACCAGAGAGAAATAAAGGCAAAGTGCCCTTTTGGTCCCTCGCTATTGGTATATCTGTTTCATGTGTCAAAGAGAAAATAAACGAATGGAAATAGTATATATAAGTAGAGTAATATTGAGAGTTCTGAACCATCGACCAACGAACAAGCCAAAAAATCGCGTTTGTTGTATGGGAGCCCCTTAACACTAGAGTACACGCGCGGGCTATATATTATGTAGCCCAGGGTATTGTTTTTGTTCATAACTTTGCGAAATCACGCGATTTGACTTCGAGTCTCTAGCTAAGCTCCGATTGGTTGTTGCTCGACGCGTTCAGTGTGGCGTGAGCACTCGACCCTCGCGCATGTGCGAAAAATAAGGATTTCAAGTTTGGCTACGTATGTAGCCCGCGCGTGCACTGGTGGACTTTTTACGCGGGATAAATTTTTATAAATTGATGTAAGTATTTATATATTTTTTTATATTTTTTGTATTAGGTATATATTATACATGTTGTCCCAACACACGTTGTTTTGTCTTTATAATGACCTGGAATGATTAAATAACAACACCTACATCTGCAATCTATACCTACCTTTTCAAATATTTCTTACCGTTGAAGATTTATATAGTGTAAAGTGTTTGTTGATGTTTTGTTTCAGATTGCTAAATATGGATCGAAGAATGGAGGAAAACGGATAACGTTAAACGCTAGAAGAGGAGTTAGATCAGGAGGAATTGATTGAGAGTGAAGCTTCTCAACAAGGAACTATACCAATAGCAATACGGGGGGGGGGGGGGGTGGCACGCTGTGCGTTTTGTAGCATTGAGAGTGAAGCTTCTCAACAAGGAACTATACCAATACGTGGGGGGGTGGCACGCTGTGCGTTTTGTAGCATTGAGAGTGAAGCTTCTCAACAAGGAACTATACCAATACGTGGGGGGGTGGCACGCTGTGCGTTTTGTAGCATTGAGAGTGAAGCTTCTCAACAAGGAACTATACCAATACGTGGGGGGGTGGCACGCTGTGCGTTTTGTAGCATTGAGAGTGAAGCTTCTCAACAAGGAACTATACCAATACGTGGGGGGGTGGCACGCTGTGCGTTTTGTAGCATTGAGAGTGAAGCTTCTCAACAAGGAACTATACCAATACGTGGGGGGGTGGCACGCTGTGCGTTTTGTAGCATTGAGAGTGAAGCTTCTCAACAAGGAACTATACCAATACGTGGGGGGGTGGCACGCTGTGCGTTTTGTAGCATTGAGAGTGAAGCTTCTCAACAAGGAACTATACCAATACGTGGGGGGGTGGCACGCTGTGCGTTTTGTAGCATTGAGAGTGAAGCTTCTCAACAAGGAACTATACCAATACGTGGGGGGGTGGCACGCTGTGCGTTTTGTAGCATTGAGAGTGAAGCTTCTCAACAAGGAACTATACCAATACGTGGGGGGGTGGCACGCTGTGCGTTTTGTAGCATTGAGAGTGAAGCTTCTCAACAAGGAACTATACCAATACGTGGGGGGGTGGCACGCTGTGCGTTTTGTAGCATTGAGAGTGAAGCTTCTCAACAAGGAACTATACCAATACGTGGGGGGGTGGCACGCTGTGCGTTTTGTAGCATTGAGAGTGAAGCTTCTCAACAAGGAACTATACCAATACGTGGGGGGGTGGCACGCTGTGCGTTTTGTAGCATTGAGAGTGAAGCTTCTCAACAAGGAACTATACCAATACGTGGGGGGGTGGCACGCTGTGCGTTTTGTAGCATTGAGAGTGAAGCTTCTCAACAAGGAACTATACCAATACGTGGGGGGGTGGCACGCTGTGCGTTTTGTAGCATTGAGAGTGAAGCTTCTCAACAAGGAACTATACCAATACGTGGGGGGGTGGCACGCTGTGCGTTTTGTAGCATTGAGAGTGAAGCTTCTCAACAAGGAACTATACCAATACGTGGGGGGGTGGCACGCTGTGCGTTTTGTAGCAGAATGCGCGATCGCAGCACAAGGAAATTTTGCTCAAAATGCTACAGGCGTATTTGTAATGATCACCAAATTTTAATTTGTCCTTCGTGTGATGAAAATTAAAAAAAAGAATTAAAAAAAAACATAACAACTACACCAAAAATTGATTGATCTCAAGTCAGTAAAAAATAGGTGATTTTTTGAGAAGTCTGAAATTTTGTAATTTTCTTTTAATTATAAGAAAGAGAAGATAGGTACTTTTTTTATTTGAGTTTTCTAAATACATGTCATTTATAATAATAAACGTGTTTTATTTAAAAATCATACTATTATATTTCAGAATATTTCAATTTAAAATGGGCTACAAGTGTAGCCCGCGCGAGCACTAATGTACGTTTTAGAGGCGCGTGTACGGTGTACTGTAGTGTTAAATATATATTTTTTTCTATTTTTTAGTAAGTACTTGTTGTTATAGCGGCAACGGAAATACGAGTACATCATCTATGAAAATTTCAAGTCTGTAGAGCTACCACGGTTCAAGAGATACAGCCTGGTGAACGACGGACGGACGGACGGACAGCGAAGTCTTAGTAATAGGGTTCCCTTTTTACCCTTTGGGTACGGAACCCTAAACACAAGCAAAAAATCACGTTTGGTTTATATGAGGCCCCCTTTATATATTTTTTTCTATTTTTTTAATAAGTATTTGTTGTTATAGCGGCAACAGAAATACATCATATTCTGTAAAAATTTTAAATGCCTAACTATCAAGGCTCAAGAGATACAGCCTAGTGACAGCCGGACGGACGGACGGCGAAGTCTCAGTAATAGGGTCCCGTTTACCCTTTGGTTACGGAACCCTAAACACAAAAACACTGACAATGCTGGTTGCATTAATGTCACGGGAAACCCTGTAGTATTTACAAAGGAAAAGGCAGCGAACGTCTACAAAAATGACATGGCATGACATGACATGATTTGTATGCAATATTCAACATTCAGTTTCTTTACTGCGAAAAACAAAGAGCGTTTTCTTTCGTACGGACGATTTTTTGAATGAATAGTAAAAGAAAACAAAACAAACATTTAAGGCTTTCGTCTAGTGACTTAGCGCGACGCCAATATTATGTGTTTTCGAAAATGCTATCTATGCTCGTATAGTATAAAGAGTTGCCAGGTAAGAGCTAGGCCTACATTTTATTCTTGAAATATTGCTTTGGGTGATAACGTTTTTACCCCCCCCCCCCCTCCCCAAACGTTTACAAAATTGGTCAATTTTGGTCTCATTAAATTCAGTACAACTTAATCTAGGTTCGTACGTTTTATTTTTTTAGTATTTTCATTTACATAAATAAAAAAAATATTCGAGGTAGTTTTTTATGTCAAACATTATATGGATGTTTAAACTCTAATACTTTTAACATAAGCAAAATGTTATAAATCGTAAAGGCTTCCACCCATACATAGTCGACCCTACCAAAGACGCGTACGAAGCGGTTTGATTCCTCGTTCCTGATACGCACTGCAAAGGCCTGGAATACACTCCCAGGCAGTGTCTTTCCTGCCATTTACAACCCGGGTGCCTTCAAATCAAGAGTGAATAGGCATCTTCTAGGCAAGCGCGTTCCACCCTAGACTGTATCATCACTTTCCATCAGGTGTGATCACAGTCAAGCGCTAGCCTATATAGTATAAAAAAAATTCTTAAAAAGTAGAAAGTGCGAGCATAGGATGACATAGGATTCATTGTGTCTGCATCATATCCAGAAATTATGAAAATCGGGCTACATTTACGGGTAGGAAAACGTTATTGCTTTTTGTATGAAAGCTTACAGCTAGACGATCCTCTTAAGTATTTGTTACTTAGTGAAGCTTTATTGGATCATTGATGGATGAGGCTGCCATACTTCCGCACAACTTTTCTGAGTACGGTTGGCAAAGAATTCCTATTTTTTTTGACTACTTGATTGATGCAATTGGTATAAGCCACAGTGAGACGGGAGGTCTCAGGTTTGATTCTATAAATGGGCCAATTTGGATTTTCATACAGTTTCTAAATTGGCTCAGGTTTGGTCTGGTCGGCCGCGGCTAGTTACCATCCTACAGGCAAATACGTAAGCCATCGTACCGGCAATCGATTAAGCGTTCCGGTGCGATGCTGTGTAAAATACCGTCAGGGCCCCAGCGGTAACATTAACCCCTTCTAAGTTAGTACAATAACATCACGGTGCATCATCACTTACCATCAGGTGAGATTGCAGTCAAGGGTGAAAGGAAAAGATACGTGGCACTTCAGAAGTTCCGACAGAAGTGAAAACTCAAATAATAAAAAAAAATTGGTTGTCTGTAAAGTCGGTTTACGGACGATAGATTAACGTGATAACGTCATAATCATTATTTTATGTTTGTATGATTATGATTATGATTTTTTTTAATATAATCATAATCATGATTTATAATCATAGTCAGTTATTTCATAATTATTATTTTATGTAATTTTTATCGTGCCTCTCTATCGCTTGTTGCGCGCTCTCGCTTGCACGCACAGGCTCAGGTAACGTTACGTAACGTTACGCGGAACGGTACACTTTTTCATGAGTGCTGCTGGTGTTCATCAATTTATTAAACGTTATCACGTCAAAAACTAATAATCCAGCCTCAGATCTTACTTCATGACGAAGAGGGAGTCCCCGGTGCATCGGGAAGTCATAGAATGTGATAAAGGACTGACCCCCCTATCTTTGGCCAGCACAGAGTGGCAGGGACCGGTTGTGCTTAGCACCTCTGACCGGGAGTCCGTATGGAAAGGGAAGGAGCTGCACGGACGCTTTTTTAAGGCCCTTCATGAGGCCCACGTAGATAGAAAAGCGTCCGTGCAGTGGCTGCGTTTCGGTGACCTCTTTGGGGAAACCGAGGGTTTTGTCTGTGCAATACAAGATCAGGTGATTAAGACGCGGAACTACCGAAAGTACATTCTGAAGGATGGCACTCACGACATTTGTCGAGCCTGTCGCCATCCCGGTGAGTCACTCAGACATGTGCTTTCGGGGTGTTCGGCGCTTGCCAACACTGAGTATCTGCACAGGCACAACCAAGCAGCCAAAATACTCCACCAAGAGCTTGCTTGGAAGTACGGACTCCTGGATGAGAGAGTGCCCTATTATAGGTACACGCCGGTTCCTGTCCTCGAGCGCGGCGGCGTCCGGCTCTATTGGGACCGGTCAATCATCACGGACAGGACGATCTTGGCTAACAAGCCTGATATCGTGGTGATGGACCGGGCACAGTCGCGGGTGTTTTTGGTGGACATCACGATTCCGCATGACGAGAATCTCGTGAGGGCTGAGACAGAGAAAAAACGAAAGTATCTAGATCTGGCTCATGAGGTTTCCGCCATGTGGCACGTGGAGTCAACTGAAACCATTCCAATCGTGATATCTGCCAATGGTTTAATCCCAGTCAGCCTCGCTCACCATCTGCGGCGACTGGGTTTCCGTGGCAATTCACTTGCGGCCAAGATGCAGAAAGCGGTGGTGCTCGACTCGGCTAGGATAGTCCGCCGGTTTCTTAGCCTGTCGTCCTGACCCCCGGCCGTTTGGTCTCCCCTGCCGGGGTGTAGTCCTCCGCCCGGCACATATATGTATGTGTGTAACGTTTATGTATGTTTATTTAAATTTCGCGTATTTAAGTAAGTTTATTGTATGTCTTTGGTTTTTATATATATTTATTGTGTGTCGGGTGTGAGAGTTAAATTAAATATGAAAATAATAATAATAATCTTTTATTTCACAATTCATAGGTATTACATTTTACATGGTAAGTAGACTTAAGAATTATGCGGCGGATATTACATATTATACATGATGCACAGATCCTACACTAAGTAAAAACTTGTGTTGCAGGAGTCTGTTAACCCTTCAGAGGAAACAGTATAGGCGGTAAGTAATAACTTTACTAAAATTGTTAAATTATAACATATTTAAAAAGCTAGATAACAGTTAAACTAAACTCGCCGGCATATTTAGCGGAACATAAAAAAAAGGTTTGATATCAGTATCATATAAAGTTGCTGGCTGGTTTATACGTTATTTAATTTAAAAAGAAATATTTTCAAATTAAGAAAACAACTGAACATCACATTTTATGCAATTGTTTTAATTTTATTCAAATACACCTTATCTGGAGCGAACTTCGAGTATTTCTTCCTTCTGAGTTTGATTTAAAATTTCATTGAAATACTGTTTTTTGTTAGTTTTTTTAAATCGCGTATCTTTCTGGAGTTGATGACTGAATTATGCCTGACTTAGCCCTAACGGAGATTGCCAGGGCACTCGAAATGCGAAGAAATGGTCAAACCTACAGAGTAATATCCAGAGATCTTCGTCGACCAGTTTCAACGATCCATCGCAGTATCCAACGGTTCAGGGAGACCGGTACTTATGTGAGAAGAGCAGGACAAGGCAGAAAAAGACGCACTTCGAGTAGGGATGATCGTTTCATTCGGCTTCGTGTACGTAGGAACCCCCGTTTGACGGCCGTCCAAGCCCGACATGAGTTAGAAGCAGTGCGGGGTGTAACCGTCAGTGAGCGTACGGTACGAAGAAGGCTCGAAGAAGCTGGTTTGGGTTCATTTGTGCCCGCCAAGGCTCCAAGGCTCGAGATAAATCATCGTAGAAACAGGTTAACTTTTGCTCAGGAACATCGATTTTGGAACGCGGACCAATGGAGTAAGGTATTGTTTAGTGATGAGTGCAGAATTCTCTTAAATCAAATTGACGGCAGGCAAAGAATATGCAGACGCAAAGGAGAACGATACATTTAGACAAATTTTGAAACTACAGTTGCATACGGTGGTGGATCAATAATGGTTTGGGCGGGAATTTGTTTGGGAGCGCGCACAGACTTGGTAGTGATTGACAGAGGGAGTCTGACTGCAGACCCAGTGGCGTAGCGTATGATTTCGCCGCCCGGGGCCGAACCTAAATATGCCGCCCCCCTTGTTTTCAGGCTTCCGTACCTTGACGGTAAAACGGGACAAAAAGAATTTTCTAAATTGGTCCACGCGTCTTCGAGTAATCGGGGAACATACATAAAAAAAGATTCCGACGAAATGAGAACCTCCTCCTTTTTTTTTGAGGTCGGTTAAAAACAAAATAAAATAGGTATTTAATGGGGCTCCTGTCTAAAACGTTCCTTTTTTTTGCTGGTGATATTGATAACGGTAACAGGTAGACGCTTCAAATGTTTAGGCTATATTTAATTATTATATTCACTTTAAAAATAAAAAATAATAATTTAAAAACACAACTACCCTGATATTAAACGAACTAAAAAGTTAGAAACAAGTAATTTTAGTTGATATGGCAGTCGGGATACTTCTTAGAATAAAAGGTGTTCCACAAAACGGCCCCCCGACTGCAATGTCAACTAAAATAACTAATTTAATAACAAGGCAGTCGTGTTTTTATTTTTTTATTAATTATTTTTATTTTATACTTTTTTGTGATGATTTGCGGTATTTATGGACATGTCAAATACATTTCTGGTTGGTCATTATTTGAAAAGATTTCTAAGTCGATCCTAAGAGATCCTAAGAGTCGATTTCTAAGAGAAGAATTATCTTCTAGAGAATTTTTGTCATGGAAACTCACGAAAAAAAGTTATTTTTGTATCTACATCCTACCTATATAAATGTGTGTGAAGTATACATTGAACATATATTATATATTCGATTACTTCTCTCTGATATCTTCATTTTGATACCCATATTTGTGTTAATTAAAGAAAATATTTTGTTTTCCACTTTTTAAAATGGCGCCTCACATTCGCGATTTTTTCCAAAAAACTATAGCCTAAGTTACTCGGGAGGATGTATGGATTCCAACAATACCCCATATGTCGAAATTTGTTCAGCCGTTCAGAAGTTATGGTGGAATAAAAAAACTCACAAACTTACATACATACGTACATGAACCCTAAAAACATTACACTCCTTTTTTTGGGCAGTCGTGTAATAAATATTCATTAAACAGAAAAAGTACAAAAGCAAAGTGAGGTTTGATCTCGGTTGTCCAATAAATAATAACGATGGTCGCACCGCTGCGCTTTTCGAGCCCATTATAATAATAAAATAGCAACTAAACTCTAAAGTGCAAAATATATACAAAAGTACACACTGTCCAAGTGCTCGCTTAATGGCATGGCGCCCAAAACACTGGCGCTATTGCCTAGCTTTATTGCCATACTTGGCCATGGGGCTAAATGTTTATTTAATGCCAGTTCTTTGGCCAAAGAGTTGGTTCACCTATCAGGTGAACATCAACATAATGACAACCATGGGCGCCGCCAGGATTTATTTGAGGGGGGTGCATATCTGGATCTACACTAATAATTCCTTTGATGAGAATATTGTTTCACGGGCATTTAACTTTAAATTATGACATAAATTTGTCAGCGTACTCATCATGGACATACCAAACAACTTTTAAGGGTGGGGAAAAAGCATGGAGTACTTTTTACAGGCTGAACTTGCAATAGTTGAATTTTCAACGTCGCAGTATCCTTGAACCTAACTTATTGTTAAAATTGAGCAAAAATGCCTCGAAAATTACTTATTTACGTTTTAACTTAATTTTGTTTTGTTTTTAATCTTTGTTGATTTGTTATCTACATATAGCATATTTTAAATTTTCAAGTATGGTTCATGAGATAGAACTCAGTGGCAAACAGAAATTTTGCCGAAAAGCAGATGTTAGAGCGGATGTTTATACTTGACAAAATATATCAGCAAACGCGAGCGAAGCGAGCGAAAAATTTTTTAAGTTTTCTCAGAATAAGTCGCCCTTTCGTATGCCGCCCTTTCGTATGCCGTATGCCGCCCTTTCGTATTCGGCCGCCCGGGGCGGCCCGCCCCCCCCGCCCCCCCCATGCTACGCCACTGTGCAGACCGCTATATCAGAGAAGTTTTAGAAGAAAATGTCGTACCGTTTGCCCCATATATCGGTGACGATTTTGTTTTTATGCAGGATAATGCTCTGCCGCATACCGCTCGGGTAACTCAAGCTTATCTTAATGATATGAATATCACTGTTATGGAGTGGCCGGCGAGATCACCGGATATGAACCCAATAGAGCACGTTTGGGACTTGCTGAAAATAAAAGTTAAGTCCAGAATTCCAGCTCCTGCCAACGTGGGAGAACTGCGAATCGCCGTAGTTGAGGAATGGCCGAGACTATCCCAGGAGACCATCGATAACATCATTCTCAGTATGCCTAGACGGGTAGAAACTTTAATAAGAGCACGTGGAGGAAATACGCGATAATAATCACCATTTTTCTAATTTAATTAATTGTAATTTATATATTAAATTTCACTTTTCCATGTTACATGAAAAGTTCAAAAATGTACCATTTTTCACAAATAGCCTTTACTCGCAAAATCTGTTCTTAATGTGATCTCATTTTAAGTAAAAACAAATGAAACTTTAAATAACAAAAGAAGTGTAGTAAGTAGATTTTAAAATAAAACCATATTTTTTTATTATGGACCTTTTTTTATGTTCCGCTAAATATGCCGGCGAGTTTATTATTTACTTACATAAATTTGTCTGTATGCCTGTATATGTGAGTATTGATATATATATATATATATATATATATATATATATATATATATATATATATATATATATGTTCGAGTAATATGTGTGTGTGTGTAACTTGTGCTTTGGCATCTCTGCAGTTAAGTGATTTTAGATCTTTGACATATTTCCTTGCTTTATTATACAGAAATGGACAAAGGTATCTTTGATGACGTTGGGCAAGCGTTGTATTTACTCTTGGCATAGTAAATACTTTATCTTTTCTACGTTTATGGCTACGTATTAACTTTTCTTGTGCAGATGTATTTTTGTGTTGGGCCATAATAAGGTCTAAAATAAATAACTGGCGTACCGTAAGCACATTACAATCATTAAATAGTTCAGAAGTTGGATATCTTATAGGCTTAGATGTAGCTACTTACTTTTAAAACTGCCCTCTGAGCACGTTCCAATGGGAGCAGATGTGTTTTACTGGCACCAGCCCAGCTGGAGTTACAATAAGCCAGGATGGACCTACAAAGTGCATTATACATATTAAATATTGTATGTTTGTCGGCGACCTCTCGGATGTTCTTAAAAATATAAATAAGTTTACGGACTCTGCTTGATAGGGTGTCAATATGGGGTTTCCATGAAAGTCTGTGATCTATGGTCACTCCGAGATATTTGATATTATGCACTTTATCTATAGAAGGGCACGAAAAACAGTTTAAAGAATCACAATTGTAATGTGCAGTTAGTTATAGTTATATTGGGCATTCTAGTTCGTGTATTACAAAAGGTCATAAATTTAGTTTTCCCCACATTTAATGTCAGCAAATTCGTATATAAACAACAAATAACTAATACAGGGTTATCTAAAAAATACCAAATCTTTTTTTTTACTCGATATTTTGCGAAATATCAAACATTCAATATTTTACAGAGATAGTTCCTCTACCTTTTCCTACTCTGTAATGTAACATCGGCAAGTGGCAACGGCGCGGCGACCGGACCGGCGCAGCGCGAAACGGCAACAGTGTAATGTCACTTTACAGTAATAACATTTTTTTTGTATGAAATAAATTAATACTGAATTTTGAAAAGTCGTAGAACAAAAGTTGTTATTAATGTAAACAACTACATATGTACAGGCCGAGCGATTTCGTATTTTTTTAATATAATCCTGTATAGGTGCAAAGGCGTATATGTTACTGGTGTACCATTTTCTATAAAAACGGCAAAAAATCACGTTTGATGTATGGGAGCCCCATTTGTTCCTTTAGTATTTGTTGTTATCGCAGCAACCGAAATACATCATCTGTGAAATTTTCATCTGTCAGGGGTAAAAGATACAGCCTGGTGACAGACGGACAGACGGACGGCGGAGTCTTAGTAATAGGGTTCCGTTACCCTTTGGCTACGGAAACATAAAAAATTGGTCAAGTGCGAGTCGGGCTCGCGCACTGAGGGTTCCGTACTATCAAGACTCATTCTCAATAGTACGTATAAAGTAAACACACCCCTGCCCACAGAATTTAAAAACCGGACAAGTGCGAGTCGGACGTGCAACGCCATCTATCGTCATCAAAGTTAAACAAAATATTAGACTTGTTGAATATCAATTCAACACGTATTAAAATTTAAAAAAAACTACTCACTAGATATCGTTCAAACCAATTTTCGGTGGCAGTTTGCATGGTAATGTACATCATATATTTTTTTTAGTTTTATCATACTCTTATTTTAGAAGTTACAGGGGGGGGGGGGGACACACATTTTACCACTTTGGAAGTGTCTCTCGCGCCAGCTATTCATTTTAGAAAAAAATGATATTAGAAACCTTAGTATCATTTTTGAAGACCTATCCATAGATACCCCACACATATGGGTTTGATGAAAAAAAAATTTTTGAGTTTCAGTTCTAAGTATGGGGCACCCCCAAAATTTATTACTTTTTTTTAAATTTTGTGTGAAAACCTTAATGCGGTTCGCAGAATACATCTACTTACCAAGTTTCAACAGTATAGCTCTTATAGTTTCGGAAAAAAGTGGCTGTGACATACGGACGGACAGACGGACAGACGGACAGACGGACAGACAGACATGACGAATTTATAAGGGTTCCGTTTTTTGCCATTCGGCTACGGAACCCTAAAAATAACAGAGTGTGTTGTAACAATGTCGCGAGTTAATTGGGTTTTCCCGTCTCAAAACTGCCCAACGTTATAATAAAGAAGTTTTGACTTACAAAAATTATGGATTTACTATTTTCGATGGTTCAAGGGCAGGAGGGTGGTTTTATGAGTCATTTTAATTACACACATTAAAATAATTGTCGAAAAAACTTAGCTAATGGCTATTATTTTTGTGCCCCATGGGGATTTGACGGTGTACGCAATAATTTAACCACTTTTTTTGGTCAAAACTGCCAATGGCGCAGTGGTAGTGACCTTGCTCTCTGCGTTGGAGGTAGCGGGATCGATTTCCACGTCTGGGAACAGTCGAAGTCATTCATTACAGACAGACGGACAACAAAGTGATCTTATAAGGGTTCCGTTCTTTTTTCTTCTGAGGTACAGAACCGTAAAAATTCATAATACGTCATTGAAACAAAGTTTCTTTTCGGACGATAACGCACAGAGGTGTAATGAGGCAGCTTCTAGACCCCAACTGGCAGGGTCGCTATGTAATGAGGGTCGAGGGTTGAGAGAAGTAAAACACGTTCGTTCGAAACTCTGAACTGAATCTGACTGAACCTGAACTGAAGTCTTTATTATGGGTAGCTGTATATATAGTGATACAATGGAGTGAGGGGCGCGCGCGGTAGGTACATACTTTATGACATCATAGGCCACACGTGGAGAGCTCGTATATCGCGGTCCGGTTACGGCGTCAAATAACATGATTCTATATAAGGAATGGAATTCTATCAACAATAGTCGTGGGTGGTCCGTTTGAAATATGAGATATTTATCTACCTACTACTATGTACCTACTACCTATACCACATCTTCACCCCTTTTTTTTAAAAAAAATTTTTGAAAAACATTTTTTTTTTGAATACAATATTAACAGTTATTCAATTTTGGTTAGTTATCAATGTTAATACATGATGATTACATAAAAATATTTTTATCTATTGCATAGTTATGGTTTCCTTTACAATTTTTATCTGTCTTAAATCTATGATTACAAAACTTATTCTATGATTACATTGGTTGTTATTATAACCTTCTTATTCTATGATTACATTGATTATATAGTTCAATTACAAACAATAATAATGATGGATTATAATATTTAAGTGAAATAAAATATTCTAATTTTTGATTCTATAACATTTCATCTTTCTGCAACACAATTGTCTTTTTCTTTAATCTTATTTCTTTCAAATTTTTATTTGACAATATGTTTAAAATTTATATCTATAGCATAATTCTTTTTGTAGTGTTATGTAAGGCGTCCTTTTTTACTTTTAATTTAAGTTTTTATTATCCTTTACAATTCAATAATTTTATTCAATAATAATCATTGACAGTTTCATAAAATGTTATTTGTTAACTGGGTATTGTGTATCGGGTATCGGTTATCGGGTATGCTTCCATATTATAATAAAATATCTCTTTTACAAATAATATATTAATATATTATTAGGTGATATATCGACCTATCTAAAACAAATTGTCTGTTATTTAATAAGTTATTTTTATTTATTTATTTATTATTTATTTATTTATTTATTTGCCACTCTATTTTTTTTTATTTTCCACTTATCCAATTGATATATCTATATACTACTGGTCTTATTTATTTTTGTAATTATACCCTTATATCCATTTATTTACGGGTTTACCACATTTTCCTTGTGGAATTTATGTCATAATCATTTATGGAAATACCATTTCGTCCATCATTTGTGTGTTTCATTGTGTGGTAAAACCACATTGATCTATTCTATTTACTTATAGATCGTACAATTTAATTCATATAATTAAACAATGTAATTCATTGTACATACTTCATTGATCCATCTATTTATGGATTCAAAATATTTGATCCTTTTACTACTGGATCCCACACCTTTAGCGCGCATTTATTTTTATTTCGTGTGTTATGCATAACATTTATATATATATATTTTTTTTACCTTTGTTACGACATTTTGCCAATTCCAACACAATGAAAGCTCGTTTCAATCATGATCTGGATATTTGGCATGTACTGTAACTTACGCGCTTATATTTTTATATTTTTGTGCACATTTATTTATTTACTTAACTGTTACCACTTTGTACCAATTTCATCACGATGAAAGCTCGTTTCGATCATGATCTGAACATTGGGATAGTAACTATAATTATAAGGTGTGTATATATTTATGGCATACTAGCCAATTAAATGTCAAGTCCTGTGTTTTATAAGAATTTCAACGACTCTTGGGGGCGCCATCCAATTGTCTGAAGAAATATCTTTAGTCTTATCCGGGTGTTTATTATTCGTCGTTCCATCCTGTGTGTTCACTCCTACCTTTCAATTCCTCTGATGTTAATACTATACTAGATAATGCGTCTTTATTATATGTTTTACTATCCAAGATAACGCGTCTGCAGCGGCATTATTTGATAGTAAAGTCGAATATTAAATATTTAATTTTAAGTCTAATTATCTCAAAATATATTAATTTTGTAGGCTAGGTGGTTAAATAGACTCCCGCTCTTAAATTGATATTGATACTGGGCGCCTTATATAGGTCGTGCCTTATATGATACTTGAGTGCATGCCACATTGGTCATTGACCTTTATGTCCGTAATAACGTGTGCCGTATATGGCAGTGCTCGGCGGTCGGCCGGCTCTCTGTCATATCTAATGTCCTTGATAGATATATCTTGTAAATTATATTTTTCGTGTTATTTATGATTAGACTTTTATAATTTTTTAACGTAATTTATAAGTTTATGTTTAATAAATTTAAAAATAAAGTTCGACACTTGAATACTGATTTAATGCTATTTCTCTCACTATCACTTCTCGAGTAGATAATGATCGAGGTTTCTATACATAAAATCATTTACTCAATTACTTTGAATAAACAAGTTGTCTTACCTTATTATTTAATACTAAAAGTAGCAAATAATTTATATGTTTGTAATTTTTTAAGTATTTAAGCTCGTATCCGTTTAAATTTATATATATTTTGTTTTGTTTAGTTGCTATTTAAGTACCTTAAAATAGTCAATTTATTTTAAAATATCTATTCGTACTCAAATCAATAATGTTCATTTATTTGTTTGTTTAATTTAGTTTATAAACGCTTTTTGTATTGGAAGCATCCCCAAAAAATATTTTGTGGTAAAAAAGGACCCTTACGTTACATATTTTTATATATATTATTTAATATACTTAAATGTAAACGCAGACTATATAATTTTTTAGGTCATATTATGAAGATTTTATGGCAATGTAAATTAACTATACTTCGCACTTACATAGTTCACGATGCGATGAGGTCACGATGCGATGCGGTCACGATGCGATGTGGTCACGATGCGATGCGCTCACGATGCGATGCGGTCACGCTGCGATGTGCGCGCTGGTTCAAAGTTGTTTCTGGTGACTCATAGTTGACCGTCGATCTTGATCTTCTTAATATGATGTATTCTTTCTTGATGTTTCTGGAACTGGGCCGGGATTACCCTGGACTCCTCTGGAACTGTTGTTGCTGTCGCATGTTGTTGCCGTTTAATATATTACTGCCAGTTATTCTTCTTTTAATTTAAATCTTCATAATATTCTTCTAAATAAATTCAAAATAATCTTCTTTATATTTTATGCATAATAATTTTCATTATAATTTCCTTCATGTTATTTTCTTCTTAAAAAATTGTTTTTGGTTTTTTCTTTTCTTCATTTAAAGTGTTTCTTCATTTTTTTTGTATATACTATGTATTTTCTTCTATTTCTTCCAATTTTCTTCTAATTTTTTACTGTCCAGTTATTCTTCTTTTCTTTTATTTCTTCATTTTTTCCTCTTTGCTGTCCAGTTATTCTTCTTTTCGTTTATTTCTTCATTTTTTCCTCTTTGCTGTCCAGTTATTCTTCTTTTCGTTTATTTCTTCATTTTTTCCTCTTTTTTTTGCTGTCTAGCCGGCACGCCATTCTGGAAGTGCGCGCCGGCTGGCAGAGTGCGGACTCCTTTTTTAGACCCGCTCTGGCAGGGTCGCCATGTAAGGAGGCAGCTTCTAGACCCCAACTGGCAGGGTCGCTATGTAATGAGGGTCGAGGGTTGAGAGAAGTAAAACACGTTCGTTCGAAACTCTGAACTGAATCTGACTGAACCTGAACTGAAGTCTTTATTATGGGTAGCTGTATATATAGTGATACAATGGAGTGAGGGGCGCGCGCGGTAGGTACATACTTTATGACATCATAGGCCACACGTGGAGAGCTCGTATATCGCGGTCCGGTTACGGCGTCAAATAACATGATTCTATATAAGGAATGGAATTCTATCAACAATAGTCGTGGGTGGTCCGTTTGAAATATGAGTAATATTTATCTACCTACTACCTATACCACAGAGGGCTAGGCGAAAGAAAATCGATTTTTTGCGTCAGGTAAATCCTGTTATGAAGAAAATCAACGAAAATCCACATTGAAAGTTTCTCATACTAGTTATATAATGGGCACGTATGCAATCACGTATAGAGAGTTAGAGACTTTATGACGACCTCGTTAGCGCGAGCTAAGTGAAGAGCGATGAGTGACATCACACATGAAAATATAAAATGGACTTTTGTTTAAGGTGTTATTCCAAACTTGGTTCCTACCGAGTGTTCCACGACATTCACGTCTTTTTTTCTCTTGTTTCAGATATCAGAGTTATAAGTAGTAATAATGCAGCCCCGTGGCAGGTGGCGTTAGTGTGGTGAGCGGAGTGAAGTGCGTGCGGTTCATATGACAGCTCGCAGTGAAGTGAAGTGAGATGCGAGACGGTTCGCGGCCTTGCCCGAGTGGAGGCTCTACCGGGCATGCGTTGGATAAAGAACTTGAAGGTATGTATTGTAGCGACGTTGAAGCTGAGCAGAGTGAAGTGCGTGCGGTTCATATGACAGCTCGCAGTGAAGTGAAGTGAGATGCGAGACGGTTCGCGGCCTGGCCTGAGTGGAGGCTCTACCGGGCATGCGTTGGATAAAGAACTTGAAGGTATGTATTGTAGCGACGTTGAAGCTGAGCAGAGTGAAGTGCGTGCGGTTCATATGACAGCTCACAATGAAGTGAAATGAGATGCGAGACTTGGTAAGGGGTATCGTAGTGACCTTACTTTTAAATCGTAACTCCGACTTCCACCATAAACTAAAAATATTTCTCGTTTTTTTTTGTCCCAATGACGTTTTGCCACTATTATATAATAGTCACAGAAATTATCGACTATGACAGATCAAATCGCTTCTGAATTTCATTTTTTAACATTTAGAACGGGACCCTAGAAAAAACTATACCTAGTTATTATAGCCAAAGTAGAATCAACCCTTTGAGGCAATCGAAGTTTATGTAACAAATTATATAACTATAGAACTAAGGGAAATAAAGGATTCTACGGTTGCTGCCTAATTTGAAAAGTTGGAAGAAGTGCTATTTACTACTTACGATACGATTATTTAAAAAAAATCATAATTTCTGATATTTATTCTAACTTCATTAGTAGCAAAGTATGAATATACGAGTAAGACAGTAGATTCATTAAGCTATAGGTTCCATTAACATATGTCAGATACGTGCGTCCCAGGACTTCCAAACGACGCACTGCACTGTAGAATCATAATCAAAATCATTTATTTATTTGCTTTAAACATGGTAACAATTGTAAAATGGAGGTTTCATGTTTATTCATGTTTTGCCACAATTTTTGGGGAACTTTATATCGAGAAAATTTCTTCCAATCGTGTCGCGTCTTAAGTTAGATTATAGACCCAAAATACATGACGTTCAAGAAAGTAATTGTCTTTATTTTAATCCGCAGGTCACTAAAAATTTTTTAAATAACCGATCATCCCGTTAATGCTTGCATCGTTCGAGCCGAGTTGGCACCGGATTAGCACTGATTGGTTAATGTTTGCATCGGTCATGCAGCCAAGACACTGATTGGCTGACAATGGTTGCATTGCTATGGTTTTTTTAATGTGTTCTTCGCCTTAGCCTTAGACATAGCTCTCCAATTATCTTTTTGATTAGTGTTTTACACACTTGGAAATAATTCCAATAAATTCAAATACGAATCAAAATTTCACTCGCAGCGGGATTTGAACCCGCGTCTCCCAGCACTCGCGGCTGGGTGCTCTGACCACTGAGCTATACGAGCCATATCCCTCTGCGTTGAAATTTAGATTCGTAATATTAGGTCCTTAGGCAATAGGTTATCTCCAAGCCTGTTCTAGGTCGGAACTCAGATTATCACCGAAGTTAATTTGCTCTTTATCTGCATTGCTATGGTTAGGAACCGGCACTGTTGAGCGATGTTTGACGACCTCTCTGGCGACGCGCTCGGATTCGAGTGGGAGGTTGCGGGTTCGATTCCCGCCACAGGCCACTTTGGGATTTTATAATTTCTAAATTGGCTTAGGTCTGGTCTGGTGGGAGGCTTCGGCCGTAGCTAGTTACCAGCCTGCCAGCAAAGACGCACCGCCAAGCGATTTAGCGTTCCGGTGCGATGCTTGTAGAAACCGTTGGTGTAAATTTACTTAGCCTTCCAAGTTAGTACGATAACTTCTTAGGCTGCATCATCACTTACCAACAGGTGAGATCGCAGTCAAATACTAACTTGTATAGAACATAAAAAGTACAATTTTATTTACAAGAAACACCTCACAGCAAAATAATCGTGTGGTTCAGTCGTATGGTATAAAAAGTTTTACAATTAAATTGATAAACTGGCACGAACCCAGAATTTGGCTAAGAATAATAGCAATTCTGATTGGAGCGGACCGAGTGTACGAGCGTACATACATACAAACAAACGTGCGCTGTTCGGTTTTAATTACAATTTTCGATGTATTATTACCTTTACTCTCCATACATTTCTCTAATTTGATTAACACCTCGGCTACATTTCGTGATGTGATATGTTTAAAAAGGTAATGTATTTACGTACATAAGCAGACGATATTGAATTCAAAACATTTTTTGCGAACACTGAAAAATTAATTTTAATACAATTGAAATAGAGCGTAAAATTGAATGTAGTTCAAAACGCCATATTGGTTGACACTTGACAGTTCCGAGATTGAAATTACTTAAGCGCGTCAAAGTTGAGCATTGTATTTCCTATCATGAAATACATTCAATTTTACACTCTAAGCCAATAGGTGTAAAGTTCATTTTTCAGTGTTAATATTTTTTTCTTTTTCTTGTATCACATCACTGTGTGTGAAAACGTTACGAGAATGTCATAGCTGATTCGAGCGAGCCGAGTGTACGAGCGTACAAACATACAAACAAACGTTGTATATTTTACTCTCCATACATTTCTCTAATTATTTCATTACCTACATAGGTAATATGGCATACAGTAATGAAATCCATACTTCCTTATTCGTTATATTATTCTTTCTAATATATTAAATTCTCTCGCTTTTCTTTGTTACCAAACTCCTCCGAAACGGCTGGACCGATCGTCATGAAATTTTCAGTGATCTCTGGGTCCGGGAGCGGGTTGTTGTCTTTATTCGATGTCCCTCAACGGCAAAACGAAGTTTGCCCGGTCAGCTAGTTCTAATATATAAAATTCTCTCGCTTTTCTTTGTTACCAAACTCCACCGAAACGGCTGGACCGATCGTTATGAAATTTTCAGTTTATGACCTCTAGGTCTAGGAGCAGGTTGTTATCTTTTTTTATGTCCCTAAGTGAGAAAAAAATTAATAAGGCAAAACAACGTTTGCCGGGTCAGCTAGTAAGTATTATTATAAATGCAAAAGTTTATTTGCTAACCTTTTACGTTGCAACTATTGAACCGATTTGGCTGAAATTTGGTATAGAGGTAGAATATTCTTCGGATAAACACATTGGCTACTTTTTATCCCGAATAAAGCAATTGTTTCCACGGGGTTAGAGAAAACCTTAAATACTGCGAATTTCAACAATGTTAAGGCAATGTATATGGCACGATATCTTATTTACAAGAAACGTCGCACAGCAAAATAATCGTATGGTTCAGTCGTATGGTATAAAAAGTTCTCTAATTTCTCTAATTTGATCTACATAATATGGCATACAGTAATGAAGTCCTAATGAAAACGAAAATCTTTATTTTTGTCAAAGGTCTAAAATCTGAGTTAAGGCTCTTATGAAAAGTCAAAACTCTACCGCCAGGTTCGGAAGGTAATTTTAATTTTGCACCGAGAAGGACTGGAAAGAAACTCGGCACTTGCTCTTTTGAAAAATGTCATTGTTATAATACAAGACTTCTTATAAAGTATGAAAAATTAAAACATATTTTTAGGATATCTCGTGAGGAGATGGAAATATATCCCTATCATTCCAAGAATTCTTGTCATTGAAAAATTCTTCAATAGTATACCCTGATTTATTAGAAGTTTTTTGACGGTGACTTAAACCTGTGCAAAGGTCAGTCCAAGATAGACTTCGGGATCATATTGTAGAAGCGTATACTCAACCGTAGGGTTGAGTATACGCTTCTACAACTTATTCTACAACTTATTATATTACGACTTACCCACTTCCTTATTAATAATTATGCGAAATTTTGTTTGTTACGCTGGGACTACAGAACCGACGTGATTAAGGGCCGATTTTTCAATCGCCAGATAAACTATCTAAGGAATTATTTGAAACATAGATATGCCATACAAAATCTGTCAAAACGACCTTATTTATTCCTTAGTTAACGTTTATCTGGCGATTGAAAAATCAGCCCTAAGTAGCGTACTTATTAACTCACTAACTTCCGCATTTATAAAAATTTAGCGTACTTATTAACTCACTAACTTCCGCATTTATAAAAATTGATGGGATTACTACTTACTTTTCTTTCTTTCCTAGAATATTGGGCGGGACTGACATTATTATAACGACATTTATTGTAATCTTTGAGGCAATTTTTAGTACTAATGATTTTTTATTTTCCTAGAATACTGAGCTATGCAGATACCTAATCTTATTTTGTAAACTCATAATTTTATTTGTTTTTTGTTTGTATAAATTTGCATGCCAATAATATGGTATGATATAGCGAGAACTTGTATTGTATTAAGTACCATAATTATTGTAATAATATGTACATACCTATATCACCAACTAATTAAATTGAATTGAATTGAATAGGCCAAATTTCTTTCCGAACGTGGCGATCGAGTTTAACATTTCATAAGTGCCGGTAAGTAAGGCCTATGTGAAAAAATTAATATTTTGTTTCTGTTCCAGGGTCGTCATCAGAAGACAGCAGCCACGAGGAGCTGACGGCGTTGCGGGCTCTTCTCCACTTCCCCGAGGAAGTCGCCCTGAGACTCACCGACACCGAATACAAGATTTTTTATCAGGTACCTATTATATATCAAATTTTATAACTATACGCATTTTTAAAAACTAGAGATTTTATTATTTCAGATAATCATGAGGGATTCACAAGAAAACTAAAATCAACTCTCTGGTATTTTTTTTTTGTATTAACAATAAACAAACAAACAACAAACAAACTTAAGTAAGAAAAATGATTGAATGTATTTTGCGGAAATCCATAACTATCAGGACCATCGATATACCAATTATACAACCAATGCCTCCTAGAGACGAGTTGCTGAACTAAAGATAAAGCTTGATAATATTTCAAAAAGTTATTAAAAGTTCTGCTATTCATCGATAGATGGCAAAACTAAAAAGTGTTAGGTTATTTAGATTCGGTCTCCACGCTCAAGGCCCGCGATAGAAGCTATGCAATAGCTTAAAAATCTTGTAAGTAAAATAATTTGAGGTCAATGTACTGTAGATAAAACCTCCACACCCCGCCAATTTGCTCCTCTCTCGACATTCGCACCAAAATACCGCGAAAATGAAATTAATAAGCTGAAAACACTCTCTCAACTACAAAGAGCATAATTCCATGACTCCATCCGTCCCACTCTAACACGTTAAAAGAAGAGAGAGAGCAAAACCGCCATATTTTCGCGGTTACGTCCGAAGAAAATAATTCATGAAAAGCTTACCATTTGCATCTCAATCTAAAGTAAACTGTATTGGTAAGTAACTTAAAGTTTAATTTACACTGCAGTTTTCAATAGGAATTTTAAAAAGGTTTACTTTATGTTTTTTTTGTGGTAACAATGTTACGATGCTGGGTTATTGGATTAATTTTTTTACTTACATGCAAAAGTATATAAGGATGATGTTTTTCAGTAGATTCGTTCGAATTCGAAATGAGGTTGGATCCAAAAAACGTTTGAAAATCCGATTTTAATCCGTAACAGAAAAATGACGTTTTATCTAAGTAATTACTTAAAACTAAGTCAGCCAGAAAATCCGTTTTAAGAGGATTTAAATGGAGTTTATACTTTCTTCTCTCACGGATACGTTGGTAGGTGCGACATGCAGCGTCGCGGAAGAATATAACAGAAAAACGACCTTTTACCTTATCACTCAAAAACTAAACCAGTTATCAAAAAATCTGTTTCTAAGCCTTTTTGGATATTATTATTACTTACCGACACATTAAAACAAATATTACAGGTACATCCATTGTAGTTTCCGAAAAAAATTTAAACAAACGTAGATTTAGGACAACTTTTGGGAGACATCGAGAATTTTTTATCCAATCGTGTTTCTGCTTCACAGATACATGACGATTAAATTAACAAGTAATGTATTGTCTTTATAGTTTTTAAACACAAAAAAAAAAACGTTTAAATACGCCGTCTACGCCGTCAAATCTCTCCTGAGGTGTTAGTGCAGGTTTTTGTACGAATTTCGGTGGAATTTCGTGTCACATTGCACAAACGAATCGAACTCCTTAGATTTACAGCCAGCGCCATCTATTGACAGTCACTGACATACGGCTGTCAATAGATGGCGCTGGCTGTAATAGTATGGAGGCATTCGATTCGTTTGTGCGCGTAGTCGACTCGAAATTCGTGCAAAAACCTGTACTAACTCTACTGATAACAAGTATCTGCGGGGCTAGACAAAGTAACAGTCGTTTAGCGTTGACGACAGTAGACAAAAATGTATGGACAAACCACGTGACTGTATAAAAACCACGTGACCGTATAGAGGAAAAACACGCTGTTTTGAAATTCGACTATACGACAATTTGAACGCTCCCTGGCGTTCTCGCAGACTTTGAAGGTAACTTTAGCGTACTTCGCATGACAATAATTGACAGCCGACAGTGAACAACGCCAAGCATAAAGTAGATTCTGCTTTCATTTGTTTTCATTCGTCACGTGGTTTGTTCATACATTTTTGTCTACTGTCGTTAACGCCAAACGACTGTTACTTTGTCTATCCCCTAAGGGGAGTGGATTCGACCGGCAGGGCTTACCCGTTATCAAATATTAATGCTTTATGATAATCCATCGGCTTCAGCGACAGATGGACGGACACGATAACAGATATACATAGATATAGATAACAAAGCTTTTATATACTTTGATGACCGAATGGCGCAGCGGTAGTGGTCTTGCCTCTGCGGAAGTCGTAGGTTCGATTCCCACAGCTGAAAAATGCATTGTTTGTGTTATGAGGATGAATGTTTTCCAAGTCCAAGTGCGGCAAAAAATACTTTTCATCACGGAATACACGGAAAGTAGGTCTGAAGTTGCCTGAGAAGCGGGTTGAAAGTAATACTTTGCAGCCCTAGGGAGAATCGTTTTCAACTGACAGCTGTCAAATAATTAAAAAAAACTAGTTGTCACATTTTTATTGGAGTTCAAATGAAACACGACATACCCGAGTGCATCCAACAAGAAGAAAGATAGACTTTATTCATAAAGTAAAGACAACTGATTCATAGACAATCATAGACAATACTTGACTATTAAAAAGCTAAATGCATAGCCCGCCGGCTAGGCCAAAGAAAAAAAAAAGGCGGGAAAGTGGCAAGCGGCAATCCGATCTTCATTTGTTTTTCGAGTTGTAGAGTTTTGTTTAGGCTTCTGTTTATCAGTGATTTTTATTGACACAATTATTCAATTTTCTTTAGCTAATTTCTATTTTTATTTTGACTTTCCTTATATTCGTAATGAAAAGCACAGTGTTTACCTCGGGATAAAGACTTATTTAGTCCCTCGAACTATAGGCCCCCTCGCTACGCTCGGGCGCCAAACCCCGTCTCGGGACTAAATAAGTTACTTTCATCCCTAGGGTAACAATGTACTATTGCCCAAATTGGCAAACCCGAGTAGTCGCTACACAATTTTTCACAACTATTATAGTAGTGTTATTATCTCGCTGCAGACTCGGTCATAAATCATCTGGGTGTCTCGCTTTTGTTGTTCACTGCTGAATTGTGCATTACTGCAGTCGATGAGTGATGTCGATGAATGATATCGATAGTTGCACTTTTTTTGTATATTTATAAACGGGTCATAGAAATAACAACACCTTTTTTAGATTTTTTTTAATTATCAATAAAATTTCGACATAGTAATATTAAATGCCACATAGTAATATTGTTTACGTCGTCGTAACCTTGATGATTCCGTTATCGATAACGGCCTTGCGCGCACGCAACTACCGCACATCCTTAGTCCAATTATGATTTATGACAGAGTCTGCAGCGAGATAATAACACTACTATAGCATCCGCACACCATACAAATTTCAATTTGACACACTCACACTACAAGAAAAAGTTGCCGCACCCACGGAGCTGTCGTTGTTAGGGCTCTATCTAGTCGGAGCGCGAGCGACGACCTATTATAAATCTCTGCATCTACGTCCTTAATAAAAGCAATATGACGGACTTAAAAAAAGATTCCGACGAATTGAGAACCTCCTCCTTTTTTTGAAGTCGGTTAAATATAATCAAAACCATCTTCCATCAGGAACCTACCTATAATAAAAATCACGAACGAGACTCCTGATTGGTCGATGGGGATATCAAATTATCTTATCGCACATAAAACGGTAAACGTAAAACGTACAAATAGGGAAGTGTATAAATTCAGTAATTAAATATTGAATGATTAAAGCAGGCGTTATTTTGCGGAAATCCATAATTAGCAGGACACATTAATTTGTTTTGCTATAATCCGCTACTTGAAAAGATTCCGTATGGTGCAATATGCAGGAAAACTGCCCACATGAAACACCACACACAAATTTTCCAAAACTTTCCTCGACGCACGTTTCGTTCCGACACCGGGACATCCTCAGATGTTGACTTCACAAGACTATGATGTCGAATTGTGAAGTCAACATCTGAGGATGTCCTGCTAATTCAGTATTTACCTGAATTAGTCAATACCAATCACTCATGAGATTATTTTGACACTCTACTGATCACTGATCTATTTCTATGGATTAACCATTCTATAGGTACAATAATTGACAGTTCATTTTTAACCGACTTCAAAAAAAGGAGGAGGTTCTCAATTCTTCGGAATCTTTTTTTTCTATGTATGTTCCCCGATTACTCGAAGATGCGTGGACCAATTTAGAAAATTATTTTTTGTTTGAAAGGGTATAGTTCACAGATGGTCCCATAGTCATCAAGTCAGGATCTGATGATGGGATCTTGGAGAAATTGAGGGATCTCTTCAGATTTTAGAAGCATACTTCAAGCGATTTGGGCATTTTTCCAATGCCTTGCGCATTAGTTGTTTTCCACTAAAAAGTAAAAAATAAAATTGAAAATTCTTTCCAAAAAACAAACTTCAAATGCCACTACAAAGAGTGAAATAATTTTTAATGTAAACCAATTCGAAGTCAGGAGATGTTTCGTTCATTCACTAATAGTCCCGTGAGAATCCCGTATCAAGCTGAATCAAATCCAAACTTTATTTTTTACAGACTGCGATCTCCACATTAATAAATAGGTACATTTTTTATTTTTTTAATTAACATCGAATCAGATTCCAAAGTTATACGCATATAAAAAACTAGTAGGGCGCGTGGAGGCGCGGGCCACTAAAAAAATCCCTTAAAAGTTCGCCATTCATTTTCTATGAAAAAATAAATTCCGCCATTTTGAATTTTTTTTCTATTCATCGAATAGACCTTTGGGTCCTGATAACTTCTTGTTAAAAACCGTTGTTCCATCTTTTATACTTTCCGAGATATCGAAGAAATTCAAATGGCGGCCATTTTGAATCCGCCATTTTGAAATTTTTTTCAGCTCACTGTCAATTGGATGACGTTTCAAATGACATTTGGTCGAGCACCCCCCACCTATCTCTATACGACAACATCCTTGAAAAAAATTTTTTTCATACAAAATTGTTCAGGAGAGGTGATCAATCAGTCAGTGAGTGAGTGAATCAGCACAAGCAGCTATATATATTAACTAGTAGGGTGCGTGGGGGCGCGGGCCACATGTGGCCCGCGTGCTGTCTTCCCGCCTATAAAAGAATCGCCGCCATCTCGAATTCATATTCGCCATACATTTTCTATGAAAAAATAATTTCCGCCATTTCGATTTTTTTTCTGTCCATCAAATAGACCTTCGGGTCATCATCACTTCTTGTCAAGAAACCGTTCTTCCATCTTTTATACTTTTTGAGATATCAACAAAATTCAAATAGCGGCCATTTTGAATCCGCCATTTTGAAATTTTTTTCAGCTAACTGCCAATTGGATGTCATTTCAAATGACATTTGGTCGAGCACCTATCCTAACCTATCTGCAATACCCTTGGCTGTGCTCTTCACTCGTCTTCGAAATCCTCAATCATCAGCTCTCTCCGTATTTTTCCTCCGAATGAATTTTTTTCTTTTATACGACACCATCCTTGAAAAAATTTTGGAATCCGATTGGCAGTGGGCTGAAAAAATTACCTAGTAGCACGGTCATGGTTTTAAAGATAGTTAAGGGCTTTTCCAACAAAAATACCGCTGAACCTCATCGGATGAGGTTCAGCGTATTTTTGTTCGAGCAGCCCTTAACTATCTTTAAAACCACGACCGTGCTCCTCAATCATCATCCAAATCCTAGATCATCATCATCCCGTAAATCTTGAGATCCTGATCACCTCTTGCTAAGAAACCACTCTCTTATCTTTTATACTTTCCGAGATAGAACAACACGAAAAATGTATGGCGGCCATCTTGAATCCGCCATTTTGGATTTTTTTCAGCTCACTGCCAATTGCATGAGGTTCCGAGTATTTTTTGTTTGAGCAGTCCCCACCTAACTATAATACTTTGCCCGTGCTCCTTGACAGTCTTCAAAACCCTCAACCATCATCTCATTCCATATTTTTCTCTGAGAGTCCTCCAAAAAAACCGCATCATAGTACTACCCATGTTTCACAACTTATCAATAGTCTCTTCAACATTCGTCATACATTTTGTATGAAAAAAATTAAAGTCCGCCATTTTGAATTTTTTTTCTATCCATCGTATAGACCTTCGGATCCTGATCAACTCTTGTCAAGAAACCGTTCTCTTATCTTTTATACTTTCCGAGATATCGACGAAATTCGAATGGCGGCCATTTTGAATCCGCCTTGGCGGTGCGCCTTTGCTGGTAGGGTGGTAACTAGCCACGACCAAAGCCTCCCACCAGACCAGACTTGAGCCAATTTAGAAATTATAAATTCCAAAGTGGCCCGTGGCGGGAATCGAACCCGCGACCCCCCACTCGTATCCGAGCGCGCAGCCACTGCGCCAGGGAGGTCGTCAAAAAAATTGCATTACTTTTTGTCTTGTATGAAGAATATTGATGTAAAATATTCAGATGCGCTTATCCTGGGGTTCATATCGGCGCTGTCAGCCCATAAAATCCCTATCAACAGATAACCTATGTTACTAACGGTTCCCGACCGTTATAAATTTAACTGCGCCCTTTTTCGGTACATTAAGCATCGTTTTTAGCTCAGCTCAGCACGGCCTAGGCTCTAAATCCACTTTTAGCCTTTTATTTTACTGTATAATTGTCTCTTGCGTTAGATCTTCTTACAAACTTTTATTTGAAAATATTTGCAAATATAAAAGAAGAATCATCAAAATCGATTCACCCAGTCAAAAGTTATGAGGTAAACATTAAATAAACATACCGTCGAATTGAGAACCTCCTCCTTTAGCAGGACAGATTAATTTGTTTTGCTGTAATCCGCTACTTGAAAAGATTCTGTATGGTACAATATGCAGGAACACTGCCCACATGAAACACCACACACAATTTTCCAACACTTTCTTCGACGCACGTTTCGTCCCGAACCGGGACATCCTCAGGAGATGTTGACTTCACTATGCGAAATCGTTTAGGGACGAAACGTGCGTCGAAGAAAGTGTTGGAAAATTGTGTGTGGTGTTTCATGTGGGCAGTGTTCCTGCATATTGTACCATACAGAATCTTTTCAAGTAGCGGATTACAGCAAAACAAATTAATCTGTCCTGCTAATTATGGATTTCCGCAAAATAACGCCTGCTTCCATTCAAAACCTCCTCCTTTTTTGAAGTCTGTTGAAAAACGTCAAGTATTCACTGTGAAGCAGAAAGAAGCACGATTGGATAACCTGCAGTTTAAAAAACTATAAATACAATTACTTTCAAACGTCATGTATTTTGGGTCCTTAATCTAAAATCGCTTAGAAGCAGAAACACGATTGAATAAAATTTTCTCGATAGTAAGTTCTCCCAAAAGTTGCTCCAAAATCTCAGTTTTTCAAATTTTTATCGGAAACTACAATAGATGTAATTGTAATTTTTGTTTTAATGTATCGGTAATAATAATATCCAAAGACGCTTATAAACCGATTTTTGATACCTGGCTTAGTTTTTGAGTAATTAGGTAAAAGTTCGTTTTTCTGTAATAATCTTCCGCGTCGCTGCATGTTGCACCTACCAACGTATCCGTGAGAGTGAGAAAGACATAAATTCAATAAATTCTCGTAAGGTATGGTTTCAAAAGGAGATGGAAACGAGGCCACCTGGTTTTGAAAGCCGCCCGTTTACATACTCAAAGTAACAGTCCATGAAATCAGACCTTAACACACATTTCCATGGCAAAAAACGGCGAAATAACAAAACAAAGCCAAAAAGAGCTCATCACTTCTCTCCCGCGACAAAGGCTTTCGGCGGGAATGACTCGGGAAAGTGGGGGAAAGACTGGGAAAACTATTTTCCGCGTCGAAGTTGGTACTTACTTACACGTTTTTTCAAAGGTTAGATCAAAGTCACGTTTACGGAAACAACTTGTTAACTAAACCAAGAAAGCGTTTTTTACGTTTGGGCATACAAAATCGAAATAACCGGACAAGTGCGAGTCGGACTCGCGCACTGAGGGTTCCGTACCTACTACTACCGGAGGAATAAAACAAACTACTCACTAGATCTCGTTCAAACCAATTTCCGGTGGAAGTTTGCATGGTAATGTACATCATATATTTTTTTTAGTTTTATCATACTCTTATTTTAGAAGTTACAGGGGGGGGGACACACATTTTACCACTTTGGAAGTGTCTTTCGCGCAAGCTATTCATTTTAGAAAAAAATGATATTAGAAACCTTAGTATCATTTTTGAAGACCTATCCATAGATACCCCACACATAATTATGGGTTTGATGAAAAAAAAATTTTTGAGTTTCAGTTCTAAGTATGGGGCACCCCCAAAATTTATTACTTTTTTAAAAATTTTGTGTGAAAACCTTAATGCGGTTCACATAATACACCTACTTACCAAGTTTCAACAGTATAGCTCTTATAGTTTCGGAAAAAAGTGGCTGTGACATACGGACGGACAGACGGACAGACGGACAGACGGACAGACGGACAGACAGACATGACGAATTTATAAGGGTTCCGTTTTTTGCCATTCGGCTACGGAACCCTAAAAACAATGTCAAAATGTTTTTTCTATCTGTTTAGGCTATTTTCTAATAAATTTTTAATGACGAGAAAGTTTTATTTTTACCAAAACAATATTCCTAGATGCATTCCTTGTCTAGGGCATTTATTATAAGTGACAGAAACACGAAAAGTAATAATTATGTTGCTCGATCATAAAAAATCCTGAGTTATCATTTTCTGGTTTTGTTGTTTCATTATTTCTGAATTTTCCATTTCTATATATTTTTTGAGCGTATCGCAAAATGCCACATGGCTAGAGCCTTTAAATGTGCTGTGTTCATTTTCTTACGGAACCCTAAAATACTTTAACTAAGGGCCGATTTTTGTATCCTCAGGTAAACGTTAACTAAGGAATAAATATGACGTTTTGACAAATTTTGTATGGCATATGTTTAAAAGAAAGAAAGAAACAAAAAACTTTATTTCGCAGAAAATTATGCCACATGTAACAAAACAATACACCTACGTACTAAAACGATGCCTGAAGATTCCCCCACTCGGGCAACAAATACCAATAATTGCCCAAGTGAGGGAAGCACCAGACACCGCCTGTCACATGTGGCACAACCCGGAACAAGGCCCCAACTCAGCATGGTGCTGTGTGCCCCATATAAGCATGGGAGCACACAGCGCTGATTTTCAGTCGGAGCCTTGGACTGGGTGGGTGTTTCAAATTTATTCCTCAGATAGTTTATATGGCGATTGAAAAATCGGTCCTATAAGACATGTTTCTCCACCCACAGGTACCGCCAATCGACTACCTGCGGCAAGTGACACTGGACCTGGGCGGAGAAGGAGTGCTGGGCACGCTCACCGAGCGGCACATGATACGGCGCGCGCCCGCCACGCACTGCCCTCCGCAGCGCAGCAGCGTCGCCGCTCTCATACGCCGGTTTAACGAGGTGGGCTCAAACTCTATATACAAGTTAGTAAGATAACATATTAGGCTGCATCATCACTTGCCATCAGGTGAGATAGCAGTCAAGTACTAACTTGTATAGAGTAAACAAAGAACCTGAACCATTCTGATTTATCGGAATTGAATTTGAAGTCGTAAAGTAAACTTATAAGTTGACTTCGCATCGGATTTCACTCAGCTTCCTAGCGATTTGTCTTAGTTATTTAAACAAGACTTAATCAAATTAATCTATCGAATGACGAGGGATAAACTAATAGAAGATTACTCCCTGTCATTAGGAGGCCAGCGGGGCTAGACAAAGTAACAGTCGTTTAGCGTTCACGACAGTAGATAAAAATGTATGGACAAACCACGTGACTAATGAAAACAAATGAAAGCAGAATCTACTTTATGCTTAGCGTTGTTCACTGTCAGCTGTCAATTTTCATGCGAAGTACGCTAAAGTTATCTACAAGGTGTCTACGAGAACGCCAGGGAGCGTTCAAATTGTCGTATTAGATTTTCAAAAAAAGCGTGTTTTCCTCTATTCGGTGACGTGGTTTTTCTACAGTCACTTGTTTTGTCCATACATTTTTATCTAATGTCGTCAACGCTAAACGACTGTTACTTTGTCTAGCCCCGCTGGCTTGACTATAGGTATAGGTACATAATACAGGTAGGTATAATTTAGTGGCGAGTCTGTACTCTTTGCCGCGTCAAGTGCTGCCCCCTTCTGGCTTCAACAGCTCGTTAACATAACTGGATATTATGCTGAAATGTTACATCTTACTTTTGAGCCGCTTCCGAGGTCAAACCAAATGATTCTGGCAGAATTTGTTTGCATACAAAATCTAAATAAAATTCTAAATAAAAAGTTCTAAACAAAACTTCTCCGAAACAGCTCGACCGATTTGTATGAAATTTGTATCCGGTAAGTCTGAGCAAACGTAAGCTATTTTTATACCCGTCATGGCAAAACAACGTTTGCATACACACAAAATAAACGTAATAATATTATCAAGGGCGTAAAAGTTCCTTCAATGTTTATTAAGTACTTTGTTCTCTAGTGAAACAAAACACCATAAGAAAGGGTCTAAGACGGAAATTATCAGCAAATTGAGGGTAGGTTAATTATACGGCAAACCGAGAACTGCCCTTCGCAGCTTAATAATGGTTAGGGATGGGCGGCATATCGACTTTATCGAATATCAACATTTTTACACACTACAAGTTAGTCGTCGTTTCAGCCGATGGACGTCCACTGTTGGACATAGGCCTCCTGAAATGACCGCCAAACACCACGATCTTGCGCCGCCAACAGCCAGCGACTCCCCGCGACTTTCTTAATGTCGTCCATCCACCTGGTGGGGATCTGCCGACACTGCGCTTCCCGGTGCGTGGCCGTCATCCCAGCACCTTAGGTCCCCAACGTCCATCGGTCCTACAATCTATGTGCCCCGGTCATTGTCACTTATTTAATGCATAAAATAATCATTAAAATGCCCGCGAGGCACTGACATGGGGAACAAGTAATTGTTTGTTGAAAATGAAAATCTTTATTTTTCACTTAAACCTAAAAGGCTCTTATGAAAAGTCAATACTCTACCGCCAGGTTCGGAAAGCAGGTTTGCACCGATAATAACTAGCAAGAAACTTGGCACTCTCCCTTCTAAAAAATGACATCATACACAATTTTTCTTACATATCTAATATGAAAAATTAATAGTACATAATTTTTAAGATATCTCATTTCGAGGAGATGGAAGCATATCCCTATCATTCCAAGAATCCTTGTCATTATTGCCCGGTAGACCTGCGATAATTAATAATCGCAAAGTTTGTGAAAGAGTAGATTTTAATTGCAAGTGTGGAAGGTATGTAATTTCTGCACAAGTCCTGTAGCTCTAGCTATATGACACTGCCATCTGATAGATGGAATGAAACTGGAACGAAATTCAAAATATGCATGAGAATGCGCGGAATGACGTTTTTAAAGTCATTATTCACGAAAAATTCAAACAACTTTTTAATTTTTGATTACAAACGTCATGACATTTAATGATAATTAAAAATCAAACGAACTTACCAAGTGAAATTCGATGATGATTATGCGAGCAGCTTCTTTCGACGCGATTTATACACAATAAGTAAACATAAATCGCTAGAAAGAAGCTGCGAAGCATAATTAAAAATCAAACGAACTTACCAAGTGAAGTTCGATGATAATTATGCGAGCAGCTTCTTTCGACGCGATTTATACACAATAAGTAAACATAAATCGCTAGAAAGAAGCTGCGAAGCATAATTAAAAATCAAACGAACTTACCAAGTGAAGTTCGATGATAATTATGCGAGCAGCTTCTTTCGACGCGATTTATGTTTACTTATTGTGTATAAATCGCTAGAAAGAAGCTGCGAAGCATAATAGGCTGTATACAGGAGAATAACAAAAATCACTAGTACGGAAAAGAACTTCCTGCACACATACGCGGAAAACTCTATTGTTTGTCAGTAATCGATATCGACATTTTTCAAGCTTTGCGACGTCCCTAGCACTTAAATTTCGTCACGTGCAAGTCGCGGCCTTACGTGACGTCACGTTGAATACACGATTCAATTGGATGGTTGGTACTGAAGGGAATTATGGGATATCGCAGAGACAACTAACAACTTTGCGGTGGTCTAGTGAGTACTGCATTTTTGAGAGCAGGACAGATTAATTTGTTTTGCTATAATCCACTACTTGAAAAGATTCTGTATGGTACAATATGCAGGAACACTGCCCGCATGAAACACCACTCACAATTATCCAACACTTTCTTCGACGTAAGTTTCGTCCCGACACCGGGACTTCCTCAGCAGATGTTGACTTTACAATACGAAATCGTACAGTTCACATTGTCACAGAACACTAAATAGTACCAGAAGGTTCACTCCGCACGAAAATTTAAAGAAATAGCGACTCTAGCGCTGACACAAAAAGTGCAATTCAGGTCTGGTCTGGTGGGAGGCTTTGGCCGTGGCTAATTACCTCCCTACCAGCAAAGACGCACCGCCAAGCGATTTAGCGTTCCGGTGCGATGCTTGTAGAAACCGTTGGAGTTAATTTACCTACCCTTCCAGGTTAGTACGATAACATCTTAGGCTGCATCATCACTTACCATCAAGTGAGATCGCAGTCAAGTACTAACTTGTATAGAGTAAAAAAAAGACGATATATCGATTGGCGGTACGTATTTGCCGATAGGTTGGTGACCAGCTGCGGCCAAAGTCTCCCTACTAGACTAGACCTACTCTGAAAGTGTCCTGTAACGGAAATAAACCCAGGACCTCGTATCAGAAAGGCCAGAGCAACGTCTACCGTACCGTAGTCTAGGGGTCAGAAGTCCAAAGAACATTGTAAACTGAGTGATTTCAAATAAATGTTATTTATTTATTTATTTATTTACCGTACCAGATACTTTTACTTAAAGGTTATCGAGTAGACAAAGTATCGAAATTGCCAGAACAACGTTTGCGGTGCCACTACATTGTAATTGAAAACGATTATAAGGTCCGATATCCATGTCAGACGTCAAAGCCACTCGGGGGTAGAAAGGGGTAAGATAAAAGGCGTAAGGGGTAAAACAGGGTAAAGGGCAGGGTAAAATAATACGGTACAGGGTACTACAGAGAAATCATTTCAGATCTACAAAAGAATTGATAAAAGCTTAAAACAGTTTACATTTTGTAGTAACGACATATATTTATTAATATGGATGTGCTAATAGATAATATTCCGCTCTTTTATATACGTGGTAATTGCTGAATTTGAAGTAATTTTGTTCAGTAACACAATTACTTCAAAAGAGCAAATCCTTTCAAGGTCATGTTTCCCTGAAAATGTAAACGCGTCAGTTTGTCATACACTCATTTTTCTACTATGACTTTGAACACCAGTCCGTGTCGTGGCCATATAATGAAAACAGCGCCTGACTTGTACCAATATGGATTAAATGGCTAATAGTGATCGATCACGACATACATTGGATATGACAGATCATTATTATTTCAGCTGTAACTCAGCATGAAAGCTAAATAAAAGCTTGTATATAGGTAATCAGTATAGGAAATTGTTTACTGATAATCTTAATGCGTCCTCACACTATCAATGAGACCATGTCCTGATATAACAAAGAGAAAGAGCGAGGATCCTGGGACACAGGTAAACTTACTCCAGGATCCCCAAAACCATTGTAAATGACATACTTATACTGAAATAAATTTTCATTCATTTTCATTCAATGTCCAGTGAAGTGAGTCATAACCGGAGGCTCTTTTTGCTACTATCAGGGCTTTGAACATCGCGAAAAGTGACGAATGGTGGCCAGTCACGACATACATTTGATATGACAGGTTGTCAATTTTAGAAATGTAAATAAACATGTAAACCGACACATAAATAAAAAAATTGGTTATCTGTAGTCGGTTTACGGACGATAGATTTACGTGATAACGTCATAATTGGCCTCTCTTTCGTTTGTTTTATCGTGCCTCTCTATCGCTTGTTGCGCGCTCTCGCTTTTGCACGCACAGGCTCAGGTGGAACGATACTATTTTTCATGTGTGATGCTGGTGTTCATCAATTTATTAAACGTTATCACGTCAATAAATAAAAGCTTGTAAAAAATATCAAACAGGTAATCGTTCCATAAAAATGTAAACGCGACCACACATTATCACTGACCATGTCCAGTGAAGTGAGCCATAACC
Source organism: Coenonympha arcania (assembly GCA_036785405.1). NCBI lineage: Eukaryota > Metazoa > Arthropoda > Insecta > Lepidoptera > Nymphalidae > Coenonympha > Coenonympha arcania. The sequence continues at coordinate 12,662,526 of CM072076.1, forward strand.
GGGTGCTTTTTTTCCCTCTATCAGCACTTTATACACCGGTCCGTGTTGGAGCGAGATAATGTAAACGGCGCATGACCCGTATTTGCATATGGGGTACACGATCCGGTTACAAAAGAGCTTTAAGCTAGTAGGGTGGATATCGTTTTAGGAAACCAGTGGCCAATCTCAGCAACGGTTAGCCAACTACGCACATAAAACATCAAGGCGATAGTTTGTATGTGTGTGTATGTTTGTTACTCCTTCAAGTCGCATCTACTGAACCGTTTTGGCTGTTGGAAAGGATGATAGATAATATCCTGAGTTAACAGACAGGTTACATTTAACCCGGAAAAACTACATATATCGATAAAGTGTGGAAAGTATATCATTTCTTTACAAGTCTCACGTGCAATAATTACCATTTTTTTTTTAATTTGCGAAAAAAGTAACGAAAGGAAATTATTGAATTAGTGCATTGTAATACAAATGTGTAAAGTACTTAGTACTTGTAACACACCCGTGTATCACACCACCTTTTTTAATGCAGTTGTTAAACATTGCGCTAAAATTAAATTATTAGGCAGAAGCTAAATTTTTGAATCATAATGATAGTCTTTGAAACTACGCCGTAAAAAACTGTATTGAAAATACAGTTTATTCACTTTATTCACTTTGTTACAGTTTTATGAATTTTACCTTTATGCATTTTGAATGTAATATGAAGGGGGAAGACAAAAAGCATTTACATGGAAAAGCATAACTTCCCGCACGCTAAATTTTTTTTTCAGCAAATGAAGTTAAAAGAAAATTTTATCAAGGTTTATCCTACAAAAGACGGAAATTATATCCACTATAGCTAGAAAAGGTTCTACATTACATGAAAGTTAGGCTTTTGTAGGGCTTAAAACCTTTTACAGAAATGTAATCTTATACCTGATGGTATATAAGATTGCATTTCAGTTATGGCACAGACTACCATCGGTACAGAAGCTTCACTTGATGATTTAAACAAATATCGACTCTAACGCTGACACAATAAAGTACAATTAAGTTCGCAACAGTGGCTTATACCTACGAAGAACCAAAACATTGTGCTCTCTTTCTTTCGCATTACTTTATCTATCCTCTATCTCCTTCCGACTGGCTACAGGGCTCCTGATAAAACCGCTGAGCGGTCGGCACTATGTACTTGTAGCCTTTGTAACTACATCATAGAATGTCTTACAGTACAGTACATTCAATTCGCGAAATGATTTAAATAAATATCGACTCTAACATTGACACAATAAAGTGCAATTCAGTTCGCACCAGTATCCCAACCTACGTTGCTATGAACCTAACCTCTCTTTCTCCCCTCTGTCTCTTTCTCGCTCGCTACAGGGGCCTGATAAAACCGCTGAGCGGTTGACACTATGTTCTTACACCTTTTGTACCTACAGTGCGAGTAAAACCCGTGAAAATAATTTCTTTACACTCAATAAGTTAGTACTTGACTGCAATCTCACCTGATGGTAAGTGATGATGCAAACAAAGATGTTATCGTACTGACTTGCAAGGTGTTAGTAACGTAACTCCTGTTTCTACAAGGCATTGCGTCGGAGCGCTAAATAGGTTTGCGCTTCGTCTTTTCTGGTATAGCAGTAACTAGCCACGACCAAGTACTAACTAGTAATAGTAATACTTACAATAGACGTACACACAAGACCCGGCGTAAAATGAGAAAAATGTCGCCAGTTTACTGGTGTCAAAAATGTTTGTTTTGACACCAACAGCGTCAGTAAGCCGACCGCAGTATTGTTTATTTATCTCGATCCACGTCACAGATCAGTAAACTTGTTATTAGTCCGCACGCGAGTTTCTCTCCAAAGGTGTGTGAACCATGCCACGCCGCATTGAACCAACGTGTTGGGCAGAGCCTATACCAGCTGTGGGTTTAAAAAATTGGTTGTCTGTAAAGTCGGTTTACTGACGATAGTTGAACGTGACAACTCTCGCTTGCACTTCCAGCCTTACATGGAACGAGGTAACGGCAGCGAGGTAACGGCACATGAGTCATGTTTTTTTGTGCGTGCAGCCGGCTCCATCGATTTATAAGACGTTGTCACGTCAAAAAATTGGTTGTCTGTAAAGTCGGTTTACTGACGATAGTTGAACGCGACAACTCTCGCTTGCACTTCAAGCCTTACATGGAACGCCTCAGAGCGAGGTAGGTAACGGCAGCGAGGTAACGGCAACGAGGTAACGGCACATGAGTCATGTTTTTTTGTGCGTGCAGCCGGCTCCATCGATTTATAAGACGTTGTCACGTCAAAAAATTGGTTGTCTGTAAAGTCGGTTTACTGACGATAGTTGAACGTGACAACTCTCGCTTGCACTTCAAGCCTTACATGGAACGCCTCAGAGCGAGGTAGGTAACGGCAGCGAGGTAACGGCAACGAGGTAACGGCACATGAGTCATGTTTTTTGTGCGTGCAGCCGGCTCCATCGATTTATAAGACGTTGTCACGTCAATAACTTGAGATAATACCTACTGTAATTTACCAGTGTACGTAAAAGTTCTAAGCTCTAACACATATTGACAGTTGACGTCATCCCTTGAGAATTCCTACCTCACTTTTGTTTACCCACAAACTTAGACCCGCTAGGGATTTCAGCAGAACACAGGACTTTATAACACTAACTGACATTAAGCTCTAGAGAGGCAATCTTTAGTACTTATAACTTTCTTTCTTACCTAGAATATTGGGCGATACTGACATTATTATAACAATTTTTATTATGTTGACATTTATTGTAATCTTTGAGGCAAATTTTAGTACTTACTAATGATTTTTATTTTTCTAGAATACTGAGCGATGCAGATACCTAATCATATTATTTTGTAAACTGATAATTTTATTTGTTTTTCGTTCGTATAAATTTGCATGCCAATAATATGGTATGATATAGCGAGAACTTTATTGTATTATCATATTATGTACCATCATTGTAATAATATGTACCTATATCAGCAAATAAATAAATTGAAATTGAAGAATTGAAATTGAGAGATCTAGACTCTAGAGTCTAGGTACATACCTACATCGTCGAAAATTAACGGCGTAAAAGCTGTATTTAAGAAAGATTTTGAATGAAGTTTTATTTAAAAACTATAAAGACAATTACTTTTAAATTGAAAGGTCATGTATTTTGGGTACCTATTTAAACTAAAATCGCAAGCAGAAACACGATTGGATAAAATTTTCTCGATAGAAAGTTCTCCCAAAAGTTGCTCCAAATTCCCAGGTTTTCAAATTTTTATCGGAAACTACAATGGATGTAATTGTAATTTTTGTTTTAATATGTCGGTAATAATAATATCCAAAAACACTTAAAAACAAATTTTTGATAACTGACTTAGTTTTTGTGTAATTACGTAAAAGGTCGTTTTTCTGTTATATTCTTCCGCGACGACCAACGTATCCGTGAGAGTGAGAAAGACAAAAATAAATTCAATAAATCCCCTTAAAACCCGAATTTCACACGCGTGAAGCTACGTGCAAAAGCCAGTATTCGATATAACAGAACAATAAGGTTCTCATAGAAGCGTGTTTCAAAGTTTTTCCTTCCACATTAAATACAATTTTCGTCTTATCCGCTTTCCCCTGGGGGTGTGTTGTGAACTTGTTAGTGAACACAGCAAGCCGCAAATTGGCTAACTCAACAATCAATGATTTACGGGCAAAAACTGATAACTATATTGTACCTACGTATTTTTGTGAACTTCTTGATGGATGGTGGAATTAAATATCTATAGAGGGTATTTTTGTGACCTTCTTGAATAAGTAAATAGAAAATTTTATTTTGTATTTATTATCGATTAAAAAAATTTTTAATAATAAATTTTTTATAGGAATTTTCGAGAAATTGTTGTGATTTTAGGGGTTTGTAACTTAAGGTTTAGAGGATATATTTCTGAGAGTTGGTAACCCTGCGTGATGGGATTTTCTTTCGCCTAGCCGCTTGCGCGATAGCCTCCGAAAAGAAACTTTGTTTCAAAAACTGTTTTCTTTTATCACAGATCTAGAAAACAATATGGACTGGCCCCGTCTACAAAATTAGCGGACTATTTTTAATCTGTCAAGAGGTGTATATATTTATATATTATATCAGGGCATTACACACATCGCAATCTAGCCCCAAAGTAAGCGATAGCTTGTGTTATGGGTACTAAATCATATTAATATACATAAATATATTATATTTTGAAAACACCCAGACCCTGGTAAACATCCATGCTCATCACATAAATATTTACCAGAAGTGAGAATCGAACCCACGACCTCCGACGCAGACGGCAGGTTTGCTACCGCTACGCCATTCGGTCGTCAACATCATATGCCGCATGTCAAGTCTAGGCTAGAATGAATAAAGGGTCTCCATAGTTTTGTTATATCTGTACTAGATATTTGTAAAATGTACGTGCAAGCGTAGATAGCTAGATTTACCCTTGAATTAAAATGTGACTATCGATTTTACGTGCAGACTCTTTGCTCAGGGATGCCTGCCGCAGATGGAATCTAAGGGCGGCTTCACACTGAAGTAAATCTGTACTAATATTGTAAAACTGAAGAGTTTGTTCGTGAAAAGAAGACGTGTGGCACTCGGAGATTGCCGCGGTAAGGCTCGGGTTTGCCAATTTGGACAAAATATTTTTTGCCGCACTTTTAAAGTAGTGGACTCCCTTTTAGACTTCTATGGGTGTCTTATTGAAACGAAGTTCCTTATCGCGCGTTGCGAAAGGGGGCTAGACGGAAAAAATTAAGACGAAATGTTGTAACAACACTTTTTGCCATAAGCTATTGTAAGTCGTGCGGCGTACGCATGTTTCTCTGTCTGTCTCTCTCTTATAGAAAGCAAGCCAGATACACTTCGTTCCATCCGGGTGTCCCTTGACACCTGTCAAGTTTTTTTATTATTATATTTCAATGAGGATTAGTGACAGTGTGAAGCAGCATTTTCAGAAACCATCTTTCATAATATTAAATCCGCGTACCTGCTGGTATTAATATCTTATCTTTGTGTTTAGTCTTCCCTCTTATAATAGGCTTAGCGGAATCTTAACTAGAAATCTCAGACACTCAAAATCTCTCAAAATAACTATAGGCAGGATAATCTTCTTCTTCAAATTTTTAAAATTATAAAATTAATATCCTCCGAGACGGCTGGATCGATCGTTATGAAACTTTCAGGGTATGATCTCTGGGTCCGGGAGCGGGTTATCTATATTTGATGTCCCTAAACGGCAAAACGAGGTTTGCCCGGTCAGCTAGTCTAATATATAAAATTCCCTCGATTTTCTTTGTAACCAAACTCCTCCGAGACGGCTGGACCGATCGTTATGAAACTTTCAGGGTATGATCTCTGGGTCCGGGAGCGGGTTGTTATCTATATTTTTGATGTCCCTAAGCGAGAAAAAAATTATACGGCAAAACAACGTTTGCCGGGTCAGCTAGTAATTAAAATATTTTTGATGACCGAAGGGTCCGAATTGCGTATAGCGGTAATGGTATGTCTGCGTCGGAGGTCGTGGGTTCGATTCCCACTACTGGAAAATGTATGTGTGCTGAGTATGAATGTTTTCCATTAGTGTCTGGGTGTTTTTCTTTATTTTGTATGTATGTATTTACCCATAACACAAGCTATCGCTTACTTTGGGGCTAGATTGCGAAGTGTGATATATAGATATAGATATTTCAATATACGATGTCGCGCCCCACTCTGTCAAACTCCATACGAATCGAATGAAACATAAACGATTTTGACAGAGTGGGGCGCATCTTCGTGGATTGAAATATCCATTACGTCCTGCAGCTCTTTCTATCCATATGTCATAGATTTTGTGTCACAGATAGTTTTATCCCGAGTGCTTTTAACCATGTTTCATGAAAATCGGTTCAGCCGTTTGAAGGTCATCAGCTCTTTTCTAGTTGGTAGAGGATCTACACCAAGGAGGGAGTTGATATACAATCCACGTTTTATGAAAATTACTTCAATATTGAAGTTTTGCATAAAAACATTATGTACTTAGCACACAGGAGTAGAATCATGACCAGAACCTAGGCTAAAGACCTTTATATAAATTATATACGTTAATTAATTTACAAACAACCGAATTCAACTCTTATCAAACTATTGTTGAATCGTTTCCAATTAAAAATTTTATGGTTATATGGTGACTTATATGGTTTTCTCATGAATACCATTATAAGAACTGGACTAAATTGAAATGGGACCACACGGAAAGCGTCAGCTTTCTAATAAAAAAGAATCATCAAAATCGATTCACCCAGTCAAAATTAATGAGGTAACAAACATAAAAAAATACATACAGTCGAATTAGGAAATCTTCCTCTTTTGAAGTCGGTTGAAAAAAGCATTTGTATTAGAAATAAAACTTTGTATTGTAAAATAATGTACAGTCAAGATTTTAATAAATTATACAAACTTTGCAGTTTAATCACATCGCCTTTTATTATTGTATGTTGTTCAGTATGTGTGTACATAAAAGTTGTATAAATATATAAAATAAAATTTCATCCAATTCGTTATAACTTTTTTCGACGACTGAATGGCGTAGCGGTAGCGAACCTGCCGTCTACGTCGTAGGTCGTGGGTTCGATTTCCACTACTGGTTAATGTTTGTGTGATGAGCATGAATGTTTTTCAGTGTCTGGGTGTTTTTGAATATATTATTTATGTATATTAATATGTATGTATATTTATTAGTTATCTAGTACCCATAACACAAGCTAACGCTTACTTTGGGGCTAGATGGCGATGTGTGTAATGTCCTGATATAATATATTAATATTTATTTATTTATATTTCCGAGATACGCGAGATAAGTATTGCTGTTTTAAACGTCACAAATAGTATAAGCTACCTACTACACGTACTGCGCTAGTGATCGCATTTTATTTTCAAAGGCAATAACAACAACAGTTATTTTCCCTCCTGTATGTTAACAACTTAATGCATCTCACTGAGGACAGGCGGTAAAAGTTTAAATTGCTTTAGGCTAACTATCCTGGGACGAGGTTTACTTTTACTACTTAATAAAACTCCGTAACGACTGACTGACTGACTGACTGACAGTTCTTTTGTTTGAACACTTAGGCCGTTTGTACATTGAACGAGATAATTCCCAATTCACACGGGAACCATAGAGTTTTTTAATAAACTAGTAGGGCGCGTTGGTGCGCGGGCCACATGTGGCCCGCGGACTGTCTTCTCTCCTATTTGCTTTACAACTTTTAGTCCCTTTAACCATCAACATTCGCCATACATTTTCTATGTAAAAATAAATTACGCCATTTTGAATTTTTTTCCGTCCATCGAATAAACCTTTGGGCTGATCACCTCTTATCAAGAAACCGTTCTTTCATCTTGTATATTTTCCGAGATATCGACGAAATTCGAGTGGCGGCCATTTTGAATCCGCCATTTTGATTTTTTGGATGGACGCCAATTGGATGACGTTTCGAATGGCATTTGGTCGAGCACCCTCCACCTATCTTCGATACCCGAGCTGTGCTCTTCAGCCGTCTTCGAAATCCTCAATCATCAGCTCTCTTCGTATTTTTCCTCCGAATAAATTTTGCCCCTATATACGAAACAACCTCTCTTGAACAATTTTGTATAAAAATTTTTTTTTCACTGGAAAAAAATTTTTTTCAGCCAGCGCCATCTATTGACAGCCGCATGGCAGTGACTCCCCATAGATGGCATTGGTTGTGAATGTATGGATTAATTCGATTCGTTTGTGCGAGTAACTAACTCCACTGTACTTCAACTGAGAGTGGGAACTATGAAGGCGTGAAACGCTAAAGGACAATGCCTTTTCTTGTATGAAAATTGGGCTATACTTGCGTCTTAACGAAATCATCGGTAAAACATTAGAAATATTCCCAATATTATGTAAAAAAAAAATCAGTGAGATATAAACCGGGAATTCGTAGTAATCTAATTTTCTATTTTTTAGGTATTTTGAGGTTAGGTTAGTAGTTCTCGCGCACTATAAGTTGCTCATAGTGATTATTTTATTGAAAGCGACCTCGTTATTACCGTGGAACCCTGGATGATGCATATAGATATACTTAATTATTCCTAGGGCCTACCTACACATATATTACGTTATTACTATAAAACAAGATAGGTGCCTACCTCAGTAGTATCGAGGTACTTGATAAAAATACGGTTTACCTATTTATTTTTAAACAGTACTTAGGTAGTGTTTTAAAATATAGGTATAAACCTGTGGCCTGCTAACATCAAAAAGAGGTTAAGAGAGAAAATAGTTAATATTCCAACTCCTTGCTTAGCTACTTATTTAGGTACTTAACTGCTTGATAAACAAACAAATATAGTTTGAGATACAATTTATATAAAGAAAAATATAATTGTGTTCTGCAATATACTATGGTTATAGGGAGGTAGATAGGTAGGTACCTACCTAAATAAATGGCCTATCTGCTGGCAGCATCAAGAACAGATTCCAAGGTCCAAGCTATCATAGGCTAAGTCTCGAGAAGGAGGAATTTTCTGTTATGAAGGAATACTTAGGTAGGTACGTACTTGATAAAAAAAGCGGTTAGGTGATTTAAATTGTTTATTATATAGGTATGTACATAATTGTCTAACAACCAAAGCAAACTTGTGATGTCCAAAGTCTGGTATAGGTGTGGTCTGGTCTTCAGAAGTTGTACGAGGAATCAATGTAAAGCATGCATCACATAAGATGCCTCCATCTGTTATCTGCAACAAAATGTTTGAATTTAAATAAGCATCCAGTTGGAATACACTTCCTAGAAGACCTTATGCAATTCTAAATTAAAGCTCGAGCTGAGATGTAGTCTCATGAAATGTTACATCTGGTCCACCTTCTTCTATGGCTGCAAAACATGAGTTCTCATAAATCATTGTGTATATATAATACGCAATGATTTATTGTTATGTGAGAAACGGCCCCGTTCACCAAGAGCATAAAAGCTTAATGTATCATTTTATTATATTTTGTCCATTTAGCAGCCATAACTTAACTACCAATTATTCTTGTTAGTTTATATGAAATGTTTTACAGCAGGCTGCCAGTTGTAACCAAGGCATCGTGCATCAGTCGCATTGTCACATACAGGTCGAGATTTGTCAGCCCTACGGGCTACAATGACATTACTCACACATAGAAATGGAAAGCGTATGCGAGTAGGGCCAGCGTTCTAGTAGTAGTGTAGGTGTTTAGGCCTGTTATTTGTACTGAGTATCAGGGGCCTGACACTACAATGAGTTAAGTTAGCAGAAGGAATTAAAATATGCCTGTGTTAGGTAGGTATATAATAGTACATAATACTTACTGAACGCGGTGCGATCCAGGAGTTCAATACATTAAGTGCTGAATGTGATAATTCATCCAGAATGTACTAGCTGGTTCAGTTAATGCACCGGCGTGATACACTGCCAGGCCTAACTCCTCGAGAGGACGCTGACGACATTGTTATTGCGTATTAGAGAGTCTATATCTCATTTAAATTATTGCGTAGAATAGGAGTCCATTTCTCAATAGTCAACATGCACAAACACTTGTTAGTTTTCACAGAGAATCGCTTTAGTCGGAGTGAAACTAAGCAAGCGACAACACTGATCACATTAATCACCGTCCAGAAAATAAGTTAATAACACACTTGGTTTTGTTTTCCATGTGAATTACTTTTCCAATGGTTTTGCGATTAGATACGACTGACGATTAACGACATAGACAATTATCGAGACACGAGTTGATGTCTTGATGACATTTAAACCAGTGTTTCTACTTACGAGTTTGGTTTTACCCTAGTTTCGACGGTGGTGCCGCCGTGGTAGATAACATTAGAATCGTTTCAATAATTATTACGAGTCAAAGGTGTAATGGAAATAGGTTACAGTATTATAATCAATAATTAATAATTTAAAATAAACTAATGAATAGGGTTTAAGCCATGTAGGATTTTGTCACGATTAGCTGCACATGAAAAGATCAAACAACACAATAAATGTGATGTACTCTGTGGTGTTGCAAGTGCTATTGTTTGTCGCAATTAAAATGTTTGGTGAAGCATTCCTTACTTTTCAATATACAGCTATGAAAATAATTTGAATAGGTGGTGCAGTTCTAATCTGTATAGATCACTGATCTGATCTCTATTCTAATGATTAATCATTCTATACAGTTCTATTTATCTGACAGTTCCTATTTGTACCGATTTGAAGCGCCACCCTCGAACGTCCGTGGTACTAAATTGACATTTGTCGGTAGTGACCGTCGTTTTGAATGTCATTTAATTTTAGTTCCATGGACGGTCGCGCCAGGTTAGGTACGTAACCATCAGCGCCAGAATGGCGAAAATCATTTTTACTTTGACAATCATCGATCCATGGAATAGACATCAGTCACTGAGCTCTACTCTGGATTAATTATTCTATACATCTGAAAGTTCCTTTTTTGTACCGATTTGAAGCGCCACCCCCGAACGTGTACGGTACTAAATTGATATTTGTTAATAGTGGTGGTCGTTTTGAATGTCGTTTTATTTTAGTTCCATAGACGCTCACGCTAGGTTATGTAACAATCAAGTCTTCTGTGACGCGCCGCGTTGCCGCAATGGGACTGGGGGCGCCTCGGCTGCAGTCGGCGGTGGTCGGCCGGCGCGAGCGGTGGCGCCTCCCTCGATCTGAGGCACTGCCGGCCTGTCGAGACACACTCTGTCGGCTCTGTGGTGCACGCGACTAGCGGGATGAACTGTCATGTGATGTCATTGATGATTCTCGAATTAAAATTCTAAAAGGCAAATCCGGGTGTTATTCATTTTAATACTTCATTTTTACGTTGACAGTCAGAAATCCAGAGATAGAGATCAGTGGGATCAGTGATCGCCATCAAAATGCATGCAGCATTCCGTACTTTTCAATAAACAGCTACGAAAATAAGTTGAAGTTTTTTATCATTGTGCAGTTTTTAATAGGAGGCAAACGGAACATTTTATTAATATGTTTATATAAAATGATATTTAACCAGTTGTGTGTAAAAAGCTTGCCTAGTTTCGGTTTTTATTATTCGATCTATTTCCTGTATTATTGTATCCTAGTTTTCCCTTAAAAGGTGGGTTTATAAAAAACTGGTATCATTCGCCGGGTGGTAGTGGCTGTGACGTTTCCAGACTCTATTATGGCGGTTCCGCTTGTGTCGAAACGTTTAATTACTTTTATTTTTATAATACTTTTAAACCCCGGTTCGCACATCATTAAAAAAAATACATGTAATATTATAATTTGAAAGACGATTTTTCATGCATACGTGCTTTAGACGCAGAGTGACGCAATATAGCCCATTTTCGGTCAATCTCCTTTCGAAGTTTGAAGAACCTCCGTTTTGAAAGCTGAATCAATCGATGTCTAAAATGTACCTAAAAGTGTCGTGGAAAGGTTTTGATGGCTTCTCTGACGCCGTTACAGTGAGCGAGACTCTAGAGGACTAGTTTTGCACCCTTAGCCATATCACATAATACCATAATATAAATTAGAACCTTAGGGTCAATTTACACCGCGGCGGAATGGAATGGAAGCGACTTTTTGGAACGAAGTTCCTTATCGCGCGTTGCGAAAGGGGGCTAGACGGAAAAAAAAGTTGTAACGACACTTTTTGTTATACCTAGTAAGCTATTGTAAGTCATGTGCGCATGTTTCTCTATCTGTCTCTCTCTCTCTTATAGAAAGCTAGATCAGATATACTTCGTTCCATCCGGGTGTCCCTTGACACCTCTGAAGTTTTTTTTACATAGCCTAATGCGCGAGGATTTCCCGAAAGACGCGTGACCTTCCTTGACTCCTATTTAGTTTGAGTGAAAAATCAAAATTTTAGGTAATCCTCGCCATTTCTATTTGAAATCTGACCTGCTCCTTTTGCCTCCAGGTGTCCGCGTGGGTGACAGAGCTGGTGCTCTCCCAGTCCACATCCGAGGAGCGGAAGGTGACCCTGGCCTGCATCCTGCGCGTGGCGCTGACCTGCTGGAACATCGGCAACTTCAACGGCGCCATGGAGATCGTAGCTGGGCTGAAGTTAGTACCTTCCAGGCCTAAGAACTCCTCAACGAGGAACGGAAGGTGACCCTGGCCTGCATCCTGCGCGTGGCGCTGACCTGCTGGAACATCGGCAACTTCAACGGCGCCATGGAGATCGTCGCGGGGCTGAAGTTAGTACCTTCCAGTCCTAATAACTCCTCAACGAGGAACGGAAGGAAACCCTGGCCTGCATCCTACGCCTGGCGCTGAACTACAGGAACATCGGCAACTTCAACGGCGCCATGGAGATCGTCGCTGGGCTGAAGTTAGTATCTCCCAGGCCTAAGAACTTCTCAAAAAGGAATGGAAGGTGACCCTGGCCTGTATGCTGCGCGTGGCGATGACCTGCTAAACCTTGGGAAATTTAATGGGCCTGGAGATCGTTGCCGAACTTAAGTTAGTACTCTTCTAGCTCCAAGAATTAGAACTCCTCAAAGAGGAACGGCCCAGCTTTGGGCAGCTGCACTTGTAGCCATATGGCATTTTGCGATACGCTAAAAACATAGAAATGGAATGAAATTTTAAAAATATATGCAGATGATCGCTGAATGGTCGCTAAATTGGTCATGGACCTCCGCGCATTTTTATAGGTACACTTTTTTAATAGCAATCGCGAGTCGGTATAGCGAGATGATAATGCAGAATCTAGAAGGCCCATTTGCCTATTATTATTACTATACATGTAGTGTAATAATGGTTATACTGGATTGATGACCAACAACGAGCAAAAGAAATACAGAAATACATCATCTGTGAAAATTTCAGGTGTGTTACTATCACGGTTCAAGACATACAGCCTGGTGATAGACGGACTGACGCCGAAGTCTCAGTAATAATAGGGTTACGTTACCTTTTGAGTACGGGACCCTTGAAGCGCTGAATGGGAAATAATAAGTCTAGAGCTTCCTGTCATTCTGAGACCTTTGCCCAGCAGTGGGCAATACAAAGACGTACAGGCGCCGGCAAACTTCTTGAGCATGAAATGACGTAGTGGGGGCAAGTTACCACACGCGACTCTCCGAAGACGCGCCCCGCACTTACCTACCACCTTTATTAATTTGGTTCCACCGTCACCTTTTTACCATAGAACAGCAAGGCATCGAAAAGGCTTCCACCCATACATAGTCGACGTACCAAAGACGCGTACGAAGCGGTTTGATTCCTCGTTCCTGATACACACTGCAAAGGCCGGAATACCCTTCCAGGCAGTGTCTTTCCTGCCACTTACAACCCGGGCGCCTTCAAATCAAGAGTGAATAGGCATCTCCTAGGCAAGCGCGTGCCAAGGACCAAGACTGTATCATCACTTTCCATCATGTGTGATCGCAGTCAACCGCTAGCCTATATAGTTAAAAAATGGATCTAAAATTTGCTTGTGCTCAATCAAGATCATATACCCAAGAAGTTTGGCGTGTATTGTACTTATAATTTGAAGGCACTTTAAAATAACAATTTGTAACCTTAACACCATATTTTATTTTTGATGATATTGTTAATGTTTGAAGTAAGAAAATTCAAGAAGGAAGAAAGAAGACAGAAGAATATGAGTGACATTGGCAGGGGTTTCTTTCGGCCTTCAGCTGTTCTTAGACTGTAGGCCGGCGGAAACTACTTGCCGATGCTACTCTAGTTCTGCTAAAGAAGAATCGAGAAGAATGAAGACGAAGAAGAGAAGCTGGGAATACTTTCTGGGTTTCTTCTTGGTTGCTTGCTGCGATTTGGCTGAAATTTTTATTGATAGATTATACCCAGGATTAACACATAGAACATAACTTTATACATATATCCTGGACAGGGCGGACGGGGCGGACGGGACAGGGGCCAGTTTATCGGTGCCGAAAATGCTTGTTTTGCCACCACGCTGTTCGCTCAGCAGTCACCTATATAATTATGACAGATGGCGCTACTGTTTGCATGTACGAAAAAGGTTTTCGGATGCCCATATCCTGAGGTTTCTTAACGGTACACATAGGCTACTTTTAAACCGACTTCAAAAAAGGAGGAGGTTCTCAATTCGACTGCATGTTTTTGTTGTTTTATTTTTATGTTTGTTACCACATAACTTTTGACTGGGTGAATCGATTTTGATGATTCTTTTGTTATTAGAAAACTGACGCTTTCCGTGTAGTCCCATTTCAGTTTAGTGCAGTTCTGATAATGGTATCCATGAGAAAACCATATTATATTATGAGAGTTGAAGTCGGTTTTTTGTTTGTTTATCCCGGAAAAATCTATGAGCCCATGGGTATAATACGGGACATTTTACACATCCCTACTAACCCCAAAGTAAGCGATAGCTTGTGTTATGGGTACTAGATAACTGATAAATATACTTACTGTGTACTAATATACATAAATGCAATATATTGAAAAACACCCAGACACTGGAAAACATTCATGCTCATCACACAAACATTGTTTTTTCTGTATTCTGAGCATTTACCAGTAGTGGGAATCGAACCCACGACCTCTGGCGCAGACAGCAGGTTCGCTACCGCTACGCCATTCGGTCGTCTAATATAATACGGTAAAATGAAACTCTAAATATACACAGAAAAAAAAATCCGACGAATTGAGAACCTCCTCCTTTTTTTGAAGTCGGTCAAAAAAACCTGCTTTAGCGGTCGATTCGACCACTTTGAAAAGTTATTTGATCTTTTCCCGGGGCGAGGTCGTACCGGTCGACGCAACTTTCACTTGTGTAAGAAACAATTCTGAATTTGTTCGGAATGGACTGTTGAAATACTGAGGAAATACTTTACAACTTCGGCAATCATTTCAATGAAAGCTTTTTGCGTAATGCTCAAAAATATGTCTAAGTTTGTTGCTACGGTAACTTCTTGCGCTTTTTTCGAAGTATGATGAAACGAAAAAAAGGTCTTGGTAAAATATGTATTTACATTACACTAGCTGACCCAGCAAACGTTGTTTTGCTTTTAGGGATATCAGATACAGATAACAACCTGCTCCCAGACCCAGAGATCATACACTGAAAGTTTCATTACTTTTGGAGGAGTTTGGGTACAAAGAAAAGCGAGAGAATTTTATATATTAAGAGATTTTAAAACAGGAAATGTATGTAACATTTAAAAATGTATGAAATCACACTTCAAAAAAGGAGGAGGAGGTTTGTTGTTTTTTATGTTTGTTACTTTTGACTGGGTGAATCGATTTTGATGATTCTTTTTTATTGCTTGTTACGTGGTTATAACAAGGCCATAACTTAACGCAACAGTTTATTAGTTTTGACAATAAACTACTATTACTAGTAATTAGTAAGTAAGGACTATCATTTATAGGACTAGACCCACTCGTTAAACCATGATATTAAAATATTAAGGGCATTTATTGAATTTATTTTTGTCATTCTCACTCTCACGGATACGTTGGTAGGTGCGACATGCAGCGTCGCGGAAGAATATAACAGAAAAGCTACCTTTTACCTAATTACTCAAAAACTAAGCCAGTAATCAAAAATCTGTTTCTTAGCGTTTTTGGATATTATTATTACCGACACATAAAAACAAAAATTACAATCACATCCAATGTAGTGTCCGATAGAAACTAGAAAAACTGAGATTTTGGAGCAACTTTTGGGAGAACTTTCTATCGAGAAAATTTTATCCGATCGTGTTTCTGCTTCTAAGCGATTTTAGATTAAAGACCCAAAATACATGACGTGTAAATTTGAAAGTATTTGTCTTTATAGTTTTGGCATAAAACTTCATTCAAAATCGCTTAAATACTGCTTCTACACCGTTAAAGTATGTCCCACGCTTCGCTAACATGGATTAATTCATCAGCTAACAAGTGGCAAGCAATTCCTCTCAATTTTCGCCCTCATACGTTCATATTAGGGAAGCTTTCACGTTCAACGATAAATATTTATTTACTAAAGCTTGTTGAAGGGACCGTTTTTAAGTCCAAAGTATCAAACGCATCTGCACGACAATTACTGGTCTCATGATAGCATAAGTTAAAATAGGATAATCAATATTGTAATCTCTAGTAATAAGTTTGTAGTCTCTTGTATAAGTGTGTAATTATCTACTAACCTCGTTATAAGAAAACATTTTACCTGATTTTCAATTAAAGGCCAGAAATAAATAAATAAATAAATAAGCGTCGAAAGTATGCAGGCCTGGGAGAGGGCTACATATTTTTGCCGTTTGGTGTGGAGACATTGGGGCCATGGGGGCCGGAGGCGCATCATTTATATAAGGAGCTCTCTACGCGTCTGTTTGATGCAACCCAGGACCCAAAGGCTGGCTCATACTTTGGCCAAAAGATAAGCATTGCCATCCAAAGAGGCAATGCTGCCAGTCTTTTGGGTACCCTCCCGTCGGGTGTCGATGTGGATCCACTATTACATACTTGATTCTTTTATTTAGTATTTGTGTTGTACCTTAATATAATAAGTAAGATCTGTTGTAAACAGTATTACGAGTATCAACAACTAATTTAAAAAATTAATATAAAATACATAATACGGTAAAAAAAAAAAAAAAAAAAAAAAAACGCATCTGCACAAAGTTGCTAAGATTGCAATAGATAGAGAGGAATAAAACAACAGCGTAGTTAGATGATTTGTATAATTACATTTTGAGAATATATAACTAAACATAACTAAACATAACTAAACAGTCATTGAAGCTGTAGATACTGTTTTGTTCCTCTCTATACGGCAATATATATGGTGACCTAGAGTTTAGAAACTATACACTCAATTACTATCAAATTTGAACATCATGGTTTTTTGGGTCTTCAATCTAAATTCGCTAAGAAGCAGAAACACGATTGGCCTTCTCCCAGTTGCTCTCAAATCTCAATTTTTTATCGGAAACTAAATGGATGTAATTGTAATTTTGTTTTAATGTGTCGGTAATAGTAATATCTAAAAACGCTCAGAAAATAATTTTTGAAAACTGGCATAGTATTTTAGTAATTAGGTAAAAGGTCGTTTTTCGGTTATATTCTTCCGCAATATCCTATTAAATATAAATAATAAACAATAAAATTTAAATATCAGGACATTACACACATCGCAATCTAGCCACAAGGTAAGCGATAGACTAGATGACTGATAATATACATATTACATACATAATAATAATAAATTGAAAAACACCTAGACACTGGAAAATATTCATGCTCATCACACAAACATTTGCCAGTAGTGGGAATCGAACCCACGACCTCCGACGCAGACGGCAGGTTCGCTACCTCTACGCCATTCGGTATCCTATTATATAAAAGCTTGTAGGTAATAAAAAGTAATAAAGCTAAAGCCTCCTAAAAAAAGAAAAGTCCTGTAAGAAGAAATGAGTCAATTCAACCCCCTGACCTCGACCTGTAATTGGCAGGTGTCGTTAGACCCCATTGGTAACTAGAAAAGGGTCATTTCGACCCTCATTCTAACCCTCATCCAATCTAATTGTATACAATGATTACTATTATGAGGTTCTTAGAGTTACAATTGACGAGTTTTTTGGAGCGATGTATTGGAAATCAAATAATTACATTGTAATAGGAATTTGTTTTTCATATCCGGAATTTATTTTGTATAAAACTTAACTTTTAACTTTGTAAAAAATTTGTAAAGAAAACATACTTTATTTTCAATGCACATTAATTTTACTGCAATAGATTATCATGTCCTTTTATATATTGTAATCATCGCATAGAGACAGGCCAGTCTCACTTATCACGTGGCCATCCCGGCTACAAGTACGGGTCCGGACCTCAATATTTCAGATGGTTGCCGCTCGCGGGCCGAGTTGCACGCGCTAGTTCTGTACGGTCTATTTTACGTGCCGTCTGACTACGGCAGCCCTAGTACGTCGTAAGAGATAAAGTTAGGCGATAGAAAAAGACCACAACATTGCGTTTGTTGCGTGTCGATTTTGAGGGCGGGGCCAGGCGCTATTGCGAACTGAATTGCACTTTTTGTGTCAGCGCTAGAGTCGCTATTTCTTTAAATCATCGTGCGGAGTAAGCCTTCTGTACTTGTACTATTTAGTGTTCTGTGTTACAGGACACTTTTAGTTTTTTTTTTCTGAGTAGGTCTAGTCTAGTACTTAGGGAGACTTCGGCCGCGGCTGGTCACCAACCTATCGGCAAATACGTACCGTCAATCGATAGATTTTTCCTTTTCCGGGATAGTCTATGCGTTAGTCGCTTATCTATCATTCAAAATTCAACGAAATCGGCGCTAGAGACGCTATTTCTTTAAATAATCGTGCGGAGTGGACCTTCTGGTACCATTTAGTGTTCTGTGATAGAGATAAGAAAACTCAAGATATTATATACTGCATCCTAACGATTTACGTAAACCTTTTTCGTACAAGCAAACAGTAGCGGCATCTGTTTGCTTCTATAGGTGGCTGCTGAGCGAACTACAGCGTGGCCTTACTGTTGGTGGCAAAACAAGCATTTTCGGCACCGATAAACTGGCGACTGTCCGCCCTGTCCAGGGTATGTGTCTATTCTATAAGCTAAGCCTAAACAAAAATTTGCAGCTGAAGTTATTTTACAAAGCGCCACGCCGCGAGCGACGCCTTTGATACTTGTTTTGTATTAAATTAACAAGTATTTAATAATACTTAAGTACTTTAATATTAGGTCCTTACATATGAAATTGGCGTTTTGTATGGGAGGAACATAAAGTCGATTTTTTTTAAATATAATATATATATTTAATCAAAGTATGTACCATTTCTATCTATGCACTTTTGCCACCTTATAGGTAGTTCATTGATCCCTTTACTAAAAAAGCCATTCGGACGGGAATCAATAAAATCTTTGAAAGCGCTTTGGACTGCCTCATCGGAGTTAAATTTTTTCCGTTGTAAGAAGTTATCCAAATTTCGAAAAAAATGGTAATCTGTTGGAGCAAGGTCCGGGGAGTAAGGTGGATGTCTTAGGCATTCCAATTGAAGCTCCTCTAATTTGGTAGCCGTCTGTTGTGCAGTGTGTGGTCTAGCGTTGTCCTGAAGCAGCAGTGGCCTAGAACCATTGACCAGCCTCGGTTGTTTAGCAGCTAGCTTTTCCATCATGGATTGCAGTTGCTGACAATAGATATCCGCCGTAATCGTCTGGCCAGATATAAGAAAGCTGTAGTGAACGACGCCGGCGCTAGTCCACCAAACGCTCACAAGTAATTTTTTTTGAGTCAATTTTCGTTTGGGGCAGGATTTGGCTGGTTCGCCAGGGTTCAACTATTGCGATGAGCGTTTCCGATTATCATACAGGATCCATTTTTCATCACAGGTAATGATTCGATTTAAAATCCCTTCATTACTGTGCCGGTTGAGTAATGTAACACAGCAGTCTACGCGCGTTTGTCGGTTTGCTGCACTCAATTCATGAGGTACCCAACTTTCAAGCTTTTTCACCTTCCCAATTTGCTTCAAGTGAACTAAAACAGTTTTATCACTAACACCGCAGCCTGCACCTAGCTCGGACTTGGTTTGCGATGGATCCGCTTCCACAATAACCCTCAATTCTTCATTGTCAACTTTGGTCTCCGGCCGTCCACGGGGCTTGTTCTGCAGGTCGAAATTTCCAGAACGAAAACGTTGGAACCAAAAACGCACTGTGTTTTCTTTTGCGACACCCTCGCCGTACACATCATTAATCCTTCGAGCCGTTTCTGCAGCACTGGTGCCACGATGGAACTCGTACTCGTAAATAACGCGATATTTCAAGTTTTCCATTTTGTAAACAGAGTGGCGCAAAAAAAAAACCAAAAGAGAAAAAAACAAATGAACTATGTTTTTCAAAACACAAAAGCATGAGTAAATAGCTGTATAAATTTGAAATTGGAATTTCTAACCAAAGAAGAGATATTTGAGATCAAAGTGGCCAATACGACAAAACGCCAATTTCATATGTAAGGACCTAATAATAACACAATGAAACGTACTTACGGATCTAATGTAAAAAAATGTGATAATTTTATAAATTAAACGTTTTAATTTGGATTGTGACACAGAGTTTGTTATCAACTAGAGTAGGTAGGTACCTAGATATCTAAGTTAAAATAGTTTCCCCAAGGGTAAAAAAAAATAGGGTCTCTATTACTAAGACTTCGCTCCAGGCTGGTATCTCTTGAACCGTGATAGTTAGAGACACTTGAAATTTTCACAGATGATAATATATTTCTGTAGCAAAATCTGTTCTGTTCTGTATAAACAGCAAATACAAAAAAATAGAAATTTGTAATTTTTTGCTCGTTTTGAATACGTTGGGCAAAGGTGTTTTGATTGCAATTGGTCTTAATGGTACGGAAACCTCAGTGCGCGAGCCCGACTCACACTTGGCCGGTTATTTCTGTTATATTCTTCCACAACGCTGCATGTTAAACCCATCAACGTATTCGTTGAGTTAGAAGCACAAAACTAAATTCAGTAAATCCTCTTAAATTCTGAAAACCACGCGGACAAAGCCGCGGGAATCATAATATAAATATTTCAATCCACGAATTCGACGGCGGCGCGCTCGGATTCGAGTGGGAGGTCGCGGGTTCGATTCCCGCCACGTGCCACTTTGGAATTTATAATTTCTAAATTGGCTCAGGTCTGGTCTGGTGGGAGGCTTCGGCAGTGGCTAGTTACCACCCTACCAGCAAAGACGCACCGCTAAGCGACTTAGCGATCCGGTGCGATGCTTGGAGAAACCGTTGGGGTAAATTTACTTACCATCATCACTTACCATCAGGTGAGATCGCAGTCAAGTACCAACTTGTATAGCGTAAAAAAATGTTTGTTTCGATTCGTATGGTGTGAGACAGAGTGGGGCGCGTCATCGTGGATTAGAATATCGTTACCTACCTAGTGGCATAATAAAAAGTCGTTTATAGTCGATCTTTGGTTCTAATAAAGATACCCATGCCTTTATTTATAGCTCGTCATGTCGGAGCCTCTTCATATAAATGCCGACACAAACGATGATAAAATTAACCAAGTGAGAGCCAAACTCGCACGGCGTAGGTTCCGTAACCGTAATGGCATTTCTATGTCAATTTATTTGAACAATATAAATGGCTGAAATATGAGTACTCACACAATGATTTATATTTTTGAAATCCATAAATTATCACTTAAATAACTCACATAATAAAGCCGGGAGCCGCAGCTGAAACTGCTGAATCAGGTAAGCGTCGCAAATATATGCCTCTCTTTTAGAGAGTTACATATTTGTCCCGTTTGCCGTGGAGACCCTAGGGCCATGGAGTCATAGTGCCAAAAAATTCATCCGAGAGCTTTCCCCGCGTTTAATAATCTCAACTGGTGACAGAAGGGCTGGCTCATTTTTTGCGCAACGTATCAGCCTAGCTGTTCAACGCGGAAATGCAGCCAGTATTCTTGCCACCATTCCACGCGGGCAAGACTTGTATAGTAATTAGAATAATCTAGTGGTAAGTTTTATTGTAAATAAAAGAAAATGAAATAAAAAAAAAAAAAAAAAAATATTCCTAGCATAGATATAGGTCGTCGCTCGCGCTCAGACTACATATAACCCAACCTTATAACGACAGATCCGTGAGTGCAGCAACTTTTTTTGTAGTGTGAGTATGTCAATTTGATGGTGTGCGGATGCTAGTGTGCGTGAAAAATTGTGTAGCGACGGCTCGGGTTTGCCAATTTGGGCAAAGTATGTTTTGCCACTCTTTTGAAATCAAGGGCTCCCTCTTGGACCTCTATGATTCATTGATTTTATTTATCATTAAATCAGTCCTCATTTTTGACGATGTCCGGTATTCGCTTCGCTGTAGTTAGTTACCACTCTACCAGCAAACACGCACCACCATGCGATTTAGCGTTCCGACGTGATGCTGTGTAGAAATGCTTACTCCTTTTGAGTTAGACACATCTACCAATACCATTTGGAAATTCGACTGGAACTTTAGATGGTTTTCTTAAAATCAATGTTACATTACAATATTATCCAAACGGTTGAAGAGTAAGTTTGTGTGCTTAACACACCCACACACACACACACACATACAAATAATAAACTTCAAAAGGATATTGTTTTTAATTCAATCTGTGGACATAAGTCTGACAGGCTCAAATTGAAAAAGTTAACGTTATGGGGATTTATTGAATTTATTTTTGTCTTTCTCACTCTCACAGAGATTTGGTAGGTGCGACATGCAGCGTCGCGGAAGAATATAACAGAAAAACGATCTTTTACCTAATTACTCAAAAACTAAGCTGGTTATCAAAAATCTGTTTCTTAGCGTTTTTGGATATTATTATTACCGACACTTTAAAACAAAAATTAAAATTACATCCAATGTAGTGTCCGTTATAAGCTCGAAAAACTGAGATTTTGGAGCAACTTTTGGGAGAACTTTCTATCGAGAAAATTTTATCCAATCGTGTTTCTGCTTCTTAGCTATTTTTGATTAAAGACCCAAAATACATGACGTGTAAATTTGAAATTAATTATCTTTATAGTTTTTGCATAAAACTTCATTCAAAATCGCTTAAATACGGCTTCTACACCGTTAAGTATTTGTCATTTCACTGTGCAGAACCCTAAACGGGCTCTTATTTAATAAACCCGACTTTAGCATGCCAGTGACGATATAATATGGGTCCTATTAAGTGACATAGCTGTGTGATGCTGTGTACGGATCTCCTCACAGAATGAGGCGTTTGAGTTTTGACCCCGAATATTATGTTAAACATAATTATAATAATATAATTAAGAAATATTTTTGTAATTAAATTATTCTCTTTTTAATTTAGAATCCCACTCGTATTTGCCTGTGGTTGCCTGTAAAGTCGGTTTACTGACGATAGTTGAACGTGACAACGTCTTAATTGTCGCTCGTTCCGCGCTCGCGAGGTTACGCCGGTAACGCCGCATGAGCGAGGTAACGCCGGTAACGCTGGATGAGTCATGTTTTTTCGTGCGTGCAACCGGCTCTATCGATTTATAAGACGTTGTCACGTCAAAAAAGTATTAACGAGTGACATATTTATTATACATGTGTATTGTATGTTCAAAATTCAAAATATCTTTATTTCACATAGGCCTAACATACAGGCTCTTGTAAAACGTCAATATGAATATATTTTGTCGCATATGGTGATAACTACAAGTCGAATTAAAACTAAGTTTACGGGGGCTCAAACGCGTCCTGCACTGAGAAGAAGCCCACAACAAACTCGTCGGGTTTTGTTTTCTGTTATCACCACTTCACAAAGGCTCTTAAAAACTAAATGAGCTAGTATAATTACGGCAGTTAATTCACTCCCAAGGATTTAATTCATGTAAATAATCCTTAATAGTAAGCTTTATTCATAAGCTTTCGTTTTACAGCCACTTTAAACTTATTGAGGGATAAGTTTAATGTATAACTCGATATGTAACTCGTTATATACTAAACACATGTAAGTCGTATACCTATATAAAATCCAAACTGATCACGGCGCGCGTCGGGAATCGAATTTGAGACCTCAAGCTTAGCTTAGTAGATATATTATACAACGCGTGCGCGATAAGTTGAGACCTAAACGCGTGAAGTCACAGTCACGTGTTTGTATGGCGAACGTTACTAATTACAATGCGGTCGCCATTAAAGAAGTATAGGGGAAGCGGCCGGCGCACATTTTACGCAGGTCTAAAGTCTCAACTTATCGCGCACGAGTAGTACCTACCTAACTGCCTACCTACTAGGTACATGAGAAAGCTCGTGAAGTAGGTAGAACGGCATTATTTTATATTTGGTATAAATTTTTGAGCTCACAACAAAAATTCTATGAATGCTTAGACAAGCCCAAAGCCTATTGGAATTATGATTGAAAAAATTTTTGTACCTACGCATATTTTTTCCCCATTTTCAGTTCGGGGCTTACAAGAGCTTTTATTTTTTCGTTCGTTCCACTTTGTTGGTGTTTAGAATTTACTTATTCGTTCTATTATTATTTTTAACTAGCAAAACGCCCTGGATTCAGGTGAATTTCGTTTTTCCACAAATCCCGCGGAATCATGGATTTGTCCGGGATAAAAAATAGCCTGTGTAATAAACAAGGATATAATCTATTTCCATTCTAAATTTCAGCCAAATCGGTTCAGTAGTTGCGGCGTGATGGAGTATTTCTTCATATAAACTTTGGGCACTTATTTCACCTCCATAGATGATGATTTTTGAAAAATCATTTCTTTAGTGTCCCTAGATCTTATGAGGAACTTATGTGCCAAATTTGGAGTCTTTAGACCTAGCTTGGTCTATGCGTTGTTAGGTCAGTCAGTCACTAATCAGTCAGTCAGTCAGAATGACAGTTGTCTGTGCGGAAGTCACGTTATAAAAGCGATCGAATATGTCATCCCATGCATTTTTATTGAATTTCTATACCTCAAGCAAACTTTAGAAATGGAACGGATTACTCATAACTACAGCACTGTTCTGTGCTTTGTTTGTTGTGTGATATATAAATAAAGACTAAATCGATTGACCCACACAAGAATAACTTTATACATGTCAAATGACTATTCTTTTAGGGAGATGAAGTACCCTTGCAGCGTCCTAATCATTTTCCCTTGGTTCCCAGATCACAAAAACTGAAGTCGTTCTGGCTGAGCATAGCAGAGGAGCCTCTGCCAGCGCTGGACTTTCTCTCCGCTGCGCTTCTGTCAGCGGAATACGAGCGAGCGTTGGCTCGAGCGTTGGCCATGCCTGAGTGCAGGCTTATACCCTTCTTCGGCGCCTTTTTGAGGGAACTTAGGTGAGTTACAGAAGAATCATTGATATTAGAGAAGCAATGAGCGCTGGACTTTCTCTCCGCAGCGCTTCTGTCAGCGGAATACGAACACGCGTTGGCCAGAGCGTTGGCCATGCCTGAGTGCAAGCTTATACCGTTCTTCGGCGCCTTTTTGAGGGAACTTAGGTGAGTTACAGAAGAATAATTGATATTAGAGAAGCAATGAGCGTTGGACTTTATCTCCGTAGCGCTTCTGCGTTAGGAGCGAGCGTTGGCTCGAGCGCAGTCTTATAACCTTCTTCGGCGCCTTTTTGCGGGCACTTAGTTGAGTAACAGAAGAATCATTGATATTAGAAAAGCAATGAGCGTTGGACTTCCTCTCCGCAGCACTTCTGTCAGCGAAGTACGAGCGCGCGTTGGCTGGAGCGTTGGCTATGCCTGAGTGCCGTTTTATACCTTTCTTCAGTGCCTTTTTCAGGGAACTTAGGTGAGTCACAGAATAATCATTGATATTAGAGAAGCAATGAGCGTTGGACTTCCTTTCCGCAGCGCTTCTGTCGACGGATTACGAGCGAGCGTTGGCTCAAGCGTTGGTGATGCTTGAGTGCCGGCTCATACCTTTCTTCGGTGCCTTTTTAGAGGGAACATAGGTGAGTTACGGAATAATCATTGATATTAGAGAGAAGCAATGAGCGTTGGACTTCCTCTCCGCAGCGCTTCTGTTGGCGGAGTGCAAACGAGCGTTGGCTCAAGCGTTGGTGATACCTGAATGCCGGCTCATACCGTTTTTTGGTGTGTTTTTGAGGGAACTTAGGTGAGTTAGAAGGAAATTTTTGATATCAGAGAAGCAATGAGCGTTGGACTTTATCTCCGCAGCGCTTCTGTCAGCAAAGTACGAGTGAGCATTGGCTCGAGGGTGAGGGTTCCGTATTACTATAATATAGTAATTAAATTACACGAAACCTTTTGACTTTTGAGTGCAAGTTCGATTCGCATTTGGCTGGTTTTATGGCGATTTTACTTCAAGACTGGATCAACTTTATAGTACCTGAAATGCGAGTTTACCTAACATCCTGTAGGTAAGTGGCGGGTAGTATTTCCAAGTACGGCGTCGGATATCAAAGATTCCTGTGTCCGAGGGAACGCCGGTACCGCTAAGGGGCTAATATTAGACATTCCTTGATGTAAAGCAAAGCTTGTGTTGAAAATGGGTATTGTAAAAAATATTGTTTTGAATTAAAATTAAAATTGGCTTTCAAAAAAAATGTGGGTTTCAGTGAACGCTGTTTTACATAAAGCCGGTTTTTGGGATAACCTTTGCAAAGGTTTAAACAATTTTTCGAAAAATAGATTATGACATACCGAATGTATACAAAAAAATTCATAAAAATTAATCAAGCCGTTTTGGAAGAGTTTGGTTACAAACATTGTGACAAGTGAATTTTATACTTTAAGAAGATTGTTATTGAACTACAAAACTAACTTTGTTTTGAAAAGTTTTTGTTAACAAAAAAGTATAGGAACCTACAAGTTAGAGAGTTGGTTTAATTTTCCTGTAATACGTAGATTAATTATTTGGATTTTTCGATTCGTAAACTTCAGAGATAATGGGGGAACGGTATTTTTTTTTCGTCATTTTGCCCAATTAATCAAGAACTATCATGCATTAAAATAAATAGAAATCTTACTGTGAAATTTCATCCACCCGATTTCTACCCTTATTCAAATAAAAATGAAAATGATTTCCAAATATTTTGATTACATTACATTGGGCTAATTTATGTAGTATTCAACAAGTCGACAGCTTTAATAGTTACTTAAATAAATAATCGAGGGTTACAGATAGACAGACAAACGGACAGATTTAACTCGCACGTAAAGGTTCCATTATCGATTTTTGTATGGAACCCTAAATACCTGAAAAGGCATCATTACTACAAAAATCCCCTTGGGAAAAGCTGACATTACTTAAAACAAGCTTTCAAATCTTTTCAGAGAAAATTTTAATTTCTAGACTCCAAAATAGTTAGACTCATCTAGGTATGACTTAAGAGATAGTTTTAAAAGTACCTAAATGTGCAAGTACGCAAGACCTTGGTTTCTAGGGCAAGGGCGCCCCCCTCCTACCCTTTATATGCACTATGCAGCCATGTTCTGATCTTGGCCTAGATTTTAGAGGAGTAAGGCCACTTTTGAGGGTGTTTTTGGCATTTTAAAATTCGATTCTTTACTCTCACTACGACTTTACTGCCTCAGTGGTTAATTCGAGTGGGAGGTCGCGGGTTCGATTCCCGCCACTAGCTACTATAATATAATTTTTTATTTGGGCCAGGGGTCTAATTGCGTAAGAAAAACGTATTCATCGGTATCGTAATCGTTGACGAATTCTGCACCCCGATTCGGTGGCGTAAATCAGGGAACCAATCAGCGGGCAGAATTCGTAAACGATTACGATAACGAAACTATCGTAAACTTCGAAGAAATATCGAAGTATCGAATTCAACGTCTCCTGAGGATGCTTCGGTGTCGGGACAAAACTTTTCAAGTAGTAGATTATAGAAAAACAAATTAATATGTCCTGCTAAAGATAGATTTCAGCAAAATAACGCCTGCTTCCATTCAATGTGCAAAGGTATTGCGGCAGGCATTTGGTAACGGTGTAGAAGCCGTATTTAAGCGATTTTGAATGAAGTTTTATGCAAAAACTATAAAAACAATTACTTTCAAATTTACACTTCATGTATTTTGGGTCTTTAATCTAAAATCGCTAAGAAGCAGAAACACGATTGGATAACATTTTCTCGATAGAAAGTTCTCCCAAAAGTTGCTCTAAAATCTCAGTTTTTCTAGTTTCTATCGCACACTACATTGGATGTGATTGTAATTTTTCTTTTAAAGTGTCGGTAATCATAATATCCAAAAACGCTAAGAAACAGATTTTTGATAACCAGCTTAGTTTTTGAGTAATTAGGTAAAAGGTCGTTTTTCTGTTATATTCTACCGCGACGCTGGATATTGCACCTACCAAATCTCCGTGAGAGTGAGAAAGACAGAAATAAATTCAATAAATCCCCTTAACTAAGCATGGTACTCGACGTGGCAAATGGCTGATCACCATGATCGATGGCTGCTCAGATTGCGTTGTTGCGATCATCGCTGCCTGCGAGGTAATTGGTTTTCATTACGTAGCAGAGATATAACTTGGGCAGATGGCGCTACTGTTTGCTTGCACGAAATTGTTATGAAAAACATGTAAATGCATAAATGTTTATGAAAATTTATGAAAAACATCTTATGCTCGCAAAATAAATTTCCATAATATAAATTCCATATTATAATTGGTCCACCATTTGCGGAAAATTAAATAAAATTTGAGACCACCTTACTACGAAACTAGAGCCACAATAAGCTATTTTTCCGAGTTGTGCCACATGTGACAGGCGGTGTCTGGTGCTTCCGTCACTTGGGCAATTATTGGGTTGGGTTTTTGTTGCCCGAGTGGGGGAAGCTTCAGGCATCGTTTTAGTACGTAAGGCGTATTGTTTTGTTACGTGTGGCATTTTTCGGAATAAAGTTTTTCTTTCTTTCTTTCTTTCTTTCTATTTCAGTATTAGAGGAGTAAATGCAAAGGTAGATGTATTACGGCAGGCATTTGTTAATTAACTAAGCACGATACTCGACGTGGCAAATGGCTGATGACCATGATCGATGGCTGCTCAGATTGCATTGTAGCGATCATCGCTGGCTGCGAGGTAATTAAGGTTTTCATTACGTAGCAGCTTAGTGACGTCATTAATAGTATGGAGGCCTAACGAACCTGAACCTAGATAATAAACAACGGTTTTCCATACCCTATTATCCACTCCAACCAACATATTGTTGTCCACTCTTACCATTATATACTGTTTATACTGTACTGTTGGTTGTTACTCCAACCACCAGACAACCTCCCTGGCGCACTGGCCGCGCGCTTGGTTTCGAGTGGGAGGTAGCGGGTTCGATTCCCGGCACGGGCCACTTTAGAATTTTGTATTTCTAAATTAGCTCAGGTCTGGTCTGGTGGGAGGTTTCGGCCGTGGCTAGTTACCACCCTACCAACAAAGACGCACCGCCAAGCGATTTAGCGTTCCGGTGCGATGCTTGTAGAAACCGTTGGGGTAAATTTACTAACCAAGTTAGTACGCTAACATCTTAGGCTGCATCATCACTCACCATCTCACCATCAGGTGAGATCGCAGTCAAGTACTAACTTGTATAGGGACAACCCTCCACCCCCCATGGCCCAATCAACCTCTCGGTTATGGGGGCCGAAACGCGGGAGGGCGCCCGTTCGGTACTTGCTCTTGCCGTGTTCCCGGAGCGCCTTCTTGACTCCCTACAAGTTGTTTACTCTCGCTCCTTGTCCCTATGGGCTCACTCTCCCCATTCTGGGGCAGGACGATACGATGACGGACTCGCCTAACTACTAACTTGTATAGAGTAAAAAAAAAATATGTGCTTCCAGAGAAATCCTGGCCGCGACACCTCCACTGACCAGTCACTCTGTAGCGGCCACGCCCACTCACAGGAGGGACTTCAAACGAGATGCCGACAGGTATGGTCTATAATCAAGCTGTTGCCCCTGGCCAGGCCAGTCTCACTTATCACGTGACCGACCCGGCTACAAGTACGGGTCCGGACCTCAATATTTCAGATGGTTGCCGCTCGCGGGCCGAGTTGCACGCGCTAGTTCTGTACGGTCTATTTTACGCGCCGTCCGACTACGGCATACTAAAACGTCGTAACAGATAAAGTTAGGCGATAGAAAGAGACCACAACATTGCGTTTGTTGCGTGTCGATTTTGAGGGCGGGGCCAGGCGCTATTGCGAACTGAATTGCACTTTTTGTGTCAGCGCTAGAGTCGCTATTTCTTTAAATCATCGTGCGGAGTAAGCCTTCTGTAATTGTACTATTTAGTGTTCTGTGCCCTGGCTTTCAGGTTCTCACAAATCCCGAGGAAATACTGGATTACCCATTTCCTTTCCCGCTCCCTTTCCCAACCTTAATACTACACTTACACAGCAGCTAATGGCTTCCAAATAGACTTAGCAGATAAAATTAAAATTTAATATGTCGGCCAGATTCGTACTGTCAACCCTTCCGTGGTTCGGCTTAATTAACCCGCCAATTTCAAGTTTTATTTTGTTTTCGAAAATATAAGTTACCCTACACATTCGTAAGCTTATGGTAATGAATTTTGCGAAAATAATACTATCACAGCTTATTTAGTATAAATAATAACTTATGTTTTTATATTGATTAATTGTAATGAAAATAAAATTCTTATCCTTCACAGCTACATTTTTTATATTTATATTTATTTTACAAAAGATTTCACAAAATTCTTGGTTCCCGAAAAATCGTCTGCAATGTCCCAAATTTGGAGCTACCATACCATTGGCACCATTTGGGAACCAATATGAAGAAAATGAGAGTTTTTCCTTTGTTATTTTTGTAATACTCAAGATTGTTCTATATCAAGATTTATTCTATTTGCACCTCTGTCGGTCTTTCCTCAGATCTTCAATAAAGAGGGACACGAGAAGAGAGAGCGGGAAGCGGATAGACCAAAACACAACCAGTCCCTTCCGAGAGAGTGGCAAAAGGGATCCACGGTACAGCGAGCCTAGCAGACAAGTGGTGAGTAAAAAATTGGTCTACTTATAGTAAATAACTTGCAAAAGTGAACGGTTCCAGAAGTACGGAAAGGGCAATTAATGTTCTTTTTTTGGGAAAAACATAACATTATTAGGAAACTAATTGAACTTGAAACAAATACAGAATTGTGTTTTGTTAAAACCATGACAGAGCCCTAAGATGATTGATAATGCAAGGCATCGTAAAGGCTTCCACCCATACATAGTCGACGTACCAAGGACGCGTACAAAGCAGTTTGATTCCTCGTTCCTGATACGCACTGCAAAGGCCTGGAATACCCTCCCAAGCAGTGTCTTTCCTGCCACTTACAATCCGGGCGCCTTCAAATCAAGAGTGAATAGGCATCTTCTAGGCAAGCGCCTTCCACCTTAGACTGTATCATCACTTTCCATCAGGTGTGATCACAGTCAAGCGCTAGCCTATATAGTATAACAGACGAGATCCAAAAAGCAATAGGTAGGACCAAATGAGATAGATTTAAACAGTATGACAGACGAGATTCAAAAAGGAATAGGTAGGACCAAGTGGGATAGATTATAGCAGTATGACAGACGTGTTCCAAAAAGCAATAGATATGACCAAATGAGATAGATTTAAACAGTATGACAGACGTGATCCAAAAAGCAATAGGTAGGACCAAATGAGACAGGTTTAAACAGTATGACAGACGTGATCCAAAAAGCAATAGGTAGAACCAAGTGGGATAGATTTAAACAGTATCACAGACGAGATCCAAAAAGCAATAGGTAGGTCCAAAAGATGTTGAACAGTATGACAGAAAAAGACAAAGAGAATAGCATATGTCAACCACACCATACTAAAAGCACCTGATACAATTTTCCATTCACTAGTACATAGCATCGTTCGACGAGGAGGGCGAGCAGTTCCGAAGAGTGGGCCCTGAGGGTCTGGTGAACTTGGAGAAGGTGTACCGCACGCAGGCGGTGATGGACCACGTCGCCAGCTTCCACCAGCACCGGTACAGCCTTGCCAGGACCACGGCGCCGCTGCTTGGAGACTACTTGAGGTGGTCATCTTACCAACACACCTTCTTCACCCTTCCTCTTCACCAGCACATAGCATCGCTCGACAAGGGAGGCGAGCAACTCCGGGGCGTGGGCACCGAGGTACTGATGAACCTAGAGAAGGTGACACAGAGACTCAATGCACTCATCGTCTTGATACAATAATAAGTTCATAAGTCTCACTATAGTCTGTAATTTTGTCTGCTTCAGTGCCCGTCAAACCGCCACCTTCTGCTTCTACCCAGTTACCTGACCTCTTATGCCTTTGTTTCCTGACTATAATATCGTCAGTCTACCTATGAAAGACTGCCACCACTGCTTTTTCCGGAGGATAGTTTATAGCAATACCTAAAACTTGATAAGTAACTTTTCTTGTGTATTTGTGTATTTAAGTGCATTGTTCAGAAGAATGGAGGAGTATTCAGGCAAAGGCCTGCAACGGGGTCCAATAAGCTTCTAAAGCTAAACCATATAAAACTGGCTAAACGCAGGTTGTGAGAGTCTGGTACATAATCGTCGAAACAAAGTTTTGGAGTTAGCTAGCGAAAAGCCTTTCTATTAACGGCCTCATTTGCCAGGCACTGAGGGACTTCTTCATGATGATTTACTAGGAATTTTAGAGATAACACTAAATATTTGCAGCAGTAGTTTCCCGTTGCTTACCTCTAGGCCGCTGTAGTCTTTTCCACCTGGTGGATGAGTGAATAGATAGAAGTCTGGTAAAGAGCCAACAGAAACATGACTGCCCCAAAATAAATTATTTTCGTGAATACTCATCTCATGGTACAAAATGAACGAAATCTCCCAAAACTTACGTGCCCCCATATCTTTCCAGAACAGCTATAGCATCATGCGAAAGCCCTGTGTTCGTGCAGGCCTCGCCGAGGAGCGGCGCTGACTTTGAGAACGAGGCCCTGTACGAGCTCGAGGGTGGGGGGTACTGCCCCGTGCAGCCGCTGCCGCACGACCACGGGGTCACCATGTTCCCGCTCGCGCCGCAGCATGGGGAGCGGATGGACAGGCATATCTTACAGGTATGGTGCCTAGGGAATGGTGAGACTGAAGGAAGGCGGTACTGACCTGTGTAGTCAATGCTATTAATCTTAATCACCGGAGTCACCGCGTTTCTGCCAGTGCCTCAGAATGGGGAGCGGATGGACAGGCGTAT
Source organism: Coenonympha arcania (assembly GCA_036785405.1). Taxonomy (NCBI): domain Eukaryota; kingdom Metazoa; phylum Arthropoda; class Insecta; order Lepidoptera; family Nymphalidae; genus Coenonympha; species Coenonympha arcania. Next base: position 12,695,244 of record CM072076.1, read on the forward strand.
CTTACAGGTATGGGGCTCTTGTGAGTCTAAGTGAAAAGAGGAGATGCTGTTACACTTTGGGGTCGCTATGTTCCTGTTAGTGCCTGAAGATACGGAGCGAATGGACAGGCATATCTTACAGGTACGGGGCTCCTTGTGAGCCATAGTGAAGAGGGGAGATGCTGTTAAACTATGGGGGTCATGTTCCCGCTCGCGCCGCAGAATGGGGAGCGGATGGACAGGCGTATCTTACAGGTATGGGGCTCCTTGTGAGTTTGAGTGATAAAGGGAGATGCTGTTACACTTTGGGTTCGCCATGTTCCTGTTAGTGCCTCAGAATGGGGAGCGAATGGACAGGCATATCTTACAGGTACGGGGCTCCTTGTAAGTCATAGTGAAGAGGAGAGATGCTGTTAAACTATGGGGGTCACCATGTTCCCGCTTGCGCCGCAGCATAGGGAGCGGATGGACAGGCATATCTTACAGGTACGGGGGCTCCTTGTGAGTCATAGTTAAGAGGAGAGATGCTGTTAAACTATGGGGGTCACCATGTTCCCGCTTGCGCCGCAGCATGGGGAGCGGATGGACAGGCGTATCTTACAGGTACGGGGCTCTTGTGAGTTTGAGTGATGAGGGGAGATGCTGTTAAACTATGGGGTCACCATGTTCCCGCTCGCGCCGCAGAATGGGGAGCGGATGGACAGGCATATCTTACAGGTACGGGGCTTTTTGTGAGCCATAGTGAAGAGGGGAAGTGCTGTTAAACTATGGGGGTCTCCATGTTCCCGTGCGCGCCGCAGCATGGGGAGCGGATGGACAGGCATATCTTACAGGTACGGGAATACTTGTGAGCCATAGTGAAGAGGGGAGATGCTGTTAAACTATGGGGGTCACCATGTTCCCGCTCGCGCCGCAGCATGGGGAGCGGATGGACAGGCATATCTTACAGGTACGGGGCTCCTTGTGAGCCATAGTGAAGAGGGGAGATGCTGTTAAACTATGGGGTCACCATATTCCCGCTTGAGCCGAAGAATGGGGAGCGGATGGACAGGCATATCTTGCAGGTGCAAAGCTCCATTTAAGCTAGAGGGAGGAGTCACCCCTTGCGATCACTCCGGCCACTAGACCGCTTGACCGCTTGACCATGGCTTTCACTCTACTAGTGATAGGAAAAGAAACAAAGTAACGCGACCGAAAGAGAGCAGGACGTTTAGGTTAATAACGACATAGGTATTAGGTGCTCTTGCGAAATGAATTGCACTTTATTTTGTGATCTATAGAGTCGCTATTCATTCAAATCATTTTGTGGAATGAACCTTCTGTACCGTTTCTAGAGGGGTTAATACAGGTTATTGTACGAATTTCGAGTAGACTCGCATAGCACAAACGAATCGAATTCCTCCATACATTTACAGTCAGCGTATGTCAGCGACTGTCCATAGATGGCGCTGGTTCTTCAGCCTAAACTTCGGTTTCAGATAATGCACCACGGCACGTCCTGCGTAGTTGGCGAGGCGGAGTGGGGCGGCGCTTTCGCACATCTCAGGCTGGAGCGATCGTGCGCACTGCTGACATGGTGCCGCACGGCGCACAGGCCGCACGCACATCACGGTACAGTGACGTCACTCGCTTGTTCCTCTTCATCATCTCCCCATGATTATCCAAATTACAGCAATTCATTAAGGTGAAACCAATAAGACCATTACTTTTGCACGGGTTTAAGTAACTGTCAAAAACCATTGAATAAATCAGGGTTTTAATTATGGTTTCATTTAATAAGCGGCTAATTATATCTGGTCACATGGAGGGTAAGCGAAGACAGCTTTTTACCGGAAGTAATGCGACAGCTGTTCCCGGTAGATTGTTCGGCGGCAGGGAGGAGGTTTTATAGTCCGTAGGTCATTGGGCACCATTCCCAATGAAGTCGGGCGTTACCAGTAGGTATCCTATGAGGATTTTTTCTCCTCCCATAACAAAAAAAAATGGAGGGTAAGTGAAGTAGGTAGGGGCAGAGCGCCAACCCGGTGGATGTACAGCATCTGCAAGACCGGCGTGAACATCCAAGGTTCTTACCACAAGGCTCAAGACCGCACCACCTGGCGAGCCTTGATCAACAAGCTGGTCTCGGAGACGGTCACGACCCTCAGTCATGAGGATATGACTATGAAGAAGAAGAAATCAGGATTACTATACCATTGAAGAAGCTCTCAATGACAAGGCTTCTTGGTATGATGGGGAGATGTTTCCATCTCCTCACGAGATATCATAAAAGTCATGTAACAAACTTTCTTTCTATATAACACTCGCTCGCTGATATCGCGGCACCTGGTTCGAATCTCACCACCAGCTAAGAAGACTTTTTCAATTTTTAATTTATTCCAGCAATTTACTCGACTTTCTATCTACACAAATATCACATACAAACATGGTTGGAATCTGTGAAGCATGCAGAGAGCATGTCAGTGTGACAGTCAAAAGGATAAAATGCATTCAATGCGGTTCTTTATACCACTCGGAATGCGTTGGGTTCTCAGGGGACTCCTCGTCATCTAGGACCCAATGGAAATGTCCGAAATGTATTGCGGTTACGCGAAAAGGCGGAGACAACAGCAACACACCTGTACGCGTTGAGAAGCCCGCCAAAAACCCGCGCACGGCCGGCATCGCCGAATTGGCAGACCCGAGTACTTCCGAGTGTGACGACACTGCGCTGCCTCCTGCATTATTCAGCCGCTTCGAAAAAATACTAGATACCAAATTAAAATCTATCAAAGACGAAATAGTAGACGAACTTAAAACTTCTATATTTATGGAATTAAAACACGAAATCGGCAACTTGTCCACAGAATTCTCCCAACTACAGGCCTCATACGATCAGCTCCACCTAGAAAACGACCAACTTAAAAGTAACCTTAGTGCGCTTCAACAGCGCGTCACAATGTCCGAAGATCAGGTCTCCGAGTTACGTACTCAATTTAGCAAACAGCAGCAGCTAGCAAGAATCAACAATTTAGAGATCGTAGGGTTACCGCAGACCTCGAGTGAATCACCTGTTGACGTTGTTTTAAAAATTGCTGAATACGCTGGAGTTGAGCTAAAACGAGATGATATAGAGTTCGCCCATCGTGTGCAACCACAGAAACCTATAGCTGGGAGACCAAAGCCCATAGTCATAAAACTGAGGGACCGCATGAATAAAGATAAGTTACTCTCCGGTCTTAAAAGGAAAAAAGGTATCAGTACGAAGGACGTAGGAATTGATGGCACCACTAAAAAGTTTTTCGTAAACGAGCACCTCACCCCAGAGAACAAGCAGCTGTTAAAAATAACCAAAACATTCGCTCGCGACAAGGCTTTTAAGTTCGTCTGGGTGAGGAACTGCAATATTTTTTTAAGGAAAAACGAAGAATCGCCGGCTATAAATATACGTGTCGAAAAGGACTTGGACAAATTAAAGTGATACCACTTGGATTCAATAATAAAATCGCTCTCACATTATAGAATAGAATTAAGTATAATTGTCCAAATTGATAAAGAACTGGGTTTTGACGTACACTTAGACTTTTCACAACACTTCAATAATGATTACTCGATAAAAAATGGGTTACACGCTAACGTAAACTCACTACACACTTCCCATAGTACTCAACACATTACACTACAAACACCACAATTACCCACACTCACTTTATGCACTGCAGCTAAACGCAATAAATCTAGTATGAAGCTTTGCCCTAAGCAATCTATCCTGCAAACAACTTTCCTCGCAATTAAATTAACTCGCTTTACAATCAATAACTCCTTTTCAATTTTAGCATACAGTACACCACGCACACTATCAAGAATCATTCTGAGTTACATATTTTGGTACATTTTTAACTGTAAAAGGCGCTAATCCCATAGAAATATTTTATCAAAATGTGCGTGGTTTACGTACAAAAAACAGGAGAATTTCGGCTAAATATTCTGAACCATAATTACGACCTAATTTTAATAACAGAATCATGGTTATCAGCGGATATCTATGACCGTGAAATCTGTGACGATAGATATGACGTAATTAGGTGTGACCGAAGCCCGGAAACATCCTCTAAGAAAAAGGGCGGCGGAGTTCTGCTATGTGCGTTGAAAGCGTTCCATATTCATCATAATCGCGAGTGGACCGTTCCGGGAGTCGAATCACTGTGGGCGACTATACCACCTCAGTCTTTGAAAACACAAGGAAATCAAAGTTTACATATTGGACTAATATACGCCCCACCAGATAACCTCTTACCCACTCGTCTCGAGTCGATCTCTTCTCGTCTTGCAGAGCTCACTGTCAAGTACCCTAATGATTACTTTATTCTAGCCGGAGACTTCAATCTACCTAATGTTACGTGGTCCGGCTCCGGACCAACAATACACAAACGCGGGGCAATCGAGATACATAATGCTTTTACGAATTTATTAGATATCTGCAACCTATCCGGCCTTAAGCAACATAATACTATAGCAAACTGTAGGCAGAATACGCTAGACCTTCTGTTTAGTAACATAGAATTTAGTGTAAGCCACTGCCCCGATCCCCTTACTTCTGAAGACATTTACCATCCGTGCCTACAATTTAATCTCTGTAATCTTCTAATTCGTAATAATCGCCCAAAACCAGTAAAAAAACCAAACTTTTTTAAAGGTGATTACATTAAAATCAATGAATATCTGTCTAGTATTAAGTGGCATGAAGTACTTACAGCTAACTCCATTAACGAGGTTGTCGAAATTTTCTATTCCATCCTAAATGTAGCTATACAGAAATTCGTTCCTGTAAATATTAAACTAAAGTCAAACTTCCCTGTATGGTATACAAAACCGCTGATTCACATAGTTAAAGAAAGACTCCAGAAACACAAACAATGGAAAGAGTTCAAAAATCCTCGCGATTATGATGAGTTCGCTATATTAAGATCTAGACAAAAAATAATTCAGAAAAAGTGCTTTTTGTCCTACAAAGAACGCATGCAAACGCACATCATAAAAGATCCCAAACTCCTGTTTTCATTCACGAAGTCTCTAAGGAACAACAAAAATGGATATCCCACTAAACTTACATTAGGTAACAAAACATATACGGATGAAACCTCAGCCTGTAACGGTTTCAGTGAAAGTGTTTTTGCTAAACCGGCAAACTCATACGACGCGATAAGTCTTCCATCAAGTTCTCACAAAGAATCTATTTGTAAAATAACTATTGGCGAGGATGATGTGCTGAAACTTCTCAAATCATTGAAAACTAATAAAGGAGCCGGGAGTGATGGTATTCCTCCAATCTTCTTAACCAAATGTGCTGCAAATTTGGCAAGGCCGCTTACCATAATTTTTAACCTTTCAATAAATGTCTTCGGTACTTTCCCGAGCATTTGGAAAGAAGCGCTAATTATTCCCATCCATAAAAGCGGCTCCAAAATCCAGATTGAAAACTACCGTCCCATTTCAATATTAAACGTGATGAGTAAGTTGTTTGAGTCCGCAGTCTATACTTACCTAAGTCCCATTATTTCGAGATCTATACCTTGTGAGCAGCACGGCTTTATGAAGAATCGTTCAACGGTAACAAACTTAGCGGTTTTCTCGGACTATGTCTTACAGAGTACGATTACGATTACGATTACGACTTACGATCGCGTGGATCATGTAATCCTGCTTCAAAAGCTAAGCATCCTAGGTATAAACGGTAACTTGCTCCGGTGGTTGACGTCGTACATCAAAAATCGCATGCAGGCTGTGGTTACCGGTAGTGCTAGGAGCGATTTCATAACAATACCGTCGGGGGTGCCTCAGGGCTCCATTCTTGGCCCACTTCTATATAATGCATATCTTTTTGATATCGGAGCCTGCTTTAGCCACGCCCAATTTTTGATATTCGCTGACGATAAGAAAGTTTTTCTTAAAATACGTTCCCCTGAAGACTGTGTCAAATTGCAGGATGATCTTAATTCTTTGACTGAATACTATTCTAAGAATAAAATTATTGTGAATGTTAAAAAGTGCCATCATATAACGTTGTCTCGCAAAAAAAATATAATAACGTTCGACTACCAAATTAATAACGTTAATATACCTAAAGTTCACAGCGTCAGAGATCTGGGAATAAAAATTGATGCCAAGCTATCACTAACAGACCACATCGAGGTAGTAGCGGACAAGGCATATAAACAGCTAGGTTTTATCAAACGTGTTACGCGTACCTTTAACAACATCGAGTGTTTAAAAATCCTATATTTTACGTATGTTCGAAGCCTCCTTGAATACGCGTGTAACATCTGGACGCCCTATTATATTGTACACACACAAAGACTCGAATCCATACAAAAGCAATTCGTCAGGTACTTAGCCTCAAAGGATTTCAAAACATTCACTAGCTATGAGGAGGCATGCGCTCACTATAAAATAGATTCCCTAGAGCAAAGAAGAAACCAGAGCGATATGCTGCTACTTCAAGCTATTCTGAATGGCAATATTGACTGTCCTAGCTTGCTGTCAGCTTTCTCTTTGAATGCATCTTCCTTTAGACCCCGGAAAATACAACTACTGCATGTACCCAAATCTAACACCAACTATGCACGTAACTCCCTCATACCACGTCTGTCAAGAACTTACAACAAAACTTACTGCAGTCTTGATTTATTTCATCTATCCAAACAGCAGATGAAAAGGGAATTAACTCTCCTACACCGTAAGAAATAAAAGAATATATACAACACTCACACGGTATCAACACAGTACGCACACACATACATACAAACACATACACGCACACACACACGTTCACGGATGCACACACACACATAATCACACGCACACACACACACACACACACACACACGCTCACACGCTCACACACGCTCACACACTCTCATACACACATACACAACTCGATCACGTACCCCGTCAATACCAGCATTCAGTTATGAATTTTTCATTGTAAATACTTTCAAGAATATTTCATAATACCCATTTTTTACATATTATTGCACTTAAATGTATAAATCTTCCTTTTAACTACATACCTACATGTATTTTTATAGAACTTTTTATAGAACTTGTTATACTTATATTTTTTTTTTTTTTTTTTTTTTTCTTCATTTATTGTAACCATCATTGTAATATTTTTTGGCCTTATTTTAAGATTTAAAGTTGACTGTACAATCATTTTTTGTAAACGCTGTTTGATTACAAATAAATAAATAAAATAAAATAAAATAAGATACGTATCTATGACATTTTGAGCAAGAGCAAGTGAAGAGAGTTTCTTGCCAGTTCTTCTAGGTGCAAACATGGTTTCCGATAGCGGTAGGGTTTAAACCTTTCTGAACCTTAATTTAGGACTTTGTGAAATAAAGATACTTTGAATTTTGAATTTTTGTTCATACAGTTTTTGAATTATGCAATATAAGATGTATTAAGTTAACATGGGTACAGAAGCCACAGTCATTTGACTTATCTGTTCCATTTCTAAGATCGCTGTTGGTATGGTTATGGAACGCAATTTAAAAAACGTATGAGAATGAGAGACAATTAGCAGTGTTTCATGTCTTTTCCAGGTGAAACCCCATCAGAAAATGTACAGCAACCCGAAATCAGTTTATCGTATAACCCCGAAGAGGTGATCCCCCTCAAGTATTCTGGGAACCTGGTCCATGAGAACGAGGCTGGAGTGGTTGGAGACGAAGGGTGAGAATTTAGTTTACTTTTTGTATAGTGTAAACTACTATAGCCTCAATAACACTGGGCGAGTTTACAAGCTGCTAGCCCTGGCTTGTCGTCGTCGTGGTCGTTTCAGCCGATGGACGTCCACTGCTGGACATAGGCCTCCTGAAATGACAGCCAAACACCACGATCTTGCGCCGCCTGGTGCCAGCGACTCCCCGCGACCCTCTTAATGTCGTCTGTCCACCTGGTGGGGGGTCGACCGACACTGCGCTTCCCGGTGCGTGGCCGCCATTCCAGCACCTTGGGTCCCCGACGTCCATAGCGCTGGCTTGTAGCTTGTAAAAATAAATAGAAATGGAACGAGATTCTAAAATGTTTAAAAATGCTCGCTGAATTTTCGTGGCCCCGCGATGCAATAGTAATCAAAAACGCATAGATGGAATGACTAGCTGCATGTTTCGGGTCCGTATACAATAGGAAATAATATTATTATTTACTGTCTTAAGAATTCAGCAGAAGTTCGCATCATTAGCAGAAAATAAAAACTCTCTCTACTCTAAAAATCTCCAAACTCTCTGGGGAAAATCTGCAAATAGCATCTTAAGCCATATTTTGCGGTGCACTAAAACTTAGAAATGGAATGAAATAAAAATGATCGCACGCGCTTTCTTATAATATACTAGCTGTGGCCCGCGGCTCCAATCGCGTGAATTTCGGTTTTTCTCTTTCCCGTGGGAACGATGGATTTTCCTGGAATGAAAAGTAACCTATGTGTTAATTCAGGTTGTAAGTTATCTACAGTCAAATCGGTTCTGAGGCGTGAAAGAGTAACAAAGACCCATCCATAAGTACTTACAATCTTTCGCGTTTATGATATTATAGTAGGATTTTTGAATTTCGTTCGAAAGCGACGCAATAGCAATCTTTAAATAGGTGGGGAATATCATGGCAAAGTTGAAGGGCAAAAAACGTGTCTTATTTTTCCAGATTCATCGATCTCCAATGCGTCAAAGACATGCGATTAAACGGCAAGCTCATAGAGCCCAGAGACTTAGCAGAGCTCTGCGCGTCTGCGAAGAGACTGGGTCTGGAAACTTGCGGCCAAAGACCACACGTCATCTCCCTGGTCTACGGGAAGACTTTAAGCGACAACAGGATCGTCCATTTTGTTCTGCCGCCTTATTCATTTAGGTAAGTTTCAGACATTCTATTTTTTCCGAGAAAGATCTCATATATAGGCTTCTAGAAAGTAAGTCGTATATCATGTTTCTGGTATGAAAAAATACTTATTTTGGTAAGTGGTTCTATCCTTGACAAGGAACTTGATATGGAGACCTGAGGCAAATTACTATACATATAGCTGCTTGTGCTGATTCACTCACTCACTGATTGATTACCTCTCCTGAACAATTTTCGTATAAAAGAAAAAATAATTCGGAGGAAAATGAGGAGAGAGTTGATGATTGAGGATTTCGGAGACTGGTAAAGAGCACAGCCAGGGTTTTGAAGATGCGACTAAACGGCAGGGAGACTTGCGGGCAAAGACCGCACGTCATCTCCCTGGTCTACGGGAAGACTTTAAGCGACAATAGGATCGTCCATTTTGTTCTGCCACCATACTCATTTAGGTAAGTGTCAGATATTCTATTTTTTCCGAGAGAGATCTGTACATAGACTTCTTCTACGTTTCTGATACGAACCGCTAAGATGTGGAACACCCTTCCAGCTTCCGTGTTCCCAGCCAAATACAATCTGGGTGCCTTCAAGAGAAGAGTGAATAGGCATTCCGCATTTTCTAGGCAAGCGCGCTCCAACCTAGATCTCATCATTTCTGTTCATCAGACTTGATTGTAGTCAAGCGCAAGCCTATCAATTATAAAAAAAAAAGACTTGTGGAATTATTTCGGTAATCTTTATCATCATTACATCAGCCAGTCGTCCAGTATTGGATATAGACCATCCCAAGCGCGCCACCACACCCTGTCCTCAACCTTCCTCATCCAGGCGCTTCCGATCACCAGCTTTATATCGTCGGTCCAACGAGCTGGAGGTCACCCCACGGGCCCACACTACACTTGCTTGTACGCGGTCTCCACTCCAGGACTTTTCGGCTCCAACGGCCATCGCCTTTACTACATACATGACTGTAACACTTATATCGGCGAATGCCTCCAAATCCATCTTTTCTAAGAGACCTAACTTAGAGAGGTACTTACGAGAGTAAACAAAATGTTACATCGCCCAAACATCGCAGGTTACTATAGCAACGCAACCATGAGCATCCAATAGCTGCCTTGGCTGTTTGCTTAATCGATGCAAACCTTAACCAATCAGTGCGTACGCGGCTCGACTGATGCAAGCATTAACCAAATAGCTGCATAGATTGTCAGAATCGCATAGTGTCCACAATGTACAATCATATCTGCCCTCAGTAATAAGAAAAAGTATACCTTGTTCTACCATCAAATTCCTTTAAGGAACAATATTGGTGTTTGCCAAAAGGTTTTTTCTGTAGACTGGATATTGGTCTATTTTTAATTAGTTTGTGGGATTGTTCGGCTCAAAATAGCTTAATACTAAAGCCGTTTATGTTTTATTTCCAGATTATGGGCAGTCGGTCTACATTCAGTCATCAAAGCGCTCATAAGTCAGACCAAATTGGCTGACAGGAGTCTCGCGTGGCTGAAGAACAAATACACGGCCTTGTATTACGAAGACGCGTGCTGTTGCGAGCCCTTGGTGTCTGACGCGATACGGGTAAGAGTCTACATTCAGTCATCAAAGCGCTCATAAGTCAGACCAAATTAGCTGACAGGAGTCTCGCGTGGCTGAAGAGCAAATACACGGCCTTGTATTACGAAGACGCGTGCTGTTGCGAGCCCTTGGTGTCTGACGCGATACGGGTAAGTTTTAACACTGTCTGTCTACATTCAGTCATCAAAGCGCTCATCATCATCATCATCATCAGCCCATTTTAGTCCACTGCTTGACTAAGGCCTCTCCATTTGCACGCCATCCGCTTCTGCTCGTTGTTTTCTGTAGCCACTGTCTTCCCGCTGCCCTAACGATCTCATCTCGCCATCGTGCAGGTGGTCGGCCGATGCTTCTTTGTGAAGGTCGCTTCAGGCATACTGGAATATCTCCTTTGAAGACATGAGACAGCTTTCCGAAGGCCGCCCATCCGAGCTGGATGCGTCTGCTAACCTCTTTCTCCTGGCCATCCTTGCTTAGGGTTATTGTTTGCCCCAGGTAGACATACTCGGGAACACATTTTACTTCCGAGCCGTGGACAGTAATGTGTGATATGTTGTCCCTACAAAGCGCTCATAAGTCAGACCAAATTAGCTGATGTTTCGTTAGCGTTGGCCAGGCCTCGCTAGTAACAGGTTACTGCCGTCAACTCCCGCCACGTCTTGGCCCAAACTACAGCAATGCGAGACTTAACATCGCAGTCGACGCTACCGGATTCCTGCAGTATAGATCCGAGATATTTGAACTTATCTGTTCTCTTGACCGTCTCGTTTTCCTATATGTATCGTGCCTTGATCTGTCACACTGCACACCATATTATACTCTGTCTTGGCCGTGTTCAGTTTTAAGCCGCCTTTCTCCAGAGTTTCTCTCCACGTTTTCGCCTTTGCTTCGAGGGTTTCCCTTTGTTTGCTGGTGAGAACAATGTCGTCTGCAAATTTCATGAATCATGAGACACGGTGGTGTGCTCTGGATATTCGCCGATAAAGCTTCCAAGATGACGCCGAAGAGATACGGGGATAGTATCACACTGGGTATTTTTATTAAAATAGTACATTATGCTACAATTGCAATAGTATTGTGCGGGGAAAAAATTAACAAACGAACATTAATAATTCCGTACAAGTGAATAATTTGATAAAAATATAAGGTACACGTGGTATACAAAAATTTAAAAAATGACGGCTTTTATTTAAACATTGATCACAGATTATTTTTGTCTATGCTTTCTGCAACAGTCTTATGAACACTGCAAGAAGAATCCTACCTGCGGGGCTAGACAAAGTCACAGTCGTTTGGCGTTAACGCTAGTCGACAAAAATGTATGGACAAAACATATGACGGTAGAAAAACCACGATAATAATAGTACTTCGCTTGACAATTGACAGCCGACAGTATCAAACACAGCGTGTTTAGTAATTATTATCGTGGTTTTTCTACAGTCATTTGTTTTGTCCCATACATTTTTGTCGACTAGCGTTAACGCCAAACGACTGTGACTTTGTCTAGCCCCGCTGGTATAATCAGTCATATTGTCAACCACAAGCCCATTGATCCAGCTGTTCCACCCCAGGTGTTCGGAGGCCGGGAGTCGATATACGGCAGCTCGCACTCCACGCCCGTCAAGCACACGGACACGCACAGCGACGCCGCCAAGAGCGCCGGCATCAAGTTCAAGAAGAACAAATCCACCTCCGAGCTGAAGAGTTCACCCAGGAGTTACAGCTCCCACGCTTCTGGTACCAGGAGTGATGATGACGTGGGGCAAGGATCTCCGAGACACAGGTTAAGCAACAAATATCTCTTTCAACCACTTTGGCACTTTTTGCAGTGGCATTGCGCTCGGATTTGAGTGGGAGGTCGCAGGTTCGATTCCCGCCACGGGCCTCTTTGGAATTTCATAATTTCTAAATTGGCTCAAGCCTGGTCTGGTGGGAGGCTTCGGCCGTGGCTAGTTACCACCCTACCAGCAAAGACGCACTGCCAAACGATTTAGCGTTCCGGTGCGATGCTTGTACAATCCGTTGGGGTTTTACTTACCCTTCCAAGTTAGTACGATAACATCTTCGGTTGCATCATCATTCATCACTTACCATCAGGTGAGATCGCAGTCAAGTACTAACTTGTGTAGAGTAAAAAAAAAAACTTTTTCATTGACTACCGAATGGCGTACCTACGCGGCAAAAAACTTGCTCTTTTCAAAATCTCCTAATGTTCTTCAACTTTTAATGATATTAAAGCTGTAGCGGCCTTCAATAGCTGACGATAGATGGCATAAACAATCCCTTAGCACACACTGACGGAATTTTCGACGAGCGATCTATAAATACAACTTATAACGTCATACGCTCGGATCACAAGCGGTCCCCAGACGTAACACCGACCTGGAAGAAAATTCCCTATTTATATTTCCTCGCAATCGTCAAAAAGTCAAATCTATATGACTTTTTTATGAACTCTAACGCATTTGGGGTCCCTCACGAAGTTGTTTCACTGCTTAAATTAAGTTTGATATCAGCAGCTCTTACCATATTTCCATGCGATAGCTATTGCATCGCTGTCGAAGGAATTTCAAAACATATATAGATATTTCAATCCACGATGACGCCCCACTCTTCAAACTCCATACGAATCGGATGTAACATAAGCGATTTTGACAGAGAGGGGCGCGTCTTCGTGGATTGAAACATCGACTATACCTATACGAATGCGCGGAGGTCACTTGACCAATTTAGCGATGATTCAGCTATCATTTTCATACACTTTTGAAGCTAGATGTGCATATGAGTTGGTACACTAACACAGTTGCATTCGCATTTTCCTCACTTATGCATTCGTTGTTTTCGTTGAAACGGATTACAGCCAAATTGAAAGGGAGTTTCTGTCCCCAGTTCATATTCCGCGGCGTCAAGTCAGCACACGTCCTCCTCGCAAAGGCACAGCAGTCTAACGACTAGCGTGCACAGCAGTTCGCCGAACCGCAGTAGGTAAGCTTCGGTCTAGATCTAAACCTCTTACAGTCCAGCGGGGCTAGACAAAGTCACAAGCGTTTGGCGTTAACGCTAGTCGACAAAAATGTATGGACAAAACAAATGACTGTAGAAAAACCACGACAATAATTACTAAACACGCTGTGTTTGAATAATTAGCTACGACAACTTGAACGCTCGCTGGCGTTCTCGCGGACCCTGTAGATAACTTTAGCGTACTTCGCTTGACAATTGACAGCCGACAGTATCAAACATCCTTCCTCATCCAGCCGCTTCCCGCCACCCGCGCCATGTCGTCGCTCCAACGAGCTGGAGGGCGCCCCACGCTATACTTGCTTGTACGCGGTCTCCAGGACTTTGACAGGCTCCACCGGCCATCGCCCCTACGACTGCCCACTACCACTTCTGCTTGCTAATGGTTTGGTTTTATTTATTAAGGCACAATAACAACTTATACACCAACTCCATATCATGCCATAAACACCATAGTGTTTAAGTTTTCATAATTTAACACATTGTAATCCACTTTGCCGAAAGCACTGCTAGAGTCGGTATAAAGAGTTTAGCGGTCTTCGGTAGATGCCGATAAATGGCGAAACCAGTGCATTAGCAACACTGTCGGAGTTTTCTATAAATACAGCTTCTGACGTCATACGCTCCGAGCACCAGCGCTTCCTAGTACCCCTAGCATGGGCTAGGGGATAAAATCGTATCCCCCGATTATATCTTTACGAGCTTCACGAACCGCAAGTATGAATTATGCTTACATAAAGCGACATGTTTAACAGTTAAGTACCTGTCTGTTAAAGTTTGGTCATGCGACCGGGTCCTAGTCTTACCATATGCGGGAACTCATTCTTCAGCGCGGGCTGTCCGCCGGAGATCCTGTAGTGCGGAGGCTTGTTAAATGAGTCTACTCGTATGCGAGATGGTTCATCGCGTACTACAGTTATGTGTCTGTTAAAGTTTGTTCATGCTTCCGGGTTTAGTCTTACCATATGTGGAAACTCATTATCTTGCGCGCGATGTCCACCGGAGACCCTATACCAGTGCGGAGGTATGTTACAAGCGTCTACTCGTATGCGAGATGGTTCATCGCGTACTACAGTTATGTGTCTATAAAAGTTTGTTCACGCACCCGGGTCTTAGTCTTACCATATGCGGGAACTCATTATCTAGCGCGCGCTGTCCGCCGGAGATCCTGTACCGGTCCGGAGGAATGTTACAATCGTCTACTCGGATGAGGCGGTCCTTGTCGCCGTCTTTGGCGACGCAGGGTTTGACAAACCGCAGGTATTCCGAGCATTCTGGAAACATTTGGCTTTACTTGAAAAACATACACAAGAGTTACTTATTAAAAAATAAAACTTTAAGGCGCTCTACCCACTGCACCGCGCCCCGTCGCGAAGCGCGGGATGGTAGATTTTACCATTGTATGCAAGTATCTCAATTTGTATAGAAATCACGCCTAGCACAGCACACTGGCGACGCGAAAACGCGCGGAAAGGCGGCCGCGCGCAGTTTCTGCCAATTTGCGCGGGAGCGCGGGGCGTGCCGCGGGGTATGACACACCGACTCCGCAGTCCCGGGCGTGATTTGATAAAAAATAGCACAGGAGGCGGAGCGGCTCGGATGTGCGGCAACGACGAAGGAGACGACGAGAGGCCGAGGAGGAGGAGGAGCTCACGTCGAGTTGCAGCAGCAGTGATATGAACCGGAGCTCGTCAGGAGAGGAGGAGGCTGGGAGCAGCGGCGGGAGTAGAACATCTTAGTAGCTTAGTAGCGTTCATCCCAGAAAGGGGAGAAAGACAAAAGGGACAAGGAAGTGAGAGAAATAACTTGTAGGGAGCTCAAGAAGGCATCCGAACTGGGAAAAGCGCCGAGAGCAAGTACCGCTCGGGTGTCCTCCCGCGTTTCGGCCCAAGAGTCCGAGAGGGCGGTGGGGCCATGGCCCCATGGTGGGTGGTCCAAAATCTTCTATGGACGTAGTGTCATTTAATTCTTGTATACAAAAACCTTAAAATGACAATATAACTGCAACATCTTGAAATTAAATAAGTTCGTCCATTCTCCACGACGATCGACCACACAGTGAACGTACGAGTTTATTTAGCGCGAAGCCGTCGTAATCTGCATCACCGCGCGGGGGAGCAGATTACACCGCTAAGTAAGGCAGATCTGCGCCTCCGTCACCGCGCGCGTTATCTGTCGCTCCGCGCACCGCAGCGGGACGCGTCTTCAGTGGGTGGAGTGCCTAAAAGTAGGTTTCGTTCTTCTTATACGAAATAGCATCGTGACGTAAAGATGATCTTATAAGGGTTTAGTTTTTTTTTTGAGGTACGCAACCCTGAAAATGATTGTAGGAGTTAGCCCCTTTGCACCGGTTTACACTTAGTATAGCGTGATCCTTGCATACGACGAGAGCAGTACGAGCACGAACATTTTCAAACATGTCCGCAGACGAAGCGTGGTTGCAGCGAATCGTAGGAGGCGTAATTGTCATATTGTTATGCATTGCGACATAATGATACGTTTAGCTTAAGAGCCGTGTGCCAAAGACCTTATTGAGGGGGTATTAACTGAAGATGTCAGTTCAAGAGTTGATTCTTACAGTAGTAAACCAAGTCTTAAGTACCTGAAATAAAACACACGAATATTACATCATATTTTCGAGTAACTGTATTAGTGAAAACATAAAAGGATAATTTTTTGTCGAAAAAAAAATCCCGAAGTTGCGTCTAATTTTTTACAATTTTCAATTTATTATCAATGTTATACGTACTAGAGAGCCAAGGTTTCGAATTATAATTCCAATAAATATTACGAAGTACGTTTATTAGTCGTCGGCTGTCAGCGCGCGTGAGCGGTCAGAGGTCGTTGACCTCTGACAGTATACTTTAGGCAATGTCGTCGAAATCGACATTGAAATGCAATACTTGCAATATTGTTGTGAACGAGGTGTTAAGTTTTGTGCAAAACAAAGTGGATGTGATGAATAATGTTAGTCTGGCGTTAATATGCAGGCAATCGTTCACGGAAGAAGAAATATGGGAGGCGAAATGCTTGCTGTTTGACTCCGTACCTCAGAAACGGATTCAAAGAAGAGGCGAGGATAAGGGTAAAAAGAATATTGAGGATATAATTGGGCTACTGAGGTGTGCTGAGCAGGATGAGGTAGGTACCTGTTTTTGTTGCTAAAGAATTGCACAGGTTGCCCCCGGTTACTTTTGATCATGTTGACGTCACTCGCCTCCTAAAAGACCTGATGCTCATGCAAAAGGAACTTAATACGTTTAAGGAACAGTGGAACTCAGCAAAAGATCATTTTATAACCAAGGAAGATCTGCAGCAAGAGATTTGTAAAATCAATCATAATCGTTATTATGAAAATGATGCAATACAGAATAGTGTGCAATGCGAAACTGAACCCTGTGTTAATACCAAGAGGGGCGGGTGTATTGTGCGCGATAGTTTTGACTGCAGTAGTGGGCCGATGGGTTTGATTGCGTGCGACGAGAGCGAGATATCACCTACTGCGAGTAATAAGCCGGTGGGCACGTCGTCCCTGTCGTATGCGAGCGCCACTGCACTAGGAAAGGATAAGTCTGTCTCGCTCCAGCCGGCACCGCGGGAAACCAATAGCCAGCCGCAGACATTTGCTAATAAAATACCGCACGCCAACTTGCACTTGAAATCTATGCACCCAAACAATGCGTTCACGCCGCTCGTATCACGTGAGGTATGTGACAAATCGTCGTCAGGTGATAATAGCGCGGTCGGATCGGACCGAGCGGTATTGACAAATGAAAATAAGAATGAATGGATTCGTGTAGAAAGGCGCATGCGTTTTAAGGGTACGAGGGGTACTGCCGTGGTTGATTCGGCGGGAAAATTTAAAGCAGCGGACGTGCAAATTCCGTTATTTATTTATAATGTCGACAAGGAAACGACAGAACGGGATGTCGCGGAGTACATTTATGAGAAAACAAGTGTGAATATAATGCCGGAAAAAGTCAAAAACATTAACTCAGAAAAAAGGTATAATTCATATAAGTTTTCCATACCTAGATCTAAGTTACCTTTATTCGAGAACAATGAGCTATGGCCGGAAGGTATCTTCTTCAGAAGATATATTTTGTTTAAAAAAGGAAGGAAGGCTACTGGTACCGAGAAAAGAGATAAGTAGTTAATGGGTCAAGAGACGCTTAGGGATACAAAACTTAAGCTAGTCAGCTTTAATTGTAAGTCGTTGAAGCGTTGTGCAGACAGTGTGAGGATTTTGTGCGAAAGATCGGATATAGTGGCGTTACAAGAGACCTGGTTGCTCCCACATGATCTTAGCTCCTTAGGCTCGGTACATGAAGATTTCGCAGGCACGGGCACGTCGGCGGTTGATACGGAAGCAGGTATTTTGCGCGGTCGTCCGTATGGAGGTGTGGCCATATTGTGGCGTAAAAGTGTATTTAGGTCTGTGTGTGTGGTTAAGTGTAACAACGTGAGGCTGTGTGCAATCAAGTGCCAGGTACGTGAGCTTACAATGCTAATTTTTTCAGTGTACATGCCCACCGATTGTTGTGATAATCTCTCAGAGTTTACTGACTGCCTGAGTGAAATAAATGCTATTATTGAAGAATGCGGTATTAGTATTGTATGTATGGTAGGAGATTTCAATGCCCACCCTGGGCAACTGTTTTGCAATGAAATGTTACAATTTTGTGAAGAGCAGCAATGGCACTGTGCTGACATGGAATTATTGCCTAATACTAGAGAGGTATTTACCTATGTAAGCGACTGCCACGGCTGCTCTCGCTGGTTAGATCACTGCCTTACGACCAATATGGGAAGGAGGTATATCGAAAGTATAAATATCCTAAATGATGTAAGCTGGTCTGATCACTACCCCTTACAAATACATTTTAACATTGGCGTCATACAAAAGCAATTTGATTTTGAGCCGGATGTTAATAACATAGCATGGGGTCATAGGGACGCTGAACAGATCAGCTTGTATAGGGAGATCTGTAATAAGAGGCTAAGTAAAATTGACTTTCCAGAAGAGTTGGCGGTGTGCTGTGATAAACGATGTAACAAGACAGACCACAAAATTGTAATAAATAAACTGTACTCGGATGTTATAAGTATATTACAGGATGCCGCTAAGTTGAGCTATAAATCGACTAGGCGCAGAAAAAGATGTATAACGGGTTGGAATAGACATATAAGACCGTTACATGTTAAGGCGCGCCAGTGCTTTCAGCTGTGGGTATTGGCGGGCAGGCCGCGCTGTGGAGCCTCGTACGATGCCATGTGTGAATCGCGGAAGCTGTTTAAGAAAAAACTTAAGTGGTGCCAGGACAACGAAGACCAAATAAAAATGGATATCCTGGCCACATCGTGCGAGGCTAAACAATTCGGCAGTTTCTGGCGTCATACAAACAGGCTGAATGCTCGCGCGAGCCTCCCAGCAGAGGTAGATGGCGTAAGCGGCTGTCGAAATATAGCCAACATGTTTAAGACCCAGTTTATGTCAGAGCCCCCTACAACTACAAGCGGGAGCGAGTGCTCTGCTCAGAACAGCGTGGGTGCTGGCGCTGACCCGATACGCTTCACACTTAGTGAGGTTAACGCTGCGCTCAGGAGTATGAAGCGTGGGAAATCGCCCGGACACGAGTGAGTATAGAGCACCTGCGCCATGCTGGTGTGCACGTGTCAAGAGTTCTCAAACTACTCTTCAACCTGTGTATTAGCCACAGTTACCTGCCAGATGCTATGATGATGACAGTAGTTGTGCCCTTAGTCAAAAATAGGACTGGTGATGCGGCAGACAGATCCAATTATCGCCCAATATCTCTTGCGACGATTATCGCTAAGGTGTTAGACGGTTTGCTTGACGTTCACCTTTGCAAATCTTTTAAGGTGCAAGAAGCGCAGTTCGGATTCAGACCCGAACTATCGACTGAAAGCGCTATAATGTGTCTCAAGCAAACCGTCAGATACTATACGGACAGAAACACGCAGGTTTACGCGTGTTTCTTGGATCTGTCTAAAGCTTTTGACCGAGTCTCATATGACGTCCTATGGCATAAGCTCAAATATGAGACGACCTTAAGGCCTGAACTGGTGTCGTTGTTAAGGTACTGGTATGGTAACCAATCGAATGTGGTTAGGTGGGGTAATGGTTACAGTGACCCATACAGGCTGGAGAGTGGAGTGAGACAGGGAGGGCTGACGTCACCGAGGCTGTTCAATTTATATGTAAACCAACTGATCGGGAGGCTCAGCAGTGCAGGTGTTGGCTGCTCGATAGATGGAGTCAGCATTAACAATATCAGCTATGCAGACGACATGGTACTGCTGAGCCCTTCGGTTAGTGGCCTTAATAAGTTGCTACGTCTCTGCGAAGAATATGCCGGGGAACATGGACTCAGTTACAACACAAAGAAAAGTGAGTTTCTTGTTTTCAGGGGGAGAAACAAAATGGACAAATTCTGTCCTAATATACGACTGTGCGGGGCCCCCCTGAAGCAGGTGACTGAGTTCAAGTACCTCGGACACGTAGTAACAGAGCGCCTCGATGACGACAGCGACATGGAACGGGAGCGTAGGGCGCTGTCAGTTCGCGGCAATATGTTGGCTCGCAGATTTGCACGTTGTACTACACAGGTAAAACTTACCTTGTTTAGGGCATACTGCCAGTCCTTTTACACGTGCAGTCTGTGGACGGACTATACGCGGCGGAGCTACAGCGCCTTGCGTGTTCAGTACAACAATGTGCTGAGGGCGGTTTTGGGGATGCCGCGGCGCTGCAGCGCGTCAGCGATGTTTGCGGATGCTCGCGTAGACGACTTTTATGCGATCATGCGCAAACGCGCTGCGTCCATGATGAGCAGACTGGTGAGTAGTACCAACATCCTCCTCGGCACATTGGCTTGTAGACTGGACAGCCCGTTCTGGAGGTCCTGGGACGGTGCACATGCCAGGGGTGGGGGGCGAAGATAGGTAGAAATTAGAACTAGTACTAACATAGGTTTAAGTGCATGTGTATACTAACAATTATAGTTTAGTTTTTATCATTAGGAACTAACATAGGTTTAAGAGCTTGTGTATACTAACAATAGAGTTTAGTTTTTTAAGATTAGGAACTAACATAGGTTTAGGATTACTGTTACTAACAAAATTCTATGGAGTTTTGCTCTGAATTAAAAATTTTATTTATTTATTATTTATTTTCTACAGTCATTTGTTTTGTCGACTAGCGTTAACGCCAAACGCTTGTGACTTTGTCTAGCCCCGCTGGTTCACTTATGACGTGATCAAAGAAACTACAGGTGGCCGTCTTGACGTACTAATTTCAGACGGCCGCCGCGCGCCGGCTAGATTGCACGCGTTAGTTCCTGTACGGGCTATTTCACGTGCTGCATGCGCCCGATCACGAAGCAACCTTAGTACGTCGAAAGAAATAAAAGAGACCACTAGATGCACAGAATGCAAAGAAAGAGAAAGAGACCACTAGATGCACAGCGGAGGCGGAGCCAGACGCTATTGCGAACTGAATTGCACTTTTTTGTGTCAGCGCTAGAGTCGCTATTTCTTTAAATCATCTTGCGGTGTGAACCTTCTGTACCGTTAGGTACTCTTATATTGTATTCCGTGCCTCTTCTAGTCCCACTGCTGGGCAAAGGTCTCCTCTCAGAATTAGACAGTTCCGGCCATAACCCATCAAATTGGGCTTACCTTTAAGAACATTTGACGATCTCCCAGGTGCAGTGTTGCGATCTCGGATGGGAGAAGGAGATTGAGTGGGAGGTCGCAGGTTCAATTCCCGCTACGAGCCACTTTGGAATTTTATCATTTCTAAATTAGCTCAGGTTTGGGGTCTGGTTGCGTAAGATAAACGTATATATCGCAATTGTTAGCGAATTCGGCCCCCTGATTGGCCTAAGTAAATCAGGGAACCAATCAGTGGGCAGAATTTGTAAACGATTACGATAACGATGAATAATTATACTGGTCTGGTTGGAGGCTTTGGCCACGGCTATTTACCTAACACCCTAAGTACTCTCTGTATATATGTGACTACACTATACACACTACATATACAGAAGTGTCGGTAACGGTAACAGTGTCGCGGGTTCAATGGTTTTTTTTCAATCTCGAAACGCACCCAAAGAAGATTTCACTTCAATTTTAACTCATAGGTGAAGATTTTTAATTCCACAAAGACATAATGCCGAAAAGTCTACGATGACGATCCAACGGTTTTCAATGCTATATATTGCCACTAAGTATAATGCCTCTACTTGACTCATGTGTGAAAATCTTTAAACTCCACAAGACACATAGCTCTGGAAAATTAACAATCAAAAGAGCTTCACTGCTTTTACCCCAAAGTATAATTCCGGACTCGACTGTTAGTGGATCTTTTGACGTGATAACGTTTAATAAATTGATGAACACCAGCAGCACTCATGAAAAAGTGTACCGTTCCGCGTAACGTTACCAAGCGATAGAGAGGCACGATAAAATTACATAAAATAATGATTATGATTATGACTATGATTCTGATTATGATTATGATTACGGTTACGATTAAGATTACGATAACGATTATGATTACAATAATGATAACGATTATGATTACGATTACTATTACAATTACGATTACGACTATGATTATGACGTTATCACGTAAATCTATCGTCCGTAAACCGACTTTACAGACAACCAATTTTTTCTTTTTTTTCAGTTTGAAGCGTCTGGAGACCAGTGAGCGGTTCTGGGAGAACCTGAAGCACTTACGAACTGGTTCCGTAGGTTACGACACGCAACTTGACTTCATGGACTTTGTCGCCTTGTTTCGGAGTTTTAGGTATTCAAATTTCGACATTTTTTTTATACTAACTATATAGGCTAGCGCTTGATTATGATCACACCTGATGGAAAGTGATGATTCTGTCTCCATGGAAACGTGCGTACATACCATTGATAAGTTCTGTGATCTGTGACATTGACCGCGGTCCATAGACTACGGTAGGCTTACAACCGACATGGTTGGTGTCAAAACAAACATTTTTGACACCAGTAAACTAGCTTTATATTTTCGCGCGGTCCACCGGGTCCTGTGTAGACGTCTATTGAATATTTTTACTTTGGACTACTTTGTGTGGACGACCGAATGGCGTAGTGGTAGCGAACCTGCCGTCTGCGCCGGAGGTCGTGGGTTCGATTCTCACTACTGATAAATGTTTGTGTGATGATCATGAATGTTTTCCAGTGTCTGGGTGTTTTTCAATTTATTATATTTATGTATATTAGTATGTATGTATATTTATCAGTTATCTAGTACCCATAACACAAGCTATCGCTTACTTTGGGGCTAGATTGCGATGTGTAAAATGTCCCGTATATATTTATTTATTTTCTAACAGTTTAGTGATGCGGTCGGAGCTGCGAGACGTGTTCGAGCAACTGGCAGTGCCTCGGACGAAGAGTCCGCTCCTGGGAGCCGAAATGAGCAGGAGCTCACCTGAACTGTTCAGGAGCAAGACCGGGTTCAGAACAGGTATGGAGCTTCCGCTATCGGTTGCTACACAGCATCATATTAGTACGCTTTTGCCGGTGGTTAGGGCAGTAGGGAAATTTCCCTCCAGGCAGGTGTTGTGCCTGGGGACCGTTTGTGATCCGAGCGTGTGACGTCAGAACTTCTATATATAGCACGCTCGTCGAAAGCTCCGTCAGCGTGTGCTAGGGTACTGGTTACGCCATCTATCGTCAGCTATCGAAGACCGCTACACGCTAAATGGCTCGGCACGTCTTCCTAAGAACTACCGGACCAAACCAAAGGCTTAACTAAAATCGTCCAAGAAATCTGTCGATCGCTCATTCCATATCGATCTGAAAAGAAATCGAAAAAAATTTACGGAAATGACACATCCAACAAAGAAATTGGTCACGTAACCTATTGAAAACAACTCTTTCTCAACAGTCTTCAAAATGTATGAGACATTTTTGAATTTCGTTCTATATTGTTATGGAATCAGCGATCAATCGTATAGATAAGTCATAATATACTACGGTCTACGAATACAAGACTAAAATAACTTTTTATTTCGTGGCCAAAATAACTGATGAAGATGATAAGTGTTCAACGAGAGACCAGACTATATCTACTTAACTTAACTGTCATATTTCATTGATGAATAAATCGTGAATAGGCATTTCCTAGGCAAACACTGATGGAAAGTGATGAATTGATGATCCAGTCTAAGGTGGACTTAGACTGTATCTCAATGTGCACTTTCCATCAGGTGTGTGTGTGTGTGGTGTCACAGTCAAGCGCTGACCATACATACTTTATTGTGCTCCAGAATCCTTTATGAGCCTTTTAGGAAATTAATACATTTTTTATGTGACACAGCGCTTTTTTTTCCAGGCTTGCTAACTAGAAACGGTTCACTAGATTTGGAACCACCTAACGACAAAGCCGGCAGGAAAAAGGCTTTCGACATCCTCGCGGCGGCAGCCTTACCAGGTACACCTGTTTTAGTAGCTCCTTTATTGTTTTACTGGTGGTAGGACTCTTGCGGAGCGCGTCCGGGTAGGCACCACCGCGGTGTCAGTTGTTCTACCGTGAAGCAGTCATGTGTTGCTGTGTACAGTGCCTATTCCGAGTTTTTCACTAATCGACAGTGAGAGCGTAAACGCGAATTTGTATAGGATTGTTGTAGCGACATCTATTGACACAATTTGTAAACTACTTCAATCCCATAGATCGTGTAAGTAAACATATTTTAAAAAACTCGGAATCAGACACAGGTTTGAAGCGCACTGTAGCCGACGAGATTAGGTAGAAATTCGACTATTGGGCACAATGAGACCTAAGAACTGATGTAGATATCAGCATGATGAGCGCAGTGCAGTGCGTCGCATATCGCAATGCAAAATTATAGACGCATCTGACATGAACAGGCTTAGCAGTCAACATCAGCGTCTTATTCATGCATTATTCTATGTTATAAAACCTCTATTTGTTCGTTGTTGTAATGTGAAACGTTACGACAACGAACAAATAGATGGCGCTGATTCTGCCTAAGGACCTAAATATAACGAATCTAAATTTCACCGCAGAGGAATAATATGGCTCGTATAGCTGTGGTTAGAGCACCCAGCCGCGAAAGCTGGGGGACGCGGGTTCAAATCCCGCTGCGAGTGAAAATTTTGATTCGTATTTAAATTTATAGATGTCTCATGTCAATTTGTTTACGTAAATCGTTCGAATGTCGGTATCATCAGCTATGACATTCTCGTAACGTTTTCACACACTCTGTGATGTGATACAAGAAAAAGAAAAAATATTAACACTGAAAAATGAACTTTACATCTATTGGCTTAGAGTGTAAAATTGAATGTATTTCATCATAGGAAATACAATGCTCAACTTAGACGCGCTTAAGTAATTTCAATTTCGGAACTGTCGACCAATATGGTGTTTTGAACTACTTACATTCAATTTTACGCTCTATGTCAATTGTTTTAAAATTAATTTTTCAGTGTTCCCATAAAATGTTTTGAATTCAATATCGTCTGCGTAAATACCATCACGTTTTTAAACATATCACATCACGAAATGTAGCCGACACGTAACGTGAATAGCCCCCCAGGTTTCTTTTCGGTGGTTATAAAAGAACCTATTTCGTTTGCAGTTAATAAAGTGATATATTTCAGGTGCTACTCCAGACGTGAGCGGCCGAGTCCTGTCCCTTCCGACCTTAGGGAAGTTCTGTGAGACGAGACAGTGTGAGCCCAAGACCGAACAGCAGCTGAAAGATATTATACAGGTAGGAAAGTATATACTTACTCCGTTTTGCAGGACAGATTAAGGCGATTTATTGAATTTATTTTTGTCTTTCTCACTCTCACGGATACGATGGTAGGTGCGACATGCAGCGTCGCGGAAGAATACTTATAACAGAAAAACGACCTTTTACCTAATTACCCAAAAACTAAGCTGGTTATCAAAAATCTGTTTCTTAGCGTTGTTGGATATTATTATTACCGACACTTTAAAACAAAAATTACAATTACATCCAATGTAGTGTCTGATAAAAACTAGAAAAACTGAGATTTTGGAGCAACTTTTGGGAGAACTTTCTATCGAGAAAATTTTATCCAATTGTGTTTCTGCTTCTTAGCGATTTAAGATTAAAGACCCAAAATACATGACGTGCAAATTTGAAAGTAATATTCTTTAGTTTTTGAATAAAACTTCATTCAAAATCGCTTAAATACGGCTTCTACATAGTTAATTTGTTTTGCTATAATCCGCTACTTGGAAAAGATTCTGTATGGTACAATATGCAGGAACACTGCCCACATGGAACACCACACACAGTTTTCCAACACTTTCTTCGACGCACGTTTCGTCCCGACACCGGGACATTCTTAGGAGATGTTGACTTCACAATGCGAAATCGTAGAATGTGAATTCAACATCTCCTGAGGATGTCCCGGTGTCGGGACGAAACGTGCGTCGAAGTGTCTCCTCCCTGGCGCAGTGGCGGCCCGCTCGGATTCGAGTGGGAGGTCGCGGGTTCGATTCCCGCCACGGGCCATTTTGGGATTATATAATTTCTGAATTACCTCAGGTCTGGTCTGGAGGGAGGCTTCGGCCGTGGCTAGTTACCACCCTACCAACAAAGACGCACCGCCAAACGATTTAGCGTTCCGGTGCGATGCTTGTAGAAACCGTTGGGGTAAATTTACTTACCCTTCCAAGGTAGTACGATAACATCTTCACTTATCGCATATTCTGCATCATCACTTACCATCAGGTAAGATCGCAGTCAAGTACTAACTTGTATATAGGGACAACCCTCCACCACCCATGGCCCAATCAACCTCGCGGTTATGGGGGCCGAAACGCGGGAGGGCGCCCGTTCGGTACTTGCTCTTGGCGTGTTCCCGGGGCGCCTTCTTGACTCCCTACAAGTTGTTTCCTCTCGCTCCTTGTCCCTATGTGCTCAATCTCCCCATTCTGGGGCAGGACGATACGAACTTGTATATAGTAAAAAAAACTTGTTTCAATTGACCCCTGTTTCATTTGACCCCAAAAGCTTATTGCCTTCTTCTGTTAGAGGCATGAGCCGGACCCGACACTGCGAAGTGAGAGCTGCCTGTCCTTCGAGGGATTCGTACGATTCCTGACAGACAAGGACAACTACGCCTTCGTACCCGAACAAAGAAGAGCGAATAATTTTGCTAGGTAAGCTTATAAAGGCTTTAGCTTTAGCTTATTTGTCTTTCTCACTCTCACGGAGATTTGGTAGGTGCGACATGCAGCGTCGCGGAAGAATATAGCAGAAAAACGACGTTTTACCTAATTACTCAAAAACTAAGCTGGTTATCAAAAATCCGTTCTAAGCGTTTTAGGATATTATTATTACCGATACATTAAATTAAAAATTACAATTACATCTATTGTAGTTTCCGATAAAATATAGAAAAACTGAGATTTTGGAGCAACTTTTGGGAGAACTTTCTATGGAGAAAATTTTATCCAATCGTGTTTCTGCTTCTTAGCGATTTTAGATTAAAGACCCAAAATACATGACGTGTAAATTTGAAAGTAATTTTCTTTATAGTTTTTGCATAATATTTCATTCAAAATCACGTAAATACGGCTTGTAGGCCGTTAATGCTGAATTTTGAAGTCGTAGAACAAAACAACTACTGGCGAAAGAGTTTTGCTATTTTTTATCTGTATAATGGCAATAACTGTCGCCACAATTAACTCATACAATCAGCCTTCTTATTTAAATCTGTGGTCTGAAATGAAGGCACACACCTACAAGATCCAATATATTTTTCAGCTTCCTCTCGTACCAGTGGCGCAAATAGCCCTCATTTTCAAGCCGTAGGATTCCTAAGCCATCACCTTTTTCCAGCAAGCCCCTACACCCTGAAGACGACGCGTCCCCTAAGGAGCTTTCCCGCGAGATGTCAGGTCCCCTCAGCCAGTACTACATCGCAAGTAGCCACAACACCTACCTCACGGGGCACCAGCTCAAGGGGGAGTCTTCAGTGGAGCTGTACAGCCAGGTATGTATCAAAATGCCCCATCCTACTAATATTCTTCTTCTTTCTTTCACTCCTGGGACTTTTCCGCGAGTAAGCGATATTTCGCTCGTTGCGCGTGAAGTCGTTGATGCGGGTCCTCGTCGGATCACTCCAGCCAGCCGAGCTCACTCCAGAATCCGAAGAGGCCTCCCAGGTCGCACAGGATATCTTGGAGTGTTGCTGAGGATCCCTAATATTATTATAAACGCAAGAGTTCGTAGGTATGGATGATATAGACCTTTGTCACTCTTTCACGGCGCAACTACTGAACCGATTTGGCTGAAATTTGGAATATAGATAGCTTGTAACCCGGATTAACACATAGGCTACTTTTTATCCCGGAAACATCCATCGTTCCTACGGGATTAGCGAAAAACAGCTAGTAGAACATAAATTCACTTTGCCCCAAATATGGGACGATAAATTACCGTGGGTTTCCGCAGGTTTGAAAAAGCTACCAGCCAGGTATGTTTCAAAAAGGAGCTATGTGTATGGATATACTGCGTCTCATGCGTGATTACAAAACATCCTCATTACCCAAATGCCTATTACTGTTAAGTTATCGTATGTTCACGATAGGTACAGAGTATAAACTGGTGTTTGCGTGTGCATCTCATTACCCCTGCCTATTACTGTTAAGTTGTTGAATCGCATGTTCACTATAGGTACGGAGTAAAATAAACCGGTGTTTGCGTGCACATTAGATCCATCATAGTTGGCTGGACACCATTGATATTGGCTGCCGTTACCAAAATAAAGTGTTGAAGTCATCCTAATAATAAAATACTTTGCGCATGGTATGAAAAAGAAACACATAATCCATCAATACACATTTATTTAAATTCATAGACACATACTTAAAATAAATTAAGTTCCATATTGCCCCATGGGGCAACATGAACCAAATACAAGTAAACACCATTTAACAACACATAAGCACATCGCCCATAGGTTATAGGGCTATATGGTAATAGAAACACACATCAATCATACCCACTCTTTTACATTATGTTTCTTAACATTAAGTGATTTCAGTAAATGGTCACAATCAACGAAAAAAAAATGTTAATTTACGAAAATTGAGTAACAAGCAGAATTAGTTCAAGGGATTCCAAAATCTGGTTATATAGAGATTAAAATGCGCATAAATTTGTACACCGATTCTTAGTTTCTTTTTAATATACGTCTTTATTACTGTAATATAACTTTAAAGTAATGAAAAATGAGTCAAATTGCTCTTTCTTTAACATTTTAATTTTATGACTTGATTGCTTACTTGACATTTATTCCTAGTAACATAGAAGTAATACAAAATTCTTGTAATTAATGTGTGTTACGCCTGTACCAGAATCTTGCACGGTAGTCGTCACTGCAAGTAAGGAAAGCGGGCGCCGTGCCCGAGTGAACTATGTGTCTGTAACAAACGAAAGAAAATATGTATTTTCAAATGTTATTTTACACAAAATAATATTGCCGTCAGGAAGATCTATTCAATTAAACTGTACTCGTTAATAGCCCGCTAACACGAATTGGAACTACGTAGTGGAACTAAGCTCTAGTTTTCCTCGCTTGTAATTATTATTATTTATGAAGAACCCAATGATCAAAATATGATGTTCCATTTCGCCCCAAAGACAAGGTAATTTTTTTCACATGATTACTTTAATGTCCCATATTTTGCACACTACAGTCTACAAGTCATTATTTCAGTGCTATCTCATTCTATGTTAAATGACGATGCAGTAGATGCAATGTTATCCTACTACTTTGAAAGGGGTTGGTAACCCTTAACGGTTGCTACACAGCATCGCTTTGGAACAGTATAACAGTGAGCTCTTGCTGGGTGGAAAACAGCCGCAGCTGAAGTCCCACTAGGCTAGACCAGAGCCAATTTAGAAATTATAAAAGCGGATTATAGCAAAACAAATTGATCTTTTCTACCAATAATACCCAAAGTTACGCCTTAGTACACCCGTAGCATCATGCTGAGCCGGGGCCATTTTAGTGTTTTGACACACAGGCGCATCTCTAATTTCTGTTTTATATTATTTTGTTGTTTGATAATTGATTGTATCTTATATATGTGTGTGTGTGTGTGTCTTTTCCTAAATAAACGTTTTTTCTTTCTTTCTTTCTTTCAAATTATTCCCCAATATTACCGGACGCCCCGTTGCTTTTTCCATTATTACCGATGGCCCCAGTAATTTCCCTATTTTTTCCATTATTACCTTACAGCTCCATTGTGCCCCAGCGACATGAGTTGACACCGACTCGCGCTGCGTGAATGCCACGTGCACAAAGATGTAGTTGCCTCGTCCGGGAACATTACATAATCTTCAGTGTGGTTGAATATCGCTTGCGCGTGGTTTTCCTGTTTACCTGATTAAGAAAATTATGATAACCTTTAAAACATGGTTGTTACATGTAAATAGGATAAGTAACTTCAATTATTTTTCATCAACAAATCTCTTGAACCTAGAATAACAGACCACATCAATAGGTACATTGTCAATGGACTGAAAGACCAGTCGACAAACTAACAGAATTACATTATAATATTAAAAAAGATAGTTTAATTACCTGTGGTCCCCGCGCCGGTGTACTGAATGAGACATCTGCTGCTCGCAAGTTCCCACAACTTGATCGATGAGTCCATTCCAGATGTCAATAGATACTGGAAAACGGACATGGGGCAAAATAGTAATAAATATATTTTGGGGCACATTGAAACACTTTTTTTGTGTTTGATTTTTATTTATCTGCTAATTCCATACCTTGTCTTCATAGTCCTAGTAAGTGTACTTTAAAGTATTTGTCACCGAAAACACATATGAGTAAAATTAGTTAGTTACAATAAATTAAAGAGAGCACGTGCCGTGTTTCTTGCCAGTTATACTCGGTGCAAACTTGATTTCTGAACTTTGAGATCGAGTATCGACAATTCATAAGAGCGTGTAAGTTAGGCATATTATGTGAAAAAATAGTCATTTTCTATGATTTTCTCGCACTGCAACGATTAGTTATAGTTGATACGAACTGCTAAGGTGTGGAACGCCCTTCCAGCCTCCGTGTTTCCAGCCAAATACAATCTGGGTGCCTTCAAGAGAAGAGTGAATAGGCATTTTCTAGGCAAGCGCGCTCTAACCTAGACCTCATCATTGCTTTCCATCAGGCATGATTGTAGTCAAGTGTAAGTCTATCTTCAATAAAAAAAAGAACCACTTTTGTGTATGTCCTCATTTTAGGGTACAGTTAGTACGAGGATATTTTAGTAGTGCAGAATTCGCTGCTTAACTGGTGCTTATCTTGGCCCTAAACGAGAAATCACCTTGCTGTTCCTTGTGAAGGTGACCGAGCAGACCTCGGAGCCGTCGTGCGCGTTCATGAACGTGTTGAAGCAGCGGTTGGACACGGTGTCCCACAGCTTGATGCTGCCGTCCGCGCTGCCGCTCGCGAAGTACTTGCCGTTCGGAGAGAACCTACCACAGAACATTACCTTGCTGTTCCTTGTGAAGGTGACCGAGCAGACCTCGGAGCCGTCGTGCGCGTTCATGAACGTGTTGAAGCAGCGGTTGGACACGGTGTCCCACAGCTTGATGCTGCCGTCCGCGCTGCCGCTCGCGAAGTACTTGCCGTTCGGAGAGAACCTACCACAGAACATTACCTTGCTGTTCCTTGTGAAGGTGACCGAGCAGACCTCGGAGCCGTCGTGCGCGTTCATGAACGTGTTGAAGCAGCGGTTGGACACGGTGTCCCACAGCTTGATGCTGCCGTCCGCGCTGCCGCTCGCGAAGTACTTGCCGTTCGGAGAGAACCTACCACAGAACATTACCTTGCTGTTCCTTGTGAAGGTGACCGAGCAGACCTCGGAGCCGTCGTGCGCGTTCATGAACGTGTTGAAGCAGCGGTTGGACACGGTGTCCCACAGCTTGATGCTGCCGTCCGCGCTGCCGCTCGCGAAGTACTTGCCGTTCGGAGAGAACCTACCACAGAACATTACCTTGCTGTTCCTTGTGAAGGTGACCGAGCAGACCTCGGAGCCGTCGTGCGCGTTCATGAACGTGTTGAAGCAG
The DNA here is from genome assembly GCA_036785405.1 of Coenonympha arcania. Lineage (NCBI taxonomy): Eukaryota > Metazoa > Arthropoda > Insecta > Lepidoptera > Nymphalidae > Coenonympha > Coenonympha arcania. The sequence goes on from CM072076.1 coordinate 12,726,845, forward strand.
CGGTTGGACACGGTGTCCCACAGCTTGATGCTGCCGTCCGCGCTGCCGCTCGCGAAGTACTTGCCGTTCGGAGAGAACCTACCACAGAACATTACCTTGCTGTTCCTTGTGAAGGTGACCGAGCAGACCTCGGAGCCGTCGTGCGCGTTCATGAACGTGTTGAAGCAGCGGTTGGACACGGTGTCCCACAGCTTGATGCTGCCGTCCGCGCTGCCGCTCGCGAAGTACTTGCCGTTCGGAGAGAACCTACCACAGAACATTACCTTGCTGTTCCTTGTGAAGGTGACCGAGCAGACCTCGGAGCCGTCGTGCGCGTTCATGAACGTGTTGAAGCAGCGGTTGGACACGGTGTCCCACAGCTTGATGCTGCCGTCCGCGCTGCCGCTCGCGAAGTACTTGCCGTTCGGAGAGAACCTACCGCAGAATATATTACAGACATGTTTGTTATGAAAGTTGTTTAGGAAGGTAGTCTTTGGTGGTTTAAGTCACATTTTTCTGTTAATATTAGGACATTAAACAGATTGCAATATTAAATAACCTAACCTAATCACGGTAGCCATAGGTCATGGTAGGTTAGATTCCCTTGCTGGTAAACCTAAAGTGAGTAAAGACTAAGCGACTCACTTGATGGAGTTGACCTGCTTCTTGTGGTGGTGCGAGGGGATGGGGCACACGAAGCACTGGCTGGTGGTAACGTCGTACAGCCGGATCACGGGGTGGGTGGTCGATGCGATGATGTGGTCCCCGAGCGGGTGGAACGACACGCACAGTACTTGCTCCGCGTCCTGCCAACAACAATCCGCTCAATAGAAAGAAAGAAAAAAGAAAGAAAAAAACTTTAATGCCACATGTAACAAAAACATACATCTTACGTACTAAAATGATGCCTGGAGGTTCCCCCACTCGGGCAACAAAAACCAATAATTGCCCAAGTGACGGAAGCACCAGACACCGCCTGTCACATGTGGCACAACCCGGAAAAAGGCCCCAACTCAGCATGGTGCTGTGTGCCCCGTATAAGCAAGGGAGCACACAGCGCTGATTTTCAGTAGGAGCCTTGGACTGGGTGACGCCACGAACTAAAAGAGAAAAAAAAACGATCTTATATCATCTTTGTTCATCTGTGTTCATCTTTGTTTGTGTTTGTTGTATAGGTCTAAATCTTATTTTACATAGGTAGTTATAGTAGTTCTAGTTACCGTGATTGATTTATACGCCTTCTTAGCCGATGCTTTGGTGATGTCGAACAGCTTGATGCAGCAGTCCCGGGACGCTGACACGAGGATCTGTTCCCGGGGATGGAAGTCCAGGGCCGTGATCTCGTCCGTGTGGTCGTATCTAGACATAATGAACAGTGTGAACCCAAAACTACGTACCGCTAAGCGAGGCTTTTTTGTAAAATTCAATAATCTTTTTACGAATACTTCTTGGAGTCAACATTCTTCAATATTCCCCTGTTGGGATATGTACATAGAGAATAAGTTTTTGAAGGGTTTCTGGTGTACTGTTAGAACAAGGTTGTGTCATATAGGTTCATTCAAAACAAATGATACTTACAAAGTTCTAATTACCGGATGTCCTTGCTGTTCTCTCCCAGGGTCCACCTCCTCCGGTGCTGATTTAGCCAACATACGCTCTACGTCTAAAATCTGGTGAACAAAATGTTTGAATACTTTAGGCTAATTTTAACTTACAAATTGTTATTTTTATTTTAAAATAAATTTATTTATTTACTATACTGAAGATGCAGTAAGCTGATTCTTATGAGTATTAGCCCCTTTTTTCTCCAATTAATCGTTAACATTGCGCTAGAAATAGACACTAAAGAAAAAAATTCACAGATCGCATGTATTTATTTTATTGATATAGCTTTATTGCACACACATACAGAAAAACACAGAGAAACAAAATACAACGGAACACAGTGAGCGCAAAGGCGGCCTTACTGCTAGAGCAATCTCTTCCAGGCAATAATACATTTACTTCTTGTAACGTTTAAAATAAATAATTAATCCGCGAGGCATGGAGGAAATTGTAGGCTTTATATATTGCTTTAAAGCCGTGGAAGAGAATTAAATAATTAATATTTCTACAAACTTGTTGCAACTTACCTTAATACTAGCATCGACACTGCCCGTAGCAACCAGCTGCCCGCACGAGCTGAACGCGCCGGCGCGACAAGACATCTTGTGTGACGTCACATACGCGGTCTCATACGTCGCCGGCTCCGGGGCGAGCGACGACGCGTCCATCTCATACTCTAAATCTATGATTTTATCGTATATTTAGACATATTCCCATTTTGTTTCAAGTTGCCCCAACTTGGGGCAAAATGGGAATACTGTAAATAATAATGTAAATAGTGTTATTAACAGATTTATTTTTTAGGATTTAGATGCATTACCCACAAGATTCCTTACACGACATTTTGCCCCAATAAACTGTTACACCTGAAATTTTAAATTTTTACGTTCCTCTATAATATGTATGTTGTCTGTACCGTACCACATTACTTTCGATTCGTTTATCCCCAACATATCTACTTTTGAAATAATCATTTTTCTCACTAACCCTTGACTAACCAAATACAATTAGCTTTTTCATCAAATTCCGTCTTTCCTAAGCACCTACTATTAAAATCGACCAGAGTACCCATGTATTACTTTGTCCCAAATCAGGCCAGTCTCACTTATCACATGACCGTCCCGGCTACAAGTAGGGGTCCGGATGCCAATATTTCAGATGGTTGCCGCTCGCGGGCCGAGTTGCACGCGCTAGTTCTGTACGGTATATTTTACGCGCCGTCTGACTACGGCAGCCCTAGTACGTCGTAAGAGATAAAGTTAGGCGATGGAAAGAGACCACAACATTGCGTTTGTTGCGTGTCGATTTTGAGGGTGGGCCAGGCGCTATTGCGAACTGAATTGCACTTTTTGTGTCAGCGCTAGAGTCGCTATTTCTTTAAATCATCGTGCGGAGTAAGCCTTCTGTACCTATTTAGTGTTCCCTGCCCGAATACAAACACACAAAATTATGGTAATTATCCTCATACCACTAAGTATCTACAAGTGGGTATTATCCCCAAATACATACCAAAGCCAGTGGTTCCGAGTAGATGTTCAGCCCCGCTTGATGCAGCGAGCCGATCCTTCCTGTCAGGCTCGTGTTGGAGGCCCACCATCATCAGGTTTAACAGCCTAGATACAGAATTAAAATGAATGAATGATGATTGTGGAACACTCGGTTGAAACGAAGTTCTTTTAACATTACACACATCGCAATCTAGCTCCTAAGTAAGTGATACCTTGTGTAATGGGTATTAGATAACTGATAAATATACATAATAAAAAAAATATATATGTTATTACTAATTACTTTACTAGGTTTAGTTTATGTAGTTATTAGCATGTAAGTTTATTGTATATTACATGCACCACCACCCACTTTCCTACTTCCAAATTATTTAGTGTCTTAGGTTGTCTGGAAAAGATTGCTAGTTAGCAATAAGTCCGCCTCATTGTTACCTGTGTCTTCTTTTTATTTTTACTTTAATTTTTGTTATTTCTTGGGTGCACAATAAAAGTATATACAGTAGAAACTCGATTAACCGGACTAATTATTGTCGTTAGGCATTCGGATAATCGAAAATCGGGATAATCGAATGTACCAAGAAAAGCGGGTTTTTTGCATACATATGTTGTACATATGTATGCAAAAAACCCGCTATATTTACATTAATATGTATTTATTAAAACAACAAATACATATTAATGTAAATCAATGTTTATTAAGAAATTATTAGGAGGTATTTTATGGGTCCCGGTAGCGTTAGCGCAAACTAATATTGTTACTCGCTCTTTGCTAGTTTTATATCCTGGAGCTGAATTCTCTCGCCTAGAAGCTAAAGATTTTGAAGGTAATGACTTCCAGTTTAATCCGGTTTCATCAGCATTATAAACAAAATCCAAGTCATAGTTATTTTCATTCAAATTCTTCTTAAAATCATCTTTAAAAGAGTTTGCGGCATCTACATTAGCTGACATTTTTTCACCTTGTATTTCCAATTCACGAATTCCATGACGAGATTTAAAATTTAAATCTGTACAGCCACAGTACAGTCATCCGTTACTTGCCACAAACGATTCATCACCAACTAATTTTTTATTTTACTGTAATGCTTTTTCACAGAGCAGAGGGCCAGATATCGGTTGCCCGGTTGATCGTTTTTGTAAAAACCAACAATACAAAGCGTCTTCTAAAAGTTCATTTTTCGGTTTCTTCATCATTTTCCGATATTTACTCCCATCTTCACTATCTAATTTGCAGGTGTACAACAAAATTGAATCAGTATTCTTCTTAATATCACTAATCGTGGATGTATACCTACACCATACTGATCAGCTAATTACTTATGACCGGTTTCTCCTTTTTTTAATGAATCTATAATATTTATTTTGTCTTTAAGCGATAACACCACTCTCTTACGTTTTGACATTTTTAAATATGTAGACGTGACACACGTCAGATCGGAGGAACAACAGCTAGCTTACTAAAACAATAACGAATTGCATAAATTCGACTTGTAGGTAATTTTAATATTATAATGAGTCGGTAGTCCGGATAATCGCGAATCCGTATAACTGAGAGCCGGATAATCGAGTTTCTACTGTACATAAATACAATATATTGAAAAACACCTGAACACTGGATCCTCACTGGAATTCATGATCATCACCACACAAACATTTTCCAGTTGTAGGAATCGAACCCAAGACCTCCAGCGCAGACAGAAGTAAGAGGTAAAAAAGGCAGAAAACCATAAACATAATTGAAATTTAAACAAAAACGTTACTAAAGAGTTCCTATTTGTGTTCTGTTTTTGAGGTATTTAGCGGTTTCTTTTCTTCCATGTCTCAAACAGCTTTATAATCCACTAAAGGAGTCTTATGGCCAGCTTTGGGATGTTAATGACAGCACCTACCTGTCACTGGGTGGGCATGGTGGGTCAGCGTGGACGGCTGCCGACAGAGTTGCAGCAATGGGCTGGAATCCATCGTAGTACAGCTGGCTGCAATATCAATTGAAAAAATGTATATAAATTAAAAATCAAATGCTCCATGGGTAACTAAATCAACACAGCTCTAACAACTGGTTTGATTGGAGCCTGCAACTCGAGTCATGAGAACACACCCTTTGAGACCATCAAAATTCTTTTCAGATTGCGTATTACAAATAGACCTGCATCCTGAAGTGTGGTGACACTATTGGTGTGAAAAGTGTATGTTTTGACACCAACAGTGTCAGTAGCAAGCAGACCACAGTATTGCCTATAGACCACAGTCTCCATCACAGATCACACACTTGTCAATAGTCCTCACACACATTTCCATGAAGACTGTTTTTGCCATATTGTCGCATACAAAAGGGAAATTTGACAGACTGTGCTACTATACTATTTAAGATCTGATGGCAATATCCTCAGATTCCATTGTTTGGCCTTTCTGACTCTTTTCCAGAACTGTTTAGTGTTGACGTGATTTGATTAGTGGTAGGACTGCTTTTGAGGAATTCGTCTGAGTATGTACCACCGCAGTGTCAGTTCTATTAAAGCATTAATTTACGATGTACGTATGTTATATTGTTTGATTGATTTTCATCTTTAAATAAGTACTATAATTAAAAAAAGAAACTCTTAAAGAATCTAACCTAAAAGTAACAATAAATTAACCAACTTGCACGCGAAAAGTACACTAGAAACTCATTTAACATGCGAAAGAATACTGATAAACTGGATAATTTTAACCTATGGTAGAGTTCTTTAATGATAATGCCAATTAATGCGGTCTAGAGTTAAAACATCGAACAAAAACACTTCACCTAATCATCATACGATATAACAGCTCCCGGTTCTTCACCACATTCCTTGAATCAACTTCTCCAGTAGTTTCCTTCATTTTCTCGTATATTTGAGAGGAAAATTTGATTAGATTTTACCAAAATTGGTTACTTTAAACAAAAATGCCGATAGCGTTGTTTTGAAAAACATAAACGCGAAAAAAAAAAACAACCAGAGACTTGACTTGACTTTGACAAATGACACTTGAGCTGACGTAATCTTTTGTCTATGACTACGTGCGGGCTTGCTACACGATTTTTGAAACGAATATTTTACTCGATTTAACTATCGCGTTGCAATCACAGTACCTTGTGTCGCTTTACACTCGAATGGCGAGTAGACGGCAGACAGCAATCAATACTTTTGCTCATGCGCCCGACTATCTAACACGTAGACTAACCTCTGTGGAGTAGTAATACTTAAACTTATTTTGTTTAACGTTTAGGGTTCGATTCCCGAAGATATATTTATAATTATTTTTTGATAATCTTAATATCCTGAATGATATCTCGCCAGATATGATGTTTGTAAACCTCCCCGTCACAATTGGCGTGTGCTTGGACAAAGAGTAGGTTGGTAATTAGGGTACTTGGATTGGATTTGAGCTGGACATTCGGATTTATGACAAATACTGACTTTATAATTTTATAATAATTTGTAATTATTTGGTGTAATTAATGAGATGCTTTTGCCACTGCTGGTTATCACCAAACAAATGGGGTGGGTGGGATATTGCAAGGTCTGGTTATCAGCAAAGACGCACCACAAAGCAACGGGTTATTAATTATTCCTTTCTAAGCTAGTGCAATAACACCTTCGGCACCTTAAACTTAACAATATTTTAGTAGAAAAAAAAATTAAAGCCACCGAGTTCATAATTTGATTAACTGTTGTTTAATTATATTTTTAAATCACTTATTGGTGGTGTCGTACACTTACATTTCGCTTTACATTTTAATAGTGTTTATTTTAATTATTTGCAGGTGTTGTTGACAGGGTGTCGCTGCGTGGAGCTGGACTGCTGGGATGGCGACGACGGCAACCCAGTCATCTACCACGGGCACACGTTCACCACTAAGATACCGTTTCGGAGAGTTGTGGAGACCATTGCAAGGCAAGTGACCTGCTATTAAAAATAAATTTCACCAGCTTAACGAGTGGCTAGGAAAATTTTCATCATGCAGCGCTGTAGGTACTTAAACAACATAGTGCAACATATTGTATGTTATCAAATAGAGCACTATTGGCAATGTTTAAACAGGACTTATTTTGAAAACGCTGACCAGTCACAGCACAGTAAATGAAAATTAATTTGCCTGTGGTTTGCTTTAAAATGTTATGAAAAAAATGTTTTTGTTAATTTATTTTTATTTCTTAATATTTAAGTTATTCATAATTTTCATCATCTTTTTATTGCAGAAGTGCCTTCGTGACATCACCATATCCATTAATTTTAAGCATTGAGAATCATTGCAGCATGCCACAGCAACAAGTTATGGCAAGCACTTTTGAGGTCAGTGTGTTTTTTTTTAATATTTTTTACTTATAATCGCACTAATTATTCTGTTTACCTTTATTATTATTTCCACACATGCTTTACTAACTCTGTCTTCATCCAGGCAGTGTTCGGAGATCAACTTGTAACGTCGTTTTTATTTGAAGTTGACTACACGGACGAACCACGACTGCCTAGCCCAGAACAATTGAAATATAAGGTACTTACATTGATCATTACTAAGGATAGGCCTGTTCGAACATTTTGCCAAAGCCTTTTTCATACAAGGAAATTTAGCGCCATCTATCAAACATCCTGCGAAATACTTGTTTTTTTATGTAATATTTCTTGATGTTACTTACCGATGATACGTTATCCCATGCTTCTTTTTAAATTTCTTGGTGTAATTTTTGCAGTCTTTTATCGCACAATTAGGCATTTTTATCTTTTAGAGTTAAATTTTCCACTATTCTCTCGCTTCTAAGCGTACTTACTAAAATGGCGGGAACCGTCTCCATGGAAACGTGCGTGCGGAGCGTCGTGAGCTGAGGCGGGGACCGCGGCATAGACAATAGTGCGCGTACAATGGGGACATTTCCCCATTGAACTGGCGACATTTTTTCGCGCGGTTCGCCCTGTCTCTATATAGAGGTCAATGGGTACATAGTAAATAATAATAATAATAACAATATGAATGCACAAACATTTTTCAATTTTTCAATCCATTTAAAAAAATGTGTACCGACGTATCGATTCTAAAATCGATCATAGAATCGAGTTACAAGGCCGCACTTTTCTTTTTTTTTTCTTTGTTGACGTAATGGTGGCTGCTGTGGGTTCCAGCTTTTTTAACTGAACTGTAGTTAAGTTATTAACTTTTCAAAATATAATGATTGTGAGAGTAGTTGACTACAAAAGAGGGAACTATTCAATTAATATGATTTTTATGCTTTTAATTTCCAGGTTTTAATAAAAAACAAAAAGCTGTTACCAGTGGAGTCAAGTCCAACGATAGGGATAACCGCCGCTAGTTCCGCACAGGGATATGGCGGAGTACTGTCCACGACTTTTAGGTGAGTAGCATTGTAAACATTTTTCATGGTTCTGTAGCTTACTAGCTGACCTGACAAACGTTGTTTGGCAACATACCTATTATATTATTTCTCACTTAGAATTTAAGTCTAAAAAAAAGTTAGTAAGTTAATATTCTATTCTCAGACCTACCGAATAGTATACTAAAAAAAAACACATAAATCGTTTCCGAGAAGTATTGTTACAAACGCATTTTTTTATATTCGAGACAACCTATACCTTAACGAACCCTTTAACACTTCGGACAATGCAATGTTCCAAAACCATTTTTAGTACTTGACTGCGATCTCACCTGATGGTAAGTCTAAGATGTTATCGTACTAACTTGGAAGGGTAAGTGAATTTACCCCAACGGTTTCTACAAGCATCGCACCGGAACGCTAAATCGCTTGGCGGTGCGTCTTTGCTTGTAGGGTGGTAACTAGCCACGGCCAAAGCCTCCCACCAGACCAGACCTGAGCCAATTCAGAAATTATAAAAGTCCAAAGTGGCCCGTGGCGGGAATCGAACCCGCGACCTCCCAGTCCCACTCGAAACCGAGCGCGCCGCCACTGCGCCAGGCAAGTCGTCAGATTTTGCTCTGATACAACTTTGTTTAAGTACTTATAGCTCAGAGGTATAACATAATATTTTTTCGTTTATGATGGCCTAGGCTAGTAATTCAATACATGAACTTTTCACAATAATGGCGCCCCATATCACGCAAGACGCTAGAATGAATGGGACTCTATTTTAATAGTGTTATTATCTCGCTGCAGCCTCGGTCATAAATCATCCGAGTGTTTCGCTTTTCTTTGAGTTGTGCATTACTGTAGAACAACAAAAGCGAAACACTCGAATGATTTATGACCAAGTCTGCAGCGAGATAATAACACTACTATAGTTTTGATATCTCATAGTTTTACCCATAGTTTATGGCAGTGTCTAGTCTAGTGATTCAGTTTCTCCATGTTCTCCATATTTTCTAGATCGAACGGCATTAGACACACTAGTTCTTCCCTGCCAGACGCCAGTAACAGAACAAGTTCCATCATGTCGACGCAATCTGCCGGCTCGTCGCTCACCGAGTACTTCTCCGACGAAGATTACGACGAGGACGACGAATTTGACGGTACTTCAATAAATTCGGGTAAATTAAGTTGACCCAAAATGGCAGCTGTCTGCGCAGGTGCATCTCGCCCGCGCTTCCCCTCACGAATTTGACGGTATGTACTATAATGAATGAAATATAAGCGGGAGTTAAGTTGACCCAAAATGGCAGCCGTCTGCGCAGGTGCATCTCGCCCGCGCCTCCTCTCGCGGAGCCGCCGTACCACACCTCATTGACAGTCATTCGAAAAAGTGCAGTTCTACGCATGGTTCAACTCATACGCACTTTATTTATACTTATAGCTTCTTTGTCTTCTCGTTTATTAGCTTAACGTGAAAAGTTGAAAACTTTTTGATGTGGAAAAAAACCATTGAACTCGTTACTGTAACGTAATCGACATTTCATACTGTTACCGCAACTGACACCTCCCACTGTTACCGTAACTGACCCTATATAAGTTTTTTTCACTCCTGCCCCGTAATTTTTAGGGTTCCGTACCTCAAAAGAAAATAATTGAACCTTAATAAGATCACTTTGATGTCCGTCTGTCTATCTGTCATGACGATATGTTTTTGACGTGACAACGTCTTATAAATCGATAGAGCCGGTTGCACGCACGAAAAAACATGACTCATCCGGCGTTACCGGCGTTACCTCGCTCATGCGGCGTTACCGGCGTTACCTCGCTCATGCGGCGTTACCGGCGTTACCTCGCGAGCGCGGAACGAGCGACAAAGAAGACGTTGTCACGTTCAACTATCGTCAGTAAACCGACTTTACAGGCAACCAATTTTTTTAATTATTTAAATCGTTCTTTTTGACAGAGAGAGAACTCCACAAGATCCTCAACTCTTTAGAAGAGAAGGCCGGTCGCACCTCTCTTTCGCTCTACCAGAGTTTCCGCAGGAGCGAGGGAGAGGGCGACACGGGAGGTGCGATGAAGCACGCCACCACCAGGAAGAGGAGCAATCAGATCGCGAGGGAACTAAGCGATATGGTCACTTATGTTCAGGTGAACTATTCAATCTATTCTAGTGTTACGAATGAATGAATGAACTACGAAAATTTGAACGCTCCCTGGCGTTCTCGCAGACGTTGTAGATAACTTGAGCGTACTTCGCGTGACAATTGACAGCCGACAGTGAAAAACGCTGAGCATAAAGTAGATTCTGCTTTCATTTGTTTTCATTCGTCACGTGGTTTGTCCGTACATTTTTGTCTACTGTCGTTAACGCAAAAAGACAGTGACTTTGTCTAGCCCAGCAGATTATATCATTACGTACTAGTATTATACACAGACCTCGCTTTTCTTCATACATTCGTTTATCCGGATTTTCGATTATCGAATCCGGATGCCTAACAACACCAATTATGTAATAGTCTGTTTAATGAAGTTTCTACTGTAACACACACTTATCGCCTTAGTAGGGACAACCCTCCACCACCATGGCCCAATCAACCTCGCGGTACGGTTCAGTACTTGCTCTTGGCGTGTTCCCGGGGCGCCTTCTTGACTCCCTACAAGTTGTTTCCTCTCGCTCCTTGTCCCTATGGACTCACTCTCCCCATTCTGGGGCAGGACGATACAAAAGACGGACTCGCCGCGCCATCGCTGTCCGCAGCATAAATTCTCTGTGTCACTCCAAGCCGCTTCGGCTTCGCCTCTTATGCCACGCGTGCGCGAACTCCCGTAGCTGGCCGCCGAACCCACGAGATCCTGATAATAAACTGGGCCAGAAACTTCGCGAACGTTCCCGTCCGGCAGCAAGCACCGGAGGTCCTCGTTTATGGAGCACTCCCACAAGACATGGTGGAGGTTCTCCTCCGCCAGTCCGCAGAAACACTCGCCTTAATAATATGAGTGTTATTTTTAAACAGGCAATAAAGTTCCGGGGTCTGAACCCCATCTCCCCGCGTAGCTCCATCAAGCGCAGCGGCGCGCGGGAGGGCACCAGTGGCGCCGCCTGCAGCAGTTTCGAGTCCTCCGAGAGCAGTGACAGCGCGGGAACGGTGAGTGCCGCCATACAGGAACACCAGCGAGTACCAGCCGTTGATACCACTAATAGGTGTTATGTATGCAAAACTCCCGAATCTAAGAATCTCCTGAGGATGTCCGGTACTGGGGCGAAACGTGTGTCGAAAGTATTGTGGATTGAGGGCGAGCGTTGCTTGACATGTTCATGCATGTTAGACCTAACAGATTCTTTACAGGTAGCCGGATTATAGCAAAACAAATTAAATCTTTCTTGCGCCAAAAGAAGCTCTCGCTTCAAACACCCTCAAAAACTCGATTTGGTTCTTCAGCGTCGCTTTTTTTTTAAATACCATATAGGCTAGCGCTTGACTGTGATCACACCTGATGGAAAGTGATGATACAGTCTAAGCTGGAACGCGCTTGCCTAGAAGATGCCTATTCACTCATGATTTGAAGGCACCCGGGTTGTAAGTGGCAGGTAAGACACTGCCTGTGAGGGTATTCCAGGCCTTTGCTGTGCGTATCAGGAACGAGGAATCAAACCGCTTCGTACGCGTCTTTGGTACGTCATAACTATGTATGGGTGGAAGCCTTTACGATGCCTTGCCGCTCTATGGTAGAAAGGTGACGGGGGAACCAAATTAAAAAGTTCCTATGCACACTCTCCGAAATATATTCTATAGAATACCGACAGACAGGCAACCTTACGACGATGTTCAAGGCTTAATACCCTCAAAAACTCGATGTGGTTCTTCAGCGTCGCTTACGATCTACAATGGAACTACCCTCTTTTACCCACAGCAGCTGGCAATAGGCAGTCAGCACGGGCGCGCGCGGTGCCTCAGCACGCCCGCCGCGCACCACCCCTGCTACCGCTGCTCGTCTGTCAACGAGGCCATCGCCAAGAAGATCTGCAGGAAGCACCCGCTGGCCCTCATCGCGCACACCGAGTCGCAGCTAGTGAGGACCTATCCCGCCGGGTAACGGAGCTCATACTAACTGGATTGGAACAACCATCACCTATGGCACAGGTGTATCCTGGTAGCGTTATATTGAGTAGGGGTCTTATAATTTGGAAAGATCTTCTTCTATTAAATAAAATTCACTCGCTTTTCTTTGTTACCAAACTCCTCCGAAACGGCTGGAACGATTGTTATGAAATTTTCAGTGTATATTCTCTGGGTCTGGGCAAGGGCGTAGCCAGGATTTAGTTCAGGGGGGGGCAGGGCCACTGTCATAGGCAAGTAAATGCCCGGCAGGCAAGTAAAACTTTTACGTTTGCTACAAAAAGCTATATTTATTTAGGTAGGTTTCCTATAGTAATGTATTTTTTTTTTCAACAAACAGAAAGCCCCCAAACTTTTTGAAAAAAGCTGATATTTTGACGTCAGAATTTTCGATTGAAAATTAGGGTGCTTTTTTGATATTAAGTTAAAATAAGGCGAAAAAATAAATATTTTAAATCAAATAAATTACAGTGTATTTGGGACATAATAAGGTAAGTTGTCACCAAATTTTGTAGAAAAATTTTTTTCTTGAAAAAGATATAAATAAAAAACCAAAAACTTGATATTTTGAATTTTTCACCTAAATTTTGAGGTTATGTGAAAAAATTGCAAATAAAAAAGTTGTAGATCTTTTTATTACCTACAACTTTGCCATTTAACCTTTTCCATAGGACTTGTAGTTTTGCCGGAAATCAAGTAAAACCATTTTTTATCCTTAAAAACTCACCCCCTCCCACTTCCCGAACTCGGATCGACCGTAATTTATTTTTCCTTTCATTTTGATCATATTCCTTTCCTTTTCTAATAGGTTTTATCCAATTTTTTTTTCACTTTTTATTATTTTTAAAGGCTTCTACCCTGGTCTAGTACTTATAGGTTACAAGTGTTACAACGGCAATCTTCTCGGTTCTTCGCAGAACCGTTTCAAAACCTCACTTGAAATTGCGTGTAAATTTACTTGCACCATTTTTCGGTGTACACTCGTCGACCTAAGCCACGTTTTAACTCGCCGCAATGCAGAAAAGGACCTCTCAAAGGATATTGCTTGTGGTGCAAGGCAGAGCCAAAGTAAGGCTTTTGTGGTTGCAGGGTTTTGACGCTTGACTTTCTTACTTTTTATTTAAAATCATTATAAAGTACCATTATTTTACTTGTTGTGATTGGAAGCATCACGACCTAGGGGGGGGCAGGTGCCCCACCCTGCCCGTACCTGGCTACGCCCTTGGGTCTGGGAGCAGGTTGTTATCTAATTTTTATGTCCCTAAGTGGCTAAAAAAATTATATGGCAAAACAACATTTGCCGGGTCAGCTAGTCTAATATATAAAATTCTCTCGATTTTCGTTGTAACCAAACTCCTCCGAGACGTCTGGACCGATCGTTACGAAACTTTCAGGGGATGATCTCTGGGTCCGGGAGCGGGTTGTTATCTATATTTGATGGCCCTAAACAGCAAAACGAAGTTTGCCCGGTCAGCTAGTCTATATATATATAAAAGAGTCGTGTTAGTTACACTATTTATAACTCAAGAACAGCTTTACCGATATGGCTGAAAATTGGCGAGGAGGTAGCTTAGAGCCAGGAGACGGACATAGGATACTATTTGTTCCGTTCGAGAGACAAAAATGTATATGGCCAAACAACGTTTGCCGGGTCAGCTAGTTTGGTAAAAGATTAGCTTCCCTCGATCTTGGAATAGATACATGGTCATTATACCATGATGTTGTTGAAGATGATGCTTAGTAAGTTATAAAATTGTTTTCCTACAATCAACCAAAACCGAAAAGGATAAAGATCCTTCTTGACCAAACAACAGGAAAAGGTATATGGCACAAAATAAAAGCTAAGCACTGAGTGGTGTTTATGCGGAGCCTTGCCAACCAAGCCATAAAGCCAAGTCAAGAAGTAAATGAGGAAGACGATGACGGTTTTATCTTCGTTGCAGCCTAAGAATAGACTCCTCAAACTTCGACCCAGTGATATTCTGGTCGTGCGGCGTGCAACTAGTGGCGCTGAACTACCAGACAGAAGACGCGGCGATGGCGGTCAACGCCGCCATGTGCGAGAGCAACGGCTGCCTGGGCTACGTGCGCAAGCCCGGGGTCATGTGGGACCCCAGCCACATCGCGTACAGGAGGTAACCGAGTCAGTTACAGTGCCTACACTACCAGACAGAAGACGCGGCCATGTGCGAGAGCAACGGCTGCCTGGGCTACGTGCGCAAGCCCGGGGTCATGTGGGACCCCAGCCACATCGCGTACAGGTGGTAACCGAGTCAGTTACAGTGCCTATACTACCAGACAGAAGACGCGGCGATGGCGGTCAACGCCGCCATGTGCGAGAGCAACGGCTGCCTGGGCTACGTGCGCAAGCCCGGGGTCATGTGGGACCCCAGCCACATCGCGTACAGGAGGTAACCGAGTCAGTTACAGTGCCTACACTACCAGACAGAAGACGCGGCCATGTGCGAGAGCAACGGCTGCCTGGGCTACGTGCGCAAGCCCGGGGTCATGTGGGACCCCAGCCACATCGCGTACAGGTGGTAACCGAGTCAGTTACAGTGCCTATACTACCAGACAGAAGACGCGGCGATGGCGGTCAATGCCGCCATGCGCGAGAGCAACGGCTGCCTGGGCTACGTGCGCAAGCCCGGGGTCATGTGGGACCCCAGCCACATCGCGTACAGGAGGTAACCGAGTCACTCATACAGTGCCTGAACTACCAGACAGAAGACGCGGCGATGGCGGTCAATGCCGCCATGTGCGAGAGCAACGGCTGCCTGGGCTACGTGCGCAAGCCCGGGGTCATGTGGGACCCCAGCCACATCGCGTACAGGAGGTAACCGAGTCAGTTACAGTGCCTACACTACCAGACAGAAGACGCGGCGATGGCTGTCAACGCCGCCATGTGCGAGAGCAACGGCTGCCTGGGCTACGTGCGCAAGCCCGGGGTCATGTGGCACCCCAGCCACATCGCGTACAGGAGGTAACCATGTCACTCGTACAGTGCCTACACTACCAGACAGAAGATGCAGCGATGGCGGTCAACGCCGCCATGTGCGAGAGCAACGGCTGCCTGGGCTACGTGCGCAAGCCCGGGGTCATGTGGGACCCCAGCCACATCGCGTACAGGAGGTAACCGAGTCAGTTATAGTGCCTACACTACCAGACAGAAGACGCGGCGATGGCGGTCAACGCCGCCATGTGCGAGAGCAACGGCTGCCTGGGCTACGTGCGCAAGCCCGGGGTCATGTGGGACCCCAGCCACATCGCGTACAGGAGGTAACCGAGTCAGTTATAGTGCCTACACTACCAGACAGAAGACGCGGCGATGGCTGTCAACGCCGCCATGTGCGAGAGCAACGGCTGCCTGGGCTACGTGCGCAAGCCCGGGGTCATGTGGGACGTGGGACCCCAGCCACATCGCCTACAGGAGGTAACCGAGTCAGTTACAGTGCCTACACTATCAGAAAGAAGACGCGGCGATGGCCGTCAACGCCGCCATGTGCGAGAGCAACGGCTGCCTGGGCTACGTGCGCAAGCCCGGGGTCATGTGGGACGTGGGACCCCAGCCACATCGCGTACAGGAGGTAACCGAGTCAGTTACAGTGCCTGAACTACCAGACAGAAGACGCGGCGATGGCCGTCAACGCCGCCATGTGCGAGAGCAACGGCTGCCTGGGCTACGTGCGCAAGCCCGGGGTCATGTGGGACCCCAGCCACATCGCCTACAGGAGGTAACCGAGTCAGTTACAGTGCCTACACTACCAGAAAGAAGACGCGGCGATGGCCGTCAACGCCGCCATGTGCGAGAGCAACGGCTGCCTGGGCTACGTGCGCAAGCCCGGGGTCATGTGGGACCCCAGCCACATCGCGTACAGGAGGTAACCATGTCACTCGCACAGTGCCTACACTACCAGACAGAAGACGCGGCGATGGCGGTCAACGCCGCCATGTGCGAGAGCAACGGCTGCCTGGGCTACGTGCGCAAGCCCGGGGTCATGTGGCACCCCAGCCACATCGCGTACAGGAGGTAACCATGTCACTCGTACAGTGCCTACACTACCAGACAGAAGATGCAGCGATGGCGGTCAACGCCGCCATGTGCGAGAGCAACGGCTGCCTGGGCTACGTGCGCAAGCCCGGGGTCATGTGGGACCCCAGCCACATCGCCTACAGGAGGTAACCGAGTCAGTTACAGTGCCTACACTACCAGAAAGAAGACGCGGCGATGGCCGTCAACGCCGCCATGTGCGAGAGCAACGGCTGCCTGGGCTACGTGCGCAAGCCCGGGGTCATGTGGGACCCCAGCCACATCGCGTACAGGAGGTAACCATGTCACTCGCACAGTGCCTACACTACCAGACAGAAGACGCGGCGATGGCGGTCAACGCCGCCATGTGCGAGAGCAACGGCTGCCTGGGCTACGTGCGCAAGCCCGGGGTCATGTGGCACCCCAGCCACATCGCGTACAGGAGGTAACCATGTCACTCGTACAGTGCCTACACTACCAGACAGAAGATGCAGCGATGGCGGTCAACGCCGCCATGTGCGAGAGCAACGGCTGCCTGGGCTACGTGCGCAAGCCCGGGGTCATGTGGGACCCCAGCCACATCGCGTACAGGAGGTAACCGAGTCAGTT
Organism: Coenonympha arcania; assembly: GCA_036785405.1. Classification (NCBI taxonomy): domain Eukaryota; kingdom Metazoa; phylum Arthropoda; class Insecta; order Lepidoptera; family Nymphalidae; genus Coenonympha; species Coenonympha arcania. Next base: position 12,744,039 of record CM072076.1, read on the forward strand.
ATAGTGCCTACACTACCAGACAGAAGACGCGGCGATGGCGGTCAACGCCGCCATGTGCGAGAGCAACGGCTGCCTGGGCTACGTGCGCAAGCCCGGGGTCATGTGGGACCCCAGCCACATCGCGTACAGGAGGTAACCGAGTCAGTTATAGTGCCTACACTACCAGACAGAAGACGCGGCGATGGCTGTCAACGCCGCCATGTGCGAGAGCAACGGCTGCCTGGGCTACGTGCGCAAGCCCGGGGTCATGTGGGACGTGGGACCCCAGCCACATCGCCTACAGGAGGTAACCGAGTCAGTTACAGTGCCTACACTATCAGAAAGAAGACGCGGCGATGGCCGTCAACGCCGCCATGTGCGAGAGCAACGGCTGCCTGGGCTACGTGCGCAAGCCCGGGGTCATGTGGGACGTGGGACCCCAGCCACATCGCGTACAGGAGGTAACCGAGTCAGTTACAGTGCCTGAACTACCAGACAGAAGACGCGGCGATGGCCGTCAACGCCGCCATGTGCGAGAGCAACGGCTGCCTGGGCTACGTGCGCAAGCCCGGGGTCATGTGGGACCCCAGCCACATCGCCTACAGGAGGTAACCGAGTCAGTTACAGTGCCTACACTACCAGAAAGAAGACGCGGCGATGGCCGTCAACGCCGCCATGTGCGAGAGCAACGGCTGCCTGGGCTACGTGCGCAAGCCCGGGGTCATGTGGGACGTGGGACCCCAGCCACATCGCGTACAGGAGGTAACCGAGTCAGTTACAGTGCCTGAACTACCAGACAGAAGACGCGGCGATGGCCGTCAACGCCGCCATGTGCGAGAGCAACGGCTGCCTGGGCTACGTGCGCAAGCCCGGGGTCATGTGGGACCCCAGCCACATCGCCTACAGGAGGTAACCGAGTCAGTTACAGTGCCTACACTACCAGAAAGAAGACGCGGCGATGGCCGTCAACGCCGCCATGTGCGAGAGCAACGGCTGCCTGGGCTACGTGCGCAAGCCCGGGGTCATGTGGGACCCCAGCCACATCGCCTACAGGAGGTAACCGAGTCAGTTACAGTGCCTACACTACCAGAAAGAAGACGCGGCGATGGCCGTCAACGCCGCCATGTGCGAGAGCAACGGCTGCCTGGGCTACGTGCGCAAGCCCGGGGTCATGTGGGACCCCAGCCACATCGCGTACAGGAGGTAACCATGTCACTCGCACAGTGCCTACACTACCAGACAGAAGACGCGGCGATGGCGGTCAACGCCGCCATGTGCGAGAGCAACGGCTGCCTGGGCTACGTGCGCAAGCCCGGGGTCATGTGGGACCCCAGCCACATCGCGTACAGGAGGTAACCATGTCACTCGCACAGTGCCTACACTACCAGACAGAAGACGCGGCGATGGCCGTCAATGCCGCCATGTGCGAGAGCAACGGCTGCCTGGGCTACGTGCGCAAGCCCGGGGTCATGTGGGACCCCAGCCACATCGCGTACAGGAGGTAACCATGTCACTCGCACAGTGCCTACACTACCAGACAGAAGACGCGGCGATGGCGGTCAACGCCGCCATGTGCGAGAGCAACGGCTGCCTGGGCTACGTGCGCAAGCCCGGGGTCATGTGGGACCCCAGCCACATCGCGTACAGGAGGTAACCATGTCACTCGCACAGTGCCTACACTACCAGACAGAAGACGCGGCGATGGCGGTCAACGCCGCCATGTGCGAGAGCAACGGCTGCCTGGGCTACGTGCGCAAGCCCGGGGTCATGTGGGACCCCAGCCACATCGCGTACAGGAGGTAACCATGTCACTCGCACAGTGCCTACACTACCAGACAGAAGACGCGGCGATGGCGGTCAACGCCGCCATGTGCGAGAGCAACGGCTGCCTGGGCTACGTGCGCAAGCCCGGGGTCATGTGGGACCCCAGCCACATCGCGTACAGGAGGTAACCATGTCACTCGCACAGTGCCTACACTACCAGACAGAAGACGCGGCGATGGCGGTCAACGCCGCCATGTGCGAGAGCAACGGCTGCCTGGGCTACGTGCGCAAGCCCGGGGTCATGTGGGACCCCAGCCACATCGCCTACAGGAGGTAACCGAGTCAGTTACAGTGCCTACTCTACCAGACAGAAGACCCTTCTACAAGACAACTACTTTCTTGTACAAGGGTCTTCTTGTAGAAGGGTCAACTACTTTCTTGTCTTTGTAATTGGTCTTAATTGCAGCATATACTTCGTCCAGATAGATACCACTACAGTATCAGTTATCCTGCCATAAGTCAGTAAGCAATTGCGAAACGTATCTGTGTTTCGGTTTGAAGCCTGAAGGGGACTGTAATCAACGCTATTACTGGCCACAATAAGTCTCAGGATATCGAGCACAGTGCAGTGCAGAAAGTATCACATTGCAATGCAACTTCGTGGGATAAACTACACCTATCAGCAGACGTGTTTGTTTTGTCTTGTAATTCTGTTACATAAGAAACGGTACTAACTAAACTGCTGGTACCTGATGCATTACTGGTTTCCTCATTCTCAACTTCCTTTACAACGATCGTTATATTTTGGACCAGGTTCAACCCAATGGACAAAGAGTTCGACGGCATCCACGCAGCGCATCTGACGCTAGCTGTCATATCGGGCCAGTACGTAGCTGAGAACGTGTACTCATTCTACAATGCATACGTGGAAGTGGAGATTCTGGGAGTACCCGCAGATTGCAGGAAGATTAAAACGAGAGTCGCTCGAAGAAACGCCCTGAACCCTATATGGAATGAAACGTTCACTTTTAAGGTATGTTTTGAGGGTAGATATTAAAATTCGTCATGCCACGTCAGCTTCCGTGTTCCCAGCCAAATACAATCTGGGTGCCTTCAAGAGAAGAGTGAATAGGCATTTTCTAGGCAAGCGCGCTCCATCCTAGACCTCATCATTTCTGTTCATCAGACTTGATTGTAGTCAAGCGCAAGCCTATCAATTATAAAAAAAAGCCAACCCATCGCTAGGATATTCCTTGACGTGGCTGAAGATGGTTTTGACGTGGCTGAAGATGGTTTAGCCCATCACGCTGACCAAATTCAGATTGATACACTCCTCAGAAGTTTTGAAACATTATACAGAATTTTAAAGCATGCTTGCTATCTTTCACTATTAAAGCAAGTGATTTTTAGTTGCCTCAAATGAAAATAGCTCCGCAAATTGGCTACGGGACGTCTGAAACTTTACACCTTCAAAAAAGGAGGCTGATTCCTGAAGGCTTGAACCATAAGGTAGAATAACTCTAACCCTTCAAAGAAGGAGGCTGACTTCTGAAAGCTGTATTGCTGGAACCTTATGGTAGAAATTTTCTTTAGGTAAACTTCCCCGAATTTCCACGATACCAAATTTTTCAGGTAAACTTCCCAGAACTGGCGTTCGTTCGGTTTGAAGTATACGACGCAGACACAAACTACATGCTGTCCCAACGGGTCATACCGCTGCAGTGCTTAAGACCTGGATACAGACATGTCCGACTAAGGTAAGGGAAATCGATTTTACTTCAAAACAAACTTACTAGGTGGTAGACGTGTTTTGCATTACCTCTCCGGATGGGTACCAACAGATATTCTACCATGTAGCAGTTGTAGCGGTCTTCGATAGCAGACGATAGATGGCGTAACCAGTACCCTAGCACACGCTGACGGAGCTTTCGACGAGCGTGCTATATATAGAAGTTCTGACGTCACACGCTCGGATCACAAGCGGTCCCCAGGCATAACACCTGCCTGGAGGGAAATTTCCCTATTGCCCTAACAACCGGTAAACAGTGAAGGATTCACTGTGAAGCAGAGAAACAGTGTTTTGGTTGATGGACAATATAACCAGTGACCTTACTGACAATATTGAGACTATAACAAGTCTCAGGATAGTGAGCGCAGTACAGTGCTTGTACCGTATGACACTAAAACGTATCACTTAACATAAGGCACGGAATACATAATAGTACATAACAGTACAGAAGGTTCACTCCGCAAGATGATATTTTAAAGAAATACTGAAAATAGCGCTGACACAAAAAAGTGCAATTTAGTTCGCAATAGCGCCTAGCTCCGCCTCCACTATGCATCTAAAGTTGTTCTTTTTCTATCGCGTAACTTTATCTTTTTCGACGTACTAAGGTTGCCTCGTAATCGGGCACACGCAGCGCGTGAAATAGACCGTACAAGAACTAACGGGTGCAACCTAGCCGGAGCGCGGCGGCTGTCTAAAATTAGTACGTCGAGACGGCTACCTGTAGTTTCTTCGATCACGTGATAAGTGAGCTTGGCCTGCATAGGGTAAAAATCTTGCTCGTCTCAAAAATAGTCTCTTTCAGATCTCCCACCAACCAGCCCCTGAACATGGCATCTCTGCTCATCTTCTCCCGCTGCTGCGAAGAGCTGGCGGGTGAGAGCTGCCGCGTGGACCCTGAACCGGGCTCCCCCACCCAGCGGCGCAAGATACACTTCCTGGTGGTCCACGCTGTGGTACTCCACGAGCCGTACTCCATCCTGAAGGTCACGCAGGACACCACGACCAATGAGGTCAGCTCCAACCAGCTAATCAACATTGCGACCCATTCCCGATCCCATTTGCTTCTTAGGTTCTTTGTCAGAGCTTGCCAACTGTAGTGTCAGCTATGCTAACAGAGGAAGAGGCGTGGAGAGAAGCATCCGCCTTTTGCGAAGTTGTTATGATGAAGAAGGAGGCTGCGGAGAGGGATCGAGAGAGATCTGATCCCTCTCGCAGTCCCTTTAACAATCCCAGACCCCTTAATAGGATGGGACCTTGGGGTTGACTCTGACCTTGCCCGAAAGTTCAGGGTCAGCCAGAGGTGAGCCCAACGGGTGTTGCTCAAGGGAGCCTCCGGTGCGTTGGTATGAAATCCCGGAGGCTTCAAACATGAGCGCTGAGGATGTCCGAGGGAGTTTTAGTGGGTAAAAATCCCACATAATCCAATAGGATATCATCTCTCCTCATAAAAAAACTCTTTCTTCTTTGTCAGAAAAAACTCATAAGGCTGTAGATATATTTAGGGTCTATCCTTCTTCCAGGCTATAGCCCAATGCCTCACAAAAGCCGGTGTCTGTAAATCTTCACGAGGAAACTACGTGTTGGTGGAGGAGGTACCCTCGCGAGCCCCCACGCAGAGAGTCCTGGCACCTCACGAGAGAGTCCTGAAGGCAGCTACCTCCAGGCCTGGAGCCAGGTTGCTGTTGAAGCGGGTGGGGGATGACCCCAGCAGTAGAGCCTGGTTAACGAGTATCAGGTAAGGGTTTGACTACTTCATTGTGATTTGTGGTGCTTTCCAAACTTTTTTTTTATAGACAACGCGAGCTAACGAGCGGGCGGGTCGCCTGATGGTAAGCGATCACCGCCGCCCATGGGCATTTGCAGCACCAGAGGTACTGCAAATGCGTTGCTGGCTCTTAAAAAAATGTTTATTCGCCCCTTGATTAACCCCATGTCATAGTTTTGAGAGAACACGGTTGCTGGTAGTTGGTTCCATACTTTGCATGTGCGTTGAAACAAAGATCCGGCATGTTGTGGATTGCCAGCCATCCAGGTGGAATGGATAGAACATGTTTCTAGGCTGGAGTGTAAGCACAGAGAAAGTGGAAAGATGAATCAAATCCCGGTTCTTCAGAGCACTCCCCATTGAACATCCGATAGAAGACACATAGAGAGCTGAATTCTCTACGGTGTTCTAAAGGTTCCAGCTCGAAACAAAGACTGGGGTCGTCAACAATTCGTACTGCCCACCTTTTTGCCCTTCCAGTTTCCAAGGGATAATGCAATTTTTTTGTTTTATGGGTGCTTCCAGGTCAGCGTCAACAGACAGGCCCAAGGAGCATTCAGTGCCTTCGGACGAGGACTCCAGCACCCAGGAGGAGCCTCGAAAACCCCCGGACAGCTTCCTCGTGTGCGTCCACAATGTGTGCCACGAAATACCGTATGCCATACTGAAGGTAACCATTACCAGGGCATTACAGGACTAAATCCCTTTGTAGCCACCTTCGACAGCTGACGATAGATGGCGTTACCAGCGCAATAGCACACGCTGACGGAGCTTTCAACGAGCGTTCTATAAATACTAGTTCTGACGTCTTACGGTCGGTTCACAAGCAGTCCCCAAGCGTTGAACCTGCCTGGAGGGAAATTTCACCAACCCGCAAGGGGGAGTTTTATGTCCCTGACTAACTGTATCGTTTGTCCAGTAGTGAGAATGTTCGACTGCAAAATACGAGGTCCTGCGTTCGATTCCTGGGTCGGGCCAGTAAAATTTCAGCCGACGGACGTCCACTGGACAAAGGACAACGGCCTCCTGCAGTGATTTCCAGCCCACACGAATGTTCGACTGCAAAATACGAGGTCCTGGGTTCGATTCCTGGATCGGGCCAGTAAAATCTCAGCCGACGGACGTCCACTGGACAAAGAACAAAGGCCTCCTCCAGTGATTTCCAGTCCGCACGGTCCTGCGCCACTTGTATCCAGCGCCTTCTCGTGACCTTTTTAATGTCGTCAGTCCATCTGGTCGGAGGTCTGCCAATACTGCGCGTTCTCGTATGGGGTCGCCATTTCAGCACTTTGGATCCCCAACGTCCGTCGGTTCTACGAGCTATGTGCCCATTGCCACTTCAGCTTCGCTAAGCTTTTAGGCTTTTATGTCAGGGACTTTATTTCGTCTACGGATCTCCTCATTTCTGATTTGATCACGCAGAATTTAAAAGTATTAGATTTCTCTATCTGCACAAGAATGAATCAAGGATTCTGGTATTCTTTTAGACTCTGTATATTGTAGGTGCCGCTTAATGCTACAGCTTCGTACGTCATCTACCAAGCGTTGACCAAAGCACGATGTCAAGACGACCCCAAACGGTAAGGCAAAAACCTTATTTGTAAGCTTTCCAAAAGCTTTAAACCACTATATCGACGGTACTATTGCAGAAATAGAAGAAATTCCCTTTGAGCTTTTACTTGTTTTATCTTGTTTCTTTATACCTAACCTATACGTATACGCTATAAAAGATTTCTTGTTTCCTTATTTTTGTTGCCTATAGCATATATTCATAATGTATTAGTGTAAGAATTTTTAGAATCTGAACCAGAAATTTAAACCAATACCTCTTTTTTATAAATTAGTTGATGTAATGAGTTTGGTCCTTCGAGCCGGATTTTTATTTTTTGTTGTAGATTTGTCCTAGTGGAAGAGTTGGAGTGGGGTGGGCGAGCGGGCGCCGGTCCTCAGCAAAGAGCACTTGCTGACGACGAGGTGGTCTACGCTACTCAGGTGGAGTATCTTTTTCATCACAAGGCGTCACAAGATTATGGACTCATTGCTTTTGGAGAATTTTCCAAAGAAATGTTTTGTTTTCAGGCAAGCTGGAAAACGCTCGGTAGATTCGTGCTGCAAGAGCGAGGCGGCACTGCGCCCCTGCCGCGCCACCGGGCGTGCATAGCGCGCATACAACGCGGCCTCAGCATGACCAGGGGAGCCATCACCGGTGAGTGACTGCGCCGAGGACAGCGCGCGTAGGGTCGCGCTGCAAGAGCGAGGCGGCACTGCGCCCCTGCCGCGCCACCGGGCGTGCATAGCGCGCATACAACGCGGCCTCAGCATGACCAGGGGAGCCATCACCGGTGAGTGACTGCGCCGAGGACAGCGCGCGTAGGGTCGCGCTGCAAGAGCGAGGCGGCACTGCGCCCCTGCCGCGCCACCGGGCGTGCATAGCGCGCATACAACGCGGCCTCAGCATGACCAGGGGAGCCATCACCGGTGAGTGACTGCGCCGAGGACAGCGCGCGTAGGGTCGCGCTGCAAGAGCGAGGCGGCACTGCGCCCCTGCCGCGCCACCGGGCGTGCATAGCGCGCATACAACGCGGCCTCAGCATGACCAGGGGAGCCATCACCGGTGAGTGACTGCGCCGAGGACAGCGCTCGTAGGGTCGCGCTGCAAGAGCGAGGCGGCACTGCGCCCCTGCCGCGCCACCGGGCGTGCATAGCGCGCATACAACGCGGCCTCAGCATGACCAGGGGAGCCATCACCGGTGAGTGACTGCGCCGAGGACAGCGCGCGTAGGGTCGCGCTGCAAGAGCGAGGCGGCACTGCGCCCCTGCCGCGCCACCGGGCGTGCATAGCGCGCATACAACGCGGCCTCAGCATGACCAGGGGAGCCATCACCGGTGAGTGACTGCGCCGAGGACAGCGCGCGTAGGGTCGCGCTGCAAGAGCGAGGCGGCACTGCGACCCTGCCCCGCCACCGGGCGTGCATAGCGCGCATACAACGCGGCCTCAGCATGACCAGGGGAGCCATCACCGGTGAGTGACTGCGCCGAGGACAGCGCGCGTAGGGTCGCGCTGCAAGAGCGAGGCGGCACTGCGCCCCTGCCGCGCCACCGGGCGTGCATAGCGCGCATACAACGCGGCCTCAGCATGACCAGGGGAGCCATCACCGGTGAGTGACTGCGCCGAGGACAGCGCGCGTAGGGTCGCGCTGCAAGAGCGAGGCGGCACTGCGCCCCTGCCGCGCCACCGGGCGTGCATAGCGCGCATACAACGCGGCCTCAGCATGACCAGGGGAGCCATCACCGGTGAGTGACTGCGCCGAGGACAGCGCTCGTAGGGTCGCGCTGCAAGAGCGAGGCGGCACTGCGCCCCTGCCGCGCCACCGGGCGTGCATAGCGCGCATACAACGCGGCCTCAGCATGACCAGGGGAGCCATCACCGGTGAGTGACTGCGCCGAGGACAGCGCGCGTAGGGTCGCGCTGCAAGAGCGAGGCGGCACTGCGCCCCTGCCGCGCCACCGGGCGTGCATAGCGCGCATACAACGCGGCCTCAGCATGACCAGGGGAGCCATCACCGGTGAGTGACTGCGCCGAGGACAGCGCGCGTAGGGTCGCGCTGCAAGAGCGAGGCGGCACTGCGACCCTGCCCCGCCACCGGGCGTGCATAGCGCGCATACAACGCGGCCTCAGCATGACCAGGGGAGCCATCACCGGTGAGTGCGCCGAGGACAGCGCTCGTAGGGTCGCGCTGCAAGAGCGAGGCGGCACTGCGCCCCTGCCGCGCCACCGGGCGTGCATAGCGCGCATACAACGCGGCCTCAGCATGACCAGGGGAGCCATCACCGGTGAGTGACTGCGCCGAGGACAGCGCGCGTAGGGTCGCGCTGCAAGAGCGAGGCGGCACTGCGACCCTGCCCCGCCACCGGGCGTGCATAGCGCGCATACAACGCGGCCTCAGCATGACCAGGGGAGCCATCACCGGTGAGTGCGCCGAGGACAGCGCTCGTAGGGTCGCGCTGCAAGAGCGAGGCGGCACTGCGCCCCTGCCGCGCCACCGGGCGTGCATAGCGCGCATACAACGCGGCCTCAGCATGACCAGGGGAGCCATCACCGGTGAGTGACTGCGCCGAGGACAGCGCGCGTAGGGTCGCGCTGCAAGAGCGAGGCGGCACTGCGACCCTGCCCCGCCACCGGGCGTGCATAGCGCGCATACAACGCGGCCTCAGCATGACCAGGGGAGCCATCACCGGTGAGTGACTGCGCCGAGGACAGCGCGCGTAGGGTCGCGCTGCAAGAGCGAGGCGGCACTGCGCCCCTGCCGCGCCACCGGGCGTGCATAGCGCGCATACAACGCGGCCTCAGCATGACCAGGGGAGCCATCACCGGTGAGTGACTGCGCCGAGGACAGCGCGCGTAGGGTCGCGCTGCAAGAGCGAGGCGGCACTGCGACCCTGCCCCGCCACCGGGCGTGCATAGCGCGCATACAACGCGGCCTCAGCATGACCAGGGGAGCCATCACCGGTGAGTGACTGCGCCGAGGACAGCGCGCGTAGGGTCGCGCTGCAAGAGCGAGGCGGCACTGCGCCCCTGCCGCGCCACCGGGCGTGCATAGCTTAAGAACACCGAGAAACGATATTGAAGCATCTACGATAATCACCAATGTATCTGGCCGTACCTCCTAAGACTAGGTACTTTTTCCAGAATATTTTCTCCGGTAACACAAAAATTTACCTATCGACATTAATAGACTTTTTCTTTGAGATGCACAACTTCGATTTCATCACTTTTTTTTATTGAAGATAGGCTTGCGCTTGACGACAATCATGCCTGATGGAAAGCAATGATGAGGTCTAGGTTGGAGCGCGCTTGCCTAGACAACGCCTATTCACTCTTCCACTTAGTGCTATTTTAAAATCGAAACGGACCACATCCGAAAAGCTTTCCTATACTATGCCATTTCCTTCTAGGATAACCAGGTATCTACCCTTGCAATATCGTCCAGCCGTTTGCGTCTTTATGGACCTGAAAATCGTCCAGCAAAGCTCTTAATATTTTAAGTTGAATTTTACAATACATTCGGTTTTATTGAAAGCTTTGCTGTATTATTTGCAGGTAGCACGGGATTCCCCCTGGGCGGCATCATATCTAGTGACAACGTGGCTACAACGGAGGGGAAAACCCCGGTACATACTGCGTATAGTGATCCGACACATTGCAGGTGAGACTCTCTCTATCTCTCTCTGAAAATCGTATGTGTCATCTGCCAAAAAGGGACAGCATGATTGCGTTTGTGAACTCCGGATCAAGGCAGTTTGTCCATCACAGCTGGATTAGGGACTTTACTAAAATTATTTCAGGCTGAAACCACTATGAAGAACGTCAATTCCTATATAAAGTATTTGGACAAACCGCGTAGCTACCCCGAAAACTCAAAAAACAAACTGCAATTGCCACAGTCGAAATTAACTCTTCATAGTAAGAGTCCATAATATGTAATGTCGATAAAAATATACAACAACCTCCCTAACTATATCAGGAACGAAAATGATGAAAAAATATTTTTAAAATCTTTAAAGGACTACCTTATAAAAAAAAGTTACTACTCATTTGATGACTATATGAAAGACGACAAAATCGGTCCCCCGACCAATTATTAAAAACAGCCCTAACAGGGTCTAATGTACCTATAATAATAGAAAGAACCAAATATTGTACATGAAAGCTGAAATAAATGAAATGAAATGAACTATGAAATGGCCTAAAAAAGAGTATGACTGCTTCTTCAGCGACGCGTTTGCTCGTTGATGGCTGCGGTGGTCAAATGGCTTGTCTGCTTATCGTGTTTTGTTCGTACAACCCAGCCATTTGTATGCTTTTGGACGAATACCCTCTGCAGTGTCAGAAAGTCTGTTGTGAAGCAGCCATTGCGAAGCGTAGTCTAACTGTGTTTCTGTTTGAAGCGCGCTGTAGCCGACGACGTTACTGGTCACAGTGAGACTTGAGATCAGCAGCTCTAGAAATATCCATCCATGTTTTTTTAAAGATTGCTTTCGAACGAAATTCAAAAAATTTATGGGTATTTTCGCGCAACCGCGATCACTAACCATAGACAATTATTGGTTTCTTTCTGGCCAAACTATAGAATGAGCGATCTTCAGGGTTTCTGCACCGATCGACGCTGCTTCTATTGCTAGAACTGCTGATGTCTGAAGATGACAAACGCAATGCTAGTGCATGATATGGGCAACCCTCCACCACCTATGGGCCATGGCCCAATCAACCTCGCGGTTATGGGGGCCAAAACGCGGGAGGGCGCCCGTTCGGTACTTGCTCTTGGCGTGTTCCCGGGGCGCCTTCTTGACTCCCTACAAGTTGTTTCCTCTCGCTCCTTGTCCCTATGAACTCACTCTCCCCTCTGGGGCAGGACGATACAATGACGGACTCGCCGCGCCGTCGCTGTCTGCAGCATAAATTCTCTATGATATGGGCAGGCAAAAACAATAAAAAATGAATAATTTCACTTACAGGAGGGTATCATCAACTCCTCTCGGCAAAGGCATAGGTCGAGCGAAGGGGCACTCAGACAAAGACATCAGGTCCTACACGCAGAGACGACCTGGTACCAGGGAGGTGCACTCCGAGGGAGAAGTCGGCAGTTCCATGGGGACAGAGGCGCTGGCGGCACAGGTGGCGCGCTTCAAGAGAGTGTCCTTGCGGAAACTGCGCGCTTGGAGATCCTGAGTGTGGCAGGTATGTGACGTCACACTTGAACGAATGGGCTGGGTGCAGAAGTGCAACCAGCACAGGTTACACAACATCTGAAATGGCAGCCTTTTTTATACTTATAGGCTAGCGCTTGACTGTGATCACACCTGATTGAAAGTGATGATACAGTCTAAGGTGGAACGCGTTTGCCTAGAAGATGCCTATTCACTCTTGATTTGAAGGCACCCGGGGTGTAAGTGGCAGGAAAGGCACTGCCTGGGAGTGCATTCCAGGCCTTTGCAGAGCGTATCAAGAACGAGGAACCAAACCGCTTCGTACGCGTCTTTGATACGTCGCCTGATGTTAGTTTCATCAATTAACATCAGGTGAACCGCATGCTTGATTCTTCATTATCTTCCATCAAAATGAGATAGTTAAGTGACTTAATTACGCTATTCCAAGTTGACACACATGGGATGCTCTACCCGTTGCTAAAAAAAGTGTCTTAATGTGTCGCAAAGCTGAAGTGGCAAGAATGGGGCACATAGTACGCAGGACCGATGGATGCTGACAACGGTGTAGAAGCCGTATTTAAGCGATTTTGAATGAACTTTTATGCAAAAACTATAAAGACAATTACTTTCAAATTTACACCATTTAGATTAAAGACCCAAAGACCCAAAGACTTTAATCTAAAATCGCTAAGAAGAAGAAACACGATTGGATAAAAATATAAAAATTGGATAGAAAGTATTCCCAAAAGTTGCTCCAAAATCTCAGTTTTTCGAGTTTTTATCGGACACTACATTGGATGTAATTGTAATTTTTGTTTTTAAGTGTCGGTAATAATAATATCCAAAAACGCTAAGAAACAGATTTTTGATAACCAGCTTAGTTTTTTGAGTAATTAGGTAAAAGGTCGTTTTTCTGTTATATAATTCTTCCGCGACGCTGCATGTCGCACCTACCAAATCTCCGTGAGAGTGAGAAAGACAAAAATAAATTCAATAAATCCCCTTAAGGCGCTGAAGGGGCGATCCGTCACTAAAAAGCGCAGTGAAATATCTATAATTATGTATTTCCGCAAAATAACGCCTGCTTCCATTCGATATTTGAATACTAAATTCCTTTACTACATTACACTTTACATTTAGGGTTGTGCCACATGTGACAGGCGGTGTTTGGTGCTTCCGTCACTTGGGCAATTATTGGTTTTCGTTGCCCGAGTGGGGGAACCTCCAGGCATCGTTTTAGTACGTAAGGTATGTTTTTGTTACATGTGGCATTTTCTTCTGAAATCAAGTTTTTTTCACATCTATCTTATCTAATATAGGGTTTTTTAATACCTAATTTTTAACATTACCAATCTATTCTATGAAATATAAAATCAAACATAAAAAGTATAAAAAGAAAATTGTGCTAATATGCATCAAAGAATTCCTCCGCACCGTCGTCATCGGGCAAAGTGCCCAGAAGGCTGGCAGCATTGCCACGCTGGATGGCAATGCTTAACCTCTGACCAAGGAATAGGCCAGCCCTCTGGTCACGTGTAGCGTCGACTAGCTTTTTAGAAATTTCTCTGAATAGAATATGTGCATTCGGACCCCATGGCCCCAGCGTTTCGACCCCAAACGGCACAAACTCATAGTTACCTATAAGGTTGGTATATTTGCGCCGCTTGAGGGTCTCCGCTGCTGCAGCAGCTGCGCCGGCACAGCCTGCCGTGGCGGGAAGGTGGGATGGCGCAAGGGTATCGACGCAGGTTGTATCCCATACCAAAGGCCTACCCAACTTCCAGGGCAGCAACGACATACCGTCCGGTCTCTTCCCATCGTCACGCACCAGACCATTGGGTTCCAATACGGCTGGTACGCCGGCGGTAGAAAGAGCACGGCGGATGATGTCATTGATAGTGGCGTGCCTTGCTATGCGGCCCGCGCTTTTACAGCACGATAGGCCATGGTGTCCGAAACTGTCGACAGCTACTCCGCAATGACAACGGTGCGAAGCAACACAAGACGCACCGAGGCGTAAACTAGCGTAACTAGTTTTTTTTCTTTCTTTCTTTCAGGTCTTCCGTCGGCTCAGCACGAGTCTGGCGAACCATCGAGCCTCCCTCTCTTCAGAACTGGGCTCGTTGTGGGACTTCTTCCGCATCGACCGCGAACGACGCAGATCGGCCCCCGCCGCGCCTTTCGACCATCCACTCCCTCACATTGACAGCAAGTCCCCCGCGAAACTGGCCAGGGATCTTCTCCAAGTCGTCCAAGAGACGGTCTTCTCCAAGAGGTTCGAGGAGAAACGCTGCCCGCTGGTGAAGGAGGAGTCCGATCTGAGCTCTGATGAAGAAGACGGCACGGAGCGGCGGATCGCGAACCTGATAGATTTCTTCTTCACGATCGTCAAAAGCCAGAAGGAGGACCGAAAAGGTATTTTCAAAACTATAATATCACACTTATAATTAATAATATTAATAATTAATATTAATAATAATTAATAATAATTAAAAATAAAAATAATAAATTAAATATGAAAATAATAATAATATTATAAAGGCGAAAGTTTGTGTGTGTGTAAGTGTGCATGTTTGTTACTCCTTCACGCCGCAACTACTGAACCGATTTGGCTGAAATTTGGAACATAGATAGCTTATAACCCGGATTAAAACATAGGCTACTTTTTATCCCGGAAAAATTCATAGTTCCCATGGGATTTTTAAAAAACCCTAATTTTCAACAGTAATCTATAGCTACAGCTATAGGTAGATTACTTTGACAATCTTTCCTGAAAGTAGGTGTAAAGGTCATTGAAAAGGAAATTCAATTTTTTCTCGGGATTAGTAAAAAATCGAATTTAACGTGGGCGGAGCCGCGGCCAAAAGCTAGTAATTTCTATATACCTCAAAATTATTTTGCTGGAGCCTGTCTTAATTTCGGATGAATGGAAACAATGCCTCCTGATATTAATCAGTGACGGGGCAAAACGTAGGTACTTAACGGTAAAGTTGTTGGGAAAATTGTGTGAAGGTTTGTCGTATCATACAGTCATACGATGTCGTGGACTTCAGCAAAATAATTTTGTAATTAGAAGCGTAGAAGAAGGTTATGAGGCTACCCACCCTGAGAAGAGCCCACAAAACTCACCTGAAAATCATTTTTTTGCTAACGAAAAAAAGATTCACAATTTTTGCAGTCGGTACTAGTTTGTTATTGTTGTTTATAAGGCGGCACTTATCATTTATTTATTTGAATTACAGGTAGTGGAGGGAGTTGTTTCAAAAGCGAAACTAGCCCGGAAGACACTGAAAATAACGTATACGTTCCAACCAAAGTGAACACAGAACTGGAACAGAAGATGGAAACTCTCATAGAGTTTTTAGCTACGACCGGCTGTGTAGAAGACAACAACGAGGAAAAGAAGATCACTTTAATGGAATTCTTATTTGGAACAGAAGAAAGAAAATTAGAGAATCCTGTTATAGAAATAAATGCGAAAGGCATAAGCCTATCCGAGTCAAATGTCAATGTTAAAAATTTAACATTTATCGACGAAACACCTGATGAAGAAGGAAGCGCAACTTTAGTAGAAATACTATTAAAATATATGGAAGACTACGGTGGGAAAGAGAAAGAAACTCCGAAATCTCTATCCGTAACTCCTTCATTATCAGAAAAGTCTAAATCTGATATGACTATAAGTAAGTTTGAAACAATAAGCGATATAAGTAAAACAAAATCGGATTCAACACTGACTCAAACCCAAGAAACGGTTATAGATAGAAATGAAAATTCTGAAAGACGGATATCAGAAACTGTTATAGATTTAAGCAACATTAAATCAGACCTTGAAGGTATTTTCGAGGAAGCGATTTTGAGAGTTTACGAGTTAAACATGATGTTTGAAGATACTATGAGTGAGCAAGAAGATATTGAGAATTTCAACGCGTATACAAAACCACCACAATTGTTACAGTATAGTGTAGAATTGTCAGATATACTAGAAGAAGATGAACCGGAGACGTCTTTTATAGGTGCAGACAACATGAGCCAAATAAAACTATGTGCCGAAGAACTAATGCAATATATAGAAAATAAGATACAAGATTACCCATTCAATGATACAAATAAAAATGATGATGATAATAGAAGCGATAGTTCGGGACCATCTACTGAGGAGTTCAGTCGAGAATTCGATTTAAGTCCGACTTTGAAATCAGTAAGTTTAGTCGACTTGAGGAATATTCCAGATTTACCACAGAGTACGATGGTGAAGCCTAAAGTTTTGAGAGTCGATAAATCAACTTCGACTACGGAAATTTCGGAATCGATTTCAGAAGTCTGTCGTCGAATCGATTCTGGATGTATGACTGATGATACAGTTTTGACTTCTAGTTCGGAAAGAAATGAACGAGCTTTAGACAAATTGGAGTCGTTGCATAGATTCTTTTCGAGATCCCGATTGGAGATAATCGACGAAAGCTTGGAAGAGAATGGGGAAAAGGTTAAGAGTCCTAAAGAGAAGAACTCTAAAGTTGATGTCTTTAAAAGTAAAATAAGTATGGCAGATTATAAAATAGGCCAAGCCAGTTTGGATGACGTTGAGGATATTTTGGAAGACAATGATAGGACGGATAGAGAATCTGCCAAAACGGAAGATATAAATGACTTTGTTGAGTAATAAATGATACTAATTAAGTTTATACCAAAGAAAGAAAATGTAAATAGGGAAATTTCTGTGGATCGCTTATTGGCAATGAACTTACTATGTCTTTTTATAATATACATGTGACTTTTAAAACTCTGATATCGCGAGTTAATGAACTAGTGGCTCCACCTATTATCGATGCGCTAAAACTGCTACGTGTATTTGTGTTTTATGACACTATATGGGCTATGACAGGTATTTAGGTACCAACGTGTCGACAAAAATGTTTTCACACACTAAATGACGTGAATCAAGAAATAAAATAAAAATAACAATGAAAAACACTGAAAAATTAACTTTACATTTATTGGTTTAGAGTGTTAAATTGAATGTATATTCAACATAGAGAATACAGTCCTTGAACCTTATCAAAGTAAATTTAATTTCACGATTCTCGATCATGGTGCGTTTTGAACTACATCCAATTTTACGCTCTATATCAATAGTCGTAACGTTAAATTTTCAGTGTTCGCAAAAAATGTTATGGTTTCATTTTTCAATATCGTCTGCTTATTATACGTAAAGGCCCTGACATTTTTAAACATTTCACTTCACGAAGTGTAGCTGACGCGTTACGTGATTCGACTACCTGTAATTATTTCGCGTTCCGGTACTCTGTTTCATTTAGCGAATTTGTCAGTTTAAACTTTTATGACAACTAGTGTTTTATGTTCCTATTAATATTGAAAACATAATATAAACTTAGTAGAAAAAATATGTTCTCTTAACGAAATTTTTAATCAAAAAGTATAAGCATATTTAATATACAGTACTAAATGCTCGCTGAGTGACCCTGAGCCTTCTTATGAGGCCCATAGTTAGCGACCAAGTCTCTGATCCATAGGTTATCACTGGCAACACGCACTGTTCGAAGACTTTGGTCTTCAGGCACTGAGGGATGTTGGACGAGAAGACATCGCGGAGTTTCCCGAACGCTGCCGATGGAGAGAGCTATGCTCGGAGTATCTTTGCGCGATCGAATCAGAAATGAGGAGATCCGCAAAAGAACCAAAGTAACCGACATAGCTCAACGTGTCGCAAAGCTGAAGTGGCAATGGGCGGGGCACATAGCTCGCAGGACCGATGGACGTTGGGGACCCAAGGTGCTGGAATGGCGGCCACGCACCGGAAAGCGCAGTGTCGGTCGACCCCCCACCAGGTGGACGGACGACATTAAGAGGGTCGCGGGGAGTCGCTGGCTGTAGGCGGCGCAAGATCGTGGTGTTTGGCGGTCATTTCAGGAGGCCTATGTCCAGCAGTGGACGTCCATCGGCTGAAACGACGACGACGACGACGACTAAATGCTACAATTTTATTTATCACTGTCAAAATTTGTATTGTACGGTTAACTTCAAAAGTCCATATACAATTTGCAAACAAGGTCCTTTGCACGCACTCGGCCAGTCAGAACACAGAAGTATTACATAGAAATATTTTGAACCTAATTTGACAGAATATGGTAATATGGTAACTTGCATACCGTTTTACCTTGAAGCTATGTATAGGTTTTTAAATCGACTGTACGTTACGCGATCTAATATTACCAATGTGGTTAGTGACGCTAGCTTAAAATTGTCATAAGAACAACCAAACCAACAAACAAACAACGGATTAATATATATTTTGAATTATATGAAAAAATCTACCACAAATATAATGGTCTGGGATACAAGTATGCAACAACGGACATATCAAACTTTCCGCACTAATATCGAAATATACTATTTTCTATTGATCAAATAATAGTCAATAGGTTAATATGACTCAAACGTCATAAAGGATGAAAATACTATTTTACGATTGGAAGAGGCTGACAAAAATGTAAGCATACATAATCATAATAATGTACTTTGTCAGTTTGTCTCTCAAAGTCACTAAGGCTTTGGTATGACACCAACCTAAAAAATATATGTATTTTTATTACCTAAGCGTATCTTAACAAGTACCTAATATTCTAAAATATATTCTTATGTACTTCATTTTTGTACACAGGTTATATACCTAAATTGTCATACAACAAACTTGCAAAAAAATATTTTATGAAATACATTATTATACCTACTTGTAATAATTAATTAAGGTTTAACATAATCAAATTAACTAAAAAAAATCCCAATAACATTGTAAAGGTACTTTTGTCTTAATTTACAAATTTAAAGTAAAATACTAATAACATGGTCTCTAATACGATAACGGACTTAGAATAAAAAAAAATATATATTATATTGCTTATTTAAATTCTCGACAAACTCGAGACGGAATAGTGAGATTTTATAAAAATAAATATATACCTAGCGAATAAATAATATATTATTATTCATACATTTGTAGATATATAGTAGTTCTAATTTTTACTATTTTCAAAGCAGAGTTATTATGAGATTTATCAATATTCCCACAGACAACTGCGTTCCATTTATATATTATATTATTAATAATGTTAATAATTTATATTACATATGCTCTGTACCTAAAACCAGAAGACATTATTTTGTAATTGAATCTGAAGAAATTATATTAAGATCGGAATTTTAATGTTTTACCTATCTAAAATACATAATAACCCTTAAATCTAAACGTATTAGTACGTTTAGATTTAAGGGTTATTATACTAATCAATTTTATACAACTTAGTATTTGTTAATAAACTCATAATAACTTCGCTGTTTCTATATGTTGCAGTAAAAGCAAAGGAAAACAGAGGGCAAAGACTAGAGACATCCTATGGTATTCTAGTACAACCTAACTTAACAATATTTTTTACAAGTAACATATAGTATAGGTATACGTACACATTTATGGCAAGTTGAATTAATATTTAGTAAAATTTAATAAAACATAAATAAATAATTATTATCTACACCAAAACAAATCTTTTTAAATGTAGAAAATAAGAAAATAATTTAAATCTTTCATAAATACCTCTTTACATATGTAATATTAGTTAATCTTCATTAAATTGTGTAACTTTTCCTTCGTTAAATTAAATGTATAGTTAATATAATTTATTACAAAATGAATTCTAGTTTATCTAGACATAAGTGACTGTTACCTTGAAATAAGTTCATATTTTTTAATTAATAACGATGGAACTACTTCATACTTTTTTAATTAATTTTCCTAAATAAAGTGAGTTTAGTTTGTCAATACGAAAACGTAACTTTTTTGCATTTTTCAGCAATAATATTTTATTATAGCATACCAACCATATTAAGAGCATGTAATTGACAAAATTTTGAATTGATTTTAACCCACTTTTAACCATAAAATAATTAAAACCGTCAGACTTTTTTTTAATTAATAAATAATTTGAAAACTAGAATATTTTAAGAAGACATGTTATTTTTTCACGTAGATTTAACAAGTTAGCAAGCAGCGTCTTACTTCATGTTAAAATAAACATAAAACTTTTTTATTTACGAAATACATAGTTTTGATTTATTGGTTCAGAAGAACAATAAACTAAAGCTAAGATAGCTTTTGGTTTTAACAGAGCGTTCATGCGTTTGAATTATGCTTGAGTCAAAATTGACAATTTCCGACGTAACTTAAAAGTGTCATGTGTTCAATTATTGATTAGATAATTGCCATCATATTATTTGGCATTTCATAATCTAGATTTTGTCTCAAAAATATTTGAAAATATGTGTATAACTTTCTCATTAGAAAGGTTCTTGTAAAGGCTCATTACTCACTTAGCGGTGGAAGCACTATACCAAGTTTCTTAACACAAACTTACAACAAAAAACCCATAAACCGAAAAGTGTCATTTTTAGCAGTTTTCGATAAATTAAACGTATTATTTTAGGATAAAATCCAAGATATTTTGTTATTTCTGAATTATAGTAATTTAATTCAATTAATATTCAATGTCACTGGTTATTTACTATTTTAATAAGTTGTATATTTATTTTTACTATAAATTTTTTTGTAATACCATTACCAACGAATACCAATCTAGTATGGTACGAAACGCGAGGCGCGCCGTTTTGCATGAACGCTCTTAATTCTTTTGTATCTTCAGGTTCATATTGTTTGTAGTTTATGAATATACTTGAATACAGTAGCCTTTAATTAACCTATGTATGGATTTTTGAACTTGAGAGTACTTTCGTTACTGAGTTATAGCCCCAAAAACTTATTTTTACTAAAATTACGTTGTTTTTTATATTCATAGAATTACAATTTATGCGTCTATGTCGAGTTATAAAAATCAATGAATTTATTTTATACTTACTTATAAATTATATTTTATTTAAATTCAAATGAAATAAATTTTATTTTACTGTGTTTCTTTTGTTTCACTTATTTAAAAGCCCCTTTTTACATACGGTTACCAACTATACAATTTAGTATAGTAGGTATTATCGACTAATTTAAAAATGAATGTTCTTCCGCGTTTTTGGTCACACGTTGAAATTATAATGTAGTGGAGAGGCGTTCATTTTTAAATTAGACGATCTCCTGAGGTGCGGCAAGAGGGCGTCGCGAGTTTAAGCGTTTTGGGTCAACTTTATACCTGAAGTTGCTGCGTTTTCACCTGATGGTAAGTGATGATGCTGTAAGTTGTAACCGTAATTTGAAAGCTATAAATATATACGGGACATTTAACACATCGCAATTTAGCCCCAAAGTAAGCGATAGCTTGTGTTATGGGTACTAGATAACTGATAAATGCACATACATAAATATAATATTTTGAAAAACACCCAGACACTGGAAAACATTTATGCTCATCACACAAACATTTACCAGTAGTGGGATTCGAACCCACGACCTCCGGCGCAGACTGCAGGTTCGCTACCGCTACGCCATTCGGTCGTCAATGGAAATGACATTGAATGAAAGCAGGCCTTATTTTAAATTAGCAGGATTATTTTAATTTGTTTGCTATAATCCGCTATTTGAAAAGAATCTATATTTTCCAATATACAGGAAACACCTTTTCCGACGCACGTTTCGTCCCGACACTGGGACATCTTCAGGAGATGTTGACTTCACAATGCGAAATCGAGGAGCCAACAACAGTCAACAAACAAATTAATCTGTCCTGCTTATGGAAATGACCTCTAAACTCGTTAACTATGTATAATAATTAGAACAATAATACATATAAAGCAAATAGCATTAAAGCAGACTTACAGAGTCAAAAGGCAAGTAGGTATAGGGACAACCCTCCACCACCCATGGCCCAATCAACCTCGCGGTTATGGGGGCCGAAACGCGGGAGGGCGCCCGTTCGGTACTTGCTCTTGGCGTGTTCCCGGGGCGCCTTCTTGACTCCCTACAAGTTGTTTGCTCTCGCTCCTTGTCCCTATGTGCTCACTCTCCCCATTCTGGGGCAGGACGAAACAAATAACGGACTCGCCGCGCCGTCGCTGTCCGCAGCATATAAATTCTCTGTGTCACTCCAAGCTGCTTCGCCTCTTATGCCACGCGTGCACGAACTCCCGTAGCTTTCCGAAGTTGGCCGCCGAACCCACGAGATCCTGATAATAAGTAAGCAAGCAAGTAGGTATACCGTATAGCCATTACTTGCTTAAAGTATAGAAATTGGATTTCACCTCATGCCTCGGAGAATGCGTTCAGCCGTCTTCGGAACTACGCCGTATCTCTCTCCGATCACGTCGCTGTGTATGTGAGGAAATATAGACTACTTCTGTGTAGTAACAGACAGGGCGGACGGCACGAAAAAGTGTCGGCAGTTTATCGGTGCCAAAAATGCTTGTTTTGCCACCAACAGTAAGGCTACGCTAGTGATCACTCAGCAGCCACATATAGAATTTTGACAGATGTCGCTACTGTTTGCTTGTACGAAAAAGGGTTTCGTAAATCGTTCGGATGCCCACATCCTGAGTTTTCTTATCACTGGTTTATGTACATAATACATATAACATACTTATCTTGTCCGTGAAGATACACCACAGTGACAGAAATTGGTCTGAGTGTCTTAATCCGTTTTAGTCTTTAAGCTACGTATGGATTTTTGAAATTGACTGTACCATATACAGTGATATTATCGGATAACCTTTGATAATAACAGCTGATAACAGCAAACCAAACCTATCTAGCCTGAATTTAAATAGAAAAACAACTTGAAACTGGATTTTCTTTTCCTAATTGGTTCAATAAAACTTTATTTAATACTGTATCTATCGAAATTATATTATTTCTGTTTTGAATTATCCAAATATAAAAAATGCTGTTTTCCTACTCTCGTTCGCCAAAATAATAAAAAAATGCATAAAAGTAAAAAATAAAACAAAAAGATGTTTAAAAAAATATTTAATCGATACCATAAAAGACAGGAACGTCATTTTTCAATCAAGTAGGAAGATAACTTAGTATTATACAATTATAAAAATAATTTATGTATACAATAACTAAGCATTAATTAACATTATTGTAATTATTTAAAAAAATATAAACATCATAATATCTAGACATCGACATTAATTATTTAATAAATAATCAGTTCTTTTTGTTATTTAAAAACATAGTTCACGCAAACAACCCTTATTTGCAACCCTATAGATGGTCACAAAAAGTCGCAAAAAAGATAACTTAGTTTCGAAAATTGGCACCATTTTGTCAAAACCTAAAGCACTAAAAAAATGTTTTTTCCCCATTTCAAAAATACTCAACGCGCATATGCAAGATTTCACTTCAAACATGGTGTCAATTTTCGAGACTGCATAAAAGAGTAAATAAAGACTATATTTAACTTATTTACAGTTACAGAGAAGTAGAATTGATTCGTACAGACTTCTAATTTATTATTTCTAGATCTCTATGTAAGTATGTACTAACTATACCTACAAGGTGATTTTAAATCGATTAAAAAAATCACCATGTATTTAAATCACTAGTTTCTTCAAAAATGCGATAAAAAATAGTATGATTCGTAACAAATAACAAAAACGCTTCAAAAATCATTTAAAAATCAATAACTGATTAATTTTGCTCAACAAAATCACAGTATGATTTACACATTAAATACTTCATTCATTCAATTATGTACATTTCTTGTATGTATTTGAAAATAATAAAAAAAATAACAAAAAATCTGCTCTATCAAAATAAAATAAATTAATTTGTAATGGCAGAACATATTTTTTTAATAACAATGGTCAATGTAAGAAATTTATATTAGTTTATAAAACTGCTACTTATTAAAAGGATTTAAAAAAAAGAGGGACCCGCAATTTTTTTTTTATTAAAACTAAATTAAGGGCCATTTCATTAATATTTTGCTTATATTTTCATTTCATTATTCATTATAGGAACTTTAGCAGGTAAAATATGTATTAGAAAAGAAAATATCTATTAATTAATCATTATAAAAAGCCTACGCAGAAAAATATAAACGAAAACTGGTTTCATCTTCTGTCACTCTCTCTCTCTCTATCTAGTCAAAAATTGAAAAAATATACTAGGACAGGTGTTTTTATTTTTCTGTCAGGCTTTTCATCCAAAAAAGATCAATATTACTTTTTATATTTTATAAGGATTTATCTGATTTAATTTAATACTTACTAGTAAAATTGGAAAAAAGGATAAAGTGCTGAATTCGGTTGGTAATTTTTTCTGATTTTTTATATCGTTTTCACGGAGTAGGCGCAAGGTATGAAAGATAATCAAGGCATCAATCATCTTCTTTCAATTCATTTTCCTTCATCTTAAATCGAAACATTTTTGTTTTGCAAAATCTACGAAATTCGTTCGGTCACAGATAACTATTTATCTAACTCCTTACAAAGCTACTTTTAAAGCGACAACCGCCACGGAACAATTGCTCAAAAACTCACTTTTTTTTCATTCATAACTGAACAAAAAAAACTTTAAAGTAAAAGTCTCCATTTTAAGAAATTTGTCCGAATTTCGTGTTACACGTGATCTCCATTTTAAGAAATTTGTCCGAATATCGCGTTTCACGTGAGTACCTCACAAAATAGACAATTTCAAGTAATGTTTTGTAAACATGTAAAGATGGTAATGCAATTCCCACAATTTTACTGTCATAATATACCGATACTGTGTTATTAGCTAACAAATTGCGAAAAACCAAAAAAAAAATTGCGGGAAGACCCTTGAATTAAACCTTAAGACAGATGGGTACCATGGCGCGAAAATTAAAATTTTATTTGGTTTTCCGCTAATAGTGGGCTAATTATACATCGCAGGCTCAAGGCAATGAGTTTTGCACGCATACCATTTATGCATCTACATGTTTTTAATAAAAACTTCGCTTAAAAATACGCATTTACTTCATATTGGTTCCCGATAGCTCCAAATCCGGGAAACGGCTTCGGGAACCAATATGAAGTGAATGGAAATTTTTGAGCAAAGTTTTTTACAAAAAACATGTAGATGCATAAATATTATCCTCGCAAAACTCACTGTCATAAGCCTATGATGTGTAGTTAGTGTAATATTTTCAAAAAACTAAATAAAATTTTGTATCTACTTCGCGGGTTAGTAGGGCCGAAACACCATAAGGCCGTAAATGCCTCTTAGGACAGTAAGTAGTGATACACAACGACATCGAATGCCTTATATTGAATGCCACTGATTTGGCCATGAGATCAATCTGTCCCACATGCCAAGGTTCTCTAGATAAGTGCTTCCTACTTGTCACATCTTACATACTTGCAGCTGTATTTATTTAATCACGCTTCTCTACGTAAGTAAGACCATTAAATATCTTCTAATATATAAAATTCTCTCGCTTTTCTTTGTTAC
Organism: Coenonympha arcania; assembly: GCA_036785405.1. Lineage (NCBI taxonomy): Eukaryota > Metazoa > Arthropoda > Insecta > Lepidoptera > Nymphalidae > Coenonympha > Coenonympha arcania. Next base: position 12,769,479 of record CM072076.1, read on the forward strand.
CAAACTCCACCGAGACGGCTGGACCGATCGTTATGAAACTTTCAGTTATGAAAGTTTCAGGTCTGGGAGCAGGTTGTTATATAACTGAGAAATATTTATATGGCAAAACAAAGTTTGCCGGGTCAGCTAGTAACTTCCGGGTCAACTAAACTCCTCCGAAACGGCTCGACCGATTATTATGAAATTTTCAAGATGTGTATGATCACTGGATCTGAGAGTAGGTTGTTATCTATTTTTCTTTTTATATCCCTAATGGCAAAACAACGTTTGCCGGGTCAGCTAGTGTAAGTATAATAATTTAATTGGGTGATAGACTCATTTTTTTACCACATTTCCAAAATAAAAATGTCAATCTATCTACGGATGGCCTTCAATGGCATGGATCTGCTAATACACAATACACATGTTATTGAACGATAATATACTCACAAGAAAATACCTACCTATTGACAAATTAGTGTTTCTTAACTAATTACGTTTGATAAAAGCCACTATCAATATCGTAGTCATAGATAAGCCATTAATAAATGATTATGTAAGATCCTCTATGGTTATTTATTATCTAGTGCCATTTTACTAATTTAAGTACCTAGTCAGATAAACGCACAATTTATTGGATTTTTACATCTTAAAGCACATCTGCTAAGGTTAGTTTTCTTTTAACAAATTATAAATCAACTAGCTGAGCCGATAAACCTTTTGTTTTGCCATATAAATTATTTTTACCTAGGGGTATAAAAAATAGTTTACATCCTATTCTCAGACCTACCGATTATTACACAAAAATGTCATAAAAATCGAGATATCGGTACAGTCAGTTTGGAGGGGTTTTGTTACTTGAAACACTGTAACACTAGAATTTTATATAATATTAAAAAAATAAAATAAAATATGAGTATGGTGCTCTGGGTCGTGCAATCCATTTTAAGTTTCAATACAAGGGTGTGCCCGCGAAATTCAAATTTTATTTTTTCCTCGCAATTTGGGAGCTAACAATACCTAGCTTATGGCGGTTAAATTGCGGGAATTTAGTACTGTTTTTTTTTTTTTTTAATTAAAATATATTTGCTTGAAAGTGTAGTTTATTTAGTATTTTAGAAAAATATACTTGACTTACTAATATCGTCGGCTTATGGCAATGAATGTCTGAAATGTGCGCAAATAATAATACTTATCACAACTATAATTTTTTCTTTTAAAAAAATCCCATTCATAATTCTTATTAGTTCCAGAAAGACCATTTTTCCAAATTTGGAGCTACATATTAGAAAGTAGATAGATAGATAGATAGACAGATGTATATGTTGATTGACAGATGTATAGTAGAGTAATGTATATTGTTGTATAAATGTTTATTTCCCAAAACTCATTGCCATAAACCTACAATGTATAGTTTGTCTACTATTTACGAAATAAATTATTACTTTGGCGGTGGTTTTTTAACCATCCACCTTAAGAGAAATTGTTCGCTTGGATGGTTAAATTAAACTCTTCTCATGAAATTGGCCATTTTATTGTGAGATTATGACGTGCGCCATTTTTAACATTTCTGCTGTTCATGCACATGCTAGACCGATTACAGTGAAAATGATCTATTATCAATTAGATTTTTTGTTGATACTGAGATGATTATGAAGTAAAATAAACTAAAAACTCCTCTAAATGTTAAAAATTCGAATGCTTTTTTAAATTAAAAAAAAAAAAACAGTTTTCTCCTCAACTCTCAAGCCATTTTGCCGTATGATAAATCCTTATAAAATACCAGAAAATTTTAAATAAATATTTACCGTGTGATACAATTTAAATAAATTAAGATTAATTTGACTATTTTAATGATGATGTGCAAATTTTTGTATTTATTGCATTGAGTTTGTTGTAAACGGTAAACTAAAGTTGTGGATAAAACACGTTTTAGAATTATTTATTGCACTAAAGTACGTCACATGTTTATTTATTTGATTATCTGAACGATTTATAAACATTAAGTGCTCAAAATATTATGATAATCTCATGTACTCAAATCTAGAGCAATTGAAATGTTAATTTTCATTGTCATTATCACAGCTATATAAAAAAATAAATAAATGATAAGGGATCATTGACCTTCGCTTTTAAATGACTCAGCTGTTATTTTGTAGCAATATTCTTTTTTTTAAATTGCCATAAATCAGTGAAAACCTAAAATTAGTCTACAGTTTGCAATAAACCCAATAAAAATTTCTTCATGATTCTCACAGTCTCGCACCAATTAAGCACACATCGTATGAGCATTCAAGATAAAAGATCAGAAAAATAAAAAAAATAAACTGCATTAAAAAAAGCAATTTATATTCTAAGTTTACCCTGCGAATCCAGTTTGACGCTATTGCATCGATCCCTAGATTTTTTTTATTTTTCCGATCATAATCATTTCTTATTCTAAAACCTTTTCTCTGACAACTAGAAATCAGTCTATCAATATATTCTTACAGCCTAAGAGTAATTTGAAGTAGGTACAATTGTTACTCTAAATTAAAATTACCAAAACCAGTCTGCTTTCGAGTTTTAAAGTGAATTTTTACAGAAGCTAATCTTTTTCATCTCAAAACGTAAGGGACGTACAGGAACGTTAAATCGCTTGGCGGTACATAATATGTCTTTGCCGGTACGTTATTCCATAGGGTAGTAACTAATTGGCCGTGGTACAATAGTATTATATTATCTGTGGTGGTACCGATCCCACTAGATCAAACATAAGTCACTTTTACGAAAAAAATGACCATAATTTTTTTTCTAGGCACAGACTCATCAAAAGTCCAAAGGTATCAAAGTAGCTTCATAATCTAAATTAAATCTTCTAAATTAAATCATCTCTTCATAAATGAGGTTAAATTTTTATCTAAGATTTGCACGAAATTAGCTAGGCGTATAATTTGACATGTTTCTTGTAAATATGCCAGAGCATCCTGACTATGATTAGTAATTCTGACTATGATAACTGAGTATGATAAGTAGAAAACTTTATTTACAGACTTTTCTATGTTTATACATCATTTAACTCGACTAGAATAAAATAGTGACTAATTACATATTTTTATAGAAAAGGGCAGTTTGATTTCGTTCGATTTAGGGCCGATGTGACAGATTTTGTATGGCATAATATGTTTCAAATGTATTCCTCAGATAGCTTATAATGACGATTGCAAATCGACCCTTACAGATAAAAATTTGTTAAAGTTTTTCCACTGTTTGTCAATAGATGGCACTAAATACGCATAAGGATTTCAAAATTTCTTTTCTTTTTCTCCTTTTCTCCTTTACAATGTGATGATTAACCAACTTAAAAAAACCTGTCGCGTAGGAATAGGTAGTAATTATTCGACAGTTTGATTTCGTTCGATTTAAAGATAAAAAATTGTTTAAGTGCTTCCACTGTTTGTCAATAGATGGCACTAAATGGTAGTCATTATTCGAGTTAATTTAAATTTAATTCAGTACTTCGAATCAAATGTCAACCTACCTGCTTCGAATCACTTGATTTATCAATAGATTAGCTTCTGTTAGAATTCTCTATTAAAAATAGTTACAAACCCCTTGATTTCAAGGAAATCCATCAAGCACTGACGTTGCGTATGGCACAAGATCACAGAACGGCGTTACGCCATAGAAAACAACTCAACACACACAGTTTTCAACCACCTTTCACCAATACGGCGTGTTTCCATTTGAAGTTTTGTCCGTCCAAGAGTTTCCGTAATTGATTCTTGCACACGCAATGGCTGGTGACTTCCGAACAGAGGACTTCTCTATTGTGTAGTTTTCCCCGTTATTATTATCCCAGTATTCCACACCTTTGCATCGGAAACACACGCAGAAATCCAACCGCCGCGAATGGATCGGCAATTGCAGTCTGAACCCGAAAGTGTCGTAACTCGAAACCCCAGCTGCGTTCAGAGGTCCGGATTCCACGAACGCACAATACGTGTCCTCTTGCGTCCTCCATCCGTCAGAGGTCGCTCGGATGAAGACTTCCTTGTTGAAATCCAGATTTTTAACCTTAACCGTCCCGTCGACCGCGCATTCCTCTTGTTTGACGATAACGTTCTCTAAAGAGACGAATTTTTCGTTTATACGCTGACGGAATGCGAGATAATCTGACGCCGGTTGGGCAAACCTCGGCTCCCAGACGTCGACGACTGGGTTCTGAGGTTTCCTCTCCAGAGGCGGTGATGCTATGATCTTCAACGCCCAATATGGTGGCACGTGTGATGGCTCAGTCATGAACTTGACGTGTTCCAAAGCGTAGCCTTTATCGTCAGCGAAGACTACACGTTTGTTCTTTTTATCAGTCGATATCCTGATGCAGGATCGCGGAGCTGCTTTCAGATTGAGCTGCACTGGTTTGAGGACTGAGAGACACGGCGCGGAGAAACCTCTGGTGGTCAGTTTGGGCTGACGTCTCACTTGGGGCGTGTAGTCCGATAAGAAACCGGCGGGAGGGCTCCGGCCGTAAAACATTTGCTCGGAGCCGAGCATGTCTATAGCGGCACACATCGCGTCAACACGTGTATATAGCACCGCGGCCGGCGATGAACTAAACGGAATTTCACGCGTCGCGCGCTTTTATAGATGCGCCGGCGCCGGCCACGCGTTGTCGTAAGACTGTAGAGTGGCGTTGGTTTCAAGGAGAAAATTCCGGATAAAGGGTTTATTGACATTGTTTTGAGCGAAACGGGGAAGCATGTCAAGGCTGCTGGGTGGATGATTTCCTGAGTGCACATCTATTTTTGTTAATGGACGTTTTATGTTACTTGACGATATTCGTTCGTAATTTCTGGAAGCCTTACGTAGGTACGTTTTGTGTATTCATGCGTTAATGGAACAAGGCCTTTTGAAGTTTATGTTTAAAGTGGGATTATTAATGAAAGATCAATTAATAGACTTCTTGTTAAGCATTTCAAACGAGTATTAAAAAATACTATTAACATAAGCTATTTATTAGATCTACCTTCTTTTTCTGAAATAAGTCTGACGTATTGGTATCAGAAGCTATTGGTTGTACGATATTAGCTTCAGCCATATGACTTGTCTAAATAGAAGGAAATTTTAAAAAAATATGATAATGACAGTTGTCTTCGATAATTTACGTGATCACGTGATTTGTCGATCAAATGTGTCATGTAGATAAGTCGTATGGCTAAACGTGCTGAATTCCTAGCTCTGATTTAGCGTTGGTTTAGACTAGTTAGTTAACATTATATCATATGACATATTTATTAGGTTTGGGTGTGTCAGACAAAACAGGATGCTATAAAGACTTATTATGATACTTAGAGCTAGGTCATCAGTTCACATCAAGAAATACTTCATCTTAGTTGCAACATAGATGCATCTTGTCTAATATATAAACTAATTATTATTAGTTTGTATCAATAAAATTACCTTGAATATTATGCACATGGAAAACTTTAAGCAATTAGAATGAAGTAAAAGAATCCAACAACCAGACTTACGAACACCCAAAAAAAACTTTAGTCTAAATTCTATGGTTAGGTAATAAAACTTAAGATGTATTTGGAAAATACATTGCTGCATAATTCAAATAACAAAAGAGACTTCCAAGATTTACTCTGAAAACAGTTTTCGTCTTATGGCTTAATTCGTCAATATAGTAATTTAATTATATTTTATATTCCAGAAAGCGAAATCTCCCTTAAACCACTGAAAGAGTACATAAATAATAAGAAGTAATAAATAAAGAATATAAGGTATAAAGATTCTTAATCGCCTTTACAAAACTGCGGGTAAAACAAATCAGATGTTAATAGCTACAAATGTCTTGGTTTTACTTTACTATATATACCAATACCAAATCAGTTATTTTCCTATACATTATAAATCTGGCTACCTTCTGTCTCGATGAATCTGAATTAATATTCATTATACCTTACGTTTTATATCCTACTTTACTTACAGACATAATATTATGGGGAGTGAAACTGGCTGAATATTTTTAGCTATGTTTTTCACTTATCTAACAGCATAGAAATTTAATTTTTTTATATAAATTACCATTATCTCCAAAGAACATAATATTAACGTTCGAAATTGTTAGGCGCTTGTCATATGAGTTAATTCCACTCGGAATACCGCTAGGTATGTACGAACCCACCGTGTTTCATTTTTATCCCACGATTATCACCAAATAACAGAAATTTTCACTTTTCATTGACGAATGGGATAGGTCTGGCAGCTCAGGGATCTCAGGCAAAAATAACTAATTAAATAAATGAGTAACCGTAAGTTCATTGACATAGTTATATATAATCTTGAATGATAACGAATCGAGCGCAAACAGCGTATGTTCCTTATCACTTATCAGTGCAGAAATACATGGCGGAGGTAGCGCGACCTTTAACATGAAGGTGTTTTCACACCACCGATAAGATTTCAGGATATGGGCATCCGAACGATTTACGTACCTAATCTTTTTTCGCACATGCAAACAGTAGCGCCATCTGTCCAAATTCTATCGGAGGCTGCTGAATGAACTACAGCGTGGCCTTACTGTTGGTGACAAAACAACAAAAAGTTACTTTGCTAATAATTACATAAAAAAGTTTTTTTAGCATTTTCCTGGTTTCAGAATTATTTCTAAAGAGCTCAGTTTATAAAATATACTTAGTAAAGCTTATTGTATTTAATATTGTTTTGAACTGAAATTAATATTTTTTTTCGAAATGATTCCCAAGGAATCAAAAAGTAGGCACTCAGGCATAAAAATAAATAAACTCTGTTTTAGAATACACGCCCTTTCATGTAATAATAGCTAACTCACGCGATTTTGTTATCTCATTTCGAAATTTCGACGTCCCAGTTTTCTCCCCTTTTTAAATACCTGCAACTAATCCAAATTTCAGGTAGATAGCTTAAATCGTTACTGAAATAAACGATCGGGACACACAGACAGACAAAGTGATCCTATGAGGGTATTTTTTCCCTTTTGGGTTACAGAAAACTCTAAGACAACCTTGATCCCTGACATAATTTCTGGGCTACTGTTACATTTTATAAATACTAAGTGTTTATGCAATCGTGTTATATAAACGGTGTAAACATGTTGACAGAAAATATTTATATAACTAATTAGACTTAATGTTTACAATCCACTGTTTTAATTAGACCGTAATAGGTTTTTAATAGGTATAAAGTCGGAAGATAAATTAATTATAAGAGATGGTAAATAAACAGAAATTTATGGTGAAATGAAAACAAGCAATAGTAATTTCCAGAATCATTAAGTTTTTGGGATGAAATATATGATATAGCATGTTCCACTCTGCAAAAATTACCTTGATCCGTTGCAGCGTTGTGGCCGTAACAAGATTATAACGAGTCAACCTTACAAAATAGACATGTGGTATCACGGACTTTTCTTACTTTTAAAGAAAACCAATTTTCTGATACATTATTTTTGCGTAATTATAACCGTTTACGCAGCGCACTCAAGGAACAATTCTTCCCGTTTTTGCAACATTTTTCCTCGATGCTCCGCTCCTTTTGGTCATAGCAATGTTATATAGCCTTTCTCGATAAATAGACTATCCAACAAAAAAATAATTTTTCAATTTGGACCAGTACTTTCTGAGATTATTGCATTCAAACAAACAAACAAACCCTTTCTCTTTAAAATTTTAGTATCTATAGATAGCGTTAAGTGAAACCCCCACATTACCCCTTCGTTTTCCCTAACGGAGGGATATACGGTGAACATTTTGAATAAAAAATTGGTTGTCTGTAAAGTCGGTTTACTGACGATAGTTGAACGTAACAACTCTCGCTTGCACTTCAAGCCTTACATGGAACGCCTCAGAGCGAGGTAACGCCGGATGAGTCATGTTTTTTCGTGCGTGCAACCGGCTCTATCGATTTATAAGACGTTGCACGTTAAAAAATTACAAAAAGCTACATTATGATGATGACACGGGAAAGTCCCGCTACTAGCGCCGCGGTGGTCACCGTACACCGTTCACGCAGTCGCCACAGGCCCGGGCGACGCGCGCGCGTGATACTACACACATCGACAGTGAATTACGATTTACGACCGCCTATACTATACGTGGCGAGACTGCAATAATATTACTGCACCTACTAATAATATTTTTTTTTTATACTTTATAGGCTAGCGCTTGACTGTGATCACATCTGATGGAAAGTGATGATACAGTCTAAGGTGGAACGCGCTTGCCTAGAAGATGCCTATTCACTCTTGATTTGAAGGCACCCGGGTTGTAAGTGGCAGGAAAGACACTGCCTGGGAGGGTATTCCAGGCCTTTGCAGTGCGTATCAGGAACGAGGAATCAAACCGCTTCGTACGCGTCATTGGTACGTCGACTATGTATGGGTGGAAGCCATATATAATGGTGAATATTTTTGCTTTTGTACTATTTTTTTACTATTATGTTTTGCACTATTATGTTGATATAATTGTAAATAAGGTACGGTACATTAATTCGACAAATAATATACAAAATAACTAGCTAAAGACGTTGTTTTGCCCTGTATTTTTCCCCACTTATGGGCAAAGATGTTCTTTATAAAAAAGAGGTAGATATCGCACATACGCGCGGTATTTGTTGCCGGCAAATTACCCTAATCAGTGTAATTTTCGTTCAGTCCGCGAGCAACGGTGAATGAGGTTACGCGTGTCTGGCGTGTGTCAGCGTGCAACAGAACTAAATGTCGCTTAGTATGAACGTAACGTATCTTTGACCCCACCTACATAATAATATTGTTGCTTTTGTAGTGTCATGTTGATTTGATAGTAAAAAGGTATGACGAAAATTCGGTAAAAATTATACAAAAAAACTAGCTAAAGACCTGGCAAACGTTATTATGCCTTGTAATTTTTTTCCACTTATGGGTATGAAAAATAGCTTAGGTACGTGATACCTACCACATCGATAAAGAATTACGATTTACGACCACCTATACTATACGTGGCTGGCGTGCAATAAATTTGCGTTATTTCTGCATTTACTTAAGGGAATTTAATGAATTTATTTTTGTCTTTGTTACTCTCACGGATACGTTGGTAAGTGCGACATGCAGCGTCGCGGCAGCGAGAATATATAGCAGAAAAACGACCTTTTACCTAATTACTCAAAAACTAAGCCAGTTATCGAAAATCTGTTTCTCAGCGTTTTTGGATATTGATATTACCGACACATTAAAATAAAAATTACAATTACATCCATTGTAGTTTTCGATAAAAAACAGGAAAACTGAGATTTTGGAGCAACTTTTGGGAGAACTTTCTATCGAGAAAATTTTATCCAATCGTGTTTCTGCTTCTTAGCGATTTTAGATTAAAGACCCAAAATACATGTCGTTCAATTTTGAAAGTAGGTAATTGTCTTTATAGTTTTTACGTAAAACTGCATTCAAAATCACTTAAATACGGCTTGTACGCCGTTAAGTATTACATTTTTTTTACTAGAGATAGGCTTGCGCTTGACTACAATCATGTCTGATGGACAGATATCATGAGGCCTAGGATAAAGGGCGTTTGCCTAGAAAATGCCTATTCACTGTTCTCTTAAAGGCACCCAGATTGTACTTGGCTGGGAACATAGAAGCTGGAAGGGTGTTCCACACCTTAGCGGTACGTATCAGAAACGTGGAAGAAAACTTTCTATCGAGAAAATTTTATCCAATCGTGTTTCTGCTTCTAAGCGATTTTAGATTAAAGACCCAAAATACATGACGCGTTGTCTTTATAGTTTTTGAATAAAAATTCATTCAAAATCGCTTTATTTAATAGATAACTAGGTATGACAGTAATTTGGCAAAAATGATAGTAGGGTATAGCATGTCCAGAGATGTAAGTAAAGCTGAATGTTACTACATAATTGAGTAATTACATTACATTATTTGAATAACAACTTTGATTAGGTCAAAACAAAATATTAATCTGTGATACCTAATGGTACAGACCCTAGGTATATGAAATAAAGATGTTTTTGTTTTGCAGTTTGTGCCCGCCACGCGTCTACGGCATGGCGTGGCGATCAGTCTCACAAGCCTTCAAATAACATAAACAAAACAATCTAGGCATGTCTGATGCCAAGGCAATAGCATAGGCCGAACGAAATCCCTTATCAGACTCTGATAACTGTAAAATATGGCTAGACGGTACGAACTGCAAACACGTGCCGAGTGGGTGAACAAGTCGGCGCGCTATCTCGCTGCCCGTGAGGAAATAAAATGGGGGAAAACGAGACGGCGTCTATTGGACGTCTCATGTCAGGCTTGCCGTAAACTTGTAATAATATGTGCGACAGAAAGCCTGTGATCACCATTTTACCGGCGCGTTATCTCGCTGCCCGCGGGGAAATACAATGAGGGAAACGAGACGCTGCCTTGGGAGTTGGGACGTCTCATGTCAGGCTTGCCTTAAACTTGTAATATGTGCGACAAAAAGCGCAATAGGCGGCCTGTGATCACCATTTTACCGGCGCGTTATCTCGCTGCCCGCAGGGAAATAAAATGAGGGAAACGAGACGCTGCCTTGGGATGTCTCATGTCAGTTTTGCCGTAAACTTGTAATATGTACGACAGAAAGGGCAATAGGTGTCCTGTGATCACCATTTACCGGCGCGTCATCTCGCTGCCCGCAGGGAAATAAAATGAGGGAAACGAGACGCTGCCTTGGGAGTTGGGACGTTTCATGTCAGGCTTGCCGTAAACTTGTAATATGTGCGAGAGAAAGCGCAATAGGTGGCCTGTGATCACCATTTTACCGGCGCGTTATCTTGCTGCCCGCGGGGAAATAAAATGGGGGAACGGGACGGCGCCTGTTGACCGTCTCACGTCAGGCTTGCCGTAAACTGGTAAATGTGCGATAGAAAGCGCAATAAGTGGCCTGTTATCACCATTTACCGCCGCGTCATCTCGCTGCCTGCGGGGAAATAAAATGAGGGAAACGAGACACTGCCTTGGGACGTCTCATGTCAGGCTTGCCGTAATCTTGTAATATGTGCGACAGAAAGCGCAATAGGTGGCCTGTGATCACCATTTACCGGCGCGTTATCTCGCTGCCCGCGGGGAAATAAAATGAGGGAAACTAGACGCCGCCTTAGGACGTCTCATGTCAGGCTTGCCGTAAACTTTTAATATGTGCGACAGAAAACGCAATCTGGCCTATTATCACCATTATATTGCAACGTGGGCAGCTAGATATCCTATTTAATATTAAATACTGGATGTTACGCGTGGTTTCCCCCGCATGAATTTCGGTTTTTATAATATATCCTGTTATAAGGAGTCAACCAATGATAAAACATATTGTGGTGTCGATGTTGTGGACTTTTTTTTAGAATTTTGAAAGAGAACAATTTTTCCCGTTTTTCCAACATTTTTCATTGATGCTCCATTCCTATTGACCATAGCGTCATGTTATATAGCCTATAGCCTTTCTCGATGAAGGGGCTATCCAAAACAAAAATAATTTTCCAATTTGGACCAGTAGTTTCTGAGATAAGTGCGTTCAAACAGACAAACAAACAAAGTACCTACTCATCAGCTTTCTAGTATTAGTGTTATAGTGTAGAATATGTATTGAGGACGGTATATAGATAAGTGATATGGCTACATTTGCTGGCAAATCAATAGGATGAGTACCTAATAACCTCTAGATATTTCAATCCAAGATGACGCGCCCTACTTTGTCAAACTCCATACGAATCGAACGAAACATAAACGATTTTGACAGAGTGGGGCGCGTGGATTGAAATCTTTATACCTACATCGTTAATCGTAATAGCATTCTAAAACAGACTTTGTGATTTAAAAATCCGTTTTAGTGTAGTTTTATTTATGTTACAGCCATGCAAACAAGCTTGTTATATTAGCATTTTGGCAGAGGGAACATCAAAACAAAGATGGACGCTTGAGGAAAATGGCGGCCTTGACATTGGTTTAAATTTGGAATGTCAGATATATAGTCGAGCGGTTCATTCGCCGGCCGATAACAAAATATTTTGTACCTACTTTATCTATGATAAGGCGGATTATATTCATAGAAAAGTATTGATCGGGTTTTAGGAATGAGCATTGATGAAATGGCATGTAGGTTAGTAACCAGGCACGAGAGGTTATAGTAGTGTTATTATCTCGCTGCAGACTCGGTCATAAATCATTCGAGTGTTTCGCTTTTGTTGTTCTTTGTTGAGTTGTGCAGCCTACACAACTCAACAAAGAACAACAAAAGCGAAACACTCGAATGATTTATGACCGAGTCTGCAGCGATAATGCACAACTCAACAAAGAACAACAAAAGCGAAACACTCGAATGATTTATGACCGAGTCTGCAGCGAGATAATAACACTAACATTTTTCTTCCACGTTTCTGATACGAACCGCTAAGGTGTGAAAAACCCTTACATAGCCTCCGTGCTACTAGCCAAGTAGGTATAATCTGGGTGCCTTCAATTGAAGAGTCGATACTACCCATTCGCAGAACTTTTGCCGGTGACTTCCCCTCCCACTTCTTACGACCCGAGCGGACCTGCGGGGCTAGACTAAGTAACAGTCGTTCAGCGTTGACGACAGTAGATAATAAAATGGAAAATACTTTCCAAAAAACCAACTTCAAATGCCACTACAAGGAGTGAAATAATTTTTAATGTACACCAATTCGAAGTCGGGCAATGTTTTGTTCAATCATTAATAGTCCTTCGTATTATAAAACTTGATGTGCAAAGAAACGACAAAATTATCGACAATATGAAGGACTATTAGTGAATGAACGAAACATTGCCCGACTTCGAATTGGTGTACATTAAAAATTATTTCACTCCTTGTAGTGGCATTTGAAGTTGGTTTTTTGGAAAGTATTTTCCATTTTATTTTATACTTTTTAGTGGAAAACAACTAATGCGCAAGGCATTGATAAAAATGCCCACACCACTTGAAGTATGCTTCTAAAATCTGAAGAGTTCCCTCAATTTCTCCAAGATCCCATCATCAGATCCTGACTTCATGAATACAGTAATTACTTGATGACTGCAAGGAAATGCAATAGTAACTATAAAAAATACCTAAATCGCTTCAAGTATACTAGCAAAATTTGAAGAATTCCCTCGATTTTACCAAGATCCCATCATCAGATCCCGACCTGATGACCATAAGACTACCTGCAAAAAATTACTCTTTCAAACAATACCCAAATCACTTCAAGTGTGCTTATAAAATTTGAAGAGTTCCCTCGATTTCTCCAGGATCCCATCATCAGATCCTGACTTGATGACTATGGGACCATCTGTGAACTATACCCTTCCAAACAAAAAAATAATTTTCGAAATTGGTCCACGCATCTTCGAGTAATCGGGGAACATACATAAAAAAAAAAAAAAAAAAAAAAAAAAAAGATTCCGACGAATTGAGAACCTCCTCCTTTTTTTGAAGTCGGTTAAAAATGTATGGACAAACCAAGTGACTGTATAAAAACCACGTGACCGTATAGAGAAAAACACGCTGTGTTTGAAATTCGACTACGACAATTTGAACGCTCCCTGGCGTTGTCGCAGACCTTGTAGATAACTTTAGCGTACTTCGCATGACAATTGACAGCCGACAGTGAACAACGCTAAGCATAAAGTAGATTTTGGTTTCATTTGTTTTCATTCGTCACGTGGTTTGTCCACACTTTTTATCTACTGTCGTGAACGCTAAACGACTGTTACTTTGTCTAGCCCCGCTGTCATCAGACAAGCGCGGGTTGCTGTTATGTGAAGTGGGAGGGGAAGTCACCGGCAAAGCTTCTGCGAACGGGTTATACACAATTTCGTAAAGCGTTCACGCCCTTCTCATGTTCAATTAGTTTTTTGACTGGACTGCTAAAACTAGAAAGCTAATTAGACCTAATTACTGTTGGAATTACAAAACAGTTCGAAACCAACTTGAACGCAATTTAGCATTAAATTGAAATCGACGGGCGAGTTACGTACAAAGTTTACATCACTCTCTCACATGAGTCTTCGGTTCGAATCCAGACTTTCAAACGAGCCAAATATTAGTATCAAATTGGAGTGTACGGTCCTTGATTATCGGTGTAGAAGCCGTTTTTAATCGATTTTGAATGAAGTTTTCTTTAGAAAGTATAAAGACGATTACTTTAAAATTTATACGTCGTGTATTTTGGATCTTTAATCTAAAATCGCTAAGAAGCAGAAACACTATTGGATAAAATTTTCTCGCTAAAAATTTCTCCCGAAAATTTCTCCAAAATCTCAATTTTTCAAATTTAAGTATATCGGGAACTAGGTAGGTACCTACAATGGATTTAATTGTAATTTTTGTTTTAACGGCGTACAAGCCGTATTTAAATGATTTTGAATGTTAAGTTTTACGTAAAAACTATAAAGACAATTACTTTCTTTAAACGTCATGTATTTGGGGTCTTTAATCTAACAATTAAAATCGCTTAGAAGCAGAAACACGATTGGATAAAATTTTCTCGATAGAAAGTTCTCCCAAAAGATGCTCCTAACTCTCAGTTTTTCTAATTTTTATCGGAAACTACAATGGATTTAATTGTAATTTTTGTTTTAATGTGTCGGTAATAATAATATCCAAAAACGCTTAGAAACAGATTTTTAATAACTGGCTTAATTTTTTAGTAATTAGCTGAAACGTCGTTTTTCTGTTATATTCTTCCGCGACGCTGCCTGTCGCACCCACCAACGTATGCGTAAGAGTGAGAAGGAGAAAATAAATTTAGTGAATCCGCATAACCCCTTCTTCCATTCAGTCACTAAATATAATAAGTTAACAACTTATAATGTTAATTATATGACCAAACATAAGTCTCAGATTGCAGCAGAAAATACCTATTGAAAATTTAATCGCTTATGTTTCTCCGATAACTGAGAAAAGATTAACCCGTTGTGTGTACACAACATACAAGCGAACAGACTGATAAACACACGGTTCAACGTGTTATTTTCGTGCGGTGTCACTTGCCATGACGTGATACACTTCGACCCGAGATAAACGTCGTCTCGGGCAATTTTAGGAATGCCCCGGGCAAAAAATATTTTCATTTCAGTCAAAAAAGCGCAGATAAGAAACTGATCCGACCATTGACTTACTATCTAAGGACCCCGGGTGTAATACAAAATTCACGAAAAAAAGTGTCCCGAGAAAACCTTTAAATAAACGAGGGTATGTGTATTTTTATAAACAAACTAAAACATTGTAATTTAAGTCTTAAACAATAATTATACAGCCTAATTTTACTTGCTACAAGCTTAATAGTGCGATTGTCTCCCTTTTCGCGTTTTATCTCTCTTTCGGTTCGGACACTTTTTAGCGCTGACCCGTCATCCTTAGTATTCTAATATCTATGGATCCGACCATAGATAATACATTATGGATCCGACCGATTTACGAAACGTTTTCGTACAAGCAAAAAGTAGCGCAATCTGTCAAAATTCTATAGGTGAGTGTTGACAGCGTTGCCAAATTTTGTTTTTGCTATGTTGGGATTTTCGGAACTTTTTAAGGGAAAAAAGCGGGATTAGGTGGGTCTACGCTAGACGAACCGAGCACGAGCGGAGCACGAGCCGAACACAATTCGTATAGTGTGGACCGACTTACAAACCTCGAACGAGCGCGCTGCGAGCATTTCGTTCGTGCTCGGCTGCGTTCCGCCTGTTGTCGGTTTTTTGACGAACACAAAGGGATTTGCTTCGCGCTCGCAGTGCGCTCGTGGACGTGTTTAGTGACAGACGTCGGTCGCTCGAGCCGAACATCATGGAATGGATATAGCCTCTTGAAATTTGGTATTTTTTTTTCGCAATGTGCGGTCCAATTGAGCGTAGTAGATTCTCAAAGTTGGTCGATGTCATTCGAAGAAAGTTCTTAAATTGGCCAGTTGCTTATTGACCTCTCAAAATGGTTAGCAAATCTAAATTTTGTTGATTGGGTCTCATTTTATATATATTTGTAGAACCCCATCGTCTTGGCCTTTTTCTATTTTTGCTAACCACTGCTATAATCGCGGCAACAGCAGCGACTGCTGCAATATTAATATCGTACATATTCGCCAAGAGCCGCGAGCTCACTGCGGAAAACTACGTTCGAGGACAGTGATCGTTGTAGGTTCGTTGCACGTCCACACTTGACGCCGCGAACGACGAAACCGAGAACGGCTCCACTTGTGCTCCGCTCGTGCTCGGTTCGTCTAGCGTAGACCCACCTTTATGGGAATAAAAACAAGCATGAACCGTCTATTGTATAGAATTTTTTGATCCAACGTTCTACTACATAAATAATTGAGATCAATGGCTTGACGGCAGAACGTGTGACCATACGGTGGTACCATTCGGTCTCACTTATTAAAAAATATTGGTTGACTGTAAAGTCGGTTTACGGACGATAGATTTACGTGATAACGTCATAATCTTAATCATAATCATAGTCATAATCGTAATCGTAATCTTAATAATAATGTTACGGCCCCTTGCCTGTCCAGACGAGAGCTCAGTTCCCGGGCCCATAGAGGAACGAGCCCGGACAGGTCGAGGGGGGACCGACTAGTGAGACTACACGGGATCACTAGTGTACGATCAGTCTCGGGTCGGATGACGGCATCCAATCCGAGTCGGATAGTCATCGAGTCTCACTAGTCGATCAGTGGAAATAGTAATCAGCGACTTTTACTAGACTACTACGGCAATCGTCAACTCGGGCAGCGACAGCCTTCGACAATAGAATCACATAGACAAGAAAAATAGAAGGCCACTAACCTGGTTGATGCATGCGACGATACTCGATGCGACGCCCCCTGTAGTGGATGTGGGACAGTATGTGGCGTGAAAGTGTAAATGTGTGTGTAGGTGTGTGTGTGGGGCTTGCAACCGTAGGGCCTTGTGGTGTGTCGTGAATCACGTACTTTATTTATTCGCTTGAGTGTTTGTTGGAGTTTGAAGCCAGCCTGAACGCTTGACATATCTTGACCGTCGCGTTCATTGTTGCGTGTTGTGATCCACTGTGCTGCTGCATTGAGCACTCCACTCATAGGAGGCGAACGAACGATTGGAGCTGTGTTCGTGTTTGACGTGTCTGGGAGCTGATTGGTGCAGAGGCCCTACGGTTGCAAGCCCCACACACACACCTACACACACATTTACACTTTCACGCCACATACTGTCCCACATCCACTACAGGGGGCGTCGCATCGAGTATCGTCGCATGCATCAACCAGGTTAGTGGCCTTCTATTTTTCTTGTCTATGTGATTCTATTGTCGAAGGCTGTCGCTGCCCGAGTTGACGATTGCCGTAGTAGTCTAGTAAAAGTCGCTGATTACTATTTCCACTGATCGACTAGTGAGACTCGATTACTATCCGACTCGGATTGGATGCCGTCATCTGACCCGAGACTGATCGTACACTAGTGATCCCGCGTAGTCTCACTAGTCGGTCCCCCCTCGACCTGTCCGGGCTCGTTCCTCTATGGGCCCGGGAACTGAGCCCTCATCTGGACAGGCAAGGGGCCGTAACAAGTGGTAGCAGAGCGTGGTTTCGCGCCTTTTGGTTAAGCGGCTTTTACACGTTCGGCGCGTCGATATCGATATTTGTTGCGCGTATTTAATTCGTCGCGTATCTCTGTCGGTCACACGTTTGTAGGCGCGGTACGCCACGTGTCGGACCGATACGCCGCGTTAACGGCCACAGATTATTGTACCGCTACACCACGCGTTTTTGTAGCAACGCCGCGTTTATTTACCGCGTGCCGCGCGTTTGTTGACCGCGACCTTGATTAGCGTTCTGCACGTGTTGGTGTTTGCATCTGTGCTTGTTCTACTTCCTTGTTGTTTTATTTTTTGGTTTCGTGCTTCCTTGTAATTATTCTCGCGCAGTCTCGCCATGCCTTCGCATAAGCCTCCGGTGCGCCGTATGCAGGATGAGCTGCGGTGGGCAGCTAGCGCGCATGCGCTTATTACTCGTCCAGACAGGACGGCTAGCTTGCTCCACCGCCTTGAGCAGCTCCCAGCCAGACGAGCCCATTTTGAAGAGGCCTATTCGGAATTCCTTGCTACAGTGGAGGACGACGAGGCGCGAGAATCGGCCCAGAAGGACTACGAACAGTTCTTCGAGTTCACAGACGATGTGCTCGAGGCTGGGGCCAAAATGAATCGTGAGGCTCGAAAGAGCATTCTGTGCGAGTCGCCTCGCCCGCAGCAGCAGCCCGCCCTATTGGGTCGGCTGCCTACTTTGGACCTTCCACACTTTGGTGGGCGGCTTCAAGACTGGATGGGGTTCATCTCCATCTTCGACAGTCTAGTCCATACCCGCCGCGACCTATCCCCAGGCCAAAAAATGGCCTATTTGCGGACCTCCCTTCAAGGGGAGGCACTGGGGGTAGTCTGCCATTTGAAGTTGTCTGACGCCAGCTACTCCACGGCCAGAGAACTCCTCGAGAGGCGCTACGCCAATGTGCGCCGCCTTGCTGACGCGCACATGATGGAGTTAATATCCCTCCCGGTTTTGAAAGACCTAGCACGTCTCCGGGAGGTGATCATTGACCCAGTCGTGGTTGCTTGCAACGCCCTTCGACAACTTGACTTACCGGTGGATCAGTGGTCCTTCTGGCTTCTTCACCTGGTTCTGTCCCGCCTGCCTCTCGATCTGCGGATCCGATTTGAAGAGAGGTACGGCGGGGACGGGGCTAACTATATACCCCCGTTCAGTGACCTCTTAAAGTTCCTTGAGGAACAGAGCCGCCAGGTGGAGAATGCCGTGGCCTCGGGAACACCGGCAAAGGAGCCGGCTCGACCGACGCCACCTTCTAAACCCACGACTTCCACCAGGGGTTCCAAGCAGCCAGAATTAGCGCAGGAGACTGGACGCCGCCCAATTCTAAACTTTAGTGGTCTTGCTGCGACCGAGTTGACCCCCTGTCACTATTGCCGTGCTTCTACGCACACGACGACCGACTGCCCTAAATTCTTGGAGAGACCGCCCAAGTCACGTAGGGCCATCGCAAGGGAGCGCCGTTGGTGCTACTCTTGCTTAGGTGGGCACTTGCAACGCAACTGCCAGCACCAACGGCCTTGCCCACATTGTCAGGGCAACCACCTTCCTATTCTTTGCCTCGACCGCAATGGCGTCGGTAGGCAGGAGGTGGTTGAGCAGACACCCGGCAGGAGTGGAGTCTCCTCACCGGTCACAGGCCCAGCCGATAGACGGCGTGGTGACACTTTCAGTTCGGCCCCTGGTTTTGATAGGGCTTCACCCCCCCCTCGGGCGGGGGTGCAGCCCTCCAGGGGCGGGGGCGTTCCGCCCTCTGTCAACCCTGAGGGAGGTTTTGCCGTCGCTCAGCCTGATCCAAGGAGGTCCTCCCCTCCTCTGGCTGAATACCCCAGGCTGGAGCGACACCCCCCTCGATGGTCTGGACACCCCCCTCCGCACTACGTCGTCCCGCGGCTGTCGTACCAGGCCAGACCCCCTCAGACCGGGAGGGACGCTGGGGTGTGCCCTGGGGGCACCACACCTCTTGATGTGATAGAAGTTCCCCAAGAAGGCCCTTACGAGCGCCCAAGGCTAGAGGAGTTGCCCGAAAGGGGCAACTCCCGTTGACTTACTGCTGCCTTGGCTCCCACCACCGCCACCTCACCTGACAATTTGAACGACCATAAGCCGGTCTGCCAGACTGTACTTTTACCAACGGCTTTGGTCAGGGTGTTTAACCCGAAGGGTGAGTGGCTAATGGTACGCGCGCTGCTAGATCTCGGATCACAGCGCTGGATTGCGTCGTCGTGGTGGGTGAGCGCTTCAGGGCAAGTCTCATTGCACCTTGTCCTAGCTAAGTGCAAGGTTGCATCTATCAGGTCTCGTCTAACAATCTCTAAGTTGAACTTGTGGAGCCAACTATTGACCCGGTTACTAAACCACGTCCACGCTTCTTGGAAGTCTCTGGTAAACATGGTGGACGTTTTTGCGTGGTCGGACAGTGAGATTGTCCTGTGTTGGCTCCGGACTTCGGTCCATAATCTTGGCATTTTTAAATACTCATGCGGGTTGCAATACCCTCTCAGCCATTTGCAGCGTGAGTTTGGATTTGGCAGGCCGACGAACCATTCGAAGCGTGATCTTCAACTGTATTGCTTGCTATCGTTTGGAGGCATCCATTGCATAGCTTGTGCTGAGTGACCTGCCTGCGGACCGCGTAAAGGCTGCTCGACCTTTCGCTGGTGTTGGAACCAATTTGCCGGTCCTTTCTTAGTGAAGAGCTCTAACCTTAAGAATGCTCGGTCTTTGAGGCCTACTTGTGCGTCCTTGGTTGCCTTGCAACCAAGGCAGTCCACTTGGGACTTGTCAGTGCCCTCAGCACGGAGGCGTTCGTGGCCACTCTGGGCCGCCTCGTGAGCCGTCGCGGCCTACCCGATTTGGTTCGGACAGACTGCTGGACTAATTATAAGGGAACCAATCGTTATTTGAAGGAGGTCGTCGACTTACTTGTTGAGAGCAAGCACTGTGTAGGCACCGCCATGTCTAGAATGGGAGATCTTGTTATGCTTAAAGAATCTAATCTACTCCCACTATTTTGCGTCGTGGACGCATTGTTAAACTGTTATTTGGATCGGATGGCGTTCCGCGGGTGGCCGAGGTATTTGTAGGGGACTCAGTATTGCAACGTGCCGTGGTCACGTTGTCCCAACGGCCTATTGATTAGCGAATCTACATTCTTAGATTCGGAGCGGGGGATTGTTTACGCGAGAGTAGCTGGCGCGAGCGCGGGGCCTGTTGTGTTGTATTGAATCGTGTTCTCTCTCTCTAACCCGCGGAAGCCCTCATCCGCGCGTCTCGCTCACGCTTTGGTTACGGCGAGTTTTTTGTATCGAATCGTGCGCTCCCGCTCCAACTCGCGGAAACGCCAATCTTCCTATCCCGCTCGCGCATCGGTCGCCGAGATTTTTTATGCCTGCAATGACGCGGCGACTTCGGTGCGCTCCAGTATTAAGCACGATACGAGTCAGCTAGCAACAGCCTTGCGTGCGGCTGGGTTTTTTGCGGCGCCCTTTTTGCCCCGGCGGTTTGTACCCCAAGAAACGTACTTCTTGGACCGCGTCAATTCTTGTAGACAGTTTTATGTGGGGGCGCGACCTTTTGTGCGTATTCGTGAACTCATCTTGTGGAGCGAGTCTGCTGTCGACCGACAAACTTAACGGTCCCCCGCGCGTGGCTGAAGTAATTTGATCACTTGTCGTCTTTGAAACGCGTAGTCGCGAGACGTAAATTACTACGTTTGAGTAGCCACGTTTATATTTGCGCGGGTGTTTAGTTATCGAATAACTGCGCAACGGGACGCCCGTTTTTGAGGCGCCTGAGTCGTTTTCGTGCCGCGGTTTGTTTTCCCCGGACCTGATTGTTTGGGGACCGCCTCGACTTGCGCTGTGATATCGCTGGGTTTTTTGGACATTGCACGCGTGTTTGTGACATTGAGTAGTGGTTGTCCCGGCCTTTTTTGGGAGTTCGCTACGCTCGCCGGAGCCACCTAGTAACACGCGTGTCCAGCCGCGAGGCTCAGATAGTGCATTGTTGCGAATTATTGAAATACTTTCTGAGCGGCGAGAAAGTTCGCGGTAGTTAAATAATTGTGGACCGCGCTGATATTAACCGTTGACCTTGTGGTGTGTCGTGAATCACGTACTTTATTTATTCGCTTGAGTGTTTGTTGGAGTTTGAAGCCAGCCTGAACGCTTGACATATCTTGACCGTCGCGTTCATTGTTGCGTGTTGTGATCCACTGTGCTGCTGCATTGAGCACTCCACTCATAGGAGGCGAACGAACGATTGGAGCTGTGTTCGTGTTTGACGTGTCTGGGAGCTGATTGGTGCAGAGGCCCTACGGTTGCAAGCCCCACACACACACCTACACACACATTTACACTTTCACGCCACATACTGTCCCACATCCACTACAGGGGGCGTCGCATCGAGTATCGTCGCATGCATCAACCAGGTTAGTGGCCTTCTATTTTTCTTGTCTATGTGATTCTATTGTCGAAGGCTGTCGCTGCCCGAGTTGACGATTGCCGTAGTAGTCTAGTAAAAGTCGCTGATTACTATTTCCACTGATCGACTAGTGAGACTCGATTACTATCCGACTCGGATTGGATGCCGTCATCTGACCCGAGACTGATCGTACACTAGTGATCCCGCGTAGTCTCACTAGTCGGTCCCCCCTCGACCTGTCCGGGCTCGTTCCTCTATGGGCCCGGGAACTGAGCCCTCATCTGGACAGGCAAGGGGCCGTAACAGTTATCATAATCTTAATCATAATCGTAATCGTTATCATAATCGTAATCATAATCATAATCATTATTTTATGTAATTTTTATCGTGCCTCTATCGCTTGTTGCGCGCTCTTTGCACGCACAGGCTCAGGTGGAACGTTACGCGGAACGGTACACGGAACGGTACACTTTTTCATGAGTGCTGCTTGTGTTCATCAATTTATTAAACGTTATCAAGTCAAAAAACTCGTACCACTGTATTTACTTTTTAAAAGGTCACCCGTCACGTTGTTACCACGGCCGAAGCACGCCGCGAAGCGATCGGCCGTCGCAAGGAAATGATTATTTATATTTTATCGCATACATAACCGGCTTAATTACCATACAGTATTGTAATTAGCATGTTTATAAGTGTGTGGGAGATACGACTGTGTGTGCCACTATACATGTAATTCATGGATATCATGATAAGATTATTATCTATTATTTTATTAGATAATATAATAATAAATAGAATGACGTGACGTGAAACAGTCAGTTTGCGAGGTCTTTTTTAGGCGCCTGGCAAAGATCTGTAAGAGTTATTTGTCGGGTGCCAATAAAGTCCGAGCCTATAACGGCTGGGTCATGCCCGTCCTCATGTACACCTTTGGCGTGCTCAGATGGACTCAGACCGAGCTAGATGCCCTGGATAGGAAAGTCCGCACAACTATGACTACCCATCGTATGCACCACCCGAAGTCTTCTGTGATGAGGCTGTATATCCCCCGGAAGTGTGGTGGTCGAGGCATGCTCAACGTCAAGACCATGCACAATCGGGAGATATCCAGCCTCAGAACTTACTTTAGGGCGAAAAGGGAGTCTCCGATGCATAGGGAAGTCATAGAATGTGATAAAGGACTGACCCCCCTATCTTTGGCCAACGCCGAGTGGCAGGGACCGGTTGTGCTTAGCACCTCTGACCGGGAGTCCGTATGGAAGGAGAAGGAGCTGCACGGACGTTTTTTTAAGGCTCTTCATGAGCCCCACGTGGATAGAAAAGCGTCCGTGCAGTGGCTGCGTTTCGGTGACCTCTTTGGGGAAACCGAGGGTTTTGTCTGTGCAATACAGGATCAGGTGGTTAAGACGCGGAACTACCGAAAGTACATTCTGAAGGATGGCACTCAGGACATTTGCCGAGCTTGTCGCCATCCCGGTGAGTCACTCAGACATGTACTTTCGGGCTGTTCGGCGCTTGCCAACACTGAGTATTTGCACAGGCACAACCAAGCAGCCAAAATCCTACACCAAGAGCTTGCTCTGAAGTACGGACTCTTGGATGAGAGGGTGCCCTATTACAGGTACACGCCGGTCCCTGTCCTCGAGCGCGGCGGCGTCCGGCTCTATTGGGACCGGTCAATAATCACGGACAGGACTATCTTGGCTAACAAGCCTGATATCGTGGTGATGGACCGGGCACAGTCGCGGGTGTTTTTAGTGGACATCACAATCCCGTATGACGAGAACCTCGTGAGAGCTGAGACGGAGAAAAAACGAAAGTATCTGGATCTGTCTCACGAGGTTTCCGCCATGTGGCACGTGGAATCCACTGAAACCATCCCTATCGTGATTTCTGCCAACGGTTTAATCCCAGTCAGCCTCGCCCACCATCTGCGGCGGCTGGGTTTCCGTGGCAATTCACTTGCGGCCAGGATGCAGAGGGCGGTGGTGCTCGACTCGGCTAGGATTGTCCGTCGGTTTCTTAGCCTGTCGCCCTGACCCCCGGCCGTTTGGTCTCCCCTGCCGGGGTGTAGTCCTCCGCCCGGCACATATATGTATGTGTGTAGCGTATATGTATGTTTATTTAAATTTTGCGTATTTAAGTAAGTTTATTATATGTCTTTGGTCTTTGGTTTTTATATATATTTATCATGTGCCGGGTGTGAGAGTTAAATTAAAAATAGAATGATAGCTTATAGTAAGGCATCGACCTTACCATGAAGTAAACAGGTAGGTATGCCCGCGAAAGAAAAAGTAGGTATTAAGTTTTTCATGAAACAAAACCAAAATATTCTAGGAAAATAAAATTAGTTATAGAACCATGGTACCTATATGGTAGGTACCTAACTACTAGAAATTTGTTTTTCATATCCTAAGGAACCGCTAACTAAAAAGTTGTTTTAAATATTAAGTAAAAGTTGGTCATATATTTATACCTACGTTAATTCCTGTTAATCATAATATCTAATTATTATTTCACATTTTTCAATTCATAAACTTCGGGGATAAGGGAACTGTATTTATTTTTTGGACAGTTTTCCCAATAATGTAAGCCATACACGTTACGGTTTACCGGAGAGGTCTGCCTGTGCGGTGTACCTGCGCAGGTAGACCGGAGCGTGTATGCCGACCGACCTGTGCAGGTTTTTTGACCTGTGCAGGCGACCGGAGCAGAATCGATTTTCGATTTTGCTCCGGTCGCCCGTACGGTGAACCTGTGCGTGTGTGGGTACCTGCGCAGGTCGTCTTCATTAACCACGTGTTCAATAGGGAGGCACGCTGCCGATTTATCCCTCTAGGTGTCCCATCCTCGCTGGTGCTGAACAGATGTCAAAATCCATACATATTTTTTCCGAAACTTGAATAATCTCATATAACTCAATAAATTGCCTTAAATCTGTGCCTACCAAGTACGAATGTAATAGTATGACGCACATTGTTTTCTTACGAATGTGCAGCGAAGAAAAATTGTAAGTCAGAGATAGGTCTAGCTTAACGCATAAAAAATGGAAACCAAGGTTTTTCGCCTTTTTCAGTTAAAAATGCATTCCGTTTTCTTAATTCAGCTTTTAAAATAGCCAAAATTTTAATTAATCTTTCCTCAAAATTACCGCAAGACCTAGCAGTGCTAGTGCGTCCTCGTCCTCACTCGATGCCATCGCAAATAGAACTGAAGACCGTTACGGTACACCGGAACGTCCCCATACACGCTACTTGACCTGTGCAGGTTACCAGGGTCTTGCGGTAATTTTGAGGAAAGATTAATTAAAATTTTGGCTATTTTTTTACTTTACTTTATTTTAAAAGCTGAATTAAGAAAACGGAATGCATTTTTAACTGAAAAAGGCGAAAAACCTTGGTTTCCATTTTTTATGCGTTAAGCTAGACCTATCTATGACTTACAATTTTTCTTCGCTGCACATTCGTAAGAAAACAATGTGCGTCATACTATTACATTCGTACTTGGTAGGCACAGATTTAAGGCAATTTATTGAGTTATATGAGATTATTCAAGTTTCGGAAAAAATATGTATGGATTTTGACATCTGTTCAGCACCAGCGAGGATGGGACACCTAGAGGGATAAATCGGCAGCGTGCCTCCCTATTGAACACGTGGTTAATGAAGACGACCTGCGCAGGTACCCACACACGCACAGGTTCACCGTACGGGCGACCGGAGCAAAATCGAAAATCGATTCAGCTATGGCATTCTCGTAACGTTTTCACATACCCAGTGATTCGATAAAAGAAAAAGAAAAAAATATTAACACTGAAAAATGAACTTTACAGTAATTGGCTTAGAGTGTAAAATTGAATGTATTTCATCATAGGAAATACAATGCTCAACTTAGAGGCGCTTAAGTAATTTCCGACCGACCGAGTCGACCAATATGGCGTTTTGAACTACATTCAATTTTACGCTCTATGCTAATTGAATTAAAATTAATTTTTCAGTGTCCGCAAAAAATGTTTTGAATTCAATATCGTCTGCATAAGTACGGAAATAGAATCACCTTTTTAAACATATCACATCACGAAATGTAGCCGACACGTAACGTGAATAGCCCCCCTGCTCCGGTCGCCTGCACAGGTCAAAAAACCTGCACAGGTCGGTCGGCATACACGCTCCGGTCTACCTGCGCAGGTACACCGCACAGGCAGACCTCTCCGGTAAACCGTAACGTGTATGGCTTACATAACTCAGAAACTATCAGACATAAAAATAAATAAAAAACTGTTTTAGAATATACTAGTAATGCCCGGTTCCATATTGTTATCTCATTTTGAAATTTTAACACTTCGGTTTTACTCCTTTTGAAATAAATTTTTTTTTTTTTAGTTTATTCATTTGACTTCACACTAATGTAAATTAAACAGTGACTACAAACACAACATAATTAAGTAGTTAAAACAAAATAAAAGGTACACCTGTTTCCCGAACTAGTTTAAGAACTTAAGACTCTGTCTCGGGAAACAGGGCTTCCATCTCAGAGCCGCAAGACTAACTTAATTACATTATAAACAAAATATAAAAGCATGTGAGTGTGCGAAATCATTGTGTGCATGCAAGTGTTTGAGCGTGCATGTGTGTGTGTGTGTGTGTGTGTGTGTGTGTGTGTGTGTGTGTGTGTGTGTGTGTGTGTGTGTGTGTGTGTGTGTATGTCAGTGAGTGAGTGAATTTTTTTTTATGATTCCAATGAAGTTCGGCCACTATTATCCATAATAATTATTGCATCGATAACTTTAATAGTTACAGTCATATAAGGCTCTCCAAATGCTATTATGAGATATAGAATCGAATGCTTTAGCATAATCAATAAAAGCCAGATAAAGTGGACGACCAAACTCTTCAAACTTCTCAATTATCTGGTCAAGCACATATATGTGGTCAACAGTAGAGAAGCCTTTCCTAAAACCTGCTTATTCTGCAGGTTGATATTCTTCAGTAAAGGACTTAATCCGATATTCAAGACATGATGCAAATAATTTGTAAAGGTTTGGTTGGAGACTAATAGGTCTATAATTTGCAATATCTGCTGGATTTCCTTTTTTATATAGTAATTATATCAGACAGCGCCCATTGTTTAGGTATTTTTCCCTTTTCCAAAATTTTATTAAATAGTGTTTTCAAAAGTGGTGCTATCATGAATTTTCCTACTTTTATTGCTTCATTTGGAATTCCATTTGGACCACTGCATTTTTCGTTTTTCAAGCTATCAATTTTTTTCAAAATTTCATCAGTTGTAAATTGTTCTAATTTAGTTGTGCGGTTCTCATTGAACAGTTCGTCGTCATTGAACAATTCGTCAGTTGGTCCTAGATTTTGCTGGGTATATAGATGCTTATAAAAATTTGTTGCAATACTTAAGATTTTTGTTCTAGAGAATGTTTTTGAATTTTTAGAGTCGTTAAGGCATGGGATCCATTTTTTGGCAGTATCTAGCTCTTTGAAACCTTTCTTTAGACTTCCTGAATTTATCAAATGATTTTCAATTACTTTTTGTCGGTGTTCTTGGTATTCGATTTTTAGGCATTTAAAAATATTTTTATATAACCAGCGAAGCTCCTGTTTTTCTTCTTTATTGATAGATGCTTTATGTTGTAATTCATTTCTCCGTTTGATCAAGTTCTTTGTTTCAAAAGAAATTATGCTATTTTTTGTGCTTTTATTGTTCTTAATAGATTCTAAGCTATGCGTTATGGCATTATTAACTTTTAAGTAATATGACTCTGTATCATCATCTTCGACGAAACTTATATCATTGGTTAAGATCTTGAGGGTTTGTAAGAAGACTGTCTGATCATTTTTTGTTACAATTTTGGTATTTGATTTTTTATATTTTGCTCTACTTTTACTTGTATGTAATGTGAAAGTAACTCTGATAAGTCTATGGTCACTAGGGAATGGTAGTCGACTTAAAACTTCTATGTTAGAAAATTGTTCCTTTGCGTTTGATAGAACATAGTCAATCTGGCTTATGACTCTGTTTGGTGAACACCATGTCCATAGACATTTAATTTTCTTTTTGAAAATGCTATTGATTACTACAAGGTTATTTTCAATGGCCAATTGGAGGAGTTTTTGCCCTCTTTTGTCTCTTTTTCCATAGCAGTAGGGACCAATAACAGAAGTCTCGTCAGACCGTCTTTGCCCTATGCGGGCATTGAAATCGCCCATTAAGATGATCTTTTTGTTACAATTATCTATAGCATTCTGAAGTTGAACTGTAATGTGCCAAATGATGCTATAGAAGTCATAAAAAACATTTATAGCAACAGTATTAGTCGAGTCAAGCTTGAAAAAACTGGGCAAGAAATCAATATCTGCAGAGGCGTAAGACAAGGAGATCCATTGTCACCAAGAAATTTCATAACTGTCCTTCAAAACATCATGAAACATCTAGATTGGAATAAAAAAGGCATCAACATAAACGGTAGTTACCTTAGTAACCTAAGATTTGCTGATGACATTGTGCTTTTTGCTGAGACTGCAACACAGCTAGAGTCAATGATAAATGATATATTCTGAGTAAGTAGAAGGATAGGCTTAGAACTCAATACTATTAAAACAAAAGTCATGACAAACAACACAGCAAAGAAAATTGTTGTAAACAACCAAGCCTTGGAATATGTCTCAGAATACATCTACCTAGGTAAACTAATATCTTTTAAGAGATCTAGACATCGTGATGAGATAGAAAGACGTATAAATTTAAGTTGGAAAAAATTTTGGAGCCTCAAAGAAATACTCAAAGCAAACTTCCCTATAGAAATGAAAAAGAAGATTCTGGACACCTGTATCTTGCCATGTCTAACTTACGGTTGTCAAACTTGGATTTTCAACAAATTCACTGAAAACAGAATAAATGTATGTCAGAGAAGTATGGAACGAAGTATACTGAATGTAAAACGTATAGATAAGAAAAGAAACATTGAAATACGAAAGAAAACAAACATTATAGATGCTTTGAAATACAGTAAAAAACTGAAATGGGCATGGGCCGGACATGTATGTAGCACGTATGAATACATTAAAATGGACCAAAAGAGTATCCACCTGGCCGGGCCCCTCTGGTAAAAGAAAGAGAGGCAGACCACTAGAGCGTTGGTCTGATGAAATTACCGAAATCACTGGAAAGAATTGGATTCCAAAAGCTTCAAATAGAAAAATGTGGAAAAAGATGGAAGAGGCCTACACTCGTAGTGAGGTCCTTAATAAATAGTTAAAAAAAAAATACAAGATAAACTTTAATACTTTAATATAAACTATTAAGGGATAAATAAGGCTTAAATATATAAAATAAATAAACTTTAATAGTTACTGAAATAATAGAGTGTGACAGACGGACGGAACCGTCGAAGAAAATCTCACCAGAAGGGTTTTTATCAAAATAGTATGAAACCCTAAAAACTGTCGTTCTCGGGAAAACTGTCGGTCGGCAATTCGGGAGTGCTGACAAGAAGTGAAAACTGGCTAATTTCGTGTGGTGTCGGTTACGGTAACAATGTTAGATATATTGAATGGAGCAGGCGTTATTTTGCGGAAATCCATAATTAGCAGGACAGATTAATTTGTTTTGTTAAATCCGCTACTTGAAAAGATTCTGTATGGCACAATATGCAGGAACACCGCCCACATGAAACACCACACACAATTTTCCAACACTTTCTTCGACGCACGTTGACTTTACAATGCGAAATCGTAGTCTCTACGTTCTCCTGAAGATGTCCCGGTGTCGGGACGAAACGTGCATCGAAGAAAGTGTTGGAAAATTGTGTGTGTTTCATGTGGGCAGTGTTCCTGCATATTGTACCATACAGAATCTTTTCAAGTAGCGGATTATAGCAAAACAATTGGTTTGGGAGATAAACACGTGAAAAACAAACCTACACGCTGTCAGATATGAATATTGAGGCACTTGTTGGTATCAAAACAAAAACACTTTTTATCTGAAGGTGGCATGGATAAATGGGTGGCGCCATGTACTATACTAATAATAAATAATAAATACATATTAATAATATACTATACTGTTGCCCTCTCTGTCGCGCACCTACTTACTGTACTGTAGCTAGACTGTTGCCCTCTCTGTTCTACTTACGGGATCACGAGTCACGACAGACCGGCCGGGCAACAGTTTACCCATTTTATTGCACTGTTGGTGGCGAGCTATTACAGCTTCGTCTAACTGAAGTTCAGAATTCGAATAAAATATACTATTATGGATATATTGTGTTTATCTTATTAAATACTAGCAAACGCCCGCGGCTTCGCTCACGTTGAATCTCTGTTTATGCGTGAAATTTACAAAAAAACCTATCTAAAAGGCAATATTTTTTTAATTTTGACCATAAATTCTTTCTCCATGCTTACTGCTATGATCAAATTTCGATTTTTAAAAATTCGGTCTTTACAAAAAAAGTTCAATATGGCTGCCACGTTTTTTTTTATTTTGACCACAACAGCTGTATGCTTGCTAACGATACTCAAATATCGATTTTCAAAGCACAAAACTAAAAAAATTAAAAAAAAACGAAATTTTTCCCTTCTTAAAATTTTAATTTCGAAAATCCCTGTCGGCCTAATTTCAGCTCTCTAAGACATTTAGTTTTGCCGGAATCCCTGGAACGAAAAAATTACACTTTTTTTATGAGGAAATACCTAATATGTTAGGGTTGTACCCCTTAAAATTTCAATTTTAAAAATCCCTGTCTTAGTGCACATTCATGACCTAACATTAACCTAGGTAGGTACCAAATTTCAAGCAAGTCTACGGACCCATAGTTTTGGCGAAATCCGTAGAACAACCATAATGCCTCACTCTTTGCATATTCACACAGATAAGATAAGAATATTTTCTATAGTTTCGTTTTTTTTAGTAAGTAAACACAGATTAGTAAGTTTAAAATTCAAAATATTTTCGAGGCAAAAATAGACCATTTAATTAGGTAGATAGGTAACATGTATACCTAACATAAATGTAATTTGTAAATATTGTTGTTCAAATACTAAAGATAGTCCAGCAAGTAATAAATAAGACGCTCTGTTCAATGAAATATAGCTCTTAAATATAATAGCAAATAAGGTTAAGTTTTGAAAAACATCCAGTTAGTGTTACGATGTTTCTGTTGCTAGTAAACAAATCAACTTGTGATTATATTATGACACGTGACTTTCTAGATAAATTCGAAAGACCGATATCAATTTTATTATAAGTAAAGCAAATTTTCTTTCATTTCTACTATAATTTTGGTAATAACAACTATTAATAATAATAATATCTAGGTATGCATGAGGGTTTTGATAAAATATTCTCAAAAGTGTTTGAAGCCTACCGGCACAAATTCGGTTTTTAAAAAAAGAAATCCCTAAAATGTATACATAGAAGTCATTGTAAAATGTAGGCAAGGTTAACCCCTCATGATTTGAATTTGATGATGATGATGATGATGATGATGATCTTCAATCTTTTGATGACCGAATGGCGTAGTGGTAGCGAACCTGCCGTCTGCGTCGGAGGTCGTGGGTTCGATTCCCACTACTGGTAAATGTTTGTGTGATGAGCATAAAATATGTTTACCAGTGTCTGGGTGTTTTTCAATATATTTTATTTATGTATATTAGTAAGTATGTATGTATATTTATCAGTTATCTAGGACCCATAACACAAGCTATCGCTTACTTTGGGGCTAGATTGCGATGTGTAAAATGTCCATTAGACATTTTTGAAAACAGCAAGTGCAGAGTTTCTTCCCAGTTCTTCTCGGTGCAAACTTTTTTTTTTTTTTTTTTTTTTTTTTTTTTTTTTTTTTTTTTTTTTTTTTTATCGACAGGAAATGCCTAACGCATACCCCTCCGTCAGGGGAAACGGAGGGGTTATGTGGGGCTTGCACCCACTAAAACCTGTCCCTTGCCACGACGGACCTCGTTGGCGGGAGTACAGGATTCACTTGCGTATTCACCGCGCTCCCGCCAGGCCCCGACCCGCCACCTGAGCGGCAGGTCCCGTCGCTGCTGCCGGCACGCTGAGCCGCCGGCTCCTCCTCGGAGGCGCGTCCTGAACAGGGCGCGCTACCTCCTCGGCCTGTTGATGTAGTTCGGGTAACGGACGCCATAGCCCCTTACGTCCGTCACCCGCAGGCCGGCGCGCCCGGAAGCCGAAGAAAGGTGTTCGTCCTCCAGCAACCGGTGCGTCTCCTGCGAGAGGGATGTGCCACAGTAATTGTCCCTCTCGACGAGCGTTCCCGCCCACTTCGGTGATTTTTTTACGAGGTTGTCTTCCTCGTAGTGCCCCGAAGGGACTTGTGGGCGTTTCCACCCCCGCCTGTAATTTTTTAATGAGGTTTTCTTCCTCCTCCGGGGTAGGTGTAGACGTTTCGACACTGTGCCCTCTGCTGGGGCCCAGAGGGACACGCGAAGAAACGTCACCTATCCACCGGGCCAAGCTATTCGCCGTCGGTTATTAACCGACGTTACCAGGGAGCACCGGCCCGTGCGCTACAGAGAGGCACCGTAGCACTCGGGCACTCGTGGAGGTTGCTTGGCGAGCCCCCCTTCTCGGTGCAAACCTGCTTTCCGAACCTGACGGTAGACTTTTGGCTTTTCATAAGAGTCTATTATTTAGGCCTATGTAAAAAATATTAGGTCCTTACATATGAAATTGGCGTTTTGTATGGGAGGAACATAAAGTCGATTTTTTTTAAATATTATATATATATTTAATCAAAGTATGTACCATTGCTATCTATGCACTTTTGCCACCTTATAGGTAGTTCATTGATCCCTTTACTAAAAAAAGCCATTCGGACGGGAATCAATAAAATCTTTGAAAGCGCTTTGGACTGCCTCATCGGAGTTAAATTTTTTCCCTTGTAAGAAGTTATCCAAATTTCGAAAAAAATGGTAATCTGTTGGAGCAAGGTCCGGGGAGTAAGGTGGATGTCTTAGGCATTCCAATTTTCGTTTGGGGCAGGATTTGGCTGGTTCGCCAGGGTTCAACCATTGCGATGAGCGTTTCCGATTATCATACAGGATCCATTTTTCATCACAGGTAATAATTCGATTAAAAATCCCTTCATTACTGTGCCGGTTGAGTAATGTAACACAGCAGTCTACGCGCGTTTGTCGGTTTGCTGCACTCAATTCATGAGGTACCCACCTTTCAAGCTTTTTCACCTTCCCAATTTGCTTCAAGTGAACTAAAACAGTTTTATCACTAACACCGCAGCCTGCAGCTAGCTCGGACGTGGTTTGCGATGGATCCGCTTCCACAATAACCTTCAATTCTTCATTGTCAACTTTGGTCTCCGGCCGTCCACGGGGCTTGTTCTTCAGGTCGAAATTTCCAGAACGAAAACGTTGGAACCAAAAACGCACTGTGTTTTCTTTTGCGACACCCTCGCCGTACAAATCATTAATCCTTCGAGCCGTTTCTGCAGCACTGGTGCCACGATGGAACTCGTACTCGTAAATAACGCGATATTTCAAGTTTTCCATTTTGTAAACAGAGTGGTGCAGAAAAAAACCAAAAGAGAAAAAAACAAATGAATTACGATTTTCAAAACACAAAAGCATGAGTAAATAGCTGTATAAATTAGAAATTGGAATTTCTAACCAAAGAAGAGATATTTGAGATCAAAGTGGCCAGTACGACAAAACGCCAATTTCATATGTAAGGACCTAATATTTTCAGTGTTCTTAGCAATGTTTCATGCAAAATCGGTCCAAAATGGCCGCTGCTACAAAATGGCGGATTACAATTTTTTCACAACTCCCTCAAAATGGATATCAAATGAAAGAGCTGCATTATTAGAATACAAATCCAAGATGGCTGCCACAAAATGGCGATTTTGGGTGGGGTTATTTATTTATTCAAGTTATGTTCTGGTACACCTTTGCGCCTTTGCACTATTGGCGTTTCCAAAGCATTGAGTCGTCATTGGATATAACTGATACGAGAAAATACAAAGCCGCAAACCGCAGACATCTTAGTTACTGAGTTCTGTAATGACAGACAGACAGACAGATTTGCGGCTGAAACCCGAACGGGCGCCAATTGGGTATTACACTACATTTTTACAAACTAGAACAATATTGAATGGAAGCAGGCGTTATATTTTGTGAAGTCAGTTTCGAATTGTGAAGTCAACATCTCCTGAGGATGTCCCGGTGTCGGGACGAATCGTGCGTCGAAGAAAGTTGTGGATAATTTGTGTGTGGTGTTTCATGTGGGCAGTTTTCCTGCATATTGCACCATACGGAATCTTTTCAAGTAGCGGATAATAGCAAAACAAATTAATCTGTCCTGCTAAACTAGAACAAAACTAATAACGTATACGAAAAAAAGACGTGTGGCACTCGGAGACTGCCGCGGTAAAGCTATTTATTGCAAAGCTGTTTTTATCAACTTATGCAATTATAATTATACAACCAACGCCACCTAGGGACGAGTTGCTGAACTAAAGAGACAAGCGTGATATTTCAAAAAGTCATTAAAAGTTCTGCTATTCATCGATAGATGGCAAAACTAAAAAGTGTTAGGTTATTTTCGTTACGGGATTTCTGGATTCGGTCTCCACGCTCAAGGCCCGCGATAGAAGCTATGCAATAGCTTAAAAATATTAAAATGCAACGAAGATTTTCAATTTATATTATAATATTATTTTAGTGTTGAGACTTATTTTGACTTTGCGTAAAATGTTCTGATGACCATATCCCAGTTTTCTTATCGGTGCTCAAAATACATCGTCTGGAATCACCTTGGCGAATAAATTATGTTCTCATATCAAGGAGAAAAGCCGTGTTTGTTTTTACTTTATAAATACAAGCGGCTGGAGGTTTATCAGTTCATTATTAACCTTTACTTGCGTTGCAATGAGCTTCAGCTCTTCATCCAAACGGGTGTGCCCGCGAAATTCAAGTTTTATTTATTTATTTATTTATGTACCAGAAACTTAACTTAAAATTATACAAAGAAAATACCTGCACAAAGGACAGCTTATCTCTACTGGAGAGATTTCTTCCAGTAGGCTGATTCTGCTTCGTTCAATTTGTTAGTTAGCAACCCTCACTGGGTTGTTAACTAAAAAACGGAGGCAAAAACCATATTTTTGCACTCTTTTTGCACAAGTTACCAACCTAGGTTAGTATGGTATCATGTCAACATACCCTGCTAGTTGCTAACTTGTGCAAAAAGTATGCAAAAATAGGATTTTTGCCTACGTTTTCTTAGTACCTACCCAGTAAGGGTTACTAACTAACAAACTGAACGATACAGAATCAGCCCTCTGGACCCCTGGAATGTGGGACAAATAAAGTTTGGAAATGCTGAGTAGGTACTGAAAATAGATTTTTGTGGTTTTAAAGTTTTAAAAAGTTTTTTTTTGTTATACACATTCTTCCGCGACGCTGCATGTCGCATCTACCAACGTAGTCGTGAGAGTGAGAAAGACAAAAATAAATTCAATATATCCTCTTATAGTTTCTAAAATTGCAGGTCACTAAACGTTAAATCTATCTGTCATCTAATACCTTAGAGCATTTAAATGCTCTAAGTCTAGTACCCATAACACAAGCTATATTTAGGCTACATGTCAAAACAAATAAATAATAAATAAAAAAAAAACAAACAAATCTTCTCAGTGCAGGGCGCGTTGGAACCCTCGTAAACTTAGTTTTAAGTCGACTTTAGTAGTTATCACCGTACCTACATAATATTATGTAACAAATATTATTGACGTTTTACAAGTGCCTTGTAAGTTAGGCCTATGTGAAATAAATATATTTTGAATTTTGAATTTTGAATAAAGGAACCCTGTTAGGGCGCTGTAACTAGGGAGGCGGACTTACTGTGTATAGTTTAACAAATAATTTCACTTTTGTTGATCTAAAAAATCATTAACATGGTAATATTATGCTTTTTTTGAAGGGATTCTTTGAAAATTTGTCGTGATAACGTTTAATAAATTGATGAACACCAGCAACCAACATGAAAAATAGTAACGTTCCGCGTAACGTTCCACCTGTGCGTGCAAGCGAGAGCGCGCAACAAGCGATAGAGAGGCCAATTATGACGTCATCACGTAAATCTATCGTCCGTAAACCGACTTCATAGACAACCAATTTTTTTTATGAATATATAATTTGTATTCTCCTCTGCTTTTAATTCTTCTGATGAGCTGGCCTGATTGTAAAGTTTAATACACATTTATCTAACGCGTAGTTGGCAAATCTCAGTAGAGGTTGACCGCCGTCCCGAAACGCAGGAGGACTTTGTTGTTTATTTGTACGCCGTCATTCCCTCTCGATGTTCGAGGCCTTGACGCATGCATCTATTTTGATGTAATCCAAATATAGAAATAGATTGGACGTGCGTCTCTCCCCGCGTCACTTGACACTTGGAATGATCAGCCCATTGCCTACAAACCCGTAGACCTCCATTGTATTGAACACGCCTAGACTCTGACACTCACATCGCATCGCATCACATAAATGTTTAATGCATTTTACCGCACGGGTCAGGCTCAGTCCCGCTCGTTCGTGCAGCTTTTAATTTACAATCTTGTAAAGAGATCTTCATCTTTATTAAAGAGATCAAGGAAACTTTAAAAGAAGTTAAATGATTAAGAAAAGTATGCAAAAGATTTAGTATTTCAGATACCCTTCCGTTATCAAGATGACGACCGAATGGCGTAGCGGTAGCGTAGGTACCTACCGTCTGCGTCGGAGGTCGTGGGTTCGATGCCCACTACTGGTAAAAGTTTCTGTGATGAGCATGAATGTTTTCCAGTGTCTGGGTGTTTTTCAGTATATTATATTTATGTATGTATGTATATTTATCAGTTATCTAGCACCCATAACACAAGCTATCGCTTACTTTGGGGCTAGATTGCGATATGTGTAATTTCTTTATATATTAAAAAAAAATTGCATATTGTATTCGATACTTTAAGGTAACTTGTACATCGCTGCTTAAGAGTCTAACGGGCATGCTGTCGGTGCTAAAGCAATTTAACTAATAAATTGCTTATTTTTATTGCTTCCCGTTTAGAGATTTGGGATACTAACAGGATAAAGGCGCTTCAAAGAGTTTTATATTTATGGTAAGGATCCGGGGGTCAGCCAAACCGACCTCTTAAGCTGCCACATGCAACACCAAACAAGCCTCCACGCCACACTTGAAGCACGTTATGCCCCGACACTGAGACATCCTCAGAAGGAGTTGGCTTTCTTACTTGAGTGGGAGAGACTGGGAGAGCAGCAGTGCTATTCTGCAAAAATACTTATAGCAGCGACGAGCTGACATCTATGCAGCTATGAATTCGTCTGGTATAACATCGCTGTAATACTTCATGGTGCATCCGATTCTGCAAAGCATAGATGTCTTGTTGGCGAATCGATGGCAACCGCGGTATTAGCGCAGATGCTTGGCTTGTTCGGACTGTGCAATTTTTTTAACGGCGTAGGCGTATTAAAGCGATTTTTAGTGACATGCAATTTAAAATATAAAAAGATAATAATTTATTACTGTCTAATTTAAACGCATTTCATGCATTACGGGTGTTTAATGTAAAATCGCTTTGAAGAAAAAACACGATTGGATAAAGTTTTCTCGATAGAAATTTATCCTCAAAGTTGCTCGAGAATCTCCATTTATATAATTTTTAACGGCAACTACAATGGATGTAATTGTAATTTTCTTATTTAATGTCGGTAATAATAATATCCAAAAACGTTCAGAAACAGATTTTTGTTAGCTGGCTTAGTTTTTTAGTACTTAATTAGGTAAAACGAAGTTTTTGATTTATTTTACGTAGTTTTTATTTTATTTATTTATTTCAAGAATAAAATGTAGCTCTGGACTTGCTACTCTCTCTATACGGTTATAGATATAATTTTTGAAAACACCTATTCGCGTACCATAAGGGGATTTATTGAATTTATTTTTGTCTTTCTCACTCTCACGGAGATTTGGTAGGTACGCCATGCAGCGTCGTGGAAGAATATAACAGAAAAACGACCTTTTATCTAATTACTCAAAAACAAAGCTGATTATCAAAAATCTTAGCGTTTTTGGATATTATTATTACCGACACATTAAAACAAAAATTACAATTATATCCAATGTAGTGTGTCCGATAAAAACTAGAAAAACAGAGATTTTGGAGCAACTTTTGAGAGAACTTTCTTTCGGGAAAATTGTATCCAATCGTGTTTCTGCTTCTTAGCGATTTTATATTAAAGACCCAAAACACATGACG
Organism: Coenonympha arcania; assembly: GCA_036785405.1. Taxonomy (NCBI): domain Eukaryota; kingdom Metazoa; phylum Arthropoda; class Insecta; order Lepidoptera; family Nymphalidae; genus Coenonympha; species Coenonympha arcania. Next base: position 12,807,786 of record CM072076.1, read on the forward strand.
TGTTTATATTTATATGTATATTAATAGTGATATAGGTACGGCTTCTACACCGTTAAAGAATGTTCATAAAAAGATTGAGGTCGGTGTAATGGTATAGGAGCTAGCAACGTTTTCGAGAAAGAATTTTAGGTGAGCTGGTTTTGTGATATGTTGTCTTTCTTGCACTTTCGGTTAGAGTCTGGGCTATCTGGCTGGCAGAAGCCGTTGCGTTTATTACTGCGCATCCTATTTGCAGCTTACGCGTCCACAATGTTTATACCAATGTTGTCGGGGCTACTAATTGCCCTTAAAATAACTACAGGCGCACTATCATTTATGATGACGTTTCATTTTTGTATTAGTCAATTGTCAACCACATACGAGTTAACATATGAAACGTCATCATAAATGGTAGTGCGCCTGTAATAATTTTAAGGGCAATTAGTAGCCCCAACAACATTGGTATAAACATTATGGAGGCGTAAGCTGCAACACCTGGACAGACCAAGGATGCGCATTAATGAACGCAACGGCTTTCGGCTTCCAGATGGCCCCGACTCTAACCGAAAGTGCAAGAAGGACGACATATCACAAAATCAGCTCTTCTAAAATTCTTACTTTTCAAACGTTGCTAGCTCCCGTACCATAACTACGGAATTAGCCATACCATTAATTTGTTACATGTGTAATGTAAATGCGTCTCACGCATGGGAATCACGGCAAGGGCACGCCTTTGATTTATTGGCTATTAAAGTAGCGTATTAATATTATAAAATAAACGTATTAATAATATAAATGTGAAAGTTTGTGAGTTTGTAAGTTTTTAAGCTATTGCATAGCTTCCATCGCGGGACTTGAGCGTGGAGACCGAATCCAGAAATTCCGTAACGAAAGTAACCTAACACTTTTTAGTTTTGCCATCAATCGATGAATAGCAGAACTTTTAATGACTTTTTGAAATATCACGCTTGTCTCTTAGTTCAGCAACTCGTCCATATCTGTGGCAACTCGTCTCTAGGTGGCATTGGTTGTATAGATAATTATAATTGCAGAAGTTGATAAAAACAGCAATGCAATAGCTTTACCGCGGCAGTCTCCGAGTGCCACACGTCTTTTTTTTTTTATTACAGAGTGATAGACATGTAATTGTTTGGATTGACGGCAATCATTTCCAAAGTCTAGGGTGGAGCGCGCTTGCCTATAGGAAAAGTCTATTCACTCTTCTCTGGGTTGGATCAGATCCAACCCTCAAAAAGATTTGTGTGCACAGACACCCAAATCAACATAGGAAATACAATCTTTCAAGCTTATTGCGCAAAATTTAATTTCACGATTCTCAACCATGTTGTGTTTTGGACTACATTCAATTTTACGCTCTATGACTATGGTCGTAAATTTATTTTTCAGTGTTTGAAAAAAATATTTTGGTTTCAATATTGTTTGCTTATATAGGCACGTAAATGCCATGACCTTATTAAATATGTCACTTTATGAAGATTTAGATACTATATAACTTGTAACCTGGAAGAACATACTTTCCCTGGAACAGAAGAGTGTTTTATAGACACTGAAGTCGATAGTTTTATCGACACATTTAGTTACTTCTCACATGTTTTAAATACATCACATTAACTGAATCACGACTAACGCACGCCTCTGATTTATCGTCGATGTATTTTTAAACGCATACAATTTAATACTCTTTAATTTATTCATAGATATCGTGGTAATATTTATTATTTATACGTAATTAATGTAGATTTTACAGATTTATAAGCTTCGGTTTAGAACTTTATCAACATGGCAAGAACCCGAAGCGATAAAACCAAAAAAGTACAAAAACTTTTTTTTGTTCGAAGCGAGCGCTCAACACAGACCTAGGAAACTATATGGACAGGCCCCGTCTACAAAATTTAGTATGACTATTTTATTATCTTTTATTCGAATCGAGGTCGAATCGAACGCTCTACACAGACCTAGGACAAGGACAGGCCCCGATTTTTTATCTGTAAAGTGGCGTATAAGATGGCGTCATCTACCAGTAGGTAACTCAGTACACGTAGGTACATTTGACAACAAATTTTGGCGCTCATTATCGCGCCGCATGTCACGCAAGGCTAGGCTAGAATGAAAGAACAGCCCCTCCTATTCCTTATCTCAGTGAAGATCATTCAGTGGTGTTCAATCATTCAATGACATTTATTTATTATCCATTGAGGGTTTTCCACCAAATATTATTGTCGTTCCACCTAATGAAGCAGCAATGTGTAGCAATCCATCGACAACAGTGATTATCACTGAGATACAGAATAAGGGCCCCTGGGCGCCTCCATAGTACTGTTATCTCTATGGCACTCAATGAGATCTGTCAAAATTCAAATCTGTTCTAATGGCCCGTATACACGTCAAGATAATACTGTAAGCTTTTATTTATTGCACGTATCCATTTTAAGCTGGATAAATATCCCTTTGTCATCTAGGTAGCTGGTAGACCGTAGATCACATTCTTTACGTGATTTAGTATTGAATTAATAATATAAAGTACCGGGGACTATGGATGAAAAGCGAACATTTATTAAAAAAATAACTTTGGAATCCGGATGTTAATTAAAAACATACTGTGGAGACCGTAGTTGACCGTAGTCTATAAAAAAATAAGTTACCTTGAATTACCTTGATACGGGATTCCATACAACCATGATATTTTTTAGAGATTGCGCTATTACATATTTTTTTTTAATAAATTTTTTAGAAGAAAAAAATAGATAAAAAATAAAACATCCAAACGTTGGAGCTGTTTCCGAAATCTTTGAACCAAATATAGTATTACAAAAATGATTGCGCGTTTAAAATTTTAATAGATAAAATAGATATAATAATATGTCCCAGCTGAAGTGGCAATGGGCTCGTAGAACCGACGGACGTTGGGGACCCAAAGTGCTGGAATGGCAACCCCGCACGGGAAAGCGCAGACCTCCGACCAGATGGACTGACGACATTAAAAGAGTCGGGAAGGCGCTGGATACAAGTAGCGCAGGACCGTGCGGGCTGGAAAGCATTGCAGGAAGCCTTTGTCCAGCAGTGGACGTCCGTCGGCTGAAACGAGAACATGTCCCAGAAATCTGTACATATTATACATGTATAATAATAAGGTAGGAGTTAGGACGATGTAGTTTTAATATTTAAAGTGGGTATAATCAAATAATAATAAATAGATAAAGCAGTGTCAACAAACCCTTTATTGGCTATAAAGAGTTGATTATCATTAAAGAGGTGACTTCTCACCTTTTGTGAGATTAACACGCACCTTATGTATTATTATACATAATAAATTATCTGCAAAAAAAAATAACTTTACATTAAAAATTGTGATAGTCACTGATAAATAAAGTACCTACCTATACTTAACTTTTTCAAAACATATTTCTCATTGAACTCTTGTATTATCTATTATTACGGTTAAATTCATATTTTATTTGGTTTAAAGGGTTCCGTACCGAAAGGGTTAAAACGGGACCCTATTTCTGAGACTTCGCCGTCCGTCCGTCCGTCTGAATCACTTTTCTTACCCAACCGTAAACTTAATAAAAGTATGATAGGTGCAAAGTTGATTTTATTTTTCCCGTAAAATATACATTATTCAAGCTATTACCTAACTTAATTTTATTTCACATTTTTCGTTTGGTAAACTTAGGAGAAAAGGGCGGGCACATTATTACCTGAAACTATATCAATTTTCATATCGATATATTTAATAGTTATTAGTTACTCAGACGACCCTTCTATTTGACGACCTCCCTGGCGCAGTGGCGGCGCGCTCGGGTTCGAGTGGGAGGTCGCGGGTTCGATTCCCTCCATGGGCCAGTTTGGAATTTTATAATTTCTAAATTGGCTCAGGTCTGGTCTGGTGGGAGGCTTCGGCCGTGGCTAGTTACCATCCTACCAAAGACGCACCGCCAAGCGATTTAGCGTTCCGGTGCGATGCTTGTAGAAAACGTTTTGGTAAATTTACTTACCCTTCCAAGTTAGTTCGATAACATCTTAGGCTGCATCATCACTTACCATCAGGTGAGATCGCAGTCAAGTACTAACTTGTATAGAGTGAAAAAAACACAGAGAGACAGATGGACAACAAAGTGATCTTATATAATAAGGATAGGGATAGGATACTGTTTTTATTTATTTTGAGGTACGGAACCCTAAAAATATACCTTTATAAGAGTTACGAAACATACATATACGTATGTACAAATTAAAATAGCCTACTAACAAAGGTGGTCAAGTGTGTAATGTTTTCCAATCAAGTCGAAGTGAAAGTCAGGGTCTGTATCTTCAGACGACGTCCTCTAGTAGCCAAATAGATCTATACCCTGGACGTGGCGGATCGCGAAAAAAAAAGGTCGCCGGTTTACTGGTGCCAAAGATGTTTGCTTTGACACCTACAGCGTCAGTAAGCCGACAGCAGTATTGTCTATAGACCGAGGTACCTGTCACAGATAACTATCTTGTCAATAGTCTGCACGCACGTTTCCATGGAGACGGTTTCCGCCATATTGCGGCGTGCTAGTGGGAAAAATTGACAGATATGGCTCTACTATTTTCAACCAATTCAAAAAAGGAGGAGGTTCTCAATTTGACTGTATGTTTTTAGGGTTCCGTAGCCGAATGGCAAAAAACGGAACCCTTATAAATTCGTCATGTCTGTCTGTCCGTCTGTCCGTCCGTATGTCACAGCCACTTTTTTCCGAAACTATGAGAGCTATACTGTTGAAACTTGGTAAGTAGATGTATTCTGTGAACCGCATTAAGGTTTTCACACAAAATTTAAAAAAAATGTAATAAATTTTGGGGGTGCCCCATACTTAGAACTGAAACTAAAATATATTTTTTTTTATGTTTGTTACTTCATAACTTTTGACTGGGTGAATCGATTTTGATGATTCTTTTTTTTATTAGAAAGCTGACGCTTCCCGTGTGGTCCCATTTCAATTTAGTCCAGTTCTGATAGTGGTACTTATCCAAGAGAAAACCATATAAGTTTTAAATTTTTAATTGAAAAGTATGTATTCAATATTAATTAAATTTAATGAGAGTTGAAGTCGATTTTTTTTATTAATTAATTAACGTATATTATCCTGTATGAAGAAGGTTTGAGTAAAATGTTCTGATGACCATATCCTCAGATCCTTATCGGTGAGTACTTGAGTAGCCATCACTTTTACCATGCATCCATCACGTGTCACATCTTTACATTGTTTGCCATACAAACAACGAACAAGTACTTAAGTTAAATATTGACTTTATATTATATTGTGGAAACCAGTTTGTATTGGTAAGCGTGTACTTGTACCAATCTATTTAGTTATTACAGTCTATTCGCTTAGAATTTGTCGTTACAAGTAAATGCGCACAGTAGGCATGGTTTGATAGTACCTATACCTTTGCCATCCGACGTTAAAAAGAGAATAAGAGAACAAAAATGGAGATGTACTGGACACATGGTGAGAAATAAAATACGGAAGTGGACCAATGATATCACTGACTGGTACCCGAGAGAAGGAAAACGGAAAAGAGGACGACAATACCTTAGATGGGAAGATGATATCACGTCAGTTGCAGGCATCACGTGGCAAAGGATGGCCAGAGATAGAAAAATCTGGAAGGAAATGGAGGAGGCCTATGTCAGAAGACATACTGAGGAAAAAAAACGGCTACCGACTTAAAAACATAATATTTATTTATTTTTGTTCTGTAAAATTTAACTCAGTCAATAAAGGCTTATTTTATTTATTTTATTTATACCTTTGCCTTGGCTATGGTAGTGTTATTATCTCGCTGCAGACTCGGTCATAAATCATTCGAGTGTTTCGCTTTTGTTGTTCTTTGTTGAGTTGTGCATTACTGCAGAACAACAAAAGCAAAACACTCGAATGATATATGACCGAGTCTGCAGCGAGATAATAACACTAGTATAGGTATAGTTACCACCCTACCAGCAAAGACGCATCGATAAGCGATTTAGCGTTCCGGTGCGATGCTGTTAGAAACCGTTGGGGTAAATTTACGTACCCTTCCAAGTTAGTACGATAACAAATACATCTTGGAATGATAGAAATATGCTTCCATCTCCTTACGAGATATCTTAAAAATATGTTATAATTTTTCATACTTTAGAAATCTTGTATTATAACACTGACATTTTTGAAAAGAGCAAGTGCCGAGTTTCTTGCCAGTTCTTCTCGGTGCAAACCTGCTTTCCGAACCTGGCGGTAGAGTTTTGACTTTTCATAAGAGCCTATTATTTAGGCCTATGTGAAAATCTGTATCATCACTCAGCATATCAGGTGCGATAGCAGTCAAGAAGGTACTAACTTGTATATAGTAAAAAAAATTTGCAGATTGTTCATGTAAACTTGAAGTAAACCTACTCAGTACCAGCGCTGAGCTATGGTGAAACCCCTCTCATGAGAGGAATGGGGCTTTAAAAGGGGTTAAGATAACAAAGTGAAAGAAATAAATATAAATGTCAAGTAGCAAAGAAACATTACACAATGTCAAACAAAGTTTTAATTATTGCAATCTTTACCTACTCTTATAAACATCCAAGTAATGATTTATTTTTGAGTTAAGTAATAGTGATATTTATAAAGTAAACTTTATAAATTAAAACTACTAGCTGACCAGGCAAACGTTGTTTTGCCCTGTATTTTTTTACACTTATGGGTATGAAAAATGGATAACAACCTGCTCCCAGACCTAGAGATCATACACTGAAAATTTCATAACGATCGGTCGAGCCGTTCCGGAGGAGTTTGGTAACAAAGAAAAGCTAGAGAATTTGAGAGATACTCTACAAATAGATATAGCCCTCTTACAAATAAACGTGGAATAAAGGTGGAATTGTTATATTGTGTTTTGTCTTGTTCAATTGAATTACAAATTGCTGTTGACAGAGAAGGACAAAACGTTTACCTATTAGTTGGGCGGTACGTTACTAGTGTTGAAAGTTTGAAACGCATCCTGCAACGGAGGGTTGAGACTGAAGAGCCGACAAAAACTCCGCGGGGCACCGATATGAACCTGAGGATCAGCTTCGGAACAATTTACGTCAGCCTTCTTCATACACGAAAAAAGTAGCGCCGTTTGTTATTTTTTTAAGCTATTGCATAGTTTCTATCGCGGGCCTTGAGCGTGGAGACCGAATCTAGAAATTCCGTAACAAAAATAACCTAACACTCTTTAGTTTTGCCATCTATCGATGAATAGCAGAACTTTTAATGACTTTTTTAAATATCACGCTTGTCTCTTTAGTTCAGCAACTCGTCTTTAGGTGGCATTGGTTGTTTAATTATAATTACGAGTATAATTATTATACAACCAATGCAATAGCTTTACCGCGGCAGTCTCCGAGTGTCACACGTCTTTTTTTTACTTTTGATAGGCTTGCGCTTGACTACAATCATTTCTGTCCATCAGACATGATGGACAGAAATGATGAGGTCTAGGATGGAGCGCGCTTGCTTACAAAATGCCTATTCACTCTTCTCTCGAAGGCGCCCAGATTGTACTTGGCTGGGAAGCTGGAAGGGTGTTCTACACTTAAGCAGTTCGTATCAGAAACGTGGAAGAAAAACGTTTCGTCCGAGTTCGCTGGACATCAACCACATAAGGATGCCACTTCTCTCGACGTCTCGCGGTTCTGTGGTATAAAGGTGACGAAGGTTTGTTGATTTCCGCTAATACGCTGCACCATGGCGGAAATCGTCCCTGTGGCGTGGACCGCGGACCATAGACAATACTGCGGTCGGCTTACAAACAACGCGGTTGGTGTCAAAACAAAAAAAATTGACACCAGTAAACTGGCGACATTTTTTCGAGCGGTCCGCCAGGTCCTGTGTATATACGTCTATTCCGCGGGGTATGCTTTGATTAATTCTATTGTCGACCGAAGACCGTCCTTGGCAACAGCGTAGATAAGCTGCTAAGATAAAAATGTCATATTGAAATGTAAAAGGGCGGAAGCTGATATTGGGTAGAGGTTCATTTTAGATACTTGTTTGTAAAGGTCGACATGAGTGATCTTTCGATATTGAATGGAAGCAGGCGTTACTTTGCGGAAATCCATAATTAGCAGGACAGATTAATTTGTTTTGCTATAATCAGCTACTTGAAAAGATTCTGTAAGGTACAATATGCAGGAACACTGCCCACATGAAACATCACACACAATTTTCCAACACTTTCTTAGTAAAAAAAAAAGCTATGTTAATTCAAACGCAAAATGTATACTTACTCAAAATGTTACATTGTTCTCACATCTTAATTACCGTTTAATAAATAGCAATAGGTAATTGCGAGACTTGCGAGACTCTTGCTGCAAGACCAAGACCAAGACCCAGACTCGGAGTGCAAGACCAAGACCAAGACCGAGAGCAGATGTACTGGCGCAAGACCAAGACCAAGACTGACTGAGTCTCGTCTTGTTCTTGCATTTGGGCAACACTACTCCTGAGGATGTCCCGGTCTCGGGACGAAACGTGCGTCGAAGAAAGTGTTGTAAAAATTTTGTGTGGTGTTTCATGTGGGCAGTGTTGCTGCTTATTGTACCATACAGAATCTTTTCAAGTAGCGGATTACAGCAAAACAAATTAATCTATCCTGCTGATCTTTCGATATTTTTGGGTGGGTACATTTCTAGGGTTCCCTACCCAAAGGATAAGAACGGGACCCTATTACTACACCGTCCGTCCGTCTGTCACAACTCACCAGGCTGTATCTCTTGAGCAATAATAGTTAAGTACCTACTTGAAGTTTTCACAGATGATGTATTTCTGTTGCCGCTATAAAAAAACACAAAAAATAGAATAGAACAATTTAATGGGGCTCCCATACAACAAACGTGATCTTTTTGCTAGTTTTTGCTCGATATTGATAGTGACAACTGGTAGACGCTTGAAATAGTCAGAGAATATTTATTTAAGTATATTATTTACTTTAAAAAGCCGACCCACTTACCCAGTACAACAAACGTGATTTTTTTCCGTTCTTATAAATAGATAATGGTACCTACTTAACCAATCGTGCGGAATTTCGACTCGTACTTGGACGATTATTTGATTATTTCTAATAATCTCTCATTTTGAGTGGAGATTCGTATCTACCCAACTGTGGGACTTGTAAAAGGGGTTGAGATAAATCCACTTAGGTACCCCCCAGAAGTAAGGCCCAAAGGACCCAAAGGTTGGCCAAGGGTAGATACATACTGATTTTAAATAATTATAATTTATAATTGAAATTATTTAATTACAAATAAATTGATTATTGATTCTTATTGATACAGTAGCTCTAAATTCGTAAGTGTTTTGTAGGTACATTATTCCTACTCTAACCTCGAAATTCGATATTATCGCAAGTCCAAAAATTACAGGCTATTCATATTTAAATTGGTCGTTCAAAGGTCCATTAATATACCAACCAGTGGCATTAGAAAGGGCGCTACGGTGACAATCCGATAGTAATTTATAGTGGGATAAAAAAAAACGATTAATAGTCATTGACAGTGGGATAAAAATTAAAAAAAAAACGATTAATTTAGGTGATCTAAGTACCTACAGCGGCGTAGCGAATAAGTAGGTAATGCGTAATTCTGGAGGAGTGTCCCGCGTGGGCGCAGCAGCGCCGTGTACTCTAGGCATCTGTTGGTGGCCTCTCGCTCTCAAACATCGTTCAGGCGATGGTTCAGAGCGAGACAGCGTGGAATGCCGTTGCCAACTTTTGTGAGGAGGTGATGCTTGCAAAGGAGGCAGCGGAGCGCGAGAGGGAACATCAGGTGGCGCATCCCTCTCGCAGGAGACGCACCGGGCGCCGGAGGGTAGATGACCTCCGGCCTCCATGAGTTGCCGGCCTGCGGGTGATGGACGTTAGGGGCCGTCCGTCACTCAAATATAGACAGGCCAGGTGGTGGCGAGCAATACAGGCGCATCCTTCAGACGGTTCCAGCAGCGGCCAGGCTGCCGACAATGATGGGACTTGCTGCTGAGGTGGCTGGTCGAGACCTGGCGGGAGCGCAATGAATACGATAGTGAATCCCGTACTCCCGCCAGAAGGTTTGTCGTAGGAACAGACAGTTTTTAGTGGGTGCAAGCCCGACATAACCCCTTCGTTTCCCCTGTCGAAGGGGTATGCGTTAGGCATTTTCTGTTTATAAAAAAAGTACAGCGTAGCAAGTCAGTAGGTAATGTGTATTTAAATAAAATAATAAATTGCTTTATTAACCGACTTCTAAAAAGGAGGTTCTTAATTCGTCGGATTTTTTTCGTATACACAGTGAATTTGTCGGCATTAGATTCTGTTAGAAATCTAGATTAGGTTTCAATTTCATGTAAGAAATTGATAACTCTAATTAGGATAATATTTTGTATTCTGTGGTATGTCCATAGACCATCCATAGTCATTACGTTTAATTTGACACATTGGTTTACGCTCTCTCTGGTTCTACCTCTCTGCGCATAATGTCCGCCCATCAGCCTTCAGCTTAAATTAAATTAATATAATAATGTATTAGCTCTAATATCACTGAAGTAAACCTAACAGTTTGATTCCACTTCCACTGTGTATTTATTTTTCCCGGTAACAAGAGGTTATGGGGCCCTCACTGAAGGAAATCTAAGGTACACAAGTCACGACAACGTGGTTGAGCGGCGTGCCTTCGCAAAGCTTGTGGCGTCTGCCATCTACCCGTGTGGCGTGTGAGTACATTTCGCAACGTGAAATATGGCTTCAGGAGCGTTATCATCGAACCATCTGCATCATCACAATCTACCGTTCGAAAAATTAGAAGAGCCCATCGATACATCTAAGGATCTACGCGCACTAGCCCGCATTAGTTTGGCTGTGAAACCGATTTGTGTGCAATATATTAGAAATGCAAATACAGCTAAACAAGCTTGGGATCAACTAAGCGCAGTCTTTGAAGATAAAGGTTTCGGACGTTGTGTAGCATTGTTAAGACAGCTGCACCGTGCTAGTTATGCAGATTTTGATAGTATGAGTGCATACTTTGAGCATATAACGACTCTTGTTCAGCAGTTAAGTGATATTGGCCGAGCTATAGAAGATGCTGAAGTTGCGGAGATTGTCTTGAGTGGCCTTCCACAGGAGTATGATATCTTCGTATCCAGTCTCGAAGCTGTCGCCTGCACAGGTACAATTTCAAGTGATTTAGTCTGTACTAGATTGTTACAAGAAGAAGAACGCAGAAGACGGACAGAAAGCAAGGAAGATATGGCCCTGCTGTCTAAACACAACACTAAGAAGGTATTTGTTTGTCACTTTTGTGCCCTGACAAAATACGTGATTACTTTAAGTTTAAGAAGCAGAAGACAGATAAAGCAACAGCATTGGCGGCTATATGTTATGGAGTCTTCGAGAGTAAGGATTGGATCGTGAATTCCGGCCCTCGACTCATATATCCAGAGACTTACAGTGGTTTATCAAGATAACAGAATGTGATAAGACTGTAGTTGCTAATGGTAGTACCCTAAGGTGTCTAGGTAATGGTGATGTGATGATTCCTATGAAAAATAACAAGTCTCAATTAGTAACAGATGTTCTATATGTACCTGGCCTCTCGACTAATTTAATTAGTGTTTCTAAATTATGTGAGAAGGCTTTATCTGTGAAGTTTAGTAATAATAAATGTTATGTTTTCAATGGGGAATCTTTCGTGTGTCTGCCACTAGACGGGGGGGGTATTTATATTATTTTGGACAATGTTTTACAGGATTTTTACTTTGACTGTAAATGCTGTAAATGCTGTGCCAAAGCCACAAAGTTCGCTTGACACAGAGGAGAAAGCCAAGGATACACCAGACTTATGCCTGTGGCATAAGCGGCTTGGACATCTGAGTCTCCGTGGGGTAAGTAAACTCCATAAACTTGCTGTTGGTGTTAATGTTAACTCGTCTCAGCTCGATATTACACCTAACCAGTGTGTGTCGTGCGTTGAGGGGAAGCAAGCAGTGCAAAAGTTTCCTAGGGGTTTAGCAAAACGTTCCAAGCAGTTGCTGGAGCTCGTACATTCCGATGTATGTGGTCCAATGCCGGTAAGTAGTCTGGGTGGATCTAGATATCTGGTAACGTTTACCGATGATTATTCTAGAAAGACATATGGCTATTTAATGAGATTTAAATCTGATGTTTTGTCCAAATTTAAGATTTTTAAAGCAACTGTTGAGAAGCAAACTGGTTATTTTATTAAACGTCTGCGTACTGATAGGGGTGGAGAATATTGCAATGCTGAGTTCTCAAATTTTTTAAAGAATGAGGGTATAGTTCATGAGACTACAGCTCCTTATAGCCCTTCACAAAATGGCGTAGCTGAAAGACTAAATCGAACACTTTTTGAGAAAGCTCGCTGTATGCTTCGTGAAGCTAATCTTCCTAAAGAATACTGGGGAGAGGCTATTTCTACTGCTATATATCTTAAGAATCGAAGTCCTACTGCAGCTATTCCCAATACAACTCCTGAAGAGGTATGGTCAGGTAAAAAAGTTAACTTAGGCCATTTACGTGTTTTTGGTTGCCGTGCTATGACACTGATTCCAAAGGTAAAGAGAGATAAACTTGATTCAAAATCTAGAAGTTGTATCTTTGTTGGTTATTGTGAACATACAAAAGGCTATAGATTGATAGATCCCTCAAACCCTAGGCAGATTATTATTTCTAGAAATGTTGTATTTTTTGAAAACCAGTTTATAAACCACTGTGATAGAAATGGTAGTTCAGAGAGCAATAGTATTTTTATTTATAATGATGTAGGTATGCAAAGCAACCGAATCAGTAACAATAATGTGAATTTGAATATGCAAAGCATTGATTCAATTGAAAATAATAATATTAATATGGATATGCAAAGCATTGATCCTATTAAAATGAATAATAATTCTGATAATATTAATAAATGGGTATGCAAAGCAACCAATTATGTGATAATAGTATACAGAATATTGATGCAGATATGCAGAGCAAGAATGGGCATCATATTAATGATAATAGTAATGGCAGCAATGATACTGGCCTTACTAGTAACGAGAAAACTAATAATTCTAGTCAAAATGTTGATGATGATGTGTTTTCTTCTCCAATTTCAGGCGAGCCCTCCTTCCAAAGTGCTGAGGGGACTGCAACTAGTGTAACTAGTGACGGAGAAAGTAACGAGTCAGACTTGACTGTAAGTAACGAAACAGTCGTTCGAGGGGAAGATGTAGTGCTAGAGGCTCCTAGTCCTAGCTGCGAGCGACCTGTTCGTTCTACTCGTTATCGAAAACCGGTAAGGTATCAAGACTATCAGTTATCTGATTTATCTGATTCATCAGATTTGTCATTTTTAGTAAGCGGTTTTGTCTATGACGAACCTCAATCTTATAATGAGGCAATGGCAAGTCCTAGCAAGGATTGTTGGCTCACCGCTATGCAAGAAGAGTATAATTCTCTGATTAAAAATAATGTATGGCAATTAGTGGATAGACCAAAAACTGGCAACATAGTCAGTTGTAAATGGGTTTTTAAACTTAAATCTGATGAGTCTGGTAACTGTACAAGATATAAAGCTCGTCTTGTGGCAAGAGGATTTAGTCAAAAGCCTGGTGTAGACTACACAGATACTTTCTCACCAGTAGTAAGACATACTAGTCTAAGAATATTGTTTTGCATTGCAAATGAATTAAATATGGACATAGAACATCTGGACATAAATACAGCTTTTTTACATAGTAAACTTGATGAATGTATTTATATGGAACAGCCTGTAGGTTTTATAACTGACAAGAACAAAGTATGTTTGTTAAAGAAAAGTTTGTATGGTCTTAAACAAGCAAGTAGGCTGTGGAATAATACTGTTAATGTTTTATTGACTAACAATGGTTATATACAAAATAAATGTGAACCATGTGTTTATATGAAAAGAAATGACAAGCAACTAACAATTTTAGCATTGTATGTGGATGATTTTTATATTTTTACCAATAGTTCTAAGGAAAAGGACATATTGTATAAGTTATTAGAATCTGAATTTAGTTGCAAACACTTAGGTTGTGTTAAGAACTGTTTAGGTATTAAGATACATAGAGACAGAGCTAATGGAATTATTATGTTTGACCAATCAGACTATATTGTTAAGTTGTTAGAACGTTTTGGTATGACTAATTGTAAAAGTGTCTCGACACCAATGATTGCTAGTAAGCTAGAGAAAGGATCATGTGATAATATTTTAGATGACACTGTTTATCCATATAGAGAGCTGATTGGATGTCTAATGTATTTGTCAGTATGTTCTAGGCCTGACATCACTTATGCTGTTAATTATTTAAGCCAGTTCAATACAGCATTCACACGAGATCATTGGATCGCTGCAAAAAGAATATTAAGGTATTTGAGTGGTACCATGCATAAAAAATTGGTGTTTGTTAAATCTGGTACCCTTGATATGTCAGTGTTTGCTGATGCTGACTGGGCCAATGATGTCGTGGATAGGCGGTCTTATAGTGGTTTTGTTGTAAAGGTTGGCGGCTCCACTGTGTGTTGGGAGTCGCGCAAACAGCGATGTGTTGCGCTTTCAAGTACTGAAGCTGAGTACTAAGCCCTAAGTGATGCATGCAAAGAAGTATGTTTTATTAGGAATTTTTTGTATGAAATTTTTAATAAACATTATGATTGTAGTATCTTTAGTGACAATCAAAGCGCATTAAAATTGCTTGAAACTAGGGAATATTGCCACAAAAAGACCAAGCATATTGATCTTCGTTATCATTTTGTAAAAGATCTTGTAAGGAATAAGCATGTGAGTGTTAGCTATTTACCATCTGAGAATATGTTGGCTGACTTGTTTACAAAGCCCTTGTCTAGTGTTAAGTATTTGGGGTTTGTTAATGACTTGGGTATGAAAAATGTTGAGTAGTAGGCATTTTTCTGTATAAATGATTATATATGTAAGTCAGCCCTGTAGATCATAAGTTTGGATGGTTTTGTGGTGTATAAATTAGTTAGCACATTGTATGGTCATGCTAGACATGAGATAAACGATGTGGAGTTTTTTTTGTCCTAATTAACCTGAGATGTTAATTAATTAATATTTAGTGTAACTCTGCATTGTAAGATGGTTTTTTCTCATGTTACGCATGAGGGGAAGTGTTAGAAATCTAGATTAGGTTTCAATTTCATGTAAGAAATTGATAACTCTAATTAGGATAATATTTTGTATTCTGTGGTATGTCCATAGACCATCCATAGTCATTACGTTTAATTTGACACATTGGTTTACGCTCTCTCTGGTTCTACCTCTCTGCGCATAATGTCCGCCCATCAGCCTTCAGCTTAAATTAAATTAATATAATAATGTATTAGCTCTAATATCACTGAAGTAAACCTAACAGTTTGATTCCACTTCCACTGTGTATTTATTTTTCCCCGTAACAAGAGATTCTTCTTCAACCGAGAGTTTTTTTTATGGTAGGTACAGAAGTGGGGCAAAAGCAGGGAGTAGGTAACTACTTTTTACCTAGATTTTACAGTGGTGGTATAATATGCACCATCGCTGTGTCCTTGATAGGTTAATGTTAAAATCGAACAACCATCTCCAAAAATTTAATTAAACTAGATACTGATTCATGAGAAAGAGCCCGACGGTAAACAGAACCTTTCCCAAAAAACAATTTAGGGCGAATCATTGACCTCGAGTAAAGATTCAAACGCGAGCGAAGCGAGCCAAATTTTCCGTTTTTTAACTGTAAAAGTCACAACATAAAGAAGTTACTGTCACGACCTATGGCTAGGTCGGAAACGATTGTGTGTCCCTAGCTTAATGATAGAAATTGACAGTTTACAGTTTAGTGATAAGAGCTTTCGACTACTCGATAATAGATGGCAATAGTGTATAATAAGAAAGAGAAGAATGAAAATTCCGATGTGTTAGAACAAGATGCAAACCTTTCAGTGAATAGATGAACACAGAGCAATAAGTTTTAGGGATGATTTAAATTTAGAACTAGTTATTTGAAATTTGAAATGTTCTGGAATTCGAATTATTGCCGAGTATATAAGGGGAAGTTTTCAGGATCATACAGTCAGTCAAGTAATTCAGTTCGATAGATTCAAGTCCACGATACAAAAGCGACACGAAGTGAGTGAAGAAGAAGTAAATGTACTAGTTATGGTGTAGTACTGGTGGTGGAGTCTTCGGTTAGTCAGTGGTGCTCGTGCTCCTAGGCGCACCGAAGTTCGCGCGGTGCGGCCTTAGGAGCTGAAGAGGGACCAGGGACTGTCTTTGTGTTGCTCGTCACGGCGCTACGGCCTGTGAGCCAGGTATCGGACTTTGAATAAAGGCACATATACAACGACATCGACTTGTTCTTCCAATCCCGAACCCCGGTTTGCAACATTACTATGGTTTTGAACTAATAAAAATATGTAAGATCCTGGGGACATTCTAGACCCGAGGCATGAGGCAGGCCTTACTCCTTAGTATCTTCGCTCCCTGAGATGCGCCTGCACGGAAACCCTGTATTATAGGAAACGAAATCATCGATGGTATAAGTAGGTCAATGGGAAGGGCCTTTAAGAGTTTTTAATGCCCGAATTATTAAGAAATCATGGTCACCCTGCGGCCTATTATGGCCGGTTCGCTTTCTTCTATGATTAATGGATTAATTTCTATATCAATAAATTTTTATAGTCGATTCAATTAAGAAATAATGATAGCTCACGATAGCAATCTATTGACTGATTGTCTATTTATTTGAAAAAGATCTCAAAAAGATAGACCCCGTGGATTGACCATTGATGAAAGAACTTTAGCGTAGCGTACTTCATCACTGGGCAAGTCACTAAAGACAAACAACAAATTAAAAACAAAGCGAAAGATTTTGAGTTTGGTTCCGAACTTCCGAATATAATAGTTTTATTTAGAATTTTTTATTTATTAGGCATTCCTAAGTACCTACTAATGTATAGTTAGGTACTAGACAATTAAAATAATGAAATCTAAAATGACCTTTCACCGAAGACTTCTATGTATCCTAGAAATCATTGCCTTTCACCTACCTCATCCTGATTTGAAAATCGCGGGCAAAGAGGTCGTCGTCTATTGCCCGGTTCCTATATCCAAAAAACGATTCGTTTTGCTTACCAACCGTTTAATTTTTAACGAGACGTATCGCAAAATCGTTCCAATAAACAACAAACTTACCGATGGATTGCTACTTACGGATGGGAGGGCTACGACTTACGATTAGTAGGTCAATTGTATGAAGAGGGCGAGTTGCGGTGTTCCTATATTAAAAGTGAAACGTCAAATAACTGTCATTGTTACGAGTCGTCTATAGTTCGTTTACCGCCCAATTTCGGCCGGTTAAACGTCGGTAGAGTGCCTACGTACCTGTTTAATTAAAATAATTAAATATAATTTTTGTGTAAAATGTCTAGTGCAGATAGTGATGAAGTGTCATCTAACTTGAGTGACTCTGATTCTGATCAGATACATGCTAGAAGGAATTACAAAACGAGGATTGATCATTTTAACACCCTGGACAATAGCGAATTCCTCATCAGATTTAGGCTCAGTAAAGAGTCTGTACAAAGTTTACTCTTTGAAATATACCCTTACATTAGGGTTAAGGGAACTAGGTAATTAACCTAACCTAGGTACCCTATTATATGTTTTAATTTGGTTTTAATGCATCAAGTACCTACCTACCTAACCTAAATTCAAAATATTTACCAAGTGGTTACACAGTGTCTTTATATGCACTTTTTTTTCAACTATTGTGATTATTTATATAATTAATCTTGTCTGTCACAGGAACCATGGTATACACCCTATTCACCAGTTATTATTGACACTCAGGTTCTATGCATTGGGCACAATGTTATTATCAGTAGCCGATTTTGTTGGGGTATCTAAATCTTCAGCTTGTCGCATAGTATTTGATGTCAGCTGTGCTATAGCACAGCTATATAATAAATATATTTATATGAGATCAGGCACAGAACAAAAGTTCTATGAAATTGCCCACTTCCCACGGGTTCTTGGGACACTAGACGGGACACACGTTAGAATCCAATCTCCATGTAAGTTTTCATATCTTAGTATATTAAGGTTTTCATTCTATGATTAAGTATGTTGCATTTCACTTTTTTTTATTTTCAATAGGTTCAGCAATAGGAGAAGAATTCAGAAATCGTAAGAGCTACTTTTCTGTTAATGTGCAAGCAGTTTGTGATGCCAATTTATTACTAATGAATGTAGTAGCCCGTTGGCCTGGTTCAGCTCACGATGCCACCATATTTAATAACTCTGTACTTAGAGGTAACAGTAAATATATAAATTACAATTTCATTCAGTACATTCATAGTTAATATTTAAACTGATAATAAAATCCAGTATTTTAACTTTTTTAGCTCAATGTGAAAGTGGATTATATGGAAACAAATGGTTGCTTGCTGATAGCGCATATCCTCTAAAATCATACCTCTTAACACCTCTATTAAACCCTCAAACAAGAGGTGAACAACTTTATAACGAGGCCCACATCCGTACAAGAAACTGTATTGAAAGGTATGTTTACTGAAACTTTAATAATGTAATGTGGCACATATTTTGATTTGTCATTCTTTTTATTTTTTCTGGTTAGATGCATTTTCTATATTTCTCTGTGTAAAAATCAGTCACTGTTGCCCTCCCTCATTTGCCCCGTATGACTCACAATAGGTATTCAAACAAAAAATAAATTTTAGCTGGCAGAACTTTTTAATTCACCTAAATATGAAATTGTAAATAAATGCATCTATGTGAGATTGTTGTATCTTGACTTCTGAAAGGTGCAGTTTTTACACATGCATATTTTTGTTCACTTTAATATCAGTATATACATATTCATATGTAAGTATACTAAGGGTAACTATATATTTCACTTAATAGCTGTATTTTTGCAGATGTTTTGGAGTGTGGAAGAGAAGATTCCCAGTAGTAGCTTTGACCATGCGTTTAAGCTTGTTACGAGCCCACACAGTAATCATAGCTACTGCAGTTTTGCATAATATCTGTCGCCTAAACAATCTCCCTGATGTTCCACCAGAAGTACCTATTCCTGCTGCAGATGTAGTGCCTATGTCAAATAATACTGAAGAACCTCATTACACAGAACGAGCAACCCTTATTTTAAATTTCTTCAATAAGTTAGTATTATCTGATCATACTGCTTTATTGCATTGAAACCTTGCCATTAAAATTATAACATCGCTGATAATTTTTACTAATTACTATGTTTTAATTTCAGTTTATAATTTCCTGTGCAGTCATTTAATATGAAGAAATGAGAATAAACATGTTGAACACATACAAATCCTGTTTATCGAGATAAAGTGACACGAAAAGCAAGCTTCACTCTTTACCTGAAATACACAGAATTCTATATAAATATAAGAGTTTAATTTTTTTTTAATTATCTATTGAATAGATGTTGTCAATAAAGTACAAATATTAAATACAAAATACTGACCTTTTATTATGTTCCTTCCTGTTACCAATCAAATTAGGTAATAAATGATGACTACTAAACTTGAATCAATTATTTTTTATTTAAAGCAAAGTAATTTAAAATTTCAACAAAGTTCAAATTTAAAAATTTCAATCTGTATTTCCCTTTTGAGCTAACTCTAATTTTAAAAGTTTAATTTCTAACTGTAATTTTTCTGTTTGTGCAGTATAATAAGCAGCCGCAGCCAAATTTCTTGTAATAAATGACTGCCTATAATCATCGTTGCTTGCCTTTTTAACTGAAACAAATAATAAGTATTTTTATTTTAGTGTTCAAAATAAATATTAATTTGATCACAGAATCTACCAGGAATCACTTATGCATTTCTTCCAAATAGAAATAATGTAATATCAATAATTTTCATAATCATCTTACCTTTCTTGTTTGTAGCAAGTTGTTTTGAGAAAGGCTTATTAAAGAAGCATTTTGAGCTCCCTGGTCCCTGGATATATTTTTCTCTTTTTCTTAAACCTGAAATGTTTGTTAAACGTTATTATAAAACACTATACAATACAACATATTAAAAAAATCAAAAGTTATGTACATAGAGAAGGGAGTATAATACCATGTGGAGTCTCGTATACATGATCACTCAGCGTAGCATCCTGGTATTCATGGTCAGCATCATCCTCGTGGGAGGTGATATCACCAACTTCCACTGAACTAGTTTTTGTATTTATCTCAGCAGTGGCACCCACTTCTGGCACCAAGATCGAACTACTGGTGCCATCCCCACCAAATGGCACAGTAAATCCAGTGCAAGTTGAGCCTAATAGGGCGGCTACCCTATCCAAAATATCATCCGGTGGAATGTAATCAGGTTTACCACCACCTGTCTTGAAAAAGTAATAAATATTTAGAATAAGTCGAGAAACCTAACACAAACAACTCTCAATATTTGAAATATGCCACAATACAATAAACAGGGTTATATACAAAATATCAAATATCAAATCACTCTCGGCCTATAGTTGTTCTCATTAACACTAACAACTTTTGTTGTACGACTTTCCAAAAATAAGTATTAATATATTTCATACAAAAAAAATGTTATTTCTGTAAAGTGATGATAATATTATGAGCGTAGGTGAATTATACCTACCTTTAAGTTATTCATTCTAATTAGTTGAGCTCTTTTACGGGCCGCTTTTTTTAAATTGTCCCATTTCAATTTTAATTGGTCCTTTGTTTTTGGGACTGATCCTGTCTTGGCGTTAAATTCTTGGACCAATGATGTCCAAGCGTCATCTTTAATTTTGTTTGTGTTCGCATTAGTTTCCTTGCTGGTTAAAATTGATTTACCTTCAATAAGGTCAACCAGCAAGGAAACCTCTTCTTTCACCATAGCTTTCTTCATTTTCTTGAAAAAAAACATCAAAAATTTATTACATGTTCAAGTAGCCGTTGACATCAAAACAAATAAATTAAACTTAGTGATAGTTCAACAAAATTTCTTACCGGTGTAGATTCCATTTTAATATTAATTAGGACACGCGAAATCAATATAAACCTACTCCAAAGCACAACAATAATACCCTTCCAAAGTTCAAAAGTTTTTAGCATGTTTTTAGGCAATTGGCAATGGGCATTGATTGACATTTGACATCACGAATGCGTTTGGTTCACTTCACTGTGCAGCAGAAGCATAATAAAATAAAGAATTTATATTTCTATAATTGAAATATTTCTTTAGTTTATAGAATAAACAATTTAATTGTATGCAAGATTTTCATAATCTGATATGCATACGCTCAAAATAACAAAATTTAAATTTGTTTTTAATGCAATTGTAAATGTGCTTATTTGCAATAACCAAACTTAAAGTAATTAAACATGTGTTGAGGGCATAGATAATACACGTTGAGGGAGGGCTTCGGTAGGCGGTCGACCGACGACGGGTCGCAGCAGGTAGACCTCCCACATATTTTTAGGAACGCCAATAACGGTTCGTTACTCAGAACTCAAAAACGAATCGTACTTAATGTACAATAACGATTCGTTGAATATAGGAACCGGGCATATGAGGAGATTAACAACCATAGACTTTTAATCGTTTCGCACTTAATTATTAAAATACAGACAACCTTATACAGCTATGCAAAATATTTAATGACATTGTAAATGTTTGAAATCAGTAAGAAATCATTGCCTTTCACCTACCTCATCCTGATTTGAAAATCGCGGGCAAAGAGGTCGTCGTCTATGAGGAGCTTAACAACCATAGACTTTTAATAGTTTCGCACTTAATTATTAAAATACAGACAACCTTAAACAGCTATGCAAAATATTTAATGACATTGTAAATGTTTGAAATCAGTAGAATTATTAACAACAACGAAACGTTTTCATTAACCTATGAGATATCAAAACTATGGAAACGCTTCATTCATTTATTCTAGCCTAGCCTTGCGTGACATGCGGCGCCATTATGTGCACCAAGATTTGTTACCAAAAATTCATTCATGTACCGACTTACTAGCCTTAAGTGACGTCGTCTTATACGCCTTGACTTGACTGATCGAAAATAGTCACGCTTTATACACGGGGTCAGTCCATATTATTCTTTGGTCAGGAAGCATCTGTAGCTTCAATTTGAACGTTGTCGACAGCTATAAAATATTCTCATCTAATCTGTGGTTGCCTGTCAGTGTCAAATGGCGTGAAATGCCAAAATCAATCGCAAAACCAAAATCAAATGTGAACTGTGAAATCAAAATGGCCGATGGTTCAAGGAAGGTGTATCGTGAAATTGAATAGCGATTTTTGCCTGCATTGAACCTCTGTGAAAGTTATTCGTGATTTATACTGGTGCGTAACATTGTTTTGTGATTTATTAAGGTGGATCTAGTAAGTTTGATGTTCAGCTGGCGCAGTATCGGAGGATGGAAAATGGCAGTACGACGACAAAGGAATCTGGAATGTTGAAGTATCACGGAGTCCGTGGAGGTGACTCGCCGTTCGGCCTGATTCGCGAGGCCGCCGCCGCGACCCGCGTTCGCCCGGAGGCTGCATGCTCGCCTGTCGTGGGCTGTCGCGACCGTCTTGTCGCGATTGTCGCGTCGCGTCGCGTGATGATAAGTATGATCGGTTGGCTTGCAGCGGGGACGCCGGACATCGTGTCCCGCGTGGCACCGCAGCCGCGCCGCCCCGGGGCGAAGCCCCTCGCGAGCCGTCGCGCGCGTTCGGAGCCCTCGCTCCAGAGTTCCGTGCGGATTAAACGAGGTAAGCTTTTCAAAATTCACGTCAGGTGAGTGGCCGAAAATCGATTAAATTCGTCGCCATTTTGTGAAAGTATTAATAGGTCCATATCCTCATTAGTGAAAGTTGGTGCAAGAGAAAGAATTAAAACTTCGAATTATGGATTTTGAGGGTTAAATCTTAGGTTTACCACCGTGACCTTCCGCGTTAGTTTTTACGTACGACCTTGAACTTTGCCATATTTGGCGATAGATTTTATTCAGTCTGTTCACCTAAGTAGGGATTTGAAAAGTTACTTTGGGTACCTATTGATTAATAAGATTTGGTAATTATGTTTGTGTAAACTTTGTCATTATAGTGTAGGGGTTTGCAAAATCTCTAGGTTCAACTTTAGCAGCTGACCTGTTTCGCATTTTTTACCACTTATATTTTCACGAAAGTTTTTTTATGTAATACACTTCACATTATTGTCTTCTTTGATAAATCACTATAATTACCGAGAAACATTAACAAAAAGAGATGTCATAAAACAGAACTGCCTAACCCCAACATCACACAGTCTTGTTGTTCCTACCCCTAGTTTTTTTAAGCTGGAGATGTCACAGTTCCGAATTGGTCCCTATTTTGGAGCTGTCATAGATGTGAAGATATTTTAACTTTGAAAACTTTAAAAAACTTTAAAACTTTGAAAATTATTTCTCAAAACTATCACATGTCATACGGTTTGGCTTAATCTCCCCTTAAAATTATTTTGTTATTATTAAGTATGAACTTACAGAATGTCAAAGTGATGTTCTGTTCGATTGACCTTGTCTTCCGTCACAGCACACTGAGTTTATGGTCATTGTCTATGATTAATTACCTATGCTGTCCTATGCTATACCTATATCTACTATGTACACCACATTTATTCAGTTTATGAGTTGTGAGTGTCTGTGCCGTAAGCATTTGGTATCTTCTTAAATAATAAAATACGGTTGCTAGCATTTAACTTGGCAAGATTTTTCATGTGTGTGTGTGGGGGGGGGGTTTACATATCATACCCTGAGAGATGATGATCAACTGACCAACCAATAGTGGCTTGAATCCTTTAACCTAATTTATAAGCATCTGGGCATCTAATGATAAGTTAAATGCCAGCAAGTATATATGTAAGGTTTGTATTATTAATATTTTGAAAACACTTCTTCTTCTTCCTGATCGCAGCTTCAGGTCTCCATGATCCCTTTTTCACACAGTAGATGGTCCCTTTTTCTCACAATATGTCACAATAGATCAGGGATGTTGACCATCCCCGATCTATTCTGACGAAAACACTTTTGAATTGAAAACACTTACTCGTGAATTTTAAAATAAATATGACTATATCATAAACTAGGATAAAAATAATAACGTACCCTGAAATAATTATTAAAATCAAACGAATATTTATAAAGTTATAGGCATTTTAATTTTGGACTGCGAGGATCTTTTTCGCAAAACGAAAATTTGTACAAAGCTACTATGGTTTTCGTGAGGTGTGACGTCATAATTTAATGTCCCTATCTCTTTCTAACCAGAAATATAAAAATGGCTATAACTTTTTTGTTATTTGATGGATTTAATCAGTTTCTTCAGTGTACATTATTATTTTTATCCTAGTTTATAAAAAGACATGTGGCACTTGGAGAATGCCGCGGTAAAGCTATTGCATAGCTGTTTTTATCAACTTATGCAATAATTATACACCCAATGCCACCTACAGATGAGTTGCTGAACTAAAAAGACAAGCGTGATATTTCAAAAAGTCATTAAAAGTTCTGCTATTCATCGATAGATGGCAAAACTAAAAAGTGTTAGGTTATTTTCGTTACGGAATTATGCAATAGCTTAATGAAGTAAAAAAAAATAAAATTGAAGTCAAATACCCAATTGAACATTTATCTCATTGGAACTACAACAGTTTTTATAACTTCAGTCTCGGATTGCAGAATGTCGTCGCGCAGGAATGGGTCGGTGTCGCGCGCGGCCGAGGCGGCCTCCAAGAACAGGCTGCACATGGATCGCAACCCACAGCACTCGCGGATAACTGGTAACTAACCACTGAGCTTATACTAAACGACTTATGAAATTTGGCACTAAGATAGACTGGAGCTTGGGAAAGGACTCAAGCTACTTTTAATCCTGGAATAATCTATAGTCCCTGTGGAATTTTTAAAATTCTGAATTTTCTTCAGTGAACTATATTAACAGGAGGTTTGAAGGTCGGAATAGAACCATTTTCATGGGAAGTTTACATTTCCATTAGGAATGAGAAATAGCTTTTTTCCTGACTGTGTGCTGATTTTCGGTTATTCACAAACCAAAATTGAGCAAGCCAAGCCAAAAACAGGTAAAAAAAAGCTAAAGCTAGTGTAAAACAAATCATTGACAGAAATCAGTGTTTGTAACACAGCTGTCAAACAACCTTTTTTTTGTACTCTAATATAGGCTAGCGCTTGACTGTGATCACACCTGATGGAAAGTGATTGCCTAGAAGATGCCTATTCACTCTTGATTTGAAGGTGCCCAGGTTGTAAGTGGCAGGAAAGACACTGCCTGGGAGGGTATACCTGTCCAATTTTAGTAAAATTTTTTGTGTCTACTTACTTGGTAGGTTTGGAAATAGGACGCAAACTATTTTTCATATCCCTTAGATCCACTTGTGCAAAACGGCAGGTTAAATATTTACATTTTCTAACCCAGAGTCAACATCTCTCATTGAACATTTTTGAAAACTTCACTCTGTGTTAGCGTGTTAACTCGTGAGTTATCATAATAACTTGGATTGGCGCAAGAGGGCCTTACTGATAATTTATATGGCAATACAACATGGCTAGTAACAATACGAATTTGTCATCAGATCCATCGAACCCTGCGGGTCGCAGGAAGGAGATTGACAATGTGATGAAGAGAGCCCGCCAGGCTTCCCCCGGCAGCTGGGACCGGAAACTGCTGGAGGTGGAAGAGAAGGATCCAAACAGGTACACTCTCATCTCATCATCATCATCTTATTAACTGACTTAATAAACAGTGAAGACTATTTTGGTCTTTTGGGCTTCTAAATTTGTTAGACGCAGGAACATGATTGGAAGAAATTTTCTCTAACATAAGTTTTCCCAAAATTTTCTCTAAAAGCTCCAATTGTTATCAGACACCATTGTGATTTAAGTCATTAATCATCATTAAACATCACCAGTCTATCCACTTTCCACAACCTCCCAATATAACAATACCACCACAACCAAACCACCAACCAAATTCCATTCCAAACGCATTTGCTTAATAGCTACCGCATACTGAGCTCAGCATCGACTTCAAGTTTTTACCAATGGACATTCAAACTTATCGTTATAGAACTACAGCATAAAATTCTATGCTTTCATGCTATCACGGAATTCCATTTGATGCCATAATATACGATGGGATTGCCGGCAGCTTTGCTCGCATGATTTTCGGATTTTTCGATCAACCTTAAAAGATAGATATTCGTGTAGCGGACTTTTTTTAGAACTTTAAAGGGAGATTAATTCTGTCCATAAGTTTTGCGTAACTTTTAACTGTTTTGCCAGCACATGCAATGGAATCTCTCCAAAAAAAAAAACAAATTCTCTCGTTTTTGTAACATTTTTCATTGATGCTCCACTCCTATCACACTTCACACTTCACACTATCACACTTTACACTATTACACTAATATTATAAAGGCGAAAGTTTGTGTGTGTGTGTGTGTAAGTGTGTATGTTTGTTATTCCTTCACGCCGCAACTACTGAACCGATTTGGCTGAAATCTGGAACATAGATAGCTTATAACCCGGATTAAAACATAGGAAAATCCATAGTTCCCACGGGATATTTAAAAAACCCTAATTTTCAACAGTAATCTATAGCTACAGCTATAGGTAGATTACTTTGACAATCTTTCCTGAAAGTAGGTAAGGACATTGAAAAAGAAATTCAATTTTTTCTCGGGATTAGTAAAAAATCAAATTTAACGCGGACGGAGCCGCGGGCAAAAGCTAGTTGGTCATAACGTGATGTCATATTATTGCCTAAATAGCCTTCATCAATAAATGAACTGATAAATGCAGAAATAATTTTTAAATTCAAGAGATTAGCGCGTTTAAACAACCAAACTCTTTAGTTTTCTAATATTAAGTATTTGAGTCTTTTGAAAGTCCATTGGTAAAAACTTGAAATCCGTTGCAGTTGAATGTGTGTGGTGGTCTTCTCCTTTGGGAACGAGTCCCCATGGGGGTACGGGCATTGAGGCTTGCCTCTTTACCCGGGCGTTTGTCTTTTAGCCCCGGTAAGGCCTTAACGGCCTACAAGCCGTATTTAGGTGATTTTGAATGAAGTTTTATGCAAAAACTATAAAGAAAATTACTTTCAAATTTACACGTCATGTATTTTGGGTCTTTAATCTAAAATAAGAAGCAGAAACACGATTGGATAAAATTTTCTCGATAGAAAGTTCTCCCAAAAGTTGCTCCAAAATCTCAGTTTTTCTATATTTTATCGGAAACTACAATGGATGTAATTGTAATTTTAGTTTTAACGTATCGGTAATAATAATATCCTAAAACGCTTAGAACGGATTTTTGATAACCAGCTTAGTTTTTGAGTAATTAGGTAAAACGTCGTTTTTCTGCTATATTCTTCCGCGACGCTGCATGTCGCACCTACCAAATCTCCGTGAGAGTGAGAAAGACAAAAATAAATTCAATCAATCCCCTTAAGGAGACCTTAACCCCTTATCCCTTACCTTAAGGGGGTTAAGTTAAGGCCTCGCCTTCTTGGCTTGTGGCCTGATAGTGCAAGTTGAATGTGGTGCTACCTTACTAAAGTTAGTATTTTTGGTGATCGCTATTGTAGGTGGCGCCACACGGGCTATAAGCAGTTGTACGTGGACGGCGGGTCCGCGTCCCCCCCGCGCCGCGCCTCCCGCTCCCCGCTCCGCCGCTCCAGGTACCATCCCCGCTCGTCACCACATCGCATGTCACACCATCACACTGTTAGTATAAGCAGTTGTACGTGGACGGCGGGTCCGCGTCCCCCCCGCGCCGCGCCTCCCGCTCCCCGCTCCGCCGCTCCAGGTACCATCCCCGCTCGTCACCACATCGCATGTCACACCATCACACTGTTAGTATAAGCAGTTGTACGTGGACGGCGGGTCCGCGTCCCCCCCGCGCCGCGCCTCCCGCTCCCCGCTCCGCCGCTCCAGGTACCATCCCCGCTCGTCACCACATCGCATGTCACACCATCACACTGTTAGTATAAGCAGTTGTACGTGGACGGCGGGTCCGCGTCCCCCCCGCGCCGCGCCTCCCGCTCCCCGCTCCGCCGCTCCAGGTACCATCCCCGCTCGTCACCACATCGCATGTCACACCATCACACTGTTAGTATAAGCAGTTGTACGTGGACGGCGGGTCCGCGTCCCCCCCGCGCCGCGCCTCCCGCTCCCCGCTCCGCCGCTCCAGGTACCATCCCCGCTCGTCACCACATCGCATGTCACACCATCACACTGTTAGTATAAGCAGTTGTACGTGGACGGCGGGTCCGCGTCCCCCCCGCGCCGCGCCTCCCGCTCCCCGCTCCGCCGCTCCAGGTACCATCCCCGCTCGTCACCACATCGCATGTCACACCATCACACTGTTAGTATAAGCAGTTGTACGTGGACGGCGGGTCCGCGTCCCCCCCGCGCCGCGCCTCCCGCTCCCCGCTCCGCCGCTCCAGGTACCATCCCCGCTCGTCACCACATCGCATGTCACACCATCACACTGTTAGTATAAGCAGTTGTACGTGGACGGCGGGTCCGCGTCCCCCCCGCGCCGCGCCTCCCGCTCCCCGCTCCGCCGCTCCAGGTACCATCCCCGCTCGTCACCACATCGCATGTCACACCATCACACTGTTAGTATAAGCAGTTGTACGTGGACGGCGGGTCCGCGTCCCCCCCGCGCCGCGCCTCCCGCTCCCCGCTCCGCCGCTCCAGGTACCATCCCCGCTCGTCACCACTTCGCATGTCACACCATCACACTGTTAGTATAAGCAGTTGTACGTGGACGGCGGGTCCGCGTCCCCCCCGCGCCGCGCCTCCCGCTCCCCGCTCCGCCGCTCCAGGTACCATCCCCGCTCGTCACCACATCGCATGTCACACCATCACACTGTTAGTATAAGCAGTTGTACGTGGACGGCGGGTCCGCGTCCCCCCCGCGCCGCGCCTCCCGCTCCCCGCTCCGCCGCTCCAGGTACCATCCCCGCTCGTCACCACATCGCATGTCACACCATCACACTGTTAGTATAAGCAGTTGTACGTGGACGGCGGGTCCGCGTCCCCCCCGCGCCGCGCCTCCCGCTCCCCGCTCCGCCGCTCCAGGTACCATCCCCG
Organism: Coenonympha arcania; assembly: GCA_036785405.1. Classification (NCBI taxonomy): domain Eukaryota; kingdom Metazoa; phylum Arthropoda; class Insecta; order Lepidoptera; family Nymphalidae; genus Coenonympha; species Coenonympha arcania. The sequence goes on from CM072076.1 coordinate 12,836,961, forward strand.
CTCGTCACCACATCGCATGTCACACCATCACACTGTTAGTATAAGCAGTTGTACGTGGACGGCGGGTCCGCGTCCCCCCCGCGCCGCGCCTCCCGCGCCCCGCTCCGCCGCTCCAGGTACCATCCCCGCTCGTCACCACATCGCATGTCACACCATCACACTGTTAGTATAAGCAGTTGTACGTGGACGGCGGGTCCGCGTCCCCCCCGCGCCGCGCCTCCCGCTCCCCGCTCCGCCGCTCCAGGTACCATCCCCGCTCGTCACCACATCGCATGTCACACCATCACACTGTTAGTATAAGCAGTTGTACGTGGACGGCGGGTCCGCGTCCCCCCCGCGCCGCGCCTCCCGCTCCCCGCTCCGCCGCTCCAGGTACCATCCCCGCTCGTCACCACATCGCATGTCACACCATCACACTGTTAGTATAAGCAGTTGTACGTGGACGGCGGGTCCGCGTCCCCCCCGCGCCGCGCCTCCCGCTCCCCGCTCCGCCGCTCCAGGTACCATCCCCGCTCGTCACCACATCGCATGTCACACCATCACACTGTTAGTATAAGCAGTTGTACGTGGACGGCGGGTCCGCGTCCCCCCCGCGCCGCGCCTCCCGCTCCCCGCTCCGCCGCTCCAGGTACCATCCCCGCTCGTCACCACATCGCATGTCACACCATCACACTGTTAGTATAAGCAGTTGTACGTGGACGGCGGGTCCGCGTCCCCCCCGCGCCGCGCCTCCCGCTCCCCGCTCCGCCGCTCCAGGTACCATCCCCGCTCGTCACCACATCGCATGTCACACCATCACACTGTTAGTATAAGCAGTTGTACGTGGACGGCGGGTCCGCGTCCCCCCCGCGCCGCGCCTCCCGCTCCCCGCTCCGCCGCTCCAGGTACCATCCCCGCTCGTCACCACATCGCATGTCACACCATCACACTGTTAGTATAAGCAGTTGTACGTGGACGGCGGGTCCGCGTCCCCCCCGCGCCGCGCCTCCCGCTCCCCGCTCCGCCGCTCCAGGTACCATCCCCGCTCGTCACCACATCGCATGTCACACCATCACACTGTCTCACCATCGAACCTCACCGCATCATAGCAACATGGGTTATAATAATAAAGCTTTATAACTATCTTTTTGATTAGTGTTTTACACACTTAGGAAATAATTCCTAAATCGCTGGAACACTCGACCATTCAAGCGAATTCACGCTTCAATTTCATTCCATTCTGCGGCGGTGTTAATTGACCCTAAACAGCATTTTAAGTGACCTGCAAGATATGAAGAAAATGTATTTCGGTCTTCGGAGCTTTAATCTAAATTAGCTCTGAAGGAAGAAACACGATAATAATTCCTATAAATTTAATAGATGACGCTAGTCCTGCCTAAGGACCTAATAATACTAATCGAAATTTCACCGCAGTTGGATGTGACTCATATAGCTCAGCGGTCAGAGCACCCAGCCGCGAGAGATGGGAGACGCGGGTTCAAATCCCGCTGCGAGTGAAAAATTTTGATTCGTATTTAAATTTATAGAAGCTTTATAATTTCCATCATTTACATTGTTTCATTTTTATACTATGTGCTAGTTATGAGTCGGGTTAGTTAAGGATGTAGTAAATTAATGTAGGTGTTAGTTTTGTTAGTATTTTATTCACAGATGGATCCCATCGCCTGGGCGAAAGCCTCCTCCATCCCCTTCCATATTTCACGGTCCTTGGCCTCATACATCCGATTGTTTCCGGCTACATCTATAATGTCATCCGACCATCTTTTCTTTGGCCTTCCTGCTTTTCTTTTGCCTTGTGGTCCTCTCCAATTTGTGACAGTTACTGTCCATATTTTGTCTCTGCACCTGGAAACATGACCAGTCCATTTCCATATTTTTGCTTTCAATGCAACATGGGTTAGGGACTATTTTCTCCATAGAGAAAGGGTAAAATAAGTATTTATCCCCTTCACAGGGGCTGTTCACATGTAACGTTTTGACTCAGTAATGTGAAACAAGAAATAAAATAAAAAATTAACACTGAAAAATTAACTTAACGTCTATTGGTTCAGAGTGTAAAATTGAATGTACTTCAATACACCAGATGTATTTCTGTTGCCGCTATAAAAACAAATACTAAAAACACTAAGTGTCATCAAGAATGATGACCTTCCAATGGTACATTACCATTATACTGGGTTCATCACCGCTAGACTTACAGATCGTAAAGGCTTCCACCCACACATAGTTGACGTACCAAAGACGCGTACGAAGCGGTTTGATTCCTCGTTCCTGATACGCACTGCAAAGGCCTGGAATACTCTCCCAGGCAGTGTCTTTCCTGCCTCTTACAACCCGGTGCCTTCAAATCAAGAGTGAATAGGCATCTTCTAGGCAAGCGCGTTCCAGGTTAGACTGCATCATCACTTTCCGTCAGGTGTGATCACAGTCAAGCGCTAGCCTATATAGTATAAAAAAAAAAGACTCAGGCAGAAGTGAAGGGACACTGTTTCACTTGTCCCCAGGTCTCCGCTGGGTCCCAACAGATCCCGGTCCATCCGTCGCTCGAGGTCGCCGCTGGCGCGCAGGACCCGGTCGCCGCTGATGCGCAGGTCGAGGAGCCCCATAGGGCGCCGGTCGCCGCGGAAGTCGCGCTCTCGCAGCGCGCGGCGGAGCCCCAGGCGCAGTCCCCGTAGGAGCCCTGTGAGGTGAGAATAAACAAGTATCTGGGTATTTTGGGTAGTCGACTCATGGGATGGTACATTCTTCGCCCAGAGGAGTTTTCTGGGTTGTGCCACAGGCACACAGGCGGTGTCTGGTGCTTCCGTCACTTGGGCAATTATTGGTTTTTGTTGCCCGAGTGAGGGAAGCTTCAGGCATCGTTTTAGTATGTAAGGCGTATTGTTATGTTACGTGTGGCATTTTCAGAATAAAGTTTCTTTTCTTTCTTTTTCTTTCTTTCTTTCTTTAATTTGTTTTTTTGCAGTAAACAGCTTCCTATTTGCAAGCCAGTTCCAATTTTAAACAAAACCTTTGATAAGTTACCTCCTTGGTTGCCTGCCATGTATCACCCTGGCAACCATATCAAGATTGTGAGATTATTAAATTACCTGGCATAATATATGTGTTTATATTATTTCCATTCGTTTATTTTCTCTTTGACACATGAAACAGATATAGCAACAGCGAGGGACCAGAAAGAGACAACTTTACCTTTATCTCTCTCTGATCCCTCGCTATTGCTATATCTATTTCATGTGATTTCATGTGTCAAAGAGAAAATAAACAAAAGAAAAGAGTATATTATGGAATTTATTGGACTGATAAGCCATGACATAAATGGATTTTGCATAGAACAAAGAGAAAAAAAATATATATAAAGAGCGCCACTTTAGCGCCCCTTGCCAAGCTTATATTTTCATATGTGTTTTCCACCATTGCTCGATAGATGGTGCTGTCTTCAGGTAACTCGCGCTAACGAGTTTTATACCAAATCTTTATAATTATGTGATTAAAATTTAAATGCTCCCATTCTGTTGACTAGTAAGAGAAACTTTCAATCTAGATTTTCGTACATTTCTCTATTTTGTTCCGCCTAGCCCCGTGCGCGATACCCTCCGAAAAGAAACTTTGTTTCACTGAATACATGTATTTGCAGGCGCCCCGCGAGCCCTCGACGTCGCCGCAGCCCTAGCCCTCGCCCGCGGCGCACCAGGCCTCCGCCGCCGCCCCGGGGGGTGCGCCCCCCCAGCCCGCCAGATCCTAGGAAGGTAAGAATTACATAATTGCAGGTCCAACTGGGTTAAAAAGCTATAGGCACCAAGAGATCTCCGTATTTTATCATTCCTTTCATCCTACATTGAATCACAGGTTACACGCACAGAACACATACTCTCTACCATCTTCCACAGACAATATAGATACGCGAAGCACGCCAAATTCAAATTAAGAGCGGGTATTAACTGAAGATGTCAGTTCAAGATTTGATTTTTACAGTAGTAAATCAAGTCTCAACTACCTGAAATAAAACGCACGAATATTACATCATATTTTCGAGAAACTGTATAAGTGAAAACATAAAAGGATATTTTTTTTTCGATAAAAAAATATCCCGAAGTTGCTAGACATTTTTCAGCGCAAAGTTTTGACTGAGTAACAAAAATAACACATTAAAATGTTAAAAATTAGTATGTGCTGTACTTATGGCGCCAAAATTCTGCAAATGTGGCTCAGAACCATAGACAATAGACATTGTTGTTGTTGATCATCATGGCCCATCCATACTCTCGGCAATGACTACCAATTATATGTTGTCTGTGGATTCACTTAAAAAATATTTCATAACAAGTGGAAAATTAAAAAATTTTAAAACACCCACGACTTTTGCAGACTTGTAATTGAAAAAGGATTAAATAATTTTTTTGGAACTCCCCGACTAAAGGAAAGTAAGAACTAAGAACCTATCAGTATAATTACAAATCCAAGAAAATCCGCCGGAGCTGCTGTATTTTGCCTATGACGGTGTTGATGGTGCTGTTTACCAGTTGATGACTAATTCAATTTCTTGATACTTCTCATATCCCGGCAGTTTATCAATACGTACTAATTACATTAATTGATATTGGAAACGAAAATAGCAATGGCAGCTCCGACGGATTTTCTTGGATTTGTAATTATACTGATAGGTTCTTAGTTCTTACTTTCCTTTAGTCGGGGAGTTCCAAAAAAATTATTTAATCCTTTTTCAATTACAAGTCTGCAAAAGTCGTGGGTGTTTTAAAATTTTTTAATTTTCCACTTGTTTTATAGTTTTTCGATTAATATATTAATGTAATTTAAATTATATAATTATTAAAAAATGAAAATTAATCTTCAAAGTAGCCATTATGCTCCTCTAGCAGCGTATGAAGGCATCATCCCTTCCAAGTCATAAAGAGACGTTTATTGTGGCGCCCCCTGCTGTTCAATCACAAGAACAATTATCTACGAATCATTGCCAATGACTCACTAATATTTTATACAAAATTGTATCCAAATCGGTTCAGTCGTTTTTGTAATAATTGAGAACATTCGTTTGCACTGTAAATGTTTTTTATGGCGCCCCCTGGTGATCGATCTTCGTAACAACTATCTTAAAACCATCACCAATAAATACCGAACATTATACAGAAAACTGCATCTAAATCGGTCAAGCCGTTTTTGAAATAAATGGGAACATTCGTTTGCAATATAAATGTATTTTATGGCGCCCCCTGGTGATCGATGTTCGTAACTACTATCTAAGAACCATTGCCGCTGAACACCAAACATTATACAGAAAACTGCATCTAAATCGGTCAAGCCGTTCTTGAAATAAATGGGAACATCGATGTGCACAAACGAACACACAAACAAACAAACAAACAAACAAACAAACAAACAAACAAACAAAAATATTTTTGCATTATTGGTTTTTGTGAACAATTTAACATACAAACAAATATAAAATCTTTTTAATAGAGTAATGTACAAACGGTCTCTCACCCTAAACGCATATACCCGTACTCCGTTCCGTCGTGGGTAAAAAATAGGAACCCAGAGCCGCGTATCGTAATGGAAATTATACAACTTTCTTGAAATATTTCCATAGTAGATCGATGTTATAACGAATAACTTTTTAATAATTATAGAAGTCTGTGAATAAAGTAGGTCATTATGTGACACATTTTGATTTCATAATTCGAACTTTAACGGCCTACAAGCCGTATTTAGGTGATTTTGAATGAAGTTTTATGCAAAAACTATAAAGAAAATTACTTTCAAATTTACACGTCATTTATTTTGGGTCTTTAATCTAAAATCGCTAAGAAGCAGAAACACGATTGGATAAAATTTTCTCGATAGAAAGTTCTCCCAAAAGTTGCTCCAAAATCTCAGTTTTTCTATATTTTATCGGAAACTACAATGGATGTAATTGTAATTTTAGTTTTAATGTATCGGTAATAATAATATCCTAAAACGCTTAGAACGGATTTTTGATAACCAGCTTAGTTTTTGAGTAATTAGGTAAAACGTCGTTTTTCTGCTATATTCTTCCGCGACGCTGCATGTCGCACCTACCAAATCTCCGTGAGAGTGAGAAAGACAAAAATAAATTCAATCAATCCCCTTAAGCAATGAGCGTAGATAAAAGTTATTACAGTAAACTATAATTAATGGCGTTCATTACATTCTTATTTCGCGTAATACGCCATGCTCTTTTGTACCAGAACGATGTTTTGCGCATGACAAGTTTTGCTAGCTTTCTGCTAAGAGGGGGCTCCTTTTAGTAAAAATGTCATTCATTGTCCGCAGTCGTCGCCGTCGGGTTCCTCCGCGAGCACATGTTCGGACGAGTCCTGCTCCGTGTGCTCCGGGAAGAACAAGAAGGGGCCGCCCAAACCCGCGCCCAAGCCGCCGCCGCCGTGAGTGCAACACACTAACTTTCACTCCACTTTCTATTTCGGACAACGGGTGGAAGTGGTTGCTGAGACCCAAATGTCAAAGCGTGATATTCTTTACGAGTGCGTCAATGCCGTCCTTTAATCGTCGAAGGACAAGAAGCATAACTTCTTGGAGACTGTCGAGTTGCAAATCGGTCTGAAGAACTGTGACTCACAGAAGAACAAGCGTTTCTCCGGCACCGTCAAGCTCAAGTACATCCCCAGGCCAAAGATGCAGGTGTGCGTGGTCGGCGACCAGCAGCACTGGGACGAGGCTAAGAGCTTGGACGTGCCCTGCATGGATGCTGAAGCCTTGAAGTAACTCAACAAGAACAAGAAATTGGCCAAGAAGTATGATGCTTTCCTGGCGTCTGAGTCTCTCATCAAACAAATCCCCTGTCTGCTGGGCCCTGGTCTGAACAAGGCGGGCAAGTTCCCTGGTCTGCTCTCCCACCAGAAGTCCATGACGGCTAAGATTGATGAAGTCAAGGCTACCATCAAATTTCAGATGAAGAAGGTACTCTGTCTCTCGGTGGCCGTTGGCCACGTTGACATGACTACAGATGAGCTGGCACAAAATGTGTGTTGACTTGAGAACAGGCTGCGTTTCAACCCCGTTTAAAGTCCCATTGCTGGGCTTTTAGGTCTCATCTCAGAATGTAAAGGCTTTGTCCGAGTTCCACAACGCTGGGTGCTATATTAGATACTGTGACGTTATACCAGTTTTGTGAGCCAAATAAAAAGAAAAAATTTTTTTGTAAATTGAAAACTACTTCCAGTGGTCCTGCTCCCCCCGCCAACGCGGCAAAGCGGCCGCCTCCACCTCCCAACGCGGCACGAGCTGTGCAGCCGACGAGGGAACTGCTGAAGGCCCGGGAGAACAGCAAGCGGAGCCGCGAGGAGAAGGTATGTGTGTACTGAACGTTTTTAAATAATTTTATTATTACGAAAAGTGAGGATAATCTCTACGTTTCTGATACGTACCGCTAAGGTGTGGAACAAGCTTCTAGCTTCTGTGTTCCCAGCCATTTTCTAGGCAAGCGTGCTATAACCTAGACCTTATCTTTGCGATAAACTTTCCATCAGGCATGATTGTAGTCAAGTGTAAGACTCAATAATAATAATAAAAATATTAAATAACATCCCCAAATGTTATTTGGGTGTTACCAAATGGCGCAATGGTCCTGCGTCTGCGTCGAAGATCGTGGGTTAGATTACTCGTAAACGATATTCTCACAAGTTTGGCAATGTGTTGGTGGTTGGCCTGATTTGAAGTGTGAGTGAAACGAGCACTTGCCATGAACTGTCATTTTATTAGTACCCACATTATAAGAATTATTACATACACATACAACATCTTTCCCATATTAAAAAAAATAAATAAAATTTAGCTAAAAACGTAAGAATAGAATTATGTATACATTCATATACTTAACCTTATCTTATACACTTAAGTACCTTCTTATCTTTTTGCAAGTTTAACGTTTAATAATACATTTTCATATTAGGTATAATTGCTATCTCTATTCTATACATGCATAAATCATTCTTAAATTGAAACATAATTGAATAAGCTAAGCATTATAAAGCTATTACAATACAATGATTAATATTACTGACAACACCTATTCATTTCATACATTTGATATTTTGGCGAGCCTTAACCGCCGCCGGTCTAGGTCCTGTTGTTTTAACTTTATCCTCATCACAGACGGTAAGGGGTCCCGCGAAAGTGGTAGCTGCTTTACGCTCTTCATCTGGTGTGATTTGACCGTTGCTCTCTGCGCTACTCCACTTATCCTCCTCCTTAGAAGCCGACCTGCCCCCACTCGAAGGCATGCTGAGTAGGTGGCGTCTATTTCGCCTATATCGTCTTCCAGACGTGTCTTCGGCGAAATACGAGCGCGGTTGAGGCGCTGCGCATTGCACTTTAGCATATTTGCGTTTACCTTCATCAGCCATGACTACCCTTTGTCCCGGTCTCAACTCGGGCAAAGCTCGCGCATGTTGGTCATAATAACCCTTACTGTCAGCCTGTTTACGCAGCATTGTTTGGAAATCGGAAATATTGTCGCGATGAGGCCTGAGTAATTGCCCATACGTCGGCAGTCTGGTGTTTAATTTGCGCCCCATAAGTAATTCAGCGGGAGAGCTTAACCCTTCACGTGGGCATGCTCTAAAGTTTAACAAACCCAAATAAAAATCTGAGCCGGAATTAATGGCCTTAATTAACATTTTTTTACAGTTTGTACACTTTTCACTTCGCCCGTTAGCTTGCGGATAATTAGGTGACGTAGTGATGTGAGAAAAACCCCATTTTGCCCGAAATTCAGCGAATTCTTTAGAGCTATACGCCGGGCCGTTATCGGTCACGACCTGAATTGGTATTCCGTGTCTTGCAAACTGATCTTTCATAGCCTGGATAACCGCTTTACTGCCTATACTACTTAAGGAACTAACTTCAATGAAATTTGAAAAATAATCGACGATGATCAAGAAGTATTTATTCCGATACTGAAAAATATCTGAGCCTACCTTAGACCACGGAGTATCAGGTATCTCGTGCGGTATCATGGGCTCGCGCGCCGGTCGCGATGCGTGCTCCGCGCACGTCGCGCAGCGGCGCACCACGCTTTCTACGTCACGTGACATGCCCGGCCAAAACATTACCTCGCGAGCACGTCGCTTGCAACGGTCGATGCCCATGTGCCCTTCGTGTACTCTTTCTAACATTTCCGATCGAAGACTTCGAGGGATATAAACCAGATTATCCTTTAAAATAATATTATCTATATACTCGAAACACTCTCTGTAAGACCATAATTCACGCAACCCTTCATCGAGATCATATTTGTTTGCTGGCCATCCATTTTTTATATATTTAATAATAATTTGACATTCATTATCCAACTTAACACCCTTTCTGATCAAATTAAGTTTCTCGTCACTAAACCGAACATTATTGATTACGAAACAAGACTGTTCCTCGACCTCTGCTGAAACTTTATTGCTCATGAGCTCAGGTAAAGGTGCACGCGACAGTGTATCAGCGACGAACATATATTTTCCAGGCTTATACACCACCTTAAAATTATAACCCTGAATACGCAGCATCATGCGTTGTAAGCGTGCTGGTACAGCGTCTAAAGATTTATTAAACAGGGCTTCTAAAGGCTTGTGATCTGTTTCTACTATTATGTCACCTCGGCCGAACAGATATTGATGAAATCGCTCTTGAGCAAAAACAATGGCCAGTAATTCTTTTTCTATTTGCGCATATCTGGTTTGTGCATCTGTAAGAGTGGCAGACGCAAATTCAACGGGACGGCCAGCTTGCAAAATAACCGCTCCCACGGCTCGAGAACTAGCATCGACAGAAAGCACCACTTGCTCTTGTGGTGAATACAGCGCTAACACGGGCGCTGAACACAGTTTCTGCTTCAACTGTCGCACAGCATTATCATGCACTTCGTCCCAATACCACAAAGCGTCCTTCTTCAAAAGATCACGCAGGGGTGACGCTATTTCAGAATAATTTACTATGAATTTAGATAAATAATTAACCATGCCCAAAAATCTTTCTACTTCACACCTATTCTGAGGTGTGGGCATATCCTCAATAGCTTTTAATTTATTTATGTCGATTGACATACCTTTTGCACTAAAAACGTGCCCTAAATAGCTCACTTGCTGAACTTTAAACTCACACTTTTCTTTGTTGAATTTAATTCCTACTTGCCTCGCCCTTTCAAGTAAACATTTCAGCCTTTCATCGTGCTGTGCCACCGTAGCACCCCATACAATAATATCATCTACGAAAGAATCGACACCCTCCAGATCTTCCAAGAGTTGGCGTACTTTCGCGTGAAAAACTTCGGATGCGCAATTAATTCCGTAAGGTAAGCGTAAAAATTGATATCGCCCGAAAGGTGTTCCGAACGTGCACAAGTCCGCGCTTTCCTTATCAATTTGTATCATCCAGTACCCCGAGCGAGCATCCAGCTTGCTGAAGTACCGCGCACCCTGCAACTTAGTTGCTATTTCCGTGAGGGTCGGCAGCGGATAGTGCGCACGGCGCACCGCTCGATTCAACGGTCGCGGATCGAGACAGACACGAATACTGCCATTTTTCTTAGCTACTACCACTATAGCGTTCACCCAATCCGTAGGATGCGACACTTTTCTTATAACACCCATATTCTCCATACGCTTCAATTCTACCTCTAACTTATCACGAACACTGATAGGTATCTTTCTTACAGGACAGACCGACGGTTGCACCCCAGGATCAACGATGATCTTGTACTCGCCCGGTAATTTACCTAACCCACGAAACAATTCTGTATAATCATCTATGTTTATAGTGAAAACTAGTTTTTCGCGTGGGGGCGCGGCCCGCTAAAGCGGACCGCGTAACTGCTTGTAGCAATTTACGTGGTCGCTCATACTCGGATTTAGCAAAAATTAGTAGGTAGGTACCCAATCTCCATACATTTTTTATGGAAAAAAAAAATCCGCCATTTTGAATTTTTTTTCTTGTCACTTAATAGATATCCCCATTTCGATCATCTTTTGCTATGAAACCACTTTTCCAACTGTTATACCCTCCGAGAGAGAGACGAACAAAATTTGTATGGCGGCCATGTTTTTTCCGCCATTTTGAATTTTTTTTCAGCTCATTGGTAATTGGACAAGGTTTCAAATGACATTTGGTCGAGCACCCCCCACCTATCTCCAATACCTTTAGCGTGCTCTTCACCCGTCTCCAAGATCCTCAATCATCAGCTCTCTCCATACTGTCCTCGAAAGAAATAGTTCTCCTCTTTACGAAAGTGTTTGTGAAAAAAAAATTTTCCATACAAAATTTTACAGGAGAAAATTTTGCAAAAATCTCGGCCGCCATCTTGTTTTTCCAAAATTTTCCATTTTTTCCATTAATCGTTTACTAATATCTACAATCGTTGCGAGTTTGAACGAAATCGGTCGGAAAACAAAAAAGTTACAGAAATCACGTCGGCCGCCATCTTGTTTTTTGGAAATGTCAGATTTTTCCCATACTCGAATCCCCCACCCGAACACATGCCCCATACATTATTATATCGTTTTCAGTCTCCTTCTGGGAGAACAATTGTATCAATCAGTCAGTGGTAATCGAGCTATATATAGTATAATAATGCGTTTAACAATACCTAGCGTTTCACAAGCATATTTACCTAATACGCTTTGACAGGAATTTGCACAGATACAGAAGTTAAAGTTATAATCATCGTTTTTATATACCCAGCTTATATAACATGAACCAAGTATAGGAATATTATTTCCACAAAAGGACTGAGCTCTAATGTTATTCTTATAAATAGATGACACATGCAAACCGAGTTGTTTATACTTTTCTAAAGATAAAATATTTAAATCTGACCCGGTATCTAGCTTAAAAGTTTCCGTTACATCACTGTTATATAAAGTTAAGCATTCATACCACTTGTTGGGGTCCTTATCGTGCGAGTTACCGTCGATCGTCGAGATCATAAACAATTCCTCATCCGAATCACTGTTTTCCACTATTTGATGAACGTTTATTCGTGAATTTGACGGACAGAATCGCTTAAAATGGCCAACTAAATTACAGTAAAAACACACGGCCCTCCGCGCCGGGCACTGACTATCACCATCACACTGACCACCACATCGGTTACACGACCGCCACACCACACTGGAACCGCGCGCCGCGCACCCAGCCGCGGCCGCGCCGAGCCCGCGGAGCCCCGGCGGCCCGCCCGCTCGCGCGCGCGCCGTATATCGCGTCCACAGCCGTCGATGATGACGCACTCGCTTCGTCACCCTTCGACCTGGCACTCTCGATGTGATGCTTCTCCTCTTTAGACATCTCGCTGGCGCGGCATATTTTTAAAGCCCCTTGCAAGGTCAACTCGTCCGACCTGAGTAATCTATCCCTCACCTTGCTATCCGATACGCCGCATACTATTCGATCTCGAATCAGGCCTTCTTCCAAGTGCTCGAATTCACAGTATTCCGACAATATCTTTAGAGCCGTCACATATTCGTCGATAGACTCACCGGATTCTTGATTACGAGTAAAAAACTTGAAACGAACCATTGTAGTGTTTTGCTTTGTGCCGAAGTGTTCGTCAAACTTTTTCAATAACATTTCGATGTTTTCACGACTTTCATCCTTAGTGTATTTAAAAGTGGTGTAAATATCGTAACCCTCCGGTCCTATCAAGTTGACTAGCAAGCTAGCTTGGACATCCGTAGGCTCCTTGTGTACGCCGGCGGCTTTTAAAAACACATTGAATTGTTGCCGCCATTTTCGCCACGCCGTTGCGCGACAGGCCGGCCCACTTTCTAAACGTAACTCCAATGGTGGCCTCGCGTGTTCCATTATTGTAATGTCTCAATATTTAATGCACACACTGCAATCAACAACTTTTCACACCATATTGACTGATAATTCACCCGATTATTAATTTATTTCACGCACCGCTGTCACCATGTTGTGAATGAAACGAGCACTTGCCATGAACTGTCATTTTATTAGTACCCACATTATAAGAATTATTACATACACATACAACATGAAGGAGGTATACTGGTGTTTTTTTTTACTCTATACAAGTTAGCACTTGACTGCGAACTCACCTGATGGTAAGTGATGAGGCAGCCTAAGATGTTGTCGTACTAACTTGGGAGGGTAAGTAAATTTACCTCAACGGTTTCTACAAGCATCGCAGCGGCACGCTAAATCGCTTGGCGGTGCGTCTTTGTTCGTAGGGTGGTAACTAGCCACGGCCAAAGCCTCCCACCAGACCAGAACTGAGAAAATTTAGAAATTATAAAATTCCAAAGTGGCCCGTGGCAGGTCAGTCTCACTTATCACGTGACCGTCCCGGCTACAAGTACGGGTCCGGACCTCAATATTTCAGATGGTTGCCGCTCGTGGGCCGAGTTGCACGCGCTGGTTCTGTACGGTCTATTTTACGCGCTGTCTGACTAGGGCAGCCCTAGTACATCGTAAGAGATAAAGTTAGGCGATAGAAAGAGACTACAACATTGCGTTCGTTGCGTGTCGATTTTGAGGGCGGGGCCAGGCGTTATTGCGAACTGAATTGCACTTGTGTCAGCGCTAGAGTCGCTATTTCTTTAAATCATCGTGCGGAGTAAGCCTTCTGTACTTGTACTATTTAGTGTTCTGTGCCCGTGGCGGGAATCGAACCCGCGACATCCCACTCGAATCCGAGCGCGCCGCCACTGCGCCAGGGAGGTCGTCAACGTTGACAGTGATGATGATCGGCAGGTGCTGGAGTGGCAACGCTCGCAGCTGGCGGTGCGGCCCGCGGCGCCCATCCCGCCGGCGAACATCAAGCGCGAGGGCGAGCGGCGCCGCGAGCGACCCCCGCGCGAGCGCGTCGAGCGGCCCGAGCGCGGCGTGTCGCCCGCCGCCATCGCCGCCGCGCTCGCCGACAGCGACAGCGACTCGGAGACCGACGCCAGCTCCGAGCCGCCGCCGCAGAGGTGAGTGCTGTTGACAGACTAGCCAGTCGCCAATAGATGCTGTCAGACCGACATATTCCCCTTCATCAATGTTTTTTGTATTGCCAGGTTGACGCTGTCAGAGCGCTTCGGCAAGATGGCTCAGTGGTCGGCCGCGCGCTGCGCCCGGCTGGAGAACATGCGCATCACGCGGCGCGAGAGCCAGCTGCACGTGCACATCGAGCGCGAGGACCCCGCCGACCCGCGCGAGCCCGGCGCGCTCACCCCGCACGAGGACTACCCGTGAGTAGCGAGCGAGCGCTTCGGCAAGATGGCGCAGTGGTCGCCGGCTGGAGAACATGCGCATCACGCGGCGCGAGAGCCAGCTGCACGTGCACATCGAGCGCGAGGACCCCGCCGACCCGCGCGAGCCCGGCGCGCTCACCCCGCACGAGGACTACCCGTGAGTAGCGAGCGAGCGCTTCGGCAAGATGGCGCAGTGGTCGCCGGCTGGAGAACATGCGCATCACGCGGCGCGAGAGCCAGCTGCACGTGCACATCGAGCGCGAGGACCCCGCCGACCCGCGCGAGCCCGGCGCGCTCACCCCGCACGAGGACTACCCGTGAGTAGCGAGCGAGCGCTTCGGCAAGATGGCGCAGTGGTCGCCGGCTGGAGAACATGCGCATCACGCGGCGCGAGAGCCAGCTGCACGTGCACATCGAGCGCGAGGACCCCGCCGACCCGCGCGAGCCCGGCGCGCTCACCCCGCACGAGGACTACCCGTGAGTAGCGAGCGAGCGCTTCGGCAAGATGGCGCAGTGGTCGCCGGCTGGAGAACATGCGCATCACGCGGCGCGAGAGCCAGCTGCACGTGCACATCGAGCGCGAGGACCCCGCCGACCCGCGCGAGCCCGGCGCGCTCACCCCGCACGAGGACTACCCGTGAGTAGCGAGCGAGCGCTTCGGCAAGATGGCGCAGTGGTCGCCGGCTGGAGAACATGCGCATCACGCGGCGCGAGAGCCAGCTGCACGTGCACATCGAGCGCGAGGACCCCGCCGACCCGCGCGAGCCCGGCGCGCTCACCCCGCACGAGGACTACCCGTGAGTAGCGAGCGAGCGCTTCGGCAAGATGGCGCAGTGGTCGCCGGCTGGAGAACATGCGCATCACGCGGCGCGAGAGCCAGCTGCACGTGCACATCGAGCGCGAGGACCCCGCCGACCCGCGCGAGCCCGGCGCGCTCACCCCGCACGAGGACTACCCGTGAGTAGCGAGCGAGCGCTTCGGCAAGATGGCGCAGTGGTCGCCGGCTGGAGAACATGCGCATCACGCGGCGCGAGAGCCAGCTGCACGTGCACATCGAGCGCGAGGACCCCGCCGACCCGCGCGAGCCCGGCGCGCTCACCCCGCACGAGGACTACCCGTGAGTAGCGAGCGAGCGCTTCGGCAAGATGGCGCAGTGGTCGCCGGCTGGAGAACATGCGCATCACGCGGCGCGAGAGCCAGCTGCACGTGCACATCGAGCGCGAGGACCCCGCCGACCCGCGCGAGCCCGGCGCGCTCACCCCGCACGAGGACTACCCGTGAGTAGCGAGCGAGCGCTTCGGCAAGATGGCGCAGTGGTCGCCGGCTGGAGAACATGCGCATCACGCGGCGCGAGAGCCAGCTGCACGTGCACATCGAGCGCGAGGACCCCGCCGACCCGCGCGAGCCCGGCGCGCTCACCCCGCACGAGGACTACCCGTGAGTAGCGAGCGAGCGCTTCGGCAAGATGGCGCAGTGGTCGCCGGCTGGAGAACATGCGCATCACGCGGCGCGAGAGCCAGCTGCACGTGCACATCGAGCGCGAGGACCCCGCCGACCCGCGCGAGCCCGGCGCGCTCACCCCGCACGAGGACTACCCGTGAGTAGCGAGCGAGCGCTTCGGCAAGATGGCGCAGTGGTCGCCGGCTGGAGAACATGCGCATCACGCGGCGCGAGAGCCAGCTGCACGTGCACATCGAGCGCGAGGACCCCGCCGACCCGCGCGAGCCCGGCGCGCTCACCCCGCACGAGGACTACCCGTGAGTAGCGAGCGAGCGCTTCGGCAAGATGGCGCAGTGGTCGCCGGCTGGAGAACATGCGCATCACGCGGCGCGAGAGCCAGCTGCACGTGCACATCGAGCGCGAGGACCCCGCCGACCCGCGCGAGCCCGGCGCGCTCACCCCGCACGAGGACTACCCGTGAGTAGCGAGCGAGCGCTTCGGCAAGATGGCGCAGTGGTCGCCGGCTGGAGAACATGCGCATCACGCGGCGCGAGAGCCAGCTGCACGTGCACATCGAGCGCGAGGACCCCGCCGACCCGCGCGAGCCCGGCGCGCTCACCCCGCACGAGGACTACCCGTGAGTAGCGAGCGAGCGCTTCGGCAAGATGGCGCAGTGGTCGCCGGCTGGAGAACATGCGCATCACGCGGCGCGAGAGCCAGCTGCACGTGCACATCGAGCGCGAGGACCCCGCCGACCCGCGCGAGCCCGGCGCGCTCACCCCGCACGAGGACTACCCGTGAGTAGCGAGCGAGCGCTTCGGCAAGATGGCGCAGTGGTCGCCGGCTGGAGAACATGCGCATCACGCGGCGCGAGAGCCAGCTGCACGTGCACATCGAGCGCGAGGACCCCGCCGACCCGCGCGAGCCCGGCGCGCTCACCCCGCACGAGGACTACCCGTGAGTAGCGAGCGAGCGCTTCGGCAAGATGGCGCAGTGGTCGCCGGCTGGAGAACATGCGCATCACGCGGCGCGAGAGCCAGCTGCACGTGCACATCGAGCGCGAGGACCCCGCCGACCCGCGCGAGCCCGGCGCGCTCACCCCGCACGAGGACTACCCGTGAGTAGCGAGCGAGCGCTTCGGCAAGATGGCGCAGTGGTCGCCGGCTGGAGAACATGCGCATCACGCGGCGCGAGAGCCAGCTGCACGTGCACATCGAGCGCGAGGACCCCGCCGACCCGCGCGAGCCCGGCGCGCTCACCCCGCACGAGGACTACCCGTGAGTAGCGAGCGAGCGCTTCGGCAAGATGGCGCAGTGGTCGCCGGCTGGAGAACATGCGCATCACGCGGCGCGAGAGCCAGCTGCACGTGCACATCGAGCGCGAGGACCCCGCCGACCCGCGCGAGCCCGGCGCGCTCACCCCGCACGAGGACTACCCGTGAGTAGCGAGCGAGCGCTTCGGCAAGATGGCGCAGTGGTCGCCGGCTGGAGAACATGCGCATCACGCGGCGCGAGAGCCAGCTGCACGTGCACATCGAGCGCGAGGACCCCGCCGACCCGCGCGAGCCCGGCGCGCTCACCCCGCACGAGGACTACCCGTGAGTAGCGAGCGAGCGCTTCGGCAAGATGGCGCAGTGGTCGCCGGCTGGAGAACATGCGCATCACGCGGCGCGAGAGCCAGCTGCACGTGCACATCGAGCGCGAGGACCCCGCCGACCCGCGCGAGCCCGGCGCGCTCACCCCGCACGAGGACTACCCGTGAGTGTACTGAACGATTACCGTCACTGGCGAAGTGGTGACCCCGACGTGAGGGTTATCTCCCTATCGCCTAAGTGATGACCCCAACGTGAAGGATGTCTCCCTATCATCTAAGTGGTGACCCCGGCGTAAGGGATATCTCCCTATTGCGTCCCGCTCGTGTCGTTACGAGTGCTAATGGATGATGATATGTTCTGCAGAGGGCTGGAGGCGGCGCCCGTGGGCAGCTACCCCGAGGAGCTGTTGGCAGTGGCGCCGGGCGGGCTGCCGTCGTGGGACGACGTGCGCGTGCGATACGACTACTATAAGAAGCGAGGATACTTGAGGGGTGAGGCATTTTTAACCGACTTCAAAAAAAGAAGGAGGTTCTGTATTCGACCCGTATGTATGTGTGTATGATTGTCTGCGATTATTACTCACTGCAATAGTAAACAGTGCGTTTTTGCTAGTAGAGCGGTAACTAGCCACGGCGAAGTGCCAGACCGGGCCTGAGTCAAGAGTTATTGCACATTAACTTCTCGTGCCAATTTTTGTCACCAAACTTCTCCGGAACTGCTCTACCGATTGTTACGAAAAAAAAATTATATCCCTAATGGCAAAACAAAGTTTGCCGGGTCATCTAGTTTTTTTTAATACATAAAATTATCATGTCACACTGTTTGTAACCAAATTTTGAAACGACTCATTTTTTGACGCGACAACGTCTTATAAATCGATAGAGCCGGTTGCACGCACGAAAAAACATGACTCATCCGGCGTTACCGGCGTTACCTCGCTCATGCGGCGTTACCTCGCGAGCGCGGAACGAGCGACAATGAAGACGTTGTCACGTTCAACTATCGTCAGTAAACCGACTTTACAGACAACCAATTTTTGACTTGACAACGTCTTATAAATCGATAGAGCCGGTTGCACGCACGAAAAAACATGACTCATCTGGCGTTACCTCGCTCATGCGGCGTTACCGGCGTTACCTCGCGAGCGCGGAACGAGCGACAATGAAGACGTTGTCACGTTCAACTATCGTCAGTAAACCGACTTTACAGGCAACCAATTTTTTTAAATTAAATTTTTTACTTGAATGTGATCTCCCCTGATGGTAACAGAAGATGTTATAGTATCGATTTGAAAGTTTTGCGTTGAAACGCTAAATTGCTTGGCGTGCGTCTTTGCTGTTAGCTACGGTGCTAATTAGCCACGGCCGAAGTCTCCCACCAAACCAGACCTGAGCCAAATCGAAGTGCTCGGATTTGAGCGCGCTGCCAAATGCGAGATTCTAAAATAGCTATCTTCTATCTAATATATAAAATTCTCCTGTCACAGTGTTTGTGACTAAACTCCTTCGAAACGGCTCGACTGATTTTTATGAAATTTTCTGTATATATGTTCGGTAGGTTTGAGAGTAGGGTATAAGCAATTTTTCATTCCGCTGAATGGCAAAACAACGTTTGCCGCGTCAGGTAGTAGAGTCTAACTCAATGTTTCGTCTGTGCAGGTCTGACGCTCGGCGACTACGTGAAGTGGGAGGAGTGGTGGTACAAGTACCAGGAGTGGCTCAAGAGGGAGCGCGCCTACGAGCGCTGGGCCGAGGGAGAGGGCACGGTGAGAATATTACATATCTGAACATGTTTACTGTCAGCGACTACGTGAAGTGGGAGGAGTGGTGGTACAAGTACCAGGAGTGGCTCAAGAGGGAGCGCGCCTACGAGCGCTGGGCCGAGGGAGAGGGCACGGTGAGAATATTACATATCTGAACATGTTTACTGTCAGCGACTACGTGAAGTGGGAGGAGTGGTGGTACAAGTACCAGGAGTGGCTCAAGAGGGAGCGCGCCTACGAGCGCTGGGCCGAGGGAGAGGGCACGGTGAGAATATTACATATCTGAACATGTTTACTGTCAGCGACTACGTGAAGTGGGAGGAGTGGTGGTACAAGTACCAGGAGTGGCTCAAGAGGGAGCGCGCCTACGAGCGCTGGGCCGAGGGAGAGGGCACGGTGAGAATATTACATATCTGAACATGTTTACTGTCAGCGACTACGTGAAGTGGGAGGAGTGGTGGTACAAGTACCAGGAGTGGCTCAAGAGGGAGCGCGCCTACGAGCGCTGGGCCGAGGGAGAGGGCACGGTGAGAATATTACATATCTGAACATGTTTACTGTCAGCGACTACGTGAAGTGGGAGGAGTGGTGGTACAAGTACCAGGAGTGGCTCAAGAGGGAGCGCGCCTAGTACTGTTAGTACCGCCTAGTGTGGAGTTGTTACCTAGTACCCATAACAAGCTATCGCTTACTTTTGGGCTAGAGTGCGATGTGTGTAAAAAAAAAATAGTACATTTCAATATAAGTGCGGAAAGTTTGTCATTTCTTTACGAGTCTCGATTTGTAATACACTACTACACGACTATAGGGACTAGTAGAAATGACAATTCCGCACGTGCATTGAATGACGTGTTTTAATACATTTGCGAAAAAAACTATTGGTTTTACGTATTTGCCTGCTCTGTGTTTTTGTGCCGTGCTCGTTTCGTGCGCCAGGACTGGTATGCCCGCTCCGGTGCCGCGTAGGAGGAAAACGCAAAAGCACTAGTGCGGAAAAGAATAACTTTCCGCACGCAAAACACACATGGAAATAGCAGGACAGATTAATTTGTTTTGCTATAATCCGCTACTTGAAAAGATTCTGTATGGTGCAATATGCAGGAAAACTGCTCACATGAAGCACCACACACAAATTTTCTCAAAACTTTCTTCGACGCACGTTATCAAAACAAATTAATCTGTCCTGCTAATTCTGGATTTCCGCAAAATAACGCCTGCTTCCATTCAATGCACATGGAAATGTCAAATTTTTGAGCAAATGTATAAATTTTTTGACGTGACAACGTCTTATAAATCGATAGAGCCGGTTGCACGCACGAAAAAACATGACTCATTCGGCGTTATCTCGCTCATGCGGCGTTACCGGCGTTACCTCGCGAGCGCGGAACGAGCGACAAAGAAGACGTTGTCACGTTCAACTATCGTCAGTAAACCGACTTTACAGGCAACCAATTTTTTTTTTTTAATTCCCAGACGCGTCGCGAGCGTCGCCGTCGCGGAGGCCGGCACCGGCGCAGCTGAGGGCGCGCCGCCCCCGCGGCGGTCCTGTGCGTGGACCTCGCCGCGGGGGCCGCTCACCGCTAGGTGCGCGACCCAGCGCCTCGCGCCCCGCCCGCGCCGGTGAGCGACAGTGTTGATATGTTATAGCGTCACCGGCGCAGCTGAGAGCGCGCCGCCCCCGCGGCGGTCCTGTGCGTGGACCTCGCCGCGGGGGCCGCTCACCGCTAGGTGCGCGACCCAGCGCCTCGCGCCCCGCCCGCGCCGGTGAGCGACAGTGTTGATATGTTATAGCGTCACCGGCGCAGCTGAGAGCGCGCCGCCCCCGCGGCGGTCCTGTGCGTGGACCTCGCCGCGGGGGCCGCTCACCGCTAGGTGCGCGACCCAGCGCCTCGCGCCCCGCCCGCGCCGGTGAGCGACAGTGTTGATATGTTATAGCGTCACCGGCGCAGCTGAGAGCGCGCCGCCCCCGCGGCGGTCCTGTGCGTGGACCTCGCCGCGGGGGCCGCTCACCGCTAGGTGCGCGACCCAGCGCCTCGCGCCCCGCCCGCGCCGGTGAGCGACAGTGTTGATATGTTATAGCGTCACCGGCGCAGCTGAGAGCGCGCCGCCCCCGCGGCGGTCCTGTGCGTGGACCTCGCCGCGGGGGCCGCTCACCGCTAGGTGCGCGACCCAGCGCCTCGCGCCCCGCCCGCGCCGGTGAGCGACAGTGTTGATATGTTATAGCGCGGCCGGCACCGGCGCAGCTGAGGGCGCGCCGCCCCCGCGGCGGTCCTGTGCGTGGACCTCGCCGCGGGGGCCGCTCACCGCTAGGTGCGCGACCCAGCGCCTCGCGCCCCGCCCGCGCCGGTGAGCGACAGTGTTGATATGTTATAGCGTCACCGGCGCAGCTGAGAGCGCGCCGCCCCCGCGGCGGTCCTGTGCGTGGACCTCGCCGCGGGGGCCGCTCACCGCTAGGTGCGCGACCCAGCGCCTCGCGCCCCGCCCGCGCCGGTGAGCGACAGTGTTGATATGTTATAGCGTCACCGGCGCAGCTGAGAGCGCGCCGCCCCCGCGGCGGTCCTGTGCGTGGACCTCGCCGCGGGGGCCGCTCACCGCTAGGTGCGCGACCCAGCGCCTCGCGCCCCGCCCGCGCCGGTGAGCGACAGTGTTGATATGTTATAGCGTCACCGGCGCAGCTGAGAGCGCGCCGCCCCCGCGGCGGTCCTGTGCGTGGACCTCGCCGCGGGGGCCGCTCACCGCTAGGTGCGCGACCCAGCGCCTCGCGCCCCGCCCGCGCCGGTGAGCGACAGTGTTGATATGTTATAGCGTCACCGGCGCAGCTGAGAGCGCGCCGCCCCCGCGGCGGTCCTGTGCGTGGACCTCGCCGCGGGGGCCGCTCACCGCTAGGTGCGCGACCCAGCGCCTCGCGCCCCGCCCGCGCCGGTGAGCGACAGTGTTGATATGTTATAGCGTCACCGGCGCAGCTGAGAGCGCGCCGCCCCCGCGGCGGTCCTGTGCGTGGACCTCGCCGCGGGGGCCGCTCACCGCTAGGTGCGCGACCCAGCGCCTCGCGCCCCGCCCGCGCCGGTGAGCGACAGTGTTGATATGTTATAGCGCGGCCGGCACCGGCGCAGCTGAGGGCGCGCCGCCCCCGCGGCGGTCCTGTGCGTGGACCTCGCCGCGGGGGCCGCTCACCGCTAGGTGCGCGACCCAGCGCCTCGCGCCCCGCCCGCGCCGGTGAGCGACAGTGTTGATATGTTATAGCGCGGCCGGCACCGGCGCAGCTGAGGGCGCGCCGCCCCCGCGGCGGTCCTGTGCGTGGACCTCGCCGCGGGGGCCGCTCACCGCTAGGTGCGCGACCCAGCGCCTCGCGCCCCGCCCGCGCCGGTGAGCGACAGTGTTGATATGTTATAGCGCGGCCGGCACCGGCGCAGCTGAGGGCGCGCCGCCCCCGCGGCGGTCCTGTGCGTGGACCTCGCCGCGGGGGCCGCTCACCGCTAGGTGCGCGACCCAGCGCCTCGCGCCCCGCCCGCGCCGGTGAGCGACAGTGTTGATATGTTATAGCGCGGCCGGCACCGGCGCAGCTGAGGGCGCGCCGCCCCCGCGGCGGTCCTGTGCGTGGACCTCGCCGCGGGGGCCGCTCACCGCTAGGTGCGCGACCCAGCGCCTCGCGCCCCGCCCGCGCCGGTGAGCGACAGTGTTGATATGTTATAGCGCGGCCGGCACCGGCGCAGCAGAGGGCGCGCCGCCCCCGCGGCGGTCCTGTGCGTGGACCTCGCCGCGGGGGCCGCTCACCGCTAGGTGCGCGACCCAGCGCCTCGCGCCCCGCCCGCGCCGGTGAGCGACAGTGTTGATATGTTATAGCGCGGCCGGCACCGGCGCAGCTGAGGGCGCGCCGCCCCCGCGGCGGTCCTGTGCGTGGACCTCGCCGCGGGGGCCGCTCACCGCTAGGTGCGCGACCCAGCGCCTCGCGCCCCGCCCGCGCCGGTGAGCGACAGTGTTGATATGTTATAGCGTCACCGGCGCAGCTGAGAGCGCGCCGCCCCCGCGGCGGTCCTGTGCGTGGACCTCGCCGCGGGGGCCGCTCACCGCTAGGTGCGCGACCCAGCGCCTCGCGCCCCGCCCGCGCCGGTGAGCGACAGTGTTGATATGTTATAGCGTCACCGGCGCAGCTGAGAGCGCGCCGCCCCCGCGGCGGTCCTGTGCGTGGACCTCGCCGCGGGGGCCGCTCACCGCTAGGTGCGCGACCCAGCGCCTCGCGCCCCGCCCGCGCCGGTGAGCGACAGTGTTGATATGTTATAGCGTCACCGGCGCAGCTGAGAGCGCGCCGCCCCCGCGGCGGTCCTGTGCGTGGACCTCGCCGCGGGGGCCGCTCACCGCTAGGTGCGCGACCCAGCGCCTCGCGCCCCGCCCGCGCCGGTGAGCGACAGTGTTGATATGTTATAGCGTCACCGGCGCAGCTGAGAGCGCGCCGCCCCCGCGGCGGTCCTGTGCGTGGACCTCGCCGCGGGGGCCGCTCACCGCTAGGTGCGCGACCCAGCGCCTCGCGCCCCGCCCGCGCCGGTGAGCGACAGTGTTGATATGTTATAGCGCGGCCGGCACCGGCGCAGCTGAGGGCGCGCCGCCCCCGCGGCGGTCCTGTGCGTGGACCTCGCCGCGGGGGCCGCTCACCGCTAGGTGCGCGACCCAGCGCCTCGCGCCCCGCCCGCGCCGGTGAGCGACAGTGTTGATATGTTATAGCGCGGCCGGCACCGGCGCAGCTGAGGGCGCGCCGCCCCCGCGGCGGTCCTGTGCGTGGACCTCGCCGCGGGGGCCGCTCACCGCTAGGTGCGCGACCCAGCGCCTCGCGCCCCGCCCGCGCCGGTGAGCGACAGTGTTGATATGTTATAGCGCGGCCGGCACCGGCGCAGCTGAGGGCGCGCCGCCCCCGCGGCGGTCCTGTGCGTGGACCTCGCCGCGGGGGCCGCTCACCGCTAGGTGCGCGACCCAGCGCCTCGCGCCCCGCCCGCGCCGGTGAGCGACAGTGTTGATATGTTATAGCGCGGCCGGCACCGGCGCAGCTGAGGGCGCGCCGCCCCCGCGGCGGTCCTGTGCGTGGACCTCGCCGCGGGGGCCGCTCACCGCTAGGTGCGCGACCCAGCGCCTCGCGCCCCGCCCGCGCCGGTGAGCGACAGTGTTGATATGTTATAGCGCGGCCGGCACCGGCGCAGCTGAGGGCGCGCCGCCCCCGCGGCGGTCCTGTGCGTGGACCTCGCCGCGGGGGCCGCTCACCGCTAGGTGCGCGACCCAGCGCCTCGCCGCCCCGCCCGCGCCGGTCAGTGACAGTGCTGCCAACTCTCTAAAATATTTATACCTTTAACTAGCAAACCCGGCGAACTCCGTTTCGTCAGCAGATTCGTCAGCAGATGGCTTTCCCGGTAAAAGATTTTCCCGCTTTTCTGTTGAAATTTTTCCTGGATTTTCTTTGCCTTTCCAACGAATGCAAAACCGTGGAAATCGGTTCGTGCGTTCTGGAGTTATAGCGTCAGGAAGGAAAACCCGACTTATTTTTATATAGTCGATTTGGTTCCCCCGTCACCTTTCTACCATAGATCGGCAAGGCATCGTAAAGGCTTCCACCCATACATAGTCGACGTACCAAAGACGCGTACGAAGCGGTTTGGTTCCTCGTTCCTGATACGCACAGCAAAGGCCTGGAATACACTCCCAGGCAGTGTCTTTCCTGCCACTTACAACCCGGGTGCCTTCAAATCAAGAGTGAATAGGCATCTTCTAGGCAAGCACGTTCCAGCTTAGACTGTATCATCACTTTCCATCAGGTGTGATCACAGTCAAACGCTAGCCTATGTATATAGTACTAGCAAGCGCCCGCGGCTTCGCTCACGTTGATCTTCTGCTTTACTCCCTCAGGCGTTAAGTTTCCAAAATTCTTGTATTAACCGTCATTTAATTTAATTTTGACCACTAAATATTTCCTAATGCTTGCTGGTAATAGTCAAACGTCGATTTTCAAAGCAATCGGCCCAGTAACAAAAAAGTTCAAAATGGTGGCCACGTTTTTAATTCTGACCACAAATTCCTTCTCTATGCTTGCTGCCATAGTCAAATATCGATTTTTAAAGCAATCGGCCCAGTAACAAAAAAGTTCAAAATGGCGGCCACTTTTTTAATTCTGACCACAAATTCCTTCTCTATGCTTGCTGCCATCGTCAGACGTCGATTTTCAAAGCAATCGGCCCACTGACAAAAAAATTTAAAATGGCGGCCACTTTTTTAAATTTTGACCACAAATTCCTTCTCTAAGCTAGCTGCCATAGTCAAATATCGATTTTCAAAGCAATCGGTCCAGTAACAAAAAAGTTCAAAATGGCGGCGACTTTTTTAAATTTTGACCAAAAATTCCTTCTCTATGCCAGCTGCCATAGTCAAATATCGATTTTCAAAGCAATCGGTCTAGTAACAAAAAAGTTCAAAATGGCGGCTACTTTTTTAAATTTTGACCACAAATTCCTTCTCTATGCTTGCTGCCATAGTCAAATATCGATTTTCAAAGCAATCGGTCCAGCAACAAAAAAGTTCGAAGCAATCGGTCCAGTAACAAAAAAGTTCAAAATGGCGGCCACTTTTTTAAAGTTTGACCACAAATTCCTTCTCTAAGCTAGCTGCCATAGTCAAATATCGATTTTCAAAGCAATCGGCCCAGTAACAAAAAAGTTCAAAATGGCGGCTACTTTTTTAAATTTTGACCACAAATTCCTTCTCTATGCTTGCTGCCATAGTCAAATATCGATTTTCAAAGCAATCGGTCCAGTAACAAAATGTTCAAAATGGCGGCCACTTTTTTAAATTTTGACCACATTTTCCTTTTCTATGCTTGCTGTCATAGTCAAATATCGATTTTCAAAGCAATCGGTCCAGTAACAAAAAAGTTCAAAATGGCGGCCACTTTTTTAAATTTTGACCAAAAATTCCTTCTCTATGCCAGCTGCCATAGTCAAATATCGATTTTCAAAGCAATCGGTCCAGCAACAAAAAAGTTCGAAGCAATCGGTCCAGTAACAAAAAAGTTCAAAATGGCGGCCACTTTTTTAAAGTTTGACCACAAATTCCTTCTCTAAGCTAGCTGCCATAGTCAAATATCGATTTTCAAAGCAATCGGCCCAGTAACAAAAAAGTTCAAAATGGCGGCCACTTTTTTTAATTTTGGCAACAAATTCCTTCTCTATGCTTGCTACCATAGTCATAAGTCGATTTTCAAAGCAATCGGCCCAGTAACAAAAAAGTTCAAAATGGCGGCCAAAAAGTTCAACATTTTTCCTCCTCAAAATTTGGATCTCGAAAATCCCTTTCTGAATACGAATTCATGATATAATACCAACCTAGGTACCAAATTTCAGATCTCTACGACTTGTAGCTTTTCGGGAATTCCTGGAACAACGAAAAAAATTACACTTTTGTATGGAGAAATCCATAAAACCAACGGTTTTCACCGCTTAAAATTTGAATTTCTGGAATCCCCGTCTTAGTACGAATTCGTGACCTAATATCTACCTAGTTACCAAATTTCAGATCCCTTCGACTTGTAGCTTTTCGGGAATTCCTGGAACAACGAAAGAAATTTCACTTTTGTATGGGAAAATCCAAAAAACCAACGGTTTTTACCTCTTAAAATTTGAATTTCTGGAATCCCCGCCTTAGTACGAATTCATGACCTAATATCAACCTAGGTACCAAATTTCAGATCTCTACGACATGTAGCTTTTCGGGAATTCCTGGAACAACGAAAAAAATTTCACTTTTGTATGGGGAAATCCAAAAAACCAACGGTTTTTGTCCCTTAAAATTTGAATTTTTGGAATCCCCGTCTTAGTACGAATTCATGACCTAATATCAACCTAGGTACCAAATTTCAGATCCCTACGACTTGTAGCTTTTCGGGAATTCCTGGAACAACGAAAAAAAATCACTTTTGTATGGGGAAATCCAAAAAACCAACGGTTTTTACCCCTTTAAATTTGAATTTTTGGAATCCCCGTCTTAGTACGAATTCATGACCTAATATCTACCTAGGTACCAAATTTCAGATCCCTACGACTTGTAGCTTTTCGGGAATTCCTGGAACAATAAAAAAAATTTCACTTTTGTATGGGGAAATCCAAAAAACCAACGGTTTTTACCCCTTAAAATTTGAATTTCTGGAATCCCCGTCTTAGTACGAATTCATGACCTAATATCTACCTAGGTACCAAATTTTAGATCTCTACGACCTATAGTTTTGGCGGAATCCGTGGAACAACCAAAATGCCTCATTCTTTTATATATATAGATAAAAAAAAGCCTCGAGAGAAGTGAGTGGCATCCTTATGTGGTTGATGTCCAGCAAACTCGAACGAAACGTTTTTCTTCAACGTTTCTGATACGAACCGCTAAGGTGTGGAACACCCTTCCAGCTTCCGTGTTCCCAGCCAAATACAATCTGGGTGCCTTCAAGAGAAGAGTGAATAGGCATTTTCTAGGCAACCACGCTCCATCCTAGACCTCATCATTTCTGTCCATCAGACATGACTGTAGTCAAGCGTAAGCCTATCAATTATAAAAAAACCCTAGAGGAGATAAATAAAAATAACTAAATATTAGAAAACTGGCGCTTTCCGTGTGGTCCTATTTCAATGTTCTGATAATGGTATCCATGCAAAAAAAAAACTATGTAATTCTTATATTATTTATAATTGAAAAAGATGTATTCAACAGTAGTTTGATGAGAGTTGAAGTCGATTTTTTAACACGCTTTTATTAGCTTCTCCTGTATGTTTGTATGTTTGTAACCGACTCCTTTGAGCTCGATTTTGTCCTACTTTGAACGATCAGATTTAATTCAAACTTTGCACACCCGTCAAAGACCGTTGACAATGCAATAATTCGATTAAAATATCCAATTATCTTAATTAGATTCGCCAGGATTAATTAATTTCTTTCCGCATCCTTTGCATGCGAGTAAGAGAGAGCGTGTTTTTTTTTTAGTTTTTTAAACTATTATTATTTTTGTTAATTAATGAACATGTATTATTTCTTGTAAAGAAGGTTGTAAAATGTTCTGATGGGTTCAGGCTTAGGTTCATATAGGTGATTAACATATTTTCATTTTTCTTTTTCAGACACTAAGCAGTTACTTCCATCTAAGAATACAAATCTACAGTCAAATAATAATAGTGAAATAATTATTAGTAACAAAAAAATTGTGTTGTATAAAAATCAAATTTTACTAAAAGTGTCTGCGCCGGTTTCGAAATGAAGGAGTGTCGAGGTGTTTTTTTATTGACTTATAAAGTAACATAAAAGTGTGTGTTCTACTTATGTAGGATAATAGAAATATGTGATGAAAAGTTGTGTGTTGTACGCTTGTGCAAATATATGAAGACTAATAACTGTTGTAAATCGTATTAATATTATCTACTGGGGGGCTATTCTCGCAACGTTTTGGCTACATTTCGTGAAATGAAATGTTTAAATGTTTACATAATAGTTTATTTCGATTCAAGTGTGGAAAGTATGTCGTTTCTTCACCAGTCGGTTGACCCAAGCCGAACGCGCGATTCAACAACTCCAGTAGAAAAAATGACGATTCCTCACGTGCATTGATTGAGATTAGACTTACGAGAAAAAATTTAATTCATTTGCAAAAAAAAGTACGAATTGATTAGTAAATAGCCATTTCATAAGAAAAATATTCAGAAAACTGATTAAAAACCTCCAATTTATGTGTTTGGATATTACATGCACGAGGAAAACGAAAAATACTAGCGCGGAAAGGAATAACTTTCCGCACGCTTAATACACACGGAAAAGTCTACTTTTTGAGCAAATGTATTAATAAAATATTTTATATAAGAAATTAGTTAAATAGTTAAATTAAAAAGTACATAATTATTATAATAAACTCTGTAAATAAAAAATAGCATATAGGCATCATGCCATCTCTAATACGTGTTTATTTATGTATGTTAGTTATAGTTTTATATTTACTCTGAATCAGAGAAGGGTAATATGAAATCGTTATTAATGATTATGATTACAATATGTGAATCATTAGTCGCAATCGTAGATTGGCGTAATCACACAATATGACGATCGTAATCGATTATTAACGATTAAAAATTTAATCGTAATCTCGAAATCATTATTCTATACATGTAATTTTTGTATTTTCTTCAATCTGCAATTGTGATCTGAGGATTTTCTAATCATTAATGATTATTATAAATAAACCCTTCTTTGTTTAGAAATTTAGAATAATTCAATCATAATACGTGTCAAAAATATTTAATTTTGATTGTATACTTACTTAAAACGAGATAATATGCTGTTGCATATAAAATTGATTTTCGTGCCTCGGAGATTATGTTAAGCCTTCGATTTTGCACTTCATCTCCCGGTAGTATCAGACTAATAAATCCATCAGGTTATAGAGTGAGGAAAATGGGGTTTTCTTCAAAAAACAAATTACGAGGAAACTTGATGCTTGAAAGTTCGTGTTTATATTCTCACAAGTGTGTGAAGCCTGCTAGTGAATGTTTTCATAAACCACGTTCACTAGAGGGCAGCACTGAAATGAAAGGTCTTTCTAAAACTAGATCTCTGTCAGGTCGATTTTTTTTACGAAATTAAGTTGTATTATGTAAAGATTTGTGTAAGTACTTTAACAATTACACAATTAATGTGTAATAAAAAATATTTTGATTATACTCTAGTATTATAAAGTTAGGCTACCGACTCGTAGTCACACCAGATTATCACACCAGTGTTACAAACAGGAATTTTTTTCTCTTTTGTCACACCACTGATTTTTCTACACCATGTGGTGTGACAAAAGAGAAAAAAATTCCTGTTTGTAACACTGGTGTGATAATCTGGTGTGACTACGAGTCGGTAGCCTGAAGTTAATATGCAAATAATCATGTAGACGTTAATTTAAAATTTAAAATGAATAATATTTATGAAAATGTACTTACTGTTGTTTAATTTTTAGATTTCTGAACCGTTTTACTTTTACAGGAGAAACATCTAAAAATTGAGTCTAGAAAAGATTTCAGACTTACGTTATTATCGAACGAAATAAAGTTATTATGGAAGGAAATAAAACGCAACTCTTGGAGAATTTAATATTTATTAGAAATTTATAGTAATATTTTCTAGTTGAACATTCATTGAGCAATTATTATCAAAATGTAGTAATTAAAAAATAAGATAGTTATTCTACGTGGACTACGGAAAAAATTACAGCTGTCTTGATAGATCTATGAAAATCTGCAATAACGAACCAGGCGGAACATTTTCTAATTTTATGTTTAATGTATGGTAATATGCGAAATGCATCGATTCCCATAAAATATTTTTTTTAGATACCTCATGGGGCTGAAAATATGGCTGCATTTTGCCATGTAACCAGAACAACGCCATCTAGTGTAAACATTGGAAACGAAATCGTTGCATCCTATTACCAACCTACTCTATGGTTGCATCCACAACCTACTCTATGGTTGCATCTCGCCTCGCTATCTCCACAGTGGTGCGCTTTGCCATGAAACTAAAACAACGCCATCTATTGTTAACATGGGAAACGAAATTGTTGCAATCTCGCCTCGCTACTCCACAGTTTGGTCGGTCACTACAAAAACATTATTTTGAATCACGGTTTGGTGTTCAAAAATACTTCCAAAATTATATAAATTTTTATGGCAAACTGTAATAGTAAAATTATTGTATTACATTATCATATTCACTTTATAAAGTAACATATTAGCGAATTTAGCTTACAGTTACACTAAAATTGGTTAAATATTTTGCAATAGACCAATTACATAGAGTATTATTAAGTAGGTACCTACTTATAAAGTTATAATAATAAGCTAAAATGGTGATTTTGATGCAACATACTAACATACTGCCGTTAATTTACCAATTATTACCTAACACTTTTCATTATTTCGAGAGATCTACTATTACTTTGAGAGAAACGATAGCAAAATTTGAGTTAGGGGAGTTAGGTGAAACAAGAAAGCGAGAAAAAAGTATATTGTAGTTTTCGCTGTAGGTACTGCTTTACAGTGGTGGTCAACTGGTCACACAGTTTACCTACAGCTATACAATTATAATTCTAATAATTTTAATAATGCAAATTGGAATTATGGAACAGCGCCATCTATTGACAATAATGGTTTGGACCCTTGTCATCAATAGATGGTGCTATTCTGATGCCAAAAGGAATTATTTGCGACCTATTCGACGAATGGCGGCGAATAAAAAAACTCCCTCTCGAGTCTCGTCACACTGATTGATATCTAAGTCCACACAACACACAGTTTACGTACATACAATAATTATAATAATTTTAAAAAATTGTAATTATGTAACAACGCCATCTATTGACAACAACGGTTTGGACTCTAGTCATCAATAGATGGCGCTATCGACGACCGAATGGCGTAGTGGTAGCGAACCTGCTGTCTGCGCCGGAGGTCGTGGGTTCGATTCCCACTACTGGTAAATGTTTGTGTGATGAGCATGAATGTTTTCCAGTGTCTGGGTGTTTTTCGATATATTATATTTATGTATATTAGTATGTATGTATATTTATCAGTCATCTAGCACTCATAACACAAGCTATCGCTTACTTTGGGGCTAGATTGCGATGTGTAAAATGTCCCGTATGTATTTATTTATTTATTTATTCTGAAAAAAAACTCCTCATGTCATCTAAGACCACACAATACTCTCGATCCAAGGCACGTAGCTAGCCACCCGGGTGTATATCCCGGGCTCGCCCTTAACCCCGCAGGCGCGGCCGAAGGACGTGACCCCCACCACCGTGTACATGCAGTGGATTTGTTTGTGCTTCAATTGGAGCGGGCCTCCGCTGTCACCCTGCAACGAAAACATGGCCCTTTGGTAAAGACCCAACAGGTGGACGGACGACATCAAAAGTCAATAGCGATTAAAGAATAAAAGTATGAGATAAGAGAATAGAATATTAGTGGCTATC
Source organism: Coenonympha arcania (assembly GCA_036785405.1). Taxonomy (NCBI): domain Eukaryota; kingdom Metazoa; phylum Arthropoda; class Insecta; order Lepidoptera; family Nymphalidae; genus Coenonympha; species Coenonympha arcania. Next base: position 12,869,012 of record CM072076.1, read on the forward strand.
AGAAAACTAAAGTCACGCAGTATGGGAAAAATATAACTCAATCCATTGATGGTTTCCTATGAAATGTTATTTAATTCCACACAGGAAAGCAGCAGTGTACATGAAATTAAATATTAAGTTTTTTATAGCAAATAAATGCATGAAAGCTTTCAGACTGTAAGCAAGGGATCGGTGGATTGAATCCTGGGCTTTAACTTTGAGTTATGTGCGTTTTTGTTAACTTAATATCACTTGCACCGTGAATGGCAACATCATCAGTAAAACTTCAAAACTAGAAGTCCCCCAAAAAGGTATGTAAAGCCTGCCAACCTACGTGTCCAACATGATGGGCTATGACATTTAATATTCAAATTCAAAATTTCTTAATTTCACATAGGCCTAACGCACAGGCTCTTGTAAAACGTCAATATGATATTTGTCATGTATGGTGGTAACTACAAGTCGACTTAAAACTAAGTTTACGAGGGTTCAAACGCGCCCTGCACTGAGAAGAAGCCCACAACAAACTCAGTCGGGTTTTGTTTTCTGTTATCACCACTTCACAAAGACTCGAGCTAATATAATAAGAGCAGTTCATTCACTCCCAAGGATTTTAATCATGTAAATACTTAATCCTTAATACTATAGTAAGCTTTATTAATGAACTTTCGATTTACAGCTACCTACTTTGAACTTATTGAGGGATAAGTTTAATATTTGTTGGAGGTTGATACTTCTTGTAGACTGTTACTGGCTATTATTCGTAATCTGTCACATAGTGACTTGTTATGTTGAGTTATGTTTGGTTGTCATCATTTCTATATATTACTCAATAAAATGTCTGGACGAAAATATTCGTTGTTTTGTGATATACAATAATCAATTATATATCGGTGCTGGGTGCTGCTGGGATTCTGCTAGGCACTTTCCATTTGGTTATGGGCCCAGAGCCCAAATAATTTCCGATATCATAAATTGTGAAATTGGGAAATACGCACTTTCGATGATGACGGATGACCAGAGTTCGTCAGGTTCCATTTTTGGAATAAAGAAGCTTGGGGGTGCAGATGGCTTTGAGGTTTGGAAGTTTCAAGTCCAAAACTACCTGGAATGTAAAAACTGGTGGGTGGCTGTAGAAACCAATGAAGTCACTGCAGAACTCAAAGATGCGGATCGACAGGCGCGTACTACCATGTGTCTACTGTTGGAGCCTTCATGTTTTTCGAATGTCTACAATTCGAAGACCGCGCATGAGGTATGGCACAAGCTGTGTGAAGCATACGAAGATAAAGGCTGGGGTAGACGTATATCACTGCAGCGTCAATTATGGTCATGTAAGTTGGAAAACTTTTCGAGTATGGAGAAATACATCTCAAAGGTACTATCCATAGCACAACAATTGGCTGCAATAGACGCGAAAGTCTCAGACGACTGGATCATTTCCATTTTGCTTGCCGGATTAACATCAGACTACAACCCGATGATAATGGCAGTGGATAATAGTGGAAAGGATATTAGCTTAGAACAGATTAAAACTAAACTGCTGCAGGAGGCTAATAGACAAGCTGAAACAGCTGGAGCTGGAGCTGGAGAGCAAGCCCTCGCCTCTAAACAGGAAAAGGCACCCAAAAACAATGTTCGTAAACCAGTGCGCAAGTGCTTCAAATGTCACAAAGAAGGACACAAGGCAGCTGAGTGTAAGAAGCTGAATGCCGGTATTGTCGGTGTGTGCATGAGTACGATGGATACCAAGGTTAAAAGCGATTGGTATGTAGATAGTGGATGCTCGACTCATATGACTTACGATGCGAAAAAGTTATGTAACTATCAGAAAGTTAAAGGTAACTTGACAATTAAAGTGGCTAATGGAGATGTAATACCAGTTGAAGGTAGAGGAAATGCTATGCCAAAAGTTAGCGAAAGTACAGATTTCACATTGAAAAATGTTCTACATGTTCCTCGTTTATCTTTGAACTTGATATCAGTAAGCGATCTTGTTAAGAATGATTTCGCGGTTAATTTTGGCAAAGGAGGTTGCACTATCAAGAATAAAAACGAACAAATAGTTGCGACGTGCAATGAAGTTGACGGAATTTTCAAATTGAATGAAAACGTAAATTATGTCAACGCTACATTGTCAAATGAACCTCTGTCAAATTTATGGCACAGAAGATTGGCGCATTTAGGACAAAATAACATGCTGATATTGAGAGATTTGGTAACTGGTATGAAATTCGACAGTAAACAAAGCATTGAGCCATGTATTCCATGCGTAAAAGGTAAGACATGTAAAAGCCCGTTCAAAAACAAAGGCACACGAGCAAAACAGATCCTTGAATTAGTACACACGGATATCTGTGGTCCAATGGAAGAGCCATCGTTTGTTGGTTCTGTATACATGTTGCTGTTTATCGACGATTACACGCGCAAGACGCATGTTTATTTCTTAAGAAATAAGAGTCAGACTTTCGACACGTTTCGTCAGTATAAGGCGGAAGTAGAAAAAGAGACTGGTAAGTTGATAAAATGCCTCAGATCTGACAATGGTACTGAATTTTGTAACCATGCCTTCAATAGATTGTTCAAGTCAGCTGGTATAAAGCACCAAACAACGGTTCCGTATACACCCGAACAAAATGGGGTAGCTGAAAGGGCGAACAGATCGATCATTGAAAAAGCAAGGACGTTGCTTTGTGAGGCGAATCTAAGCAAAAAGTTTTGGGCTGAGGCAGTCCATACCGTGGTATATTTAAAGAATCGAAGCCCTACAAAGGCGGTCACGAATAAAGTACCTGAAGAACTTTGGTCTGGTAAGAAAGTAAACTTGAGTCATTTAAAAGTTTTCGGATGTTTGGCGTTTGCATTGAAACCGAAGCAGAAAAGGCAAAAGCTTGACATGAAGACTGAAGGTTTGATTTTTGTTGGCTACTGTGAGCTTAAGAAAGGTTACCGACTGATGAATCTACAGACTGGCAAGATAACTATTGCTAGAGATGTTAAGTTCTTGGAAAACGTGTTTCCTGGTGATGGTACGAATATGACGAAGAACGCAGTTGTTCCTTTGTCCATAGAGGAGGAACGAACTGAATCTGCGATATTGGATGTAGATCCTGATATTCACTCGAACAGTGAAGATGATTTTCAGGATGCAAATATAGGAAGTACCGAATCCGCTACGAATTCAGAAGTGAGTACTGAGCCGAGTACTGAAAACGTTGGAACGAGTACTGAGCCAAGTGCTGAGACGAGTATCGAGCCAAGATACAACCTACGTGCAAGAAAGCCGGTGGATTATTCAAGTACGTGCATCAACGCTCTCGCGGCAATTGACAGCGATCCGACGACTGTAGAGCAGGCGCTAGCTAGGCCTGATCGTGAGCTATGGCAGAAGGCCATGGACTATGAGCTGCAATCGTTGAAGGAGAACCAGACGTGGACGCTAGTCGACTTACCACGTGACAAAAAGCCGATACAATGCAAATGGGTCTTTAAGATTAAGCGAGATAGCGATGGTAAGGTCTCAAAGTATAAAGCTAGGCTGGTAGCGAAGGGATTTACTCAGGTACGTGGCGTAGACTATAACGAAACTTATTCTCCGGTGGTTAGGAGCTCGACTTTGCGACTTTTATTCACATTAGCTGTAGAATATGATTGGGACATAGATCAGTGGGACGTAACGACTGCTTTCCTTTACGGTAAACTAAAGGAAAATATTTATATGATGCAACCTGAAGGTGCTGTCGCCAAGGGTCAGGAGACGAAGGTCTGCAAGTTAAATAGGTCGTTATATGGTCTGAAGCAAGCGTCGAATGCTTGGTTTCATGAACTTGACCGAGAGATGCTTAGCTTAGGTTTCAAGCAATCGAAGATAGAGCCTTGCTTATACCAAAAGTTGTTAGGGGATAAAGATAGGATAGTTGTAGTTATTTATGTTGATGATATTTTCATTTTTTGTAATTCTTTACACAAAAAAGAAAAGGAAAAGTTAAAGACTGGGTTATTGAAAAAGTTCAAGGTAAAGGATCTAGGTCGAGCTAGACATGTTTTAGGCATGAGACTTAGGAGGGATGAAGACACCATTTACCTTGATCAGGAACAGTATGTTATTAACGTGTTGCAGGAATTTGATATGACGGATTGTAAATCAGTCATTACCCCCATGGAAGCCGGTCTTACACTGGAAAAGGCTCATGATGGTTGTAGGTTGCCATATCAGAATCTGGTAGGATGTCTGAACTATTTAGCCCAAAATAGTAGGCCAGATATCGCGCATGCCGTTAGCGTTCTATCACAGTTTAATTCATGCTACGATGAAATTCATTTTAAGTGTGCTAAACGGGTGCTAAGATATTTAAAAGGGACGTCTGATTTTGCGCTTACTTTCCGAAAGTCAGGTAAATTAAAACTTACTGGCTACGTGGATGCTGATTGGGGTGGGTCATATGATAGGAAATCCTTTACGGGTATGATGTTTATGTTAGGCGATAGTTTAATAACGTGGGAGAGTCGCAAGCAAACGTGTGTTGCTCTGTCCTCTACCGAGGCAGAGTACATAGGTCTTAGTCAAGCTTCAAAGGAAGCGATTTATTTGAGGAGTTTGTTAAAAAGTTTAGTAAATGATAGTTGCGACAAACCTGTAGTCATTCATAATGACAATCAGTCTGCACATCATATTGCGAGAAACAAGATGAACCATAATAGGACGAAACATATAGATATTAGGTTTCACTTTGTTCGCGAAGCGATATCCAATGAGGCGGTAGAGGTAAAGTATGTGCCTTCACAAGAAATACTGGCAGATATGTTGACAAAGCCTCTGTCAGGCCCTAAAATAAAGTTAGCTTTAGCGAGATTACCCATTAAGAGGGCGGGTAGTGAAAGTGGTGTAACTTAAGTTTTTCATATGTTGTTTTTGTACTGTACGAATATGTTTAGGTTTTTATAATGGTTTAATCTCTGTTTTGTTTATTTTTCGTGGTTTTATGTAAGGTGTAGATTTGGAAACAGTCAAGTACAATGTATTTGTGTACACTCGTGTACAAAGGTGCATACACACTTGTCCATGTTTTGGTATTTGTAACCTGGTGTGATTTAAGTGTGGATGTACACTTGCTAGTCTTAAGGGTGCGTACACATGTGGCAGATTAAGGGTGCGTGTTGGAGGTTGATACTTCTTGTAGACTGTTACTGGCTATTATTCGTAATCTGTCACATAGTGACTTGTTATGTTTGGTTGTCATCATTTCTATATATTACTCAATAAAATGTCTGGACGAAAATATTCGTTGTTTTGTGATATACAATAATCAATTATATATCGGTGCTGGGTGCTGCTGGGATTCTGCTAGGCACTTTCCATTTATATTGCATTAGGGACTTTGTTGTAAAAGCGTATCCCATTGATCACTACAATATTCCCCCATGTTTATGAAGCCTGCCAACCCGCAGTTGTGGATGGTGGGCGATTTATACAGACCTGGCAAGTGTCCTTTTCCCCGGTCTTGTCTCCATAGCAGATCTGCGTGGATTCGTCGAAGCCTTGTTTCATTAGGCGATGCGGAGGGAACATGTTCGAACATTCTGGAGTCGTGAACTTCTGTATGATCACCTGTGGAGAAGACGTCAAAACTGTAGCGGTCTTCGATAGCTGACGACAGATGGCGTAACCAGTACCCTAGCACACGCTGACGGAGCTTTCGACGAGCGTGCTATATATAGAAGTTCTGACGTCACACACTCGGATCACAAGCGGTCCCCAGGCATAACACCTAACTGGAAGGATATTTCCCTATTGCCCTACCAACCGGCAAAAAACGATCGAATCAGACCGACCAATTTTTTATTTCGTAAGTTTAAAATTGCAGAACCAGGATATCTTATCTAAACTTGCGTCACAAAGAGTTCCCAAAACACCAACTTCGCAGACTTGTTTTTATTAGCTTTTCGGCGATATGGAGTCATGCTTGGATTTTATTCACTCGAGAACATTGGAGGGCTTTCAAATGAAGGCGGAGCAGCATTTCGACTAGAGTTGTAGAACTCGAGTTCATCATAAATCAGTTCGCATTTTCGAGTCAACTTCGAGTTGTTCGAAGTAGAGTTGACTCGAAAATGCGAACTGATTTAAGATGAAAAAAGACGTGTGGCAATCGGAGACTGCCGCGGTAAAGCTATTGCATAGCTGTTTTTATCAAATTAAGCAATTATTATTGCCATCTATCGATGTATAGCAATATTAAAAAATATATAATTATAATTATACAACCAATGCCACCTAGAGACGAGTGGCTGAACTAAAGAGACAAGCGTGATATTTCAAAAAGTCATTAAAAGTTCTGCTATGCATCGATAGATGGCAAAACTAAAAAGTGTCAGGTTATTTTCGTTTCGGAATTTCTGGATTCGGTCTCCACGCTCAAGGCCCGCGATAGAAGCTATGCAATAGCTAAGTCTGTGGTGAAGATTTGCTGATGGCAAAATTCGTGTCTCTATACAGCAAAAATTCAGTCAGGTCCGGGCTTTGTAAAGCCTTGGTCTCGCGATCATCGCACAACGCTGCGGTACGCGGCATGCGGCGTCGGACACATAATCGTATGAAAAACGTCGAGAATGGTCTCTTGTTCCGTCGCAGTATGCGTCAGCGGCGAGGGGCAAGCGCGGTGAAGTGGGGAGGTGTACTCCCGCACAGCGCGGCGTCATTCTCGGTTCAACGCTGCGGTGTGCGGTGTGCGTCACGGGTCAATATGGAATTTTTCGAAGACAATTTAATAGAATTAGTTACAATTCTTCTTCTTCTTTCTCTTCAAGAAGCAGTTACAATTCTTCTTCTTCTTCCTCTTCAAGCAAAGCACAAATTACAGAAAAATTGTTCATGTTTCACGTCTACCTTGGTAGCTGCGGCAAAATCAAATGACCACCTCTCCGCAGGGACGCTAAATGCTGCGTCGTGACGCTGCGTTGCGGCGCATACCGCAGCGTTGTGCGTCATGATCACCAGACCAAAGCTTTACACAGGGTTGTAACAGTACGTCATACGCGAGTCACTAATGAGTTGGTACCTTCTGCAACTGCTCAGCGGTGGCGCCGCGGTTCTGGGTGGCGCCCCAGCCGGTGGCGAGCGCCTGCTGGTAGTTGTTCGGAGAGTTGACGTCAAGGCACGCCGGCACCGCGAACTGGCCGAGAGTCATCCTAGAATCATCGAAGAGTATTTTTTAATACATTTGCTCAAAAAGATGACATTTCCATGTGTGTTTAGCGTGCGCAAAGTTATTCTTTTCCGCACTAGTGCTTTTGTGTTTTCCTCCTACGCGGCACCGGAGCGGGCGCACCAGGAGCGCATGAACACGAACACGGCATGGAAACACGGAGCAGGCAAACACGTAAAACCAATATTTTTTTTCGCAAATGTATTAAAAAACGTCGTTCAATGCACGTGCGGAATTGTCATTTTTACTCGTCCTTATAGTTGACCCTCGCCTTCGGCTTGGGTCAAAAAACCGGGACTCGTAAAGAAATGACAAACTTTCCGCACTTATATTGAAATGTAGGTACTATTATTTAGATTCTTTTGTTCTTGTTGGACAGGAACACGCCATTTATTGCAAAGGAATGAGCATGGATGTATATGGTATCCCGTATCAAGCTGAATCCAACCCGAACTTTATTTTTTATAGACTACGGTCTTTATTAATTTTTTTAATTCCAAAGTTATAGGCAAACAAACAAGTAGGAGTACTTTTTAGTAAAATTAGTACGACACGAAAAGAAAAATAACTTTGTGTATGCTAAATTAAATTCGGGATATAATATGCATAAAAAAATTCTAATGCCTATAATTATGGTTCTTAAAAAACAATAGCACAAGTTAGTAACTAGGTGACAATATGATACCATACCAACCGAGGTTGGTAGCTTGTGCGAAAATAATACAAAAAAATAGGATTTTGGCCTCCGTTTTCTTAGTTAATAACCCATTGCGAGTTGCTACCTAACAATACAGAATATAGCCCACAGATCAAAGCCTTGCTCATCTCATTATTTTGTATGTAAAAGAGCTTTATGCTGTACTACTAGCTGACCCGGCAAACGTTGTTTTGCCATATTTTCTCACTTTGGGACATAAAAATAGATAACAACCAACTCCCAGATCCAGAGATCATACACTGAGAGTTTCATAACTATCGGTCGAGCCGTTTCGGAGGAGTTTGGTAACGAAGAAAAGCGAGAGAATTTTATATATTAGACTAGCTGACCGGGCAAACTTCGTTTTGCCGTTTAGGGATATAATATATAGATAACAACCCGCTCCCACACCCAGAGAATATTCCCTGAAAGTTTCATAACGATCGGTCGAGCCGTTTCGGAGGAGTTTGGTAACAAAGAAAAGTGAGAAAATTTTATATAATATTAGAAATACTCACTCTCTGTCGGTCTGCACGAGGGCGATGTCGTTGTATCTGTTCGGAGAGTTGTAACCGGGGTGTTTGATGATGCTCGCGACGCGGTAGATGCGCGAAACGTCCAGCGGATCCGAGCGTTTTAGCGCGCCGATTCGCACGTACGTTATTTCACCGCTGCGGAAAAGAAGTATAATTGTTATGGACCAGGTGATTAATGCGGGCATTATTTATAATGCACGAGCATTATGAATAATGTCTAGCTTTATCGGGCTAAATGATTAATTACTATCTTAACTTCATTATTTATCACATTGCACGGTCATTATTATATTGCTACAATATGACAATTGGGCAATTTGATAAGAAAGCTATATTTAACTCGGTGCGAGGGTGGGGAGGGAAGTACGCATGGCGTGACACGCTCTGACCACTCAGAGACCGCCATTCAGCGTGCGGCTCATGCGGCGGACTTAATCATAATCATAATCATTTTATTGGTAAATGTTTTTACTTTTTACACGTCATAGGTACAATATAACTTAACATGCAAAGTAAGTACGTTTATAGACTATACAGGATTATACTTAGCCCGATAAAGCTAGACAATTTGTATTACTCTGCCCAAAAGGTGATGGACAATCTGTATAATGCCCGGTCAATTTGATTATTTGAATAATTATTATCAAATTTCACTCTCATATTGGGCATTTTTCATAATGACCGGGCATTACGTATACTGCCCAATTTATCACTTGGTCCATAACATGTTGAGAACTGTTTGCAACGCAATTATGGATAAGTATCTTACTGGTATCCTGTAGCTCTAGCTATATTATGACTCATGTACATTGTACATGCGATTCCTAAGATTGCTTTTGCATCCTCTGAAAATGCACATCTTTATTTTTCACATAGGCCTAACTTACAGGCTCCCATGGAAAGACAAAATTTCTGGATTCGGTCTCCACGCTCAAGGCCCGCGATAGAAGCTATGCAAAAGCTTAAAAACCAGACCTATTTTTAGAAGGGGATGGAATGGAAATGTTTATTTGTTGAACATTTGTATGTAATCGAGTTCAAAAATAACTTCATCACACATCAACTGTTTAGATTAAACTTTGGAATTATAATGAATAAGTGTTAAATAAAAGTAAATCCGACTCCGACTCAAGGCTCCGACTGAAAATCAGCGCTGGGAGCATGGGAGCACCCATGCTTATACCATGAGTTGGGGCCTTTTTCCGGGTTGTGCCACATGTGACAGGCGGTGTCTGGTGCTTCCCTCACTTGGGCAATAATTGTTCTTTGTTGCCCGAGTGGGGGAACCTCCAGGCATCGTTTTAGTACGTAAGGTTTATTGTTTTGTTACATAAGTATGTGGCATAATTTTCTTGTGAAAGTTTTTTTTCTTTCTAAATTGTTTCGAATTGTTTTATAATAGACTAATAGAGGACAGTGGTGTCAGCTCAAACAAACAAAAGGTACACTTACATATCCCTGGTGGAGGTGCAGTGTCCAGCTGTGAGGATGTACCTCTCGCTCAGGATGGTTCCTCCACACAGCCACTGGAGGGAGTTGACGTCGCTCCCGTAACCAATCAGCGCCTGGAAACATTTCAGTTCGGGAACGTGCAGTCATGTCCGGGTACGCTCCCGAAATGACTGTTGTGTTCTTGCAACAGTCACTTAGGGAACGCACAATTTATTGAGGGGCTAGGAGAAAGTAAATGCATTTTTAGCGTGATGAAGATGTCGTCACGAAGAAAATCTTCGATGAATGAAAGTTTCTCTTACTAGTTAACGGAATGGGTGTGCATGCAATCACGTATACAGATTTGGTACGACAAACTCGTTAGCACGAGCTAACTGAAGACAACGGCATCTATGGAGCGATAAGTGAAATCAGACACGAAAATATAAGATGGAGTTTTGTTTTAGGTGTTATTCCAAACTTTGTTTCTACCAAATGCTTCACGACAAACACTCACGTCTTGTCCTTGTGTCGTAAAACATTGACCTTTTGAAGCCATCATTTCGGCAACGTTCCCGAAAAAACTGTTGTGGTCTAGCAACAGTCATCTCGAGAACCTGTAATTATGTCCGGGAACGTTCCTGAAATGACTGCTGTATTTTGTGTTTTTTTCATTTTTTTCCTCCCACGATCAGGTCCTTGGCTACGCTCTTCAGGCAAGGTTACACGAATTTCTCCTGGTATTCCATGCATTCTGTGGGTGAGTAACAGCAAAGAGCCTTACCATGTGCGGGAACTCGTCTTCGGAGGCTGCTACTCCGCCCACGATCAGGTCCTTGGCGTCGTGCTTGCAGCGGTTGGCGCGCGCCTTCTTGCCGGTCAGCGCTACGCTCTTCAGGCAAGGGTAGACGTACTTCTCCTGGTACTCGATGCATTCTGAGGAAACGAATGGGTGAGTAAATAGCAAATGGGGAAAAGAGCGAGAGGAAATCATTTGTAAGAGTGAAGAACACGATTTAGGAAGGTCAGCATGACCAATGAAATTATGAAAAGTTGTTATTGTCAGCCATGATCGATTCATTAGGGGGGGGAGTAGCTAAATCCAGAGCAGAGCATTGCCGGGTTATGCCGGGTTATTATGAAACCCGTACCAGGGCAAATTTCCAACGCAATAGGGGCTCTCTTGATCGCCTCTAACTACCAGGCTATCTGGTACTACCAGTACCAGGAGGTTAGAACTAGTCAGGAGATCAACTACTAGGCTATGTGCAGGTAGCAAATGTCACGTACTGTCGAAGGCTTTGGAGCCGGTTTTGCGCGCGGTCTGGTTGGCGGGGATGGGTTCACATTCGTCTTTCGGCTTCTGGGTCACTCCGTTGTTAAGTAACGTAGTCGTACACTGGCTCGTATCTAATTACTGACTCATACTTATCAGTTGCCGAAGTTGTCCGTGTCGTACGGAAGAACTCTACAAAGCCCTACAACGTAAGTACAACGAGGAGGTTCAGCCAGGAAGTAGGTTAGAACTCAGAACTAGTCCGGAGATCATCAAGTACTAGGCTATGTGGTACTCCCAGTACCAGGAGGTTAGAACTAGTCAGGAGCTCATTAAATACCAGGCTATGGGTAGGAAAATGTCACGTACTGTCGAAGGCTTTGGAGCCGGTTTTGCGCGCGGTCTGGTTGGCGGGGATAGGTTCACATTCGTCTTTCGGCTTCTGGGTCTCTCCGTTGTTCAGTACGTAGTCGTACACTGGGGGGACGTACTCCGTTGTGACGCTTGGCCTGTGGAGAAGATAATTTTTATTCCTTACTATTATCTATTATTCTGTTTTTTTTTTTTGCAATTTGTAAGCTAATTAGGCTTTTGGCAGTACAATCTTCATATTCTTCTAATCTAGTATATAAAGTTCTCGTGTCTCGTGTCTGTTACCAAACTCCTCCGTAACGGCTCGACCGATTGCTATAAAATTTTCTGTGTATGTTCATACCCCGCTTCATACCCCGATGGTTGCCTGGAAGAGATCGCTGTGTAGCGATAAGGCCGCCATATGTACATTAGTATAACTTTTGTGTATTTATCAATGTTTTCTCATGTTTTATTGGTGTACAATAAAGAATTTTCTATCTATCTATCTATCTATGTTCTGTAAATAGGTCGTAAGCTTTTATCGCGGGCCTTGAGCGTGGAGATCAAATCCAGAAATTCCGTAACGAAAATAACCTAACTCCGACCGGCACAGCGGTGATACTTTTTAGTTTTGCCATCTATCGATGAATAGCAGAACTTTTATTGACTTTTTGAAATATCACGCTTGTCTCTTTAGTTCAGCAACTCGTTTCTATGTGGCATTGGTTGTATAATTATAATTGCATAAGTTGATAAAAACAGCTATGCAATAGCTTTACCGCGGCAGTCTCCGAGTGCCACACGTGTTTTTTATAAATTACAATGGCAAAACAGCATTTTCCGATTAAACTAGTGTCTAATATAAAAAAATCTCATGCGGATTTTTGTTACCAAAACTCCTCCGATAAGGCTCGACCGATTGTTATGAAATTTTCTGTGTATGTTCCTTAGGTCTGAAATTACCCAGGTCGTAAGCTATTTTTATATACCTAAGGCAGAACGTTTGCCCATAAAAATCCTCCCTTGAAAATGTCCTTTGCCGGCGATGGTGGTAATAGGGAAATTTTCCTCCAGGCAGGTGTTATGCTTATGCCTGGAGACCGCTTGTGATCCGAGCGTGTGACGTCAGAAGTTGTATTTATGGAACGCTCGTCGAATGCTTCGTCAGCGTGTGCTAGGGGACTGGTTACGCCATCTATCGTCAGCTATCGAAGACCGCTACAGTCCTATTTCGTTACCTCTGAGTGGAGGTGGTGGCTACAGGGATCCTGGCGGTGGTGGGCTGGGCGCGGTCCATGCAGCAGACCACCGGGTCATTCCCACTGAAGAAGCATAGCTGGAATTAACAAACGTCGTCTTGAGAGGGGGCTGAAAGCTAGCAAAACTTGTCATGCGCAAAACATCGTTCTGGGCCCTATTCATCAAAAGTTACAAACAAGCCTTGTATTACAAGCGATTCTCTTGTAAATTTACAAGAGAATCGCTTGTAATACAAGGCTTGTAACTTTTGATGAATAGGGCCCTGGTACAAAAGAGCTGGCGTATTACGCGAAATAAGGATGTATTTTATAGTTTACTGTAATAACTTTTAAAATACATAACTTAGAAAGAAAACGATACACGTAATTCGTAATATTTATTGGAATTGATTGGAATTATAATCCTAAACCTTGGCTCTCTAGTACGTAGAACATTAATAATAAATTGAAAATTGTAAAAAATTGGACGCAACTTCGGGATTTTTTTATCGACAAAAAATTATCCTTTTATGTTTTCACTAATACAGTTTCTCGAAAATATGATATAATATTCGTGTGTTTTATTTCAGGTAGTTTAGACTTGATTTACTACTGTAAAAATCAAATCTTGAACTGACATCTTCAGTTTATACCCCATCTTAAGAGGATCGTCTAGCTGTAAGGTTTTATACAAAAAGCGATAACGTTTTCCTACTAATTTAGTCCGATTTTCATCATTTTTAGAAATACTGATACAATAGAGAACTATGCTCCTACAAATGGACATTTTTTTGTTAGTATAGTCATTTTTACGTTCCGGACAGGGAGGACGACACGAAAGAATGTCGCCATTTATCGGTGCCAAATGCTTGTTTGTCACCAACAGTAAGGCCACGCTGTAGTTCGCTCAGCGGCCACCTATAGAATTTCGACAGTTTGCTTTTACGAAAAATGTTTACGTAAATCGTTCGGATGTCCATATCCTCAGGTCTCTTATCGATGATTTTCATACATTTTTTCGTTCCATTTCTACCTTTTTAGTGTATCGCAAATCGCAATAGGTATAGTTATCGATGTGTAAAATGTTCCGAATAATATTTATTAAAAAAATAAATAAAAAAAATATGCCTTATGGCTAAAGGTGACGCTTCGTTTTAAAAAAAAAAAAAACTTTTTTTTAATTTATTTTGGAATACAAACACCATAAATATAGACAATAAATGGTCATACAAGTAGGTCATACATAAGCCAATCAAGTATTTACAAATAATCACGTACAATAATTGTAATACGGGAGTTAGTAAAGGACGTTAGTCGTGGGTAAGTTTGCACCTATACATATAATATAAAACTAGCTTTTGGCCGCGGCTCCGCCCGCGTTAAATTTTTACTAATCCCGAGAAAACATTGAATTTCCTTTTCAATGACCTTTACACCTACAGCCTACTTTCAGGAAAGATTGTCAAAGTAATCTACCTATAGCTGCAGCTATAGATAACTGTTGAAAATTAGGGTTTTTTAAATATCCCATGGGAACTATAGATTTTCCCGGGATAAAAGATAGCCTATGTTTTAATCTGGGTTATAAGCTATCTATGTTCCAAATTTCAGCCAAATCGGTTCAGTAGTTGCGGCGTGAAGGAGTAACAAACATACACACACACACACTTACACACAAACTTTCGCCTTTATAATATTAATATATATAATATATTATAAACTAGAGATAAGTTAGTAATGGTAATAATGAATTTACTTAAAACTTTGTTTCATTCAAATATTTTTATTTAGTCTATAGTTTTAGTCTTTAGTAGGTACATTATGTTAAAATCTCAATGTTCTATTTAGGCTGCAGGTGTCTCGTAATGACCTTATAAAAATTAATTAAAATGACGCTTATCCTCTTATTTTCTCCCTCACTCGAATTTGAGTGACAAAGACAGCGATTATGACCTTAGCTCGCTACGCATTGTATCAAGTATTTTGTTACTCATGTAAAGTTATAAGAAAATGAAAATGAAAATCTTTATTTTTCACATAAGTATGCCCAAATAATAGGCTCTTATGAAAAGTCAAAACTCTACCGCCAGGTTCGGAAAGCAGGTTTGCACCGAGAGGAACTGGCAAGAAACTCGGCACTTGCTCTTTCCAAAAATGTCCAGTGTAACCAGAAATAATTCACTTGCAGAGTTTTTAAAAATATTGTGAAAAATTCGCACGTTTGTGCACGGAGTTGCGGGAAAAAGCTAATTGAAACTAAATAATCTTACAGTAAATACCCAAGTTACATTTAAGTACGTTGACAGGAAGTTAAAAACAACTAGTTAATTAATTATTTTTATTACTTACCTGAACTGGTATAAAGTATCGTGTGTTGAAGGAAAAACTTTGTGTGAGTCATTTCAAATAAGCAATAACTTAGACGTTTAGTTAATAATACCTATAGGTGTAACTAGTTTAGAGGAAATATATATTTATTAGATAAAGAGGATTCCCTGAATTTATTTTTGGTCTTCCTCACTCTCACGGGTACGTTGGTGGGTGCGACATGCAACGTTGCAGAAGAATATAACAGGAAAACGACGACTTTTACTAAAACTTAGCCAATTTCTCAAAAATCCGTTCTGAGCGCTTTTGGATATTATTATTACCGACCCATTAAAACAAAAATTACAATTACTTACATCCATTGTAGTTTTCGATAAAAATTACAAAAAATTTAGATTTTGGAGCAACTTTTGGGAAAACTTTCTATGGATTTTTTATCCAATCGTGTTTCTGCTTCACGGCGATTTTAAAGACCCAAAATACACGTGTTCTAATTTAAAAGTGGCTAATTTACCAAATTGGACAATTTTGGTCTCATTAGATTCTATACGATAAGATTCTATTAGATACACGATCCTCTTGAGTGTTTAATTTTCAAAAATCTTTTATTGATATGTAACATAATTTTGAGATTGTATAAACTATAATGGGCATCAAAATTATTTATTTCGTGGGTGCTTCTAATAAATATGTAGGTTTACATTACGATTTAATATAATTTAATTTAACCATAAATTATTGAAAAACTAAGGTTTTAACGGCATAGAAGGCCTATTTATGCGATTTTGACCGGCCTCTCATATGAAAACTATTGAGACAATTAGTTATTGATGTAATTAGTATTTGATGATAATGAGGTAATGAGATAATTAGTGCAATTTTTTTTTCATTGATGTATATGTATATTCGTTCGGCGACAGGTCTCAGGTGTCATATGCGATCAAGGAATGCCTTTTAAAGTTAAGGGGAAAATTTATAAGACGGTCGTCAGACCTGTCGTGTTGTATGGATCAGAGTATTGGGCGGTAAAAGGGACAGATGAAAGAAGAGTGCACGCGACCGAAATGCGAATGTTGAGATGGATGTGTGGTGTGACGAGAATGGATAGGATAAGGAACGAGTACAAAAGGGGAAGTTTGAAAGTTGCGCCAATAACAGAAAAGATGAGGAGTGAAAGGTAAGCGTGGTATGGACATGTTATGCGGAGGGATGAAAGTCATGTCACTAAAAGAACGATGAGTATGCATGTGCAGGGACGAAAAAGTCGAGGAAGACCGAAGAAGAGATGGATGGATTCCGTGAAAGAAGATATGCGTGTGAAAGGAGTGGATTGCGAGTTGACGGCTGATAGGAGCAAATGGAAGGAGAAGACATGTTGTGCCGACCCCACATAACGTGGGAAAAGGCCAGGAAGAAAGAAGTATATTCGTTACGGAACCCTAAAATCATACTTGCGGCGGCGGCCTCCGGTTCCGTATGTCGTCAATGGCGGTTTGACAGCTCCGTATGTTAGTGCAGAACCCTTGCATTCCGCTCTTCTGATTGGTGCACCTCTCGCCTGAACAAGTACAAAATTAAGGGGATTTATTGAATGTATTTTTGTCTTTCTCACTCTCACGGATACGTTGGTAGGTGCGACATGCAGCGTCGCGGAAGAATATAACAGAAAGACGACCTTTTACCTAATTACTCAAAAACTAAGCCACTTATAAAAAATCTGTTTCTAAGCGTTTTTGATATTGTTAATACCGACACATTAAAACAAAAATTATAATTATATCCATTGTATTTTCGGATAAAACTAGAAAAACTGAGATTTTGGAGCAACTTTTGGGGGAACTTTTTATCGAGAAAATTTTATCCAATCGTGTTTCATGCATTGTTTTTGGTCATTTTTGACATTGGAATAAACCATCAAACTCGCAGGATGGAAAAAAACCTTTGAGATCGCGACACTATTACTGTAACCCGACACCGCTATTTGACCGAAAAAAAAATCCCAAAACAAATACATACCCTCGCCTGTCTGTCCATTAGTGTACATCACAAAAATGACTAGAACTCCGAAATTTAAAATTACACACTTCATTCTGTTATGTTAAACTTTTTCTATAATAATAATTAAAATCACAAAAAATACACAAAGCACTTCAAAAATCAATGAAACTAATAAAAAAATTACATCTCTTATTTTATTTATAAATATTTAAAATCACTTTAAATAAGTAGGTATCCAACTATAAAATTTAATTAATTTAACGCAAACACGTTTGTCGCATACAAAATCAAGTTTGCGACTGTTATTTTATTGAACCAGTTCTTCATCCTTAGCCATAATAATATTATGATTTTTTTTTGTGATGACTTATCTACAATCGTATATTTCTCTAAATTGACTGAAATTGGAAAAAAAATCAAAACTTTACTTATCAAAAACGATTGTGATTTCTATAAATTTTTAGCGTTCCGTGCCTAAAGGGTAAAACGTGACCCTACTACTAAGACTCTGCCGGCTTTATCTCTTGAACCGCGATAGTTAGACAGTTGAAATTTATTTCTGTTGCCGCAACAACAAATACTAAAAACTAGAATATAATAAACTAGTAGGGCGCGTGGTTGCGCGGGCCACATGTGGCCCGCGGGCTATCTTCCCGCCTATTAAAGTATCACAATCCTCAGTCATCACCCCTTCCCATATTTTTCTCTGTGAGTCAATAGTCAATACTCGCCGTACATTTTCTATGAAAAAATAATTTCCGCCATTTTTTTTTTATCTATCGGATAGACCTTCGGGTCGTAATCACTTCTTGTCAAGAAACCGTTCTTTCATCTTCTATACTTTCCGAGATAACGGCGAAATTCGTTTGACCGCCATTTTGAATCCGCCATTTTGATTTTTTTTTCGAGCATGACATTTTATGACATTTGGGCGAGCACTCCCCAGTCCCCACCTATATTCAATACCCTGGCTGTGCTCTTTACCCGTCTCCGAAATCCTCAATCATCAGCTCTCTCTGTATTTTTCCACTGAATGAATTTTTTTCTTCTAAACGACCCCATCCGTGAAAAAAAAAAATTTTCATACAAAATTGTTCAGGAGAGGTGATCAATCAGTCAGTGAGTCCGTGGCCAATCATCACAAGCAGCTATATATGTATAACTAGTAGGGCGCGTGGATGCCTGGGCCACATGTGGCCCGCGTGCTGTCTTCCCTTCTATTTGCCTTCCCACTTTTAGTCTCTTCAATATTCCTATACATTTTCTATGAAAAAATAAATTCCGCCATTTTGATTTTTTTCTGTCCATCGAATAGACCTTCGGATCCTGATCACTTCTTTTCAAGAAACCGTTCTTCCATCTTTTATAATTTCCGAGCTATCGACGAAATTCGTTTGGCGGCCATATTGAATCCGCCATTTTGAAATTTTTTTCAGCTCACTGCCAATTGGATGACATTTCGGATGACATTTGGTCGAGCACCCCCTACCTAGCTTTGATACCCTAGCCGTGCTCTTCACCCGTCTTCGAAATCCTCAATCATCAGCTCTCTCCGTATTTTTCCTCGGAATGAATTTTTTTCTTCTATACGACCTCATTCACGAAAAAAAAAAATGTCATACAAAATTGTTCAGGAGAGGTGATCAATCAGTGAGTCAGTCAGTCAATCAGTGAATCAGTACGAGTAGCTATATATATATGTATAGTAATAGTATTATTGAAGCGTGCTCCCTTAGACCATACGTAATTAAGCTATTACATAGTTCCTATCGCGGGCCTTGAGCGTGGAGACCGAATCCAGAAATTCCGTAACTAAAATAACCTAACACCCCCCCACTCCGACCGGCACAGCGGTGATATTTTTTAGTTTTGCCATCTATCGATGAATAGCAGAAATGACTTTTAATTTTTTTTAATGACTTTTTGAAATATCACGCTTGTCTCTTTAGTTCAGCAACTCGTCTCTAGGTGGCATTGGTTGTATAATTATAATTGCATAAGTTGATAAAAACAGTTGATGCAATAGCTTTACCGCGGCAGTCTGCGAGTGCCACACGTCTTTTTTTTGCTCGTTTTTCTACTAATAGCAAAAAATTCGGGCTTCTGCATCATCATCTCGCTATGTTTGTGTAATAGCGCCAATAAATGTTTATTTTGCTCGATATCGATTTAGATAAATTTAATTGATTTTTTATGGTACCCTTCATGCGCGAGGCCGACTCGCACTTGGCCCATTATTTAAATTCCGTTCCTTAAGAATAAGCGATCGACAGATTTCTACAAGGATAGTCGTTAAGTCGTATGGCTAAGGTTGCTTAAGATTATTATTATTAAACAGACATGTTTGCGTCGAGATTTTGAGTTTGACGACCTCTCTGTCACAACGAGATACGCTATCTTACTTTAATTATGAGAAAAGTGTCCGGTTCGATTCTCGAGTGAAGAGTCTGGATTGTATGATTTTTAGTGGCTTGCAGTTTAAAAATTACAAAGATATTATTTTCAAATTTATATGTCATGTAGGGTCTATGGGTCTCGTCGTGAAGCAGAAACTCGATTGGATAAAATTTTCTTGATAGAAAGTTCTCCCAAAAGTTGCTCAAAAATCTCAATTTTTCTGGATGTACTTAAGGGGATTTATTGAATTTATTTTTGTCTTTCTCACTCTCACGGATACGTTGATACGTGCGACATGCAGCGTCGCGGAAAAATATAACAGAAAAACGACCTTTTACCTAATTACTCAAAAACGGCAGTTATCAAAAATCTGTTTCCAAGCGTTTTTAGATATTATTATTACCGACACAAAATTACAATTACATCCACTGTAATTTTTGTTTTGATGTGTCATATGTCGGTATTCTGACGACCGAATGGCGTAGTGGTAGCGAACCTACCGTCTGCGTCGGAGGTCGTGGGTTCGATTTCCACTACTGGTAAATGTTTTTGTGATGAGCATGAATGTTTTCCAGTGTCTGGGTGTTTTTCAATATATTATATTTATGTATATTAGTATGTATGTATATTTATCAGTTGTCTAGTACCCATAACACAAGCTATCGCTTACTTTGGGGCTAGATTACAATGAGTAAAATGTCCCGTATATTTATATTTTATATTTAATATAATAAGCCCTTGGGCCTTCGCTTGGCTCTGCTTGGCGGACACTACCGTGTGCCCGAAATTCCAAAATCATTCAGAACGGATTTTTGATAAGTTCTGTCTTAGTTTTTTTATATTTATAGTTTTTCTGTTATATTCTTCCGGAACGCTGCATCACGCATGTCGCACCCGCCAACGTGTTCGTGAGGGTGAGAAAGACAAAAATAAAATCAATATATCCCCTTAAATGTTTTGAATATTAATAATATCAGTTCTTAACGTGTCTGCGAATTTTATAATTTGACAAACAACCCATTTTCACCTTGAGATTTCGGTTTTAACTGATTGAAATAAAAACAATACAAAATTAGAAGCAGTGAGAAAAATAACATGTCTAACACGTTTATGTTAAGTGCCTACTGTTTTGAGGAAAATAAATACTTAGAAGGTATAATATAATGTCTTAGCAATAATAATTATTCGTCTCACATCTGACTCATAATACTTATGTCATAATACGCCATAGCATTCTGTTGCTAAGTATACCTGACTATAAACAAATGGGGGATTTATTGAATTTATTTTTGTCTTCCTCACTCTCACGGATACGTTGGTAGGTGCGACATGCTGCGTCGCGGAAGAATATAACATAACCTTTTACCTAATTACTCAAAAACTAAGCCAGTTATCAAAAATCGGTTTCTTAGCGTTTTTTGGATATTATTACCGACACATTAAAACAAAAATTACAATTACATACATCGATTGTAAGTACTTAGTTTCCGATAAAAATTAGAAAAAAACTGAGATTTTGGAGCAACTTTTGGGAAAACTTTTTATCGAGAAAATTTTATCCAATCGTGTTTCTGCTTCTAAGCTATTTTAGATTAAAGACCCAAAATACATGACGTTTAAATTTGAAAGTAATTGTCTTTTCAGTTTTTGGATAAAACTTCATTCAAAATCGTTTAAATACGGCTTCTACGCCGTCTACTTTTACTACTACTATACTAACTATTTTTTTTATATATTTTATTTCATATAGGCCTAGCTCATTGCACATCCCTGGTGCGCAGGGTTCGGGCCAGCTCTAGCAGTGTCCTGAGAGCACTAATATATTATTATAAAATATGTATGTACCAAATTTCATGACGATACCTTTCATAGTTATTGAAATAATCGAGTGTGACAGACAGGACCTTCTTGGACGGACAGACGGAATTTTATCATGCACAAAAAAAATCTCATAGTCTAAAAAGGGCCTTAAAGAAACAAATTAAACAGCTTTTAGAAATGTCTTTATTCATCAAAAAGCAACGCGTCAGAACAGAAATGTAGTGTGTAGTGTAGAAGTGTGAAGTGTATTCATTAAAGAGCTACACGGAAGGCGAGAAGTCTTCGTCAGCAGCAACCGCCTTGCCCCAGTCATCGTGCCAGACCTGGCGCACTATCCAGGGCAGGTACTAGGTTGGATGACCCTGATTTAGACGCCCGCACCGATGTTCCCATACTATTCTAAGTATCATATTATGTACTACAAAACAAGTCTTTAAAACGTTAAGTACCACTTTGTTAACGTACCGCAAACTTAACTTTATATTTTGAGGTTTTTTTTATTGAAGATAGGCTTGCGCTCGACAATCATGCCTGATGGAAAGCAATGATGAGGTCTAGGTTGGAGCGCGCTTGCCTAGACAATGCCTATTCACTCTTCTCTTGAAGGCACCCAGATTGTATTTGTTGGAAACACGGAGGCTGGAAGAGCGTTAATTGTTAATATCAAAAAACTATACAAGATAAAGAATTGATTTTATTTTTCCTGTCAAATATACAATTTTGATATTGTACCTACCACTTACATAAATGTATATGTAATAAAGTTACATACATAATGTAATAAAGTTTTCATTTTGGTATGGAACCCCAGCCGACGGCTGCTCTTGTCTTATCAGACACAAATAACCTGTCAAGTGCGAGTCGGACTCGCGCACTGAGGGTTCCGTACTACAACCGGAGGAATAAAACCATAAAAACCATTTTTCTTATCGAACCGCAAAACTAACTTTGTTTTAGAGGTTTTATTGTAAATATCAAAAAAACTACTTATTAGATCTCGTGCAAACCAATTTTCGGTGGAAGTTTGCATGGTAATGTACATCATATATTTTTTTTAGTTTTATCATACTCTTATTTTAGAAGTTACAGGGGGGGGAACACACATTTTACCACTTTGGAAGTGTCTCTCGCGTAAGCTATTCATTTTAGAAAAAATGATATTAGAAACCTTAGTATCATTTTTGAAGACCTATCCATAGATACCCCACACATATGGGTTTGATGAAAAAAAAATTTTAGTTCTAAGTATGGGGTACCCCCAAAATTTATTACTTTTTTTAAAATTTTGTGTGAAAACCATAGTGCGGTTCACAGAATACATCTACTTACCAAGTTTCAACAGTATAGCTCTTATAGTTTCGGAAAAAAGTGGCTGTGACATACGGACGGACAGACGGACAGACGGACAGACGGACAGACAGACATGACGAATTTATAAGGGTTCCGTTTTTTGCCATTCGGCTACGGAACCCTAAAAAGACGTGTGGCACTAGGAGACTGCCGCGGTAAAGCTATTGCATAGCTGTTTTTATCAACTTATGCAATTATAATAATTATACAACCAATGCCACATAGAGACGAGTTGCTGAACTAAAGAGACAAACGTGATATTTCAAAAAGTCATTAAAAGTTCTGCTATTCATCGATAGATGGCAAAACTGAAATGTGTTAGGTTATTTTCGTTACGGAATTTCTGGATTCGGTCTCCACGCTCAAGCACCGCGATAGAAGCTATGCAATAGCTTAAAAACTTTTAATGTGCACGTTCCCATATTACTTTAACTATTATTATTATTATGTTAACTAGGTACATTTACGAGTGAATTTCATATAAGCATACACGAAAAAATCTTATAATGTGCAAAGGCTTTTTAAAATACTAATTAAATAGTTTCAGGATTCAGGAAAAACAATGGCGGAGTCTTTGTCAGCAGCAACCGCCCTGTCCCAGTCGTCGGGCCAGACCTTGCGCACTATCCAGGGCAGGTAGTGGACGACCCTGGTGTACACGCCCGCCTCCCCCTCCCCGCAGTGCGGCCCGAACGAGACCACCCCCTCCACCGTGTACGAGCACGGGAGGTTGCCGGGCAGGGCCATTAGCGGCCCGCCGCTGTCGCCCTGGGGAAAATCATTTTTTTTACTCTATACAAGTTAGTATTCGACTGCGATCTTACCTGATGGTAAGTGATGATGCTGCCTAAGATGTTATCGTACTAACTTGGAAATTAAATTGTAAGTAAATTTACCCCAACGGTTTCTACAAGCATCGCACCGGAACGCTAAATCGCTTAGCGGTGCGTCTTTGCTGGTAGGGTGGTAACTAGCCACGGCTGAAGCCTCCCACCAGACCAGACCGGAGCTAATTTAGAAATTATAAAATTCCAAAGAGGCCCGTGGCGGGAATCGAACCCGCGACCTCCCTCTCGAATCCAAGCGCGCCGCCACTGCGCCTGGGAGGTCTTCAAAAGCGTTGGACATCGGTGGCCATAGGTAATTTTCTTCCATTTTATTTCTTCGATTGATTTTAGTGCGGCTATCGAACAAAAGTAAAAAAAATGTATGGAATACATATCGACAAATTGATCACGTGGGCCAAGGCGCAGCCGAGGCACACATATGTGAGTACGTGACGTCGTGATCTAACTTGATTTGATATGTCATCGACATACTTTTTATTTTTTTCGTTTCATAACCGTACCAAAACCATTAGAAATGGAATAGCCTTTCTAAACTTCGGGCTGGTATTAAGAATTTCCTAATTAAAAAAAACCCTACTGCATTTTATGGCCCGACCCGGGGATCGAACCTGGGACATCGTGAACTGAATTCAGTCCATCATGCTGACCACCAGAC
The DNA here is from genome assembly GCA_036785405.1 of Coenonympha arcania. Lineage (NCBI taxonomy): Eukaryota > Metazoa > Arthropoda > Insecta > Lepidoptera > Nymphalidae > Coenonympha > Coenonympha arcania. The sequence continues at coordinate 12,893,125 of CM072076.1, forward strand.
CTATGAGTACGAAGCAGTTATAGTCGTTATAGTAGTGTTATTATCTCGCTGCAGACTTGGCCATAAATCATTCGAGTGTTCCCCCACCCCCGATTTTGCTTGTTTCGTCCCAAAAATGCTCGTTTTGTCACGACCTATAGAATTTTGACACATTCAAAGGCGCTACTGTTTGCTCGTATGGAAAAGGTTTACGTAAATCGTTGGGATGCCCATATTCTCAGATTTCTTATCCTATACCTTCTTGTATGTATATATATAGATAGATAGATAGATAGAAAATTCTTTATTGTACACCAATAAAACATGAGAAAACATTGATAAATACACAAAAGTTATACTAATGTACATATGGCGGCCTTATCGCTACACAGCGATCTCTTCCAGGTAACCATCGGGGTATGAAGCGGTGATTGGAATATAAATTGGAATATATATATATATATATATATATATATATATATATATATATAATATATTTCTGTATAATCTGAATCTCGGAAACGTCTCGAACGATTTGCATGAAATTTAGTATACAGGGGGTTTTGGGGGCGATTAATTGATGTAGCTAGGATTCATTTTTAAAAAATGTCGTATTTACCAAAAAATATATATAAATCTATACATCTATTGGCGATAAAGTAAAACTATTACAGTAAACTCCTGCTGCCATCTATTGGTCAGTAGCTGCAGTTATACTATATTGCCCAGATGTTGGGTGATTAGTACTCACTTGGCAGGTATCCGAAGCGATGCCAGTAATTGACATCCTCCCTTTAGCGCAGATCATGGTCGACGAGTTAAAACGGAAGCTGCGTGCAGACTTGAACTTGGTCTCGCACTCGGAATGGTCCCTCTGGATCCTCACTTGCGTCTGAAAGAAAACAATTGTAAGATAAAATCAACGCGGAAATGCAGCCGGTATTCTTGGCACCATTCCACGCGGGCAAGACTTGCAACCTACCTAACTCGAGAATTGGTATGTTAAATTACTGGTTAAATTTGTATTTAAATTTCTTTGTAATATGTGTTAAGCTGAATAAATTATTATTTATTTATTTCTAAGCTACTGATAAGTTTTTATTGTAACATTACAACAAAAAATCTAATGTATGATAAAAAAAAGATAATTAACTGTTTCTCCAGTCCAGTCTCGCGGGAACTTTGAGGATAGATGACAAACAAAGCGATGATAATGCTCCCTGAGCCAAGTCACAACTCACAATAAACGATACTACACGTGGTATAGGGAACGAGCGTGGCTCTTACCGTGTACAAGTATCGGGAGGTGTCTTCGTTTCTCTCGTCTTGCCCCAGCCTGCGATGTCCCTCTCGAACGGGTGAGTGAGGTGTGCGCGCACTGGCAGGCAGATGGAACAGACTAACCAGCGACACGCTGAACACAAACGACGGTGGTACTAACCGTGTACAAGTATCGGGAGGTGTCTTCGTTTTCGGCCGTCTTGCCCCAGCCTGCGATGTCCCTCTCGTACGCGTGAGTATTGTGTGCACGCACTGGCAGGCAGATGGGGCGGACGAACCGTGACAATGCCACCCTGAAACATCAAATCATACTGTTCTTTACCAAAAAATTCAGTGTCCACAAAGGACCTTCCACCCTTGAAGCTAAACAGTCAACGCATCGTAAATCTGGCTTTAATATAACTCGTGGAAAAGTTGAGGACCTGTGGTGCTGGAAGAGCGAGCTGAAAAAATGCGCTGGCAGACCACGAGGCGGCAAACCAATGGCACCAAAACACTAAGAGTTACGCTCTGGCTTTTGGACTTCTAGTGCTGTCTAATGGAGGATTTCTCTGGATACCCCGGCACTAAGGCCTTGTGTCGCTTAGTTCAGAATTTCTGGAGACGCTATGCTGGTCTTGTCTGTTGTGGAATTTCAGGAGACGGTCAGCCTCTGCCACATTGTCGTCATATAAACTGATTGATCCAAAATCTCTGCACATGCTTAAATATATCGACTCCTTGTCCGGACTAGTTCCAGGACTCTCTATACAAATAGTATATATAACATGATTTACTACACTACTATACGCATATTATTTATATGCGTGAGAAATTATTGTCAGTGGTCAACGTGTGTGTGTGTGGGTGGAAAGGAATGGAAGGGTCAATTTCGCCTCATGACGAGAAGGCGCGTGAATTAGCTGAAATGCTTGAGTATTCCAGCGAATTGTTTCGTAAGCGAATTGTTTCGTAAACGCTTGGCACCGCAATGCTGAGATCGACCCAACCGTCTCCCTCTTTGCGTAACTTCCCGCGGATTCCACAGATGGTGCCGACAGTAGCTAAGGAAATTCTCGAGAATGCGTCAGGATTGCTCTTATTTAATTTGTATGTTATGTAATTGACATAAAGTTCATTATGCTATGTACAATTTCGTTCCAAAAAGTCACTTCCATTCCATTCTAACAGATTGTCGTGTCACGCTTGGCGCTTTGCGGTACAACGTTGGCGGGAGAATGTGTCTGTCACTTCTTTACGGTGCTAGAACATATCATCTGCAGACGCTCTGCTTGTGCTGTACCCCTACAGGTAGAGGGGATAGGGAGGGGGATCACTCACCGCCTGTCCGTCATCACGAGGGCAATATCGTGCATCCGACAGCCGAATTCGTACAGCGGGTGCAGTATCTTGCGTATTTTGGTGTACAGCAGCCCGTTGTGCTCTACCTGCTGTAGAGAGAGAGGAGGAGCATCACTCACCGTCTGTCCGTCTTCACGAGCGCAATATCGTGCATCCGACGGCCGAATACGTACAGCGAGTGCGGTATCGTGCGTATTATGATGTACAGCAGCCCGTTGTACTCTACCTGCTGTAGAGTGAGAGGAGGAGCATCACTCACCGTCTGTCCGTCTTCACGAGCGCAATATCGTGCATCCGACGGCCGAATACGTACAGCGAGTGCGGTATCGTGCGTATTATGATGTACAGCAGCCCGTTGTACTCTACCTGCTGTAGAGTGAGAGGAGGAGCATCACTCACCGTCTGTCCGTCTTCACGAGCGCAATATCGTGCATCCGACGGCTGAATACGTACAGCGGGTGCGGTATCGTGCGTATTATGATTTACAGCAGCCGTTGTGCTCTACCTGCTGCAGAGAGAGAGGAGGAGCATCACTCACGGTCTATCCGTCTTCGCTAGGGCAATATCGTACATCTGGCGGCCGTATTCGTACAGCGGGTGCGGTATCGTGCGTATTATGGTGTACAGTAGCCCGTTGAGCACATCAGTCTTGTCCACTGTCCCCAACAGAACATAGCGTAGGGTGCGACTGAAACCAGAAAACATTGATACAGTACACGGCAAACTTCTTGGGTATATGACCTTGATTTACGCACAAGCGAATTTTAGATCCTTTTGGTGGTAAGTGCGGGGCGCGTCGGCGGAGAATCGCGTGCGCTCACTTGCCCCCCACCACGTCACTTCATGCGCAAGAAGTTTGCCGGCTACTATACATACAAGATGTAAAGAGAATAGTTCCGAAAATGTACCGATAGAATTAAAGTACTCATACAATTTAACATGAATGACCGTTTACATCATTCCCGTAGTTGTAGTGGATTATTATTTTTAAAACCAGCAATATTATAGCTCGGGGTCAACGCACTGCGCGTAGGTACTTTATGCTAGCGAGAATCAGCTGTTTTGCGCTGAAGGCGACCGACGGACGTTGACCTCTAGCATCAGATCAGATTGATTTCTTTTTGAAAAACTGTTCTTTTTTAGTCCCCAAATTCTAGTGCTGCAAGGTTTTTTGTTTATTGTAAAGTGGAACACCGTTTGCGTTTTGCGTATGGTATCTTATCAGTAGTCACTTAACTTTGTTTCCGGAAGCAGGATTTTTAATGCAGCCCGCGGCACTTGCCGCAAACGTTTGGCTTCATTTTGGATTTTCAATTTTGGGAAGGGCACCACACGTTTGGGAGCGCGTTGTGTGTCTGAACAGGCAAGTATGACGACGTCGAGTTTGTATCGACTATACAATTTGGCTTCAAGAAAGTAAAAGAAAGAAAACGAAAACTACGACAAAGCAGAATAATGATGGCAACACAAACCCAAAAAAACTCTCTGTCCACACGTTTGAATTTGTGCGCATTTGTTGAGTGTTACCAAGCATGCGGACGCGCCATAACAGCCTGTAACGATATCTGGAAGCACGGTAGTGCCCCCGCCAAGACGAGCCAAGCGAAGCGCAAGGGCACTACCTATTTTTTCTCGAAGCCCAGAACACTAAATAGTACAAGTACAGAAGGCTTACTCCGCACGATGATTAAAGAAATAGCGACTCTAGCGGTGACACAAAAAGTGCAATTGAGTTCGCAATAGCGCCTGGCCCCGCCCTCAAATTCGACACGCAACAAACGCAATGTTGTGGTCTCTTTCTATCGCCTAACTTTATGTCTTACGACGTACTAGGGCTGCCGTAGTCAGACGGCGCGTAAAATAGACCGTACAGAACTAGCGAGTGCAACTCGGCCCGCGAGCGGCGACCATCTAAAATATTGGCATCCGGACCCGTACTTGTAGCCGGGACGGTCACGTGATAAGTGAGACTGGCCTGCTCGAAGTGCTATGTCGTTTTTTTGAACCCTCATGACTTGAGGCAGGATTATTCCAGATACACAAAATTCTCGGGATTCACTTTACCTCGCCGGGTCAATCAGCACGTGCGCCGCGGTGAGGACAAAGCGGTCGCTGATGAGGGAGCCACCGCCGACCCACTCCACGTCTCCATCGGTGGACGCATCGTCTGGGTTCTCCACCACTCCGAGAACAGCCTGCAACGCACATATTTTTTATTTATTTATTTCATCATCATCCCAGCCTGCGGACGTCCACTGTTGGACATAGGCCTTCCCAAGTGAGCTCCACCACACCCTGTCCTCAGCCTTCCTCATCCAGCCGCTTCCCGCCACCCGCGCCATGTCGTCGCTCCAACGAGCTGGAGGACGCCCCACGCTATACTTGCTTGTACGCGGTCTCCAGGACTTTGACAGGCTCCACCGGCCATCGCTCCTACGACTGCCCACTACCACTTCTGCTTGCTAATGGTTTGGTTTTATTTATTAAGGCACAATAACAACTTATACACCAACTCCATATCGTGCCATGAACAGCAAAGTGTTTAAGTTTTCGTAATTTAACACATTGTAATCCACTTTGCCGAAAGCGCTGCTAAAGTCGGTATAAAGAGTTTAGCGGTCTTCGGTAGATGCCGATAGATGGCGAAACCAGCGCACACACACACAAGCACAACACGGACGGAGTTTTCGACGCGCGTTCTATAAATACAGCTTCTGACGTCATACGCTCGGAGCACCAGCGCTTCCCAGTATCCCTAGCATGGGCAGGGGATAAAATCGTATCCCCCGATTATATCTTTACGAGCTTCACGACCGCAAGTATGAATTATGCTTACATAAAGCGACATGTTTAACAGTTAAGTACCTGTCTGTTAAAGTTTGTTCACGCACCCGGGTCTTAGTCTTACCATATGCGGGAACTCATTATCGTGCGCGAGCTGTCCGCCGGAGATCCTGTAATGCGGAGGCTTGTTAAATGAGTCTACTCGTATGCGAGATGGTTCATCGCGTACTACAGTTATGTGTCTGTTAAAGTTTGTTCACGCACCCGGGTCTTAGTCTTACCACATGCGGGAACTCATTATCTTGCGCGCGCTGTCCGCCGGAGATCCTGTACCGGTCCGGAGGAATGTTACAAGCGTCTATTCGGATGCGAGTTGGTTCATCGCGTACCACAGTTATGTGTCTGTTAAAGTTTGTTCACGCACCCGGGTCTTAGTCTTACCATATGCGGGAACTCATTATCTAGCGCGCGCTGTCCGCCGGAGATCCTGTACCGGTCCGGAGGAATGTTACAAGCGTCTACTCGGATGCGAGATGGTTCATCGCGTACTACAGTTATGTGTCTGTAAGTTTGTTCACGCACCCGGGTCTTAGTCTTACCATATGCGGGAACTCATTATCTTGCGCGCGCTGTCCGCCGGAGATCCTGTACCGGTCCTGAGGAATGTTACAAGCGTCTACTCGGATGAGGCGGTCCTTGTCGCCGTCTTTGGCGACGCAGGGTTTCACAAACCGCAGGTATTCCGAGCACTCTGGAAACATTTGGCCTTACTTGAAGAACTTACTTGAGAGTTACCTATTAAAAAATAAAACTTTCGTACTTCTTATACGAAATAGCATCGTAAAGGTCGTGACATAAGGGTTTCGTTTTTTTGAGGTACCCTGAAAAATGATTGTAGGAGTTAGCCCCTTTTAATCCTTGCGTACGACGGGAGCAGTACGAGCACGAACATATTCAAACATGTCCGCAGACGAAGCGTGGTTGCAGCGAATCGTAGGAGGCGTAATTGTCATATTGTTATGCATTGCGTCATAATGATACGTTTAGCTTACGAGCCGTGTGCCAAAGACCTTATAGAGGGGGTATTAACTGAAGATGTCAGTTCAAGATCTGATTTTTACAGTAGTAAATCAAGTCTCAACTACCTGAAATAAAACACACGAACATTACATCATATTTTCGAGAAACTCTATTAGTGAAAACATAAAAGGATAATTTTTGTCGATAAAAAAAAATCCCGAAGTTGCGTCTAATTTTTTACAATTTTCAATTATTATCAATGTTATACGTACTAGAGAGCCAAGGTTTAGAATTATAATTTCAATAAATATAATATTACGAAGTACGTGTATTATCGTTTTCTTTCTAAGGTATTTTAAAAGTTATTACAGTAAACTATAAATTACATCCTTATTTCGCGTAATACGCCATGATCTTTTGTACCAGAACGATGTTTTGCGCATGACAAGTTTTGCTAGCTTTCAGCCCCCTCTTATCTGAAGACCGAAGTGTAAGTATAAAAAATAAAGGTTGGATTTGAATGAGCTAGTAGAAGTTGAAACTAAATAGTAGTGAATAAAACAAGACTAGAGAAAATAAATAAATCATTTAAAGCAATGGGATACGCTTTTACAACACATGACAACAAACTTCTAATGAATTAAACTTATCTCTGAATAAGTTCAAAATCGCTGTAAAACGAAAGCTCGTTAATAAAGCTTACCATAGTATTAAGGATTATTTACATGAATCAAATCCTTGGGAGTGAATGAACTGCTGTATTATAATTACTAGCTCAACTAGTTTTTAAGAGCATTTGTGAAGTGGTGATAACCGAAAACAAAACCCGGCTGAGTTTGTTGTGGGCTTCTTCTCAGTGCAGGGCGCGTTGAAACCCTCGTAAACTTAGTTTTAAGTCGACTTGTAGTTATCACCGTACATAATATTATGTAACAAATATTGTTGACGTTTTACAAGTGCCTTGTAAGTTAGGCCTATCGGAAATAAATATATATTTTTTTGACTTGGTACGGGATTCGATACATCCTGCATGATCATTATAATTTTTGAGACACAAACCCAGCTGTGAGTCACACAAAGGTTTTGAGAGTAGATCGCTTACTATCCCAAGCAATTCGCTCAGCGATGCTCAAGTCGCGCGGTGGGCTAGGTTTGTCCAGCGGTGGGCAGCCGGTCTCCGGCGGCGGCGGCCTGTCGGGCTTGTTTGGGCAACACATGTGCTGAAAACCGTCGTAGCGGCACACCTGCAACATTGTTGCTAAGTTATTTTAACAAGTATGTAGTAAGTTTTTTTTTCTTTTATATAGGTTTGTATAATTAGCTTTTTGTTTCATTCTTCTTTTTTTGTGTATTATTAGACAACTATAGCATACCTAATATAGCTTCCATCGTTATTTAGCGTCGACTTTACAAATTACTAAGCATGTTGTAGCTACCCAAGTCGAATCATAATGAATTTTTAGATCAAAAATGAAAGCATTTGTTAAATTGTTATTTGACACAATAAGTACAGGGTTCCGTTATTTTAATGGACATGTAACTAATAATAAATAAATGAAATAATATGTGAATGTAGTACCTAAGTCATATTTATATATCAATGTATTACTGTTTCTGTTGGTGGTCCTTTGAATAAATAAATTAAATTAAGTAAAAAATAAAATAAAATATATTTTTTTACTTAATGCTTTAATAAAAAACACGACTGCCCTTATTGAACGAACTAAAAAGTAAATAAAAAACATGTTATTTTAGTTGATAATAATATGCATATTGATTAAGTGAAAAGGCCGTTCTGTGGAACACCTTTTATTCTAAGAGGTGCCCCGACTGCAATATGTCAGCCGTTCAGAAGTAATAGTAGAATCACAGATAATATAATACTATACTAGTAGAATAAAGAAACTCACATAGGTACATACATACATGAACCCGAAAAACATTACCCTCCTTTTTCTGGGCAGTCGTGTAAAAACATGCTAATATGTTGACCCAAGCCAACACGGGTCATCAATAGGGTCGAGTGGAAATGACTATTCCGCATTGAACGATGTTTTTAATCAATTTGCGAAAAAATGCTTATACATTTATGGCGTATAGAAGTGAAACCACACACTCCATTCCACTGCATTGTAAACTGAGCCTTAGTGCTTTTAAAGTACACGTATTGATATAGTAAATTATAATATAGTTATTAGTAGTAATATTAGTTATAATACCTATTTATACGTGTACCTAGGTATAATTATAACGCTAGAACTGCAAATAAATTTTAATAAATCAGCAAATTAAATTTAAAATAAAATAAAATAATATCTGTATTCTAAATAGGTTTTGAGAAGAATCTTATAAGACACTATCTATTTTTTGTATAATATCTTGCTTGCTTACTTGCAATTAGTTAGGATTTAAAACGTATCTGTAGAATAATTACCTCAAGAAAACAAAAGAAAAAGTCAGCTTTTAATTAAAACGAAATATTGTATGTTTTCTTAGTAAAATTTTCATGATTTCAATATACATATAAATGTATGTATATCATTAGCTCTAATTATTTTAAGTAAAATAACTATGTATTCGTAATCTTCTGTACGTTTAATATTTACCATCTTCTCTTAAGTATATAAGTTCTTTTGGGAAAATAAAGGCTTTTTTATTTTATTTTATTGATAAAAACACACAATTCGTGCGCTCACCACATTCTTAGATCTCTTGATCCCATCAACTGAGGGTTCATAGAAGCGTGCGCCGTCGCCTGTCCGAGGCAAGACCTCATCAGGGTCTAGCGGGCAACAGACTATCTTGACTTCGCCCATCCAACGGCACACCTAGAAAATTAGTTTTTTTTTAGTACCTAGGTACTAATAATGAAATACTATCTAGGTACTAATACCTAGGTACCTGCCTAGACACTAATAAATAATGAGTTGAACATTTTTGCATTACCCTTAAACATTACATTTGTATATTATGTTTCATCACATTTGAACATTGTTTCATTACACTTGAACATTGTTTCATCACGCTTGAACATTGTTTCATTACACTTGAACATTGCTTCATCACGCTTGAACATTACGTTTCATAACACTTGTACATTGTTTCATCACACTTGAATATTGTTTAATTACACTTTTACATTGCTTCATCACACTTGAACATTACGTTTCATCACACTTGAACATTGGTTTATTACACTTGAAAATTATGCGTCATCGCACTTTCACATTATATTTCATCACACTTGAACATTATGTTTCATCACACTTGTACATTGTTTTACCAGACTTGAACATTATGTTTCATCACACTTGTACAATGTTTTATCACACTTTAACATTATATTTCATCACACTTGAACATTATGTTTCATCACACTTGTACATTGTTTCATTATACTTGAACATTATGTGTCTTCTTCTTCTTCTTGAACACTTTAATATTATGTTTCATCTAACTTGCACATTATGTTTCATCACTCTTGAACATTATGTTTGATGTACTTACTTGAGGCTTTTTCTCGTCCACATAGTTTATCTTCCTGGCAATGGGACAATCGCTGATGGGTTTGCAGATACCCGGAACGTGTAGCAGTGGTCTCTTCATCTTAATATATAAACATGGGTCATCTGAAATCATCATAATATTTATTATTACTATATACTAGGACGACCCAATGACGTTTTTCTAGGCAAGCGCGCTCCAACCTAGACCTCATCATTGCTTTCCATCAGGCATGATTTTTATCAAGCGCAAGCCCATCTTCAATAAATAAAAATAAAAAAACGTAGCGCGGTAGCGAACCTGCCGTCTGCGTCGGAGGTCGTGGGTTCGATTCCCACTACTGGTAAATGTTTGTGTGAAGCATGAATGTTTTCCAGTGTCTGGGTGTATATATGGGTTCAATATATTATTATATTTATGTATATATTAATATGTATGTATGTATGTATCAGTTATCTAGTACCCATAACACAAGCGATTGCTTATTTTATGTGTGTAATTTCCTGATATATAATATTTATTAAAAAAAGAAATTATTTTGTTGTTTGACTGAACATCTCTTGTGGATGTCCCGGTGTCGGGACGAAACGTGCGTCGAAAAAAGTGTTGGAAGAGTTGTGTGTTTCATGTGGGCGGTGTTCCTGCATATTGGATTGTACGTGGATTGTACAGATTCTTTTCGAGTAGCGGATAGCAAAACAATTAATTAATCTGTCTTGCTAGAGTAAGAGTTTGGTGGGAATTTGTCTTGATGGTACGTAACCCCTCAGTGCGCGAGCCCGACTCGCACTTGACCAATTATTTCGGGTAACAAATTATGGTAGATTTTTTATGGTTTTTTTATTGAAGATAGGCTTGCGCTTGACGACAATCATGCCTGATGGAAAGCAATGATGAGGTCTAGGATGGAGCGCGCTTGCCTAGACAATGCCTATTCACTCTTCTCTTGAAGGCACCTAGATTGTACTTGGCTGGAATTACGGAGGCTGGAAGAACGTTCCACACCTTAGCGGTTCGTATCAGAAACGTGGTGGAAAAACGTTTCGTGCGAGTTTGTTGGACGTCAACCACATAAGGATGCCACCGCTCTCGGCGTCTTGCAGTCCTATGGTAGAAAGGTGAAGGAGGTACAAGGTTATGTAGTTCCTGAGCACACTCACCAAAGTATATCCTGTAAAAAACCGCTAAACAGGCAGAATAATTAAGACTATCGTCTAGTGACTTAGCGAATAGATGTTTTCAAAAATGCTATCTATAGAGAGAGTTGCAAGTCCAGAGCGAGGCCTACATTTTATTCTTGAAATATTGCTTCAGGTAATAATGTTTTTGACCCCCAAACGTTTTCCGAATTGGACAATTTTAGCCTCATTAGATTCAGTACACCTTAATCTACGCTCGTACGTTTTATTTTTTTTTGTATTTTAGTAAAAAATTAAAATACTTGACAAAGTTTTAGGTCAATCATAATTATGGATATTTTGACGCTAATAAATTTTAAGATATGCAATATTTCTTAAAAATTAAAACATACGAGCATAGTTCTTTATTGCATCTGCAACATTGCTAAAACTTATGAAAATCGGACCCCATTTACAGGAAGGAAAACGTTATCGCTTTTTGTACGAAGACTAACAGCTAGACGATCCTATTAAGGGGATTTATTGAATTTATTTTTGTCTTTCTCACTCTCACGATACGTTAGTAGGTGCGACATGCAGCGTCGCAGAAGAATATAACAGAAACACGACCTTTTACCTAAGTAAGTACTCAAAATCTAAGCCAGTTATAAAAAATGTGTTTGTAAGCGTTTTTGGATATTATTACCGACACATTAAAACAAAAATTACGGTTACATCCATTGTAGTTTCCAAAAAAACTGAGATTTTGGAGCAACTTTTGGGAGAACTTTCTATCGAGAAAATTTTATCCAATCGTGTTTCTGCTTCAAAGCGATGTAAGATAAAAGACCCAAAATACATGCAGTTTAAATTTAAAGTAACTGTCTTAATATGTTTTTATTAAACGTGTTTTTTTTAATTTCATTTTTTAAAGAACATTGTTAATAATATTAATAAAAATATTAATAAATGAGAGATTAAAAATAGTCTTGTATATCCTACCTATATTCTGAGCCGTGCAAAACGGAAAGAACACAAATAAACACAAAAACCAAGAATACAACATTTTGTACACTCTTCAACAAAACACTTATAATAACAATTAATTACTATGTGAATTCAATGATGTTTAATTATTTATTATTTTAAGTAGAGTTGGGGCCATGTTTTTAGCCGCATTAATTATTTTAAGAAGATCATTCACATTTTATACACTGTTTGCTCTTGAGAACTGAGATGACCTTATGACTTATGACCGTACGATTGTACTGTATCAACACCTAGTAAGTGCGACCAAAATGAATTGTAACTGAAATGTTCAAAATAAAAGATAATTTTTAATACATTTGCTCAAAAAGTTGACATTTCCAGGCGTTTAGCGTGCGCAAAGTTATTCTTTCCCGCACAAGAGCTTTTTGTTTTCCTCTGCATGATGGATCCAAATCTACGAAGGAGGTTTTCAAGTAAAACGTTTTCGCTACAAAATTATTGTAAAAAAATGACAGTAATGTAATTATTTTACAGTGTAACTACTATAGATACATAAACTAAATTTAATATAAATTTATTTCAATGATCCTTTCGTTTTTTATTTTTTTTTTGGAAATGTGTAGCTGCGGCTGTTATATTTCATCTGGCCACTATATTTGACCACTTTTTATTGTCTATGATTCCTTGTTATTATTATTGATTTTTCAAATTCCATGCAAAACTTTTCTTTTTGGCATTTTATTATTCATAGCAATTTGTTATAATAATATTTATTCTTAGTAATATCTCGTAATTTATTAGCATTGTGATGCACATTTTCCTTTGTTGTTTGTGAAGCGCTGAGAATAATGTATGGAATCCATTCATGGATCTGAGGTAAGACGTGATTTCACTACTATAAGCCATATTGTATAAATTTTATTTCACAAATGTACGTTCGATGCACGTGCGGAATTGTCATTTCTACTCGTCCCTATAGTTGACCCGCGCCTTTGGCTTGGGTCAACATCCCGGGACAAACAAACAAACTATCCGCACTTATATCGAAATGTACTATTCTTTAATCCAAAGTAGATAGGTTAAAACATACATGGAAAAGTCCACTATTTGAACAAATGTGTTAAAAAATATCGTTCAGTGCACATGCGGAATTATCATTTCCACTCGTCAAACCGAGACTCGTAAAGAAATGACATACTTTCCGCATTTATATTAAAATGTACTATTAACCTGGAAAATCCACGGTTTCAAAAAAAAATCTATATTCGCGTGCATGGGAGAAACAACGCACCTACTAATTTGAAAACGTTCACTTACTTCATTTTGGTGTAATGCAGTAGCTCGTGTTTATAAGTTTGTAATCAGGTGTTGTTATATTAAAAGCTAGCGATTGGCAAGTACGGGAATGGTTAGGTTTTCCTGTTAGGAGACACAATACAGTATTTAACTGACTTGCTAAAATAAAAGTATGTTATCAATTCTACGCTATACAAATAAAATTTTGGAAAAACAAAAATAAATTATTTCTGATTACACAGAGATAGCTATATCGGACAGTGCGTCACTATCATAATGTCATAGTAGCTCAATATATAATATTTAAGTATATTAGTATGTATATATTATATTTATCAGTTATCTAGTGCCCAACACAAGCTATCGCTTACTTTGGGGCTAGATTGCGATGTGTGTAATGTCCTGTTTGTATATATTTATTTATATCTTACTACTATACCAGTAATATTGAGTGCTTAGACCATCGACCAAAAACGAACAAAAATTACGTTTTTAATACATTTGCTCAAAAAGTTTACATTTCCATGTGTGTTTAGCGTGCGCAAAGTTATTCTTTTCCGCACTAGTGCTTTTGTGTTTTCCTCCTACGCGGCACCGGAGCGGGCGCACCAGGAGCGCATGAACACGAACGCATGCAAACACGGAGCAGGCAAACACGTGAAACCAATATTTTTTTTCGCAAATGTATTAAAAAACGTCGTTCAATGCACGTGCGGAATTGTCATTTTTACTAAAGTAACCGGGACTCGTAAAGAAATGACAAACTTTCCGCACTTATATTGAAATGTACTATTATAGTATGGCAGCCCCCTTAATCTTTATTTTATTCTATTTTCTAGTATTTGTTACAAAACCTGCAACAGAAATATATCATCTGTGAAAATTTCAAGTGTCTATTACAGTTCAAGAGATACAGCCTGGTGACAGACGGACGGACGGATGGACAGCAGCCTTAGTAATAGCACTGAATATTTAATTAGGGTCCCGTTTTTACCCTTTGGATACGGTACCCTAAAAAGCAGGAAAAACCGGTCGCCTCCTTATCTCCGAAGTTTATCGTATATCTTTTATATTTATATATTATGTATATTTTTTTTCTTTGGACATTTTACACATCGCAATCTAGCCCCAAAGTAAGCGCGATAGCCTGTGTTATGGGTGCTAGATGACTGATAAATACACATACATACTAATATACATAAATATAATATATTGAAAAACACCCAGACACTGGAAAACATTCATGCTCATCACACAAATATTTACCAGTAGTGGGAATCGAACCCACGACCTCCGGCGCATACGTTCGCTACCACTACGCCATTCAGTCGTCAAATTATAATAACTATAAACCCCTAAAAACAAATTAGTTTCGCGGATCTCTAACAAAAGTGATTCTTAAAATTTTACATCCTTTATAGTATGGAACCCTCGGTGCTAGAGTTTGGCTCACACTTGACTGTTTTTTTTTACTCTATACAAGTTAGTACTTGACTGCGATCTCACCTGATGGTAAGTGATGATGCAGCCTAAGATGTTATCGTGCTAATTTGGAAGGGTAAGTAAATTTACCCCCACAGTTTCTACAAGCATCGCACCAGAACGCTAAATCGCTTGGCAGTGCGTTTTTGCTGGTAGGGTGGTAACTAGCCACGGCTGAAGCCTCCCACCAGACCAGACCTGAGCCAATTTAGAAATTATAGAATTCCAAAGCGGCCCGTGGTGGGAATCGAACCCGCGACCTCCCACTCGAATCCGAGAGCGCCGCCACTGCGCCAGGGGGGTCGTCAAAACTGCGTTTTCTTGTTTGCTCGGCAATTCTTCAATTCGCACCATTATATAGAAATAACCTGTCAAGTGCGAGTCGGACTCGCGCGCTGAGGGTTCCGTACTACAACCGGAGGAATAAAACCATAAAAACCACTTTTCTTATCGAACCGCAAAACTAACTTTGTTTTTAGAGGTTTTATTGTAAATATCAAAAAACTACTTATTAGATCTCGTTCAAACCAATTTTCGGTGGAAGTTTGCATGGTAATGTACATCATATATTTTTTTTAGTTTTATCATACTCTTATTTTAGAAGTTATATGGGGGGGGGGGGGACACACATTTTACCACTTTGGAAGTGTCTCTCGCGCAAGCTATTCATTTTAGAAAAAAATGATATTAGAAACCTTAGTATCATTTTTGAAGACCTATCCATAGACACCCCACACATATGGGTTTCATGAAAAAAAAATTTTTGAGTTTCAGTTCTAAGTATGGGGCACCCCCAAAATTTATTACTTTTTTTAAAATTTTGTGTAAAAACCTTGCGGTTCACAGAATACATCTACTTACCAAGTTTCAACTGTATAGCTCTTAGGCTAAGTTCATATGGCCGCGCGGCACCGCGCGCCGCCGCGCGATGTTAGAGTTCACATGACAGGGTATATACGAGCGCCAGTCTGGCATTAACATTGATATACAATGGACGTGGAGGAGGCAATTTGCTTGTGGATTTTATATAGAAGACTGAGACGTCGCAGAAGACGACAAAGGCGATACTGGGTGCATCCAATATTAAGTGACAGACTTTCTTCAAGCCTGTTTGTCACCTTATACCCTGAGTTGAGGTTACATGAAGAAAAATTTTTTAATTATTTCCGTATGTCAGTTGCAACCTTTGATTTTTTATACGATTTCATTGAAAATGATTTAAAATCCAGTGAAAATGCTGTAAGATATTGCATATCACCAAAAGAAAAACTCATTGTAACATTGCGGTAAGTTAACTGTTTATTAATCATAATCACAGTAAAAATTATAAAAAATAAGAAATTATGAGCGAGGCTTCTTGGCAAATTAACTTTTAGTTTAATTGAACAGATCTAATTCTTGAGAATCTTCGTATGACGGGTCACAAGTAACATCACCCGGGGGTGATGTTACTTGCGATGAACTTGTGGGAGGTGAAGTGTATGAACTAGTTGTATAGCCATATTGTGTTGATTCTCTATCAGAGTACTGCATTGGGTTGCTATATTGAGAACTTTGAAATGAAGCATGATAGTTTCTGGGTGGTCGTTGTGAGCTATATGAAGTAGACGGGTAGTTAAAATCTTCAAGTGGCTGTGCTCGTGTAGCTTGGTATCGTTCTAATAAATTATAAATTTCAATTTTCAGTTTTAAACGCCGGTTTTCAGGAACTTTTTTTATTTCCCTAACCAATGAAAGACAAAATAATTTATCTTCATCGTCATCTTTCTTTTCTGCTGCATTATTATTTCGAGTATTTATGCTTTGTTGTAAAAGATTTGCAAAATGTTCATCGGCAGGGTGAAGTTTGAATTTTTTCCGGAGCACATTTTCTGTTGAAGCTTGAACGCCGCTGCTGTTAACTGCACTATCCAAATCAGGATTCTCTGTAACTTCCGCAACATCAAGGCTGTTGTCAGTTTTTCGTTTCTGGACAACTTGTTTAAGAAATGACAATCTTTGGAAATACGCAAATGAAGATGGTGTTGATGCTGAGGAACCGGACTTCAAATGTTTTGTTTTCTTAAGTTCTTTTACATAGGCATCTCGTAAATTTTTGCATTTTTTTTGCAAAATCGATCCTAGAAAGTAAATAATTAATTATTAGTTTTCATTGCAAAACTATTGAAAAATGTTGTACGATACGGGTGCATAAAGAGTCCTTATGACCTACTTTATGCAAATTGTACTTTGTGCACTTTATGCTCACGTGCCACACTGTAAACACTCGCTATGAATGTGTTTTCTTTGTAGCACTTATTCAGTAAAGATTTACTTAAAAGAAATAGACATAGACATAGAATTAGGAATAGGAATAGGAGTAGGCATAGGAGTAAGTAGGGGTAGGAATAGGTATGGGAATAGGAATTTGACGAGGAATAGGAGTAGGAATAGAAATGGAATATTTATCGTGGCACGTGAGCATATGCACTTTATGCTCGCGTGCCACACTGTAAACACTCGCTATGCTTGTGTTTTCACTGTAGCACTTATTCGGTAAAGATCTACTTTATGCACGTGTATCTTAAATAACTATTATGTTACAGGTACCTAGCAACTGGTTCTTCATTTGCAGAGTTACAATATGGTTATAAAATTGGCAAGTCTACGATATCGGGTATAATTAAGCAAGTGTGCCAAGTTTTATGGAGAAATTTAAAAACTTTGGTCATGAGTCCACCAACAAAAGAAATCTGGACACAAATATCTATACAATTTGAAAATAAAGCATATTTTCCAAATTGTGTTGGAGCGTTGGACGGCAAACACGTTCGTTTAATACAGCCACCAGAATCAGGATCAATGTATTACAATTACAAACACTTTTTCTCATTAGTTTTAATGGCTTTATGTGATGCTAACTATTGCTTCATATGGATAGACGTTGGAGCTTACGGAAAAGACAGTGATTCGGGTGTTTTCAAGGAAACGTCATTATTCAAAAAACTCTCAGAAAATTCGTTGAACTTACCAGAGCCTAGATCTATCACAAATAATGAGAGCGATGCATTTAAACTACCATACGTAATTGTAGCTGACGAGGCTTTCGCTATGACTAAAAATTTGATGAGACCCTATGGTGGTAAAATGTTGTCAAAAGAAAAAAAAATATTTAACTACCGCCTTTCTTTAGCACGAAGGTATGTCGATTGTACATTTGGCATAATGTGTAACAAGTGGCGTATCTTACACCGGCCAATAGACGTGAAGATAGATTTTGCTGTTGATATCGTCAAAGCTATTTGTGTTTTACATAACTTGGTAAGGATGAGAGATGGTATAAATCAGGACGATATGATCAATCCAGCGCCATTACCTAATGTGAATCCAACTAACAGTGGACGAGCAATCCATGAAGTAGATAATATTCGAACTAAATTCACAAATTATTTTGTTACTGAAGGTAAATTAGATTGGCAAGATAAAATGGTGTAATAGGTACCTACCTATGATTTTATAAAACTTATTTTAAATAAATAAAACTAATTAAAAAAAAACTTACCCAAATTTTTCTTTTTTTCTTCGGAATCATCATTTTTGCAAAAAATTAAAACTAGTTCTTCCCAAGACCTTCTTTTTAATATTTTATTTGAATAATCCTTAGAGTTAAGATTCCAAATCGCATCTCTTTTTTCGATTTCGTCGATAAGCAAATCGATAGGCACAATGTCATCTTCGGTACTCATTGCATCGATCTATGTGTCTTTCCGTCTCAAGGCGCGCGGATCAACTGAACAGGTCGATACAGGTTTGAAATACTTGTGCCGCGCGGCAGCGCGCGGTTCTAGATCTTGCGCGCGGGTCAGAGCGCGCCGCGCGTTGGCGTGCGGTACCGCGCGGTAATGTAGACGATAATTATCGTTTATATTGATCTTGTGCCGCGCGGTTCGTAGTTCCGCGCGGTACCGCGCGGCCATATGAACTTAGCCTTATAGTTTCGGAAAAAAGTGGCTGTGACATACGGACGGACAGACGGACAGACGGACAGACAGACATGACGAATTTATAAGGGTTCCGTTTTTTGCCATTCGGCTACGGAACCCTAAAAAGGGGTAAAATAACAAAACACACATTTCTTGCTGTTGACACCCACAAGTCGTAGAAGGGTACTTACCATTGAGTACTTTTGTACAGGAGGAAACTAACTATTCCAAATTTCAGTGGGCTGATCCAATATCATTCAGTTAGTTCTGTAGTAATCCTCACTGGGGTATTAACTAAGATAATTAAAAAAAACACGACTGCCCTGTGACTTTTCCAAAAAAAAAATATAGTCTATATTACTTGGAATGATGGAAGCCTTCAAACGATATCCCGTATACCCAAATCTCTTCAGTCAGTTCAGAAGTTATGGTGGAACAAAGAAACTCATACATGAAACCTAAAAAAATATATCACTCCTTTTTTGTTCAGTCGTGTTAAAAAATGTCATTCAAGTCTGAAATCGTGAAAATATAGTGTCAGTATCGTATCGTGACAGATAAAGGTTCCGTTTTTAACTCCACTAATATACGTTAATAAATAAACAAAAAAAAAACCGATTTAAACTCTCATCAAACTACTGTTGAATACATCCTTTCCAATTAAAAATTTAAGACTTATAATATGGTTCTCATGGACACCATTATCAGAAGTGGACTAAATTGAAATGGGACCACACAGGAAGCGTTAGTTTTCCAATAATAAAAAAAGAATCATCAAAATCGATTCATCCAGTCAAAAGTTATGCGGTAAAAAACAAAAAAACATACAGTCAAATTGAGAACTTCATCCTTTTTTGAAGTCGGTGGAAAATTTGAAGCTTTTTCTGCGAATAAATAAGTTCCGTAATCCACTCCTACTGTCTGAATACTTTATACCACAAACGCACTTTGTTCCATATAAAAAGGGGGGTAGTTTAATTTCAGACACCATTCCATCTCCCACAGTGAACCAGTCTTCTTTAAATCTACGTCTTTATCTTTGAAAATGTTAAAAATAACCGTTTTGGCCACTTTGGTTGTTATTGGTAAGTTTCTAACAAAAAAGGTATTTAAAATTTGTTAAGCCAGCTTTACACTCGCGAGCCGCGAACGTATCGTAAAGTTGCCCGCGATTTTTTGTCACTTTTTAGGTTAAATCATGTTCAGTTAAAAAAATACGTATATGCAGCCTTAAAAATATTAAAGACCATCGCAAAGAAGCCTGCAGCTTTAGCCATACAACTCATCTATTTCACTTATGAAAGAAACTTCAAAAAATTATGGGAATGACAGCGAAAATCACGTGATCTATTTTGACGTGATAACGTCTTATAAATTGATGAGCACCAGCAACACGCATGAAAAATAGTAACGTTCCGCGTAACGTTCCACCTGAGCCTGTGCGTGCAAGCGAGAGCGCGCAACAAGCGATAGAGGGCACGATAAAACAAACGATTAGAGAGATAGAGATTATGACGTTATCACGTAAATGTATCGTCCGTAAACCGATTTTTTTAAATCACACACTGTTTTCAACGCGACAGCGCTGATTATCGTATAAATTGGTACTACATGATAACAGTGATAATCCTCTGTATTCTGCTTGTAGCCAGCGTGGTGAGCGCTCTGAGCGCGTCGTCATGTCAGTCGTGCGGGGCGGAGTGTGTCAGCGCGTGCGGCACCCGACACTTCAGGAGCTGCTGCTTCAACTACCTGAGGAGGAAGCGAGGGCCCGACGCTGCTAAGGTGACTTCTGGAACTCTCACTGAACTCTGCTTGTAGCCAGCGTGGTGAGCGCTCTGAGTGCGTCGTCATGTCAGTCGTGCGGGGCGGAGTGCGTCAGCGCGTGCGGCACCCGACACTTCAGGAGCTGCTGCTTCAACTACCTGAGGAGGAAGCGAGGGCCCGACGCTGCTAAGGTGACTTCTGGAACTCTCACTGAACTCTGCTTGTAGCCAGCGTGGTGAGCGCTCTGAGCGCGTCGTCATGTCAGTCGTGCGGGGCGGAGTGTGTCAGTGCGTGCGGCACCCGACACTTCAGGAGCTGCTGCTTCAACTACCTGAGGAGGAAGCGAGGGCCCGACGCTGCTAAGGTGACTTCTGGAACTCTCACTGAACTCTGCTTGTAGCCAGCGTGGTGAGCGCTCTGAGCGCGTCGTCATGTCAGTCGTGCGGGGCGGAGTGCGTCAGCGCGTGCGGCACCCGACACTTCAGGAGCTGCTGCTTCAACTACCTGAGGAGGAAGCGAGGGCCCGACGCTGCTAAGGTGACTTCTAGAACTCTCACTGAACTCTGCTTGTAGCCAGCGTGGTGAGCGCTCTGAGCGCGTCGTCATGTCAGTCGTGCGGGGCGGAGTGCGTCAGCGCGTGCGGCACCCGACACTTCAGGAGCTGCTGCTTCAACTACCTGAGGAGGAAGCGAGGGCCCGACGCTGCTAAGGTGACTTCTAGAACTCTCACTGAACTCTGCTTGTAGCCAGCGTGGTGAGCGCTCTGAGCTCGTCATCATGGAGATAAATAATTTGTATGGCAAAATAAAGATTACCCGATCGAGATAGTCTAAAAACGTAGGTCTAGGTAGTCTAAAACGTCCATATCTTATAAACTCACTGACTTAATTATCTTTGTCATCTAGAGGCTCATTTATAATACCAGGTAAAGCAAGGATGGGCAAACTTGCAACTAAAGCTTTTTGCTTTTTGACAAAATCTTAACTCAATCACCTCCTACATTTGAAAAGGGATCAAAAATTTAAAATTTCACTTATAAGTCATAAATGACTTTACCATTCTGCAAACTCACTGAAATTCCTTTTTTTTCAGTTTTCACTTGCAAATCTTCAAGGTTGGAAAGTACCAGACGGCGTTTTCAGTTTGAAATCGCCAGTTTTCTACTCCGATGATCCTGAAACCTGGAGCGTCATGCCAAGCGGTTATAAACCCAACTACTTTGACGATATGATTGAAAATGGACTGCAATCTTACGATGTATAGACTTTAAGACTGATTTTTAGTAATAACTAAGTATAAATACATAATTACGTACCTGTTTCTAAACATTAATTCTAATATTATAACCCTGCATAATCAGCAATGACAAATAAAAATAAAAATGTTTATTCTTTCATACCGGCCTAATTTTCACATAGACATATTTATGAAATGTCAGACCCTACAACCACGTTCGGAAAGCTGTTTAGATCGAGAAGACTGAAGAATGGTCGAAAAACTCGGCACTTGCTTTTCTTTCATAAATAATTGCGTTTACAATTTTGTTTTAAATAAGTACCATAAATAAATCAGATTCTGACTATATTATGAGCATCTTGTAAGCAGTCGGAATAGATATACTCACTACCAATCATTGCACTTTAGGGTTGTTTTTTCAATCGCTAGATAATTGTTAGGAGCGTTCGAGGGAGCGTTCATGCGTTGAATTGTCAATTTTCGACGTAACATAAGAGTGTCATGTGTTTAATTATTGATTAGATAATAATTGCCATCATTTTATTTGGCATTTCATAATCTAGTTTTTGTCTCAAAAATATTTGATAATATGTGTAAGTATAACTTTCTCATTAGAAAGTTTAAGGTAAAGGCTAATTACTCACTTAGAGGTGGAAGCTCTATTTTGATGCAAGATGTTTGCCATGTTTCATAACACAAACTTATAACAATGACATATTTAGAAAATTAATAACATTTACTAAAATGTGTCTAAAAAAAACACGATTTTCCTAGATTTTCATTCAAAAACCATAAACCGAAAATTGTCATTTTTAGCATTTTTCGATAAATTAAACGTATTATTTTAGGATAAAATCCAAGATATTGCGTTATTTCTGAATTATAGTAATTTAATTCAGTTAATATTCAATGTCACTGGTTACTTACTATTTTAATAAGTTGTACTTATATTTATTTTACTATAATTTTTTTTCGGCACAAAATTGCGTCAGCGCCAACGAATACCAAAATAGTATGGTACGAAACACGAGGCCCGCCGTTTCGCATGAACGCTCTCAAATGAAAAATACAATAAATTATGAGTAAAGGGTGTTTGCGCCTTATGATTTTTGAAAGGCAATTTTGCAGTGTTCGTGTTGCTAAGAGACTTTAATAATTTTTTCTGCTTGTCATTGACAATTGTAATTCATAAATTATACTTTTCTCTTGATACTGCTCGAGTTTATTTTAACTTTCCTGGACTGACCTCTGTGCAATATTAATCAAAGGGTGCAAACATAAACTCTTATGAATTTTTCCGTGCACCCAGCCGTTGACATAATTAGTTCGTAATTTTCATACACAATACACATAACAAGACATTTCATATCATACACAACATATTATTTTGGAAGTAATCAGTAATCAATTTAAAAAACATCGAATGCTTAGGGTAATCAGCAAAACTCATAAAAATCTTTTGTTGACGTCTCCACTACTAAACTCCACTACTAAATTGAATTTAACTGAACTAATTAATTAACAAAAAAACCGACTTCAACTCTCATCAAACTATTTTTTAATTCATTTTTTCCTGTTAAAAATTTGAGACACACTCATGGATACCATTATCAGAACTGGACGAAAATGGAACCACATGGGAAACGTCAGCTTTCTAATAGAAAAAGAATCATCAAAATCCATTTAAGCAGTCAAAAGTTATGAGGTAACAAGTTACGCGAAAAATCACGTTTATTGTATGGGAGGGACTAGGGAGTATTTTTTGTTATAGCGGCAACAGAAATACATCATCTGTGAAAATTTCAAGGGTCCAACTATCACCATCACGGTTCCACAGATAATATAGCCTGGCGACAGACGGACGGACAAACGGACGGTGAAGTTTCAGTAATAGGGTCCCGTTTTTACGCTTTGGGTTCAGCACTCTAAACGATATAATCGACTCGAGAACCTCGTCTGTTTTTGAAGTCGATTAAAAAAAGGAACTAACAGTGAGTAAAATATCTGATCCGCTACGGAAGCCGTCCTCGCCCCACCCTGCGATGATCCACTTGTCCTTGTGGACCTGCATGCCAGGCACTGGTAGGCAGACGGGGCGGATGAACTCCGAGAAGAATACCCTGGAACAGAAGAGAGAGAGAAGGTAAAGAAGAATAACAGCAGCTTTGGTTCCCCCGTCACATTTCAAAGGCTTTCACCCCTACACACCCCTACACCAAAGACCTGCTGTCCGTCTTGTTGAGGGTGAGCAACGCGTATTATACACACCGCCTGTCGAGCTCCACCAACGCGATGTCGTCGCGGAGAGAGCTGCCGTCGTACTTGGGGTGCGGGATCCTCCGCACGACGTTGAGCAGCACTCCCGACCTGCTGTCCGTCTTGTTGAGGGTGAGCAACGCGCATTATACACACCGCCTGTCGAGCTCCACCAACGCGATGTCGTCGCGGAGAGAGCTGCCGTCGTACTTGGGGTGCGGGATCCTCCGCACGACGTTGAGCAGCACTCCCGACCTGCTGTCCGTCTTGTTGAGGGTGAGCAACGCGCATTATACACACCGCCTGTCGAGCTCCACCAACGCGATGTCGTCGCGGAGAGAGCTGCCGTCGTACTTGGGGTGCGGGATCCTCCGCACGACGTTGAGCAGCACTCCCGACCTGCTGTCCGTCTTGTTGAGTGAGCAACGCGCATTATACACACCGCCTGTCGAGCTCCACCAACGCGATGTCGTCACGGAGAGAGCTGCCGTCGTACTTGGGGTGCGGGATCCTCCGCACGACGTTGAGCAGCACTCCCGACCTGCTGTCCGTCTTGTTGAGGGTGAGCAACGCGCATTATACACACCGCCTGTCGAGCTCCACCAACGCGATGTCGTCGCGGAGAGAGCTGCCGTCGTACTTGGGTTGCGGGATCCTCCGCACGACGTTGAGCAGCACTCCCGACCTGCTGTCCGTCTTGTTGAGGGTGAGCAACGCGCATTATACACACCGCCTGTCGAGCTCCACCAACGCGATGTCGTCGCGGAGAGAGCTGCCGTCGTACTTGGGGTGCGGGATCCTCCGCACGACGTTGAGCAGCACTCCCGACCTGCTGTCCGTCTTGTTGAGGGTGAGCAACGCGCATTATACACACCGCCTGTCGAGCTCCACCAACGCGATGTCGTCGCGGAGAGAGCTGCCGTCGTACTTGGGTTGCGGGATCCTCCGCACGACGTTGAGCAGCACTCCCGACCTGCTGTCCGTCTTGTTGAGGGAGCCCAGCAACGCGCATTATACACACCGCCTGTCGAGCTCCACCAACGCGATGTCGTCGCGGAGAGAGCTGCCGTCGTACTTGGGGTGCGGGATCCTCCGCACGACGTTGAGCAGCACTCCCGACCTGCTGTCCGTCTTGTTGAGGGTGAGCAACGCGCATTATACACACCGCCTGTCGAGCTCCACCAACGCGATGTCGTCGCGGAGAGAGCTGCCGTCGTACTTGGGGTGCGGGATCCTCCGCACGACGTTGAGCAGCACTCCCGACCTGCTGTCCGTCTTGTTGAGGGAGCCCAGCAACGCGAATTTTATTACACCACTGAAAAATAAGGAAAAAGTTAAGAAGTAAGATCGTATCCAGTCTGCAGTTGGACCACTGAACTAACGAGGCGGTTCTAAAAGGCTCGTACTCACTGCGTGGGAGACACCAGCACGTACGCCGCAGTCAGGATGTACTTCTCGCTGATGAGGGACCCGCCCCCGATCCACACCACGTCTTCTACCAGCTAGTGCTTCTACCAGCAAAGACGCACCGCCAAGCGATTTAGCGTTCCGGTGCGATGCTTGTGAAACCGTGGGGGTAAATTTACTTACCCTTCCAAGTTAGCACGATAACATCTTAGGCTGCATCATCACTTACCATCAGGTGAGATCGCAGTCAAGTACTAACTTGTATAGAGTAAAAAAAAAACAGTCAAGTGTGAGCCGAGGGTAACTTAAGCTCCGAGGGTTCCATACTATAAAGAATGTAAAATTTTAAGAATCACTTTTGTTAGAGATCCGCGAAACTAACTTGTTTTTAGGGGTTTCTAATTATTACTAGCAGATACCCGCGGCTTCGCCCGCGTAAATTTTAGTTTTCCCTATTCTCACGGGAACCATAGATTTTCCCGGGATGAAAAGTAGCTTATGTGTTAAACTAAGATGCAATTTATCTCCATTCCAAATTTGAGCTAAATCGGTTCAGTAGTTGCGGCGTGAAGGAGTATTGAAGCTTGGTAAAATACGAATTTTTGGAGCCCCGTTTCACCCCTTTAGGGGGGGAATTTTGAAAAATCCTTTCTTAGTGCACCCCTAGACCTCATAAAGAACCTGTGTGCTAGTCTCTAGACCCAGCGGTTGGGGCTGTGCGTTGATATGTCAGTGAGTGAGTGAGTGAATAAGTCAGTATCTTCTTTTATATATATTTAGAATAATATCAAAAGAAGTAAGTATACCTACTAGTTAGAGAGTGGGTTTTACTTTTTCTGTAAAATCTTATTTATTATTTTCGAGCGATAAGCTTCGGAGATAAGGAGGCGACCGGTTTTTCCTGCTTTTTAGGGTACCGTATCCAAAGGGTAAAAACGGCACCCTAATTATAATATTCAGTGCTAAAGCTGCTGTCAATCCGTCCGTCCGTCTGTCACCAGGCTGTAGGTATCTCTTGAACTGTAATAGACACTTGAAATTTTCACACATGATATATTTCTGCTGCAGGTTTTGTAACAAATACAAGAAAATAGAATAAAATAAAGAATAAGGGGGTTGCCATACTACAAACGTAATTTTTGCTCGTTTTTGGTCGATGATCTATGCACCCAATATTACTGGTATAGTAGTAAGATATAAATAAATATATACAAACAGGGCATTACACACATCGCAATCTAGCCCCAAAGTAAGCGATATCTTGTGTTATGGGTACTAGATAACTGATAAATATAATATATACATACATAGATACTAATATACTTAAATATTATATATTAAGCTACTATGACATTATGATAGTGACGTCACTGTCCGATATAGCTATCTCTGTCTAATCAGAAATAATTTATTTTTATTTTTCCACAATTATATTTATACAGCGTAGAATTGATAACCTACTTTTATTTTAGAAAGTCAGTTAAATACTGTATTGTGTCTCCTAACAGGAAAACCTAACCATTCCCGTACTTGCCAATTGCTAGCTTTCAATATAACAACACCTGATTACAAACTTATAAATACGAGCTACTGCATTACACCAAAACGAAGTAAGTGAACGTTTTCAAATTAGTAGGTACGTTGTTTGTCCCATCCACGCGAATTTAGTTTTTTTTGAAACCGTGGATTTTTCCAGGTTAATAGTACATTTTAATATAAACGCGGAAAGTATGTCATTTCTTTACGGTTTGACGAGTGGAAATGACAATTCCGCACGCGCACTGAACGACATTTTTTAACACATTTGCTCAAATAGTGGACTTTTCCATGTATGTTTTAACCTATCTACTTTGGATTAAAGAATTACATTTCGATATAAGTGCGGAAAGTTTGTTTGCTTGTGACGGGATGTTGACCCAAGCCAAAGGTGCGGGTCAACTATAGGGACGAGGAGAAATGACAATTCCGCACGTGCATCGAACGACGTTTTTTAATACATTTGCGAAATAATATTTATACAATATGGCTTATAGTAGTGAAATCACGTCTTACCTCAGATCTATGAATGGATTCCATTCATTATTCTCAGCGCTTCATAAGATTTTGATATCTAACATGTAACTAGCTTAAAAGATTCTAATAGCATGTAATGTCACACGGCATCTGAATTCAAATATAAGCATGTTATTAGCTTATTTACTGACTTTGTACCTACAATATATTAAACTCTGTAAACTTGAAAAATTATAATTAAAGGTTATACGCTATTGAGGGAGAGCTCGCAAGTCACTCGATAGAGTCTCACGTATCGCATAGTAGGTGTCCGCTCGGACAGGGTATAAATACCGGGGCGCTAGCCCGTATAATTTAGTCTTTTTTGCTCAGCCGCGTCTCTTGCAAGTAATAAATCCTGTTCGAGCTCTTTTCGGAGCTAGGAGCAGGTCTTCCCTAAGCAGAGACCTGCGGGACCTCCCGAGCATTTTTATATCGAATCAGTGTTTCATATTGGCAACCGCAGAAGAACCGGCGCAGTAAGTTCGGGCGACAGTCCCGAACAGGATCATTGAAATAAATTTATATTAAATTTAATTTAAGTATGTATTTATAGTAGTGACACTGTAAAATAATTACATTACTGTCATTTTTTACAATAATTTTGTAGCGAAAACATTTTACTTGAAAACCTCCTTCGTAGATTTGGATCCATCATGCAGGGGGGAAACAAAAAGCTCTAGTGCGGGAAAGAATAACTTTGCGCACGCTAAACGCCTGGAAATGTCAACTTTTTGAGCAAATGTATTAAAAATTATCTTCTATTTTGAACATTTCAGTTACAATTCTTTTTGGACGCAATTACTAGGTGTTGATACAGAACTATCGTACGGTCATAAGTCATAAGGTCATCTCAAGAGCGAACAGTGTATAAAATGTGAATGATCTTCTTAAAATAATTAATGCAGGCAAAAACATGGCCTCAACTTTACCTAAAATTAATAAATAATTAAACATCATTGAATTCACATAGTTAATTAATTGTTGAGTGTTTTGTTGAAAATTGTACAAAATGTTGTATTCTTGGTTTTTGTGTTTATTTGTGTTCTTTCCGTTTTGCACGGCTCTGAATATAGGTATGTCATACAAGACTATTTTTAATCTCTCATTTATTAATATTTTTAACAATGTTCTTTAAAAAATTAAATTAAAAAAACACGTCTAAAAATATTAAAAAACTGAGTCCACCACTGGTCGAGGAGCTTTAACGGCGTACAAGCCGTTTTAGGTAAAAACTATAAAGACAGTTACTTTCAAATTTAAACGTCATGTATTTTGGGTCTTTAATCTTACATAGCTTAGAAGCTGAAACACGATTTGATAAAATTTTCTCCATAGAAAGTTCGTCCAAAGTTGCTCCAAAATCTCGGTTTTTCTCATTTTCATCGGAAACTATACGGATGTAATAGTAATTTTTGTTTTAATGTGTCGGTATTAAGGCGCTTCATGCGTTAGTATTATGCTTGAGTCAAAATTTACGATTTCCGAAGGAACATAAAATAGTTATGTGTTCAATTATAGATTAGATAAAATTGAATTCATATTATTTGGCATTTCATAATCTAGAACTTGTCTCAAAAATATTTTAAAATATGTGTATAACTTTCTCACTAGAACAGTTTTTGTATAGGCTGTTTGCTAAAATAGCGGTCGACGCTCTACGCAGATGCAAGATATTTGCCATGTTTCTTAACACAAACTTATAACAATGACATATTTAGAAAATTAATAACATTTACTAAAAAGTGTCTCAAAAAAACACGATTTTCCTAGATTTTCATTCAAAACCCATAAACCGAAAAGTATCATTTTTAGCTTTTTTCGATAAATTAAACGTATTATTTTAGGATAAAATTTAAGATATTTTGTTATTTCTGAATTATAGTAATTTAATTCAATTAATTTTCAATGTCACTGGTTATTTACTATTTTAATAAGTAGTATATTTATTTTACTATACATTTTTTTGTAATAGCATTATCAGTGCAAAATTGCGCCAGTGCCAACGAAAACCAATTTAGTATGGCAAGAAACGCGATGCGCGCCGTTTTGCATGAACGCTCATAATAATATCCAAGAACGCTTACAAATAGATTTTTGATAACTGGCTTAGTTTTCGAGTAATTAGATAAAAGGTCGTTTTTCTGTTATATTCTTCCGTGACGCTGCATGTCGCACCTACTAACGTGGATATATACGTTAGTAGGTGCGACATGAGTGAGAGTGAGAAAGACAAAAATACATTCAATAAATCCCTTTATAGGATCGTCTAGCTGTAAGTCTTCGTACAAAAAGCGATAACGTTTTCCTTCCTGTAAATGTAGCCTGATTTTGATAATTTTTAGAAATGTTGCTATGCAATAAATAATAATTATGCCCGTATGTTTTAATTTTTAAGAAATATTGCATACCTTAAAAGTTATTAGCGTCTAAATATCCATATGATTGACCTAAAACTTTGTCAAGTCTTTTAATTTTTTACTAAAAAACAAAAAAAAAACGTACGAGGCTAGATTAAGATGTACTGAATCTAATGAGGCTAAAATTGTCCAATTTGGAAAATGTTTGGGGGTCAAAACATTATAACCCGAAGCAATATTTCAAGAATAAAATGTAGGCCTAGCTTTGGACTTGCAACTCTCTCTATATAGATAGCATTTTTGAAAACACCTGATTAAAATCATGCCTGATGGAAAGCAATGATGAGGTCTAAGTTGGAGCGCGCTTGCCTAGAAAAACGTCATTGGGTCGTCCTAGTATATAGTAATAAGTAATAAATATTATGATGATTTCAGGTGACTCATGTTTATATCAGATGAAGAGACCACTACTAGACGTCGCGGGTATCTGCAAACCCATCAGAGAATGTCCCATTGCCAGGAAGATAAACGATGTGGACATGAAAAAGCCTCAAGTAAGTTCATCAAACATAATGTTCAAGAATGATGAAACATAATGTGCAAGTTAGATGAAACATAATATTAAAGTGTGATAAAACATTGTACAAGTGTGATGAAACAATGTACAAGTGTGATGAAACATAATGTTCAAGTGTGATGAAATATAATGTTAAAGTGTGATAAAACATTGTACAAGTGTGATGAAACAATGTACAAGTGTGATGAAACATAATGTTCAAGTCTGATGAAACAATGTACAAGTGTGATGAAACATAATATACAAATGTGATGAAACGCAATGTTTAAGGGTAATGCAAAAATATAATACTAATAAATAATGAGTTGAACACTCATTATTTATTAGTATCTAGGCAGGTACTTAGTATCTAGGCAGGTACCCAGGTATTAGTATGTAGTATTTCATTATTAGTACCTAGGTACTAAAACAAACTAATTTTCTAGATGTGCAGTTGGATGGACGACGTCAAGATAGTCTGTTGCCCGCTAGACCCTGGTGAGGTCTTGCCTCGGACAGGCGACGGCGCACGCTTCTATCGCTCAGTTGACGGGATCAAGAGATCTAAGGATGTGGTGAGCGCACGAGTTGCACGAATTATGTGTTTTTATCAATACGTGTACTTTAAAAGCACTAAGGCTCAGTTTACAACGCAGCGGAATGGAATGATATATATATCCTCCTAAATCCATGGAGCCTATAATCAAAATTACTGTGTTGTCAGTGACGACGACAAATAGTGATCTTTGACCAATCTCTTAAAAATGTTTATAGACTGGGCCTCCCTTATAGGCAGTGGTAAATGTTGCAGGTGTGCCGCTACAACGGTTTCCAGTACATGTGTTGCCCAAACAAGCCCGACAGGCCGCCGCCGCCGGAGACCGGCTGCCCACCGCTGGACAAACCTAGCCCACCGCGCGACTTGGACATCGCTGAGCGAATTGCTTGGGATAGTAAGCGATCTACTCTCAAAATCTTTGTGTGACTCACAGCTGAGTATGTGTCTCAAAAATTATAATGATCATGGATGTATGGAATCCCGTACCAAGCTCTTTCAAATCCAACCTTTATTTTTTATACACTTCGGTCTTCAGATTAAGAGCTCAAAGCTAGCAAAACTTGTCCATGCGCAAAACATCGTTCTGGTACAAAAGATCATGGCGTATTACGCGAAATAAGGATGTAATTTATAGTTTACTGTAATAACTTTAAAAATACATAACTTAAAAAGAAAACGATAATACACGTACTTCGTAATATTTATTGGAATTATAATTCGAAACCTTGGCTCTCTAGTACGTATAACATTGATAATAAATTGAAAATTGTAAAAAATTAGACGCAACTTCGGGATTTTTTTTTCACTAATACAGTTTCTCGAAAATATGATGTAATATTCGTGTGTTTTATTTGTAACCGTTACATAATTATGTAACGGTTACATAATGGGGGGTATTAAAACACGAGTGTGAGTTTAAAAAACGAGCCGCAGGCGAGTTTTTTAATAGTATCATACGAGTGTTTTATTACCTAATTATGTAGAGTTTCATAAACTACTTTATCTACGCTCATTTTATTATCATAAATCCAAATCATAAAATCTTGCTTACGTTTGTCGTAAATCATTGCAACTACTAAGATGTCAGGTGGAGTGAAATTTTCGTTAGTAGGTTTCACTGCTAGACATTTTTCAGCGCAAAGTTTTGACTAAGTAACAAAAAAAATTGGTTGTCTGTAAAGTCGGTTTACAGACGATAGATTTACGAGATAACGTCATAATCGTAATCGTTATCGTAATCGTAATTGTTATCGTAATCGTAATCGTTATCGTAATCGTAATCGTAGTCATAATCGTAATCGTAATCGTAATCATAATCACAGGCCCAGGTGGAACGTTACGCGGAACGTTAGACATTGTGTTGTTGTCTATGGTCAATCATGGCCCATTCATACTCTTGGCAATGACTACCAACTATAATTATGTTGTCTGTGGATTCACTTAAAAAAATATTACATAAAAAATATTACCCCAGATACAAACACAGGAATCCAGAGCCGTGTATCGTAATGGAAATTAAACAACTTCTTTAAATATTTCCATAGTAGAGCGATGTTATAATGAATAAAGTCTGTGAATAAAGTAGGTAATTATTTGACACATTTCGATTTCATAATTCGAACTTTAAGCAATGGGCGTAGATAAACTACTATTACGTCACGATGCTATTTCGTATAAGAAGTACGAAACCTACTTTTAAAGTTTTATTTTTAATAAATAACTCTTGTGTATGTTCTTCAAGTAAAGCCAAATGTTTCCAGAATGCTCGGAATACCTGCGGTTTGTCAAACCCTGCGTCGCCAAAGACGGCGACAAGGACCGCCTCATCCGAGTAGACGATTGTAACATTCCTCCGGACCGGTACAGGATCGCCGGCGGACAGCGCGCGCTAGATAATGAGTTCCCGCATATGGTAAGACTAAGACCCGGGTGCGTGAACAAACTTTAACAGGCACATAACTGTAGTACGCGATGAACCATCTCGCATACGAGTAGACTCATTTAACAAGCCTCCGCACTACAGGATCTCCGGCGGACAGCCCGCGCTGAAGAATGAGTTCCCGCATATGGTAAGACTAGGACCCGGTCGCATGACCAAACTTTAACAGACAGGTACTTAACTGTTAAACATGTCGCTTTATGTAAGCATAATTCATACTTGCGGTTCGTGAAGCTCGTAAAGATATAATCGGGGGATACGATTTTATCCCCTAGCCCATGCTAGGGGTACTAGGAAGCGCTGGTGCTCGGAGCGTATGACGTCAGAAGCTGTATTTATAGAAAACTCCGACAGTGTTGCTAATGCACTGGTTTCGCCATTTATCGGCATCTACCGAAGACCGCTAAACTCTTTATACCGACTCTAGCAGTGCTTTCGGCAAAGTGGATTACAATGTGTTAAATTATGAAAACTTAAACACTATGGTGTTTATGGTATGATATGGAGTTGGTGTATAAGTTGTTATTGTGCCTTAATAAATAAAACCAAACCATTAGCAAGCAGAAGTGGTAGTGGGCAGTCGTAGGGGCGATGGCCGGTGGAGCCTGTCAAAGTCCTGGAGACCGCGTACAAGCAAGTATAGCGTGGGGCGCCCTCCAGCTCGTTGGAGCGACGACATGGCGCGGGTGGCGGGAAGCGGCTGGATGAGGAAGGCAGAGGACAGGGTGTGGTGGCGCGCGCTTGGGAAGGCCTATGTCTAACAGTGGACGTCAGCAGGCTGAGATGATGATGAAATGAATAAAAATATGTGTGTTTGCAGGCTGTTCTCGGAGTGGCGGAGAACCCAGACGATGCGTCCACCGATAGAGACGGGGAGTGGGTCGGCGGTGGCTCCCTCATCAGCGACCGCTTTGTCCTCACCGCGGCGCACGTGCTGATTGACCCGACGAGGTAAAGTGAATCCCTGCCTCAAGTTATGAGCCCCAACTCAGCATGGTGCTGTGTGCCCCATATAAGCATGGGAGCACTCAGCGCTGATTTTCAGTCGGAGCCGTGGACTGGGTGACGCCACGAACTAAAAAAGGACAGTAAGTAGGTAGTTCCTTTGCGCCTTGGCGGAGCACTACCATGCTCCCAGATATCGTTACAGGCTGTTATGACGCGTCCGCATGCTTGGCGAAATTCAACAAACGAACACAAATTCAAACGTGTGGACAGTGGGTTTGTGTTACCATCATCTTCTTTATTTATTTATTTATTTATGTACCATAAACTTAACTAAAAATTATACAAAGAAAAAACGTGCACAAAGGACAGCTCATCTCTACTGGAGAGATTTCTTCCAGGAGCCCTTGAAAGTGGGAAAAATAAGTTTGGAAATGCTGAGTAGGTACTGAAAATATAGATATTACTATTGATAAAATATAAGATATATATACATACTTCGTGAGGTGCAGTCCCATTTGGAAATACCCCTCTTTGATTTCAAAATTGGACTTGTCACTTAAAGAATGTTTAAGCAAAATTTTAAATTTAAATTTTAATGACCGCGCTTGGACCCAAGCATGTCTCCCTGTGAAATACGGGGGATTAGGCACACGGTCTATCTCAAGTGTTGCGCTCCCGGCTTTCTTGTCCTCTGCTTCTGGCTCTACCGCCCTCGTTGGTCGGATCCTTAATCTGTTAAATCCGATCAATGTAAAGGTGGAGAGACTGTCAGAGGCGAGATTGGCCTGGAGTGCATCTTGTCCTGGCGAGAGTTTTCCAACGGCTGTGGAATGTCAGGTCCTCTGGGACAAACCACGTATTATCGCGACTCACGCGGATCTCGTAGCGCAGTGTACCTCAATTACGGATAAAGCTCGAATTTTAGCTGTTTCCGAAAAAGAATCTGGTCACTGGCTACATGCCCTGCCATCCCACAGCCTGGGGACGATACTCGACAGAACAGCACTTCGTGTTGCCGTGTGTCTACGCTTGGGTATCAAAATTTGTGAACCTCATATCTGTCCCTGTGGCAGTCGCGTGGATCAACTTGGTTACCATGGCCTCAGCTGCACCAGAAGTGCAGGCCGCCTTTGTCGCCACGGTACTATCAATGATTTGGTACGCCGCGCTCTGGCCACTGCTTCTATCCCTGCGCAATTAGAGCCATCCGGTCTATTCAGGGATGATGGCAAAAGGCCAGACGGGATGACCATAATACCGTGGTTGATGGGACGTGCCTTGGTGTGGGATGCGACCTGCGTCGATACGTTGGCTGCATCTCATTTACCGGGTACGTACCAAAAGGCGGGTGCAGCTGCAGAGTCTGCTCAAATGCATAAGCGCCGCAAATATTTAGTAATCAGCAAGGACTATGTTTTTGCGGCGCTTGCATTTGAGACTTTAGGTCCATGGTCATCGGACACAAAAAATTTTGTGAATATCTTATCCAAAAAGTTGGTTCACGCGCCAGGTGACCAAAGAGCTGGCGCTTACTTAGCCCAACGGCTAAGCCTAGCTATACAGCGAGGCAATAGCGCCAGTGTTTTGGGCACCATGCCATTAAGCGAGCATTTGGACGGTGTGTACATTTTGTAAATATTTTTAGTCTTAATTTATTTTTTAACATTTTAGTTTATTTAGTATAAATAATAACTTATGTTTTTATCAATAAACTACCTGAATTAAAATATATATATATATATATACATAACTAAATAAATACATATATATATAAAATATAACGTATACATTGATGTACCAAAAATTAATGTTATGCTGATAATGATATGTCAAAATGATAGTGCTGTTTCAGTCTAGCCTTGAATGTACTAATAGAAGGATTGTCACAGAGAATATGGCTTGGGAGCGAGTTCCACAGTTGCGCTGCAAGCACTGCAAATGATTTAGAGTAGAAGCTGGTGTTATACGAGGGCACCTCCAGAGCTTTCACTGCAACACAGGATCGCGTTGGTCTGGCTTGGGGAAGGTCGCTACCTGAAAACGCTCACGCAAGTAGACAGGGGATGACGATTTTAAAATTTTGAAGAGCATTGTAAGAATATGAACATTCCGGCGAAAGCGAATACGGAGCCACTTCAATTGACATCGGAATTCTGAGATGTGATCAAATTTGCGCAGTCCGAAAATAAAACGGATGCACAAATTCTGGAGTCGTTCTAATTTATCGAGTAGCTCCTGTGTTGCATCCAAGTAGCAAACGTCAGCATAATCGATAAGAGGAAGGAGAAGAGAATGAGCCAGGAATATTTTAGTTCTGAAAGGCAAGAAATTCTGCAGTCTTCGTAAGGAATGGAGGGAAAAGTGCAATCTTTCAAGCTCACTTCATTAATGTGAGCCGACCATGAGAGGTTACTATCGATAATAAGCCCCAGGTTTTTTGCTTTGTCAGTAAAGGGTATACGTGTACCGTTATAGATTAAGCTGGGTAAATCCTTAAACTTAACCTTGCAACGATTCTGCTGCTACCTATTATGAGAGCCTGAGATTTTGTGGGATTTACTAGCAGGCCAAAATTGTCCGCCCATTCCAGTATCTGAGCAAGGTCACGATTCATTGCATCCACTGCAGTGGCAAGGTCAGATACTGCTGCGTGCCTATAAAGCTGCAAATCGTCTGCATAGAGATGGTAGTGAGAAGATATAACTTTGGAGATTTCATTTATAAAAATGGAGAATGGAGATTCTTTGTCGTTTTCTTTCCTTTACTTTCTTGAAGCCAAATTGTATAGTCGATACAAACTCGACGTCGTCATACTTGCCTGTTCAGACACACAACGCACTCCCAAACGTGTGGAGCCCTTCCCAAAATTGAAAATCCAAAATCAAGCCAAACGGTACACATTTTATAGTTCTTGTACCGTAAGACCTATTCCACTTATTAATACGCCTTACTCACAGTCAGGGATGCTGGAAGAAATCTCTCATAGAGATAAGTATTTCCTATGTATACTCGATTTATCATACTGTGTAACACAATTATCTGGTACATGAAAAATAAAATAAATAAATAAACGTTTGCGGCAAGTGCCACGGGCTGCATTAAAAATCAAGGATGTTACAGGGTATAAAGAAACTGCTTCCGGAAACAGAGTTTAAAAGTGACTACTAATAAGATACCATACGCAAAACGCAAAAGGTATTCCATTTTACTATAAACAAAAAAACCTTGCAGCACTAGAATTGGGGACTAAAAAAGAACAGTTTTTCAAAAAGAAATATTCTGATCTGATGCTAGAGGTCAACGTCCGTCGGTCGCCTTCAGCGCAAAACAGCTGATTCTCGGTAGCATAAAGTACCTGCGCGCAGTGCGTTGACCCCGCGCCATATATTGCTGGTTTTAAAAATAATAATCCACTAAAACTACTAGAATGATGTAAACGGTCATGTTGAATTGTTTGAGTACTTTAATTCTATCGGTACATTTAACAGGAACCATTCTCTTTACATCTTGTATGTATAGTAGCCGGCAAACTTCTTGCGCATGAAGTGACGTGGTGGGGGGCAAGTGAGCGCACGCGATTCTCCGCCGACGCGCCCCGCACTTACCACCAAAAGAATCTAAAATTCGCTTGTGCGAATTCAAGGTCATATACTCAAGAAGTTTGCCGTGTACTGTATCAATGTTTTCTGGTTTCAGTCGCACCCTACGCTATGTTCTGTTGGGGACAGTGGACAAGACTGATGTGCTCAACGGGCTACTTTACACCATAATACGCACGATACCGCACCCGCTGTACGAATTCGGCAGCCCGATGCACGATATTGCGCTCGTGAAGACGGACAGACGGTGAGTGATGCTCCTCCTCTCTCTCTGCAGCAGGTAGAGCACAACGGGCTACTGTACATCATAATACGCAAGATACTGCACCCGCTGTACGTATTCGGCCGTCGGATGCACGATATTGCGCTTGTGAAGACGGACAGACGGTGAGTGATGCTCCTCCTCTCACTCTACAGCAGGTAGAGTACAACGGGCTGCTGTACACCATAATACGCAAGATACCGCACCCGCTGATCCCCCTTCCTATCCCCTCTACCTGTAGCACAAGCAGAGCGTCTGCAGAAGATATGTTCTAGCACCGTAAAGAAATGGCAGTCACATTCTCCCGCCAACGTTGTACCGCAAAGCGCCAAGCGTGACACGACAATCTGTTAGAATGGAATGGAAGTGACTTTTTGGAACGAAATCGTACATAGCATAATGAACTTTATGTCAATTGCATAACATACAAATTAAATAAGAGCAATCCTGACGCATTCTCGAGAATTTCCTTAGCTACTGTCGGCACCATCTGTGGAATCCGCGGGAAGTTACGCAAACAGGGAGACGGTTGGGTCGATCATAGCAGTGCGGTGCCAAGCGTTTACGAAACAATTCGCTGGAATACTCAAGCATTTTAGCGAATTCACGCGTTATATTAACTTTTCCACGAGTTATATAATATAGCAAGTTTACAATGCGTTGACGGTTTAGCTTCAGGGGTGGAAGGTCCTTTGGGGCCACTGAATGTTTTGGTAAAGAACAGTATGATTTGATGTTTCAGGGTGGAATTGTCGCGGTTCGTCCGCCCCATCTGCCTGCCAGTGCGTGCACACAACACTCACCTGTACGAGAGGGACATCGCAGGCTGGGGCAAGACGGCCGAAAACGAAGACCCCTCCCGATACTTGCACACGGTTAGTGCAATTGTCGTTTATGTTCATCGTGTCGTTGGTTCGTCCGCCTCATCTGCCTGTCAGTGCGTACGCCGTGCACACAACACTCACTTGTTCGAGAGGGACATCACAGGCTGGGGCAAGACGGGCGAAAACGAAGACCCCTCCCGATACTTGTACACGGTTAGTGCAATTGTCGTTTGTGTTCAGCGTGTCGCTGGTTAGTCTGTTCCATCTGCCTGTGAGTGCGTGCACACAATACGCACGCGTTCCAGAGGGACATCGCAGGCTGGGGCAAGACGGGCGAAAACGAAGACACCTCTCGATACTTGTACACGGTTAGTACCACCGACGTTTGTGTTCAGCGTGTCGTTGGTTAGTCTATTCCATCTGCCTGTCAGCGCGTACGCCGTGCACACAACACTCACGCGTACGAGAGGGACATCGCAGGCTGGGGCAGGACGGGCGAAAACGAAGACACCTCCCGATACTTGTACACGGTTAGTACCACCGTCGTTTGTGTTCAGCGTGTCGTTGGTTCGTCCGCCCCATCTGCCTGTCAGTGCGTGCGCCGTGCACACAACACTCACGCGTACGAGAGGGACATCGCAGGCTGGGGCAGGACGGGCGAAAACGAAGACACCTCCCGATACTTGTACACGGTTAGTACCACCGTCGTTTGTGTTCAGCGTGTCGTTGGTTCGTCCGCCCCATCTGCCTGTCAGTGCGTGCGCCGTGCACACAACACTCACGCGTACGAGAGGGACATCGGAGGCTGGGGCAAGAGGGGCGAAAACGAAGACACCTCCCGATACTTATACACGGTTAGAGCCCACGTGTAGTATCGTTTTTTATCACTTGGCTCAGGGAGCATTATCATCGCTTTGTTTGTCATCTATCCTCAAAGTTCCCGCGAAACTGGAGAAACAGCTAATTATCTTCTTTTTTCATAAATTAGAAGTTTTTTATTGAAATGTTACAATAAAACTTATCGCTAGCTTATTCTAATTAAATAAATAAGTGAAATAAATAAATACAAAAAAATTTAAATACAAATTTAACCAGTAATTTAACCTATACCAATTCTCGAGTTAATATACACGTCTTGCCCGCGTGGAATGGTGCCAAGAATACCGGCTGCATTTCCGCGTTGATTTTATCTTACAATTGTTTTCTTTCAGACGCAAGTGATGATCCAGAGGGAACATTCTGAGTGCGAGACCAAGTTCGAGTCTCGCAGCTTCCGTTTTAACTCGTCGACCATGATCTGCGCTAAAGGGAGGATGTCAATTACTGGCATCGCTTCGGATACCTGCCAAGTGAGTACTAATCACCCAACATCTGGGCAATATAGTATAACTGCAGCTACTGACCAATAGATGGCAGCAGGAGTTTACTGTAATAGTTTTACTTTATCGCCAATAGATGTAAAGATTTATATATATTTTTTGGTAAATACGACATTTTCTAAAAATGAATCCTAGCTACATCAATTTATCGCCCCCAAACCCCCTTGTATACTAAATTTTATAAAAATCGCTCGAGTCGTTTCAGAGATTCAGATTATATGCAAATTTTTTTGGGTCTCGTGTCCTTTAACAGTCGGCCCAAAAATCCATTTTGCGGCCTTGCATAACAAATAACTATTTCCCCAGGGCGACGGCGGCGGGCCGCTAATGGCCCTGCCCCACAACTTCCAGTGCTCGTACACGGTGGAGGGGGTGGTATCGTTCGGACCGCCCTGCGGGGAGGGGGAGGCGGCCGTGTACACCAGGGTCATCCCCTACCTGCCCTGGATAGTGCGCCAGGTCTGGCCCGACGACTGGGACAGGGCGGTTGCTGCTGACGAAGACTTCTCACCATCCGTGTAGCTTTTTGATGAATAAATACGTTTCTGATGCTGTTTAATTCGTTTTTTTATGTTTCCATACCAAAATGGAAACCTTATGATGAGATTTTCTCCGTCTGTCTGTCTGTCACACTCGATTTTTTAATAAATGTAAAAGCTATCGTCATGAAATTTTGAATGGGGATACATTTATGTCAGTTACGTCATTCTCATAGACGTCCAAGAGGGAGCTCTGGACTTCGAAAGTGCGGCAAAAATACTTTGCCCAAATTGGCAAACCCGAGTCGTCGCTACACATTTTTCACGCACACTAGCATCCGCCCACCATGCAAATTTCAAATTGACACACTCACACTACAAAAAACAGTTGCCGCACTCATGGAGCTGCCGTTGTTAGGTAGGGCTCTATCTAGTCGGAGCGCGAGCGACGAGTGACGACCCATTATAAATCTATGGTCATTCTATGTTGAAATTGTTATGAAAGTTTTTTTTATATGCTCAAAGACTTCTTTTGTAGTAGATATGATACTTAGAATAGTATGGCAACATCGGTGCGGGCGTCTTAAGCCAGGGTCACCCACTACCTGCCCTGGATAGTGCGCCAGGTCTGGGGCGACGACGACAGGGCGGTTGCTGCTGACGAAGACTTCTCTTCATACGTGTAGCTTTTTGACGATTAAAGACATTTCTGAAGCTATTTAGAAAGAAGAAAGAAAAAACGTTTATTTAGTCGGAAATGACACACACACACAGACACACACACACATATAAGATACAATCAAACAACAAAATAATATAGAACAAAATTAGAGATGCGCCTGTGTGTCAAAACACTAAAATGCACAGATGCTACGGGTGTACTAAGTGTAAACCCGCAGCGCTGATTTTCAGCCGTAGCCCGGGGTAGCTGGAACGTCTTGAGAAAATGAGAGTCTATATTCTTGATAGTCTATAGTTTGCGTGATGAGCACGAATGTTTTCCAGTGTCTGAGTGTTTTTAGGGTTCCGTAGCCGAATGGCAAAAAACGGAACCCTTATAGATTCGTCATGTCTGTCTGTCCGTCTGTCCGTCTGTCCGTCTGTCCGTCTGTCCGTCCGTATGTCACAGCCACTTTTTTCCGAAACTATAAGAGCTATACTGTTGAAACTTGGTAAGTAGATGTATTCTGTGAACCGCATTAAGGTTTTCACACAAAATTAAAAAAAAAGTAATAAATTTTGGGGGTGCCCCATACTTAGAACTGAAACTCCAAACATTTTTTTTTCATCAAACCCATATGTGTGGGGTATCTATGGATAGGTCTTCAAAAATGATACTAAGGTTTCTTATATCATTTTTTTCTAAAATGAATAGCTTGCGCGAGAGACACTTCCAAAGTGGTAAAATGTGTGTCCCCCCCCCTGTAACTTCTTAAATAAGAGTATGATAAAACTAAAAAAAATACATGATGTACATTACCATGCAAACTTCCACCGAAAATTGGTTTGAACGAGATCTAATAAGTAGTTTTTTGATATTTACAATAAAACCTCTAAAAACAAAGTTAGTTTTGCGGTTCGATAAGAAAAGTGGTTTTTATGGTTTTATTCTTCCGGTTGTAGTACGGAACCCTCAGTGCGCGAGTCCGACTCGCACTTGACAGGTTTTTATTCAATAATATTTAAGTATATTAGTGTGTATTATGGGCCGGACATGTAGCACGTATGAATACATTAAAATGGACCAAAAGAGTATCCACCTGGCCGGGCCCCTCTGGTAAAAGAAAGAGAGGCAGACCACTAGAGCGTTGGTCTGATGAAATTACCGAAATCACTGGAAAGAATTGGATTCCAAAAGCTTCAAATAGAAAAATGTGGAAAAAGATGGAAGAGGCCTACACTCGTAGTGAGGTCCTTAATAAATAGTTATAAAAAAAAAAAAATACAAGATAAACTTTAATACTTAAATATAAACTATTAAGGGATAAATAAGGCTTAAATAAATAAATAAATAAATAAGTGTGTATTATGTACATTTATCAGTTATCTAGTACCCATAACACAAGCTGTCGCTTACTTTGGGGCTAGATTGCGAAGTGTGTAATGTCCTGATATATTATATTTATATATAAAAAAACGATCACGTGACTTTCGCGTAGACAACTGTCATTCACATAGGTGCATTTTTTTAATTTCGTTCCATTTCGTTAGAAATTCAAAAAATTATAGCGAAAGTTCATGCAAATAATGTTTAGCGTCTAGAATTAGATGTAACATTTATTGCAAGACTACTAATAAATAACTTTATCAGTCAATAAGGGCTGATTTTTGAATCGTCAGATAAACTTTAACTGGGTAAATAAATATGACATTTTGACATATTTTGTATGGCGTTATGTTTCAAATTTATTCCTCAGATAGTTTATCTGGCGATTGAAAAATCGGCCCTTAGACTTATAATTAGTCAACTACTTGCGAAAAACTAAATAAAATTTGAATTTCGCGGGCTGCTTAACTAGTCACTTAGTTGAATAAAGTTCATACTTAAGACCAGGCAGTCGATACTAACACCTTCTGTAGGTGAAACGCGTTAACAGGTTTAATTAAATAATTCTATTAATATTGAATGTAATATTATAAGGCAAATGTTAATTTATCAATAGGTAAAAGCAGCGGTGTTTGACCTAAAGGCTATCTTTATAGATAAAAAGTAAGACCTAAGATTAAAAGTTGTTTATGTTTTAAATTTTTAACAAATTAAAAGAAAAAAGATAAAACGAAACTGGCAAGTTATAAGTGTGTGTTATAAGGAAAGATAAACATAAATA
The DNA here is from genome assembly GCA_036785405.1 of Coenonympha arcania. NCBI lineage: Eukaryota > Metazoa > Arthropoda > Insecta > Lepidoptera > Nymphalidae > Coenonympha > Coenonympha arcania. Next base: position 12,936,333 of record CM072076.1, read on the forward strand.
AGGTAGAGCTTAAGTCTGAGAGTTACGAGGATGGATTTAAAGATTTTTTCAAGGTCTGTATTATTTTTATATATTTTTTGTTGTATATAGTGATAGAAGAATGATAACATTATAAAATGATCGAGCTGTGGTTGAAAGATTACTAAATATAATATAAAAATGGTATAAGAAATCTTGTATTATAACAATGACATTTTTGAAAAGAGCAAGTGCCGAGTTTCTTGCTAGTTCTTCTCGGTGCAAACCTGCTTTCCTAACCTGGCGGTAGAGTTTTGACTTTTCATAAGAGCCTATTATTTAGGCCTACTTATATGAAAATAAATATTTTCACATAGGTTCATTTTCATTTAAATAAAAGAAGAAATTGACCGACTGACTGACTGACTGAATATAGCGACTGACACATAGATAATACATATATGTACTTGTGGACTGACATATCAACGTCCAGACTCCTGCCCAAAGCGCTGGGTCTAGAAAATGGCGGAGTCGTTTTAAAAAAAATGATTACCAAATCTACCGAATGGGGTCTCAAAATGAAGGAGATGAAAAGGAGATTAGAAAAATATATATATCTAATCTAATGTATAAAATTTCCACGTCACAATATTAGGTACCGTACTCCTCCGAAACGGCTTTACCTATTTTTACCAAATTCTATATGCGTATTCAGTAGGTCTGAGAATCGGCTACTATCTATTTTTTATATCCCTAATGGCAAAACAACATTTGCCGGGTAGGCTAGTTATAATATATATTATATTTAAATGTGTATACTTCATATAACTTTTTAAGTTGATATTTGTGCAGTCAGGGTTTTAATTTTTTTTAAATTTTGAATTTTGTTCCATTGATCGACAGACTGGTTTTTGCGACGACGACGATCGCGAATATTTCGTAATATGGCTATGGGGCCGGAGGTTTTAGATCGTTATAATATGGGAGCCCACGATGCTAAATTGGTAGTTACTCTAGCGTCCATCGTGATGATCATAGTATTGTAAAGATTAGGTGGTAAAATGGTGGTTTGGTTCCCCCGTCACCTTTCTACCATAGAACGGCAAGGCATCGTAAAGGCTTCCACCCATACATAGTCGACGTACCAAAGACGCGTACGAAGCGGTTTGATTCCTCGTTCCTGATACGCACTGCAAAGGCCTGGAATACCCTCCCAGGCAATGTCGTTCCTGCCACTTACAACCCGGGTGCCTCCAAATCAAGAGCGAATAGGCATCTTCTAGGCAAGCGCGTTCCACCTTAGACTGTATCATCCACAGAAATGTGGATTATACATATAATCTTAACATAAATAAATCTTAAATTATACATATAACTTATGCGGCGTTACCTCGCTCGAAGTAACGCCGCATAAGTCCGCGAAGTGCAAGCGAGAGCGCGGAACGAGCGACAAAGAAGACGTTGTCACGTTCAACTATCGTCAGTAAACTGACTTTACAGACAACCAATTTTTTTAGCACCTAATATTTACAATGCAATAGGTCTCCACAACGCCAGGCCAGTCTCACTTATCACGTGACCGTCCCGGCTACAAGTAGGGGTCCGGACCTCAATATTTCAGGTGGTTGCCGCTCGCGGGCCGAGTTGCACGCGCTAGTTCTGTACGGTCTATTTTACGCGCCGTCTGACTTCGGCAGCCCTAGTACGTCGTATGAGATAAAGTTAAGCGATAGAAAGAGACCACAACATTGGGTTTGTTGCGTGTCGATTTTGAGGGCGGGGCCAGGCGCTATTGCGAACTGAATTGCACTTTTTGTGTCAGCGCTAGAGTCGCTATTTCTTTAAATCATCATGCGGAGTAAGCCTTCTGTACTTGTACTATTGTGTTCTGTGACAACGCTCGACTACCGAAGTCCCCTCTTGGGCTCCCCTACTATTATATAAATAAATAAATATAAATATATACGGGACATTTTTACACATGGCAATCTAGCCCCAATGTAAGCGATAGCTTGTGTTATGGGTGCTAGATGACTGATAAATATACATACATACTAATATACATAAATATAATATATTGAAAAGCACCCAGACACTGGAAAACATTCATGCTCATCACACAAACATTTACCAGTAGTGGGAATCGAACCCACGACCTCCGGCGCAGACGGCAGGTTCGCTACCACTACGCCATTCGGTCGTCGTATTTTAGGAGGCTTTACTCGTCAGGTTGGCAACACTGCTGGTGCTCGGCGCATGCGTACTGCACGCCAGTTCGGACGGAAACCAGAAGCTTGACAGCATCTATTCAGAGGGTGACCGTGAGTGTTTTTTTTTATTTATTAAAAAAAAAATTGCCTACTGATATTCACTACTAAAATACTGGCGTCTCTGCAGAGATATTACATAGGTATTTATTACTAAATATTAGTGCATAATATTAGTGTGTGAACACAGGTGCACTCTCTAACCCCTCTCTCTCATAATCCGATGGGACGACAGCTGCGACACGAACGGAGAGAGATCAGGCAGAGCTGACGGTTTAACGAGCTCTCCGATGTAGTTCTAGCACGTTCAGTGATATACGGAGTTAAAATAACCCCGTCCGAGATTTTCTCTTCCTGTGGGCGCCAAAAATCGGGACAGATCTTGTATTCAGTAGCGAAGGTACGGTTCTTTCGCCGTCTATTGAAGTATGAATGTGATAGTTACACAGATATTTTTCCCTGGTCAAATATAATAATTGATTCTTAGCCACCATCTACTATTTGATTTTAGCGATCCGGGACTATTGACCTTGTTCTGCACCAGAAGAGTATACATTTAAGTCTTACGGGGCTAGATATATTAGACCTCGTACCTCACCGTAAGGAAGTTTACTGTCGGGTCATAAAAGCCCCGTACCGCAACAGGAAGATTTAAAAAATCATAGCTGCAGCGTGCGTGACATAAAACAAATGGAGGTTTGAATTTGGAATGTTTTGTTTTTCAGCGAGCAAGGTGACGGCGGACAGCTTCAAGTGCGAGGGCATCGAGGGCCGCGTGCCCGACTGCTCGGAGTGCTACACCTGCGACGACAGCGCCGTGGCGCGCCACAGAGCTAAGGGCTACGATATCACTGAACTGGAGTAAGTGTCGGGCCACTGGCCACACCACAAAGTGACGCAGGACAGCTTCAAGTGCGAGGGCCGCGTGCCCGACTGCTCGGAGTGCTACACCTGCGACGACAGCGCCGTGGCGCACCACAGAGCTAAGGGCTACGATATCACTGAACTGGAGTAAGTGTCGGGCCACTGGCCACACCACAAAGTGACGCAGGACAGCTTCAAGTGCGAGGGCCGCGTGCCCGACTGCTCGGAGTGCTACACCTGCGACGACAGCGCCGTGGCGCACCACAGAGCTAAGGGCTACGATATCACTGAACTGGAGTAAGTGTCGGGCCACTGGCCACACCACAAAGTGACGCAGGACAGCTTCAAGTGCGAGGGCCGCGTGCCCGACTGCTCGGAGTGCTACACCTGCGACGACAGCGCCGTGGCGCACCACAGAGCTAAGGGCTACGATATCACTGAACTGGAGTAAGTGTCGGGCCACTGGCCACGACCACAAAGTGACGCAGGACAGCTTCAAGTGCGAGGGCCGCGTGCCCGACTGCTGTGATGATACAATCTGAGGAGAAACGCGCTTGCTTAGGAGATGTCTATTCAGCCTTAATTTGAAGGTGCCCAGGTTATATGTGGCGGTAAAGACAGTGCTTGGGAGGGTATTCCAGACCTTTGCAGTGCGTATCAGGAACGAGTATTCAAACCGCTTCCTACGCGTCTTTGGTACGTCGACTACTTATGTATGTTTTGGATTGGTCTTTTTGGTCTTGTTGGTCTTGTGGTGACAAGTGCGTCGTCGTACGACAATTGTGATCGTCTTGTTAAATTAAGTATCTACCTAGTCGGAATCTTTATGCTTTTTATATAAATGAAATGTTTTCATCCACTTTCAGACTGAACGACGAGAACTGCAATTCAAGCGTGATAATATGCTGTGTGTCACAAAAGGATTTGAAGTTCAGGTGAGCGGGAGCCGACCAACATCTTTACTTACTCGGTAGTTTATACACCTATCAAACCCCGTCTTTTTACAAGTCAAACCCCGTGTTTTCGCATGTCAAACTCCGTCTTTCCCATGTAAAGCCCCGTCTTTTGCATGTCAAATCCCGTCTCTTCGCAAGTTCGAACCCCATCTTTTCGCATGACTAACCCCCATTTAACCCCTGTTTTTCCCATGTTGTCACTTCAAAGCGGCATTCTTGCCCTGAAAATGACCAGGATCGCATAAACTTCCAGGGATCGTGAGAACCAGAACGCCTCTTGCGGGAACATCAACCCTGAGGGTTACCCGCGTGCGCTGCGGCCGAGCCTCCGAGCGGTGCTGCCGGGGGAGTACCCGTGGAGGGCCTGGATTTACCAGTAAAGCTTCGACAGTCATCTCAACCACTCACTAAGACTGACGTCCGTCCGTTTGTCACCACAATGTATCTCTTGAACCGTGATAGTTAGACGGTTGAAATTGTCACAGATGATTATACGTGTTTCGGTTGCCGCTATAACAACAAATACTAAAAAACCAACAAAATATATATCCTTTAATATTTATTTTGTTTGTTTTTTGGCTCGTATATAACATACGAAAAAAGTAATTAATATACACGCAATTTATTTGCTCGTTGTTGGTAATATTGGACATTCTGAATCATTATCTCTAAAGTAAAGAAATACGTTACCTTTCTAGGGAAGGGTCTACCAGATAATAGACAAAAGTAAATGAGGGTTGATAAGGGTTAACGAGGGGTTAGAGTATGTTAACCCCCGATAACCCTCATTAGCAGTAGCCTATATTGTTCGGGACTGTCGCCCGAACTTACTGTGCCGGTTCTTCTGGGGTTGCCAAAAATGAAACACTGATTCGATATAAAAATGCTCGGGAGATCCCGCAGGTCTCTGCTAAAGGAAGACCTGCTCCTAGCTCCGAAAAGAGCTGGATCAGGATTTATTACTTGCAAGAGACGCGGCTGAGCAAAGAAGACTAAATTATACGGGCTAGCGCCCCGGTATTTATACCCTGTCCGAGCGGACACTATGCGATACGTGAGACTCTATCGAGTGACTTGCGAGCTCTCCCTCAATAGCGTATAACCTTTAATAATAATTTTTCATGTTAACAGAGTTTAATATATTGTAGGTACAAAGTTAGTAAATAAGCTAATTACATGCTTATATTTGAATTCAGATGCCGTGTGACATTACATGCTATTAGAATCTTATAAGCTAGTTACATGTTATTAAATCTTATTAGCTAGTTAAGTACTATTACAGTCTCATTTTCACATTCACTTCATTCGTCGTGCACACCTACGTTACCGTACTCTACGTCAACAAACAAGACAAGAGGGGTTTTCCAATTCTATAAGGGTTAACAGGGGTTTTCTCATTCCTTACTATATATGTTTGTAGTTGGCAGGACTTCAGTACCCCCCTCTGCTCGGCCACGTACATCAACAAAGAGGGTCGCTCGCTGATGACGTCAGCGTCCTGCGTTGAGGAATACACCGCCAGATCTCTGAGGGTGTTGTTCGGTGATAAGGACAAATCTGAGCCCGTTGATGTTCTGAGGGTTGATGTGCACGAGGACTTTGATAGAGGTATGAACTTATATACTTGAGGGGTTATGAAGGGGCTCTTTTTTTAACTATATAGGCTAGCGCTTGACTGTGATCACACCTGACGGAAAGTGATGATACAGTCTAAGGTGGAACGCGCTTGCCTAGGAGATGGCATGCCAATTCACTTTTGATTTGAAGGCGCCCGGATTGTAAGTGGCAGGAAAGACAGTGCCTGGGAGGGTATTTCAGACCTTGGCATTGCGTATCAGGAACGAATTAAACCGCTTCGTACGCGTCATTGGCTATTTAATCAATAGCCAAAGACGCGTACGAAATATAAGTCCGCATTTATATGTGGACTTATTTGCTAGTCAAGTAACAGTACAAAGTAAGTGGTCATAGCCCTTAAGATAATTGTTATCTGTTAATTTTATTAAAGAAAGAAACGTGAACGACATAGCAGTGCTGTCGGTGCGCTCCGTGCCCGAGTGGGCCCAGCGCGCCTGTCTGCCCATACAAGCCGCGCTCCACGGCACCGCCTGCCTCGCTGTCTCCGAGCAGGACTACTTTGTGAGCGAGATTTACACTCCGCGTGAACGTCATAGCGGGCTGTCGGCGCGCTCCGTGCCCGAGTGGGCCCAGCGCGCCTGTCTGCCTGTTTTTAATAGCCAATACTATGTAACTAACAGTTTCTTAAAGAAAACATTTTGATATTTTAGATAAACCAAGCAATCCCCAAGCAGTGGAAATGTGTGGGTGAGGACGGCAAGCGCGTTGACAGCTCCCTCATGTGCGCTGTGAGACACAAGGACGACTACAAACCACAAAATGGCTCCGGATTGTTCTGCGCTGATGAAGTGAGTACACCATCACGGCTGTCCCACAGCTGGGCACGGGTTCTGGGGGCAGTAGGGAAATCTCCCTCCAGCAGGTGTTATGCCGTGGGAGCGCTGGTGCTCCGAGCGTTTGATGTCAGAAGTCGTATTTATAGAACGTCGAAAACTATCGTTATTGTGTGCTCTCACACTTTTGATATCATTGTGTAAACTCTTGCAAGTAAAATTTGACCCACTTCCCGGTTATAGATTCAACTGAAATTTTGCATGCATGTGTAAACTGGATGTGAAATGGAACCAGTAGGTCGGGAGACTCGGTAGTTAAACGACACAACCCTAGCGAGTTTGGACTCCTTTGATCCCTCTTGGCGAGTACTTTGGTGCGAGATGGTAACCAGGGTCTGATGCTTGAGCATGGCTAATAGGAACTAGGTAGTTAAACAACACAACCCCATCGAGTTTGGGATTGTCTGATTCGTCTTGGCGAGTACTTTGGTGCTAGATGGTAACCAGGGTCTGATGATGGAGCTTGAAGATGCCAAATTAAAAATTCAGTAATTTAACATTATAACCTCATTGAGTTTGGACTCATCTGATTCGTCTTGGCGAGTATTTTGGTGCTAGATGGTAATCAGGCTCTGGTTTGTTTTCGTTTGTTTTCAAAATATCTTTATTGTCACAAATGAAATAATAACTACAGTCTAATCTCTAGTACTAAGCCTAGGTTAAACAAATATAATATAAGTAAACACTTACAGTTCATGCAGGAAAATAACCTTTTTCAGAACTTATTGGCATAACACTTTCACAACACCACAATAACACTCTTAAACTTAATAATAACATTGTTTACATGTGTAACTTAGATGCAGGATGCAGCCACACATTTATATCACTATTCAATGTACCTATTGAGTCAGTTAATTTTCCAAAAAAACATAAAATAACTAATATAAAAATAAATTACCACCAGTAAGCGTGGGTAGGACGCGGAACTAAGCCGAGCGCTCGATGTCAGCATCGTCACTTCGATGCGAGGAAATAGTGATGCGGTAGTCGGTAACGATTGTACTTATCGATGTATGACAAGTTTTTCGACCGGCTATTGCCTATTGCGGAGACAAGCGAATTTGAATGTTTTTTGTTCGAAACATGGTAGAATTTTTTGGATTGATCCAAAATAAAGGATTTTAATGTTGGAAACTTGATACGATTATGTAATGAGGATAAGTTTGTTCGGAATGGCGTATTATATGCTGATTTTAATGCTTTGTTTTGCACTACTTGTAGCTTTGTGTAGTTTGTATTACACGTACTGCTCCATACTGGACATGCATAAGTAATGCAAGGCCTGACCAAGGCTGTGTATATTTTTAATTTTGTTTTAGGACTTAGGTTAGATTTTCGGTTTATGAGTGGATGAACTGCACTGAGGGCATTGAAACCTTTGACCTTCAAGTTCGCTATATGCTCGCTCCAGTTAAGTTTTTTGTCCAGAGTTACACCAAGGTATTTAACAGAATTAGCCCAAGGAACTTCGTGCCCTAAAATATGTATTTTGCGTTTAGGTGGCTTGCGACTACGTGAGAAGAGTATAGCTTCAGTTCAATCAACAGGCTCTGGTGCTGAAAAGAATACGAATAAAAAGTTTAATCACCGTTAAGAAACTTCATATGGGCATCCGAAAGATTTACGTTAACCTTTTTTATACCAGCAAACAGTAGCTACATCTGCCAAAATCTATGGTGGCTGCTGAACGAACTACAGCGTGGCCTTACTGTTGGTGGCGAAACAAGCATTTTTGGCACCGATAAATTTTTTTGTGCCGCCCAGGGTATTTATCTATTCGTTTTATACATTTTATTCGTATTCTGCTCAGCAATTCTTCTCATCTTGGTTTTTTTAAATATATTTTTACATAATTCCTTGTTTCTTTTTTCAGCACTACGATGGGAACTTGTTTACGGTGTTCGGAATCCATTTGTTCAGCAAGGGTACATACTCGTACAACACGAACGTAACGCACTTCGCTGATTGGCTGATCCACAAGACAGTTCAGCACCGCCATCTGTGACGTCACACAACATCTGAAAACTACCAAGCCATAAGATACAGATAGATAGACTGCATATGGTACGGGAGCTAGCAACGTTTGAAAAGTAAGAATTTTAGGAGAGCTGATTTTGTGATATGTCGTCCTTCTTGCACTTTCGGTTAGAGTCTGGGCCATCTGGCTGCCGGTAGCCGTTGCGTTCATTAATGCGCATCCTACGTCTGTCCAGGTGTTGCAGCTTACGCCTCCATAATGTTTATACCAATGTTGTCGGGGCTACTAGTTGCCCTTAAATTATTTTAGGCGCACTTGTACCATTTATGATGACATTTCATATAAAAACATATGAATTGGGACAATTTATATGTTTTTATATGAAATAAGTTTAGGCATATAATGGGGCGAATAAAAAACCAACTTTAGCCGTTAGTTTTATGGTATAATGTTAACTGGTATGTGGTTGACAATTGACTAATACAAAAATGAAACGTCATCATAAATGGTACAAGTGCGCCTATTAACTATTTAAAGGCAATTAGTAGCCCCAACAACATTGGTATAACATTTTGGAGGCGTAAGCTGCACATAGGATGCGCACTAATAAACGCATCGGCTACCGGCAGCCAGATGGCCCAGACTCTAACCGAAAGTGCAAGAAAGATGACATATCACAAAATCAGCTCACCTAAAATTCTTTCTCGAAAACGTTGCTAGCTCCTATACCAATACCAGAGAATAAGGCTGCATTTCCACCAGAGATGTGCTATGCTATACGTTGCTATGGATGCGTTTAATATCCACCAATCATATTCACAAACACGATACGACGCTACACTTAAAGTGGAAATGGGCCGGCCATATGAGGAGAGGGAAAGAAAAGTGGAGCAAACATATTATTTCGTGCGTCAAATTAAAATCTCTTCAAGTTCCTTCGTACAATACTGTTTACTATGCTAAATCATTCACAATACATGCAGCGCGTTTGTGGAACAACTTACCCGACAGTATTCTTCAGGACAACCCCTCAATCGAAACTTTCAAAATTAGACTAAAGCATTACTATCTTTCCCTTCTGTCATAATATTATATTATTTGTGTATTTCATTACTTACTGTATATTTTCATATGTATTTGTATTAAATTAGTATAGTATGTATGTATTTTATTTTATTTAATTTATGTATTAGTGTTACTATTTTATTTACATAATAATTAAATTTAAGTATTTTAAGTTTATTATTTTGTCGTGTTATATTTTAATAATATTTATCTTTCAATCATAGTTACAGTACCTATTCTCCTTTTCCCTTTCACCTCTCCCACTAGCTAGGGTCACTGGCAAAGATCTCTTATAGAGATAAGTGCATCCTTGTACACAACCATCTTTTCTAATTCTTTATTTAACATATATATTGTGGTACTAAATAAATAAAATAAAATAAAATAAAATAAAATAAGAGCGTGGGTGAGGTTGGCAAGAGAAAGAGGTCTGTGGAAAGGTTTAGAGGACGCCTTTGCCAGAGGGCAAGCAGACACGTGCTGATATTGTTCTGTTAGTTGTTCGTACGGACTTTTAATTTTTAATTTTAATCTTTAATGGGAAAATGTATTTACGTTTTTGATGTGTGAAATTTATTTTGTATGCTATGGAAGAGCGGGGCTGCCTGCCACAAGTTCTAGTTTTAACTAGGTACTTATTGGGTTGGCCCCAAACCACTATAATGTTTATGTAACTCTGATTCTGAAATAAATATTTTTTCATTTCATTTCATTTTCATATTTTGTAAAAGTGTCTGAATAAAGGCTTTATTATTATTAGCTTTTACCCGCAGCTCCGCCCGCGTTAAATTCGATTTTTTACTAATCCCGAGAAAAAATTGAATTTCCTTTTCAATGACCTTTACACCTACTTTCAGGAAAGATTGTCAAAGTAATCTACCTATAGCTGTAGCTATAGATTACTGAAAATTAGGGTTTTTTAAATATCCCATGGGAACCATGAATTTCCCTGGATAAAAAGTAGCCTTTAATCCGGTAGATGTTTTAATCCGGGTTATAAGCTTATCTATGTTCCACAGCCAAACCGGTTCAGTAGTTGTGGCGTGAAGGAGTAACAAACATACACACACACACCCTCACACACAAACTTTCGCCTTTATAATATTAGTGTGAAGTGTGAAGTGTGATATACCCTGTTAAAACTAATAAAATGAATTATTAATAAAAGCCCTTTATAAAGCAAATACGCTTTTTATTTTTTTAAACATCGGAGGTCGCTGGTTCGATTCCTACCAGTCCTACCACGGACTTTGGAATTCGGTTTAATTTTTTTTAATCTGGTCTGTGTGGCTTCGGCCGTGGTTAGTTACCACCACCCTACAGCAACGACGCAACGCCAAGCGATTTAGCGTTCCGGTGCGATGCTGTGTATAAAACGGTAGTAGTAGGATAACATATTCGGCTGCTTCATCACTTACCATCAAGTGATAACGCAGTCAAGTGCTAACTTACATAGTGAAAAATAACATGGAAACTCCATACACGGAGGCAGGCATTTTGTATACCTAGACTGTATATAAGTTTATACACAAAAATGGCAAACACCATGACGATCGGACGTGTATAAAATTGAAATTCAGTGTTTGTGACAATAAAAAAGTAGTTTAATGATTGCTTTACGTGTTATTTAAATCAGTATAAAGCCTCAAAATGTTAAGTAAACGTGTGTTTTTGTTGTTTATTTTCGTGTGTGGAGCGACGTGCTTGGAAAAAGGTAGGTAACTTAACTGCAATAACTGGTTATACTTGAATTAAGTATTACCTTTAGTTTTCCTTGTACGAATGATTACGCCGTACGTAAGGTATGTATACACATATATTTGTATATCTATCAAAAATATAACAACTTCAATATGCAACATCCGTACGCGAAAGTTTGATTTTTTTATTTATTTAGTTTTTCGCTAATAGTAGCTTGAACTTAAGGGGATTTATTGAATTTATTTTGGTCTTTCTCACTCTCACGGATACGTTGCTAGGTGCGACATGCAGCGTCGCGGAAAAATATAACAGAAAAACGACCTTTTACCTAATTACTCGAAAACTAAGCGAGTAACCAAAAATCGGTTTCTAAGTGTTATGGATATTGTTATTACCGACACTTTAAAACAAAAATTACAATTGATGTAATTGTAGTTTCCGATAAAAAACAGGAAAACTGAGATTTTGGACCAACTTTTGGGAGAACTTCCTATCGAGGAAATTGTATCCAATCGTGTTTCTGCTTCTAAGAGATTTTAAATTAAAGACCCAAAATACATGACGTTTAAATTTGAGAGTAATTGTCTTTATAGTTTTTGAATAAAACTTCATTCAAAATCGCTTAAATACGGCTTCTACGCCGTTAAAAACAATATGTTGCTGTTATGCTCGCAAAGTGTAGTTAGTCTAATGTTTGCAAAAAAACTAAATAAAACTTGAATTCCGCGGCGCCAAATAAAAAACGATTCCGACGAATTGAGAACTAACTCTTGTTTTGAAGTCAGTTATAAACTATAATGACTAAATAAGCGTCATGTATTTTCTGAAAAAAAAAGCACTTCTCTTTACCTGCAAATCACGAAAGGTGTTTCGGCCCTTCCAGCCCGTAAAATTCAAATTTTATTTAGTTTTTCGCAAATTTATTTTTTATATTCAACGACCTCCCTGGCGCAGTGGCGGCGCGCTCTGATTCGAGTGGGAGGTTGCGGGTTCGATTCCCGCCACGGGCCACTTTGGAATTTTAAATTGGCTCAGGTCTGGTCTGGTGGGAGGCTTCGGCCGTGGCTAGTTACCACCCTACCAGCAAAGACGCACCTCCAAGCGATTTAGCGTTCCGGTGCGATGCTTGTAGAAACCGTTGGGGTAAATTTACTTACCCTTCCAAGTTAGTGCGATAACATCTTAGGCTGCATCATCACTTACCATCAGGTGAGATCGCAGTCAAGTACTAACTTGAGTAAAAAAAAAAATATTAGACTTTTTTTTTTATAACTTTTTAATTAACTTTTATTATATATTTACAATAAAACTTAGATAATTTAATAAATAAAGCGTTTAATAACCTCAACTGGTGACAGAAGGGCTGGCTCATTTTTTGCGCAACGTATCAGCCTAGCTGTTCAACGCGGAAATGCAGCCAGTATTCTTGCCACCATTCCACGCGGGCAAGACTTGTATAGTAATTAGAATAAGCTAGTGATAAGTTTTATTGTAAATATATAATAAAAGTTAATTAAAAAGTAATATTAGACTAACTACACATTGTAGGTTTATGGCAATGAATTTTGCGGGCACAAGATTTATGCATATACATGTTTTTAATAGAAACTTTGCTCTAAAACTCCTACGCACCTCATTTGTTCCTGGAAGATAATTTTTGGCAGTTTCTAAGATTTCGAGCTATCGGGAACCAATATGAAGTAAATTAATATTGTTGAGCAGAGTTTATATTAAAAACATGTAGCATTGCCATAAAGCGAAAAAGTAAGTAAATAAAATTAGAATTTTCGCTTACTCCGTATATCGCCAGCATATAGGACTAGGCTAAAACCATTCCTTACTCTAAGAAACCCGTGCTAAAATATTATTGGTAGCGAATTATGGTAATTAAGGAATCTGACTATGACGTCACTATTTCCAGGAAGCCCATGTCAGTTCAACAACACGCCGGGGGTCTGCAAGTCCATCAACGACTGCACGTACGCGAGGAAACTGCTCTACGAGGACGAGATAAAGCCACCTGTTAGTCCCTAGTATTATGACGCCACTGTTCTTGTAATCATGACGTCACCATTAATAAGCAACCCATGTCAGTTCAACAACACGCCGGGGGTCTGCAAGTCCATCAACGACTGCACGTACGCGAGGAAACTGCTCTACGAGGACGAGATAAAGCCACCTGTTAGTCCCTAGTATTATGACGCCACTGTTCTTGTAATCATGACGTCACCATTAATAAGCAACCCATGTCAGTTCAACAACACGCCGGGGGTCTGCAAGTCCATCAACGACTGCACGTACGCGAGGAAACTGCTCTACGAGGACGAGATAAAGCCACCTGTTAGTCCCTAGTATTATGACGCCACTGTTCTTGTAATCATGACGTCACCATTAATAAGCAACCCATGTCAGTTCAACAACACGCCGGGGGTCTGCAAGTCCATCACAGACTGCACGTACGCGAGAAAACTGCTCTACGAGGACGAGATAAAGCCACCTGTTAGTCCCTAGTATTATGACGCCACTGTTCTTGTAATCATGACGTCACCATTAATAAGCAACCCATGTCAGTTCAACAACACGCCGGGGGTCTGCAAGTCCATCACAGACTGCACGTACGCGAGAAAACTGCTCTACGAGGACGAGATAAAGCCACCTGTTAGTCCCTAGTATTATGACGCCACTGTTCTTGTAATCATGACGTCACCATTAATAAGCAACCCATGTCAGTTCAACAACACGCCGGGGGTCTGCAAGTCCATCAACGACTGCACGTACGCGAGGAAACTGCTCTACGAGGACGAGATAAAGCCACCTGTTAGTCTCTAGTATTATGAAGTCACTGTTCTTGTAATCATGACGGCACCATTTCTAAGTTGTCACCATGTCAGTTCATGTCAGTTCTGTAACACGGCAAGTTCGTCAAAGACTGCTCGTACGCGAGGAAACTGCTCTACGAGGACGAGATAAAGCCACCTGTTAGTCTCTAGTATTATGAAGTCACTGTTATTGTAATCATGACGGCACCATTTCTAAGTTGTCACCATGTCAGTTCATGTCAGTTCTGTAACACGGCAAGTTCGTCAAAGACTGCTCGTACGCGAGGAAACTGCTCTCCGAGGACGAGATAAAGCCACCTGTTAGTCTCTAGTATTATGACGTCACTGTTCTTGTAACCATGACGTCACCATTCCTAAATAATCTATGTCAGTTCAACAACACGCCGGGGGTCTGCAAGTCCATCACAGACTGCACGTACGCGAGGAAACTGCTCTACGAGGACGAGATAAAGCCACCTGTTAGTCCCTAGTAGCTTACTACTAGGGACTAACAGGTGGCTTTACGTCTTAACGTCACTGTTCCCGAGTAACTCATGTCAGTACAACAACACAGCGGGGGTCTGCGACTGCTCGTTCGCGAGGAAACTGCTCTACGAGGACGAGATAAAGCCACCTGTAAGTCTCTAGTATTATGACGTCACTGTTCTTGTAACAATTACGTCACCATTCCTAAATAGCCCATGTCACTTCAACAACACGGCGGGGGTCTGCAAGCCATCACAGACTGCACGTACGCGAGAAAACTGCTCTACGAGGACGAGGTAAAGCCACCTGTTAGTCTCTAGTATTATGACGTCACTGTTCTTGTTATCATGACGTCACCATTCCCAAGTAACCCATGTCAGTTCAACAAAACGCCAGGTCCGTCAGAGACTGCTCGAACGCGAGGTAACTGCTCTACGAAGACGAGATAGAGCCCTAGTATTATGACGTCACTATTCTTAAGTAACTCATGTCTGATGTCAGCACAACAACAGCGGGGGATGCAAGTCCATCAAAGACTACTCGTACGCGAAGAAACTGCTGTACGAGGACAAGATAAAGCCACATGTAAGTCTCTAGTATTATGACGTCACCATTCCTAAGTAACCCATGTCAGTTCATCAGTTCAACAACACGCTGGGGGTCTGCAAGTCCATCACAGACTGCACGTACGCGAGGAAACTGCTCTACGAGGACGAGATAAAGCCACCTGTTAGTCTCTAGTATTATGACGTCACTGTTCTTGTAATCATGACGGCACCATTTCTAAGTTGTCACCATGTCAGTTCATGTCAGTTCAATAACACGGCATGTCCGTCAAAGATTACTCAAACGCGAGGAAACTGCTCTACGAGGACGAGATAAAGCCACCTGTTAGTCTCTAGTATTATGACGTCACTGTTCTTGTAATCATAACGGCACCATTTCTAAGTTGTCACCATGTCAGTTCATGTCAGTTCAATGACACGGCAAGTCCGTCAAAGACTACTCGTACGCGAGGAAACTGTTCTACGAGAACGAGATAAAGCCACCTGTTAGTCTCTAGTATTATGACGTCACTGTTCTTGTAATCATAACGGCACCATTTCTAAGTTGTCACCATGTCAGTTCATGTCAGTTCAATAACACGGCAAGTCCGTCAAAGACTACTCGTACGCGAGGAAACTGTTCTACGAGGACGAGATAAAGCCACCTCTTAGTTTCTAGTATAATGACGTCACTGTTCTTGTAACCATGACGTCACCATTCCTAAATAGCCCATGTCAGTTCAACAACACGCCGGGGGTCTGCAAGTCCATCAACGACTGCTCGTATGCAAGGAAACTGCTCTACGAGGATGAGATAAAGCCACCTGTTAGTCTCTAGTATTATGACGTCACTGATCTCAGGTAACCCATGTCAGTTTGATGAACTGGCGGTCCATCGATCTGACTGGTTGGGCCACAAGTTTTGTCTGTGTTCCCTCACTTGGGTAATGACACTTCACACTAATATTATAAAGGCGAAAGTTTGTGTGTGAGTGTGTGTCTGTGTATGTGTGTGTAAGTGTGTATGTTTGTTACTCCTTCACGCTGCAACTACTGAACCGATTTGGCTGAAATTTGGAACATAGCTTATTACTCGGATTAAAACATAGGCTACTTTTTATCCTGGGAAAATCCATAGTTCCCATGGAATAAAAAACCCTAATTTTAAACAGTAATCTATAGCTACATAGGTAGATTAATTTGACAATCTTTCCTGAAAGTAGGTGTAAAGGTCATTGAAAAGGAAATTCAATTTTTTCTCGGGATTAGTACCGAATTTTACGCGGGCGGAGCCGCGGGCAAGACTTATTTATTATATTTGAAACAACGACGCCTAGAAGTTAGTGAGAATAACTATTTATCTCTCTAATATACATATAAACTCCTCCGAAACGGCTCGACCGATTGTAATGAAATTTTCTTTGTAAGTTTGGTAGGTCTGAGAGTTAGTCGTAAGATGATAATTTTTATATCGCTTATGGCAAGGCGACGTTTGACGGGTCAGCTAGTTCTATTCTTAAAAAATTCATGAAGGATCTTTTTCAGATGTGCTTTTGGGAAGACGACGTCAGGATAGTGTGCTGCCCCAGCGTGGACCTGTTCCACAGGACGGGCGTCTTCAAGGAGTACTTCATTGACTCCAACCAGGGCGTCAAGCGCTCCAGGGATATGGTGTGTACTATGGCAGGGCATGTTCACTTACATGATACAAAGAGACCTCAACTTTAGGTGCATAGAGGAGGCGAAGCCAGTCGCTATTGCTAGCTAAATTGCACTTTTTTGTGTCAGCGCTAGAGTCGCTATTTCTTTAAATCATCTTGCGGAGTGAACCTTCTGTACCGTTAGGTACTATTATGTATTCCGTGCTATGGCACAGAATACCGTAATAGTTCCCTTACGTTACACAAGAAACATACCGCAAAATGATTTAAATAAATAGCGACTCTGGCGGTGACACAATAAAGTGCAATTTAGTTCGCAACAGTCTGCCTCGTTGCTAACATAAACGTTGTGCTCTATTTCTGTCGCGTTACTCTATCTCTTTCTAGCCCGCTACAAGGGTCCTCATATAACCGCTGAGTGGTAAGCGCTATGTACTTGTAACCTCTGTATCTAGAATGCGGGTGAAACCCCCATTACCATGTCCATAAATTCAGACAAAAATTACAGAAATAGATGGCGTTGATATGTCGTGATACATTACATTTCAACCTAGTTGAAATGTAATGTATCACGTTGAAACCTAGGGACCCTAGTTGAAATTAAGTATTATGTATGTTGAAAATCATATTTTTTAAGGGTAAATGACCTTTTCTTAGACTTGCCGCTACGGTGGTGAACAGCCCGTTCTGTGCTGTCCGAAGACAAGAGAGGCAGCGCTTCCCCCCGAGCCCAAAGGCTGTCCCGCGCTTAGCAGACCTCGGTTGAACACAGAAATGACAGAAGTGCAGCATTTCGCGTGGTCGAGTACGTACTTCTGCATTAGTACTTCCTCGTTCCTGATACGCACTGCAAAGGCCTAGAATACACTCCCAGGCAGTGTCTTTCCTGCCACTTACAACCCGGGTGCCTTCAAATCAGGAGTGAATAGGCATCTTCTAGGCAAGCGCGTTCCACCTTAGACTGTATTATCACTTTCCATCAGGTGTGATCACAGTCAAGCGCTAGCCTATATAGTATAAAAAAAGGATCCCTCTGAAGCGGAGCGGAGCGGCCGTGAATCTGCCAATCACAGTGCCGAAATATCCGCTGGCATCAGTGTGTCAATCTGTGATTGACCGATTCATGGTCCGCGTCAGTGGAAACTTTACCCTTAGGCGCATAGCAAGGCCCAAGTTTTACTGTCTAAGACAATAAAGGCAGCTTCTGTCTGCTGGACTGATCCAAGGTATGTTCCGAGATAATAAAGCAACCATTAAGAGAATCTCATCAAAGCGAGTCTTTACTTAGGCGCATAGCAATTAGCAAGGCCTGCGCTGCGCTGTCCAAGACAATAGAGTCCGCTTATTGGCCTAGCCTGCTGGATACATCCAAGCTATGCAGCTCTAGCCATGTGTCTCAACGTCAATTGGTGCAGAAACCCTAGCTTGTGATCGCATATTATATAACTTAGGCAGAAATAACCAATGATATCTATGGTTAGCTATCGCAAATATCTAAATTGCGATAATTTCCATACATCTAAATAATGGAAGATTGAAAAGCTTTATGGTTTTCAGAATGCCTGGAATACCAGAGGTTCGTGTATAAATGCGTGTCGAAGGGATCTGACCCCCAGAAGCTCGTTCGAGTGGATACTTGCGGACGGGATACCTTCAGGATCGCCGGTGGCGAGGAAGCCAATCCTAGGGAGTTCCCGCATATGGTAAGTACTGTAGCTTTTTGAGGATTCCGTACCCAAAAGGTAAAAACGGGACCCTATTACTACGTCCATCCGTCACCAGACTGTATCTCTTTAACTTAATCAATCTGTCTGAGGATGTCTGTCCGTCACCGTAACGGTTCCATTTTTATCACTTTGGCATTGGAACCCTAAAAAATGATCTCTAAATTGGTCACTTGACCTCCGCCCTTTCTTATGGATATTTTGAATTTCGTTCGAAAGCGATACAATAGCAATCACATTAGACGCATGGACTAAAGGTGTTGGTGTTGTTCTTGTATAGGCAGCGCTCGGTTGCCGCAACGCGGTGACCACTGAGGAAGACGTGGTGTGGATCGGGGGCGGGTCCCTCATCAGCGAGAAGTACATACTGACTGCGGCGCACGTGCTGGTGTCTCCCACGCAGTGAGTAGTAGTAGCCTTTTAGAACCGCCTCTTTAGTTCCTTGGTCCAACTGCAGACTGGATACGATCTTACTTCTTAACTTTTTCCTTATTTTCAGTGGTGTAATTAAATACGCGTTGCTGGGCTCGCTCAACAAGACGGACAGCAGGTCGGGAGTGCTGCTCAACGTCGTGCGGAGGATCCCGCACCCCAAGTACGACGGCAGCTCTCTCCGCGACGACATCGCGTTGGTGGAGCTCGACAGGCGGTGTGTATAATGCGCGTTGCTCACTCAACAAGACGGACAGCAAGTCGGGAGTGCTGCTCAACGTCGTGCGGAGGATCCCGCACCCCAAGTACGACGGCAGCTCTCTCCGCGACGACATCGCGTTGGTGGAGCTCGACAGGCGGTGTGTATAATGCGCGTTGCTCACTCAACAAGACAGACAGCAAGTCGGGAGTGCTGCTCAACGTCGTGCGGAGGATCCCGCACCCCAAGTACGACGGCAGCTCTCTCCGCGACGACATCGCGTTGGTGGAGCTCGACAGGCGGTGTGTATAATGCGCGTTGCTCACTCAACAAGACGGACAGCAGGTCGGGAGTGCTGCTCAACGTCGTGCGGAGGATCCCGCACCCCAAGTACGACGGCAGCTCTCTCCGCGACGACATCGCGTTGGTGGAGCTCGACAGGCGGTGTGTATAATGCGCGTTGCTCACCCTCAACAAGACGGACAGCAGGTCGGGAGTGCTGCTCAACGTCGTGCGGAGGATCCCGCACCCCAAGTACGACGGCAGCTCTCTCCGCGACGACATCGCGTTGGTGGAGCTCGACAGGCGGTGTGTATAATGCGCGTTGCTCACCCTCAACAAGACGGACAGCAGGTCGGGAGTGCTGCTCAACGTCGTGCGGAGGATCCCGCACCCCAAGTACGACGGCAGCTCTCTCCGCGACGACATCGCGTTAGTGGAGCTCAACAGGCGGTGTGTATAATACGCGTTGCTCACCCTCAACAAGACGGACAGCAGGTCTATTGTGCGTCTTACTGTGTAGGGCTGAAAGTCTTTGAAAGGTGACGGGGCAACCAAAGCTGCTGTAATTCTTCTTGACGTTCTCTCTCTCTTCTGTTCCAGGGTATTCTTCTCGGAGTTCATCCGCCCCGTCTGCCTACCAGTGCCTGGCATGGAGGTCCACAAGGACAAGTGGATCATCGCAGGGTGGGGCGAGGACGGCTTCCGTAGCGGATCAGATATTTTACTCACTGTTAGTTTCCTTTTTTTAATCGACTTCAAAAACAGAAGAGGTTTTCTTCTGTTTTTGAACAGTTTTTGGTGTGACGAGAATGGATGGGATAGGGAACGGGTGCATGGGGGGAAGTTTGAGGGTTGCGCCAGTAACAGAGGGGATGAGGAGTAAAAGGTTAGCGTGGTATGGACATGTTATGCGGAGGGATGAGGGTCGTGTCACTGGGGGAACGATGAATGTGCGTGTGCGGGGGCGAAGGGGTCGAGGGGGACCGAAGAGGGGATGGATGGATTGCGTGGGGGAGGATATGCGTGTGAAAGGAGTGGATTGCGAGATGACGGCTGATAGGAGCGAATGGAAGGAGAAGACATGTTGTGCCGACCCCACATAAAGTGGGAAAGGGCCAGGAAGAAGAAGAAGAAAAACAGAAGAGGTTCTCGAGTCGATTATATCGTTTAGAGTGCTGAACCCAAAGCGTTAAAACGGGACCCTATTACTGAAACTTCACTGTCCGTCCGTCTGTCGCCAGGCTATATCTCTGGAACCGTGATGGTGATAGTTGGACACTGGAAATTTTCACAGATGATGTATTTCTGTTGCCGCTATAACAAAAAATACTCCCTCCCATACAACAAACGTGATTTTTTTTCTTGATTTTGTTAACGGCAACAGGTAGACGCCAACGATATTATGGTAGACGCGTAATTTGTTACCTCATAACTTTTGACTGCTTGAATGGATTTTGATGATTCTTTTTTTATTAGAAAGCTGACGCTTCGCGTTTGGTTCCATTTTAGTCCAGTTCTGATAATGGTATCCATGAGTGTGACTTAAATTTTTAATTGGAAAGGATGTATTAAACAGTAGTTTGAGGAGAGTTGAAGTCGGTTTTTTTGTTAATTATTTAACGTATATTAATTTCAGGCAGAGTTAATAGAAAACAGATCACTATGCGCGGACAAGTTGGCAGGAAAGAACTTTGTTTGGAACGACAAGTCCATGATATGCGCGGCGGGAGCTAAGGTTACTAAGAAGAAACAAACCGCGGATACTTGTAAGGTTGGTTGCTCAAAATTTATTTACATACAAAAAAAAGACGTGTGGCACTCGGAGTCTGCCGCGGTAAAGCTATAGCTGTTTTTATCAACTTATGCAATTATTATTGCCATCTATCGGTGAATAGCAGAACTTTCATTGACCTTTTGAAATATCACGCTTGTCTCTTTAGTTCAGCAATTCGTCTCTAGGTGGCATCTAAATTATACAACCAATGCCACCTAGAGACGAGTTAGAAGCTATGCAATAGCTTAAAAAACAGATTTTTGAATGTATTCTTCAATTTCGGGAATGCAAGGTTCTGCCGGCTTTTTAATATTGAACATTTGAAGATAATATCTAATATTTCTATTCAATAAAATCTTTGTGCCACGAAACCTTACTAGGTAATTATAATATCAGGATATATTCTTTGAACCTCAGAATCTATCACTGCTCAGCATTTATAAAAGACAGTCGGCCCAAAAATTTACTTTGCGGGCTTGCAAAATAATTATTAAAAACTATATTTACTATTTTGATATTTTTTTTACTTTTTCCTTACATACATTTTTAAAAAAATTTTTTTTCAGGGTGACAGCGGAGGGCCGTTAATGGCCCTGGTAAAGAACATAAAATGCAGCTACTCAGTGGAGGGCATCGTGTCCAAGGGTCCGAGGGACTGCGGGCAGGGTCACGGGGGTATATACACCCGCGTGCAGCACTACCTACCCTGGATCATAGAAAATGTTTGGCCGTCCACGAAAGACCACGGTTTTGAATATTATTTGTGAACAAGTATAATGACCAAAAGTTGTATTAAGTTTTCTCATGAACCAAGACAAGCAATATATTCTAGGAACATAAAAAAGCGGTTTTTAAGAACCAATGGCATTAGGAACTAGTTTTTCATATACAGAATTTTGCATACAAAAAGTTACTTTCTTTTCAATGCACATTAATTCCTGTCATACAGGTTTCAATGAGAAGTAAAATTTGTTTATTTGCCTGTAACTTTGGAGTCCGGGTGTTATTTAAAAATAGTAATTGTGGGAGTAGTAATTAATGTAGTCGATACAAAATAAAGTTTGGATTTGAATCAGCTTGATACGGGATTTCACACATCCATGGTCATATCGTTTCGGAAATTCCCGAATAACGGAACATCCAGATTCCAGAAGTTATTATGCTATCGGACCTTGAGTGTGGAGACCGAATCCAGAAATTCCGTAACGAAAATAACCTAACACTTTTTAGTTTTGCCATCTATCGAAGTTGATAAAAACAGCTATGCAATAGCTTTACCGCGGCAGTCTCCGAGTGCCACACATCTTTTTTTTTTAAATCATGTCAACATGGTAATTGGGTCGTTGAAAGGTCGTTGATAAAATGTTTTAACTGTGATAAAAATTAAGACGACAACACAAAACGAAATTACAATCTTTCTTGTGAAATTGTTGTTAATTCTAGTTCCAAAATTTTTTTTTCTTTAACTACCCAATTTTAAATTGTAAATAATAATATTAGGAAGAAATTGCAAGTGAATTATTAGAATCTCAGAAATGAATAAACAATTTATTAATCTTGAAGTCCTCTTTTAATGTCTTCCCTTGAATTGTACATCAATATAATAATTATTTCTTACAAACTAACATGGCTCTTTACTAAACTAAAGGAGTGTAATAAACAACTAAGAACTAAACACTAAGTAGTATAATTTTTTCACTAAAAACTCACTAACACTTATTACGTATTCAATTTCACTGAGTTAAAGATTCAAAAACTTCTCTTGGATTTTTGCAAAATACAAAAAAAATAAGCTTTATATTTGAGTATTTTGAAATCTAAAATACAAGTTAACTTATCTCTTTTCTTCTGACTTTTGAATAACATTTTCATTAAAAATAATGTTAACATTAAAATACTAGCTTACAATTATTAAAAAATATATATGTACACAGTATTAAATACATAATATGTCACCTCCTAGGTAATTTATTGTATCAAATTCCATTAAATATATTACATCTATTACAATATAATATTTTCATATGAGCGTTTTTTATTTTCCATTATTATTTTTATATATATTTTTTTTTGTAATAATCCTTGTCTATATTTATTAGCCCTTTTTTATCGATGATTTTATCTTCTCTGCCATCTGGCGTTTTTGTCACAATTTTAGATTGACATCCGGTTACAAAATTTAAAATATACCTAAAGGTAAAGCCATTGTTTACTTTAACATTTAGTATTTTATTTTACTTTGGAATTAAAACATTAAACAATGCATTTATATTAGAAACGCTACGTTATTGACTCTCGTGTTTATAAATGCTACAAGTTGGGATCATACAATTTGTCTGTTAACTTTCACTTCCGATACGCTTCTTTCTGCTTTCGCCTGGCTATCTCCGCGCTGGCTTCTTGTATCGCTTCCCATAGCTTCGCTTCGGAAAGGATCTGACGGGATAGCTCTTCGATAGCGTTGTCCGACTCCAGAGGCATGAAGGTATCATCGTCGATGTACTGTAATGTTAAACGTGTAAGCGTTCAATAGTGTTGAACCTAGATGGCCTCCTTGTACCCTTTCGAAATAAACGTTTGGGTAATTATAACTTAGTTTTATGAAACACCTTTTCCTGTAAATCAAGATGCAAAAGGTACTGGGTTCAATTCCTGAATCATAAGTCAGGCTATAGACGTAGAAAAATTCTTGGTAGACGTAGAAAAAAGTCATAAAAAAACTCACCTGTCGTTGTCGCACTAACTCTGGGATTTGCCTAGTTGGTGATGAACGCTTGCGACCACAGCCTGAAATGTTTGTAATTTATCATCAAACTAGAGATCTTAGCGTTAGGCATTCGGATATTATCGAAAATCCGGATCATCGGATGTAAGAAGAAAAGCAGGGTTTCTTCATAGTTATTTAGTTTCTTCATTATATGATACAAAATCTGGTTATTATATGGTGGTGTTTATTAAAAATAACAAACACATACAAATGACCACATCGTTTCTGATCGTTTTTTGTAAAAGTCAACTGTACAAAGAGTCGTCTAAATGTTCACTTTTCGGTTTCTTTATCATTTGTTGTTTAAATTGGTCGTGGTTAATATTCCGGATATCGATCCGGAATTCGCGGATTATCCGGAATGTCCGGCTAATCGCGAATCCGCATAACTGATGACCGGATAATCGATTCTACTGTATCTGGCGAAGTTTTGTCTTCTTAAAAAAAATTGTGAACTAACTGTTTCTCTTACCCGTGAAAGCATTACAGAAAGGCCTCTTCTTCGGCGGCGTTATGACTTCATCGCTGAACCTCTGCTCGTAGCCGCGTAACTGAAAAAAAAATGGAAAACTTCAGAAAGAATTTACCTTAGATGTCTATGGAAACTTCTAGAAATTTCCAATCACGTGAATTGGACCAACTGCAAATTCGACTTTTTTGACGTGATAACTTTAATAAATTGATGAACACCAGCAACGCACATGAAAAATAGTAACGTTCCGCGTAACGTTCCACCGGAGCCTGTGCGTGCAAGCGAGAGCGCGCCACAAGCGATAGAGAGTCACGATAAAACAAACGATAGAGAGGCCAATTATGACGTTATCACGTAAATCTATCGTCCGTAAACCGACTTTACAGACAACCAATTTTTTTTTATAGTTGATTGACTACGATCATGTCTGATGGACAAAAATGATGAGGTCTAGGATGGGGCGCGCTTGCCTAGACAATGCCTATTCACTCTTCTCTTGAAGGCACCCAGATTGTACTTGGCTGGGAACACGGAAGCTGGAAGGGTGTTCCACACCTTAGCGGTTCGTAACATACTCACTACTAGCTAGTTATATAGGCGTGTAAGTTAAACCCTGCGTAGAACAAATTTTTGGTGTAAACTAAGTTGTGGAGAGAAATCGAGCATTTGCACCGAGAAGAACTGACAAGAAACTCAGCACTTGCTCTTTTCAAAAATTCCATAATACAAGTTTCCTTACATAGTATGAAAAATTATTAATACGTAATTTTTAGGATATTTCGTTAAGAGATGGAAGCGTATCCCCAACATTCCAAGAGTCTTTGTCATTGTCATTACCAATAGGAGTCTTGGAAACTGCTGCTGTGGAGATCCCAGCTGTGGACGTCTATCAGCTAGAAGGAGGAATCATCCTCCTCGTTCCTGATACGCACTGCAAAGGCCTGGAATACGCTCCCAGGCAGTGTCTTTCCTGCCAATTACAACCCGGGTGCCTTCAAATCAAGAGTGAATAGGCATCTTCTAGGCAAGCGCGTTCCAGATTAGACTGTTTCATCACTTTCCATCAGGTGTGATCACAGTCAAGCGCTAGACTATATAGTATAAAAAAAAATCATCAGGAGGAACTTACAGAAGCTGAATAACAGAGGTCCATCGTGAGCAGCGCTAGGAACAACAGCAGCGAGACGCGGCTTGCGGCGGACATGGCGACGACTTTGACAGGTAAAACAAGATGGTGGACCTGCAAATAAGAGAAATATGGATATACATGAGACAGTCATCCTATTAAAATTGGCGAATCTGCCCGGCACTGACAAAAAAATCTGCAAACTCTACAAGTACTTTACAGCAGTGATAGCCTTGTGGTTTTGATGTCGGAAAATCCCCGTTCCATCGACACAAGTCTGAGGTTATCTGGTAGAGATCGCTAGTTAGCGATAAGTCCGCCTCATTGTTACCTGTGTCTTCTTTTTATTTCTACTTTAATTTTTGTTAATTGTTTCTTGGGTGCACAATACAAGTATATACATATACATACATACAAGACAAAAGTTACCAGCTTAGTAAGTAAAATTTCCGACTAACGAAGTAAGTAGACATCACATATATTAAAAATATATAAAACATAAAACCATCAATCAGACTATAGTACCTAAATAGACATAAAATCATGAGCTTTTTCCTTTTTTTAAAGATCTTTGAAATCTGCGAAATACACATTCTGCCATTTTCTCAAATCATCAGCTAATACTGTCAGAGTTAAAGTTTAGGAGCCAAATCCTCATAAATGGCAGAAATCTGCCATGACAAACGGTTACACTGATACCTAATCGTATCTATCTTAAAATATAAGAATGGCTGACGTACTAGGTATAGCCATTCTTCAAGCTAATGGCATCCTTTATGCTATATTAAAGTCATTGTATATTATCCTTTGAAAGCCGGGAAGAGTCGTTATTTATTAATAACTAGCTTTTGCCCGCGGCTTCGCCCGCGTTAAATTCGATTTTTTACGAATCCCGAGAAAAAATAGAATTACCCTTTCAATGAACTTTACCT
Source organism: Coenonympha arcania (assembly GCA_036785405.1). Taxonomy (NCBI): domain Eukaryota; kingdom Metazoa; phylum Arthropoda; class Insecta; order Lepidoptera; family Nymphalidae; genus Coenonympha; species Coenonympha arcania. The sequence goes on from CM072076.1 coordinate 12,962,815, forward strand.
TTCAGGAAAGATTGTCAAAGTATACGAGTACCTATAGCTGTAGCTATAGATTATTGTTGAAAATTAGGGGTTTTTAAATATCCCATGGGAACTATATATGATCCCGGGATAAAAAGTAGCCTATGTTTTAATCCGGGTTATAAGCTATCTATGTTCCACATTTCAGCCAAATCGGTTCAGTAGTTGTGGCGTGAAGGAGTAACAAACATGCACACACACACACAAACTTTCGCCTTTATAATATTAGTGTGAAGTGTGATATGCTTTTAGGAGTCTTTAAACTGTGGTAGTATTATATTATGGTCTAATTTAAACCATAAAATTTAATTCTCTGACACATAGGTACATTGATAAAGCTCATAAAAATACGCACTGAACTGAGAATTTGAAAATTTTCACAAAAAACAACAGCTTAATTTCCCCTTTATCAAATCACTTGTCCCAATTAAAGGCCCTTGATTCGAAAGACTAATATTATTTTGTGGAGGCTTCCCAAAGGACAAACTGTAACTAACTCGCTGTGTAAACTTAACTTGTTGATTTGGTCGATAGTTTTTATAATTACAACTTGGGAACAGTTGTTTTAGTTGAGACGTTGTCTTTTGTAGCCATTTTAGAAGTAGAAAGAATGACATATAATTTATAGTGCACTGAAGGTTAAAATTTTAAAGACAATAATATTGTTTAACGTAATATGAATTTTGGGTTGAAATAGAAACACGATTGAAAAAATTATCTGAAAAAAAGTTGGCGCCAGTTTAAAATTTTTGAAATGCGTATTTAATAAATGCGTATTTTTTTTATTTTTTTTTTAATGGTGCATCCAACGATATTAAAAACGCACCCCTTTCTGTCATAACAAGGGTAAAGTCCATTTAAGTTTTTAAAACCCATTATTTCTATAATATAAAAGAAAGTCGTGCTAGATGCACTACTATAACTCAAGACGGCTTTACTGATATGGCTGAAAATTGGTGAGGAGGTAGCTTAGAGCCAGGAGACGGACACGGGACATAGGATACTATTAATTCCGCTCGAGAGAAAAAAAAATATATGGCAAAACAACGTTTGCCGGGTCAGCTAGTTTTGCATAAATCTCTTCTTGAAATGAGATGGTCGGTATGGTTGTAGCCTATCACAACCTACAAGTACCTAAATAAAAACAGAATGGAAACGTCTGAAAGTCATTCCTTGCTCTGTGGTCTGAGCCACTGGACTAAAGATATGTAATGGATACTCTATGAGTGGACTATGAATGTATCTCCCACGCCTATTTTATGATTACTATATTATAAACATACGTCACTACCAAATAACAATTGCCCTAAAGACACATAAAACATGATAGGTAGGACAATTCCGGGAGGGGCGTATTGCTCGTCTAATTCATGAAATTGCAACTACTATCTGCCTTGTTTTCGTGGAAACATATTCGTTACTGGCGGTGAGGTATTTGTGGTTAGTACAAAGATAGCTGAATGGTTTGGCTTCAAATCGGTAATGATACAAAAGTCAAAAAACCCGACTGCAAAACATTAATTTAAGTTATGATATAACTGGCTGACCCGGCCAACGTTGTTTTGCCATTAGGGATATAAAATAAACTTACGACCTATACACAGAAAATTTCATAACAATCGGTCGAGCCGTTTCGGAGGAGTTTGGTTATAAAGAATGGCGAGACCATTTTTAACCGACTTCAAAAAAAGAAAAAAAGGAGGAGGTTCTCAATTCGTTGGAATCTTTTTTTTTATATATTAGCCTAGCTGACCGGGCAAACGTTGTTTTTTTGACACAACAACTTTTGGGAGATATTTCTATAGAGAAAATTTTATCCAATCGTGTTTTTGTTTCGGAGCGAATTTCGAAAATAAAGACCCAAAATAAGAGCCGTTTAAAAAATGATTGTCTTTATATTTTTTAAACTGCAGGTCACTAAAAATCGCTTAAAACGACCGTCTACGCCGTTAATGGTGTAGAAGCTGTATTTAAGCGATTTTGAATGAAGTTTAATTTAAAAACTATAAAGACAAACACTTTAAAATTTAAACGTCATGTATTTTGGGGTTTTAATCTAAAATCGCTTAGAAGCAGAAACACGATTGGATAAAATTTTCTCGATAGAAAGTTCTCCCAAAAGTTGCTCCAAAATCTCAGTTTTTCTAGTTTTTATCGGAAACTACAATGGATGTAATTGTAATTTTTGTTTTAATGTGTTGGTAATCATAATATATAAAAACGCTTCGAAACAGATTTTTGATAACTGGCTTAGTTTTTGAGTAATTAGGTAAAAGGTAGTTTTTCTGTTATATTCTTCCGCGACGCTGCATGTCGCTCCTACCAACGTATCCGCGAGAGTGAGAAAGACAAAAATAAATTTAATATATGCTAATAATAGAATGCTCAGATTGCGGTATAGATGAAGACACTTTAGGACACCTGACAGATAAGTACTAAGGTATATGACGTCATAGATCTCTACGTATCCCTCTCGACTTGGAGTAGCACCTCAATCGGCTCTCAAGACCGATTTACATCTTAGAAAGACGCCTTTTGAAACTGCATAGGTGTTACCTACTTTGCGGAAATCCATACTAGTTACCTACCTAGCTAATCTTGAATTCACCTAACTAATCTTGAATTTCATAGTAGATACCGAACTAGGTATTTTGATTTAAGGGGATTTATTGAATTTATTTTTGTCTTCCTCACTCTCATGGGTACGTTGGTAGGTGCGACATGCAGCGTCGCGGAAGAATATAACAGAAAAACGACCTTTTACCTAATTACTCGAAAACTAAGCTAGTTATCAAAAATCTGTTTCTTAGCGTTTTTGGATATTATGATTACCGACACTTTAAAACAAAAATTACAATTACACCCAATATACTGTCCGATAAAAACTAGAAAAACTGAGATTTTGGAGCAACTTTTGGGAGAACTTTCTATCGAGAAAATTTCATCCAATCGTGTTTCTGCTTCTTATCGATTTTAGATTAAAGGCCCAAAATACATGACATGTAAATTTGAAAGTAATTGTCTTTATAGTTTTTGAATAAAACTTCATTCAAAATCGCTTAAATACGGCTTCTACACCGTTAATACAAGATACCTAGTTATTATTTTTTCTTTTTGAAAAATGTCAATATCAAAAACGGAACCCTTATGGTGAGACTTTCTCCGTCCGTCACCAATCGATTATTTCAGTATCTTTTTATTTTTATATAAGAAGGTGAGAAAATCGGAGACTTGAAAAAAGGGCGTTACCTCTACTTGTACAGTCACGGAATGAAAAGGTTCGTTGATTTTTCAAATTGATTCGTTCAACGTATCGCGAGCACATAATATTACTTTTTGAAACTATGTTACATATAATATGTTATGTTATTTTGGCATAATGGACTCTTGCAGTACTAGTTCAAGCGAAAACCACTAAGGTGACGAACCTTTTCTTCCCGTGACTGTACAGTGTACATTCTTAAAAGGATTTTTATTTATTTTTGTGCTTGATAGTTTTTGATTTATTTTTCATCACTAGGAATAACTTTTATAGAACTAGGAGTTTGCTCGAAAATTGTAAAACATTAATAATAATTCACTGTAAATTAGGAACTATTGTGAAAAAATCGTCTCAACTATGAAAACAATGAAAATACTCATCTCAACTATGAAAACAATGAAAATAAGAGTGACACGTCACGTCCGTAAAACTGTCGTGAGGTCAAAACCCCGTGTGACTAGTGAGGTCACAAACAAACAGTTTGAAATACTTTGAACCCTCATCAACTTGGCATGGCTTTGTTAAAAATATAACTACTGTTCTCTATGTAAAAACAACTACATACCCTGGCGCAAGTTTTTTTAATACACACCTGATTGATTGATACATGTTCCTGATACGCACTGCAAAGGCCTGGAATACCCTCCCAGGCAGTGTCTTTCCTGCCACTTACAACCCGGGTGCCTTCAAATCAAGAGTGAATAGGCATCTTCTAGGCAAGCGCGTTCCACCTTAAACTGTATCATCACTTTCCATCAGGTGTGATCACAGTCAAGCGCTAGCCTATATAGTATTAAAAAAAAACACATCGCAATCTAGCCCCAAAGTGAACGATAGCTTGTGTTATGGGTACTAAATAACTGATAAATATACATACATACATAATATAAATATTCTACGATTATAAATACTCTACGATTTCAAATTGTGAAGTCAACATCTCCTGAGGATGTCCCGGTGTCGGGACGAAACGTGCGTCGCAGAAAGTGTTGGAAAATTGGGTGTGGTGTTTCATGTGGGCAGTGTTCCTGCATATTGTACCATACAGAATCTTTTCAAGTAGCGGATTATAGCAAAATGCTAATACAGAACATCTTTATTTTTCACTTAGCTTCTTATAGTCAAAACTCTACCGCCAGGTTCGGTAGGCACCGAGAAGAACTGTCAAGAAATTCGGCTCTTGCTCTTTTCAAAAATGTCATCAAATACAAGTTTTCTTATAAAGTATAAAAAATTATAACATTTTTTTAAGCTACAGCAAATTTCCCTTCCTTTGGAAACGGGAAATTTTCTCTTCCAGGAAAAATAAATATCGACCACAAACAAGCAAAAAATCACGTTCGGTGTATGAGAGCCTCTCTAAATTATTAAGTTATGTAGTTATCAATTTATTAAGTTTGATCGCAGTTAAATATTAACTTTTAAAAGGTAAAAAAAAATCGTTCCTAGATATAGTCAAGAAATTTCTATTTCAATGGACACCATCATCGTTAAAATAAGTATTTTATAAGATACGTCATTTTAAATTCTAAACAAGTAACAATGGTAGATTAAAAAATGATTAGGGGCGAACATCTCCTCCGCATTATTAGGGTTCCTTAAGACATTAGAACACTTTCTCGCCGGTTGCATTCAATTAAGTTGAAGCAATTAGTATCTAACTTGCGTCGTCTAAATACCAGTAACTGACAACTAACGGAACTTCCATTCTTATTTCTTATGGAATAAAAAAATCTGTTGCCAGTGCCAACGGAAGTTTAGTATTTTCTGAGTTTATTGCGTATAGACAGACAGACACGCACCTAAACGCCGTGGATTACTAAGTTTTAATGGCGTAGACGGCGTATTTAAGCGATTTTTAGTGACCTGCAGTTTAAAAACTATAAGGTCTTAAAAACTTTCAAATTTAAACTTTCATGTATTTTGGGTTTTTAATCTAAAATCGCAGATAAGTAGAAACACGATTGGATAAAATTTTTTCGGTAGAAAGTTCTCCCAAGACTTGCTCTAAAATCACATTTATCTCATTTTTATTGGAAACTAACATGGATGTAATTGTAATTTTTGTTTTAATGTGTTGGTTATAATAATATCCAAAAACGCTCATTAAGAATTTTTGATGAATCGCTTAGTTTTCTAGTAATTAGGTAAAACGTCGATTCCGTTATATTCTTCTGCAACTCTGCATGTCGCACCCACGTATTCGTAAGTAGAGTAGTGAGAAGTACAAAAATAAATTCAGTATATTCTCTTAGTAATAATTATTATATTATAGAGTAATAATAATAATTATATCCGTATTCTTTGGTTTTGGTATCACGGAACCCTCGGTTCGCGGATCTACTCGCACTCGATTGGTTTTTTGTCTCATCAAATTTAAACGTATCTCATTAAAAGTGTGTAATATACGTAAATAGTACATTTCAATATAAGTGCGGAAAGTTTGTCATTTCTTTACGAGTCCCGATTTGTTGACCCAAGCCGAAGGCGAGGGTCAACTATAAGGACGAGTGAGTGAGTGCATTGAACGACGTTTTTTAATACATTTGCGAAAAAAAAATATTGGTTGTGCCTGCTCCGTGTTTGCATGCCGTGTTCGTGTTCATGCGCTCCGTGCGCCCGCTCGGTGCCGCGTAGGAGGAAAACACAAAAGCACTAGTGCGGAAAAGAATAACTTTGCGCACGCTAAACACACATGGAACTGTCAAATTTTTGAGCAAATGTATTAAAAAATAACTTAAACAATGTTATTTCGCTTGCACTGAAATGCAAAGGAACTTTAAAGAATGCAGACATTAAAGAAACTTGCAAACATTTTTAATAGATACTTTTCCAGTCTATAAGGTTTAATATTACTTTTCTGGTATGTACTTTTGTTTTGAAGAAATGTACCTAAATATTTTTTTCATAACAAATAAGTACCTATCAGACGAACCTCTTTCTTTTTTTAGTAGGGGAGCCCATGATGCTAAATCGGTAGTTAATCGAGCGTCGTGAGGACCTATTGAATTGTAAATATTAAGTGCTAAAATTAAAAAGAGGTTATAATATGAAATTTGCTATTTCAGTGAGAGAGGAAGCTTAAATACTGGTTTTCAAACAATTAAAAACAAATTCTGTCCATTAAAGTATACTTGAGCGAATCAGATTTTTATACAGACGCTTCTTCTTGATACCGTCCTGGCACATAATTTAATCAGACAATTACGACACGGATTAAAAATAAAATTTTGAAACTTGCAGATTAAGAAAACTTCTCGACATAATTGGCGGTCAAGATGATAAGCACATCAAGATTAAGCGTCTGTAATTCTGTATAAAAATCTAACGCGCTCAAGAAAAAAAAATTTCAGACACGATTTTTTTACGACATAATTTCATTTTTTTAGCATCAACTATTTGAAATCCAATAGGTCTACCAAAACTACCAAAATCCCCCCTTGGGCTCCTCTACTATTTCAAGTCGGTTAAAAATTCCGCATTTCGGCGCTGTCTGCTCTTTCTTTTGACGTCCCAGTGGTAGACATTAATAGTCTAATGATCTATCGATGTGACAAGTTTCACTCAAAACTGTTCAGCCGTTAATGAGTGATTAGGTTGTGCTCATGTTATGTCTTACTCTTAACAAACTGATAAGAAAAGCCTATTTTCTTATATACATGTAAATAAAATAACGAATCACCGGCCAAGTGCGAGTGGGGCTCGTGCACGAAAGGTTCCGTACCGGCAGAGCAAGTGCCGAGTTTCTTGCCAGTTCTTCTCGGTGCAAACCTGCTTTCCGAACCTTAGAGTTTTGACTTTTCATGAGAGCCTATTGTTTAGGCCTATGTGAAAATAAAGATTTTCATTTTTATTTTTATTATCGTATAAAATTGCCAAAATAATTGTTTGTACAAGTTTGTTGTATTGGAGCCCCCCTTAATTTTTATTTTTATTTAACTATTTATTTTTAAAGTGAATAAACAACAATATTATAATAGCATGATTAAATAATAATAAATTATAATATTTACAAAAAAACATACACCATCCAAGTGATCATTTGTGGGCATAAAGTGAATTAAGTTTTATAATCTGGGGACACGGTAGTGTCCCCGCCAGACGAGTCAAGCGAAGCGCGAGGGCACTACCTATCTTTTCTCGAAGTGTTTCGCCGTATTTTTGAACCCTTATAACTTAGGTCAGAATTATTCCAGATAATCAAAATTCTCGGGAAACGATGTCGCCGGTGAACTTATTAAACGTATAAAGGTTCAATATCACAGGTCTTATACTTTAGATTTTATTGACATCTGAAAAACCCAGATTTCGTCACTGACTCACTGATGATCATCAAAATTCCTAGGTACTTCCTGAAGTCCTAGAAAGCTGAAATTTGGTATGTAAGCTAGAATTAGTACACAACCAACAAAAAAATTTCAAAAGTTGGGAATTTAACCCCCCAACCCCTTAAAATAGGGGATGGAAGTTTGTATGGAAATACGGCAAATATTGATGCTAGAGGTCTCAAAATTGATATAGGGACTCTTTGTAATAAACAATTAAATACGTGTTTCAGGATTTTTAGTAAATCACCCCACATCCATCAAATTAGGGGGTTGGAAGTTCGTATGGGGGGATGGAAGTATGTATGAAACTACGGCAAATATTGATGCTAGAGGTCTCAAAATTGATATAGAGACTCTTTGTAATAAACAATTAAATACGTGTTTCAGGATTTTTAGTAAATCACTCCACATCAATCAAATTAAGGGGTTGGAAGTTCGTATGGGGGGATGGAAGTATGTATGAAACTACGGCAAATATTGATGCTAGAGGTCTCAAGATGGATATAGGGACTCTTTGTAATAAACAATTAAATACGTGTTTCAGGATTTTAAGTAAATCACCCCACATCCATCAAATTAGGGGGTTGGAAGTTCATATGGGGTTTCCTATACGTACATAGGTACAAACTTAGTTTCATGTTAGATATTTGCTAGTAAACATCTGGAGAAACACGTAATTTTTTTTGGTAATTATAAGCGCGATTCCAGTGCCCGAGTGGCCAAGCGCCCATGTGCCCAGTGCCCCGTGCCCAGTACCCCGTGCCCAGTAATATCGCACGTTTCAAGGCCAAGTTCTATGCATGTCATGTTTAACAAGCCGAGTCTCACTGCATGTCGAGTGACCAGGATCCAGCGCTCAATGACAAGAACCCACATTGAGCCGAGTGCCCAGTGCCCAGCGTGAGCTGTCGAACGTGCCAAGCGTCAAATCTCTCAAAATTCAAATTCAATTCATACATTACATACAGGCCCCGTCCAACGAGCCCAGCTCTCAGTTCCCAGTGCCCAGGGTGAGATGAGTGCCCAAGGCCCAGTGCCCAGTACCCACAGTTAGCCGTCGGGCATGCCAAGCGTCAATTATATGGATTTTAACAGCGCCCCAAGGTCAATGTGCCCAGTACCATAGTGCACGCGGCAAGCCCGAATTCCCGTACCGAGCTCCGCGTGTTCATTGCCCAGAGTCCAGTGCTCTGTGACCAAAATGAGTTGTCAAGCATGTCAAGCGTCAAATTTGAATTTCAAGAGCGCCTCAGCGCCCAACGAAAATAAAGACTATAAATAAAACAATAGTTAAAAACACACAAATCCCACCTATACCTTCCGTAGAGATAAAAAGTAGTCTGTGTTAGTCCAGGATATAATCAGTCTACATTTTAAGTTTCAGCCAAATCAGTTCAGTGGTTGTGTTGTGATTGAGTAACAAATATCCAATCTTTCAATTGATAGACAGACTTTTCAGATAGACTTTGTGTTTTAATAGGTAAAATTTGAAGTTAGAAATTTAAATTCGGATCTATACGTTACGTTTAATTATTATTTTATCTTGATAAATGTAAAATTAGTTTTACTTTCGGTAGGCCAAAACTACTAACTTTAAATCCACTATAAGTTTTTAAAATTTTCAGAATGTACTTCTAAGCAAAGTACGTATCTACTCGTAATACAAACATATTAGAGAGTGGGCTGTGAAAAGAGGCGCACCTGAAGTGCAAGAAATACACAAAAAAAAGGAAAATTAAGTGAATAAAGAACAATGTTTTAAACAACTTACAAAAAGAAATGAAATCCCAACAAAAACATTTTCATGTAAAATGTTGCCAGACGAGCATATGGCTCCCACTGTCAAAAAGTTATCAGATCTCATGTAGGGCAAGACTTCTGACTTTATACACCCTAAAATACAAGCTCTAACTTTACAAACTCTACACTGTAGTTACAATAATGTCTTGGTCGTTTGGCTACCGTTACATTGGGCGTAAAATCAAAAATTTATTCACTTTTCAGTACTCTGTAAGTTCTGTAAAATCAAAATTTGAAATCAGGAAAATGTTTTTGGTGGGATAAATTTTTCACTTTACGCCCATGTGACGGTAGCGAAACGGCCAAGACATTATTGTAACTACAGTGTAGAGTTTGTGAAGTTAGAGCTTGTATTTTAGGGTGTATAAAGTCAGAAGTCTTGCCCTACATGAGATCTGATAACTTTTTGACAGTGGGAGCCATATGCTCGTCTGGCAACATTTTACATGAAAATGTTTTTGTTGGGATTTAATATTCTGTGAATATCTGTTGCCGTTATCAATATCGAGCAAAAAACAAGCAATAAAATCACGTTTGTTGTATGAGAGCCTCCTTTAATATTTATTTTATTCTATTTTTAGTTTTTGTTGTTATAGGGTGAAGCCAAACGGACGTAATTTTTTGAGTTGTAAGTCGCGTAATTTCGGTAGCGTAAATTCTGCTGCATTCTGTTTCATACAAAAATAAAGTCGGCGCACAACTCATTTTACGTCGCCGTGTGGCATCAACTGGACTTTTGTATGAAATCGAATGCAGCAGAATTTACGCTACCGAAATTACGCGACGTACAACTCAATAAATTACGTCCGTTTGGCCTCGCCCATATCGGCGGCAACAGAAATACATTATCTGTGAAAATTTCAAGTTACTATCACGGTTTAAGAGATACAGCCTGGTGACAGACGGACGGACGGTGAAGTCTTAGAAATAGGGTCCCGTTTCTACCCTTTGGGTATGGAACCCTCAAAAGAAAGGAATATAAGAAATTTGAATAATCCAAAATCTATGAAACAGCTGAATCAATTTTGACATAACTTTAACAGACATCTATAGAAGACAATACAAGGACTAATAAGAATAAATAAGTAGGCACAATTTCAAACTTTTTTTAAAATTTTATAGGAAATACAGAAAATTGAAACAAAACTCCCCCGAAACGGCTTGACCGATTTTAACGAAATTCGATGTACATTCGGAAGGTCTAAGGATACAACATAAATGACTTTTTATACTCCTAAGTGAGAAGCAATTAACATAGCAAAACAACGTTTTCTGGGTCAACTATAGTATTAAGAGAAAAAATATGATGTGAAAAGTAGGTTATAGTACACTTACCTCGGCGGGAATCGAACAGGGAATGCACTGTTGGTGGTTGCGACGCGTTTATATATAGGGGTGAGATCGCCCCGAGAAATGACAGGGACATGCGTGGAGAGTAGTGTTAGAAAATTTGAAAAAAATATTACTTTGCAATATCAGCCAAATGGCCATAAAAAGCTATCCATTGTCAAATGAAACTAAATTTAGAAAATTACACTTTATTTCGTGGAAGCTAGAGTGGCTTTTTTTTACTGGGGATTTATTGAATTTATTTTTGTCTTTTTCACTCTCACGGGTACGTTGGTAGGTGCGACATGCAGCGTCGCGGAAGGATATAACAGAAAAACTACCTTTTACCTAATTACTCAAAAACTAAGCCAGTTATCAAAAATCAGTTCTAAGCGTTTTTGAATATTATTACTACCGAAACATTAAATCAAAAATTACAATTAAGTACACCTATTGTAGTTAAGTTACAATATAAATATATTTTATAAAATAAAAATTATAAAACATGGAGACTTTGGAGTCTATGGAATCTACTTTATGCTTAGCGTTGTTCACTGTCGGCTGTCAATTGTCATGCGAAGTACGCTAAAAGTTATCTACAAGGTCTGCGAGAACGCCAGCGAGCGTTCAGATAGTCGTAGTCGATTTTCAAAAAAAGCGTGTTTTCCTCCATACGGTCACGTGGTTTTTCTACAGTCACTTGTTTTGGCCATACATTTTGATCTACTGTCGGAACGCTAAACGACTATTACTTTGTCTATAGCTGATGTAGTAAGACGACGACTCTACGCCTCCCGTAGTCCGTTCGCTCCCCGCTGTTCTAGCACCCAGTTGTATGACGGGCCTATTGTAGCTGTGTGTATGTATGTTCATTTTATACCTTATTAACTGCAATAACCCATAAACAGTAGTGCCCGAAAATATTCCTACGAAAATCGACACTTTCCACACAACTAGCTTTCTCCCGCTGATCCGTCTAAAGGTTATCCTAATTTTATTTAATATTTATATTCAATATATAATTATTATACGTAAACAGGGTTAAATGAAAAATACCTTGCAGTTTCTATTATTAAAACAAACAACTTTTGTTCTACGATTTTTCGATATTCCGTATCAATTTTTGTCAAATCATGTTACTTACGTAAAACGTAATCAAATACATGACGTGTTGTCTAACTGATAAAAATATGTATTAATACAATTTAATACAATAATAATAATTCTTTATTGTCAGGCAATAAACGCAGAATTGCAAAAGTAGACTATAACTCATTCCCTGATCTGTGCTATAACTACAAGAACTACAATACATATAAAACCAATTACAACAAAGTAAGGAATAATATATAAATAATAAATATAATTCCCTCATTTATTTTAAATCCAATCTAATAATATTATAAACAATTTTCTAAAAATGAATCGTTGAAAAATATTAAAAACATGAAAAAAAATTGATTAAAAATAATAATATAACCTTGCTCGATACATAGAGTGGCTTCTACAGGCATCGCACCGGAACGCTATATCGCTTGGCGGTGCGTCTTTGCTGGTAGGGTGGTAACTAGCCACGGCCGAAGCCTCCCACCGGACAAAAGTATAATACAAGTATGGATACAAATCAGGATTGAGTAACGAAACCCTAAAACTTGGTCGTGTTTTTAAGCGTTTAGAAAAGAGACCGCAACAACCTCCGCAGGTTATTTTTACTCCCAAGAAACCTTGCATTGTTGTGGCTCAAAGTCATTTTTTTTTTCAGTGAAACATAATCCAAAAGAAACTCAATATGTGCAGAAATCGGACAAAATTAAAACTTTCTAAACAAGGCACCCCAAATTATTTGGGGGTGTAATTACAGATTCAGTATAAATATAATATTGTTTTTTTATTCATGTTGTTAATTCATCTCTTTTTACCGATGACGATTGTAATAATTGGCCAAGAGCGAGTCGGGCTCGCTTCCGTACCTACTATCAACAGCCATTCTCAGTAATACTAAAGTACCTACACTAAACACCCCTGCATACCAAATTCAAAAACGAGCAATTACGTTTGTTGTTTGGGAACCCCCTTATTTTTTATTTTATTTTTTTGTACTATATAGGCTAGCGCTTGACTGTGATCACACCTGATGGAAAGTGATGATACAGTCTAAGCTGGAACGCGCTTGCCTAGGAGATGCCTATTCACTCTTGATTTGAAGGCACCCGGGTTGTAAGTGGCAGGAAAGACACTACCTGGAAGGGTATTCCAGGCCTTTGCAGTGCGTATCAGGAACGAGGAATCAAACCGCTTCGTACGCGTCTTTGGTACGTCGACTATGTATGGGTGGAAGCCTCTTCGATGCCTTGCCGTTCTATGGTAGAAAGGTGACGGGGGAACCAAATTAAAAAGTTCCTGAGCACACTCTCCGAAATATACAGACAGGCAACCTTACGACGATGTTCAAGGCTTAATTTAGGTAATTTTAATTTAACTCTCGTAATATTTTGGGAATATTGTATGCGTCTACTTGTCTTGTTGCCGTTATCAATATCGAGAAAAAACAAGCAAAAATATCACTTTTGTTAGCCCCATGTTTGGAGCCCCATTAAAATTTTATCCAATTTTTTTGTATTTGTTGTTATAGCGGCAACAGAAACACAATATGTGCTTAGCGTGGCTTCATACACCTTTGAGAATACTATAAGCATTACAGACATATTAAAACAAAAAATAGTTTCCGTTAACAGTTAGAATTATTTTGCAATTTCTGGGAGAACTTTCATATCGAGAAAGTTTTATCCAATTGTATTACTGCTTCACAGCGAATTTCGATTAAAGACCTTAAATAAATGACGTTTGAAATGCATTTCAAAGTAATTTTCTCCATTGTTTTCAACCTGCAGGCACTAAAAATTACTTAAATTAGTAATTAGTAAGCTCGGCCGATGGGTAATTAGCACAGAGCAAGGAATGACTGTAATTAGTAATTACCCATTGGCCGAGCCGCGTAGGCACTGATTGGACAATACTTACATCGGTTGTGCAGCCAAGGCACCGATTGGCTGGTAACAGCCGCGTTGCCATGGTTACCGGCGATGTTTGGACGATGTTAAATCCTATTTACGAGAACCGTCCCGCAAGTGGGTGATTTACCGTCAAATTCAGACGAATAACGCTGCCGAAATTTCAATATACACGAAATTATGCGACAAATTGGTGATCCCTATGAAAAATGGTTGTATTCTCTGAGTTTATGGACGATTACTTAAGCACTACCGAACCATCCCGGCTTTGCACGGGTCGTAGGTAGCTCCACGACCCACATTAAAACACATCTTTTTGACGTGATAACGTTTAATAAAATGATGAACACCAGCAACGCACATGAAAAATAGTATCGTTCCGCGTAAGTTCCACCTGAGCCTGTGCGTGCAAGCGAGAGCGCGCAACAAGCGATGGAGAGGCACGATAAAACAAACGATAGAGAGGCCAATTATGACGTTATCACGTAAATCTATCGTCCGTAAGCCGACTTTACAGACAACGAATTTTTTTTTACTTGATACAAGTACTTGACTGCGATCTCACCTGATGGTAAGTAATGATGCAGCAAAGGTTTTTTCGTACTTGGAAGGGTAAGTGAATTTACCCCCAAAGGTTTCTACAAGCATCGCACCGGAACGCTAAATCGCTTGGCGGTGCGTCTTTGCTGGTAGGGTGGTAACTAGCCACGGCTGAAGCCTCCCACCAGACCAGACCTGAGCCAATTTAGAAATTATAAAATTTTAAAGACGCCCGTGGCGGGAATCGAACCCGCGACCTCCCACTCGAACTTTAGAATCCGGATGTTAATTAAAAAAGTAATAATTGTAGGAGTGAATGTGGAGACCGTAGTCTATAAAAAAAATTGGTTGTCTGTAAAGTCGGTTTACGGACGATAGATTTACGTGATATCGACATAATTGACCATTCTAACGTTTGTTTTATCGTGCCTCTCTATCGCTTGTTGCGCGCTCTCGCTTGCACGCACAGGCTCAGGTGGAACGTTACGCGGAACGTTACTATTTTTCATGAGTGCTGCTGGTGTTCATCAATATATTAAACGTTATCACGTCAATAAAGTTTGGAGTTGATTCAGCTTAATACGGGATTCCATACATCCATGATCAATCATGAACCTTTTTTAGCGCGCTTTTATTAGCTTCACCTGTATGTTTGTATGTTTGTAACCGACTCCTTTAAATGGAAAGTGCCTAGCAGAATCCCAGCAGCACCCAGCACCGATATATAATTGATTATTGTATATCACAAAACAACAAATATTTTCGTCCAGACATTTTATTGAGTAATATATAGAAATGATGACAACCAAACATAACAAGTCACTATGTGACAGATTACGAATAATAGCCAGTAACAGTCTACAAGAAGTATCAACCTCCAACACGCACCCTTAATCTGCCACATGTGTACGCACCCTTAAGACTAGCAAGTGTACATCCACACTTAAATCACACCAGGTTACAAATACCAAAACATGGACAAGTGTGTATGCACCTTTGTACACGAGTGTACACAAATACATTGTACTTGACTGTTTCCAAATCTACACCTTACATAAAACCACGAAAAATAAACAAAACAGAGATTAAACCATTATAAAAACCTAAACATATTCGTACAGTACAAAAACAACATATGAAAAACTTAAGTTACACCACTTTCACTACCCGCCCTCTTAATGGGTAATCTCGCTAAAGCTAACTTTATTTTGGGGCCTGACAGAGGCTTTGTCAACATATCTGCCAGCATTTCTTGTGAAGGCACATACTTTACTTCTACCGCCTCATTGAATATCGTTTCGCGAACAAAGTGAAACCTAATATCTATATGTTTCGTCCTATTATGGTTCATCTTATTTCTCGCAATATGATGTGCAGACTGATTGTCATTATGAATGACTACAGGTTTGTCGCAACTATCATTTACTAAACTTTTTAACAAACTCCTCAAATAAATCGCTTCCTTTGAAGCTTGACTAAGACCTATGTACTCTGCCTCGGTAGAGGACAGAGCAACACACGTTTGCTTGCGACTCTCCCACGTTATTAAACTATCGCCTAACATAAACATCATACCCGTAAAGGATTTCCTATCATATGACCCACCCCAATCAGCATCCACGTAGCCAGTAAGTTTTAATTTACCTGACTTTCGGAAAGTAAGCGCAAAATCAGACGTCCCTTTTAAATATCTTAGCACCCGTTTAGCACACTTAAAATGAATTTCATCGTAGCATGAATTAAACTGTGATAGAACGCTAACGGCATGCGCGATATCTGGCCTACTATTTTGGGCTAAATAGTTCAGACATCCTACCAGATTCTGATATGGCAACCTACAACCATCATGAGCCTTTTCCAGTCTGAGACCGGCTTCCATGGGGGTAATGACTGATTTACAATCCGTCATATCAAATTCCTGCAACACGTTAATAACATACTGTTCCTGATCAAGGTAAATGGTGTCTTCATCCCTCCTAAGTCTCATGCCTAAAACATGTCTAGCTCGACCTAGATCCTTTACCTTGAACTTTTTCAATAACCCAGTCTTTAACTTTTCCTTTTCTTTTTTGTGTAAAGAATTACAAAAAATGAAAATATCATCAACATAAATAACTACAACTATCCTATCTTTATCCCCTAACAACTTTTGGTATAAGCAAGGCTCTATCTTCGATTGCTTGAAACCTAAGCTAAGCATCTCTCGGTCAAGTTCATGAAACCAAGCATTCGACGCTTGCTTCAGACCATATAACGACCTATTTAACTTGCAGACCTTCGTCTCCTGACCCTTGGCGACAGCACCTTCAGGTTGCATCATATAAATATTTTCCTTTAGTTTACCGTAAAGGAAAGCAGTCGTTACGTCCCACTGA
The DNA here is from genome assembly GCA_036785405.1 of Coenonympha arcania. Lineage (NCBI taxonomy): Eukaryota > Metazoa > Arthropoda > Insecta > Lepidoptera > Nymphalidae > Coenonympha > Coenonympha arcania. Next base: position 12,979,478 of record CM072076.1, read on the forward strand.
TCTATGTCCCAATCATATTCTACAGCTAATGTGAATAAAAGTCGCAAAGTCGAGCTCCTAACCACCGGAGAATAAGTTTCGTTATAGTCTACGCCACGTACCTGAGTAAATCCCTTCGCTACCAGCCTAGCTTTATACTTTGAGACCTTACCATCGCTATCTCGCTTAATCTTAAAGACCCATTTGCATTGTATCGGCTTTTTGTCACGTGGTAAGTCGACTAGCGTCCACGTCTGGTTCTCCTTCAACGATTGCAGCTCATCGTCCATGGCCTTCTGCCATAGCTCACGATCGGGCCTAGCTAGCGCCTGCTCTACAGTCGTCGGATTGCTGTCAATTGCCGCGAGAGCGTTGATGCACGTACTTGAATAATCCACCGGCTTTCGTGCACGTAGGTTGTATCTTGGCTCGATACTCGTCTCAGCACTCGGCTCAGTACTCGTTCCAACGTTTTCAGTACTCGGCTCAGTACTCACTTCTGAATTCGTAGCGGATTCGGTACTTCCTATATTTGCATCCTGAAAAACATCTTCACTGTTCGAGTGAACATCAGGATCTACATCCAATATCGCAGATTCAGTTCGTTCCTCCTCTATGGACAAAGAAACAACTGCGTTCTTCGTCATATTCGTACCATCACCAGGAAACACGTTTTCCAAGAACTTAACATCTCTAGCAATAGTTATCTTGCCAGTCTGTAGATTCATCAGTCGGTAACCTTTCGTAAGCTCACAGTAGCCAACAAAAATCAAACCTTCAGTCTTCATGTCAAGCTTTTGCCTTTTCTGCTTCGGTTTCAATGCAAACGCCAAACATCCGAAAACTTTTAAATGACTCAAGTTTACTTTCTTACCAGACCAAAGTTCTTCAGGTACTTTATTCGTGACCGCCTTTGTAGGGCTTCGATTCTTTAAATATACCACGGTATGGACTGCCTCAGCCCAAAACTTTTTGCTTAGATTCGCCTCACAAAGCAACGTCCTTGCTTTTTCAATGATCGATCTGTTCGCCCTTTCAGCTACCCCATTTTGTTCGGGTGTATACGGAACCGTTGTTTGGTGCTTTATACCAGCTGACTTGAACAATCTATTGAAGGCATGGTTACAAAATTCAGTACCATTGTCAGATCTGAGGCATTTTATCAACTTACCAGTCTCTTTTTCTACTTCCGCCTTATACTGACGAAACGTGTCGAAAGTCTGACTCTTATTTCTTAAGAAATAAACATGCGTCTTGCGCGTGTAATCGTCGATAAACAGCAACATGTATACAGAACCAACAAACGATGGCTCTTCCATTGGACCGCAGATATCCGTGTGTACTAATTCAAGGATCTGTTTTGCTCGTGTGCCTTTGTTTTTGAACGGGCTTTTACATGTCTTACCTTTTACGCATGGAATACATGGCTCAATGCTTTGTTTACTGTCGAATTTCACACCAGTTACCAAATCTCTCAATATCAGCATGTTATTTTGTCCTAAATGCGCCAATCTTCTGTGCCATAAATTTGACAGAGGTTCATTTGACAATGTAGCGTTGACATAGTTTACGTTTTCATTCAATTTGAAAATTCCGTCAACTTCATTGCACGTCGCAACTATTTGTTCGTTTTTATTCTTGATAGTGCAACCTCCTTTGCCAAAATTAACCGCGAAATCATTCTTAACAAGATCGCTTACTGATATCAAGTTCAAAGATAAACGAGGAACATGTAGAACATTTTTCAATGTGAAATCTGTACTTTCGCTAACGTTTGGCATAGCATTTCCTCTACCTTCAACTGGTATTACATCTCCATTGGCCACTTTAATTGTCAAGTTACCTTTAACTTTCTGATAGTTACATAACTTTTTCGCATCGTAAGTCATATGAGTCGAGCATCCACTATCTACATACCAATCGCTTTTAACCTTGGTATCCATCGTACTCATGCACATACCGACAATACCGGCATTCAGCTTCTTACACTCAGCTGCCTTGTGTCCTTCTTTGTGACATTTGAAGCACTTGCGCACTGGTTTACGAGCATTGTTTTTGGGTGCCTTTTCCTGTTTAGAGGCGAGGGCTTGCTCTCCAGCTCCATCTCCAGCTGTTTCAGCTTGTCTATTAGCCTCCTGCAGCAGTTTAGTTTTAATCTGTTCTAAGCTAATATCCTTTCCACTATTATCCACTGCCATTATCATCGGGTTATAGTCTGATGTTAATCCGGCAAGCAAAATGGAAATGGTCCAGTCGTCTGAGACTTTCGCGTCTATTGCAGCCAATTGTTGTGCTATGGATAGTACCTTTGAGATGTATTTCTCCATACTCGAAAAGTTTTCCAACTTACATGACCATAATTGACGCTGCAGTGATATACGTCTACCCCAGCCTTTATCTTCGTATGCTTCACACAGCTCGTGCCATACCTCATGCGCGGTCTTCGAATTGTAGACATTCGAAAAACATGAAGGCTCCAACAGTAGACACATGGTAGTACGCGCCTGTCGATCCGCATCTTTGAGTTCTGCAGTGACTTCCTTGGTTTCTACAGCCACCCACCAGTTTTTACATTCCAGGTAGTTTTGGACTTGAAACTTCCAAACCTCAAAGCCATCTGCACCCCCAAGCTTCTTTATTCCAAAAATGGAACCTGACGAACTCTGGTCATCCGTCATCATCGAAAGTGCGTATTTCCCAATTTCACAATTTATGATATCGGAAATTATTTGGGCTCTGGGCCCATAACCAAATGGAAAGTGCCTAGCAGAATCCCAGCAGCACCCAGCACCGATATATAATTGATTATTGTATATCACAAAACAACAAATATTTTCGTCCAGACATTTTATTGAGTAATATATAGAAATGATGACAACCAAACATAACAAGTCACTATGTGACAGATTACGAATAATAGCCAGTAACAGTCTACAAGAAGTATCAACCTCCAACACCTTTGAGCTCGATTTTGTCCTACTTTGAACGATCAGATTTAATTCGAACTTTGCACACCCGTCAAAGACCGATGACAATGCAATAATTCGATTAAAATATCCAATTATCTTAATTAGATTCGCCAGGATAAAGGATTAATTAATTTCTTTCCGCATCCTTTGCGTGCGAGTAAAAGAGATAGAGCTAGTGCTCCACACTTACTCTTTGGTAGTACAAAGCGTGTTTGTTTTAGTTTTTTTAAACTATTTATTTATTTTTGTTATAAATAAAAATATAAAAAATATAATATATACGGCACATTTTACACATCGCAATCTAGCCCCAAAGTAAACGATAGCTTGTGTTTTGGGTACCTACTAAATAACTGATAAATATACATACATACTTAACATAAATATAATATATTGAAAAACACCCTGACACTGGAAAACATTCATGCTCATCACACAAACGTTTACCAGTAGTGGGAATCGAACCCACGACCTCCGGCGCAGACGGCAGGTTCGCTACCACTACGCCATTCGGTCGTCGTCGTTCTATCTCTAGGCAAACCAGGGATAGATAGAATATTGGGAACCGCCATAAGGCAGCAGATATCGACAGTCCAAGTAACTACAAGTTCAGAAAGATAAGACTTTAATACTTGGATAACTGTTTTGTTTGTTAGGATTTAACTGCTGACTACTTAGCAAGCTCGCGATAAAATAACTTTAACTCTTACGTTACGTCCTAAGTTAAACTTAAACGTCTTTTTCTACAGAAGTACTAGCATACAAATTGGTCAAGTGCGAGCGGGGCTCGCGCACTGAGGGTTCCGTACCTCAATATCAACACCAATTCCAACCCGAAACACCTCTGCCCGCCAAATTAAAAAAACTAGTAAAAAATCAGTATGGGAGAAATTATATACTTAAATACGGTGTAGAAGCCGTATTTAAGCGATTTTGAATGAAGTTTTTATGCAAAAACTATAAAAATAATTACTTTCAAATTTACACGTCTGACGTCTTGTATTTTGGGTCTTTAATCTAAAATCGCTAAGAAGCAGAAACACGATTGGATAAAATTTTCTCGATAGAAAGTTCCCCCAAAAGTTGGTCCAAAATCTTAGTTTTTATCGGACACTACATTGGATGTAATTGTAATTTTTGTTTTAAAGTGTCGGTAATAATAATATCCAAAAACGCTTAGAAACAGATTTTTGATAACCAGCTTAGTTTTTGAGTAATTAGGTAAAAGGTCGTTTTTCTGTTTTATTCTGTCTGCATGTCGCACCTACCAAATCTCCGTGAGAGTGAGAAAGACAAAAAAAATCAATAAATGCCATAAATATTTATTTTATTCTAGTATTTGTTGTTATAGCGGCAACAGAAGTATATCATTGCTGAAAATTTCGAGTGTCTAACTATCACCGTTCAAGAGATACAGCCTGGTGACAGCCGAACGGACGGACGTATGAACGATGAAGTCTCAGTAATAGGGTTCCGTTTTTTACCCTTTGGGTACGGAACACTAAATAACCACAAGACCACAAGACGAAACATGGCTTTAAGTTTTAAAAGTAGGCAGGAAGTTAATTTTATCACAAAAAAACCTATTCTTAAATGTCAATAGCAGAATACCGCAATATTTTCTTTCACTTTTTCTATTATGGAAAGTCGATTATAAAGTAAGTAGTTTAGAAAATACCACCAACCTACTTCCCAATAATATTAACCTTTTTACGGTTATACGAGGGCCTTACCTTTGTTTTTGGAACGAAGTTCCTTATCGCGCGTTGTGAAAGGGGGCTAGACGGAAAAAGTTAAGACGAGAAGTTGTAACGACACTTTTTGCTATAGTAAGCTATTGTAAATCGTGCGGCGTGCGCATGTTTCTCTGTCTATCTCTCTTTCTCTCTTATATTCCTTCACTATAGTAGTATTATTATCTCGCTGCAGACTCGGTCAGAAATCATTCGAGTGTTTCGCTTTTGTTGTTCTTTGTTGAGTTGTGCATTACTGCAAAACAACGAAAGCGAAACACTCGAATGATTTATGACCGAGTCTGCAGCGAGATAATAACACTACTATAATTAATCGAAAGGAACTTCGTTCCATCCGGGTTTATTACATTATTCTTGATAGACTTGAAGACAACAATGCCTGATAGAAAGCAGTGGAAGAACAAGAGAAGAAACTAGCAATGATGTGGTCTCGGATGGAGTGCGCTTGTTATAGAAAAAGTCTATTCCATAGATCGTATCCTTATCTAATCTAGGCAAACACACGGACAATTTACGGGACAAAACAACGTTTGCTGGGTCAGCTAAGTACTTATTGGCTGCCTAGGTCTGAGATACTGTTCAAACCCATAATTATTATGAGAAAAAATGTATATGGCAAAACAAAGTTTGCCGGGTCAGCTACTCTTTCTAATATATAAAATTCTCTCACTTTTCTTTGTTACCAAACTCCTCCGAAACGGCTGGACCGATCGTTATGAAACTTTCAGGGTATGATCTCTGGGTCCGGGAGCGGGTTGTTTCTATATTTTATGTCCCCAAGTGAGAAAAAATTTATATCGCAAAACAACGCTTGCCTTGCTAAATCTAGTGATCTTATAATAATAGTTTGGTCTGTGAATCCGAGGTGAATCCTGTTTGTCACTAATGTCAATTTTAATTCTAAGACAACGTCGTCATTTCCCATTTCCAGGTTGTTTACATAATTTTCCGAGCAAAAATATCAAAGATTTTTATGTAATAATGAACCAGTTGACTAAATTACTTTAGGTATTTCAAAATCCAATTATTGAAATATATCAACAAAAGCGCAATGCTGAAAATTCAAAAGAAAACCTTTTAAACCAACTATAAACATGTATCTATCAACCAATGTAAATGTTAAGGAAACTAGGTTAGAACGTCCAAGAGGAAACTAAATCGAAATGCTCCTAAAATGTCAGGTTACTCAAAAATAAAGAAACTAGATGAGGAGTCACTCCAGAAACTCAAAGAGGGTTCAGGACCCGCCGATAAGTGTATATGCTCCCTTCTAAGACCTGAGAGCAAGAAAGGTTTAACAGCGTCAGTTAAAAAGGTCTTTGGAGCCTTGAGCAAGGGGAAAAAGGGCGGATGGTCCGTTGGAGGGAATAGAAGTGTGGAAATACCATTGGCTAGTAGCAAAGACCAACCAGGTAGGTCAATTACGCGCATTTTCTTTTAAGTTGACCCAAATTGGCACAGGTATGAGTACATGTCTTGCCTCTATATGCTCGCTTTTCTTGTGCCTGTGCTCCCTTCTAAGACCTGAAAGCAAGAAAGGGTTAGCAGCGTCAGTTAAAAAGGTCTTTGGAGCCTTGAGCAAGGGGAAAAAGGGCGGATGGTCCGTTGGAGGGAATAGAAGTGTGGAAATACCATTGGTCAATAGCAAGGGCCAACCAGGTAGGTATATTACGCGGCTTTTAAGTTGACCCAAATTGGCAGCTATCTGCACAGGTATGAGTACATGTCTTGCCTCTCTATACTCGCTTTTCTTCGGGGCTTTAGATGACATCCGAAAAAGGTTCAACTTATGCGCTGCCATTCTCCTCATAGACTAAGAGCCAGACCTTCGTTATTTTATAAAAGCTGAAAGTTTCTCTGCGTATTGTCCTCAACACTGGGAAGAATGTTAGTTTGGACGTTTGGTTGGATCATGGTGGCTTTGGGAGATAAAAAGTAATAAACGTGTAAAAAATCTTACGTCAAAGAATAAAGTCTAATGTATTTTATATTTTCTTTAGAATAGTATTTAAAATCACGCCAAGTTTTCCGAAGTTGTCCGCCGAACCCACGAGATCCTGATAATAAACTGGGCCAGAAACTTCGCGAACGATCCCGTCCAGCAGCAAGCACCGGAGGTCATCGTATAAGGAGCACTCCCACAAGACATGGTGGAGGTTCTCCTCCGTCAGTCCGCAGAAGCAAGAAGTCCGCAGAAGCACTCGTCACTCAACAAACAATAGGGCCATCTGTCAAAATTCTATTAGTGGCCGCTGAGCGAACTACAGCGTGGCCTTACTGTTGGTGGCAAAACGCGCATTTTTGGCACCGATAAACTGGCGAAATTTTTTGGCACCGTCCGCCCTGTCCTGGGTAGTGGGTAGATGTCTATTATTGTTTTTTTTTTCTGTACAAGTTAGTACTTGACTGCGATCTCACCTGATGGTAAGTGATGATGCAGTCAAAGATGTTATCGTACTAACTTGGAAGGGTAAGTAAATTTAACCCAACGGTTTCTACACAGCATCGCACCGGAACGCTAAATCGCTTGGCGGTGCGTCTTTGCTGGTAGGGTGGTAACTAGCCACGGCCGAAGCCTCCCACGAGAAAATTGCTTTTAAGGTATCCACACAATGACAGAAACGGTGAAACGACAGCAGTTGTGTGGCAAGTGCGGTTGTGACAGTAAAAAGTTCGTGTTGAGACACTCTTACGCCAACATACGCATCACCACGCCGGATGTGTCCTCGGTGTGTCCCTGCCCTTCGAAGTGCTGGCCAGGTAACAAGAAACAGAAAAAAATATTAACACTGAAAAATGAACTTAACATCTATAGACTTAGAGTGTAAAATTGAATGTATTTTATCACAGGAAATACAATGCTCGACTTTGACGCCCTTAAGTAATTTCAATCTCAGAACTGTCGACCAACATGGCGTTTTGAACTACATACAATTTTACGCTCTATGTCAATTATTGGGTTTAAATTAATTTTTCAGTGTTCGCAAAAAATTTTTGAATTCAATATCGTCTGCTTATGTACGTAAATGCCATCACCTTTTTAAACATTTCACATGATCACATCATAATATACTCATATTTCGATACTATGCAATGCAAGGGCGGATCCAGCTTTGGCGCCAGGGGGGGGGTCACATAGTCGTGGTCAAATCAAGAACTTATAAATTTATTTTGATAACAATAGATACAAGTAAAAAGAAGGTATTTTATTAATGTACGTAAATACTGTACTTAAAAATGTTTATTCTTTATTGTACACTTGAAAAACTTAACACATAATAACTATAATACACATACACGTACATATTGCCATCTACTCTTGAAGACATCCAGAGAAGCACTATCACGCACGGAATGAGGCAGCCTATTTATATTCCATAACCGTGGTGAATGAACCGTGAGATGAGACTCCAGCCTACTGGAGACGTATCAGAATACCAGCGGATCAATAGACAGATCTCAAAATTACAAACGCACGACCTACGTGCTTATAATACCGAGAGCATCAAAGATACCATTGAGCGGAACAGGGCTCGAAAGTGTTCGCCAGGGATCTGTCTACCGGGAAGAGTCAGCTGACGCGTCTGAAGATCGACAACAGCACGACAACGGCAGCTTTATTTACTCGAAACCTGAGATCTTGAGGGAGGTCGAATTTCTACGGAAGCTTATACATTTTGGCTGGAGACCCTAGAGCCAAACTAACCCGGTACTATACCGAAGATATTCCGGACGTCAGCCTATACGAGATCAGAATGGCTCTCAAGCAGTTGAAGAACAAAAAGGCGCCGGGTGATGACGGAATCACAGCTGAACTGCTGAAAGCGGGTGGAAAACCGATTTTGAAAGTCTTTCAGCGAATGTTCAATTCCGTCATTCACGAAGGAGTAACGCCCAAGGCGTGGAACAGGAGCTTGGTGGCTCAAAAAAGTGACAACACTTTGCTGAAGAACTACAGACCCATCTCGCTGCTGAGCCACGTCTTTAAACTGTTCTCGAGGGTCATTACGAATCGTCTCGCTAATAGGTTTGACGACTTACAGCCTCCCGAACAATCCGGATTCCGAAAAGGCTTTAGGTACTAAACTAATAGACAACATCCATAGGTACGCTGCGACAGGTTATACAGAAGACTGAAGAGTATAACCAGCCACTTTGCTTAGCGTTTGTGGACTATGAGAAGGCCTTCGATTCGGTGGAGACGTGGGCTGTGCTGAGATCTCTGCAGAGATGCATAATCGACTACCAGTATATCCAAGTACTAAAGTGTTTGTATGAAAACGCCACTATGTCAGTCCGTATCCAAGACCAAGCTACGAGACCAATCCAACTGCAGCGAGCAGTGCGACAGGGGGATGTCATCTCTCCAAAGTTGTTTACCGCGGCGTTGGAGGACGTCTTTAAGCTACTGGATTGGAACGGATGTGGCATCAACATCAACGGCGAGTACATCACACACGATTCGCCGACGACATATTCGTCACGGCAGAGACCCTGGAGGATCTCAACTGAGTGCTCAATGACTTCAGCAGAGTTTCTCAACAGGTTGGACTTAAAATGAACATGAGTAGGACGAAGGTTATGTCGAACACTCATGTTTCGCTCCACCCAGTGGTTGTTGGTATACCTTGGACATACAATACAATTAGGTAGGTCCAATTTCGGGAAAGAGGTGAACAGCTGAATCCAACACGGCTGGGCAGCGTTCGGAAAACTCCGCGATGTCTTCTCGTCCAACATCCCTCAGTGCATGAAGACCAAAGTCTTCGAACAATGCGTGTTGCCAGTGATAACTTACGGATCCGAGACATGTCGCTAACTATGGGCCTTAGAAGGCTCATGGTCACTCAGCGAGCGATGGAGAGAGCTATAGGTACTCGGAGTTTCTTTGCGCGATCGAATCAGAAATGAGGAGATCCGATCAGAAATGAAGTGGCAATGGGTGGGGCACATAGCTCGTAGGACCGATGGACGTTGGGGACCCAAGGTGCTGGAATGGCGGCCACGCACCGGGAAGCGCAGTGTTGGTCGAACCCCTACCAGGTGGACGGATGACATAAAGAAGGTCGCGGGGAGTCGCTGGCGTCAGGCGGCGCAAGATCGTGGTGTTTGGCGGTCATTTCAGGAGGCCTGCGTCTAGCAGTGGACGTCCATCGGCTGAAACGACGACGACGAACCGTGGTGAATGATTTGTCATAACAGCTACAGGTTTGTCGAGGGGTTTGACGCAAAACTCCGTAAAAGTGAAGAGGTGGTATGACAAGTAGTATGACCAAGAAACAGACAAAATACCTACATATATTTTAATAAAAATAACAAAATTCAATTTTTGTTTTACGTCTTCTCCCAAAATGCGTTATTACGTCATTTACGTCAATGAACGTGGAGAAGTGCGAATCTGGTTAGGTCATCTTCAACCATTGAAGATCCACGATTTAATTCTGCGCAACGTAGAGAAAGACCTTTCTGCTGTCGCCACACTGACGGGTTGTTTAGCCATAATACATAAAAAAATCTTATATTAGGCTACATATCGATGTCATAATTTAAAATAAGATCATAAATCGACTGCGGTATGTCCATGCCATCATACAAAGTTATTATATTAAATTAAATTAATTAAATATTGAAGTTGCATAAAATCTGTATGGTGACAAAATATAAATAAAATCATTGTTTTCCATTAGTGGTCCACCTAAGTCCTGGAACCAGCTCAGGGGGGGTCATGACCCCCATGACCCCCCCCCTGGATCCGCCCTTGATGCAATGGAACGCAAACGGAATGGAACAAAATTCAAAAAAGTATGAGGTTTATATTTACAAAAATAAATTTGTTATTGCAGATAAAGAAAAGCTGCAGAACAACTTAAAAGTGATAGTGGAAAAGGCTCTCGTCAATCCCTCCCCTAATTTCGGGAGGACGTCGGAAAAGTAATATAACCCCCCACATCCCAGTCGGTCAACAAGTGTTCCGTTAGGAAAAGTTTATAATTAGGTAATATAACATGATTATTTAATTTTTGATTAAATATTTTTATTTATCAACATTCAACTTTTAGGGTGCCATACAAAAATGGAAAAAATGGAAAATCGGAGGGGTTGAAATTTAAAGGTTGTACCACTATCCATTTTCCACCTTATATCTCCGAAGTTTACCAATAGAAAAATCTGAAATAGAAAGAAAGAAAGAAAGAAAAAACGTTTATTTATTAGTAGAAATAAGTAAACGTATATTTATTAGTTTCAAAATTAGTACAAATTAGAAATAAGTATATTTTACAGGAAAAATAGAATAAATTAACTAAATAGCAAGTTAGTACGATAACATCTTAGACTGCATCATCACTTACCATCAGGTGAGATCGCAGTCAAGTACTAAATTGTATAGAGTAAAAAAAAACATTTCTAAAAAAAACCTGTCAAGTGCGAGTCGGACTCGCGCACTGAGGGTTCCGTACTACAACCGGAGGAATAAAACCATAAAAACCACTTTTCTTATCGAACCGCAAAACTAACTTTGTTTTTAGAGGTTTTATTGTAAATATCAAAAAACTACTTATTAGATCTCGTTCAAACCAATTTTCGGTGGAAGTTTGCATGGTAATGTACATCATGTATTTTTTTTAGTTTTATCATACTCTTATTTTAGAAGTTACAGGGGGGGGGGACACACATTTTACCACTTTGGAAGTGTCTCTCGCGCAAGCTATTCATTTTAGAAAAAAATGATATTAGAAACCTTAGTATCATTTTTGAAGACCTATCCATAGATACACATATGGGTTTGATGAAAAAAAAATTTTTGAGTTTCAGTCCTAAGTATGGGGCACCCCCAAAATTTATTACTTTTTTTTTAATTTTGTGTGAAAACCTTAATGCGGTTCACAGAATACATCTACTTACCAAGTTTCAACAGTATAGCTCTTATAGTTTCGGAAAAAAGTGGCTGTGACATACGGACGGACAGACGGACAGACGGACAGACGGACAGACGGACAGACAGACATGACGAATCTATAAGGGTTCCGTTTTTTGCCATTCGGCTACGGAACCCTAATTATGAAATTTGACTACACTTACGGGTTGGAAAACGTTATCGCTTATGTATGAAAGCTTACAGCTAGACGATCCTCTTAAGGGGGTTTATTGAATTTATTTTTGTCTTTCTCACTCTCACGGAGATTTGGTAGGTGCGACATGCAGCGTCGCGGAAGAATATAACAGAAAAACGATCTTTTTCCTAATTACTCAAAAACTAAGCTGGTTATCAAAAATCTGTTTCTTAGCGTTTTTGGATATTATTATTACCGACACTTTAAAACAAAAATTACAATTACATCCAATGTAGTGCCCGATAAAAACTCGAAAAACTGAGATTTTGGAGCAACTTTTGGGAGAACTTTCTATCGAGAAAATTTTATCCAATCGTGTTTCTGCTTCTAAGCGAATTTAGATTAAAGACCCAAAATACATGACGTGTAAAGAAAGTAATTGTGTTTATAGTTTTTGCATAAAACTTCATTCAAAATCGCTTAAATACGGCTTCTACACCGTTAAGAACACGGATTCAGGAACCTGAGACCTTCTGGTACGCATTCATGCTAACCACAGATCCATCAAGCATAAACGAGGGTCATAAAACCAGCCAGATCATTAGGGCAGATCGTTTACTAGAGTGAAGTACTAAGTAGGTATTAAGGGCCGGAGAAAATAGTTTTTCTTAATGCATTTATGGTGTTTGCCTTCATTATGATAGTCCGTAGTTGGACCATTTGCCTACCTACACGTCGCAACCCCTTTTTCAGGGTTCCGTTATGGGACCGATAAAACCGTTTAATTTCAAAACCTTAAGGGTTTAATAAGGTAACCCTGAACGGCGTACAAGCCGTATAAAAGTGATTTTGAATGAACTTTTACGTAAAAACTATAAAGACAATTACTTTCAAACGTCATGTATTTTGGGTCTTTAATCTAAAATCGCTTAGAAGCAGAAACACGATTGGATAAAATTTTCTCGATAGAAATTTCTCTCGAAAATTGCTCCAAAATCTCAGTTTTCCTGTTTTTTTATCAGAAAGTACAATGGATGTAATTGTAAATTTTGTTTTAATGTGTCGGTAATAACAATGTCCATAAACGCTTAGAAACCGATTTTTGATAATTGGTTTAGATTTTGAGTAGTTAGGTAAAAGGTCGTTTTTCTGTTACATTCTTCCGCGACGCTGCATGTCGCACCTACCAACGTATCCGTGAGAGTGAGAAATACAAAAATAAATTCAATAAATCCCCTTAAATTGGGAAACCACAATCATTTGGGAAACTACTCTAAACGGTAACGGTCCGTAGTATACCCAAAGGGTAAAATCGGGACCCTATTGCTGAGGATTCGCTGTCCGTCCGTCCGAGTGTCACCAGGCTGAATCTCTTGAACCGTGATAGTTAGACACTTGAAATTTTCACAGGTGATGTATTTTGTTGTCGCTGTAACAACAAATACTAAAAAATTGAATAACCCATACAACAAACGTGATATTTTGCTTGTTTTTGGTCGATATTGATAACGGCAATAGGTAGATAATATTCACAGAATATTTAGTTATACCTACTTATATTCACTTTAAAAATAACAAGCAAACAGCGCCATCTGCCAAAATGTATGGTGACTGCTGTGCGAACTACAGCGAGGCATTACTGGTGACACAAACTCGCGACATCTTTCGCCCTGTCCGCCCTGTCCAGGGTATACCTGTTTTTCTTTATTGTATACAAGTTAGTACTGACTGCAATCACACCTAATGGTAGGTGACGATTCAGCCTTAGATGTTATCGTACTACCTTAGAAGGGTAAGTAAATTTACCCCGATGGTTTCTACAAGCATCGCACCGGAACGCTAAATCACTTGGCGGTGCGTCTTTGCTGGTAGGGTGGTAACTAACCACGGCCGAAGCCTCCCACCAGACCAGACCTGAGCCAATTTAGAAATCATAAAATTCCGAAGTGGTCCGTGGCGGGAATCGACCCCGCGACCTCCGACTCGAATCCGAGTATGCCGCTCCTGCGCCAGGAAGGTGTATTGGTTTTTTATAAAAAAACACGTATAACTATTTTTGTAAAATATTTATTTATGTAAAAATGAAAGTGGTAAATTACAGAAACATCAGTCCATCTCAATATAAACTTATTATCTGTTCTGCGATCTATTTATCAGTATTTTTGTGTGTGTATCACTGGGTTGCATTGCACTGCTCTCTAAAATACAAGTACCTACGCTTGATTACAGACAGTCAACGTAAAAATGAAGACACTTATTTTTCTTCTACGAATTTCGAGTTGACTCTCATCGCACAAACGAATCGAGATCCGCCATACATTTACAGCCAACGCCATCTATGGACAGTCACTGACATGTAGCTGTCAATAGATGGCGCTGAGTGTATGGAGGCTTTTGTTTGCAATTCGTACAAAAACCTGTACCTACTAAACCCTTTGGCGTGAGCGTCCATGATACTAAAGTGACATCCAAAACGACGGTCATTATCAACAAATGTCAATTTAGTACCGTGCACCTTCGAGGGGGGGCGTTACAAATCGGCACAAAATATGAACCGTAAAGTGGGTGTTACACTACTTTTGAATTTGATGAAAAATATTACTTTATTATAAAGTAGAATAAAAATAATAACGCACACTGAAAGAAATATTAAAATCCAACGAAGATTTACAAAGTTACAGGCATTTTAATTTTGGAGTGGGAGGATCTTCTATCCCTTTCTCGCAAAACGAAAATTTGTATGAAGCCGCACGAAGCTACAATGGCATTCGAAAGGTGTGACGTCAGGATTTAATATCGCTGCCTATATCTGTCTAATCAGAAATGTTTGAAAGCTTACAACTTTTTTGTTATTTGATTGAGTCGTTCCAGTCGGCAGCGCCCTGTTCAGCCAACCAATGACTTCTATGTCAACCGGATCTCGGGGAAACAAGGGGATTTATTATTAGGATTTATTTTAGGGACCCAAGGAGCAAAATATTTTTAAGGATATTTTGCTCCTTGGGTCCCTGAGGTCTGTGGCACACCTTTTGTATTGATTTTTTTTTTGTTTTTATATAATATTAAGTTACAACTTGAGTTTTTTTGGCTGAATAAAAACATTTTTTTTTATGACGTGACAACGTCTTATAATTCGATAGAGCCGGCTGCACGCACAAAAAAACATGACTCATGCGGTGTTACCTCGCTCATGCGGCGTTACCTCGCTCATGGGGCGTTACCTCGCTCTGAGGCGTTCCATGTAAGGCTTGAAGTGCAAGCGAGAGCGCGGAACGAGCGACAAAGAAGCACAATCGTGACGTTGTCACGTTCAACTATCGTGAGTAAACCGACTTTACAGACAACCAATTTTTTTTTTATCCTTGTTTATAATAAAGTGATGAAAAAATTTGAGTTAAATATGTTTGACCCATAATGAGATCAGCATAGAGTACCAGTACCATTGGGTTGGTAGTTTTGCAGTGCTTGTTGTGTGACGTCACAGATGGCGGTGCTGCACCGTCTTGTGGATCAGCCAATCAGCGAAGTGCGTTACGTTCGTGTTGTACGAGTATGTACCCTTGCTGAACAAATGGATTCCGAACACCGTAAACAAGTTCCCATCGTAGTGCTGAAAAAAGAAACAAGGAATTATGTAAAAATATATTAAAAAACTAGCTTTTGCCCGCGGTTCCACCCGCGTTAAATTCGATTTTTTATCTACTAATCAAGAGAAAAAATTGAATTTCCCTTTCAATGACCTTTACTTTCAGGCAAGATTGTCAAAGTTGAAATTTGGGGTTTTTTAAATATCCCATGGGAAACTATGGATTTTCCCGGGATATAAAGCCTATGTTTTGTGTTGTATTTATGTTCCAAATTTCAGCCAAATCGGTTCAGTACTTGCGGCGTTAAGGAGTAACAAACATACACACACACACACACAAACTTTCGACTTTATAATATTAGTGTGAAAAACAAGATGAGAAGAAGTGCTGAGCAGAATACGAATAAAATGTATAAAACGAATAGACAAATACCCTAAGCGGCACAAAAAAAGTTATCGGTGTCAAAAATGCTTGTTTTGCTACCAACAGCACAGATAATATAATACTATATGCCAACAGTAAGGCCATGCTGTAGTTCGGTCAGCAGCCACCATAGATTTTGGCAGATGGCGCTACTGTTTGCTTGTATAAAAAGGTTTACGTAAATCGTTTGGATGCCCATATCCTAAGGTGTCTTATAGGTGATTAAACGTTTTATCCGGCTGAGTTTGTTGTGGGCTTCTTCTCAGTGCATGGCGCGTTCAAACCCTCCTAAACTTAGTTTTAGTTCGACTTGTAGTTATCAGTTATCACCATACATATGCGACAATTATCATATTGACGTTTTACAAGAGCCTGTACGTCAGGCCTATGTGAAATAAAGACATTTTGACATTTAGCACCAAAGTACTCGTCAAGTGCAATCAGTAGAGCCCAAACTCAATGGGGTTGTGTCGTTTAACTACCGAGTTCTATAGAATATATTTCGGAGAGTGTGCACAGGAACTTTTTAATTTGGTTCCCCCGTCACCTTTCTACCATAGAACGGCAAGGCATCGTAAAGGCTTCCACCCATACATAGTCGACGTACTAAAGACGCGTACGAAGCGGTTTGATTCCTCGTGCCTGATACGCACTGCAAAGGCCTGGAATACACTCCCAGGCAGTGCCTGCCACTTACAACCCGGGTGCCTTCAAATCAAGAGTGAATAGGCATCTTCTAGGCAAGCGCGTTCCAGCTTCGACTGTATCATCACTTTCCATCAGGTGTGATCACAGTCAAGCGCTAGCCTATTTATAGTATAAAAAAAAAACGATTTGGAGTTTACACAATGTTCTCAAAAGTGTGAGAAGCTCGCCAACCTAAGCTTGGCCAACGTGGTGAGGTTTGGCCAAAACCCTCTGTAGCGGTCTTCGATAGATGGCGTAACCAGCGCAATAGCACACAATAACGAAGGTTTTCGATGAGCGTTCCATAAATTCGACCTTTGACGTCATACGCTCGGACCGCCAGAGGTCTCCAGGAGTAACACCTGCCTGGAGGGAAATTTCCCTATTGCCCCGAGAAGACCCGTGCCCAGCTGTGGGACAGCCGTTGTACTCACTTCATCAGCGCAGAACAATCCGGCGCCATTTTGTGGATTGTAGTCGTCCTTGTGTCTCACAGCGCACATGAGGGAGCTGTCAACGCGCTTGCCGTCCACACCCACACATTTCCACTGCTTGGGGATCACTTGGTTTATCTGTAATATCAAAATGTTTTCTTTAAGAAACTGTTACATAGTATTGGTTATTAAAAAATGGGCAGACAGGCGCGCTGGGCCCACTCGGGCACGGAGCGCACCCACAGCGCCGCTATGTCGTTCACGCGGAGTGTAAATGTCGCTCACAAAATAGTCCTGCTCGGAGACAGCGAGGCAGGCGGTGCCGTGGAACGCGGCTTGTATGGGCAGACAGGCGCGCTGGGCCCACTCGGGTACGGAACGCACCGACAGCACTGCTATGTCGTTCTCGTTTCTTTCTGTAATAAAATTAACAGACAACAATTATATTATGGGCTATGACCACTTACTTTGTACTGTTACTTGACTAGCAAAGAAGTCCACATTAACCAATAGACAAAGACGCGTACGAAGCGGTTTAATTCGTTCCTGATACGTACTGCAAAGGTCTGAAATACCCTCCAAGGCACTGTCTTTCCTGCCACTTACAATCCGGGCGCCTTCAAATCAAAAGTGAATTGGCATGCCATCTCTTAGGCAAGCGCGTTCCACCTTAGACTGTATCATCACTTTCCGTCAGGTGTGATCAGTCAAGCGCTAGCCTTTATATTTAGTTAAAAAAGAGCCCCTTCATAACCCCTCAAGTATATAAGTACATACCTCTATCAAAGTCCTCGTGTACATCAACCCTCAGAACATCAACGGGCTCAGATTTGTCCTTATCACCGAACACCACCCTCAGAGATCCTGCGGTGTATTCCTCAACGCAGGACGCTGACGTCATCAGCGAGCGACCCTCTTTGTTGATGTACGTGGC
The DNA here is from genome assembly GCA_036785405.1 of Coenonympha arcania. Taxonomy (NCBI): domain Eukaryota; kingdom Metazoa; phylum Arthropoda; class Insecta; order Lepidoptera; family Nymphalidae; genus Coenonympha; species Coenonympha arcania. The sequence continues at coordinate 12,997,297 of CM072076.1, forward strand.
CGAGCAGAGGGGGGTACTGAAGTCCTGCCAACTACAAACATATATAATAAGGAATGAGAAAACCCCTGTTAACCCTTATAGAATTGGAAAACCCCTCTTGTCTTGTTTGTTGACGTAGAACACGGTAACATAGGCTACTGCTAATGAGGGTTAACGGGGGTTAACACACTCTAACCCCCTGTTAACCCTTATCAACCCTCATTTACTTTTGTCTATTATCTGGTAGACCCTTCCCTAGAAAGGAAAAGTATATTTTATTTACTTTAGAGATAATGATTCAGAATGTCCAACATTACCAACAACGAGCAAATAATTCACGTGTCTATTAATTACTCTTTGCGTATGTTATATACGAGCCAAAAAACAAACAAACAATTAGTTGTCTGTAAAGTCGGTGTAGTCGGACGAACATCTCGCCGAAATTGAAGCAGAGCTGAGCAACATTAACTGGCATATTCTAGGTTTATCAGAAGTCCGAAGAGAGGGGGAGGACACGATAACTCTAGAGTCAGGCAACATGCTCTACTATAGACAAGGCGAGCAGGCATCCCAAGGCGGTGTAGGATTTCTGGTCAATAAAGTCCTTACCAATAAAATCGTCGAGGTCAGTAGTGTGTCGGCGAGGGTGGCATATATTATACTCAAACTGAACCAGAGATACTCTCTGAAGGTAGTACAAGTCTATGCACCCACGTCGACACACTCTGACGAAGAGGTTGAGGCCTTATACGAAGATATTGCGAAGGCTATGGAGATGACCACCAAAACCCATTTCGTCGTTGTAATGGGGGACTTCAACGCCAAGGTGGGAGTGCAAGAATATGGGGAGTCGAAAGTGGGACCTCACGGTTTTGGGACCAGGAATCACAGGGGCCAAATGCTCGTCAATTTCTTGGAGCAGAAAGGGCTCTTTTTGATGAATTCATTCTATAAGAAGAAGCCCTCTAGAAAGTGGACTTGGCGTAGCCCCGATAATGTGACGAGAAATGAGATTGACTTTATTATGACGGATCGCAGGTGTATATTCCAAGATGTTTCGGTGATCAATAGGTTTTCTACCGGAAGTGATCACAGACTTGTGAGAGGCATCTTAAATATATATAGCTACTCGTGCTGATTGGCCACTCACTCACTGATTGATCACCTCTCCTGAACAATTTTGTATGAAAAATTTTTTTTTCACGTATGAGGTCGTATAGAAGAAAAAAATTCATTCGGAGGAAAAATACGGAGAAAGCTGATGATTGAGGATTTCGAAGACGGGTGAAGAGCACGGCCAGGGTATCGAAGATAGGTGGGGGGTGCTAGACCAAATGTCATTTGAAACGTCATCCAATTGGCAGTGAGCTGAAAAAAAATTCAAAATGGCGGATTCAAAATGGCCGCCATTCGAATTTTGTCGATATCTCGGAAAGTATAAAAGATGGAAGAACGGTTTCTTGACAAGAGTTGATCAAAATAAAAAGGTCTATACGATGGATAGAAAAAAATTCAAAATGGCGGACTTCATTTTTTTCATAGAAAATGTATGGGGAATTTTTAAGGGCTTTTTACGGGCGGGAAGACAGCACGCGGGCCACATGTGGCCCGCGCCCCCACGCACCCTACTAGTCTTAAATATGGATCTTCGGATAGAAAGAAACCGTCTGATGAAGTCAACTTTAAGAACAAAACTGTCTCAAAACCCGATCTCAGAGAGGTTCCAGATAGAATTGAGAAACCGATTCGAAGCACTGGAAACCACCCTGGACATTGACCAGAAGTTCGAAAATTTCGTTGATGTCGTTCGGGAAGTGGGTCGGAAATATTGCCAACCAGGGAAAAAACGGGTATCTAAGATCTCCGAGGATACCCAGGATTTAATGGAGAAGAGAAGGGAGACCTCTTCGGCTTCGCAAGAATGGCAAATACTGAACAAACGCGTTAAGAAGCGGATAAGATTTGACCTCCGGCGCTCCAACACACGCGATATTGAAAAGGCGATTGAGCAGAACCGAGGCTCAAAAGTGTTCGCTAAGCAAATTGGGAGGAGCCACCTTACGAGGTTGAAAACGGTCGACGGTAATACGGTCACCTCACAATCAGAGGTTTTAAGGGAGATCGAACGCTTCTACAGCCAGTTGTACTCTTCCCACGCTCCCAAGCCGACCCAGATCACGAACGACAAGCGAGCCACTTTAACGCGCCACTACACCGAGGACATTCCAGAGATTGACATCGGCGAGTTGCGAATAGCCCTCGAACAACTCAACAACAATAAGGCGCCGGGTGATGACGGCATTACATCAGAGCTCCTGCGTGCGGGAGGAACTCCGATTTTGGCAGAGCTAAGGGAGCTGTTTAATGACGTCATCATGAACGGAACTACGCCAAAGGCATGGAGCAACAGTGTGGTGATCCTTTTCTTTAAGAAGGGTGACAAAGACCTTTTAAAGAACTATAGGCCGATTTCACTGTTGAGTCATGTCTATAAGTTGTTTTCGAGGGTCCTTACAAATCGCCTTACCCGAAGACTTGACGAGTTTCAACCTCCTGAGCAGGCCGGGTTTCGAAAAGGCTACAGCACCGTGGACCACATCCACACCTTGAGACAGATTATACAGAAGACCGAAGAGTATAATCTGCCACTGTGCCTTGGATTTGTGGACTACGAGAAAGCCTTCGACTCCATCGAAACTTGGGCTGTCCTAGAGTCTCTGCAGAGGTGTCAGGTCGATTGGCGGTATATCGAGGTGCTGAGATGTATTTACAACTCCGCGTCAATGACCGTCCAAGTACAGTCCCAGCGCACAAATGCTATCGATTTGCGCAGAGGTGTTAGACAGGGGGATGTAATATCCCCAAAGCTGTTTAACAGTACACTAGAGGACCTCTTCAAAACACTGGACTGGAAAGGGCGTGGTCTCAATATCAATGGCGAATACATCTCGCACCTACGGTTCGCTGACGACGTGGTTGTCTTAGCGGAAACTCCCCAAGACCTTGAGGATATGCTTAACAGCCTCAGTCGTTCTTCCAGACGGGTCGGCCTCGGGATGAATGTTGACAAAACTAAAGTTATGTTTAATCAACACGTCATCTCGAGGCCGGTGCTAGTCGATAATGTTGGCATCGAAATTGTTTCTCAGTACAACTATCTTGGTCAGATCATCCAATTAGGAAGAAACAACTTCGATGAAGAAGCCAACAGAAGAATACGGCTGGGCTGGGCGGCTTTCGGGAAACTCAGCCAGGTCTTTTCTTCGTCAATCCCTCAATGCCTGAAAACGAAGGTATTCAACCAGTGCGTCCTGCCTGTCCTCACCTATGGCGCTGAGACGTGGACACTGACAAACGGCCTGATACACAAATTTAAAGTCGCCCAGCGTGCTATGGAGAGGGCTATGTTAGGAGTTTCCCTGAAGGATAAAATCAGAAATTAGGAGATCCGCAGGAGAACCAAAGTCACCGACATAGCCCAAACCATTAGCAAGCTGAAGTGGCAGTGGGCAGGTCACGCTTGTCGCAGGGGCGATGGCCGTTGGAGCCGCAAAGTCCTTGAGTGGAGACCGCGTACGAGTAAGCGTAGTGTAGGACGACCCCCAGCTCGTTGGACTGCGGGTGGCGTTGATATAATGCGGGTGGCGGGAAGCGGCTGGATGAGGAAGGCTGAGGACAGGGTGTGGTGGCGCGCGCTTGGGAAGGCCTATGTCCAACAGTGGACGTCCGCAGGCTGAGATGATGATGATGATGATGATGAAAGTCGGTTTACGGATTTACGTGATGACGTCATTATCGTGCCTCTCTATCGCTTGTTGTGCGCTCTCGCTTGCACGCACAGGCTCAGGTGGAACGTTACGCGGAACGTTACTAATTTTCATGTTGGTTGCTGGTGTTCATCAATTTATTAAACGTTATCACGTCAAAAACAAACAAAATAAATATTAAAGGTATTTATTTTGTTGGTTTTTAAGTATTTGTTGTTATAGCGGCAACAGAAATAGGTATAATCATCTGTGACAATTTCAAATGTCTAACTATCACGGTTCAAGAGATACATTGTGGTGACAAACGGACGGACGTCAGTCTTAGTGAGTGGTTGAGATGACTGTCGAAGCTTTACTGGTAAATCCAGGCCCTCCACGGGTACTCCCCCGGCAGCACCGCTCGCAGGCTCGGCCGCAGCGCACGCGGGTAGCCCTCAGGATTGATGGTCCCGCAAGAGGCGTTTTGGTTCTCACGATCCCTGGAAGTTTATGCGATCCTGGTCATTTTCAGGGTAAGAATGCCGCTTTGAAGTGACAACATGGGAAAAACAGGGGTTAAATGGGGGTTAGACATGCGAAAAGACGGGGTTTGATCAGCAAAAAGACGGAATTTAACATGCTAAGGCTAAGGCTTGAATGTAAAAAGACGGGGCTTGAATGTAAAAAACGGGGCTTGACATGTGAAAATACGGGGTTTGATAGGTGTATAACCTATCGAGTAGGTAAAAATTTGGGGTGAATACCACTCACCTAAATTTCAAATCCCTTTGTGATACACAGCATATTGTCGCGCTTGCATTGCAGTTCTCGTCGTTCAGTCTGAAAATGGATGAAAACATTTCATTTATATATAAAAGATAATGGACTCCGACTACGTAGATACTTAATTTAACAAGACGATCACAATTGTTATACGACGACGCACTTGTCACTACAAGACCAACAAGACCAATCCAAAACATACATATGTAGTCGACGTACTAAAGACGCGTAGGAAGCGGTTTGATTACTCGTTCCTGATACGCACTGCAAAGGTCTGGAATAGTGAATACCCTCCCAGGCACTGTCTTTCCCGCCACATATAACCTGGGCACCTTCAAATTAAGGCTGAATAGACATCTCCTAAGCAAGCGCGTTTCTCCTTAGATTGTATCATCACAGCAGTCGGGCACGCGGCCCTCGATGCTCGCACTTGAAGCTGTCCTGCGTCACTTTGTGGTGTGGCCAGTGGCCCGACACTTACTCCAGTTCAGTGATATCGTAGCCCTTAGCTCTGTGGCGCGCCACGGCGCTGTCGTCGCAGGTGTAGCACTCCGAGCAGTCGGGCACGCGGCCCTCGATGCCCTCGCACTTGAAGCTGTCCGCCGTCACCTTGCTCGCTGAAAAACAAAACGTTCCAAATTCAAACCTCAATTTGTTTTATGTCACGCACGCTGCAGCTATGGTTTTTTAAACCTTCCCCTGATGCGCTACGGTGCTTTTATGACCCTACAATAATCTACCTTACTGTGAGGTACCTACGAGGTCTAATATATCTATAAGAGAAGAGTATAGGCATTTTCTAGGCAAGCGCGCTCCATCCTAGACCTCATCATTTCTGTTCATCAGACTTGATTGTAGTCAAGCGCAAGCCTATCAGTATAAAAAAAAAAAAAAAAGCCCCGTATGACTTAAATGTATACTCTTCTGGTGCGGAACAAGGTCAATAGTCCCGGATCGCTAAAATCAAATAGTAGATAGTGGCTAAGAATCAACTATTATATTTGACCAGGGAAAAATATCTGTGTAACTATCTATCCCTTTTCTACTTCAAGAGACGGCGAAAGAACCGTGCCTTCCCTACTGAATAAAAGATCTGTCCCGATTTTTGGCGCCCACAGGAAAAGAAAACCTCGGACGGGGTTATTTTAACTCCGTGCTAAAACTACGTCGGAGAGCTCGTTAAACAGTCATCCCTGCCTGATCTCTCTCCGGCCATGTTGCAGCTGTCATCCCATCGGATTATGAGAGAGAGGAAATAGAGAGTGCACCTGATTTCACGCGCACACTATTTTTCGCACTAATATTTCAGGTGTAAGTGTATAGGTAATAGTGCAGGTGTCTCTGCAGAGATGGACCGCCACGGCCAGTATTTTTTGTAGTGAATATCAGTAGTAAATAAAAAAACCACTCACGATCACCCTCTGAGTAGATGATGTCAAGCTTCTGGTTTCCGTCCGAACTGGCGTGCAGTACGCATGCGCCGAACACCAGGAGTGTTGCCAACCTGACGAGTAAAGCCTCCTATAATATTAGGTCCTTACATATGAAATTGGCGTTTTGTCGTACTGGCCACTTTGATCTCAAATATCTCTTCTTTGGTTAGAAATTCCAATTTCAAATTTATACAGCTATTAACTCATGCTTTTGTGTTTTGAAAATCATAATTCATTTGTTTTTTTCTCTTTTGGTTTTTTTTTTGCGCCACTCTGTTTACAAAATGGAAAACTTGAAATATCGCGTTATTTACGAGTACGAGTTCCATCGTGGCACCAGTGCTGCAGAAACGGCTCGAAGAATTAATGATGTGTACGGCGAGGGTGTCGCAAAAGAAAACACAGTGCGGTTTTGGTTCCAACGTGTTCGTTCTGGAAATTTCGACCTGCAGAACAAGCCCCGTGGACGGCCGGAGACCAAAGTTGACAATGAAGAATTGAAGGTTATTGTGGAAGCGGATCCATCGCAAACCACGTTCGAGCTAGCTGCAGGCTGCGGTGTTAGTGATAAAACTGTTTTAGTTCACTTGAAGCAAATTGGGAAGGTGAAAAAGCTTGAAAGGTGGGTACCTCATGAAATGAGTGCAGCAAACCGACAAACGCGCGTAGACTGCTGTGTTACATTACTCAACCGGCACAGTAATGAAGGGATTTTAAATCGAATTATTACCTGTGATGAAAAATGGATCCTGTATGATAATCAGAAACGCTCATCGCAATGGTTGAACCCTGGCGAACCAGCCAAATCCTGCCCCAAACGAAAATTGACTCAAAAAAAATTACTTGTGAGCGTTTGGTGGACTAGCGCCGGCGTCGTTCACTACAGCTTTCTTAAATCTGGCCAGACGATTACGGCGGATATCTATTGTCAGCAACTGCAATCCATGATGGAAAAGCTAGCTGCTAAACAACCGAGGCTGGTCAATCGTTCTAGGCCACTGCTGCTTGAGGACAACGCTAGACCACACACTGCACAACAGACGGCTACCAAATTAGAGGAGCTTCAATTGGAATGCCTAAGACATCCACCTTACTCCCCGGACCTTGCTCCAACAGATTACCATTTTTTTCGAAATTTGGATAACTTCTTACAAGGGAAAAAATTTAACTCCGATGAGGCAGTCCAAAGCGCTTTCAAAGATTTTATTGATTCCCGTCCGAATGGCTTTTTTAGTAAAGGGATCAATGAACTACCTATAAGGTGGCAAAAGTGCATAGATAGCAATGGTACATACTTTGATTAAATATATATATTAGATTTAAAAAAAATCGACTTTATGTTCCTCCCATACAAAACGCCAATTTCATATGTAAGGACCTAATAGTAGGGGAGCCCAAGAGGGGATTTCGGTAGTCGAGCGTTGTCACAGAACACAATAGTACAAGTACAGAAGGCTTACTCCGCACGATGATTTAAAGAAATAGCGACTCTAGCGCTGACACGAAAAGTGCAATTCAGTTCGCAATAGCGCCTGGCCCCGCCCTCAAAATCGACACGCAACACATGCAATGTTGTGGTCTCTTTCTATCGCCTAACTTTATCTCTTACGGCGTACTAGGGCTGCCGAAGTCAGACTGCGCGTAAAATAGACCGTACAGAAATAGCGCGTGCAACTCGGCCCGCGAGCGGCAACCATCTGAAATATTGAGGTCCGGACCCGTACTTGTAGCCGGGACGGTCACGTGATAAGTGAGACCGGCCTGGCGTTGTGGAGACCTATTGCATTGTAAATATTAGGTGCTAAAAAATAAGGCTATAATATTATGATGTATGCTACTTCAGTGGTGGGGAAAAAAATAATGATCTTGAAATTTCCTTAATGTGCCGGGTCAAAAATAAAATTTTAAAACCAGCAGATTAAGAAAACTCCTCGACATAACAGTCAGATTATGGGGTCAGGCTCAGGACGACAAGCACATCAAGATGAAGCGTCTGTATAGAAATCTGACGCGCTCGAGTATACTTTCGAGGGAAGGATTTTTTTTTTGAACTTTTTGAAATCCTGAACAAACTTTCCCCACCGCTGAAATAGCAAATATCACATAACCTTTTTTAACACGCTTTTATTAGCTTCACCTCTATGTTTGTATGTTTGTAACCGACTCCTTTGAGCTCGATTTTGTCCTACTTTGAACTATCAGATTTAATTCAAACTTTGCACACCTGTCAAAGACCGATGACAATGCAATATGGTACGGGAGCTAGCAACGTTTGAAAAGTAAGAATTTTAGAAGAGCTGGTTTTGTGATATGTCGTCCTTCTTGCACTTTCGGTTAGAGTCGGGGCCATCTGGAAGCCGAAAGCCGTTGCGTTCATTAATGCGCATCCTTGGTCTGTCCAGGTGTTGCAGCTTACGCCTCCAAAATGTTTATACCAATGTTGTTGGGGCTACTAATTGCCCATAAAATTATTACAGGCGCACTACCATTTATGATGACGTTTCATATGTTAACTCGTATGTGGTTGACAATTGACCAATACAAAAATGAAACGTCATCATAAATGATAGTGCGCCTGTAGTTATTTTAAGGGCAATTAGTAGCCCCGACAACATTGGTATAAACATTGTGGACGCGTAAGCTGCAAATAGGATGCGCAGTAATAAACGCAACGGCTTCTGCCAGCCAGATAGCCCAGACTCTAACCGAAAGTGCAAGAAAGACAACATATCACAAAACCAGCTCACCTAAAATTCTTTCTCGAAAACGTTGCTAGCTCCTATACCAATAAGTAATTCGATTAAAATATCCAATTATTATCTTAATTAGATTCGCCAGGATTAATTAATTTCTTTCCTTTGCATGCCAGTAAGAGAGATAGAGCTAGTGCTCCACACTTACTCTTTGGTAGTACAAAGCGTGTTATTTTTAGTTTTATTTATTTTAACTATTATTTATTTCATTTTAGCACCTAATCTTTACAATACAATAGATCCTCACGACGGACGCTCGAATAACGACCAATTTAGCATTGTGGGCTCCCCTACTATAACGATCTAAAACACAGAGCAAGGAATGACTTTTTATATTGACTAAAACCTCCCGCCCCGTAGCCATATTATGACATATTCGCGATCGTCGTCGTCGAAAAAAACCAATCGATCGCTCCAATGGAACAAAATTCAAAATTAAAAAAAAAATTAAAACCCTGACTGCAGAAATATCAACTTATAATTTATATGAAGTATAATAACATTTAAACATATAATATTATAACTATAGCTGACCCGGCAAACATTTTTTTGCCATTAGGGATATAAAAAATAGATAGTAGCCGATTCTCAGACCTACTGAATACGCATATAAAATTTGGTAAAAATCGATAAAGCCATTTGGAAATGGAAACATGGAAATTTTATACATCAGATTAGATATATATTTTTTTTATAATCTCCTTTTCATCTCCTTCATTTTGAGACCCCATTCGGTAGATTTGGTAATTTATTTTTTTATAACGACTCCGCCATTTTCTAGACCCAGCGCTTTTGGACCTTGATATGTCAGTCCACAAGTACATATACTTAGGTATTATGTATCTATGTGTCAGTCTCTAATCAGTCAGTCAGTCAGTTGGTCAATTTCTTCTTTTATTTATATGAAAATGAAAATATTTATTTTCACATAGGCCTAAATAATAGGCTCTTATGAAAAGTCAAAACTCTACCGCCAGGTTCGGAAAGCAGGTTTGCACCGAGAAGAACTAGCAAGAAACTCGGCACTTGCTCTTTTCAAAAATGTCAGTGTTATATTATATTTAGTAATGCTTCACCCCACACCTCGATCATTTTATAATGTTATCATTCTTCTATCACCATACACAACAAAAAAATTTATAAAAATAATACTGACCTTGAAAAAATCTTTAAATCCATCCTCGTAACTGTCACACTTAAGTCCTACAATATGAACTTATTTATGTTTAACTTTCCTTAAAACACATACACTTATAACTTGCCAGACTCGTTTTATCTTTTTCCTGTTAATTTGTTAAGAATTTAAAACATAAACAACTTTTTATCTTAGGTTAATATATATCTATAAAGATAGCCTTTAGGTCGACCGACGCATGCTTTTACCTATTGACAAATTAACATTTTTCCTCATAATACATTAAGTATTTATAGAATTATTTAATGTTATTAATTTAATTAAACCTGTTAACGCGTTTCACCTACAGAAGGTGTGCGTATCGACTGCCTGGTCATTATATAATACTTATATACTTCCGTCTTAAGTGACTTAACCATAGATTAGGTTACTATAGATACTATAACTTATTCAACTAAGTGACTAGTTAAGCAGCCCGCGAAATTCAAATTTTATTTAGTTTTTCGCAAATATTTGACTAACTATAAGTCTAAGGGCCGATTTTTGCAATCGCCAGATAAACTATCCGAGGAATAAATTTGAAACATAATGCCATACAAAATCCGTCAAAACGTCATATTTATTACCCAGTTAAAGTTTATCTGACGATTGAAAAATCAGCCCTTACTAACTGATAAAGTTATTTATTATAGTCTTGCAATAAATGTTACATCTAGACGCTAAACATTATTTGCATGAACTTTCGCCATATTTTTTTGGATTTCGAACGAAATTAAAAAAATGTACCTATGTGAATGACAGTTGTCTACGCGGAAGTCACGTGAACAATTTAGCGATCGGACATGTCGTTCCGGTGCGATGCTGTGTAGAAACCGTTGGGGTAAATTTACTTACCCTTCCAAGTTAGTATGATAACATCTTAGACTGCATCATCACTTACCAATAGGTGAGATCGCACTCGAGTATTAACTTGTATAGAGTAAAAAAAAACCATTGAGATTGCAGTCAAGTAGGTATTTAAGGGTACTTAACTTCTAGCGTGCAAAAAACCTAACAACAGGGTTTTTTGGTAGACGTGCTAACCTATCTACTGATTACGATAATATCACAGTTCAAATGTCAGAAAAATAAGTCATTACATTTATTAAATAATTACTTAAGTTTAAATATATAGAAAACTAATTAACTTCTAAAAGATATAGCTAAGCTTCTAAGGTGAAAAATATTTACAAAATGCTAACTTAATGGCATGGTGCCCAAAACACTGGCGCTATTGCCTCGCCGTATAGCCAGGCTTAGCCGTAAGCGTCAGCTCTTTGGTCACCTGACGCGTGAACCAACTTTTTGGACATGATATTGACAATTTTTTTGCGTCTGATGACCACGGACCTACAGTTTCATAAGTATTATTATTTTAGTCACTACACCAAAAGTTTTATAAGTATAATAACAAACAAAAAGCGTTGTAAGAGTAAGCGTAAGAAGGCTCCTTGGCAGTGCATGGCGCGTTTGAACCCTCGTAAACTTTGTAGTTCTAGTTATCACCATGCATATGCGACAAATATCCTATTGACGTTTTACAAGAGCCTGTACGTTAGGCCTATGTGAAATAAAGATATTTTGACTTTGACTTTGAAGTCCATCTTTTAGTCCAAAAAACAGTTAAGTATCATGAGATGAAGTCGCGGCTAACGCGTAGTTTATAATTATATTTTGATAAGCTGACCAACATTACTGACAAATCTGTTATAAAATGAAAATATGTATTTTCATTTTATAACAGATTTGTCAGTAATATTGGACGCTAGTGTTTATATTATTTCCTTAAACAAAATGTTTATTTTGTCAGTACTATTCTTGTTCTTAGTGTCTTCTTGCAGCGGTCTACAAGAAGGTATACTTTATTTAGCTTACTAAAACATGGTTTTCTTGGGAAAGGAATGTACAATACCTCCAACATTACATGTTTTTAGGGTTCCATACCTCAAAAAAAAAACGGAACCCAAGTTTTAAGATCACTATGTCCGTCTTTCTGTCAATATCCTTTATTTATAATAAGTAACTAAATATTAAAGACATCGTCAAAAAAAGAGAATTACTAAAGGTGATATCAACTTTCCTCATGAACTAAACCAAAATATTCTAGGAAAATAAAATAGCGTTTTATAAGAACCACTGGCACCAGGAATTGGTTTTTTTATATCCGGAATTTAATTTTGCATACAATAAGTGGCTTTCTTTTCAATGCACATTTCCTGTCACACAGATTTTATTAAGAAGTAGGTACCTACAACTTTTCTATATGCGTATAACTTTGGAAAATAGTTATAGTCTCGATTTTTTTTTTTATACTATATAGGCTAGCGCTTGACTGTGATCACACCTGATGGAAAGTGATGATACAGTCTAAGGTGGAACGCGCTTGCCTAGAAGATGCCTATTCACTCTTGATTTGAAGGCACCCGGGTTGTAAGTGGCAGGAAAGACACTGCCTGGGAGTGTATTCCAGGCCTTTGCAGTGCGTATCAGGAACGAGGAACCAAACCGCTTCGTACGCGTCGTTGGTCGTTCAGCTTGATACGGGATTCCATACATCCATGGCCATTATCCATTGGAATACTTGTAGGCAATAACGGCCCGACGCCATTGCATTCGAAATTTCAAAATGACATAAAAATATTGAGTGGGGTAAATAGTTAAATACCTAGTTATTATGTGCTCTGTGGGTAAATACAAACATCATTTGTGAATATTTCAACTGTCTAACTACAGCCTGCTATGACATTCTCGTAACATTTTCACACACGTAGTGATGTGAAAACGTAAAACAAAAAATAAATGACTATAGGTACGTCTATTGGTTTAGAAGTTAGATTGTAAATTTGAATGGATTTCATTATAGGAAATACAATGCTCGACTTTGACGCGCCTATGTAAATTCAATCTAACAATTATTGTCGACCAACATGGCGTTTTGAACTACATTCAGTTTTACGCTCTATGTCAATAGTCGTAAAATTGATTTTTAAGTGTTCTAAAAAATGCTTAAATTTTAATATCGTATGCAAAAACAAGTAAATGCCATCACATCGCGAAATGTAGCTGACCGTTACGAGAATAGCCCCCCACGTGACAGACGGACGTCGGAGTCTTAGCAAAAGGACCCCGTTTTTACCCTTAGGGTCACCTTAGGGAAGACTAAAAATCAGAGTTACCATTGGGCTATGAGTATCATTTGATGATGACATAAATATCTGCAATGTGTTGAATGGAAGCAGGCGTTATTTTGCGGAAATCCATAATTAGCCGGACAGATTAAATTGTTTTCCTATAATCCGCTACTTGAAAAGATTCTGTATGGTACAATATGCAGGAACGCGAAATCGTAAGAGTCCATTATGAAGTCAACATCTCCTGAGGATGTCCCGGGACGAAACGTGCGTCGAAGAAAGTGTTGGAAAATTGTGTGTGGTGTTTCATGTGGGTGGTGTTTCCTGCATATTGTACCATACAGAATCTTTTCAAGTAGCGGATTATAGCAAAACAAATTAATCTGTCCTGCTAATCTGCAATTTGTTTTAGGTGACCCCTGCATGAGCGAACTGATGAGTAAATTGGGGATTGAAGGGATGTGCAAAAAAGAATGTCCCTATATCTTGTTGATTGCCTATAAATACATGGGTCTCAGCTTGGGTGAAGAGGAACCTAAGTTGTTGGTGAGTATGCTACTATATATAAAATATCTTCTAATAATATATAAAATTCTCTCGGTTTTCTTTGTAACCAAACTCCTCCGAGACGGCTGGACCGATCGTTATGAAATTTTCAGGGTATGATCTCTGGGTCCGGGACCGGGTTGTTATCTATATTTTGTGTCCCTAAGCGAGAAAAAATTTATACGGCAAAACAACGTTTGTCGGGTCAGCTAGTATAATATAAAAATAGCACTTCGCTCTCGGGCTTTATTTGTTTACATTAAAACTAACAACTATTGTTCTACGACTTTTTTTACTCGATATTTTGAGAAATGACAAATCATTCAATATTTTACAGTGATACTCTAAGTACTTGTTCCTACTCTGTAATGTAACATCGGAAAGTGGCAACCTGTAATGTCACTTTACAAAAATAACTTTATTTTTCGTAAAAAATGCACCTATCTACTCTACCTTAAAAGGATTTATTATTTACCGAAATAAGTTACTACTTTTATTTAAATAACTTACAAGTTTTTATACTAAATAAACTAAAATGTTAAAAAATAAATAAATTAAGACTAAAAATATTTACAAAATGTACAGACCGTCCAAATGCTCGCTTAATGGCATGGTGCCCAAAACTTTATTTTTGTATATGAAATAAATTAATACTCAATTTAAAAAAGTCGTAGAACCATCAATTATTAAATTTCCATCCATCTTAAAATGTGAATGTATTTCAGGAGTGTGGTACGCAAGATGGTGTTAAGATAGTGTGCTGCCCCACCGGCGTCGTCGGCACCTCCACTGTACCACCTGCTACCACCACTGTACCACCTGTTACCCGCACCGTAGCTCCTGTTACCTCCACCGAAGCAGCCGTTACCCCCACCGAAGCAGCCGTTACCCCCAACGTTGCAGCCGTTACCCCCACCGAAGCAGCTGTTACCCCCACCGAAGCAGCTGTTACCCCCACTGTAGCGGCCGTTACCCCCACCGTAGCAGCCGTTACCCCCACTGACATGTCTGAATATATTCGATGAACTAAACAAATACTTGTTAACCTGATATTGAATTTATTGAACAAAAACAAATTATTATATAGGTATACCCTGATTAATTACTTCTTAATTGAATAAGAAACTAAAATATACTAAGAATTTTCTAATTTTTAAGGGAAAATAGCTGTTTATTAATTAATTAAAGGTATGATTTGGAGCTTGGTTGACTCTGATACCTACATTTTTGTTAATTTAGCAAATTACAATTAAACTGCATTTATTGATATCACTTTATTTTTAATTTAAGTTTACCGTTAAATAATAATTACTTCAAGGTTGGATTATAAGCCAAATATAAGCGATTTTTAATGAACTAGCAAGTTGAAAACTATAAAGACAATTTCTATCAAAGGAGAATCAAATTTGGTAGTAAGTCGCTTTAACGGCGTAGAAGCGGCATTTAAGCTTTTTTGAATGAAGTTTTATTTAAAAACTATAAAGACAATTACTTTCAAATTTAAACGTCATGTTTAATCTACAATCGCTTAGAAGCAGAAACACGACTGGATAAAATTTTCTCGATAGAAAGTTCAGTCAAAAGTTGCTCCAAAATCTCAGTTTTTCTAATTTTTATCGGAAACTACAATGGATGTAATTGTAATTCTTGTTTTAATGTGTCGGTCATAATAATATCGTAAAAAGCTTAGAAACAGATTTTGAACTGGCTTAGTTTTTGAGTAATAAGGTAAAAGGTAGTTTTTCTGTTATATTCTTCCGCGACACTGCATGTCGCACCTACCAACGTATCCGTGAGAGTGAGAAAGACAAAAATTAATTCAATAAATCCATTAATAACCATTTAGTCAATTGATACCTATCCATACTTATCACAACCATCCCTTTGAATAGTCTGCATAT
Source organism: Coenonympha arcania (assembly GCA_036785405.1). NCBI lineage: Eukaryota > Metazoa > Arthropoda > Insecta > Lepidoptera > Nymphalidae > Coenonympha > Coenonympha arcania. Next base: position 13,012,743 of record CM072076.1, read on the forward strand.
TTTATAAACCTTAATAGATACCTAACTACTCCTTTGAAACAAAGATATCTTAGGTCATCATTAGAAAAATAAGTAGGTATTTGTATAAACTTTCCTCAATTAAATAAAGATTACAATATCAGTTGAAGCCAAATGTCACCAAAATAAAGACATTATCATTACGCCTATGAAAAAATACCCAAAAAAATTATACAAAAATAATAATAACAGTTAGCACGCGGACTTACGGAAAACAGCGACAGCAGTTATTTTGTAGGGTTCCGTAGCCGAATGGCAAAAAACGGAACCCTTATAGATTCGTCATGTCTGTCTGTCCGTCTGTCCGTCTGTCCGTCTGTCCGTCTGTCCGTCTGTCCGTCTGTCCGTCTGTCCGTCCGTATGTCACAGCCACTTTTTTCCGAAACTATAAGAGCTATACTGTTGAAACTTGGTAAGTAGATGTATTCTGTGAACCGCATTAAGGTTTTTACACAAAATTTAAAAAAAGTAATAAATTTTGGGGGTGCCCCATACTTAGAACTGAAACTCAAAAATTTTTTTTTCATCAAACCCATATGTGTGGGGTATCTATGGATAGGTCTTTAAAAATGATACTAAGGTTTCTTATATCATTTTTTTCTAAAATGAATAGCTTGCGCGAGAGACACTTCCAAAGTGGTCAAATGTGTGTCCCCCCCCTGTAACTTCTAAAATAAGAGTATGATAAAACTAAAAAAAATATATGATGCACATTACTATGCAAACTTCCACCGAAAATTGGTTTGAACGAGATATAATAAGTAGTTTTTTGATATTTACAATAAAACCTCTAAAAACAAAGTTAGTTTTGCGGTTCGATAAGAAAAGTGGTTTTTATGGTTTTATTCCTCCGGTTGTAATACGGAACCCTCAGTGCGCGAGTCCGACTCGCACTTGACAGGTTTTTTTTTTATAAACATAGAAGACAAAGAAGATATATTATTTTCTAAGAATAACGCGAACCTAACGGGTCTGCGCGAAATTTGGTTTTCGGAATTTGTAAGCTAAAACTGACGACCTCCCTGGCGCAGGAAGTCGCGGGTTCGATTCCCGCGATGAACCACTTTGGAATTTTATAATTTCTAAATTGGCTCAGGTCTGGTCTGGTGGGAGGCTTCGGCCGTGGCTAGTTACCAGCCTAACAGCAAAGACTCACCGCCAAGCGATTTAGCGTTCCGGTGCGATTCTGCGTAGAAACCGTAGGGGTAAATTTACTTACCCTACCAAGTAAGTACGATAACATCTTAGGCTGCATCATCACTTACCATCAGGTAAGATCGCAGTCAAGTAGGTACTAATTTGTATAGAATAAAAAAACTAATTGCAGACTTACGACATTAAAATTGCGGAAATGGCAGTAACATCTTCACATGTTTATATCAAATTTTTGCTCGGAATTTGATATAAACGTGTACACACACACACACACACACACACACACCTGTATCTTATTACAATATATATAGCTACTCGTGCTGATTGGCCACTGACTGACTGACTCATTGATCACCTCTCCTGGACAATTTTGTATGAAAAAATTTTTTTTCACGGATGGGGTCGTATAAAAGAAAAAAAATCATTCGGAACAAAAATACGGAGAGAGCTGATGATTGAGGATTTCGGAGACGGGTTAAGAGCACGGCCAGGGTATCTAAGATAGGTGGGGGGTGCTCGACCAAATGTCATTTGAAACGTCATCCAATTGGCAGTGAGCTGAAAAAAAATTCAAAATGGCGGATTCAAAATGGCCGCCATTTGAATTTCGTCATTATCTCGGAAAGTATAAAAGATGGAAGAACGGTTTTTTGACAAGAGGTGATCAGGACTCGAAGGTCTATTCGATGGATGGAAAAAAAATTCAAAATGGCGGAACTTATTTTTCCATAGAAAATGTATGGGGAATGTTTAAGAGACTAAAAGTTGGAAGGCAAATAGGGGGAAGACAGCACGCGGGCCACATGTGGCCCGCGCCCCCACGCACCCTACTAGTTAATATATATATAGCTCTTTGTGCTGATTCACTCACTGACTCATTGATCACCTCTCCTGAACAATTTTGTATGAAAAATTTTTTTTTCAATAACCATTTCGTATAGAAGGGAAAAAATCATTAAGAACAAAAATATGGAGAGAGCTGATGAGTGAGGATTTCGGAGACAGGTGAAGAGCACAGCCAAGGGTATTGCAGATAGGTGGGGGGTGCTCGACCAAATGTCATTTGAAACGTCATCCAATTGGCAGTGAGCTGAAAAAAAATTCAAAATGGCGGATTCAAAATGGCCGCCATTCGAATTTCGTTGATATCTCGGAAAGTATAAAAGATGGAGGAATGGTTTCTTGACAAGAAGTGATCAGGACCCAAAGGTCTATTCGATGGACAGAAAAAAAATTCAAAATGGCGGACTTTTTTTTTCATAGAAAAAATGTATGGGGAATGTTGAGACTAAAGTTGTAAGGCAAATAGGGGGAAGACGGCACGCGGGCCACATGTGGCCCGCGCTCCCACGCACCCTACTAGTTACTATATATATAGCTACTCGTGCTGATTCACTGACTCACTGATTGATCACCTCTCCTGAACAATTTTGTATGAAAAATTTTTTTTTCACTATGCGTTTCGTATAGAAGAGAAAAATTCATTCGGAGGAAAAATACGGAGAGAGCTGATGATTGAGGATTTCGAAGACGGGTGAAGAGCACAGCCAAGGGTATTGCAGATAGGTGGGGGGTGCTCGACCAAATGTCATTTGAAACGTCATCCAATTGGCAGCGAGCTGAAAAAATTTTCAAAATGGCGGATTCAAAATGGCCGCAAAACGAATTTCGCCAATATCTCGGAAAGTATAAGAGATGGAAGAACGGTTCCTTGACAAGAACTGATCAGGACAAGAAGCTTTATGCGATGGATGGAAAAAAAATTCAAAATGGCGGATTTTTTTTTCCATAGAAAAATGTATAGGGAATGTTGAAGGGACAAAAGCTGTAAGGCAAATAGGGGGGAAGACAGCACGCGGGCCACATGTGGCCCGCGCCTCCACGCGGCCTACTAGTTAAATTTAAAACTAATTTAAGAGAAAAAATATGTTACATAACTTATCATTTAAAGACTATCGGGAAAAGCAAGACCTCCAAATACAGGTTTTATATCTAAAAATCTAAGAGTTCTGTTTGTATATTGTAACCATATTCATTATTTAAAACAATTTCTCATTTTATAAGACTTAGATATTATATTAAACCCTTGCGTTGAGCCAAAGGTTTATCTATTTTTTCCTTTTTAAAGGTTTATCTTGTTTTTCGGTTTTATAAAAGTGTCATAGGGAACTTTTATTTCAAAGAAAGAGAAACAGTTATCATGAGATGAAGTCGCAGCCACCTCTTAGTTTATAATAATATTTTGATAAGCCGAAGCACAGATCCATAAAAAACTAAGATAATAATATGTATATTATTTTATTTTAAAGCAAGCTTGTAGGTATGTGGCATTGGACACTAGTGTTTATAGACAATTATTATATTTAACTTACGAAAATGTTTCTTTTGACTGTAGTGTTCTTGTTTCTCGTCTCTTCTTGCAGCTGTCTCCAAGAAGGTATACTTTATTTAACTTTCAAAACATAATATATGTTTTCTTGAAAATAAAATCCACAAAACATCCAAGCTTATATATTTTTAATTACGAGTAGGTACGGCCAAATGGACCAAAATTTTACAATCTCTAATATATATAATTTTTTGTTACAAACTCCTCCGAAACGGCTCGACCGATTGTTATGAAATTTTTTGTATATTAGTTTCGGTAGGTCTGAGAGTAAGTGGTAAGCTATTTTTATGCCCCTTAGTGAAAAATAATGCCGATTCTCTCAACTGGAAAATATTTGTGTGATGAGTATGAATGCTTTCCTGTGATGTGTGTAATGTCATGATATAATTATGTATTTATTTATTAAAAAAAATTGTCTTTGCAAAAAATCTTGCAGATGTTATAAATATCTGAAATCTGTTTTAGGTGAACCCTGCATGAGTGAAGTGATGAGAAAAGTGGGTTTTGAAGGGATTTGTAAAAAACGTACCGAATGCTCCTACTTCCTAACGTTTCCACTTAAATACTTGGGTGAACCGGAACCTATGGTGAGTAAAATAAATAAAAAAAAAATAAGCCTTTTATTTCTCCAATTTACAATAAAATGAACTTTACATTGAATAAAAATAATAAATCACTAAGTAGGAGAACCCTATTCACAGGTGAAGGCCTCCTCCAGGTTGGAGCAGGTTTTTCTATTTTTTGCCTTTAAAAGCCAGTTTGGACCTGCTACCTTTTTGATATCGTCTTCCCAGCGATAGTGCGGCCTTCCTGTTGGCCTTCGTGTCCCTTTAGGTCCGGGCCAGGTCGTCACCATGTATGTCCAACGGTTGTCCGTGAGTCTTGCTACGTGGCCGGCCCATTTCCATTTTGATTTCTGTATATAGGTCAGCGCATCTGTCATTTTGGTCTGTTGACGAATTTTACAGTGGCGAATTTTTTGAATTCGTCTTATTTTTAGGATACTGCGTTCCATCGCTCTTTTGCAGGATGTAATCATTCGTTTTGCCTTTTCTGTGAGCTTCCATGTTTGGCTGCCATAAGTAAGCGTGGGTAAAATACACATGTTCATGACTTTAGTTTTTATTTTTATATGCATACTAGCTGATGCCCGCGACTTCGTCCACGTGGGATAAAAACTATTCTATCTTTTAAGTTGGACCAAATGACTGATATTCACGAAGTTTGAACTAAATCGGTTCAGTAGTTTAGGAGTCCATTGAGGACAAACATTGTGACACGAGATTTATATATATTAGAAAGAAAAGATTGCTTTTAAATATCTCTTTTAGGCCCCAGTACCTACTTATTCCATGCTAATTGAATTCGTCTTTTCATTTCTTCTTCATTATTACATGGGTCAAAAGAGATTTGTTTGCCTAAGTATATGTATTCCTTAACGTATTCTAGGCACGTGTCTTCTATGATTATTGGAATTTCGGATCGGTTAGTCATTAGTTTTGACTTGTGAAAGTTTATTTCCAAACCTACTTAGTTAGTAGGTTTAAAAATAACCTACAGTGAGTATGCTACTAATATGCTACTTACTGTCTTGTTGGTCTAGTGTTGAGCAGGACTGCAAATCACGAGGTCTTTGGTTAATTTCCGTATTATTTCAGATTTTTAACCGACTTCAAAAACAGGAGGAGGTTCTCAATTCGACTGTATGTTTTTTTTTTTTTTTTTGTATGTTTGTTACGCGATTTCTCCGTCAATTCTAATCCGATTTTGATGATTCTTTTTTTGTTTGGTAGGGCATACTTCAGAGGTGGTCCCATTTCAATTTGGAAAGATCTCATGAATATCTTCGGAGATACGGTGAGATGGCCGTTCCATATACCGTGCCAAGACACATTAACTCTTGTTGAAGTCGGTAAAATAGAAAAATAAAAACATGGGTAAGTGCCTACATTTCGAAATACGACAAGGGCCTGTAGCTAATAAATTTATTCGAAACAAAGTTGAAGGGCTTTTAAAAATGGATTTCTAGGCTATAAATTTGAAGTTATCGTGACAGTAACTTAAAACTAAAGCTGAATTTATTGCCGTATTTCGAAGCATTGAGACACTTAAACCCCAGAAAGCTGTCACCACTTCAGTTAGATTTTTTGCATCATCCTCGCTGTTTGTTTACTTATTCGTGGGAATCGAAGTTGCTATTAAGGAAGAAATTTCGCCAGCAAAATTGTATAGACTGCGCCTACGCATGGTAGAGTTTGCGTGTGACCAATTAGGAAGAAACAATACTTTGGCTCAGCCAATAGGCATAGAACAGATGATTTTGTGGTAAATCTTTACAGAAAAAGGCGTGGCCTGGGACCCTGGAGGTGGAGTCCAGCAAAAGCTGGGAGACCAAGGGAGGAGAGGTGAACAGGCGACGGCTCCAGGGACAGACAAGTTTCGGTGCTCGAGAAATGTAGACGCGTTTTACTAATTAGGAAATAGTAAAGAATTTTCTCTTGTAAAAATTTGTGACTTCATTAGTATTAATAGAAATTAAAATCTAATAATTAAAATTTTATAAAGCTTAACCGTGATTGTAATTAAATATTAGTATAGTAGAGTGTGGTATTTGCGAGCTACTGGGAAGCTGCCGGTCAACTGGACGGAGTTTTCGGTGACGTATTAACTCTGTTTATTTAATTATCGCTACCTAAATTCGTACCTAGATTTCCTAACAATAATCTAGACTTTGAGATAATATTTCTGAGCAGAAGATATTGTCAGAAATGAATCCAGGAACAGCCATCGGCAATATTTATGACGCAAATAAAAAGGGTCAATCGTGGAAACCGTATGATACTTTTGATCGTAATGAATAAATGGAATGGTGCGAATTCAGGTCTTGCGCTGTACATTAAATGCTTTTAGATAACTAATGTAATTGTGTGTGTTTTCGTCTATTCTTATAGGGTTACAGGTAGAAATAAGTTCTGTCAGGTGTAAATATTTTAAGCATGAACTAGTAGTAATAATGTAGTAGTTTTTAGATGTGGTCGGGGAGTTTTTGACTTAGGCAAACCGTTTTCTCCCCTAATTAGCATGACCTAGGAACGGGATTGCCTGGCTAAATAGTTGACCGCCAGGTCGATATTTAGTCTAAATAATATTTCAGTTTCGTTTTTTTTCTATTGTACTTGATGTTGAAATAAGTGACCTAAGAAATTTGCTCAGAATAAAATTTAACTTCTAGCATTTACTGCCTTTTCTTTTATTATTATAGTCTACCTTACCTCAAAATTCTAGTTAGGGAAGTTGAAATAAAAGGTGATTTTCTCAGAATACAATAAGACATATAACTTTACTATTTCTATTGTGCTATTCAAACTTATATACTAGCGCTACGAGTTACAGTAAATCCTCAGCAAACAAACTTCAACTAAGTATAGCCAGCTGCATTCATGATGTTAAATTACTCGATAGGAAGTGAATAAAGTAAATAAAGATTTATTACGTTTAAAGCCTGAATCCATACTTGAAGCCTAGCTTAAGGTCTAAGTTATTCATCTTGACACAGTCTAAGTAAATTAGCTAAAATTTTTTAAATCACTGAGGCTAAATGAATCAAAAGTACGTAAGTCGAATAAAACGCTGTGTAAGGAAATTAGACCGAAATTGCTGTGCATAAGAGTCAAAAGAGAATTAACCGTAAGAGACTTGTGTCTTATGTAACTGTAGCGACAGGGTTTTTTGAAATAATTTCTTAACGACGGAACGAGTCGACGAGCTGCGTTGGCGTAAACAAAGGATGGGGTGAGCGAGATTACAAAAACAATCAGGTAAGAAATGTATCTTAAATAGGGAACTTTGAAACTGTAGGAAGGACAAAGGGGATCGTAGAACTAGTGACATCCGAGGTTGAGTGGGTAAATAGTTTTTCATGCATTGATTCAATTTAATCTAACATTGTACATGGCTGATTGGTGGCGTGCTAGCGGCGTAATCTCGACACAACAATTACACGTCCTCTCATTGCAGTCGGCTCCGATCGATTCTGGCCAGAATCAAACATATATATATCAAATTTATACTAAAATCAAAACCATGGTTTCGGGGCGAGCCTAGAGCTCAAAGAGAAGTACCCCCTTTCTTCTGAAAGGATGTGGGAAGTTTAATTTAGCGCTTCGCAGCGAAAAAGGAGTCGATTTCTGCAGCCCCAATAACCTGACTTTTCCAGGGCCGTTTTCACGGCGTAGGTTTTTTCCCAAGTGTCCGCTGGATTACGGTTAGTTCACGATGGCCAAAATTGGCAAATACAATGTATCAGCTGACCTATCAATCTGCTCTGAAATTGCACATAGGACTAGTCTAAACTCTCAAGTCAACCACTTTGTTGAAACACAAGATAACTAGCTGTAATTAGAATCTATAATAGATCAGGCAGAGTGATTCGGGAAAGCCTACATTGTCCACCCAGCGAAGTGTACTTAACAATTATAGGCATTTAACTAACAATAGCATTTAACCGGATACCCACGTTGCCACAAGTTCTGAAGTCCCACCGTCCAATTGACTAGTTAGAGTTGCATTCTATATACTCAGTCACTTGAATTGATAAAATAGACGATCTCACGAGCGTGTACCATCACATAAATTGGTGCCGTGACCAGGATCGAAATCCTCTGAGTCACGGAAATTGTTGCCGTTACATGACCAGGAATCCATTGTACGTGTTGAAGTTACAATACGACTGGATTTAATATTGGAAAAAAAAATATATAAAAAAAAACACAACGTAGAAATCGTGACAAGAGTATAATAGAAATTTCAGGAGATTGGACGGGAAACACACACAGTGCATGGTATTTTTTTTTGAAAAGAAGATTTTGTTGTTGCATGCTATTGTAAAGAATTGTTTTACTTCTATCAATATACAAATTAAGTGTATCTATAATATTGTATACTTATAAATGTGGTATTTACAGGACTTAAATACAACGACTACGACCGATGCAAATACCACTACTTGTTACTCTATAAAATAATTTTCTAATAACATCTGGGGAACTATCGGAACTAGGCTACGTATAGACGTTTAAACTCTAGTATAGATACCACTTGTTGCCACGACTTTAGACTTTATTATTAGGAGAGGATTGTGCAAAAAACTGACTGGCTTGTGACGGCTCACGGGTGAATGTAAATAGGAGCATACAAAAAAAAAAAAAAAAAAAAAACAAACAAAAAAAAAAAATATCAATACAATATGCCTTTGGAAAAGGGTAAGGGTAAACGTTCTATGAGACGGATTGGAGCCGCCGAGGCTGGTGCAGGTAGTTCAACTGCGGGGGAGCGCCCGGACCATGCGATAACTGTAGGAAACGAGACTTTAGAGTTGATATTGAAAAAGATAAACGAGTTCGAGGGGAAGTTGAGGGAGTTAACCGCAATAACTAACGTTAGACAGAACGGTAACGAGCCAAATTCTACACGCGCTACTATGGAGGTAGATAGGGACGTTAGCGAAACACAGGGGTCTACTAGTTCTGCGTGCGCCACTTCGATTCTAGCGCCGTCGGAAACGCGAAACTTGTACGTTGTACAACCCTCGGTTAGTAAACCGAGTTTTGATGGAAAACCATTTACAAATCCTATTACATTTTTAAAACGATTAAAAAAGTATATTAGGGCAGTAAACGGATCGGATCGCGAGCTAGATATAGCACTGGGGTGCATTACAGGTAACGCTCGAAAGGTTATGGATTTGTACTCGAAAGGGTGGATTACTTTCGCCGATTTCGAAACGGATTTTAGACGTACGTATTGGACTGAGCAAATACAAGAGTCCGTTAGGTATAGACTAATCCATTCAATGTATTCGAAGGATTCGGGGATGACAATGTCGGAACATTTCGCGGAGCAGGCCGAGTCAATGCAGTCGTTGACCATCGCGTTTAGTGAGCGAGATTTAGTGAATTCTATTATGCGACATTATGCGATAGATATACAGAGACTATGGTTTACTAGGACCGATGAAGTAAGTATCACGAGCGGGGCTAATTTTCTGAGAAGTCTGGAACAAAACATTATCGAGAAACCCATGGGAGTCCCTTTTGGCATAGTAGGTAGATATAATAGAGGAGGCAGGTACAACAGGTCGGACTCGGCTCGACCCATTACAGCGACGATGTCAGCTAACGCGTGGTTAGGCAGAGGAGGCGCGAACAGAGGACGAGGTTACCGTCGGGGTCGTTTAGGCTATGGGACGAATTATAATAGGACGGCGACACCTAGAATTGAGCAAATGAGGGCTAACGCTAGGCCGGCTATTACTTTTGTAAAAGAGGGTGATGATTCTTCTATGTCAAAGACTGTGGGGGAGAGCCAGACAAAAAACTAATATCCCCTACACCATCGAGGTCCGTTAGGTTATCAGCGTGTAAAATAGGGGAAGAGATGACCTCGAATGTTGGAAAGATGGAAGTGGCTTACAGGATTCTTATTAAAAACGGTTGGCAACCAGGGAAGGGGTTAGGAGCTAGCAAAGGAGGGGCTAGACAAGTATTGAAAGTCGGCACACACTATGATGAATATGATTTTCGACCGGAAATTAGGAGCATAGGGATTTTATTGGAGAACCAATTTGACAACATTGTAGAATGCAACGAAATAGGCAGTGCGTGTGGGGGTTGTGTAAAGAGAAGTTCGAGTATGTATACGATGATTCATGAACTCGACGAACCGACTGACGTGGGTGTCGACTATTCCTTACCTAGATTACCTGAAGTGTGCGTGTGGTTATATGGGAGAAACATAAAAGCTCTTATTGATACGGGGAGCCAGATTAGTGGGGTAACTAGAGAATTATACGATTCCATTCTTAGAGAAAGAGGTGATTTGCCCGAAGTTGCTATTCCCACGATACAGGTACAGGGGGCGTTTGGTTCGCGTAGTGAGAGCACAAACCGGTTGGTGTTAATAGAATTCAAGTTGGGTAGTTCAATTGTAGAGGCACCGGTACTCGTTATGCGACGGTTACCTAGGTCTTTGATATTGGGATACGATTGGTTGGAACGAGTAAAAGGGATAATAAACTGTGGGCAGGAACGAACATTAAGTATAGAGCATCTGGGGGTCAAGACTTGTGTTAGACTGAACTCGGAGTGTCAAATTGATCGGTTGGGAGGGGCTTCTAATGCCTCAGTTATCAACTCAATATTAAATCAAAATAATGAACCCGAGGAGATTAGTGTGTCAAAGGGAGGGACGGACGGTTGTAAGAGTAAAGAGTTCCAATTAGACGATTCGAACTTAACCATTGAGCAAAAGGAGCTTTTACTACCTGTCCTAGACAAACGTTGTAAAGTGTTTACGGACAGGTTAGGTTTAACCGACAGATACGAACATGCCATTGAGTTACTAGACGAAACCCCTTTTGTGAAACACAGTTATCCAATACCTCTGGCATATAGGGATCAGGTTAGAGGGGAGTTGGAGGAACTAGAGAAGCTAGGCGTTATTAAACAAGCGGCGACACCGTATTGTAGCCCATTAACATTCACAAAGAAACGGGATGGTTCAATAAGACTCTTATTGGATGCGCGCGAACTAAACAAAAAAATGATAGGAGATGCAGGCTCACCGCCGCTTACATCTGAGATCTTACAATCTTTTCATGGGGTGAATTACATCAGTTTAATCGATTTAAACAATGCTTATTTTCAAATACCACTGCACCCGGATTCAAGAAAATACACGGGTTTCTCTTTTATGGGGAGAACATACACGTATTGTGTACTACCTCAAGGATTAAAAACGTCTGTAGCGGGGTTCTCGAGAGCGATGGATATCGTATTAGAAGGGTTACGAGAATTTTGCGTGAACTACTTAGATGACATCGTCATATTTACCACGGGAGACGTAAGATTACACTTAGAACATTTAGACCAAGTGTTGGAAAGACTTGAGGGCGCTGGACTAACGGGAAGACTAGGGAAGTGTAGGTTCTTGTGTGTAGAGGTGAAGTTATTAGGACACATAGTAAATACGAATGGGGTACGAATGGACCCTGAGCGAGTAGAGGCAATATTAAACTTCCCCATACCTAGGACAATTAAACAATTACGGGGATTTTTGGGGTTGATAAACTATTTTCGGAAGTTCATATCAAAGTATAGTGAGGAGGTTAGGCCATTGTGTGACCTATTAAAACAAAACTCAAAATGGTCATGGACACAAGAAATAAATGATTGTTTTGAAAGGGTTAAGAGATTATTTTTAGATACTATACTCCTTACGCACCCGGATCCGAAAAAGACTTATTATTTGCAAACGGATAGTAGCAACTTGGGGATTTCTGGTTATGTTTATCAACTGAATGAGGCAGGAGAAGAGATGGTAATAGGATTTTGTAGTAAATCATTATCAGAAACGGAACAAAGGTGGACAGTTACTGAACAGGAATTATGGGCGATAATATTTAGTCTGTCGAAATTCGAGACGTACTTAAGAGGAGCTAAATTAGTCATTAGGACCGATCATAAAAGTCTGATATTTTTGCAATCGTGTAAACTGCTGAGTGCGCGAATGATACGTTGGGTGCACTACATAGGACAGTTCGACTATACAGTTGAGCACGTGAAAGGCCGATTAAATACAGTAGCAGACGTGCTATCTCGCCATATAAAGGGCACAACTGACGTTTTAACTAACAAAGCTACGGGACCTGAAATGAATTTGTTCAAAGTACCTCTAGGGCGAGTGGTACTAGACAAATGGCGGGAAATAGTTGATTATCAAGGACGCGATGAGGTAGCAAGCGAGATAATTAAACGGATGGAGACCACGGGAACATCCGAATCAAAATATTACACACTAAAAGAAGGGATTCTTTATCGGACAGATATACATAAATCTACTGCGAGATTATATGTACCTAAGGAATTACAACGAGATTTGATTATTAGCATACATGAGGAGATAGGCCATTTCGGACGTTACAAGGTTTACGCGTTAATGAAGCGACGTTACTATTTTACTAATATGTCACGCATAATAGGCAAGGTTGTGAGAGCGTGTGAGATATGTCAGAAATCTAAGCACGTGAGAGAGACACACACGGGGCCGATTAAAACGGTGTTAGCAAGAGAGATAGGAGAGAAAGTTTTTTGTGACATTTACGGGCCATTACCGGCAGGAAAATTCGGTTTCAAATATATATTCGTGATGCAGGATGCTTATAGTAAGCTCATCAGATTATATCCATTACGTCAAGCGAGTAGTAAGGCGACACTCACTTGTGTAAAGAAGTTTCATAAGCAAATCAAGATCAAGGCATTGTGTTCTGATAATGGGTCTAACTTTACTTCGGCTGTTTTTGAGACAGGAGTCCAACAGTTAGGTATAAAACTAACACACACATCCATCAGAAATCCGCGACCGAACTCAACGGAAAGGGTAAACAAAGAACTAGGTAGGCTATTTCGTACTTATTGCAACAAATCGCATCGATCATGGGTAGACCTGTTGCCAGACATAGAGGATTGTTATAATCAAGTGATACACACCACTACAGGGTATTCACCTAACGAGATAGTCTGGGGAAATAGGACCCTTTTGTCGACCGACATGTTTGATAACACAACAAATAGGTCTAGTTTACAACAGGATGAGTTAGAGCATATAAGACAGAAAGCTAGAGAAAACATAGTGAAGGCAGCCGAGAGTAGGGAGATCCATTATAACAAAAATCATAAGTTAGTTCAGTTCGAGATAGGTGATTTAGTAAAACTAAAGACTTTTGCGAGATCCGACGCTGACAAAAAGATAACAAGAAAATTCATGCGTCTTTTTGAAGGACCCTTTATAATAGGAGCTGTACCATATAATAATGTGTACACTCTGATTGAACCACACACGAACAAAATAAGAGGGAATTATAACGCCATCCACCTGTTCCGCTATTATAAAAACGACTAATAATATAGGGCCTTAGTAGGCATTGAAGCGAACAATGGGGAACTCAGGGGTGTTGGCGCCACTCTCATAAAACAAGTAGCGCAATTCGTACAAACAAAGAAAGGCTTGGGTTGCGTATTGTTGTCGAAGACTTTGAAAATAGATAAGAGGCGTAGATGAGAACAGAAAGGAGATAACGGAAATGAACAGATAGCGGTTTGACTTTATTTAATAAATGGGAAAATATATTTTAAAACTCGCCAAGTATAACGATAGGAACCCTAGATAGGCTAGGCGTTTTCAAAATCTATTTCAATTTATGTGATGGTACACGCTCGTGAGATCGTCTATTTTATCAATTCAAGTGACTGAGTATATAGAATGCAACTCTAACTAGTCAATTGGACGGTGGGACTTCAGAACTTGTGGCAACGTGGGTATCCGGTTAAATGCTATTGTTAGTTAAATGCCTATAATTGTTAAGTACACTTCGCTGGGTGGACAATGTAGGCTTTCCCGAATCACTCTGCCTGATCTATTATAGATTCTAATTACAGCTAGTTATCTTGTGTTTCAACAAAGTGGTTGACTTGAGAGTTTAGACTAGTCCTATGTGCAATTTCAGAGCAGATTGATAGGTCAGCTGATACATTGTATTTGCCAATTTTGGCCATCGTGAACTAACCGTAATCCAGCGGACACTTGGGAAAAAACCTACGCCGTGAAAACGGCCCTGGAAAAGTCAGGTTATTGGGGCTGCAGAAATCGACTCCTTTTTCGCTGCGAAGCGCTAAATTAAACTTCCCACATCCTTTCAGAAGAAAGGGGGTACTTCTCTTTGAGCTCTAGGCTCGCCCCGAAACCATGGTTTTGATTTTAGTATAAATTTGATATATATATGTTTGATTCTGGCCAGAATCGATCGGAGCCGACTGCAATGAGAGGACGTGTAATTGTTGTGTCGAGATTACGCCGCTAGCACGCCACCAATCAGCCATGTACAATGTTAGATTAAATTGAATCAATGCATGAAAAACTATTTACCCACTCAACCTCGGATGTCACTAGTTCTACGATCCCCTTTGTCCTTCCTACAGTTTCAAAGTTCCCTATTTAAGATACATTTCTTACCTGATTGTTTTTGTAATCTCGCTCACCCCATCCTTTGTTTACGCCAACGCAGCTCGTCGACTCGTTCCGTCGTTAAGAAATTATTTCAAAAAACCCTGTCGCTACAGTTACATAAGACACAAGTCTCTTACGGTTAATTCTCTTTTGACTCTTATGCACAGCAATTTCGGTCTAATTTCCTTACACAGCGTTTTATTCGACTTACGTACTTTTGATTCATTTAGCCTCAGTGATTTAAAAAATTTTAGCTAATTTACTTAGACTGTGTCAAGATGAATAACTTAGACCTTAAGCTAGGCTTCAAGTATGGATTCAGGCTTTAAACGTAATAAATCTTTATTTACTTTATTCACTTCCTATCGAGTAATTTAACATCATGAATGCAGCTGGCTATACTTAGTTGAAGTTTGTTTGCTGAGGATTTACTGTAACTCGTAGCGCTAGTATATAAGTTTGAATAGCACAATAGAAATAGTAAAGTTATATGTCTTATTGTATTCTGAGAAAATCACCTTTTATTTCAACTTCCCTAACTAGAATTTTGAGGTAAGGTAGACTATAATAATAAAAGAAAAGGCAGTAAATGCTAGAAGTTAAATTTTATTCTGAGCAAATTTCTTAGGTCACTTATTTCAACATCAAGTACAATAGAAAAAAAACGAAACTGAAATATTATTTAGACTAAATATCGACCTGGCGGTCAACTATTTAGCCAGGCAATCCCGTTCCTAGGTCATGCTAATTAGGGGAGAAAACGGTTTGCCTAAGTCAAAAACTCCCCGACCACATCTAAAAACTACTACATTATTACTACTAGTTCATGCTTAAAATATTTACACCTGACAGAACTTATTTCTACCTGTAACCCTATAAGAATAGACGAAAACACACACAATTACATTAGTTATCTAAAAGCATTTAATGTACAGCGCAAGACCTGAATTCGCACCATTCCATTTATTCATTACGATCAAAAGTATCATACGGTTTCCACGATTGACCCTTTTTATTTGCGTCATAAATATTGCCGATGGCTGTTCCTGGATTCATTTCTGACAATATCTTCTGCTCAGAAATATTATCTCAAAGTCTAGATTATTGTTAGGAAATCTAGGTACGAATTTAGGTAGCGATAATTAAATAAACAGAGTTAATACGTCACCGAAAACTCCGTCCAGTTGACCGGCAGCTTCCCAGTAGCTCGCAAATACCACACTCTACTATACTAATATTTAATTACAATCACGGTTAAGCTTTATAAAATTTTAATTATTAGATTTTAATTTCTATTAATACTAATGAAGTCACAAATTTTTACAAGAGAAAATTCTTTACTATTTCCTAATTAGTAAAACGCGTCTACATTTCTCGAGCACCGAAACTTGTCTGTCCCTGGAGCCGTCGCCTGTTCACCTCTCCTCCCTTGGTCTCCCAGCTTTTGCTGGACTCCACCTCCAGGGTCCCAGGCCACGCCTTTTTCTGTAAAGATTTACCACAAAATCATCTGTTCTATGCCTATTGGCTGAGCCAAAGTATTGTTTCTTCCTAATTGGTCACACGCAAACTCTACCATGCGTAGGCGCAGTCTATACAATTTTGCTGGCGAAATTTCTTCCTTAATAGCAACTTCGATTCCCACGAATAAGTAAACAAACAGCGAGGATGATGCAAAAAATCTAACTGAAGTGGTGACAGCTTTCTGGGGTTTAAGTGTCTCAATGCTTCGAAATACGGCAATAAATTCAGCTTTAGTTTTAAGTTACTGTCACGATAACTTCAAATTTATAGCCTAGAAATCCATTTTTAAAAGCCCTTCAACTTTGTTTCGAATAAATTTATTAGCTACAGGCCCTTGTCGTATTTCGAAATGTAGGCACTTACCCATGTTTTTATTTTTCTATTTTACCGACTTCAACAAGAGTTAATGTGTCTTGGCACGGTATATGGAACGGCCATCTCAACGGAACGGAACTCCTCATAAGAGTAATTCGCTTGCGATCAGTATAATTTATTAGAAAGCTAACGTTTCCCGTGTAGTGCCATTTCAATTTAGTCCAGTTCTGATAATGGTATCCATGAGAAGACAATATCAGACTTAAAATTTTAATTGGAAAGGATACAGTACAGTACACAGTACCTACTACAGTAGTTTGATGAGAGTTGAAGTCGGTTTTTTTGTTAATTAATTAACGTATATTATTGAACGATAAACTTCGGAGATAAGGGGGGAGCGGTATTTTTTTACAGTTTGCCCAATAATTCAAAAACCATCAAGTACAAAAATAAATAAAAATCTGTTTTAGAATATACAAGTAACGCCCTTTCTTTTTTTTGTATTGACGATAGGCTTGCGCTTGAAGACAATCTTGCCTGATGGTAAGTGTAGGCTACTCACGCACACACAACCATCATTCTGCACACAAACACATACAGAATACAAAATCACGTTATAAACATACATACATATTTTTATATATATAATTTACAAGCACACTCGGGTGAAACCGTAGTATTAGCTCACGGTCGCGCCACGAGGCGAGTGACCTACCGAAATTTGCTGAGTGCGCTCTATGCACATTGCACAACGCCGGCAGTCGCCAGTCGCTACCTATAACTCGGATCATATTGCATTGTACACCTAACTTACCGCGAATTAATTATAAGTTTTCTGTGTGCGTAATAAAAAATTAACAAGTCGGAGCTGCTTTCTTTCGCTAACCTTCTGATCATAGAAAAGGAATTGGGGATACCACCTTCACCCAAAAACCCCACACTGGTGACCCCGACGTGATCTCACCATTCACCACGAGAGGGCGCACATTAACAGAAGAACACGCAACAAGAACACCGAAGTCACAACGACCGCAACCGCAAGAACGCAACGCAACCGCAACCGAAACCATCAGCAACTGCATTCAACCGCTACAATATCGAAGAAGCAACCGCAAACCTCATTCCTCACCAGACTCCCAGTCTTCGCCGACCGACTCACTGGTCGCCGACACGTCACCGCCGATCGACTCACTGATCGCGCGGCCGCATTCGTCGGACTCCCGGTTCGAAGGTCACTCACACCTCGCCGGCACGCAGTCCACGAAGTCAACCCGGTATCGCTGACGCACACTTCCACGATGCTGCACGCTGTTGACGCACGGGAATGCCCCACGCGGGCAACGATGACACACGACTCAACAGTCTCAGAGGGGAGTGATTGTAGCGGTCTTCGATAGCCGACGATAGATGGCGTAACCAGTACCCTAGCACACGCTGACGGAGCATTCTGCGAGCGTGCCTATATATACAACTTCTGACGTCACACGCTCGGATCACAAGCGGTCCCCAGGCATAACACCTGCCTGGAGGGAAATTTCCCTATTGCCCTAACAACCGGCAAAGTGGTGACCCCGACGTGACAATACAATGATATGACAGTAAGCAATGATGAGGTCCAGGTTGGAGCGCGCTTGACTAGAAAATGCCTATTCACTAAGACTCTTGAAGGCACCCAGAGGCCAGATTGTACTTGGCTGGAAACACGGAGACTGGAAGGGCGTTCCACACTTTAGCGGTTCGTATCAGAAACGTGGAAAAAAAACGTTTCGTGCGAGTTTGTTGGACGTCAACCACATAAGGATGCCACCGCTCTCGGCGTCTTGCGGTCCTATGGTAGAAAGGTGAAGGAGGCACAAGGTTATGATACCGCGCTCAATATTGTTATTTCATTTTTGACATTTCAACGCCCCGGTTTTCCCCCCTTTTAAATAGAAATAAAACCGATTTTTTTAAACCGTTTGCAACCACGTTGGGTCACTATTTTCTAAAATTGTTCCCAATTTCAACTTGGTAGCTTTAATAGTTACTGAAATAGTCAAGTTTGACAGACGGACGGACGGAGAAAGTTTCACCATAAGGGTTCCATTTTTACTATTTTTGTATGGAACCCTCAAAAACGCATTCCATTCCATTCCACGCACGGAAACGCAATATATCATAAGGCTAGCTGCTGGTAGGGAATAATTGGAGTATTCACATTAAAATTTTCCTTAATGTATTTCAGGAATGCAGTACGCGGGATGGTGTGAAGATTGTGTGCTGTCCAACGGGCGTCGTCATCACAACAACTACACCACCTGTTACCTCCACTGAAGCATGCGTAACCTCCACTGAAGCAGTCGTTACCTCCACTGTAGCAGCTGTTACCCCCGCTGTAGCAGGCGTTACCCCCACTGTAGCAGCCGTTACCCCCACTGTGGCAGCCGTTACCCCCACTGAAGAAGCCATTACTTCCACCGAATCAGTGGTTACCCCCACTGTGGCAGTAGTTCAACCCACTGTGGTAGCCGTTACCCCCACGGTAGCAGCCGTTACCCTCACTGAAGAAGCCATTACCTCCACCGAATCAGTGGTTACCCCCACTGTGGCAGTAGTTCAACCCACTGTGGTAGCCGTTACCCCCACGGTAGCAGCCGTTACCCTCACTGAAGAAGCCATTACCTCCACCGAATCAGTGGTTACCCCCACTGTGGCAGTAGTTCAACCCACTGTGGTAGCCGTTACCCCCACTGTAACAGCCGCCACCCCCACTATAGCAGCTGTTACCCCACTGTAGCATCTGTTACTCCTACCGCAGCGCTGTAACCTCCACTGAAGCAGCCGTTACCCCCACGGTAGCAGCCGTTACCCTCACTGAAGAAGCCATTACCTCCACCGAATCAGTGGTTACCCCCACTGTGGCAGTAGTTCAACCCACTGTGGTAGCCGTTACCCCCACGGTAGCAGCCGTTACCCTCACTGAAGAAGCCATTACCTCCACCGAATCAGTGGTTACCCCCACTGTGGCAGTAGTTCAACCCACTGTGGTAGCCGTTACCCCCACTGTAACAGCCGCCACCCCCACTATAGCAGCTGTTACCCCACTGTAGCATCTGTTACTCCTACCGCAGCGCTGTAACCTCCACTGAAGCAGCCGTTACCTCCACTGTAGCAGCCGTTACCCCCGCTGTAGCAGCCGTTACCCCCACTGTAGCAGCCGTTACCCCCACTAAAGAAGCCATTACCTCCACCGAATCAGTGGTTACCCCCACTGTGGCAGTAGTTAAACACACTGTGGTATCCGTTGCCCCCACTGTAACAGCCGCCACCCTCACTGTAGCAGCTGTTACCCCACTGTAGCATCTGTAACCCCCACCGCAGTGCCTGTTACCTCCACTGAAGCAGCCGTTACCCACACTGAAGTAGCCATTACCCCCACTGTAGCAGCCGTTACCCGCATTGAAGCAGCCGCTACCCCACTGTAGCAGCTGTTACCCCCACTGTAGCAGCCGTTACCCCCACTGAAACAGCCTTTACCCCCACTGAAGCAGCCATTATCTCCACCGAATCAGCTGTTACCCCCACTGTCGCAGCAGTTAAACCCACTGTGGTAGCCGTTACCCCCACTCTAGCAGCTGTTACACACACTGTAGCCGCTGTTACCCACACTGAAGCAGCCGTTATCCACACTGAAGTAGTCATTATCTCCACTGAATCAGTGTTTACAGCCACTGAAGCAACCGTTACCCCCACTGAAAAAGCCGTTACCCACATTGAAGCAGGCTTTCACTCCACAGAATCTGCGATTACACCCACTGTGGCAGCCTTTAGCCTGTAGCAGGCGTTACCCCCTCTGAAGCAGCTGTTACGCCCCCCCCCCCGCAGCTCCTGTTACTCCCCACTGAAGCAGCCGTTACCCCCACCGAATCAGTGGTTACCCCCACTGTGGCAGCAGTTAAACCCACTGGGACGTTTAAAAAAACTCGACTTTTCTTCATCGGTATCCATAGTTAGATTGTTTTAGCAAACTTCCTTGAAAGTATGTTTTGAGGTCGGAATAGGGATCGGCCCGGCTATCGAACCTGTGACCTTCCAAACTCTCGAATCGAATCCGATCGTACGCAAGTGCCTGAGAAGTGGTTTTCAATTTGCTCTATGGATGTGTAAAGAGTTAAAAGATTTTACATTCAAAACAGCGGCGATGTTCAGGGAAGTTTCAGCATATTTATTGGAAAAATTAAAACTTCGAAATCACAATCTTTGATGGCTGCCCTATTAAATACTAACGGCCCGTTCCGGCTTCGTACGGGTGGACATGATTTTTTATATTTAGTTTTTGTATATTTAATACTTAGTTGGACATAATTATAGTATCGTGAAGTTTTTTGTAGTTATTGATGTCATTTAATATTGTAGAACATACTTTTGTTCTATCATAGTTTTCTGTACAAAATGTTTGCGTTAAATGACTATATTAATATTTGAATTAAATTTATTTCTTTTATTTCAAGGACTGTGGTCAAGCGTAAACCTATATACGTTGAATAAAAAAAAATATTGAAAATAAGTAAGGTTTTTTCCGCAAATGTATTAAAAAACGTTATTTCGAACTCGTCGCTATTGTTGACCCGCGCCTTCGGCTTGGCTCCACAGACCGGCAGCTGTAGACATATGCCTTATTTTTTTCTTCAATTCCAAGATTGCTTTGGTACGCTTTAGAATTTAGGATTTATAAAAATGTACCTATTGAATTTATGATTTTTTAAAATGAACCTATTTGAATTTATGATTTTTGAAAATGTGGCAATGGCACAATTGCAATACAGACGTCATCTGCCGCCTAGGGTCATGGAGTTCAAATGTATAATAGGATAGGAACGTGTGTGAAACCTGCCAGGCTACTTCCCTACCCTTCGCACGTATATATGGGCTATAAGTGTTGATATACATTTACGGGTTTCAGTTATTTATCCTGTACAAGTATAAAGAAATTGTGTTCTAGTCAAGTGTGGATACCCCTTTTATTTTTCCGCCCCTCTCAAGAATACTAAAAGGGGTATAAGGTGACACCCGCTAAATAAATATTTTAAACGCGTTCCCTCCCACGACTCAGTAAACTTCAGATTTATATAAAAAGCTGTTCCTTCCACCATCCCGCCACATCCTAGCAGCGCGTCGACGGAACGCCATATTGGTTTGCGTTTCGTTTTTGCATCGCATTCATAGACAATGTTGAAAATCACAGCGATAGTTTCGCTGATGCTTATTGGTAAGTAGCAATATTTCTGTTTTTCATATTTGTGTAACAATATTAGATAATTAATACACCGATTTTATTTTTGTCCTCTTACGTATACATTGGTGGGTGCGACAGGCAGCATTGCGTAAGAATATCATAGCAAAACGACGCTAATTAGGTACTTATTTACTAAAAAACTAAGGTCTTTTACTTTTACTATGGGCCTCATAAGAAGGCTAAGGAGTCACCCAGCGGGTGATGGAGAGAGCTATGCTCGGAGTTTCTTTATGTATTCAAATCAGAATTGAGGAGATCCGTACTAGACGTACCAGAGTCAACGTATCACGAAGCTGAGGTGGCAATGGGCACATAGCTCGGAGAACCGGAACGTTGGGGACTCAAAGTGCTGGAATGGCGACCCCGCACGGGAAAGCGCGGTGTTGGCAGACCTCCGACCAGATGGACTGACGACATTAAAAGAGTCGCGGGAAGGCGCTGGATAAAAGTGGCGCAGGACCGTGCGGGCTGGAAAGCATTGCAGGAGGCCTTTGTCCGTCGGCTGAAAGGATAAAACTAAGCCAAATGTAAAAAAATTAAAAAGTTTTTGGAAATTATTATTACCGAAACATATTGAAGAAAATTTTTGGAGCAACTTATGGAAAATTTATAGGTAGGTATAGAGCAAAATTTTTTCCGGTCCTGCCGTCTTCGTCGGAGGTTTGTTCGATTACCACAATGGAAAATGTTTGTGTGATGAGCATGAATGTTTTCCAGAGGTTTGCAATATTATGTTGTATTCAGGTATGTACATCAAATATAAATTATAATGTATATTTGTCTGTCGCACTGTCAATACCAATGTATTTGTAAGAGGACGAAAGTAAAAACCATCTACGACATTAACTTCTCTTTATCCCTTTTACCGTGCTTTAGCCCAGATATAGAATTTTTAGCGCTTCACTTAGCACTTGAATTTTCTTTTATATATTTTATTAGTCTGCAATAAAACTTATGTGAGCTTACTCTGTGCTAGCGACTTGGTCTCAGGCGGCCTCTAGGCGACATAAGCGGGAAGGTTCGCCCTCTGTCGACTGGGACACAGGTAAACTTCTAGGCACCCAGATTGTATTTGGCTGGAAACACGGAGGCTGGAAGTGCGTTCCACACCTTAGCGGTTCGTATCAGAAACGTAGAAGAAAAGCGTTTCGTCCGAGTACGCTGGACATCAACCACATAAGGATGCCAATTCTCTCGACGTCTCGCGGTTCTATTCTATGGTAGAAAGGTGAAGGAGGCACAAGGTTGTGGAGTTCTTGAGCACACTCTCCAAAATATATCCTGTACCCTAAAACCGCTAAACAAGCAACACTGCGTCGGTGTTCTAAACTGAGCAGTTTCGCCCGTGTTAGCGATTCCTTGCCGATTATTCTGCGAGCGCGGCGATCAACAGAATCCAATGCATCGAGCTGGTATTTGGCAGATCCATCCCATAGGTGACTGCAATATACTCCATGCCGGAACGAACTTGAGCTTCATACAGCGTCAAAAGCTGTTCGGGCTTGAAGTTCCGCTTAACCTTGTTCAGGATGCCAAGTTTTTGGCGGCTGTTTTTACCTTTTCCTCGATGCATTTCCCAAAATTGAAATTGGGTGAGATGTTAATACCCAGGAGATCGATATGATCGCTAATCGGAATGGATACATTTTGAAAAGTGGGAGCCAAGGTGAAGGGGCTCTTTTTGCGGTGAATAAGAACAACAAAAGCGAAACACTCGAATGATTTATGACCGAGTCTGCAGCGAGATAATAACACTACTATAGTGGCCCGTGTGCGGGACACTCAATGTTTGCATTGGTATGCAGCCAAGGTACCGACTGGCTGCTGTAGTATTTGACGACCGAATGGCGTAGTGGTAGCGAACCTGCTGTCTGCGCCGGAGGTCGTGGGTTCGATTCCCACTACTGGTAAATGTTTGTGTGATGAGCATGAATACTTCCAGTGTCTGGGTGTTTTTCAATATATTGTATTGTATTATGTATTGTATGTACGTATGTATTTAGTACCCATAACACAAGCTATCGCTTACTTTGGGGCTAGATTGCGATGTGTAAAATGTCCCGTATGTATTTATTTATTAAAAAAAAAAGTATCGTTGCTATGGTTACTCCGCAGGCAGCACGTGGGCCGCCAGCCTGTCGTGCGACTCGTGCGGCAGCGAGTGCGCGGCGGCGTGCGGAACGCGCCACTTCCGCTCCTGCTGCTTCAACTACCTTCGCCGGAAGCGGGGCCCCGACGCCATGAAGGTATTTTTTTTTTTACTCTATACAAGTTAGTACTTGACTGCGATCTCACCTGATGGTAAGTGACGATGCAGCCTAAGATGTTATCGTACTAACCTGGAAGGATAAGTAAATTTACCCCATGGTTTCTACAAGCATCGCACCGGAACGCTAAATCGCTTGGCGGTGCGTCTTTGCTGGTAGGGTGGTAACTAGCCACGGCCGAAGCCTCCCACCAGACTAGACCTGAGCCAATTAAGAAATTATAAAATTCCAAAGAGGCGCGTGGCGGGAATCGAACCCGCGACCTCCCATTTGAATCCGAGCGCGCCACCACTGCGCCAGGGAGGTCGTCAAAATGTGTGAACGATGGTTATTAAGGTACCTATGTGAGACTCTCTTCACGTACCTACTACTAACGCCATCAGATTCAAATTCCACTGTGTAGAATAGAATGCATTAATTATAGATAAATAATAGAGCCTCTACTACTACTAACGCCATCTGATTCAGATTCCACTGTGTAGAATGCATTAAGTCATAGAGCCTCTACTACCACTAACGCCATCTGATTCAGATTCCACTGTGTAGAATGCATTAAGTCATAGAGCCTCTACTACCACTAACGCCATCTGATTCAGATTCCACTGTGTAGAATGCATTAAGTCATAGAGCCTCTACTACCACTAACGCCATCTGATTCAGATTCCACTGTGTAGAATGCATTAAGTCATAGAGCCTCTACTACCACTAACGCCATCTGATTCAAATTCCACTGTGTAGAATTTTGAGTTATCTGAAGTAGAATGCATTATAGATAAGTCATAGAGCCTCTATGACTTATCTATAATGGTCACAGAAATCCTGCCGGTCTGTCGATCTGTTATGCCGTAAAAAGGACCATGGTAAAATTCATGAATATATTATTATTATGAGAATGACAACCCGATTGATAAATTGGTCACGTGACTTGTCGAAGACAACTGTCATTCTTAAGTATACATTTATTTCCATATTATAGGTAAGTACCTACATACTTACCCATGGAATGAACGATCAGAAGATTTAGAAAATGCGATATTTTTATAAAATCCTCTTCGTTCCACAGATACCTCAAAACCTCCACGACTTCAAATCTGAAGGGCTGCAGAAGTCCAAAATGCCAGTTTTTGGCGTCGAAGATATTTCAGACTTCTGGGCCAACACGCCAAGCGACTATAGGTTCTATCCCTTTGATGATACGGTTGAAAACAGAATGCAGGCTATGTATGACGCGTGAACAATAAGTAATGTATAAGGCTGCAATACCCTTATATAAAACTAACTACGTTTAAGTATAGGTGTAAACATAAAAAGATAGATTTTGAAAAACTAAAAGTATTACCAGATATATAGAAAACGCTAATTTTGACTACAATTCATATAAATAATAAAAAGTCCAAGTTGCCTAATGCAGTAACTAAACGCAAATTAAGTATGACCAAAATTAAAACAAAAATGTCAAGTGGGAAAACATAGGTATTATACCTAGACAATCTTGTCTTTCCGATCCTGAGTAGGTTTTCTTCTAATAATTTACATTTCATTGTAAACTATTATTGGTACCTAATGCTGGATTTTGTCTATGGCTGGATGGACATAAATCGAGAAGATATTTTTCATAATAATTATTAATCGTATATGTAAGCATTTTGGAAATGTAAAACAATTAAACAAAATAAAGATACCTATTGTTGTATTGTTTTCATTTATTTTAATCATTACTAAGAGCAGAAACTTGAAAAGAAATTTCTTGAAAATCTTGGCTGCAACCAATTTAATGAGAATGACAAATGTCTTCGATAAGTCAAGTGACCAATAATTATAATAAATAATCGATGATACATGTCAGTCCAACACATTTTTTTGCACTTCGTTCCATATAGATATGGAATGAGAAATCAATCGCAGAAAAATCAAATATCTTAGGGCACATACTTTCTTCTCCTAGAGAATAAAAAAATAGAAAAAGCCTTGTGTACAAAAATCATCATACTTTAATCATCTCTTATTTTCAGAACTTATTTTTACAACTAAAATAAAACAACATTTGAAATATTAACAAGAAAAAAAATTGCATGATCGTTCTAAGACCTAAAAAAGTGACCTATTTCATACATTTTATTGCCCATACAAAATGGTAATAAAATATCATTTGGATTGAGATATCAATACAAATAAATGCAACAGTTATACATTTTATACATTACCCCATTTACAATAAGATGGTCCTTTAGATACACTAGCTGACCGGGCAAACATTGTTTTGCCATTTAGAGGTATGAAAAATAGTTAAACAACTCAGACCTACAGAATTAAGACAAAATTTAATAAAAATCGGTCAAGCCGTATCTTTTATTTGACCATGTATACGAAAACAGACTTATCATGAATGTGGTAAATAAACCTATATCACTGTCACTAAAATATTTACGATTATTTACTACAATTACTCCAGAATCTCCTTTTTCCAGTTGAATCTATTGATGGTCGAATATTATGACCTTACAACCGATCATGATTATCAACGTCTCGTCCATATCACAGACTTAATTGTAGCTCTAGGAGCCAATCTCAAAAAAGAGCAGCTAATTATGCAGGAGGTGCACACGAAAAAACTTTTTACATGTGCCACTAAACTAAACAATTTCACTAAACTGTCTAAATATTTGATGTCCACAACAACCCACAATCTGTTTCTACTTCTATTCCTGTCGTCAACGTGACGCCAATTTCTTGGTAGCAGAGCGTGGTCAAAACAATAAATAAGTCTTTCTTCACTCTCAATGATGCACACAAAGGACAGTCATTATTTTGTACACCCTTAGTCACAAAATTGTCAATGTCTGGCCCATACTTTGCAGTAAGTGTTTTTCTCTATTATTTGCTAGTGTGGAAGGCAATAGGAAAAATTCCCTTAAAGTAGGAGTTACGCCTGGGATCGCTTGTGGTATAAGCTGCTGACGTCAAAAGCTGTGTTTATAGAGCGCTGGTCGAAAGCTTCATTTGTACATGTTTACACCATCTAATTAATAGACATCTATCTAGCTACAATTTACACTCTCGTCTGAGACTGCGTGATGCATGTGGAGCAGATGCGCGCTTCGATTGGGCAATGGAAGCGACTTGGCTCCGAGACACTGGACTGGCTAAGAAGTTGATGCTAGGTTGACTTGCGTAGACTACGTACCGGCGAGGTATGAGTGACTTGCGGTCTGGGACAGCAGTTTGTTGAATGCGGCGGCGGCGCGATCAGTGAGTGGATCGGTGGTGACGTGTCAGCGAAAAGCAAGTCGGTCGGTGAGGACCCAGTCTGATGAGGAATGAGGTTTGCGAATGTTTCTTCACTCCTTTTCGATTGCGATTCTTGTGTTCCTGCAATGCAACAGCATCACTGCGCCAGGAAGCACTTGGCATGAATGCATCGTCCAGATCACCCCAGTACACTTTCCACACTAATAACCACTACCACTAAAATATCCGTATCTGGTCAACTATAAACTTCAAGCTATCAACACTTCTTTCTTCCGGTCCTTGTCGAACATCCTGCAGTGCAACAGTATTGCTGCACCAGGAAGCACTTGACATTAAGCATGGTCAATGTCACCCCACCATAATAACCATTGCCACTAAAATATCCGTATCAGGGGTCTGATTGTGTAAGAGAAATGTGTTCATCGTTATTGTAATCGTAGCAAATTCTACCCCTGATTGGCTGAGGTAAATCAGGGAACCAATCAGTGGGTAGAATTTGTAAACGATTACGATAACGATGAATACGTTTTGGTTACACAATCCAGGGGCTGGTCCATAATCAACTTCACGCTTTGAGCCCATCCTTCTTCTTTCTGTCCTTGTCATGCTTACTACAGTCCAACAGCATTCTGCATGGCAAGAAACACTTGACGTTAAGCCTGTTTAACGTGACCCCACTATAATAACCATTGCCACTAAAATATCCATATCTGGTCCACAATACACTACCAGCACCTCTTCCCGTCCTTGTCAAACTTCCCGCAGTGGAAAAGCATTACTGCACTTAACTTTAATGAATGGTCCAGATCACCCCAGTACACTTTTCACACTTCTATAACCACTGGCACTAAAGTATCCGCACATGTCTCCTGTGGTCTACAAACTTCACGCTATCAACACCTCTTTCTTCTTCCTGTCCTTGTCGTGCTTCCTGGAGTGCAGCAGCATCTTACTGCGCGTCAGGAACCGCTTGTCGCACACCTCGCAGCGGTGCGGCTTTTCGCCCATGTGCATCTTGAAGTGCATGACCAGGTTGTTCTTCTGTGTGAACGCCTTGGAGCAAATCTCGCACTTGAAAGGTTTCTCACCGGTGTGGATCTTCTCGTGGCGGTCGAGGTCCGCTTTTCTGTAGAACGAGGAGCCGCATTCGGTGCAGTTGAAGTTTTTTATACCTGCAAAGATATAATATGTTTGTTATTTTCTATAACAAGATTGTCGAGCTGTGTTAACCGGTGTGGTAGGTTATGCTAAATATTCACTAAAATACAATGTTTTGCATTTACAGTTTCTACTTCACATAGATGTGACCATAAATAATGTTTCAGTGTCCAAGTGGGGAGCAGAACTCGGTCCTTCTGAGAGAAATCCCTGTGCCCAGCAGTAGGACATAAAATACACATACCCAACCAAATGAACCTAAGGATGAGCCCATATGAACTTTCTTCAAGCAATAAAATGTAGCTCCATCTGTATTTCCCACAAATATGCTATGTATGGCGGAAACTGTACCACATATGGCATGTGCGGACTAGTAATTACAACTTAAGTACAAGTATAGTGATCTGTGGCGTGGACAACGGTCCATAGACCATACTGCGGTCAGCTTACTACTGATGCTGTTGGTGTCAAAACAAACATTTTTGACACCAGTAAAATGGCGATTTTTGTTTGCGCGGTTCGCCGCTTCCTGTGTAATATACGAGTATATATAATATGTCTATTAACTCAGTGAATATGTGGCTTTATTTTTTTTTTAATTTATTTATTTAGTACCACAATAAATATGTTACAAAAGAATTAGAAAAGATGGTTGTGTACAAGGATGCACTTATCTATATAAGAGATCTCTGCCAGTGACCCTAGCTAGTGGGAGAGGTGTAAGGGAAAAGGGAAGAAGGGACTTTATGGTCAAACCCCTCATTCTGAGAGTTCCAAATTCCGGGAACTCCGTGCAGTGGGACATAAAAGACACATACCCTTATGTGACAAGCTGTGTATGCTCAGATGCCCGAGCTGTGTGTATGTCTTGCCGCAGGTGGTGCACATGTAGGGCCGCTCGCCCGTGTGTGTGCGCTTGTGTTTCTTCAGCTCGTAGCCCGTTTGGAACACTTTCTGGCACACTTCACACGCCTGAGGGGCTTTCGGTGTGGTGCGTCGGTGGCGTCTTCTGAAATAGTACATTTCAATATAAGTGTCGAAAGTTTGTCATTTCTTTACGAGTCCCGGTTTTTTGACCCAAACCGAAGGCGGGGGTCAATTACTGGGACGAGTAGAAATGTCAATTTCGCATGTGCATTTAATGAGGTGTTTTAATACAATTGCGAAAAAAATATTGGTTTTACATGTTACGCACAAGGACGCCCACAAACACGAGCACGGCATGCATGTCTTGCTCGTGTTTGTGGGCGTCTTGGTGCACCCGTTCCGGTGCCAACAACACTATGATATGAGAATGAGAATGCACTATGATGTGCGGAAAAGAATGACTTTCCGCACGCACATGGAAATGTATACTTTTTGAGCAAATGTATTAAAAAGAAAATTTTTATATTCACATGGTTCAAGTTAGTACACTAACTAGTAAGTTAGTACTGCGATCTTACTAAAGCGGTAAGTGATGATGCAGCCGAAGATGCCCACCATGCTAAAATGGAAGGAGCTAGTAAACTCACACAATGATGAAAAGTTGTGGGACAAAAGAAAAAAGTTTTTAAAGGTTGTAAAGGATTACAGGTTGAGAGTGTTTTGGTATTTTTTACTTAACCTATATAGTACATTTCAATATAAGTGCGGAAAGTTTGTCATTTCTTTATGAGTCCCGGTTTGTTGACCCAAGCCGAAGGCGAGGGTCAACTATAAGGACGAGTAAAAATGACAATTCCGCACGTGCATTGAACGACGTTTTTTAATACATTTGCGAAAAAAAATATTGGTTTTACGTGTTTGCCTGCTCCGTGTTTGCATGCCGTGTTCGTTTCATGCGCTCCTGGTGCGCCCGCTCCGGTGCCGCGTAGGAGGAAAACACAAAAGCACTAGTGCGGAAAAGAATAACTTTGCGCACGCTAAACACGCATGGAAATGTCAACTTTTTGAGCAAATGTATTAAAAAGGTATTTTTATACCTATCTAACAGTCCAAGGCTACGGTTTTAGTCAGCAACATACAAACACACTATTTATGACCAATAAGAAACCTCAGGATATGTGCATAAATGATCAATGAACATAAATCTTTTTTGTAAAAACCAAACAGAAGTGAAATCTGTCAAAATTCTAAACGTGGTTGCTTAGCAAACTACAGTGTGGCCTTACTTTTGGTGGCAAAACAAGCATTATTGGCACCGGTAACCTGGCAACATTTTTTTGTGCCGTCCGCAATGTCCAGGGTGATTAATAGAATTTTTTCTAAAATCAGTGCTCAGACTCACTTCTTTGGGCCCTCTCCATCAGGTTCCTCGTCGGATATCTCAATAACCTCACATTTAATGACTATTTCCTCCACGGGCTGTGTTGCCAGCATCGCTGAAGGCTCCATAGGCTCCATTTGTGTCTCTGAAACTGTGAAATCCTATTTTTGGTACATAAATTCTCATGTCACAGTGTTTGTAACAAACTCCTCTGGCTTGACTGATATTTATGAAGTTTTTTGTTTATATTCAGTAGGTCTCAAAGTAGGAAATAAACTGTTTTCCATACCCCTAAATGAGATACAATTTATATGGCAAAAAAATGTTTGCCAAGCCAGCTAATTAATAGTATGAAAATGAAAATGAAAATATTTATTTACACATTAGGCCTATGTGTATAATAACAGGCTCTTAATGCCATAATAACAAGCTCTTATGAAAAGTCAAAACTCTACCACCAGGTTCGGAAAGCAGGTTTGCACCGAGAAGAACTGGCAAGAAACTCGGCACTTGCTCTTTTCAAAAATGTCAGTGTTATAATACAAGGTTTCTTATAGGGTATGAAAAATTATAACATATTTTTAAGATATCTCGTGAGGAGATGGAAGCATAATATTTATATCATTCCAAGAATCTTTGTTGTTAAAAAATTCTTCAATGGTATAGTAACCATGATTAATTGAATGTTTTTTGACAGTGTCTTTAAAGCTGTGCAAAGGTAAGTCCAAAACAGACTTCGAGATCATATTGTAGAAGCGTACACTCAACCCCACAAATGACCTCTGTACCTCACGCAAATGGTGTGGCACTATAACCAAGTATAAGTGTGAAAGTCTATGAGTTTGTATGTGTGGATCTTTTTTTTTATTCTATACAAGTTAGTAATTGACTGCGATCTCACCTGATGGTAAGTGATGATGCAACCTAAGATGTTATCGTACTAACTTGGAAGGGTAAGTAAATTTAACCCAACGGTTTCTACACAGCATCGCACCGGAACGCTAAATCGCTTGGCGGTGCGTCTTTGCTGGTAGGGTGGTAACTAGCCACGGCCGAAGCGTTCCATCAGACCAGTCATGAGCCAATTTAGAAATTATAAAATTCCAAAGTGGTCCGTGTCAGGAATCGAACCCGCGGGCTGCGACCCCACTCGAATCCGAGTGCGCCGCGACTGCGCAAGGGAGGTCGTCGTCGTGTGGATCTTTGTTACTCAATAATTATGCTTTCAACATCAGCTGAACCAATTTTGCTGAAATTTCGGACATAGAGAACTGAAAACATCACAATGTCAGATCAATCAGTGTAAAATCTCTCTTTCACTCCGACACCGCAACATCAGGCGATGTTGACTTACCAAAAGGTGTTTGTAAAGACACCTACAGGATTCTGAAGGTGGTTCAATGGTAGAATTAAATATAGAGATGCTTTTAAGGACGTTTCATTAAGTGTTAATATGATAGCTAAACTAGATGGTATACCGGCTGGAAAAGGCGGAGAGCATGCCCCCAAAGCGCTCTAATAAATGTTTTACATGAAAAACATGAACATAATATTGATACACCAACAACTTGCTTGACAACTTTGAAACTCTTTGAAACAAGATTTTTAGCAAATAACACTCTACATACCTTCCATAATTCGGATGAGTGCACTAAGTATATTTCTCTAAAGTCTGTTTAAAACATATTTTTATTTAACTAATGTTTACGTTATCTTTTATCGTTAGTAAAACGGTGAACTGAAAATAATCATGTTGTTTACAATTACATGTGTACGAAAAATTTTGTACAGTGGGTTGTCTATGGTAAAAGCTTTGACCACAGATTATTATTTATTATATATATCACAGACTACAAATAATAATTTAATGTTAACTTATTTGCTCTGTCCATAGAGAAAAGATAAATTCAACTTGGATCCTTCATCTGAGATTCAAATATTTACTGCCATAGAGTCTGTGGTCTGAATTTACTGCTCACACCGTAGACAGAGTATATGCTCACACAGACCAAAGATGTGTTTGGGGTTCCGTATCAAAATTATTATAAAACGAAACCTTTTTAATATACTTAGTAAAACCTTGGACTCTGTCCTCTGACCTTAGCATTTAAATTGTCTCTACCACGAAGTCTAGATAGCAGTTATGGAGTTTTAGCCTGTTTTGGCCCACGTAGCGCGAAAATTCAAATTTTATTAAGGTTTTCGCTAATACTATTAGGCTAATTATATTATTATTTATCTTAGGCTTATGGCAATGAATTTTCCCAACATAACGGTTATGCATCTACACGTTTTCAATAAAAACTTTGCTCATAAATTCCCATTTACCTCATGTTGGTTTCGGATTGTTTTCTGCAGTTTTCCCGGTTTGGAACTTTCGGGACCCAATATGGTCGACTAAATTCTTTTTTAAAACATGTAGGTACATGCTTAAACGTTATGCTCACAAAACTCATTTCCAAAAGCCTACAATCTCAGCCTACAATGTATAATTATTAGTCTATTACGAAAAAACTAAACATTATCGAATTACTAATTGCGAAAAACAAATACATAAAATTTGCATTTTCGCACCCGAGTGACACACATCTTAACCAGTTTTTTCTCCTTCTCTATTTACTTTTCAAAAAATTCAAAATTCAAAATATATTTATTTCACATAGGCCTAACTTACAAGGCACTTGTAAAACGTCAACAATATTTGTTACATAATATGTACGGTGATAACTACAAGTTTACGAGGGTTCCAACGCGCCCTGCACTGAGAAGAAGCCCACAACAAACTCAGCCGGGTTTTGTTTTCGGTTATCACCACTTCACAAAAGCTCTTAAAAACTAGTTGAGCTAGTAATTATAATACAGCAGTTCATTCACTCCCAAGGATTTGATTCATGTAAATAATCCTTAATACTATAGTAAGCTTTATTAACGAGCTTTTTCTAACGGAAGGTGAATTCGTCCATTTTTAAGTGGAATTAAAACTATTTTGTCTTTAACTTATCCTTTATTTCTTAAGCTTAACCTATTATTCATACTCAGAATCTTTTACCATGAAGGCGGCAATTCTGTGGAATGCTCTCCCGGTTGAAATCAGACGTGCTAAATCACTAGCGGTTTTCAAAAAACGTGTCAAAATGCACTATCTATCGCTTTGAAACATTGAAAGATTTATTCTGAAATAATATGTATATTGTATGTATTAATATTGTTTATGTATGTTTATATATATAATACATATATATGTATATATATATATATATATCTATCTATTCTACAAATTTGTTATTAGTATTAATGTGTATGTATTAGTTTGTAAGTCTATGTATGTTATCTTATTTTTTATTGCGATTCCCCGTCGTTTCTCAGATCAGAGGTCCGTAATTGTGGGTTACCTGGTAGAGATCACTTTAGTGATAAGGTCGCCCTTTGTGTTTCTCTGTTTTCCTTTCGTTGTAATTTTATGTACTTATTTTAAGCAATAAAGATATTTAAATAAATAAAAATAAAAATTATTAAAATAAATTAGCAGTAAAATCATGGAGCTATTCTTTTTTGAAAGTCATTCCTGTAGCCATATGACTTTATCTATTCTATTTTCTATTTCACAGAATAGATAAATCATATGGCCGAGACTGCATATTGAAGTGGATAAAATGAATTTGTGATGAATAATAATAACTAAGTAACAATAATTCCTATGCACAATCAGTTTGTTGCTAATTGTCACCACCACACCATAGATTTGCTCCGAATCCGTATCTTCACAATAGTCATGATCGCGTATCAAATTATCTGTATCACCTTTGAGGCTTTGATGATCGGACAAAAACCGACACGACATGGGACGGGCCGTAGGTATCATAACGGCGTATCGAGATCCCGTATCATGATACGTATATCATTACCCGTCCACATATGCGATCATGATACGCGTCGAGGATACGGATACGGTGATCGGATCGGGCAAATGATACATGTCTGGACCCGGGCTAATGCACCACACCAACAGCGCTCAATGGTAATACATTTTACTAATAACTAATATTGCGCGCGGCTTCAGCCGCAAAAATTTCTGTTTTCACATATCCCGTTATAATGAGTAAGCCCGAAAACATAGACAAGTGTTGTCGCGGATTTTCTTTAGAACTTTTATAGGGGAACAATTCCGTCAAACATAATTTTTATGTAACTTTAACCATTTAAGCAGCGCACGCAACAGAAGCTCCAAAAAAGAAAAAAAAATCCCGTTTTCGAAGATTTTTCATCAATGCTCCACTCCCATTAAGAATTTGAATTTTCGGACCCGAATTTTACCCATCCACCTTAAAGAGATTTATAGTATCGAGTTGAGTGTCATTTTTTTTATCAGTCTCATATATCATCTAGCCATAAACTATCAATTGTCACAATATCACGAACATCACTTCACGATCAATCTAGAACTTCCTTCCTACTCTCTCTGTGTCTCTTTGAGTGTATCTTCATTTTGCTTCTCGTGAGGAATGTCTTGTCGCAGTATTCACACTGGTGGGATTTCTCCCCCCTGTGAACCTTGCAGTGCATCACCAAGTTGTGTATAGTTAGTCCACTATTTACAAAAAACTAAATAAAATTTGAATTACCCCACCAGATTTTACCCATCCTCCTTAAACAAATGATATTATAATAGCGAGTTGAGTGCCATTTTGTTATTAATCCCATCTAGCCATACTCATTACTATGTTGCAATTATCAACTGTCACAATGTCACAAACATCACTTTACAATCCATCAAGAACCTCCTTCTTCCTCTGTTCCTCTTTGTCTCGCTTGAGTGTATCTTCAGTTTGCTTCTCGTGAGGAAACTCTTGTTGCAGTATTCTCACTGGTGAGGCTCCTCCCCCATGTGAGCATTACAGTGTATCATGTGGTTGTGTATAATTAGTCCACTATTTGCAAAAAACTAAATAAAACTTCAAATGTTGCACCCGTATGTTACCCATCCACCTTAAACAGATGATATTGTCTCGAGTCCAGTGCCTAATATCTCATCAGTCCCATCTAGCCCTTACTACATCACAAATATAACACTATCACGAACGTAACTTCACGATCCATTAAGAACCTCCTTCCTCCTCTATTCCTTTTCGTGTCTCTTTGATATCACACTATCACTTCACGATCCATCAAGAAACTCCTTCCTCCTTCGTTCCTTCTCGTGTCTCTTTGAGTGTATCTTCATCTTGCTTCTCGTGAGGAACCTCTTATCGCAGTATTCACACTGGTGGGGTTTCTCCCCCGTGTGAACTTTGCAGTGCATCACGAGGTTGTTCTTCTGTGTGAAGGATCTGGAGCATATTTCACACTGGTAAGGTTTTTCTCCGGTGTGAATTTTAACGTGTCGGTTCAGATCCGTCTGCCGGTAGAACGACGCGCAGCATTCTTGGCAGTTGAAGTTTTTGATACCTGGGAATGTATGTAAGAAATTAAATAACGGCAGTGATACTAGTGTGTGAGAATGTTGCTTCCGATTTTTTATTAGGATTCCATACAGTCCAGCTAGGTGGGTCAAATTTCGAGAGAGAGGTGAACCGCCGAGTCCAGCTCGGTTGGGCAGCGTTCGGGAAGGTTCGTGATGTCTTCTCGTCCAATATACCTCAGTGCCTGAAGACTAAGGTCTTCGAACAATGCGTGTTACCAGTGATTTCATATGGATCCGAGACTTGGTCTTTTACTATGGGCCTCATAAGAAGGCTCAGAGTCACTCAGCGAGCGATGGAGAGAGCTATGCTCGGAGTTTCTCTGCGTGATCGAATCAGAAATGAGGAGATCCGTAGACGAACCAGAGTTAGACATAGCTCAACGTATCGCGAAGCTGAAGTGGCAATGGGCGGGGCACATAGCTCGTAGAACCGACGGACGTTGGGGACCCAAAGTGCTGGAATGACGACCCCGCACGGGAAAGCGCAGTGTTGGCAGACCTCCGACCAGATGGTCTGACGACATTAAAAGAGTCGCGGGAAGGCGCTGGATACAAATGGCGCAAGACCGTGCGGGCTGGAAAGCATTGCTGGGGGCCTACTATGAACTTTTCTAGCGACGCAGTTCCGGTTACGATTCAGTTTTTCATGTCATCTTTTTGTCAAATTCAAAGAATTTATGTCACGAATTAGCGATGCAATTCAGTTTAGGTCTGTAGTTGAGTCGCGATTAGAGTTGATGGTAGGCCCTCAGGAGGCCTTTGTCCAGCAGTGGACGTCCGTCGGCTGAAACGAACGAACGAACGATACCAACATGGTAAAAATGGAATAATGTAACAATTTTTTTTTGTATTGGCTTTTTAAAGTCAAACCCATGAATGAGAACTTTACACCTGAGCTGACACCAACTGCTTATTCGGTACTTAAAGCCTTTATACTCCTGAGCTACAATTTTTTTTTTACAAGTATGTTCATCAATCTACCACAGCTTTCCTGGCCCAGGTTTGTCCAGCCACCTCACACCTGCATGATTATTAGGTACTTATACAACATAATATAAGGTCGAAATTGTAATGAGTTGCATTCTACTCAGGTCTCAAGTTATTGACAAAATTATTGCTTTGTATAAAAAAATATGTGGCACTCCCGGAGTGCTGACTGTTGACAGAAGTAAAAACTTAAACAATTACATGAGGTATTTATTTACTGTAAAAGTATCGGTTACGGTAACAGTCTTGGTTATGGTAAGTGTTGGTTATGGTAACAGTGTCGGTTACAGTAACAGTGTAAGTTATTGTTACAGTGTCGGTTACAGTAAGAGTGTCGGTTACGGTAACAGTCTCGGTTACAGGAATAGTGTCGGTTATGGTAACAGTGTCGGTTACAGTATCAGTGTCGGTTACGGTATCAGTCTTGGCTACAGCAATAGTGTGGGTTCCGGTAATAGTGTTGGTTACGGTAACAGTGTCGGTCATGGTAACAAGTGTTGGTTACGGTAAGTTCAACGGTATTTTCCAATCTCAGAAAATGTCCAATGTAAGAAGTTTTCACTTCAAGAAAATGTTGTTTGGCCACGTTCTTTGTCTTGGTTATGAAATATACCTTTGTGTGATAAAGCATGGTTATTCAGATGCGCGAGCTGCGTGTAGGTCTTGCCGCACGTCGGGCAGATGTGCTGGCGTGGCAAGTGCGAGCGTTTGTGATTTCTCAACTCCTGACTTGACTCAAAGGTAACACCGCAAATGCTGCAGATCTGTGGGTTCTTGGGTGTGCTGCGCTTGCGGCGTTTTCTGGAGATCAGAACAAATTATATGGTCAAGAACATTTTATTGATTACTTACTTTTGCCCAGTCCTGCGCACATGAATTTTGGATTTTCAGAAATCCTGTGGGAACCATGAATTAATCCAGGATAAAAAGTTGTCTATGTGACTGACTGTGATCACACCTGATGGAAAGTGATGATACAGTCTAAGGTGGAACGCACTTGCCTAGAAGATGCCTATTCACTCTTGATTTTAAGGCACCCAGGTTGTAAGTGGCAGGAAAGACACTGCCTGGGAGGGTATTCCAGGCCTTTGCAGTCCGTATCAGGAACGAGGAATCAAACCGCTTCGTACGCGTCTTTGGTACATCGACTATGTATGGGTGGAAGCCTTTACGATGCCTTGCCGTTCTATGGTAAAATAATACAATAATAATTCAGTGTATTTATCTTCATTCTATATTTTAAGCTTAGTTGGTTCATTAGTAGCGACATGAAGGAGTAACAAACATACATATTTGACGACTGAATGGCGTAGTGGTAGAGAACCTGCCGTCTGCGTTGGAGATTGTGGGTTTGATTCCCACTACTGGTAAACGTTTGTGTGATGAGCATGAATATTTTCCAGTGTCAGGGCGTTTTTCAATATATTATATTTATGAATATTAGTATGTGTTTATTTATCAGTTATCTAGTACCCATAACACAAGCCATATAGCCAGGGGCTAGATGGCAATGTGCAAGGCAGCAAGCCTAAAGAAGTTTTCACTTTAAAACTAACCTTTTTGGGGCAACTTCAAAGCCTTCTTCATCTGATATTTCTACGACCTCGCATTTTACGACTATTTCTTCCGAAGGCTGTGACGCTAAAGCGACTGAAGATTCTATATTATTTTCTCGTGTTTTCGGAGGTTCTTCTGTTTCTTGTGATGAGGAATCAATATTTCCTCGTGTTTCTTCCACTGTTTCTTGTGCTTCTTCTGATGAGGATTCCACATTACCCTGTGTTTCTTCAGACGAAGATTCCATTGTTAGCAACTTGATGCTTGATGACCTTATCTTAAGTTATTTACAAGAAAACACAACTAAATGTAACATGTTGACCCAAACAAAATCAGCAGGTTCTTGTAAAGTATGTTGAGGATATAAATGTTGAATAATATGGACGGACCACAAAAATAATAAAGAATTAAATCGAAAAGTTTCCTGCTGTTTTCATAGAATTTTGTTGTTTTTTAATGTCGAAAGATGTCGATTGTCGAATGTCGACACAGACCACAAAACATAGACAACCCACAGCAGCCACAAAACTTGTATGACAGACGACAGTCCTCTATAAGTCACAGATCATATCCTGTAGACACAAGGCTAAAATAAAACAAAGTAAACGTATATCTTATTCAAGTTTCTAAATGGTATCAGTATTAGTGTGAGTGAGACAAAAAACAGGTGTCAGTTTTTATTTTTTTTGACATGTCACAAGGTCCAAATATTTTGCAACCATTTGCAACCTTTTAATACTGCCAATTT
This sequence comes from Coenonympha arcania, assembly GCA_036785405.1. NCBI lineage: Eukaryota > Metazoa > Arthropoda > Insecta > Lepidoptera > Nymphalidae > Coenonympha > Coenonympha arcania. The sequence goes on from CM072076.1 coordinate 13,052,155, forward strand.
TAAAAGTATTCGCGTTTCTGGTTGAATTACCTCAGTCGTCGTATATATTTAATTTTGTCTCATAATATTTGTTGATGTTTCGTGAGAAGTGCTGAAAAGATTATTTAGATTTTCTTGTGAAAAAATGTGAAAAAATTGAGATTTGTATATAAATTTAAGTATAATGTGAGATGATTAAAAATGTCTTGTTCGGTAGAGGGTTGCAAAACACGTATCTCACAGAAAGAAAACGAAAATAAATCAGTTGGATTGCATCGGTAAGTTTTATGCTATTTTTTCATATTATAGAAGTAAGTATTTTGCTCAGAAAAATGTAAAGAAGAAGCGCAATTTAGTAAACGTCCGGGTAAACACCCAATTACAAGATGGTTTACGGTAATTAAAATATTTTTTAAATATTTCGGAAAACGCAATTTTAGGTTATTAGTGTTGTGAAATTTCACTATATCGATAGTGTCAATATATCTGTAATTAGAATAAATAAATACTCTTTAGATTTCCTAAGGATGAAGATTTGATGACGAAATTTTTTAAACTTTCGTGTACGAACATTTTTTAATAGTTGTTGTTTGTTATAGGAAACACCATCACCAAACCCCAGAGAGGTGTTGAACAATATGGCTGAGCCAAATATTTTGAAAAAAATATTTCGTGTACATGTGGCACTAATACTGAAGATGAGTCTTATAAAAGAATACAAATATTAGAGAAAAAGTAGAATATTTTAAAAATGTTTCGAAACGCCGCCATAAGAAAATCAATACCCTCACAAAAAGAGTAACGCGACTGAATGAAAAATATATGGCAAAACAACGTTTGAGGCGTTAACTAGTCGTCGTAATATATAACATTGTCGTGTCAGTGTTTGTATGTTTGTAACCAAACCCCTTCGAAACTGCTTGAGCGATTTCTCTGAAGTTTTTTGTGTACATTCTTTAGATGTAAGTATAGGTTGTAAGCTATTTTTTATATTTCAAATGGCAAAACAGTTTGCTCAGTCAGATTTATTATTATAAAAAACTATTTTAAAAATAAAATGAAGTTTTCTTTCATATCCAGTAATAAAAAGTCTATGTCCAAGTCTCTTCAGAAGTTATGGTGGTTTGTAGGCAGTAGTGTAAAAATCTCATAACCCAAAATTTTGGGTTACGCTGTGGTTATGCTACAATTTTTAATTTATCAGAGTTTTTCCGCGAATCACGCGATGTTTTTTCCGGATAATGAATAGTGACTTTTGCTAGCCAAGAATTGCTGAAGAAACTATAACAATGGTTGGGTAAACAATATTTTATCTTTTATACCTTTAAACGAGCATTTTTTGTATAGGTATATAGGTATATATTTCTATATATAATCTGAATCTCGAAAACGGCTCGAACGTTTTTCATGAAATTTAGTATACGGGGGGTTTTGAGGGCGATAAATTGATCTAGGCAAGATTCATTTTTAGAAAATGTATTTCCAAAAAAAAAACGAGCAAAGTTCAGTCACCCAACTAGTTGATGTTAATCGTCGAATCTAATCGACTCCAGCTCATCACTAGCATAATCGAACCTTGTGACAACCTACTAATTTTCGAAAGAGGCATTATGGCATTGTCTCTTTTTAGCATCCTACCAAGCACATAAGTAAAAAGAGTACAAAAATAGTGCATGTCGTTGCTATTTTAACTGTGCATCTATTGGATCATTCATCTGAGTTTCAGGATCACCATGGTCTATTAATGTCGTCTATGTCTATTTCGTTGTCGAATCTCGACGCATCTCGACGTTGCGTCGCTCGAATGCCTCTCGAATGCAAATCGAATGCTTTGATCGAACGTCACACTACCTATAATATCAAAGAGTGTTTATTCACACAGATTATAATCTTATAATCTATGGTTTATCATAGAACTAATAAGTACCTACTACGTACCATATTTAGGTATATACTTATTAGTTCCATGGTATTTATACTCTGGGCTGTCAAATTTGAAGTGTGAACTGCATCTGAGGTGAACTGTCAGTACGACAGTACTTACTTTTTTTATTTATTTTTAGAGTTCCGTAGGTACCTAGCCAAAGCAATTCAAAGGGTTTTTCTTTTCGTCTGTCACCAGACACCAGGCTATAATCTCATAAACCGTGATAGTTAGATAATTGAAATTTTCGCAGATGATAGTATTTAGGTATTTGCCGCTACATATAACAACAAAAACTCTTTCCAAAAAACCAACTTCAAATGCCACTACAAAGAATGAAATAATTTTTAATGTACACCAATTCGAAGTCGGGCAATGTTTTGTTCAATCATTAATAGTCCTTCTTATTATAAAACTTGATGTGCAAAGAAACGACAAAATTATCGACAATACGAAGGACTATTATTGAATGAACGAAACATTGCCCGACTTCGAATTGGTGTACATTAAAAATTATTTCATTCTTTGTAGTGGCATTTGAAGTTGGTTTTTTGGAAAGAGTTTTCCATTTTATTTTATACTTTTTAGTGGAAAACAACTAATGCGCAAGGCATTGGAAAAATTGCCCACATCGCTTGAAGTATGCTTCTAAAATCTGAAGAGTTCCCTCAATTTCTCCAAGATCCCATCATCAGACTTGATGACCTGACTTGATGAATACAGTCATTACTTGATGACTGCAAGGAAATGCAATAGTAACTATAAAAAATACCTCAATCGCTTCAAGTATACTAGCAAAATTTGAGGAGTTCCCTCGATTTTACCAAGATCCCATCATCAGATCCTGACCTAATGACCATAAGACTACCTCGAAAAAATTACTCTTTCAAACATTACCCAAATCACTTCAGGTGTGCTTATAAAATTTGAAGAGTTCCCTCGATTTCTCCAGGATCCCATCATCAGATCCTGACTTGATGAATATGGGACCATCTGTGAACTATACCCTATCAAACAAAAAAAGAATTAACGAAATTGGTCCACGCATCTTCGAGTAATCGGGGAACATACATAAAAAAAAATAAAAAAAATAAAAAAAAAAGATTCCGACGAATTGAGAACCTCCTCCTTTTTTTTGAAGTCGGTTAAAAATAATAATTAATGGTTATTTGCCGCTGTATCAACAAAATAATAATTAATGGTATAAATAATACCTAATATAATAAATACTTTATATACGATCTATGCCGTAACCCCGATGCCAACTATACGGGATTGAATCACTGAACCATTAACCATAGTCTCAACCTCAGATGGTATCAACTCTCAACGAAAAGTCAAAAGTTTTGATTGGATGATTAAAATTCGAATACAGTAGGTACCCATGTAAATTGAATATTTACGGGTAGTTAGGTAAATCAATAAAAAAAAAACATAGTTTACATATCGCAATCCGCGACCTTTGATATAATCCGGCTAAATTAAAAATCCCTCCATCTGCCTGTAATTGAATTCCATGTTTACATTCACGCAACTCGTCAGGGTTTTTGATATTCGGGTCAAGCGGAATGATGTCATACTCGGCATAGCTTATTTTAAATGTGACGTACCTATTTCCACATTGGATACCGCACGTGAAAGTGGTCGCGAATGTGGATTTAACGTATTTTGTGAATTTGCGTAGTTTACTGTTGAAATAAAAGTGACAAAATGGCGTACTACGACAGCAAAGTTGCCGGTACGTAACCTTCAAATTATTAAACCGTTTCACAACACTAAAAATTGATTATTCTTTTTTCGAAATTTATCTGAAAAAGACATAGGTTCCCAACCGAAATTACAAACCCCTTAACACAGACCTTATTGATAATGATATGACCCCCAAATATTTATCGTGACTTTATTGTTTTGCTTGCAAGTGATTGTTATTTTTATTTATTATTTAATACCTATTTATTCATCGAGGTTTTAAACTATAACGGTTAATGACCTCATACTTGATTAAACTTGAATTTGAAGCGGAATTATTCTAGTCTTTGTTTGATAAAAAAATATATGCAAAACAGGCAAACAGCTGTTTTCGATGATGTCATGTCATGCCGCATGCGACGTTTCGTTGATCACCGATCGGCGCTAGCTGTATTTACTATTTACTAATTTCTGCACAAGCAAATCAGTTTATGTATGACACATCCTATGACTTATAAAAATAGATGGACAAAGGTGCATCATATGAACCCTCTTTTTACTATTTTGGTACGGAAGCAATGATATTATACAATATCACTGTACGGAAGCCTAATACAAGCATCAAATAATAAAATGCTAGACAGACAAAGTAGGTACAGAGAACAGACAGACGGACGATGCGGTGGTGAGAGCAAGCGTTTTTATGCTCAGACCACTGAAACCTAAAAATGTAGACATCCTTAAGCGAAGAATTTATCGTAAAACAAATACACCGCTGATAATGCTATTTTTCTTGACGTACAAATCGTAATTTGCGATTCCTAAAAACTTACCTACACACATATGTAGGTACGCTTATTATTATTAAAACAAGTACTTACCTAACCTAATGGAGAAAAAAGTTGTTCTGCTTCGGGGGTATCAACAGAAAAATTAAGACAATAGGTCCTGTAGCTTAGGCTCAGAATACAGAATAAACTCTGTATTCTGAGAGCTTAGGTACAGTAAAAACTAAATACATAAATGAAATAATCTGTATCTGGTTGAAATGTATGACAGTGAAAGTCATCGATAAGTCACGTGATCAAGTTGTTGATCGGAAATGTCATTCTCGTAAATTTTTTAATGTTTTGAGAGATATTAACTTGCATTAAGCAATCACCACCACCCGTTCCGTCAGTTTCTCAATTCGCCCACCATCTGGATGTTGCGGAGTTTACATTTATAGCGCGTATGCACTCAGAGCTCGATTAGCAATGGACCGGCCTCCTTGACCCACATTGTGTCTGTTTATGTGTTATGTAACTCTATAAACGCCTGCGGCACGTGCTCACCTGCGCTTCGTCCTGCTGTTAGATTTTTTTTATGTGGATGGGGTACCTGACATCCGTTTGTCAAATTAAAATTTTATTTAGCTTTCCGCAAATAGTAGACTGACGCAAACATAAAAACACAGTTTTTAATAATTAGTTAGTTAAACAAATTAGTCATCATCATCATCATCATATCAGCCTGCGGACGTCCACTGTTGAACACAGGTTAAGGCCTTCCCAAGTGCGCGCCACCACACCCTGTCCTCCGCCTTTCTCATCCAGCCGCTTACCGCCACCCGCTTTATATCATCAGTCCATTAGTTCTCCACTCAAGGACTTTGCGGCGCCAACGACCATCGCCCCTGCGACAAGCGTGACCTGCCCACTGCCACTTCAAACAAACAAATTAGTACTCATTAGCTACCCTGCATACTTAATGAATGTAGTATGTTTACGTCGTAACCTTGATGATTCCGTTATCGATAATGGCCTTGCGCGCGCGCAACTAGCGCACATCCCTAGTCCGATTACGATTTATGGCCGAGTCTGCAGCGAGATAGTAAAACTACTAAAGGCACATTTTAACAAAAACCTTGAAACTCAAAAATATTCATTTACTTCACATTAGTTCCCTATAGCTCAAAATCTGGGAAACCGCAGAAAATTATCTTTCGGCAACCACAACGAGGTGAATGGGAACTTTTGAGTAGTTTTTTATGAAAAAAATGGTACCTTTGGTACTGTAATGCAAAATCATTGCCATAAGTCTATTTGTGTTCTTAATCTAATATTTGGGAGAAACTAAATAAAATTTGAATTCCGCCGGCTAAGTCGAAGCACCTCTGATACAATTTCTGGCCGAGTTTGTTGTGGACTCTTCTCAAGCCAGTCTAGGTGGCGTTGAATTAAAGATTGAAATTTCAGTTACCTTCATTATTAAATTAATTTACGATTCAAGATGAGGTTATTTAAAAAGTCTAATAGGTTGGTATAGAATATAATTCTAATTTCCTTGTTATCATTAATATTTTGGCAGCGGTACAAAACTAAACATATTTTGTCATTAGTATTTATTGGTACAATTTCCAACAATCAGAAATCTTGCATTATTTACGCCCATTTTCCATATTTGCCCATATAAGAAGTAAATGGGCTATTAAGCCCACGAAGTGCACCACTCATACGCAATCATACTCAAGTATCGCAATTGTTGTCGTAAAACAGTTATTCTAAAATTGTATTGTCTTTATGTAGATGATAAAACTGAAGCAATTTATCAAACACACAGCTCGGACCGTATTTAAGTAACATGCACGTTTTTAACATGGCGTATTAAGCAATAAGCAACATCCACAAAAAATATCAAACCCTAGCTAGGGGGACCCTAGGGTCCTAAGCAGGTTTCACGCTTTGAGAGCTTTAATGAGAACGCAAACTTCCTCGTATGATGCAAGTTTCCTCGCGATGTTTTAACTTATTTTTATGTAAAAAGGAAATTTACAAAAAGTCAATCAAATCATTATTTTTTTGAAATTTCTTTATCGAAAAAGCAGAGATCCCCAAACTGTTTGTCCCATAACTTAATATTTTTTCACTTTGGGTGGTATAAGTATTAAGAAATTGACATAGGAAACAAGTATTAAGTTTTGAAAAATTCATTAACATTATAGATATTACATTCCTCGATGACGCGCCCCGCATTGTTAATCTTCGTACTTACAAATCGAATGAAACTTTGAGTAGGGAGTGTCCGCGTGGATATCTAAATATACCTAATCCAATAAAAGTGGCATAAGTATTACGTCTGCCTAATTAGATATATCAAACGAAATTTATCCCTACACCAAAATCCCGATACGCAGAAAATCTACGAAATCGTCATCATTTATACATTTTATTCTTTTTTAAAACTTCGTTCCGACCGAGTGTATCACGATATATACGCGTTATAAAATAAATAAATAATTTATTTATTGCTTTTAACACATGGCATTATTACAAACATATGAATGCACACAGGTTCTCCTTCCGCAGAGGGTAGCTCTGCGGAAGGAGAACCTGTGTTGCAGAGGGTAGATCTTTCCAGGATGTTAATATTTAGACGTTTATTCCTATTTTAAACCTAATAATTACACTTACTCTTACAATTTAAAAAACTTGCTTAGCTTATAAATTACTTGAGTGTGTGCGTTTGTGTGAGTGCGTTTGCGTGTGTGCGTTTGTGTGTTTGCGTGAGTGATATAGATTTTTATGTTTATGTATTCTAGGTCCCAACCCTCCCCCGCCCCTAACAGACAAGCTGCGTCTGTACCACGTGGACATGAACCCCTACGGTCACCGCGTGCTGCTCATCCTGGAGGCCAAGAAGGCGAAGTACGAGGTCTACAGGCTCGACCCGCTCCACCTGCCCGCGTGGTTCAGAGCTAGGAACCCGAGGCGTAAGTTACTATAATTACTATACTGAGATAACACCTATCGCATCTTTGCCGGTGGTATAGGCAACAGGGAAATTTCCCTCCAGGTAGATGTTATGCCTGGGGACCGCTTGTGATCCGAGCGTGTGACGTCAGAACTTCTATATATAGCACGCTCGTCGAAAGCTCCGTCAGCGTGTGCTAGGGTACTGGTTACGCCATCTATCGTCAGCTATCGAAGACCGCTACACACCTATAGCCAGTCGCTGAGTCAAGTGCCACATAAGATGTGGTCTATTATCGTTTGTAAGAATAAATGAATAATAAGTGACATACTTATTATTTATTTATTCATACACAACGCAATCTAGCCCCAATATAAGTAATAGCTTGTGTAATTGGTACTAGATAACTGATGCTATATATATCCACATTAATATACATAAATATAATATATTGAAAAACACCTAGACACTTGAAAACATTAATGCGCATCACACAAACATATTCCAGTTGTGGGAATCGAACTCACGACCTGCGACGCAGAGGGCAGGATCGTTATCGTTACCTCTACGCCATTCGGTCGTCGTATGAAATGGAAGAGTATTGATTTAATTTTTTAGCTTCCTGCACTCCTTTTTCATATCCATATTTCATACTCTTCCGTGTAAACCAATATTTTTAAAAATTAGTAGTAAAAACTATTCTATTTACATTTTTTTCACAAATCCTTGAATATCGTGTATTTTTTCCTTAGATTTTCTCAGAGTAAAAAGCTGTTATGAGGCAATATGCTCTCCAAAAGCCAAATTCTGTCGTAAAAGGCTAACAAACACACATTAATTCACTAAACTATTCACCTTCTTCGATTGCGTAACTAAAAAAAACTGTATGTCTTTCAGTAAAGATCCCCATGCTAGAAGTCCCAACGGACTCTGGTGACCGTTGTCTGGTGGAGAGCGTCGTGATCTGCGACTACCTGGACGAGAAGTACGCAGCGAACCCCCTGCACTCCCGGGACCCCTACATGAAGGCGCAGGACCGCCTGCTCGTAGAGAGGTTTAACGAGGTAAGACTCCTCCTCCTCGATTGATTCCTCGTACCTGATACGCACTGCAAAGGCCTGGAATACCCTCCCAGGCAGTGTCTTTCCTGCCACTTACAACCCGGGTGCCTTCAAATCAAGAGTGAATAGGCATCTTCTAGGCAAGCGCGTTCTACCTTAGACTGTATCATCACTTTCCATCAGGTGTGATCACAGTCAAGCGCTAGCCTATATAGTATAAAAAAAGACATCTCACAGACAGCAATAAGTTAGGGGTTATGTAGCAATTAATTGGGGGTTATAGCAATCGATTGTGAGTGAAGTATAGGTATAGCAAGAAGTTCGGGCCACAGATGCAGGTGATTGTCGCCTCGTAGAGAGAGCGTCATAATTTGCGACTACTTGGATGAAAAGCACGCAATGAATACCCTGCATTCCCGAGATGAGTGTATGAAGGCGCAGGATCCCTACTCCTTAAGAGGCTATACCACAACAATAAACAACATTATTATCAATAAATTATGTACCAATTAATGGGAGGTTGCATAGCAATTGATTGGGGGTTATGTTAACAATCTATAGACTTTACTTTTAGAATTCTAAATTATTGAACCTAAGTTTTTGGTCGCCTAGTTACAGCCAAGTAGATATGTGTATTTATCTTTTTGCTTGCTTCATACATAGTGGATTATTTACATTTTTCCAGCTAATCAAAGGCAGCCTGGAGTGTTTCGACACAAACTTCGCTTTCGGCAGCAAACAAATCGTACAGACTTTGGAGATCTTCGAGAAGGAGCTCGCAAATAGAGGTAAATATGGAAAAGACCAGTTGTTTGTGAGGAAAGACTCAGATGACTGACTGAGTGACGGATCTTTCAACGCACAGGCTGATCTATCTACTGGAGTATGGACGGCTCGGGCAAACATTTGACATAAGCCAACAGAACGGAACCATCTGCTATGAAAGCATTAAAAAAATAACCTTTAAGGGGCTTGCTACTGGTTTGCCTTCTAACATGCCATTGAATAACCACAAGGATTCTTTGAATCATAGGGATATGCTACCATCCCTCACGTGATATTATAAAAATAATATCATAATATTTCATTCTCTATAAGAAATGTTGTATATGATGACATACATCTTTGAAACGAGCAAGTGTCGAGTTTCTTGCTAGTTCTTCTTGGTGCAAACCTGCTTTCCGAACTTGGTGGTAGAGTTGCCTTTCCATAAAAGCCTGTAAATTAGGCCTATGTGAAGAAAAAAATTTTCATTTTATTTTCTTGACTGCTTTACAGTAGAATAACGGACACTGTTGCCAATTTTACTGTGCAAAATCTCTTCAACTAAACTGTGTTTAATAGGCATCTCTATACATATAATTGGCACCTCTGTGCTGGTATCCGGACTAAATCTGCGCAAAGAGTCTTACCACCAGATCACCAGTAAATTTGCATATTAAAGGTACGCTATACTTCGGCGGCGACCGGCCTGGCATGCTGGACTACATGATCTGGCCGTGGGTGGAGCGCCTCTACCTGCTGCGCTGCGTCGACGAGAAGAAGTTCGACGAGAAGAGGAACATATTCCCTAACTTCGTACGTATGATAAATACTATCTCAACTTGCTTGGCAAGATCATCGGTCATTTAAGAAATACCGGAGAGTTAAATCTATAAAATTACTAGCTGACCCGGCAAACGTTGTTTTGCAGTTTAGGAATATAAAAACTAACGACCTACTCTCGGACCTACCGAACTATACACAGAAAATTTCATAACAATCGTTCAAGCCGTTTCGTTGGAGTTTGGAACAAAAATTGGCACGAGGGTTTTATATTTTAGATTCCTAAGTAGTAGGAATATTGTTGCTAACGAGCGTACCTACGTGCCGAAAACATGTATCCATTAAAAATCTCGATAGAAAAAAATTCAAAAGTCTTACTGAAAAAACTTAGGGCTTTAAAATTACCTAATATTAGAACATATAACTTTACATGATTCCAAATTCTATGGGGATAATTATCGATAATCAAATAGGTACACTAAAATCACCGTCCTATTTTAGACAAGGTAGGTATAATACCAAAACATTTTCTGAGAACACAAAAATATTAATTTTTCGGCTATTGACATAGAATGTAAAATTGAATGTACTTCATAACGCAACATGGTCGAGAATTGTTAAATCTTAATATATATAAATCTCGTGTCACGATGTTTGTCCGGGATGGACTCCTAAACTACTGAACCGATTTACTTCAAACTTCGTGAATATCTGTCATTTGGTCCAACTTGAGAGATAGGATAGTTTAAATCTCAAATTATAGTCGCAATTTTAATTTATTAATATAACAAAAACTTTAGCCACAGCAACGCGTGGCCGGGTCAGCTAGTCTATAATAATATATATAAATCTCGAGTCACGATGTTTGTCCGCGATGGACTCCTAAACTACTGAACCGATTATAATAAAATTCGCACACCATGTGCAGTTCGATCCAACTTGAGAGATAGGATAGTTTAAATCTCAAATTATAGTCGCAATTTTAATTTATTAATATAACAAAAACTTTAGCCACAGCAACGCGTGGCCGGGTCAGCTAGTTAAATTTATGTGTAGCGCTTGACTGTAATCACACCTGATGGAAAGTGATGATACAGTCTAAGGTCGAACGCGCTTGCCTAGAAGATGCCTATTCACTCTTGATTTGAAGGCACCCGGGTTGTAAGTGGCAGGAAAGACACTGCCTGGGAGGGTATTCCAGGCCTTTGCAGTGCGTATCAGGAACGAGGAATCAAACCGCTTCGTACGCGTCTTTGGTACGTCAACTATGTATGGGTGGAATCCTTTACGATGCCTTGCCGTTCTATGGTAGAAAGGTGACGGGGGAACCAAATTAAAAAGTTCCTGTGCACACTCTCCGAAATATATTCTATAGAATCAGGTATTTATATAAATGTTTGTATGTCTAGGCGGACTGGGGCGATCAAATGCAACTGGACCGGGTGGTCAAGAAACTTTCCAGCTCCCCAGCTGAGTACTTCGAGTACTACAGAAACGCACGGACGCACACCATGGGATACTACCTTTAAATTAAGAATACACTTATAATAAGACAGGAACGGGGTTTAAAAAATGGCAGCCGACGCCATCTTGAATTTTCACATCCAGCTGCCTGAGCCAAGTGACAAGTAGAAATCGTAGTGAAATTAAACAAAATTCAAAAAATGTATGCGAACTATCGCTATTTTGTTTTGACACTTATGTGACGCTCAGCTGAGTGCCACTAAACGTCAACTAGCATAATTTTTTTTACGTGATAACGTTTAATAAATTGATGAACACCAGCAACGCACATGAAAAATAGTAACGTTCCGCGTAACGTTCCACCTGAGCCTGTGCGTGCAAGCGAGAGCGTGCAACAAGCGATAGAGAGGCACGATAAAACAAACGAAAGAGAGGCCAATTATGACGTTATCACGTAAATCTATCGTCCGTAGGTAAATCGACTTTACAGACAACCAATTTTTTTTTTAATTTTGATTTATTTCTATACGTCGTGACGTAACGCTATTTGTCCCTTAGTTCAGAGGCTGCAAGGGGACTGTAACCATAATAATATCATGAAAAGGAGTTTTATGAATAATTTAACGGCCGAAAATGAATCCTATTTCAATATGGCGTAGACGCGCCGAGGTAGCCCGGTAATCCACTTTTCAAGAGGTATATTGTAAATTGCAGATCTATTACCACAATTATTTTTGGCAAAATTAATGGTGAAAATGCTTCACACTTTTGTTCTTAAAAAGATTACATTGAGGTTCTAAATTTCTTCGAATTTCGGAGAGTGATACAATAATTATTTGCTACTTTTATGTACATACATAATATTGTTTTTATTCTGTGTAGGTACATAAATAGTGGTAATTTTCGTACATTGCAGCGGTGGCATTTTTAGAGTTATTTGAGAAACACTGTCCTTGCGAATTACGATAGTGTTGATACTATTGAAAATAAATACTTATCGATATTGTCCATTTTAGTTTCGGTATTGATATCGGTACGATCGGCTAAAATGGATATCGGTATTAGTATATATCGATAAATATCGATATCGTTAATTTGCGAGCACGTTGTTTTTGAGAGTATCGTTAAAATCGATACTATTTTATAACGATTTAAATATCAGTTGAGTTTGAAAATTTATTTTTGTGTTCCTAGTCCATGTGCTTATATTATGGAAGTGTCTGGAAATTTGGTGCCTTTTCTTATAAAGTAAATTTAATAAGGAGCTAAAACTAAAAATAATATCACTAGGTATAATGTAATTTAAATACATAAGCTTTCCTTTTGTTTTGCTTTCCTTTGGTTTTGATTTGCTAACCAAGCATAAGCTGCTTGAAAAATATTAATTTTTATCGTAATAACTTAGGTAAGTACATAATATTATATACCTACACTTTTTATATATAAGCGCACATAGTAATAAGTTATATACTTAATACATATTGTAGCACATAACACGCACTAACTTTAACAGCATATGGATTCGATGTCATGTGTACATGTATTTACATATTTATATGCAAAGTACCAATCTCAGGAAGAAATAAAAAATACTAATTCTGTATACTACAGTTCCTAACACCTACCTTTTTTGAGTTTTTTGAGCTCATCAGTAAAAGCCTACAAACTTGAGATTTGGCAGATTTGTAAACAAAACTCTATGGTTTTTATTTTTAGTTAAAAGTGCAAAGTTGTATTTATTTGTTCGCGTTATTGTGATAAATAACGGTCATTATGTGCATATTTATGTCGCTTTAAATACTACTTATTTTCATACATATGAACTTATTTCTACAAATTAGCTTATTTTCTAACATACATAGCTTAGTATCTTTTTATTAAAAGGAACTCGTCGTCTTCGCAGAACATTTAAGTATTAAGTTAGTATTTATATATTTACTACATATTTTGCAAATGATTTTTTCTAAGGCTCTTTTTTGAATTTTATCATTTTGGGTTTGTTGTAGAATGGCTCATTATGTGTTAGACTGGGTACTAAGGAAGCTGTGAGCTGTCATTTTCATTATAATACTTGTGGAAACTGTCAAAATCAAAATAGATCTGAACTGTTGGTTGTCTAGGTCTGTGGTGTGAATTAATATATTTTTGATATTTTCTTACGACCCTGTACTTAATTCTAGAAAGTAAGAATGGTGCATTAAATTGTAATTAAAATAAAATACTGATACCAAGAATTCCAATAATGTAAAAAGGTAGATTGAATATCGGTAAATATCGCGCATAGACAACTATAGTATTTGCGCTCATAGTTTGCGCTGTAGCATGTGTGTGAAAGTTGAGATGAAAATAGGGAAGGACCAGAGTGAAACAGACTGAATATGTACTATGCGAAAGACAGCTGTCACCCGCATGCTATAGCGCAAATATTAGCACCATAATTACACACTAAAACACATGCACTCTATGCACTTTTAACAAGCGTGAAAGTATTATTAGTGGTGTCAAACAAAGTGACCAATGGTAGAGTTTTAAGATGTAAGCCGACTTCGGTCTACCTCTTCTGGTATTTGGTCTAAAACGAGTCTGCCTCAATAAAATATAAATGTAAAATTAAAAATGTGTTAGTTTGTAAGTATTTTTTTTTTCTTAACAGCTACCCGAAAATATCAGTTTTTTAGGGTTCCGTACCAAAATGGTAAAATGGAACCCTTATGGTGCGACTTTCTCCGTCTGTCTGTCCGTCTGTCTGTCTGTCCGTCACACTCGATTATTTCAGTAACTACCGGAGCTATCGCTATGAAATTTGGAATAGTTGTGTATATTAGTGGCCCAATGACACTGGAATAAAAAAAAAATGGAAATTATTTTTGTTCTTATTTAAAAAGGGGGGAAAATCGGAGGGTTGAAATTTAAAAGTGAGATAACTGTACTGAGTGGGGTATCATATGAAAGGGTTTACTTTGTACATTCTAAAACCGATTTTTAATAATTTTTAGTCATGATAGTTTTTGATTTATCGGGGAAAATGTCTAAAAAAATACCGTTCCCCCCCCCTTATCTCCGGAGTTTATCAATCGAAAAATCTCAAATAATTATGGTCAATAGGAATTTACGTATATTTTACAGGAAAACTATAGCCAATGCTCTAACTAGCATAGTTTTTTTGATATTAACAATAAACCTCTACAAACAAAGTTAGTTTTGCGGTTCATTAACAAAGTCGTCGTCAAATAAACATATTGGTTTTTGCCTGATTGTTTTGCTTCAGTACTTCTTGAGTACGGAACCCTCGGTGCGCGAGTCCGACTCGCACTTGGCCGGTTTTTTTAAATATTATTACTAAACATTTATTATTAAGTTTATTTCTTTTACGAAGTTTTTTTATGTTTTTTGTTTTGATTAACTATCAACAAGCAAAATGTGTATGCATTAATCGTTTTGATTTTTTATTTATTCATAGAAAAGGAAATATTATATATACATTTTTTTTATTTCTTGGCACCTTTAAGCCTCGTTAGTGTTCGTTAAGTACCTTGAAAACCTTTTCTGTGATTTTTTTTTTGGTAAGCATATCAATTAAATCATTGTTACAATCGTAGAAAACTTAAAAAATGCACTAAATATAAATAAATAACTATTGTTAGACAATCGTTTTATTTACTTACCTTTTTGACGACCTTCCTGGCGCAGGATTCGAGTGGGAGGTCACGGGTTCGATTCCCGCCACGGGCCACTTTGGCATTTTATAATTTCTAAATTGGCTCAGGTCTGGTCTGCTGGGAGGCTTTGGCCGTGGCTAGTTACCACCCTACCAGCAAAGACGCACCGCCAAGCGATTTAACGTACTGGTGCAATGCTTGTAGAAATCGTTGGGGTAAATTTACTTACCCTTACAAGTTAGTACGATAACATCGCTGCATCATCACTTACCATCAGGTGAGATCGCAGTCAAGTACTAACTTGTATAGAGTAAAAAATACCCACAATGTAAGTGTCGAAGCTTTATGCAGTATCGGTTTTACAAAATAATGGTGAACGGGATCCGTAAAAAGTATACCGACACTCGATAATAATTATTATATCTGTAGTATTATCAAAATATCGAGTGATTACTGAATGTTATAATACATTTTTGTTTTCGTGATTTTACAATGCAAATAATGCATAAAACAATATTAGTATAAATATCAATTCTTTTGCTTTTCTGCACATCCCATCCCTATTTTTGGTTCTGGGTTTCATGGCACGAAAACATCAATAATAATACTCAGTTTACAAGTTATAGCCCTTTAAGTTATCTAGGTCATGCTTCTGGCGAATGACTAAAAACCTAATTAGTCCAATCAATAAAGGAGTTGTAGAATGCATGAGAGGGGACCTAAGTGATTTCTTCTGAAACTTGTTCAGGGTACTTAGGAAGTTAACATACTAAAAGTCCTGACGTCTCGGAGGTGAGCCGGAGTGGGGAGGGGGGGGGGGGAAAGGTACCACTTTTCAGAAACGGTGCGTCATGGAAAAAAAAATATTCTAATAAATTAAAGCTCATAAAATTATCTAAAACTTTGGTCTTATTCAATTTTGCCGTATTCCTAACCGTTTCCGAGCCATACGCTCCGGAAAAGTTAATACTACAAAAAAAACCTTATCATATAATAATCCGGTCAAGTTAGACATAAAAATAGTGGTCAAATAACAATAATTCCGACAGAGCCAAATCTTCGTAGAGACCTTAGGTTTACCACAAGGAATAAAGTGTCAAAAGTCCCCATCAATCCTATGTGTGCAACAAAAGTTATTCGGGGTCAAATATCAAAATTTGAGGTTTTTTGGATTTTTCTCGAAAATGTTAAGTTTTGTCAAAAATAAATTCAGGCCAAAGTTGTAGATCTTAAAATTATCTACAAAAATGGTCCTTATGATTTTTTTCCTAAGAGTTAACATTCCTGAGATATCGCGATTCTAAGAGTCACATTATAATAATAATAATAATATAGTGGCCAGGATTATCCACCAACAACTTGCCTTGAAATACAATCTTGTGGAATCGGAGGTACCGTACTACAGGTATGTGCCCGACCCAGTTCTTGAAAATGGTCATATCACACTGTACTGGGATCGGTCTATCATTACAGACAGGACTATTGTAGCCAATAAGCCTGATATAGTGGTGATAGATCGATCAGAGCGCCGTGCAATGATTGTTGATGTTGCTGTTCCGCATGACGAGAACCTCGTGAAAGCTGAGAAAGAGAAACTCACCAAGTATCTCGACTTGGCGCACGAGGTTGTCGCTATGTGGAATGTAGACTCAGCAATCATTGTACCGATAGTAATTTCTGCTAACGGTCTTATAGCCAAGAGCCTCGACCAACATCTTTCGAGGCTCTCGTTGGGTAGCTGGGTCAAGGGCCAGATCCAGAAGGCTGTACTCCTGGACACGGCTCGCATCGTCAGGAGGTTCCTCTCTCTGGGGCCCTGACCGCCGGTTGCTTGGACCCTGTTCCCGAGGCCGGTGGACCGCTATTTTTTATATTTTTAAATGTTTTTTTTTTTTTTTTATAATGAAATATTTAAAAATGTAAAAAATATGAATGCTTAATAAATATAAACAATAATAATAATAATAATGTTCTTTATTGAAAGGCAATGAACCCAGTTAAGCAATTTACATGAAAATATTACATACAAATAAAAATAAAAACAATAATGATAATATGAGAATATTAACATAAATGAAATAGAAATATTATATTAATATTATAAAATATTATGTGCTTATTTTCGATTCGCACTGCGATGCTGTGTCAACCAATACCGAAAGGTTGCGGCATCCAAGTGGTCACACATTGTACGAAGGATCTCATTATGAGAGCAACGAATTCGCTCCCAAAAGGTTGCTATACGCGAACGTATTATTGCGAAGAAGTCGGGCATTCTTGCCGAGGCGAACATGTTCGACGCACTGCAAAATCGTGGCAATTTCATCAGGATGCGGTAGGCATCATTGTACTGCACCCTGATGGCACTATACGAGCGTCTGGTGTACCCAAACCATAGATGGCAAGTGTACAAATTTTGACAGAACGCTCGAAACAGGGTGTTCTTGACCTGCTCGTTGCAGTGGAAGAATCTGCGTGCTATCATGTTGCACCTGACAGCAAGCGCCCGCCTCTCGCGCTCTATGTCACAGTCGTCTCTGAGACCCTCCGTCAACATGTGACCGAGATACTTGAACGCCGCCACCCTTCGTATCTCCACACCATTCATGAATACCGGAGGGACGTTGTCCGGGCCTTTTCCACACTTAAAGACCATCATTTCGGTCTTGGAAACGTTATATTTAAGTCCATGACTTAAAGCGTATTTTTCACAAATACTTAACAATTTCCGTAGTGCCTTGATAGAGGGACTGAGCAGCACCATATCATCAGCGTAACTTAAATTGTATTATACATGATAAGCACATATATATACATAATCAGGGAATTACAATTGTAGTTGCTGAAGATATTGATTTCTTAGTAGTTACTACTTACTGCAAGGACTCCAATGGATAAAATAGTTTATTTTCTATAACTTCCTAACATTAACCGTTTACGCAGTGTACGCAACGGAAACTCTCAGTATGGAACAAATTTTCCCATTTTTGCAACATTTTTCATTGATGCTCCTATTGTATTGGTCGTAGCGTGATGTAATATGGCCCATAGCCTTCCTCGATAAATGGACTATCCAACTCAAGAATAATTTTTCAATCAGGACCCGTAATTTCTAAAAAACAAACACGTTGATCCCCTGCTTCGTTTCAGCGAAATGGCATTTGCCATTCTGTTGCGTACGCTGCGTAAACGGCTAAAGTCTCGCAAAAATCATGTATTGCGGAGTTGATCTCCTTTAATAGTTCTAAAAAATTATCCACAACAGCAAATACCTATCTCTAAGTTTGACTCGCTATAATTTTTTTATTATGGCAAACGTTGGTACCCACTGGGAAGGAAGAGAAAAAAAGGACGACCATTCAAAAGATGGGACGATCCCATAGTCAAAGTAGCAGGGAGAGTGTGGACAAGGTTGGCTAGAGACCGAGCCAATTGGAAAGTCTTGGAGGAGGCTTTTACCGCTTAGCGGTCCTTACATAGAATAATAGTCTTAATAATTGTAGCATATTACTCAGCACTAAGGCAACAGTAGTGGTGGTATAGATGTTTCATATGTGGTATGATAAAATTGTATAACTATTGTTAGACAAATGTTAAGGTACTCATAGACGATCGAATTTGGTGCGGCCGGACCACGAACGCGGTCCGCCACCGGACCATATTCGATCGTGTGGCGCACGGTCCGCCGAACATTATTATTATTATTAACGGTTCGGCCGGTTCGGAGCGCTTGCACATCGAACGCGGTGCGGTGCGGTGCGGTCCCGAACCGCGTACGATCGTGTGGACGGCGCACCGAAACATTTGTTGGTTTAGTTGCTATTGTGCCACCATACCCGCGACACGTTGCAACGTGTTCGCATCAAATAAGATTCGGAGTGCCAAGAAGATCACACTGTGTCCTATATACGAAAATCTTCATCATCGAGATCTTTAATGAGACTCATATGACTATACTGTTATCTGTTTTTAAGATAAAACTTTGCCCATTCTTTTCTTCTTCTTTTTGTAGGTAATGAGGATGTAGCAACAACAGTTGCTACAACTAATGCGACTTTAGCCTGTTTTGATAGAACAGGCGGCATATTGAGACGTGTTCACGCACTGCTAGGATAAGACAACTGAACGGTTCGGAGTTCTGTGCGGCCGTCTGTTTTGTAGAGCGCACCGCACGGTCCGGTGGTCCGGCCGCACCAAATTCGATCGTCTATGAGTACCTTAACAAATGTTGACAAATGTGGAACAGATTTAGACATAGATAGTATGATTTTGCAAACAGATGCGTACAAATGGAAGCAAAAAGATGTAAGGATTAATAAATTGGTAAATGATTATTAAATCAACTTGTGTTTATTGAACTGTCATTATATTTCATTTCGCTTCATTTTTCAGATAATTTTTATTATTATCGACAAAGTAGTAACTTCTATTGTACAGGCACATTTCGCGCGTTTAGAATTAAGTCACTCAATTGATTTTTGTTTTCCTGTGGGGTGTGGGGCAACCCCATATATACTACCGCCGCTGCAGCCGTCGCCATTCTTTTATTGTGCGAGGCACCGCGCGCACGCTGGCGCTGCCATTAAAATAAATTATTATAAAGAAAAAAATAAAATAAAAATAAAATAAAATAAAAACTTAGTAAAAAGCATTTAGTGAAGTGTTCATCGGATTAGAATACGGGTAAGTGTTACTGTGTATTTTTACCACGTAATAGTGATAATCCTTGTGAGTGTGATATTGTAATTAACCAAATTCCTAGCGGGTAATTGCGAGTTACCACGATGGATTTACATGACTTTTTTTTAGTAAATGTGACGCCAAAGTACATCCAGTCTACATTCAATTTCAATTTTCAATTTAATTATTATTGAACCAATGAAAATGTTGCACAGAACATACTCACAGACCTAGCGTCTTTATGCTTTCCTGGTGGTTAACCGCGGGTTAACACGATGGATTTACTTGATGCATAGTAATTATTGATCAAAGTAGTGAACAAACACTTGTGAACATTGTCACGGGCCTAGCATCTTTATGACGTCCTGGTGGTTAACTGCGGGTTAACACGATGGATTTGCGTAATGCATAGTAATCAGTGATCAAAGCAGGAACGATCACGTGTGAATATTGTCACGGGCCTAGCATCTTTATGCTTTCCTGGCGGTTAACTGCGGGTTAACACGATGGATTTGCGTGATGCATAGTAATTAGTGATCAAAGTAGTGAACAAACACTTGTGAATATTGTCACGGTCCTAGCGTCTTTATGCTGTCCTGGTGGTTAACTGCGGGTTAACACAATGGATTTGCGTGATGCACAGTATTTAGTGATCAAAGTAGTGAACAAACACTAGTGAATATTGTCACGGGCCTAGCGTCTTTATGATGTCCTGGTGGTTAACTGCGGGTTAACACGATGGATTTGCGTGATGCATAGTAATCAGTGATCAAAGCAGGAACGATCACGTGTGAATATTGTCACGGGCCTAGCATCTTTATGCTTTCCTGGCGGTTAACTGCGGGTTAACACGATGGATTTGCGTGATGCATAGTAATTAGTGATCAAAGTAATGAACAAACACTTGTGAATATTGTCACGGGCCTAGCGTCTTTATGCTGTCCTGGTGGTTAACTGCGGGTTAACACGATGGAGTTGCGTGATGCATAGTAATTACTTTACACTTGTCAATATGGTCACGGGCCTAGCTTTTTTATGCTTTCCTGGTGGTTAACTGCGGGTTAACACGATGGTTTAGCATGACGTTACACACTTTACCTCTTGATGGTATCAAAAACCTTTGGGTGATAACCCGATTGCTTTCTTTTATCAGAAAATGAGTCGCAATAATTCAATTACAAACAGCGTTCGATGTCACGCATACCATCGCCGCCACAGGCGCCATTGCCATCGACTCTTGTTCCCGTAGATACGGCACAAGACGCATTTACCGAACTCAAACCCAGAATAAAAAAGCTATTGAAGGAATTCGCTGTCTCGGATTATTGTAACCTATTAAAAGATATTAAAGGCTTAATCCAAAAATATCTGTTGCTATCGGGGATACCCCAAGGACTCGTGATATAAAGCTCCAGGCAAGGCAGCTTGGTTTAGGAATCACAGCTATAAACAGAGCTATGTATGACAAAGTACAAGCAATAAAAATATTGTCGCATGGCTGCAACTTACTCACAAATTCCCACTATACAGAAGAAAGAAAAAACATTATTTAGGAATACATTGCCGGAAAAATCAAAGCTTCTAAAGAGATTGAGAGGCAAGGAAGCCAAATTAAATAGGGACAGAAAAATTCGGTCTCGATAAGACCTCTCGCCCTCGATATCGAGGAAAATGATCTGGCCCTTCTTGTTACCAGTCATCGAACGGGGGGGGGGGGCGTGAGGTGGATCGTATCGGATGCAGTATACACATTACCAACGAACAGCGGCGCGAACGCCGCCGACTCACACGTCGTCTTCAAAGACGATGGACAGCAGCGGCAGGCTACAACACTATTATTCCTGTCGGCTTAGTAGGCCGAAAATCCCCGTTGTTTTAGATGGGATTCGTAAAGGTTACCGCATACAGTTCATTCGCCAAGTCGAAAGCTATTGCAAAATTTTGAAAGTCGGCTACTATTAGAAAATGTAAACACCGTAAAGCTCATTTTATATCGAATATTTTCGTAGCTCGAAAACGAAATGGCGATTATAGATTTTATTCTAAACAACAAACAGTTAAATAAATTTGTATCTAATTCTCATTTTAGGATTGAAGACCATAGAAATCCAATCCAACCCAAAATGATACCAAGGAACGGCTTTGTGACAACTTTAGACGTAAAAGCCTACTTACTCGTCCCTATATCAACCTCTCATCGTAAATATTTACGATTCACATTTAAAAACAAAAGTAATGAAAAAGTAGTTTTGCTATTTAAGATATTGTGGTTTTTAATCTATTATGATTTTTTATGTATTGGGATCACCTTCGAAGAATGTCTTAGAAATGTAAACAATACGTTTAGGTTCCATAATTAATTATGATAAAAGTTGTTTACATTCCTGGCAGAGGCGTAAGTTTTTGGGTTTCATTTACAACTCTGTGGATATGAGGATTTCACTTCCATGAGAAAAATTTAACAAAATTTTTTTAATAGAAAAGTTTTCTCGCCTGCCAGTTTGCACTATTAGAAACTTTGCCTATCTAATAGGTACTCTTACATCGGCCTCTCCTGGTGTAAGATATGGTGGATTATGTACCAAAAGACTTGGGAGACAAAAAATTTTGGCTCATACACCAAAGTTGCTACGAAACATTAAAACCTATGAATGATATTCTACCATCTTACAGTGGTGATCGGCGGACATTCTTACCTCATCTATTACAGTTTATTTTGACCTAGAGAACCCAAATAGGACTGAGCAGAACAAGCGTGCCAACGCCGGGTGGACCGGACCGCATATGAAAGTAATTTTCATATAAACTATTTAGAGCTGTTGGCGGGTTTTCCTCTGTCTTAAACCATTGCTCGCAAGAGGTCTAAAATAAACATCCTAGAACGCGTTGATAACACAACCGCAATCAGCAATATAGATCGGATGGGAGGAATTCAGTTTCCTCACCTAAGTGAATTAACAGGATCCATTTGCCAATGGTGCGAGGAACGAAAAATATTTGGTATCTTTGTATCGTAATATATTTATAAACAGAAAAGACAATGTAGAAGCCGACCGCGAATCTCATGGAGAAAATTCTGATTTATTATAATGGGAACTATCATAAAAGTTGTTTAGTACCAGCTAGTGACGTCAGCATTCGGAGAAGCAACAATTGACCTTTTCGCTTCTCGCACTACTGCCAAATGTAAAACTTACGTATCTTTGAGACAAGATCCTGATTCTCTTACAGTAGAGGCATCTTCATTATGCTAGATATCAATAGTTTTTTTATACATTTCCACCTTTTCACTGGTTTTAAAATGTTTACAAAAATTTTAAATGATGAAGCCGAGGATATCTTAGTTTTTTCCTATTGGCCAACACAGCCTTGGTTGCCCTTGTTAATGAACATGGTTCAATCCAAAATTATATTTGCTACCCGTAATTTCAATACTGGAATAGGAATTCCTGGACTTATCACCGTCCCGAGAAGAAACTTATCCTAAAGTTCACAACAAGTTTTGAAGAAGTTTACAATAAGACCCAGGAATGGCATAAAGGTTAATTATGGCATCCTTGTCCAAAAATACACTGCGATACATAGAAATTATGGTGGCTGTTCTGTCGTATCAATAACCATAGACCTTGCGAATTCTCAGCTTCATCCATTGTAATTTTTTCTCACGGAACAATTTAATAATGGAGCTGCGTATGGATCTTTAAATAGTCACCGCTCCACGTTATCGCTTATTTTCGGTAGTGAATTATCTAGTATCGATCAAATATAACGCTTACTTAAAAGTGCCTATAAGTTAAGACCATCAAAACCAAAATATTTATTTACTGGGGATCCAGAGGTCGTATTAAATTTATTTGCCAATCGAACACCCAATTGGGACCTTACGTTAGAAAAAAAAAAAAATGACCAAATAATTAGTTATTTTACTTGCACTCTTTAAAGCACATCGAGTGCAAACTTATCGGCCCCTCGGGTGTTATAATAGAGATATCAGACATCGGCCGCAGGGCGCGAACGAACAGTCTATTTTAACCCTATTTTGAAGAAAATAGATCAATTTGCCGTGCTACCGCCATACAAGATTTTTATCGTCACGAAGAAAATTAGGCTGTCTATCGTCAATCCGCTAATTTCAATGCATATAATAGCCACACAACCCGGCATCTCCTCAAACCATCAGCAGATGGTTAAAGGTTGAGCGAAAACGGCGTGGATGTGCCGACGGTCGGCGCGCACAGCACGCGCCATATCGTTAGATATTATAAGAAATACAGCTGGCTAGACTAACCGCTCGCAAACATAATATGTGATATATATCATATACTCGTGCACTAATTTAGTAGCCAATTAACTAAGTACGATTGATAAAATATTAGGAGGTAATGCAATTTATTGAACTGAGGATTGATTAAGATTAAAAAATAAATTCATATGTACCTTAGAGACGTTGTGTAAGGTTTATTCTGTAAATAAACGTTGATTTGGCATGATAAACACAATAATATAATTATTGTGTTTTACTACTTACCTTCACAAAATTTTCGTCTCTAAACATCTACTTTGTCGATAATAATAAAAATTATCTGAAAAATGAAGCGAAATGAAATATAATTAATGATCAAACGAACTTACAAAGTGAAGTTCGATCATAATTATATGAATTCGCTTCATTTGAAGATATAAACACCCTCCCTCCCAACCCTCATTAGAAAATTTTGTGTTCTCTAAAATAATGACGACGGCTGCAGCGGCGGTAGTATATATGGGGTTGCCCCACACCCCACAGGAAAACAAAAATCAATTGAGTGACTTAATTCTAAACGCGCGAAATGTGCCTGTACAATAGAAGTTACTACTTTGTCGATAATAATAAAAATTATCTTCAAATGAAGCGAATTCATATAATTATGATCGAACTTCACTTTGTAAGTTCGTTTGATCATTAATTAACGTTCCATCATACATTTGCCATAACTACTAAAACTGTACAACATTACCTATACTGTTTGCTAAAACTAAACATATAAGTATTAACTTTGTGCATGTTAGTCTTAAGCACCTAAATTAGAAATGTACTGCTGATTGTGTATTACTTAAACAAAAATGTAAAAGCGAAATGTAAAGTAAGGAAACAATAAAAGCTATTTTATTTTATTATTTATTTATTTATTTATTTTTATGTCTAACTTGACCGGATTATTATAAGATAAGGTTTTTTTTGTAGTATTAACTTTTCCGGAGCGTATGGCTCGGAAACGGTTAGGAATACGGCAAAATTGAATAAGACCAAAGTTTTAGATAATTTTATGAGCTTTAATTTATTAGAAGATTTTTTTTTCCATAACGCACCGTTTCTGAAATATTAGTGAAAAACCCAAAAGTGACACCTTTTCCCCCCCCTCCCCACTCCGGCTCACCTCCGAGACGTCAGGACTTTTAGTATGTTAACTTCCTAAGTACCCTGAACAAGTTTCAGAAGAAATTGCTTAGGTCCCCTCTCATGCACTCTACACCCCCTTTTAGGTTATTCATTGACTGGACTAAATACAGAGGTAGAATGTAAATTTATACGCAACATTAAAATCAACACTTTGTAATAATTCAAACAATGCCAAACTTTTAAACAACTCTAGCAATAACAGACTTTAACTAGGGCTATGACATATCAAAACTATGGAGATAGCCCATTCATTTATTCTGAAATAGCGTAGCCTTGCGTATCATGCGGGACCATTATGAGCGCCAAGAATTGCTGTCAAAAGTTCATATACCAAGTTTCTAGCCTAGGTGATACCATCTTTTACACCTCTTGATTAATAATAGTCAGATTTTGTAGACAGGGCTAGTCCATATTGTTTCCTAGGTTTTGTTAAAGGGCACCAACCAAAGGCACCTACCCACAGACGAAACAAATATTATGCTCTGTGCGCCAACCTCAGCAACACAACTTGGCATTGACAGTAATTGTCAGTATTGCAAGCTTTTTTTTCCCCCAATTTACGGCAGTTCTATATCATCATTTTGTTTTAGGCGCTGAGCTTATGACTTTCTTTTTCTAACGTTTCTTGGAACTTTGAATTTTTCCAACAAAATTGGTGTAGCCCATGTGTTGATCCAGATTGAGTATTGATTTTCATTTTCAGCTAAATTGGTAGAGTAATCGCGATGGAGAAGTTACAGCATGCAAACATAATAAAAACTTTTACTGTTATTGCATCCGTTTGTTTAAAAACAAATTGAGTATTTTTCAAAAAATACCTACTCGATTTCATGTTTTAATGGGCAATGGGCGTAAATAATATTTGGATTTTGGAGTGTAAAGTCTCAACGCTATAAAAAAGAAATCGAAACGGAAGTCCGTTATTGGAAAACAGGCACGTTGAGAACACAACTTTAAGAATTCTAAAAGTTGCCCTTTACGACAAAAGTGTATGAAGCCAACTGACAAGTACTTGACCAGCGTAGCTATAGCCCAAACCTTCTCATTCTAAGGAGAGACGCATGTCCAATATTTTTATAGATTTTGAAATAAGGGATTCAGAAAGAGAGATAAAAGTCCGACATTGCACATTTTTTTCTTGCATACTTATGGTAGAATTGATTTCAAAACTAGCAACATTTTGCCGTGTCCAACGATTTATATGAGCTGTCAAGTGTCAATGTCAAAGTGATAACATTTGTGCCCTTTCGATTCGTACCTACCATGTTTTGATAAAATCGAAAACAAAAAACATTTATTTCACAACAAAATTAAATATATCAGTGATAAATATGCCTCTTATACGTTCGGCGAACTTCAACCTATTCGTGGAAATTCTTATAAGGATAATTCTCTTCTCCATTTTCTGGTAAAATATAACCATATGTTTTACGTTAAACCTTTCGCGAAATTTTTATTATATTTTGCGATTTTTGAATGAAAAGTATGAAAAAACATCATGAAATGTATTTAAAAAATTACTTTTAAGCTTCAAATGTATGCTTACGTGTAAATAAAGCAAGTTTTGAATGTGTTTAACTTTGTGAAATATTTTTACTTTTATCTATAATTTAATGGTTATTAAATTGGTGGTTTCAAATGGTAGGTATTAATTACACGTAAGCATTACTCAGCGCTAGTAGTTATTTAAATTATTTAAGCAATTTGATTTTAATTTTTGACTTTTGGTTTCTTTATTTAGATACTTCTAAATAGTTATACGACTGATACTACAAAATAGTTAGTATAATGAAAAGCATGGAAGAGGAGGAGAGAGGACAGGGAAATGTATAATTTTTAGGATTCCGTACCCAAAGGGTAAAAATGGGACCCTTATTACTGAGACTTTGCCATCCGTCATCGTTATCTCTAGAACCATGATAGGATAACCAGGATAGGATCTGAAATTTTCACAGATGGTGTATTTCCGTTGCCGCTATAACAACAAATACTAAAATATTGAATAAATTAAAGATTAAAGGAGGCTCTCATACAACAAACATAATTTTTTGCTTGCTTTTGGTTGATGGTCCAAAAACTCAATATTACTCTACTTGTAGTAGTATATTCAAAGTTCTGGCTCTGGCATCATCTTGCTTCGTTATATAGATGGATGGTAATGGTACGAAACCCTTTGTGTGCGATACTGCAAGCGAGCTAGCAGTGTGCCTGAGCGAATATGTCTATAGTGGAGCTGTCAACCAGGCTCGTTCCCTACCTTCTCCCCCTCTCGCCTCGGACGACAGAAAACATCATTCAATTGACACTACGCATAGCTCTCCTCTTTCTTCTTTCTTTTTGCTCCTGGGACTTTTCCGCGATTGGCCGAAATCTCTTCATCCGTTGCGCGTGGAGTCGCCGATGCGGGTCCTCGCCGGATCACTCCAGCCAGCCGAGCTCACTCCAGAATCCGAAGAGGCCTCCCAGGCCGCACAGGATTTCTTGGAGTGTTGCTGAGGAGCTCAAGTAGGTCTCGCGTTGATCCGACACTTCGGTGCACCGTAGTAGCCCGTGTGCTGCACGTTTTGTCCTCCTTCATGCATGCTCTGCACAGAGGGCTGTCCGTGATTCCTAGGGTGGAAAAGTGTTTATTTAGTGGGCAATATTCTGTTATCATGCCTATGACTATTCTTAGTTTGTCGTTACTGAGTCGTAAGAGTTTTGCTGTTAGGTGTTTGTCTAAATGTGTTATTGCTGTTTTTGCTTGTCTTCAGTCTGTAGTGCGTTCCAAAAACGCATAGCTCTCATCTCCATTATACACAGCTCATATCTCATCTCCCCCACGCATCTGCTCTCTGCATGGGTGGAAATAACCAGGCAGTGATGTAAGGTATCTCCTCTGGTCTCCTCTTGTCTCAGCTTTGATGGAAACCATGCCTTACAATTGAATAAAGTCATGAGTCATTGAACAAAGTTTTAAAACATTTCCTATGTATTGTATTTATGTATAATAAATATTATGAATATTTATCAGAGATCTAGTATCTATAACACATAACACTTACTTTGGGGCCACATTATGTGACGTGTGTAATATAAAAAAAAAAATGGTCTTATAACAAGTTTAGGAAAAAATCTGAAAGGAGTGAATTTATATATAAATCACATAATAATGCCAAATCATGATTTTTTGCAAGCCCTCAATGATAATATTGCATGCTCAGTAGGTCAATAGTGCATATAGAATTTGCAAACAAAATCCTTTGCATGCACACAACCTGTCGGTATACATAATAAAATATTCCACAGAAGCATTTTGAACCCAAAACTTATAGTCTGTTTACGGTAATATATATATACTTGCATAACTTTTAAGCCTTTAAGCTATGTATCCATTTTTGGCCCTGACTGTACATTTCAAATTTTTCAGTTACATGGAATCAATGTCACCATTTATACGAGTGATCCAACCAGCGGAGCTTGAGAATGACTGCAAGTACCCCCGTCACGAGTCCTACGTGCCTGGCAGCATGCTGTGGGCAATAGTAGTTTCAGTGCCCTGTGTGCTTACACTGATTGCATGGGCTATATGTAACGATTGCAACGATGCCCTGGAGGTAAGTCTAGTGAAGCAAAACAAACTGAAAACAAAATGAAACATCGCATATAACTGCTCTGTGCTTATTTATTACTAGTGGTGGCGGTTTTGCATGATTTTTAAAATATTTTTGATGTGACAACGTCTTATAAATCGATAGAGCCGGCTGCACGCACAAAAAAACATAACTCATCCGGCGTAACCTCGCTCATGCGGCGTTACCTCGCGAGCGCGGAACGAGCGACAAAGAAGACGTTGTCACGTTCAACTATCGTCAGTAAACCGACTTTACAGACAACCAATTTTTTTTTTAATATTTTTACCTTTTTTTATATCTTTTTGTAGTTATTGATATGTTCTTCAATATGTATTGTAGATCATATTTTTGTTCTATCATCAATAGTTTCCGCTGCACATGGGACGGAAGAGGTTTTATGGCATTTTTTAACCCTTGCGTTACATTACTAAAGTTTTAGTAAGGTTATCTTTTCTAGTAATATTTTTAAAAACCAGCTTTTACACATTTTATTTGTGTTCTTCTCAGCACCAGACCCCGGTTATACCAATTACCATCTAGCATCAAAGTACTCGTCAAGACTCATCAAATATTGTTTGTAGTTCATCTTATTTGATGAGTCTTGATGAGGGGATAAAATGTATAAAAGCTGGTTTTTATCACACTTTACACTTCACACTAATATTATAAAGGCGAAAGTTTGTGTGTAAGTGTGTGTTCGTGTATGTTTGTTACTCCTTCACGCTGCAACTACAGAACCGATTTGGCTGAAATTTGGAACATAGATGGCATATAACCCGGATTAAAACATATACTTTTTATCCCGGGAAAATCCATAGTTTCCATGGGATATTTAAAAATCCTAATTTTCAACAGTAATCTATAGCTACAGCTATAGGTAGATTACTTTGACAATATTTCCTGAAAGTTGGTGTAAAGTTCATGGAAAAGGAAATTAAATTTTTTCTCTGGATTAATAAAAAATCAAATTTAATGCTGGCGGAGCCGGGGGCAAAAGGCAAAATCTAGTTAAAAATATTTTTGAAATTATTATTATAACTTATGGCCATGTTGTTGCTCTTATTCCCAGTTCCTGCTGGCGTGGTCGTTGTCCCTGGGGATCACGGGAGTGCTGACAGATGCTGTTAAATTAATAGTAGGTGAGTAAAATCAGTAATCACCAATTGAGTAAAAATTTTACCTCTCGTCATGGAGCTAAGAGTTTGAATTGAGTACTGAACCCAAAGCAAAATCTGTTTAATGGAAAAAAAAAATTAAAGCTTTGTACTTATTGAGAGATATCCCCTGAAATTGATGCAAAATCTGTACATTTTACAAAAGCTTTGTACTTATTGAGAGATATCCCCTGAAATTGATGTGTAAGCTTATACCTTATATTAATATTCCAGGGCGGCCAAGGCCAGATTTCTTCTACCGATGCTTCCCAGACGGAGTAGAAACCCTGGACTTGCAGTGCACCGGGGACGCTGCTGACGTCATGGACGGGAGGAAGTCTTTCCCCAGCGGTCATAGCAGTTGTAAGTGCTAAAGTAACCCTGGCCTGGTACCCTTGATTGTAAGATAATCCATGAATATTTTTTTCTGTGATAAAAGTAAAAGAGCAATATTTTTTGTAGTGTCGTTCAGCTCCTTGGGCATGGCGTCCGCGTGGCTCTGCGGCAGGCTGGGCACCGTGTCCCGGCGCCGCGGCTCCGGAGCCAGGGTGCTGTGCACGCTGGCGCCGCTAGTGGGGGCTGCGTGCATCGCTCTGTCCAGGACCTGCGACTACCACCACCACTGGCAAGGTACCAGCTTCTTGTAGTGTTATTCAGCTCACTGGGAATGGCGGCCGCGTGGCTCTGCGGCAGGCTGGGCACCGTGTCCCGGCGCCGTGGCTCCGGAGCCAGGGTGCTGTGCACGCTGGCGCCGCTAGTGGGGGCTGCGTGCATCGCTCTGTCCAGGACCTGCGACTACCACCACCACTGGCAAGGTACCAGCTTCTTGTAGTGTCATTCAGCTCACTGGGAATGGCGTCCGCGTGGCTCTGCGGCAGGCTGGGCACCTTGTCCCGACGCCGTAGCTCCGGAGCCAAGGTGCTGTGTACGCAGGCGCCGCTGGTGGGAGCTGCGTGCATCGCTCTGTCCAGGACCTGCGACTATCACCACCACTGGCAAGGTACCAGCCTCCTTTAATGTCATTCAGCTCACTGGGCATGGCGTCCGCGTGGCTCTGCGGCAGGCTGGGCACCGTGTCCCGGCGCCGCGGCTCCGGAGCCAGGGTGCTGTGCACGCTGGCGCCGCTGGCGGGAGCCGCGTGCATCGCTCTGACCAGGACTTGCGACTATCACCACCACTGGCAAGGTACCAGCCTCCTTTAATGTCATTCTGCTCACTGGGCATGGCGTCCGCGTGGCTCTGCGGCAGGCTGGGCACCGTGTCCCGGCGCCGCGGCTCCGGAGCGGGTGCTGTGCACGCTGGCGCCGCTGGCAGGAGCCGCGTGCATCGCTCTGTCCAGGACCTGCGACTATCACCACCATTGGCAAGGTACCAGCTTCTTGTAGTGTCATTCAGCTCACTGGGCATGGCGTCCGCATGGCTCTGCGGCAGGCTGGGCACCTTGTCCTTACGCCGTAGCTCCGGAGCCAAGGTGCTGTGTACGCAGGCGCCGCTGGTGGGAGCTGCGTGCATCGCTCTGTCCAGGACCTGCGACTATCACCACCACTGGCAAGGTACCAGCCTCCTTTAATGTCATTCAGGTCACTGGGCATTGCGTCCGCGTGGCTCTGCGGCAGGCTGGGCACCGTGTCCCGGCGCCGCGGCTCCGGAGCCAGGGTGCTGTGCACGCTGGCACCGCTGGCGGCAGCCGCGTGCATCGCTCTGTCCAGGACCTGTGACTATCACCACCACTGGCAACAGCCTCTTGTAGAGTCGTTCAGGTCGCTGGGCATGGCGTCTGTGTGGTTCTACGGCAGCCTGTGCATCGTGTCCCGGCGCCGCGGCTCCGGAGCCAGAGTGCTGTGTACCTTTTCATAAGCTTTATATTTTTGTGAGTTTGATATGCAATTAACGAGTGGTAATTCTCTGTAGAGAACAATGCAAAAGCCATCGACTTTTTGTCGCACGCCCTTCGATTGAAATGGCAATGGGCCGGGCACGTAGCTCGATTGAAGGACGACAGATGGACCATACGAACAACGACTTAGCCTGGTCCTAAAGGGAAGAAGAAAAGAGGCAGACCCAAATTTAAATGGGCAGACGACATTTGCAGACTGGGTCAAAACAGCGTCCCAAAGAGGAGATTGGAAACAGAGCTTTCCAATCCTATACCCGAAAGGGGTTCTCATCATAGTATAAGATTATCTCACGTTATCTTTTTTTTTTGTATTAATTTATAACTGTTTAGTTAACTTTAAATAATATTTCTGAATTGTCAATTACTTTCACTGGTGATGGGAAATAAAAGGCTTTTTAATTTTTTATTTATTTATTAATTCTCTGCAGACGTGCTGGTGGGCTCCGTGCTGGGGCTGTCGGTGTCACAGTTCTGCTACCGACAGTACTACAACTGCGCATGGTCGGAGCTGGCGGGCGCGCCGCTGGTGGTGACGCGCGCGGCCAAGTGCGCGAGCGGCAAGCCCGACGTGAGCCCCGCCCGGGAGGAGTCAACGCCGCTGCTCAACGCAAAGAAGGAGGACAAGTGGATTTAATACCCGCCATTCACAGATATCCCCCGGCTGCGCCAACTGACTAATGGCGTTGCGTCACGGCGTAACAAAATTCAAAAAATTACTAAATAAAAAAAAATAACGTTGCTCTCACGAAAGTTGCTAAATGGTAGCCAAGATGCAATTTTGACAGGCGGTAACGAATTAAAAATGGGTCCTATAAATTTAAATACGAATCAAAATTTTTCACTCGCAGCGGGATTTGAACCCGCGTCCCCCGGCTTACGCGGCTGCGTGCTCTGACCGCTTCTGAAAAATTTTGATTCGTAAATTTATAGGAATTATTTCCTAAGTGTGTAAAACACTGTTCAAAAAGATAATTAGTTAAAAACGGCAATATGTCCTCTTTCGTTCGAAGCTTGCTTTATAATACGCAATTATGAGCCTTCGAAATTAGTTTGAAACTGTTACGTTTCACAATAGATGGCGCTAGTCCTGCCTGAGGACCCAATAATACGAATCGAAAATCGCAGGAGATATAGCTCGTTTAGCTCAGCGGTCAGAGCACCCAGCCGCGAAAGCTGGGTGACGCGGGTTCAAATCCCGCTGCAAGTGAAAAATTTTGATTCGTATTTAAATTTATAGGAATTATTTCCTAAGTGTGTAAAACACTATTCAAAAAGATAATTAGTAAAAATGGGTCGTCGCTCGCGGGACCTATATGAGTCGATGTGAATTGTCATTATTTTGACATTAGGCATCGGTAACTATAAACAATTATTGGTATAAGCCTTGAGTTATAAGCACCATATTTGCATCTCAGATATTTTTTGGAAAGCACGTACGGCAAAGCCGAATTAGTGTGAAGTTCCGAAGAAGAACCGAAATCTACTGTATAACTTTTAAGAAAAAAATCAGCTCAAGAGCAAGAAACATGATAAATGAATTTAATATTTAGTCTCTAATTGCGATAATTTTATATTTTTTTTTATTCTATTTAAGTTTTGTTAGTGTGATTTTTTGCAAAAAAAATTGGCAAACTTTTTTGATGTGTTTACGTTCAGTTTTTTATATGCAGCAAAATATTATTTATGTAAAAAATGCAATATTTATTTGTGGTACAGAGGGCCCAAAACGAAATTTTGTTCCCTCACAGGGTTATTTTGAATTCAGAGCGTAGCAAAGGATTCTTAAAAAGAATCCTAAGCGTTGCGAGGAATTCAATATACCACGCCACAAAATATTTTGGCCCCGAGTGACACACACTGTTTTTCATCACTAACTATGGGGAAAAAAACAAAAATTATACCTACTTACTCCTAATTCGTATGACAGACATTCTTAGAAGACTAGAGTGAAATTTTTCTCTCGATATCCTCTAAAACCAATTTTCGTATATTGAAACCACGATGAATTTAAAAAGTTGAATTTTTTGTACATTCCACAAAAATTAAATTCCATAAAAAATAGTCGTAACTAGTAACCAAGTTACATTCCATTATATTGTGATATTTAAGTTACCACTAATTCATAGTTTATAAAATATGTTTAATTATTGTTTATGTATTACTTACAAGTTATAATATAGAAAAAAAAAAAAAAGTGATTCATAAAATTCGTAATAAATCTCGCGAGAACAATGCATTTTCCTGGCTAAAAAGTGGCCTATGTGTTAATCCAGGTTACAATCTGTCTCCAATCCAACAGCTAAATCGGATCGTAGTTATATTGGTGTGAATAAACAAATAACTACCATACAAACTTTCACATTTACATAGCTTAGTTATTATATGGCGTAGGATTGCAGAAAGTCAAAAGTAATATACGGAACTATGTACATAAAAATTATGTACAATTTTATGAACTAATTTTAATAGTTATTTGTGTTACATGGGGCCAAAGTGAAGTAAGTATTCTTCGACAGCGGTATTTTGAATTCAGAATGAAGCAAAGGATTCTAAAGTAGAAACCTGATCGTAATGAGGAAATAAGTTATAGATAGTTATAATAAGAAATAATAAGTTAAAAAATGCAATAAAAATTTGATATGATCCGAGAACAAAACATTTTGGCCCCGAGTTACACACAATATTTTTCATCATTACCTATGAGAAAAGATCTAGGTGTTCCTACCTACTTAAAATTTGTATTGTAAATGCATAATTTGAAAACTATATAGCGTAGAGATGATAAATGAGACCATCGCGGACTCATGGAGTTTTGGACTAATCAGAATTTGCTTTTGCTATGCTCTGAAGTCTGAAGTCAATTTCCATTTTTCGAATAGGTATGATGATAAAATCGTTTTGCATTTTTATAGCTTGTAGTTTCTAGGTCTAAGAATTTTTTACTTAATGAAAAGATACTTATTTAGGGTGTGTTACCAAGGTTTAATATCTGTGTTATATTAATTATATTCTAAAACAAATGTTTTGGTTTTCTATTGTTAGCATAAATCAAAAAGAAGCTTTTTTGCTCTATTTTATAACATGACAAACTTATTATTATTTAGATTATTTTAAATTATTATTAGCAAAGTTAATTTATATATTTTAGTTTTTTCGTTAGATTTTTTTTTTATTGACAATTGTATTTATTTTTTTAATTCTTTATTAGGGTTCCATACTAAAACGGTAAAAATGGAACCATTATTTTTATATTGCGATGGTTGTGTTTTGTGTTGTTTCAAATAATATGTTAGTTTTTGTAAATGTGTTTATACATGTATTTTTTTTAAAGATTTTTACTTACATTTTTAAGCTATGTGTTACCTATTAATTATCCAAATTTTTAATAATGTTACTTAAAATCATATGTTAAATTAGAATATTTAATTATATAAAATTTTGCTTTTTCGTTATTATTGATAAATGAATATAGTTAGCAAAGATCGAATGTTTTAATAATTAAATTACAAAGGTTTATTAAATACCTTTTTAGTAACTATAAAGGCTAGCGCGTGGCCAATATAGATCTAATATCACATCTGATGGAAAGTGATAGAACAGTCTAAGGTGGAACGCGCTTGCCTAGAAGATGCCTATTCACTCTTGATTTGAAGGCACCCGGGTTGTAAGTGGCAGGAAAGACACTGCCTGGGAAGGTATTCCAGGCCTTTGCAGTGCGTACCAGGAACGAGGAATCAGACCGCTTCGTTCGTTACTTTTGTACGTCATTGATAAAACTTAACGTTTCTATTGTATTTATTTAGTGTAAGTTGTTCTTAAGCATTTTTGGACATTCTCAAGTGTAAAGCACAAAAATTACTATTTGCATCAAGTTCAAAGACTCTTTATTGAAACAAAGTTCCTTTTCGGGCGGTATTACACAAGAAAGTGGATTTTTACGTGACGAAAATCCCGAATAAGAAGGAAACCTAGGAAAATCTTTGAAAATTCAGGATGAAAGTTTTCCTTACTATTCTACTAATACTATTATTAAATTATTATTTTATATATATAAAACTAGTAGGGTGCGTGGAGGCGCGGGCCACATGTGGCCCGCGGGCTGTCTTCCCGCCTATAAAAGAATCGCCGCCATCTCGAATTCATATTCTCGAGCTTCGAATTCGTATCTTTGATACCCTGGCTGTGCTCTTCAACTGTCTCCGAAATCCTCACTCATCAGCTCTCTCCGTATTTTTCCTCCGAATGAATTTTTTTCTTTTATACGACACCATCCTTAAAAAAAAAAAATTTTCATACAAAATTGTTCAGGAGAGGTGATCAATGAGTCAGTCAGTCAGTCAGTGGCCAATCAGCACGAGTAGCTATATATATTGTAATAAAAGGCACGCATGCAATCACGTAATATATATTTGGTATAGAACTCGTGAGCGCGACCTAACTGAAGACACTGCTATCTATCGAACAAAGAGTGAAATCACGCACAAGTATAAAATGGAGTGTTTTAGGTGTTATTCCAAACTTTGTTTCTACCGATGTCCCACGACACTTCACGTCTTTTAACTTTTTCAAATTATATTGGTTGTAGAAATAGCATTTGTTTTTGTATTATATTGTAGACGCACCGCAAAGCGATTTAGCGATCCGATGCGATGCTGTGTAGAAACCGTTGGAGTAAATTTACTTACCCTTCCAAGTCAGCACGATAACATCTTAGGCTGCATCATCACTTGCCGTCAGGTGAGGTCGCAGTCAAGTACTAACTTGTATATAGTAGATAAAAAAAAAAACTTTTGAACTGTACCTATGTAAATAAATGCAATTTTTAAAACATCTTCCTACTTATTTTATATCCAACTGTCTTTATACCGCCTTCAGTTCTCTATTCCACTTTCAGACCACTCCATTCTTCCTATTTCACTGACCATAACCTCTCAGGATATGGGCATCAGAACAATTTACGTAAACCTTTTTCGTACAAGCAAACAGTAGCGCCATCTGTCAAAATTCTATAGGTGGCTGCTGAGCGAACTACAGCGTGGCCTTACTGTTGGTGGCAAAACAAGTATTTTTGGCACCGATCAACTGGCGACATTTTTTCGCGCCGACCGCCCTGTCCAGGGTATATTTATGTTGCCATAACGGAAGGTATAAATAAATAAGTGGAAACTGCACGAAAAACAAAAACATTTATTCCAATAATAATAATATAAACTAATTTTTGTAATCTATGTCCTATACTATGAAAATAATACCAAAATTCCTTGTTCGAAAATTAATTTACGAAAATGACTAAGTAACTGAAATCGTCCTTATTTTTCAAAGTTTAATGAAGAACTCTGTACCGCCATTAGTACAGAGCCAAAAAATATTCATGTGCCAAAAAGAAAATAAACGAAAAGAGATAGCCCAAGAGCCCAGGACGGCCAGACCTTCGTTATTTTATAAAAGCTGAAAGTTTCTCTGCATATTGTCCTCAATACTGGGAAGAATGTTTGTTTGGATCATGGTTACTTTGGGAGATAACAAGTAACTAATAAACGTGTAAAAAATCTTACGTCAAAGAATAAAGTCTAATTTTTTTTATATTTTCTTTAGAATAGTATTAGAAATCACACCATGCATTGCCAGACACTTAGTATCATGGCAACCCTGTTCTAGAGGCCTTTAAAGTTTAAAAGTTTAAGGGTGTCTGGCAATGCATGGCGTGATTTCAAATACTATTCTAAAGAAAATGTAAAAAAAATTAGACTTTATACTTTGACGTAAGATTTTTTACACGTTTATTACTTGTTATCTCCCAAAGCAACCATGATCCAAACAAACATTCTTCCCAGTGTAGAGGACAATACGCAGAGAAACTTTCAGCTTTTTAAAAATAACGAAGGTCTGGCACGCGCTGGCTCTTAGTCCAAGAGTATAACGAAACGTAGCAAACTAGCAGCCTTATGCCAGTTAAACTGAGGGAATGGCGGTATCGTTTCACATGTTATAAACTAGCTGACCCGGCAAACGTTGTTTTGCCATTAGGGATATAAAAATAGCGTACGACCTACTCTCAGACCTACCGAATACAGTCAGTCGAGCCGTTTCGGAGGAGTTTGCTAACAAAAATTGGCATGAGAATTTTATATATTTGATCTTTGGTTAATGGTTTCTATTTCAAAAAATCAGTCCAAGAATCGCCTATTTTGTGAGTTCCTCACATCTAAACAGTGATAAGAAAACTCAGGATATGGGCTTCCAAACGATTTGCATAAAACTTTTTCGTACATGCAAACAGTAGCGCCATCTGTCAATTTTGTATAGGTGGCTGCTGAGCGAACTACAGCCGTTCTGTTGGTGGCAAAACAAACATTTTTGGCACCGATAAACTGGCGACATTTTTCCGCGCCGTCCGCCTTGTCGGGTACATGTCTATTCATCATAATTAAGCAAAGATTTTTATACAACATGTAACGAAAAGTAGAAATAATATCAAAGGGTACATGAATGTACCTGAAAACGAATCATCCTGTAAAAATATTAAATGGAAATAAGCATAATATTTACAAGTACATTTATGTATCCCTTGTTACACGTTGTTAGTTGTATAAACAAGTGAAGATGATACTGCCATTCCTGCAATTTTACTGTCATTCATTCCTGTAATTTTATGACCAAAAATTACATTCGGGGGGAAACCTTAAACTATTTAATTTTATAAATGCACCTTCTATTGTAGTATAAAAAAACTAAACTTATTTTTAATCACACATTCGCAAAAACTAACTAATAACTATTTGCTATACTTAATTATAGTTTTTGGAAGCATAATCTTATTTTAATACAAAAATATTTTTTTCTTTCAAATCTTATACAATTAGTGAATGAATCAAGTAAAGAAGTGACTACCAAATTATTCTTTGAACTTCATCAAAATCGGTCCATTTTATTTCTTTAGTGAAAAATATATTGAATGTAAGTACATTTATCGCTATGTACCATAGTAACTCCATGACAACCACTTTAAAAGACGGTCTAGCAAACCTTAGTCTCAAAATTATGTATGGAACTAGAAAGTATCTTATTTCAACCAATTTTTGTAATGCTAAAGCTAGAAATATGCACATACAATATGGCAAAAGAAATGATATGCAATTATGATCTTTCAAATTATCATACAAACTGAAGAGCAAGAAAATGTATATGGGAATCGTTGCGTATACTGCAAAATCATATTTCCCAAACCAACGATTCCATATATAAAATGTATAATGGCGGTTATCTGCAAGCAAATACGGGTGTACTATAGTATTGTAGTGAACTATTATTGCAAATATAATACTTAGTAGTATAACGTTCACTTTGTTACTAAATATCAGCTTTAAAGTGGATATAAACTTTGCAAGGACGTATGATAACCCAAATACTCCATAAAACAGCAAGAAATAAAATAATTGTGGCACATGTATCGTTGCTTCGTGAGCTTTCTTATCACCAATTACGATTGATCCGTTAACATAAAGAAATATTGCAAATGAAAGTAATATACTCATTTGTTGAATTATCACATATAAATCTGATAGTGGCACAAATTTAAAAGCGTTTTTGAAGAATGTTGATAAATGATACCGCAATGCTATAACAACATCTGATAGATTATAGTATCTTTTTAGTTTAGATGAGTCGATATCGTTAGCTATCATAGAATATTTACTTATCATACTTGTAGTTAAGTAACAATTGCCAAACACTCGTGAACTGCGAATAAGTATATCTAGCAACTTGTGACCTAACACCATAGTAATCCACACAATATTAGTTTGTCTCATCAGAACACTCAGTACACCAAATACAAAAATACATTTCTTTTTGTCACCAAAACTCAATCGTGAAAACGATAGCAAAAATAACAAAGATAAAGTATCAGTATAGTAAACATGCGAGAAGAAGTATAATGGAGGTAGTAACGTTAAACTTAAAGCTTGCAACACGATTTTGAGTTTACTTTCGTTGTAACTGCCATATATGAATTTTAATATTGACGCAAACAGCAGGAGATTGAGGCATGATGCAACCAAGTTAACGAAACGTAAATTATAAGTGTTACATGGGAAGTAGTAACCAACAAAAAGAGCTGAAGTGAGATGCAGACCAGGTAAAGTAGTTATTTTAGGGTCCCAATAGCTGAAATTGCCTTCACAGAGGTTTATGCCTTGAGGTATGTGGAATAATTCGTCAACTACTATCTCTGATGTTTCGTTGACTTTGTCGAAAATAATTTTGGAGACAACGAAGTAAGCTGAGACTGTCGTGAGCAGGAGGATGTAGTATCTTGTTGATGGTTTCATTCTGATGATCTGCAATTGATTAAAAATTGAATTAGCTTCTTGGAAATTTACTTCAAGTGCACTGCATTTGCTTAAACATAACATTATTTTTAAAAAGTCTCAATATTCGGAGGAAAGGAAATTTGAAATTGAAGTACGTACCCCTCGTAAAATTAAAATTTCAAATTAATTAGATAAGTAAGCCCCGAGTTTAAATCGAAGTACCTACCCCTCGTGGTTACAAGAGATACATATATTAAAATTTCAAAATAAGTATTGTAAGCCCCGAGTTTTTGCAGACTAGTAATGTACTGAAATTATATTGATAATTAAACATTTGTTGTATTCATCTAATTACCTCGTACGTTTATTCAATATCAATGCACAATTTGTTCTATTAATGTAATAACTATTCAATTAACAGTTCCTTGTGTTCAGTGTTTTGTTTGTACCCGGCAGTCGGCACATCTAGTTTAATTACCCGGCATTTTGCTAAATGCCGCTACGATGCTAATCACCACATCAACATAGCAGAGACATGGCAGAGACTATTCACAGACCACACAGCAGAGATTGCTTTGACATTGACTTATTGACATTTGTTGCGACTTGAGACTTGCGACACAGAATAAACAGAATTAAAAGATCATTATTGGCGTGGGATTTTACCACAGACAGTGATATTCTGTCCTACTAGGGCCGATTTTTCAATAGTCGGAACTATCTGAAGAATAAATTTGAAAAATATGCCCTTCCATTACCATACAAAATCTGTCAAAAAGTCAAATTTATTCATTAATTAACGAATATCTGGCGATTGAAAAATCGGTCCTATTACTTTTGTTCATGGTGCTTAGACACGACTTCCGAGGATGCCGAATTGGACTATTTAATAGTGCACAAGCGTTCACCCACCAAAAGCATTGAGTGATTGAGTTCATCATAGATTAGAAGATATTATAATCTATGGAGTTGATTGAGGTTTTTGCAAGGAATATACTACTCTCTGGTTTTTGAATTTGACATTTCACAACGGTTGCTTTTGCTGCTATTGCTAAAAAGTTCAATTAAAAAATCGAAATAAAACTTTATTCTGTGTTTTTTATAACTTTGTGTGTTGTTTCAATTTTTACAAAAACTGTGCTATTCATTAATTCAAAATACATGTTCCAATGCAATGGATACGAATGCTTCTATCGTGAAATTAAAAGCCCATGGAACGGAAAAAGATGTGTACGACTTGGGTCGATTTTTCGAGGAGTACAAAGGAATTTCACAGCAATTAAGCTCTAAAGACAAAGGCCTCTTCTCTTTGAATGTGCTGTGTACAGTTATCAGGTATCTACGTGTTGTTTTTACGTAGTTTTTGCACTTCTCTCTAATACTACAATTGGCTGCGCAGAGCTCCTCTGCTGCTCCAGTAGCATGTTCACCATCTCCAGTCTATTGTGATTTCTACTAGATATCCTGTCCAGGTCCGGTTGCTACAAGGAACAGCAGCAGTGGAGAATGTAACAGCTGGCTTCTTGTTTGTGTCAAGGACTGGGCTCAGTATAACATAGTATCACAAAAAAAAGGGGAAAATAACAACTCATTAAGACATTCCAAAATATTTTATTAAATATTTCACCGATCAATCTCCTTTGTGCCTCTTCAATTCACGTGACACTGGCGAAGCAACTTGTGCCCAGTTGGCACAACTAAAAGCCATAAATTGGGAATTGAATTGAATTGAACATAGTATCACCAATATCGGTGATACCTACTTGGATGAACCCATGACATAAATTTACTATCATCATCATCATCATCATCTCAGCCTGCGGACGTCCACTGTTGAACATAGGCCTTCCCAAGCGCGCGCCACCCACACCCTGTCCTCCGCCTTCCTCATCCAGCCGCTTCCCGCCACCCGCTTTATACCGTCGGTCCAGGGGGCTGGAGGTCGCCCCACACTTCGCTTACTCGTACGCGGTCTCCACTCCAGGACTTTCCAGCTCCAACGGCCATTGCTCCTGCGACAAGCATGACCTGCCCATTGCCACTTTAGCTTGCGAATGGTTTTGGCTATGTCGGTGACTTTAGTTCTATCACGCAGAGAAACCTCTAACATAGCCCTCTCCATAGCACGCTGAAGGACCTTGAATTTGTGGATTAGGCCTCTTGTTAGTGTCCACGTTACAGGGCCATAGGTGAGGACCGGCAGGACGCACTGGTTAAACACTTTCGTTTTCAGGCATTGAGGAATTGACGAAGAGAAGACCTGACTGAGTTTACCGAAAGCCGCCCAGCCCAGCCGTATTCTTCTGTTGGCTTTTTTAAATTTACCATAATCCTTCAAAAAAAATACTTTTTTGTGCGGTCCGCCGGATCTGAGTGTGTGTCTGTTCATGAAGAAGAAGAAGACATGTCTGTTTCGCACATCTAACGATTAGACATTTGAAGATCTGGAACTAACATTTTTATGAACAGGATACTGTTCTGCACCTGAAAGGTTATATTTTAACAGATTCCCTTCTTGCAGAAACCTAGAAACTGTCCCAATATGGGGCAACAAAATCAACACCAAAGACCTGCTGACACTTGCCATAGAATGTGTGAGACACACCCGCAGCCTGGACAAGCCCGAACAGGTCAAAACATTGGCATGCATCTTCAGATTACATAAGAATATTGTAACTAAGGTGAGATAGGATAATTTTTTTATGTAAAGACATCATTAAGCTTATTTCTATGTTGCTAGAAACTGTGGCTAAATGTGGTGATACTACTTCATGGAATCCTGTATTAAACTGCTTCAAATCTAAACTATATTTTTATAGACTATGGCCTCCACATTGACTCCTACAATTATGATATTTTTTAATAAAAATCTAGATTCTGAAGTAATTGGCAAATGTACAAGTTGTACTTTTCAATAAAATCGGTATGACAGGAAATGTGCATTGAAAAGAAAGTCACTTTTTGTACGTAAAATTAAATTCCAGACCAGAAAAACAAATTCCTAGTGCCAATGGGTCCCAAAAAATACTTTTTGATTTTCCTAGAATATTTTGGCTTTAGTTTATGAGTAAAATTGATACCACCTCCCTGACGACCTCCCTGGCGCAGTGGCGGCGCGCTCGGATTCGAGTGGGAGGTCGCGGGTTCGATTCCCGACACGGGCCACTTTGGAATTTTATAATTTCTAAATTGGCTCAGGTCTGGTCTGGTGGGAGGCTTCGGCCGTAGCTAGTTACCACCCTACCAGCAAAGACGCACTGCCAAGCGATTTAGCATTCCGGTGCGATGCTGTGTAGAAACCGTTGGGGTAAATTGACTTACCCTTCCAAGTTAGTATGATAACATCTTAGAATGCATCATCACTTACCATCAGGTGAGATCGCAGTCAAGTACTAACTTGTATAGAATAAAAAAACCTTTGGTCATTCTTCTTTGAACCACAGATTTATTAATTTTCAGAACACATCTTCACCACCAGAATTAGTACTGAAACTGTCCTTCATGCCCTTTGAATATGACGATGAATCTCTCCTTCACGAATATTACAAGACATATGGACACATAATCATAGACAGAATTACGTATATAGAAAAACTGAAGTCTACTAAACTGCCAATACTGAAACTACTACCAAAACTTATGGAAGATATAAC
The DNA here is from genome assembly GCA_036785405.1 of Coenonympha arcania. Classification (NCBI taxonomy): domain Eukaryota; kingdom Metazoa; phylum Arthropoda; class Insecta; order Lepidoptera; family Nymphalidae; genus Coenonympha; species Coenonympha arcania. The sequence goes on from CM072076.1 coordinate 13,095,958, forward strand.
GAAAGTGATAAAAATATATGATGTTGTGCAATTCTGCACTGATATGTTAATGTTTATTGTAAAAAAGATTACTCATATCTATAACGAATGGCCTGAAGAAATCAACGATACAGTTGGAAAGATATTTGAGAGTTTATCTAAAAATGATTTGAAATCATGCAGAGATGTATCCGTGAAGCAAGCAAATGATTTATATGTTAAACTCAACGAATGCCTGTTCACTGTAATGGAAAACTCTTTAAAGATTCACTTCAAAAACTCAGTTTTAGACTCTGTCACCAGAATCTGTGTTTCTATACTGGGACATAAACCTGATATGTTCCATTGTTTCCAAACTATCTACTTAAACTCTTTATGCTGTATCTTTAGTGATAAAACTAGTCCTACACTAATAGATAATCTTCTCAGAAACTTGTTAACTTCATGTGAAATGACTGAGAAACTGGGTTATGAAGATACTATGTATGCAACATATCCATACGTAAGTCAACTTTTGAGACTTTATATAGAGTATATTGCCAACAGTGTTAACAGTCAAGACCAATCTGACAGTTTTAACGAATCCATACAGGAGAATTTACTCAAAATTGTCAAATTTTTGTTGGAAAAGCTGAAGAAATCCAGGCAGTTAACAAAATGCGAGAGTTGCACTGTGAAATCCGGTTTGCACGATGCACTACGATTATCTTTCTCTGTCAAACATTTCATAACGATTTCAACAAATAGCAACATTCCGTTACAAACCAACCTACTGATGTACTTCAGGATAGTTGAACAGCAGTATTTGATACTTGAAGAATTGAATAGACTATCATGTCCTAATCACGATCGTTGCTTCAGAAAACTGCAAATTGACATACACAACGTTGCAGTGATACTAAACAAACATCAGTATTACGAATACTCCATCAAGTTTTTTGAAATATATTTGAAATACGAATTGCAAATGATGAAAAGTGATGCCGAATTGAAGAATATCACCCGAGCTTTGTACAATAAGAGCATATGCGAGTTGGATGCAAAATTATATATGGAAGCGTTACTCAATGCGTATTTGAGTTTAGTGTTTTCGTTACCGGACGGTGTGAATTCTGAGAAGTACATGAGTCTCGTGATAGATGTGAAAGCGAAGGCGTTAAAGGATGATGCTTCTGATGACAGTAACGTATTGCAGGCAATGTCGGTACTACAAGCATGCGCTGCGTTGTATGAAGACAAAACATACGGGAATTTGAAACCATTTTTGAAGAACATCAAGTTCAGGTAAGAATTAATGATATAAGGCTTTCCTCATGGTTTGAAGACATAATTTAATGATATCTACGGGTACATACCACGACTTTTGAGTCCTGCCGCGACCATGCAATTAGGTCGAAATATCGGCGAAAGAGCAATGATACATAAATCGTGATATGTGTACCCATAGATATCATTAAATTATGTCAGGTAAGAATTCTTTTAAAAATGAAACTTTTTTGCTTATTCAGAGGCCCATTCTAAATGATGTAAACCACACTAGTTTTAGTAGGAAAGATTAATTTGTTTTGCTATAATCCATTACTTGAAAAGATTCTGTATGTTGAAAAGATACAATATGCAGGAACACTGCCCACATGAAACACCACACACAATTTTCCAACACTTTCTTCTATGTACCTTTTGTCCCAACACTGGGAGATATCCTTAGGAGATGTTGACTTCACAATGCGAAATTGTAAAGATTTTCAAGTAGCGGATTATAGCAAAACAAATTAATCTTTCCTACTAATTATGGATTTCCGCAAAATAACGGCTGCTTCCATTTTGCCGACTCCCCTTAAGTTGGCATGCACTTGAATTTAAGTGGGAATCCTGGGTTTGTATCCCGGAATGTGCCAGTTTAAGATTTTATAATTTCTCCATTGACTGCAGCCACAGCTAGTTTTCACTTACCACCTTACTGGCAAAGACTTACCGCCAGCGATTAAAGCCTCCCCCACACAGGCGCGTTATTATCACTGCTGCGATAATAACGCGCGATAATAACGCGCCTGTGTGGGACGACGGACGCAGCGTCCTACTTCCATTGCGGCGTTATTATCGCAGCATGTATTAGGATGGTTATGTGTAACTACATAACCATACTAATACAAAATGTACTGAAAACAGATATCGCAATAACGCTTGCGTTATTATCGCGCGATAAAAACGCATCTGCGTGCAAGGAATCAGGACGCATTATCGCAATAACCCTTGCGATATTATCGCGCGATAATAACGCGCCTGTGTGGGGTAGCCTTTAGTGTTGCGGGTGCGATGCTGTGTAGCAATCGATATAATGGGATTATATCTCTATATGGATATCCACCTCTTTTAAGAGTATCTTTGTGTGCATGGTCACTTGCCATCAGATGAGATCGCAGACAAGTATTAACTTGTAAAAAAGCTTAAAAATTGCTAAAATTTAAACAAATTTTAACCTTGTTGTTTGTTTCAGTGAACTCTTAAAACATGAATTTTCCATGTACGTGAAACTCTGGGCATCCGCGGCGCCCATCTCTGGTGTTTGTAAGGGCCTGTTCTATTTAACGAAGAAGAAGTTTCATTGGGTGAAAGGTAAGAACGTTGGGGAGGGCTTAACGGTGCTCGTCCACCTGTGATATTACATATTACGTTTGCTATGATGAAAGAAAAAAGAAAAAGAAACTTTGCACTTGCTCTTTTCAAAATTTACAACTTTTCATACATAGTATGAAAATAAACTACATGACTTTTGTGATTATAAGGGAAGCATATTATAAACGCGAAAGTTTGTAAGTATGGTTGGATGGATCTTTGTTACTCATTCACGCCGCAAATATTGAACCGATTTTTATCCCGGAAAAATCCATCGTTCCCAGGGGATTAGCGAAAAACCGAAATTCACGCGGGCAGAGCCACGGGCAACAGCTAGTGTCCGTATAATTTTCAGAAACCTTTTTTTTTAATACTATATAGACTAGCGCTTGACTGTGATCACACCTGATGGAAAGTGATGATACAGTCAGTCTAGAAGATGCCTATTCACTCTTGATTTGAAGGCACCCGGGTTGTAAGTGGCAGGAAAGACACTGCCTGGGAGGGTATTCCAGGCCTTTGCAGTGCGTATCAGGAACGAGGAACCAAACCGCTCGTACGCGTCTTTGGTACGTCGACTATGTATGGGTGGAGGAAGCCTTTACGATGCCTTGCCGTTCTATGGTAGAAAGGTGACGGGGGAACCAAATTAAAAAGTTCCTGAGCACACTCTCCGAAATATATTCTATAGAATACCGACAGACAGGCAACCTTACGACGATGTTCAAGGCTTTGGGGTTTTTTGTGGACCTTGTCATTAAATGGTTTAGTAGCCCTGATTCATTAGATGTTTGTTGACTGCAGTTACTTTAAACCAACAAAATCTTACATGTTAATCAGTTAAAAATTATCTATAGAAAAATATTTAAAAAAACAAGCTCTATATTTATTTATTTATTTATGTAGCTTTTATTGATCAAATCACTTCAAATTTGGTGGGGTTGTGTCTGAAAGTGGATCAAATTTATAAATATTTCAATCCACGAAGACACGCCCCACTCTGTAAAAATCAATTATGTTTCATTCTATTCGCATGGAGTTTGACAAAGTGGGGCACGTCATCGTGGATTGAAATATCTATCTATAATTTGCAAAATTTGAATACAGAAAAACAAAAAATAATTGGGACAGGTGAAACTCAATAAAAGCTTGTTAACGGTGTAGAAGCCGTATTTAAGCGATTTTGAATGAAGTTTTATTCAAAAACTAAGACAATTACTTTCAAATTTACACGTCATGTATTTAGGGTGTTTAATCTCAAATCGCTTAGAAGCAGAAACACGATTGGATAAAATTTTCTCGATAGAAAGTTCTCCCAAAAGTTGCTCCAAAATCTCAGTTTTTCTAGTTTTTATTGGACACTACATTGGATGTAATTGTAATTTTTGTTTTAAAGTATCGGTAATCATAATGTCCAAAAACACTAAGAAACAGATTTTTGATAACTAGCTTATTTTTTGAGTAATTAGGCGTTTTTCTGTTATATTCTTCCGCGACGCTGCATGTCGCACCTACCAAATCTCCGTGAGAGTGAGAAAGACAAAAATAAATTCAATAAATCCCCTTAAAAAGTGTATTTTATTTTTCTCATTAGTTGAAAACAGCGAAAAACTAGTACGGATGCTGTATGAAGTGGTGTTGGAGACTGCGACAGTGGTGAGGAACCTTCAGGACGACTGCTACAGACATGTCATAGCTGATCTAGTGGAAGAGTACCCGGATTCACCTGTGAGTATATCAACGTATACACAGGGTGTCCCACGGCGATGCCACGTGGAGCAGCTGTACCTGATTTTTTTTAAAATAAATATATACCAGGACATTACACACATCGCAATCGAGCCCCAAAGTAAGCGATAGCTTGTGTTATGGATACTAGATAACTGATAAATATTATATAAGGTGTTGTCAAATTATCTGCCACCGTTCCAGGAGGTGAATGTGCCATACATATGCACTTCAATAGTGAAGAAATCTCAGTCCCCAGGCTCAATTTTTTTTTAATTAAGCATTATTAACATATCGCATCATGTTGCATAAACACGTCCATCAGTCAAACTTCAGTACATGTTTAGTACAGTTATCGCCTCGTAACGGAAATCAGCTGTTTGGGCGCGGAGTGAGAGCGTTGACCCTGGGTTGCGACGTAATTTTTAATTGAAAAAAAATTGGTTGTCTGTAAAGTCGGTTTACGGACGATAGATTTACGTGATAACGTCATAATTGGCCTCGCTATCGTTTGTTTTAACGTGCCTCTCTATCGCTTGTTGCGCGCTCTCGCTTGCACGCACAGGCTCAGGTGGAACGTTACGCGGAACGTTACTATTTTTCATGTGCGTTGCTGGTGTTCATCAATTTATTAAACGTTATCACGTCAAAAAAAAATTGAGCCTAGGGACTGAGATTTCTTCACTATTGAAGTGTATATGTATGGGCACATTCACCTCCTGGAACGGTGGCAGATAATTTGACAATACCTTATATTTATCATGTGTCGGGTGTGAGAGTTAAATTAAATATGAAAATAATAATAATGATATACTTTTTCTTCTGTGTGTAATTTCAGCAAAGAAGACTTTCAAGAGAAAACGTGTCCGCGCCATCAAAGCCGGTTTGTCATAGTTCATTACGAGACTATCACAGCCAGCTTTGATGAGCAAGGCTGCGTTCCTATCAACAGTCATCAACAACGCCCACGGAACAAGCGAAGCCTAAATCGAAGGAAGAAAGAAGATATTTTATTTTGTACTATGTCTACTGCGGGGCTAGACAAAGTAACAGTCGTTTAGCGTTGACGACAGTAGACAAAAATGTATCGACAAAACAATAAACAAGGCCCACGGAACACCACCAACGCCTAAATCGAAGAAGAAAGAAGATATTTTATGGTAAATGTATGGACAAAACATGTGACTGTAGAAAAACCACGTGACTGTATAGAGGAAAACACGCTTTTTTGAAATTCGACTACGACAATTTGAACGCTCGCTGGGCGTTCTCGCAGACGTTGTAGATAACTTTAGCGTACTTCGCGTGACAATTGACAGCCGACAGTGAACAACGCTAAGCATAAAGTAGATTCTGCTTTCATTCATTTTCATTCGTCACGTGGTTTGTCCATACATTTTTATCTAGTGTCGTGAACGCTAAACGACTGTTACTTGTGTGTCTATTTACGTTATCTTATTTTGAAATTTCAACTTAATTTCAGGTGAAACTAAATAAAAGCATGTAAAAACTCGTGGATATATAAGGTGGTGTGCCATACGTATACACTACTATAGTGAAGAAATCTTAGTCCCCGGGCTCAATATTTTTTTTATTTTAATTAAAAATTACATCGCAACCCAAGGTCAACGCTCTCACGCCGCGCCCAAACAGCTGATTTCCGTTACGAGGCGATAACTGTACTAAACATGTACTTAAGTTTGACTGATGGACGTGCTTATGCAACACGATGCGATATGTTAATAATGTTTCATTAAAAAAAAATTGAGCCCGGGGACTGAGATTTCTTCACTATTAAAGTGTATATGTATGGCACGTTTACCTCCTGGAACGGTGGCAGATAATTTGACACCACCTTATATTATTATGTCTATAGCTGGTGAATAAAATTAAATTTCATTGAATATTCTCCAGGAAACTCCTGTGGGCGCGGACGCGCTGGTGCGCGGCTCGCTGCTGCTGTTGAAGTGTGAGCTGGACGTGGCCGAAGCCACTGCGCGCCACGGCTGGAAGGTTCCCGAACTTGTGAGCACCATGCTGTACCCTTTATATTTATGTATTTAATTCATTTATTTGTGGCAACTATGGCCTCCATACAACTTTCATTATTATTGTCTTACTTATATCTAAAATTTATTTAAGAACTGAAAAGCAAAAAATAATTTTCAAATAAATCTGGGTATTACTATTTAGTTTTTGAAGTCGGTGCCAAATTCGCAGTCGCAAGTCATTTTGAGCATGCTGTTTACAAATTCTAACTAAACTAAAATGTTGGTATGGCACCGACTGAGATTTCTTCACTATTGAAGTGTATATGTATGGCACACTCACCTCCTGGAACGGTGGCAGATAATTTGACACCACCTTATATATTTATTATTTACATTTTGTCTGCATTTCCATAGACAACGGATCCAGATGAAGACGATACGGTCAGGACCTTCCAACAGGAGCACGCCGCCGTCGACGCAGCGCTGCGAGCTGTCCAGCTACTGAGCGATGCAGAACACGAGATTCAACCTGGTGAGTGATACACTCTTTAAGCCTCCCCCACACAGGCGCGTTAATATCGCGCGATAATATCGCAAGCGTTATTGCGATATCTGTTTTCAGTACATTTTGTATTAGGATGATCAAGTAGTTACACACTGCTGCGATAATAACGCGCCTGTGTGGGACGACGGACGCAGCGTCCTACTTCCATTGGGGCGTACAAAATGTACTGAAAACAGATATCGCAATAATCCTTGCGATATTATCGCGCGATAATAACGCGCCTGTGTGGGGGAGGCTTAATAGTCCATATCTGAAAACTACTGAACCGATTTTGATGTAACCTGCATCGTTCAAATCATGAAACCGTGTCTCGTTTTCCAGGTGTCCTCCCTCCCAGCACGCTGCAGCACATAGCACAGATAATGCAGGTGTCCGTGCAACAGGTGCTGCACCTGCACATGTTCGCGCATGCGCTACAGCTCGCCTGGCTGGGCTGCCGCGTCGCAGACCTCGCGGGTGACCGGTAAGCACTGACCTGTATACACTAGTACACTAGACCTCAAACTGTCAAGTATAAAAAGAAGACACATACAAACTTGTAAAAATTATCTTGTATCAGTAATTACTTTTCTTTTTGATCACATTAACTGTCTCCTTTGTATTTTTCATCTGTGCAATCTGGAAGGTTCTGACCGCTGAAACACAGTTTTCACTAGTTCAGTGGTCAGTGCACAAATTGCAAGTGCCGAGTTTCTTGCCTGTTCTTCTCGGTGCAAACCTGCTTTCCGAACCTGGCGGTAGAGTTTTGACTTTTCATAAGAGCCTATTAATTAATTAATTAATTTATTTATTTTTATTTTCATTTTCAATTGTATGCGTATAAATAAGTATAAGTATAAGTTTATTGGTTAAAATACTGTGTAACTTAAAGTAAATAAATAAATATATTATTAAAAAAAAAACACATCGCAATCTAGCCCCAAAGTAAACGATAGCTTGTGTTATGGGTACTAGATAACTGATAAACATACATACATAACATTAATATACATAAAAACACCCAGACACTGGAAAACTTTCATGCTCATCACACAAATATTTACCAGTAGTGGGAATTGAACCCACGACCTCCGACGCAGACGACGACAGGTTCGCTACCACGACGCCATTTGGATGTTGCGTAACCTGGCGTGAGCGTCCATGGAACTAAATTAAAATGACATTCAGAACGACAGTCACTTGTCCTTCCTCGTCAGACCTAGGAAACAATATGTGGGACAGGCTTTGGCTTGGACTATCTAACCTAGTCCAATTGGCTTTGGCTTGGAAGGGCTTTGGCGATATGGAAAAACCAAAAATATATTCCACATCGACAGAAATTCTTATAATTTTAAAAGCCTAGGTTAGAATAGGTCATCTCCATAGTTTTGTAATCTCTGTGCGGTCACTAGCAAAAGTTACACTAACGACTTGTAGTTATCACCATAAATTATATGCGATAAGTATATTGACGTTTTACAAGAGCCTGAACGTTAGGCCGATGTGAAATAAAGTGAGTTTGTGTTTATAAGGGTTCCGTTTTTTTTTGAGGTACGGAACCCGAAAAAATGGAGTTAAATACCGTACTGAAACCCTGATCAGTGATATTAAACTGTATTTGTTCAACAGTGAGTCCTACATCGTACACGCGAGCCCTCTGATCTACTACAGTCATCAGAACAAACAAACGGACGCTCTCATCGCTCGAGCCGTGAAGACGGCGAGTGAGCTCATCGGCAACGGACAAAGCATGGACGCGGCGCTATGCTTGTTGTGCGATGTCGCGGTGAGTGATATCATTTAGCAGGACCACAGAACACTAAATAGTACCAGAAGGTTCACTCCGCACGATTATTTAAAGAAATAGCGACTCTAGCGCTGACACAAAAAGTGCAATTCAGTTCGCAATAGCGCCTGGCCCCGCCCTCAGAATCGACACGCAACAAACGCATTGTTGTGGTCTCTTTCTATCGCCTAACTTTATCTCTTACGACGTACTAGGGCTGCCGTAGTCAGACGGCGCGTAAAATAGACCGTACAGAACTAGAGCGTGCAACTCGACCCGCGAGCGGCAACCATCTGAAATATTATGGTGGTCCGAAACTCTACTTGTAGCCGGGACGGTCACGTGATAAGTGAGACTGGCCCGCCATAGTTAAGAAATACACGGCAGAATAGAGCAAGGTCGCAACGCCTTTTATTAGATATCTAAAATGAAATTTCTCATTAGCGGCCTACAAGCCGTATTTAGGTGATTTTGAATGAAGTTTTATGCAAAAACTATTTTGGGTCTTTAATCTAAAATCGCTTAGAAGCAGAAACACGATTGGATAAAATTTTCTCGATAGAAAGTTCTCCCAAAAGTTGTTCCAAAATCTCAGTTTTTCTATATTTTATCGAAAACTACAATGGACGTAATTGTAACTTTTATTTTAATGTATCGGTAATAATAATATCCTAAAACGCTTAGAACAGATTTTTGATAACTGGCTTAGTTTTTGAGTAATTAGGTAAAACGTCGTTTTTCTGCTTTAATATTCTTCCGCGACGCTGCATGTCGCACCTACCAAATCTCCGTGAGAGTGAGAAAGACAAAAATAAATTCAATAAATTCAATAAATCCCCTTAAGTGAAATTATTGTATTTCTTTTGAGAATAAATATCTTTAAACCTAACATAAAAAAAGTTTTTGGACTCTCTAAGCACGGTGCTATTTTTTCTCGGAGCTCCTCTATGGTGTAGAAGCATGGATCCTGACAGAATTAATGTCCAAAAAGTTAGAAGCTTTTGAAATGTGGGTATACCGTCGTATGCTCAATGTATATTGGAAGGACCACGTTATGGGGATATCTCAACTCTCAAGTACTGACGTAAAGAAGAAAAAAGTATTTCGGCCATGTGGTGCGTAACACCCAGAAATATGAGCTCCTTCAATTAATCATGCAAGGGAAGGTGGCAGGTAGAGGAGGCCTGGCCGCCTAAGAATATCTCAACCTCGAAACTTACGCCAATGATAGGGACAACCCTCCACCACACATGGCCCAATCAACCTCGCCGTTATGGGGGCCGAAACGCGGGAGGGCGCCCGTTCGGTACTTGCTCTTGGCGTGTTCCCGGGGCGCCTTCTTGACTCCCTACAAGTTGTTTCCTCTCGCTCCTTGTCCCTATGGGCTCACTCTCCCCATCCTGGGGTGGCACGATACGATGACGGACTCGCCGCGCCGTCGCTGTCCGCAGCATATAAATTCTCTGTGTCACTCCAAGCCGCTTCGCCTCTTATGCCACGCGTGCGCGAACTCCCGTAGCTTTCCGAAGTTGGCCGGAGATCCTGATAATAAACTGGGCCAGAAACTTCGCCAATTACGCCAATGGTTTGGAAAGAGCACCCGTAGCCTATTCAGAGCAGCGGTATCCAAAACTCAAATCGCTATGATGGTTGTCAACCTTCGATAGAGACGGCACTCTAATAAGAAGAATGGTTTCTATAGCCCGGTCATATAATAAACCTTTTATTTTCATTCCAGATATACTACATCAAAAGTGGCTGTCTGTATATGGCGAGCAAAATAGTGCAGTCAGTGCAAGCGACTCTGCTTGTCGAGTTGCAGAAACAGCCTGAAGCTAACCGTGAGTACAGAATTTTATAGGAAGAGTTTCAAAGAAAATCTTTTCAAAAGTTTATGAGACTGTTTTTTAATCCGTATTAATGGGGAAAGATATTTTTAATACATTTGCTCAAAAAGTTGACATTTCCATGTGTGTTTAGCGTGCGCAAAGTTATTCTTTTCCGCACTAGTGCTTTTGTGTTTTCCTCCTACGCGGCACCGGAGCGGGCGCATAAACACGAACACGGCATGCAAACACGGAGCAGGCAAACACGCAATATTTTTTTTCGCAAATGTATTAAAAAACGTCGTTCAATGCACGTGCGGAATTGTCATTTTTACTCCCTTATATGTCTCCCCAGTGGATGTATCCCTGGGCCGGCTGCTGGAGGCGCAGGCGCTGCTGTGCCCCGGCTCGGGCCTCAGCACGCTGAGCGACGTCAACGCGGTGCACCGCCACTACCTGGCTGCGAGGAACACCGGTCAGTGTGCTCGTCATGTCGGTATGTCTCCCCAGTGGATGTATCCCTGGGCCGGCTGCTGGAGGCGCAGGCGCTGCTGTGCCCCGGCTCGGGCCTCAGCACGCTGAGCGACGTCAACGCGGTGCACCGCCACTACCTGGCTGCGAGGAACACCGGTCAGTGTGCTCGTCATGTCGGTATGTCTCCCCAGTGGATGTATCCCTGGGCCGGCTGCTGGAGGCGCAGGCGCTGCTGTGCCCCGGCTCGGGCCTCAGCACGCTGAGCGACGTCAACGCGGTGCACCGCCACTACCTGGCTGCGAGGAACACCGGTCAGTGTGCTCGTCATGTCGGTATGTCTCCCCAGTGGATGTATCCCTGGGCCGGCTGCTGGAGGCGCAGGCGCTGCTGTGCCCCGGCTCGGGCCTCAGCACGCTGAGCGACGTCAACGCGGTGCACCGCCACTACCTGGCTGCGAGGAACACCGGTCAGTGTGCTCGTCATGTCGGTATGTCTCCCCAGTGGATGTATCCCTGGGCCGGCTGCTGGAGGCGCAGGCGCTGCTGTGCCCCGGCTCGGGCCTCAGCACGCTGAGCGACGTCAACGCGGTGCACCGCCACTACCTGGCTGCGAGGAACACCGGTCAGTGTGCTCGTCATGTCGGTATGTCTCCCCAGTGGATGTATCCCTGGGCCGGCTGCTGGAGGCGCAGGCGCTGCTGTGCCCCGGCTCGGGCCTCAGCACGCTGAGCGACGTCAACGCGGTGCACCGCCACTACCTGGCTGCGAGGAACACCGGTCAGTGTGCTCGTCATGTCGGTATGTCTCCCCAGTGGATGTATCCCTGGGCCGGCTGCTGGAGGCGCAGGCGCTGCTGTGCCCCGGCTCGGGCCTCAGCACGCTGAGCGACGTCAACGCGGTGCACCGCCACTACCTGGCTGCGAGGAACACCGGTCAGTGTGCTCGTCATGTCGGTATGTCTCCCCAGTGGATGTATCCCTGGGCCGGCTGCTGGAGGCGCAGGCGCTGCTGTGCCCCGGCTCGGGCCTCAGCACGCTGAGCGACGTCAACGCGGTGCACCGCCACTACCTGGCTGCGAGGAACACCGGTCAGTGTGCTCGTCATGTCGGTATGTCTCCCCAGTGGATGTATCCCTGGGCCGGCTGCTGGAGGCGCAGGCGCTGCTGTGCCCCGGCTCGGGCCTCAGCACGCTGAGCGACGTCAACGCGGTGCACCGCCACTACCTGGCTGCGAGGAACACCGGTCAGTGTGCTCGTCATGTCGGTATGTCTCCCCAGTGGATGTATCCCTGGGCCGGCTGCTGGAGGCGCAGGCGCTGCTGTGCCCCGGCTCGGGCCTCAGCACGCTGAGCGACGTCAACGCGGTGCACCGCCACTACCTGGCTGCGAGGAACACCGGTCAGTGTGCTCGTCATGTCGGTATGTCTCCCCAGTGGATGTATCCCTGGGCCGGCTGCTGGAGGCGCAGGCGCTGCTGTGCCCCGGCTCGGGCCTCAGCACGCTGAGCGACGTCAACGCGGTGCACCGCCACTACCTGGCTGCGAGGAACACCGGTCAGTGTGCTCGTCATGTCGGTATGTCTCCCCAGTGGATGTATCCCTGGGCCGGCTGCTGGAGGCGCAGGCGCTGCTGTGCCCCGGCTCGGGCCTCAGCACGCTGAGCGACGTCAACGCGGTGCACCGCCACTACCTGGCTGCGAGGAACACCGGTCAGTGTGCTCGTCATGTCGGTATGTCTCCCCAGTGGATGTATCCCTGGGCCGGCTGCTGGAGGCGCAGGCGCTGCTGTGCCCCGGCTCGGGCCTCAGCACGCTGAGCGACGTCAACGCGGTGCACCGCCACTACCTGGCTGCGAGGAACACCGGTCAGTGTGCTCGTCATGTCGGTATGTCTCCCCAGTGGATGTATCCCTGGGCCGGCTGCTGGAGGCGCAGGCGCTGCTGTGCCCCGGCTCGGGCCTCAGCACGCTGAGCGACGTCAACGCGGTGCACCGCCACTACCTGGCTGCGAGGAACACCGGTCAGTGTGCTCGTCATGTCGGTATGTCTCCCCAGTGGATGTATCCCTGGGCCGGCTGCTGGAGGCGCAGGCGCTGCTGTGCCCCGGCTCGGGCCTCAGCACGCTGAGCGACGTCAACGCGGTGCACCGCCACTACCTGGCTGCGAGGAACACCGGTCAGTGTGCTCGTCATGTCGGTATGTCTCCCCAGTGGATGTATCCCTGGGCCGGCTGCTGGAGGCGCAGGCGCTGCTGTGCCCCGGCTCGGGCCTCAGCACGCTGAGCGACGTCAACGCGGTGCACCGCCACTACCTGGCTGCGAGGAACACCGGTCAGTGTGCTCGTCATGTCGGTATGTCTCCCCAGTGGATGTATCCCTGGGCCGGCTGCTGGAGGCGCAGGCGCTGCTGTGCCCCGGCTCGGGCCTCAGCACGCTGAGCGACGTCAACGCGGTGCACCGCCACTACCTGGCTGCGAGGAACACCGGTCAGTGTGCTCGTCATGTCGGTATGTCTCCCCAGTGGATGTATCCCTGGGCCGGCTGCTGGAGGCGCAGGCGCTGCTGTGCCCCGGCTCGGGCCTCAGCACGCTGAGCGACGTCAACGCGGTGCACCGCCACTACCTGGCTGCGAGGAACACCGGTCAGTGTGCTCGTCATGTCGGTATGTCTCCCCAGTGGATGTATCCCTGGGCCGGCTGCTGGAGGCGCAGGCGCTGCTGTGCCCCGGCTCGGGCCTCAGCACGCTGAGCGACGTCAACGCGGTGCACCGCCACTACCTGGCTGCGAGGAACACCGGTCAGTGTGCTCGTCATGTCGGTATGTCTCCCCAGTGGATGTATCCCTGGGCCGGCTGCTGGAGGCGCAGGCGCTGCTGTGCCCCGGCTCGGGCCTCAGCACGCTGAGCGACGTCAACGCGGTGCACCGCCACTACCTGGCTGCGAGGAACACCGGTCAGTGTGCTCGTCATGTCGGTATGTCTCCCCAGTGGATGTATCCCTGGGCCGGCTGCTGGAGGCGCAGGCGCTGCTGTGCCCCGGCTCGGGCCTCAGCACGCTGAGCGACGTCAACGCGGTGCACCGCCACTACCTGGCTGCGAGGAACACCGGTCAGTGTGCTCGTCATGTCGGTATGTCTCCCCAGTGGATGTATCCCTGGGCCGGCTGCTGGAGGCGCAGGCGCTGCTGTGCCCCGGCTCGGGCCTCAGCACGCTGAGCGACGTCAACGCGGTGCACCGCCACTACCTGGCTGCGAGGAACACCGGTCAGTGTGCTCGTCATGTCGGTATGTCTCCCCAGTGGATGTATCCCTGGGCCGGCTGCTGGAGGCGCAGGCGCTGCTGTGCCCCGGCTCGGGCCTCAGCACGCTGAGCGACGTCAACGCGGTGCACCGCCACTACCTGGCTGCGAGGAACACCGGTCAGTGTGCTCGTCATGTCGGTATGTCTCCCCAGTGGATGTATCCCTGGGCCGGCTGCTGGAGGCGCAGGCGCTGCTGTGCCCCGGCTCGGGCCTCAGCACGCTGAGCGACGTCAACGCGGTGCACCGCCACTACCTGGCTGCGAGGAACACCGGTCAGTGTGCTCGTCATGTCGGTATGTCTCCCCAGTGGATGTATCCCTGGGCCGGCTGCTGGAGGCGCAGGCGCTGCTGTGCCCCGGCTCGGGCCTCAGCACGCTGAGCGACGTCAACGCGGTGCACCGCCACTACCTGGCTGCGAGGAACACCGGTCAGTGTGCTCGTCATGTCGGTATGTCTCCCCAGTGGATGTATCCCTGGGCCGGCTGCTGGAGGCGCAGGCGCTGCTGTGCCCCGGCTCGGGCCTCAGCACGCTGAGCGACGTCAACGCGGTGCACCGCCACTACCTGGCTGCGAGGAACACCGGTCAGTGTGCTCGTCATGTCGGTATGTCTCCCCAGTGGATGTATCCCTGTGTTTCAGGTGGGCAGTTTTCCTGCATATTGCACCATACAGAATCTTTTCAAGTAGCTGATTATAGCAAAACAAATTAATCTGTCCTGCTAATTGTAATTACATCTGTGTTTGACATGTTTGTACGCAAATAACCTGATTGATTGATTGCAGCCAACCCTTGGACGCAGCGCCGCGCCACCTCCCTGCACATCAAGAGCTGCATCAGCACCAGCGGCGCTGCGTCGGTGCGCGCTGCGCGGTGCCTGGCGCTGTGGCGACGCGCCGCGTGCAGCGCGGCCGCCACGCTGCGCGTCGCGTGCGCCGCCGCGCGCGCGCGTCTGCACGCACACGTCGTCAACACGCACGACACTGACGCGCAGGTGACCACTTGCCGACGTTATTAATAAATATGCGCCTCTTTTTTGACGTGACAGCCGGTTGCACGCACGAAAAAACATGACTCATCCGGCGTTACCGGCGTTACCTCGCTCATGCGGCGTTACCGACGTTACCTCGCGAGCGCGGAACGAGCGACAAAGAAGACGTTGTCACGTTCAACTATCGTCAGTAAACCGACTTTACAGGCAACCAATTTTTTTATTCTATACAAGTTAGTACTTGACTGCAATCTCACCTGATAGTAAGTGATGATAAAGTCTAAGATGTTATCGTACTAACTTGGAAGGGTAAGTAAATTTACCCCACATGGTTTATACACGGCATCGCACCGGAACGCTAAATCGCTTGGCGGTGCGCCTTTGCTAGTAGGGTGGTAACTAGTCACGGCCGAAGCCTCCCACCAGACCAGACCTGAGCCAATTTAGAAATTATAAAATCCCAAAGTGGCCCGTGGCGGAAATCGAACCCGCGACCTCCCACTCGAATCCGAGCGCGCCGCCACTGCGCCAGAGAGGTCGTCAAAATCTTGAATCGCACATCTAAGTCAACCATCTTAAATCAACAATCTGTGTCCGCTATCTTTAATCGAAATTATTTTATTATATTAATTTATTGTATTTAATTTCAAGATGGCCGACATAGAAATGTCGGCCATCTTGAAATTAAATACAATATTAAAATTTACATCCGTCATCTTTATTTATTAATAAAATTCACGGAGATAACAAAACTATGAAGACGCTTCATTCTTGCCATTCATTCATTCTAGCTAGCTTTGTGTGACATGCGGTGGCATGAGTTCTTGTTCTGAGTTACTTTAAATTTCGATCAAGTACTGATATTTTATGTATTTGTTTCAGACAAAAATATCCCTGCACCTAAAACCCATCTTGAAATCTAATGACGTCATACACTCGGACGTCGTCTTGACCCGAGCCACGGAGCAAAAAGAAGAGCAGTTCACTCCGCAGCAAGACAACGTGGAGATCATGTTGGACAGCATGTTCCAGAAAACCCCCAGAAGTCCCTCCGTAGCCCTGATAAAGGTCCCACCCTTCCACACACCAGAGTTCTTGAAGCATGCGAAAACGTGCACATGCTATGCGTGCACCACCCCCGCATGCATGGTCCTCGCATGCCAGATAAGCCATCTGGAAGCATCGGCGTATTTCCGATCGAAAGAAACCGAAATCGCTCATAATTACTTCGAAGGAGGCCTAAAAACTTTCGAACTAGCCAAAGAAAAGTTGAAAAACGCATTCGAGAGTTACAAAACTCAGAAATTCAATGCCGTTATAATTGATACAGCGAAAGATATCATTGACAATGAACTCAAGACAGTTGAACTAGAGTTTTTGATTGAACTCGCGTTTTTTGAACTGTCCCGAAGAGAATTTTCGAAATCGGACGATTGTGTGGTGGCTATACACGAAATATTGGCGGAATTCAAAAACGCCGACGCGTATTTGAAAAACGACGTCTCAAATCTGTTGGTAGCTGCGGCCAATTTGAGAAAAACCAAAGCGGTAAAAGACACTGGGTTAGAGTTAGACATGGAGGAGTTAAAACTGAGTCCGCATTTACTGAAAACGCCCGAAACCAAAACTATGCCGCAAATAACTAACATAATTAAAGTTGTCTCGAAAGAGGAGATACACAGTAAACTGAAACCGCTGAAATTAAAATTGGACATTCCGGACGACAAGGAAAATTCCAAACTCGAAGACGATAAAGAAACGAAAGTTGGACACGAGAAAAAAGTTAGACAAACCAAATTTAAGGTGCCGGTTCCAATACCAGCTGTCCCAAAGCCTACATTGGAAGACATGACCCCGAGGCCTACTCGGTCCAAACCTAAGATAGTCCTAACTAAACCTAGCCAGGAAGCAGACCTAGGTACCCCTAAGACTGACCGAAATTTGGAGTTTTTCACCCCCTGCGCTTCAACGCCCGCCCAATTCTTCACTCCAATGACCTCCATGAAGACTTATTCCAAAAAACGCAATTTGATTGGGAACAATTTAGAAAACGACTTCTCGACTCCTAAACGCAAGAACGATTCTATCTTGGACAGTATAAAGAAACCTTCAAGGTCTGACAAAAAAGATGTTAAATCTGACAACCTCTGTTCGAAATCTGATGAGAAGGATTCTAATCCTGTTAAAAACGATTCTAAATCTGTTGAGCACGATTCTAAACCTGTTAAAGAAGATTCAGGAAGAAAAACAAGGGCCAGAGTCGAGACGGGGAATATGAAAGGACTTTCTGACAAAAGATCCATTAAAAGGGCCACCAGTCCAGGGAAATTGGAAGAAGAAAAGCCGGTACCAAGAACTCGGAGAGTCAAACAACCTATTATTGATGACAAATAATAATGGATACAGGTTTTAGACTTTTAGTTGAATTAGTTTTCGAATTTATTGTTTATTAAGTATGTATTTCTAAAATTAAAACGTCTGAATTACCTAGTGTTTTTTTTATAATATCTCTATCTCTTCATCAGGGTTTAAAATTTCGACTAAAGCTTTTTTTCACTGTACAAAGTACTCGACTGGGATGATAGGATCTTGAAATGTTACAGTTTTTAGGGTTCCGTACCAAAATGGTAAAATGGAACCCTTATGGTGCGACTTTCTCCGTCTGTCTGTCCGTCTGTCTGTCTGTCCGTCACACTCGATTATTTCAGTAACTACCGGAGCTATCGATATGAAATTTGGAATAGTTGTGTATATTAGTGGCCCAATGACACTGAAATAAAAAAAAATGGAAATTATTTTTGTTCTTATTTAAAAAGGGGGGAAAAATCGGAGGGTTGAAATTTAAAAGTGAGATAACTGTACTGTGTGGGGTATCATATGAAAGGGTTTACTTTGTACATTCTAAAACCAATTTTTAATTATTTTTAGTCATGATAGTTTTTGATTATTCGGGGAAAATGTCTAAAAAAATACCGTTCCCCCCCTTATCTCCGGAGTTTACCAATCGAAAAATCTCAAATAATTATGGTCAATAGGAATTTACGTATTTACAGGAAAACTATAGCCAATGCTCTAACTAGCATAGTTTTTTTGATATTAACAATAAACCTCTACAAACAAAGTTAGTTTTGCGGTTCATTAACAAAGGTAATTATTACCGTTTTACATCTTTGGTCGTTACAGTTTTGGTCGTGTTACATCTACATTAGTATACCTGATTGTTTTGCTTCAGTACTTCTTGAGTACGGAACCCTCGGTGCGCGAGTCCGACTCGCACTTGGCCGGTTTTTTATTTTTTATTTCAATAAAAAATAAAAAACTGATTGAGTAAATAATATTTTCCGGTAGGGTGGCAACCAAGCCTTTGCCACTTTTGTTATCAAAGATATCTCTTGGACTATGTTTACGTGGAAACTAATAAGCATACTAACATTTAGTAGTTTTATCAATGTTATGTTTAAATTTGCATACTGAAGTGACACTTCAGTATGCAAAACATATTATGTCGAATATGTAAAGACTTCTATTAGTTTAAGAACCAAGATGTTAACTATATTCAGCAAATAAATCATTTCATTTCATATAATATTTCACGTTGCTGATGCGTGGTCTTCTCCATGGGGAGCAAGTCCCCACGGGGGTACGGGCCTCGAGGCTTGCCTCCTTACCCGGGCCATATAGTATTATATTATCTGTGCCCGGGCGATGTGTCGCGGGGGAGCCGCGCTCCCTCGGTGTTGTTCTTTTAGCCCCGGAAAGGGGCTAAGGCCTCGCCTTCATGGCTTGAGGCCTGCTGGTCTAAACTCTAAAGGGTCTGGTCGCCCCGCGCGGTCAGCGATCATGTCGCCGCCCAGCGCGGGGATGCTGGGGTCCGGACTCCGGTAGCATGAACCCCGCGTCGTCGTCTCCAAAGAGTATATAATCACTACGTTTTATCGTCTCCGTCACTGTCCACGCGCGCGCGCACGGGGGAGGGAGACCGCAAGAGCTAGCGAGGTAGCGGACGCCCCGTTGGTGGTCGATCTTGTTGTGGAATCTCAGATGCGACAGTTTACTCCGCGCTGCCAACAGATGTCGCTGTACCGCATTGCCTCGCGCTGCCGGTAACCGACTCGCCGCATTATATTATAAGCGAGTATTAATTTGTATTAGTTAGTACTGCAATGATTTTCCTTCTTACAATTTTTGGAACGTTAATTTAAATTAACGTAACTGTGTATAAGTCTTGTCCAGTGTCCAGTAGTCAATATCTTGGTGACCGAGCTTTGCTCGGTAGTATTACAGCTACTCACCAATAGATGGCAGCAGGAGTTTACTGTAATAGCTTTACTTTATCGCCAATTTATATATTTTTTTTTGGTAAATACGACATTTTTTAAAAATGAATCCTAGCTAGATCAATTTATCGCCCCCAAAACCCCTTGTACACTAAATTTTATGAAAATCGTTCAAGCCGTTTCCGAGATTCAGATAATACCTATAGAAATATACAAGAATTTGGCGAATTTCTTTTTTTCGGCGGGTAGTTGTCAAAGTAGACACACGTCTTTTTGCATTGCTCTAATGCAATTTATAGTATTTAATTACATAAAAAGTATTTAGTGAGTGTATCATGCTATAATTACAACATACCTGCCAACAGTTTATTTCCAAAAGGTAAATCCTTCAATTATTAAGCACAATCACTGCAAGTTAGAAACAACATCTTAGTCCATCACTTACACAAAACAATGGAGGCTATTCAGAAAAATATTCAAGAGCTGTCACAGAATTTCTACAAAACCATGGCTGAATTCCAGCAAAACCTGCAGTCTGCTATCCCGGCTACCAGTCCCACCTCTAATATTGCAGCACAATTTAGCGCCTTCCGGAACTTTGTTCTGTCGGCACTTAAAAGTCTCCAGGGTCAGGTGGAAATCCTCAGTAGGCAGTTGGATAAGCAGGAAACACATAGTAGGAGAAAGATACTCTTGTTTCATGGTGTCCCAGAAGTAGACAAGGAAGATCTCTCTGCATCCGTGGCGAAGGTTGTCACTCAGCACCTTGGAATGTCGGATTTCTCGTCTGCTGCCATTAGTCGTTGTCATCGAATGGGAAAATCTAATAGTGAGGGGCCTCGGGCTATCTTGGTCAAATTCTGCGAGCTTACAGTGCGGAACAAGGTCTGGTTTGGCAAAAAAAAACTTAAAGGCACCGGAATCACTGTGGCGGAGTTCCTCACAAAAAACCAGTATGAAATCTTCATTACGGCACGAAAACAACTGGGCATTTCAAAAAGTTGGACAAAATTCGGACAGGTTTTTGTGGTATTGCCTGATGGTAAACGCCAGTCTGTAAGTTCTATGGCTGAGCTGAGTTCCATTTCAAAAGTGAATGACAGAGAGGAAACTGGCGGTGCTCCAGGTGTTTCGACTGGCCCAGCTCCCAAGCAAGATGCTGGTAATGTGCAGCGATCGAAAAGACAAGGCAGGAAATGATTTTTCTCTTTTAAGTCAACCGGCCAAGTTATTTGTGTAGTTATTGTAACTCTATAGTTTTGTTTTAAGTACCTACTTAATGTTTAATTTGGTTAGTTTAGCTGTTTAATCGTATAAAGATTACAGGCCTACGGGCATAACTGTACGGCATAACTGTATTCGAAACTTATAACTTGATGCAGGTATAACAATAATTATTATTTACGATAAACTCTAAACACGGCTAATTACCTATTGAGTCATTTGTCAAATAAATAAATTTTAGTTGTCAAATAGGAATGTAAAGCAAATGTCAACTGTCAAGTCAGTTGTCACTACAATATGTTTGACAATTTGTTTTCGTTTTCAGTTTTTTGGCTGTCAGTGCTCTGTGGATAAGGTTCTCACCAAGGTTTTTTTTTTTAATTTATTTTACGGCCCTGGATACCGGTTCTTTAAGGCCTATCTCACCAAGGTTGTACAAATGCTACACAGATTAATGTTTAAATTGAAAGCTATTCGGTTTCAATGTGAAATCAAGTTTGTGCAAAGTCAATAATATTATTGTGTATTAGTGTTTGAATAGGTATATTGTCCTAAGATGTACGTAAAGGATACCTGTGCAAATTGGTACTTATTAATAGGTATATTGTCTTGTGTTAATAACTGATTATGATCTTGGCATAAGTCTTTCTCCTGGTTTTCTTTAGTTCTATTGCATATATATATATATATATATATATATATATATATATATATATTTTTTTTTTTTCTTTTATCTCCTCGTGTACCTAGGTACTCACTATTACTGTACCTTTGAACTGTTGGCATGTTGAATAGCGTGATATTCAGGCGCTTGCTACATACTTTGATATAAAATTGTTATTGTTGATTTTTAAATTAATTTTTATTATTTTAATTTTTTTTTTATAGTTACTTATATATATTTATATGATTAATATTAATATTTCTTCTGACAATGTTTCAGATAGTGATAATGGCGATGGTTTGCCTAATGACGTTTTTTTTTCTCCTGAATGTTCCTCCGATGAGAGTTTCCACAGTGTTTGCATTCCTCTCAACTCCCACCTTGAGTCCACATTTGTAAATTTTCCCAAGGACTTTAATGTTGTCCACATAAATGCGCAAAGCATTCCTGCACACTTTCCCGACTTCCTATCCTCTTTCGATGTTAAGAACATTCACGCCATTCTTGTCTCGGAGACGTTCTTAAAGCCTTGCCTACCCTCCACATCCTACTCGCTTCCAGGTTTCCATCTAATTCGTAATGATCGAGTGGGGAAAGGTGGCGGTGGGGTGGCAATATTCCTTCGGAGCAATATTGCCTTTTCCATCATAGACAAATCTGCTTCTGATTACTCTGAGTCCTTGGAATACTTACTATTAGAACTGTTGTTCGGTACTCGTAAATTGCTATTGGGTGTATTTTATAGTCCTTCGTTACATATAAACTACTTTCGCGAGTTTGAAATTTTATTAGAAAATCATGTACTCAATGCGGATCACACTATTATTATGGGTGACTTCAACACTTGTATAATGAAGGATGATTGGCGAGCTCTAAAACTAAAAAATATTATTAAAAGCTCAAACCTCTCACTACTGCATACAAACCCCACTCACTATTTTCCTAATTGTGCTCCCTCGCAACTTGATCTGATGATGGTCTCTAACCCGGAGTACGTTAACGTACATGGTCAGCTACCTGCAGAAGCGTTTTCGTACCATGATTTGGTGTATGTAAGCTATAAATTACGTCCTCCTAAGGTGAAACCTACTGTAGTTATGAGGCGTGCCTTTAAAAAAATTGATAAACATAAATTTTTGCGTGATTTAAGTCTTATAGACTGGGATGCAGTTCTTCAAGCCCCTACACTGGACGATAAAGTTTCTGTCTTTAACTCCCTCCTTACTGAACTTTTTGATCGTCATGCTCCTTTTCGGCCAATGAAGTTAAAGCATCTGCCAGCTCCCTGGCTCACCAATGATATAAAGGTTCTCATGACTAAGCGCAATTCTGCCAAACATAAATATAAATTAAGACCTACAGAAGTTAATTCGAATAGATACAAACAATTACGTAACCGTTGTAACAGGATGTGCAGAGACGCTCAGCGTAACTACATCCAAAGTTCAATAGAAGGTAAGGATACCTTAAAGGTATGGCGGTTTCTGGCGTCTTTAGGTATCGGACAGCGGAGGAAGGACGTAGCGGACAATGTTGACGTCAATGTTCTGAACAGTTTTTTTACCAATGTATCCACTAACATTCTTGATAAAGCTCAAACTCTTTCTTCCATTAATTTGCTTCCACGTCCTAACTTTCCCTTATTTAATTTTAAGTCTGTCAGTTTGGAAGAAGTCAAAAAGAATATTTTTGCTATAAAATCTGATGCCATTGGTAGTGATGGGATTAGTCGCAAAATGATTCTTTTAACTTTAGATAATATCTTGCATGTAATCTCGTATTTAATAAATTACTCTCTTTCTTCTTGTAGCTTTCCAAGTGCTTGGCGTATTGCTCATGTAATTCCTATTCCCAAAATCTCCAATCCATCCCAGCTTTCACATTACCGTCCAATTTCAATCCTTTCTTTTCTCTCCAAAGTTCTTGAGCGTATTGTCCATTCCCAACTCTCATACTTCCTCAATCAAAATTGCATCCTTAGTCCATTTCAATCAGGTTTCCGCAAGGGCCACAGTACGGTGACGGCTTTGACGAAGGTTGGTGATGACATACGGTTAGCCATTGATAATAAGCAAGTAACGATTCTGGTACTGCTGGATTTCTCGAACGCTTTCAACACGGTTGACTTCGACATTCTTTTGGCTATCCTCATGTCAATTAATATTTCTCCAGCTGTTGTTGATTGGTTCAGATCTTACCTACATGATAGAACGCAATGCATCCGAGGCAAGTCAAGCCTGTCGTCTTACTGTCGTCTTAGTGCTGGTGTCCCACAGGGCGGTGTCCTATCTCCTTTACTTTTTTCTATCTTTATTAACACTGTGACTAATCTTCTTTCCATACCTTACCATTTATATGCAGACGATTTCCAACTTTACTTATCCACTCCGGCTGACCACATCTCTGAAGCCATAAGTCGGTTGAATCGTGAGCTGGTTTTAGTCGCTGGGTGGAGCAACTCCTATGGTTTACTTGTTAATGCCAATAAATCCCAAGTTATAATTATTGGTAGTTCTCATCAGGTTTCTAAACTTAATTTCTCCTCTTTACCACCTGTGGTCTTTGATGGATGTGCGCTTCCTTACAGTGAAACTGTCAAAAATCTTGGGATTATTATGGATAGTAGTCTATCATGGAAACCGCAAGTTGCAGCTGTTAGTAGAAAAGTATTTGGGGCGTTTGGCTCCTTGAAAAGGTGGAAAAATTTTTTACCAATTAAGACCAAAATATTATTGGCCAACACTCTCCTTCTTCCCATCCTAGATTACGCTGATGCTTGCTACTTGGATTTGACCGAGGACCTCTTGAACAAGCTGGAACGCCTGCAAAACCTTTGCATCCGATTCATTTTCGGCCTGCGGAAATATGATCACATATCGCAATATCGGAAAGAGCTTAATTGGCTTCATATAAGGCATCGGCGTAATCTACATATTCTATCTCTTTTATATGCTACCCTCTTCCACCCGTGGTCTCCGCCCTATCTTAAGGAGAGATTTAAGTTCATTAGTTCGCTTGAACGTGAGCGCCCCCTGCGCTCCTGTTGGGACTGCAAGTTAATTGTCCCCAAGTGCAATACAAGATCATACTCTGAATCTTTTACCATGAAGGCGGCAACTCTGTGGAATGCTCTCCCGGTTGAAATCAGACGTGCCAAATCACTAGCGGTTTTCAAAAAACGTGTCAAAATGCACTATCTATCGCTTTGAAACATTGAAAGATTTATTCTGAAATAATATGTATATAGTATGTATTAATATTGTTTATGTATGTTTATATATATAATACATATATATATATATATATATATATATATATATATCTATTCTACAAATTTGTTATTACTATAGTGTGTATGTATTAGTTTGTAAGTCTATGTATGCTATTTTATTTTTATTGCGATTCCCCGTCGTTTTTCAGATCAAAGGTTCGTAATTGTGGGTTACCTGGTAGAGATCACTTTAGTGATAAGGTCGCCCTTTGTGTTTCCCGGTTTTCTATTCGTTGTTATTTTATGTACTAATTTTAAGCAATAAAGATATTTAAATTAAATTAAATTAAGAATTGCTCGTCTTAGCGTCGATATGTGCGGTTAACGAACGCTGATTATTAAAATTAAAATTTAGCTTAAAATTCCAACAAAGATATACTGGCAATTTAATTTTGGAGTGGGAGGGTCTTCTATCTATTTCAAAACGAAACTTTGTACGAAACCGGAAGCTAAATTCTGTTAAATAAGTCAGTTTACTTTGATAATTTTGAGGAAATTCAAAAATCGCAATCGGCAACATTATAGGTACATCCTGTTTCTGTAGAACGTTGAACCTTGTTTGATACTTGATTATTACTTCATTTCTTTTTCTGACAGTACATACTAATAATATTATGAATAGTATATTAAAATATTACTTAATTGAATTGAATGTATATAAATAAGTAAACAACAAAAATAAAACTAACATTGTGGTTTTCTGAAATAACGAAACAAGAGAAACTTTGCGAGTCACGGGCGCTATAAATTTAATTTGGAGTTAAAAGAAAAGGAAGATTTGCAGAAAAAAATATAAAGAGGGAAAAGTAAGAAATTTGAATTTTTGTGTGTATTTTGTTAGAAAACTTAGCAAGTAAATTTTTTATGCAAGGTATCAAAATTATTCAATCCATCGATAATTATTTTATAGTGTTGCTCTATACCACTTTTCAACTACCTTTTAATTTACCCAGGTAAACTGACTTACATAACAGACTATACTGTGGCATTCGTGAGGTGTGACGTCACAATTTAATATCGCTATCTCTGTCTAATCAGAAATATTTAAATGCTTAAAACTTTTTTGTTATTTTATCAATTTAATTAGGTACTTTTTTCAGTGTTCGTCATTATTTTCATCTTAGTTTATAATAAATCTTAGTTTAAAATTGGAGTCAAATACCCAATTATAAAATTCCAGTGGTTCGTGCCGGGAATCGAACCCGTGACTTCCCGATCTAATCCGAGCCAACTAAACTTACTAGATCTACAAGGATGTCTAAATTAAAATAAAATAAAATACGAAAAGTAAACATGTAGACTTTATTCATTAAAGGTATAACAATCACAAATATCAAAATGCTCTCGTAAGTAGTTCTTATTATAAAATCATAAAGTCCTACAGTACAGTCCTAAGGCGGAAATCACGCAGACTATATTATATTGACAAGTGTAGAGTGACCTGTGACCAATGACGAAGTATAGATATGGTACGGGAGCTATAGCAACGCTTGAAAAGTAAGGTGAGCTGATTTTGTGATATGTCGTCCTTCTTGCACTTTCGGTTAGAGTCTGGGCCATCTGGCTGGCGGTAGCCGTTGCGTTCATTAGTGCGCATCCTACGTCTGTCCAGGTGTTGCAGCTTACGCCTCCACAATGTTTATGCCAATGTTGTCGGGGCTACTAATTACCCTTAAAATTATTACAGGCGCACTACCATTTATGATGACGTTTCATATGTTAACTCGTATGTGGTTGACAATTGACTAATACACGTGTGGACGTGTAAGCTGCACATAGGATGCGCACTAATGAACGCAACGGCTTCCGCCAGCCAGATGGCCCAGACTCTAACCGAAAGTGCAAGAAAGACAACATATCACAAAATCAGCTCACCTAAAATTCTTTCTCGAAAACGTTGCTAGCTCCTATACCAATTGACAAGTGTAGAGTGACCTGTGGCCAATGCCGAAGTAAAGATATTTCAATCCACAAAGACGCGTCCCATTGACAAAATCACTCATGTAATATGTTTTATTTGATTCGTATGGAGTTTCACAGAGTGGGGCGCGTCATCGTGGATTGAAATATCTATACGCTACGCTTAAACGAAGAAAAATATGTGACGTATGGTGAAATAAAAAATCAAATATGGCGCCGTTATCGCCCGCTGCGTCCGTCTGCGCGATAAAAACGCAGCTGTGTGCAAGGAATCGGGACGCATTATCGCAATAACGCTTGCAATATTATCGCGCGATAATAACGCGCCTGTGTGGGGGAGGCCTATATCATTTGGTAGTGTGGTCTATAGCCAGGGCTCCCAGCCGGAGCGCGAGACGCTCAGCACGCGGGGCTCCGTGCTCTGTCGCAGCAGGCTCCGCACCTGCCAACAAGCTGGAGTTAGTGACGTCACACAGGCAAAATCAATACCGTGCATAGGGTTGGGTTTCTGTTGGGCAAAATATCTAAACTTTTTTTTATTCTATACAAGTTAGTACTTGACTGCGATCACACCTGTTGGTAAGTGATGATGCAGCCTAAGATGTTATCGTACTAACTTGAAAGGGTAAGTAAATTTACGCCAACGGTTTTTACAAGCATCGCACCGGAACGCTAATCGCTTGGCGGTGCGTCTTTGCTGGTAGGGTGGTAACTAGCCACGGCCAAAGCCTCCCACCAGACCAGACCTGAGCCAATTTAGAAATTATAAAATTCCAAAATGACCCGTGGCGGGACTCGAACCCGCGATCTCCCACTCGAATCCGAGCGCGCCGCCACTGCGTCAGGGAGGCCGTGAATACCCACCCACTCAACCCAACCAACCAACTCAACCCAACTTAACCCATTTCATCCGTCCAACAAGTAAATAATTAATAAAAAAAATAAAAAAACATGAAAAAAACATGACTGCCTTTTTATAAGCTATTGCATTGCTTCTATCGCGGGCCTTGACCGTGGAGACCGAATCCGGAAATTCCGTAACGAAAATAACCTAACACCCCCCACTCCGACCGGCACAGCGGTGATACTTTTTAGTTTTGCCATCTATCGATGAATAGCAGAATTTTTAATGACTTTTTGAAATATCACGCTTGTCTCTTTAGTTCGGCAACTCGTCTCTAGGTTGTATCATATATCATAAGTTGATAAAAACAACTATGCAATAGCTTTACCGCGGCAGTCTCCGAGTGCCACACGTCTTTTTTTTAACCCAAAAGCAATATTTCAAGAATAAAATGTAGGCCTAACTTTGGACTAGCAACTCTCTCTATACGGGCATAGATAGCATTTAATTATATATTCTATTCAAATAGAGTTGGGTTAAAACATAAACAAAGTAACCTTTCGGTGTACCTACTATACTTCATTTAGGTAGCTGCAGACTCGGCCATAAATCATTCGAGTGTTTCGCTTTTGTTGTTCACTAAAATACAAAAGCAGCAGTGAAATACAAAAGCAAAACGCGCGAATGATTTATGGCCGAGTCTGCAGCGAGATAATAACACTACTATAGACGATAGCCTTAATTTTTACTCACTTGCTCCTCGACACTGTAGGTCTGTTTGTCCTCAAAGTCCGCGAACACATCTTCCAGCAACTCAACATACTTGTGCCTGTATTGATTGACCGATTTTGATAAAACTTCTATGGTCACGCGGTGGGATGTTGTAGTGCCTTGTAGAAGCCCCTTCACGTATTGCAGCTGGAAAGAAACAACTTCTTTTACAGGAGATAATTATATAAAGATCGTCAGAAATCTTAAATTTTTAATTGGAAAGGATGTATTCAACAGTAGTTTGATGAGAGTTCTAGTCTGTTTTTGGACGTATATTATTATAGTGTTATTATCTCGCTGCAGACTCGGTCATAAATCATTCGAGTGTTTCGCTTTTTCTGTTCTTTGTTGAGTTGTAGATTAGGTACTGCAGAACAACAAAAGCGAAACACTCGAATGATTTATGACCGAGTCTGCAGCGAGATATTAACACTATAATAATATACGTCCAAAAACAGACTAGAACTCTCATCAAACTACTGTTGAATACATCCTTTCCAATTAAAAATTTAAGACTTATATGGTTTTCTTAAACCTTTATAAGAACTGGACTAAATTGAAATTGAGAGAAATATTACCCATACATAGTCGACGTACCAAAGACGCGTACGAACTGGTTTGATTCCTCGTTCCTGATACGCACTGCAAAGGCCTGGAATACCCTACCAGGCAGTGTCTTTCCTGCCACTTACAACCCGGGTGCCTTCAAATCAAGAGTGAATAGGCATCTTCTAGGCAAGCGCGTTCCACCTTAGACTGTATCATCACTTTCCATCAGGTGTGATCACAGTCAAGCGCTAGCCTATATAGTATAAAAAGTAATAATAATACCTTGCTCATAGCTTCGTTGTCGTTCATCCACTTGAAAGAGACAGTGATCGCTGGCGCCAGTAACTCGTGCGAGTCTCGAAGCGACGACAGAACGCTTTGCAGTCTGGCTTCTAGTACTGGAACAGTCATATTATATTGTTGCATTCAATTATATGAGGTGCTGTTCACAAAAAAATGTATTAATATGTAGCGGTCTTCGATAGCTGACGACAGATAGCGTAACCAGTACCCTAGCACACGCTGACGGAGCTTTCGCCGAGCGTGCTATATATAGAAGTTCTGACGTCACACGCTCGGATCTCAAGCGGTTCCCAGGCATGACATCTGCCTGGAGGGAAATTTCCCTATTGCCACCAACACTGGCAAAAATATAATAAAAGGGTCAGAGACAGGGAGTCACTATTTTGAATAAAATCAAAGTCAAAACTTGTTGTCTCTGGTCTCGCTCTCTTCTGGGTACAATCTTGCAAGCAAGCAGCCATCTTAAATATAAATAAATAAATATAAATATATAAATAAGTATATACGGGACATTTTACACATCGCAATCAAGCCTCAAAGTAAGCGATAGCTTGTGTTATGGGCTAGTACTCATAACTGATAAATATACATACATATTAATATACATAAATGCAATATATTGAAAAACACCCAGAAACTGGAAAACATTCATGCTCATCACACAAACATTTACCAGTAATGGGAATCGAACCCACGACCTCCTTCGCAGACAGCAGGTTCGCTTCTACACCATTCGGTCTTCGGCAAGGAAGAAGCCATCTTACAAGCAAGTGGTCAACTTGCAAGTTAGCAGCCATCTTACAACAATATGTTTGTTACTCCTTCACGCCGCAACTACTGAACCGATTCGGCTGAAATTTGGAACATAGATAGCTTATAACCCGGATTAAAACATTTTTATCCCGGGAAAATCCATAGTTCCCATGGGATATTTAAAAAACCTTAATTTTCAACAGTAATTTATAACTACAGCTATAGGTAGATTACTTTGACAATCTTTCCTGATAGTAGGTGTAAAGGTCATTGAAACGGAAATTCAATTTTTTCTCGGGATTAGTAAAAAATCGAATTTAACGCGGGCGGAGCCGCGGGCAAAAACTAGTTGGATAATATAATTTTTAATACATTTGCTAAAAAAGTTGACATTTCCATGTATGTTTAGCGTGCGCAAAGTTATTCTTTTCCGCACTAGTGCTTTTGTGTTTTCCTTCTACGCGGCACCGGAGCGGGCGGGCGGAGCGCATGAACACGAACACGGCATGCAAACACGGAGCAGGCAAACAAATGTATTAAAAAACGTCGTTCAATGCACGTGCGGAATTGTCATTTTTACTCGTCCCTATAGTTGACCCTCGCCTTCGGCTTGGGTCAACAAACCGGGACTCGTAAAGAAATGACAAACTTTCCGCACTTATGTTGAAATGTACTATTGTTTCATTCTTTCATTATTTCATTGTACCTGTCAAGTCGCACACGGCGAGCACGTTCCTGGTGAGCCTGGCGGGCGGCAGCTCCCCGCCGCCATATTGCAAGATGGCGCCGCAGTCCACGTGGCACGCGCCGCCATCTTGTTTCATTGTACCTGTCAAGTCGCACACGGCGAGCACGTTCCTGGTGAGCCTGGCGGGCGGCAGCTCCCCGCCGCCATATTGCAAGATGGCGCCGCAGTCCACGTGGCACGCGCCGCCATCTTGTTTCATTGTACCTGTCAAGTCGCACACGGCGAGCACGTTCCTGGTGAGCCTGGCGGGCGGCAGCTCCCCGCCGCCATATTGCAAGATGGCGCCGCAGTCCACGTGGCACGCGCCGCCATCTTGTTTCATTGTACCTGTCAAGTCGCACACGGCGAGCACGTTCCTGGTGAGCCTGGCGGGCGGCAGCTCCCCGCCGCCATATTGCAAGATGGCGCCGCAGTCCACGTGGCACGCGCCGCCATCTTGTTTCATTGTACCTGTCAAGTCGCACACGGCGAGCACGTTCCTGGTGAGCCTGGCGGGCGGCAGCTCCCCGCCGCCATATTGCAAGATGGCGCCGCAGTCCACGTGGCACGCGCCGCCATCTTGTTTCATTGTACCTGTCAAGTCGCACACGGCGAGCACGTTCCTGGTGAGCCTGGCGGGCGGCAGCTCCCCGCCGCCATATTGCAAGATGGCGCCGCAGTCCACGTGGCACGCGCCGCCATCTTGTTTCATTGTACCTGTCAAGTCGCACACGGCGAGCACGTTCCTGGTGAGCCTGGCGGGCGGCAGCTCCCCGCCGCCATATTGCAAGATGGCGCCGCAGTCCACGTGGCACGCGCCGCCATCTTGTTTCATTGTACCTGTCAAGTCGCACACGGCGAGCACGTTCCTGGTGAGCCTGGCGGGCGGCAGCTCCCCGCCGCCATATTGCAAGATGGCGCCGCAGTCCACGTGGCACGCGCCGCCATCTTGGATGCTGTACATCATGTTCTCCAAGTGACGGTCTCCGATACCTGAATACAATGACTGTCTTACTACCAATGCGTAAAAAAATAACAAGTTGTATTTTAAAAAATATTTTCAAAAACAAGCTTTTAAATGTTTTATTAGCAAGCTTTTAAAACTACTTTTAATAAAACGTTTAAAAGCTTGTAAAAAAAATACTATTCTTCGATACGGATCAAACGAGTCCAAACTCAATGTGGTTGTGTCGTTTAACTACAGAGTTCCTATGGCCACCTTCCGGCTCCATCATCAGATCAGTGGGCTGATTCTGTATCGTTCAGTTTGTTAGTTAGCAACCATCACTGGATTGTTAACTAACAAAACGGAGGTAAAAATCCTATATTTGCATTCTTTTTGCATAAGTTACGAACCTAGGTTAGTAGGGTTTCATCGAAACATACCAAGCTAGATGCTGAGGTGTGCGAAAAGAATACAAAAATAGGAATTTTGCCTCCGTTTTCTTAGTTAACAACTGAGTGAGAGTTGCTAACTACGATACAGAATCAGCCCACAGTTCTGTGACATAAGTAATAATTTTGCATAGTCATCCGATTTACACGTGCATGCAAAATTTCTGATCAATCGATAATATGACAGAAAATGTGAAAGAAAGTAACTTTTTGTTTGTAAAATTAAAGTCCGGATATGAACAATTCCTAATGCCAATGGTTCCTAAAAAAACACTAAGTAAATTTCCTAGAATATTTTTTTGGTTCATGAAAAAACTCCAAACCACCTTTGGTCATTTTTGACGTGACAACGTCTTATTAATCGATAGAGCCGGCTGCACACACAAAAAAACATGACTCATCCGGCGTTACCTCGCTCATGCGGCGTTACTTCGCTCGCGTTACCTCGCTCTGAGGCGTTCCATGTCAGGCTTGAAGTGCAAGCGAGAGTTGTCACATTCAACTATCGTCAGTAAACCGACTTTACAGACAACCAATTTTTTAAAATTCAAGATGGCCGCCGTTACAAATAGCGAATAATGGCGGGGATTTCATTTAATTCATATTATGTAATATTATGTTTGTTTTGCTGTCTGACCGTCCGTTTTGTTATACTTACCGTACAGATAGCTGAGTAGAGTCATACTACAAAGGGAGTTCAGGAAATTCTTCCTTTTCACTATAAAGTCTTGTATATTTACACACGTACTTTCAATGGCGGATCTGAAATGGAAATCATCATACTAACAATAAAATGGTGAAATTTTATATGTTATGAGGATCGTCCAACTTGAACGAGATCTAAAGTCCTTTTAAACTAACGAGATACCAGACACGAGAGAAAAACCCTAATTTTCACCGAAATTCACGCGGGCGAAGCCGCGGGCAAAAGCTAGTAATAAATACTTAATGTTCTCACCGCAGTAAATAAGCAGGCACTGCAGCGCACCGCTGATTGTATTGTTGCAACGAGGTTTTTGGCGACAGAATCAACTCGCTGTCCTTAGAGCGGTGCAGAGTCGACACCAGACCTACGGAAGACAAAGTTTTTTTATTTAGCATCCCTTTCGACAGATGAGACGTAGCTAAAATTGGGACAAACACACATACCACCGATAAGGGGTTTTTATGTTTTATGGACAGGAAATGTCGACTTTAAAACATAGACATGAAAGTAAAAGAAAAATCTAATATATAAAATTCTCGTGCCAATTTTTTTTATCCACTCCTCTGAAACGGCTCGACCGATTTTTATGAAATTTTCTGTGTTTTACGGTAGGTCTGAGAGTAAGTCGGAAGCTACTTTTATATCCCTAATGGCAAAACAACGTTTGCCAGGTCAGCCAGTAGCTCATAAAAATGTGGCACTTTTTTCAACTCAAGTGTAGATAATGTCCAAAAAAAATATACATCGTCAGACTACACTACACTACCGATACTTATATACGGAGGTGTCGGTAACAGTCGTGCGAGTTCAATGGTTTTTTCCCATCTCAAAAGCTTCGAGCCTAAGCGCCTAGTTTTCATTAAAAAAAATATCGGTTGTCTGTAAAGTCGGTTTACGGACGATTGTTTTGACGTAATAACGTCATAATCATAATCGTAATCATAATCGTAATCATAATCGTTGTCGTAATCGTAACCGTAATCATAATCATAGTCATAATCATAATCATTATTTTATGTAATTTTTATCGTGCCTCTCTATCGCTTGTTGCGCGCTCTCGCTTGCACGCACAGGCTTAGGTGGAACGTTACGCGGAACGGTACACGGAACGGTACACTTTTTCTTGAGTGCTGCTGGTGTTCATCAATTTATTAAACGTTATCACGTCAAAATCATCAGAAACGAATCTTTATAGTGGTCGACCGATGTCGTTCTGCCCTTTCCGATATCAAACTCACCGTCAACGTCGCAGGACGCTCTTATCAACGCTCTGAACCTCTCGTGCTCTTCCAAGTACTGGATGAGAGCGCAGTCTTCACTCAGCGGCGTTACCTAAAGGCAGAAACAAGCCATGTTGAGAAAGCATGATTTTTGAAAACAAGCTTTTTTTACACTCTACACGTAAGTACTTGACTGCGATCTCACCTGATGGTAAGTGATAACGCAGCCGAAGATGTTATCGTACTAACTTGGAAGGGTAAGTAAATTTACCCCAACGGTTTCTACAACCATCGCACCGGATCACTACATCGTTTTGCGTATTCTCTTACACTTCTCAGTAAGCCATTTGATACCCACATCTCCTACAGGAGAGTATTAAAAATAACTAGTCCGCCATCTTGTGGTCAGCCATGTTGGATTTAGTATGACGTCACACAGCTAACCACAGCACTTGACGATGAACCGCGCGACCGATCCGTCCGACAGTCTGCACCGCACCAGCGCCGGCCGACGGATCGAGTCCGCGAACACTGATATCTGAGCTGCTAGACAAGCTCACGTGGTAGCCAGTGGTGACGCGCGCCGGCAGCGCCGCCCGCGCAGTGGCGAGCAGGCGCAACGCGACGCAGTGGGGTCGAGCGCGCTCGCCGCACTTGACGATGAACCGCGCGACCGATCCGTCCGACAGTCTGCACCGCACCAGCGCCGGCCGACGGATCGAGTCCGCGAACACTGATATCTGAGCTGCTAGACAAGCTCACGTGGTAGCCAGTGGTGACGCGCGCCGGCAGCGCCGCCCGCGCAGTGGCGAGCAGGCGCAACGCGACGCAGTGGGGTCGAGCGCGCTCGCCGCACTTGACGATGAACCGCGCGACCGATCCGTCCGACAGTCTGCACCGCACCAGCGCCGGCCGACGGATCGAGTCCGCGAACACTGATATCTGAGCTGCTAGACAAGCTCACGTGGTAGCCAGTGGTGACGCGCGCCGGCAGCGCCGCCCGCGCAGTGGCGAGCAGGCGCAACGCGACGCAGTGGGGTCGAGCGCGCTCGCCGCACTTGACGATGAACCGCGCGACCGATCCGTCCGACAGTCTGCACCGCACCAGCGCCGGCCGACGGATCGAGTCCGCGAACACTGATATCTGAGCTGCTAGACAAGCTCACGTGGTAGCCAGTGGTGACGCGCGCCGGCAGCGCCGCCCGCGCAGTGGCGAGCAGGCGCAACGCGACGCAGTGGGGTCGAGCGCGCTCGCCGCACTTGACGATGAACCGCGCGACCGATCCGTCCGACAGTCTGCACCGCACCAGCGCCGGCCGACGGATCGAGTCCGCGAACACTGATATCTGAGCTGCTAGACAAGCTCACGTGGTAGCCAGTGGTGACGCGCGCCGGCAGCGCCGCCCGCGCAGTGGCGAGCAGGCGCAACGCGACGCAGTGGGGTCGAGCGCGCTCGCCGCACTTGACGATGAACCGCGCGACCGATCCGTCCGACAGTCTGCACCGCACCAGCGCCGGCCGACGGATCGAGTCCGCGAACACTGATATCTGAGCTGCTAGACAAGCTCACGTGGTAGCCAGTGGTGACGCGCGCCGGCAGCGCCGCCCGCGCAGTGGCGAGCAGGCGCAACGCGACGCAGTGGGGTCGAGCGCGCTCGCCGCACTTGACGATGAACCGCGCGACCGATCCGTCCGACAGTCTGCACCGCACCAGCGCCGGCCGACGGATCGAGTCCGCGAACACTGATATCTGAGCTGCTAGACAAGCTCACGTGGTAGCCAGTGGTGACGCGCGCCGGCAGCGCCGCCCGCGCAGTGGCGAGCAGGCGCAACGCGACGCAGTGGGGTCGAGCGCGCTCGCCGCACTTGACGATGAACCGCGCGACCGATCCGTCCGACAGTCTGCACCGCACCAGCGCCGGCCGACGGATCGAGTCCGCGAACACTGATATCTGAGCTGCTAGACAAGCTCACGTGGTAGCCAGTGGTGACGCGCGCCGGCAGCGCCGCCCGCGCAGTGGCGAGCAGGCGCAACGCGACGCAGTGGGGTCGAGCGCGCTCGCCGCACTTGACGATGAACCGCGCGACCGATCCGTCCGACAGTCTGCACCGCACCAGCGCCGGCCGACGGATCGAGTCCGCGAACACTGATATCTGAGCTGCTAGACAAGCTCACGTGGTAGCCAGTGGTGACGCGCGCCGGCAGCGCCGCCCGCGCAGTGGCGAGCAGGCGCAACGCGACGCAGTGGGGTCGAGCGCGCTCGCCGCACTTGACGATGAACCGCGCGACCGATCCGTCCGACAGTCTGCACCGCACCAGCGCCGGCCGACGGATCGAGTCCGCGAACACTGATATCTGAGCTGCTAGACAAGCTCACGTGGTAGCCAGTGGTGACGCGCGCCGGCAGCGCCGCCCGCGCAGTGGCGAGCAGGCGCAACGCGACGCAGTGGGGTCGAGCGCGCTCGCCGCACTTGACGATGAACCGCGCGACCGATCCGTCCGACAGTCTGCACCGCACCAGCGCCGGCCGACGGATCGAGTCCGCGAACACTGATATCTGAGCTGCTAGACAAGCTCACGTGGTAGCCAGTGGTGACGCGCGCCGGCAGCGCCGCCCGCGCAGTGGCGAGCAGGCGCAACGCGACGCAGTGGGGTCGAGCGCGCTCGCCGCACTTGACGATGAACCGCGCGACCGATCCGTCCGACAGTCTGCACCGCACCAGCGCCGGCCGACGGATCGAGTCCGCGAACACTGATATCTGAGCTGCTAGACAAGCTCACGTGGTAGCCAGTGGTGACGCGCGCCGGCAGCGCCGCCCGCGCAGTGGCGAGCAGGCGCAACGCGACGCAGTGGGGTCGAGCGCGCTCGCCGCACTTGACGATGAACCGCGCGACCGATCCGTCCGACAGTCTGCACCGCACCAGCGCCGGCCGACGGATCGAGTCCGCGAACACTGATATCTGAGCTGCTAGACAAGCTCACGTGGTAGCCAGTGGTGACGCGCGCCGGCAGCGCCGCCCGCGCAGTGGCGAGCAGGCGCAACGCGACGCAGTGGGGTCGAGCGCGCTCGCCGCACTTGACGATGAACCGCGCGACCGATCCGTCCGACAGTCTGCACCGCACCAGCGCCGGCCGACGGATCGAGTCCGCGAACACTGATATCTGAGCTGCTAGACAAGCTCACGTGGTAGCCAGTGGTGACGCGCGCCGGCAGCGCCGCCCGCGCAGTGGCGAGCAGGCGCAACGCGACGCAGTGGGGTCGAGCGCGCTCGCCGCACTTGACGATGAACCGCGCGACCGATCCGTCCGACAGTCTGCACCGCACCAGCGCCGGCCGACGGATCGAGTCCGCGAACACTGATATCTGAGCTGCTAGACAAGCTCACGTGGTAGCCAGTGGTGACGCGCGCCGGCAGCGCCGCCCGCGCAGTGGCGAGCAGGCGCAACGCGACGCAGTGGGGTCGAGCGCGCTCGCCGCACTTGACGATGAACCGCGCGACCGATCCGTCCGACAGTCTGCACCGCACCAGCGCCGGCCGACGGATCGAGTCCGCGAACACTGATATCTGAGCTGCTAGACAAGCTCACGTGGTAGCCAGTGGTGACGCGCGCCGGCAGCGCCGCCCGCGCAGTGGCGAGCAGGCGCAACGCGACGCAGTGGGGTCGAGCGCGCTCGCCGCACTTGACGATGAACCGCGCGACCGATCCGTCCGACAGTCTGCACCGCACCAGCGCCGGCCGACGGATCGAGTCCGCGAACACTGATATCTGAGCTGCTAGACAAGCTCACGTGGTAGCCAGTGGTGACGCGCGCCGGCAGCGCCGCCCGCGCAGTGGCGAGCAGGCGCAACGCGACGCAGTGGGGTCGAGCGCGCTCGCCGCACTTGACGATGAACCGCGCGACCGATCCGTCCGACAGTCTGCACCGCACCAGCGCCGGCCGACGGATCGAGTCCGCGAACACTGATATCTGAGCTGCTAGACAAGCTCACGTGGTAGCCAGTGGTGACGCGCGCCGGCAGCGCCGCCCGCGCAGTGGCGAGCAGGCGCAACGCGACGCAGTGGGGTCGAGCGCGCTCGCCGCACTTGACGATGAACCGCGCGACCGATCCGTCCGACAGTCTGCACCGCACCAGCGCCGGCCGACGGATCGAGTCCGCGAACACTGATATCTGAAAGAGAAGAAAGAAAGAAAGTTAGGTTACAAAGAAAGAAAGAAAATAAATTTATTCAAAAGAATAGAAATCTATTATGTCCTATTTACCCCTTGACAATTGGCCGACCTGGAGGTAATCCGTGCTGCCTGCATTGGTGCGGCGCGTAGGCGCTGTTAAAGGTGAGTTAAGCAGACGCAAGCGTAAAATCGGAGCAGACATCGTCGCGGAATGGCAAGCGAGATGGGCCAGCGAAACGAAGGGCGGTGAGCTTCGTCGATTCTTTCCAGACGTGGCCGGAAGACTCGAGGCGACTTGGGTCGTCCCGGATTATCAGACCTCGCAGATGCTGAGGGGGCACGGTCGCTTTCGGAAGCGCCTGCATGATATGTGTCTGGTCGAGAGTGGCGATTGCTTCTGCGGACTGGCGGAGGAGAACCTCCACCATGTCTTGTGGGAGTGCTCCTTATACGAGGACCTCCGGTGCTTGCTGCTGGACGGGATCATTCGCGAAGTTTCTGGCCCAGTTTATTATCAGGATCTCGTGGGTTCGGCGGACAACTTCGGAAAGCTACGGGAGTTCGCGCACGCGTGGCATAAGAGGCGAAGCAACTTGGAGTGACACAGAGAATTTATGCTGCGGACAGCGACGGCGCGAGGCGAGTCCGTCTTTTGTATCGTCCTGCCCCAGAATGGGGAGAGTGAGCACATAGGGACAAGGAGCGAGAGGAAACAACTTGTAGGGAGTCAAGAAGGCGCCCCGGGAACACGCCAAGAGCAAGTACCGAACGGGCGCCCTCCCGCGTATTCGGCCCCCATAACCGCGAGATTGATTGGGCCATGGGTGGTGGAGGGTTGTCCCTACCCCTTGACCGATGGCGCTACTGTTGGCTTGTACGAAAAAGGTTTACGTAAATCGTTCGGATGCCCATATCCTGAGGTTTCTTATCGATGTAAAGTCGTCATTTCTCACCTTCTCTTCAAACTTGACGACATACACTCCTGGCTTCAAACACAGCAACCTCGCGAGATCGCCATCTCTTTCTAACTCGTGCATAGTACTCAATGCGGGACAGAGATGGGAGACGAAAAGCGTGTTTTTCGCCGTCACTTTTAGCTCTGACTGGATTGATGCCAGCACTTTCAATTTGGACTCTTTGGAACCTGTAACAAGAAAATAATTAAAAATTAAAAAACACGACTGCTCTGTGGTAAATCGGCTTTTTCCTAAAAAATATAGCTTACTTTTCTCGTAATGGATGTAAGAAGATAATTCTAACGATACCCCATAGGCCATATTATGTCAAAAAATTCTTCAGTCGTTCAGAAGTTATAGTGGAATATAGAAACTTGCATACATAAATACATGTACTTCAGGATTCATGTATATATGCAGGCGATATTTTGCGGAATTCCATAATTAGCAGGACGAATTCATTTGTTTTGCTATAATCCGCTACTTGAAAAAAATCTGCATGGTACAATATGCAGGAACACTGCCCACATAAAACACCACACACAATTCTTCGACGCGCGTTTCGTCCCGACACCGGGACATCCTCGGGAGATTTTCACTCTATAGTAGTGTTATTATCTCGCTGCAGACTCGGTCATAAATCATTCGAGTGTTTCGCTTTTGTTGTTTTTTGTTGAGTTTTGCATTATTGCAGAACAACAAAAGCGAAAAAAAAGCGAAATACTCGAATGATTTATGACCGAGTCTGCAGCGAGATAATAACACTACTATAGAATCGTAGATTCTAAGATTTCGCATTGTGAAGTCAACATCTCCTGAGGATGTCGGGACAAAACTTGCGTTGAAGTCGTGAAATGGTTATTAACTTATACCATGTAAATTGAAACGACTTGTAATAAGAGCCTCTGTCTATTCTAATGAAATGAAATACATTACCGCTCGCCGCGACGTCGGTCAATGCCCTCTTGTATTTCTGCAGCACCATGTAGTCGGGCCCTGCGTGCGGGTTGTCCAACACAGCTGACGTCATCAGCGCGTGCACGCGCCGCCACTCCGCGTCATCTGCAAGTTTCGACTCGTGACGTAATCACGATACGACACCACGACATCGACACGACACGACATATAGGTAGGGACAACCCTCCACCACCCATGGCCCAATCAACCTCGCGGTTATGGGGGCCGAAACGCGAGAGGGCGGCCGTTCGGTACTTGCTCTTGGCGTGTTCCCGGGGCGCCTTCTTGACTCCCTACAAGTTGTTTCCTCTCGCTCCTTGTCCCTATGGACAAGGACTGGACTTGGGCTCCCCTACTATATGTCCGACACGACATATAGTAGGGGAGCCCAAGAGGGGGATGCTGATAGTTCGGGCGTCGTGGGGACCTATTGCATTGTAAATTGTAAACTTTCCTATCGTCGCTTTTAGCGAAGGTGCAAGAGGAAGCGTGTCAAGCGTGGCGCCAGAGGAATAATTTTGGGTCAACTTAATTGCCGTGAACTTTTCTTATATTTAGCGAAGGTTCGAGAGGAAGCGTGCGACGCGAGATGACCTGCGCAGACGGCTACCATTTTAGATCAACTTAACTGCCGCAAACTTATGTATCACCGCTTTTAGCGAAGGTGCGAGAGGAAGCGTGCGACGCGAGATGACCTGCGCAGACGGCTACCATTTTAGATCAACTTAACTGCCGCAAACTTATGTATCACCGCTTTTAGCGAAGGTGCGAGAGGAAGCGTGCGACGCGAGATGACCTGCGCAGACGGCTACCATTTTAGATCAACTTAACTGCCGCAAACTTATGTATCACCGCTTTTAGCGAAGGTGCGAGAGGAAGCGTGCGACGCGAGATGACCTGCACAGACGGCTACCATTTTAGGTCAACTTAACTGCCGCATGTTATCCTTACCGTCGTTTTTAGCGGCTTCAGTCAAGCGCTTGCAGTACTGCAGCAACAAGTACTACGGGTCGCACAGCAGACTCAGGCGCTGTCTGTGCTCGCTCATCTCCGCCTCGTGGGCGAGCAGCCTTACTTCTCGCTGTTTTGGGTCAACTTAACTGCCGCATACAATACCTACCGTCATTTTTAGCGGCATCAGTCAAGCGCCTGCAGTACTGCAGCAACAAGTACTCCGGGTCGCACAGCAGACTCAGGCGCTGTCTGTGCTCGCTCATCTCCGCCTCGTGGGCGAGCAGCCTTACTTCTCGCTGTTTTGGGTCAACTTAACTGCCGCATACAATACCTACCGTCATTTTTAGCGGCATCAGTCAAGCGCCTGCAGTACTGCAGCAACAAGTACTCCGGGTCGCACAGCACACTCAGGCGCTGTCTGTGCTCGCTCATCTCCGCCTCGTGGGCGAGCAGCCTTACTTCCCGCTGTTTTGGGTCAACTTAACTGCCGCTAACTTTCCTATCGTCGCTTTTAGCGAACGTGCAAGAGGAAGCGTGTCAAGCGTGGCGTCAGAGGAATAATTTTGGGTCAACTTAATTGCCGTGAACTTTCCTTATTTTTAGCGAAGGTTCGAGAGGAAGCGTTTAAGGCGAAACGCGAGATGACCTGCGCAGACGGCTACCATTTTGGGTCAACTTAACTGCCGCACACTTATGTATCATCGCTTTTAGCGAAGGTGCGAGAG
Organism: Coenonympha arcania; assembly: GCA_036785405.1. Classification (NCBI taxonomy): domain Eukaryota; kingdom Metazoa; phylum Arthropoda; class Insecta; order Lepidoptera; family Nymphalidae; genus Coenonympha; species Coenonympha arcania. The sequence continues at coordinate 13,137,577 of CM072076.1, forward strand.
GAAGCGTGTAAAGCGAGACGCGAGATGACCTGCGCAGACGGCTACCATTTTAGGTCAACTTGACTGCCGCATGTTATACTTACCGTCGTTTTTAGCGGCATCAGTCAAGCGCCTGCAGTACTGCAGCAACAAGTACTCCGGGTCGCACAGTAGACTCAGGCGCTGTCTGTGCTCGCTCATCTCCGCCTCGTGGGCGAGCAGCCTTACTTCCCGCTGTTTTGGGTCAACTTAACTGCCGCGAACTTTCCTATTGTCGCTTTAAGCGAACGTGCGAGAAGAAACTCGTAAGGCGAGGCGCGAGAGAAAGAATTTTGGGTCAACTTAATTGCCTTTAACTTACCTATCGTCGTTTTTAGCGAATGTGCAAGAGGAAGCGTGTTAAGCGAGACGCGAGATGACCTGCGCAGACGGCTACCATTTTGGGTCAACTTAACTGCCGCAAGTCATACCTACCGTCGTTTTTAGCGGCATCAGTCAAGCGCCTGCAGTACTGCAGCAACAAGTACTCCGGGTCGCACAGTAGACTCAGGCGCTGTCTGTGCTCGCTCATCTCCGCCTCGTGGGCGAACAGCCTTAGCCTTTCTCGCTCGATCCAGAACTTGGATGCGTTCGATAGTAGCTGACTCATGGACGGCTCGTCCACTTGATGGCGTAGCAGCTTCAGCTTGAAAATAGTGCATTTCGATACGAGTGCGGAAAGTATGTCATGTAAGTCACGGATTAAAAAACGCTATATTTCATACACGTTATACTCTGACACATGAGACAGATAGAAATAACGAGCGATCAGAAAGACACTAAAAGTGGTCTTTCTCTAATCCCTCATGCTATATCTGTCTCATGTGTCAAAAAGTTCTATAGGTCGAGTTATAGAACACAAACCGACCGAGCTTGTTAAAATATTAACGGCCTACAAGCCGTATTTAGGTGATTTTGAATGAAGTTTTATGCAAAAACTATAAAGAAAATTACTTTCAAATTTACACGTCATGTATTTTGGGTCTTTAATCTAAAATCGCTAAGAAGCAGAAACACGATTGGATAAAATTTTCTCGATAGAAAGTTCTCCCAAAAGTTGCTCCAAAATCTCAGTTTTTCTATATTTTATCGGAAACTACAATGGATGTAATTGTAATTTTTGTTTTAATGTATCGGTAATAATAATATCAAAAAACGCTAAGAAACAGATTTTTGATAACCAGCTTAGTTTTTGAGTAATTAGGTAAAAGGTCGTTTTTCTGTTATATTCTTCCGCGACGCTGCATGTCGCACCTACCAACGTACCCGTGAGAGTGAGAGAAAGACAAAAATAAATTCAATAAATCCCCTTAAGCACCATTTTGGTCAGGGAACTCTAAAAACAATCTTACTTACCGCATTCAGCAGTTTTGTTTCGCCTCTCGGCAGGCGATCCACATCATCTAGTCTGTCTAGAACCACATCTACAAGGAGCCTGCCTCTAGTGCCTAGACACAGCTCACTGTATAAGTCTAGACTTTCGCACATATAGGTCATTAGATCTCTCTTGTCATAGGTTCCTGAAAATAACAAAAAAATTGGTTGTCTGTAAAGTCGGTTTACGGACGATAGATTTACGTGATAACGTCATTATCGTGCCTCTCTATCGCTTACTGCGCGCTCTCGCTTGCACGCACAGGCTCAGGTGGAATGTTAGGTTACTATTTTTCATGTTGGTAGCTGGTGTTCATCAATTTATTAAACGTTATCACGTCAAAACCTTTTTATTTTTAAACTTCTTTAGGCGTTTGAAATTTTTGATACAGAAAAAACACATTGAACTCGCGATACTTATACCGCGACTGACGACTCTGTATGTAAAATATGTCGGCAATCAAGTACCTAGCTTGTAGTGTATAAAAAAGAAATAATTTGGAAATAACAAAAAACCTTTTTATTTTTAAAACTTCTTTAGGCGTTTGAAATTTTGGAGATAGAAAAACACATTGAACTCGCGATACTTCTACTGCGACTCTGTATGTAAAATATGACGGCAATCAAGTACCTAGCTTGTAGGGTATAAAAAAGAAATAATTGGTCAAGTGCGAGTCGGGCTCGCGCACTGCTGGTTCCGTACCATATCGAGACCAATTCTCAATAGTATTAAAGTAAACTAAACAAACCTGCCCACCAAATTCAAAAACGAGCAAAAAATCACTTTTGCTGTGTGGGAGCTCCTCTTAAATATTGTTCTTATATTAATTTAACCATTTTTTTTAAAGCAAATACATAATTAAATATTCTGTGAACATTTGAAGCGTCCTTTTACCGTTAACAATATCGAGCAAAAACAAGCAAAAAAAATCACGTTTGTTGTATGGGAGTCTAAGAAATATTTAATTAAATTTTTAACAAACTTCAAAAGAAGGAAGAGGTTCTTAATTCATCGGAATCTTTTTTTAGTATTTGTTGTTATAGCGGCAATAGAAATACATCATCTGAGAAAATTTCAAGTCTGTAGCTATCACGGTTCAAGGACGATCGGACGGACAGCTAAGTCTTAGTAATAGGGTCCCGTTTATACCCTTTGGGTACGGAACCCTAAAAATACTTACTGCCAGTGTCCCAGAGTTCGTTGTAGTAATAAAAGCTCATGGCCGCACAGCACATGGAATGTATGTGAAGCTTGCTGGTTTCCGTCATACCAGATACCGAACCGCCTTTTAAGCACTGAGCCTTTGCGTATTTTTGTAGTGTATCATCCATTTCGTCATGGTTTATAGCTGAAATAAAAAAAAATGGCTTTATAGCTCAAACACAGGTAATTACAAATATTTTACAAATATTAAGCTATGGACTATATAATAATTCATACTTAACGGCCTACAAGCCGTATTTAGGTGATTTTGAGTGAAGTTTTACGTAAAAACTATAAAGACAATTACTCTCAAATTTAAACGTCATGTATTTTGGGTCTTTAATCTAAAATCGCTAAGAAGCAGAAACACGATTGGATAAAATTTTCTCGATAGAAAGTTCTCCCAAAAGTTGCTCCAAAATCTCAGTTTTCCTGTTATATATCGGAAACTGCAATTGATGTAATTGTAATTTTTGTTTTATTGTGTCGGTAATAACAATATTCAAAATCGCTGAGAACCGATTTTTGATAACTGGCTTAGTTTTTGAGTAATTAGGTAAAAGGTCGTTTTTCTGTTATATTCTTACGCGACGCTGCATGTCGCACCTACCAACGTATCCGTGAGAGTGAGAAAGACAAAAATAAATTCAATGAATCCCCTTAATAATATTTCAATGGTTTTGAGCTACGTTCAATTTTACGCTCTATGTCAATAGTCGTAAAAAATATAAAGGCTCCCCCGGGACGCTGCGTCCGTCTGCGCGTTATTATCGGTCGATAATATCGCAAGCGTTATTGCGATAATGCGTCCCGATTCCTTGCACACAGCTGCGTTTTTATCGTGCGATAATAACGTGCAGACGGACGCAGCGTCCCGCGTTATTATCGGTCGTTATTATCGCAGCAGTGTGTAACTACATGACCATCCTAATACAAAATGTACTGAAAACAGATATCGCAATAACGCTTGCGATAATATCGACCGATATACTTCCATTGCGGCGTTATTATCGCAGCAGTGTGTAACTACATGACCATCCTAATACAAAATGTACTGAAAACAGATATCGCAATAACGCTTGCGATAATATCGACCGATATACTTCCATTGCGGCGTTATTATCGCAGCAGTGTGTAACTACATGACCATCCTAATACAAAATGTACTGAAAACAGATATCGCAATAACGCTTGCGATAATATCGACCGATATACTTCCATTGCGGCGTTATTATCGCAGCAGTGTGTAACTACATGACCATCCTAATACAAAATGTACTGAAAACAGATATCGCAATAACGCTTGCGATAATATCGACCGATATACTTCCATTGCGGCGTTATATATCGCAGCAGTGTGTAACTACTTGATCATCCTAATACAAAATGTACTGAAAACAGATATCGCAATAACGCTTGCGATAATATCGACCGATATACTTCCATTGCGGCGTTATATATCGCAGCAGTGTGTAACTACTTGATCATCCTAATGCAAAATGTACTGAAAACAGATATCGCAATAACGCTTGCGATATTATCGACCGATAATAACGCGCCTGTGTGGGGGAGCCTTAAGAGTCCATAGTGAAACTATGTAATACACCACGATTCTCAAACCTAGCGACAGCAGCGTGTCTGCAGCGCTGCAGACGCTTTGCCACCGCGCGGCACTGTGCGGCAAAGATGGCGCTCTTAACGGTGTAGAAGCCGTATTTAAGCGATTTTGAATGAAGTTTTATGCAAAAACTATAAAGACAATTACTTTGAAATTTACACGTCATGTATTTTGGGTCTTTAATCTAAATTCGCTAAGAAGCAGAAACACGATTGGATAAAATTTTCTCGATAGAAAGTTCTCCCAAAAGTTGCTCCAAAATCTCAGTTTTTCTAGTTTTTATCGGACACTACATTGGATGTAATTGTAATTTTTGTTTTAAAGTGTCGGTAATAATAATATCCATAAACGCTAAGAAACAGATTTTTGATAACCAGCTTAGTTTTTGAGTAATTAGGTAAAAGGTCGTTTTTCTGTTATACTCTTTCGCGACGCTGCATGTCGCACCTACCAAGTCCCCTTAAAGTTGTAAAGTATGCACTTACATCGGAGCTCTCGCTTTAACCGCAGCATCACTTCGTTCATCCCGAGCACGTCTTCTCTGGCGGACATATCGGCGAATTGGTCAGTATAAGTTTCTGAAATATCACACTAATATTATAAAGGCGAAAGTGTGTGTGGAAAGTGTGTGTGTGTGTGTGTGTGTGTGTGTGTGTATGTTTGTTACTCCTTCACGCCACAACTACTGAACCGATTTTTGACTGAAATTTGGAACATAGATAGTTTATAACCCGGATTAAAACATAGGCTACTTTTTATCCCGGAAAAATCCATACTTCCCATGGGATATTTAAAAACCCTAATTTTCACCGAAATTCACGCGGGCGAAGTCGCGGTCAAATAATATAAATGTAGGTAATAATCTCGTGCCAGCCAGTATTTGTTGGGGCCTTTTCCCGGGTTGTGCCACATGTGACAGGCGGTGTCTGGTGCTTCCCTCACTTGGGCAATTATTGATTTTTGTTGCCCGAGTGGGGGAACCTTCAGGCATCGTTTTAGTACGTAAGGTGTATTTTTTTTTGTTACATGTGGCATAATTTTCTTGCGAAATAAAGTTTTTCTTTTTTTTTGTTTAAAAAACTCCTCCGAAACGGCTTGACCGTTTGTTATGGCATTTTCAGTGTATGATTACGCGGGTCTGAGAGTAGGTTGTTATCTATTTTTAAGCTATTGCATAGCTTCTATCGCGGGCCTTGAGCGCGGAGACCGAATCCAGAAATTCCGTAACGAAAATAACCTAACACCCCCTACTCCGACCGGCACAGCGGTGATACTTTTTAGTTTTGCCATCTATCGATGAATAGCAGAACTTTTAATGACTTTTTGAAATATCACGCTTGTCTCTTTAGTTCAGCAACTCGTCTCTAGGTTGTGTAATTGTAATTGCATAAGTTGATAAAACAGCTATGCAATGGCTTTACCGCGGCAGTCTCCGAGTGCCACACGTCTTTTTTTTATATCTCTAATGGCAAAGCAACGTTTGCTGGGTCAGCTAGTAGTAGTGGGTAGTATTGTGTGTGGTGTTTCATGTGGGCAGTGTTCCTGCATATTGTACCATATAGAATCTTTTGAAGTAGCGGATTATAGCAAAACAAATTCATCTGTCCTGCTAATTATTGATTTCCGCAATATAACGCCTGCTCAATAATCCAAAGTCAAAGTCAAAATATCTTTATTTCACATAGGCCTTACGTACAGGCTCTTGTAAAACGTCAATATGATATGTATATTATGGTACTGCACCGCATATGTATGGTGATAACTACAAGTCGACTTGAAACTAAGTTTACGAGGGTTCGAACGAGCCCTGCACTGAGAAGAAGCCCACAAAAAACTCAGCCGGGTTTTGTTTTTTGTTATCACCACTTCACAAAGGCTCTTAAAAAATAAGTGCACTAATATTCGTATATACGTTTTTTTTATACTATATAGGCTAGCGCTTGACTGTGATCACACCTGATGGAAAGTGATGATACAGTCTAAGGTGGAACGCGCTTGCCTAGAAGATGCCTATTCACTCTTGATTTGAAGGCACCCGGGTTGTAAGTGGCAGGAAAGACACTGCCTGGGAGGGTATTCCAGGCCTTTGCAGTGCGTATCAGGAACGAGGAATCAAACCGCTTCGTTTTCACAAAATGTAGCCGCTCAATTTACCAGCGATTTCAAGTGCGCTCTTCAAACCGTCCCTATCGTTAGTCTCGAGCGCCATCGCTCGCTGGGCCAGCACTTTCTGTCGCAGCCATCGCAGGGTCTCGCTCTCATACAGCCCACTGCAAGAGTTAATCCAAAATTTTATAATTTAGTTTAATTATTTCAGTCATTATTTTAGACATAGTTTAGTCATTGCAATACAAAAAAAACTATAGTTGTGTTATTATCTCGCTGCAGACTCGGTCATAAATCATTCGAGTGTTTCGCTTTTGTTGCTCTTTGTTGAGTTGTGCATTACTGCAGAACAACAAAAGCGAAACACTCGAATGATTTATGACCGAGTCTGCAGCGAGATAATAGCACAACTATAGTGACCGTGGTTTTGAATGTCATGTTAGTTTAGTTCCATGGACGCTCACGCCAGGTTACGCGAAAATGGCGAAAATCAAAGTGTCAAAGTGTCGCAGTTTCGATTCCTCTACGGCCCACTTTAGAAATTCATATTTTAGAAATTGGCGCTATTAGCAAACGCACCGCCAAACGAATTAGCGTTCCGGCGCGATGCTGTGTAGTTGAAACTGTTACGGGTGATTTTACTGCCTTTCTTGCAGTTGACAGTGGTAAAGTCCGGTCGCCAAACAGAAAGAATTTCGTACATTAACCTGTTACTACATGTCTCTTTCACTCCCGCGTCAAAATAATGCCTCTCGCTCGCACAGGTGCAATGACCCCGTCCTGTGCGAGCGTGACCGCATTATTTTGACGCGGGAGTGACAGAGACAGGTAGTAACAGGTTAATGTACGAAATTCTTCGTGCTCCGCGACCGTGCTATAGACAGTGAGCTACTCACGTGACGCTCTTGCAGCACTGCAGTACTTGCTCGTATAGTCCCCTCTCGCTCGCACGCATACACCACTGCAGCTGGTGCGAGTGGGACAGCTTGACGACCTCCTCGCTCGCACTGTCGCTCAGCGAATGTAGGTAGCTCGACCTGAAAGCATATTTTTTTTTATAAATAAATCCAAATATATACGGGACATTTCACACATCGCAATCTAGCCCCAAAGTAAGCGATAGCTTGTGTTATGGGTACTAGATACTCATAAATATACATACCTACTAATATAAATACGTCATATAATATATTGAAAAACACCCAGACACTGAAAACATTCATGCTCATCACACAAACATTTACCAGTACTGGGAATCGAACCCGCGACCTCCGACGCAGACGGTAGGTTCGCTACCGCTACGCCATTCGGTCGTCGATTACAAATGTTACATCTCAGTGTACCTATCACCGGTAAAGACGCACCGGTGCGATGCTGTGTAGCAACCGTTAAGGTTACTTACGCCTCTTCCTTAGTACGATAAGCAAACAGTAGCATCATCTGTCAAAATTCTATAGGTGGCGGATGAGTGAACTACAGCGTGGTCTTACTGTTGGTGGCAAAACAAGCGTTCTTGGCACCAGTAAACCAGCGACATTTTTTTTGCGCTGTTTGCCGGGTCCTGTGTATTTGTCTATTAATATGGGGAAAAACTTAAACAAAAGATTTAAGACACTTTGCTACGCCCTCACAGGGCATTATGAAATTTTATGTAGTCATGTATGTAAAACAAAATAAATAAATTCCAGTGAAAAACGCCCCATGATTGTTTTATTTGTACCCTATAAAGTTTACAATTATATTTAAAAAATATATCTGAGTGCCTTCGAGAGAAGAGTGAATACGGATAGTATAGGCAAGCGCGCTCCAACCTAGACCACGGAACACTAAATAGTACAAGTACAGAAAGCTTACTCCGCACGATGATTTAAAGAAATAGCGACTCTAGCGCTGACACAAAAAGTGCAATTCAGTTCGCAATAGCGCCTGGCCCCGCCCTCAAAATCGACACGCAACACGCAATGTTGTGGTCTCTTTCTATCGCTTAACTTATCTTACGACGTACTAGGGCTGCCGTAGTCAGACGGCGCGTAAAATAGACCGTACAGAACTAGCGCGTGCAACTCGGCACGCGAGCGGCAACCATCTGAAATATGAAGGTCCGGACCCCTACTTGTAGCCGGGACGGTCACGTGATAAGTGAGTATGGCCTGCCTAGACCTAATCATTGCTTTCCATCAGGCATGATTGTCGTCAAACGCAAGTCAATCTTCAATTTAAAATTGGTTGTCTGTAAAGTCGGTTTACGGACGATAGATTTACGTGATAACGTCATTATCGTACCTCTCTATCGCTTGTTGCGCGCTCTCGCTTGCACGCACAGGCTCAGGTGGAACGTTACGCGGAACGTTACTATTTTTCATGTGCGTTGCTGGTGTTTATCAATTTATTAAACGTTATCACGTCAAAATATAATAAATTAATATGCCCAGCAGTGGGACTGCGTTACCTCATCATGATACGGAAGGCCCACTCAGCGAGGCAGTCCGAAGGCCTGATGTGCAGTGGTAAAGAGGTGGGTTTAACATCGCACGTTTCGCGGATTCGATCCCAGGCCGTTGTCTCCATCAGCTGCAAGTAATTTAAATGCTCTGACATACAGACAAATTAACCCAAATTATGTTGTTAAGTACTAGCTTATGATTGAAAAGGAAAATGGGAAAATAGTAGTTTTTGAAACTGATGCATAATACCCACTAAAGTCCGGTCGCCGAATAGAAAGAATTTCGTACATTAACCTGTTACTATCTGTCTCTGTCACTCCCGCGTCAAAATAATGCCTCTCGCTCGCACAAGTGCAATGACCGCCGTCCTGTGCGAGCGAGAGGCATTATTTTGACGCGGGAGTGACAGAGACAGGTTAATGTACGAGATTCTTTCTATTCGGCGACCGGACTTTACCTAATTAGGTATTTGACTTTTATACAAAAGCCTGTTTTTAAAAATATTTTTGGAATGATCACTCATTAACATATCTTATTCTCTGTATGTGTATTATTTATATGTGCGGGCATGCGTGCGTGCGTATGTGTGTGTGCTTGTGTGTGTGTATTATAATATGTCTGGGTGTGTGTGTATTATATGTGTGTGTGCGAGTGGTGTGTGAATGTATTAGTGACTGATTATGTGTGTGTGTGTGTGTGTGTGTAGAGTGCGCGCGCGCGTGTTTGTGTGTGTGTGTGTGTGTGTGCTCGCGTGCGTGTGTGTGTGTGCGTGCGTGTGCGTGTGTGTGTGCGTGCGTGAGTGTTCGTGCGTGTGTGTGTGTGTGTGTATACTCACGGCTGAGATGTCGAAGCTCCTGCGAGGCCAGTCGAGCAGATCTGTGAGCCATTTGTAAGTGCTTCTCGCAGAGTCGCTGTAGCAGGACCACATCGCGAGCACCCACGTCGGGCAATCTGGGAAAAATACATACAAATACACGACTGCGCATAAAAGCAGTACGTATGTATACGAGTTTCTTTATTCCACCATAACTTCTGAAAGACTGAAGAGATTTGGACGTATGGGGTATCGTTATCCTTACATCATTCCGAGTAACGATATATTTTTTTGGGAAAAGTTGTTTTTTTTTATTCTATACAAGTTAGTACTTGACTGCGATCTCACATGATGGTAAGTGATGATGCAGTCTAAGATGTTATCGTACTTACTTGGAAGGGTAAGTAAATTTACACCCAACGGTTTCTACACAGCATCGCACCAGAACGCTAAATCGCTTGGCGGTGCGTCTTTGCTGGAAGGATGGTAACTAGCCACGGCCGAAGCCTCCCACCAGGCCAGACCTGAGCCAATTTAGAAATTATAAAATCCCAAAATGGCCCGTGGCGGGAATCGAACCCGCGACCTCCCACTCGAATCCGAGCGCGCCCCCACTGCGCCAGGCAGGTCGTCAAAAAAGTCGTTTTACTACAGGGCAGTCATGTTTTTTTAATTTTTTGTCGATGGATATCTATACTAATACAATAAAGAGGTAACGTTTGTGAGTTTGTGACGTTGTAAGGGGTAATCTCTGGATCTACACAACCGATTTTCAAAATTATTTCATCAATAGAAAGCTATGTTATTGTGGAGTGTCATAGGCTAGAATAATTTCCAAAATTTATTACGCATCGTTACTTAAACTTGAATAATGTAATCCAAGTTGTATAAAAAAATTGCTTTCATCGCGTGCGCTGCGGAAACTATTGAGGATAGAACAAAACAATGTACTACAATATTAAAGAACGTATCAAAATCTGTAAAAAACGTCCGCGATAGCATATGCCTATCTCCTACGGATAACTCACAATAACTGCTTTTACTGTTAAAATTGTGGATTAAAAATAATTTTTGTGAAGCTTACTTAGCCCATTTCGTATTAAATTTATATCTTTATAAATATGGTTTTAAGAACGGAAAATTAATGAGAATACTTGTGCCCTTTACTCTATACAGTTATTAGCACAATAAAAACGTGCGGTGTGCGAGTGTAGATAGGTCAGCTCCCTAAGCAACGGACGTCGATGTTTTTTTTTATTTATCCCGACTTTTAACCTAAAGTATTGCGGGACAAACGAGCCGGGACAATATTTCTATGCGGAACGGAGTCCGCGAGCACTGCCAGGCCAGTCTCATTTATCACGTGACCGTCCCGGCTACAAGTAGAGTTTCGGACTACCATATTTCAGATGGTTGCCGCTCGCGGGCCGAGTTGCACGCGCTAGTTCTGTACGTTCTATTTTACGCGCCGTCTGACTACAGCAGCCCTAGTACGTCGTAAGAGATAAAGTTAGGCGATAGGAAGAGACCACAACATTGCGTTTGTTGCGTGTCGATTTTGAGGGCGGGGCCAGGCGCTATTGCGAACTGAATTGCACTTTTTGTGTCAGCGCTAGAGTCGCTATTTCTTTAAATAATCGTGCGGAATGAACCTTCTGGTACTATTTAGTGTTCTGTGGTACTGCTAGTATTTCGATATTCTTAAAACGCACCATAAGCAGTAAAATCATAATCAGCAATGGCGTTATTAAAATGTTCTCTGCCGGTCCAGAGCTGCGGGAGCGTAGTTTTGACGGAGCTCTTCTCACGCGCTGTCAGATCGTCCCAATTTGACAGCTTCCCGAAACACGTGAACAGATCTGGAAAGTACAAAAATATTAACATTTTCCCGTTTCGTTTCATTTTCGGATTTTCCTGGGAACTATAAATATAAATAAATAAATATATACGGGACATTTTTACACATCGCAATCTAGCCCCAAAGTAAGCGGTGGCTTGTGTTATGGGTGCTAGATGACTGATAAATATACATACATACTAATATACATGAATATAATATATTGAAAAACACCCAGACAACGGAAAACATTCATGCTCATCACACAAACATTTGCCAGTAGTGGGAATCGAACCCACGACCTCCGGCGCAGACGGCAGGTTCGCTACCACTACGCCATTTGGTCGTCAAATACTATATTTTTTTTCCGGATAAAAAGTAGTGTGTAGTTCCAAGATATAATCTATCCCTATGCTAAATTTCATCCAAATCGGTTCAGTAGTTGCGGCGTGACGGATTAACAAACATACACATTACATACAAACTTTATAGTAACGCTCATAGTGTAGCGAGTTCAATGTTGCGTCCCATCTTAAAAATGCCCAACATGAAATGAAACTGCTACATAACACACGGTTTTTAGGGTTTCGTACCCAAAGGGTAAGAACGGGACCCTATTACTAAGACTTCGCTGTCTGTCCGTCCGTCAGTTGACCAAGTTATTATTAAGAGTATATCAGGCAACCGCACGTACTTACGTACGGTTCAGACAAACATCAAGAGTGTACCAACCTCGCAGGGAAAATGTTGAGCTAACTTCACGCATGTCGTCATCCGTGGATTCCGTGGCTGGAGTTATTCTGGAATTAAATACAATTAAATAAAATAGTGTAAGAGGTTTCATCAAAACGGATTTTATTTTTGTGCTCGTTCTTACTAGTCCACCGAATATATTCGACAACCGAATGGTGTAGTGGTAGCGAACCTGCAGTCTGCGCCGGAGGTCGTGGGTTCGATTCCCACTACTGGTAAATGTTTGTGTGATGAACATGAATGTTTTCCAGTGTCTGGCTGATTTTCAATATATTAGGTCCTTACATATGAAATTGGCGTTTTGTATGGGAGGAACATAAAGTTGATTTTTTTTAAATATAATATATATATTTAATCAAAGTATGTACCATTGCTATCTATGCACTTTTGTCACCTTATAGGTAGTTCATTGATCCCTTTACTAAAAAGGCCATTCGGACGGGAATCAATAAAATCTTTGAAAGCGCTTTGGACTGCCTCATCGGAGTTAAATTTTTTCCCTTGTAAGAAGTTATCCAAATTTCGAAAAAAATGGTAATCTGTTGGAGCAAGGTCCGGGGAGTAAGATGGATGTCTTAGGCATTCCAATTGAAGCTCCTCTAATTTGGTAGCCGTCTGTTGTGCAGTGTGTGGTCTAGCGTTGTCCTGAAGCAGCAGTGACCTAGAACGATTGACCAGCCTCGGTTGTTTAGCAGCTAGCTTTTCCATCATGGATTGCAGTTGCTGACAATAGATATCCGCCGTAATCGTCTGGCCAGATTTAAGAAAGCTGTAGTGAACGACGCCGGCGCTAGTCCACCAAACGCTCACAAGTAATTTTTTTTTGAGTCAATTTTCGTTTGGGGCAGGATTTGGCTGGTTCGCCAGGGTTCAACCATTGCGATGAGCGTTTCCGATTATCATACAGGATCCATTTTTCATCACAGGTAATGATTCGATTTAAAATCCCTTCATTACTGTGCCGGTTGAGTAATGTAACACAGCAGTCTACGCGCGTTTGTCGGTTTGCTGCACTCAATTCATGAGGTACCCACTTTTCAAGCTTTTTCACCAACCCAATTTGCTTCAAGTGAACTAAAACAGTTTTATCACTAACACCGCAGCCTGCAGCTAGCTCGGACGTGGTTTGCGATGGATCCGCTTCCACAATAACCTTCAATTCTTCATTGTCAACTTTGGTCTCCAGCCGTCCACGGGGCTTGTTCTGCAGGTCGAAATTTCCAGAACGAAAACGTTGGAACAAAAAACGCACTGTGTTTTCTTTTGCGACTCCTTCGAGCCGTTTCTGCAGCACTGGTGCCACGATGGAACTCGTACTCGTAAATAACGCGATATTTCAAGTTTTCCATTTTGTAAACAGAGTGGCGCAAAAAAAAAACCAAAAGAGAAAAAAACAAATGAATTACGATTTTCAAAACACATAAGCATGAGTAAATAGCTGTATAAATTTGAAATTGGAATTTCTAACCAAAGAAGAGATATTTGAGATCAAAGTGGCCAGTACGACAAAACGCCAATTTCATATGTAAGGATATTTATTCATACTAATATGTATGTACATTTATCAGTTTTCTAGTACCAATAACACAAGCTATCGCTTACTTTGGGGCTAGATTGCGATGTGTAAAATGTCCCGTATATATTTATTTACATTATTATTATATAATACTAGTAGATACCTGCGGCTACGTAAATTTTATATTTCCCTATTCCCACGGGAACCTACAATTTTCTGGAATAAAAAGTAGCTTTTGTGTTTATTTAGAACGATAGGTATCTATCTCTATTCCAAAACACAGCCAAATCGGTTCAGTAATTACGGCGTGAAGGAATATTTTCTCCCGCATGAATTATCTCTATATTATTATAGAAACCATGGATTTCCCCGGGACGAAAAGTAATCGATATATTATTCCATAACAAAATCTATCTCCATTCCAAATTCCAACCAAATCAGTCCAGTAATTACTGCGTGAAGAAATAATTCTCCTGCATGAATATCTGCTTTTCTGTATTATCATAGCAACAATGCAATTTCTCGGCATAAAAGTAGCAGATGTATTTTTTTTTATTTGTAATTCAGCTAAAATTATTTATGCAGGTAGATTTGATCTTAGATTAATAGGCTACCTTTTATCCCGGAAATGGATATATTATTATTAATAGTATTCGAAATGGATATATTATTGTACCTTGGATTTAAGGCTTTAAGAACGCCGAATGACAGTTTACAGGGGACGGAGCAGCCGCGTTCACACTGATTTACTTAAATTTCGGGGAAATTATTACTTTACACGATTGTTAGGCCTAAAATTAAAACTGTCAATCAAAGTTGTTGTAATTTTTATGTACTTTTTTTGTGTGCAAGAATTATTTAAAAACCTTGTGCCGTTTTACAGACAATTTTCAAAGTATGACACAATTAGATGCTTTTTGGGATGTTTTTTTCGGAAACAGGGTTTGAAAAAATTAATTTTCTTGTCAATACCGATTGTTCATAAAACCCTAAATTTCCGTTGCATATTTGTTCTGTAAGGATTTGATGATCAGTTCTTTAAACAATTTGACTTAAACATTGTTAAAAAAAGCCAGTTTGGCAACTCTTAAAGCCTTAAACATAGGTTTTTATCATGAAAAAATCCATGGTAAGTGATAAACGGAAATTCACCGTCACTAGATGTCGCCAGTCCACCTATCATAGCAGCACTTACCCCATTATAAACAATTGATCTCCGCAGCGCCGTATCTTGTAGTCCTCTAGAAAAAGTTTACATATGTCCTCGCCTGCTGCGTTTTTGGTACTTAGCAGTAAGTGTTCTAGAGTTATTTCCATACTGTAAAGAAATAAACATGTAACAAGTTAATAATAATCTACCCCATTACAAATAACACAAAGCAAATTAATAATATAATAAATTTTAAAAATTCAAGTTGTGGTAGGGAACCTGCGTCTGCGTCGGAGGTCTTGGGTTTGATTCCCACTACTGGTAAATGTTAGTGTGATGAGCATAAATGTTTTCCAGTGTCTGGGTGTTTTTTCAATATATTGTATTTATGTATATTAAATAATATGTATATGTATTTATCAGTTACCTAGTACCCATAACACAAGCTATCGCTTACTTTGGGACTAGATTGCGATGAGTGTAATATCCGTAAAAAAAATCTCACCAGCACGAGTCCCAAATGTCGACCTCTCTGATCACGCTCAGTATCCACGGCGTGACACCGCACACGTTGTTCAGACATTTCTTCCAGTGGTCGCTCATTATCGCGTCGAAGTCGAACCCGGGACACTTCGCTCTATATGTCCTGATAAGTTGTGTGATGACTGATACGCATGCCGTGGGGGTTTTCTGGAACAACATTAACACACACAAAAAATATATACCTAAATAAAAAAGCTCATTTATTTATTTTTTATTTATAAACATAAAATAACTTAAAAAAATTTAAAAACATGACTGCCCTTATTAAACGAATTAAGAAGTAAAAAAAAAAGCTATTTTAGTTCATATGCATATTGACAAAGTGAAAAGTGTTCTTTCTCATTGATTAAAACAAATAAATTCATATGGCAGTTGGGGAGCCGTTCTATGGAACACCTTTTATTCTTAGAGGGAACTCACATACACACATACATACATACATACATACATGAACCCTAAAAACATTTCACTCCATTTTTTGCAGTCGTGTTATAAAAATAATCAGCCAAGTTCGAGTCGGCCTCAAGCACGATGGGTTCCGTACTATTATCTTCTATCTATCCGAAAGCCATTTCTTACTCACCTCTAAAAATAGTAATAATGACTTCAGTATTTCAGCCAGATTTATCTGCATGTTGACGCCGGTTGCCGTTGATTCTAGAAAAATAACACAAAATAAATTTAGTTTTTTTTTGACATTACAAACATTAAATATAATACATACTTAAACATAAATATAATATATTGAAAAACACCCACACATTGGAGAACATTCACGCTCATCACACATACATTTTCCATTAGTGGGAATCGAACACACGACCTCCGACGCAGACGGCAGGATTGCTACCGCTGCGCCATTCGGTTGTTTTTAGCAAGAAAGATTGAGACGCAATCAACGAGTCTGCTCACGAATTCAAAATTTACGTGGTTTTAGGGTTCCGTACCCTAAGGATAAAAAAAAAATAAAAAAAAATCCCAATCAAAACACTATGATAACTTCTTTTTTTAAAAAAAGGGAACCGCGTTCAAATAAAAAAATGAAAAGCACAAAATAATTTCCTAATAAATCTGGGTATAACCATTTAGTTTTTTAAGTCGGTGTCAAATTCGCAGTCACGAATCATTTTGAGCACGCTGTTTACATATTCTGACTAAACTAAAATGTTGGTATGTCCCTCCCACATTTCACCCCGACACCGGGACATCCTCACGAGATGTTGACTGATCAGTTTCGCATCCGCATACACTCTCTTATTTCTTACCTTGTTTGCTGCGAATTTGGTTTCCCAGAGTTAATGTCCTGCTTGAAGATGTTGCTGGTACATTTGTTCTGTAATCAAAATAGAAAATTGGCAAGAAGCTGAATTATAGGATGCTGCAGTGGCATTTAATAACTGTGGAAAATACTTGATAGTTGGTTCAGTACTCGGAAGATTTCATATATGTTTTCATCAAAATTTGATTGGAAATTAAATTAAATATGAAATAAAGAAAACTTTTTTCTTTTTTAAATAATTAATCACAAAATTATTAAGATTTTAATTATTTCTTGAGATAATAAGTAACGATGCAGCCAAGCATACAAGAAACACTAACGAACTGGCGTATGGACTGGACTCACTCACTCTCCCCGGATGTTCCGGTGTCGGGACGAAATCACGAAACGTGCGGCGAAGAAAGTGTAGGAATATTGTGTGGTGTTTCATGTGGGCGGTGTTCCTGCATATTGTACCATACAGTATCTTTTCAAGTAGCGGATTATAGCAAAATCGGTCCTGCTCACCAATGTGTGCCTCGGCTCTGCCTCGGCCCACGTTTACACGTTTCAAGTAACTGTAATTAACAGTTTAAAATTACCTCAATTCTATAGGTTCATCTCTCAGCTTTGCCCTTTGAAACGCGTCCTGCTCTCTGATTGGTTGGAAGAATAAATCCAACATGGCCGCCAAGATATTATCCGGACATTTCGATGTATTGTTCAAAGGTAATACAACTGCTAGGAGGAAACATTCGCAGAGTCTGAAAATAAAAGAGTTTTTATGAAATTTTCTGTGCATGCTCGGTAGGTCTGATCGTAAGCTATTTTAAGCAAATATTGCATAGCTTCTATCGCGGGCATTGAGACCGAATCCAGAAATTCCGTAACGAAAATAACCTAACACCTCCCACTCCGACCGGCACAGCGGTGATACTTTTTAGTTTGGCCATCTAGCGATGAATAGCAGAACTTTTAATGACTTTTTGAAATATCACGCTTGTCTCTTTAGTTCAGCAACTTGTCTCTAGGAGTCTAGGTGGCATTGGTTGTATAATTATAATTGCATAAGTTGTTAAAAACAGCTATGCAATAGCTTTACCGCGGCCGTCTGCGAGTGCCACACGTCTTTTTTTTATATCCACAATGTTTGCTGGGTCGACTAGTATTATTATGGAAAAAACTTTAGTTACCTGTATCTGCAGTCCTTGTTCCTACATCTCCCGACCCCCTCTCTCACGAGAGCGGATATATCTCCATCTCGCTCCATCACGCCGGCCGCGACCACGGCGAGTAGTTTCTCGATGTACGGATCCTATAGAAACAACCTTACCTGACTCCGCAGTCCTTGCTGAGACATCTCCCGACCCCCTCTCTCACGAGAGCGGATATATCTCCGTCTCGCTCCATCACGCCGGCCGCGACCCCGGCGAGCAGTTCCGTGCTGTACTCATCGTTCAGCGACAGAAGTAGCGAGTTCGATTCCAACGCGCGTCTCTTCGCCGATGGTTCCGTGGGTTCTGGTGATAGGAGCACTGAAACGAACATGTCAGTGAATTAACCCGAGTTTTTAGCCAGTTCTTCTCGGTGCAAAACTGCTAGAATTTTAAGTTAGGCTTGTCAAAAAAGGAAGTTTAATTTTTTCCGTATCGAAGCAAATAAATTTAGTGATCACGCTTATCCACAACTTCTTCATAATATAATATGGGCTTCTTCTCAGTGCAGGGCGCGTTGGAACCCTCGTACGACTTGTAGTTATCACCATACATTATGCGACAAATATCATATTGACGTTACGAGTTTTGAGTTTTTGAGTTTTGACATTCTTTTGCACCGCTGTCTCATATATCTGTCACAGGCCAAGACCCGTAGTGTGACGTCACAGAGCAACGTCAAGACCCGTAGTGCGACATCACATAGCAACTGCAAGACCCGTAGTGTGACGTCACAGAGCAACGTCAAGACCCGTAGTGTGACGTCACAGAGCAACGTCAAAACCCGTAGTGTGACGTCACAGAGCAACGTCAAGACCCGTAGTGCGATCACATAGCAACTGCAAGACCCGTAGTGTGACGTCACAGAGCAACGTCAACACCCGTAGTGCGTGGTCACAGGGCAACGTCAACACCCGTAGTGTAACGTCACAGTGCAACGTCAAGACCCGTAGTGCGACGTCACAGAGCAACGTCAAGACCCGTAGTATGACGTCACAGAGCAATGTCAAGACCCGTCGTCTGACGTCACAGAGCAACGTCAAGACCCGTAGTGTGACGTCACACAGCAACGTCAAGACCCGTAATGTCGACCCATACATAGTCGACGTACCAAAGACGCGTACGAAGCGGTTTGATTCCTCGTTCCTGATACGCACTGCAAAGGCCTGGAATACACTCCCAGGCAGTGTCTTTCCTGCCACTTACAACCCGGGTGCCTTCAAATCAAGAGTGAATAGGCATCTTCTAGGCAAGCGCGGTCCACCTTAGACTGTATCATCACTTTCCATCAGGTGTGATCACAGTCAAGCGCTAGCCTATATAGCATAAAAAAAATAATTGGTTGTCTGTAAATTCGGTTTACTGACGATAGTTGAACGTGACAACGTCTTCTTTGTCGCTCGTTCCGCGCTCGCGAGGTAACGCCGGTAACGCCGCATGAGTCATGTTTTTTCGTGCGTGCAACCGGCTCTATCGAATTATAAGACGTTGTCACGTCAAAAAATTGGTTGCCTGTAAAGTCGGTTTACTGACGATAGTTGAACGTGACAACGTCTTCTTTGTCGCTCGTTCCGCGCTCGCGAGGTAACGCCGGTAACGCCGCATGAGCGAGGTAACGCCGGATGAGTCATGTTTTTTCGTGCGTGCAACCGGCTCTATCGATTTATAAGACGTTGTCACGTCAAAAAAATTGGTTGTCTGTAAAGTCAGTTTACTGACGATAGTTGAACGTGATAACGTCTTTTTTGTCGCTCGTTACGCGCTCGCGAGGTAACGCCGGTAACGCCGCATGAGCGAGGTAACGCCGGTAACGCCGGATGAGTCATGTTTTTTCGTGCGTGCAACCGGCTCTATCGAATTATAAGACGTTGTCACGTCAAAAAAGTGTGATTTCACAGAGCAACGTCAAGACCCGTAGTGTGACGTCACAGAGAGGTGATGATGATGACTCACGGCGCAGCGCTCGGAACAGCACGCCGTACGCGTCGGTGCGCAGCCTGGCCGGCAGCTGCGCACGAGCTCCCACCACTCGGCTCACTGCGCTCCTTCTCTGCTCCTCGTCCATCAGGTGTAGACCGTTTTTAGCCTGAAAACAACAATTTACACTAAAACTAGCTGGGGTATCAAAAATAACTTAAGATCTATTCCTCACCGAATGTAGATAAAAAAATTATTATAATCAGTCGAGCCGCTTCGTAGGAGTTTGGTTACAAACACTGTGAATTCAAATGACGTGGTTCGGGAGTGGCGAGGATTCAAATTGTGAAAGACACGGCTTGAAGAGGCATGGTGTAAATGGAGTGGTTTGTATTTGTGTGAATTCAAATGAAATGGTTCGGGAGTGGCGAGGATTCAAATTGTGGATTCAGATGGCGTGGTTCGGGAGTGGCGAGGATTCAAATTGTGAAAGACACGGCTTGAAGAGGCATGGTGAAAATGGAGTGGTTTGTATTTGTGTGAATTCAAATGAAATGGTTCGGGAGTGGCGAGGATTCAAATTGTGGATTCAGATGGCGTGGTTCGGGAGAGGTGGTCTTCGAATAACGTGGTTCTCAGTGGTGTGGATTTAAAGAACACGGCTTGGAGAGGCATGGAGTACATTGAGTGGTTTGTAGTGGTGTGAATTCAAATGACGTGGTTCGGGAGTGGCGAGGATTCAAATTGTGGATTCAGATGGCGTGGTTCGGGAGTGGCGAGGATTCAAATTGTGAAAGACACGGCTTGGAGAGGCATGGCGTGAATGGAGTGGTCTGTAGTGGTGTGAATTCAAATGACGTGGTTCGGGAGTGGCGAGGATTAAAATTGTGGATTCAGATGGCGTGGTTCGGGATTGGTCAGACTTCAAATGACGTGGTTCTGAGTGGTGTAGATTTAAAAGACACGTCTTGGAGAGGCATGGAGTAAATGGAGTGGTCTGTAGTGGTGTGAATTCAAATGACGTGGTTCGGGAGTGGCGAGGATTAAAATTGTGGATTCAGATGGCATGGTTCGGGAGTGGTGAGACTTCAAATGACGTGTGTTGTAGAATTAAAAGACGTGGTTCGGGAGTGGCGAGTACTAAAATTGCATGGACTCAGCTGGTGTGCTTCGGGAATGGTGAGCCTTCAAATGAAGTGTTTTGAAGTGGCGTGGATTCACACTACATGGCTTGAAGAGCTGTGTGTGTCACATGGAGTGGCTTAAGTGGCGTGGTTCGTAAGTGGCGTTAATTCAAATGACGTGGATTCAAATGGCGTTCTTTGAAGTGGTGGATTTGTAGTGGCCTTATTTCAAATGGATTGAATGGTTCGGGAGTTACGGGGATTGCAATAGCGTGGCTTGGAGTGGCGTGGAGTCTACACTCACCAACAGTAGCGCCTCCTTCGCAGGCAGCATTTCCGCTAGCTCCACGGTGTCGAACATGCTCGTCACGCGCTCGCCGCGCGGCGCGGTGCTCACGTACGCCGCGAGGATGTCTAAGCACTTCAGTTTCGCGCGCCCGACGACCTTGGGAGTCAGGTCTGTTATTGACCTGTGGATCACGAATTAAGTTCAGTTAAGACCAATGCACAGCATCACCACTGGTTCAGCAAAGCTAGCATGGGCAGAAGACTATTTTCTCCACGGGGAAAGTGTAAAATATTTATCCCCTTGGGTGGAGATAAATCCATGTGCGTATGGCTGATAAAATTCACTAATGGGGTTAAGGGGGCAGGTCACCTGAAGTGCGTGTCGTCGCAGCACCCCGGGAAGCCCTTCTGCGCGGCGTGCAGCAGCTCGATGTACTCCGCGTGGTCCGTCCTGCGCAGGCGCTCCAGCACGCCCAGGCACCTGCATACGGCTAAGGGGGCAGGTCACCTGAAGTGCGTGTCGTCGCAGCACCCCGGGAAGCCCTTCTGCGCGGCTTGCAGCAGCTCGAAGTACTCCGCGTGGTCCGTCCTGCGCAGGCGCTCCAGCACGCCCAGGCACCTGCATACGGCTAAGGGGGCAGGTCACCTGAAGTGCGTGTCGTCGCAGCACCCCGGGAAGCCCTTCTGCGCGGCGTGCAGCAGCTCGATGTACTCCGCGTGGTCCGTCCTGCGCAGGCGCTCCAGCACGCCCAGGCACCTGCATACGGCTAAGGGGGCAGGTCACCTGAAGTGCGTGTCGTCGCAGCACCCCGGGAAGCCCTTCTGCGCGGCGTGCAGCAGCTCGATGTACTCCGCGTGGTCCGTCCTGCGCAGGCGCTCCAGCACGCCCAGGCACCTGCATACGGCTAAGGGGGCAGGTCACCTGAAGTGCGTGTCGTCGCAGCACCCCGGGAAGCCCTTCTGCGCGGCGTGCAGCAGCTCGATGTACTCCGCGTGGTCCGTCCTGCGCAGGCGCTCCAGCACGCCCAGGCACCTGCATACGGCTAAGGGGGCAGGTCACCTGAAGTGCGTGTCGTCGCAGCACCCCGGGAAGCCCTTCTGCGCGGCGTGCAGCAGCTCGATGTACTCCGCGTGGTCCGTCCTGCGCAGGCGCTCCAGCACGCCCAGGCACCTGCATACGGCTAAGGGGGCAGGTCACCTGAAGTGCGTGTCGTCGCAGCACCCCGGGAAGCCCTTCTGCGCGGCGTGCAGCAGCTCGATGTACTCCGCGTGGTCCGTCCTGCGCAGGCGCTCCAGCACGCCCAGGTACCTGCGGGGTGGATCTCGTTAGTATATATCTCCTTAACATCGCAGATAACTGCCTTGGCTGCACAATCGACGCAAACATTAACCTATCAGCGTCTACACGGCCCGACCGACGTGAGCATTAACCAATCGGAGCCCAACATGTCACTTCATCGTTGCTAAAAGTATTTTTGTAAAATCACACGACTGCAGCGTGGTCTTCTCCGGCAGGTGTGATTTCCCTCCGGGGGGTACGGGCCTCGAGGCAAACCTTACCCGGGCGATGTGTCGCGGGGGCGCACACGGGCGTACACCCTCGGTGTTGATCTTTAAGCCCCCTGGTTAGGGGGCTAAGGCTCCGCCATCTTGGCTTTGGGCCTAGGGGTCAGGTTACGTCATTGGTCCTGTCCAGTGATGATCCTCGTGTCGTCTTCCTCGTCTCCATTGCTACCCGTAAAATGCCGGGAAGGGGACGGGGACCGTAGGAGCTCGCGAGGTAGGGGACGCCCTTGCCAAAGTCGGACGCGCCGTCTGACTACGGCAGCCCTAGTACGTCGTAAGAGATAGAGTTAGGCGATAGAAAGAGACCACAACATTGCGTTTGTTGCGTGTCGATTTTGAGGGCGGGGCCAGGCGCTATTGCGAACTGAGTCGCTATTTCTTTAAATTTTCGTGCGGAGTGAACCTTCTGGTACTATTTAGTGTTCTGT
The DNA here is from genome assembly GCA_036785405.1 of Coenonympha arcania. Classification (NCBI taxonomy): domain Eukaryota; kingdom Metazoa; phylum Arthropoda; class Insecta; order Lepidoptera; family Nymphalidae; genus Coenonympha; species Coenonympha arcania. The sequence continues at coordinate 13,160,749 of CM072076.1, forward strand.
GCTTATGGGTAAAGCTGCTCGTCTCACCTCCTCAGATACTCCGTCTCGTTCTCTCCTCTATTCCTCGCCGCGGTGAGAGCGAGAGCGAACAAAGCTGTCAGCTCGGACATCGCACGCCTCTTCTCGATGGTGTCGGTCAAAGCGGGCAACAGCTCCGGTATGTGGACGCCGCATTTTGCTATCCGTTTCAAAATGTCCACGCAGCAGTTTGTGAATTCGGATTTTGGGTCTGAAAAAATCAATAAATAAATAAATATAAATAAATAATTTATTTATTGCTTTTAACACATGGCATTATTGCAAACATATGAATGCTCTACACTCTGCGGAAGGAAAACCTGTGTTGCAGAAAGTAGATCCTTCCTGGATGTTAATATTTAGACATTGTTTATTCCTATTTTTTAACCTAATAATTACACTTACTCTTACAATTTAAAAAAACTTGCTTAGCTTATAAATTACTTGAGTGTGTGCGTTTGTGTGAGTGCGTTTGCGTGTGTGCGTATAACTATAAGTAACCATTAAAAAAGTTAAAAACAAGCTTTTATAAATTAATTTATCCGTATAGCGAATCCCTTCATTTGACATCTATATTGTAAGAGTGCATTAAAAATAACAAGTCCGCCATCTTGGACGTTGCGCCATGTTGGATTTGGAGTGACGTCACACAACCATGCATTCTCATGGAATCCTTTCCAAGTTCACAAGTTTTGACGTGACAACGTCTTATAAATCGATAGAGCCGGTTGCACGCACGAAAAAACATGACTCATCCGGCGTTACCTCGCTCATGCGACGTTACCGGCGTTACCTCGCAAGCGCGGAACGAGCGACAAAGAAGACGTTGTCACGTTCAACTATCGTCAGTAAACCGACTTTACAGGCAACCAATTTTTTGACGTGACAACGTCTTATAAATCGATAGAGCCGGCTGCACGCACAAAAAAACGTGACTCATCCGGCGTTACCTCGCTCTGAGGCGTTCCATGTAAGGCTTGAAGTGCAAGCGAGAGTTGTCACGTTCAACTATCGTCAGTAAACCGACTTTACAGACAACCAATTTTTTGACGTGACGTCTTATAAATCGATAGAGCCGGTTGCACGCACGAAAAAACATGACTCATCCGGCGTTACCTCGCTCATGCGGCGTTACCGGCGTTACCTCGCGAGCGCGGAACGAGTGACAAAGAAGACGTTGTCACGTTCAAACAACGTCAGTAAACCGACTTTACAGACAACCAATTTTTGTATCAACATCCGGATTCCAAAGTAATACAGAAATAAATAAGTTGTTGTTCCAAATAAAATTTGTATGACAGGAAATGTGCATCGAAAAGAAAGTGACTTTTGGTATGCAAAATTAAACTCCGGATATGAAATTTCTAGTGCCAATAATTCTAGTGCCAATAATTCTTAAAAAATCACTATTTTATCATATTTGACGACCTCGCAGTGGCGGCGCGCTCGGATTCGAGTGGGAGGTCGCGGGTTCGATTACCGCCACGGGCCACTTTGGAATTTTATAATTTCTAAATTGGCTCAGGTCTGGTCTGGTGGGGGGCTTTGGCCGTGGCTAGTTACCACCCTACCAGCAAAGACGCACCGCCAAGCGATTTAGCGTTCCGGTGCGATGCTTGTAGAAACCGTTGGGGTAAATTTACTTACCCTTCCAAGTTAGTACGATAACATCTTAGGCTGCATCATCACTTACCAACAGGTGAGATCGCAGTCAAGTGCTAACTTGTATAGAGTAAAAAAAAAGCAAACCCATGTGACACGCCATGCGATTTTTTATATCTATATTGAAGGAGTGCATTAAAATAACTATAATCTTGGGCGTTGCGCCATGTTGGATTTACTACGTCACACAAGTAACCATGCATTCTTATAGACCGTTAAACCGTTAGAAAGGGTTTAGTTAACTGTAACGGTTGCTACACAGCATCGCGCCGGAACTCTAATCGCTTGGCAATGCGTCTTTGCCAGTAGCGTGGTAACCAGCCGCGGCCTAACCTAACTTGACCCAATTAAGAAATTATGAAATAACAGGTCAGTCTCACTTATCACGTGACCGTCCCGGCTACAAGTAGGGGTCCGGACCTCAATATTTCAGATGGTTGCCGCTCGCGGGCCGAGTTGCACGCGCTAGTTCTGTACGGTCTATTTTACGCGCTCTTTGACTACGGCAGCCCTAGTACGTCGTAAGAGATAAAGTTAGGCGATAGAAAGAGACAACATTGCGTTTGTTGCGTGTCGATTTTGAGGGCGGGGCCAGGCGCTGTTGCGAACTGAATTGCACTTTTTGTGTCAGCGCTAGAGTCGCTATTTCTTTAAATAATCGTGCGGAGTGGACCTTCTGTACCTATTTAGTGTTCTATGGAAATACCACACTAATCCTTGTTGGCGATCGATCCTGGGACCTTCCAAAGTGAGCTCACGTTTTACGTACCCTCAAAATATTTTTGGAAGCATCTCCAGCTAACGGTGACGCTGGGTTCCAGCATTTTCGTCAGCTTGTCCACCAACATGGAGTATACGGACTTGTTCTGTCTATTGTCTATGGCCGTCGCTATTATACACTCTATGGCAGAGTTTAAACGGCGGCACGGCTCTGTGGCGGCTTCCTTCCAAAAGATAAGTGTATCTATCTGTAATTCAATAATAATTCTAATTACTATATTAGCTAAAGTTTTTATAGTAGTGTTATTATCTCGCTGCAGACTCGGTGATAAGCCATTCGAGTGTTTCGCTTTTGTTGTTCTTTGTTGAGTTGTGCATTACTGCAGAACAACAACAGCGAAACACTCGAATGATCTATGACCGAGTCTGCAGCGAGATAATAACACTACTATAATATATAAAATTCTCTTAAAAACTCCGGAGGAGTTTATAATAGAATTTTAGTTTATAAGAGAAACGATTAGACCGATTTTTATATGAATTTTTTTGTTGACATTCGGTAGACCGTGTGAGCTATTTTTTGTTGGCGTTTTTCGTGGCTGATTTTTTTATTCTCTGCGGTGTACAATAAAGAGTTTTATAGATATTTCAATCCACGATAACGCGCCCCACTCTGTCATACTCCATACGAATCGAATGAAACAAGCGATCTTGATAGAGTTTAGAGTTGCCTCTTCGCGGATTGAAATATCAATATCTATCTATCTATATCGAGCCAAAGTATAGCACGGTCGCGGAGCACGAAGAATTTCGTACATTAACCTGTTACTACCTGTCTCTGTCACTCACGTGTCAAAATAATGCGGTCACGCTCGCACAGGACGGGGTCATTGCATCTGTGCGAGCGTGACCGCATTATTTTGAGGCGGGAGTGACAGAGACAGGTAGTAACAGGTTAATGTACGAATTTCTTCATGCTCCGCGACCGTGCTTTAGTCAACTCACTATATCGATATGCAGTCCGTTCAGTTTGTTGTCTGCGGCGGTCTGTACGATGACGGCGAGTAACGCCGGGCGCAGCGCGCTAGCGTGCGGCCTGAGGTCCTCCTTACAGTTGACTATCGCCTGGAAACATAGTAATACCGTCGTAAGGTTGCCTGTCTGTCGGTATTCTATAGAATATATTTCGGGGAGTGTGCTCAGGAACTTTTTAATTTGGTTCCCCCGTCACCTTTCTACCATAGAACGGCAAGGCATCGTAAAGGCTTCCACCCATACATAGTCGACGTACCAAAGACGCGTACGAAGCGCTTTGATTCCTCGTTCCTGATACGCACTGCAAAGACCTGGAATACCCTCCCAGGCAGTGTCTTTCCTGCCACTTACAACCCGGGTGCCTTCAAATCAAGAGTGAATAGGCATCTTCTAGGCAAGCGCGTTCCACCTTAGACTGTATCATCACTTTCCATCAGGTGTGATCACAGTCAAGCGCTAGCCTATATAGTATAAAAAATATATATACGTTAATTAATTAACAAAAAACCCGACTTCAACTTTCATCAAACTACTGTTGAATACGTCCTTTCCAATTAAAAATTTAAGACTTATATGGTTTTCTCATGGACACCATTATCAGAACTGGATTAAATTGAAATGGGACCACACGGGAAGCGTCAGCTTTTTAATAAAAAAAATTGGTTGTCTGTAAAGTCGGTTTACGGACGATAGATTTATTTATTTATTTTATTTTATTTACGTGATAACGTCATAATCATAATCGTTATCGTAATCGTTATCTAGTCGTAATCGTAATCATAACCGTAATCATAATCATAGTCATAATCATAATCTTTATTTTATGTAATTATTATCGTGCCTCTCTATCGCTTGTTGCGCGCTCTCGCTTGCACGCACAGGCTCAGGTGGAACGTTACGCGGAACGGTACACGGAACGGTACACTTTTTCACGAGTGCTGCCGGTGTTCATCAATTTTTTAACCGTTATCACGTCAAAAGAATCATCAAAATCGATTTACAAAAGTTATGAGGTAAACAAACATTTAAAAACCGGCCAAGGTCGAGTCGGACTCGCGCACTGAGGGTTCCATATTCCATACTATTAAACAAGTAAAACGTTAAAAGAATCACTTTTGTTCATTAATTTACGAGTATAATTTACACGCAGTTACTTCTGTTGGCAAACCACAAACCTAACTCTGTTTTGGCGCGTTACTGAAATAATCGAGTGTGACAGACGGATGAAGAAAGTCTCACCATAAGGGTTCCATTTTTACTATTTTGGTATGGAACCCCTTAAAACATACAGTCGAATTGAGTACCTCCTCCTTTTTTGAAGTCGGTTGAAAATACAAGTACAAAATACGTATTTGTATTCCAACCCAACCCTGCCAGTAGCACAGAACACTTAATAGTACCAGAAGGTTCACTCCGCACGATAATTTAAAGAAATAGCGACTCTAGCGCTGACACAAAAAGTGCAATTCAGTTCGCAATAGCGCCTGGCCCCGTCCTCAAAATCGACACGCAACAAACGCAATGTTGTGGTCTCTTTCTATCGCCTAAACTTTATCTCTTACGACGTACTAGGGCTGCCGTAGTCAGACGGCGCGTAAAATAGACCGTACAGAACTAGCGCGTGCAACTCGGCCCGCGAGCGGCAACCATCTGAAATATCGTGTCCGGACCCCTACTTGTAGCCGGGACGGTCACGTGATAAGTGAGACTGGCCTGCCAGTAAGCACTTACCTGTGACAGTAGCCACTTGACGTTCCCCCTCGCGTCCCCCTCGAGCGCGGCGACGAGGGCGTCCCTCCAGGCGACGCTCTCGAGCGCGCTCATTCTACTGAGCAAGGCGGTCAGAGTGCCCGCGCACTCGTGTTTGTTGAGCGCGTTGTCAGCGAGCTGCAGGTCCTGGGTTTGAGTCTGGAAAGCACCGATAATTTATTTACTTTTTATTTTTATTTACATTTGTATTGCCAGGTATCTGCCGCCCAGGGCCATGGCCCACTTGTCCCTAAGGTAAATAGGCCACTGCTTACATAGTCGACGTACCAATGCCGCGTACGAAGCGGTTTGATTCCTCGTTCCTGATACGCACTGCAAAGGCCTGGAATACCCTCCCAGGCAGTGTCTTTCCTGCCACTTACAACCCGGGTGCCTTCAAATCAAGAGTGAATAGGCATCTTCTAGGCAAGCGCGTTCCACCTTAGACTGTATCATCACTTTCCATCAGGTGTGATCACAGTCAAGCGCTAGCCTATATAGTACTAGTATAATATAATTTAAATTCTCATATGCGTCACTTTTTTAATTTAAAATTTTTTCTTTTTTTTTTCTTTTAATTGGTGGCGTCACCCAGTCCAAGGCTCCGACTGAAAATCAGCGCTGTGTGCTCCCATGCTTATATGGGGCACACAGCACCATGATGAGTTGGGGCCTTGTTCCGGGTTGTGCCACATGTGACAGGCGGTGTCTGGTGCTTCCCTCACTTCGGCAATTATTGGTTTTCGTTGCCCGAGTGAAATAAAGTTTTTTTTAATACATTTGCTCAAAAAGTTGACATTTCCATGTGTGTTTAGAGTGCGCAAAGTTATTCTTTTCCGCACTAGTGCTGTTGTGTTTTCCTCCTACGCGGCACCGGAGCGGGAGCACCAGGAGCGCATGAACACGAACACGGCATGCAAACATGGAGCATGCAAACCCAATATTTTTTTTCGCAAATGTATTAAAAAACGTCGTTCAATGCACGAGCGGAATTGTCATTTTTACTCGTCCTTATAGTTGACCCTCGCCTTTGGCTTGGGTCAACAAACCGGGACTCGTAAAGAAATGACAAACTTTCCGCACTTATATTGAAATGTACTATTTCTTTCTTATCTTCTTTCTGTGGATAAGAAGCCTCAGGATATGGGTATCCGAACGATTTACGTAAACCTTTTTCGTACAAGCAAACAGTAGCGCCATCTGTCAAAATTCTATAGGTGGCTACTGAGCGAACTACAGCGTGGCGTTTCTGTTGGTGGCAAAACAAGTATTTTTGGCACCGATAAACTGTGGACATTTTTTCGCGCTGTCCGCCCAGCGAGGCTAGACAAGGTAACAGTCGTTTAGCGTTCACGACAGTAGATAAAATGTATGGAAAAACCACGTGACTGTAGAAAAACCACATGACCGAATAGAGGAAATCACGCTGTTTGAAAATCGACTACGATAATTCGAACGCTCCCTGGCGTTCTCGCAGACGTTGTAGATAACTTAAGCGGTAGAGGTTTGACTTTTCATAAGAGCCTTTTAATTGGGCCTATGTGAAAATAAAGATTTTTCATTTTCATTTTCATTTTCATAAGCGTACTTCGCTTGACAATTGACAGCCGCCAGTGAACAACGCTAAGCATAAAGTAAATTCGGCTTTCATTTGTTTTCATTCGGTCACGTGATTTTTTTACAGTCACTTGTTTTGTCCTTAAATTTTTATCTACTGTCGTCAACGCTAAACGACTGTTACTTTGTCTAGCCCCGCTGTTCAGGGTATATGCCTATTGATGAGCCTGAATGTTTCTGCGAGTGATTGTTTTTAACAAACTTAAACAAAAAGGTTCTGGATTTAACCTGTTTGTTTATATTTATGTATGTTTGTCCGCGATTATTTCGCGTTTGGCTGAACCGATATTGATGCGGTTTTCAGTAAAGTATTTGTTACATTCTGGAGAAGGTTTTAGTATATTAATACTTAACCGGCTTCAAAGAATTTTCTAATAATATCTGGGTATACCTACTTAGTTTTTGAAGTCGGTGCCATACCAAAATTTTACGACAACGAAAAACGCTCCATGTACGATTACAAGTTTGCAAATTCTCCGAACTAAAAAAACTTGGTTTGGCACCGACTTCAAAAACGAAGTATACCCAGATTTATCAGAAAATTATTTTGTGCTTTTCAATCGGTTTGTTAATTGAAGACGGTTCTTTTTTTCTAAAAAAAGAAATGGAATAATCATTGCGTCTTGTTTGTGATTTTTTTTTGTTCTTTGTATTTATTTATAATATCTGGATGACCGAGCTTTGCTCGGTAGTATTACAGCTACGCACCAATAGATGGCAGCAGGAGTTTACTGTAATAGTTTTACTTTATCGCCAATTTTTTTTGGTAAATACGACATTTTCAAAAAATGAATCCTATAGTATTACAGCTACTCACCAATAGATGGCAGCAGGAGTGTACTGTAATAGTTTTACTTTATCGCCATTTTTTTTTCGTAAATACGACATTTTCTGAAAATGAATCCTAGCTAGATCAATTTATCTCCCTCAAAACCCTTGTATACTAAATTTCATGAAAATCGTCTGAGCCGTTTCCGAGATCCAGATTATATAGAAATATATATATATATATATATTTATATACAAGAATTGCTCGTTTAAAGGTATAGGATTATCACAAGCTGTCGCATACTTTAGACTCTTAAGAGCTATGTGTGTTGATTTGATTTAATTTGTTTGTCCATATGGGGCTCACCTGTTCTTCGTCCTGCAGCAAGTCGTATTGGAGCGGGTTCTCGGAGAGGGTGCGCAGAAAGGGCTGCGTGCGCACCGTGCTCATCGTGGCGGACGTGCGCAGCGACAGCTCGCCCACCACCTCGATCGAGACGGCCTGCCGGGTGCTGCGCTGTATCTGACGGTACAAGATCAAAAAAATCAAAATCAAAAATTGTTTATTGCAGTAACCATAGATTTATATTACAAAATAATAAGTTGGCACTTTCATTTAAGGGCACTAAAATTGCCCCTGTGTTAGAAAGTCACGCTCTTCCGTCACAAAAAATAACAAGATGAAATGAATTTTAATCACCGATAAGAAACCTCAGGATATGGGCATCCGAACGATTTACGTAAACCTTTTGCGTACAAGCAGACAGTACATCTGTCAAATTTCTACAGGTGGCCGTTGAACGAAAAATTGTTGTTTTGATTGAACGAAAAACAACAATTTTTTTGGCACCGATAAACTGGCGACAAGTTTTCGCGCCGTCCACCTTGTCCACACACAGAAAACTTCATAACAATCGATCGAGCCGTTTCGGAGGAGTTTGGTAACAAAAATTGTACATACATATTTTATTTTAAATTATTTAGATAAAATAGTATATGAATGGCAGCTAAACACGTCCCAAGTGGAAATTTCGCTCAGTGTGGAAAAGCCTGCAAGCTTCACGCGACTCACCCACTGTGGTCTCACAGGCAGCCTTATCTCCTCATCTCCAATGAGCCTGTCCCACACACTCGCGGCGAACACCGTCGCGCACCGCGCCGGCTTGAGCTCCGAGCAGCAGATGGCGGCCGCCAGGCAGTTGTAGTTCGCGCAGTGGAATAGCCTGCAAGCTTCACGCGACTCACCCACTGTGGTCTCAAAGGCAGCCTTATCTCCTCATCTCCGATGAGCCTGTCCCACACGCTCGCGGCGAACACCGTCGCGCACCGCGCCGGCTTGAGCTCCGAGCAGCAGATGGCGGCCGCCAGGCAGTTGTAGTTCGCGCAGTGGAATAGCCTGCAAGCTTCACGCGACTCACCCACTGTGGTCTCAAAGGCAGCCTTATCTCCTCATCTCCAATGAGCCTGTCCCACACGCTCGCGGCGAACACCGTCGCGCACCGCGCCGGCTTGAGCTCCGAGCAGCAGATGGCGGCCGCCAGGCAGTTGTAGTTCGCGCAGTGGAATAGCCTGCAAGCTTCACGCGACTCACCCACTGTGGTCTCAAAGGCAGCCTTATCTCCTCATCTCCAATGAGCCTGTCCCACACGCTCGCGGCGAACACCGTCGCGCACCGCGCCGGCTTGAGCTCCGAGCAGCAGATGGCGGCCGCCAGGCAGTTGTAGTTCGCGCAGTGGAATAGCCTGCAACGATCGTAAACTACTTAAAACCAAGATGGCGGTTCAAGGTACTCGAAATACAAAATGGCGGTTGTGTATTTAAATTTAAGTACAAAAAATACAAGATGTCACTTGTCATCAATAGATTGCAGCAGTCAAGTCATTACGTATGTTGTGTAACAAGAAATAATTATGTATTGAATATAGTAACTAGGACAGCCAACCTCAACGGTGATAAGCCACGCCTCACCTGCAGCTTTCCTTCATACTGTCATCAGCTCCGGGGGGACTCGTCACACTGGTCCGCAGCGTGACGCACAGTTTACACACCGTGCTCGCGATGTACGACTGCGTGTCTCCTACCCCTTGTATTTTTCTGTACAGAACGGAACGGGGCGATTTTATGTTTTCCTTGGGCACCTGCAAAATATATTGGCAACATTTAAAAGCTTACTAGCAGACCCTGCCAACGTTGTTTTGCCATTTAGGGGTATAAATAACAGCTCACGACTTATTCTCAGACCAGTCAGAGAATGAAAACAAAGATTTTCAGTATTTTCAGACCTATCAAATGTAGACAAAAATTTTTTAGAAAAATCTGTCGAACCGTTCTGGAGGAGTTTGTTACAAACAACTATGACATGAGAATTTTATAAATTGGAAGATTCAAATCTTCCATTCTTAAAACAATGGCGGATTAAAAACTAAAGATGGCTGACATTAACTCTTCTAGATCGTTCTAGAACGAGTCTCACCTTCTGGAACACGACCTGCAGTATATAAAGCGCTCGCACGTAGTCGAGCACGCACTTCTCGTAGCTGTAGTGCGCGGTGACGTCCCTCGGCTTCTTCTTTAGTGTCGACACCAACTCTTCTAGAACGTTCGAGAAGAATTCTTCGCAGAACGATGGGGTTGAGTATCTATAAATATTATATTAAATGTGGTGGGTCTTTATGATATTACAAATTAAAGAACTCCCTACGCTTGTCGTTCAGCAATTATACTGGCACGCATGAACACACACGTACGTTCGCACGCACGCACGCTCGCTCGCACGCACACACGCAGGCACGCACGCACGCACGCTCTCTCGTAAGCACGCACGCGTCTAGCGCGTCGTCCCACCACCCCTTGCTGTTGTCACCTGTTAGTGTTAGTTGTGTATAGACAAGTGTTGTGTACCTCAGCAGCGGCAGCACAAGGCGTGCGCACACTCCGAGACTGCGCCCGTCGAAGCAGCGCGCGTACACGGCGCCACTCACGCGCGGGTCCGCGCGCCTCGCCACCGCGCGCATGCACGCGTCTAGCGCGTCGTCCCACCACCCCTTGCTGTTGTCACCTGTTAGTGTTAGTTGTGTATAGACAAGTGTTGTGTACCTCAGCAGCGGCAGCACGAGGCGTGCGCACACTCCGAGACTGCGCCCGTCGAAGCAGCGCGCGTACACGGCGCCACTCACGCGCGGGTCCGCGCGCCTCGCCACCGCGCGCATGCACGCGTCTAGCGCGTCGTCCCACCACCCCTTGCTGTTGTCACCTGGCGAGAATTATTTATATAATGTTGTATAATCAGATGTCAAGCAGAGTGTCACTAGTGTCGGTAAAGTGAGCTAGAGCGTCGAGCACTGCTTGGAACGAGACGAAAGTGCGTGCAAATCACTCACTTGCGGCGAGAGTGATGACGATGTCAAGCAGAGTGTCACTAGTGTCGCTGAGCTAGAGCGTCGAGCACTGCTTGGAACGAGACGAAAGTGCGTGCAAGTCACTCACTCGCGGCGAGAGTGATAACGATGTCAAGCAGAGTGTCACTAGTGTCGGTAAAGTGAGCTAGAGCGTCGAGCACTGCTTGGAACGAGACGAAAGTGCGTGCAAATCACTCACTTGCGGCGAGAGTGATGACGTTGTCAAGCAGAGTGTCGCTAGTGTCGCTAGAGTCGGCTAGAGCGTCGAGCAGCGCTTGGAAGCAACATGACGACAGTGCGTGCAATTCACTTAGCCGCGAAGGCAGGTGTGAACTTAAACTTTTGTATAAATTGCTGTGAACAAAATGAACATTGTTTTAGAATATAGTTTTTTATAAGAGAATAAAGGCAAGAATTATTTTGTCAGTAGTTTTTGATCATGGTCTGCGGGAAGTTTTTGACGTCGGTTTACGGACGATAGATTTACGTGATAACGTCACAATTGGCCTCTCTATCGTTTGTTTTATCGTGCCTCTCTATCGCTTGTTGCGCGCTCTCGCTTGCACGCACAGGCTCAGGTGGAACGTTACGCGGAACGTTACTGTTTTTCATGTGCGTTGCTGGTGTTCATCAATTTATTAAACGTTATCACGTCAAAAATACCTATATTCCTCAACTGAGGGCAGCACTTGCAACAGCCTGATCTTGTCCTCAAGCCTGGTGTCGTTCGAGCTAATGGTGCTCACTACCCATCTAGTGACACTGTGGTCCGGCGGGAGAGGGCAAAGGTTGAGTAGAAGAGAGTGTTTCTGCTCCATTGTAGATCGCTCGGCGTAACGCGGCCATAGCTGAAAAAATAACCAGTTACTGGCTGACCGGGCAAACGTTGTTTTGCCATGAGGGATAAAAAATTGCTTACCACCTTCTAATACCTACCGGACCAGCGGGGCTAGACAAAGTAACAGTCGTTTGGCGTTAACGACAGTAGACAAAAATGTATGGGCAAACCACGTGACAAATGAAAACAAATGAAAGCAGAGTCTACTTTATGCTTAGCGTTGTTCACTGTCGGCTGACAATTGTCATGCGAAGTACGCTAAAGTTATCTACAAGGTCTGCGAGAACGCCAGGGAGCGTTCAAGTTGTCGTAGTCGATTTTCAAACACAGCGTGTTTTCCTCTATTCGGTCACGTGGTTTTTTTAGTCACTTTTTGTCCATACATTTTTGTCTACTGTCGTGAACGCTAAACGACTGTTACTTTGTCTAGCCCCGCTGATTTTTCATCTATTACTTGTTATATTCATTGACTAATTATTATGATTATATTGGCATATTTAATTTCATATTATTAATTTCATATAAATGCTTGTATAAATTGTAGAATTAATGCTTTATTATATTAAATAATGATTAGTACACGCCTATTGTTAGCAACGCCCTGACAGGGCCACATGTTAATGAAATATTGTAACATGTAAGCTATTAACAACAAATTTTATTATATTGTAATATGAAGAAATTTGGACTGAAGATAGCTTGTAGCCTTTATCAAAAAATAGACTACTTCTGTCCGGAAAAATCCATGGTTCCCGCGGGATAAGTGAAAATCCGAAATTCGGGAAGTCGAAGCTGCGGGCAACCGCTAACATTTATTAACTTTTTTTTTCTTTTTTTTTTATTCTATACAAGTTAGTACTTGACTACGATCTCACCTGATGGTAAGTGATGATGCAGTCTAGGATGTTATCGTACTAACCTGGAAGGGTAAGTAAATTTTCCCCAACGGTTTCTACCAGCATCGCACCGGAACGCTGAATCACTTGGCGGTGCGTCTTTGCTGGTAGGGTGGTAACTAGCCACGGCCGAAGCCTCCCACCAGACCAGACCTGAGCCAATTTAGAAATTATAAAATTCCAAAGAGGCCCGTGCCGGGTATCGAACCCGCGACCTCACACTCGAATCTGAGCGCGCCGCCACTGCGCCAGGGAGGTCAACTTACCAAATCAACCAACTCCAAAACGTCACTCTTCCTATTTCTCTGAGCGGCGTGTCTCACAACATCACCCAAAACGGTACAGCATTCTGTCAAGTTCATATCAAGCAGAACGGACGGTCGTTTTACCAGTCTGTTGAACACGGCCGGCATGAAATCTCTCAAAAACTCAACGCTTTTTTCTCCTCCTGAAAACAGAAAGTGGAAAATATTAAAAATTGGTTAAAAAGGCTGTTCGTGCCATTTATAAAATGGGCCTGAGAGTCTTTAAGAGAAAAGTTCAAAGAATTTAATATAATGAAGGTGCATGCACAGTACATATTTGATATTGTGATATATGTGCATAAAAACATTAATAATTTTGTTAAAAAAGCGATCTCCATGGTTTTGACGACCGAATGGCGTAGTGGTAGCGAACCTGCCGTCTGCGTCGGAGATCGTGGGTTCGATTCCCACTACTGGTAAATGTTTGTGTGATGAGCATGAATATTTTCCAGTGTCTGGGTGTTTTTCAATATATTATATTTATGTATAATAGTATGTATGTATATTATCAGTTATCTAATACCCATAACACAAGCTATCGCTTACTTTGGGGCTAGATTGCGTTGAGTCAAATGTCCTGTAAATATTTATTTATTTATTCATGTATAAAAGTGGCAAAAAATCAAGTTTGTTGTATGGCAGCCCGACAAGACCGGAAATCTGTCCACCACCATCCGTCTGTCTGTCCGTCCGTCTTTCACCAGGCTGTATCTCTTGAACCGTGATAGGTAGACGGTTGAAATTTTCACAGATGTTTTGATGGTGGGGCTCCCATACAACGAACGTAATTTTTTTTGCTCTTTTTTGAAAGAAAGAAAGAAAACTTTATTTCGCAAGAAAATTATGCCACATGTAACAAAACAATACACCTTACGTACTAAAACGATGCCTGGAGGTTCCCCCACTCGGGCAACTAAAACCAATAATTGCCCAAGTGACGGAAGCACCAGACACCGCCTGTCACATGTGGCACAACCCGGAAAAACCTGGATTTTCATCATCTCGCTACGTTCGTATAATGCAGAACTAGCGGGGCTAGACAAAGTAACTGTTACTTTGGCGTTAACGACATAGTAGACAAAAATGTATGGACAAACCACGTAACTGTAGAAAAACCACGTGAACGAATAAAGGAAAACACGCTGTGTTTGAAAATCGACTACGACAACTTGAACGCTCCCTGGCGTTCTCGCAGACGTTGTAGATAACTTTAGCGTACTTCGCATGACAATTGACAGCCGACAGTGAACAACGCTAAGCATAAAATAGATTCAGCTTTCATTTGTTTTCATTCGTCACGTGGTTTGTCCATACATTTTTATCTACTGTCGTTAACGCTAAACGACTGTTACTTGTCTAGCCCCGCTGGAATCAATGTTTATTTTGCTCGAAATAGATCGGAACCCTTCGTGGGAAAGTCCGTATCGCACTTGACCGATTTTTTTTACTAAAATACAATATGTGTATAGGAAAACACCCAGACACTGGAGAACATTCATGCTCATCACACAAACATTTACCAGTAGTGGGAATCGAACCCACGACCTCCGACGCAGACGGCAGGATCACTACCGCTGCGCCTTCAGGTCATCAATTAGTAAGATGTATAAAGTTCGGTCGCGGAGCACGAAGAATTTCGTACATTAACCTGTTACTACCTGTCTCTGTCACTCCCGCGTCAAAATAATGTGGTCACGCTCGCACAGATGCAATGACCGCCGTCCTGTGCGAGCGTGACCGCATTATTTTGACGCGGGAGTGACAGAGACAGGTAGTAACAGGTTAATGTACGAAATTCTTCGTGCTCCGCGACCGTGCTTTATAGTATTTTTTTAGAATACCTTCTTTAATAAGCGCAACAACTTCCTCATCTGTCAACACGTCAAACGAGATGTCGGCGAGATCAAACAAGTACGCCATCTTGGATTCGAGGTTTCTAGCGATGTAGCCCGAACAGTGCAGCTGTGATAACCACCGCGCCCAGCGCTTCACTCCAGCTTCGCGGATCATCGAAACGGGCGCAGCCGACGGTCCACACCTGCGGAGAAAGCCGGCGTGTAAGTTGAACCCAACGCAGAACAGAGTTGCGGTGTCGGTTGCCACACGAGGTGCGGTGTAGGGGAAGCGGAAGGTGATGTACAAAAGCCGCTATTTTGGGTCAACTTAAGTGCCGCGTACGTTTCTGATACGAACCGCTAAGGTGTGGAACGCCCTTCCAGCCTCCGTGTTTCCAGCCAAGTACAATCTGGGTGCCTTCAAGAGAAGAGTGAATAGGCATTTTCTAGGCAAGCACGCTCCAACCTAGACCTCATCATTGCTTTCCATCAGGCATGATTGTCGTCAAGCGCAAGCCTATCTTCAATAAAAAAAGTACTTGTATATATTTTTACGTTTTCGACAGGTCAAAGTCACAGCTGTTTGAACTTGAATACAAGGAATTCTGAGTTAACTTCTATACTTGCAATTAGTTTAGGATGGGGACTTGATGCGCCGTTCATTGAGAAGAGTCCACAAATACTCAGCCCAGTTGCCATGGGTTACCTTGACGAAAGACTTACTTCTTGAAGGTACGTCACCGGCATTTTTCCCAGCAGTGGGATAGCATGTTGACAACAAACCTGTGTGATATACCCATCAAGATCTTCACCGCTTGCGCAGTGTCGTCGTGTCTTGTCTCGAAGGAATACTTCTCGATGGTCTCTGTTATTTCTTGTACTAGTTACTGTGCCCCGCGGTGGGGCCGGCAGTGGGATAGCATGTTGACAACAAACCTGTGTGATATACCCATCAAGATCTTCACCGCTTGCGCAGTGTCGTCGTGTCTTGTCTCGAAGGAATACTTCTCGATGGTCTCTGTTATTTCTTGTACTAGTTACTGTGCCCCGCGGTGGGGCCGGCAGTGGGATAGCATGTTGACAACAAACCTGTAAGATATACCCATCGAGATCTTCACCGCTTGCGCAGTGTCTTCGTGTCTTGTCTCGAAGGAATACTTCTCGATGGTCTCTGTTATTTCTTGTACTAGTTACTCTGCCCAACGGTGGGACCGGCAGTGGGATAGCATGTTGACAACAAACCTGTGTGATATACCCATCATGATCTTCACCGCTTGCGCTATTTCTTCGTGTCTTGTCTCGAAGGAATACTTCTCGATGGTGTCCGTTATTTCTTTGATTGGTTGCTTTTCGAACCACTTCGAATTGTTGATACACGAACCGTCGACTAAAGGTAGACATTTTGACAGTTTTCTGTAAAACTTTATGACATGCTGCGGCGTCAGCTTCGACAGCAGATCGGCCATTAGTAACTGAAATAACATTAAAATTATTTAAAGTATATTTTACGGGAAAAAATAATATCAACTCTGTATCTATTATCCTTTTTTTGGTATAACAATTAACCTAAAAAAATGTTAAGTTTGCAGTTTGGTAAAAAGTGTTGTTTACTATGGTTTTACTTTTACTAATGTGAAAATGAAAATGAAAAATCTTTATTTTCACATAGGCCCAATTAATAGGCTCTTATGAAAAGTCAAAACTCTACCGCCAGATTCGGAAAGCAGGTTTGCACCGAGAAGAGAGAAGAACTGGCTCTTTTCCAAAAAATGTCAAACACTACAAACAAAAATATACAATTTCTTAAATAATATCAAAAATTATTACATAATTTTTAAGATATCTCGTGAGGAGATGGAAATATATCCCTATCATTCCAAGAATTCTTGTCATTGAAAAATTCTTCAATAGTATAGTAACCCCGATTCATTAGATGTTTTTGACAGTGACTTTAAACCTGTGTAAAGGTAAGACCAAAACAGACTTCGGGATCATATTGTAGAAGCGTACACTCAACCCCACAAAGGACTTCTGTACTCTACGCAAACGGTGTGGTATTACAACTAACTTGTGTCCGCCATTTCTAACTGGACGGTTACTTATATCTATACGTTGCTTATAATTATTAATGTATGTATTAATGTAGTACGGAACCCTAGGTGCGCGAGTCCAACTCACACTTGGGCGGTTTTATTTCTGGTAGAGTAACTAGCCATGGCCGAAACCTCCCACCAAACAAAACCTGAACCAAATTACCTCCACTAAATTTCCTTACAACGTGGAGGGGCGTTCTTTTTTAGATTGGACGACACTACACATATTCACAATTAGAGGTTGTTTAATTTAAAAATGAACGCCCCTCCACTACATTTTCTTTCAGCGTGGAGGGGCATTCATTATTAGATTCGAAGCTTTATACGTACATTGCAGTCGATTCTCATACATGTCGCCATTATTTCGGAGTATTCACGGATCAGTTCTAACAGAACAAAAATGTCGAAATCATCTTGAAGTATCTCATCAGATGTACTTTTTAACTTCTTCCAAATGTTGTGAATTTCCTTTGAGATTTTTTCCATTTTATTTCCCGAAAACATTTTCTCTAATCTGTAAGAAAAGTATACGTTACAAGCTTTTATTTAGCTTCACCTGTCCCGATGTTTGTTAGTTTATTTGTTCGTCTGTAATCAAATCTTGCAAGTATTTGACCCACTTCCCGGTTACCGATTGAGCTGAAATTTTGCATGCAAGTGTAAATCGGATGACAATACAAAATTATCAGACAAATAATTAATTCTTACAATCTCACCTTCCTTTGTCGACTTCAAAAACTTTGAGTATCGATAAAAAAACTATCAAATTGACATCGCATTTGTCTCTCTCAATATTTTCCAAAAACAATTCCAAAATGTCTTCCACGGTGTTTTCAATTCCTGGAATATTTTTATTTTCCAAAACCCTCTTTATAAATTTCACTGCTGTTTGTGTAATTTTGGTGAAATTAACGGATTTTCTCGAATTTATCACTCCAAAAGTTTTGTGTATCACATTTTTTATGTCGTCCGTTTGGTATAATTCGATTTTATCCACGTACAAGTCGGTCGCCATTTTGATTATATCAAAACTCGGAATATCCGATTTCAGTACTTTCATAATAATGCTATGTAAATACTTTTGGCACATCGAATTATTATCTTTTAGTTGGTTCAGTAGAAACTCAGTTATTTCCGTTTTGGCTTGATTTTCAACTGTGAACAACACAAACCAAAAATTATTTCGATCGACAAATGGACATATACCCTGGACAGGGCGGACGACGCGAAAAATATCGCCAGTTTATCGGTGCCAAAAATACTTGTTTTGCCACCAACAGTAAGGCCACGCTGTAGTTCGCTCAGCAGCCACCTATAGAATTTTGACAGATGGCGCTACTGTTTGCTTGTACGAAAAAGGTTTACGTACTTAAATCGTTCGGATGCCCATATCCTGAGTTTTCTTATCACTGGATGGGCAGTATCCATAGAAGCTGGCCAATTATGCAGAATCAATTTTAACGTGTATTTACTTACGTTATTTTCAGAATTATGGTGTTGAGGTAATTAAATATCAATTCCTTTAATTTTGACCACATTGTATTGAAATCTCTATGCTTGAGAGTTCACCACAATAATCATAAAGGTGTGTAAAGCCTTCCAGTCCGCAATTGGCCAGCGCGGTGGGGTATAGCCAAACTATTTTTATACTAAGAGGGAACCTCTATAGTGCATTACTGAGAATTTCTTATTCTCAAAGTTGTGTGAATCCTGCAAACCCTCGATTTTTCAGTATAATGGTCTGTGGCCATAGCCGTAAGAGGGATTAAAAATTTGCATCATCACTTACCATCACGTGAAATTGCGGTCAAGTACTAACTTGTAGAGGATAAAAGGAAAGTTTAAATTTTTTTATATAGCCTTATTTCACACACATACAGAAAAACACAGATAGAGAAACAAAAATACAACGGAACACAGCGAGCGTAAAGGCGGCCTTA
The DNA here is from genome assembly GCA_036785405.1 of Coenonympha arcania. Classification (NCBI taxonomy): domain Eukaryota; kingdom Metazoa; phylum Arthropoda; class Insecta; order Lepidoptera; family Nymphalidae; genus Coenonympha; species Coenonympha arcania. The sequence continues at coordinate 13,179,623 of CM072076.1, forward strand.
TTGCTAGCGCAATCTCTTCCAGGCAATCTTAAAATCATTACTTACAATCATTTTCGTTGGTAACGACGTATTCCAAAACATTCTCCAGAGATTCTCCGTGGTTTGTCAGAATTTCTTCCAATGCTTCCAGAAGCATCTTCCGAGACCGACTTGACTTCTCTCTTTCGATGTACTGGAATATTTTTATTATATCTTACTATCTGGCCACGCAAACGTTGTTTTGCCATAGAAATTATTTCTCACTTAGAGTTATAAGAAATATGAGAAATATATTATTAATGTTCTCTGAACTACCGAACATAGACAAAAGTTTTCATGAAAATTGGTCGAGCCGTTTCAGAGGAGTTTTGTTAGAAACGCGGGAATTGTATTTATCAAAACAAAAACAAAAAAAAACTCGCATTATATTCCATCATTCATAATACATTTATGATGGAATATATTGCGTGTATTCTTTTGTTTAACGTGGCAAAATTTTTATGTATTTTTTAAAAACACTATGTATTTAATTTTATTACTTTACTAGCTGACTCGGCAAACGTTGTTTTGCTATTAGGGATATAAAAAAATAGCTTACAACCTGCCTAACATACACTGAAAATTTCATAACAATCGGTCGAGCCGTTTCGGAGGAGTTTGGTAACAAACATTGGCACGAGAATTTTATATATTAAGCAAATTAGAATTGTTTCATTCAGTTTCTAGAGTCTAGAGTCTTCCTCATTTATGTCAAAGCCTCATTTATGTAGAAGCCGTATTTAAGCGATTTTAAATGAAGTTTTATTTAAAAATTACAAAGACAGTTACTTTCAAATTTGAACGTCACGTATTTTGGGTCTTTAATCTAAAAATCGCTTAGAAACAGAAACACGATTGGATAAAATTTTCTCGATAGAAAGTTCTCCCAAAAGTTGCTCCAAAATCTCAGTTTTTCTACTTTTCATAGGACACTACAATGGATGTAATTGTAATTTTTGTTTTAAAGTGTCGGCAATAATAATATCCAAAAACGCTTAGAAACAGATTTTTGATAACTAGCTTAGTTTCTGAGTAATTGGGTAAAAGGTCGTTTTTCTGTTATATTCTTTCGTGACGCTGCATGTCCTACTAACGTATCCGTGAGAGTGAGAAAGACAAAAATAAATTCAATATCGCCTTAACGTATGAAAGCTATATTTTAAAAATACGAGTATTTTTTTTGTATAAAGCGGCCTAAGTCTACCAACAGACAAAACTCTACTCACTCTAATCAACTCGTTGGCGCAGCCACCGTCGCAGAGCGAGACAGCTGCGCGGATGACGTCAGCGGCGACCTCGCAGCGCGACAGAGATGCCACCACTCTCAACAGCGCCGACTGCAGGATTTGAGACTTCTCCTTTGACACTGAAATTTCGAAAACTTTTTTAGGCGATATTTATATGATAGGAAAAACCGTTGAACTCGCGACACCGTTATCGTTACCGACACGTAACACTATTACCATAACCGACACCTGGGTAAAACCCACTGAGCGGTTACCGTAAGGGACACCTCTGCATTATATTTAAGTATCCGTAACCACAAAACACTAAATAGTACCAGAAGGTCCACTCCGCACGATAATTTAAAGAAATAACGACTCTAGCGCTGACACAAAGTGCAATTCAGTTCGCAATAGCGCCTGGCCCCGCCCTCAAAATCGACACGCAACAAACGCAATGCTGTGGTCTCTTTCTATCGCCTAACTTTATCTCTTACGATGTACTAGGGCTGCCGTAGTCAGACGGCGCGTAAAATAGACCGTACAGAACTAGCGCGTGCAACTCGGCCCGCGAGCGGCAACCATCGGAAATATCGTGGTCCGGACCCGTACTTGTAGCCAGGACGGTCACGTGATAAGTGAAACTGGTCTGCCGTAACGTAGTGTAGTCGTCGCTTAAAAAGACAGACAATTTTTTTTTGACATTACACAAATTAACTGTTCAAATGTTTATCTTCTGCCAGCACTCCAGGAGTGTCACGTGTTTTTATACAGATACTATCTTTAACTATAAAAGGCTTTGTCCTGAGTGACTGACTGACAGACAAGCTACAGCCCAAACGGCTGAACGTAAGAACTTGAAATTTTCTGGGAAGATTCTTTGTGAACCCAAACCGCTCGCTAAGAAAGGGTTTTTTGAAATTCTACCCCTAAGAGGGTTAAATAAGGGATTTAGGTTTGTATGAAAGTCCCTCATTTTTCAAGTTAGATTCATGAAAATTGGTATATAGACTTCCGGATAAAAATAAGAGAATGGGTGTCCCAGGGATTTTGGAAATTTCACCCCTAACTCTCTAAACAGGGGGTTGAAACTAGAAAACGCTTAGTCCCGGCTGGCTGGCTTTTGGACAAGCTACTGCCCAAACGGTTGAACGTAGACACATGAAATTTTCAGGGAATATTCTTTTAACACCCTAGATGTGTACTAATAAAGGATTTTTTGAAATTCTACTGCTAAGGGTGTTAAATATGTAATTTTATTTTACATATATGGAAATCCGTCAATTTTCAAGTTATGTTCATAATACTATAGTTTAGTTTTTATCATTAGGAACTAATATAGGTTTAAGATTACTGTTACTAACAAAATTCTATGGAGTTTTGCTCTGAAATAAAATTTTATTTATTTATTATTTATTTATATACAGATACGATAATTACACATTTCGTATGTTTACTTGTTATGCACAAAATATGATTTTGTTAACGATTTTATTATGAACCTTAATTTACCGGAACCATGAAGACAACACTATCGTCGTAAAGTTGGTATAATTATTTTTAAGTTTGTCATTTGGAGCTGTCATTTTAGTCTCTAGGATTAAAAAACGGACTTTAGGTTTTTAGGCAATCTCACCTGATGGTAAGTGATGGTACCATACAAACACACTTACTATTATTATTGATGATAGTTAGCAGCGAGTTTAAGGCGCTAGGGTCTTCTCTTTGTATGGCAGCATGAAGAATGCCTGGCAAGTCCACCTTAAAATAAACAATTTAGTTAGTGCGAAACTACTCGTATACTTTGACGACCTCCCTGGCGCAGTGGTGGCGTGCTCGGATTCGAGTGGGAGGTCGCGGGTTCGATTCCCGCCACGGGCCACTTTGGAATTTTATAATTTCTAAATTGGCTCAGGTCTGGTCTGGTGGGAGGCTTCAGCCGTGGCTAGTTACCACCCTACCAGCAAAGACGCACCGCCAAGCGATTTAGCGTTCCGATGCGATGCTTTTGGGGTAAATTTACTTACCCTTCCAAGTCAGCACGATAACATCTTAGGCTGCATCATCACATGAGCCATCAGGTGAGATCGCAGTCAAGTACTAACTTGTATAGAATAAAAAAAAAACGCATGCCCATGTCAGATCGTCAGACAGACGAAATGTTGATGTTGTTGTATTGCTATCGATTGCTACAAAAAAATATGGTCTTCACATCTCCGTTTCTGCAAAATTTACCAAGTTACCTGACAAGTTTTAATTTTTTTGGCCAATTTTGACGTGATAACGTTTAATAAATTGATGAACACCAGCGACGCACATGAAAAATAGTAACGTTCCGCGTAACGTTCCACCTGAGCCTGTGCGTGCAAGCGAGAGCGCGCAACAAGCGATAGAGAGGCACGATAAAACAAACGATAGAGAGGCCAATTATGACGTTATCACGTAAATCTATCGTTTGCATTATTGTTAGGTATCCAGCGATGGAGAACATTGTATCCAGTCCAATGAGACCATTTGAGAGCAAGTGAAGCAAAAAATTGCAACCAAAAATCTCCCGGGGAGGGGGTGAGGGGGGGGGGGGGGATTTTTTGCTTGTAATGAGTTACAAAACACCCCCCTAAATTATCGCTAGTTCGATCCCAGACACACTGTATAGAGATAAAGTTCATTATGTTATGAAAAAAAGTTGCCGCGGCGTAAATTTACCCAAGTGTACAAGTTCCATTCCATTCCGCCGCGGCGTAAATTTACCCAAGTGTACAAGTTCCATTCCATTCCGCCGCGGCGTAAATTTACCCAAGTGTACAAGTTCCATTCCATTCCGCCGCGGCGTAAATTTACCCAAGTGTACAAGTTCCATTCCATTCCGCCGCGGCGTAAATTTACCCAAGTGTACAAGTTCCATTCCATTCCGCCGCGGCGTAAATTTACCCAAGTGTAAAAATACCTTACCTTCAAGTTTCCATCATCATGAGGTATGTCCAGAACGAGGATACTCCGCAGTTTATACATCAGCACATTATCCTTGTTGTAAGTTGGTTCTTCGTCGAAATAATTCAGTTTTCCGTATTTACCTACAAACACAATGAGTTTTAGTATTTTATGTATGGGGAGCCAAACAGCATCTCTAGCCATATGGCATTTATGATACGTTAAAATTTGGTTCATATTGGTCCAGCAGTGGAGTTTCAGCTCTTTTCCAAAATTATGTAAGGCATTTACATTTTTTTGGCGTACGTTTACTCGATTAGGTGCTTTACGCGTGCCAGTATAATTGTAAGACAAGCGTAGGGTTTTTTTTTAATTTTATTTATATAGTTATTGTATGTAAAATATACTATCTATATTAATATTATAAAGAGGTAATAATATATAATTTCGTTCGTCGTCGCAAGGGAATGCAAAAATGATCTTAAAATTGCATGGATCCGAAATTCCAATTTAGTCTGTTTTTTTTTGCAATTTGTTAGCTAATAAGACCTTATAGATAAATAAGGCTTATGGCAATAAAATTGCGTGAAGGGCGACATCATCTTCACATTTTATTATTTTATTAAGAAATTAAAGCGTAACTCAAAATTTTCGGACTAATATTTACTTACTTTACAGGACACTTTTAAGCAAAGATTTCACAGTTTGTAATCTATGGCTAAAAGTGTCGAAACAAAAACCACAGTCGAAGATGTAATCGCTCTTAACATGGATAAGGAAACCATCCAACGGCCGCTACACAGCATCGCACCGGAACGCTAGATCTTCTCACTAAGAATCGTGCTCAATACTGTTCCAATAAATAGGTTAAAAGAGAAATGAAATCGTACCTAAAAACATTGAAACATCCCAATGTAATATTCTATCATATTTAGTCTTCTTGTCTGTCCTTCGCCAAAGTTTCATCACTTTCGGCACAATGTCGGCATGCTTGTCGAATAGTTCGCCGTTCTCTTGCGAGAGTTTGTTCAATATCTGCACAGCCTTGATTAGAACAGAAGACTCTATATCGTTCCTTGAGAAGATTATCTGTAACAAATAAAATACAGTCATATCCATGAGTATCTATACATAACTAGCTGACCCGGCAAACGTTGTTTTGCCATATAATTTTTTTTCTCTCGAACGGAATAAATAGTATCCTATGTCCGTCTCCTGGCTCTATTATTAAAAACACGTGTATTTTCCATTGAGGGTAATTTTTTTTCCACAACTTTCATTTCATGAGGACGGACCATTACTTCCAATCATTAATAAGTTTGATTCATCGCGATAGATCATTTAGTTTACAAGTTACACCGTTTTGTTTACACAAGGGTCAAACAAAAGGGTAGCGAACAAAAATTTTAAAAAATCCAAAAAAATATTTTTAAAAAATTTAGATTTTTTTAAATACGTTTTCCGTCGATAAAATTAAGCGTAGTTTCCCTCATTTCAATATGTGCACATTATGAAGACTCACACTGTATATAGATATAAAGTGTTTGTAACCAAATTCCTCCGAAACGGCTTAACCTATCCTTATGTTTTTTGTACTGAGCTATTTTTTATACCCATAAATGGCAAAACAGCGTTTGCCCGGTCACAGAGTTTGTTACAAATCTCCCCTAGGTCTGACAATGATGGGACTTGCTGCTGAGACCTGGCGGGAGCGCGGTGAATACGATAGTGAATCCCGTACCCCCGCCAGGTTTGTCGTAGGAACTGACAGTTTTTAGTGGGTGCAAGCCCCACATAACCCCTGCCGGAGGGGTATGCGTTAGGCATTTTCTGTCATAAAAAAAACCTTTGAACGGTAAGCTAGTCTCTCATATATAAAATTCTCGTGTCAGTGTTTGTACATACTACAGTGATATATAATACTAATAAGCCAATGGCATACCGGGTTGTTTCAAGTGTTTTCCGGGTCACTTAATTCCATGGAATGCAATAATAGTACCTCACGGTACAGAAGGTTCACTCCGCAAGATGATTTAAAGAAATAGCGACCCTAAGAGCGTTTTCAGATTATCCGATCCGATATCGGTGTCGGGCGACGATAGCCGACATCCGGTAGCCGACACCATGTGCTATTTTCACATATTTCCGACAAAATCGTTCCGATACGGCCATTTGCACGATAGCTTAGTGCGGGCAGGTCATCATGGCAAACTATAATAGATGATTTATTTGCTGTATCTATTATATTTGAGATGCAAAAAAAGATCTGTCCACAGACAGTATTGGATACATCCCATTGCGAAAGCTAGATATTCAGAGGGAGCATTTTATACTCTTTTTAAAAAAATAAATAAAAAAATAAAAATAAAAAAATAAAAAATAAAATAAAAATAAAAAAGCCTTTTATTTTTCCGAAAATAAGGTTACAATAATTCATACTTCTACATCTTACAATCTAGTGTTAAATTAAAGTAGAATTTAAATCAAAAAGTTAAAAAATAAAATTTAAACACTAATCGTCGGAAAACCCCTCGCGGGTTAAGGCCTCCCCCAGAGACTTCCAGCGCTGTCTGTCCTTGGCTATCGTAATCCAGTTAGTTCCTACACCTTTTTTGATGTCGTCCTCCCACCGACTATAAGGTCTTCCTTTTGCCCTTGTGCCTTTTGGGCCTGGCCATTTCATCAGTCTTAATGTCCAGCGTTCGTCATTGAGTCTAGCGACATGGCCGGCCCACTTCCATTTGGAATTGAAAGCATAAGATAGGGCGTCGGTTACTTTGGTCTGCTGTCTTATGTGAGAGTGTCTTATTTTGTGGATTTTTCTTACATTTGTGATACTACGTTCCATCGCTCTCTGGCAACTCCTTATCAAACCTTTCGCTTTGTTAGTGAACTTCCAGGTTTGGCAACCATATGTCAAAGTAGGAAGTATGCAAGAGTTCATTATTTTACTTTTAAGTTTCATAGACATTTTGCTCTTTAAAACCTCCTTCATACTCCAGAACTTGTTCCATGAAATTTTTATTCTTCTTGCTATTTCTTCTTCGTTATTATTTTTTTGGAATGATATTTGTTTTCCTAGATATATGTAATGCTTAACATACTCTATCTGTGTGTTTTCTATTATAATTGGAGTTTCTGAATGGTTAGTTATTATCTTGGTTTTGTTAAAATTTATTTCAAGGCCTACTTTTCTGCTTGCTTTACACAGTGAGTCGATCATATTCTGCATTTGAATGCTGTTTTCGGCAAATACGGCTATGTCGTCGGCGAATCTAAGATGGTTTAAATATTTACCTTGGACATAAATGCCTTGTCTTTCCCATTGTAACGTTTTTAGAATTGACTCTAGAACCGCTATGAAAATTTTCGGGGATAAAGGATCTCCCTGTTTTACTCCCCGTTTTATGGGGAATGGTGAACCTAAAGTTTCTAGCCGGATCCTGCTAGTACTGTTCATGTAGATATATTTCAGGATTCTAATATAATCTTGGTCTATATTAAGATCTCGTAGAGCCTTCCATATCGCTTCGTATCTTAAGCTGTCAAAGGCTTTTTGGTAATCAATAAAAGCTATGTAAAGAGGTTTTCGGAACTCTTGGAATTTTTCAATCAAGAATTCGACAGCTTGAATATTGTCAATTGTAGAGTAACCAGACCTAAAGCCCGCTTGTTCGATTGGCTGCGTAGACTCTATGATTTCTTTTATCCTTTTTTCCAGGATTGAGGCGAAAAGCTTGTAAAGGCATGGTAATAAACTAATTGGGCGGTAATTCCCAATGTTATGCGGATTCCCTTTTTTGTACAAAAGAATGATTGTAGACTCAGACCATTGTTTAGGAGCGATGCCTGATTGTACTATTTGATTAAATAGTTTAGTCAAAGGTGTTGTAATATAGAGTCTAGCCAGTTTGATTGCGTCATTTGTTACCTTGTCCGGACCTGGACTTTTATCCGTTTTTAATCGGTTTATCGCGCTTAAGACTTCAATCTCGTCAAAAGGAATTGATTTGTTCCTATGCGTATCGGCACTGTAGCAGCATTGCTCTTCGATCTGGTGCGGCTCTACATAGCATGACTCTACTTTATCATACGGTTCTGTGTCGTCGTTTAAATTCACGTTGATGTTTTCGTCGTTTCCGCTGTATAAGTTTTTGTAAAAAGTCGTAGCCAATCTGAGAATATCCTGTCGGTTGTGTAGGGTATGAGTAGAGTTCTGTAAGCTGTGTATCCAGGTATTGAATGTCTTAAGTTCTTTATGAGCTTTTTTTATGCTCCCGGTATTAATTAAGTGTTTTTCTATAGTTTTTTGTCTATGTTCTGCGTAATCAGTTTTTAAATATTTGCTGGTAAGCTTATATAGAGCGCTTAGCTCGTTTCTCATAGTCCTCGTTTTTGGCTTTGTCTTTTGAAGCTCGTATTTTCTCTTAAGCAATCTCAATGTGCGAGCTTGTATAATTTCGTTCTTTAGTTGAGTGGATGGTATATGTGCTCGCTTCTGACTTGAGTCGATAGCGAAGACTATTTTGTCGTAAAATTCTTGAATAGTATAGTCATGACTCTCTAATAGCATAGTATTGAAGGTACTAAGATGTTCTATATATTTAGTCACTTCTTCGCTTCGCTTTAGTAAACTTTTTGTTTGAATGCTAAAGTTCCTTCTTGACTTTTTAGGCTTCTGAAGTCTTATAGTTGCTCTTACGAGCCTGTGGTCTGAAGAGAATGGTAGGTCAATTACTTCTATATTGGAAATACTATTTTTTAAATTGGATAGGATGAAATCAATTTCGTTTCTGGTAGCATTATCTGGAGATCTCCAAGTCCATTTACGTTTTACTTTCTTTTTGAAGAAGGTGTTCAAAATGGGTAGGTTGTTTTCATATGCAAACTCTATTAGGGTTTCCCCTCTAGAGTTCCTGGTGCCATAACCGTATTTATTCATTATGAGGCTTTCTCCTGGTTTGGCTTTCCCTATTTTAGCATTGAAATCCCCTATTAATAAGATATTTTTTGAAGCCATAGATAAAGCTTTATTAATAGTTTTGTAGAAATCTGATATGTCGTCGTTGTTTGCTGCTTCAGTCGGTGCGTAGACTTGAATAATAGATACTTTAAAATCCTCGATTTCGAGGTCTAGTATAGCTACCCTTTCTGATAATCCTTTGAAGCTTATGATATAATCCTTTAAATACCTTTGGACTATGAAGCCGACTCCATGTAAGCCAGGTGTCAGTCCAATGTAATATAATATAAAATTTTCATATTCCTCTATTGAGTTACCTAGTCGTTTAACTTCAGATAGTCCAATCACATCGTATTTAATATTCTTTATTGCAACATCTAACTCTAGAAGCCGTTCAGGTGAGGAGATGCTGCGTACGTTGTAAGTAGCGATGTAGAGTCTGTTTGAGTTTGACTTATTTTCCGTTTTTAAGGAGAAGGAGGAGAGTTGTTTCTCTGGAGGGTTTTGTTTGCATACTCTTTTTAGCAAGCTACAAAACGCACCTACAAAGTTTTTTAATTACTTTCGTCTCATACAAAAGTAAATAAAATGATTAATGTAATTATATCGTATTTAAATGATGACGACGCAAACCAAATTAGTAAACAAGCTCAAAATGGCCGCCGCGCATCGGGCTCTACGCACACAGAGACAATTTATATACACGTATAGCACACATATAAACTTTATCGTCCGACGGCTCACGGGCGTCCGATGGTGCCGCCAGCATATCGGTGTCGGCTCCGATATCCGATATCGGAACGGACAATGTGAAAGGCAAGTACATATTTCATACATTTTACTTAGCCCGATATCGTATCGGCGTCCGATACCGATATCGGATCGGATAATGTGGAAACGCTCTAACGCAGACACAATAAAGCGCAATTCAGTTCGCAACAGCGCCTGGCACCGCCTCCGCTAAACACCTTAAGTTGTGCTCCCTGCTATCAGGTATCTTTATCTCTTTTGACGTACTTGGGCTGCCTCGTAATCGGGAAAAACATAATTTTTTGTAGCTATACCAGGCCAGTCTCACTTATCACGTGACCGTCCCGGCTACAAGTAGGGGTCCGGACCACGATATTTCAGATGGTTGCCGCTCGCGGGCCGAGTTGCACGCGCTAGTTCTGTACCTACGGTCTATTTTACGCACCGTATGACTACGACAGCCCTAGTACGTCGTAAGAGATAAAGTTAGGCGATAGAAAGAGACCAAAACATTGCGTTTGTTGCGTGTCGATTTTGAGGGCGGGGCCAGGCGCTATTGCGAACTGAATTGCACTTTTTGTGTCAGCGCTAGAGTCTTTATTTCTTTAAATTTTCGTGCGGAGTGGACCTTCTGGTAGTATTTAGTGTTCTGTGGCTATACATACATCGAGCGCTGTGACCATGTCCCGGGGCGCACATTTGCCGCTGACGTCATCCGCGCTCTCCACGAGCGCTAGAGCGCACTGCAGCAGCATGTCCTCATCACTGCACTGTTCAAGTGATAGCTCCTGGAAAAATATTTATAACTACGAATAGAATAGAATAGTAATAAGAACTAAAAAACTAAAAAAAAAACACGCTCTATCTCTCTTACACGCATGCAAAGGATGCCGAAAAAAAATTAATTAATCCTGACGAATCTAATTAAGATAATTGGGAGAAAAACTGACTTTTTCTCCCACCAGATGGCGTACAATCGACTGTACCTTGTTTTCTTAAATCAGCTGTCAAATTGTATGGATTTTGGTTCCTAACCATTTATTTATCGTTGTTTTGAGAAAAATGCCTCAATGTAGTGCGATCAATTGCAAAAATCGAGGAGTGCATTTGTTTCCCAAGGAATCTAAGCGCAGAAAACAATGGGAAGCGGCGTTACGTATTAAAAATTTTAAAGCAAGTAGTACTGCACGATTGTGTGCAGCGCATTTCACAGAAGAAGACTATTATGGGAAAAGCAAATATACAGGTAAACCATCACAGTTAATCTATTAGCATAGGTACGATATACGTCGGTACTCGGTGGTCAATACACTTTTTTTTAACCTAAAGGTACCTAACCTGACTCCTCAGTTTGAACTACATTGTGACTCATTTATAATTTTAGGTAATGAACCAGCAGCCAAATTTCTTAAAAAAAACAGCGGTGCCATCGGTTTTCTGCTTCACTAAGGTAGTACCAGAAAATCCAGCAGCTCTTGAAAGACAGAAACGACTTGAGAGGAGAAGAAAACTTTTTGAAGAAACTTCTAAAAAAGATCTGCAACCTTCAACTAGTGGTATCACTATAGAAACAGAGATAAATCATCCACTGGTAATTGGTTGTGAAGAAGAAGTGATAACCAACAGTAACGATACAGTCACAGATCCATCAGAATGTTCACATAGTGCTCAATTTGTTTCCAAAAGTACACAAGTAGATCATGAACATATGTTTGGGTCAATTAATAGGTGTAAAAGTAATGATAATCTCATAAAGTTTTACACAGGTTTTGAATCATATAAAAAATTTCACTTAGTCTACTCAACTCTTAGTCCAATGGTTCACAAAATTAAATATTATGGCAGTAGCGTGATCAATTTAAGTGCAGAAGACCAGTTCTTTTTAACATTGATGAAACTCAGACAAAATAAATGTAACTTTGAACTTAGCATGTTTTTTAATGTCAGCCAAAGCACAGTATCAAACATCTTTATAACATGGATAAACTTTATCTATCAATTATGGAAAAGAATAGAGATTTGGCCCAGAAGGGAATTAATTAAGTACTATATGCCCCAAATATTTAAAAATTATGATATGAATCTTAGAGTGATATTAGATGGAACAGAAATAAAAGTTCAAAAACCGAAGAATCCTAGGTCTCAGCAAGCTTCTTGGAGTAGCTACAAACATGCAAATACACTAAAGATATTAGTTGGTGCAACACCTGGTGGACTGCTATCATATTGCTCTCAAGCTTATGCGGGATCTATACGTGACAGGCAGGCAGTAGAGCGAAGTGATCTTCTTAATAAATGCGAAAGTGGTGACACTATCCTGGCTGATAGAGGGTTTACCATACAGGACATGTTTGCAGACAAAAATGTGTCAGTTAAGATTCCAACGTTCTTGAAAGGAAAATCTCAGTTACCTGGTCTTACAGTCATAAAAGATAGGGAGTTAGCTAATAAAAGGGTACATATTGAAAGAATTATTGGGTTAACAAAGACATACAAAATTTTGAAAAATGAACTGGACCATAGCTATATTCCAATAGCAAGTAAAATATTTTTTGTATGTTTTATGTGTTGTAATTTTAGAGAGAATATTATGAAGAATGTTAAATAAAACATTTTATAACTAAATCAATCTTTTTTTATTAATTGTAAGTAGTCTTTATACATGTATTTATTTAACAACGCAGGTTCTAAACAATGAACATAAAAGTTAATCAAATGGGTTAACATTTCATTTATATATGAATCATCTCTGTCAACAAACACTACACGCATATCTTCACATGTATAAATAATTAAATTGCAATATTGCCTGCATGTGCAATATAATTGTCCTTGTATTTGTGCATAGTATGGATGTTGTTTTTTTAAAGTAAACACTCCATTCCTTTTTTCTAAATAAGGCACAGTCACATCCGATATTTCATAATTTCTAGCAGAATATGGACACTTCACTTCAACAACAGTATCATCTCCCAATAAGCCATCAGGAGAAGCAGCCAGAAAAGGATATTCCGATGATATAAACAATCCACATTTTTGAACGTTTAGGCTATACTTGTCTTCATATTGGGTAATAGCAATAGGTTCATGGATTTTGCCATATGCCCATGCTCTAGTATGCACGGTCTTTGGTTCCATAATTTTTTCTATTAGGCTCTTAGTGTAAGCCTTACTGTGGCTCACAACATAAAACATGCTGGCAGTAATTCTGCATGATCTTATTTGATGCCATTCATCAGAGTTGCTTTGAGCTCTGGTATTATTTTCCACTGCTTGAATTTGTTCAGGCGTGACATTTTTTAAAAGAAGTTTTTCTAATAAAATGTCTTCAGGAGTCTTTTCTAAATATGGGTAGTGATCCCATTCAATCCCATGTGGATTTGCAGGTTTAAATGTCTGCAATAAAGGCATGGAGCTTTCCCCATATCCAATCACCAAATTGCGCACATAATCTGAATAATTTTCTATAATATCACTATCGTTTAAAGGGTTAAAATTGCAAGATTTTAATCTTTTGGTTGGTAAATTTTGAGCCGCTATTGGTGAGTTGTAAAAAACTTTACTCGGTCTATTATAGGTACTGAGCTTTTGTGTGCATGACTGGTGCAGTCTTATAGTTTTCTTGTGTACCATTTCATGTACACCAAACAACAATACAGATACATGTTTACAACACGCTTGTGTACCACTTCCAGCTGCACAATCACAATGGCACTCTTCTATTATTCCATCTTTGCTTAACTTTATATCCACCACATAGACAACTTTCTTCATACTGGCTTTGCATTGTCCTCTCAAATAAGTGTGTGTATTGTCCTTGGCAAAACGAGCAGTCAAGAGGTGACGAGATTCGTAAAGAAGCTGTCCTTTAGGCTGAGTACTATATCTGTAAAACAAAATTAAAATGGTCTTATTATTAGTAATTAAGAAACTATAAAGGTGGCTTTTACTGCCTTTGGTGATAAGTAGTCTGTTTTCACTTTTCATGAGCACTTACTTAATAAAATATTCTTGAATCTCCTGCCTGGTGATCATTGGCAGAGAAGTATCTGCATTAATATCTCTAAACATCTCAGAGGGTGGGCATAAGTATGCAGCGTCCTCTTGAGTGTCGCAGTCAGCGCCAAAGCTTTGGTTTCGATCGTACGACAGTAATCTATAAAAAAATATTGCGAAGTTAGTCCATGGTAACATAAAAAAAAGGATACAAAAAATCATAACCTCAAATATTTCAAGAGTATACCTTATAATCAAATCGGCTTTTTTCCCAGCAGTTGTTAAGTTCCTTTTACGGAGCTCGGCTTTAAGCTCCGGCACAGTCATGAACGAGTACATTTTTGGAAATATTTTTAACCGACTTCAAAAAAAAGGAGGAGGTTCTCAATTCGTCGGAATCTTTTTTTTTTATTTTTTTTATTTTTTTTTATGTATGTTCCCCGATTACTCGAAGATGCGTGGACCAATTTCGTTAATTCTTTTTTTGTTTGATAGGGTATAGTTCACAGATGGTCCCATATTCATCAAGTCAGGATCTGATGATGGGATCCTGGAGAAATCGAGGGAACTCTTCAAATTTTATAAGCACACTTGAAGTGATTTGGGTAATGTTTGAAAGAGTAATTTTTTCGAGGTAGTCTTATGGTCATTAGGTCAGGATCTGATGGTGGGATCTTGGTAAAATCGAGGGAACTCTTCAAATTTTGCTAGTATACTTGAAGCGATTGAGGTATTTTTTATAGTTACTATTGCATTTCCTTGCAGTCATCAAGTAATGACTGTATTCATCAAGTCAGGTCATCAAGTCTGATGATGGGATCTTGGAGAAATTGAGGGAACTCTTCAGATTTTAGAAGCATACTTCAAGCGATGTGGGCAATTTTTCCAATGCCTTGCGCATTAGTTGTTTTCCACTAAAAAGTATAAAATAAAATGGAAAACTCTTTCCAAAAAACCAACTTCAAATGCCACTACAAAGAATGAAATAATTTTTAATGTACACCAATTCGAAGTCGGGCAATGTTTCGTTCATTCAATAATAGTCCTTCGTATTGTCGATAATTTTGTCGTTTCTTTGCACATCAAGTTTTATAATAAGAAGGACTATTAATGATTGAACAAAACATTGCCCGACTTCGAATTGGTGTACATTAAAAATTATTTCATTCTTTGTAGTGGCATTTGAAGTTGGTTTTTTGGAAAGAGTTTTCCATTTTATAAATGAAAATCTTAATAAACGGCAACCGCACTCCTGTCACGAAAAGTAAACAAGGTACAGTCGACTAAAGCGACATCTACACACAGATAAGAGTGTGGCTCCCCATTGGATATTTTAATCGAATTATTGCATTGTCATCGGTCTTTGACGGGTGTGCAAAGTTAGAATTAAATCTGATCGTTCAAAATAGGACAAAATCGAGCTCAAAGGAGTCGGTTACAAACATACAGGTGAAGCTAATAAAAGCGTGTTAAAAAAGAATGTCATTTTTTTGCAAATTGTGGTAAATTCAAGCTGATCTCTTTCCGGTCGTGTAGGAGCTGTCGTACTATTGGATTTAGAGAGAAGGGAATAGAGAGTGCACAGAATTTATAATGGCAATGGATTGCATCCTGGATTAGCACATAGGCTTCTTTTCCTCCCGACAATCTGTGGTTTTCGCGGGAGCTGTGAGAAAATAACAGGAAATGTGGTTTAATGAAATTACTATGCAAGTGAAGTTTTTAGTGAGTAGTTATAACAGCGCCATCTATTGACGCAACAGTTTATAAGTTTTGACAGCAAAAGTTTGTAGGACAAAAGTTGGGCTTGTTAATTGCTCCGAGAGTTGGTACCGTTGGTACATTATGTTGACAGTGGCGTTGTCACTTAAACGTCAAACATGCCACCCAGGTTTTTGACAACCAACTAACTAGTTTTTAAGAGCATTTGTGAAGTGGTGATAACCGAAAACAAAACCCGGCTGAGTTTGTTGTGGGCTTCTTCTCAGTGCAGGGCGCGTTGGAACCCTCGTAAACTTAGTTTTAAGTCGACTTGTAGTGATCACCGTACATAATATTATGTAACAAATATTGTTGACGTTTTACAAGTGCCTTGTAAGTTAGGCCTATGTGAAATAAATATCTTTTGACTTTTGACAGAGTGAAGCGTTCCCTTTTCTTTCAATTCACCGAGCGATAAGCGTCTCCTGTAAATCTTTTCCACTGCCATAACCAATCAAGAAAAAGCATGAAATGAATGTAATATCACACTAATCACACTAATATTATAAAAGCAAAAGTTTGTGTGTAAGTGTGTGTGTGTGTAAGTGTGTATGTTTGTTACTCCTTCACGCCGCAACTACTGAACCGATTTGGCTGAAATTTGAAACATAGATAGCTTATAACCCGGATTAAAACATAGGCTACTTTTTATCCCGGGAAAATACATAGTTCCTATGGGATATTAAAAAAACCCTAATTTTCAACAGTAATCTATAGCTACAGCTATAGGTACTTAGATTATTTTGGTAATTTAATCTGGGTGCCTTCAAGAGAAGAGCGAATAGGCATTTTCAAGTCACACAGCACAGAAAAACCGACGGTGGTTTTTGCTGCACTAGCTGAGAATTAGCATGTAAGACAATTGTATTGTTTATGTTAAAAAAAAAAAAAAAAAAAAGGCAAGCGCGCTCCAACCTAGACCTCATCATTGCTTTCCATCAGGCATGATTGTCGTCAAGCGCAAGCCTATCTTCAATAATAAAAAAAAAAATCTTTCCTGAAAGTAGGTGTAAGTAGTGTAGTAGGGGTAATTGTAAAGGAAATTCAATTTTTTTCGGGATTAGTAAAAAATCGAATTTAACGCGGGCGTCAAAAGCTAGTCACCTCATAAACAAGTCCATTGTAGAGGCCGCACAAGATGGCCGCCGGCGCGACGAGCGGGTGCGTGCGAGCGCACTGGCACAGCGCTCGCGCGGAGAGCGGCGCGCACGGCGAGTCGCTGCCCGCGTTCAAACGCAGCACCGACACCAGTAAGGACAGTAAGTGCGGGATCGCTTCGGGAAGGGGCTGAGTATCCTGAAAATATATAAAAATTGGTTGTCTGTAAAGTCGGTTTACTGACGATAGTTAACCGTGACAACGTCTTCTTTGTCGCTCGTTCCGCGCTCGCGAGGTAACGCCGGTAACGCCGCATGAGCGAGGTAACGCCGGATGAGTCATGTTTTTGATGTGACAACGTCTTATAATTCGATAGAGCCGGTTGCACGCACGGAAAAACATGACTCATCCGGCGTTACCTCGCTCATGCGGCGTTACCGGCGTTACCTCGCGAGCGCGGAACGAGCAACAAAGAAGACGTTGTCACGTTCAACTATGGTCAGCAAACCGACTTTACAGACAACCATTTTTTTGTGCGTGCAGCCGGCTCCATCGATTTATAAGACGTTGTCACGTCAATAAACTAGCAAACCCGGCGAACTCCGTTTCGCCACCAGATGGCTAAAAAGATTTTCCCGCTTTTCTGTTGAAATTTTTCCTAAATTTTCTTTGCTATAAACCTCACGGAGCCCGAGACCTTTCCAACGAATGCAAAACCGTGGAAATCGGTTCGTGCGTTCTGGAGTTATAGCGTCAGGAAGGATAACCCGACTTATTTCTATATAGTAGAGAAAATAAATATATATCAGGACATTACATTCATTTCAATCTAGCCCCAAAGTAAGCGATAGCTTTTGGTATGGGTACTAGACAACTGATAAATATGTAACATCATACTCGAATTAAATACATATATATAATGTATTGAAAAATGCTGAGACACTTGAAAACGTTCATGCTCATCACACAAACATTTTCCAGTTGTGGGAATCGAACCCACGACCTGTGACGTAGACGGCAGACGGCAGAATCGCAACTGCTATGTCATTTGGTCGTCTGGTATAATATAGACTAATATAAAGAATACAATAATAATAGAACGAATATAGAATAAAGGTAATAAAATTAAAAAAAAATATATGCAACCGTATCACAATTTACTATTTACAAGACCTCGCATCAAAATATTTATTTCACATAGGCCTAGTTTACATGCACTTACGGCAGTTCAATAAGATGTTTTTATGAATGGTGATAACTATGCTTCCGAGGGTTACAACGCGCTCTGCGCTGAGAAGAAGCCCACAACAAACTCTGCATTTATTTTAATGCACGTTTTTACTTACCACATCATCTTCCAAAAACATCTGGACAGCTCGTGTGACATATTCTATGACATCTTGTAATATGAGCGCGGATTTCTCCATGACAATGTTGTCTGTGGTCCCTTTATTGTCGAATATGTCGATCCATACTTGCTTACATTGCTCTTTGGTTGCCGGCTGGATTGATTCGGCGATCAAAAAATTTACTATCGACTGAAATAATAAAAATATAACATTTCAATATAAGTGCGGAAAGTTTGTCATTTCTTTACGAGTCCCGGGTTGTTGACCCAAGCCAAGGGCGCGGGTCAACTATAGGGACGAGTAGAAATGACAATTCTGCACGTGCATTGAACGACGTTTTTTAATACATTTGCAAAAAAAAATTGGTTGTCTGTAAAGTCGGTTTACTGACGATAGTTGAACGTGACAACGTCTTCTTTGTCGCTCGTTCCGCGCTCGCGAGGTAACGCCGGTAACGCCGCATGAGCGAGGTAACGCCGGTAACGCCGGATGAGTCATGTTTTTTCGTGCGTGCAACCGGCTCTATCGAATTATAAGACGTTGTCACGTCAAAAATATTGGTTTTACGTGTTTGCCTGCTCCGTGTTTGCATGCCGTGTTCGTGTTCATGCGCTCCTGGTGCGCCCGCTCCGGTGCCGCGTAGGAGGAAAACACAAAAGCACTAGTGCGGAAAAGAATAACTTTGCGCACGCTAAACACACATGGAAATGTCAACTTTTTGGAGCAAATGTATTAAAAAATCTGTTCTTTGTTCGTCTTTACTTCTTTGAACACTGAGGTCTGTTTCCTTCTTTGTAGGGTTCCGTACCCAACGGAGTAAACGGGACCCCAAATAATATTTATTTTGCTCGAAATTTATTAAGACAATAATTTTAACAGATAATAAAAATACGGGACCGTTCGTGTAAGCGCGTCGGACTCTCCCTTGACCGATTATTACTATAGCACGGTCGCGGAGCACGAAGAATTTCGTACATTAACCTGTTACTACCTGTCTCTGTCTAAAATAATGCGGTCACGCTCGCACAGATGCAATGACCCCGTCCTGTGCGAGCGTGACCGCATTATTTTGACGCGGGAGTGACAGAGACAGGTAGTAACAGGTTAATGTACGAAATTCTTCGTGCTCCGCGACCGTGCTATACAATGGGTAGAAACTGTTTGCTACAAGCATAATCCCATAATTTTTTCCCAAAAAAATATATATATACTACTTACAGTCCTCATTTCCCTGTCAGCCAATAGCAGAGAGTGCACGACGACCTCCTTCCTCTTATTGGCGGGAATGCGGTCGTAACACAAAATGGCGGCTTGCAGCAGCCGCGCGCTGAACGGCACGGCAGACTGCACACACCAGCTTACCTGCGGCCATGTTGTTACGATGATCAGCAACGTTAGGAAAATGAATATGAAAATATTAATTTTCACATAGGCCTAAATAAAAGGCTCTTATGAAAAGTCAAAACTCTAGTTCGGAAAGCAAGTTTGTACCGAGAAGAACTGGCAAGAAACTCGGCACTTGCTCTATTCAAAAATGTCATTGTTATAATACAAGATTTCTTTTAAAGTATGAAAAATTATAACAAATGTCTAAGATATCTCGTGAGGAGATGGAAGCATATTTCTATCATTCCAAGAATCTTTGTCGTTAAGAAATTCTTCAATTGTATAGTAACCATGATTAATTAAATGTTTTTGACAGTGTCTTTAAACCTGTGCAAAGGTAAGTCCAAAAAGTTATAATCAGCACCTATGCTCAGACTTTCAATTCAATTCAGTAAAATGACGTTTTTTATTTCACTAAACTCCAATACTAACTTATATGACTGAGGGCCAATTTTTCAATCGCCAGATAAACGTTAACTAAGGAATAAATATGACGTTTTGACAGATTTTGTATGGCATATCTTTCAAATTTTTTCCTCAAATAGTCTATCTGGCGATTGAAAATTCGGCCCTTGACATATTATTATAAACATGAGAGAAGTAAACTGTCTAAGCAAAATTATATTTATGAAATACATGAATTAATTTAATTTATAATAAAAAGTCACACGAGCGCCATCTTGAAGTCACTCGAACGCAATGTTGTTGTCACTTGAGCGCAATTTTAATCGTGACAGACAGTACAAGCGCCATCTTGTTGTGACTTGAGCGCCGCCATCTTAAAGTCATACGAGCGCCATCCTAGTAACACTCGAACGCCATCTTAAAGTCACACGAGCGTCATCTTGGTGATACTTGAGTGCCATCTTGGTGACACTTGAGCTGTGAGCGCCAACTTGGCAAGGTAACGCCATATTGAGATGCTGTAGCGCCATGAACCTCTCATAGAAACAGGGGATTTTGTGTGCGCGGGTGCCATCTTAAGTCACTCGAGCGCCATCTTGTTAACTCGAGCGGCATCTTGGTGTCTCTGAGTGCCATCTAGGTGACACTTGTTGCCATCTTGGTGACACTTGTTGCCATCTTGGTGACACTTGAGCTGTGAGCGCCATCTTGGAAAGGGTACGCCATGTTAAGATGACGTAGTTGTAAGATAGATACTCACGGCTTCGCAGGTCTCATAGTCGTTGTTCCCGCTCCTCAAGCGCAGCTCCAGCGCGAGCAAGTCTACGTGATCGCTCAAATCTGAGCGCGCTTTGTTACGCTTGAGCGCGTCTGTCACGACTCGCAGGGCTGTGAACCTCTCATAGAAACGGGGGGATTTTGTGCGCGGGTAGATTTCAGATTCGAGAATTCCCTGCAATGAAAGCGCATTGAAAATGAAAATGAAAATGAAAAATCTTTATTTTCACATAGGCCCAATTAATAGGCTCTTATGAAAAGTCAAAACTCTACCGCCAGGTTCGGAAAGCAGGTTTGCACCGAGAAGAACTGGCAAGAAACTCGGCACTTGCTCTTTTCAAAAAAATGTCATTATATACAATTTCTTAAATAATATCAAAAATTATTACATAATTTTTAAGATATCTCATGAGGAGATGGAAATATATCCCTATCATTCCAAGAATTCTTGTCATTGAAAAATTCTTCAATAGTATAGTAACCCCGATTTATTAGATGTTTTTTGACAGTGACTTTAAACCTGTGTAAAGGTAAGTCCAAAACAGACTTCGGGATCATATTGTAGAAGCGTACACTCAACCCCACAAAGGACTTCTGTACCTTACGTAAACGGTGTGGTACTACAACTAACTTGTGTCCGCCATTTCTAATTGGAAGGTTACTTACATCTATACGTTGCTTATAATTATTAATGTTTTGACGTACAAAGAGTAAGCAATTATAAATGTATTGAGATGCCACTGTAAGAATTGTTTTAAAGTGCGACATATTATATTTGTGTAATCGAGAGATTGCTCGTTTCGTCCCCCAACGAAAATTTTAAAGGGCGTCTCGGCAAAGATACGAAATAAATATTAATCGTAAAATAAAATTAATAATTTGACGACCGAATGGCGTAGTGGTGGCGAACCTGCTGTCTGCGCCGGAGGTCGTCGGTTCGATTCCCACAGCTGGTAAATGCTTGTGATGAGCATGAATGTTTTCCAGAGTCTGGGTGTTTCTCAATATATTATATTCATGTATATTAGTATGTATGTATATTTATCAGTTATCTAGTACCCACAGAAGCTATCGCTTACTTTGGGGCTAGATTACGATGTGTGAAATGTGCCGTATATATTTATATATTTATTATTATTAAAAAAAATCTTAAGATGAAATATTTTAGTTTATGAAAGAAAGAAGCAGATACTATATAAAAAAGGAGATACTTTAGTATTTTACTTTGTATTAAACAGTCTTTGATTTAAAACAAGTTTATTACAATTCAATGCTCTTCACCATAAAAATAGTCAGCTAAACATTTTCAACTCAAAGGAATACTGCTTTCGTCGTGAAGTCATGGACTCCCTACGTAGGGGAGTCTGATAATTTTGAGTTTTTCCTGTTCTTTTTTCTATAGTATTAATTATTTTAAGTAATTATTTAGGTATATGTATTTAGTGTAATTTAATGTATTGTTTTTTGTACTCCAACTATCTATAACTGTTTTCTTTATCTTTCATATCTGTGTCTGCCAGTTGTTGATGCTCGGGCTATAGTATAATGTATCCATTATTATGTATATTGTAAGCTAATCATTATTGTTGTGTTCGAGTGTTGTTGGCGGATCCAATGAATTAAAATAAAAAAATAAAAATAAATTACCTGTATAGCATCAATATCGAGTGTGTCAAACACCGCTCCGTATATAGCGAGTATGGCGGGCCGCGCTTTGACGCTGTCGCACCGCCACACCAGTGTGCGCACACCCTTATCTTGAGATATCCGCTCGCGGAACAAGTGTGAGTAGTCCTTTAGAAATTTTAGTACCACTGAAAAAAAAAATGTTTTAAGTGAAAACTTTAAGCGCGTGTGACGTTATTGAGATGGGAAAAAACCATTGAACTCGCAACTTTGTTGCTGTTACCGTTACCTTTGTATCTGTGTAGTCTGTTAAATATTTGTTGAGGTGTCGGTAACGGTAACAGTGCCGCGAGATAAATGGTTTTTCCCATTTCAAAACTTTTATATACAGAGGTAACGGTAAGACTCGCGAGTTGAATGGTTTTTCCCATCTCAAAACTTTAATATACCTACAGAGGTATTGGTATTAAATTTTTGTTGAGGTGTCGGTAACGGTAAAAGTGCCGCGAGTTCAATGGTTTTTACAATCTCAAAACTTTAATGTGTAAAAGAGGTGTCGGTAACGGTAAAAGTGCCGCGAGTTCAACGGATTTTCCCCATCTCAAAACTTTTATAATACAAAGGTGATGGTAACGGTAACAGTGCCGAGTTCAATGGTTTTTACAATCTCAAAACTTTAATATGTAAAAGAGGTGTCGGTAACGGCAAAAGTGCCGCGAGTTCAACGGATTTTCCCCATCTCAAAACTTTTATAATATAATACAAAGGTGACGATAACGGTAACAGTGCCGAGTTCAATGGTTTCTACAATCGCAAAACTTTTATACATATACAGAGGTGTCGGTAACGGTAACAGTGCCGCGAGTTCAGTAGTTTTTTTCCCATCTCAAACTTTTATATACAGAGGTGTCGATAACGGTAACAATGCCGCGAGTTCAATGGTTTTTCGAAATTGTAAGTATATACATAGGAGTTAGGAACTGACATACCTTCCTCACACCTAGACATGTCAAGATATGACACTAGGTTGTCATAGAATTCGTTCAGTTGCATGGTGGGCAGATCCATGGCAAAGTGCTTGAACAGACCGTACACGCCTTGCAGTACTGCTTTAGTTACTGCCACCTGGAAAACGGTACATCCTTTAACGGCCTACAAGCCATATTTAGGTGATATTGAAGGAAGTTTTATGCAAAAACTATAAAGACAATTACTTTCAAATTTACACGTCATGTATTTTAGGTCTTTAATCTAAAATCGCTTAGAAGCAGAAACACGATTGGATAAAATTTTCTCGATAGAAAGTTCTCCCAAAAGTTGCTCCAAAATCTCAGTTTTTCTATATTTTATCGGAAACTACAATGGATGTAATTGTAATTTTTGTTTTAATGTATCGGTAATAATAATATCCTAAAACGCTTAGAACAGATTTTTGATAACTGGCTTAGTTTTTGAGTAATTAGGTAAAACGTCATTTTTCTGCTATATTCTTCCGCGACGCTGCATGTCGCACTTACCAAATCTCCGTGAGAGTGAGAAAGACAAAAATAAATTCAATAAATCCCCTTAATCACCCGAGCTGAAGGCGAAGCTATTAAAGTTTGCGAGTTTGTTAATCACACGAATGCTGCACCAATTTGGCTGAAATTTGGAATGGAGATAGATTATAACTTAGATTAATCTATAGCGTACTTTTTATCCTAAAAAAAACCATGGTTCCAATGGGGTTTGGTAGAAAACTGAATTGTTTGAATCTATAGCTACAGCAATAAGTAGATTGCCTATAACTTTTGACGTGACAACGTCTTATAAATCGATAGAGCCGGCTGCACGCACAAAAAAACATGACTCATCCGGCGTTACCTCGCTCTGAGGCGTTCCATGTAAGGCTTGAAGTGCAAGCGAGAGTTGTCACGTTCAACTATCGTCAGTAAACCGACTTTACAGACAACCAATTTTTTTCTTAAAAGTAGCTATAAAGATTAGGGGAGAGAGCGGGAACGGGAACGGGAAATCCACAAATCATCAGAACTTCTATGGTAAAATTCAGTATTACTCGTACATATTTTCATTCATTTCAGACGACCGAATGGCGCAACGGTCGTGGGTTCGATTCCCACTACTGGTAAATGCTTGTGTGATGAGCATGAATATTTTCCAGTGTATTGGTGTTTTTCTATATATTAAATATAACTAGCTGACCCGGCAAACGTTGGTTTGCCATTCGGGATATAAAAAAATATATATAGATAACAACCAACTCCCAGACCTAGAGATCATACACTGAAAATTTCATAACGATCGGTTCAGCCGTTTTGGAAGAGTTTGGTAACAAAGAAAAGCGAGAGAATTTCATATATTAGAAGATGTATATTTATCACTTATCTAGTACCCGTAACACAAGTTATCGCTTACTTTGGGGGTTAGATTGCAATGTGTGTAATGTCCTGAAACCTAAATTAATTATTTATTAATTCATACAAATCACTCTAAGGG
This sequence comes from Coenonympha arcania, assembly GCA_036785405.1. NCBI lineage: Eukaryota > Metazoa > Arthropoda > Insecta > Lepidoptera > Nymphalidae > Coenonympha > Coenonympha arcania. The sequence goes on from CM072076.1 coordinate 13,204,402, forward strand.
CACTGGATAAGAGCCCTTGATTATGATAAGACGGAGGACGTGCTAAAGATTACAAAATAAACAGCAAGCTCGCAATGCAATAAACAAGCACGCAAGCACGCTTACACGCAAACGCACACACACACACTCACACCCACTCGCTCACACACCCTCACACATGCTCACTCACGCACACACACAAACGCACTCACACAAGCAATTTTTTTAAATTGTAACAGTAAGTGTAATTATTAGGTTTAAAATAGGAATAAATAATGTCTAAATTAACATCTAGGAAGGATCTACCCTCTGCAACACAGGTTTTCCTTCTGCAGAGGGTAGAGCATTCAAATGTTTGCAATAATATCATGTATTTAAAAGCAATAAATTACAATAAATCACTCACGGTATATTTATTGGAGTCCAGCAAGTTGAGATACACCCTCCATATCCTGGTGACCTCCTCAGCCACCACGCTCGGGTGATGTTCACATATCGTGCCTGCAATATTACTTTCCATATATCTCTCTCTAACACATTGACTTACTTATAGTTGTCTCATTTACAAAGGCCCGGCTTACAGAGGTTGAAATATGCAGGTATTCCATTTTTATTTCCCATTTGCATCGAACGCTTTGGGGTGGTCGTCAGGCAGAAGTTTTTTTTTTATATACTATACAGGCTAGCGCTTGACTGTGATCACACCTGATGGAAAGTGATGATACAGTCTAAGCTGGAACGCGCTTGCCTAGAAGATGCCTATTCACTCTTGATTTGAAGGCACCCGGGTTGTAAGTGGCAGGAAAGACACTGCCTGGGAGTGTATTCCAATTTCCAGGCCTTTGCAGTGCGTATCAGGAACGAGGAACCAAACCGCTTCGTAGGCGTCTTTGGTACATCGACTATGTATGGGTGGAAGCCTTTACGATGCCTTGCCGTTCTATGGTAGAAAGGTGACGGGGGAACCAAATTAAAAAGTTCCTGTGCACACTCCGAAATATATTCTATAGAATACCGACAGACAGGCAACCTTACGACGATGTTCAAGGCTTTGAAGAGTTCTGACCAATAATACTTACCAACTAAAATAGCGAGCGGCGCTTTGCAGGTGGTGGTCTCTTCTAACGCGGACACGTGTCTGGCGAAGTGTCGCGCGCCCACCTGAGACCTGCAGGCCACTGCGGTCAAACACGACAGCGCCACCTGGCGGACCAGCGGCTCATAGTGGAGGAGGCAAACCTGGAAAAAAGGTACGTCAGAAATGACGTGATACATCGGGAAACCAGGACGCCCACCGTGGAGAAGTTCGTCCGTGGTCTTGCGCGGAACCTGTTCGCTCGCGCGGACGGAGACGAAGACGACGACGCGGGGTTCATGCTACCGGACCCCAGCATCCCCGCGCAGGGCGGCGACATGATCGCTGACCGCGCGGGGCGACCAGACCCTTCAGACCAGCAGGACTCAAGCCATGAAGGCGAGGCCTTAGCCCCTTATCGGGGCTAAAAGAACAACACCGAGGAACCGCGGCTCCCCCGCGACACATCGCCCGGGACAGGAGGCAAGCCTCGAGGCTCGTACCCCCGTGGGGACTTGCTCCCCATGGAGAAGACCACGCAGCAGGAAAAAACCAAAATCTGTATTTTTTTATTAGGTCCAACTTACAGGCTCCCATGAAAAGTCAAAACTCTACCGCCAAGTTCGACAAGCATGTTTGCACCGAGAAGAACAGGCAAAAAACTCGGCAAAACTCTTGCTCTGTTCAAAAATGGCATGTTTGTATTAAGAAAAATGATTAGGTCATTTTTATGATATCTCATGAGGAGACGAAAGCATATCCCTATCAATATAAGAATCCTTATTAATAAAAAAAATCTTCAGTTGTATAGCGCTTGACTGTGATCACACCTGATGGAAAGTGATGATACAATCTAAGGTGGAACGCGCTTGCCTAGAAGATGCCTATTCGCTCTTGATTTGAAGGCACCCGGGTTGTAAGTGGCAGGAAAGACACTGCCTGGGAGCTTATCCAAAAGCCAGCCAGCCGGGACCAAGCGTTTTCTAGTTTCAACCCTCCTTTTAGAGAGTTAGGGGTGAAATTTCCAAAATCCCTCGGACACCCATTCTCTTATATTCAGACGTCTATATACCAATTTTCATGAATCTAACTTGAAAAATGAAGGACTTTCATACAAAACTAAATCGCTTATTTAACCCCCTTAGGGGTAGAATTTCAAAAAATCCTTCCTTAGCACGCGGTTTGGGTTCACAAAGAATCTTCCCTAAAAATTTCAAGTCACTACGTTCAGCCGTTTGGGCTGTAGCTTGTCTGTCAGCCAGTCACTCAAGACAAAGCCTTTTATAGATATAGATACAATATATTGAAAAACACCCAGACATTGGAAAACATTCATGCTCATCACACAAACATTTACCAGTAGTGGGAATCGAACCCACGACCTCCGGCGCAGACGGCAGGTTCGCTACCACTACGCCATTCGGTCATCGAAATTATGATACTTGTATATGTGTACATATAATGTATTTAATAATTTATTTGTTTTCCTTATCGTATTTATCTATAGTTATTAGAAATACACTTGACGATATACGAGGAGCACTTGATACCTATTGACCATGAGAGAAGAGCCTTTCTACAAGTGCAATTATACTTGACTGCATACCAGATAGCTGCAGTTGCTAACTACATTGGCGATAACCAAAGATCGGAATAGACAGTGCAATTTCGCATGATATCATAACTTGGATATAACACAAGCCCTTTGGCGCAGCTTTGCGAATTTTAAAATTTACTCATAGTACTTTAGTCTTGGCATTTGACTGTGTGCATACGGTCACTGAAGAAAGAAAGAAGAAAGAAAAAACTTATTTCACAAAAAAATATGCCACATGTAACAAAACACTAAAACTTACGTACTAAAAAAAAGCCTGAAGATTCCCCCACTTGCACACACCTCATAGATTACATCCATACCCTCAGTTTAGAGTTTAATATAAAATGGTGGAGATTCTGGCAAAGAGAATATGAAGTGATCATATATGCACACAGTCACATACGAAGACTGAATGGCGTAGCGGTAGCGAACCTGCTGTCTGCGCCGGAGGTCGTGGGTTCGATTCCCACTACTGGTAAACTTCTTAGACTGAAGATCACCAAGCATATTTAACCCACATTTAGTTATTACATTGAAATGCTGTCCCATTTTGGCAGATGACAAAATATATCATTGAGATGTGATATGATTTTTAAAAAGGAGATAAGTAAAGAATATTTCCATGGTTATTTTGCTTGTAAAACTCAGTCTGATTTTAAGCCCCAATTTTACTGAGCAATTAAGTATTAACCATGGTTTAGTTATATTCTTGTATGATGTATTCTTGTAAATGCTTGGTGAAATAGGGGCACCATTATTATGTATGATTGTGCTAAACATACTTATATGTTGCTAAATTAAAATTATTTGTGTATGAGAAAGATATTTATTAAATGTTTGTGTGATGGGCACGAATGTTTTCCAGTGTCTGGGTGTTTTTCAATATATTGTATTTATGTATATTAGTATGTATGTATATTTATCAGCTATCTAGTACCCATAACACAAGCTATTGCTTACTTTGCGGCTAGATTGCGATGTGTAAAATGTCCCCTATATATTTATTTATTTATTTAAGACTACTAGAAGTACTAGGAGTAAATTTTGGAATTCCCAAATCTGCGACACCCTCTATAATATGAGCTCTAAATCACAAAATATTAAACAGTTCCGTAAACAGATTAAACACTTATCTTAACGATTTATAATTAAAAACTATATAGTTAAAAACTATAGAAACAATTACACACTTTCAAATTCAAGTGTCACGTTTTTTGGGGTTTTTAATCTAAATTTGTTCAAAATTAATGGTTCAGAAGCAGAAACACTTCAAACGAATTGGAAGAAATATTCTCAACAGAAAGTCTCCGCAAAGACTCTTTTTTAATTTTATCAGAATCTGCAGTATATAGATATTTCAATCCACGAAGACGCGCCCCACTCTGTCAAAATGGCTTATGTTTCATTTGATTCGTATGGAGTTTGACGGAGTGGGGTGCGTCGTCGTGGATTGAAATATCTATCACACTTCACACTTCACACTAATATTATAAAGGCGAAAGTTTGTGTGTGTGTGTATGTTTGTTACTCCTTGACGCCGCAACTACTGAACCGATTTGGCTGAAATTTGGAACATAGATAGCTTATAACCTGGATTAAAACATAGGCTACTTTTTGTCTCGGGAAAATCCATGGGATATTTAAAAAACCCTAATTTTCAACAGTAATCTATAGCTACAGCTATAGGTAGATTACTTTGACAATCTTTCCTGAAAGTAGGTGTGAAGGTCATTGAAAAGGAAATTCAATTTTTTTCTCAGAATTAGTAAAAAATCGAATTTAACGCGGGTGGAGCCGCAGGCAAAAGCTAGTATCATATAAAAGGGCGTAACTTGTGTATTCTAAAATCAATTTTTATTTGTGTCAGTAATAATAAGCTCCAAAATGCTTAAAAAAATACATATTTCCCACTTTCTCTGCTCATACTAAAACAAAACGGGCACAAAATGCATCTTAGAAACAGCTCTTTGCCCCTACTTAACGGCGTAAGAGCGGTATTTAAGCGATTTTGAATGAAGTTTTATTTAAAAACTACAAAGACGATTACTTCCAAATTTAAACGTCTTGTATTTTGGGTCTTTAATCTAAAATCGCTAAGAAGCAGAAACACGATTGGATAAAATTTTCTCGATAGAAAGTTCTCTCAAAAGTTGGTCCAAAATCTCAGTTTTTCTACTTTTTATCGGAAACTACAATGGATGTAATTGTAATTTTTGTTTTAATGTGTCGGTAATAATAATATCAAAAAACGCTAAGAAACAGATTTTTGATAGCTGGTTTAGTTTTTGAGTAATTAGGTAAAAAGGCGTTTTCCTGTAATATTCTTCAGTGATGCTGCATGTTGCACATACCCACGTATCCGTGAGTGAGAAAGACAAAAATAAATTCAATAAATCCCCTTAAACAGGAAGGTTAGCTAACCTGCACAATCCTCTCATAGTACTGTTCGGCAGCGGGATACCCCGTCACAACTTGACCCAGCAGCTTCAACGCCTCGCGGATACAGCTGTCCCACTCCCTGTGCGTCCGTTTGTCCGACAATACCTGCAGAAGATCTACGGGCTTGCGCAGCAGCGTGGATAGAACATATTCTGAAATATTAAAGTTATTATGTATTAGTAACAAAGATGACAATATTAGTAACAATAGAGTAGCCGTAGCGATTCTGTTGTCCATGTTTGAGGTTGTGAGTTTGATTCCCACAACTGGAAAATGTAGCATGAATGTTTTCCATGTGTCTGGGTGTTTTTTAATATATCATATTTATGTATGTTAATATGTATGTATATTTATCAGTTATCTAGTACCCATAACACAAGCTAGCCCTTACTTTGGGGCTAGATTGCGATGTGTGTGATTTTCTGATATATATTTCTATTTAAAAAACTTCTGAAGAGCCGACAACACATGAGCAGTTCCTCATCAGCTGGTGTCCACCAGACAAAACCAAAATACCATATCTTAGGCTATGCGAAACTCCTCGGAAAAAGGGGTGGTCTTTAGCACCTGACCTGTATAGGAGGGGGTGAGAGGGAGGGTGTAGGAAGGGGGGAGTCTAACCCCCCAAGACAAACCGTACCACACGTAATAGTTTTCGAGAAATAAATTTTTAAAATAAAAAAATCCTCATAATTATTATCTAAGATCTCGTCGATCTATAACAGCTCTAAAATAGGGGCAAATTTGGAACAGTGACGTCTCCGGAGCTACGGGAAGAGCAGCCCTTTTGCCCTAGTGTAGCAAAGCACAAGCACCCACGCTCAGCTCTGCGGCCTCAGCATGCTGGTTGCCTTCAGCACTTTGCTACAGCGGGCGGGGGCGCTCTTCCTCCGTGCCTTCAGCTTAAAAAACTCTCTGGCGTATGACAAACAAGATTGCATGATGTCGGGGTTATGCAGTTCAGTTTTATGACATCCCTTTTTTCTTTATTTCTCGGTAATTACAGTGATTTATCAAAGAAGACAATAATGTGAAGTGTATTACATAAAAATTAAAAACTTTAGTGAAGATTTAAGTGAAAAATTGCGATACAGGTCAGGTGCTAAAGTTGAGCCTGAGAAACTCCTCCAAAAAAGGCTTGACCGATTTTTATAAAAAAAATTGTCTAAAGTCTGTGAATAGCTTTATTTCACACACCTAAATGATAGAGCAACGCTTGTAAAAGTTACTTCGGGCTAAAGCAATTTAGATACTTCTCATCAGTTACTTTAGAAACACAGACATAATTTGAAACAATACCTGTCTCAAAAGGTGCTAAATCCTCGGCCAGTAAAATTTCAGCTGTTCGCAAAACTTTAGAGAAAACTTTCGCATCATTTTCGTATTCATATCTCTTCACTATGGTTTCAAATTCATCCATTTTGCACTTATTTTATTATGCTTATTTTAAGTAATAACTTTAATTTATCAAGATTTCACCAAATACGAAAATTATTGACTGTTTGCCTTGCTTTGCTTTACAAAATTGTTTTCATTTTCGGCGGGCAGCCGGCGGCGGGCAGCAGATCTAGTATGACCGTTACAAAATTGGTGAATCTGCCAAGCACTGGCATAAAAATCTGCCAAAATCGGCCAACTTGATTCCCGAACTGTATAAGCACTGTACATTGTACAAGGACATTTATTGTACAAGCACTGATAGCCTAAAAGTGGTTTTTACGTCGAAAAATCTCTGTTATATCTACACAAGACAAAGTGCCATCTTGGTAAGAACATTTCCGACTAATTAAGTTATACAAGAATAAGTAAATAAACATAAAATCATGAGTTTTTTATATTATTTCGAAAATTAATTTCCTTGAAATCTCTCCATTTCTTCCATCCTTCCATTCCTTCCACCGATTCATTTCCACGCATTCATTTTTTATAGATTCCTTGAGTCCATGAAATCTGACGACTTCCCTGGCACAGTGGCGGCGCACTCGGATTCGAGTGGGAAGTCACGGGTTTCATTCCCGCCACGGGCCACATTTTATAATTTCTAAATTGGCTCAGGTCTGGTTTGGTGGGAGGCTTCGGCCGTGGCTAGTTACCACCCTACCAGCAAAGAGCTAAGCGATTTATCGTTCCGTTGCGATGCTGTGCAGAAACCGTTTGGGTAAATTCACTTACTCTTCCAAGTTAGTATTTAGACTGCATCATCACTTACCATCAGGTGAGATCACAGTCAAGTACTTACTTGTATAGAATAAAATTATAATTTAAATATATTCATGCAAAATAAATGATTTTGATTTGATTTGATTTGAAAAATAAATCTGCCACATTCTGCCACCTTCTTTAATCGTCAGCGTATTCTGCCCGAGTTAAAATTTATGATCCAAATCTGCCCAAATGGCAGAAATTTGCCACAAACGGTCACACTCAGCTACTGGATTTTATTTTTAAATAAAATCTGTCATTTCTGACATCTGGCATGTGTCATATGGCTCTTGACAGTACCCTAGAGGTACAAATAAAAAGTTATAATTTTTTAATCTATGGTCATTTTATCTTTTGCAGGATTTTTAATTATTAACCAACTTTGAAAAATGAAATCAGGGCGTGTATTTATTTTTATGCATATCTTAGCGTAGCGTATTTCGTCATTGATATCCTCCAATCTCCGTAGCTCCGTAGTCACCAACGACGAATTATAATACGCTACGCCAAAAGGACATCCAAAATTTGAGACAAATAATGAACGATAACGATGATATTCTCGTCATTATCATCCGCAACATTTCGGTACCACTGATAAATTAGCGCCATTTTACAGTTTTGACAAAATAAAAATGATGCTTCATGGTGGAGCCTAAAAATACTTAAATGAAAATGAAAATCTTTGTTTTTCACATAGGCTTAAATATTAAAAGCTCTTATGAAGAGTCATAACTCTACCGACAAGTTTTTTTTTTAATTTGAAAATTCGGTGTCCCCTTTCATAGAAAGAGATTTTTCCTATCACAATAATTTATCTACCGACAGGTTTGGAAGGCAGGTTTGCACCGAGAAAAATTGGCAAGAAACTCGGCACTTGCTCTTTTCAAAAATGTCATAATATAAGTAATTTTTACAATATAGTATAATACTAATGAAACAATATAACATATTTTTAAAGTATTTAGAGAGGAGATGGAAGCTTATCCCTATCGTTCCAAAAACGATATTATCCATATTGGTTCCACACCTATTATTATACTCTTTGGTTCCAAAGTTGAATGAATGAAAACCTCGGAGCAATTATGCTCCGAGATGAAAACAATCACTTTTCGTGACTGTTTGTCTGTGGTGTGTTCGTGACCCTTCGTGAATGTTCGATATAATGGGTACAACCCTGGGGATACCAGCATACCTAAAACAAACTCCACACATTTGCTGTTTTTCTTGAATAATATTGACAAAGCTGCCATGAAATATTTTTGTAGTATAATATATTATTAATTTTTATAGTTCATATTATAAATGGTATAGCATATTTAGAAAGTAGCACTGTTTACATCGGCTTGTTATGCCAGTATAAAGCTTCTTATTTGCGAGTTATTATAATATGTAGAAAATAGACGACAAAAAAGAGAATTCAATCAATTCCTTGCACTAAAATATCTAGGTATAATAACTATAATGAAACATAATAGCTAGTAATACTTTTCTGTTTTTTTTTGTTTGTTTTTATAATATTTTTTGATTTAACGGCCATAGCCATAAGAATTCTATGAAAATTTGACTTCCTAGTTATTAGATACCATTCGCAAGTAAGAGGCTGTTACATACAGAAACCAAAACCTATTTTTCTTTTAGTATAAGTTTGATAATTTATAACAATATGAAAAACTCACAGTGGTGGACGTAAACAAAGCAAGAAAGCGCTCTTGTAAGGGTTTACTTGTTACGAGTGATAAAAAATATTAACTGGTATTACCTATATTGTGTAAACTTCGATCCCACCAAAAACATTCTGTAAAAACTAGCCAAGTCTCGGTGAAGCTGCTTGTTTATTTGTAAAAAGTAATGAAATCTAGACAAAGTCGTGCCAAGTCTAAGATTCCTTACTGCGATTTCTTTATTATTATAGTTAATGTTGTGTAACTTGGCCGTTGAAGGGTACACAAGGGTACAGAACCAGGTGCTCCATTACACCATTGCACCAATCTGTCGCCAGAACCGCTACCCATTGATGATGGAAAATTGCCACTGCCACAGTTTGTATCCTTGTGTACCTTTCAATGGCCAAGTTACACAACATTAACTATAATAATAAAGAAATCGCAGTAAGGAATCTTAGACTTGGCACGACTTTGTCTAGATTTCATTACTTTTTAGAAATAAACAAGCAGCTTCACCGAGACTTGGCTAGTTTTTACAGAATGTTTTTGGTGGGATTTCACTTCTTTTTGTAGAAACGTGTGCATATTGATTTATTTTATAAGATTTTCTTAAGAAACAACGTAAGCGCGTTTTAAAATACAGTCAGCGCTATCTACAGACGTATCACCGCCACTCTTAGTTCAATGCATTATACGTCGCTGTACGCCGACGACAGCGCGTACCTCGCGTCGTCACATCACCAAATCGTCTCCGTCAACCGCATGCAGCGTGTGCTGGACCTGCTGCCGGAGTGGCTGGACAAATAAAGGATGGCCGTCGACGTGAGCAAGACAGCCACCAACATTTTCGGCAGGTGGAAACATCGATATACCATAGGACGGAAACCGCTGCGTCAGTTAAACCCCCGGGCCCCGAGGACAGGACCTACAATGGCAGACTTCGGTGCGCTACTTAGGGTGTCGCATCGATCGGAGCCTGACTATGGGACTCACGGTGGAACACGATCTTCGATTTTGTCCAAAACCTATACTGATTGGGCTAATAAATTAAATAGACCAATTTACCAAAGAGGTCGGACCTCATACTCCAGCTACAAATTTCGAGACAAACTTGTCATAGGTGCTGACGTGACACCCATGCTCACACCCAAGTGACATCAATGAAATGTTTACTTAGCAACGCCATTAAATCAATTTATTAATTTAATTTTTATTTAGAAAATACTCGATAATCCTAATTCTCCGCATATAAGTTGTCGACTCAGATCGCGTAATTTTTTACGCTCTTTCATTTGATGTGCAATTTGTTTGATTCCACCATACACCGGTACGCCCTTAGATTTGGTTGGGCTCTGTTTGTTGGATGTTTTCTAATCAGGGTCACCAGCTACTCCAGATCTTCGATTATCCTAGTTTTTATAGTTTTCCCTTTATGTGGCCATTAAACCCTAACTCTGTACCAAATTTCAGCTCTCTGAGTTTATGGGAAGTACTAGTTCTATTTTGATGATCATGAGTGAGTGAGTTACATAAATGCGAAACTTTGCTTTCGCTTAACTTCGGAACTAAATGACCTACAGACTTGAAATTTTGGGATTTAAGCATGTGATTGCAGCTTACTGGATGACAAAAATTTCAGCGTTCTGGTCTTATCCAGAGGTTCTCAAATAGTGGCCTGAAAATGCGGCGAAATGGTTCCAGTAAAGGATGGTACGGCAGTGTTTGCTTCGCGCTCGACTTGGCGGGGGCACTGCCGTGCCCCCTGATTTATGTTTCAAATCCAATAAATTCTACTATTGACAGAGATTTAATGACCTGGGCAGAGATTTAATGAGACAGAGATTTAATGAGATGGGCATTAAACCATCTTAATTGGTGACGTGTATTTTATATATTATAGCTTCATTACTTTCTATTATTTGAAAATAAAAATGAAAATTTACAATTATTACTGTCATAAAGGCTTACTTACAGGCTCTTATGAATAGTAAAAATTCTACTGCAAAGTTCGACAGAACTGACCAGAAACCATAGTACACAGTTACTCAATTCCAGAAATGCGGTAGATTTCTGTTAACCAATTTAAGCCTTTTGTATAGAGTCCGAGACAGGCTCTGGCTGCACATATATTAACAATATCATGGCATGATTTCCCGCGGATTTTAACTGAAATTTTAACGAAGTATACCTACATTAATTTTGGGTTTATAATATTTTAAAAGAACCTCGAAGAAATTGTGAAAAAAATCAGTAAAGTTACTATTATTTACATATTCATAAAAACAATTTACTGAAAGACAAAGAATAATGATTAAACAAATATTCGTTATTATATTTTAAATTTCCACTATTAAGTGGATAATTTTAGACCCTTGCAACCCTATAGCCTGGGCTCCGCCCATCAATTTCCTCAAAACTATTCTCATTGGCTAACTTTATTTATAGTCTTTCTCAGTCTCTCATAGGCTGTCGGTGTACTTCTATCCTTGTCTTTGAATTTCCTGCCCTGCTATTGGTCGGATAATTTTATCGCTCTAGAATTGTCTACGCCTAACTGGAACGCCATTGGCCGATTCAAGCGATTTCGAGAACGTTCCGGAAAGAGATTCGTAGGGGCCGGACGGGTATATAAGCGGCCCGAAAGCGCGGCAAGGCATCAGTAATTGAAAATACGAAGCGAAGTGAAGAAGTGAATTCGGTGGAAACACCAAACGAAGATAAGTTTTTACGTGAGTTAAGACAAACAGTGTGGTTAAATAAATCAAAATGCCAGCTATCGGAATCGATCTTGGAACGACATACTCGTGTGTGGGAGTGTGGCAGCATGGAAACGTGGAGATCATCGCCAACGACCAGGGGAACCGAACGACGCCGTCGTACGTCGCCTTCACGGACACAGAGCGACTCATCGGCGACGCGGCCAAGAACCAAGTCGCTCTGAACCCGAGCAACACGGTGTTCGACGCGAAGCGACTGATCGGAAGGAAGTTCGACGACCCCAAGATACAGCAGGACATGAAGCATTGGCCGTTCAAAGTGATCAACGACTGCGGGAAGCCGAAGATACAGGTCGAGTTCAAGGGTGAGACGAAACGGTTCGCGCCGGAGGAGATCAGCAGCATGGTGCTCACCAAGATGAAGGAGACCGCTGAAGCTTACCTGGGAACGACAGTCAGAGACGCCGTGGTAACCGTCCCGGCGTACTTCAACGACTCTCAACGACAAGCGACGAAGGACGCCGGCGCCATCGCAGGGTTGAACGTCTTGCGTATCATCAACGAGCCCACAGCCGCTGCGTTGGCCTACGGACTGGACAAAAACCTGAAAGGGGAACGAAACGTGCTGATCTTCGATCTTGGCGGTGGCACTTTCGACGTCTCCATCCTCACCATCGACGAAGGATCGCTGTTCGAGGTGAAAGCGACAGCCGGAGACACCCACCTGGGCGGCGAAGACTTCGACAACAGGCTAGTCAACCATCTGGCTGACGAATTCAAGAGGAAGTACAAAAAGGATTTGAAGAGCAACCCCAGAGCGTTGCGTCGGTTGAGAACTGCAGCTGAACGAGCCAAGAGGACGCTGTCTTCCAGCACCGAAGCCACGATAGAAATCGACGCTCTGTACGAGGGAATCGACTTCTACACCAGGGTTTCCCGCGCCAGATTCGAGGAGCTGAACTCTGATCTGTTCCGCGGGACGCTGGAGCCGGTGGAGAAGGCCCTTAAAGACGCTAAGTTGGATAAATCGTCGATCCACGACGTCGTGTTAGTCGGCGGCTCGACCAGGATCCCGAAGATCCAGAGCATGCTGCAGAACTTCTTCTGCGGGAAGAAGCTGAACCTGTCCATCAACCCTGACGAGGCTGTGGCGTACGGAGCGGCGGTACAAGCCGCCATCCTGAGTGGGGAGCAACACAGCAAGATACAGGACGTGTTGCTGGTCGACGTAGCACCTTTATCGCTTGGGATCGAGACCGCTGGAGGCGTCATGACCAAGATAATCGAGAGGAACGCCAAGATCCCGTGCAAGCAGAGTCAAACGTTCACGACTTACTCGGACAACCAACCGGCTGTCACAATCCAGGTGTTCGAAGGCGAACGGGCCATGACCAAGGATAACAACCTCCTCGGAAAGTTTGACTTGACGGGCATCCCGCCAGCGCCTCGCGGCGTCCCAAAAATCGACGTTACTTTCGACTTGGACGCCAACGGAATCCTGAACGTCTCCGCCAAAGAAAACAGCACGGGTAGAAGCAAGAACATCGTCATCAAGAACGACAAAGGGAGACTGTCTCAAGCGGAAATCGATCGCATGCTGTCCGAAGCGGAGAAGTACAAAGAGGAAGACAACAGACAGCGGGAGAGGGTCACTTCTAGAAACCATCTGGAGACTTACATCTTTGGCTTGAAGCAAGCGTTAGACGACGCTGGAGACAAATTGAGTGAGCAAGACAAAGAGCAAGCGAGAAGAGAGTGTGACGACGCTCTTAGATGGCTGGACAATAATACTCTAGCAGAGAAAGAAGAATACGAAGACAAATTGAAGGACTTGCAGCGTATTTGCTCTCCAATTATGAGCAAAATGCACGGTGCTGGAAATGCTGGTGCTCAGGGACAGAATGGTTACCCAGGATACCAAGGGGCTTCAGGTGGTCAAGGATTCCCTGGTGGTCAAGGATTCCCTGGTGGTCAAGGATTCCCTGGTGGTCAAGGATTCCCTGGTGGTCAAGGATTCCCAGGTGGTCAAGGATTCCCTGGTGGTCAAGGATTCCCTGGTGGTCAAGGATTCCCGGGTGGTCAAGGTTTCCCCGGCGGACAAGGCGGTTTCCCTGGTTACCAACAGCAAAACCAGTCGTACTCAGGCCCGACTGTGGAAGAAGTGGACTAAAATACTAGGATCAACTTCGAATCCGTTTCTCATATCGAAAGTTCCTAATTCTCAATTGTTTTTTGACTGACTAGTTTAATAATGTTTTAGACTGATTAGTTGGTATTTCCTAATTTTAAGTTAACTTAGGTATAATTTTGTGCCAACAGGTGTTCATTTTGTTTTTACTTGACAATAAATATTGAATTAAAATGAAATTTGGTGTTTTATTTCTGAATTAGGTTAAGTTAGGTGGCAAATTATTTTAGGGTAAACGGGAGATGCCTTTAACTTTAGCGAAAGGTTTAAATTGGTAAATAGGTACCTACCCACTACCTATACCTATAGGTTAAACTCTAAGTACCTATGATTATAACTTTTTGGTGGTAAGTAAACCTTAATCATGAAAGTTAAAGACATTTTCCGTATCTGCTTGCCCAAGTTATTTTAAGACGGTACCCAATATTCTATCTATCCATGGTTTGCCTTATGTACTAGAGATGGAGATTTCACAACATAATTTGTATGGAGCTTATGTCATATTGACATCTCTGGTAGGGCAAATTAAAAGATAGATTAAATACTTATTGGGAACCGGCATTAGTTGGTTCATAGATAATACATTAGCGAAAGTTTGGCTTTGACCGTTATTGCGCAGAAATCAGAAATTGGGTATCAACCAATCAGAGAAATCAGAAATTGGGTATCAACCAATCAGAATTTGGGTACCCATGCGCAGTAATCCCCTCCACCCGAAGGTCAAAGCCAAACTCTCGCCGCGCGTACTTGTACTTGGGAATGGTTTTGCCTAATGTAGGTAAGTAGGCAGATACCTACTTTGTTAGCTAAATAATATGTTCTAACATATTACAGTATGGCTGTTAAATTGTGGAATAGCAGTAGTAAGTATAGGTAAAGTTGTATCAAAAACTTTGCTTGAAAGTACTTACCATACATACTTTCAAGCAAAGATAAACATGCCATTCCCGCAATTTTACATTCATAAGCCTTACAGCCATCCTTGGGTTGAGACTTGAGAACTCGAGCTTGGTAGGTACTTATGTATACCTAGAACCTACCATGTTTATATTAAAGACTCATAGAGCAAGGAATGACTTCAGTGGTTTTTATCGTTGCGGAAAACCAATTAAAATTTGAATTTGGTGGGCAGTCATCGCAGACAGTATGTGACCGTTTGTGGCAGATTTCTGCCACTTAGGCAGATTTGGCTCCTAAATTTTACCTCTGGCAGAACAAGCTGGCAATTTAAGGCAAATATCAAGCAAATCTTCATTATATTCAAAATAAAGTGAAAAAACTCTTGATTTTATGTCTATTTACTTATTTTTGTATGACTTCATTAGTCAGAAATGTTACTAAGCAGGCACTCGTTACTTGTGTCATTGTCAGGGATTTTCTTACTTCAAAACTGCTAAGCTATCACTGCTTGTACAATAACTGTACTTACAGTTCAAGAATCAAGTTGGCAGATTTTGGCAGATTCGCTAATTTTTGAAACGGTCACATTGTCTCCAAACGAAATGTCAAAAAATTGCACAACAAATGGCAAAATTAGTTCTCGTCATCGTTTATTTACGTAGTTTTATGCCAATTAATTAAGAATAATTACAATAATTACCTAGAGAAACAAGTGTAATTTTTCAAGCTGGCATCGAGAAGGCTGTTGCTGGTTGGCTTCCACAGCTTTTCACCGCCAGTTTCGTACAGAGCCAGTCTAAATAGGTTAGGATTTTGAACTCAGCTTTATCGATTTAAAAACATTGCTTTTAACAAATATTGTTCAGTGATCAAGTGACCTGTGCCTGGATTTGTAACCGCTTATACCTTTGGAAGTGTTTTTATTTATTTTCTTGTAGTTTTCATTAGTAAAACAAAGGTAAGTCGTGAGTTTTAACCAGGATACCATTCAGGTTCAGTCTCTACTCTCTACCCCCTACTCTTTAGTCTATTTAGAGTCCCCTCTCTTGACTTCTCTCTTTCATAGTTTGTGAACCCTTTACGCTGAGTTCGTTTGGAGGGTTAAAGTACTGCCACTGGAGTTGCATCTAAGTATACTATTTCCATTCGATTATTTTCTCTGTGACACATGAAAAAGAGAAAATAAACAAATGGAAATAGCACAGCTATTATCGTCAGATATTAGTGGCACTAACTGAGATTGCCGGTTTAACAAGCTTGTTGAGGTCAAGGTGACGAAAAGCTCTAAAGTCAACTTCTGTAGCGCACATATCTGTCTGTTTAAAGTCATGTTACAGTGAACCTATTTTTTTTTTGAAGAAAGCAATATTTATTATTTACGAAACTAAACATGATTTAATAATATTGAATTTTAATATTTACAAAATATTACACCATCCAACTGATCTTTTATGGGCATAGTGCCCAAGATGCTGGTGCTGTTACCTCTTTGTATGGCTAAACTTAGCCATTGAGCTATATAAGCGTGAGCTCTAGGGTCACCAGATGCTTGGACCAATGTTTAGGATACCGTATTGACGAATTTTTTAGTACCCGATAATTATGGGCCCAGCTTTTCAAACGCAAGTGCCGCAAAATCGTAGTTCTTACAAATGACTGAGTATTTGCAGCGTTTGTGCAGATTCAGCAGCTGCACTTGCCCCTTAGGGACGTGCTTGGTAAGTGGGACGCAGCCAACGTATCAACGCAGGTTGCATCCCACACCAAGGCATGCCCCATCAACCCAGTACTATTGTCATCCCGTCAGGCCTTTTTAAAACGCAAGCTCGTTAATAAAGCTTACTATAGTATTAAGGATTATTTACATGAATCAAACCCTTGGGAGTGAATGAACTGCTGTATTATAATTACTAGCTCAACTAGTTTTTAAGAGCATTTGTGAAGTGGTGATAACCGAAAACAAAACCCGGCTGAGTTTGTTGTGGGCTTCTTCTCAGTGCAGGGCGCGTTGGAACCCTCGTAAACTTAGTTTTAAGTCGACTTGTAGTTATCATCGTACATAATAATATTATGTAACAAATATTGTTGACATTTTACAAGTGCCTTGTAAGTTAGGCCTATGTGAAATAAATATATTTTGACTTGACTTTGACTTTGTATCTTCTGTATATTTTGGGCCAGACACACAATCTAAAAGCCTCACTATGTTTGTTTAGACCTAACCTTTATCTGGACGCCTGGCAGCCCTATTTCTATCCAATGCTCAAAAAAGAATGACCAAAGGTGGTATGAGGTTTCCTCATGAACTAAAACCAAAGTATTCCAGGAAATAAAATACTGTTTTTTAGAACCTGCTATGATTCGTAGAAGTTAATGTAGAGACTGTAGTCTATAAAAAATAAAAGTTAGGATTTGATTCAGCTTGATATGGGATTACATACATCTATTTTGTTTTTAAACTATATAGGCTAGCACTTGACTGTGATCACACCTGATGGAAAGTGATGATACAGTTTTAGGTGGAACGCGCTTGCCTAGAAGATGCCTATTCACTCTTGATTTGAAGGCGACGGGTTGTAAGTGGCAGGAAAGACACTGCCTGGTAGTGTATTCCAGGCCTTTGCAGTGCGTATCAGGAACGAGGAACCAAACCGCTTCGTACGCGTCTTTGGTACGTCGACTATGTATGGGTGGAAGCCTTTGCAATGCCTTGACGTTCTATGGTAGAAAGGTGACGGGGGAACCAAATTAAAAAGTTCCTGTGTTTCCATGGTCATTATCCTATTTGTTGATGGTATTCCAGCTACGTCTGTGTACAAAAACGCTCTCATTCCGGTATGACGGTGCCGCAGTGCGCGCCGCGGTCGCCGGGCCGGGGGCAGGGCCCTGCGGAGGTGCACCCTGGCGCCGGCAGCGACAGCCCCGGCGATGTGCTGAAGAAGTACAATGATATTGTGAAGAGCCAGGAGGACAAGCGGGAGTACAGGTGAAGCCAACACTATCTTGCTGCGAATTGTTTATTGTGTATTGAATGGAAGCAGGCGCTATTTTGCGGAAATCCATAATTAGCAGGACAGAATAATTTGTTTTGCTATAATCCGCTACTTGAAAAGATTATGTATGGTGCAATATGCAGGAAAACTGCCCACATGAAAACACGAACAGTGGGGTGAGTCATTAGAGAGGGTATAAAGGAACACGTTGCTGACACGAGAGTCACTCTACAATTTCGAATTGTGAAGTCAACACCTCCTGAGGATGTCCCGGTGTTGGGACGAGACGTGCGTCAAAGAAAGTTTTGGAAAATTTGTGTGTGGTGTATCATGTGGGCAGTTTTCCTGCATATTGCACCATACAGAATCTTTTCAAGTAGCGGATTATAGCAAAACAAATTAATCTGTCCTGCTATTTAATGTGTATCAAAATTATTGCTGTCATCGGGACTTGAACCCGTGTCCCCTAGCTATCGCGGCTGGGTGATCAGCCAACTAAGCTATGAGAGCAAGCACTGTGGACACAATTTCAAAACACATTGTTTTCAGTTTTTTTTTTTTCTATCTAAAGAAAAAATGGCAGAATCTAGAGGAGGCCTATGTCCAAGGACAGCCCGATCATTAAATGTATTTATAATTTATATGTATGCTGCTGGTGTTGATCGGAGAAATAACGTTTTAGGCAGACTTGTAAACTATTCCAGTTTTAATCCAAATCCATAGGCCGATTATTCGGAATGGAGCTAGTTTTGAATGAGAGAAGACCTTACCCTT
Organism: Coenonympha arcania; assembly: GCA_036785405.1. Taxonomy (NCBI): domain Eukaryota; kingdom Metazoa; phylum Arthropoda; class Insecta; order Lepidoptera; family Nymphalidae; genus Coenonympha; species Coenonympha arcania. Next base: position 13,222,930 of record CM072076.1, read on the forward strand.
TTTACAAATTTATATTTCTGTTAAAGTGTTTCACACATTTTTCTATCACTACAGTATCATTGTTTTAACCACAATCATTTAGATGACTTTCCTGGCACAGTGGAACACTCGGATTTTAGGGTTGAGGTAACTGGTTTGATTCCAACCCACCAATTGTTTAATTTTGTTATTTCTGAATTGGCTCAGGTCTGATCTGGTGGGTGGCTTCAGCCGTGGCTAGTTACCATTCTAATAGCAAAGACGTACTGCCAAGTAATTAATCATTCCTGCGTAATGCTGTGTAGAAAACGTTAAGGGTTGCTTACCCCCTTCTAAGTTAGTACAATAGCATCTTTGATTGGATCTTCATTTAGAGCCGTACCACCATCTCTTAAAACAGTAAGGCTGCAGTATTGTACTGCTTTGACGACCGAATGGCGTAGCGGTAGCGAACCTGCCGTCTGCGCCGGAGGTCGTGGGTTCGATTCCCACTACTGGTAAATGTTTATGTGATGAGCATGAATATTTTCCAGTGTCTGGGTGTTTTTCAATATATTATATTTATGTATATTAGTATGTATGTATATTATCAGTCATCTAGTACCCATAACACAAGCTATCGCTTACTTTGGGGCTAGATTGCGATGTGTCAAATGTCCCATATATATTTTATTTATATACATATTTATGTACATATTTATATTTATTTATATTTATTATTATTTATTGTTTTATTAATTTCATACAAACATAGTATGAAAATGTCAAACAGTACTGAAACATTACTGCTTTAAGTGATGGTGGTACGGCCCCAGATGAGGTTGCAGTCAAGTACTAGAAGATCTTATAGTCTAGGGCCCAGTTTTGTTAATCTTTAACTGCTGATCGTTGTTTCAGAGGTCTGCAGTTACCGAACCGCCTCAAAGTGCTGCTGGTCAGTGACCCCACAACTGACAAATCTGCTGCAGCACTTGATGTCAATGTGGGTATGTCAGTTTTCATGTTTGGGGTTCCCAACCCAAAGCACTGCTTGATGACTAAATATCAGAATACATATAAAATAAGCTAAGGTGAGGGTTTCGTGGTTCAATTGGTTGATGCTACAGTTGCGATAACTGTAAGTCCGGCAATACACGGACCGCTTGAAGCAGTCAGGGGCGACAGCGACTTGCGACTGCACAGTGAACTGCAGAGTTCTATGGACGCACATACACGAACCGCTCGAGCAGTTGCAACAGATTCGGGCGGTCGACAGCACGGTGATTTTCATCGTGCAGTCAAGCATTCGCTAGCCATACACTGACTGCTCGAGCTGTCGACTGCTCTCGCGCAGTTACCTCCGCCCGCGCTCTTAATTCTACAATTCAAAAAAAAAATCGCTACTGATTTGAAATTGCCTACCGCTCGAGCTGTTGAACCAACTGCTCGAGCAGTTATCACTGGCAGCTTCAAGCTGTTGATTTTGACTGCAAGGGCGGTCCATTTATGTTGATCACTGGTTAACTGCTCGAGCTGCCCGTGTATGGCGGGCCTTAGTTGCGGGTTAACAAAATAAAAAAAATGTATTAGATTGACCCAAAGCAGACCACCACCAAACTAGTGGTTATACATTTACTATGACTGTGTATGGATCGGGTATCCACTCTGCCAGAAATAATCAATTCTATAGAATATATTTCGAAGAGTGTGCTCAGGGACTATTTAATTTGGTTCGCCCGTCACTCTTCTACCATAGAATGGCAAGGCATCGACAAGGCTTCCACCCATACATAGTCGACGTACCAAAGACGTGTACAAAGCAGTTTGATTCCTCGTTCCTGATACGCACTGCAAAGGCCTGGAATACCCTCCCAGGCAGTGTCTTCCCTGCCACTTACAATTCGGGCGCCTTCAAATGAAGAGTCAATAGGCATCTTCTAGGCAAGCGCGTTTCAACCTTAGACTGTATCATCACTTTCCATCAGGTGTGATCACAGTCAAGCGCTAGCCTATATAGTATCTCAGTAACATCCCAGTAACAGCTTTGGTGAACTAGCAAACTAAAACAATAAAAGTTAACATGCAAACTCATGGCTACTGGTACCTGTTTTTATTGTTTTCAGGTTACCTCAGCGACCCAGATGAGCTGCCGGGCTTAGCACATTTCTGTGAGCATATGCTGTTTCTAGGCACTGAGAAATATCCTGAGGTAAACACAATACACTTCAGCAGGACAGATTAATTTGTTTTGCTGTAATCCGCTACTTGAAAAGATTCTGTATGGTACAATATGCAGGAACACTGCCCACATGAAACACCATACACAATTTTCCAACACTTTCTTCGACGCACGTTTCGTCCCGAACCGGGACATCCTCAGGAGATGTTGACTTCACAATGCGAAATCGTAGAGTATCGTCAAGTAGCGGATTACAGCAAAACAAATTAATCTGTCCTGCTAATTATGGATTTCCGCAAAATAACGCCTGCTTCCATTCAATATTTACAATACACTTCTTATACTAATAACACTACTTTACTGGTGGTAGGACTCTTGCGGAGCGCGTCCTGGTACGTACCAGCGCGGTGTCAGTTGTTCTACCGTGAAGCAGGCATGTATTGCTGTGGGCACTGTAGCAGATGAGGTTACTGTGCAAAATAAAACTTCAGCGGGGCTAGACAAAGTCACAAGCGTTTGGCGTTAACGCTAGTCGACAAAAATGTATGGACAAAACAAATGACTAGAAAAACCACTATAATAATTACTAAACACGCTGTGTTTGAATAATTAACTACGCTAACTTGAACGCTCGCAGACCTTGTAGATAACTTTAGCGTACTTCGCTTGACAATTGACAGCCGACAGTAACAAACACAGCGTGTTTAGTAATTATAATCGTGGTTTTTCTAGTCATTTGTTTTGTCCGTACATTTTTGTCGACTAGCGTTAACGCCAAACGCTTGTGACTTTGTCTAGCCCCGCAGGACTGATATCCCAGGGTTATAAGCGCAGAGTTTGCTATAAAAAATCTCTCTGTTTCTCTTTTCAGGAGAATGAATACAACAAGTTCCTATCGGAGCACGGCGGCTCGTCCAACGCGTCCACGTCTTCTGATCACACCACGTACTACTTCGACGTGCTGCCGCAGCACTTGGCCGGGGCTCTGGACATGTACGTATGTACTCACTGCAGCACAACAAGTTCCTATCGGAGCACGGCGGCTCGTCCAACGCGTCCACGTCTTCTGATCACACCACGTACTACTTCGACGTGCTGCCGCAGCACTTGGCCGGGGCTCTGGACATGTACGTATGTACTCACTGCAGCACAACAAGTTCCTATCGGAGCACGGCGGCTCGTCCAACGCGTCCACGTCTTCTGATCACACCACGTACTACTTCGACGTGCTGCCGCAGCACTTGGCCGGGGCTCTGGACATGTACGTATGTACTCACTGCAGCACAACAAGTTCCTATCGGAGCACGGCGGCTCGTCCAACGCGTCCACGTCTTCTGATCACACCACGTACTACTTCGACGTGCTGCCGCAGCACTTGGCCGGGGCTCTGGACATGTACGTATGTACTCACTGCAGCACAACAAGTTCCTATCGGAGCACGGCGGCTCGTCCAACGCGTCCACGTCTTCTGATCACACCACGTACTACTTCGACGTGCTGCCGCAGCACTTGGCCGGGGCTCTGGACATGTACGTATGTACTCACTGCAGCACAACAAGTTCCTATCGGAGCACGGCGGCTCGTCCAACGCGTCCACGTCTTCTGATCACACCACGTACTACTTCGACGTGCTGCCGCAGCACTTGGCCGGGGCTCTGGACATGTACGTATGTACTCACTGCAGCACAACAAGTTCCTATCGGAGCACGGCGGCTCGTCCAACGCGTCCACGTCTTCTGATCACACCACGTACTACTTCGACGTGCTGCCGCAGCACTTGGCCGGGGCTCTGGACATGTACGTATGTACTCACTGCAGCACAACAAGTTCCTATCGGAGCACGGCGGCTCGTCCAACGCGTCCACGTCTTCTGATCACACCACGTACTACTTCGACGTGCTGCCGCAGCACTTGGCCGGGGCTCTGGACATGTACGTATGTACTCACTGCAGCACAACAAGTTCCTATCGGAGCACGGCGGCTCGTCCAACGCGTCCACGTCTTCTGATCACACCACGTACTACTTCGACGTGCTGCCGCAGCACTTGGCCGGGGCTCTGGACATGTACGTATGTACTCACTGCAGCACAACAAGTTCCTATCGGAGCACGGCGGCTCGTCCAACGCGTCCACGTCTTCTGATCACACCACGTACTACTTCGACGTGCTGCCGCAGCACTTGGCCGGGGCTCTGGACATGTACGTATGTACTCACTGCAGCACAACAAGTTCCTATCGGAGCACGGCGGCTCGTCCAACGCGTCCACGTCTTCTGATCACACCACGTACTACTTCGACGTGCTGCCGCAGCACTTGGCCGGGGCTCTGGACATGTACGTATGTACTCACTGCAGCACAACAAGTTCCTATCGGAGCACGGCGGCTCGTCCAACGCGTCCACGTCTTCTGATCACACCACGTACTACTTCGACGTGCTGCCGCAGCACTTGGCCGGGGCTCTGGACATGTACGTATGTACTCACTGCAGCACAACAAGTTCCTATCGGAGCACGGCGGCTCGTCCAACGCGTCCACGTCTTCTGATCACACCACGTACTACTTCGACGTGCTGCCGCAGCACTTGGCCGGGGCTCTGGACATGTACGTATGTACTCACTGCAGCACAACAAGTTCCTATCGGAGCACGGCGGCTCGTCCAACGCGTCCACGTCTTCTGATCACACCACGTACTACTTCGACGTGCTGCCGCAGCACTTGGCCGGGGCTCTGGACATGTACGTATGTACTCACTGCAGCACAACAAGTTCCTATCGGAGCACGGCGGCTCGTCCAACGCGTCCACGTCTTCTGATCACACCACGTACTACTTCGACGTGCTGCCGCAGCACTTGGCCGGGGCTCTGGACATGTACGTATGTACTCACTGCAGCACAACAAGTCCCTATCGGAGCACGGCGGCTCGTCCAACGCGTCCACGTCTTCTGATCACACCACGTACTACTTCGACGTGCTGCCGCAGCACTTGGCCGGGGCTCTGGACATGTACGTATGTACTCACTGCAGCACAACAAGTCCCTATCGGAGCACGGCGGCTCGTCCAACGCGTCCACGTCTTCTGATCACACCACGTACTACTTCGACGTGCTGCCGCAGCACTTGGCCGGGGCTCTGGACATGTACGTATGTACTCACTGCAGCACAACAAGACACGAGCTAAGTGCCCCGCCCATTGCCACTTCAGTTTTGCGATACGTTGAGCTATGTCGGTGACTCTGGTTCGTCTACGGATCTCCTCATTTCTGATTGGATCACGTAGAGAAACTTCGAGCATAGCTCTCTCCATCGCCCGCTGAGTGCTCTAAGCCTTCTTTTGAGCCCTGAATCTAATACATATATAAAATTCTCTTGCTTTTCTTTGTAACCAAACTCCTCCAAAACGGCTGGACCGATCGTTATGAAACTTTTAGGGTATGATCTCTGGGTCCTGGAGCGGGTTGTTATCTATATTTTATGTCCCTAAGTGAGAATAGAATTTATGTGGCAAAACAACGTTTGCCCGGTCAGCTAGTCTAATATATAAATTCTCGTGCCATTCTTTGTTACCAAACTCTTCCGAAAGGGCTCGACCAATTGTTATGAAATTTTCAATGTATGATCAAAGGTCTGAGAGCAGTCAGCAGCAGCAGCTGTTATCTATCTTTTGTATCCCTAAGGGCAAAACAACGTTTGTCAGGTCAGCTAGTATAATAATAAAAAACACATTTTCCCCGCAGCTTCGCGCAGTTCTTCATCGCGCCGCTGTTCAGCGCGGCGGCGACGGGGCGCGAGCTGAGCGCAGTCAACTCGGAGCACGAGAAGAACACCTCCTCGGACATGTGGCGCCTGGACCAGCTCAACAAGAGCACCGCGCGCGCGGACCACCCCTTCCACAAGTTCGGCACAGGTACGAGCTGCGACCCGTGCAGGCTGCAGGTGGGCGGGCGACATGTTCCTCGTGCCGTAACTCGGAGCACGAGAAGAACGCCTCCTCGGACATGTGGCGCCTGGACCAGCTCAACAAGAGCACCGCGCGCGCGGACCACCCCTTCCACAAGTTCGGCACAGGTACGAGCTGCGACCCGTGCAGGCTGCAGGTGGGCGGGCGACATGTTCCTCGCGCCGTCAACTCGGAGCACGAGAAGAACACCTCCTCGGACATGTGGCGCCTGGACCAGCTCAACAAGAGCACCGCGCGCGCGGACCACCCCTTCCACAAGTTCGGCACAGGTACGAGCTGCGACCCGTGCAGGCTGCAGGTGGGCGGGCGACATGTTCCTCGTGCCGTAACTCGGAGCACGAGAAGAACGCCTCCTCGGACATGTGGCGCCTGGACCAGCTCAACAAGAGCACCGCGCGCGCGGACCACCCCTTCCACAAGTTCGGCACAGGTACGAGCTGCGACCCGTGCAGGCTGCAGGTGGGCGGGCGACATGTTCCTCGTGCCGTAACTCGGAGCACGAGAAGAACGCCTCCTCGGACATGTGGCGCCTGGACCAGCTCAACAAGAGCACCGCGCGCGCGGACCACCCCTTCCACAAGTTCGGCACAGGTACGAGCTGCGACCCGTGCAGGCTGCAGGTGGGCGGGCGACATGTTCCTCGCGCCGTCAACTCGGAGCACGAGAAGAACACCTCCTCGGACATGTGGCGCCTGGACCAGCTCAACAAGAGCACCGCGCGCGCGGACCACCCCTTCCACAAGTTCGGCACAGGTACGAGCTGCGACCCGTGCAGGCTGCAGGTGGGCGGGCGACATGTTCCTCGTGCCGTAACTCGGAGCACGAGAAGAACGCCTCCTCGGACATGTGGCGCCTGGACCAGCTCAACAAGAGCACCGCGCGCGCGGACCACCCCTTCCACAAGTTCGGCACAGGTACGAGCTGCGACCCGTGCAGGCTGCAGGTGGGCGGGCGACATGTTCCTCGTACCGTCAACTCGGACTATTGACATAGACCATGTTGGTCGGCAATAAAAAAAAATTAGCCAATAAGGAGAATAAGGAATATTGAGATTGAATTTACTTAAGCGTGTCAAAGTCGAGCATCGTCCTATGATGTTGTCAAAGTCCTATGATGAAATACATTCAATTTTACACTCTAAGGCAATAGGAGTAAAGTTCATTTTTCAGTGTTATTTTTTTTTCATTTTCTTGTTTCACATCACTATACTATTTCCATTCGTTTGTTTTCTCTTTTATAGCAATAGCAGTACCACAAAGATATAACAAGAGAGAATAATGTATAAGAGTAATGCCTCCCCCACAAAGGCGCGTTATTATCGCGCGATAATACCGCAAGCGTTATTGCGATAAATAATGCGTCCCGATTCCTTGCACACAGCTGAGTTTTTATCGCGCGATAATAACGCGCAGACGGACGCAGCGTCCCGCGTTATTATCGGTCGTTATTATCGCAGCAGTGTGTAACTACCTGATCATCCTAATACAAAATGTACTGAAAACAGATATCGCAATAACGCTTGCGATATTATCGCGCGATAATAACGCTCCTGTGTGGGGGAGGCTTTATAGGTTTTGTATTTCGGAATTGTCACGCGGTGCCAACAGATGTCGCTGTACGGCTTTGCCTCGCGCTGACGGTTGCCTCTTGACGTATTATATAGATGCGAGCATTCTCAGCTTTTCTATCTATAGGGCACTGGGCAACTTTATTCCAAGTTATTTTTGTGAATTTCTTGCAATTTTTGGAACTTATAGGTTTCGTATTTCAGAATTGTCACGCAGTGCCAACAGATGTCGCTGTACGGCTTTGCCTCGCGCTGACGGTTGCCTCTTGACGTATTCTATAGATGCGAGCATTCTCAGCTTTTCTAACAAGTTTTATTTGTGAATTTCTTGCAATTTTTGGAACGTTAAATTTAATTTAACGTCAATATCTTTAGGTAGGTATCGCTAAACATAGAAATAAGAAAACTATTGTTTTTAATCAACTTCAAAAAAAGAAGGAGGTTCTATACTTATTTTTAAGATTACTCGAAGACGCGTAGACTGTTTGGAAAAATCTTTTATTGTTTGAAAGGATATACTTCCCATGGTCATCAGGCCGAGATCTGATGATGGGATCCTGGAGAAATTGAGGGCACTTGAAGCGATTTGGCTGTTGATTGAAAGAGTAATACTTTCCAGGTTGTCCTATGGTCATCAGCGGGGCTAGACAAAGTAACAGTCGTTTAGCGGTGACGAAAGTAGATAAAAATGTATGGAAAAGCCACGTGACTGTAGAAAAACCATGTGGCCGAATGAAAACAAATGAAAGCAGAATCTGCTTTATGCTTAGCGTTGTTCACTGTCGACTGTCAATTGTCATGCGAAGTACGCTAAAGTTATCTACAAGGTCCGCGAGAACGCCAGGGAGCGTTCAAATAGTCGTAGTCGATTTTCAGAAAAGCGAAATATCTTGGATTTTATCCGAAAATAATACGTTTAATTTATCGAAAAATGCTAAAAATGACACTTTTCGGTTTATGGTTTTTGAATGAAAATCTAGGAAAATCGTGTTTTTTTTTGAGACACTTTTTAGTAAATGTTATTAATTTTCTAAATATGTCATTGTTATAAGTTTGTGTTAAGAAACTTGGCAAATATCTTGCATCTGCATAGAGCTTCCACCGCTAAGTGAGTAATAAGCCTTGAATGGAAGCAGGCGTTACTTTGCGGAAATCCATAATTAGCAGGACAGATTAATTTGTTTTGCTATAATCCGCTTCTTGAAAAGATTCTGTATGGTACAATATGCAGGAATACCGCCCACATGAAACACCACACCACACAATGGGGCGAACAGTGGGGTGAGTCATTAGAAAGGGTATATAAGAACACGTTGCTGACACGAGAGTCACTCTACGATTTCGCATTGTGAAGTCAACATATCCTGAGGATGTCCCGGTGTCGGGACGAAACGTGCGTCGAAGAAAGTGGTAGAAAATTGTGTGTGGTGTTTCATGTGGGCGGTATTCCTGCATATTGTACCATACAGAATCTTTTCAAGAAGCGGATTATAGCAAAACAAATTAATCTGTCCTGTTTACAAGAACCTTTCTAATGAGAAAGTTATACACATATTCTCAAATATTTTTGAGACAAAAACTAGATTATGAAATGCCAAATAATGTGATGGCAATTATCTAATCAATAATTAAACACATGACACTTTTATTTTATGTTACGTCGGAAATTGACAATTTTGATTTACTTTTATTTTATGTTACGTCGGAAATTGACAATTTTGATTTTGATTCAAGCATCATTCATCTGAGATTCAAGCATAATTGCAAGGCATGACAATGCTAGTTTACGTTAATTTAAATTTTAAATTAACGTTCCAAAAATTGTCTTATACATATATTATTTTATTATGTTGTCATAAAATACGTTTCAGAACAAAATGCTCGCTAGTGTAATGCGGCGAGGCGGTAACCGGCAGCGCGAGACAATGTGGTACAGCGCCATCTGTTGGCAGCGCGGAGTAAACTGTCGCATCTGAATTAATGAAATTAAATAAAATGATTTATTTGCTGAATATAGTTAACATCTTAGTTCTTAAACTAATAGAAGTCCTTACAATATATTCGACTAACACTTCAGTGTGCAAATATTAAACATATCTATAAAACTACTAAATGTTAGTATGCTAATTAGTTTCTACGTAAACATAGTCCAAGAGATATCTTTGATAACATGTCAAAATAGGTTATTTGACTCCTATTTTTTTATCACTTTATTATAAATAAACTAGGATAAAAATAATGACGAACACTGAAAAAAAACTAATAAAATCGATTAAATAACAAAAAAGTTTAAATATTTAAAAGCATTTAAATATTTCTGATTAGACAGAGATAGCGATATTAAATTGTGACGTCACACCTCACGAATGCCATAGTAGCTTCATACAAATTTTCGTTTTGCGAGAAAGGGATAGAAGGCCCTCCCACAGCCCACTCCAAAATTAAAATGCCTGTAACTTTGTAAACCTTTGGGGTGGATTTTAATTATTTTTTCAGCGTACGTCATTATTATCCTAGTTTATCGTTCGTTCGTTCATTTATTCAGCCCACGGATGCCCACTGCTGGACAAAGGCCCCCTGCAATGATTTCCAGCCCGCACTGTCCTGTGCCACTTGTATCCAGCGCCTTCCCGCGCTTCTTTTAATATCGTCAGTCCATCTGGTTGAAGGTCTGCCAACACTGCGCTTTCCCGGCGTGGTCGCTATACCAGCACTTTGGGTGCCCAACGTCCGTCGGTTCTACGAGCTATGTGCCCATTGCCACTTCTTCTTCGCGATACCACAGAACACTTAATAGTACCAGAAGGTTAACTCCGCACGATAATTTAAAGAAATAGCGACTCTAGCGCTGACACAAAAAGTGCAATTCAGTTCGCAATAGCGCCTGGCCCCGCCCTCAAAATCGACACCCATCAAACGAAATGTTGTGCTCTCTTTCTATCGCCTAACTTTATCTCTTACTAGGGCTGCCGTAGTCAGACGGCGTAAAATAGACCGTACAGAACTAGCGCGTGCAACTCGACCCGCGAGCGGCAACCATCTGAAATATCGTGGTCCGGACCCGTACTTGTAGCCGGGACTGTCACTTGATAAGTGAGACTGGTCTGGCGATACGTTGAGACTTGAGATATATCAGTGACTATTTCGACTACGGATCTCCTCATTTCTGATTTGGTCACGTAGAGAAACTCCGAGCATAGCTCTCTCCATCGCCTTTCATCGCATCGCATCGTTTGGGTACTTTGCCGGTGGTGTAGGGCGTAGGCAATAGGGAAATTTCCCTCCAGGCAGATGTTATGCCTGGGGACCGCTTGTGATCCGAGCGTGTGACGTCAGAACTTGTATTTATAGAACGCTCGTAGAATGCTTCGTCAGCGTGTGCTAGGGGACTGGTTACGCCATCTATCATCAGCTATCGAAGACCACTACAAGCATGTTTTTTTTGATAGGCTTGCGCTTGACTACAATCAAGTCTGATGAACAGAAATGAAGAGGTCTAGGATGGAGCGCGCTTGCCTAGAAAATGCCTATTCACTCTTCTCTTGAAGGCACCCAGATTGTATTTGGCTGGGAACACGGAAGCTGGAAGGGTGTTCCACACCTTAGCGGTTCGTATCAGAAACGTAGAAGAAAAGCGTTTCGTCCGAGTACGCTGGACATCAACCACATAAGGATGCCACTTCTCTTGACGTCTCGCGGTTCTATGGTAGAAAGGTGAAGGAGGCACAAGGTTGTGGTGTGGATTTCTTGAGCACACTCTCCAAAATATATCCTGTAAAAACCGCTAAACAGGCAACACTGCGTGTGCGGTGCACTGCGGTGTTCTAAACTGAGCAGTTTCGCCCGTGTTAGCGATTCCTTGCCGATTATTCTGCGTGCGCGGCGATCAACCGATCATGTGTGGTTGTGTGTTCCAGGTAACCGAGACACCCTGGAGACAGTTCCTCGGGAGAAGGGCATCGACGTGAGGAAGGAGCTGCTTCGGTTCCACCAGCAGTGGTACTCCGCCAACATTATGACCCTCGTCGTCATGGGGAAAGGTATGGAATTCATGGTTTTTTTGGGTGTCGTGCAAAAAATGGCATAGTAAATCCGTAATAGGTGTTAAGATATTTCAATCGAATGAAACGTAAGTGATTTTGACATAGTGGGGTACGTCTTCGTGGATTGAAGTGTATATATGCGGTCGGTTTATAACTTACAACTGTTGGTGTCAAAACAAACATTTTTGACACCAGTAAATGGGCGACATTTTTTTGCGCGGTCCGCTGGGTCCATTCCAGTCCACGGTATACGTCTATTATATTGGGTAGGTCTGAGAATTGTACGTAAATTGTTTTTCATATCTCTATTTGCCACTTGCCGATGTTACATTACAGAGTAGGAACAAGTAGAGTATTTCTGTAAAATATTGAATATTTGATATTTCTCAAAATATCGAGTAAAAAAAAGTAGGACAAAATTTGTTAGTTTAAATGTAAACAAATACAGGCCGAGAGCGATATGGTTTTTTTTTATATAATGCACCCGTTATCTAATACCTATAACCATAACACAAGCTATCGCTTACTTTGTGTCTAGATTGCGATGTGTGTAATGATATACTTACTTTTGATATACTTGTTCTCCACAGAATCCCTGGAAGAACTGGAAGAGATGGTGGTGAAGCTGTTCTCGGCGGTGGAGGACCGCTCGGTGACAGCCCCCACCTGGCCGGAGCACCCCTTCCCTCCCCCCCTCCGACGGAAGAGGGTCTACGCGTACCCCATCAAAGATCTGCGCTCCCTCTCCATTGACTTCCCAATCCCGGACACCAGGAAACACTATAAGAGCGGGGTGAGTGCTTTTTTTTTTACGGGACATTTTTACACATCGCAATCTAGCCCCAAAGTAAGCGATAGTTTCTGTTATGGGTGCTAGATGACTGATAATATACATACATACTAATATACTTAAATATTATATATTGAAAAACACCCAGACACTGGAAAACATTCATGCTCATCACACAAACATTTACCCGTAGTGGGAATCGAACCCACGACCTCCGACGCAGACGGCAGGTCCGCTGCCACTGCGCCATTCGGTCGTCAAATCTAACTCTATTACTGAGACATCGCTGCACGTCTATCCTTCGGTCCGTCCGTTATCAGGCTGTATCTCTTGAACCGTGATAGTTATAGATTCTATAGAATATATTTCGGAGAGTGTGTTCAGGAACTTTTTAATTTGGTTCCCCCGTCACCTTTCTTCCATAGAACGGCAAGGCATCGTAAAGGCTTCCACCCATACATAGTCGACGTACCAAAGACGCGTACGAAGCGGTTTGATTCCTCGTTCCTGATACGCACTGCAAAGGCCTGGAATACCCTCCCAGGCAGTGTCTTTCCTGCCACTTACAACCAGGTGCCTTCAAATCAAGAGTGAATAGGCATCTTCTAGGCAAGCGCGTTCCACCTTAGACTGTATCATCACTTTCCATCAGGTGTGATCACAGTCAAACGCTAGCCTATATTGTATAAAAAAAAATGTAAAATAAAACAAATATTTAAGGGGCTCTCCCATACCATTATTTTGTGCTCGTTTTTGATTTATTTTTTTATATGTAACGCGAGCAAACGAGCGGGCGGGTCACCTGATGGTAAGCGATCACCGCCGCCCATGGACATTTGCAGCACCAGAGGAACTGCAAATGCGTTGCTGGCTCTTGAGAAATTTGTTTATCCGCCCCTTGAACAACCCCATGTTATAGTTTTGGGGAAACACTGTTGCTGGTAGTTGGTTCCATAGTTTGCATGTGTGTGGAAAGAAATGTAGCATATCGTGGATTGCCAGTCATGCAGGTGGAATGGATGGAACAAGTTTCTACGCCGGAGTGTATGCATAGACGACCTCTCTGGCGCAGTGGCGGCGCGCTGGGATTCGAGTCGGAGGTCGCGGGTTCGATTCCCGCCACGGGCCTCTTTGGAATTTTATAATTTCTAAATTGGCTTAGGTCTGGTCTGGTGGGAGGCTTCGGCCGTGGCTAGTTACCATTCTACCTGCAAAGACGCACCGCCAAGCGATTTAGCGTTCCGGTGCGATGCTTGTAGAAACCGTTGGGGTAAATTTACTTACCCTTCCAAGTTAGTACGATAACATCTTAGGCTGCATCATCACTTACCATCAGGTGAGATCGCAGTCAAGTACTAACTTGCATAGAGTAAAAAAAAAATAGAGAAAGTGGAAGGAATTTGGAATTTGGTGGTCAGGTCATTGATAATGGTACGGAACCCTCAGGTCGCGAGCCCGACTCGCACTTGACGATTTTTTTATGTTTAATACGCTCGTCTTCTTCTAGCCAGGCCACTACATCTCTCACCTGCTGGGCCACGAGGGCCCCGGCAGCCTGCTGTCCGCGCTGAAGGCGAGGGGCTGGTGCAACAGGTGAGAGGAGTTGCATTTCGACGCCGAAGCTGCTTTTGTTCGGTCAAAGATGGCCGAAGTTGCTTTTATTCGGTCAAAGATGGTAGGAATTGCTTTTATTCGGTCAAAGATGGCCGAAGTTGCTTTTGTTCGGTCATAGATGGCCGAAGTTGCTTTTATTCGGTCAAAGATGGCCGAAGTTGCTTTTATTCGGTCAAAGATGGCCTAAAACTATTTCACTCGGTCATAGATGGTTGAAGTTCAAGATCACGGTATCAAAAGTGCAGCTCTAGACTCATCAAATGTAGAGCTGCACTTTAAATACCGTAGTTTAATAGTTTACTGTTTAATACTTCGTGTGAAACATAATCTAACGCCTTAGATAAATCACAGAAAATGCCAAGCTGGTCACGTCATTCCTCTCAGGCGTATAAAATTCGATGCCGGCATTGGTTGTAAAGCCAAACTGTTTTTATGCAATAAACCATTCGATACTTCGGTTTCATCCACTGGTCGGTGGCGTAATTAACTGAAATTGCTTTTACCATTTTAAGACCCACTTTCAATTGAAGCCGAAGCTGCTTTTATTTAGTCTAAGATGGCTGAAGCCGAAGTTTCGATGAAACGAGAAACTTCTGCTTCGTCCACGTCAAAGGTTTTTGGCGTTATTGTAGTTGCTTTGACCATCTTTCGGCCTACTTTTAATTGAAGCCGAAGCTGCTTTTATCCGGTTAAAGATGGCCGAATTCTGTTGGCTCTTTCTACAGTTTTGTGTGTGTTCAGTCTAGTGGGCGGCACGCGCATCGGCGCGCGCGGGTTCGGCTTCTTCGGCGTGCAGGTCGACCTCACGGAGGACGGCGTGAAGCACATCGACGAGATCATACACCTGGTGTTTCAGGTACTGTATACAGGGTTATATAAGACTGCCACTCGCGCTACAGTACGTGTCGTGTTCAGTCTAGTGGGCGGCGGGTTCGGCTTCTTCGGCGTGCAGGTCGACCTCACGGAGGACGGCGTGAAGCACATCGACGAGATCATACACCTGGTGTTTCAGGTACTGTATACAGGGTTATATAAGACTGCCACTCGCGCTACAGTACGTGTCGTGTTCAGTCTAGTGGGCGGCGGGTTCGGCTTCTTCGGCGTGCAGGTCGACCTCACGGAGGACGGCGTGAAGCACATCGACGAGATCATACACCTGGTGTTTCAGGTACTGTATACAGGGTTATATAAGACTGCCACTCGCGCTACAGTACGTGTCGTGTTCAGTCTAGTGGGCGGCGGGTTCGGCTTCTTCGGCGTGCAGGTCGACCTCACGGAGGACGGCGTGAAGCACATCGACGAGATCATACACCTGGTGTTTCAGGTACTGTATACAGGGTTATATAAGACTGCCACTCGCGCTACAGTACGTGTCGTGTTCAGTCTAGTGGGCGGCGGGTTCGGCTTCTTCGGCGTGCAGGTCGACCTCACGGAGGACGGCGTGAAGCACATCGACGAGATCATACACCTGGTGTTTCAGGTACTGTATACAGGGTTATATAAGACTGCCACTCGCGCTACAGTACGTGTCGTGTTCAGTCTAGTGGGCGGCGGGTTCGGCTTCTTCGGCGTGCAGGTCGACCTCACGGAGGACGGCGTGAAGCACATCGACGAGATCATACACCTGGTGTTTCAGGTACTGTATACAGGGTTATATAAGACTGCCACTCGCGCTACAGTACGTGTCGTGTTCAGTCTAGTGGGCGGCGGGTTCGGCTTCTTCGGCGTGCAGGTCGACCTCACGGAGGACGGCGTGAAGCACATCGACGAGATCATACACCTGGTGTTTCAGGTACTGTATACAGGGTTATATAAGACTGCCACTCGCGCTACAGTACGTGTCGTGTTCAGTCTAGTGGGCGGCGGGTTCGGCTTCTTCGGCGTGCAGGTCGACCTCACGGAGGACGGCGTGAAGCACATCGACGAGATCATACACCTGGTGTTTCAGGTATTGTATACAGGGTTATATAAGACTGCCACTCGCGCTACAGTACGTGTCGTGTTCAGTCTAGTGGGCGGCGGGTTCGGCTTCTTCGGCGTGCAGGTCGACCTCACGGAGGACGGCGTGAAGCACATCGACGAGATCATACACCTGGTGTTTCAGGTACTGTATACAGGGTTATATAAGACTGCCACTCGCGCTACAGTACGTGTCGTGTTCAGTCTAGTGGGCGGCGGGTTCGGCTTCTTCGGCGTGCAGGTCGACCTCACGGAGGACGGCGTGAAGCACATCGACGAGATCATACACCTGGTGTTTCAGGTACTGTATACAGGGTTATATAGGACTGCCACTCGCGCTACAGTACGTGTCGTGTTCAGTCTAGTGGGCGGCGGGTTCGGCTTCTTCGGCGTGCAGGTCGACCTCACGGAGGACGGCGTGAAGCACATCGACGAGATCATACACCTGGTGTTTCAGGTACTGTATACAGGGTTATATAAGACTGCCACTCGCGCTACAGTACGTGTCGTGTTCAGTCTAGTGGGCGGCGGGTTCGGCTTCTTCGGCGTGCAGGTCGACCTCACGGAGGACGGCGTGAAGCACATCGACGAGAACATACACCTGGTGTTTCAGGTACTGTATACAGGGTTATATAAGACTGCCACTCGCGCTACAGTACGTGTCGTGTTCAGTCTAGTGGGCGGCGGGTTCGGCTTCTTCGGCGTGCAGGTCGACCTCACGGAGGACGGCGTGAAGCACATCGACGAGATCATACACCTGGTGTTTCAGGTACTGTATACAGGGTTATATAAGACTGTCACTCGCGCTACAGTACGTGTCGTGTTCAGTCTAGTGGGCGGCGGGTTCGGCTTCTTCGGCGTGCAGGTCGACCTCACGGAGGACGGCGTGAAGCACATCGACGAGATCATACACCTGGTGTTTCAGGTACTGTATACAGGGTTATATAAGACTGCCACTCGCGCTACAGTACGTGTCGTGTTCAGTCTAGTGGGCGGCGGGTTCGGCTTCTTCGGCGTGCAGGTCGACCTCACGGAGGACGGCGTGAAGCACATCGACGAGATCATACACCTGGTGTTTCAGGTACTGTATACAGGGTTATATAAGACTGCCACTCGCGCTACAGTACGTGTCGTGTTCAGTCTAGTGGGCGGCGGGTTCGGCTTCTTCGGCGTGCAGGTCGACCTCACGGAGGACGGCGTGAAGCACATCGACGAGATCATACACCTGGTGTTTCAGGTACTGTCTACAGGGTTATATAAGACTGCCACTCGCGCTACAGTACGTGTCGTGTTCAGTCTAGTGGGCGGCGGGTTCGGCTTCTTCGGCGTGCAGGTCGACCTCACGGAGGACGGCGTGAAGCACATCGACGAGATCATACACCTGGTGTTTCAGGTACTGTATACAGGGTTATATAAGACTGCCACTCGCGCTACAGTACGTGTCGTGTTCAGTCTAGTGGGCGGCGGGTTCGGCTTCTTCGGCGTGCAGGTCGACCTCACGGAGGACGGCGTGAAGCACATCGACGAGATCATACACCTGGTGTTTCAGGTACTGTATACAGGGTTATATAAGACTGCCACTCGCGCTACAGTACGTGTCGTGTTCAGTCTAGTGGGCGGCGGGTTCGGCTTCTTCGGCGTGCAGGTCGACCTCACGGAGGACGGCGTGAAGCACATCGACGAGATCATACACCTGGTGTTTCAGGTACTGTATACAGGGTTATATAAGACTGTCACTCGCGCTACAGTACGTGTCGTGTTCAGTCTAGTGGGCGGCGGGTTCGGCTTCTTCGGCGTGCAGGTCGACCTCACGGAGGACGGCGTGAAGCACATCGACGAGATCATACACCTGGTGTTTCAGGTACTGTATACAGGGTTATATAAGACTGCCACTCGCGCTACAGTACGTGTCGTGTTCAGTCTAGTGGGCGGCGGGTTCGGCTTCTTCGGCGTGCAGGTCGACCTCACGGAGGACGGCGTGAAGCACATCGACGAGATCATACACCTGGTGTTTCAGGTACTGTATACAGGGTTATATAAGACTGCCACTCGCGCTACAGTACGTGTCGTGTTCAGTCTAGTGGGCGGCGGGTTCGGCTTCTTCGGCGTGCAGGTCGACCTCACGGAGGACGGCGTGAAGCACATCGACGAGATCATACACCTGGTGTTTCAGGTACTGTCTACAGGGTTATATAAGACTGCCACTCGCGCTACAGTACGTGTCGTGTTCAGTCTAGTGGGCGGCGGGTTCGGCTTCTTCGGCGTGCAGGTCGACCTCACGGAGGACGGCGTGAAGCACATCGACGAGATCATACACCTGGTGTTTCAGGTACTGTATACAGGGTTATATAAGACTGCCACTCGCGCTACAGTACGTGTCGTGTTCAGTCTAGTGGGCGGCGGGTTCGGCTTCTTCGGCGTGCAGGTCGACCTCACGGAGGACGGCGTGAAGCACATCGACGAGATCATACACCTGGTGTTTCAGGTACTGTATACAGGGTTATATAAGACTGCCACTCGCGCTACAGTACGTGTCGTGTTCAATCTAGTGGGCGGCGGGTTCGGCTTCTTCGGCGTGCAGGTCGACCTCACGGAGGACGGCGTGAAGCACATCGACGAGATCATACACCTGGTGTTTCAGGTACTGTATACAGGGTTATATAAGACTGTCACTCGCGCTACAGTACGTGTCGTGTTCAGTCTAGTGGGCGGCGGGTTCGGCTTCTTCGGCGTGCAGGTCGACCTCACGGAGGACGGCGTGAAGCACATCGACGAGATCATACACCTGGTGTTTCAGGTACTGTATACAGGGTTATATAAGACTGCCACTCGCGCTACAGTACGTGTCGTGTTCAGTCTAGTGGGCGGCGGGTTCGGCTTCTTCGGCGTGCAGGTCGACCTCACGGAGGACGGCGTGAAGCACATCGACGAGATCATACACCTGGTGTTTCAGGTACTGTATACAGGGTTATATAAGACTGCCACTCGCGCTACAGTACGTGTCGTGTTCAGTCTAGTGGGCGGCGGGTTCGGCTTCTTCGGCGTGCAGGTCGACCTCACGGAGGACGGCGTGAAGCACATCGACGAGATCATACACCTGGTGTTTCAGGTACTGTATACAGGGTTATATAAGACTGCCACTCGCGCTATACAGTATACGTGTCGTGTTCAGTCTAGTGGGCGCATGATGTATTTCTGTTGCCGTTTTTTTTTTTTTTATTTATTTATATATTTGGCCGACTATTTTAAATGATAACTTGTTACATCGACAGTACATCGCGATGCTGAGGGAGGAGGGTCCCAAGCGCTGGATATGGGAGGAGCAGAGAGACCTCATGGCGATGGAGTTCCGCTTCAAGGACGCGCAGGAGCCGCGCGCGCTGGTCGTCGGCCACGTGCACTTGTTGCAGGTGACTAGTGCACTCTCTATTCCATCACTCTCATTATGATAGATTCTGATTTCTTTTGTTTTCATTCATCGCGCGGTTGGTCCATACATTTTTATCTACTGTCGTGAACGCTAAACGGCTGTTACTTTGGATATTGGATAGAAGCAGGCGTTTTTTTGCGGAAGTTCATGATTAACAAGAAAAGGAAAAAAAATATTTGCTATAATCCGCCAACAAAGAAAATTCTGTATGGTCAAACATGCAGGTACAAGCTAAGCACCGCTTACCTTCCCACCAAAGCAAGAAAGCCAAGTTACCCAGCAAGCAATGCCACCACCACCACTCACATGCACCACCACACAAAACTTTTATATAACTCTCGACGCACGTTTCGCCCCGAAACCGGAGCATCGTCAGGAGATTTGGACTTCACAATTCAAGATTGTCTAGTTTACTTGTATTTTTAAATATTAGAACTTACATAACTTTCGGATTCTGACCCCAGGTCACAGAGTGCATCAGTTGACCATAGACAGTTCTTGTCCACTTTTTTCTTTATATTTTTTTGTGCGTGAGTGCTCTGTATTAATGGTAAATTGCATACCTTAAACTACTATTATAATATTTTTATTTTTGGCCCCAACTTTATGTATTTTCGCAAATATGTTAAAAAATATCGTTCAATGCACGTGCGGAATTGTCATTTCCACTCGTCTCTATTGTTGACACGCGCATACGGCTTGTGTCAACGAACCGAGACTCGTAAAGAGATGACATACTTTCCGCACTTATATTGAAACTAGCATTTGTCTGCGGCTCCGCCCGCGTTAAATTCGATTTTTTACTAACCCCGAGAAAAAATTGAATTTCCTTTTCAATGACCTTTACACAGCTACTTTCAGAAAAGATTGTCAAAGTAATCTACCTATAGCTGTAGCTATAGATTACTGTTGAAAATTAGGGTTTTTTAAATATCCCATGGGAACTATGGATTTTCCCGGGATAAAAAGTAGCCTATGTTTTAATTCGGATTATAAGCTACCTATGTTCCAAATTTCAGCCAAATCAGTTCAGTAGTTGCGGCGTGAAGGAGTAACAAACATACACACACACAAACTTTCGCCTTTATAATATTAGTGTGAAGTGTGAAGTGTGATAGTGTGATGTACCATTTAGTGGTCGAGAGTTCTGTGGGTAGATTTCCCTAATTTTTGATTGGTCCGGCAGGAGTTCCCGATGCAAGACGTGCTGAGCGCGTACTACCTGCTGTCTGAGTGGCGCGCCGACCTCGTGCACGAGCTGCTGGCGCTGCTCACGCCGGACAACGTGCGCGTCGGCGTCGTGGCCAAGTGCGAGCCGTTTGTTACTCTATGTACATTCATAGTTCAATATTGTTTTCATTCTTGGCATTAGTATTACTACCACAGTCTTAGATCAGAAATTTTAAAAGTTTGGTAGCGCTATACTGGCCTCAATGAATTTTTTTTTTAATTTATTGTTCAAAGACATTCCAAAAACATATATATCAATATATACTGGCCATCCTCTTAAACTCAAGTAGTTTATGTGAGGATGGCGAATTAGACCATTTAAGTAATGCTGCACGTTGGGTTATACAAAAAGAGAAACTGACCACCGCTCTCGCGCTCGCTGTCGATCTTAGGCACGGGATTTACAGCGTCATGTTTTCTTTTCATTTTTCCTTTCAACTACCCAGTGTACAGCTACATATTCTTCATTCACACACACACACACACACACACGCGCGCGCGCGCACTCATTTAGCACACACATACACACGTAGTACACGTGCACTCACACATACATTTGAGAACACACACAGACACGTAGCACGTGTGCACATACCCATTTACGAACACACACACATACGCAAATGTGTAATATTATACGCTTTTATGACTTTTTTATATTGTGACTATTTTCGTAGATGTTTCGAGAGCAAGTGCACTCAGACGGAGCCGTGGTACGGGACCAAGTACCTGCAGGAGGACATCGAGGAGGCCACACTGAGCGTGAGTTTATACATAATCATAATCATAATCGTATCATTTATTTGCATAAAACACGTACAGGGTTATTACATTCGGTACTTGATGTATCAGTGTTTTGCCCATTTATAGGCATGCAAATATTAAAATCAGTTTTTAACAATAGACGTCAATAGAATTACTAGTAATTAATCATAGTTATCAGATACATATTAAAACAAAACCACAAAAAATTCAAAGTTACACAATATAAAATGTCTAATAATATAATATTATGTCATGCAACCCTAATAATTACTTATTGATTTCATTTAATATAAAAGAAAACCACATAAAAGATGAGAATATAAAAAAAATACATTTAAATTTAGGTTGTAACGTTTCGTTACAATACCTTCATTATTTCTTGCTGATCTACATATTTACACGTCTTATTTTGCAGAAATTCCTTACAGATCAGTGACCTTAACCATTTGAAGTATCTACGGTTGACAAAGATACGAGGACTCATTATGAAATCGACGACCTCCCTGGCGCAGTGGCGGCGCGCTCAGATTCGAGTGGGAGGTCGCGGGTTCCATTCCCGCCACGGGCCACTTTGGAATTTTATAATTTCTAATTTGGCTCAGGTCTGGTCTTGTGGGAGGCTTCGGCCGTGGCTAGCTACCACCCTACTAGCAAAGACGCACCGCCAAGCGATTTTAGTGTTCCGGTGCGATGCTGTGTAACCGTTGGGGTAAATTTACTTACCCTTCCAAGTTAGTGTGACAACATCTTAGACTGTATCATCACTTACCATCAGGTGAGATCGCAGTCAAGTACTAACTTGTATAGAATAAAAAAAAAACCAAAAAAATGTTTGGGAAAATGCTCACCACCACCACCACAAAACATCACACCAAAAACATAAAAATTGAACGTCTTATCGCGAAATCGACGAGTCTGCCCACGAAATTCATAATTTTCGTGTTTTTTTTTAAATTCATGCGCTATTTAGACATAGGCTAATGACAGTCAAATTGCAGGAATGGCAGTATTATCTTTACACGTTTATATATCAAAATCTTTTTTTTTTTTTGGTTTAAGAAATTTATTGTTTCGTAAAAAGTACCTATATAAATACTCACTTATACGAAAACTGAAGACTGTAAATAATTTAACATAGTACAATAATAAGTAAAGATCTTTGCTTAAAACTACTTATAATTATTGTAAAAAAATTAATGTAACGCTGTTGATTACTTTTCAAATAAAAAAAAAATGTCTATCCTAGGAAATTAGTCTGAGTATTGCCTAAAGACCTGAGACTTGGCTTTCTTACTATCATATTATTGATATTACGAAGTATCGAATAATGCATGCATGTTCCCCTATTCTTCCAAACCAGGAATGGAAGAACGCGAAGCCAATAAAGGAGCTGCACCTGCCTCCCCCCAACGAGTTCATCCCCTCCAAGTTGGACCTGGAGACGTCTTCGGATCCCACTGCTGACGCCATCGCGCCGGTCATCGTCAAGGTATGGATTACTTATTTTTTTTTTTAGTTTTATGGTATCTTGCTATGGGCACAGAACACTAAATAGTATCAGAAGGTTCACTCCGCACGATAATTTAAAGAAATAGCGACTCTAGCGCTGACACAAAAAGTGCAATTCAGTTCGCAATAGCGCCTGGCCCCGCCATCAAAATCGGCACGCAACAAACGCAATGTTGTGGTCTCTTTCTATCGCCTAACTTTATCTCTTACGACGTACTAGGGCTGCCGTAGTCAGACGGCGCGAAAAATAGACCGTACAGAACTAGCGCGTGCAACTCGGCCCGCGAGCGGCAACCATCTGAAATATTGAGGTCCTGACCCCTACTTATAGCTGAAACGGTCTTAATGAAGAAGCAAACGCCCAAGACCAACTCACGCTTGACCCATATTGTTAATAAGACCGCCTTTTGTGCATTATGTATACAAAGACATAATGCGGCATAAGACATAATACAAAGACATAAGACATAATACAAATACATAATGACAAATTTTTAATTCTGTTGAAGATTTCTTGTGTGTTATGTTTTCCTTTTTTTTTCTTTTGTAATGTGCAATAAAGTGTTAATTCATTCAATTCATTCATTCATTCATTGTTTTGTTTCAGGACACTCCCCTCATGAGGATATGGTACAAACGTGATAACGAGTTCTTGCTGCCAAAGGCTTTCATTACTCTGGATCTAGTCAGGTTAGTCATCATCAGCTTAGCTATGTCCCAGTGCTAAAGTCCGGTCGCCGAATAGAAACAATTTCGTACATTAACCTGTTACTACCTGTCTCTGTCACTCCCGCGTCAAAATAATGCCTCTCGCTCGCACAGGTGCAATGACCGCCGTCCTGTGCGAGCGAGAGGCATTATTTTGACGCGGGAGTGACAGAGACAGGTAGTAACAGGTTAATGTACGAAATTCTTTCTATTCGGCGACCGGACTTTAGGTATAGATTGCCTCTCAAATGTAAGAGAAATATCCATAATTTTTTTTTATATTTTTTTTGTTTATTTTATTTGTGCCATAGTGACTGAACCGATTTGGCTGAAATTAGGAAACTAGGTCGGTCATCTTTACTATCAGGTAGGTTATATTTTGAAAAAAAAAAAAATTGACTGAACCAAGCCTGCAATTAGCTAATTGCTGTAGCCAACTTGATACTACTTGATACCTTTTTGACTTGGTATTTTGTTGAATATTTTTCATAGATGTACGCACATTCATTATTCCTTTGTAACTTGTAAGTATGTTCTTGAGCGTCATGTTTTTTGACAGTCCCCTGGCGTATGCAGACCCTGTCAACTGCAACCTGACCTCAGTGTGGGTCCTACTGTTGCGCGACTCGCTGCAGCAGTTCGCGTACGCGGCGGAGCTAGCCGGCCTGCGGTGGAATGTTGGGAACGCTAAATATGGACTCAGTGTGAGTACAGTGTGCCTCACAGACCGGAGAATAAATTTATATTGACAAGTGTACCCTGTACCATTCCCCTGGCGCACGCAGACCCTGTCAACTGCGACCTGACCTTAGCGTCACAACCCTGTACTTCGTTTAAATTTAAATATGAATCAAAATTTTTCACTCGCAGCGGGATTTGAACCCGCGTCCCCCCAGCTTTCGCGGCTGGGTGCTCTGACCGCTGAGCTACACAAGCCCTCTGCGGTGAAATTTTCGATTCGTATTATTAGGTCCTTAGGCTGGACTTCGTTGACTGTTGGCGTTCTACTCATACAGTAGCTAGATGGCGTTGATTGCAGAATAGAAGTCGCAATAAAGTTTCCAGTAACCTAGATGGCGCTGGTTATACATCCGACTTTATACTTTAGTAGGTTATGGGCCTAATTGACCCATAACCTATTAAAGTTTTAAATACTATATTACATTTGCCCCCCTTGCTACTTTTGATAAATATAGAACTCGTCGACAAAAACATGTTTGCTTAACTTATATTGATATAACTTTCAGATAACGATAGACGGCTACGACGACAAGCTGCACGTGCTGCTGGAGAAGATAATAGACCACATCGTGAGCTTCACTGTGGACCCGCAGCGCTTTGAGATCATGAAGGAAAGCCACATACGCGCCATCAAGAACTTCGAGGCCGAACAGCCATATCAGGTATAGTCTGTTAAGTAAGTTAGTGCACTTTGATAATTTTGAGGAAATTCAAAAATCGCAATCGGGCAACATTAAACTTCCTGTTTCTATAGAGCGTCGAACCTTGTTTGATACTTGATTATTACTTTATTTCTGTTTTTGTCAGTACAAAGTATGAATAGTATGTTAAAAGTTAATATTATTGAATTGAATGTATATAAATAAGTAAACAATAAAAATAAAACTAACATTATGTGGTTTTATGAAATAACGAAACAAGAAAAACTTTGCGAGTCATGGGCGCCATAAATCTAATTTGGAGTTAAAAGAAAAGGAAAATTTGCAGAAAAAATATAGAGAGGGAAAGTAAGAAATTTTAATTTTTGGGTGTATTTTGTAAGAAAAATTAGCAAATAATTTTTTTATGCAAAGTATCAAAATTATTCGATCCATCGATAATTAATTTACAGTGTTGGTCTTTACCACTTTTCAACTACCTTTTAATTTACCCAAGTACACTGACTTACATAACAGACTATACTGCAAAATTCAATTGAACCCATAGGACCGCAAGACGCTGAGAGCGGTAGCATCCTTAAGTGGTTGACGTCCAACAAACTTGCACGAAACGTTTTTCTTCCACGTTTCTGATACGAACCGCAAAGGTACGAACCGCAAATACAATCTGGGTGCCTTCAAGAGAAGAGTGAATAGGCATATTTTCTAGGCAAGCGCGCTCCATCCTAGACCTCATCATTGCTTTCCATCGGACATGATTGTCGTCAAGCGCAAGCCTATCTTCAATAAAAAATTGGTTGTCTGTAAAGTCGGTTTACTGACGATAGTTGAACGTGACAACGTCTTCTTTGTCGCTCGCGAGGTAACGCCGGTAACGCCGCATGAGCGAGGTAACGCCGGATGAGTCATGTTTTTTCGTGCGTGCAACCGGCTCTATCGATTTATAAGACGTTGTCACGTCAAAAAGCAATACCAGGCTGAGTTTGTTGTGGGCTTATTCTCGTTTAGGGCTCTTTAAAACCTCGCATTGTGACTTTCGTGTTGTGAATTCAACATCTCTGGATGTTCCGGTGTCGGGACGAAACGTGCGTCTGAGAAATTGTCGGAAGAATTGTGTGTAGTGTTTCATTTGGGCGGAATTCCTGCATATTGGACCATACAGATTATTTTCAAGTAGCGGATTAGAGCAAAATAAGTTACTTTGTCGCACTTTAAACTTTTCACTTTTTTCAGCCCTGAAATAGTTATCACTAATTGTACCAATTGTAGTAGAAGTAATTGAGTTATGATAAAATAAATTCTAACGCGAGCGAGGTAACGCCGGTAACGCCGGATGAGTCATGTTTTTGACGTGACAACGTCATATAAATCGATGGAGCCGGCTGCACGCACAAAAAAACATGACTCATGTGCCGTTACCTCGTTGCCGTTACCTCGCTGCCGTTACCTACCTCGCTCTGAGGCGTTCCATGTAAGGCTTGAAGTGCAAGCGAGAGTTGTCACGTTCAACTATCGTCAGTAAACCGACTTTACAGACAACCAATTTTTTTGTGCGTGCAGCCGGCTTTATCGATTTATAAGACGTTGTCACGTCAGAAAGTCTATTCTATTGTATAATGTCTAATGTTGTATAATTAGGTCTATGTCGGTTAGTTATAGTTTTTAATTTCGCAAGCCGAGCAAAGAACTTAGCAAGTAGTGGTTACCTTAAAATGGGTTTACATACCCTTAGAATGTATTGCAAATTTTAAATGTAATTATTTTAACATACATGTAAACCTGCTGGTTAACCCATATAGATAAAATAAAAAATAAAATCACTAATAAATAAGTTTTTTTTTTTATTGAAGATAGGCTTGCGCTTGACGACAATCATGCCTGATGGAAAGCAATGATGAGGTCTAGGATGGAGCGCGCTTGCCTAAAAGCCTATGATCATATTCTACTGACTACTCAGTGTTAGGCCTATGTAAAACTCTTTATGTTAGGCCTATGTAAAATAAATCATTTGAATCTTCGAATAAAGAGTAAAATGTATTTCCAGCACGCGGTGTACCAGCAAGCCCTGAGCCTGTCGGAACTGGTGTGGACGCGGTGCCAGCTGATGGATGCAGCTCAAGGTCTGTACGTCATCTTTATGGCCATGGTTTTAACTTTTAACGGTGTAGAAGCCGACGTATTTAAGCGATTTTGAATGAAGTTTTATGCAAACACTATAGAGACAATTTTAAACTTTCAAATTTACACGTCATGTATTTTGGGTCTTTAATCTAAAATCGCTAAGAAGCAGAAACACGATTGGATAAAATTTTCTCGATAGAAAGTTCTCCCAAAAGTTGCTCCAAAATGTCAGTTTTTCGAGTTTTTATCGGACACTACATTGGATGTAATTGTAATTTTTGTTTTAAAATGTCGGTAATAATAATATCCAAAAACGCTAAGAAACAGATTTTTGATAACCAGCTTAGTTTTTAAGTAATTAGGTAAAAGGTCGTTTTTCTGTTATATTCTTCCGCGACGCTGCATGTCGCACCTACCAAATCTCCGTGAGAGTGAGAAAGACAAAAATAAATTCAATAAATCCCCTCTTCCGATCACCATTCTAGATCTGACCTAACTAAATGGCGTTAGTTACAGAACAGAAGTACGGTTTTCAGATAGGAACCATGGATTTTCCTGGCTAAAAAGTTATTAATGTGGTAAACAAGGATATAATCTTTCTCTACTACAGTCAAATCGGTAGTTGCGGCGTGAAGGAATATTTCTCCATACAAACTTTGGATCCCCGTTTCACCCCCTTAGTGAGTTTTGCAAAATCTTACACTTCTAGATCAGAAATCTATGTGACAACTGTTGAATTTCTAGACTCAGTGGTTGTGTTATTATGTCAGTCATCAATTAGTCTGTTAGTTTCTTCTTTTATAAATGATTTAGATTAGATTATCTTTTATTATTTGGATAGGTTATGGGTCAAGCATACATTTTGATCCCCTTCCGACACTTGACCGTCAAGAATAAGCGTCGCGTTGATGCGTTAATATGTCAGTCATCAATCAGTCAGTCTTCTTTTATAAATTATTTAGATAGGGTTATCTTTTATTATTTGAATAGGTTACGGGCCTAGTATACATTTGATCCCGTTCCGACACTTGACCGTCAAGTATAGGCGTCGCGTTGATGCGTTGTATCGCAGTGAATGTGTGAGTGAGTGGCGGCGCGCTCGGATTCGAGTGGGAGGTCGCGGGTTCGATTCCATGATCGCCATGGGCCACTTTGTAATTTTATAATTTCTAAATTGACTCAGGTCTGGCCTGGAGGGAGGCTTTGGCCGTGGCTGGTTACCACCCTACCAGCAAAGACGCACCGTCAAGCGATTTAGCGTTCCGGTGCGATGCTGGTAGAAACCGTTGGGGTGACTTTACTTACCCTTCCAAGTTAGTACGATAACATCTTAGGCTGCATCATCACTTACCATCAGGTGAGATCGCAGTCAGGTACTAACTTGTATAGAGTAAAAAAAAAAGTTTGTAAACATTATGTATTTCCGTTTGTCTCTCAGGCATAACGGCGGAGCAGCTATCGGAGTTCGCAGCGCAGTTGGTGCGCAAGATGCACGTGGAGGGGCTCATGTTCGGGAACCTCACCCGCGAGAGGGCGCTCGCAGTCGCGGACACCATCGAGAACAAGTACGTGCACGCACGCACTAGCACGTATGGCTAAGGCTAGGCGTATGCTGAGACGCAGGCGACGTAGCACAGCACAGTGCAGGACAGGGCAGTTGAAGCAGACATGTCTCCGCATGCTGCGACGCAACGCAACTGACATTCGCATGCTAGATTCCTAGCTAGTAGGTACAAGGAATAGACGTTTGACGGACGAAACGAGTTCAGAATATGAGTCTGATTATGAAATTAACGAGTTATTGCTACTTTAAAGTTTGTCAAAGCGTAGAAAAAGTATTTGGCGAAGTGATTATCTAAAAAATCACGTCTCGATGTGCACGCGTCGCGCAGAATTCTGTGCCGGCAAACAACGAGACGCAGAGCAGGAAAGACACATGTCTGCGTCGCATGTGCCTGCGCCGCAGCGTACGTAGTTCAATGACGTTCCATGCTTTACAAAATCTGCTCTGCTCTGCCCTGCGTGGACCTGCGTCGCCTGCGTCTCAGCATACGCCTAGCCTTACGCGTGCGGTGGCAGCACCTGCACAACTTCTGTCTGGTCACCTAGTCAGGCCAGTCTCACTTATCACGTGACCGTCCCGGCTACAAGTAGGGGTCCGGACTTCAATATTTCAGATGGTTGCCGCTCGCGGGCCGAGTTGCACGCGCTAGTTCTGTACGGTCTATTTTACGCGCCGTCTGAGCCCTAGTACGTCGTAAGAGATAAAGTTAGGCGATAGAAAGAGACCACAACATTGCGTTTGATGCGTGTCGATTTTGAGGGCTGGGCCAGGCGCTGTTGCGAACTGAATTGCACTTTTTGTGTCAGCTAGAGTCGCTATTTCTTTAAATCATCGTGCGGAGTGGACCTTCTGTATCTGTACTATTTAGTCTTCTGTAACCTAGTATACAGTTCTGTAACCTAGTATAAATTTCGTCTGGTTTTTAGCTTTTTAATTTCAATTTGCGGTTTTCTAGGTCTTAAAAAATTTGTAATCTTGTCGATCTAACGGAACAACTACTAAAATTTCGGAAGGTCCTTCAAAAAGTGTCTTATTGTTTTATCAATTGTTGCAGATTACCAAAAGACGCAACTCCGTTGCTGGCGCAACAGTTGCTTCTGTACAGAGAGGTCGAAATAGAGAAAGGTATGCTGTATAGAATTCAATTTTAAACAATTATGTATTTTGTAGTTTTCATAAGTAGTACGCATATTAGTAAGTAGCAGTAACTAAGGGACACATTCCTTCTGACTCCTTTCACCTCATCTTAAGTTACCTAACATCTCAATTAATCTTTTCCCTAGGTGCATGGTACCTTCGAGAAATAGAGAACGCCGTTCACAAGTCGTCCTGCGCTTCACTCTACTACGCGTGCGGGGTGCGACAGACCCGCGCGAACGTCACGCTGGAGCTACTGGCGCAGGCGCTGAGCGAGCCCTGCTTCCACGTGCTGAGGACGCAGGTAACAGAGAGCGCCGTGCGCGAGTCGTCCTGCG
The DNA here is from genome assembly GCA_036785405.1 of Coenonympha arcania. NCBI lineage: Eukaryota > Metazoa > Arthropoda > Insecta > Lepidoptera > Nymphalidae > Coenonympha > Coenonympha arcania. The sequence goes on from CM072076.1 coordinate 13,253,200, forward strand.
CCTCGCTTCACTACGCGTGCGGGGTGCGACAGACCCGCGCGAACGTCACGCTGGAGCTACTGGCGCAGGCGCTGAGCGAGCCCTGCTTCCACGTGCTGAGGACGCAGGTAACAGAGAGCGCCGTGCGCGAGTCGTCCTGCGCCTCGCTTCACTACGCGTGCGGGGTGCGACAGACCCGCGCGAACGTCACGCTGGAGCTGCTGGCGCAGGCGCTGAGCGAGCCCTGCTTCCACGTGCTGAGGACGCAGGTAACAGAGAGCGCCGTGCGCGAGTCGTCCTGCGCCTCGCTTCACTTTGCGTGCGGGGTGCGACAGACCCGCGCGAACGTCACGCTGGAGCTGCTGGCGCAGGCGCTGAGCGAGCCCTGCTTCCACGTGCTGAGAACGCAGGTAACAGAGAGCGCCGTGCGCGAGTCGTCCTGCGCCTCGCTTCACTACGCGTGCGGGGTGCGACAGACCCGCGCGAACGTCACGCTCGTACACGGTTCACACTAGTGCTGCTTCCAGGAGCAGCTCGGGTACATCGTGTTCAGCGGCGTGCGGCGCTCCAACGGCGTGCAGGGGCTGCGGCTCATCGTGCAGAGCGACCGGCACCCCGCCTACCTGGAGGAGAGGATCGAGAGCTTCATCGACGGCTCGCAGGTTCGATCACCGCGTTAACACGTTCACGGCAGAGAGCCAAGGGGTTATTTCAGCCCCGTATACCATACGGGGCTGAATTGACCCCGTCCGAGACTTTTAGTGCGGGCGCCAAAAAACGCTAAATAAACGCTATATTCACTGCGACTGACATACAGATTTAATTATTTTATTTTATTTATTTCCGTATAACTTCGAATCGAAATTAATGTGGAGACCGTAGTGAAAAGTAAAGTTGCCATACATCCATGGTCATTATCCTTTTGTTTGGTTTTGTTTTTTCCTATGATATACGTTCGACATGGTGTCATATGATGTCCTGTGGGAAAAGCTCAAGAGGGCGGGCATACCACTGGAGGTGAGGAGAGTCTTAAGATACTGGTATATGAACCAGACCAATTGCGTTAGGTGGGGTAATGCTCTATCTTCTGAGTATAGACTTGAATGCGGTGTGAGGCAGGGCGGTTTGACGTCTCCCATCCTGTTCAGTCTATATGTAAATGATCTGATCGTTGAGCTCAGCAGAAAACATGTCGGTTGCTGGATTGACAATGTTTGTATAAATAATCTAAGCTACGCAGACGACATGGTTTTGCTGGGGCCAACGATCGGGTCTGTTAGAGAATTGTTGAGGACGTGCGAGGGGTACGCGGGCAGTCATGGGCTTTGTTACAATGCAGGGAAAAGCGAGTACATCATCTTTAAGGCCAAGGGTACATCACGAAAAGAGTGTCAGGTGGAGCATAATATAATGTTGAACGGTGCTCCCCTAAAGCGTGTTGAAAAATTCAAATACCTAGGGCATGTTGTAACCGAGGACCTTAAAGATGATGAGGACATAGAAAGGGAGCGGAGAGCGTTGGCAGTGCGGTGTAATATGTTGGTCCACAGGTTTGCACGTTGTAGTAAAGATGCAAAAATTAGTTTAAAGCTTTTTGCCAAAGCTTTTACACGGGATCCCTGTGGACCAACTTTACACAGGCATCGCTGAACGCAATTCGGGTTCAATACAATAACGCCTTCAGAATGTTGTTGGGCTTGCCGCGCCATTGCAGTGCGTCAGAGATGTTTGCGTCCTCTAAAACAGACGATTTTCATGCTCTAAGGAGGAAGCGTATAGCATCTCTGATGCGAAGAGTGTGGGCGAGTGGCAACAGCATTCTGAGGGCGTTAGGAGAAAGACATGACTCTCCAGTATATAAAACGTACTTGAAATTGCATGTGAATTGATATTTGGTGATAATAATTAGTATAATTTAATAATTTAAGTTGTATAATTTTGACATGTTGACATTATTTTAGCTATAAGTAATAATGTAATTTCTCTGGGGGCCATAGTTGCCACGAATAAATGAAATAAATTATTAATTATTATTATAAATCCAGCTATAGTATTGTTATTATCTCGCTGCAGACTCGATCATAAATCATTCGAGTGTTTCGCTTTTGTTGTTCTGCAGTAATGCACAACTCAACAAAGAAACAACAAAAGCGAAACACTCGAATGATTTATGATCGATTCTGCAGCGTGAAAAACACTTATAGTATACGATATTGTCTGTGACAGGAATATTTAGAGAAGATGTCGGAGGAGGAATTCCTCAAGCATCGCTCCGCGTTGGCCGCCCAGCGCTTAGAGCGGCCCAAACGCCTCTCCAGCAAGGCGTCGCAGCTGTGGAACGAGATCTCCGCACAGGTATAGTCTATTCCCTTAGAATTTGTCGTTACAAGTACATTTATCACACTTCACACTAATTTCACACTTCATACTAATATTATAAAGGCGAAAGTTTGTGTGTGTGTGTATGATTGTTACTTCTTCACGCCGCAACTACTGAACCGATTTGGCTGAAATTTGGAACATAGATAGCTTATAACCCGGATTAAAACATAGGCTACGTTTTAGATAGTAGAAAATCCATAGTTCCCATGGGATATTTAAAAAAACCCTAATTTTCAACAGTAATCTACAGCTACAGCTATAGGTAGAATACTTTGACCGACACTAAGTTGGTTTCCGCTTGCACTAGTGCTGCAAGAGTCCATTAAGTAAACATACCAGTGCAAACGAATCACTTTGACGACCTCCCTGGCGCAGTGGCGACGCGCTCGGAATTCGAGTGGGAGGTCGCGGATTCGATTCCCGCCACGGGCCACTTTGGAATTTTATAATTTCTAAATTGGCTCAGGTCTGGTCTGGTGGGAGGCTTCGGCCGTGGCTAGTTACCATCCTACCAGCAAAGACGCACCGCCAAACGATTTAGCGTTCCGGTGCGATGCTTGTAGAAACCGTTGGAGTAAATTTACTTACCCTTCCAAGTTAGTACGATAACATCTTAGGCTGCATCATCACTTACAATCAGGTGAGATCGCAGCGTATTTAGGTGATTTTGAATGAAGCTTTATGCAAAAACTATAAAGTAAATTACTTTCAAATTTACACGTCATGTATTTTGGGTCTTTAATCTAAAATCGCTAAGAAGCAGAAACACGATTGGATAAAATTTTCTCGATAGAAAGTGCTCTCAAAAGTTGCTCCAAAATCTCAGTTTTTCTATATTTTATCGGAAACTACAATGGATGTAATTGTAATTTTTGTTTTAATGTATCGGTAATAATAATATCCTAAAACGCTTAGAACGGATTTTTGATAACCAGCTTAGTTTTTGAGTAATTAGGTAAAAGGTCGTTTTTCTGCTATATTCTTCCGCGACGCTGCATGTCGCACCTACCAAATCTCCGTGAGAGTGAGAAAGACAAAAATAAATTCAATCAATCCCCTAACTTGTTTAGACTAAAAAAAAGATGAGATATAGAATGGGGAGATGAGATATAATCATATTATGAAAGGTCGTTACTTGTGTATGTATTCTTAAACTGTTTTATTATTATTTTTATGCAAAGGTCAAAGTCAAAAGTCAAAATATATTTATTTCACATAGGCCTAACTTACAAGACACTTGTAAAACGTCAACAATATTTGTTACATAATATTATGTACGTTGATAACTATAAGTCGACTTAAAACTAAGTTTATGCTTTATTGATTTATTGAGCAAAATGTCGACAAATATACCTTATATATTTAATATCTGTTTGTATATATGTGTCCAGATGTACAACTTCGATCGGCCGCACGTGGAGGTCGATGAACTCAACACCGTCACCAAACAAGAACTTATCGAATTCTTTAAGGTAAGAATAATTATAATTGGGTACTTGACTCCAAATTTTTCAATACTTTATTATATAAACTAGGATAAAAATAATTACGTATGTATGTATGTACATATATACTTTTATTGTGCACCCAAGAAACAATTAATAAAAAAGTTAAAGTAGAAATAAAAAATTGGTTGCCAACACAACAAAGCTGAACGTGACAACGTCTTCTTTGTCGCTTGTTCCGCGCTCGCGAGGTAACGCCGGTAACGCCGCATGAGCGAGGTAACGCCGGATGAGTCATGTTTTTTCGTGCGTGCAACCGGCTCTATCGATTTATAAGACGTTGTCACGTCAAAAGAAGATACAGGTAACAATGAGGCGGACTTATCGCTAACAAGCGATCTCTTCCAGACAACCTCAGACACCGATTAATTAGGAAGTAGAAAAGTACACTGAAAAAACTAATTAAATCGTTACGTTAATCAAACTAATTACGTACACTGAAAAAACTAATTGAATCGATCAAATAACAAAACAGTTATAAGCATTCAAATTTCTGATTAGACAGAGTTAGCGATATTGAATTGTGACGTCACACCCTACTTATGCCATAGGGGCGAATAAACAAATTTCTCAAGAGCCAACAACGCATTTGCAGTTCCTCTGGTACTGCAAATGTCGATGAGAGTTGAAGTCGGTTTTTTTGAAAATTAACTAACGCATATTTTTTGTTCTAGATCAATCAAATCAATCAATCAAATTAGTATTTACAAAGTTGGTTATTACAAATATATAAGATCTAACTAAGTATATCACACCATATTGGTTTGCAAATTTAATTCATATAGAACAAAAAAAAAATTTAACAAGCTCAGACTATGAGAAAAAAATATATATATAATATATTAATTTACTGTCAAAAATGGATGTCTAAAGGAACAATAATTTTATTTATTATCTAGAAACACATAAGTCCGACATCACCGGACCGACAGAAGCTGTCGGTGTACGTGGTGTCGACAGCGGAGGGCGGCGCCGGGCGGCAGGACGAGTCTCATGAACACAAGCAGGACACGTCTAGAGAGGTATTTCATTTAACTCAAAGATTTTACTAACATACCAACTTTTTAATTTGGTTCCCCCGTCACCTTTCTACCATAGAACGGCAAGGCATCGTAAAGGCTTCCACCCATACATAGTCGACGTACCAAAGACGCGTACGAAGCGGTTTGATTCCTCGTTCCTGATACGCACTGCAAAGGCCTGGAGTACCCTCCCAGGCAGCGTCTTTCCTGCCACTTACAACCCGGGTGCCTTCAAATCAAGAGTGAATAGGCATCTTCTAGGCAAGCGCGTTCCACCTTAGACTGTATCATCACTTTCCATCAGGTGTGATCAAAGTCAAGCGTATAGTATAAAAAAAATAAAAAAACAGTTAGTATAAAAAAAATAAAAAAAACAGATTTACAAACCAATACCAGGCCAGTCTCACTTATCACGTGACCGGGACGGTCATAGCGACTCTAGCGCTGACACAAAAAGTGCAATTCAGTTCGCAATAGCGCCTGGCCCCGCCCTCAAAATCGACACGCAACAAACGCAATGTTGTGGTCTCTTTCTATCGCCTAACTTTATCTCTTACGACGTACTAGGGCTGCCGTAGTCAGACAGCGCGTAAAATAGACCGTACAGAACTAGCGCGTACAATTCGGCCCGCGAGCGGCAACCATTTGAAATATTGAGGTCCGAAACCCTACTTTTAGCCGGGACGGTCACGTGATAAGTGAGACTGGCCTGCCTATGTGAAATAAAGATATTTTGACTTTGACTATATAACCCTTTAAGCTGTTAACCTGTAATCTGTTGCAGCCTGTCAAAATCCAGGACCTGGTGGAGTTCAAGTCGCGTCGACGCCTCTATCCCCACCCCGCGCCCTTCGCGAACATCCCGCGGAAGGGCGCCCACTGCAAGCTGTAGGCACTCACTCGCTATGTAAAGCAACAGTAAACTGTGGGAAAGTCATCAAATACCAACAGTACAGTAACAACAGTAATACTAGGCAAGCGCGTTCCAACTTAGACTGTATCATCACTTCCCATCAGGTGTGAACACAGTCAAGCGCTAGCCTATATAGTTTAAAAAAAAAGTAATAGCTAGTTAATTAAAAAAAGCTAACAAAGTTTATGATGGAGTACATCAGTTAACTGTGGGAACGTCATCAAATATACCAACAGTAACAGCGGGGCTATTCACGTTACGAGTCGGCTACATTTCGTGATGTGATATGTTTAAAAAGGTGACGGTATTTACGTACATAAGCAGACGATATTGAATTCAAAACATTTTTTGCGAACACTGAAAAATTACATTTTATTTAATACAATTGACATAGAGCGTAAAATTGAATGTAAGTAGTTCAAAACGCCATATTGGTCGACAGTTCCGAGATTGAAATTACTTAAGCGCGTCAAAGTTGAGCATTGTATTTCCTATGATGAAATACATTCAATTTTACACTCTAATCCAATAGGTGTAAAGTTCATTTTTCAATGTTAATATTTTTTCTTTTTCTTGTATCACATCACTGAGTGTGTGAAAACGTTACGAGAATGTCATAGCTGCTTGTAATTTGAGAGTAACCTTACAAAAATTAGATGAGATGGAGTACAACAATAAACTGTGGGAAAGGCAACAAATACCAACAGTATACAGTACAGTAACAACAGTAATATTAGGAAAGCACGTTCCACCTTAGACTGTATCATCACTTTCCATCAGGTGTGATCACAGTCAAGCGCTAGCCTATATAGTAAAAAAAAGTAATAGCTAGTAAATTAAAAGAAAGCTAATAAAGCAGTTAACTGTGGGAAAGTCATCAATTATACCAACAGAAAAACCGTTAGAGCTTGTAAATTCAGAGTAATCTATCAAAAAAGATAGAGTGCAATAGTAATTTGTGTGGAATTTATATATTGTATAGGCAAACAGTACAGTAATAACGTTAATTAGTTGTAAACTGGGAGTAAGCCAACAAAGAACACGATGGAATAAAACAGTAAACTGTGTGAGAGTAATAAATTATACCAACAGACAGTACAGGAACAACAGTAATAGCTTGTATATTGAGTGTAAGCTTACAAAAAATATGATGCAGTACAACAGTAAAACTGTATGAAAGTTATCAATTATACCAACAGTATAGTACAGTAATTATATAGTATAGTTGTTAGTTAGCTAGAGAAACCTAACAAATAATAATATGGAGTACAGTAAACTTTGGCAAGAGATAAATTACACCAAGTACCAAACAGTACAGTAACGACAGTAATTGTTTGTTAATTTAGAGTAACCGGGAACAGTGCGCATTAAACGGTATACACACAACAAATTATAGTAATTACGGTTACGACATCAAATGTAGTAACCTAACAAGAATATTACTGTGTAGGTACAATGCGCAGTAAACTGTAGTAAAAGTACATAAATTATAACAACAGTACAGTATAAAAACATGATTTTAATTTGATTTCATATTCTTTAAAAATCGATGTGGTGCGTTGGACACAAAATAAATTTAAACTCCCTTTTTGCTTTGTACTTCAAACTTATATGCAGCATTATTATGGGCAGTAAACTGTGTAAAATTAATAAATCATAGCAACAGTAACGTTACAACAGTAAATTATAGTAAACTTTGTAAAAGTAATAAATGTACCTATAGAATAACATCTCTGCTATGATTGTATAATTATTATTATATTTACTAACAAAATTACAAAGGTTGTAAAACATTAAAAAGACAGCATTTTAGATATAATTTTTATGTAAAAATTGTATTTTTTGTTTTATAGTTAACTTTTATTGTTTATTTAATAAGATACCGTGTAAATGCTTTCTTATTATTAAGGTTAAATATGGTATTAATATAAATAAATGCGAAACGAAAATATGCGTTTTTTTATATTATATATTTCACTTATTTTAATCTACGCATGCGGCCATTGCTTTCCATCGGGCATGTATCTATGTCGTCGCAATTCTTTTTTGAGGATTTTTCATAAATCGTGATAGGCAGTTGAAATTTTCACAGATGATATGCATCTGTTGCCGCTATAACAACTACAAACAACGCTATAAATACTTAAAAACACAATAAAATAAATATTTATTTAAGAGCGCTCCCATTCAACAAACATGATTTTACGGAACCCTCCGCGAGAGTCCCGACTCGCAATTGGCCGATTTTTATGTCCCCACAGCTGGGCACAGGTCTCTCAGAATGAGAGTGGTTTGGCCATAGTAACGTCGACGCTTAGCCAAGTACGAGTTGCCAGACCTCACACACATTAATTGTTTATTGTGGTGAAGTCTCAGACATGTAGGTTCACAAATTATGTAAAGGAGTCGAGCCGCCGACCAATGGTCTATATACTTATAAATAATTGGTCAAGTGAAAGTCAATTCCAATCAAAAGTCAAAACACCTCTTCCCACAAAACTCGCAATCAAAAATTCAAAAGCGAGCTCCCATACAAACGTTCGTTGTATGGGGAGCCCCCTTAAATATTTTTTATACGCATGCCAATGTCAGATCCATTGCAATATAATATGACGCATCACGTACTGCACTGCGTTAAACATCCTGATTCCTGCAATATCAGTTCTTAGGTGTCCTTCTATCATTTTGCGCCTGATGTTTATGAAGAGCAAATACGCAGATGTGCGTTATAACGAGCGGAATTTAAACAGGTGTTGCTGTTAAATTGTTCATTCACTCATAATTCTAACTGTAGAATCTACGTGTCGTAATTATTTTATTAAAAAGAGACCAGTATGCAGTTCAGTCTTGAGTTTTATTCCTAAACTTTGCTTATCCTTAATCACCCAGTAATCTCGTTGGCTACAGTGTTCTTCAAACCGAAACACAGCAATAGATACATGACTGATTTACGGTAAAATATTTAACAGCGCGGTGGTACTTACCCGGACGAAACCCGAGACCTGGTTTTGAGCAAGGGTTGGTAGAGGTTGCTACACAGCATCGAACCGGAAAGATTCGATGATATCCTCGCCAACCAGCTGCGGTAGAAACGTCCCAGCAAAGCCGAGGCAGAAGTAAGAATGACCAATATTGATAATCGAAGCAAATTTGAACACTTCTACAGATGCCAAATAAAATTATGTTGTTTTTTTACTAAAATTCTAATATGTGGTTTTTACACTAAAGAATGTTTTGCGCAGCTGGTAGCTATTAAAGTCTTCTCTTCAGCTAAACAACAAGATATAGATTTGCGGTTTTAGCATACAAAATCGTTCAAAATACTAAAAATATAGCCAAAATTTGTCCACAAAATACCGTACCTACTGCGTAAAGGCTGAGTTATGGCGCGAACATTTTCGCGCGCTGCGCCTGACAGCTGACGTGCGGCGGCCATTTTGGCAGAATTTATTGCTATTTATACCATAAAAATGTATGGCGCGAATTTATGCGATCGCTGCGCGCTTGAAACATGGCGCATGGCAATGATAGTGCATGCATATGAATAAATAACTGATTACTTAATAAAGGCACTGATTTAAAGAGGCAGTTCTAAATAGCAGTTTTGATAAGTTAAAAATTAAAAATGGCATGTTTAATAACCTAGTTCAGCAGTTAAAACTAAGCAGTAAAGTAAACAAAAATGAGTAATAAAAAATAATGAACTGGATCAGTGAATATATAATTGAGCAGGAAAATAATTAAATGGGTGGTAAAAAAAATTGAACGAGCGGTTACGTGTGGGCAGTAAGAAATCGGAATTTGTTTAATTGGGGGTTGCATTTGAAATACGCATCTGGATTTATGGGGTGGGGGTTGGAGGGGGGGTGAGGGGGGAGGGTAGGAACCCTCCCCACCATCCCCCGCGGCGCGGAAACCTGTAATTTTTTTTTATTTTTTTTTGAGGTTATATGTTAACTTTATATAAGAATTTACGACTATAGCCTAAGAAAAAGTGGGGGGCCTAGGAAAACTCCTTAGCCGTCACCCTCTTCCCCTCCAAGAGCATGTCGACGGAGCCCCGCTTCGCGGGGCTCCTATTTCTGGGTGGTCAAAAAAGGAAAATAACCTTAACCTAATTACCTATAGGTGTACATTGTTGGTTGGTTCTGAGATAGTAAAATAATACAACAAATATTTAATTAATTATTTATTGAATATTGTAAACATGTTTCACAACGTTGATTAATTTCATAAATGGATCTCTTAACTTTATATAAGTATTTACGACTATAGCCTAAGAAAAAGTGGGGGGACCTAGGAAAACTCCTTAGCCGTCACCCTCTTCCCCTCCAAGAGCATGTCGACGGAGCCCCGCTTCGCGGGGCTCCTATTTCTGGGTGGTCAAAAAAGGAAAATAACCTTAACCTAATTACCTATAGGTGTACATTGTTGGTTGGTTCTGAGATAGTAAAATAATACAACAAATATTTAATTAATTATTTATTGAATATTGTAAACATGTTTCACAACGTTGATTAATTTCATAAATGGATCACCGCTCGCTATGATCTGCCGAACTATTTATCGAACCGCTCATTCCATCATTTTTACCGCTCATTCAGTTATTGGACTGCTAAATTATTTTTAGAATTGATATTGTATGATAAAATAACCGACTAATTGATTCTTTATTACTGTTCATGTTTTACTGTCGCAATAATTAATCAACCGCCATTAAATTAAATAACTGCTCAATATGTTTTCCAACTGATCATAATAACATCTCGAATATTTAAATAACAGCTCAAAAAATTAGTTCCCAATTATAATGATTATATTATCTTGAATGACAATTTATTAAATAATAATGTTGTGTCAGTTGATAATAATTGTAATACTAATGTGGAAGTATCTGATATTAGTGAAAGTAATAATTTTTCAACTAATGTTTCAGACGGAGTCGATGGCGACATCCACCAGACTTTGAGTGAGAGCGCACCTGTCTCCGGGGGCGAGCCTGCCGACAGTGGACGCGATGAGCGTCTGACACTGTCAAGCGACACGCAACGTGGAGGGGAAGCTGTCAGACCGAGCAGTGATGCTGCAATGGGTTTGTCTGGTCGTTCGGTTCGTGAACGACGTCCACCACAAAGGTATGGGGATTATGATTATTCAATGTTAACTCGTCATACCTCATTTGAGGAACCAAAGTCTTATGAAGATGCTATTGTGTCACCATATCGTGAAGATTGGATGACTGCAATGCAAATTGAACATGACTCCCTGGTTTCAAATCAGGTATGGAGATTAGTAAATAGACCTACTAACAAAAATGTTATTAAATGTAGGTGGGTATATAAGTTAAAGCATGACGCTGATGGGAAATTTGATAGATTTAAGGCGAGGCTTGTAGCCAGAGGTTTCACTCAGAAGCAGGGTATAGATTATAATGAAACTTTTTCCCCTGTGGTTCGCCATTCATCTATGAGAATTTTGTTTGCATTGGCTAACGAGATGGACTTAGAGATAGATCATCTAGATGTAGAAACTGCATTTTTAAATGGTAATTTAAACGAAATTATATACATGGAACAACCCGAGGGTTTTCGCAGTAAAGATGATGATCGTGTCTGTCTTTTACAAAAGAGCATATACGGTTTAAAACAGGCCAGTAAAATGTGGAATGAAAAAGTAAATGGTGTCTTAGTTAACAATGGTTTTAAACAGTCTTTATGTGAACCTTGTATTTATACGAAAAAGTTACAAAACGACTTTGTTATTATTGCCCTATATGTGGACGATTTTTATGTATTTTATTCTAAGAATAGTTTGATTAAGAATCAGTTACTAGCTATTTTAGAAAAAGAATTTAATGTAAAAAATTTGGGTCCATTGAAGAACTGTTTAGGCATGAGAGTCACTAGAGACAAGTCTAAAGGAACTTTATGTTTAGATCAGACTGAGTATATTAAAAAATTGTTAAGACGATTTAATATGCAGAATTGTAAGCCTGTTGCTACACCTATGGCATTAAATTCGAAACTGACTGTACCTAAAGACAAAGGTGCTTGTATACAGGATGAAACCTATGACTATAGGCAACTGATAGGTGGACTTATGTATTTATCTGTATGTACGAGACCTGATATAACGTTTGCATGTAGTCAGTTGAGCCAGTTTTGTAATAGTTATGATTCATCCCACTGGATAGCGGCCAAACGTGTACTTAGGTATTTAGCTGGTACAATTAACTACTCTTTATGTTATATAAAAAGTGTTAATTGGGATTTAAGGGCATATACCGACGCCGATTGGGGTAATGATGAATATGACAGAAAATCCTATACTGGTTTTGTCATAAAGCTAGGAAATAATACTGTAAACTGGGAATCGCGTAAACAAAGATGTATTGCACTCTCGAGTACAGAAGCGGAATATCTAGCTATAGGTGACGTTTGTAAAGACATATGCTTTGTAAAGAATTTACTTTCTGAAATAGTTGATAGGAATATTCCTTGCATTGTATTTAATGACAATCAGAGTGCACAAAAGCTCTTGGAATGTAAGGAATTTTGCCATAAAAGGACGAAACATATTGATATTAGATATCACTTTGTGAAAGACTTAATTAAAAATGACTCTATTTCAGTAAGATATTTATCGACAGATAAGATGATAGCCGATGTATTGACCAAACCTTTGTGTGTACAAAAACATTGTAGCTTCATTGAGAATATGAATGTAAGAGTGATATCTACTATATCTACATAGTAGTAAATCTATAAATTATAATTGACTTGCATTGTTTTTTTTTTTATTTAATGTGAAGCTAAATTTAACTGACTCTATTTATATGGTAGAGTAATAAATGTTTAAACATGTTGACATACATTAATGTATATGAATAATTTTGTACAATTATATCTGTTATAATAATAATATATGGCATAAGGGGAAGTGTTAAAAATATGATGTATTCTGTATGCCCTAATTATTATAGTCTGTAACAGCATTTTATGATAAAGACTATTGTCTATGTTTTTTTAGTTCGTATTGACTCTGTGACATTTTTGAGTTCTCTCTTCCCTTCTCATCGACATGTCGCCATGACGTTGTATCTTAAATTGTTAAATTATAAAATTAATAATTACAATTAAACATGTGAAAGTGAACCTAGTGTGTTTTCTTCATATTAACCGGACCCGTGCCAGCTCTGATAATCTTCGACACTTAGCTTCACTGCAATTTCAACAATTATAAGCACGTAGGTCGTGCGTTCTCTGTCTATTGATCCGCTGGTATTCTGATACGTCTCCAGAAGACTGGAGTCTCATCTCAAGGTTCATTCACCACGGTTATGGAATATAAATAGGCTGCCTCATTCCGTGCGTGATAGTGCTTCTCTGGATGTCTTCAAGAGTAGATGGCAATATGTACGTGTATGTGTATTATAGTTATTACTAGCGACCCGCCCCGGCTTCGCACGGGTGCAATGCTGATACTAAATTAAATACACTACAGAAAAACTATGAACGTTGTAGATATATAAAAACATAGCGGCCCGCTCCGACTTTGCACGGGCATAAAATTCGATCAATAATAGCTTCGTAAATAAGCCATTTTTTCACGTAAAAAGTAAACAATAAAAATGGTTAATGTGGGCTATCCCTAAAATATAAACATATACCATCGCGGACTTTTTTGTAGACCTTTTTATGGTACACCATAAAAAGGTCTACAAAAAGTCTACAGTATTGTGCACAATACTGTAGTACATTAATTTGATCTAACTCGTAGGGTTTAGGCAGCGTTTTTGCTAAATTGCTAAATAAGCCCAAAAAAATAGGTTAATTTACGACATCACGTTAGAAACCTCTAAAATTAGCAATGTTGCCTTAGTATATGATGCATGTATTATACACAGAAACCTTCCTCTTGAATCACTCTATCTATTGGAAAAAACCGCATCAAAATCCGTTGCGTAGTTTTAAAGATTTAAGCGCACATAGGGATTTAGGGACAGAAAAGGCGACTTTGTTTTATACTATGTAGTGAAGTGATGTGTTAAGTTTTTCAAGTGTACAATAAAGAATAAACATTTTTAAGTACCTACAGTATTTACGTACATTAATAAAATACCTACTTTTTACTTGTATCTATTGTTATCAAAATAAAATTATAAGTTCTTGATTTGACCACGACTATGTGACCCCCCCCTGGCGCCAAAGCTGGATCCGCCCTTGATTCTTTGAGATGGGAAAACCATTGAATTCGCTACACTTTTTTTTTTTAATACAAAACCGTTACCGTTACCGACACTACAGAACCGCAAGACGCCGAGAGAATCCTCCTTAGGTATGTGGTTTATGTCCAGCGAACTTGAACGAAACGTTTTTCTTCCATGTGTGTGATATGTACCGCTAAGGTGTGGAACACCCTTCCAGCTTATGTGTTCCCAGCCAAGTACAATCTGGGTGCCTTCAAGAGAAGAGACCTCATCATTGCTGTCTTAAGGCATGGTTGTTATCAAACGCAAGCGTATCAATAAAAGAAAAACCTCTCAATTTTGAATACTTACTCGTACCAAAACAATCATTTTTCTGTTCAAACACATGCTTTGTTCAAGTTCCCACTTCACAGGCTGTGAAGGTAACATGGCTATTGGCTACACTATACAGATGCTGAGGCCTTAACTGTAGAGCATACTGAAGCAAAATAACTATTAAATCTATGACAAGCTCCTAAATGGCCTGAGCTCCTAATTGACGACCGAATGGCGTAGAGGTAACGAACCTGCCGTCTGCGTCGGAGGTCGTGGGTTCGATTCCCACTACTGGTAAATGTTTGTGTGATGAGCATGAATGTTTTCGAGTGTCTGGGTGTTTTTCAATATATTATATTAATGTATATTAGTATGTACGTATACTTATCAGTTATATAGTACCCATAGCACAAGCTAACGCTTACTTTGGGTACTACATAGTATAGTATTATATTATCTGTGCTTTGGGCTAGATTGCGATGTGTGATGGATAATGTCAAAACAAAATGTTTATATTTGATAGCTCTGAGCTCTCTGTATTTGTCTCTCACTAGAAAACAAAGAGTTAAAACATGACTGCTTCACCGCAAGTCCTGCGACCAATAAATCCAGTATTTATTAAGGGGAACTAATTTTTTGAGCTGTTATTTAAATATTCGAGATGTTATTATGATCAGTTGGAAAACATATTGAGCAGTTATTTAATTTAATGGCGGTTGATTAATTATTGCGACAGTAAAACATGAACAGTAATAAAGAATCAATTAGTCGGTTATTTTATCATACAATATCAATTCTAAAAATAATTTAGCAGTCCAATAACTGAATGAGCGGTAAAAATGATGGAATGAGCGGTTCGATAAATAGTTCGGCAGATCATAGCGAGCGGTGATCCATTTATGAAATTAATCAACGTTGTGAAACATGTTTACAATATTCAATAAATAATTAATTAAATATTTGTTGTATTATTTTACTATCTCAGAACCAACCAACAATGTACACCTATAGGTAATTAGGTTAAGGTTATTTTCCTTTTTTGACCACCCAGAAATAGGAGCCCCGCGAAGCGGGGCTCCGTCGACATGCTCTTGGAGGGGAAGAGGGTGACGGCTAAGGAGTTTTCCTAGGTCCCCCCACTTTTTCTTAGGCTATAGTCGTAAATACTTATATAAAGTTAAGAGATCCATTTATGAAATTAATCAACGTTGTGAAACATGTTTACAATATTCAATAAATAATTAATTAAATATTTGTTGTATTATTTTACTATCTCAGAACCAACCAACAATGTACACCTATAGGTAATTAGGTTAAGGTTATTTTCCTTTTTTGACCACCCAGAAATAGGAGCCCCGCGAAGCGGGGCTCCGTCGACATGCTCTTGGAGGGGAAGAGGGTGACGGCTAAGGAGTTTTCCTAGGCCCCCCACTTTTTCTTAGGCTATAGTCGTAAATTCTTATATAAAGTTAACATATAACCTCAAAAAAAAATAAAAAAATAAAAAAAAATTATAGGTTTCCGCGCCGCGGGGGATGGTGGGGAGGGAACTAGGTTATTAAACATGCCATTTTTAATTTTTAACTTATCAAAACTGCTATTTAGAACTGCCTCTTTAAATCAGTGCCATTATAATTATTCAAATTATTATTATGTGAAGGTCCATTATTATAATAAAATTTATTCTCTAGAAAAGCCACACTACGGGACAATATCACAGTATTAGGACTAGATGGCTCGCATAAACGATAGCCTTTAGTTGTCTCACTATAGCCTACAAAGATAGCCATTTTACTTTTGGCATCTAACTTTCGGCGTTTCTGTGATGGAATCAGACAGTATGCAACACAGCCAAATACCCGGAGATGGCTGAGATCCACCTTAGAACCTCTCCATACCTCCTCAGGCAGACGTCCTTCTAAAGCTGCAGTAGGGGATCTATTCTTTAAATATATAGCAGTCATGACCGCCTCTCCCCAATAACGGTTGCAGAGACCTGACTCGCTAAGCATACATCTGACTTTGTCCAGCAAAACCCTGTTAAGGCGTTCGCTGACTCCGTTTTGCTGTGGGCAGAAAGGGACAGTACTCTGATGCACAATTCCTTCCCTTTTCAGATGATCAGAGAAACTTTTATTAAAGTATTCACCACCATTATCGGACCTCAAAATTTTAATTGATAAACCCAACTGTTTTTCTACATGTGCTTTAAAAGTAATGAAATGTGACATTACCTCAGATTTGTGCTTCATAAGATAACCAAATGTCTTCCTAGTATGGTCATCAGTGAACGTAACCAAGTATCTTGCTCCACCCCAGCTCGGCTCTTGGAATGCTCCGGAGACGTCGCTGTGTATAATCTCAAGTGGTTGGCTAGCTCGTGTCGCATGGCCCCTGGGATAGGATGCGGCCGACATCCTCCCCTCAAGACATGCCACACAGCTTCTTAGGTCTTCATCCTGAAACATTATACCACATGCACCATCCCGCAAGCTTTTCATACCTTGAAAATTAAGGTGACCAAGCCGTCTGTGCCAAAGTTCTGCTGACAAGCCCGCTGCTATTGTGGATCTCGGTGATTCCTGGCTACCTTCCAGGAACAAAGAGTGCTCCATTGGTGGGGACTTGTTAGTACAAACGTTCACACTTGCAGTTAGTTTAAACAAACCATTACAACACACAGCATATGCAATAGGGTTATCAATACCAGTGGTTTTACTCTTGTTGTCATAAATTTGACAGCCCTTCTTATCAAAAACAACTTTATAGCCACTCATAACTAATTTAGACACGGAAATTAAATTGCAAGATAATTGAGGAACATATAAGACATGTGATAACGAGAGTGGACTAACCTGCTGTTTGAATCTTAAATCAATTTGCCCTTGTCCTTCACAATTAATCATTTGGTTATTTGCGACAGTCACACGCTGACTATATGGTGTAAAACCATATAAATAACTCTTGTCATTGACAAAATGCCTAGTCGCGCCACTATCGATGTAAAAAGCTTGTGATGACGGATGGGCTACGAACGCAGTAATTAAATTAGATGTCTCAGCGCCAGCAGCATTATTTTTCTTCATTCGCTTCAATTTGAAACACTGTGGTTTGGTATGATTCTTTTTCTTGCAAAACCCACAGATTACGGGAGCTGCTTTCCTTGTCACATATGCAGCAGTATTTCCCAATGACATTTTTCTTGAGTATTCCTGAAGTAGACGGGCTTTGACAAGTTCACTAGTTACCAGATTTGTTACACTCGCTGTTGACAATCCCGATACTACGGTGTCATATTCCGATGGTAATCCACTGAGTAAAATTTCAGCAATCTCTGCATCATCTATTGTTCTTCCGATGTCGTGAAGTTGCTGAACCAGTGTGGTGACTTCTTCAATGTATGCACTCATGGAATTAAAATGGGTGAACTCAATACGGTGTAATTTTCTTAGCAGTAAAACACGTCGATATAAGCCCCTATCTTCAAATACCTCTGATAAATTATTCCAAGCTGCAGCGGCTGATGTTGCGTTTCGTACATATTGATAAAGTTCTTTCTTAACAGACAAACATATGCGCGCAAGCGCGCGCTGTTGGCGTACCACGTCGTTGTCCTGTCCCTGAACAGCGTCCCACAATCCTTCAAATATTAAAACATTCTTCATCGAAAACTTCCATGTATGGAAATTTGATGATCCATCTAGTTTTTCCAAATTCGCCGCTAGCGAGGTCGCGTGACCCGCAATGGATGACGAAGGCGAATTTGTATCCATGTTTATATGAGTGATCTTTAGTGTTTTTAAAAGAAATCCACAGACGTACCGATCCGCAGTGAAGTGATGTTTAATTTTCTCAATGTATTTTACCAGACCCGGCCTTTTATGTTAAAGCTCACTGATGATAAGTTCTTCGTATGCTGGGCCCATAACCTGTTGAAATTGCAGTGAAGCTAAGTGTCGAAGATTATCAGAGCTGGCACGGGTCCGGTTAATATGAAGAAAACACACTAGGTTCACTTTCACATGTTTAATTGTAATTATTAATTTTATAATTTAACAATTTAAGATACAACGTCATGGCGACATGTCGATGAGAAGGGAAGAGACACGGAAGAGAGAACTCAAAAATGTCACAGAGTCAATACGAACTAAAAAAACATAGACAATAGTCTTTATCATAAAATGCTGTTACAGACTATAATAATTAGGGCATACAGAATACATCATATTTTTAACAATAATACCGAGAGCATCAAAGATACCATTGAGCGGAACAGGGCTTGAAAGTGTTCGCCAGGGATCTGTCTACCGGGAAGAGTCAGCTGACGCGTCTAAAGATCGACAACAGCACGGCAACGGCAGCTTTATTTACTCGAAAAATGGGATCTTGAGGGAGGTCGAATTTCTACGGAAGCTTATACATTTTGGCTGGAGACCCTAGAGCCAAACTAACCCGGTACTATACCCAAGATATTCCGGACGTCAGCCTATACGAGATCAGAATGGCTCTCAAGCAGTTGAAGAACAAAAAGGCGCCGGGTGATGACGGAATCACAGCTAAACAGCTGAAAGCGGGTGGAAAACCGATTTTGAAAGTCTTTCAGCGAATGTTCAATTCCGTCATTCACGAAGGAGTAACGCCCAAGGCGTGGAACAGGAGCGTGGTGGCTCAAAAAAGTGACAACACTTTGCTGAAGAACTACAGACCCATCTCGCTGCTGAGCCAGCTGAGTCTTTAAACTGTTCTCGAGGGTCATTACGAATCGTCTCGCTAATAGGTTTGACGACTTGCAGCCTCCCGAACAATCCGGATTCCGAAAAGGCTTTAGTACCATAGACAACATCCATACGCTGCGACAGGTTATACAGAAGACTGAAGAGTATAACCAGCCACTTTGCTTAGCGTTTGTGGACTATGAGAAGGCCTTCGATTCGGTGGAGACGTGAGCTGTGCTGAGATCTCTGCAGAGATGCAGAATCGACTACCAGTATATCCAAGTACTAAAGTGTTTGTATGAAAACGCCACTATGTCAGTCCGTATCTAAAACCAAGCTACGAGACCAATCCAACTGCAGCGAGTAGTGCGACAGGGGGATGACATCTCACCAAAGTTGTTTACCGCGGCGTTGGAGGACGTCTTTAAGCTACTGGATTGGAACGGATGTGGCATCAACATCAACGGCGAGTACATCACACACTTATGATTCGCCGACGATATAGTCGTCACGGCAGAGACCCTGGAGGATCTCAACTGAGTGCTCAATGACTTCAGCAGAGTTTCTCAACAGGTTGGACTTAAAATGAACATGAGTACGACGAAGGTTATGTCGAACACTCATGTTTCGCTCCACCCAGTGGTTGTTGGTATACCTTGGACATACAATACAATTAGGTAGGCCCAATTTCGGGAAAGAGGTGAACCGCTGAATCCAACACAGCTGGGCAGCGTTCGGGAAACTCCGCGATGTCTTCTCGTCCAACATCCTTCAGTGCCTGAAGACCAAAGTCTTCGAACAATGCGTGTTGCCAGTGATAACTTACGGATCCGAGACATGTCGCTAACTATGGAACGCCTTATAAGAAGGCTCACGGTCACTCAGCGAGCGATGGAGAGAGCTATAGGTACTCGGAGTTTCTTTGCGCGATCGGATCAGAAATGAGGAGATCCGATCAGAAATGAAGTGGCAATGGGTGGGGCACATAGCTCGTAGGACCGATGGACGTTGGGGACCCAAGGTGCTGGAATGGCGGCCACGCACCGGGAAGCGCAGTGTTGGTCGACCCTCTACCAGGTGGACGGATGACATAAAGAAGGTCACGGGGAATCACTGGCGCCAGGTGGCGCAAGATCGTGGTGTTTGGCGGTCATTTCAGGAGGCCTGCGTCCAGCAGTGGACGTCCATCGGCTGAAACGACGACGACGAACCGTGGTGAATGATTTGTCATAACAGCTACAGGTATGTCGAGGGGTTTGACGCAAAACTCCGTAAAAGCGAAGAGGTTGTATGACAAAGGTTTTCAAGAAACAGATAAAATACCTACGTATATTTTAATAAAAATAACAAAATCAATTTTTCTTTTACGTCTTCTCCCAAAACGCGTTATTACGTCATTTACGTCAATGAACGTGGAGAAGTGCTAGTCTGGTTAGGTCATCTTCAACCATTGAAGATCCACGATTTAATTCTGCGCAACGTAGAGGTAGAGGAGGTAGAGGAGAACGCCACACTGACGGGTTGTTTAGCCATAATACATAAAAAAAATTCTTATATTAGGCTACATATCGATGTCATAATTTAAAATAAGATCATAAATCGACTGCGGTATGTCCATGCCATCATACAAAGTTATTATATTATATTAAATTAATTAAATATTGAAGGTATGTAGTTGCATAAAATCTGTATGGTGACAAAATATTATAAATAAAATCATTGTTTTCCATTAGTGGTCCACCTAAGTCCTGGAACCAGCTCAGGGGGGGGTCATGACCCCCATGACCCCCCCCCTGGATCCGCCCTTGCGGCAGAGACCCTGGAGGATCTCAACTGAGTGCTCAATGACTTCAGCAGAGTTTCTCAACAGGTTGGACTTAAAATGAACATGAGTACGACGAAGGTTATGTCGAACACTCATGTTTCGCTCCACCCAGTGGTTGTTGGTATACCTTGGACATACAATACAATTAGGTAGGCCCAATTTCGGGAAAGAGGTGAACCGCTGAATCCAACACAGCTGGGCAGCGTTCGGGAAACTCCGCGATGTCTTCTCGTCCAACATCCTTCAGTGCCTGAAGACCAAAGTCTTCGAACAATGCGTGTTGCCAGTGATAACTTACGGATCCGAGACATGTCGCTAACTATGGAACGCCTTATAAGAAGGCTCACGGTCACTCAGCGAGCGATGGAGAGAGCTATAGGTACTCGGAGTTTCTTTGCGCGATCGGATCAGAAATGAGGAGATCCGATCAGAAATGAAGTGGCAATGGGTGGGGCACATAGCTCGTAGGACCGATGGACGTTGGGGACCCAAGGTGCTGGAATGGCGGCCACGCACCGGGAAGCGCAGTGTTGGTCGACCCTCTACCAGGTGGACGGATGACATAAAGAAGGTCACGGGGAATCACTGGCGCCAGGTGGCGCAAGATCGTGGTGTTTGGCGGTCATTTCAGGAGGCCTGCGTCCAGCAGTGGACGTCCATCGGCTGAAACGACGACGACGAACCGTGGTGAATGATTTGTCATAACAGCTACAGGTATGTCGAGGGGTTTGACGCAAAACTCCGTAAAAGCGAAGAGGTTGTATGACAAAGGTTTTCAAGAAACAGATAAAATACCTACGTATATTTTAATAAAAATAACAAAATCAATTTTTCTTTTACGTCTTCTCCCAAAACGCGTTATTACGTCATTTACGTCAATGAACGTGGAGAAGTGCTAGTCTGGTTAGGTCATCTTCAACCATTGAAGATCCACGATTTAATTCTGCGCAACGTAGAGGTAGAGGAGGTAGAGGAGAACGCCACACTGACGGGTTGTTTAGCCATAATACATAAAAAAAATTCTTATATTAGGCTACATATCGATGTCATAATTTAAAATAAGATCATAAATCGACTGCGGTATGTCCATGCCATCATACAAAGTTATTATATTATATTAAATTAATTAAATATTGAAGGTATGTAGTTGCATAAAATCTGTATGGTGACAAAATATAAATAAAATCATTGTTTTCCATTAGTGGTCCACCTAAGTCCTGGAACCAGCTCAGGGGGGGGTCATGACCCCCATGACCCCCCCCCTGGATCCGCCCTTGCAAAGAATGCCCATAACCTGTCTAAAGGAGTATTCACTTAAAAAAATGTCGACATCGCCGCAAATATTGATGGATACGCGGCAGAAAGTTCCGAAAAAATATACCCTAAGTTACAGCTTCAGGCATCGTTTTAGTACGTAAGGCGTATTGTTATGTTACGTGTGGCATTTTCAAAATAAAGTTCCTTTTCTTTCTTTGTTTCTTCTTTCTTTCTTTCTTACATCAGCAAAGGATTATTATAGACTTTCCTGGCAGGCGCAGTCTTTTAGCAACGACAGGCATTCGTATTTTTTATAGGAACGACAGGCAGTTTTTATTTTTAAACGGGGGTTCAATTCCCGGGGGTTTCGGCCCAAGCAAGCGAAATTCAAATTTTATATACTTAGTTTTTCGGTAATTGTAGACTATTATAAGTACCATCTACCAGATGGACTGACGACACTAAAAAAGTCGCGGGAAGGCGTTGGATACAAGTAGCGCAGGACCGTGCGGGCTGGAAATCATTGCAGGAGGCCTTTGTCCAGCAGTGGACGTCCGTCGGCGCTGAAACGAGCGATCGGCGATGAAAGTTTCTCCTAGTCAATAGGATGGGCACGCATGCAATCACGTATGCAGATTTGGTTAAGAACTCGTTAGCGCGAGCAAACTGAATACATCCAAACGCCATCTATCGAGTGTTGGGTGAAATCGCACATGAAAATGTAAAATAGGGTTTTGTTTAAGATGTTATTAGGGTTCCGTAGTCCGTAACACAAAGGGTAAAAACGGGAGTATAACCCATACAAGAAGCGTATTTTTTGACATTTTTATAATCATGGTACGGAACCCTTCGAGCACGAGTCCGACTCGTACTTGGTCGATTTTTCAAAACTTTTGACGACCTCCCTGGCGCAGCGGCGGAGTGGGAGGTCGCAGGTTTGATTCCCGCCACGGGCCACTTTGGGATTTTATAATTTCTAAATTGGCTCAAGTCTGGTCTGGTGGGAGGCTTCGGCCGTGGCTAGGTGGCCTACCAGCAAAGACGCACCGCCAAGCGATTTAGCGTTCCGGTGCGATGCTGTGTAGAAGCCGTTGGGGTAAATTTACTTACCCTTCCAAGTTAACGGCGTACAAGCCGTATTTCAGTGATTTTGAATGCAGTTTTACGTAAAAAACTATAAAGACCATTACTTTCAAAATTGAACGTCATGTATTTTGGGTCTTTAATCTAAAATCGCTAAGAAGCAGAAACACGATTGGATAAAATTTTCTCGATAGAAATTTCTCCCAAAAGTTGCTCCAAAATCGAAGTTTTCCTGTTTTTTATTGGAAACTACAATGGATGTAATCGTAATTATTGTTTTAATGTGTCGGTTAACCATATCCAAAAACGCTGACAAACCGATTTTCGATAACTGGCTTAGTTTTTGAGTAATTAGGTAAAATGTCGTTTTTCTTTTATATTCTTCCGTGACGCTGCATGTCGCACCTACCAACGTATCCGTGAGAGTGACAAAGACAAAAATAAAGTCAATAAATCCCCTAACATCTTAGACTGCATCATCACTTACCATCAGGTGAGATCGCAGTCAAGTAATAACTTGTACAGAATAATTAAAAAAAAAACTTTGTTTGTACCGAGTTCCACGATAGCTCAAATACATAAGTACAATATAGTTACCTACTTTGTTTGTAATTACAGAATACACATTCGTAAGTTCGAACTGCAATAGTTGTGGTGCGGTTTCCCAACGTCAAGAATCGAACTCCAAACCCGTTTAGTGACTGACTGGAGTCATTCCGCTGTCCCTCTCTACTGCGCGTGTGTGCGTGCCGCCCTTTTGTGTACTTGAAAGGCCTGCGCGTGTGTGTGTGATACAGGTATCGCGGTGAGGGTTGCCGAGGTGGGAATTCTGCCGTATTGTAGGGTAAAATAAATTAGGCTACTTTTGTCTGAGCTGGTATATATTTGTAAGATTAGATAGATAGATAGATAGATTCATTTATTTGCATTGAACACAGTTACATGCATCCAGATCTCTGGCGTACAAAGGAGGATAGCCAGCATTATGAAACCCAGTGATAGAGGTAGCGTACATCATGAAAACTTATCAATATTTGTAGAACGGGACATAACTAACAAAAAAGCTAATGGTAAGTAAGTCTAATTCAGTGGGAGAAAAAAGTTATATGACTATGACTAGAAGATAACCTATCATACCTTAAAAGTAATAAAAATAAATGATAAAATATCATTCCTTTTTTTATAAAAATAAATCGATGGCCTACAAAAACAATCTAATTACATATTATTTGCTTAGTGAAACGTAACGTATTACGTAAGCCGGACTCGAACCGCATCTGACACAAGTTACGTTTTGTTTCTGCAAAACGACTTGGTTTTTACTAAATTGGAATAATTTCTATCTTTTGTCTCCCGCTGCGTACATCCCGAATAATTTTTCTATAAATATTGTTTAAACTTCTAAATATAATAAATATAAACTTGAGGCTTTTCGGTCATAAATTGTTAATTTTAAAAAGGTGTGGGGCAGTCGTGACCAACCTCCTGTAACATTACAACCAAAAAGTTATTACAATTTCTGGAATTTTACAGAATAAACAAACAAAATCAGTAGGCAACCATACATAATAACAAAAAAGTAGAGGACTACATTTCGTGAAGTGAAATGATTAAAAAGGTCATGGCATTTACGTTTATAAACAGACGAAATTTAAATCAAATTATTTTTTGCGAACACTGAAAAAAATAATTTTACGACTATTGGGATAGAGCGTGAAAATGAATTTAGTTTAAAATGCAACATGGTCGACACGATAAGGTTGAGAGATTGTATTTCCTATATTGAAATAGATTCAATACTTTTAATTTTATACTCTAACTAAACCAATAAACGTGAAGTTAATTTTAACAGTGTTAGTTTTTAATTTTATTTCTTGATTCACATCACTTAGTGTGTGAAAACGTGAATTCTGAATTAAACGTGTAGATAGAATAATATTCTCATGACTGATCCAGTCAGGAAGTCAATCTCTGCAGAGACTTTTCAACTTCGCCGAAGATAACAATAATATAGTGCACTCTATCCACCTCACTCGCATAATCTGATGAGACACAAGTATATCACGACTAGAAATAAATCAAGTGTAATCCTATGATTTCGCATTGCAAAGTTAACATCTCCTGAGGATGTCCCGGTGTCGGGACGAAACGTGGTTCGGTAAAATTGTTGGAAGAATTGTGTGTGGTGTTTCATGTGGACGGTGTTCCTGTATATTGGCCCATACAAACTCTTTCCAAGTAGCGGATTATAGCAAAACAATTTAATCCGTCCCGCTAATTATGGATTTCGGTAAAATAACGCCTGCTTCCATTCCATGTTGAAAAAAAATAGTGTCATAGGGCTAGCATGCGCGCGTAGAGATATTATGTCTCTCTACTTTTGTCGCTCTCTTTTCTCTTTCTGATCCATATTGAAAGACGAAGAAAAGAGAGCGACAAAAGTAGAGAGACATATCTCTACGTGCGCACGCTGCATAGGCTGATAGAAGAAACTCAACACTATTGTTATTGGAACGTACCCAGGACTTCGTGAATACAAGGGGTCTGATTGTCTAAGAAAAACGTATTCATCGTTATCGTAATCGTTACCAAATTCTGCCCCCCGATTAGCTGACGCAAATCAGGAAACCAATCAGCGGGCAGAATTTGTAAACGATTACGATAGCGCTGAATACGTTTCTCTTACACAATCCAGGGGCAGGCCCTTAACGGCCTACAAGCCGTATTTAGGTGATTTTGAATGAAGTTTTATGCAAAAACTATAAAGACAATTACTTTCAAATTTACACGTCATGTATTTTGGGTCTTTAATCTAAAATCGCTTAAACACGATTGGATAAAATTTTCTCGATAGAAAGTTCTCCCAAAAGTTGCTCCAAAGTCTCAGTTTTTCTATATTTTATCGGAAACTACAATGGATGTAACTGTAATTTTTTTTTAATGTATCGGTAATAATAATATCCTAAAACGCTTAGAACAGATTTTTGATAACTGGCTTAGTTTTTGAGTAATTAGGTAAAACGACGTTTTTCTGCTATATTCTTCCGCGACGCTGCATGTCGCACCTACCAAATCTCCGTGAGAGTGAGAAAGACAAAAATAAATTCAATAAATCCCCTTAAGGGTAAAGACAAGTGCAAACTGGGTTCCAAACGCCGCCACACCGGGCTCCCAAAGACTACTAAACAAAATCCCTGCCCCACAGTGCGCGCTCAGCTTTTCCCCGTGAAAGTTGTGTAGTGACCCCGCCGTGTCGTGTGAACATACGTGTCTTGTGTGTTTATAGTGTTACACTAGTGTTTAGTGCGATTCACCACCACCTGAGCTCTATTTTCGACTATTTCCTAAAGGGTAAGTGCCTTTTTCGAGGGTTCTCGCACCTAAATGTGCTTCCAATTGAAGTTATTTGAAGGCTTTAATTGAATATCGCGGCGTAGCTTCGCTGGTGCTTTTGGCGTTGTCAAAATAAAGGTTCCTAGAATAAAGGTTTTATGTTATATTTTCGAGATAAATATATTTTAATTTCGGTAGGTTGTATAGGAATAAGTATTTGGATAGTATAATAACATGAGTTTTTGATGTGTCAAAAATAAAATTAGTTTTATTGATTATTGATTATTTCTGGGGAGTTTTTTTGAGAAACTGGGCACCCTTTTTAAATTGTCATAGATTTTTAAATGCATAGAGTGTACTTATTGTTTATTTAACTTTTTATATCTAATTTATGATATTTTATGAGCGTCTAAAAAAATATTAATATCTATTAGGTACCTACTTTTGAATAAAAAATAACGCTAAGTAGTGGCTCTAGCTCAGCTTTTAGGTTCCTACGAGAGCTCTTAGCTGCACTGAGATGAGCTAGCAACAAACTCAGACGGGATGTTATATGATAATGTTGTACCCATTTAATATATATTATATTAAAATTTTAGTCTATTTAATTTTAGAAAACCCAGACTCAAAGTGAACTCATGCGAAACGGCTTAACCGATTTTAATGAAATTTTTGCGTATCTATGTACCTAGTATTTTCGGTAGATCTGAGACTGAGAATAGGAAAACTTTTTTTCACTACTTTAAGAGAATTAGTAATTCATGTGGCAAAAAAACGTTTGCCGGGTCAGGTAGAAGATTTATATATAAAGTTATTTTTGTATCATTTATACATGATAAGTAATGAAGAATTATAAAAAATTAAAAAACACTACTGTCGGTTGTAAAACGACTTTTTCCAAAAAAATATAGCCATATGTTACTCGGAATGATTTATGTATTCTTACGATACCCCATATTTTGTCAAAATCTCTTCAGTCGTCAAATCTCTTCAAAGAAACTCACATACATAAATAATATACCCTAAAACATTACACTCCTTTTTTTTGGGCAGTCGTGTAAAAATTACCACACCAATTAATTGTCTCCCAAAACAATAAATGTCTCTCAAAGCATACAAAAACATTGTTATAAATTAAAAATGCTCGTCCTAACGAATAATTCATTCGGGTCTGTTTTGCTGTCGGGGCAAATTGGTCGTCTTTTGGCACGATATTTAAACATTGTTGTGGAAGACAAAAATAGGATCGTTCGTCCTCAAATAATATTTTTTAAACGCCAGACAAAATATTGTTGTTACTAAGTAAATAAAAAAAATTGGTTGTCTGTAAAGTCGGTTTACTGACGATAGTTGAACGTGACAACTCTCGCTTGCACTTCAAGCCTTACATGGAACGCCTCAGAGCGAGGTAACGCGAGCGAGGTAACGCCGGTAACGCCGGATGAGTCATGTTTTTTTGTGCGTGCAGCCGGCTCTATCGATTTATAAGACGTTGTCACGTCAAAAAAAAAATACATTGACAAAAAAAACATTTTTCTTTAATAAAACTTTATTACACGAAAAGCATGCTCCTGGAAAAAGGTACATAAAACTAAATTAAATTAAAAATTAAAACTAGCTATAAAATTAAACTACCTATAACTATCTAAATTAAAAACTACATAGGTATAAAAAAAAGTTAAAATAAATTAATCTAGATTCTAGTAGATCGCTGTCACAGGAAAAAATCGTGTAAATCTACAGTCACGGAATGAAAAGGTTTGTCGCCTCAGTGTCGGTTTTCGCTTACACTAGCACTGCAAGAGTCCATCATGCCAACATAACAGCATAGCATATTATGTAACATAGTTTCAAAAAGTAATAATAATATGTGCACGAATCAATTTAAAATTCGGCGAACCTTTTCATTCCGTGACTGTACCAGGTCCCTACGGTACCTGGGCGATTAAGCTTTGCTTCGTGTTTTTTCTAGAAAGTCGCGTTTTTATGAGATAACATAACTTCTTACTTAAATAGGTAAACTTATAAAACAAACCCTTAATTCTTAATACGTCATCAAAATCAGCGAAATTTAATACAAGGCACATAATACTTTTGTCAAATTAATGTATATATTATGTATGTACACTCAAATATATCTAACGAAGAGCATAAAAAAATGTTTTTTCATCTCGATTGTAACGAAATATTTTTTCTAAAATTATTTGTACAACTCAAAAAAACTAATACGACAAAACCGACTTATATTTTAAAGTCAAGCGGACATAAAAACTATGTAGATGCCCATTTAAAAGAACAATTTTTTAAAACTTACACGTAAAAAAATCATTAAAAACATGTAAATCTCTCCAGCTGAGAGATGCGGGCGGAAAACATCGAGTGGATTTAAGAGTAGCTATTCCAGAGGGCCCGAATTATACAGGAGCTAATACCCTGCCCTGCTCTACCCTGTTCTACCCTGCCCTTCCCTACCCTGCCCTCATCTACCCTGCCCTCATTTACCCTGCCCTCATCTACCCTGCCCTCATTTACCCTGCCCTCATTTACCCTGCCCTCATCTACCCTACCTTCATCTACCCTGGCCAAACCAATCACTGAAAACCACCCGAACATTATTTGAATAATATCGGGTGCTAATTTCAATTTTCTCCTTGTTAGGACTACTTAGTAAAACAAGTGCGAGTAAAAAACGTGCATTGAGACCGTACTGCAAAAGAAGTAAAACTCTATGAATTTACACTTTATTTATGGTTAATATTTCACGTTTGTGAAATTATTAAGTTAAAAGTGGTAAGTATGAAATAAATATATACGGGACATTTTACACATCGCAATCTAGCCCGACAGTAAGCGATAGCTTGTGTTATGGGTACTAGATCACTGATAATATACATACGTACTAATATACATAAATATAATAATATATTGAAAAACACCCAGACACTGGAAAACATTCATGCTCATCACACAAACATTTACCAGTAGTGGGAATCGAACCCACGACCTCCGGCGCAGACAGCAGGTTCGCTACCACTACGCTATTCGGTCGTCAAATTGTCTAATTCAAGTGTTCCTACCAGTTAAAAGGTTACTTCTATCAATTTTTTTTGGTTAAAGTACTTTAGGTATAGCATTTATAACGAAGTTCAAGGCAAAACTGTTTCGGTTGTTACCAAGTAATAGAAAAAATAATAAAAAAAATCTGTCTCGTAAAAAAAAAAGTAATAGTTGACCAACTTATAAAATGTACCTACCTAGTATAGTACCTAAAAAAATAAATAATTCCATATAAAATGTCTTACATGGTGTTCATCAAAAAATGCATTATAACTTTCTAATGCATATCTATTGACGTGACGGCCATGCACCCGGGATTTCCCGGTTCTAAAAATCCCGGGAAATCCCGGGATTTTTTAAGGTCTTAAAAGAACCGGTTCTGATTATGACTACCCGGTTCTCCCGGTTCTTTAAAAAAATCCAATTATTACGTATTTTATCGTCCCGTAAAACAAAGTAATTGTAAACGGTAATTGACTGTAAGATCGCAGACTGGAACTGCAGCTATTTTTCGGATTCCTCCTAATTACACAGTTTCACTCATCAAATTGGTATACATTAAAAGTTATTTCACTCTTAGTAGTGGTATTTTAATTCGCTTTTTTGGAAAAAAAATTCTACTTTGTTTACTACAAATCGTAATAGGATGTAATAGCATGTCTTATATTGTAGGAATATTAAAAAAAAAATGCTTTTAATTAAAATAATAAAACTTTTTTACCAAGAACCGGGAAATCCCGGGTACCCGGTTCTGAGCTCGGTGCGGAAACGGGAATTTAAACTTAAGAACCGGGACCGGTTCTGCATGCCCTGCCTGACGGGTAACTAACTAACTACGGAACCCTACTGTGCGTACAACACGTTCTTTTTCATCTAGAATCGTATCTCCATTATAGTAGCGTTGTGAAGAAGCCAATAACAAACTCAGCCGTGAAATTGTCATCAAGTCTCCAAAATATTGGAAGCCCATCAAGCGAAATAGGATTATAATAGTTTATTTTGTTTGAGTTTGGTTTGACTAATCTTGTTAGTTCTGAAGTTATGACTTAAGTAATGGTATAGGAGCTAGCAACGTTTTCGAGAAAGAATTTTAGGTGAGCTGGTTTTGTGATATGTTGTCTTTCTTGCACTTTCGGTTAGAGTCTGGGCTATCTGGCTGGCAGAAGCCGTTGCGTTTATTACTGCGCATCCTATTTGCAGCTTACGCGTCCACAATGTTTATACCAATGTTGTCGGGGATACTAATTGCCCTTAAAATAACTACAGGCGCACTATCATTTATGATGACGTTTCATTTTTGTATTAGTCAATTGTCAACCACATACGAGTTAACATATGAAACGTCATCATAAATGGTAGTGCGCCTGTAATAATTTTAAGGGCAATTAGTAGCCCCAACAACATTGGTATAAACATTATGGAGGCGTAAGCTGCAACACCTGGACAGACCAAGGATGCGCATTAATGAACGCAACGGCTTTCGGCTTCCAGATGGCCCCGACTCTAACCGAAAGTGCAAGAAGCACGACATATCACAAAATCAGCTCTTCTAAAATTCTTACTTTTCAAACGTTGCTAGCTCCCGTACCATAACTACTTATTTCTAAGTCTGCACTGAAATAAAAGACCATAGAGAAAAAATCACGTTTTCGGCGATGTCAATTTTTATTATCCAAAAGAATGGTGATGATTAGATGATACGCTTGCTCATGTGAAATAAAGTGCGTCTCACAACTTTAAGAATTTTACTGTGTTAACTACGGAATCCTAAAAATCATCTAATATCATAAAGGTGACAAACAAATTCGCGCATTTCTTATCATTTTCTAAACAGATAAAAATTCGTGGGAATGTAAATAATTACGAGTAAGTATTTACTAAGTACCTATTAAAAATTCGTACAAACTCAGATTTGAAGCGGAAATTTAAAATTTAAAGAACAAAATTTTTTCCTTTTTTTAAATCTGGGATTTATGGAACTTTTAAATACTAGGATATTCCATAGATCGTAATAGATAGTAGGCTTAAATCTATGGGACATTCTACATCGAATTTAGCGGGGGTCAGGTCTGGTTTAATTATGTGTTACCATATTTTATTGCATCGGTGCGAATAGCAATTGATCGAGGTAAACTAAAACAAATTAGTACAATTATTTATTGTATTTATCTTTATATACCTACAGTTCATCAATCGTTATTAACTATACCAGATGAGATCGCAACCGAGTTCGAAACTTGTTAGTTGTAAATGTAATTGAACAAAAACAGTTTCGTAAACACATTCACACCTTGTGTCTAGACAGGAAATAACGTCTAGATGTAGACAGACAGCTCGTTTAGATCTTTGATGCTGTTTTTCATCTGAGTGCTGTTTACCTCAGCTGTTTACATTTTCTTGACACATTCTGTCAGGAAATTGTCACCGCTGGAAATTATCGTAATTTCGTAAGCTTTTTCAAGTGCGATAAATTTTATTTGTTAAGTGCCTTTGCTCCTCAGACCTCAGGATATGGGCATCTGAACGATTTACGTAAACCACTTCTTCGCTCGCATAATATACCTATTTCAGGTTTTACGAGAACGCATCAAATTATGATAGTGACGAATATAAAGTTGACGACCGAATGGCGTAGTGGTAGCGAACCTGCCGTCTGCGCCGGAGATCGTGGGTTCGATTTCCAGTACTGGTAAATGTTTGTGTGATGAGCATGAACATTTTCCAGTGTCTGGGTGTTTTTCAATATATTATCTTATATCTTATAATATATATAAATCTCGTGTCACAATGTTTGTCCGCGATGGACTCCTAAACTATACTGAACCGATTTAGTTCAAACTTCGTGAATATCTGTCATTTGGTCCAACTTAAAAGATAGAATAGTTTTTATCCCACGTGGACGAAGTCGCGGGCATCAGCTAGTATTTATGTATATTAGTATACAGTATGTATATTATAAGTCATCTAGTACCTACATATAACACAATTAACTATCGCTTACTTTGGAGCTAGATTGCGATGTTTCAAATGTCCCGTATATATTTATTTATAAAGTCCACCTGTGGACAGAGGATATTATTATTTCTAATAACTACAAAATAAATCTAATTCTCAGTGAAAATCGCTCGTTAAAAAGTTTACTACCAATAAAAGCAGTGATTGCTCTCAATAAAATGTAAACAACTATGAATATAAATTAACTTCCACTAAAACCTTCCTCGTACGCTATATCCATACATTATCTCTAAGTATTTAAGCAATAATACTATTGTAGTCGAAAAGTGCGTGGAAATTGTTAAAGGGGTGTTTACACTGATTTTTTTATAGGATTACCTTAGAGCAACTTGATATTTCAGCTTTTTGATTATAGCTTACGCTATATCCATACATTATCTCTAAGTATTTAAGCAACAATACAATAATTGTAGTCGAAAAGTGCGTGGAAATTGTTTCGGGGGTGTTTTAGCTGACAGTTTTATAAAATAACCTAAGACAGACTCTATCTTTGAGCCGAATGATGGTAATTTATCTACGCTATATCCATAATATAATCTCTTCCATTATTTCTTCAAACAGTATTGCTGTTGTAAAGTACGTGTAATTTTTTTAAGGGGTGTTCTTTACATGATTATTCTTTTTCAAGTTGAGAGCGATCCCACTATTGCGATTTTGCACTAGTGATAAGCAGGTGTTTTATAATCAGGGGTCTGATTGCGTAAGAAAAACGTATTCATCGTTATCGTAGTCGTTTGCGAATTCTAGCCTCCGATTGGCTGACGTAAATCTGGGACCCAATCAGCGGGCAGAATTAGTAAACGATTACGATAACAATGGATACGTTTTTCTTACACAATCTAGGGGCTGTTTAACAATACCTCCTAAACGCCAGTGCTGAATTTACAATCGTTTCCTCTGTATCACTAGGATAGGCCCCCAAAGCCCTTTGGACTATTATAAGCTCCTAAAATGTGTTGACGCCCATGACTGTCTGATGATGAGACCACAAAATGGATTAGATTTAACTCTAAACCCTGATCTATTACATAATCTCCATATCTGTACTGGATTTGCTAACATTAGACCACAACGGGATTTTGTAATAACAAGTGTTATTTGTACATCAATCAAACACCCCGTCAGTATGTTCCACGCCCTCTCGGCGTACTATCTGTATTTGAGCAAGCGCCTTAATCGATAATTTATGTAGATTGAATGCGCATCACTATTTGAATTGGTTATCTCCGCGTTGCAGCGTGGCGGTGCATACAGACTAGTGATGTACCTACCTAACTGAGTTCCTATATAGATATACAGGTTTTTTAATGTACCTGGGAATTGCCACTATAAACCTTAGTAATTAAATAAATAAATAGATATATCATGACATAAACATCGCAATCAAACCCAAAACAAGAGATAGCTTATGTTATGGTCATTTTATTAAAAATAGATTTTTGATATACATAAATACTATATAAGTATATATGCAAAAAACCCAAGTCACTAAAAATATTTTACTTGAAATTTCAGCACCCCGGTTTCCCTCCTTTTTAAATAAAAAATAAAAGCGATTTTTTTATGAATGCCATTGGGCCACTATTATCTATAAATATTCCAAATTCGAGTTCGATAGTAACCAGTAACAACACATCACTACGCCATAAACCGCTAAGATAGAAAGACTAGTGATGTTCCCGTCCCGATTGAGTTGTTATCGATGATCTGTCAAACATGCTTCGTAAGCTGTCACGAGGAATGATTGATTATAATTTATACAGCTCGGGAAACTGTACGCACCCCACGCGAGTGAAAATGACATATTATTTGTACGAACTAGTTTTGACACCGGGTTTCGTTCGAGGAATTCGGGTTACATCCGGTCCCATTGGATAGTTTTTTTCTAATATTTTCAAAAATTAATGTAAAAATTTCTGAGAAAAATGCAGATTTATGTATTTTGCAAAGGCAACTTTGGCATTTTTTTATATCGAGTGAAGTTTGTAAAATCGTTTTTCGGCATAAGTCACTATGACAGAAATACTTTCAATTATTATATATCTATTTTTAACAATGATAAGACCTGTAGATTTTATATATGACTAGCTGACTCGGCAAACGTTGTTTTGCCATATATTTTTTTCTCACTTAAGGGCATAAAAAATAGATAACAACCTTCTTCCTGACCTAGAAACCATACACTAAAAATTTCATAACGATCGGTCCAGCCGTCTCGGAGGAGTTTGGTAACAAAGAAAAGCGAGAGAATTTTATATATTAGAGACTAGCTGACCGGGCGGCGGGCAAACTTCGTTTTGCCGTTTAGGGAGATCAAATATAGATAACAACCCGCTCCCGGACCCAGAGATCATATACCCTGAAAGTTTCATAACGATCGGTTCAGCCGTTTAGGAGGAGTTTGGTTACAAAGAAAATCGAGAGAATTTTATATATTAGAGATAACGATGACAATTTGCCGACTGATTGCAGCGCCCTAACGTGCTTTCTGAGGCACCGTAGTGAACACCGCCAATTTCCAAACTCGGCGCTAGTTAATAAAAAATTGAAAAAAGTAGTATTATTTTACTGCAAAAGTAACAGGAAATAAACAGTAAAATGCGATTAAATCTTGTCCTTATGTATACATAAGCCAGGTACAAATTAACTTGAAACACGTGAACTAGGGCAAGGCCAAATATTAAGTTTTTACGTAACTATCAACATTATTAAACATAACTTAGTATTGGACTTCAGTTATGAAATTAAAACAGAAATAAATCCTAGAAAGGTTAAAGATTTTAATCTCCTCGTACTTATAAACTTCTGGTTTAAGAAATTTATTTTCTCGTAAAAAGAATACAATACTCAGTTAAACGAAACTTAAAGTTGCGTTTCTTCACTAAAAGTTAGAATTAATTGATACAAAAATCCATACAAAAACGATTACAAGAGATTTTTTTTATTACACGACTGCCCAAAAAAAAGGAGTGTAATTTTTTTAGTGTTCAAGTATGTATGTGACTTTAAAATGGATTAAATTATGTAAAATAGAAATTTAATGGGGGCTTCCGTATGGGAGCAAAAATGAAAGGAGAATGACCAAACCCAAAATCGTCTAGGAAAATAAAATAGTGTTTTTTAAGAACCATACGCACAAGGAATTTGTGTTTCATATCCGGAATTTAATTTTGCATACAAAACGTTACTTTCTTTTCGATGCACATTTCGTGTCATACTGATTTTGTTTACTAAGAAGTACAACTTGTTTATTTGCCAATAACTTTAGAATCCGAGAAATAATTGGAGGTATTCTTTGCCAGAGGACTGTTTCTATTTAAATAAAAGCGAAAAAAAAGTTTGAATTAATTTTAAATCACTCTGTATAAATTAGTAAGCACCCCGTAGAGTGGGAGGTCATTAAAGGCAATAAAACATACTTTATGACCCCTTAATGATTAACATTTAAGCCAGTATGCTTTATGACAATTTAATGACTAATACCGGGTGGTGCGGTATTTACCTGGGTTCTACTGTCATTAATATGTAATCAATATTAGAGAAGTCAAAAGTTAATCATACATTAATTAGTTACTTAAATAAAATTAAAACACTATTTGTGTGTGTGTTTTTTTGTTGCCATGCGATCGGAATTAAGTGAGCGTGAGAGGTCGCGGGTTTGATTCCCGCCACGGGCACTTTGGAATTTTTTAATTTCTGAATTGGCTCAGGTCTGGTCTGGTGGGAGGCTTCGGTCGCAGCTTGTTACCACCCTATCGGCAAAGTTAAGTGATTTAGCGTTACGGTGTGATGCTGTGTATCAACAGTTAGGACCTTCCAAGTTATTATTACAATAGTATCTTCGGCTGCATCATCTTTTAACAACAGGTGAGATTGGAATCAAGTACCTATGTAAAAGTAACAGTGTCGCGAGTTCAATGTCTTTGTCCCATCTCGGAAAATGCCTAAAGCGCTAAAGAGTCTTCACTTCAAAACTGTGTTCAAAAAAATCAGCTCGTTAAATGTATCGACTTGTAACTAACTATGTATTAATTACTATGTATATCTTTAGCTATATTTACCTACATATACTTGACTACCTCCCTGGTGCAGTGGCGCGCGCTCGAATTCGAGTGGGAGATCGCGGGTTCGATGTCGCCACGGGTCACTTTGAAATTTTATACTTAATTTTAAATTGGCTCAGGTCTGGTCTGGTGAGAGGCTTCGGCCGTGGCTAGTTACCACCCTACCAGCAAAGACGCACCGCCAAGCGATTTATCGTTCCGGTGCGATGCTTGTAGAAACCGTTGGGGTAAATTTACTTACCCTTCCAAGTTAGTACGATAACATCTTAGGCTGCATCATCACTTACCATCAGATTAGATCGCAGTCAAGTACTAACTTGTAAAGAGTAAAAAAAAACCATAGTTATAGTTTTGCAAGAAAGATTCTTGAGTTGATATCTTATGTGTAGTACACTCACCGAAATTAACTGTCAAAATCTCTAAACGACAACAGTCCAATTATTTCCAAAAACTCTCAAATACAATTCAAACAACCACGCGACGTGATAAAGCTTTTTATGACATTTGTCGTAAGGCACTCGTCCCAGCGAGTGCGATTACTCAGAAACTAAAATGACATTTTTGTGGTCTCCACAATTACACAGGACAGCTATACTAAACGGAACATCTCGCTGCATGCGCGAAAGTAAAATGCGCAAACAGGACCTGGCGTGTTGCGCTTGTATAGTCCGTAAGAGCTACAGAGAGCTAAAAAGGCGAATGTGAAAATATTCCCAAGTCAACATTCCCATGTCCTGTTGCTCTTCAGCAGCGACATATTGCTTTTAGTTGGGAAGCCAGTGGCATATTTAGCAATTGAGTAGTTGACCTTTTTAGGGTTCCGTACCAAAATGGTAAAACGGAACCCATGGTGCGACTTTTTCGTCTGTCTGTCCGTCACACTCGATTATTTCAGTAACTACCGGAGCTATCGATATGAAATTTGGAATAGTTGTGTATATTAGTGGCCCAATGACACTGGAATAAAAAAAAATGGAAATTATTTTTGTTCTTATTTAAAAAGGGGGGAAAATCGCAGGGTTGAAATTTAAAAGTGAGATAACTGTGCTGTGTGGGGTATTTTTAATTATTTTTAGTCACGATAGTTTTTGATTTATCGGGGAAAATGTCTAAAAAAAATACCGTTCCCCCTTATCTCCGGAGTTTACCAATCGAAAAATCTCAAATAATTATGGTCAATAGGAATTTACGTATATTTTACAGGAAAACTATAGCCAATGCTCTAACTATGGTTTTTTTGAAATTAACAATAAACCTCTACAAACAAAGTTAGTTTTGTGGTTCATTAACAAAGGTAATTATTACCGTTTTACAAATTTGGTCGTTACAGTTTTGGTCGTGTTACATCTACATTAAACATATTAAACATAATAAATGTTTTTGCCTGATTGTTTTGTTTCAGTACTTCTTGAGTACGGAACCCTCGGTGCGCGAGTCCGACTCGCACTTGGCCGGTTTTTTTTTATAAATTAGGATAAAAATAATGACGTCCAACAGTTAAAATGCCTTTATCAAAGTAATAGTTATTAAGGCATTTTAACTTTTGGAGGTATTTTGTGCCTTTCTTGCAAAACAAAAATTTGTACAGAGCTACATGATGCACATGACATGTCAGATTTGTATGACATGACCATGACCACAATTTGACGTCGTAGTTGTCATAGGTGTGTTGTTGACAGCTGTCTGCAGAAATATTTAAATTCTTGTAACTTTTTTGTTATTTTATCACTTAAAGTCCGGCCGCTCAAAGAATGCGTTTCTGACAGATCGTGATCGACTGGGCGATGTAACTTTGAACTGCCGTACAATTTACGGATTTTTTTTAAATATCTTTTATTTACGTTATTAACGAATGATAACATTAAAATTCGAATAATTATACTAACTTACAATAAATGTATTTATTTTTGGCTAAAATTATTACAATTACTTAATTAACAAATATAAAAACTATAGCTTTTAAAAGTCAAACCACGTCGAACGGCGCTGTTTCAAGGTTATGCCAACTGTTTTTTTTGTTTTGTATGACGAATTGAAATGTGTCAGAAACGCATTCTTTGAGCGGCCGGAATATAATTCAGTTTTATTACCATTTTTAACCGATTTAAAAAAAAAGGAGGAGGTTCTCAATTCGTCGGAATCTTTTTTTTTTTTTTTTTTTTTTTATTTTTTTTTATGTATGTTCCCCGATTACTCGAAGATGCGTGGACCAATTTCGAAAATTTTTTTTTTGTTTGATAGGGTATAGTTCACAGATGGTCCCATAGTCATCAAATCAGGATCTGATGATGGAATCCTGGAGAAATCGAGGGAACTCTTCAAATTTTATAAGCACACTTGAAGTGATTTGGGTATTGTTTGAAAGAGTAATTTTTTCCAGGTAGTCTTATGGTCATCAGGTCGGGATCTGATGATGGGATCTTGGTAAAATCGAGGGAACTCTTCAAATTTTGCTAGTATACTTAAAGCGATTTAGGTATTTTTTATAGTTACTATTGCATTTCCTTGCAGTCATCAAGTAATGACTGTATTCATCAAGTCAGAATCTGATGATGGGATCTTGGAGAAATTGAGGGAACTCTTCAGATTTTAGAAGCATACTTCAAGCGATGTGGGCATTTTTTCCAATGCCTGGTGCATTAGTTGTGTTTCACTAAAAAGTATAAAATAAAATGGAAAATTCTTTCCGAAAAACCAACTTCAAATGCCACTACAAAGAATGAAATAATTTTTAATGTACACCAATTCGAAGTCGGGCAATGTTTCGTTCATTCAATAATAGTCCTTCGTATTGTCGATAATTTTGTCGTTTCTTTGCACATCAAGTTTTATAATAAGAAGGACTATTAATGATTGAGCAAAACATTGCCCGACTTCGAATTGGTGTACATTAAAAATTATTTCATTCTTTGTAGTGGCATTTGAAGTTGGTTTTTTGGAAAGAATTTTCCATTTTATATTTGGTAGTATTTCAAGGTTCAAAAATAAATGAAAAAAGTAAATATTTTAATTACAGTCAACTACCCAATTGAGAGATAGTCTGCGATATACTATTGACAATATTATTTTTTTAATCTCTTATTTAGGTACATAATCGTATGGCGAAGAAAATAGTTGATAGCTAGTCATTTCATCGTTGGTAGTGAGACTCGTGCCTAAAGATGGAGGCGTTAATAGTGGCATGTCACTTTATTCGTGTAGAGGTGTCACTTGTGTCGATAAATCTTTATCGATAGATAAAAATAGTATCTCTCTGTCTTATTAGGTACAGAAGAGGAATGTGCGCAGTTGTTACCGGGCGTAGATGAATGATTAGTTTGACTATAGTAGTGTTATTATCTCGCTGCAGACTCGGTCATAAATCATTCGAGTGTTTCGCTTTTGTTGTTCTGCAGTAATGCACAACTGAACAAGCGAAATACTCGAATGATTAATGATCGAGTCTGCAGCGAGATAATAACACTACTATAATGGGCTTATGTCACACTATAGACATAACTGTTTAGTAGGTACTATAAAGAAACATTTAAAGGAAAAGAGTATTTAAAACCATAAAACCTTTTAATTTCTAAGAAAGTTTTCTTTTCGTTCCTTGGATATTTAAACGCAAGTTCCACAGACACTTCGCAATTTAAACTCTCTTTAGTAACTTTCTATATTTATCCATCAATATGTCACACACACATCTCTCAAATAAATATATACATATGTTACCCGTAGCAAAATTAGCTGCTTGCGGGGTAATAAAATGGGGAACAGGATGGCGCAAGCTTGACGTATAGCCTATAAGCGTAAAAAACGGCTCGTTTCCACATTTTATTGCTTCACGGTTAGCGACTATTTAATAAAAGTATAAAAATGGCCCATAAAAAGTGCAATGATCAATACCACAAAAGGACAAAAGTTAATGCAGTTAACTTACTTTTGATTTAATCTTACTGACGAGCAAGCTACAGTCTATCTCTATTCTCTATGCTTTTCAATAAAATTGGTACAATAGTTTAGGCGTGAAAGCGTAACAAACAACTTACACTCACATACTTAAAATATTACGATAAGTAGAGATCGACATCGACAAGTCAAACTTGCGGTGCCATCACTAGTACAGAGCAAATATCGTCGAGCTATCGATCGGCGAGGAAGCGAGTCGCGGGTTACAAGTTATAGCTTATAACTTATATTATGTATCTAGTATAGATTTTACTTAGGTTGAAGTTTTATTTAAAAACTATAAAGACAATTACTTTCAAATTTAAACGTCATGTACTTTTCTAAAATTGCTTAGAAGCTGAAACACGATTGGATAAAATTTTCTCGATAGAAAGTTCTCCCAAAAGTTGCTCCAAAATCTCAGTTTGCGAATCTCACAGCGATGTGGTGTAGAAACTATTAGGACTTATTTCTTCCTACTTGGAAGAGGAGTATGATAAAATCTTCAACTGCATCATCACTTACCATCAGGTGAGATTACAGTCAAGTAGGTGTTACTAGCTTGTAGTGTGTCAAAATATGCCCTAATTTCTCCATCTCCATACTTTCCCACTTAAAAAAACACTGTGTTAAAATCTTTCTCACCCACAGAGAGCAAAACTTGCGAATCAACAATCAGCTTTGCAATTTTACACGGTCGGGAATTGAACCCGCGACCTCATCTAATAAATTAATTCGCGCCGTCGACTCAATTGAGAGAACTGAATGAGTTACACTTAACGGCGAGTGATTCACTCGGTAACGCCTTCACAAATCTTTGTCTGTTACTGCTTTATTGAGGAACCTTAGCCATAATGACTTAGGTACCTACGATCGACGTAGAAACTTATCGATCGCTGAGTCCATAAATATTTAAGTACTTATATGAAAATGAAAATGAAAATATTTATTTTCACATAGGCCTAAATAATAGGCTCTTATGAATAGTCAAAACTCTACCGCCAGCAGGCCAGTCTCACTTATCACGTGACCGTCCCGGCTACAAGAAGGGGTCCGGACCTCAATATTTCAGATGGTTGCCGCTCGCGGGCCGAGTTACACGCGCTAGTTCTGTACGGTCTATTGTACGCGCCGTCTGACTACGGCAGCCCTAGTACGTCGTAAGTGATAAAGTTAGGCGATAGAAAGAGACCACAACATTGCTTTGTTGCGTGTCGATTTTCAGGGCGGGGCCATGCGCTATTGCGAACTGAATTGCACTTTTTGTGTCAGCGCTAGAGTCGCTATTTCTTTAAATCATCGTGCGGAGTGAACCTTCTGGTACTATTTAGTGTTCTGTGCCGCCAGGTTCGGAAAGCATATTTGCACCGAGAAGAACTGCCAAGAAACTCGGCACTTGCTCTTTTCAAAGTCATTGTTATAATACAAGTTTTCTTAGAAATTATGAAAAATTATAACAGATTTTTAAGATATGTATCTCGTGAGGAGATGGAAGCATATTTCTATCATTCCAAGAATCTTTGTCGTTAAGAAATTCTTCGAAATATGGATTGAGTCAATATCAATAACTGCCTAATTAAGGACCGATTTTTTAATCGCCAGATAAACTATCCGAGGAATAAATTTGAAACATATGCCGTACAAAATCTGTCAAAACGTCAAATTTATTCCTTAGTTAACGATTGAAAAATTGGCCCTAAATAATAATAATAAAAAAAAAACGATTTAACAAGGCACGCGTGAAGCACTTCGCTGGGTTGCTGGACTTGACTTTAACCGAAACGTTATAGTTAAATATGGTGCCCTAACTCTTATATCTTTCGAAATAAGGGTCAGATCGCCATATTTAACTATAACGTTTCGGTTAAAATCAAGTCAAGGAACCGAGCCTAAATCGAGTAATCATAGGTCAAAAATGCCTATCATCATTTTGGGAAATAGTTGATACTATTACGCCGCCGGACTGATATTAACCAAACATAATTATATTACAAACTGATATTACATTTGACGACCTCTCTGGCGCAGTGGCGGCGCGCTCGGATTCGAGTGGGAGGTCGCGGGTTCGATTCCCGTCACGAGCCTCTTGCGAAATTTATAATTTCTAAATTGGCTTAGGTCTGGTGTGGTGGGAGGCTTCGGCCGTGGCTAGTTACCACCCTACCTGCAAAGACGCACCGCCAAGCGATTTAGCGTTCCATTGCAATGTTTGTAGAAACCGTTGGGGTAAAATTACTTACCCTTCCAAGTTAGTACGATAACATCTTAGGCTGCATCATCACTTACCATCAGGTG
Source organism: Coenonympha arcania (assembly GCA_036785405.1). Lineage (NCBI taxonomy): Eukaryota > Metazoa > Arthropoda > Insecta > Lepidoptera > Nymphalidae > Coenonympha > Coenonympha arcania. Next base: position 13,296,099 of record CM072076.1, read on the forward strand.
AGATGGCAGTCAAGTACTAACTTGTACAGAGTAAAAAAAAACAGCTAAGAACCATAGCAAGGCTTTCAAATTAAAGAAACGCATCGAAATCGGTCCATCCATTTAAGAGCTACGATGCCACAGACAGACACACACACACAAACAGACATCGACGTCAAACTTATAACGCCCCTCTCGTCTCGTCTCGTCGTTTTCAGTTAAATTATTGTATAGTCACGGAATGAAAAGGTTTGTCACCTTAAGTGTCGGTTTTCGCTTGCACTAGTACTGCAAGAGTCCATTATTCCAACATACCATGTGCAAACGAATCACTTTGAAAATCGACAAACCATTTCATTCCGTGACTGTACATTCAATAATTGTACGACAAATTACTAAGCAAGTATATTTCAATGTAATATTTGTATATTAATTTGTACAAATGTTTGTTTTCACAAGTTTCTTTCGACGATTAACAAGTTAATAACAATTTAACACTCACCAAAGTTGCTCGCACACTATTAATACCTAATATCGTAATAAAAATAGATTGCAATAGAGGCTTTCCAAAGACTGGTAGAGTTTTGACCTGTGCTTGTGTTTTTAGATACGTCGTAAAAGGATTATATGAGTTATGGCCAAAAATATTATCAAGAAAGTAGCGAAAATATTAAAAAATACCAAATAGTTATAGATATTTCAATCCAAGATGACGCGCCCCACTTTGTCGAACTACATAGGTACGAACCGAATGAAACATAAGTGATTTTGACAGAGTGGGGCGCGTCTTCATGGATCGTAATATCTATACTGTCTTTCTGTCAAGTGTCACACCCGATTATTTCAGACGGAGGATGGGGTTCCATTTTTGTCATTTTGGTATTTAACCCTAAAAAGGTTTAATGTAAAAGGTCTCTATTTTCATATTTGAAATGAATAATATTTTACCTAAAAGTGGTTTCCAAACAGCTTACAATATTATGAAAACAAGCTATAGATTTTGTTCGAAAACAACTAGGTAACTTTAGATATCTGTACCTACCTACATACTGTAATGACTATAATTACCACTAAAGCAAGTGACCTATTGTCCTACGTCTGATTACAGAATAATAAACGATCAATAACTCAGTTGGTTGTTTATGCCTGACTTTATTGTTGTCATATTGAAATTAATTCCCTCGCCGAAGAGTTATTGATGCAGTCACGGAGATGAATTTATTAATTTAATACACTCAGTATACATCTCTGTAGGTAAAGGGGAAAGGTTACTGACTGACTGACTGATCTGTATCTCAGCCCAATTTTTGAGGCTGCCGACAATGATGTGAGTCGCTGCTGCGGTCGTTGGTCGAGACCTGGCCGAAGCGCGGTGAATACGACATTGAATCCCGTACTTCCGCCAGCGGGTCCGTCGTGGAAACAGACAGTTTTTAAAACCGATTTTTATTTTTTGCCGGTTGATAGGGCAATAGGGAAATTTCCCTCCAGGCAGGTGTTATGCCTGGGGACCGCTTGTGATCCGAGCGTGTGACGTCAGAACTTGTATATACAGTGTGAGTCTTCATAATGTGCACATATTGAAATGAGGGAAACTATGCTTAATTTTATCGACGGAAAACGTATTGAAAAAATCTAAAAAATTGTTTTATATTTCTTTGGAATTTTTAAAATTTTTGTTCGCTACTATAACCCTTGTGTAAACAAAACGGTGTAACTTTTAAACTAAATGATCTATCACGATGAATCAAACTTATTAATGATTGAAAGTAATGGTCCATCCTCATGAAATGAAAATTGTGGAAAAAAAATTACTCTCAATGGGAGTCAGGGGGTTGTTCTAAAAATATAACATTTTGTGTCCAATAAATTTGTTTCATTTTTTTGCGTGATAGTTTTTGGTTTATTAGGCAAAATGAGGAAAAAATATCGTTCCCCCTTATCTCTGAAGTTTACCAATCGAAAAATCTGAAATAATTATGATTACCTAATAGGGATTAATTTAATGAAAAAATAAAATTACCTCTGCATCTATTATACTTTCAAAAAAGAAAAGTTAAGTTTGCGGTTCGCTAAGAAAACTGTTTCTATGGCTTTACTATTTCTAGCGTACTACGGAACTTTTGGTGCTCGAGTCCGAGGTGCAGAACCCTAAAAAGCAGTTTTCTGGACTGAGAATACCTGCAGATTTTTTATTATAGTTGATTTTACTTGGTTTCACAGTTTCTTGTGTTCACACAGACCTGTAATTTCGAAGCAAGTCAAAAATAAAGATATCGACACACTGACTTGACTCGCTCCACGACATGACAGGCTAATATTGACTGACGACACGATGATAGTCCAAGAGACAGCTGTAACATCCTGCTGATATAATAGAAGTGTAAGTTTGAATGTTTGTAACTTAATCATACTTCTACCATAAAACGGCAAGGCATCGTAAAGGCTTCCACCCATACATAGTCGACGTACCAAAGACGCGTGCGAAGCGGTTTGATTCCTCGTTCCTGATACGGACTGCAAAGGCCTGGAATACCCTACCAGGCAGTGTCTTTCCTGCCACTTACAACCCGGGTGCCTTCAAATCAAGAGTGAATAAGCATCTTCTAGGCAAGCGCGTTCCACCTTAGACTGTATAATCACTTTCCATCAGGTGTGATCACAGTCAAGCGCTAGCCTATATGTAGATTAATTAGCGAATTATTATTTAGATATTCCTTCTTAGGGAATCTGGCGACTGTCTCTCGGTGTACAATATCACAGAGAGTGTTTGTCGACTGTCGATGCAGCTGAAGGTCGGGTTTATCGACACGGACAATATTTGAACACCGATATCGATATCGAAGAAGTTTCGGAGAATGCACTCTTTCCGGTTCCTTCGATAAAGTAGATAGATGTTGTGGAAGGGTAAGAGGTTTTTAGAGCATGCAGATAATTGAATATACGTATTCAACGTACGTTAAACGTAAAAAAACGTAGACTTTTAGTAATAAAAACTCATTAAACTAAGAGTTTCTTTACATTATACTTACCCCCTACACCTTAAATGTAGATGATTTGTGAATTTCTAAACACTTTGTAATTTACTTAGTAGGTAAAAAATACTATAATAATACAGTTAGAGTTATGAAGACCAATCTCATATTGAATGGAAGCAGGCGTTATTTTGCGGAAATCCATAATCAGTAGGAAAGACTAATTTGTTTTAGTAGAGATCTCTACGATTTCGCATTGCGAAGTCAAGTCTCCTGAGGATGTCCCGGTGTCGGGACGAAACGTACGTCGAAGAAAGTGTTGGAAAATTGTGTGTGGTGTTTCATGTGGGCAGTGTTCCTGCATATTGTACCGTACATAATCTTTTCAAGAAGCGGATTATAGCAAAACAAATTAGTCTTTCCTACTAAAACCATTCTCTATACCAAATACAGCATTTACGCCATAGAAACCTGAGGTCAAATATTATAGTCTACACACGATATGAAACTATTCAATGCTTTCATATTTACGCTGATTGACCTGTTATAAAAAGTCAATGTAAGACTAGCTCAGTCGATATTATTAAATATATCACTGTCTTTTACTAAAGATCTCTATAACTGTGTCTATGGAAAAGCCTGTGGATAGTAGAATGTCTAACGTATAATGTAGAAGATAAAGTAAAAACATTGAACTTAAAAAGTGTAAAAAACACCGATTTTTTTTCATTAAAAAACAAAAAACATCGAACGATTATTTATTATCAGTATTTCTCTAATCTCCAAAATATTCCTCAAATTCTCACCGTGTCCAAAGTCAATGCAACCCGGCCAATTAAGATAAGTATCAGATAAAGTCCGCCCACAATTAGTTAGGAAGTCATCGGTATGTATAATTAACAACAGAGGTCCCGGGGAGGCACCTCGGCGCACCCCAAAACGATATATCATACAAAAATGTTGCCTTTAACAGCAAAGTATTCGGGTATGTTATCGAAACAATCTAAGAATTCGTAGTTCTAATGGTCAGTATGTTTGATCCCTGTGCCGAGACAAAAAATGTTTAACTGAATTTTACCTAACCCTCTTGTTAAATCCACTGCTAGTCACGTAAGGACTCAAAATGAGAAAGGTTTGGCGTAGCCCATGTGCCTGACTAACAAAGTGCGGCTTCGCAGGCTTCACACACTCACGTTGAAAAGGAAACATTGAATGCACAGCTACTAAGTTTGAACCACGATGATGTCACTATTTAGCTAATTTTACCGTCAAAAAATTCACTCCTACTAAGCAACCAGAAAGAAAGGCGGTGAGACATCCCTATGCCTCAAAGAGCACGTTATAATAAGAATAAAGTATTATTGTTTGGCCAGTCTCCATTGAAATTGCTTGTTTTGATCGAAAACTTTAACATCGGTTGAGAAAAGTTATGAATAAATCAGTTTGTAAAGAAAATAAAAGATATGTTCAATTGTACTGGCCCAAACAAGACGCCCTGGCACACTACTATTCATAAATCATTGGAACATACGAATTTGAATTATATCTGTAGGAGTTAAAATGAAAGATCGTAAATTAAAGATAAATGCCTCTTTACACAAGCGTTGACTGTAAAGTTTATAATTCATTATGAGTTATAGATTTTGATAAGATATTTCATATTACTGATCAACGCAGTCGAATGGTGTTGTGGAGACATTAAACAAATTATTTTTTTAGAACTTTCTTTTAATTTGTCAATGAAGTGTTATTTATACGCTATTTATGTTACTAATAATAATAATTTACATAATATGATTTCCTCGTTGCATAGTGTATACAATGATTTAACATAAGAATCAAAGATTTTTTTGATTATTTTTTAAGTAGGTTTTGCCTTCGGTAACTGTGTTGTTCGGTAATTTTCAAACTCCGTTTCCGACGTGGTGGTAGAATCTGACATTTGATAAGTGAATGTAAGTTTAATACGCCCAATAGGTCTATGTATAGTGACAATAATTTGGATCTTGTTTCGTAGTTTGATTAGGTGCCTTTGCAATACAATATTATTAACGTATCACTTTTATTTCTTGTTTCAGGTAAGTGAGGAGCGAAACAGAGAAATGAGGCGGTTTAATGTTAAACTGGCGATGGGTGGCGCACGAACCAGCGTAGGCGTTTGATAAACAATGCCGACTTAAGGCGAATATATGCTGCATACTACGTAAGTAATAACTAATACCATACTTTCCGCCTAACAAAAAAAACATGGAATAGCGGTGGAAATGTTATACTCTGTGTCTTTTTCCTTTCAATGACAGAAGAAGATAGTCAGAAGTGTATAATACAGAATTATCTTATAAGTACTTTAAAATCAACTTTCTCAAGGAAATTTAAATCCTTTAACTTTAAACAAGTTATCGAGTTACAAGTTACAACTTCCAGTTGTCATAATGTTTTCCAATATTGTTAATACGTTAACCGCAATAAGGTCAGTGTCAATTTAAATATATGACAGCAAAACTTTAAATAAACATTATATTTGATTCGGGCGCAAAGCTTATTGATCGTATTTCAACGAATTTCTTAATTTTGATCTTTCTGTTTTTTCGTACTTCCTCAATTAAAGAATTTATCAATAACAAATATAGTTTTCACTGCACAGACAACGCATTCGCCTTAAAGCTAAGGACTTAAGGGGATTTATTGAATTTATTTTTGTCTTTCTCACTCTCACGGAGATTTGGTAGGTGCGACATGCAGCGTCGCGGAAGAATATAACAGAAAAACGACCTTTTACGTAATTACCCAAAAACTAAGCTTGTTATCAAAAATCGCTTCTAAGCGTTTTTGGATAATATTATTACCGACACTTTAAAACAAAAATTACAATTACATCCAATGTAGTGTCTGATAAAAACTAGAAAAACTGAATTTTTGGAGCAACTTTTGGGAGAACTTTCTATCGAGAAAATTTTATCCAATCGTGTTTCTGCTTCTTAGCGATTTTAGATTAAAGACCCAAAATACATGACGTATAAATTTGAAAGTAATTGTCTTTATAGTTTTTGCATAAAACTTCATTCAACATCACCTAAATACGGCTTGTAGGCCGTTAAGTACTTAAATTTTTTTGTAACTGTTTAAATTCAAATTCAAATTCAAATTCAAATGACTTTATTGTTAACATTATTGCTAGACATAAAAAATTATACATAGGTAGAAATAATAACAAGGAACAATACATTTGCATTACAACTACTTTAAAACTAGCAATAAACAATAGGTCACAAACTCAGCAATGTCAGGCATAGGCAACAATGCCCAACGCTGATTTTCAGTTTGCGCCTTTCTCGAATGAATTCTATAAAAAAACGCGTCGCGTCGCCCGTTGCGCTAACTATAATTGATTATAAGAGCTAGATTAAATTAAATTTATTTAAAAATGAAAGAATTAAAAAGGATATTGCTATTAGGGAATTATAAAATTAAAATAATTAGTAATACATACAGAACAGAAAAACAAAACAAAAAATAATTAAAAGTAAATACCTAACGGATGACAGTTAACTTACCCCAATAAATTTAGATTTTGCTGCCTCTTTTTGAACATTTAAATAAAAATCTCTGAATTTAAATTTAATTGCTATGTGACTTTTTTGATTCAATTCACGAAAAGGAGGAGGGAGGTCATTCCATATTTTTGCAGCAGCAAATCGGAAGGAACCTCTGAAACCAGCCTTTTCGTGAATTGGTATTGCGAGCCTTCTTCTGTACTGTGGTCGCGTCGTGTTTTTGTCTGTACGCCAAACCAGTCTCTCATGGAGATAAGGTGGTTTTCCTGTACATAATATTCTATGTACCAGCATAGTGAGGTGTAATTTTCTCCGTGATGTCATATCTAAAATATTGTGACTACTTAAAACCGGAGTAATGTGGCTTCGTCTCGGAAGGTCAAAGCAAAATCTAATGCAGGCATTTTGTACTCGTTGTATTGCACTTTCTGTTTTTTTAAAAAGTCTTGGGCCATACACGGAATCACAATAATTAAATGATGACAAAACGAGAGATTCCACAAGTACTAGGCGAATTTTCTCCGTTAGGAAGCGTCTAATACCATACAGTACCTTTAATTTGTAGAACGCATTTCTTATTTTTATATTTATGTGTTCTATGTATCTTAAGTCTTCATCTAAATAAAGACCAAGATTTTTAACTTTGGATACGCTTTCAATAGGTTCGCCATTTAACTCTAATTTGATGCTTCTTCCATTTATCTTTGGTATGGTTTAAATATGGTTAAACTTCTCTGATATGGGTAAACCAATGACGAAATACGCTACGCTAAGAGGACGGGAAATACGTTACGTATGTAGAAGCCAAAAATTTCTCAAAAATGGCGTCGCCCGGACGTTTCGGTACCGCTGACAGCACAAAGCGCTGTCAGTTGCTTACATTAGCGCCATTTTACAGTTTTGACAAATTAAAAATGATGCTTCAGGGCGGAGCTTAAAACTACATGCGTGACGTTATTTAAGTTCTGATCCTTTATTTATGTTTAATCGATAGGGTAAACTAAGAAGAAGCTGAAAGAGCATCTGCTTGAGAACTCAAGCTGATTTGATATCCTATACCTTTAAACGAGCAATTCTTGTATATATATATATTTCTATATAATCTGAATCTCGGAAACGGCTCGAACGATTTTCATGAAATTTAGTATACAGGAGGTTTTGGGGGCGATAAATCGATCTAGCTAGGATTCACTTTTAGAAAATGTCGAATTTACAAAAAAAAGTATGAACCCTGCTGCCATCTATTGGCAACCGAGCAAAGCTCGGTCACCCAGATATTTATAATAATTTGTAAAATGTATGATATAGTATAGTATATGTAGATAATGTACAAGCGTTTATTCGATGTACATAAAAAATTAGCTAAAATTTGTATTCTAAGTAGTATTTATATTCATTAGTAATTTATTAATTAGTTGTATTCATAGTAGGTAAGTATTGTAGTTTTAGTTAGTATAATTAGACGCACGTTAACTAAAGGAAAAAAGCGTCTCCTCGCCAATAAACTAGTCATATTTTGGCGAGAAATTGTGCGTGTATTTCTTTGATTTCAATAAATAATAAAAAAAAAAAGTTATCTTACGGAAAATGACATAAGCGACATTGCTGGTCCGTCCAGTGTACATGTTTATACTGTGGTTTGTAGCTTCTTTAAGAGACAATCTCTTAAAAGAGTCCTCGCCTTAACCAGTTATAATAACCCTTTAGTTTTACGAGCCCACTCTCTCTACATTCGGACGTAATCGAGTCGACCACACAATTACTGTGGGCATTACTGTTTGACGATTACATTTCTTTCACGACTACACTCACACACGGCCTGATCCAGAAATTTAAAGTCGCGCAGCGGGCCATGGAGAGGGCTATGTTAGGAGTTTCCCTGAGGGATAGAATCCGACATGAGGAGATCCGCAGGAGAACCAAGGTCACTGACATAGCCCAAACCATTAGCAAGCTGAAGTGGCAGTGGGCAGGTCACGCGTGTCGCAGGGGCGATGGCCGGTGGAGCCGAACCTGTCCTGGAGTGGAGACCGCGTACGAGTAAGCGTAGTGTAGGACGACCCCCAGCTCGTTGGAGCGACGACATGGCGCGGGTGGCGGGAAGCGGCTGGATGAGGAAGGCTGAGGACAGGGTGTGGTGGCGCGCGCTTGGGAAGGCCTATGTTCAACAGTGGACGTCTGCAGGATGAGATGATTATGATTAAATTACTTTATATTCTGTTGTGAACTACCTCGTAGGTGCAGTGGTTAGTAGTAACACGTTTGACTGCAGATCCGAGGTCACGGGTTCCACTCCCGGGTCGGGTCGAGTCGACCACACAATTACTGTGGGCATTACTACTGTTTGACGATTACATTACTTTATACTCTGTTGTGAACTACCTCGTTGGTGCAGTGGTTAGCACGTTTGACTGCAGATCACGAGGTACTGGGTTCGACTCTCGGGTCGGACCAATGAAATGCACCGATAAGAAACTTGAGGATATGCACAAGCAAACAGTAGCGCCATCTGTCACAAAATTCTATAGCTGGCTGCTGAATATTTTTGGCACCGGCAAAATGGTGACATTATTTCGCGCCGATGATGTCCTTGTGTATAATTAGTCTATTACTATATGTATTGGATTTTTGATGTAAAAACTTTAGGCGCGTGGGGAATTTTTTAAGATAGGATAAACCATCGAACTCGCGACTCTGTTGCTGTTACCGACACCATACTTCTTTTTAAGCACGTTGGGTTTTTCATTTTTCGAGTCTATTCATATTCATAATACAATATTAAAGGTACTTACTTCCAGTTTTCACTTTTTCCGGCCACTGTTGTTTTACTGGAATAAAGGGTCTTGACAGACAGACAGATAGACAAGATAAAGTGTTACCCTATAAAAAGGGTTCCGTTTTTGCCTTTTCTGGTAGCTGGAAAAACGATTAAAAATAACAATAAAAAAACAATCGATGTAGGTACCTACTCCAAGAGTTAGACTAAAAATATAATCTTTGCTCTAGTCACTAATAAGGTGTGTCTGTCAATTCGTCATAATATCATAAGGTTTCTCTGTGTAAGGTTTCCGGGCTTAACCCTTTAAACCCTTCTCGTTTTTGCGGCTAACCTACGTCGAGTTAACCCTCTAAGTACATAACGTATTCATTTATACATAAAAGTATGGCGAGACGAGACGTTCACCTGACGTTAAGTGATATACCTGCCTATATCAGATGCAGTGCGTCCCATAACTTCATTGCATGACACACTGCACTGCGCTCATCAGCACCCTGAGACATCTGTACTTAAAAGAGGATACAATGATTTTATTTTCGTCTCACTTTGGTCTCACTCTTACGAATACCTACGTCGGTGGGTGCGACATGCAGCGTTGCGGAAGAATATAACAAAAAACGACGTTTTACCTAATTACTAAAAAACTAAGACAATTATCAAAAATCCGTTCTGAATGGTTTTTTGGATTTTATTATTACCGACACTTTAAAACAACAATGACTATTACATCCATTGGAGTTTAAGATAAAAATAAGAAAAATTGAGACTTTGGCGCAACTTGTTCAGGAAATTTCTATCGAGATTTTATTATCGAATCTTGTTTTTGCTTCACAGCGATAAAAGATTGCTATAATGAGGCTGTAATAAAGCTTTTATGCCGATAAATCTAATTTGCCCAGTAGACATAACATCTCAATTCTCGAGGTATTAGAAATGAGTCTTTTTTTAACCGACTTCAAAAAAAAAGGAGGAGGTTCTCAATTCGTCGGAATCTTTTTTATTTTTATTTTTTATGTATGTTCCCCGATTACTCGAAGATGCGTGGACCAATTTCGAAATATTTTTTTTGTTTGATAGGGTATAGTTCACAGATGGTCCCATAGTCATCAAGTCAGGATCTGATGATGGGATCCTGGAGAAATCGAGGGATTTCTTCAAATTTTATAAGCACACTTGAAGTGATTTGGGTATTATTTGAAAGAGTAATTTTTTCCAGGTAGTCTTATGGTCATCAGGTCGGGATCTGATGATGGGATCTTGGTAAAATCGAGGGAACTCTTCAAATTTTGCTAGTATACTTGAAGCGATTTAGGTATATTTTATAGTTACGATTGCATTTCCTTGCAGTCATCAAGTAATGACTGTATTCATCAAGTCAGGATCTGATGATGGGATCTTGGAGAAATTGAGGGAACTCTTCAGATTTTAGAAGCATACTTCAAGCGATGTGGGCATTTTTCAATGCCTTGCGCATTAGTTGTTTTCCACTAAAAAGTATAAAATAAAATGGAAAATTCTTTCCAAAAAACCAACTTCAAATGCCACTACAAGGAATGAAATAATTTTCAATGTACACCAATTCGAAGTCGGGCAATCGTTCATTCACTAATAGTCCTTCGTATTGTCGATAATTTTGTCGTTTCTTTGCACATCAAGTTAAATAATAAGAAGGACTATTAATGATTGAACGAAACATTGCCCGACTTCGAATTGGTGTACATTGAAAATTATTTCATTCCTTGTAGTGGCATTTGAAGTTGGTTTTTTGGAAAGAATTTTCCATTTTTACACTGTATACTAGTTAGTAGAAACTTGACAGTGATCTCACCTGATGGTTAGTGACGACGCAGACGTCATCGTCCTAACTTGGAGGGGGGTAATTCACCCTTAATTTTTGCTACGCAGCATCGCGCTGGAACGATAAATCGCTCGGTGCTGCGTCTTTGCCGATAGGGTAGTGAGTGACCAGCTACGGCCGAAGCTTCACACCCAGATCCGACCCTGAGCCAATATAGAAATAATAACTAAAGTAGCCCGCAGCAGGAATCGAACCCCCGACATTGAACTCGCGGGACACCTGCGCCAAGCAGGTTAACAAAAATCTTAAAAAATTTCTTCAGTTCATTAGAGTAGAAATGACTGTCTAATCCGTTTTTTGCCTCACCCGGTATCGAATTCCGGACCGACATGTCTCGAGTATCGGGTTACAACAAAAAATGTTTAATCCTAACGAATCCGCTGAGGTTAAAAACGTTTTTTTAATACTGATAATTTTTCGAATATTGAAACGAAGTTGCTTTTCGGACGGTACAGTAGGGATATGTGAAAGAAAACCAATTTTTTAATACATTTGCTCAAAAAGTTGTCATTTCCATGTGTGTTTAGCGTGCGCAAAGTTATTCTTTTCCGCACTTGCATTTGTGTTTTCCTCCTACGCGGCACCGGAGCGGGCGCACCAGGAGCGCATGAACACGAACACGGCATGCAAACACGGAGCAGGCAAACACGTAAAACCAATATTTTTTTTTCGCAAATGTATTGAAACATCGTTCAATGCACGTGCGGAATTGTCATTTTTACTCGTCCTTATAGTTGACCCTCGCCTTCGGCTTGGGTCAACAAACCGGGACTCGTAAAGAAATGACAAACTTTCCGCACTTATATTGAAATGTACTATTATCCGTCAAGAAAATCCCGACATGGAGAAAATCCACGAAAATCCCATTGTTATGCAGTCAGCCGTATTAAAAGAGTGACACCTAATTTGAAAAGTAGCTATTAAGTATAAAAAAAATATCTAAAAAACATTTATTTTTAAGGCAAGGCAAGAGGCACTTCCTGGACATAGGTGCCTCTTCATGTGAAAGCATTGTCTAGGAAGTGCCTTTTGCAGTAATTATGTAGAATTACGTTAAATTAGGTTAATTAAGTATAATGCATGTGAACTCGCCATCCTCACATAAACTTCTTGAGTTTAAGAGGATGGCAATATATAGATTGATATATATATATATGTTTTTGGTATGTGTAGGGGTTTAGGCGCCAGAAATCTTTGAAATCTTGGTTCCAAAAAATATCTTTCTTTGAAAGTTTAATTTCTTATAATTGAAAAAGAAATGTTATAAGTATATATTGGCAAATTGAATGTTACTAAATAATGGAATTTTTGTATCGGAAAAATCCATTTTTTAGGGTTCCGTAGCCGAATGACAAAAAACGGAACCCTTATAAATTCGTCATGTCTGTCTGTCCGTCTGTCCGTCCGTATGTCACAGCCACTTTTTTCCGAAACTATAAGAGCTATACTGTTGAAACTTTGTAAGTAGATGTATTCTGTGAACCGCATTAAGGTTTTCACACAAAATTAAAAAAAAAAGTAATAAATTTTGGGGGTGCCCTATACTTAGAACTGAAACTCAAAAAAATTTTTTTCATCAAACCCATATGTGTGGGGTATCTATGGATAGGTCTTCAAAAATGATACTTAGGTTTCTAATACCATTTTTTTCTAAAATGAATAGCTTGCGCGAGAGACACTTCCAAAGTGGTAAAATGTGTGTCCCCCCCCCTGTAACTTCTAAAATAAGAGTATGATAAAATTAAAAAATATATATGATGTACATTACCATGCAAACTTCCACCGAAAATTGGTTTGAACGAGATCTAGTGAGTAGTTTTTTTTAAACTTTGATGACGACAGATGGCGTTGCACGTATTTAACTCGCGGTGAAGTTGTTTAATGTTGAATAAGTTGGTTATGCGGTTTAAGAAAAGTGGTTTTTATGGTTTTATTCCTCCGGTAGTAGTAGGTAGGTACGGAACCCTCGTGCGCGAGTCCGACTCGCACTTGTCAGGTTTTTTACCTATCCCCTTCGGCTGCTCCGAAAAGGCACTTCGTTCCAAAAAAAGTGAATAACACAAAATCTCAATCAAACCAAAATATTTCCGAAAATAAAACTAAATAAAAACAATTCCTCGTAAGTCGTCTGTCCGTCCGCGTGTGTATTAGCGTCTAAACTAAAACAGTCGCTATTTACTTTGGCTAAAGCCGTCTCCGAAAACGTTTTCTTTAGGATTATACAGTCATCTATTTTATATAAATAACTTCTCTTTCAAAATAAATATCGAATCCCGTTCTTTTGAAAAGTTTTCCAGAATTGCGGTAATCCGTGACTAGAAAACAGGAAATGTGGTTTTTTTAAATCACTATGCAAGTGAAAGTTTTAGTAGGTAAGTGGTTAAAACAGCGCCATCTCTTGACGCAAAAGTATAATAGTCGTGAGTAAGAAGTATTAGTTGTGACAGTAAAAGTTTGTTAAACAAAAAAATTTATATACTACATACAGATGGCGCTGTAAAATTCGGAGATTCGGGGGGGGGCGATATTTTTTTTGACAGAAGGGCACTGCCTGGGAGGGTATTCCAGGCCTTTGCAGTGCGTATCAAGAACGAGGAATCAAACCGCTTCGTAGCGTCTTTGGTACGTCGACTATTATTTGTTAGAGTGTTAAATTTGACGACCGAATGGCGTAGTGGTAGCGAACCTGCTGCCTGCGCCGGAGGTCGTGGGTTCGATTCCCACTACTGGTTAATGTTTGTGTGATGAGCATTAATGTTTTCCAGTGTCTGGGTGTTTTTAAATACATATAATATTGTATTCAAGTATGTTAGTATGTATGTATATTTATCAGTTATCTAGTACCCATAACACAAGCTATCGCTTACTTTGGGGCTAGTTTGCGATGTGTAAAATGTCCCGTTTATGTATATTTATTTAAAAAAAATGTGTGTGTGAATTGTGACCAATTAAAAAGCTTTTCTTTCTTTCTTTTCTTACCAAGATAATGATAGGTGACAAGGGTGGTTTCCTCTCCTGTAGGCAGGTTAAGTACTCAATGGGCACGCGCTCGACCGGACTACCATGGCAGCTAATCTGAGTCCCTTTGTTACATATTTGCATTTTGCTGCGAGGCGAGGGCGCGGTAGAGACGTGCCGCGGTCGGGACACAAAAATCGGGACGGTGAGAAAAAATCGGGACAGTAATTTCGGGTCACTCGCCGACAACCGGCGTTAAAATCGGGATATAATTATTATTATAATATACATCGGGGCTGTAGTCTGTACCGATATCAGTGAACGTTTTCCATATACTAGAGTATAATTAAACTATGTCTTTGAACTCTAAAAACCAGAGGTTATAATTATCATTCTAGATATTGCTCACCCTCGTGAATTTCGGATTTTGACAAATTCCGAGGGAACCGTGGATGTCCCGTTCCCGTTTCCCGTTTCAATTTCTTTAATTTTTTTTGAAGTTTGCTAAATCTATCTACTTAATAGCTGTAACCTGTAGCTACGGAAATCGTCTATCTGAAGAATTTACCTGGTCGAGAAGGAGTCTACATTCCACAGCCAAATTGGTTTAAAATTTAGTGGCGTGATTGAGAAACAAATACCCAAATATACAAACTTTCACATTAATAAATTAAAAAAACCTGAGAGAACTGTAATTACTCCCATAGCACATCGTAACATTGCATCTACGAAGGAGTATGAGACTTGGAAAAGTTTGCTTTTATGGAGATGGAGTGCAGAAAGCTAGAAATTAAAATCGAAACACTAAAAAATTGTACTCCTTTAGACAACAGAGGCCATATCAAAAATTAGACGGAAGAAACTGTAATCGGGACGATCCAGTATTTTTTTCCGGGACACCTGTGGTTTTTCGGGACACGAACGGCCCAACACTAGCGCCGCTTGCAGTTTGCTCTGTATTGTAATGCGAGGGGCCGACGTAACGGTTTGCTGCGTTCGGATTTTGAATTTTTAATTGCTTACGTCACGAATACTACGTCATACCTTTGTTTTTGACGTGACTACGTCTTATAAATCGATAGAGCCGGTTGCACGCACGAAAAAACATGACTCATCCGGCGTTACCTCGCTCATGCGGCGTTACCGGCGTTACCTCGCGAGCGCGGAACGAGTGACAAAGAAGACGTTGTCACGTTCAACTATCGTCAGTAAGCCGACTTTACAGACAACCAATTTTTTTGATGTGACAACGTCTTATAAATCGATAGAGCCGGCTGCATGCACAAAAAAACATGACTCATCCGGCGTTACCTCGCTCGAGTTACCTCGCTCTGTGGCGTTCCATGTAAGGCTTGAAGTGCAAGCGAGAGTTGTCACGTTCAACTATCGTCAGTAAACCGACTTTACAGAAAACCAATTTTTTTTGACGTGACAACGTCTTATAATTCGATAGAGCCGGTTGCACGCACGAAAAAACATGACTCATCCGGCGTTACCGGCGTTGCCTCGCTCATGCGGCGTTACCGGCGTTACCTCGCGAGCGCGGAACGAGTGACAAAGAAGACGTTGTCACGTTCAACTATCGTCAGTAAACAGACTTTACAGACAACCAATTTTTTAATTTCAACTGTTCTCGACTACAAATTTCACCTGATGGTGAGTAACCATGCATAGTCGAGGATGTTGTCGCAGCTAAATTGAAAAGGAGTATTACAAGTACGTGCTACTTGCTACACAGCATCGCACCGGTACATTAAATGATAAATCGCATGGTAATGTCTGCTGATAGGTTAGCCACTAGCCGCGGCCGAAGCCTCTCACAAACCACGCAACATATATTATGCCATCGACAAAGCGACCACGTGATTTATCGTTGACAGCTGTCATTTTATTTTAATTCGTTGCATAAGCGTACCAAAGGAAACGTAGAAAATAGAAATAGAATAGATAAAAAATAATGCGTATTTATATATACGAGTAGGTATATGGGACATTTTACAGCTCGCATTCTAGCCCCAAAGTAAGCGATAGCTTGTGTTATGGGTACTAGATAACTGATAAATATACATACATACCAATATACATGAACATAATATATTGAAAAACACCCAGACACTGGAAAACATTCATGCTCATCACACAAACATTTACCAGTAGTGGGAATCGAACCCACGACCTCCGGCGTAGACGGCAGGTTCGCTACCACTACGCCATTCGGTCGTCAAAGTCAGATAAGTCAGATGGCGGCTGCTAATCAAGCTATTATAAAAATCCAATTTTTCCTAAGCTAGGAATCGAATTTGGGACCTTACATTGAAAAACCACAGTATCCCAACTACGCAAGAGAGGTGGAAAAACCCTCCATTAATTTCATGCCTACTCTGCCTCCCGGCTATACACGTTTTACTTTTAAACTCTGACATTAGATCAAAAACCACTTTGTACCCCTAACCCTCTGCCAGCCACCCCTTGGTACATACGACCCCTGCGCTACTGAAAATTAGTTCCTTTACATTGAAAAATAGCGTTTACATTCATTAAACCCTGTGGCTACCGACTATGGGATCAACAGACCGGTGAATATTGAAAATTAGTTCTTTCCTATTTAAAAATAAAGTGCAAATTCGTATAGACTCAAATTAGTTTGCTTTAAAATTCATTTACTTGAAAATAGTTGTTACACCGTTGAGATAGGGTTCAAAATTTGTTCCAAAACTTGAAAATGGCGGTATAAGGGTGAACACGTGTCGTTTCCCATCGACTGACCGAAAGAGTGATGGAATTTGTGATTTAGATCTTTATGGATGATGCAAATAAAATAGAGATCTTTATTGAGAGCTTCGGCTAAAAATCTGAATCTAAGTATCAATTTCACACAAAAAAGAACTATATTCTATTGAAATCTAAAAATAACCCGTATTTAAGTGATTTTGAATAAAGTTTTACGTAAAAACTATAAAGACAATGTATTTTGGGTCTGCTGAGAAGCAGAAACACAATTGGATAAAATGTTAGATAGAGTCGATAGAAAGTTCTCCCAAAAGTTGCTCCAAAATCTCAGTTTTGCTGTTTTTTATGGGAAACTACAATGGATGTAATTGTAATTATTGTTTTAATGTGTCGGTAATAACAATATCCAAAAACGCTTAGAAACCGATTTTTGATAAATGGCATAGTTTTTGAGTAATTAGGTAAAAGGTTGTTTTTTCTGTTATATTCTTCCGCGACGCTGCATGTCGCACCTACCAACGTATCCGTGAGAGTGAGAAAGACAAAAATAAATTCAATAAATCCCCTTAAAATAACGCATAAAAAATTTTATACCTATCCCTTAATATTATGTTCATCACAGTGTCTCACAGATACCTAAGTTTGTTTTATGATAAAACGTTTCATCATTGTGGATAAGTATGATATACGTTTCTACATAATTAGGGTTTGGGTTTCCTAAATTCTAAAATCTACGCATGCACAGTTTGATGTAAATTCAATTCTCGACAAAAGTCAATTTCATTATTTACATTTTCCAGTGATCTGATTTGATTACATAATAGCTCAGCATAATTATATAGATGACGAGACATGAGCTCCTTCTAAGAATTTCCACATTTAAAAATCAAAATGTCTTTATTTCACGTATAGGCCTAACGTACAGGCTCTTGTAAAACGTCAATATGATATTTGTCGCATATGTATGGTGATAACTGAGTTTACGAGAGTTTCAATGCACCCTGCACTGAGACGAAGCCCACAACAAACTCAGACAGTAGGTTTCTGATTACTTGGGATGGCTGTCAACTTATTTTATCGGACATTAATTCAATATTTCCAACATTCGTATACTATTTTATTCGTTTTCATAAAACAAAACCGCAAATTACTGAACAATTTCGATTTTATCGCCGATCCCGGCCCCATGGGGTACAAATGACCCTATCGCTGTCTCTCTCTAACCGAGGGTTAACCGAAAGGGACACCTGTTGACCCCTTTTTGCTCGCGTTTTTTGCGGTTATGAGTTTTAATTATTTGTTCATTCCATTCTAGTGTTTTAAGATAACATCATATGGGGTCTTGGAAGTTGTGGTTTTAGTAAAAAAGTTGGGTTTTAAACGCTTTTGAAATGTGGCATTGTGGTGCGCTGTATGACTTTAAGAGCCAAGACGGTTTTTATTTTTGTCCGTCTCGATGTTATAGGTACTCTTTCACATGAAACAGATATAGCAATAGCGAGGGACCAGAAAGAGACCACTTTACCTTTATCTCTCTCTGTTCCCTCGCTATTGCTATATTCTGTTTCATGTGTCAAAGAGAAAATAAACGAATGAAAGGAGTAGTTTATGTAACTAATGTCGGTTCCCAATATTCTACATATCTTCCATTTGCCCTACTAGAGATATCGATGTGACATAAGCTCCATACAAGTTATGTCAAATTTCTATCTCTAGTAATGCAAATAAGGCAAATCATGGATAGATTTAATATTGGGAACCGCTATAATAAGCAAGTTATGGAAAAAAGTTGATAGTTTTCGGAACTTAGGTATTAGGTACTGCTACCTAAGATTGCTATATTATCAAACTTCCTTGAAAGTAGAAAGAATTATTTTTCTTTGGTTTTAGGTTAAGGTTGGAAAAAGATAGCGGGATCGGGAACGAGAAATCCACGATTCCCGCGGGATTGGTGAAAAACCTAATTTACGCAAAATCTAGTTGGTAAACCTACCTATAATAACAAATTAGACTCTTAAAATACTTGACATAAAGGTCAAAATTCCATATCCATACATCACTGAACGGGTCATCGAACCCGGTTAATAAATTTAATAAGTATAGGGTAGCTGTATTGAACTAGACGCATTCTTCATTCTTGGGATTAGATTAAGTAGCTCTTAACCTTTGTATGAACTTCCGTCTTACTGATGAGGTCACGGGATCGATTCCCGGTTGAATTAATCTATATATACTGAATAGACCATAGAGAATAGATGTGTACTAGCATAGAACTCGATAGAAAGTTCCCCTAAAAGATGCTCCAAAATCTCAGTTTTCCTGTTTTTTATCGGAAACCACAATGGATGTAATTGTAATTTTTGTTTTACATAATGTGTCGGTACAATATCCAAAAACGCTTGGAAACCGATTTTTGATAACTGGCTTAGTTTTTCAGTAATTGGGTAAAAGGTCGTTTTTCTGTTATATTCTTCCGCGACGGTGCATGTCACACCTAGCATCTATCCGTGAGAGTGAGAAAGACAAAGTAGATTCAATAAATCTCCAAAAAACTCGCACGGAACGTTTCTGATAAGAAACGTGGAAGAAAAACGTGTGGAATGCTCTTAGAGCCTACGAGGTTTCGGTTCCTACACAGCATCGCGTCGGAACGTTAATTCGCTAGATAGGTTGGTTGACATTGCCGCTTTATTACCAGTATTCAGTCATCGAATTTGTAAATCATTTGAATTGAATTAATTTAATTTTTAAGAAGTACCTATTCTTAATTCATTAATACAGAATTTATAAGGCTATAGGGTAAAAAAAATACCCGTGGTACCCCTGGGGGGACCATCGCGGGAACCCCGGGCAATAACGTTACCAATCTAAGTTAACTTAGAAAGCTCGCTTCGCTCTAGCAATCATTTTTATTATATTTATTTAAAGGAGCAATTTTTAAGATTGGGATGGTATTTTGTATTTATTTAGATAATGTTTTACTTTATAAGTTTACCTTTGTTGAAAAACCCGACTTTCTAAAACACACCGCGCAAAGTCCGGTCGCCCAGGTGGTATATCTTTTTATCGATAAAAAGTCGACAAAATATCGCCACATCCCTCGCAGGACTTAGCAATCGTCGCTGCGCTGTCGTTAACAAAATAAAACCAAAACACGCTCACGCTTCACCGCTTTAAAGCTTAAGTTAAACTTAACGAAACCTGAGACGGGCCACGACTTTTACACACTTTTTGAAACGAAGTTTCTTTTCGGACGGCACAGCAGGGGGGGTAGGCTAGAAAAAATGTTTTTTCCCTCACGAAAATCCTTGAAAATGGCAGTCTTCACACTATTGTGGCCACATACAATAATTAACCGCCGTTGCAATCATGGAATCAGCGGGGCTAGACAAAGTAACAGTCGTTTGGCGTTAACGCTAGTAGACAAAAATGTATGGACAAACCACGTCAGTCAGTCACGTCACGTGTAGAAAAACCACGTCCGGATAACTAAACACGCTGTGTTTGATACTGTCGGCTGTCAATTGTCAAGCGAAGTACGCTAAAGTTATCTACAATGTCTGCGAGAACGCCAGGGAGCGTTGAAGTTGTCGTAGTCGATTAAATATGATATATCGACGATAGATGGCGTAACCAGGGCAATATCACACGCTGACGGAGCTTTCGACGAGCGTTCTATAAATACAAGTTCTGACGTCACACGCTCGTATCATAAGCGGTCCCCAGGCACTACACCTGCCTGGAGGGAAATTTCCCTATTGCCTACACCACCGGCAAAACTTCTTCACGGCAAAAGTACCACCATTGAATACCATTATTTCCAAGGCATGGTAGATTCATATCAAGAAGAGCCGTCAAGAAACTCGGCTCTTGCTCTTCTCATAAAGCCGTGGCCTCTGCAAAGCTTTGAGTTGTAGCTATTTATCATGTCTGTCACCTCAGTGGAGGCTTAAACTATTTGTAAGTGTCCGAAGCTTTTAAACAGCTTTTAGCTGTATAAGGGATCGATAAATAGACGCTTTGGTAGCCTTAAATCGGTACGGAATTTGACCTTGAAAGAAAACGGCTTTATAATACCTCAGGCATGCACTCTTTACGTGTGAGGTCTTGGGTTCGATTCCCAAATTCCTTTAGGGCATTTTTGAGGAATGATGTATGGTATACTTAATTTAGTAATATTTGGTGTATATATCCCTGAGTCACAATGTACCTCTATAACTAACGTAAAGGGAGTATGAAATTATACATTACGTAAAGAGACAGGCAGGTTCGTATCGAGAAGAGCTGACAAAAACTCGGCTTTTACTCTTCTCACAAAGCCCTGGCCTTTGCAAAGCAGCGAGTCCGAGCTATTTATCATGTCGAGGCTTAAGTTCTTTGTAAGTGTTCGGAGCTTTTAAACAGCTTTTAGCTGTATAAGGGATCGATAAATACGTAGACGCTTTGGTAGCCTTAAATCGGTACGGAATTTGACCATGAAAAAAAAACGGCTCTATAATACCTCAGGCATGCACTCTTTACGTGTGAGGTCTTGGGTTCGATTCCCAAATTCCTTTAGGGCATTTTTTAAGGAACATCGCTTTCCGTTGAATGATATATGGTATAATTTAGTAATATTCGGTGTATATATCCCTGAGTCACATTGTACCTCTATAACTAACGTAACGGAAGTATGAAATTATACATTACGTAAAGAGACAGGCAGTTTCGTATCGAGAAGAGCAGTCAAAAACTCGGCTTTTACTCTTCTTAGGGCATTTTTAAAGAACATCGCTTTCCGTTGAATGATGTAAGGTATAATTTAGTAATATTTGGTATATATGTATATCCCTGAGTTACATTGTACCTCTGTAACTAACGTAACGGGAGTATGAAATTATACATTACGTAAAGAGACAGGCAGATTCGTATCGAGAAGAGCAGTCAAAAACTCGGCTTTTACTCTTCTCACAAAGCCCTGGCCTTTGCAAAGCAGCGAGTCCGAGCTATTTATCATGGCTAGGCTTAAGTTCTTTGTAAGTGTTCGAAGCTTTTAAACAGCTTTTAGCTGTTTATGGGATCGATAAATAGACGCTTTGATAGCCTTAAATCGGTACAGAATTTGACCTTGAAAAATAAGCTTTATAATACCTCAGGTACGTCTTTTACTAGAGAGAAAATGAAATATGAAAAACCTAGTGCCAATGGTTCTTAGAAAACACTATTTTACTTTCTAAGAATATTTTGGTTTTTCATATGAAAACTTGAAACCACCTTTGACCGTTCTTTTAAACTTGAACCTGGGACCTCTAACTGCACCAAAGGTCGCGAGCTGCAAACCTTACCTTACTGCCTCAGTTTTGTTTTCAAACGTGTGAAGTAAAGACAAAAGGAGACAAAGGAACGCGTAAATCACTTAGCACGAAGTAGTGACGTGCCGACTGCCGCAGTGAAATATTTGTCGATGTATTTATTTTGGCGTGTGATTGCCAAGCGGGAAGCGCAAGTGAATGCGAATAATTAAAGATAACTATAAATAATTAAAATATTTTTTGGTGATCTTAAAAAATTGTGTATCGGAAATCAGAATGTTTTCTATCACTAATTAGTTGAATTAATTGTTTTTAGTACTGGGTCTCTGCTTAGTCACAGAGTTGTTTAATCCTAGCTGAAAACAGGCTTGATTGCAAAAATTGCCCATTTTACTGTTTGACTTTGCATTTTTTCATCAAAATCTGCAAAATATAGGCCTAAATTTTTAACGAATTCATAGGAAGTCGTTAAAAATTTAGACCTAGATTTGCATAGGCCTCACTCACTCTATGTTAAACCAGAACGTTTAATCGCTAGCTTTTATAGATGGTATTTGCAAATTATACCGCTGAGAACAGAATTTCTTTCACAAAACAGACATTAATGAAGATGAAAGAGTTTATTTTCAAATAGGTCACTAAAAATCACTTAAAACTACCGTTTACACCGTTAACAGATGTAAATGTCAATGATTTCAAATCAAAGACAAATACTTTTTGATGACCATGTCGATAAACTTGAACGTCGAGATACAGTATCTCTACGTTCATCGATATATTTATGAAGGCACGTCACTAAGCAGTTCCGGTTTGGAAACTAAAATTTGTTGTGGGGTAAAAGTGTTGATGTAGGTATGGGATGAGTACTTAACGATTCAGTACTTAAATAATAGCAATGATGATTTTTTAACTTTAAAATTAGTAACGTACTAAACTAATAATTAATCTCACCGATAAGAAACCTCAGGATATGGGCATCCGAACGATTTACGTAAACCTTTTTCATACAAGCCAACAGTAGCGCCATCTGTCAAAATTCTATAGGTGGCTGCTGAGCGAACTATGTGTCAAAACAAGCATTTTTTGGCACCAATAAACTGGCGACATGTCCAGGGGGTATGTTTATTTTTGGAACGAAGTTCCTTATCGCGCGTTGCGAAAGGGGGCTAGACGGAAAAAATTAAGACGAAAAGTTGTAACGACACTTTTTGCTATAGTAAGCTACTAGCTGTTGCCCGCGGCTCCGCTCGCGTGAATTTAGGTTTTTCACTACTTCTGCGGGAACCATCGCTTTTTCCGGGATAAAAAGTACCTCGGCATCGCCCGCGTGAAATTCGGCTTCTTCATGCGCGTGAGATTCAGTGCTAATGCCGAGTTTCACGACTCTATAAACTTCAAAAACACGGGACTTTCATACAAACTCCCAACCCCTATTTCACCCCCTTAGGGAAGGATTTTCTCAAAACCGTTTCTTAACTGACAACTGCCCATTAGAAAGAACCTACTTTCCAAATTTCAAGTCAACAGTAACAATATTAAAATTTTCACATAAAAACTTTCATCTCCTATTTTACCACCCATAAAGGGGAATTTTCCAAAACGACTTATTGAAATACAAATTTTTAATATCTGAAGCTGATAACCTAAATGACGATTTTCACGTCTCTAACTTCAAAAACACGGGACTTTCATATAAACTTCCAACCCCTATTTCACCCCCTTAGAGGGGTAGTTTCTCAAAATCGTTTCTTAGCTGACACCTACCCATTACAAAGAACCTACCTTTCAAATTTCAAGTTTGTAGGCTTTATACTTCCTGAGATAATATCGTGATTATAGTCAGTGAGTGAGTGGTAACTGGTAACTCTCTTTTATATACAGGGTGGTCCAACTAGTGACGTCAATAAATTTTTTTTAGATTCTTCACACCTAGGGGTATCCGAAAATACCCCATGTATGTTCCGCGATTTTTTGTAGTTTTCCACGCGATTTTACCACCCATAAAGGGGAATTTTCCAAAACGACTTATTGAAATACAAATTTTTAATATCTGAAGCTGATAACCTAAATGACGATTTTCACGTCTCTAACTTCAAAAACACGGGACTTTCATATAAACTTCCAACCCCTATTTCACCCCCTTAGAGGGGTAGTTTCTCAAAATCGTTTCTTAGCTGACACCTACCCATTACAAAGAACCTACCTTTCAAATTTCAAGTTTGTAGGCTTTATACTTCCTGAGATAATATCGTGATTATAGTCAGTGAGTGAGTGGTAACTGGTAACTCTCTTTTATATACAGGGTGGTCCAACTAGTGACGTCAATAAATTTTTTTTAGATTCTTCACACCTAGGGGTATCCGAAAATACCCCATGTATGTTCCGCGATTTTTTGTAGTTTTCCACGCGATTTTACCACCCATAAAGGGGAATTTTCCAAAACGACTTATTGAAATACAAATTTTTAATATCTGAAGCTGATAACCTAAATGACGATTTTCACGTCTCTAACTTCAAAAACACGGGACTTTCATATAAACTTCCAACCCCTATTTCACCCCCTTAGAGGGGTAGTTTCTCAAAATCGTTTCTTAGCTGACACCTACCCATTACAAAGAACCTACCTTTCAAATTTCAAGTTTGTAGGCTTTATACTTCCTGAGATAATATCGTGATTATAGTCAGTGAGTGAGTGGTAACTGGTAACTCTCTTTTATATACAGGGTGGTCCAACTAGTGACGTCAATAAATTTTTTTTAGATTCTTCACACCTAGGGGTATCCGAAAATACCCCATGTATGTTCCGCGATTTTTTGTAGTTTTCGAGTTATAATTTTTTTTGTGTATTTTGAATCTTTTCCGCCAGCGAGGTTTCAAAAATTCATATCTTTTTTTGTAGTAGGTATATTTAGCAGTTTTTTTTTGTGACATGATTGTCTTAAATGTTGTTTTGATAAAAAAAATATTCAACTTACTAAAATTACTTAAAGTTACTCAAAATAGGCTTGAAAGTTAGAACTTTAGTTTTCAGTAGGATTTACTCAAACATTCAACTTTAATTTAAAAATACAAAAAGAAGTTTCCATAGCTTCTAGCTAAGTTTAAAAACTTCGGAGAGTCCTAAGCTACCAAAATCATTAAAAAAATATGGTACTTAATTGGCTTTTTTTTGTTGTAATCGGCCTTCTAAGGCGGATAGGCTAAACATCGTTAAAACATGATTAAAGCATTAAAAATTCTTTTATCTTCTTTTTATCATTCTTACGGTGAGGAATCTAAAAAAATTTATTGACGTCACTGTTAAACCACCATGTATATAGAAGAAGATTGTAAGTCGTGCGGCGTGCGCATGTTTCTCTATCTCTCTTATAGAAAGCAAGCCAGATATACTTCGTTCCATCCGGGTGTCCCTTGACTCCTCTCAAGTTTTGTTTATCTATATGTATATTCGTAAGTACTATAACAATAAACCAGTAGTCCACTCGTCTGTCCGTGCGTCCGTCATCGCTACACAATAGAGATAAAAAGTATAAAACTCGCAGCTTAATGATCGTAAACATAAATAAACAAACAAACAAACACAAAAGGATAAAATAAAACACACGACCTCTCTAAACGAGCTATGACTGTCGGTTTTGATGGCATCAAGTGCGGTCGGGTTACCGGCAGGGGTTGACAACATTTCGCCTAGTTAGTTTTTTTACACGACTGCCCAAAAAAAGTAGTGTAATGTTTTAAGGGTTTTTGTATGAATGTATGTTTGTATGTAGGTATGTGAGTTTCTTTATTCCACCATAACTTCTGAACGACTGAAGAGATTTGGACATATTGGTATCGTTAATATCCTTACATCACTCCGAGTAAACTAACATAACAACTAACAAGTCGTTTTACCACAGGTCAGTCGTATTTTTAATTTTTTTACTTGTTTTAATAATTTCGAAGGAGTCGTAGTCGTCAAAGTAGCGTGAGCTAAGTGATTTAGAGTTCCGGTGCGATGCTGTGTAGTTACGGTTGAAGATTTATTACTAAAACCTTCCAGGTTACTACGATAACATCTTTGGCTGCATCGTCACTTTAACACTACCTAGAAGATATTGATAGATGTCTTCTCGTCCAACATCCCTCAGTGCCTGAAGTCTTCGAACAGTGCGTGTTGCCAGTGATAACATATGGAGCAGAGACATGGTCGCTAACTATGGGCCTCATAAGAAGGCTCAGGGTCACTCAGCGAGCGATGGAGAGAGCTATGCTCGGAGTATCTTTGCGCGATCGAATCAGAAATGAGGAGATCCGCAAAAGAACCAAAGTAACCGACATAGCTCAACGTGTCGCAAAGCTGAAGTGGCAATGGGCGGGGCACATAGCTCGCAGGACCGATGGACGTTGGGGACCCGAGGTGCTGGAATGGCGGCCACGCACCGGGAAGCGCAGTGTCGGTCGACCCCCCACCAGGTGGACCAGGGTCGCAGGCTGTAGGCGGCGCAAGATCGTGGTGTTTGGCGGTCATTTCAGGAGGCCTATGTCCAGCAGTGGACGTCCATCGGCTGAAACGACGACGACGACGACGAAAAGATATTGTACAGTAGTAGTAAGTATTGCAGTACAGTAGTAACTTACTGCCTTAAATTTCAGCCTGTTCGTTTAAGTAGACGCCAAGAAGTAACAAACATAGACAATAATTTTAATTAGTGTTATTCGTATGAAGATTTATTTAGCATAATACTCGTCGTAAAAGCGGGAACGCGACAACGGCTTGCGTATGTCGAGAGTAAAAAACAAGAGACAAAACAGACCGTCACGATCTACAAGTCTACAACAGACGAGGCGCTGAGACCACCGGGAATACTAATTTGCTGTTGATGTATTTGTATTTTCTTTTAGACTTCACAAGAATGACGACCTCAGACGACCACGACGCAGTGGCGTGGGTTCGACTCCCGCCACGAGCCACTTTATAATTCTACTAGCTTTTGCCCGCGGCTCCGCCCGCGTTAAATTCGATTTTTTACTAATCCCGAGAAAAAATTGCATTTCCTTTTCAATGACATTGACACCTACTTTCAGGAAAGATTGTCAAAGTAATCTACTATAGCTGTAGCTATAGATTACTGTTGAAAATTAGAGTTTTTTTAATATCCCATGGGAACCATGTTAATGTATTACCCGGGATAAAAAGTAGCCTATGTTTTAATCCGGGTTATAAGCTATCTATGTTCCAAATTTCAGCCAAATCGGTTCAGTAGTTGCGGCGTGAAGGAGTAACAAACATACACACTTACACACACACACACACTTACACACAAACTTTCGCCTTTATAATATTAGTGTAAAGTGTGATTAGTGTGATAATTTATGAATGGCGTCGACTGAGGCTAGTTACCATCCTGCTAGACTGTGTACGGCCAAGCGATATAGCGTTCCGGCGCGATGCTGTATAGAAGCCATCAGGTGATGAAGAGTACACTAAAATGGAAAATTCTTTTCAAAAAATCAACTTCAAATGCCACTACAATGAGTGAAATATTTTTTATGTATACCAATTCGAAGTCAGGCAAAGTTTCGTACAATCACTAATAGTATTATTGATGTGCGAAGAAACGACGAACTTATAGACAATCGCCCGACTTCAAATTGGTGTACATTTAAAATTATTTCACAATTTGTAGTGGCATTTGAAGTTGTTTTTTTTTTTGGAAAGAATTTTCCATTTTATTTTTTACTTTTTAGAGGAAAACTACAAATGCACAAGGCATTGTAAACCAAATCAAAATCCAAATCCCAAATCGCTTGAAGTGCTTCTAAAAAACTGAAGAGTTCCCTCAATTTCTCCGAAAGTTTGTTGATTTGATTGTTTGCCCTTCAATCACGCCATAACAAAGCACAGATATATTTTTTATCCCGGAAAAGCCATGATTTATATGCGATTTGTGAACAACCAAAATTCAGGCGGTTGGAGCCGCGGGCTAAAGCTAGTATGTATTATTGGAATCGCACCATATTCATACGATGTATGTTTGTATGTAGTCGTAGTGAAATTCAAAAAATCTATGGGACGAACAAACGTAGAAATAGAATAGATAGGTCTTATGGCTAGGGCTGCTAAAGTCTGTGTGGAAATAGGACTGTTATTATATTTCATCTCTTTTACGCATTATCGCTATCTGTACTGTACGAGAGAGAAGAAAATAGAGTACCTATCCCTTCTAAACTGACATTTCTTACAAAAAAATTGGTTGTCTGTAAAGTCGGTTTGCGGACGATAGATTTACGTGATAACGGCATAATCTCTATCTCTCTATCGTTTGTTTTATCGTGCCTCTCTATCGCTTATTGCGCGCTCTCGCTTGCACGCACCGGCTCAGGTGGAACGTTACGCGGAACGTTACTATTTTTCATGAGTGCTGCTGGTGTTCAATGTTCATCAATTTATTAAACGTTATCACGTCAAAATAAAACTATTACCTAAGGTTGTCAACCCCTGCCCGCATCCATCAGATGGTGAGATGGGCATTCGTTAGCCGTAGATTTGACCCGAGCGCCCAAACTGCTTTAGCATCTATCGTGCAAACAAAATACGACCTTATTATACATACAAATTCGGGTGCAACAAAGTTGAAAATCCCTTGCTTATTAAACAGTTAATTCCACCACCTATACTGTTTAAAAGATTTTGTGTTTTATATCTATAGATATAAGGTTACAAATCCAATGGAAGGGTTTTAAATTTAAAATGCATTCTTTAGCAATTCCCAAAACCATTTAAGAGATTTAAGGTCTTATTTGTTCTACTATAAAGGTGTAAATCGAATGGGAGAGTAGAAGCGCATTCCTTAATACGGTATGTGCGATCGAGTGTAAGAAGAAATGTAATGTAACACCGTACTTGATCTATAATCTCATTGATATCAGATACTAGCGAGACGTTCTGGCTTTCCTGGCTTTATAGTATGAAGCCTGCCAGTCCGTAATGGAACAAAGTGGAGGCTCTGAATGCTATTTCACCCTACTTCTATAAAATACCCTGTTTTATTGGAGTTCCGTACCCAAAGGGTAAAAACTCCACACTCTGTCAAAGTCGCTTATGTTTCATTCGATTCGTATATGGAGTTTGACAGAGTGGGGCGCGTCGTCGTGGATTGCAATGTCCATACTGAGACTTCGCCGTCCGTCTGTCCGTCTGTCACCAGGCTGTATCTCTTGAACCGTAGTAGGTAGTTAACTACACACTTGTCACAGATTATGTATTTCCGTTGCCGCTATAACAACAAAATATTAAAAAATAGAATTAAGATTAAAAGGGCTCCCATACAACTAACTGGATTTTACGACCGAATGGCGTAGTGGTAGCGAACCTGCCGTCTGCGTCGGAGGTCGTGGGTTCGATTCCCACTACTGGTAAATGTTTGTGTGATGAGCATGAATGTTTTCCAGTGTCTGGGTGTTTTCAATATATTTATGTATATTAGTATGTATGTATATTTATCAGTTATCTAGTAGGTACCCATAACACAAGCTATCGCTTACTTTGGGGCTAGATTGCGATGTGTCAAATGTTCCGTACCTATATATTTATTTGTTTTTGGAACACATGGCCGTGTAGGCTTTCGTGAGCCCAGGATCTTGGATAATTCTCCTTCCATATTCTTCTTCTTTTTATTGTTTAACTACCATTTTAATATTTTTATCTCAAGTATAAAATATAAGAGTTTAATTTTTACAATAAAACTTATCACTAGCTTATTCTAATTACTATACATGTCGAGAGCTTTCCCCGCGTTTAATCACCTCAACTGGTGACAGAAGGGCTGGCTCATTTTTTGCGCAACGTATCAGCCTAGCTGTTCAACGCGGAAATGCAGCCAGTATTCTTGCCACCATTCCACGCGGGCAAGACATGTATAGTAATTAGAATAAGCTAGTGATAAGTTTTATTGTAAAATATTGAGTTATTATTCAGTACATGCGGAGTTTAATTTCTCCCAAATGAGGTGCCTCGCTCACAAAGGTAGCTATACCAAACACGTGTTTTCAAGGCATTAGTATACATTTCTTGAATTTTGTTCCATTTCCATTTTATCTATCGCATTCGCATCGCAAATAGCAATGTAATATGGCTAGAACTCCTAGTGAGGCAAAGGTAGGTACCCGTAGGGAACGCCGGATGAGGAGCTAGTACATTTAATACCAGGGTGTTAATGCAAATATTTGACAAAGAATTAGGTTACCTACACCGCAGGTACAGTCGGCTGCAGAAGTACAATTATTTTACACTTTTTTTTCTCCTGAAATAATATGTTCAAAAGAAGTTTCTTTTCAGCGGAGAATATAGGCGAAATAACCCTGGACAGGCGTGGGTAAATGTCGCCAGTTTATCGGTGCCAAAAATGCTTGTTTTGCCACCAACAGTAAGGCCACGCTGTAGTTCGCTCAGCAGCCTCCTATAGAATTTTGACAGATGGCGCTACTGTTTTCTTGTACGAAAAAGGTTTACGTAAATCGTTCGGATGCCCGTATCCTGAGGTTTCTTATCGGTGCATATAATGCAGTAGATTATATGATAATCTCCAAAGTAATGCTGAACAGATTAAGATAATCCTGTGCCCGTTTGATAGACGTTTCCGCGGATAGCCTCGAGGCAACATCCGTTACAGATTTTGATGTTCATGTAAGTATAGTGTAAAGACCATTGACTTACTATCTAAACTTACTACTTACCCCGGGTGTAATACAAAATTCACGAAAAAAGTGTCCCGAGAAAACCTATATATAAACGAGAGTATGTGTATTTTTATAAACAAACTAAAACATTGTAATTGATGTCTAAACCATTATTATACAGCCTAATTTTACTTGCAACTAGCTATAGTGCGATTGTCTCCCTTTTCGCGTTTTATCTCTCTTTCGGTTCGGACACTTTTTAGCGCTGACCCGTCATCCTTAGTATTATAATATATCTATGGTTAAGACATAGTAAATACCATAAGTTCATTTTTGAATCGGCAAAGTGTTCCTACTATTTCTAAAAAGTGAAAGAAAGTAGTCAACATTTTTGGCGATTTAATAATTTTCATACTTACTTTTTTTTAATTTTGTTCCATTCTAAATGTACATATACTTACTAAGCATACGTAATAACATACTCAACATACACTTTGTCGAGTCAACGTCTCCTGATGATACTCCGATGTCAGGGTGAAACGCACTCGAGTATATACTAGTCCCAACATCCTAAAATCACATTCGATGGCGCTTGCTACCGACATATAGGTTGTCAAGTCAACGTCTCCCGGTGATGCTCCGCAGTCGGGGCGAAACGCACTTAAGTATAGGGACAACCCTCCACCACCTCCATGACCCAATCAACCTCGCGGTTATGGGGGCCGAAACGCGGGAGGGCGCCCGTTCGGTACTTGCTGTTGGCGTGTTCCCGGGGCGCCTTCTTGACTCCCTACAAGTTGTTTCCTCTCGCTTCTTGTCCCTATGAACTCACTCTCCCCATTCTGGGGCAGGACGATACGATGACGGACTCGCCGCGCCGTCGCTGTCCGCAGCATAAATTCTCTGTGTCACTCCAAGCCGCTTCGCCTCTTATGCCACGCGTGCGCGAACTCCCGTAGCTTTCCGAAGTTCTCCGCCGAACCCACGAGATCCTGATAATAAACTGGGCCAGAAACTTCGCGAACGATCCCGTCCAGCAGCAAGCACCGGAGGTCCTCGTATAAGGAGCACTCCCACAATACATGGTGGAGGTTCTCCTCCGCCAGTCCGCAGAAGCACTCGCCACTATCGACTTACTTAACGCACTTTAACAAAATATAGGTAAGACATCTTAAAAATCACTTTCGATGGCGCTTGTTCGAACAGACACATAGCTACAGACATACACGTTGTCAAGTCAACGTCTCCCGATGATGCTCCGCTGTCGGGGCGAAACACACTTAACGAAAATACCATGTTTAACTTCTGGGGCTGTCAATTCATTTTTCTGCTGAGTGTACTTGCACGGCACTGGTTGCATAAACACAGTGCGTTTGTTTTAAGACGACTCGTTTCCCACGACCGTAACGTCTTTATTGTATAAGTGTTAATTATTAACCGACTGTACAAATAGAGAATGTTATGAACTGTTCTGCGGGGCTAGACAAAGTCACAGTCGAAAATGTATGGACAAAGCAAATGACTGTAGAAAAACCACGATAATAATAGTAAGTACTAAACACGCTGTTTTTAGGGTTCCGTAGCCGAATGGCGAAAAACGGAACCCTTATAAATTCGTCATGTCTGTCTGTCCGTCTGTCCGTCTGTCCGTCTGTCCGTCTGTCCGTCTGTCCGTCTGTCCGTCCGTATGTCACAGCCACTTTTTTCCGAAACTATAAGAGCTATACTGGTGAAACTTGGTAAGTAGATGTATTATGTGAACCGCATTAAGGTTTTCATACAAAATTTTAAAAAAAAGTAATAAATTTTGGGGGTGCCCCATACTTAGAACTGAAACTCAAAATTTTTTTTTTTATCAAACCCATATGTGTGGGGTATCTATGGATAGGTCTTCAAAAATGATACTAAGGTTTCTATTATCATTTTTTTCTAAAATGAATAGCTTGCGCGAGAGACACTTCCAAAGTGGTAAAATGTGTGTCCCCCCCCCTGTAACTTTTAAAATAAGAGTATGATAAAACTAAAAAAAATATATGATGTACATTACCATGCAAACTTCCACCGAAAATTGGTTTGAACGAGATCTAATAAGTAGTTTTTTTTTATATTTACATTAAACCTCTAAAAACAAAGTTAGTTTTGCGGTTCGATAAGAAAAGTGGTTTTTATGGTTTTATTCCTCCGGTTGTAGTACGGAACCCTCAGTGCGCGAGTCCGACTCGCACTTGACAGGTTTTTGATACTGTCGGCTGTCAATTGTCAAGCGAAGTACGCTAAAGTTATCTACAAGGTCCGCGAGAACGCCAGCGAGCGTTCAAGTTGTCGTAGTCAATTATCAAAAACAGCGTGTTTAGTACTATTATTATCGTGGTTTTTCTACAGTCATTTGTTTTGTCCATATATTTTTGTCGATCGACTGTGACTTTGTCTAGCCCCGCTGTACTAGCATTATAATATAGTCCGTCAAAAATGTCATGAAATTAATTCACGGAAACAATATTTTTTCTCTGCCTGATATGATTGATTAAAATTATGTAAATTATACAGAATATTAAAAAGAATAATTAGTTTAATTTTTGATTACTTTAGTATTTTACTAAAATGCACTGTACTGTGACATTTTAATAATTTTCAACTCATTTTGACGTGATAACGTTTAATAAATTGATGAACACCAGCAACACACATGAAATAGTAACGTTCCGCGTAACGTTCCACCTGAGCCTGTGCGTGCAAGCGAGAGCGCGCAACAAGCGATAGAGAGGCACGATAAAACAAACGATAGAGAGGCCAATTATGACGTTATCACGTAAATCTATCGTCCGTAAACCGACTTTACAGACAACCAATTTTTTTTTATTCATGACTTTTTTATAAAGAGGTAACGTGTGTGAGTTTATGAGGTTGTGAGTTTGTGACGTTGTAAGGGGTAATCTCTGGATCTACTGAACCGATTTTCATAATTCTTTCACCAATAGAAAGCTACGTTACTATGGAGTGTCATAGGCTATAACAATTTCCAAAATTAATTATGCATCTTTACTTAAACTTGAATTATGTAATCCAAGTTGTAAAAAAATTGCTTTCATCGCGTGCGCTGCGGTAACTATCAAGGATAGAATTGGGATAGAGCAAAACAATGTATTAAAATACCTACTAAAGAACGTATCAAAATCTGTTAAAAAGTCCGCGATAATGTATTATTTGGTCTTATCATGCAGTAACAAGCCAAGAACTCAAGCCCGGAAATCTTCTTGCTAAGTAATCATAATATACTCTATGTTCCAAAGTGGCCCGTGGCGGGAATCGAACCCGCGACCTCCTGAAGACCCTTGCGACTTCAAAAGTCGTCGTCAAAGTACAAAATAAATAAGGAACAGCTTTCTCTTTTATTGCCTGTGTCGGCAGTATAAAAGACAGGTGTTTAACTTGCTGTTCCCACGACAAATGCCGACTAATAAAATTTGCTTATTATATTATAGTCGATAGTCGGTAGTCGATAGTCGATAGATGCTAGCAGAAGTCGCCAGACTACCAGCTGCATCTCTTTATTACGTAGATTATAGATACCACCTCAGACTACATTTCTGTGAGATACCCGGTTGAAGTAATCTGAGGTGGGAACTATGAAATTTTCCGGGATAAAAAGTACTTAGCTAACGTGCACGCTTACGTGCTAAACTAGAATATAATCTACCTCCTATTTTATTTAAATAATCGTGCGGAGTGGACCTTCTGGTACTATTTAGTGTTCTGTGGCTGAGGGCGCATCGAGATTTAAATCTTTGATGGTAAGTGATGATAAAGTTTAAAGCGGAGTTCGCTGGCCTAGAAGTTGTCGGTTCTCTCTGGTTTCTGGTACACACAATATGTCCGTCAGTCAGTTTCGCAACTGCTCATCGGTCGGGCACTTGGCACAAATAGTGGACACACGGCGAGGGTTGCTAAAGTGAGATGGACAGGCGACACGCGCTGCAGTTCTGTGTACAGGCGGCAGCGAAAACGTTTAGCGAAAATATTTTATTATTTTCGTTTCAGCCGTAAGGTTGCCTGTCTGTCGGTATTCTATGGAATATATTTCGGAGAGTGTGCTCAGGAACTTTTTAATTTGGTTCCCCCGTCACCTTTCTACCATAGAACGGCAAGGCATCGTAAAGGCTTCCACTCATACATAGTCGACGTACCAAAGACGCGTACGAAGCGGTTTGATTCCTCGTTCCTGATACGCACTGCAAAGGCCTGGAGTACCCTCCCAGGCAGTGTCTTTCCTGCCGCTTACAACCCGGGTGCCTTCGAATCAAGAGTGAATAGGTATCTTCTAGGTAAGCGCGTCCCACTTTAGACTGTATCATCACTTTCCATCAGGTGTGATCACAGTCAAGCGCTAGCCTATATAGTATATAAAAAAGCCAACGGGCGTCCACTGCTGGACAAAAGCCTCCTGCAATGATTTCCAGCCGACACGGTCCTGCACCACTCATATCCAGGGCTTTTCGCGACTTTTTTTAATGTCGTCAGGCCATCAGCCCCTAGATTGTGTAAGAAAAACGTATTCATCGTTGTCGCAATCGTACAAGCTCTGCCCGCTGATTGGTTCCCTGATTTACGTCGGCCAATCGGGTGGCAGAATCTGCCAACGTTTACGATGACAGACCCCTGGTCAGAAGTGCGTAGTTGCCATTCCAGCACTTTGGGCACAGTTTAAGTAGTAGGATCTTTACACTGTGCTTTGGGGCCCTAACATCCGTCGGTTCTACGAGCTATGAGCCCCGCCCATTGCCACTTCAGCTTCGCGATTCGTTGAGCTTTGTAGATGACTCTGGTTCGTCTACGGATCTCCTCAATTCTGATTTGTTCACGTAGAGATACTCCGAGCATAGTTCTCTCATGCTGAGTGACCCTGAGCCTTATGAGGCCCATAGTCAGCGACCATGACTCGGATCCGTATGCTATCACCAACATGCACTGTTCGAAGACCTTAGTCTTCAGGCACTGAGGGACACAGTGTTCGTCTTACACACCTTACTCTTCAGTTTTATTATGCATCTGTGTTAAAATATAAAGGGATGGTTCTCGTAAATAAAATTGTACATTGCCCAAAGACCGCAGATAACCATAGCAACGCAACCATTACCAGCCATCGGTACCTTGGCTGCAAAATCATTTTCCTGAAGCATCATTTTTAATTTGTGAAAACTGTAAAATGGCGTTAATGTAAGCGACAACACCATGTGCTGTCAGCAGTACCGAAATGTTGCGGGCGATAACGACGCCATATTTGAGAAATTTTTGGCTTCAACATACGTCACATATTTCCCGTCCTCTTAGCGTAGCGTATTTCGTCATTGTAACAACCACGGATGTCTTACTTGTCTCTGAACCTCCATACAATACTGACCTACGGTGTACGCAAATTTTTCGCACTTGTGTGGTTAAGCGTCCGCTAACACAATAAATCTCTGTGATTGCGCGCCGCATTCACTTAATTGTATCCCACTTGTGTGTTCCGTTCACCCCACCCCCCCACATCTCCCCCCACTTGTCCAGCTGCACGCATACTGCAGCTACTGTCTCATCATTATGTATGCATGCATTTATCTCCAGCAAAGACACACCGCCAGGCGATTTAGCGTTCCGGTGCGATGCTTGTAGAAACCGTTGGGGTAAATTTACTTACCCTTCCAGGTTAGTACGATAACATCTTAGACTGCATCATTACTTACCATCAAGTGAGATCGCAGTCAAGTACTAACCTGTATAGAGTATAAAAAAATCTCTAATCTATACTTATAATAAATCTGTAACAGGTCAAATTCTGTACATTAAAGATATTTTGAAAATTTTTTTTCGAGGGCACTCTAAAATCGGTTCTGAACCCAAAACTGTAATTTTTTTCATTTTTGTCTGTCTGTCTGTCTGTCTGTCTTTCTGTATCACGGCCGCGCATCACGCCGAAACTACTGAATGAATTCCAATGAAACTTGGTATGACTTGAGTTCATACTACGAGGAAGGACATAGGATACTTTTTATCCCGAAATTCAGCATGGTTCCCTTAGGAGAGGGGATAAAAGTTAAAATATATTTGTAGTCAAACTCCTCAGAGACGGCTGGACCGATCGTTATGAAATTTTCAGGGAATGATCTCTGGGTGCGGGACCGGGTTGTTATCTATATTTGATGTCCCAAAATGCTGAAAGAACCCTGGCCCTGGCCGATTTCATTTTCCCATACAAAAACCAAGGGCGGTACCGGTGTACGGTGGAATCGAACGAATCGCACATCAAACGAAAGAGCGTAAAAAAATAATCGATCCGAGTCGAGGACTTATATGTGGAGACTTAGGATTATCGAGTATTTTCGAAATAAAAATAAAATTAATAAATTGATTTAATGGCGTTGCTAAGTAAACATTTCATTGCTGTCACGTCAGCACCTCTGACAGGTTTGTTTCGAAATTTGTAGCCGGAGTATGATGTCCGACCTCTTTGGTCTATTTAATTTATTTGATATGCAAATAACGTTATAATACCGATTGTGGTTTCGGAGAATATCGAACATTACCTACGTCGATGCCAAGTATTTATTTGTTCAAGAAAGGGTTAACGCTGAAACAGATTGACAAATTAGGACCTGCTCCAGTGTATATACAATCGTTAAAAAATAGTCAGAAGAATTGATGACCCACGAGCTGGACGGCCATCATAGGAGCCCCGCGAAGCGGGGCTCCGTCTACCGAGCCTTAAAAAGGGTAAGGGAAAGACTGAAGGCTAAAAAAGAGTCTTAACCTCAAGATTTTAAAGCTCTGTCGACTGACCCTTAGGGGGTGTGAGGGGTAGATGGTGATGGATAAAGGGTTTTCCTAACTCCTTTACTTCTTCTTGAGGCTACAATTCCCATTCCAAAACATGTATTTCTATAACAGCAAAATTGAATTCAAAACTTCATAATTAAAAAAAAATATTTCTTAAAAACTACTACGTGTCGAAAGTTTTAGCTTGGGAGGGGGGAAAAAATCCCATTTTTTTTCTTCCCACCCCTTTCCCTTTCGCTTCTCTCCGCGACGAAGCGACTCCATCATCGTCATTTTAATTATTTCATCTTTTTAAATTTGCTCAAGAATGGTGCAATACCTTTTCAGGGAGTGGTATCGGGGGTTAGAGGACACTTCCTCTCCCTCCCTTCCCCCTTCCCGTCCCGCTACTCCTGCCAAAGGATTCTAAATTTTTACCATGGAGTCTTCTTACATTCTCTCCTATCTGATGTCAACGTGCAATACTCTTCCATACGATCCATCCATTTCTTTTTTGGTCTTCATCTAAGTAGGTACTTACTAAACAAACCTCTCTTATTCTGAGAGGAAACCCTAACCCAGCTATTGTGGGGTTGAGATGAAATTCAATTATATTTGATCCAGCGAGAGGCTTCGGCCGCGTTCAATTAAATAAATAAATAAATAAATAAATAATCATTTATTCAGCTTGACACATTTTGTAAAGAGATTTTAATACAAATTTAACTAGTAACTTAACCTATAAGTACCAATTCTCCAGACCAACGACTGCCTGACAGAGAGGTACTGCCCGGCCGTCGCGTTTCCGCAGTCCATTTGCGAGGGTAATAATGAGCTATGCCCTGGAGAACTGGCACCCCTATACTAGCTATACTAAAATTAAAATTAAAACTTAAACTAAAATGTGTTGTGCTGAAAAGGCTACTGCCTCAGCATGATGCTGCAGTGGTTACCAGCTGCAGCGCTGATTTTCAGACAGCACCTTAAGGTGACGTCACGGTCCGCCCGCGGGGCTCTTCAATATTACATTTTTAACAGAAATACAACAGATATAGTGTTTCGGTTAAAAACAGAAATGTTTAAATATATCGTATATGGTATAGTATGTTAACCTCAGAATACAGAAAAAACAATTATTAAATATCTTATTTGCAGCCTTATCCAGTTTTCAGATTTGGCGCCTGCCAGTTCTGGGTCTGTCTTACATTGTACTAGCTTTCTGTTTATCCAGCAAATACGTTTTGATTATATTCTTGAAAGCTATTATAGATGTCAGCCTGCGAGCTGGTGGTGGCAGGTCATTCCAGATCTTGCAGGCAGCAAACCTGAAAGTTCCTTTAAAAGCAGCAGTTCGATGACTCGGCATTGAAATTCGCGGTGCACCTCTCGTAGCATACCTTTTATTCTCATGCGCCCATTTTATTCTTTCCCGTAGGTAGACCGGTTTCCCAGTCGAGATGACACCGAATAACATTGCAGCTAGATGGAGTTTACGACGCCGCTCCATGTTAAGCATATTTGCACTATTTAAGTAGGGGGTTACATGTGTGCGAGGCGGAATTGTAAAACAGTATCTAGCACAGGCATTTTGAACGCGCTGTACCAGTTTAGATGATCTAGCCAGTATACAAGGCCCGTAAACTGAATCTGCATAATTTAATTTGGAAAGAATAAGCGCTTCACACAAACGTACTCTAGTATCAGTGCTAAGGTAGGGGCGCACTTTATAAAGAACTTTTAATCTATATAGACAATTTTTGACTACGCTCCTAATATGAGTTTCAAAATGAAGGTTCGCATCGAATATAATACCTAGATTTCTGGCTTCATACACCCTTTCC
Source organism: Coenonympha arcania (assembly GCA_036785405.1). Classification (NCBI taxonomy): domain Eukaryota; kingdom Metazoa; phylum Arthropoda; class Insecta; order Lepidoptera; family Nymphalidae; genus Coenonympha; species Coenonympha arcania. Next base: position 13,335,517 of record CM072076.1, read on the forward strand.
ACAGTGTCATTTCGTATTTTCACCACCGGGTCATATGATTCGATTTTAGAAATTTTACTTTTCGTCCCCAATATGATAAGCTTTGTTTTTTTGGGATTGAGATTGAGAGAGTTTGACTCAGACCAGTTTGCTATTCCTTCTAAATCCTGAGAAATTTTATCAACAGCGTGTGGCGTATCTATTGGACGGAAAGAATAATATAACTGCACATCATCCGCATAAAGGTGATATTTACAATTTTTGATACAACGTACCATATCAGCAGTGTATAATGCAAATAGCATGGGGCTTAAGATTGAACCCTGGGGAGCTCCTCTGAGAACAGGTAATGATGAGGAGACCAAGTTGTCTCCATTCGATTTATTTATGTGAACGTATTGTTGCCGATTTTTAAAGTAGCTGTCGAACTACTTTATCGTATCATGTGTGAAACCGTAGTATGCCAATTTAGCCAGTAGAAGAGTGGTATTAATTGAATCGAACGCCCTAGAAAAGTCTAATAGGACTAGTATTGTTCCCATGCCTTGGTCTTGAGCGCTAAGAATATTATCGACCACATCCATGATCGCAGTACTAGTACTGTGACCTTTGCGGAAGCCAGATTGATATATTGGTAACATAGCCTTATCTTCAATATATTTGGACACTTGCTTACATATCACCTTTTCGAGAACTTTTGACATGCATGACAGTAAGCTAATAGGTCTGAGGTCTTTTAATGTGGTAGGATTGTCAATTTTAGGTAATGGTTTAATTATGGCGGTTTTCCAAGCATTGGGAAAGCTGGATGTTACAATTGACTTATTTACCATTGTTGTTATCGTACGAATGCTTTGCGGTAGAGTAAGTAATATCATTTCCAGTGAGATTTTATCAAACCCGGTTGCATTTGACTTTAACCCCTTAATGATCTTAAGAACCTCATCCTCGTTTGTTGTGCCTAAACTAAAACTGTCCGTACTGAACCTATGGAATTCAAAATAAGAGTACGTGGACAGGTTGTTCGAGCCACTAAAAGGTACATCCAAGAAATGTTTGTTAATGTGCTCTGGATTGCACAAGGCGGGTGGAATTTCTATATCTTTCTTTTTATTGATTGCTAAAGTGCTTTTTAGATTTTTCCACATCACTTTAGGGTTATTCAAGTGCATATTTATATAGAACTTATAATAAGCGCGTTTTTCGGCCTCCATCGCTTCGTGAACTATTTTTTTGAAATCTTTGTAATATCTATGTAATTAAATGTTGACAGAAGTGAAAACCTCAGGTGCCATCTCGAAACAAAGTGAGACAACGATAGATAAATACACCATGACATAACTAAAATTCGGTAATGCGAGAAAAAATTACTTTCAAGAAGGTACCACATTAATTTTAGAGATGGCGCTATAAGAAATATCGTGGCATGACTTGGCTATACGGTTGGACTTACACTGAGGGTTTGTAGGTCTGTAATTTCTGAACTACAAAACTGATAAACTTTAAATATTTTAGAGACAATCTATGAAGTACATCCTTTCGAACAAAAAAGAATGAATGAAATCTGACCGCGAGTTAATGAATTATAACTTAATACATACACATTTTGACTTTGATGTCGTCTTCCAGGGAAACCATGCTGAATTTCGGAATAAAAAGTATCCTATGTCCTACTTCGGTATATAAACTCACATCATGCCAAGTCTTATTTTAATCCATCCAGCGGATTAGCCGTGATGCGTGGCCGTGAAATAGAGAGACAGACAGACAAACAGACAAAAATTAAACAAATTACAGTTTTGGCTTCAGTATCGACTAAAGAGTGCTCTGCAACAAAAATTTTCGAAATATCTTCATTGTACGGAACGTGACCCGTTACAGTTGTACCTATTAATAAATAAATAAAATTATTATTATTGTATTATTAATAATATGAGAAAAAAATAACAGGCAAAACGAAGTTTGCCGGGTCAGCTAGTAATGCTATAAATGTGAAAATGGGTACCTAAATAGGTCTCTATTTACATTGTGTGTTTTAGTTGAGCAATGGGATTTTGGGTTAGTAATATTGTAACTGTAATATTAAATACCTATATAAATTATGTCTTACCATTGTTTCACTATTTGTTTTTTTGTTTTAGTTGAGATAAATGAGTTTAGATGAGTCAATGAGATACAGGTTAAAAATATTATATTTGTGAAAACGGGTACCCATATAACATAGGTTTTAAACTAATAACTGTTTTGCTACTGAAAATTTTTGTTTTAGTTGACAAGGGATATGGGAAAGTAATACGATAAATGTGAAAATGGGTACACAGCTGCTGAAATTGCAAGAAATCCAGGTTAGCTTAGGTAAGAATAGGTTGGTATGCAGCGTTGCGGAAGAATATATCAGTAAAACGACGTTTTGCCTCATTACTAAAAAACTAAGTGTACCGGACGGGCCTTAGCCCTTGCAGCTTCACGCCTCGGCCCTTTCAAATAACGGAACGGTAGGGCCGCGCCGCGAAAACGGCGTTCGGAAGAGCAAGGAGGCTGACGTCCTGTACCGAAGGGGTGCTGGTCTCTGAATGAAACACGAATTTCCAAGTCGTCGTGAAAACAACGCTCGGAGGCGCTGGCTCTGGATCGCGGAAATATTGCTCGTCTCGCCTGAGGATCTGGTACCCGACTCGCCGCCGCTCGTGGAAGAAGTAAGGCTTCTGGCTCGCCAGCGTTGACTAGAACGCTGGTGTTCTACGGAGTGCCTTCTTCACCTTCTTCTTCTGTCTTCGATTTCTTCTGGTTGCGACGACTGAGCGAGTACGAAATACTGGTTTTATTCGATTATAGTCGGTACCTCGGAGCTATACCTTATAGAGAGCCACGCCTCCGCGCTACATTTTACTATTTTATTGTATCATTTTTCACTATGCTTACATGCTCTTTATGTAATTTTCTAATTAATTATATACTATAGGGTAATAAAACTGCTCCCTACGATAAGATATCGTTCCTAACTACCTATTACAAGTGTAGTTTATAATGTCTCTATTCTATTTTACCAACTACGGACTAAAGTATGGTGCAAAACCTCTTGTTTTGCCCTAACCGAACTTTATTATTTTGTTATTTTAACATTTTAACCCATTTTTATGTACTATAAATGGCTATTCTAGACTATATTGCTCACGACCTAATTGAATATGCTTAGATTTTTACTATAAGATCGATAATAATTTTATTAAATCAAAACTCTATACAAACATATAGGTCGTGAGCGCCTATTACGTACTTAAACTATACTTATGTAACCTATTTGCAAATAAATTCTTTATTTAAAATTCTTAATGATATTCTATCTTATAGTTAAGTACATTATTTAAATTACATAGTTATAGCGGTGGTTAGACGGTCGCGAACAGTTCTCCCGTCGTGCTGCATCGCGCCTGGAGGTGCAGCAGAAACCCGGTGAGCGACGACTGCTTCTACTGCGGCAACGGGACGAGCTTCTTTGCCGGCCGCTTCAGGATACCTCCGGCGGTGCGCACCTCGACGACTCGTACTTGTCCGTCTTGACCAGGGTAGACTGCTTCGATTCTCCCGCGCGGCCAAGTGTTGCGCGGGAGCTGTGCGTCTGCGATGAGGACGAGGTCCCCGACTTTGTAGGTGGGACCGCGTCCATGGGGCTCCCGCCGGTGCTGTAGCTCGGGTAGGTATTCGCGTACCCAACGGCGCCAAAACATGTCGGCTAGTATTTGAGAGCGCCGCCAGTGTTTCTTGTTGGCGAGGTCATCTGGATTGAATGACCCCGGACTCGGGAGCCTCCCTGAGCCTCCCAGCAGGAAGTGGTTCGGAGTGATCGCCTCGCTGTCGTTAGGATCGACTGAGACGTGCGTGAGTGGCCTGCTGTTGACTGTGTACTCCGCCTCGCAGAGCAATGTTGTCAGGACCTCTTCTGTCGGATGCTTCTCATGAAGAACTGTATTCAGGGTGTTCTTGACGCAGCGAACGAGCCTTTCCCAGGCCCCGCCCATTGAAGGAGCTGCTGGCGTGATATAGCGCCACACGATGCCTCGACGACCGGCCTCTTCACGGAGCGCCTCCCGGAGCTCCTTGTCGGCCCCGTGGAAGTTCGTTCCGTTGTCGCTGTGTATTTCGGTGGGCGTTGATCGGCGAGCGCAGAACCTTCTGATGGCTAGGATCGCGCTGTCTGAGCTCAGACTAGCGGCGACCTCGAGATGCACTGCCCTCGTGGTTAGGCAGGTGAACAAGGCCACGTAGCGCTTCTGATGCGTACGGCCCACAGTGACCGAGATAGGGCCGAAATAGTCCAGACCTGTGAACATAAATGCTCGCTGATGGTGTGCGAGTCTCGTGCGAGGATGATCACCAGTGGGCGGCGTGGGCGGTCGTGCCTTGCGGATTCGGCACGGCAGGCAGCGACTGACGATCTTCTTCGTAGTTGGCCGCACCCTGATGACCCAGTAGTGTTGTCGTACTTCATTTATTGTAGGTTCGGTGCCACTGTGGTGCAGGCTTCGGTGTGTCCATTCTATGTACAGCTGTGTAATGCGATGATCTCCATCGATTACCGGCGGTGACTTCATTTCCTCGTTCACATCGGTGACTGCCGCGATGCGACTACGAAGCACGATAAGGCCGCCTCGGTACTCCACAGGCAGCGCGCGAAGTCGGCTGCTTTTGTCGACCGGTCGACCCTCCCGGAGCGTTTCTATGTCTTCACCGAAAGAGTCTTCCTGGCTTGATCGGACGAGAAGCTTTTCTGCTTTTATGACGTATTCTGCGTCAAGCACGATGAATTTTCTCGACGTGTTCGTACGTATGACGGACGGCGTTTTCTTATGTTGTGTTACCGCGGAGTTCGTTTTTCGCCAATCAGGATCTTTCTCTTTATTTTTCCGAGTTCTTTTGTAATAATTCTTATCTTTTGTTTTCCTGCAAAGGTCGATGAACTGTAGAACTCGTGCGGTAGCTCGAACTAGTCTTTCCCATCTTGAAAATCTCTCCGGATCGGGTAGCGAAGTTTTCAATCTCCTGTCGCTTGTCATCTTACAAGCGTGGACACGTTCTTCCCCGGTCTCCTCAATCACGGTGATTTTCTCTTGTGGCCACCGTTCGGGCGGCTCGCGGAGAAACGGCGTACCTACGAACCACTCGTGGGCGGAGCCTAGGTTAGGCGGCACGCCCCGCGTGGCGATGTCGGCGACGTTGAGTTTCGTAGGCACCCACTGCCACTCGTTCACCTTGCTGTTTTCCTCTATTTCGGCGATACGATGTGCGACGAATGGTTTGAATGATCTCGCGCCCTTCTTGATCCACGATAGAACCGTCTTGCTGTCGGTCCAGAAGTGCTTCGAATGTAGCTTGACACGATGTTCTTCTATGACTGCAGCGGCCATGCGACTTCCCATGGCGGCTGCCTGCAGCTCCAGACGCGGAATCGAGGTGACTTTGAGCGGCGCAACCTTGGCTTTTGCTGTAACCAAAGACACGTGTACTCTTTGGTCAGCCGTGACTACCCTCCAGTATATCACGGCTGCGTAGGCGGTCTCGCTGGCATCGGTGAATACGTGCAGCTGTATTGTTACTGCATGGCTGTAACCGGTGTAACACCTCGGTATCGTGACGGACTTGAGATTCTGTAGATGCTGCTTCCACTCGTTCCACTGGGCTGTCAGATCGTCGTCGAGCTCCTGGTCCCAGTCGGTGCTTCTGCGCCACGATTCTTGCAGAATTTTCTTTGCGTTCACCGTCACAGGCGACGCAAAACCGAGCGGATCGTAGAGTGACATTACTGTCTTAAGAGCTTCTCTCTTAGTGACTGTTTGCTTGTCGAGTATTCCAGCTGGTAGTCTTGCCATCTTCATGTTGAATCCCAGCTCATCGGTAGCGGGATTCCACATCAGTCCGAGTATCTTTTCCTCTTTCGAGCCGATGTGTACTTCGGATGTAGTTTCGGTAGTTGGCTCGATCTGTTCCACCACTTCTGGAGAGTTCGATATCCATTTTCGAAGTTCCAGGTGTGCTTCGCTGTGAATTTCTCTGACCTTTCTCGAGGTTTCAATTGCCTGTTCGACGCTGCTGAAGCTATCCAGGTAGTCATCCATGTAGTGGTTTTCGGTGATAGCTGTTACCGCCGCTGGATACTCTGCTTCGTATCTTTTCGCATTCCAGTTTTTGGCGAAGATTGCCGTACACGGCGAACTCGCCGCGCCGAAAATAAGCGATGTCATGCGATACACCATCCCGGCGATCTCCCCTCCAGAGATAACGGAGGGCGTCGCGGTCTTCTGGTCGAATCTTGATCTGCATGAACATCTCTGCGATGTCGGCGGACACGGCGATCGGATGCTGGCGGAAACGCATGAGAACTCCCGGCAGCGACTTCAGCAGGTCCGGCCCAGCCAGCAGGAAGTCATTGAGCGACTTACCTCTGGTCTTTGCCGCGGCATCGTGGACGATTCTGAACTTCTCTGGCTTCGCAGGATTCTTGACATCAAAATGAGGCAAGTACCAGGTCTTTCCTTGTGTACTGACCTTCGGAGCTGGCTCGGCATAACCTTTATTGACCAAGGAATCCATCTGTTCGGTATATTTCTGTTTTATTTCGGGATCCTTGTCAATACGTTTTTCAACGCCTCTGAGTCTTGTCAAAGCGTTGTCATAGTTGTTCGGCATCTCGAAGGTATCTTCCTTCCATAGAAGAGCGGTTTCGATTCTATTATCGGGCGTGATTCTTGTAGTTTTCTTCAAGATGTCTTCGGCTCTTTTCTCCGGATCCGAGTCAGGTCTCCTGGGCTTGATGAGTAGAGATTCTAACGAGAAGAATTCTTCTAACTTCTTGTTGATATCAGTCTCTACCGATGGTGAATTCGCATACATTACTCGATGGCCTATTGCTCGAGTGTGCGATCCGTGCAACACCCACCCGAGCGCTGTTAGCGATGCAATAGGCTGTGTGTCCGGCCCCTTAACTGTCTCTTTGGCTAATAGGAGATTCCAATTATCTTGACCTATTAATATCCTGGGTGCGGCACCTTTGTATACTAATTCTTTCTTAATTCTCTGAAGATGTTTGCAGTCTTCGAGGTCCCTTTCCGTTATAGTTTGCGGTGACAAGCTGAGTGACGGGACTGTCCGTGCTGAAAAATCAATCTTGTCACCCTGGCGGGTGGAAAGTGTGACGGTGATGCGTTTTGACTGCGGCATTTTTATGCTTTCTCCCATTGTTTCTAATCTCAATGGATCGGCTGTACCTTCGGCTCCGACTTCGGCGGCTACTGCTTCATCCACCAGTGACACGGTTGAGCCGTCATCGAGGAGAGCGAACTCGTCGGATTCTCCCGCCGGTCCGACGACTGTGACAGGCACCATTTTCAGATATACCTGCGGCGCTTTCTCCTCCCACGTATTGGTAACGGTTTCGGTCTTCTCCTTTCCCTTTTTCTCGAAATGAAGAAGTCTGTGGTGAGTAGCCTTGCAGTCGCTGACCCCGCAGCGCAGTGTCTTGCATCTGTGTCCCGCGGCACGATTGTGTAGGCACCGGAAGCACAGCTGATGTTTCCTTGCTAGTTCCCACCTTTTCTCGGAGTTCGCATTGGCGAAAGTGGGACAGTCCAAGGTCCAGTGTCCATTGGACATGCAGACCCTACACCTGGGATCCGACTTGCGTTCGACGGTTTTCTCTTTCCCTCTCGCTGCAGGTTTTTTCGATGCGGTTTTTTCCTCTTCCGAGTCGCTGTCTTCCATTACCGTATGCGTTCTGTGCGTAGACTGCCTCGTCGTACTCAGCTTCATGTCCATCGGCAGGTCGACGGTGCAGTATTCAGCTTGTTGGTCGAGGAATTCCTGGAAGTGCTCTAGAGTAGCTTTGCTGTTATGCTGCCACTGTATCTTTCTCCATTCGGACCGCATGTTGTCTGGCAACTTGACCTGCAGGTACTGCATCAGCTCTGGTGACCGTAGGTAATTATCTTCACCTAGTGTTTTGAAGAGTAGGACAGTGCGTCTTACTTTTTGAGCGAAGCGAACGATGGCTGCCGGCTTGTTCACTAGTGGCGGCAGATCCTTGAGGGCGTTGAACTCCTTGAACGCCAGCTGACCGGTACGCCCGTACTCTCTGTCCATCTCCTTTATGATTACCTCCGGATCGGCGTTGGCTGCGAATAATACCTCGACTCGTTGTAGCGCTTCTCCCTTAATGGATTTTCGAAGTCGTACTATATTTTCGAATCTCGAGAACGAGTCTTTCGATTGTTCGTAAGTCGATTTGTACGATGGCCATGCGTTTATTTCGCCATGGAAGTCGGGTAGCTTCATCACATACGATGTGATTGCATAACTGTCTACTCGTAAGTTTCTCTTTTCCGCTCCGCACGAACTGTGTGGACACCCTACAGCTGCCTTGGGCGCCTCTAGCTCTGGGAACATTTTCTTTAAGCCGTGTACAATTTCTTCGTACCCGGATTTACCTTGGCTCTTCTCAGTACCCCCGCGGGGCGCTGCGGAGCTGTGACTATCTTCAATCGTAACTTGCGGTATTGGGCTGCTCACGGGCACCGGAGGCGAGCTTCCCTCTCGTTCTTCCGGACGCGACGGCTGCTCCCGATTTGGTGACGTAGGCCGGGGGTTTCCCCCGGACTTCGACCAGGATTGTAATATATTTGGAGGTAACTTACGGTTTTCCATTTCCTCTAGATCTCTTGTTACCCTCCCCTTCTGAATTTCGAGCTCGTAGGCGTAGCGACGTAAACTCACTATTTTCTCTTCAAGTTCAATTTCGGATTTTCTCATCTTCATGCGTGCATACTGCTCCATGGGGTCCGGCGACTCGGACCGCTCGTGGTCCGGTGACTGGTGGCTCCCTCGACGAGGCGAACCCGTTGCCCCACGGAGTGGTGAGCGCGTTCCTTCCCGTACCGACGTGTCTTCTTCACCCGTAGAGGCGGCTCGATGTTCCGGAACGTCGGATGAATCCTCTTCCGGATGGCTCTTCGACCTCGTGATCGGCATGGTGCGGCTCTTCTGTTGTTAGCACTGTTCTTCTTCTTGGGCTGCGCGGGCGGCGCGGTGCCCCTAACGAAACTATGACGTCACGGCGCGACAACTGGCGACCAGCGCACTCGGTGTGCGCGGCGCTAACGGAAACTTGTCGCGACGCGAGACGCGGTTGGCGGCCTGCGCAGGATGCGCGGCGCTATTAGCGAAACTATGATGTCACGGCGCGGCAACTGGCGACCAGCGCACTCGGTGTGCGCGGCGCTAACGGAACTTGACGCGACGCGACGCGGTTGGCGGCCTGCGCGGGGTGCGCGGCGCTATTAACGGAACGGTGACGTCACGACGCGGCAGCTGGCGTCCAGCGCACTCGGAGTGCGCGGCGCTAACGGAGCTTCTGACACGACGCGACGTGGCTTCGCGGTTGACGCGAGCTTCTGTAGAAGACTTCTTTCTTCTCTTCGGTTGACCCGCAGACGGACGGCAGACCAGGCAGCGCGATGATTCAGGATCCGGCAGCGAAGGACCATCAAATGTACCGGACGGGCCTTAGCCCTTGCAGCTTCACGCCTCGGCCCTTTCAAATAACGGAACGGTAGGGCCGCGCCGCGAAAACGGCGTTCGGAAGAGCAAGGAGGCTGACGTCCTGTACCGAAGGGGTGCTGGTCTCTGAATGAAACACGAATTTCCAAGTCGTCGTGAAAACAACGCTCGGAGGCGCTGGCTCTGGATCGCGGAAATATTGCTCGTCTCGCCTGAGGATCTGGTACCCGACTCGCCGCCGCTCGTGGAAGAAGTAAGGCTTCTGGCTCGCCAGCGTTGACTAGAACGCTGGTGTTCTACGGAGTGCCTTCTTCACCTTCTTCTTCTGTCTTCGATTTCTTCTGGTTGCGACGACTGAGCGAGTACGAAATACTGGTTTTATTCGATTATAGTCGGTACCTCGGAGCTATACCTTATAGAGAGCCACGCCTCCGCGCTACATTTTACTATTTTATTGTATCATTTTTCACTATGCTTACATGCTCTTTATGTAATTTTCTAATTAATTATATACTATAGGGTAATAAAACTGCTCCCTACGATAAGATATCGTTCCTAACTACCTATTACAAGTGTAGTTTATAATGTCTCTATTCTATTTTACCAACTACGGACTAAAGTATGGTGCAAAACCTCTTGTTTTGCCCTAACCGAACTTTATTATTTTGTTATTTTAACATTTTAACCCATTTTTATGTACTATAAATGGCTATTCTAGACTATATTGCTCACGACCTAATTGAATATGCTTAGATTTTTACTATAAGATCGATAATAATTTTATTAAATCAAAACTCTATACAAACATATAGGTCGTGAGCGCCTATTACGTACTTAAACTATACTTATGTAACCTATTTGCAAATAAATTCTTTATTTAAAATTCTTAATGATATTCTATCTTATAGTTAAGTACATTATTTAAATTACATAGTTATAGCGGTGGTTAGACGGTCGCGAACACTAAGCCAGTTATCAAAAATTCGTTATGAATATATTATGTTTTAGATGAGCAATGTCATATGGGATAGTAATGCTGTAAATGTGAAAATGGGTAGATACATTGAGCCCCGTAGTTGAACCTATGTTGATTAAGGACGGAAGCGGGAAGAGCAGTAAAACAACTAAGCCGATGTTTCTTTTAGTTGTTGTAGTAGTTGACTATTTGTCTATCCCGTATGCTACTTTTTATCCCAGAAAATCGTTGGCTCCCACGGTATTTGTAACAGCCCGAAATTCACGCGGGCGAAGCCGCGGGCAAAAGCTAGTATATTATGTTTTAGATGAGCAATGTGATATGGGATAGTAATGCTGTAAATGTGAAAATGGGTAGATACATTGAGCCCCGTAGTTGAACCTATATTGATTAAGGACGGAAGCGGGAAGAGCAGTAAAACAACTAAGCCGATGTTTCTTTTAGTTGTTGTTAGTAGTTGACTGTTTGTCTATCCCGTATGCTACTTTTTATCCCAGAAAATCGTTGGCTCCCACGGTATTTGTAACAGCCCGAAATTCACGCGGGCGAAGCCGCGGGCAAAAGCTAGTATATAAAAATTCTCGTGTCGCAATGTTAGTAACATAACTCCGAAACGGTTCGACAGATTTTTATGAAATTTTCTTCTCCACATTCGGTGGGGTTTAGCTAATTTTCATACCCCTATCGGCCAAACGGATTCTTGCACGTGGTCCCCCCAGGGATACCACGGGTACCTAATTTTTTTATCTGTGGTACCACTGCCATTAAAAATACAAAAAAAGGAAAACACAGTAATAAACCCTTTATAGACTAACCTTTATTCTTAAATTGAAATAATTGAATAAAGTGACTAAAGAAAACACGAAACTAAAACTGCTAACGTTTGAAAGCTCCTTAAAAATTAAATCCTATATTAACCTATATAAGGTGTATTGAATCTCGGTGAATACGATAGTGAATCCCGTACTCCCGCCAGAAGGTTTGTCGTAGGAACAGACAGTATTTAGTGGGTGCAAGCCCCACATAACCCCTTCGTTTCCCCTGTCGAAGGGGTATGCGTTAGACATTTACAGTCTATAAAAAAAAGGTGTATTGAATCTATAATAAGACTAAAATTGTCCAATTCGAATTTCAAACGTTTGTGGGGGTAAAAAAGTTATCATCCGAAGCAATATTTCAAGAATAAAATGTAGGTCTAGCCCTGGACTTCCAACTCACTCTATATAGACGTAGATATCATTTTTGAAAATACCTACTCGAGTCTTGCTTCGTCACTAGACGATGCTCTTAAAAACTCAGAATTAATTGTTTTTATAGTTATTAAACTGCAGGTCACTAAAAATCGCTTAAATCCACTATCTACGCTGTTAAGAATTACTTTAAAAAATTTATTACATAATATAGTGTCTAGATACTCTATATTTATATCCCTTTCTCCATCTAGGTTCTAGATGAAAGTCCCATAAGCTCTTAGTTTTTTTTTTTACTCTATACAAGTTAGTACTTGACTGCGATCTCACCTGATGGTAAGTGATGATGCAGCCTAAGATGTTATCGTACTAATTTGGAAGGGTAAGTAATTTACCCCAACGGTTTCTACAAGCATCGCACCGGAACGCTAAATCGCTTGGCGGTGCGTCTTTGCGGGTAGGGTGGTAACTAGCCACGGCCAAAGCCTCCCAGTAGACCAGACCTTAGACAATTTAGAAATTAATAAATTCTTAAGTGGCTCGTGGCGGGAATCGAACCCGCGACCTCCCACTCGATTCCGAGCGCGCCGCCACTGCGCCAGGAAGGTCGTCAAACTACACTTTTACTACTACTTTTGAAAACGGATGATTCAAATAAGAAGCTTCTTTAACTATTACTTAAAAATTGGTTGTCTGTAAAGTCGGTTTACGGACGATAGACTTACGTGATAACGTCATAATCATTATTTTATGTTTGTATGATTACGAATATGATTTTTTTTTAAATATAATCATAATTAAAGTCATAATCATTAGCAGGACAGATTAATTTGTTATGCTGTAATCCGCTACTTGAAAAGATTCTGTATGGTACAATATGCAGGAACATTGCCCACATGAAACACCACACACAATTTTCCAACACTTTCTTCGACGCACGTTTCGTCCCGAACCGGGACATCCTCAGGAGATACGCTCTACGATTTCGCATTGTGAAGTCAACATCTCCTGAGGATGTCCCGGTTCGGGACGAAACGTGCGTCGAAGAAAGTGTTGGAAAATTGTGTGTGGTGTTTCATGTGGGCAGTGTTCCTGCATATTGTACCATACAGAATCTTTTCAAGTAGCGGATTACAGCAAAACAAATTAATCTGTCCTGCTAATTATGGATTTCCGCAAAATAACGCCTGCTTCCATTCAATATTCATAATCATTATTTTATGGAATTTTTATCGTGCCTCTCTATCGCTTGGTGGAATGTTACGCGGAACGGTACTATTTTTCATGAGTGCTGCTGGTGTTCATCAATTTATTAAACGTTGTCACGTCAAAAATATTATCATAATTCCCTTTCTCCGTCTAGATCAAAGTCCCATAAGCTCTTAGTTCCCGTGACGAAACGTCTCTTCCCGACAGTCGACAGCCGCTATTAATCACCCGCTATCACTTACCACGATAAGTGACGACGATGACGGATGGAGTAACGTCATCGCGACAGCTGCCTCCGGCTCATCATCAGCGCCTTTCTCCTCTTAGATTTAAACCGCGTAGATACCCCGAAAACTCAAAAAACAAACTGCAATTGTCACAGTCGAAATTAACTCTTCATAGTAAGAGTCCTGTAATGTCGATAAAAATATACAACAAACCTCCCTAACTAATATATCAGCGGGGCTAGACAAAGTCAGAAGCGTTTGGCGTTAACGCTAGTCCAAAAATGTATGGACAAAACAAATGACTGTAGAAAAACCACGATAATAATTACTAAACACGCTGTGTTTGAATAATTAACTACGACAACTTGAGCGCTCGCTGGCGTTCTCGCGGACCTTGTAGATAACTTTAGCGTACTTCGCTTGACAATAATTGACAGCCGACAGTATCAAACACAGCGTGTTTAGTAATTATTACCGTGGTTTTTCTACAGTCATTTGTTTTGTCCATACATTTTTGTCGACTAGCGTTAACGCCAAACGCTTGTGACTTTGTCTAGCCCCGCAGAAACGAAAATGATGAAAAAATATTTTTAAAATCGTTAAAGGACTACCTTATAAAAAAAAGTTACTACGCAATTGATGACTATATGAAAGACGACAAAATCGGTCCCCCGACCAATTATTAGGAACAGCAACGCCCTAACAGGGTCTCATGTACCTATAATAATAGAAAGAACCAAATAATTGTACATGAAAGCTGAAATAAATGAAATGAAATGAAATGTTTTTTTTTTCTCTAGATATACAAGTTAGTACTTGACTGCGATCTCACCTGATGGTAAGTGATGATGCAGCCTAAGATGTTATCGTACTAACTTGAAAGGGGTAAGTAAATTTACCCCATCTGTTTCTACATGGCATCGCACCGGAACGCTAAATCGCTTGGCGGTGCGTCTTTGCTGAGGGTGGTAACTAGCCGCGGCAGAAGCTTCCCACCAGACAGATTAAAGAGAATATACCCTACACCCTGGACGCGGCGGACCGTGTCACCAGTTTACCGATGCCAAAAATGTTTGTTTTGACACCGACAGCGTCAGTAGCACAGATATCGGTGGTCAGTAGTAAACCGACAGCAGTATTGTCTGTAGACCATGGTCCCCGCCACAGATACTTGTCAATAGTCTGCACGCACGTTTCCATGGAGACGGTTTCCGCCATATTGTGGTGTAAATTAGTGTGCTACTATTTTCTTGTATGAAGAAAGTTTGCGTAAAAAGTTCTAATGACCATAATATTATTATAATGGTTTTTAGTTTTTTACCCATCTCAAGAACGCCTAATTTTCCTTTACAAAACATGAACAAAAAGCTTTTTATTCCTTCATGTTTAAATCATTTATGAAAGGGTTGTTAGTTCGATCACTTCAGAAATGGTGCTATTTGTCGAAGAGCACTCAGTTTGAAGTGTCCTTTGTGTAGGAAGTGAGAAATGCACTAATTGATCTTTTCAATGCAATTGTTCAAGTATTGTATGCATCGCTGAACTTTTAAAAGTTCTAATACGTTTTCTCACGGAATTTTTAGATAGCGTAATGTAGACAAGGTATTTTGGGTAAAGCAAGGTAGAGCAAGGGTTTTTAGGGTCATGGAATTTGTGAATAAAATAATGCAGATAAGGGATAAGTAAGTGAGAGTAAATTAAGACGTTCGTAAGTGCTCACGAGAGAGCCTAAATTGAAGATAAATTGATAAATAAAAAATAAACACACACACATGCACGCTCAAACACTTGCATGCACACAGTGATTTCGCACACTCACATGCTTTTATATTTTGTTTATAATGTTAGTAAGTTAGCTTTGCGGCTCTGAGATGGAAGACCTGTTTCCCGAGACACAGTCTTAACTAGTTCGGGAAACAGGTGTACCTTTTATTATGATTTAACTACTTAATTATATTGTGTTTGTACCTAGTCACTGTTCAATGTACATTAGTGTGAAGTCAAATAAACGTTATTTATTTATTATTTATTTTATTTAAAAATAAATATGGATATCTTAGGTTAGGACAGATCGAGTAAAATACAAAAACTTAGCGTGGCTTGACTCGAACAAGCGTAAGGTGTCGGTAACGGTAACGCGTGACCGGCGTCGCGAGTTCAATGTTTTTTTCCCATCTCAAAACATGGCCAACGCGCCTGAAAAAGTTTGCCCTACAAAATGTGACACGGGAATCCTAAGCTATATGATAAACTCGTTTTTGGAAGCCCGTCAAAAATCAAACTTAGGACATTTTTTTTACTCTATACAAGTTAGTACTTGACTGCGATCTCACCTGATGGTAAGTGATGATGCAGCCTAAGATGTTATCGTACTAACTAGGAAGGGTAAGTAAATTTACCCCAACGAGCAACGGTTTCTACAAGCATCGCACCGGAACGCTAAATCGCTTGGCGGTGCGTCTTTGCTGTTAGGACAACTGTTGCTGTGTAACCTAGCCACGGCCGAAGCCTCCCAGACATCCACCAGACCAGCCTCCCACCAGACCAAACCTGAGCCAATTTAGAAATTATAAAATTCCAAAGTGGCCAGTGGCGGGAATCAAATCCGCGACCTCCCACTCGAATCCAAGCGCCCTGCCACTGCGCCAGGGAGGTCGTCAGACATCAATCAAACGCAACCACAGAGATAACAATATTATGGAGATGACATTTCATTAATTCTAGCCTAGACTTGCGTGACATGCGGCGCCATGACCAGTACCATCAAATGGTCATGTACTGAGTAACTACCCTAAGCTAGGTGACGCAATCTTATACGAAAGATTAAAAATAATCACAATAATTTTGTAGACGGGACCTATCCATAGTATCATGTCTGTGAACGCAACATCGGGATCTAAACTGTACTTACAAAAAAAATTGGCAACGAAATCTTTAACAACTTTATTTGAAGAAAAAAAAACAAAAGCCCTTTGTTTATTCACATCTTTATGACATTGTATGCTTTTCAAAATCAACAAAAACACGGTAGCTTTCCAAAGCGACCCACTTCCAGAAGTGACGGACGGACGGACAGATTCCGAGAAAACACACAACACTTGGTTAATTGAAATGTCGGATTTATAAAACCCAATCCTTTTGATTTTCGTCCAAACTCACCTCCATTTTTGTTACTAAAAAAACTTAAGTGCGCCTCGGGTTCGCGTAGTGAGGGTTCCGTAATAACAAAACCAAATAATTAAGTATTAAACATAGATTTTAAATAATAGGTCGTCGCTCGCACCCCGACTAGATAGAGCCCAACCTAACAACCACAGCTCCATGAGTGCGGCAACTTCTTGTAGTGTGAGTGTGTTAATTTGAAATTTGTATGGTGCGCGGATGCTAGTATGCGTGAAAAATTGTGTAGTGACGGCTTGAAAGTATTTTTTGCCGCACTCTTGAAGACGAGGGCTCCCTCTTGGACCTCTACGGTATTACATTTAACTGAACACCTCTGCCCACCAAATTCAAAAACGAGCAAAAATACCATGTTAGTTGTATGGGATTTCCCTAAAGTATTTGTTGTTATAGTGGCAACAGAAATACTTCATATCTGTGAAAATTTCAACTGTCTAACTATCACGGTTCATAAGACAGCCTGGTGACAGACAGAAAGATAATGGAGACTAGAATAGGTCCCGTTTTACTCTTTGGGTACGGAACCCTAAAATATGTAAATTATAGTAAAGATGGTTTTTAATTCATTACTCATTTGAAATTAAAATACCTATAATTATTATCATCTTCTTCAGGATTCTTCATGTAAACATCTATCTTTTTATTTCAAGTTTAGGGAACCCTAAAAGCGCTAGTTGAAAATAAAACAAACAAAACTAAATCCTGCTTCCAACGCCTTACGTGACAATTTCGAGCGTCACTATTTTGACAGTTGCTATATTAAATTATCTGTGACACTGACACAATGGCATTCAGGTGTGAATTCAAATTTCGAACAATGGCGTTTGACAGCTCAATGCCTTTTTTCTTTCCATTTTTTTTTTTCGTTTTAGCTGACATGGAAGGCAGTCTTTTGTTTTGTGTTTTTAATTTGAATTCGGTGAAACGCAGGAATGTGTTTTCATGCAAGTTAATTAATTGGTTTCATACGCAATTAACGTGGGAAAGTCCTTGTTTTAATGAGAACGCCTGTATAAAGGGTTTAATTATGCCGTTCATGCAAACCTACGAAGAGTATAGGTACAGATCCTTTTGAAAGTTCAAATTCAAAATATCTTTATTTCACGTACGCCTAACGTTAAACGTACAGGCTCTTGTAAAACGTCAATATGATATTTGTCGCATATGTATGATGATAACTACAAATTAAGTTTACGAGGGTTCAAACGCGCCCTGCACTGAGAAGAAGCCTACAACAAACTCAGCCGGCAGAGTGGAAGTCCTTTTTTCGGGTTCCATACTCGGTACCGCTCAATCAGGATTATATATTATACTACTTGACCCGGTAAACGTTGTTTTGCCATTAGGGATATAAAAATAGCTTAAGACCTACTCTCAAACCTACTGAACATACACAAATTTCATAACAATCGGTCGAGCGCTTTCGGAGGAGTTTGGTAACAAAAATTGGCACGAGAATTTATTTGTTACACTAGCTGACCCAGCAAACCTTGTTTTGCCGTTTTTTTTTTTTTTTTTAATTAATAAACAAGGTTACAACTTGTCGCTTTCATTGAGGCGACACTTAACTCCAAAACAAAAGTGTATTATACTTGTTTTGCCGTTAGGGATATAAAAAAAAAGTAGCTTACCACCTACTCTTCATTATAAAGCTGAAGAGTTTGTTTGTTCAAAAGCGCTAATCTCAGAAACTACTGGTTTTTACAACGATTAGAAATACGGGTACGGTGTACAATCTCAGCATGAAATATTTCCACTCCAAATGGATATTATAATGTAGGTAACAGCACTCGAGAGCGCAGGTCGTTATGATAAAAGGCAGCGCTTCGCGAGATAAGCCGGGATTCGAACCCGGCACTTACGGGTTATCGCACTCGGCCACTCGGTGCTATTTTTATGATTTATCGATTGCTTTAAAACACCATTACAGAAATGGACTCCATTTGTATGAATGGTTCACTGATGCTATCCTGGTATACCTACAGACCCGGAGCTAGGGGGGGGAATACCGAAACGCCCCGGGTGGAAGTTTCAGGATCGCCAAAATCGTAAAACTACTATTACAGCCTGGTGACAGATGGACGGACAGCTTTCTTAGTATGGTCACGTTTTTACCCTTTTGGTATAAACCCCCAAAATGAGTGTTAAATCATATGGACTTGTTTTCAAGATGTAACAGTGAAATAGACATGGGATGATGGGTACATACATGGACAGGGCGGACGCCGCGAAAAAATGTCGCCAGTTTATTGGTGCCAAAAATGCTTGTTTTGCCACCAGCAGTAAGGCCACGCTGTAGTTCGCTCAGCAGCCATACAATTATGACAGAGGGCGCTACTGTTTGCTTGTACGAAAAAGGTTTACGTAAATCGGGGCCCATACCCTGAGGTTTCTTATCGGTGCACGATATATAATTAGCAGGTCAGATTAATTTGTTTTGTTATAATCCACTTGAAAAGATTCTGTATGGTACAATATGCAGGAACACTCATGGTGTTTCATGTAGGCACATGAAACACCACACACAATTTTCCAACACTTTCTTCGACGCACGTTTCACACATACAACATACATAGATAGAATTATTAAACGCCTGAGGTTTTTTCTGTATCGCCAGTGAGTTTAACGAAGCAATCTCTTGTTGCAGATGACTTAAGCGTGGGCCAAGTAGCAATGCGGCGCGCGATACTGCTGCTGCTGGCGGCACTGCTCGGTGCTGCTGTCGCGTGCCCCTGGGCGTGCTCGTGCCGCCCTAATGCTGCCGACTGCGCGCACAGAGCGCTGCTGCACGCGCCCAGGCGCCTGCCCACCGACGCGCATCGACTGTGAGTACCTTTTTAGTACTGCTGCTTGTGCTGCTAGTTTTGCTGCTCGGTGCCATAGTCCTTTGTCTTTTGGCGTGCGCGTGCCTCCCCAATGCCACTGACTGCGCGCACAGGGCACTGACACAGACGCCTGCTTACCAACGCTATTGACTCTAAGTATTTGGTTTGTGCTGCTGCTATTCGTGTTGGTGGCGCTGCTCTTGAGTGTTCATTCTGCCCCAACCTCGACGATAACGCGCTTTCACGTCTGTTCACCGACGCGGCGGACATCGACGGTAAATATTTTGACGCCCCCTCATATCCTGCGCCCCTGTGCGCCGCGCACCTCGCACCATAGGTAAAGCCGGCTCTGTGATTTCATTCGCCCTCTTGCTAGCATGATACTTAAGTATTGCTACCTGAATTACGTCACTTACAAAGCTTCCTATAGTTTGGAAATTGGCTGGCGTATTCTAGTTTTGCTTTTGTTGATAAAAGTGATACCGGTATTGGAAATCTAAGATTTACGAACATTTTTATCGTTGCATTTTGTAATACACTACAAGTTAGTACTTGACTGCGATCTCACCTGATGGTAAGTGACAATGCAGCCGAAGACGTTATCGTACTAACTCGGAAGGAGTTAGGATCCCCGAACGGTTTCTATTTTAAATCGCTTGGAGGTGCGCCTTTGCTGGTAGGGTGGTAACTAGCCACGGCCAAAGCCTCCCACCAGACCAGACCTGAGCCAATTTAGAAACTATAAAATTCCAAAGTGGCCCGTGGCGGGAATCGAACTTGCGACCTCCCACTCGAATACGAGCGCGCGCTACTGCGCCAGGGAGGTCGAAAATTGTCAATTTTTTTATTCTTTTTTCTTCTTAATTTTTGTTACCTACCAAACTCCTCCGAAAGACTGGACCGATTGCTATGAAATTTTCTGTGTATGTTCTGTAAAACTTAGAGTAGGTCGTAGCTATTTTTTATATCCCTAGCAAATCCCTAAGCAAAACAACGTTTGCCAGGTCAGCTGTTTTTGTTTATAAAAATTTGAGCAGAAACACCCTAAAAATATTTATTTTGCTCCCAAGATACTGGCATTCGATGGACTTAATATAACGGTGAAAGTGTATTGTGTAAACGCAAACTTATTGTGCACAGAGTAATATCCCGCCCCCGCGCTATTGAGCGCAGCGTGAGACGCGCAGAGTAGAGCTCGCACAGAGCTGATAGCAGAATTTATAAAATCCGCCAAGTTCGAGTCTGAATCAAAAGGTTCTGAATTCAGAGACCCCAATTAAATGTTAATTTTTAATTTTGAATTTTAAAAGGTGAAAAAAACTAACTGTTCGGTAATGATTACATAATATTTACTCTGTTTTAAATATCTAATTACATAATAATATCATGAGATACATCATTGATCATACAGCCCAGACGGACGGACTGACAAATGGACGGAAGGATGACTTTTTTTTTTATAGACAGAAAATGCCTAACGCATACCCGTCCGTCAGGGGAAACGGATGGGTTATGTGGGGCTTGCACCCACTAAAAACTGTCTGTTTCCACGGCGGACCTGCTGGCGGGAGTACGGGATTCACTGTCGTATTTACCGCGCTCCCGCCAGGTCTCGACCAGCCACATCAGCAGCGGATCCCTTCATGATCGGCAGCCTGGCCGCTGCGAGTAATGGCTATTGGCTTTGATGATAGTATATCATCAAAGGGCTATTGGCAAATAGTGCCAATAGCCATTGTGCCAACCAAATAGTGCCAGGATGAAATCCATCGACTACTTTTACATTGTGGTAACAAAATTAAATACAATAATTCCCAACGTTTAGATCTATTATTAGAATTAAAATGAATATTTTGACATTAATGGTTTTTTAAAATCTACCTATTGCCCTATAAAAATGCTATTATAAAAATTAGCTTTTGTGATTCTCCGCTTATCCGTTGCTCCGTTGTAGCGTGATTGAAGAACAAACAAAATAAACCAACGATCTCGTAGCTCTAAAAAAAATTACTAAATATGTATAAGTTGGTAGAGCCCTTTCAGCTCTTCCTCTTACGCCTGATGCTGAAATTAGGCGTAAGTGCTGAAAAGGTACTAAAATTAATTGAATTGGATATGACGAAAATTTAATCAAAAATCGAAATAATAAAGAAAATGATTTACCAATTTGGTCTAAACTAAACTTTATTGGATTATTGGATGTCTCTATGTGGACCTACTCTGTGCTCGCCCCAAACCTTAATATTACACCGCGAAGTCGAGCAAAAGAAAATGTAAACCGACCCCCATATTACGATGTTATGGTGTTCCCGCCAGGGGGCCACACGTCGCCGCAAATTGACATTATCATGGTGTTTATATGGTATACGGAAGCTGCTTTCAATAGACTCACAAAACTGACTGAATAACTGTAGCCATATGACATATTGCGATATTAAAGTTAGAATGATAATGGAGCGAAATTCAAAAAACGTATGAAAACGATTGCTATATAGAACACGTGACTTTCGCGCATTACATACATTACGCATAATACATTTTTTTAAGCTATTGCATAGTCTCTATCGCGGGCCTTGAGCGTGGAGACCGAATCCAGAAATTCCGTAACGAAAATAACCTAACACCCGCCACTCCGACCGGCACAGCGGTGATACTTTTTAGTTTTGCCATCTATCGATGAATAGCAGACCTTTTAATGACTTTTTGAAATATCACGCTTGTCTCTTTAGTTCAGCAACTCGTCTCTAGGTGGCATTTGTTGTATAATTATAATTGCATAAGTTGATAAAAACAGCTATGCATTATGCAAAAGCTTTACCGCGGCAGTTTCCGAGGGCCACACGTCTTTTTTCATTTATTTCCATTGCCACCATTAGGCTACATAATACAAGAAGCTGTTACCATTCGCAAGATCCCAAGTTCGATTCCCGGTGGTGGTTCAAACTTGTTTTGCCACAAGTCGCGAGTCAGTATACAAGTACCGCCTTAGGGCTGCAATCTAGATTCTAGATATATCGACCGAACGAGCTTTGAGACCTAAAGTGGCTTGAATCTTAAAGTGCTTAGGGTGAACATGCGTTGTGGTCAACTTTGCTTGCTTTTACTTTTTTTTATATACTATATATATAGGCTAGCGCTTGACTGTGATCACACCTGATGGAAAGTGATGATACAGTCTAAGGTGGAACGCGCTTACCTAGAAGATGCCTATTCACTCTTGATTTGAAGGCACCCGGGTTGTAAGTGGCAGGAAAAACACTGCCTGGGAGTGTATTCCAGGCCTTTGCAGTGCGTATCAGGAACGAGGAATCAAACCGCTTCGTACGCGTCTTCAAAACTTACAAAATACTTTCAAAATAAAAAGTGGTTGAGACGAAATAATTCTGGATCTTTGATGCTTTTACTGCTCCAAGTAAGTACACAGCATCTAGAGATCTTTTTAATGTATTTAAAGAAGCTGTATTTTGATGACACCAGATAAATAACTCTTATACATTTTTTTAATTCAGTTCCATTCCATTCAGTTCCATGTCAAAATTCGGCAATAGTCATTATATATCTACCCTGGACGGCCCGAAAAATGTCGCCAGTCTATCGGTGCCAAAATGATTGTTTTTCCTTACAGTAACAGTAAGGCCACATTGCAGTTCGCTCAGGGCCCACCTAAAGAATTTTGGCAGATGTCGCTACTGTTTGCTTGTACGAAAAAGTTTTACGTAAATCGCTTGGATGCCCATATCCTGAGGTTAGTAATCGGTGCATACTCCAATTCAGGAGTCGAGCTTCCTAACATCTACATGCATTGATCAATGAGGTGCGAGTATTTTGTTCCCTAGTAGTTCAATTCGTAAATAAGACGTCCAACAAACTCGCATGAAACGTTTTTTTCTCCGCGTTTCTGATACGAACCGCTAAGGTGTGGAACGCCCTTCTAGCCTCCGTGTTTCCAGCAAAGTACAATCTAGGTGCCTTCAAGAGAAGAGTGAATAGGCATTTTCTAGGCAAGCGCGCTCCATCCTTGACCTCATCATTGCTTTCCATCAGGCATGATCGTCGTCAAGCGCAAGCCTATCCTCAATAAAAAAAAATAGGAGTATATCATTCATTCAATCATTGCGTTGTCACTCTACACAACTCATAAAACCACAAACCGTAGCCCGCGGCACTTCCATCGTAGCGGACCGCGTAGCGCTACGTCCCTCGTCGAAAACGTTATGCTACTTCAACTTAGTAAGTTTGTAAGTAATGTAACAGCTTGGCAAAATCTTCTAGAAGCTTGAATGGAAGCAGGCGTTATTTTGCGGAAATCCATAATTAGCAGGACAGATTAATTTGTTTTGCTATAATCCGCTACTTGAAAAGATTCTGTATGGTACAATATGCAGGAACACTGCCCACATGACACACCACACACAATTTTCAAACACTTTCTTCGACGCACGTTTCGTCCCGACACCGGGACATCCTCAAGAGATGTTGACTTCACAATTCGAAATCGTAGAGAAATCGTACCTACTCTACGATTTCGAATTGTGAAGTCAACATCTCCTGAATTGTTGAAAAAAACAAATTAATCTTTCCAACTGACCCAACATCATTGGAATCAAAAGTAATCCAAGATTATTTTTAGTTTAATTAAAAAAGAGGGGAAATGGTGTTTAAAATAATAAAGTAAGATAATTGCTTCGATTCGTATATTACCTGTACATTCTAAAACAAATTTTTTATACATTTTTTGCATAATAGATTTTGATTTATGCCACAAAATATTAAAATTCTCCAAGTCCTGAGTAGAGTCCGCATCAAACTCTGAACTCCCATTAAGCTTCTAATTGCCCTGTCAGCTGATCCCTTGACAAATAGTCATGACAGCTACATCATGACAAATAACCGTCATAAGGGAGAGCTTATATTAATTGGAGGGGGAGGGATTAGGGGCCCGCGCGATATTTTACCAATCCAACTCTATAGTAGTGTTATTATCTCGCTGCAGACTCGGCCATAAATCATTCGAGTGTTTCGCTTCTGTTGTTCACTAAAATACAAAAGCAGCTGTGAAGCTCAGCAGTGAAATACAAAAGCGAAACACTCGGATGATTTATGACCGAGTCTGCAGCGAGATAATAACACTACTATAGTAGCGAATCGATCTGCCAAAACCACCGATAAGAAACCTCAGGATATGGGCATCCGAACGATTTACGTAAACCTTTTTCATACAAGAAAACAGTACTACGCCATCTGTGGCTGCTGTGCGAATTATCACTGTTGGTGGCAAAACATGCCTTTTTGGCACCGATAACCGAACCGAAACCTACGACAGACCCACCGAACCCAGACCCACTCGATATCCAACTATTCAATACAAAAATAATTTTTTAATTCGAACCAGCTATGACATTCTCGTAACGTTTTTACACACTCAGTGATGTGAAACAGGAAAGAAAAAATATTAACACTGAAAAATGAACTTTACTCTTATTGGCTTAGAGTGTAAAATTGAATGTATTTCATCATAGGAAATACAATGCTCGCCTTTGATGCGCTTAAGTAATTTCAATCTCGGAACTGTCGACCAATATGGCGTTTTGAACTACATGCAATTTTACGCTCTATGTTAATTGTTTTAAAATTAATTTTTCAGTGTTCGCAAAAAATGTTTTGAATTCAATATCGTCTGCTTATGTACGTAAATACCATCACCACGTAACGTGAATAGCCCCCCAGTATTTCTTGAGATAAGCGCGTTGAAACAAACAAACAAAAAATCTCTTCAGCTTTATTAGAGTATTATAACAATCGATCATTAAAGTTAGGTACAACACCAATGAGGATGCAGTTTATTAAATAAGACTTCTATCCCCCATTTCTCCCCTCCAATAAATACCTCGATATCTCCTAGCATATAAGCAATAATTAAGTGCTATAAGTATCAGGAGGGGCGCCAGCGAAACTTGGCAGGATTCCTCAGGTAATGGAATTAAATTGTTAAATAACTAGCGACTAGGGAGAGAGGGCCGTTCAAACTTTACTTGCTGAGTAGTTTTGGCAAGCGTACCTAATGCTGAATTAAGTTGATAGTTTGCATAAATATATGTTTTGTCGAGTCAACGTACTTTGAGGATGTTCCAATGCCATCGTTCGTTTCAGCCGATAAACGTCCAATGCTGGACAAAGACCGCCTACAAGGATTTCCAATTTTTGTTTTCTTTTTTGTTATGGACATTTTACACATCGCAATCTAGCCCCAAAGTAAGCGATAGCTTGTGTTATGGGTGCTAGATGACTGATAAATTTATATACATACTAATATACATGAATATAATATATTGAAAAACACCCAGACAAACATTTACCAGTAGTGGGAATCGAACCCACGACCTCCGGCGCAGATGGCAGGTTCGCTACCACTACGCCATTCGGTCGTCAATTCCAGCCATTTATATCTATCATACCTTACCTTCTTATCTTACTCATTTAGTTCTAGTAAGCTGGATCAAACATTCTATACAATTGACAGTACATTTTTTGTGCCGTTTTGATGCGCCCCCCTCGAAAGTCCACGCCCATGGTATTAAATGGATATTTGTGGCTATATGTAGTAGTGTTATTATCTCGCTGCAGACTCGGCCATTAATCATTCGAGTGTTTCGCTTTTGTTGTTCACTAAAATACAAAAGCAGCAGTGAAGCTCAGCAGTGAAATACAAAAGCGAAACCCTCGGATGATTTATGACCGAGTCTGCAGCGAGATAATAACACTACTATAGTGACCGTCGTTTTGAAGGTCATTTTATTTTAGTTCCACGGACGCTCACGCCAGGTTACACAACAATCAGCGCCAAAATGGCGAACGTCAATTGTCTTAATTTTTAACCGACTTCAAAAAAAAGGAGAAGGTTCTCAATTCGTCGGAATCTTTTTTTATGTATGTTCCCCGATTACTCGAAAATGCGTGGACCAATTTAGAAAATTCTTTTTTTGTTTCACAGATGGTCCAATAGTCATCAAGTCAGGATCTGATGATGGGATCCTGGAGAAATCGAGGGAACTCTTCAAATTTTGCTAGTATGCTTGAAGCGATTTGGGTATTTTTAGGGTTCCGTACCAAAATGGTAAAATGGAACCCTTATGGTGCGACTTTCTCCGTCTGTCTGTCCGTCTGTCTGTCCGTCTGTCTGTCCGTCTGTCTGTCCGTCTGTCTGTCCGTCACACTCGATTATTTCAGTAACTACCGGAGCTATCGATATGAAATTTGGAATAGTTGTGTATATTAGTGGCCCAATGACACTGGAATAAAAAAAAAATGGAAATTATTTTTGTTCTTATTTAAAAAGGGGGGAAAATCGGAGGGTTGAAATGTAAAAGTGAGATAACTGTACTGTGTGGGGTATTATATGAAAGGGTTTACTTTGTACATTCTAAAACCGATTTTTTATTATTTTTAGTCATGATAGTTTTTGATTTATCGGGGAAAATGTCTAAAAAAATACCGTTCCCCCCCCTTATCTCCGGAGTTTACCAATCGAAAAATCTCAAATAATTATGGTCAATAGGAATTTACGTATATTTTACAGGAATACTATAGCCAATGCTCTTTTTTTTTTTTTTTTTATCGACAGGAAATGCCTAACGCATACCCCTCCGTCAGGGGAAACGGAGGGGTTATGTGGGGCTTGCACCCACTAAAACCTGTCCCTTGCCACGACGGACCTCGTTGGCGGGAGTACGGGATTCACTTGCGTATTCACCGCGCTCCCGCCAGGCCCCGACCCGCCACCTGAGCGGCAGGTCCCGTCGCTGCTGCCGGCACGCTGAGCCGCCGGCTCCTCCTGGGAGGCGCGTCCTGAACAGGGCGCGCCACCTCCTCCGCCTGTTGATGTAGTTCGGGTAACGGACGCCATAGCCCCTTACGTCCGTCACCCGCAGGCCGGCGCACCCGGAAGCCGAAGAAAGGTGTTCGTCCTCCAGCAACCGGTGCGTCTCCTGCGAGAGGGATGTGCCACAGTAATTGTCCCTCTCGACGAGCGTTCCCGCCCACTTCGGTGATTTTTTTACGAGGTTGTCTTCCTCGTAGTGCCCCGAAGGGACTTGTGGGCGTTTCCACCCCCGCCTGTAATTTTTTAATGAGGTTTTCTTCCTCCTCCGGGGTAGGTGTAGACGTTTCGACACTGTGCCCTCTGCTGGGGCCCAGAGGGACACGCGAAGAAACGTCACCTATCCACCGGGCCAAGCTATTCGCCGTCGGTTATTAACCGACGTTACCAGGGAGCACCGGCCCGTGCGCTACAGAGAGGCACCGTAGCACTCGGGCACTCGTGGAGGTTGCTTGGCGAGCCCCCCATAGCCAATGCTCTAACTAGCATAGTTTTTTTGATATTAACAATAAACCTCTACAAACAAAGTTAGTTTTGCGGTTCATTAACAAAGGTAATTATTACCGTTTTACATCTTTGGTCGTTACAGTTTTGCTCGTGTTACATCTACATTAGTATGCCTGATTGTTTTGCTTCAGTACTTCTTGAGTACGGAACCCTCGGTGCGCGAGTCCGACTCGCACTTGGCCGGTTTTATTTATAGTTACTAGTGCATTTCCTTGCAGTCATCAAGTAATGACTGTATTCATCGAGTCAGGATCTAATGATGAGATCTTGGAAAAATTTAGGGAACTCTTCAGATTTTAGAAGCATACTTCAAGCGATTTGGGCATTTTTTCGAATGCCTTGCGCATTAGTTGTTTTCCAGTAAAAAGTAAAAAATAAAATGGAAAATTCTTTCCAAAAAACCAACTTCAAATGCCACTGCGTTCATTATTATGTAATTTATATAAATGTTGTGACGAATTGTAGTATTTTTTAATTAATTTTAAATATATACAAATGTGTACAGTTGTACACCTAGCCTCTCTCGTATCTTTTGCACGCCAATTTCGCAGAATATTTTGTACTTGTATTATATTATTATTTAAGACCAATTATATGACCCATATTCATGCAAAATATATGATTTTGATTTGATTTGATTTGCGAAGTTGGTTTTTTGGAAAGAATTTTTCATTTTATTACTTTGACAGTCTGAGTCGAGGTTCGCAACGCTGCATGTCGCACCCACCATCGTATGCGCAGGAGTGAGATGGACAAAAATAAAATCAGTGTATCCTCTAATATTTCGGATACCCTTCGAAAATAATTCCACTCGACTATCGCATCTTTAGTTTATGCATGCATATGAGATGAGCATGGTATGAGACCATAAATATTATATTAGGCCAGTCTCACTTATCACGTGGCCGTCCCGGCTACAAGTACGGGTCCGGACGCGGGCCGAGTTGCACGCGCTAGTTCTGTACGGTCTATTTTACGCGCCGTCTG
Source organism: Coenonympha arcania (assembly GCA_036785405.1). Lineage (NCBI taxonomy): Eukaryota > Metazoa > Arthropoda > Insecta > Lepidoptera > Nymphalidae > Coenonympha > Coenonympha arcania. Next base: position 13,364,020 of record CM072076.1, read on the forward strand.
ACTACGGCAGCCCTAGTACGTCGTAAGAGATAAAGTTAGGCGATAGAAAGAGACCACAACATTGCGTTTGTTGCGTGTCGATTTTGAGGGCGGGGCCAGGCGCTATTGCGAACTGAATTGCACTTTTTGTGTCAGCGCTAGAGTCGCTATTTCTTTAAATAATCGTGTGGAGTGAATCTTCTGGTACTATTTAGAGTTCTGTGATACAGGTAAAGTTCATTGAAAATCCACTGGGCAGTCGATAAAACAGTAGTGACATCTCTTAAAACGTGCAATTCCGCGGAGTGTTATTGCAGGCGAGTTTATAGATTTCAGTCTACAGTCTAGACTTGCATACTAAACTCTAGACAGGAATAGAACCCATTACCGTGAGATTGTAAGACGTGTTGCGGTTTTAAACGCGTTTAATATTAATTGTAAGCTTTTAAGGCTGACTACACGGGTTTTCATGCTTTTCAATTTTATTTGGTTTCGTTAATAACACACTATAGGGACGGGTCACGGGATCCTATTACTAAAACTTCGCCGTCCGTCCATCCGTTACCAGGCTGTATCTTTTGAACCACAGACCAAGGAATAACTTTATATTGACTAACCGTGATAGTTAGACATTTCACAGATGATGTATTTCTTTTACCGCTGTAGCAACAAATACTAAAAAATAGAATAAAATCAATATTTAAGGATTTATTGAATTTATTTTTGTCTTTCTCACTCTCACGGAGATTTGGTAGGTGCGACATGCAGCGTCGCGGAAGAATATAACAGAAAAACGACAACTATGGTTATCAAAAATCTGTTTCTTAGCGTTTTTGGATATTATTATTACCGACACTTTACAACAAAAATTACAATTACATCCATTGTAGTTTCCGATAAAAATCAGGAAAACTGAGATTTTGGAGCAACTTCTGGGAGAACTTTCTATAGAGAAAATGTTATCCAATCGTGTTTCTGCTTCTAAGCGATTTTAGATTAAAGACCATAAATACATGACGTTTAAATTTGAAAGTAATTAAATCTTTATATTTATACGTAAAACTTCATTCAAAATCACTTAAATATGCGTTGTACGCCGTTAAGGCTAGGTTTTCACGCTTTTCAATTTTGTTTAGTTGCGTTATTAATAACACTATAGGAACGGGACCCTATTACTAAGACTTCGCCGTCTGTCCGTCTGGAACCAAGCTGTATCTATTGAAGAGCCCATCTAGTAAAAGCGCGGTGATACCTCCTTCCACTTTCTCTGTGCATACACTCCGGTGTAGAAACACGTTCCATCCATTCCACCTGGATGGCTGGCAATCCACGACCACCCGGTGTGCCAGATCTTTCTTTCCACGCACATACAGACTATAGAACCAGCTACCAGCAACAGTGTTCCCTCAAATTTATAACATGGGGTTGTTCAAGGGGCGGATAAACAAATTTCTCCAGCAACGCATTTGCAGTTCCTGTGATGCTGCAAAGTGCAAATGCATGGACATTTGGCGGCGGTGATCGCTTATCATCAGGTGACCCGCCGGCTCGTTTGTTCGCGTTGAATATAAATAAATAATAGTTTAAAAAACTAAAAAAAACACGCTCTATCTCTCTTACTCGCATGCAAAGGATGCGGAAAGAAATTAATTAATCCTGGCGAATCTAATTAAGATAATTGGATATTTTAATCGAATTATTGCATTGTCATCGGTCTTTGACGGGTGTGCAAAGTTTGAATTAAATCTGATCGTTCAAAGTAGGACAAAATCGAGTTCAAAGGAGTCGGTTACAAACATACAAACATACAGGTGAAGCTAATAAAAGAGTGTAAAAAACGCCAGTTCAATTAGCCAGCGCCTACCGTTCAATAAAAGGCATCGCCAGACAGAGCGCCAACACGTAAATTAAATTCGACACACGAAACACCGCCGCATTGCGCGCTGGCAGCCCGCCAGATGCAGGCGTTGCGCGAATTGCGGGGATTGCGGGAATCGTAGCCATCGCAGGCGTCGCAGGCATTGCGGGCGACCTAATTCAGGACATGTATTGGATCCTTTTTGGGGCGAAAGGTGTTCCTTGCACCGTGATTGGAATTTACGTGCACCATGATTCTAGAGTTAGAAGCTGTTGGCTCGGACCTTTGTCCCTCACCAGGGTATTTCGAGGGATGTTTTTAGGTTTTTATACCAAAATGATAAAACCAAAAAGACTTTCTCCGTCCGTCCGACACACTCGATTTAGCTGGAATAGTGGCTCAAGATCAGTGAAATAAAAGCAAATTTAAAATTATTTTTAAGGTATTGCATAGCTTCTATCGCGGGCCTTGAGCGTGGAGACCGAATCCAGAAATTCCGTAACGAAAAAGCCTAACAATCTATGCCACCTAGAGACGAGTTGCTAAACTAAAGAGACAAGCGTGATATTTCAAAAAGTCATTACAAGTTCTGCTATTCATCGATAGATGGCTATAATAATTGCATAAGTTGATAAAACACAGCTATGCTATAGCTTTACCGCGGCAGTCTCCGAGTGCCACACGTCTTTTTTATTTTAGGGTTCCGTACTTCAAAAGGAAAAAAACTGAAGCCTTATAAGATCACTTAGTTGTCCGTTGGTCTGTCTGTGTCAAGGTTCTTTATTTGAGTAACTATTAAATAAATCGACAGGAAATTTGGAATAGTTGTAACTTGTAGGTAATAATGTCCGACTTGGCCGGTTTAATTTATTACAAATAGGCTTGCGCTTGACGACAATAATGCCTGATGGAAAGCAATGATGGTTGGAGCGCGCTTGCCGTCTGGCAATGTATGCAATGCTTATTCACTCTTCTCTTGAAGGCACTCAGATTGTACCTTACTGGCAGGACTTTTGAAACTCTCAATATCTCGCGTCATGTAATCTAAGACGATAATTTCTCAGCGCCGTTTATATGTTGTCACTAGCTTTTGCCCGCGGCTCCGCCCGCGTTAAATTCGATTTTTTACTAATCCCGAGAAAAAATTGAATTTCCTTTTCAATGACCTTTACACCTACTTACAGGAAAGATTGTCAAAGTAATCTACCTATAGCTGTAGCTATAGATTACTGTTGAAAATTAAGGGTTTTTAAATATCCCATGGGAACTATGGATTTTTCCGGGGTAAAAAGTAGCCTATGTTTTAATCCGGGTTATAAGCTATCTATGTTCCTTTCAGCCAAATCAGTTCAGTAGTTGCGGCGTGAAGGAGTAACAAACATACACACTTACACACACACTTACGTGTGATAGTGTGATAGTGTGAAATGTGAAGTGTGATAGGCTTGCCCTTGACGACAATCACGCCTGATGGAAAGCAATGATGTGGCCACAGATCAGTGGATGTGGCCTAGGTTGGAGCGCGCTTGCCTAGACAATGCCTATTCACTCTTCTCTTGAAGGCACTCAGATTGTACCTTGCTGGCAGGACTTTTGAAACTCAATATCTCGCGCCATGTAATTCAAGACGATAATTTCTCAGCGCCGCCGTTTATATGTTGTCATAAGTTTAGTGTGCGCTGTGAGTTGTGACTTGTGAGAAAATGATATTATGAGCCGCACGTAGCAGAGTTATGATCGCGACACAGATGTAGATTGCTTAACATTATGTTTGCATGTTGTTTATTTGAACAGTTATAGTTTATTCAATGTATTGCAGAATTCAGACGATTCCCATATATTTTTCAGAAAAAAATAAAATCAACTCTCTTACTAGTACCTATACTTTTTTGATAATAACAATAAAGAGCCAAGAAAAGTTAGGTTTGCGGTTTGCCAACAAAAGTACCAGAAAACGTGTAAATTATAATACACGCTCGTAAATTCATGAACAAAAGTGATTCTATTAACGTTTTACATCTTTAATAGTATGGAACCCTCGGTGCGCGATTCCGACTCGCACTTGGCCGGTTTTTTAATCTCTATAACTTAGTACTTGGCTGCTTTAAGTTTGCACTTACCATCAGGTAAGTTTTAACTTAAAGTAGCCAAGGTACTAGAAAAGAGAGAACTTCTGTCCACCATTTTCAGAAAACTATTCTTTGGCCATTTACAACGAGGAGATCAATATTCCGTTACAAGGTTAGCTGAAGAGGTGATAAGATGATGCCTAAGAAGTTATTGTAGTCACTTGGAATTATTGATTCCTCGTTCCTGATACGCACTGCAAAGGCCTGGAATACACTCCCAGGCAGTGTCTTTCCTGCCACTTACAACCCGGGTGCCTTCAAATCAAGAGTGAATAGGCATCTTCTAGGCAAGCGCGTTCCACCTTAGACTGTATCATCACTTTCCATCAGGTGTGATCACAGTCAAGCGCTAGCCTATAATATTATTGTATAAAAAAATTGGTTGCCTGTAAAGTCGGTTTACTGACGATAGTTGAACGTGACAACGTCTTCTTTGTCGCTCGTTCCGCGCTCGCGAGGTAACGCCGGTAACGCCGCATGAGCGAGGTAACGCCGGATGAGTCATGTTTTTTCGTGCGTGCAACCGGCTGTATCGATTTATAAGACGTTGTCACGTCAAAAATTGATTGCCTGTAAATTCGGTTTACTGACGATAGTTGAACGTGACAACGTCTTCATTGTCGCTCTTTCCGCGCTCGCGAGGTAACGCCGGTAACGCCGCATGAGCGAGGTAACGACGGATGAGTCATGTTTTTTCGTGCGTGCAACCGGCTCTATCGATTTATAAGACGTTGTCACGTCAAAAAAACGGTTTCTACACCACTCATAATGTGTGCGCAACCCGACCCGTCCAGTGGTTTGAACTCTAAGTTGACAGTTCCGTCAGTCAGTCAATCGGTTACCTGTTACAAATTTATTATCTGTATACACTACTGATACATAGACCGGTTTTATCGTCCTTACATCTCAATCTAAAGCGTTGGATGGTATTCAGTGATGCAAAGTACAAACACATTGTAGAATGTTTACGGGGAGTATAAAACAAGATGTTTACCGGCCATATTGCCTTTATAGTGAACTTGTATCACCGCTGACTCATATTTCGCTTGTAATATCGCTTTTAAGGCCGCATCCGGTATCGTGAAAATGACAATTCGATGCACCACAAAATTGTTTCGCTGGTAGCTTAATTTGTCTGCGTTGAATTTAGGTTTTCGGCAATCCCTCGGGAACTATGGATTTTTCGGGGATAAAAAGTAATCTGTGTGTTGATTTAGGGTATAATCTATGGCTGTTCCAAATTACAGCCAAATCAGTTCAGTAGTTATGACGTGAAGGAGTCAAAAGTCACCACAAAAAAGTTTAAATAAATTCCAAAACGAATGATTTTTCTTTCTTAACTTCGGAGCATAGTCTCAACATTGGCGGATGTTATTTAGTTAATAATAAATTATTAATGCTACCAATAGTGTAGAGGTAATTATAACGATATTTATCGATAATTACTTGTTACTAATTAATATCACACGTTTCGTAATCGATCGATTAATTATTTAGTATTAAGTAATTACAGTAGCTGTGGTATAGAAAAGTGAAAAGATTCATTGTATCAAGTAATGTTCCTGCTGTAGAGATTAATTTTATTGGTTATTCAATACAAGAAGGCGCGCTACACTTCATTACAAATTGCATGTTATATTTCATGCAATTCGTAAGAAAAAGTAGTAAGCGCGTCTTAGTGGATACAACACCTACTTAAGTTCATCCACGTGCAAGTGGAGTTGAAATTGACACATTTTACTTCGGGTTTGACTAATCACGGATTTCGTCGGCATTTGTTGTTCAGGGAATAATCAATCTTTATTGCAATTTTCAGCCAAACCGGTTCAGTCGTTGTAAAGTGACTCATAATGAGTTCTCCTTAATTTTTTCAGGGTTCCTCACCCAAAGGGTAAAGAACGGGACCCTATTACTGAGACTTTGCTCTCCGTCCGTCCGTGCATGTGTCACCAGGCTGTATCTCTTGAGCCACACACGGAACTCACAATATTTCTCTACTTATAGAGTACTTATATAGAATATAATTGAGAGTTACACCTATGCAGCATGCGCACGTAGAGATATGTCTCTCTACATTTGTCGCTCTCTTTTCTCTGTCTATCAATATGGATCCTCTATGGATCAGAAAGAGAAAAGAGAGCGACAACTGTAGAGGGACAAATCTCAACGTGCGCATGCTAGCCCTGCAGGTTTCTGCATGACCATTTCGCCACGATATTTCATATTGTATAGATAAAATTGATGGTACGGAACTCTTCGTTCGGTAGTCCGACTCGCATTTGGCCGATATTTTTCCTCTTTTACGTAGCGATTTTCACAAGGTTTTAAAAAATTGGTTGTCTGTAAAGTCTGTTTACGGACGATAGATTTACGTGATAACGTCATAATTGGTCTCTCTATCGTTTGTTTTATCGTGTCTCTCTATCGCTTGTTGCGCGCTCTCGCTTGCACGCACAGGCTCAGGTGGAACGTTACGCGGAACGTTACTATTTTTCATGTGCGTTCATCAATTTATTAAACGTTATCACGTCAAAAATCTGAAAACTTTGATAGTCGATAGTATGTTGTCGATTCCAGGCACATCTCTACGCACCTAAGACCAGCTGGGCACCACAATTACAGCTCAATCGAGGGTAATTTATTTTGATTGCAGCCAATGACGAATTAGGGCACTCGATCAGTTTTATTGCGGCGGAATGATTCCAAATTACACTTACACGGGGCTTCTTTCATCAGATATCGTAGTTTTTTATCCGGCAAAGAATTACGAAACGTTTAGCTAAATAGGAACATTACAATTTATAATCTGTAATATAAGTTATACCACAAAGAATTTAACTTATGTGCCGTTTTTACTCATTGGATCTAATTACCCCTTTAAGTCCCTCTAAGGCCGCCTTTGTATACCTACCATTATTTTATTTTGTTCAGTGTACTTAACTCTTTTTTTCATTGTAATGTTTGGGTGCAATAAAGTGTTTCTTCTTCTTCTTTCGTCCTGCCCCAGAATGGGGAAAGTGAGCCCATAGTGACAAGGAGCGAGAGGAAACAACTTGTAGGGAGTCAAGAAGGCGCCCCGGGAACACGCTGCAAGAGCAAGTACAGAACGGGCGCCCTCCCGCGTTTCGGCCCCTATAACCGCGAGGTTGATTGGGCCATGGGTAGTGACGGGTTGTCTTCTTCTTCTTCTTTTTCAACATCTATACATAATATATTACTTACACTAGTTTAGCTTGAACAATGATTATGTTATTAAGGACGGAGCTAAGTGGTTTTTAAGTTAACTAACCGCTTCATAATACTATGTTATTTCAGATAAATTCTACAAAAAAATACTTGTCAACCTTACCTGTATACGTATACCTTACCTGTATATTACCCCGATATTACGTCTTACACTATTTTGATCTATGAATATGTTAGTAACTTCCTGATAACCTAAATAGCTTTTAAGATAACCACTTTAGAGTTAGTAATCAATAACTGATCAATCCATGAAAAGAATTGAATTGATGGGGATATGCTACCAGCTCCTCACGAGAAATCGTCAAAATCATATTACGTAAGAAAAGTAGATTTTTTAATGTAATTTTATTTAAATAATGTAATAGAAATAATGTAATTTTTGATAGGAGCAAGTGCCGAGTTTCTTGTCAGTTCTTCTCGGTGCAACCCTGCTCTTCGAACTTTTCTGACTTTTCATAAGAGCCTGTAAATTAGGCCTATGTGAAAAATAAATATTTTCATTTTCAATCGTTTTTACCCCGATGTCCCATATTACCCCTCTATCACTTACACTAGTTTAAAGTATGAATATGTTAGCGAGTGCGGGCTAAGTGGCTCTCAAGTTAACTGCGGCGTCGATCACTTAGAACACTTCGCCGTACATAAGTGAATTACCCACCTCCAAGCTGAGGGGTGGGAGGGGGCAACTGTTAGACTAATGGGTCTTCATAGTAAGAGTTTTAATCAACTTTACATTGGAAAGACGACGATTTGAATTTCTTAATTTTAAATAATTTTCGTTTAGTTTTACTAATAGGTTGCTTATTAGGCAATCACTACGGTTTTTTACAGCCAGGAAATACTAACTACAAAGATTGCTTGATTAAAAACTGTATTTTTAACCAACTTCAAAAAAGGAGGAGGTTCTTAGTTTAACCGTATGTTTTTTTAATGTTGATTACGCGACATATCCGTCAGCTATGCACCGATTTTAAGGATCTTTTTTGTCTATGGTAAAACATTTTCAAGGAACTTAACGTTTGTTCCAGAGACCTGCAGGGCAACAACATCAGCATCATCTTCCAGAGCGACTTCCAGAACTTGAAGGAACTTAAGATATTGTAAGTCTGAAGTTACTATTTAGTTCCCCAAAAAATTATCTCTAAGTAATTCTTTTGCACCTCTAACCTTTTCTACCTGTAACTATTTGTACTTCAAACATTTTAATTATGCAATTGAATAACAAGCATCCAAACTTTCAAACAGACATATCATATTTATGATATTATTGTTTTATAATATTGTATAGGTCCTTGATAAGTGTGTGAAGTTTCAATTTAATCCGACGTTTTAAAGAGTGTTATAATCACGTTCAAAGGTTCCGTTACATGCTTAGTCTATACAGACCAAGATAATAAAAACGTGTTAAAAACCCCAAATAGAATTTGAAGTTTCAAGATAATAATGAATATCTATAATCTACCTTAAATGAACTCTATAAATACAGAGTCCTACGTAATGGTCTATAAAGCTCTAAATCTCTAGCTCTACTCTAAAAGTCCCACCTGTCCCAGTGCCCACCGGTGTGGACTAGGCTGTAGTGTTAGAATTGGTCAGACAAATAGGAAAGCCCGTTGATAGAGCAATGAGTCACCGACCACTTGGCAATGGCTCGGTAGCCATGGAGGCTATTGAATCGATTTATTGTTAACTACCCCCACTGTACGTTATTAAGGGGGTGACTGAATTCCTTTACCTATTGAATTCCATTTATTACTCTTACGGAACAAAACTGTCCCCAATTCTCTTTATTGAATCATTATTATTGATCAAAACTGGGTATAAGTTTCTTCTATCATAAAGAAAAAGTTTGGCCATTGGTTACTATGCTAGGAAAATGTAGATTTGCAAGCTTAACACACCTTTGAGAACATTTCAAGAAACAAGTGAAACTTTATTAGGTACCTATATGATATTTATACCACTCAGGCAAGTAGGTTTTCTTAGAATGTTTTTCTTCAGCAAAGCTGGCCATAGCATGATCTTATGATGAAAAACTTCAGTTTATGGTGTGATCTTTGTATTAGTAAGTTATGTTATTTTTTGTTACAGACAATTATCCGAAAACCAAATCCACACAATTGAACGAGACGCCTTCCTAGAGCTGAACTCACTCGAACGACTGTAAGTAGTATCTAAATAACAATTAGCAAAACACGTCCTTACAAAATTACATCTTACGACTGAAATATGTGATCGAAATTCAAATGATCGAATCATAGCGATCTAAAACATCGTCGTCGCACGGAGTGACTTTGTAGTGTTGTTTGGCCGGCTTTACAATATGCTCTTGTAAGGGAAAAACAAGCTTATCAGAGGGAAAAGAACCAATGAGAACAACAATAAACAATTATGAATGAGCTCATTGGTCTACAATCTACATGATTATTTCAATGTAGTACTGAAACCCTGCAGGTAATTTATATCCAGTTTTTTGATCCACAATGTTGCTACATTCTGACAATTTTTCTTACGCAATCCTTGAGACTAGGATACCAGAATATGAAAATGTATAAGCTATAATCGCAAAAATAAATCCACGAAAAGTATAAGGGGATAGAACAAGAAGTATTGGCAACATTGTCCGTACAACAACGGTAATAAGTACCAGGCTGCTATAGAACACGAGGAGGTATTGGCAGCGGCAGCGACGGTCGCAGGAGCACGATGTAAAGCCGCGCTTGTTGTTTTGCAGGAAACTGAGCAACAACCGGCTGGGCCACGTGCCCGACGGTCTGTTTGTGCGATTGAGGCACCTGCAGCGTTTGTGAGTAGCGGTATGGTGGGCCCCGACCCCGACCCGGCCGCGGTTACCCCTCTAGTGTTGTCTATTGCGGTTTGGAGCGATTAACCAAAAAGTTTCTTTTTTTCAAATCTTCATCATAAAAAATTATTGGCTGAACCATGATAATCACAAACTTTGAAATAAAAAACAGACATAAGTTCCTTTGAAGTTAATTATTTAATTTATTTAGCTTTACCTAATTGTATTTTAAACGTATGTTAATTTTAAATATAATGTGCACATGTTTTATAACCATTTAAAATAATACCTAGTGTTTAAATTCCAACCTCAAAATAAAATAATATTGCATTTAATAATGGCATACCTGTGGGTAATAAGAATAGCGTATGATCTTAGTAACCCCAGTAAAAGTTGACTTTTTCAGTAAGAAAATATTTTTCAAGAAATTGAAACAAAAAAATATTTGAATTTCTTAAAAAAATATCACAAAATCGCCCAAACCACAATTTACAGCAAATATACGTCGAATTTCGAAATCAAAAAAATTAAAAACAGCGTGATTTTTGGTTTTGATTTCAGATTCGCGTTCTGGCCGCCTGTAGGTCCCCGGTGCTTGATTCATAATACCCATTACCCCGCTTCGCCGTTACATCCACTTTACCCCAATTTTACTCTTTACCCCTTTCTTACCCTTGCTTAGTGGGTTCTGTCTCTTCCGAACATAAAACTACTCACTGTACCCAATGTTAATAATCTTCCGTTACCCCCTTGCGCTACTCCAAAATGGTCTTTGTCATTTTTAAATCGTTTGTGAATAAAAGTGTTATTGATGACATTTATTTGATATCAATTCTTTAAATCAATTAAACTTTATTGGTTAAAAATATTAACAAAATATACGAGAAAACACATTTTAGGTAATGTGATGTAAATATTTTTGGACTTTATTTCTATCATAATTTGTAACTTGCAATTCAAATTACAAAATCGGAGTTATTAAGAATAAAACAGCGTTCAAGAACTCACGATATATTAACGAATAAAATTTTAGTAAGTCCTTGAAGTAACTTTTTTTTTATGTCTCAAGATGAGAGCACTGCAGCGTTTTGCAGTGCAAAGTAACACTGCACTGCATTTATAATGAGCATTCGTATCATTTAAATACAGATGAAAGTAGTGCTCGTCTCGTAAATTAAAAAATGAGGAAGGGTAAATTACATTGATATTTCAGTTACATTTACCCCTTTTTAGGGTAAACGGAAATGAAAATTCTTTTATTCACAGACGCAAGGGTAATTTTCTAACACCCATATCACAGCTCGGTTTACCAGTGGCTTCGGTCGAGGATGCTTACCCCGGGCAGCTTTATGTGTAATGTAAATAAAATAGGTGTAAGCTAGATTTATTTTTAAGCTAACTATAATAAAATACTAACCGCCTTACAAATAAACGAGGAATATCAGTGTTATACTTTGTTTTGTCCTTCTCTCGCATCAATAATTTGAAATTCGAAGAAAAAAGGCAAAGAAGAGTATATTTATTCCACGTTTATTTGTAAAGGGGGTAAGGGTAGTTCATAATAAAAATAAAATTAATACATAATTGTATTAATAATAGTAAACATGAGTATGTAAACATTTCTTTTCTAGGAGCCTATATTTATGTTGCAATGAATCGAGGACATCTTTTTCTAGACCTTTTCAAGTTATTTTTACAGGAGTTTTTAAGTTCGGAGGTTAAATTGAGACACCGTTATGCAAAAACTTTCGCATGATGCAGGTATCAGAGTTAACGGATCCACGTGGTTTGACATATTGAATGATTTAGGAACATAATATAGTATGTTGTAGGACTTAAATCAACCCCCCCGTAAATACGTTGAAAAGAAAAATCTGAAAATGGCTTCACGTATAGGTCTGCGTAAAGACATTTTCAACATTTCACTTCATGAAATCACAATGCTTTACATGAATTGCTCGGCAGAAATGAAATGTTATCTCAATCACTGGTCAACAGACCACCTCCCTGACGAACTCCCTGGCGATTCGGGTGGGAGGTCGCGGGTTCGATTCCCGCCGCGGGCCACTTTGGAATTTTATAATTTTTAAATTGGCTCAGGTCTGGTCTGGTGGGAGGCTTCAGCTGTTACCACCCTACCAGCAAAGACGCACCGCCAAGCGATGTAGCGTTCCGGTGCGATGCTTGTAGAAACCGCTGGGGTAAATTTACTTACCCTTCCAAGTTAGTACGATAACATCTTAGGCTGCATCGTCACTTACCAACAGGTGCGATCGCAGTCAATTACTAACTTGTAGAGAATAAAAAATAACCTGTCAAGTGCGAGTCGGACTCGCGCACTGAGGGTTCCGTACTACAACCGGAGGAATAAAACCATAAAAACCAATTTTCTTATCGAACCGCAAAACTAACTTTGTTTTAGAGGTTTATTGTAAATATCAAAAAAACCACTTATTAGATCTCGTTCAAACCAATTTTCGGTGGAAGTTTGCATGGTAATGTAAGTACATCATATATTTTTTTTAGTTTTATCATACTCTTATTTTAGAAGTTACAGGGGGGGGGACACACATTTTACCACTTTGGAAGTGTCTCTCGCGCAAGCTATTCATTTTAGAAAAAAATGATATTAGAAACCTTAGTATCATTTTTGAAGACCTATCCATAGATACGTATATGGGTTTGATGAAAAAAAAATTTTTGAGTTTCAGTTCTAAGTATGGGGCACCCCCAAAATTTATTACTTTTTTTTAAATTTTGTGTGAAAACCTTACTGCGGTTCACAGAATACATCTACTTACCAAGTTTCAACAGTAATACTTAGCTCTTATAGTTTCGGAAAAAAGTGGCTGTGACATACGGACGGACAGACGGACAGACGGACAGACAGACATGACGAATTTATAAGGGTTCCGTTTTTTGCCATTCGGCTACGGAACCCTAAAAAAAGACCAAAACTCAAGAGTGACCATTTACCAGTCGTCACCGGAAGCTGCTTACTATAACATTAACTGGCCCACAATGACTACGATACGTGCTCGCCGCGCTAGGCCGGGGATTTGTCGACTCGTTGTCGATAAAAACTCATGTCGTGTCGATGAAACTGATTTATTAATACTCGATTGTGAGCTGCTGAATTGACCGCGGGTGTACCGTCAGCAAGAAAATACTTGTTATAAGTCAAGCTAATTTCAAGTGTACTTAATAAAATCACAACTTACATCCATACGGGATACCCTTCCACCAAATTCATAGAAAAAAAGAATGCGTGAGTATTGTGGAACACTTGGCTGAAACGAAGTTCACCCGCCGCTCGATAGATGCGTGATATGTCCTTTTACATGCTCGGTTGTTTGTCCCAGTATAAGAAAAGATGTTTATTAATTATGCCTAAGCTTTTCTTTTTTTTTTCAAATTACTACCTGTCCCGGCAAACGTTGTTTTGCTATATAAATTATTCCTCATTATGAAAAAAATCAATTCCTATTCTCAGACCTACCGAATACATTATTATACGAAATATCATAAAAAATTTTCAAGCCGTTTCGAAGGAGTTTTGTTACAAAGACTTTGACCAAGAATTTCACATTTTAAAAATATTTAAAGTACTTAATGCTTTAATTTTTATGCTAGCTGTACCGTCTACTAGTGATGTTCATAAGTCAGACCTTTATAGTGTTAGTAAAAAGCATATTCAGCCGAATACGTGACAACCACTTTGATGTAGGGATTGACGTGTCGATAAAAGTATCGTTTCTTTTCTTTTTGTTACAGGATTAGCCGATATAATGGCTTGACTTGCTTTATATGTTATGCTGTGAGATAAATCGTCCTCGGATGTATGTTTGTTTGTCATTCAAATGTTTAAAAGAAGCTTCGACACATTCATCGTTCATATTGAGCTTTTCAAATATATTTGTACTCCTTTTTAGGGTTCTACCCAAAAGGTGAAAACAGGACCCTAATATTATTAAGATTCCGTCGATCCGTCTATCACCAGGCTGTATCTCTTGAACCGTGATAGCTACAGACTTGAAATTTTCACAGATTTCAGATTTCACAGAATTTTTACAGCTATGTAAAAAGACTAGGCGGGTAGTGACGTATTTAAAACTAGAAGAGATTAAATATAATACCAATAAATCAAAAATCGCTTCTATTTTAAGTTAATTATAGGTACATTTTATACAAGTGTGGAAAGTAAATAATTTCTGCACGATCCTAACTGGTCGACCGAAAGGGCAGGTCAAAAATAGGGACAAATGAAAATGACAATTTCCCTCGTACATTGAACGTATTATATAATTGATATCGTTTGGGAAAAAATAAAATAATGAAAGGAATTAGAAATAAAGCTTATTTTAAATTTAATGCTTGCATTGATTAAGTAGGTATTAACGCTCTAAAGTTTCTAAGTTCTCTTTGAAATTTCGTACATAGAACTTTTTGAAAAACCTCCTTCATGCATTTGTATGGTATTATTGTAATGCAGGCGGAAAACAAAAAGCACTAGTGTGGAAAATAATAACTTTCCGCACGCTTAATACATTTGTTGCGGCCAAATGGTGCTATATAGTCTGTGGACGTCGGTGAGCGATGGCTCGGTGTGTGACTCTGAGACTTGAGTATATAGTGTTCTGTGACTGGACAAGTGTTGGTGCCCGTATATGTTATAGGACTCTGGGGTCAATGCCTTTGAATTTTAAAATAAGTATGAACGGCTGACCTGTTGTAAAATTTAAATTCTTAATACATTTTCGCATGCATATCGAAGTAATGGTGTAGTTATTTCTCCGGATTCCACCTCCAGCTCGCTGACGCCTTAACAACATTTAAAGCATAGTTTTTGAGCAAATGAATTAAAAACATATTTTTTAATGAAATCTTGTCCCACGTAACACAGCTTTTTCTTGAGACAAAAGGCCAGTCTTTAAATACTTCCTTCCCTTATTTAATTAAACCTGCAGATGTTGCTAGTTTATGTCGTCTCTGTGTAAATGAATTTGTCTCGACACAAATAACGTTTTATCTCGTTTCTTTATTAAATCTCGAGACTGTACTAAATTGTGTTTGTGCTCGGTTGTTACGCAAAATGAATTACTTACTTCAAGCTGTTGTTACTTGTTCGTTAAGGGGATTGATTGACTTTATTTTTGTCTTTCTCACTCTCACGGAGATTTAGTAGGTGCGACAAGCAGCGTCGCGGAAGAATATAGCAGAAAAACGACGTTTTACCTAATTACTCAAAAACTAAGCCAGTTATCAAAATTCTGTTCTAAGCGTTTTAGGATATTATTATTACCGATACATTTAAACAAAAATTACAATTACATCCATTGTAGTTTCCGATAAAACATAGAAAAACTGAGATTTTGGAGCAACTTTTGGGAGAACTTTCTATCGAGAAAATTTTATCCAATCGTGTTTCTGCTTCTAAGCGATTTTAGATTAAAGACCCAAAATACATGACGTGTAAATTTGAAAGTAATTGTCTTTATAGTTTTTGCATAAAACTTCATTCAAAATCACCTAAATGCGGCTTGTAGGCCGTTAAATGTAGTTAGGGCTTACATTGTCCAACTAACAAGTACCTAAGTTTGAAGTTACCTGCAATTTTTATTACAAATTACATACAAAAATAAGCTACAAAAATTAAATTATTTTGTTATAATCCGCTATTTACAGAGAATTTCATATGGTTTAACATGCTATAACTAGCCAAGCACCGCCCTCTCCTCTCTTAAGCACGAAAACAAGTGGTGCTTGCATTGCCTCCCAAGCAGACAATGCAACCACCACTCACATACCACACCACATACAATTCTGATGACACTGAACTCATGTTTCGTCCCGATACCGCGACATCCTCAGGAAATGTTGACTTCACAACCCGAGATTGAAAAGCTATAGCTTAAATAAGATAATTGCATGATAAAGGAAAAATGTTCCATTTGTAGAACTTTCGTTGCGTGCGCTGCATAAACGGTTAAAGTTACATAAAACATGTACATTACGAAATTGAAAGTTCTAAAAAAAGTCCGCGACACCATAAATTGCATTCTACAATTATAATATTCAAAAATCTTTGTCGAAAAACTGGCAGTTTGTTCCCGTTTCTTTCATGCAATTTATCGATATCAACATTCGATGCACATCACTAGTAACCGAATGTCTACTTAAGACGGGCCCTACCTCCTGACAGCTATGATATATACGCATGTGAACGTTAAGTAGGCACCTTCCTAGTTTAAGGATTTAGGTTAAGGGACATCCTAAACAGATAAACACTATGATGAAATGATGACGAACTTTCTGGCGCAATTCACTGGCGGACTCTTCTAGTACAGTTGACGATTTCCCTGACACAGTGTCGCGCGTTCAAAATTTGAGCAGGAGGTCGCGGGTTTGGTTCCCGCCCCGTCCCACAGGCTACTTTAGAATTTATTGGCTGGTAAATGAGATGCAGCCAACGTATCGACGCAGGTTGCATCCCACACTAAGGCACGTCCCATCAACCACGGTATTATGGTTATCCCGTCTGGCCTCTTGCCATCATCCCTGAATAGACCGGATGGCTCTAATTGTTTACAATTAGATTGCATGTTTACAATTTGTTTTTTTTTTTTTATATACAGATTATAATAACATCTTGTCAGCTGCAGACGAAATATATACTTACTTACATCTTTGTCATTATAAATTAACTTATAAACCTTACTATAAATATGTTTTTGACAGCGGTTTGCAGATGACTTTTGATGTAAATAAATTTCTTTTGATGTAAACAAATGCTATCGCTGTGCAGTGCAGTGCAGTGCTACATGACACTACAGTGCACTGCTTATGACATGGGCCTTACGTCTTGGCCCCTCGGCTCGGGTCCTAAACACCTAACAACAACGTTGCTCACCATTAGTTTCCATTATCCGATCCGATATCGGTATCGGACGCCGATACGATATCGGGGTAAGTAAAATGTATGAAATATGTACCTGCCTTTCACATTGTCCGTTCCGATATCGGATATCGGAGCCGACACCGATATGCTGGCGGCACCATCGGACGCCCGTGAGCCGTCGGACGATAATGTTTGTATGTGTGCTAGACGTGTATCTAAATTGTCTCTGTGTGCGTAGAGCCCGATGCGCGGCGGCCATTTTGAGCTTGTTTACTAATTTGGTTGTCATCATGGCGTCGTCATCATTTAAATAAGATATAATTACATTAATCATACTCATACGAAAGTAATTAAAAAACTTTGTAGGTGCGTTTTGTAGCTTGCTAAAAAGAGTATAAAATGCTCCCTCTGAATATCTAGCTTCCACAATGGGATGTATCCAATACTGCCTGTGGACAGATCTTTTTTTGCGTCTCAAATATAATAGATACTCTATTATAGTCTGCCATGATGACCTGCCCGCACTAAGCTATCGAGCAAATGGCCGTATCGGAACGATTTTGTCGGAAATATGTGAAAATAGCACATGGTGTCGGCTATCGGATGTCGGCTATCGTCGCCCGACACCGATATCGGATCGGATAATCTGAAAACGCTCTTACAGTGTACTGGCGTTTCGCGGTAGTTTAACCGGCATTTGTTTTTCGCGGCTGAAACTGCGAGCAACTACGAGCTAAGGAAACGACCCTCTGTTATTTGTACACTGCGGGGCAAAAATATGAGGCAGATATGGACAAAAAATACTTTTATAATATGATCGAGAAGATTTAAACAACGATTTTTTTTTTAATTGACGATAGGCTTGCGCTTGACGACAATCATGCCTGATGCAAAGCAATGATGAGGTCTAGGTTGGAGCGCGCTTGTCTAGAAAATGACTATTCACTCTTCTCTTGAAGGCACCCAGATTGTATTTGGCAGGAAACACGGAGGCTGGAAGTGCGTTCACACCTTAGCGGTTCGTATCGGAAACGTGGAGGAAAAACGTTTCCTGCGCGAAACGCTTAAAAGTGGTTTAATGCTTCAGTTTGATCACAAGATGCTATTATAATAATCTGTGATATTAATTGAACATAAAATTGAAAGTAAGGTTTTCTTAAAAGAGTAATTGCCGAGTTTCTTGGCGCAGAGCAGCTTTTTCGAACTAAGGATTTTCTGGGATAATAGTTAATCAAAGTGTTACTTCAGGATTTAATCTGCCTACATTTCAGCCAAATCGGTTCAATAGCTGCGGCATCAAAAAAAATTTCAAACCCTCGTTTCACCTTTCAAACATTCTTTCTTAGTGCATTGTTAGACCTCATAAGGAACCTATGTGCCAAAGGTGTCTCTAGACCCAGTGGTTTGGGCTGTGCGTTGATATCAGTCAGTCAGTTTTTTCTTTTATATATTCAGGTTATCCATCTTATTTTGGTCATTTTAGTGCATTGCTTTTAACTCTTACTTTAAAATTTTTTGCAGTCGGGTTTTTAATTTTTGACGTGATAACGTTTAATAAATTGATGAACACCAGCAACACACATGAAAAATAGTAAAGTTCCGCGTAACGTTGACCGCGTCCACCTGAGCCTGTGCGTGCAAGCGAGAGCGCGCAACAAGCGATAGAGAGGCACGATAAAACAAACGATAGAGAGGCAAATTATGACGTTATCACGTAAATCAATCGTCTGTAAACCGACTTTACAGACAACCAATTTCTTTAAGTGCATTGCTTTTAACTTTAACTTTAAAAATTTTTGCAGTCGGGTTTTTCAATTTTTTGTCAAAAAGGGTGTCATACCTTATTGCAGTACCTATATTTACATTGACATTACTTATATCAACAACAGACTTATTATGGAGTGCCCTATTTTCCTGGCCAGCAGTGTACCCATCTCGGCGCTCGCATATCGCGAGGTCGAGTAACCCTCAAAGAGAAGTTCTCAAAGCGCTACGAACGTGTGAGCTTTTGTGTGAGTTCCACACAAGCTGTGTTTTGTGCGCTTTGTGTGCACTTGAGTGTAATAATTCGCTTGCCGGTTTTCTTTCAAATTGCGCTTACAAGCTTTCAGTTTTCAGGCAAGTTAGCGTTTTGACTGCAGTTTTGCTTTTTTCTTACTCTATACAAAGTACTTGACTGCGCTCTCACCTGATGGTAAGTGATGATGCAGCCTAAGATACGTACTAACTTGGAAGGGTAAGTAAATTTACCCCAACGGTTTCTACAAGCATCGCACGGGAACGCTAAATCGCTTGGCGGTGCGTCTTTGCTGGTAACTAGCCACGGTTGAAGCCTCCCGCCAGACCAGACCTGAGCCAATTTAGAAATTATGAAATTCCAAAGTGGCTCGTGGCGGGAATCGAACCCGCGACCTCCCACTCGATTCCGAGCGCGGCGCCACTGCGCCAGGGAGGTCGTCAAAACCTGTATTAAACAGATAATTCAACCGCTAGGTTAAATATAACCTGAATTAATTAAATATAATGAATATAAATGAAGTGGCACATTCCGTCCGCATTTTGCGGTGTTCCTCGCGATTCAAGATGGCGTCCCATTAAACTCGCTGGAGTTATTAGCGGAGCTAATTACTGCTCTAATGTACGACGAAAGAGGAACTTAGGGGAAACTTGATTTAATTTCCACGTTATTAGTTTGAAAAGTAGTAGTTTACGATTTTATTACTTAGTTATATTCCGGCCGCTCAAAGAATGCGTTTCTGACACATTTCAATTCTTCATACAAAACAAAAAAAACAGTTGGCATAACCTTGAAACAGCGCCGTTCGACGTGGTTTGACTTTTAAAAGCTATAGTTTTTATATTTGTTAATTAAGTAATTGTAATAATTTTAGCCAAAAATAAATACATTTATTGTAAGTTAGTATAATTATTCGAATTTTAATGTTATCATTCGTTAATAACGTAAATAAAATATATTTAAAAAATTTCCGTAAATTGTACGGCAGTTCAAAGTTACATCGCCCAGTCGATCACGATCTGTCAGAAACGCATTCTTTGAGCGGCCGGACTTTAGTACAAAATTTTTAGAAATATCATATGTATATTGAGGGCAATAAACAAATTTATTTATGAGAAGTTTTTTTAATACCATAATTAGTTAAATTAAAAGTAGGTAGTTACAGAAACGATGGTTTTTATAGACAAAGATGCACGGAAAAGGTTGACTCCTTAAGAGTTCTATTTCTTCTATAGAACCCTAAAAGGACTAAAATGCACTGCAGAGGTTTTACTAATCTGAGTGCTATCTTTTAATTCCTTTACGGAAGTACCATAAAGAGACCGCTTTACCTTTATCTCTCTCTGGTCCCTTGCTATTACTATATCTGTTTCATGTGTCAAAGAGAAAATAAACGAATGAGAAAAGAGAAAATAAAACAAACAGCGTTTACAAAAAATTGTTGTACAGTTAATTTTAAATCTTAAAATAAGGCCAAAAAAGATTACAATGATGGTTAAAAATATTAGTATAAGAAGTACTATAAAAATAAGGAAGATTTATACATTTAAGTGCAATAAAATGAAAAAAATATGTATTAAGAAAATTTTTTTTAAAATATTTACAATGAAAAATTCACAACTGAATACTGGTATTGACGGGGTACGTGATCGAGTTGTGTATGTGTGTAGTTTGCAATAATAAGGCGTATCCACCCTGCCCTCGCCTCGAGGGTATTTGGAAATTGCGGACTATCTGTTTCCGGTTAATAATTAATTGACGCGGCTCCCAAATTGCGTAGCGCTACGAGCCGCTACGAGCGTAGAGGGTTGAGAAATTACTGAAATGAGTGGACAGTGCGCATCTTTGAATTGGAAACATCTTAAAGCGCTTTGAGCATTTTTTGAGATGGGAAAAACCATTGAATTCGCAACACTGTTACTGTTACGACACTTCCGTATATTATAAAAATTTTAAGATAGAAAAAAGTGCCACTATCAGTACTGAGTACAGTCACGAAATGAAAAAGTTCGTCGATTTTCAAATTGACTTATTTGCACTGGTATGTTGACATAATGTACTCTTGCAGCACTAGTGCAAGCGAAAACTGATACTAAGGTGACGAACTTTTTCATTCCGTGACTATACATAGTATAAAACAAAGTCGATTCCCGCTGTCTGTACCTATGCATGATTAGATCTTTAAAACTACGCAACGGATTTTAATGCGGTTTCTTTTAATAGATAGAATAATAGAAGGAAGGTTTATATGCATCATACATTACACGCAGGGGAAAATCATTATTTTATATATCGAACTCGAATTCTCGTTTCTCTTCCACGTTTCTGATACCGCTAAGGTGTGGAACACCCTTCCAGCTTCCGTGTTCCCAGCCAAATACAATCTGGGTGCCTTCAAGAGAAGAGTGAATAAGCATTGTCTAGGCAAGCGCGCTCCAAGCTAGACCTCATCATTTCTGTCCATCAGACATGATTGTAGTCAAGCGCGCAAGCCTATCAAAAGTGAAAAAATATGAAAATATTTTTTTTATTGAAATGTCTATAGATATTTCAATCCACGACGGCGCGCCCTACTCTGTCAATCTCCGTACGAATCGAAAGAAACTTCGTGGATTTTCAATCCATTATAACTCAGAAATTGAATATTTATTCTCAGACTATCACGTCCTCTGGTTTAAGAAATTTACTGTCTCGTAAAAAGTATACAATACTCACTTAAACAAAACATAAGACTATAAATAACATAACATAATATTATAGTAATAGGCGTTTGCTCGTACAGCGGTACACAATATGACACTATGGTAATTTTATTATCTCACTGCAGACTCGGTCATAAATCATTCGAGTGTTTCTCTTTTGTTGTTCTGCAGTAATGCACAACTCAACAAAGAAAAACAAAAGTGAAACACTCGAATGATTTATGACCGAGTCTGCAGCGAGATAATAACACTACTACAGTATAACATTATATGTATAATATTACAAGTACAACGCAGTCATTATAATTATTGGTAAAGCTGCGGGTCCTTCAACATTATGTCTGTCCAAAAGATGGCACCCTCGTTATAGACGCGTCAAGTCTGGACAGTCGTTGGAACATTGCAGCGATTAATATTTGATGACATCACTATGGGGATAGAGACAGACAGTGGAGGAATGAAGGAAATTGTTTTGTATCCACTCTTTATTTTAATGTAATTCATATTATAAATCAAAGTCGCTTATGTTTTATTCGATTCGTATGGAGATTGACAGAGTGGGGCGCGTCATCGTGTTTTGAAATATCAGTATAACGCTGCGTCCGCCATATTTATTTTTTCTGGTTTTTCGAGGAGGAAAGAAAAAGCTGTGAGGAAACCTAGGTACATGAGGTTTCCCCGCTGTTTTCCTGAGGCTCATGAGTGTCTATCATCGATAGGAGAAGATCACAAAGGCCTAAATATAAGCTCTTATGAAAGGTGAAAACTCTACCGCCAAGTTCGGAAGGCTAGTTTTGCCCGAGAAGAACCGAGAAACTCGGTAGGTACTTTTAAAAAAAATGTATTAATTATGTAGTTTTATGAAGTAGTATGAAAAAAATATCTCTATAATTTTTAAGATATCTCGTGAAGAGATGCCACATCGTTCCAAGAATCGTTGCCTTTATTTAATGTAGTCTGAGTCGTTGTCATTTAAAAATTATTCACTAACCCTGATTTATTAGATGTTTTTACAATGACTTTAAACCTGTGCAAAAGTAAGTCCAAGGCAGACGTGCTGATTGGATTCGTATACACCTTTAAGATTATTTTGATCATCGATTCATATAAATCATAGTTACTTAAAAGTAAAATTAGCAGCCGAACCCGATCGATCACACCCATCGAGATTCGAGCATCGCAATAAAGGCGCGACTCTCACAAAGGTCAAAAGCTTTTATTTTCGCGCGCGAAGTTGAAAGGTGCATTAGCGCCATTGTGGGCCGCCATCTTGTTTTGAAGTGCGCGCAAATGGCGGCGAGGCTGGGAAATTAACATCTGGACTTGAGACGCGGTCTCCGCTATTTTTATTCCACGTTTTCAACCTAAAAATGGCGGAGAATTTTGTGGAAAACCTCATCCTTCTGACGATCTCAATGGCGCAGTGGCAGGCTAGTCTCACTTATCACGTGACCGTCCCGGCTACAAGTAGGGGTCAATTCGGATAATATTTCAATTCGAATTAGTGGTTCCAGGTATTAGCGCCGTCAAACAAACAAACATACTGAGTTGGGGCCCATTCTGTATGGTACAATATGCAGGAACACTGCCCACATGAAACACCACACAACATCTCCTGAGGATGTCCCGGTGTCGGGACGAAACGTGCGTCGAAGAAAGTGTTGGAAAATTGTGTGTCTTTGTTGAGTTGTGCATTACTGCAGAACAACAAAAGCGAAAAACTCGAATGATTGATGACCGAGTCTGCAGCGAGATAATAACACTACTATAGCCGATAATTCAATGTTACTGCAAAATAATAGATTTTATGCCTATCGGCTAAGTCTGACCTAAGCAACTAAGTTGCGAAGCTTAGCCGGAGTTACTAGAAAGCTGATATTCAGTTACATATCACCTTTCACGCAACGCAAATTATTTGGTATTGTTTAACGTACTTTACTAATAAGTAACAGTTAGGAAAACAGTTATGAAACCTTACACCATAGGTTATACCAGCGTTGTAACTGTTTTGAAGTTTGTTTTTGAACTTCGGTGTAAATATCATCAACATTTAATTCTATTTTTGGATGAATGAATAGGGTTCGGAATTAGGTATCAGGCATCACAACTATAGCTTTTCCCGTGGCTCCCGTGTGAAATTCGGTTGAAAATGAAAATATTCATTTTCACATATGCCTAAATAATAGGCTCTTATGAAAAGTAAAAACTCTACCGCTAGGTTCGGAAAGCATGTTTGCATCAAGAAGAGCTGGCAAGAAACTCACTTGCTCTTTTCAAAAATGTCATTGTTATAATACAAAATTTCTTATAAAGTATGAAAAACGTGAGGAGATGGAAGCATATTTCTTTCACTCCAAGAATCTTTGTCGTCGAGGTTTTTCTCCCTATTTCGATCTTTACCTACACCATCGAGCGACGACGTTTATTAAAATCTATGCTTTTATAACTCTTACTTACAACGAAGTTTGCTAAAGCAATCTACCTAAAGCTATCTCTATAAATTTCTGTAGAAAATTCGGTTTTTAGGGTTCCGTAGCCGAATGGCAAAAAACGGAACCCTTATAAATTCGTCATGTCTGTCTGTCCGTCTGTCCGTCTGTCCGTCCGTATGTCACAGCCACTTTTTTCCGAAACTATAAGAGCTATACTGTTGAAACTTGGTAAGTAGATGTATTCTGTGAACCGCATTAAGGTTTTCACGCAAAATTTTAAAAAAGTAATAAATTTTGGGGGTGCCCCATACTTAGAACTGAAACTCATAATTTTTTTTTTCATCAAACCCATATGTGTATCTATGGATAGGTCTTCAAAAATGATACTAAGGTTTCTAATATCATTTTTTTCTAAAATGAATAGCTTGCGCGAGAGACACTTCCAAAGTGGTAAAATGTGTCCCCCCCCCCTGTAACTTCTAAAATAAGAGTATGATAAAACTAAAAAAAATATTGGATGTACATTACCATGCAAACTTCCAACGAAAATTGGTTTGAACGAGATCTAGTGAGTAGTTTTTTTAATACGTGTTTAATTGATATTCAACAAGTCTAATATTTTGTTTAACTTTGATGACGACAGATGGCGTTGCACGTCCGACTCGCACTTGTCCGGTTTTTAAATTCTATGGGCAGGGGTGTTTAGTTTACTTTATACGTACTATTGAGAATGAGTCTTGACAGTACGGAACCCTGAACCCTCAGTGCGCGAGCCCGACTCGCACTTGACCAATTTTTAAATATTCGTGGAATATTTAAAAACCGAATTTTCTACTAACTACGATTTTTCCGGGATAAAAAGTAGCATACATCCTTTCTCAAGCTCAAGTCTATCTATGTGCCTAATTTTACCAAGATTGGTAGGTACTGTGGTTTAGGCGTACAAGCGTAATTAGCAAACTTATATTCTCGTTAGTGATATTAAAAATAGTGTACCTAGTAGGGATAATAATGCGGAATAGGGTAGGGAAAATAATGCGGTCACGCTCGCACAGGACGGGGTCATTGCATTTGTGCGAGCAGGACCGCATTATTTTGACGCGGGAGTGACAGAGACAGGTAGTAACAGGTTAATGTACGAAATTCTTCGTGCTCCGCGACCCGATTTATACCGCGTGCTGGAATCCTCAGGCGCGTTATTATTGGTCGATAATATCGCAAGCGTTATTGCGATATTGCGTCTCGATTCGTTGCACACAGCTGCGTTTTTATCGTACGATAATAACGCGCAGACGGACGCAGCGTCCCGCGTTATTATCGGTCGTTATTATCGCAGCAGTGTGTAGCTATACTTGATCATCCTAATACAAAATGTACTGAAAACAGATATCGCAATAACGCTTGCGATAATATCGACCGATAATAATGCGCCTGTGTGGGGTAGCCTTTATTCTCCGAGATTGTAAAAAGTAACTCTTATAATCTTAGCAGATATTTTTATCCGAAACTAAAATTGTGGCTGGCCGTTCAAGGAAGTAATGTCGGAGTATATATAGTTTTGGCGGCAATTCCGCCATTTTACGCAGCGGCCATGTTATTTGGAAATGTCAATTTGTGAGGATAAAGGTATGTACACAGACGCTCTGTACCTTCTTTTATTTTTGGTCTCAGTATTTGATTTTGCTTTGTTATTTCTTAAAAGAAACTCTCGTTGTTACTTGTTTGTGTCGGATTGAAGGATTTTAAAAGTTACTTTTTAATACATTTGCTCAAATAGTTGACATTTCCATGTGTGTTTAGCGTGCGCAAAGTTATTCTTTTCCGCACTAGTGCTTTTGTGTTTTCCTCCTACGCGGCACCGGAGCGGGCGCACCAGGAGCGCATGAACACGAACACGGCATGCAAACACGGAGCAGGCAAACACGTAAACCAAGATTTTTTTTCGCAAATGTATTAAAAAACGTCGTTCAATGCACGTGGGGAATTGACATTTTTACTCGTCCTTATAGTTGACCCTCGCCTACGGCTTGGGTCAACAAACCGGGACTCGTAAAGAAATGACAAACTTTCCGCACTTATATTGAAATGTACTTACTATTATCCATGCTATTTCTACGATTGATAATGGAATCTCTCTACTATAGCGTACTCTTCTCATCAATGAAGCTACGCGCTTTCTGATGGCAACTCTGACACTTCACGGGCTAAACGTTTAGTTTTGTTTAGTGATCATCAGGCTAAAACATGTAAAGACTTGAGAAGGTACAGACTAATTATTAGGAGCCAAAACAGGTCATGCATATTCCGGGGAATCCTCGCGCATTCTCAAGAATTACCTATTTATTTTCAATGTTATATCATTGACATAAGTCCATTACGCTATGTAAAAAAATGTCGCTTCCATTCCATTCCGCCGCGGTGTAAATTGACCATAACGATGCGAGCTCTTTCGTAATCCGACTTGGGGCTTACGTTTTCTCTGACATTGGAAATTTGGAACACACTAAGATAAGGTCCTAAACGCATTGACATATAAATCTATGGACCCCGGGTGTAGTACAAAATTCACGAAAAAAGTGGCCTGAGAAAACCTATACAAACGAGTGTTCATCCTATACCTTTAAACGAGCAATTCTTGTATATATATTTCTATATAATCTGAATCTCGGAAACGGCTCGAACGATTTTCATGAAATTTAGTATACAAGGGTTTTTCGATATAAATTGATCTAGCTAGGATTTATTTTTAGAAAATGTCGTACCTATTTACCAAAAAAAAAATATAAATGTATACCTAACATCTATTGGCGATAAAGTAAAACTATAACAGTAAACTCCTGCTGCCATCTATTGGTAAGTAGCTGTAATTCTACCGAGCAAAGCTCCGTCACCCAACTAGTGTGTATTTATATAAACAAACTAAGGCATTGTAATTTATGTCTTAAACCATTATAATAGACCCTAATTTTGCTTGCTCCAAGCTATAGTCAGTCGAAGCTACGTTTCACAGTGCGTGTTCTCTATGATGAATCAAACACGAGACTGAAGTGCGATTGGAAATCTTTTAGCGCTTTGGCTCTCTTTCGGTTCAGACACTTTTAGCGCTGATCCAAAATCCATAGTATTATATATCAATGCATAAACGGTTTTTACTTTTTATATGGTGGCACGGTGGCACTGTACCAGTGTAGTCGCACCCTTACGCCCATTGCGCCCCCGGCTGGGGCTGTTTGTTTTTACGTCACTTCAGACACAAGAAACCTCTTTGTACTACGACCCGGGGACGAATTCTTTATTAGTATTTTCATGGTCTTTTTTGCCATTTTTCTGTAAGTTAACTTTCCGCATTTTACGGTTTTCCGGCTTAACATCCTCTAAGTTAAGTTTACGTCCACATTTCTATTATTTTCTTTTCTGGCTTCATTTTCCCATATGTTATACCTACTCGTGGTAGGACTTTTTCGGAGCGATTCCGGGTAGGTACCCGTAGGTACTACCGCGTTGTCAGTAAATTCGTATTTAATTTTATTACCTCCCCGGCGCAGTGGCGGCGCGCTTGGATTCGAGTGGGAGGTCGCGGGTTCGATTCCCGCCGCGGGCCACTTTGGAATTTTATAATTTCTAAATTGGCTCAGGTCTGGTCTGGTGGGAGGCTTCGGCCGAGGCTAGTTACCACCATACCAGCAAAGACAAGACGCACCGCCAAGCGATGTAGCGTTCTAGTGTGATGCTTGTAGAAACCGTTGGGGTAAATTTGCTTACCCTTCCAAGTTAGTACGATAACATCTTAGGCTGCATCATCACTTACCATCAGGTGAGATCGCAGTCAAGTACTAACTTGTATAGAGTAAAGAAAAGTAAATTTGTTTGCCATACATTGAATAAGGCTCAGGTGCGTGCCCGTGATTCGAACCCGTTGGTGACAGTCAGAGGTCTCAACTCTCAACCAATGAGCTTTTGCCTTTTACTCTAACTGTTATTACGTGGTACAGAGTAATGAAAGTACCAGAGAGTCAGAGCACGTGCCTACCGCTAACGAGCTAACACTTGCCCTACTGCTCTGTAAAGAGGCTACGCGTCTTGAGATCTACTTTATACCGTACCTACTCTGTGCATAGACTACGCTTAGTCAAAAATCAAGAATCAAATGATTTATTTCATATAGGCCTTACTATTACAGGCTGTTATGAATAGTCAGTTAAATATGATTATACTTAGTGATAACTATTTCACGATTTAAAAACTAAGTTAACGAGGGTTCTAGCGTACCCTGAACAGAGAAGAAGCCCACAACAAACTCAGCCGGTTTATTTTTCGTTATCATTTTTCTAAAAATTTGAGCAATTCAGGATTACTCTTAAGTTTATTTTCATTTAAGTAAATGTAAACTTTAATCTAAGATTGCACTTTAAATCCCAGACTGAACTTTTGGTATTGAATAGAAGTAGGAATTACTTTACGGATATCCATAAAATTAGCTAGAAAGTTTTTTTGCTATAATCCGCTACCTGAACAGAACCTGTATCAATCCCGAGGGAATGCAACCACAACACAGAACTCTTAGAACTTTCGACGTGAGTTCCGCCCCGACACCGGGACATCCTCGCTCCATGTTGTACAATCTCGCATGGTGAAGTCCTCTCGTTTTTGCATGTTGGACCTTACAGATTCTTTTCTAGTAGCGGATTATAGCAAAACAAATTAATCTGTCCTGGTAAATAAAGAGGACTGCAGCATGTATGTGAAGCCTTAAAATCCGAAGTAGCGTGGTAATTTTTAACTGAAAATTATATACTTAAGAGCGTTTATACGTTTACGCGTGAATCGCGTGTCGCTCCATAGAAAAAAGGAATTCCGTTCCCGCTGACGCAATTTTGCGCGGAAAATGGTATTACAAAAAAAATTATAGTAAAATAAATATACAACTTATTAAAATAATAAATAACCAGTCACATTGAATATGAATTGAATTAAATTACTATAATTCAGAAATAACAAAATTTGGATTTTATCCTAAAATAATACGTTTAATTTATCGAAAAATGCTAAAAATGGCACTTTTCGGTTTATGGTTTTTGAATGAAAATCTAGGAAAATCGTGTTTTTTTTTGAGATTTAATTTTCTATATATGTCATTGTTATAAGTTTTTGTTAAGAAACATGGCAAATATCTTGCATCTGCGTAGAGCGTCGACCGCTATTTTAGCAAACAGCCTATACAAAAACTGTTCTAGTGAGAAAGTTATACACATATTTTAAAATATTTTTGAGACAAGTTCTAGATTATGAAATGCCAAATAATATGAATTCAATTATCTAATCTATAATTGAACACATAACTATTTTATGTTCCTTCGGAAATCGTAAATTTTGACTCAAGCATAATACTAACGCATGAAGCGCCTTAAACGCGATGTCGGAAGCAACCAAAAAAGTGAAAAGTAAAGAAAATTTAAAACGAGCATCCCTTAAACAAAATTTCCCTCCACTCAAAAGGAAAAGGAGCTCATTAAGCGGGGCGGTTTCCGGGAAGATGGCGACGCATCCGGTCGCGCTCAGTCGACGTCTGACTGCCTTCCGGTGCGGACGTGCGGTACGCTGGAGTTCATTTTAGGTCGGGGTTATTAATTATAGTGTTTTCTTTGGCAATGTATCTACCTACCTCGAAATGTAATTGATATAATTTTATTCAGTTACATTACAGAGCAGGAACAAGTAGAGTATCTCTGTAAAATATTCAAATACAGGTCGAGTGCGATTTGGTAATTTTTATATGACCCTGTTTAGGTACGTGATTGCATGCGTTGACTAGTAAGAAAAACTTTCATTCTAGATCTTCCACCCATACATAGTCGACGTACCAAAGACGCGTACGAAGCGGTTTGATTCCTCGTCCCTGATACGCACTGCAAAGGCCTGGAATACACTCCCAGGCAGTGTCTTTCCTGCCACTTACAACCCGGGTGCCTTCAAATCAAGAGTGAATAGGCATCTTCTAGGCAAGCGCGTTCCACCTTAGATTGTATCATCGCTTTCGAGGTGTTGATCACAGTCAAGCGCTAGCCTATATAGTATTAAAAAAAAGTTTTCTGCGCGATACCGTCCGAAAAGAATTACTATATCGTAGAGAAAACCATAGGAAGTAGATAGGGCGTAATAAAAGCAAGTATTGAAACAAATTAATGCATCGCCACGCCTGTACGTCGCGCGTCGGCTAACATAATGCGGGTATTAAGAGCGGAAGCAGTGCCATCTTGGATGTGTTACCGGAAATTAATTTTCTAATGCCTATGAACAGCAGCTGTGTGGCTGTGAGTGTAAGCACACTTAGTATCGCGCCACATTCGACGGATAACTGCTGGCGACGGCGCACGCACAAGGATGTTTGACACCGAAAGATTCATTTTAAAAGTGCATATCTTGTTTGGTTATAATGTACTTCGTTAAATTCAGCAACACATCAATTAATGATTGTATTGACATTCGATAATATTCGAATGCTTTATCTGGATACAATCTTAGTTGCACATACAAGGTGTGAAATTGCCCAATTGCTAATCGAACAGTATTTATGGGATGAACCCAACATTTACGCTTTCTTTTTTTTTGTTTTAAAGCTTCATAAATAGCTATCACTTCTATCGGATACATTATGACCACACCGTATAAGCTTTGGCAGTCGACTGATCTGCCACGGAGTATTCAATGTGGCTGCTATGTTTCCTAACGGATTTACCGCAACGGAACTTCGGCGTCGGAATTTCCGTCAAGTGTGGCGTAGGCCTTAGGGTCAATTTACACCGCGGCGGAATGGAATGGAAGCGATTTTTTCGCATAGTATAATGAACTTTATGTCAATTCCAAAACAATTCAATTTTGTCTGGTGGGAGGCATCGGCCGTGGCTAGTTACCAGTACCACCCTACCAGTAAAAACGCACCGCCAAGCGATTTAGCGTTCCGGTGCGATGCTGTGTGGTAACCGTTGGGGTAAATTTACTTACCCTTCCAAGTTAGTACGATAACATGTTACGCTGCATCATCACTTACCATCAGGTGAGATCGCAGTCAAGTACTAACTTGTATAGAGTAAAAAAAAATGCGCGAGGACTCCCCGCAAGACGCGCGAGCTGTTTTTGCTCTTATTTTACATGGAACGAAATTGAAAAAATTTGGAAAAAATGTATGAGGCTGACAGTTATCCTCGATAAGTCATTCATTCATCTTCATTCGAGAGCTTTCCCCGCGTTTAATAACCTCAACTGGTGACAGAAGGGCTGGCTCATTTTTTGCGCAACGTATCAGCCTAGCTGTTCAACGCGGAAATGCAGCCAGTATTCTTGCCACCATTCCACGCGAGCAAGACTTGTATAGTAATTAGAATAAGCTAGGCATAAGTCGAGTGACCTACTTCTCGATAGAATATTTCATTCATGTACATTTTTTTGATTTTCCGTTTTGATTTTAATGACCGTATATCGAATCATAAGGCTATGCTAAGACGCTCCATACGATTTATTATAAAATACTAGCTGACCGGGCAAACTTCGTTTTGCCGTTTAGGGACATCAAATATAGATAACAACCCGCTCCCACACCCAGAAAATATACCCTGAAAATTTCATAACGATCGGTCCAGCCGTTTTGGAGGAGTTTGGTTACAAAGAAAATCGAGAGAATTTTATATATTAGACTAGCTGACCGGGCAAACTTCGTTTTGCCGTTTAGGGACACCAAATATAGATAACAAACCGCTCCCGGACCCAGAGATCACACCCTGAAAATTTCATAACGATCGGTCCAGCCGTTTCGGAGGAGTTTGGCTACAAAGAAAATCGAGAGAATTTTATATATTAGATATAGATGTTTATATTCTTCAAAAAAATGAATTCTTTATACCCTTACCTGCGGGACGTAGCGAAGGGTCTAGTTTAGTACGGAGGCGTGAATAGATAACCGCGGGCCCGACGAGTGCTCCCTGATCGACTCCCTGGAGGTTTGCCGGCCCGCAAATTGCGTGGAATTATTCATAAATATACAGGCGAAGGTAGGGAGGATATGTCTTCTCCTTCGAAAGAGACGTTTTTGTGTAGATGTACACTTTATAAATAGCACGAATAGCTCTCTTCTGCAGCACAAAAATGGCCTCTATATCAGCAGCATTACCCCATAGTAAGATACCATATTATATGAAATAATGCTTGTCTTGTCTTGCCTTGTCTTACTCGAAATTGATAACAGTAACAGGTAGACACTTCAAATATTCACGGACTATTTACTTATACCTATAAATTCACTATAAATAAACTATATTCACTAAAAATAAATAGTTTATTTAAAACAAAACAAATATTTAAGGGGTCTTCCATACAACAAATGTGTTTTTTTGACTTTGCTGGGCAGGGGTGTTTAGTTTACTTTAATACTATTGAGAATTGGTTTTGATAGAACGGAACCCTGAGTGCGCGAGCCCGACTCGCAATTAACCATTTTTTTATGTTCCAATGACGTTGAGCCCCTAATATACACCATAGCTTTTATGGTTACTGAAATAAGGGTAAGGGCTCTATTTTTACCATGTTCGTATGGAATCCTTAAAAACACCCTTCCCGGACCATCCAAGTACAACGAATACGTGGTCTACAGGATTGCTGTTTCGTCTAACGCAATCCTAGAAAAAGACTCATTGCGAAAAAAACGAGATAACGCCTGTGTCGTCAATCGCGCGTTCAGGAAAAAAAAAATAGCGCGGCAATTTCATGAAACTTGTTCCAGGAAATACGTGATTTTGAAGAAGCCTTACAAGTATGTGTAAATAATGTTTGTTACTTCGAATCTTTATTAGTTGTGCGAGGTTCCTATAGAGTTGTTTTTTTACTTTTACAATATATGAGCTGAGCGAAACGACCAAAGTTTATGTAAAATTTCAGCAAGAATACAAATTTTTGGAGGCTGGTATAGGTCGCACAGCGAGAGTTGAGGCGAACAACACATGCAAAGTTTATGTATCTGTACACGCTCGATGCGCTGACGTCTTGCAGTGGTCCCGCTTGCACAAATCAGTTATAATTAGCAAGAGCGAGATAGCAGTGTTTTTGACATTTGAATGTTATTTATACAGAGTGTTGCATGAAAACTAAGCATATTATTAGAAAAT
Organism: Coenonympha arcania; assembly: GCA_036785405.1. NCBI lineage: Eukaryota > Metazoa > Arthropoda > Insecta > Lepidoptera > Nymphalidae > Coenonympha > Coenonympha arcania. The sequence goes on from CM072076.1 coordinate 13,397,239, forward strand.
TATTTTGCGCTTATATTATTGGATTTTTTTAGGATATGTTTTTTGAAGACGGTTCACTTTTTTTTAATAGAAGTTGAGTTATAATTTTGTTTTGATTGTGATTTTGCTTTTATAACAATACAACGTTAGATTTAAATATTACTCATTATAAAATACTTATTATTTGTACCTATTGACTCAGAATACCATAATTTATACCTTATGCTAAGTCAATCTGTCAAGCAGTCAATACAGACATATTTCGGATAAGAAGCGCAAAATAAAAGGTTCATCAGGTATTTTTCTTCCAATCTTCAAACCCCAGCACGTAACTATATTTTGTGACGGTATTACTAGGAATCTTCTTCTACACAGGACGCGGCAAAACACTACATGGACAAAGTCGTGAAATTGTATTTAATGTGTTGAATTATTTTAGGATCTTATATAATTATGACTGAATTGTATAAACTGACGTCCCGTCTTACATCTTACAAAAATGAAACACCTTGTATGCAAATATTACGTTAGTGTGAGTGCCATGTTCGCCTCAACTCTCGCTGTGCGACCTATACTAAATTCGTTGCTAATAAATTTTAATTTTTGTTTCTATACAAAACAACAGATAGTGTGCAAGGTACATACTTGTTAAAAATATTTCAAGACAAGTTTGCTAAAACGTCATAATCGCGTACGAGCGTTTGTATGAAAAAATCTACCATAAGGGGATTTATTGAATTTATTTTTGTCTTTCTCACTCTCACGGAGATTTGGTAGGTGCGACATGCAGCGTCGCGGAAGAATATAGCAGAAAAACGACGTTTTACCTAATTACTCAAAAACTAAGCCAGTTATCAAAAATCTGTTCTAAGCGTTTTAGGATATTATTATTACCGATACATTAAAACAAAAATTACAATTACATCCATTGTAGTTTCCGATAAAACATAGAAAAACTGAGATTTTGGAGCAACTTTTGGGAGAACTTTCTATCGAGAAAATTTTATCCAATCGTGTTTCTGCTTCTAAGCGATTTTAGATTAAAGACCCAAAATACATGACGTGTAAATTTGAAAGTAATTGTCTTTATAGTTTTTGCATAAAACTTCATTCAAAATCACCTAAATACGGCTTGTAGGCCGTTAAGGCTGCTCTGAACGGAATACCTACATCCAGATCAACATAGAATTCATGGAAACCCTAGCGACATACAGTGACACACAGACAGAAGTTGTATAGCCATTTCGCAAAGGGCATTTAATTTGGCAAAGGGCACGGAAGACAGGGGAGGCTTCCATTCGCCTTTCGTATAGGTACCTTCTTTGTATTACAATAATTCAATAAACTTTGAAACGGCGGAATATTGCAAGGGAAATACTTTACTGCAATCTAAAAGGAAAAGGAAAACGCTGGCAGTAGCAATAACAAAGAAACATAAAATTAAATTTGTGTAAATGCTATGCAAACACGGTCTTATTGCAACGAAATTCTCTGCAATGTTTTTGTTACTGGTTCTTTAAAATCTTTCCTTGTCCCTTGTCTGCATTAGGAGGGAACACAGATATCGAGGGAATCTCTGTGAGTAGGTATTTACCATGACTTGCTTTTCTACTGTACAATATATTATCTATTGGAACGAAGTTCCTTATCGCGCGTTGCGGAAGGGGGCTAGACGGAAAAAATTCATACGAAAAGTTGTAACGACACTTTTTGCTATAGTAAGCTATTGTAAGTCGTGCGGCGTGCGCATGTTTCTCTGTCTGTCTCTCTCTCTTATAGAAAGCAAGCCAGATATACTTCGTTCCATCCCGGTGTCCCTTGACACCTCTCAAGTTTTTTTTTCTTTATAAGTAGAGCTCTATATACATCTGTTATTATGATAGGACTTCTGATAAACCCTTATGAAAACTTCTGCCCAGTAAACCTTTTAAGATAAAACTTTTATAATTTTGAATCTCAAACGCTCAGTAGATAAGTTACCATTAATAGTAAGTTGTAACTACAAGAAAAGTCGTTAAACCACGAAACTTTTAAGACTATTTGTTACACAATTTAAAAACTCAAAAGTCCAATCTTACAACACAGTGTAACGAGTAACGACAAATAGATTATATTAAGCCAATGACTTCTATGTACTAGACGCGCTGTGTGGAACAAAAAATGTGCTCTAAATCTATATTATAACGCCATCTAGTCTGATGAGCGGGAACTTGCTTGCAAACGTATTGACGTCATGTCGATGGTCTTATGGTCGAAGATTAAAAAATAGATATTGCAATCATTGCAATCGCTTGCAATACCTACACATCGTTTAACATTAATTTTAAATTATGATAAATAACATTTTACGGATAAATTACCAGAATTAAAATAGTTTTTAATATTTGACATAATGAAACTTATATAATAAATTAAAAACTGTTTCATTTCTGAGTCTTAACGATTTAGACAATAACTTCTCAGAGTTAGTTTTTATTGTGAATGTTATAGTTATTATGAACTTAAGTCCATCCAATATGTATCTAAAACACAAAAATAATAATCAAGTAAGTACTTAATTATATACCAATCGAAATTATTTTCCTACTGGTATATACCCTTTGTCACTTAACATATTTGTTCAAATAATTCTCATAATCTTTGTCAACGTGTCGGTAGTACCGTTCGCTCTCGCGTATTTCTACTAACGAGTAAGCGTGATGGATAATCATGATGGGAGTTGTGTATTTATTTACGATAATATTTGTTTTTAAACAAAAACGAAATAAATTATACTGACTTAACTGAAATAAACTTCAAAATACGTAAAAAAACTACTTACATAAATAATATTCACTGTTTTATTGGTCACTCCCTGTAAAAACCACGTTCACGGCTCACTTATCAGTGCATTGATCTCCTCGCTAGCTCGCAGTGGACTAAACGATCTGTGGACCATCAACCACAGTTCAGTGAGCAATTATTCACACGCACACTGCGCGTCTAGTACATAGAAGTCATTGTATTAAGCTAAACAAATTACGTCGATCCGTTACTAGCCTGTTGCGTGATTAAAAAAAACAAGAAAGTTATACATTTATAAGTTTCTCTGAGTGTCAAATCCTTGATTCTCCAAAAAGTTGATTAAAGAGGGGCAAGAGTGGCCAAGACCTGCCATTTTCACAGGAGATATTAGTAGGTATCAGTTTTAGTGGTGGAAATGATGGTTAACTTACCCGAGTTAAATGTACTACTTTTCACATCGAGGAAAAATAATGAGTTGAGAATACGGTAAAAAATGATTGTCTTTCATAAAAATTGACTCCTGGATCCTGTTCCCCAGGGACCTGAGCCGCAATGAGCTCACGGCCATCAGCCGGCGCACCTTCCGCGGTCTCTCCGCGTTGAAGAGCCTGCACCTGGACGGCAACCAGCTCAAGTGCATCGACGAGAAGGCGCTGGAACACCTCAAGAGCCTGGAAGTGCTGTGAGTATCTACTGGTGTGCTTGGCGCAGCCGGCGCACCTTCCACAGCCTCTCCACGTTGAAGAGCTTGCACCTGGACGGCAACCAGCTCAAGTGCATCGACGAGAAGGCGCTGGAACACCTCAAGAGCCTGGAAGTGCTGTGAGTATCTACTGGTCTGCTTGGCGCAGCCGCCGCACCTTCCACAGCCTCTCCGCGTTGAAGAGCTTGCACCTGGACGGCAACCAGCTCAAGTGCATCGACGAGAAGGCGCTGGAACACCTCAAGAGCCTGGAAGTGCTGTGAGTATTGACTGGTGTGCTTGGCGCAGCCGCCACACCTTCCGCGGTCTCGTGCTGTGAGTATTTGAGTTCGAATTGGTGTACATTAAAAATTATTTCACTCTTTGTAGTATCATTTCAAGTCGGTTCTTTGAAAAGTATTTTCTATTTTGTTGATGTAACATGAAGTACCCACTCAATTTTAACTATCGATTTCCAGAACGCTAAACAACAACAACCTGACGTACCTGTCGCTGGAGGCGGCGTCGGTCGCGCGCCTGCACACGCTGCGACTGACGGACAACCCCGTCGTGTGCGACTGTCGCGTCGCGCGCCTGTCCGCGGCCGTGCGCGCCGCCGGCATCCTCGGCGTGGGCGCGAGGTACCACAGCATTCCTTTACACAACTCTAAACAACAACGACTGACGTACCTGTCGCTGGAGGCGGCGTCGGTCGCGCGCCTGCACACGCTGCGACTGACGGACAACCCCGTCGTGTGCGACTGTCGCGTCGCGCGCCTGTCCGCGGCCGTGCGCGCCGCCGGCATCCTCGGCGTGGGCGCGAGGTACCACAGCATTCCTTTACACAACTCTAAACAACAACGACTGACGTACCTGTCGCTGGAGGCGGCGTCGGTCGCGCGCCTGCACACGCTGCGACTGACGGACAACCCCGTCGTGTGCGACTGTCGCGTCGCGCGCCTGTCCGCGGCCGTGCGCGCCGCCGGCATCCTCGGCGTGGGCGCGAGGTACCACAGCATTCCTTTACACAACTCTAAACAACAACGACTGACGTACCTGTCGCTGGAGGCGGCGTCGGTCGCGCGCCTGCACACGCTGCGACTGACGGACAACCCCGTCGTGTGCGACTGTCGCGTCGCGCGCCTGTCCGCGGCCGTGCGCGCCGCCGGCATCCTCGGCGTGGGCGCGAGGTACCACAGCATTCCTTTACACAACTCTAAACAACAACGACTGACGTACCTGTCGCTGGAGGCGGCGTCGGTCGCGCGCCTGCACACGCTGCGACTGACGGACAACCCCGTCGTGTGCGACTGTCGCGTCGCGCGCCTGTCCGCGGCCGTGCGCGCCGCCGGCATCCTCGGCGTGGGCGCGAGGTACCACAGCATTCCTTTACACAACTCTAAACAACAACGACTGACGTACCTGTCGCTGGAGGCGGCGTCGGTCGCGCGCCTGCACACGCTGCGACTGACGGACAACCCCGTCGTGTGCGACTGTCGCGTCGCGCGCCTGTCCGCGGCCGTGCGCGCCGCCGGCATCCTCGGCGTGGGCGCGAGGTTGGTAACACAACATTTTAAACGTTCCATACCTCAAAAGGCCTGGAATACCCTCCCAGGCAGTGTCTTTCCTGCCACTTACAACCCGGGTGCCTTCAAATCAAGAGTGAATAGGCATCTTCTAGGCAAGCGCGTTCCACCTTAGACTGTATCATCACTTTCCGTCAGGTGTGATCACAGTCAAGCGCTAGCCTATATAGTATAAAAAAAATTGGTTGCCTGTAAAGTCGGTTTACTGACGATAGTTGAACGTGACAACGTCACGATTGTGCTTCTTTGTCGCTCGTTCCGCGCTCTCGCTTGCACTTCAAGCCTTACATGGAACGTCTCAGAGCGAGGTAACGCAAGCGAGGTAACGCCGGTAACGCCGGATGAGTCATGTTTTTTTGTGCGTGCTGCCGGCTCTATCGATTTATAAGACGTTGTCACGTCAAAAAATGGCTCTTCTACTTTGAAACCCACTAACTATCGAGCTAGCAAAAGGAAGTTACTCGTAAGAAGACTCTTGCGGAGCGCGTCCAGGTAGGTACTAACGCGGTGTCAGTTGTTCTGCCATGAAGCAGTCATGGGTTGCTGTGTACAGGGTTTGTAGCGCACGCACAGAACACTAAATAGTACAAGTACAGAAGGCTTACTCCTCACGATAATTTAAAGAAATAGCGACTCTAGCGCTGACACAAAAAGTAAAATTCAGTTCGCAATAGCGCCTGGCCCCGCCCTCAAAATCGACACGCAACAAACGCAATGTTGTGGTCTCTTTCTATCGCCTAACTTTATCTCTTACGACGTACTAGGGCTGCAGTATAGTCAAACGGCGCGTAAAATAGACCGTACAGAACTAGCGCGTGCAACTCGGCCCGCGAGCGGCAACCATCTGAAATATTGAGGTCCGGACCCCTACTTGTAGCCGGGACGGTCACGTGATAAGTGAGACTGGCCTGGCACACGGTAGTCGACGGGATTACTGGGCACAATGTTAGGTATGAATGAGACCTAACAACTGATGTCTCAGGGTGTTGACCGCATTGCGTCGCGTCGTATGACATCGCATCAATCACCGCCTAACTGAACACTTCCAGCAGCATTTATCTCAACAGCTGTACCCTCTCTGTTTCCAGATGCCAGGCGCCTGCGACCCTGCGCGGTGCTCTGCTGACAGAGCTGGAAGCCCACGAGCTGCTATGCAATGGTAACTTTACCAACATTATGACAGTATCTTTGGACTACCCCAATAACTTACCAATTGTCCTGAAGGGTTGGTAAAGTCCGGTCGCGGAGCACGAAGAATTTCGTACATTAACCTGTTACTACCTGTCTCTGTCACTCCCGCGTCAAAATGATGCGGTCACGCTCGCACAGGACGGGGTCATTGCATCTGTGCGAGCGTGACCGCGTATTTTGACGCGGGAGTGACAGAGACAGGTAGTGGACTCCTAAACTTCTGAACCGATTTAGTTCAAACTTCGTGAATATCTGTCATTTGGTCCAACTTAAAAGATAGAATAGTTTTTATCCCACGTGGACGAAGTCGCGGGCATCAGCTAGTACTTCTATAATAAAGCTAAAGAGTTTGTTTGTTTGTTTGAACGCGCTAACCTCATGAACTAAGTAGGTACTGGTCCAAAATAAAATTTATTTTTGTGTTGAATAGTCCATTTATCGAGGAAATAACATCGCCGTATGCCCAATAGGAGCAGTCAATGAAAAATGTTGCAAAAACGGAAAAAAAATATTCTAATTGACAACTTCCACATGACGTACTATGACGGAATTGATCTCCTTTGAATTTTCTAAAAAAATCAGTAACGCGACGTGTCTATCATTTAATGTTGACACATTGTTGGATACGTTGTTATAAAAAAAATTAGTTGTCTGTAAAGTCGGTTTACGGACGATAGATTTACGTGATAACGTCATTATCGTGCCTCTCTATCGCTTGTTGCGCGCTCTCGCTTGCACGCACAGGCTCAGGTGGAACGTTACGCGGAACGTTACTATTTTTCATATGGGTTGCTGGTGTTCATCAATTTATAAAACGTTATCACGTCAAAAATTCATAAGATAAGAAAAAAAATCTTCATTCCAGGTCCCACAAGCACGGTGACGGCGGAGTGTTCGGCCGAGCCTCGCTGCCCGCCTCCCTGCCGCTGTTCGCCCGACGGCACCGTCGACTGCCGCGAGAAGCTGCTCACGGACCTGCCCAGCATCCCGCATAGAGCCACCGAGATGTGAGCGAGATGAGCGCCATCTATTGACAACAAGGAGAAACTATTCTTGCCAATAGATGGCGCTGTTCCAATCCTATACACCTGAGTAACATACAATTGAATTATCCACTCACCATAACTTGTAGGGAGTCAAGAAGGCGCCCCGGGAACACGCCAAGAGCAAGTACCGAACGGGCGCCCTCCCGCGTTTCGGCCCCCATAACCGAGAGGTTGATTGGGCCATGGGTGGTGGAGGGTTGTCCCTATCCACTCACCATACCGATTATTCTTTAATCTTTATTTATTTAAATTGCTTCATGTACATGCTTACAATTTCTGCTAGAACTACTTACATAGCACAAGCGTGCACAGACGCCCTGTCAGGACATTGCAATTTCACATAATAATTATTATTTTCCCCTTAATATGTTATTTATTACATTTAGAATTAAAATATTTACTAATAAATTATTGATATCGGCTAATTACAGAATATAATAAAATGTCAAAAATAATTTTAAACAATGTCAAATACTAAGTCCTTAGTTATTATTATTTCTGAGTGTCGCGAAATTGAGGTCTTGCTCTCTAGTTATATAGCTTATTTCATTATTATTTCATAATTAATTCCATAGAACATAAGAATGAAGTAAGTGAGTGAGCGAGCTGAGCGCCATCTATTGACATTAGCGGGAATCTCTTCTGGTCAAAAGATGGCGCTGTTCTAATACCATACACATTAGAGTAACCATATTAAAATCGTGATGATAGAATCATAGAATGAGTAAAAATAGTTCCACTTGCCATTCTGATCTCATTGTCTTCGGCTTTGATACGGCAAAGATCCACCGTCGATATGATGAAAGTCCATCTGGCCCCGTGAAGGTGTCTTTGTTGACGATTGCGGTTGTGGTTTACAGCGACACAAGTACCTGTAAACAACAATAGGGAACCCTCCACCACCCATGGCCCATTCAACCTTGCGGTTAAGGGGGCCGAAACGCGGGAGAGCGCCCGATCGGTACTTGCTCTTGGCGTGTTCCCGGGGCGCCTTCTTGACTCCCTACAAGTTGTTTCCTCTCGCTCCTTGTCCCTATGTGCTCACTCTCCCCATTCTGGGGAGGACGATACGATGACGGACTCGCCGCGCCGTCGCTGTCCGCACCATAAATTCTCTGTGTCACTCCAAGCCGCTTCGCCTCTTATGCCACGCGCTTACTGTAAACAACAATAGAATAGACAACAAACTGAAGGGATCAACCGCGATGCTAGTTCCAGTTTTGGCCATCGCGTCATTCTTGCGATTTATCAACTCAAGTCCTGAGGAGTTGTTTGCATCTCTTTCCAGCCGCCTGGAACAGAACGAGATAACCGAGGTGGGCGCGGGCGCGTTCTCCGCGGTGAAACGCGTGGCTCGCATCGACCTGTCAAACAACAAGATATCCAAAATGGCCGCCGACGCGTTCAACGGACTCACGCATTTGACTTCACTGTAAGTAATTTTTCACTCGCAGTTTAACGGCCTAGAAGCAGTATTTAAGCGATTTTGAATGAAGTTTTATGCAAAAACTATAAAGACAATTACTTTCAAATTTACACGTCATGTATTTTGGGTCTTTAATCTAAAATCGCTAAAAAGCAGAAACACGATTGGATAAAATTTTCTCGATAGAAATTCTCCCAAAAGTTGCTCCAAAATCTCAGTTTTTCTATATTTTATCGGAAACTACAATGGATGTAATTGTAATTTTTGTTTTAATGTATCGGTAATAATAATATCCTAAAACGCTTAGAACAGATTTTTGATAACTGGCTTAGTTTTTGAGTAATTAGGTAAAACGTCGTTTTTCTGCTATATTCTTCCGCGACGCTGCATGTCGCACCTACCAAATCTCCGTGAGAGTGAGAAAGACAAAAATAAATTCAATAAATCCCCTTAACACGGAATACCCATAGTACGTTACGGAAGGTTCACTCCGCAAGATTATTTAAAGAAATAGCGACCCTAGCGCTGACACAATAAAGTGCAATTTAGTTCGCAACAGCGCCATTACCGCCTACGCTATACACTTGTTGTGCTCTCTTTCCATCACGTAACTTTATCTCTTTCGACGTACTATAGGGCTGCCTCGTAATCGTAAAATGACGTTTCGAATAAGTACCTACGTGCGACAAAAGGAGAGCACAACAGGCTACAGGAATTTCTTTATCATCATATTTCAACCCTCTTAAAAAGAAAAGTGGAATAGTAATTTAATAATAATTCGAATGTCAAATTACTGTTGACAGAGAAGAGAAACACAGAGTATTACTAATCCACCGCTATTCCACAATTATTTGTTAGGCAATTAAATTTTTTTTTCAGGGTGCTATATGGAAACAAAATTAAAGATCTCCCGTCTGGAATTTTCCATGGACTTACGTCATTGCAACTCTTGTAAGTAATTTGATATTGGAAATTAATTAATCTGCAAAGCCTCCTTTTTTAACTTCGGTCACGGTCATACTCCTGGCATAGCAGTGTATCACTTCTGTACATTTTTTGTTAATCTTCCCTTTATCCAGTTTGTATTTTTAACATAGTTTTACATATTTCAGGTTACTTAACTCAAACGAAATTACCTGCGTCCGTAAAGATACCTTTCGAGATCTTCAGAGCCTCAAATTATTGTGAGTATCTATCTCGTAACAATATATATGTCTCTTTTTTATGGATATTTAAGTAAGTATATTGGGAAAAAATTCCATAAAATCGTAAAAATCAGAAAGTTCATATTGGTTTTATTTTTATTACAGATCTCTGTACGACAACAACATTAGATCTTTACCGAATGGCACTTTTGATTCATTGACTGGAATCCAGACACTGTAAGTACTACAAAAAATCACGCACGTTGTTAATTCTGCAATGAAAAAATCAACCTTATTCTCTAAGCATTTTGGTTGCAATCCCTTCTGTCTGCGACCGCTCGTTGCGTTGAAACTTGCACCTATGGAAGAATCCATAGAGCTTCATATTATGTATAATCTTTAAACAATCAAACATGAACTTTATTCACAAGGTATTTGGGTCGCAATCCCTTGCGTTCATAGCACTGAATTTATAGAGCCATAATTACTATATATATAGCTACTCGTGCTGATTGGCCACTGACTGACTGACTCATTGATCACCTCTCCTGAACAATTTTGTATGAAATTTTTTTTTTTCAATAACCATTTCGTATAGAAGGGAAAAAATCATTAAGAACAAAAATATGGAGAGAGCTGATGATTGAGGATTTCGAAGACGGGTGAAGAGCACAGCCAGGGTATCAAAGATAGGTGGGGGGTGCTCGACCAAATGTCATTTGAAACCTCATCCAAATGCCATTGAGCTGTAAAAAATTTCAAAATGGCGGATTCAAAATGGCCGCCATACGAATTTCGTCGATATCTCGGAAAGTATAAAAGATAGAAGAACGGTTTCTTGACAAGAGGTGATCAAGTCCCGAAGGTCTAATCGATGGAAACAAAAAAATTTCAAAATGGCGGAATTTATTTTTTCATCGAAAATGCATGGGGAATGTTGAAGAGACTGAAAGTTAGAAGGCATATAGGGCGGAAGACAGCACGCGGGCCACATGTGGCCCGCGCCTCCACGCGCCCTACTAGTTACTATATACAAGGTGTAAGTGAATTAGTATAACCTACCGAAAACTACCCATGCAACTTGATCCTATAAACACGTTGGTGGAGATAAAAAATGGAAATTATTATTTTTTAATTTCCATACAAAATTAATTATTTAATTTAGGAAAAACAAATTTAACAACCCTAACTGGGAAATTTAATTTATCGACGTAGAGGTTCTTAACCTCATACTTATGTAGGTCATAACATCGTACAAAATAAAATATCTTTCAATTCCTAACGCCCTAGTACAAGGTACTTTAGGTAAAAGTCGATGACTCGCCGACTAATGCCTACGCGCCGACAATGCCTACGAGTTTGACGATCCCCAGGCGTGCAGAGGGCGGCGCGGCGCGGCGCGTGCTCGGATCGAAGTGGGAAGTCGTGGGTTTGATTCCCACCACTTGCCTTCTTGGCATTAGAACAATCTCATCTTCTAATTTGACTCAGGTCTGGTCTGATGGGAGGCTTCGTCCTCGGCTAATTACTACCTACCGGCAAAATCGCACCGCCAAGAGATATGGCGTTCCGGCGCGATACTGTGTAGAAACCGTTAGGAGTTACTGTAAAGGGGTTACCATCAGGTGAGATCGCAGCCAAGTACTAACTTGTAGTAGGTAGGTTCGTAAAAAAACTAACTTTTGTCAATTAATGCCACCTGCGATCCTTAGCTCGTGTCTTTTGGAATTTTCGCAACAGTCAGTCGCGGCGGTCGCCGACTAGCGACTGCACCGAAACCGAAATTACTGATAATAATTAATAATTATTACTTTGGATTTCCGAATTTCAACAATTTAAAAGCGTTTCTGACGGAATTACGAAATTTTAAGTAGTTATCAGTCTGGAATTAGGTAACAAAGGTCGGTTTTGTACCTAGACATCATGACTCCTCATGACGGTAGAGCATTATTGCTCTAAAAGCTCTAATTAACTCCTTTCAACACAACATTCGAACTCAAGACCCAACAAACTCCGAGATACACAGCTGAACATTAAATTCGCTTGTTTATGATCGCCTAGTACTCGAGTGTAGGCTCGCATACACTCGAGTAGGTACTAACGAGACTAGGTATTTTTTTTGTAATAAGAACCGCGCAGTTGGCGGCACTCGACAAAGCAGGCGTAGATGCTTTTGTACGTGCCGCCAACCTCGCTTTTCGGCATGGACATTGGTATAACAGCTTTGTTATTTTATTGTATTGAAAGAATACCTATGGGTGCTGACCGTCGCGGTTTAAAGTTTTCCACACTGTCCAATAGTCTACGCCGAGTACCTGGCCTGCACTACGAGTGCTGCGGGTTGGATCCTCTTCGAAGTGGTCCAAACCGGCCGACCTTCGCTAGGGGGTCGATGGAAAGACCCAGTCTGATGCAGCCTGTTTACCAAACGTCGAAAGCACGCCGGTGACGGGAGCGGTGGTGGTAGAGGATTATTCTCTACGTACCGTTCATATTACCGCCTTCGAACTGCTGCTAAATTCCACTCACAAGCTCCTACACACATGATCATATTGTAATAATCCGAATTTGAGTAGCTCATTTTCGCAACTAACACTACAACACGTAATAATTATTCTCAATTTCTCACTAGAAAAGCTAGTGAGAAATTGTATTTCTAGTTGAAGCGAGTGGCCACTAGCCATCGGAACCGTAAACGCGCAACTGATGAGTGATGTCCCGAGTCCCGACGAACTTAAAAGCAGTGCTTTCAGTCATGATTTTTATTTTACCCTAATATTAAATAATAAAATTAATATGCTTTCATCAAAAGGAGGTCTGAAAAATAAAAATCTTTTGACTTTACTAATAATTTTACTATTATGTAACTTTTAAAGTGTAAATGAACAAAAAACATTTTTATTGTTTACGTAACAATTTTAAAATAATCTGGTCAGATTTGAGATTTAAAAACCACAGTAATAGGTACACATTTTTCTCTCCGGAAAGTAAAATATTATTTATTACATAAGTTCACTCGTACCTAATCACCTCATATTAAAAATAGTCCATAGCAAACTGTTTGTTTAGTTTCTCCCTGAAAGTAGTCAGTAAAGGCAAAAATCCTACAAGTGGAAACACTACCAAAAAAATATTTTCTAAAAATCTTACCTACTTACTTAATTTCTATGCGCTCCTAGTACCCATGCTCGGCCGTTCGTTTATTTACCTACATCTTGTTGTTTTGAATGAATGTTTTGTTATGCCTATCCTTACGCACACTTCTACAGAAATAGCTCACACTAATTGAACACGACTCAAATGACATATTAGAGTTCCTTTGTAAGATATTTGCAATTAGGTAGAACTGCCAATATCTTGAAGTTATGCGTACCTATTAATTTAATTGAAATTTAATTCGTGAAGGATTTACATATGGTATTTTTCTTCATCACTATCGAGACTAAATTTTCCACCGCTGGGCGTAGCCTAAAATCTCATATGAGAATGAAGTAAAAGGCCTACTCTACGAGAATTTTTCAGAATAATACCTACCCCACGTTGCTCCAAATTTGATAATCCATTCTTTTATTTTTTTCTAATCGAAGCGACAACCATTTATTTCTAATTCTGCGCTGTTACCTACTGAGAATTTCTTGGCAAAAAACATCAGGATCAGCAGGGCTAGACAATGTCACCTAAGCGTTAAGCGTAGTCGCTAGTAGAAAAACCACGTGACCGAATCTACCTAGTCTATGGTTAGCGTTGTTGTCGGCTGTCAATTGGAATTGTCATGTGACGTATCTGTCATTTGCTGAGCGCCGATGTCAATAATTAACTATTAACTAAATTATTAATTAATTAACTATTAATTAACTATAGCACTGCAAGGAATATACTACTCTCTAACGATAGAACTTTAAGTTCTTATGACTTCTAACTCTAGCAACCGCGACCACACTGAAATAACTAACACTAGTTTAATTAACTATCAGCAAAATAAACACTCGAAAATCCAAAAAAACACGCCACGATGTTTTAAACGAAGTTGTGAACTTCGTCTAAAACACCACACACTACAAAAGCAAAACAAAATGGAGTCTTGTTGTGATCTCAATTGTTGTACCAAAGACTAAAGAGTACTAAAAATCCCAACAATTCCGCCATTTTGTAGCGTACAATGACGAAGTACGCTAAAAGTTATCTACAGGGTATGAGCGATCGCTAAATAGTCGTAGTCGAATTTCAAAAACAGCGTGATTTCCTCTATTCTGTCACTTGGTTTTTCTACAGTCACGTGATGGTCACGTGGTTTGTCCATACATTTTGTCGACTAGCGTTAACGCCAAACGCTTGCGACTTTGTCTAGCCCTGCAGGATTCGCAACAATGAGTTCACGACAAAACTCACTGACCAACAAGAAATTACAATAAAAATACGGGACCCACCTCGTGATTTTCATAATTTATTAATTTACTGAATTCTCTTAATTTTTATGTCAGCCTAGTATCTCATGGTAAGTTTACCTGTGTAAAATACGCTAGAGACCCCGTATACCTACAACACAACCGTACACACGCATTCACACAAGTCTCATACGTACAAGCTTTCCCTTTTTCGAACTCTATTGGATATTCGCAAATTTAGGTATTTAAATGCTGGCCAATAAAAATAAATTGCTTTAAGTTAATAGTGTTTCGAGAGTCTGGATTGGCTATCGTAAAATAATAATACATTTTTTATTATTCCCAGTTCATTGACATTGAATCAGCTGTTTTTAGGGATGGCACCTAAACATTTATGGTACATTTTTGAAAACCGTATAGCTCCCCCAGGATTTGAGCTAGAAGTCTCGTGATAATTTTTCCAGTATCTATACACCGTCCCCCACTCGTGGTTTTCGGTAGGTTATACCAATTAACTAACACCTTGTATATAGCTACTCGTGCTGATTGGCCACTGACTGACTGACTCATTGATCACCTCTCATGAACAATTTTGTATGAAATTTTTTTTTTTCAATAACCATTTCGTATAGAAGGGAAAAAATCATTAAGAACAAAAATATGGAGAGAGCTGATGATTGAGGATTTCGAAGACGGGTGAAGAGCACAGCCAGCGTATCAAAGATAGGTGGGGGGTGCTCGACCAAATGTCATTTGAAACGTCATCCAATTGGCAGTGAGCTGAAAAAAAATTCAAAATGGCGGATTCAAAATGGCCGCCATTCGAATTTCGTCGATATCTCGGAAAGTATAAAAGATGGAAGAACGGTTTCTTGACAAGAGTTGATCAGGATCCGAAAGTCTATTTGATGGACAGAAAAAAAAAATCAAAATGGCGGAATTTATTTTTTCATAGAAAATGTATGGAGAATGTTGAAGGGACTAAAGTGGTAAGGCAAATAGGGGGGAAGACAGCACGCGGGCCACATGTGGCCCGCGCCTCCACGCATCCTACTAGTTACTATATATATAGCTACTCGTGCTGATTCACTGACTCACTCATTGATCACCTCTCCTAAACAATTTTGTATGAAAAAATTTTTTTTTCAAGGATTGTGTCGTATAAAAGAAAAAAATTCATTCGGAGGAAAAATACGGAGAGAGCTGATGAGTGAGGATTTCGGAGACAGGTGAAGAGCACAGCCAAGGGTATTGCAGATAGGTGGAGGGTGCTCGACCAAATGTCATTCGAAACGTCATCCAATTGGCAGTGAGCTGAAAAAATTTTCAAAATGGCGGACTCAAAATGGCCGCCAAACGAATTTCGCCAATATTTCGGAAAGTATAAAAGATGGAAGAACGGTTTCTGGACAAGAGGTGATCAGGATTTTAAGGTCTATTCAATGGACCGAAAAAAAATTCAAAATGGCAGAAATTTTTTTTTCATAGACAAATGTATGGGAACTGTTGAGACTAAAGTTGTAAGGCAAATAGGGGGAAGACAGCACGCGGGCCACATGTGGCCCGCGCCCCCACGCGCCCTACTAGTTTATGTATAATCTTCAAACAATGAAATATGAACTTTATTCCCCAGGTTACAATCCCTTTTCCTGTGACTGTTCGTTGCGTTCACAGATTACCCCCTATGGAAAATTCCATAGAGATATGACGTATAATCTCTAAACAATCAACTATAAAGTTTATTCCCCAGACATTTAGGTCGCAATCCCTATTCCTGTGACCCAGGCATTTGAGTCGCAAACCCTCCGGCTCATAGCGCTGAACCTATGAAAGAATCCATAATCTTCAAACAATCAAATATGAACTTTATTTTCAGGCATTTAGGTCGCAATCCCTTTTCCTGTGACTGCTCGTTGCGCTGGCTGGCAGCGTACCTTCGAAAGAACCCCATAGAGACGTCGGGTGCCAAGTGCGACTCTCCGAAACGAATGAACAGGAAGAGGATAGACGCTCTGAGGGAAGAGAACTTCAAATGTAAACGTAAGTATAACACTTCGTACCTCTTCCCACTCCAGACGACCGCGTCCTGCGCTCGTCTGGCTTGTCTTACTGATCAGACGAGATACTTCTAAAGTAGGAGAAGTACTTATCTGCAAACCTTCTGCACGACAAAAACATCAAATAATTGAAACTACGTTAGTTTTTTTGCGTGTCAAAAATCCCGTCATGAAGAAAACTACGAAAATCTAGAATGAAAGTTTCTCTTACTAGTCCACAGGATGTGGCACGCATGCAATCACGTATATAGATTTAGTAGTATTAAACTCGTTAGCGCGAGTTAACTGAAGACGGTCATCTATCGGGCGATGGGTGAAATCACACATGAAAATATAATTTGGAGTTTTGTATTTAGGTATTATTCCAAATTTTGCTTCTACCGAGTATCTCACGACACTTGCGCCATTTTATTTGTATGAACTAAAATACTGAATCCTGACATATCTTGACAGTTTTTGACGTGATAACGTTTTATAAATTGATGAACACCAGCGACACACATGAAAAATAGTAACGTTCCGCGTAACGTTCCACCTGAGCCTGTGCGTGCAAGCGAGAGCGCGCAACAAGCGATAGAGAGGCACGATAAAACAAACGATAGAGTCTAGAGAGATAGAGATTATGACGTTATCACGTAAATCTGTCGTCCGTAGACCGACTTTACAGACAACCAATTTTTGACGTGACAACGTCTTATAAATCGATAGAGCCGGCTGCACGCACAAAAAAACATGGCTCATCCGGCGTTACCGGCGTTACCTCGCTCGCGTTACCTCGCTCTGGGGCGTTCCATTGACGTTGTCACGTTCAACTATCGTCAGTAAACCGACTTTACAGACAACCAATTTTTTGTAAAGAACTAAAAGCTGAGAGCATTTTAGTATTTTTTATTTTACCCTTTATAGCCTACCATATGTCAGTGGCCATATCCGCCATATTGCTTTTATCATGACGTAGGTATTAAAGGCGCATTATTATTTATTGTTGACAGCGGGCGAGGAGACCGCCGAGGCGTGCGGCGACGAGCCCCCGTGTCCGGACATGTGCGCGTGCTCGCGCGCGCTCGTGCGTGGCGTGCGCGTGGCGTGCGCGCGCGCCCGCCTGGCCGACGTGCCGCGGGACCTGCCCATCACCACCGTCGCGCTGTGAGTGGCCTGGTGGCGGTTCGCGCCGCGACAGAGACAGGAGACCGCGACCGGAGACAGGAGACAGAGACGCGAGACAGGAGACAGCGAGACGGTCGCTGCCTCGGACCAGTAGTGTCTCGTGTCGCGCTCGAAAAGGCCGTGTGTTTAGTGTTTAAAAATGAATACTTTTTCTACACACACTCTTTCTAAAGCACTCTCTAGGCAAGCGCGCTCCATCCTAGACCTCATCATTGCTTTCCAACAGGCATGATTGTCGTCAAGCGCAAGCCTATATTCAATAAAAAAAAACACACACACACATTAGGTGCTTCTTCACTAATAGCGAAAATGATCCGTCTTGACCTCTAGTTAAATATAATTCCTCAATAGGTAACCTGCTTTTAGTTTTGTATTTGTAATAATACTGTAAGAGCAAATTATCGTCTTCTTCTTCCTCCAATAGAAGTTCTACAACTTGGTTTTCCATCATGACAAAGGAGACAACTGACTCCAATACTGAAGAGACTTGTCACGGTCTCCAGGCTCGGTCTCGACCTACAGTACATGTACAAGAGACCGAGACACTTGTCGCGGTCTCCGGTCGCGGTCTCCTGTCTCTGTCGCGGCGCGAACCGCCACCTTAAAGCAGTGCGGTCTACTCCAAAAAGGGCTAGTCCTCACGGGGCTACAGTCTCGAGGTTTGCCTGATGCCTTACTCATCGCGCCCTGGTGCCGTTCTTCTAGCCCCGGTAAAAGGCTAAGGCTTCGCTATCTTGGCTTTTGCCCTATAGGTGCTGTTACGGCCCCTTGCCTGTCCAGACGAGGGCTGAGTTCCCGGGCCCATAGAGGAACGAGCCCGGACAGGTCGAGGGGGGACCGACTAGTGAGACTACAGTGATCAGTACGGATGACGGTATCCAATCCGAGTCGGATAGTAATATCCGAGTCTCACTAGCCGATCAGTGGAAATAACAGGCGGCTTTTACTAGCACTACTACGGCAATCGTCAACTCGGGCAGCGACAGCCTTCGACATAGACAAGGAAAATAGAAGGCCACTAACCTGGTTGATGCATGCGACGATACTCGATGCGACGCCCCCTGTAGTGGATGTGGGACAGTATGTGACGTGAAAGTGTAAAGGGGTGTGTAGGTGTGTGTGTGGGGCTTGCAACCGTAGGTCCTCTGCACCAATCAGCTCCCAGACACGTCAAACACGAACACAGCTCCAATCGTTCGTTCGCCTCCTATGAGTGGAGTGCTCAATGCAGCAGCACAGTGGGTCGCAACCCGCAACAATGAACGCGACGGTCAAAATATGTCGAACGTTCAGGCTGGCTTCAACTCCCACAAACACTCAAGCGAATAAAATAAAGTACGTGGTTCACGACACACAAGGTCAGCGGTCAATGACAGCGCGGTCTACAATTACTTAACTACCGCGAACTTTATCGCCGCTAAACGCAGCTGGGCACGCGTGTTACTAGGTAGATCCGGCGAGCGTAGCGAACTCACAAAGGCCGGCACAACAACTACACAATGTCACAAACACGCGTGCAATGTCCAAAAACCCAGCGATATCACAGTGCAGGGCGAGGCGGTCCCAAAACAATCAGGTCTGGGCAAACAAAACCGCGGCGCGAAAAAACAACTCAGGCGCCTCAAAAAACGGACGTCCCGTTGCGCAAATATTCCATGACTACACACCCGCGCAAATATAAACGTGGCTACTCAAACGTAGTAATTTACGTCTCGCGACTACGCGTTTCAAAGACGACACGTGATCAAAATTACGTCAGCCACGCGCGGGGAACCGCTAAGTTTGTCGGTCGACAGCAGACTGGGTCCACAAGATGAGTTCACGAATACGCACAAAAGGTCGCGCCCCCACAAAAACTGTCTATAAGAATTGACGCGGTCCCAAAACGCACGTTTCTTGGGGTACAAACCGCCGGGGCAAAAGGGCGCAGCAAAAACCCAGCCGCACGCACGGCTGTTGCTAGCTGACTCCGATTCGTACTGTGCGCGCCCCGTTATCGCCGCGTCATTGCAGGCACAAAAAAAAAACTCTCGTAACCGAGGCGTGAGCGGGACACGCAGATAAGCGCCTCTGCGGGTTAGCGAGGGAGCGCACTATTCAATGCAAACAAAAAATCTCGGCGACCGATGCGCGAGCGGGATAGGAAGATTGGCGTTTCCGCGAGTTGGAGCGGGAGCGCACGATTCGATACAAAAAACTCGCCGTAACCAAAGCGTGAGCGAGACGCGCGGATGAGGGCTTCCGCGGGTTAGAGAGAGAGCGAACGTCGTGCGCGTGAGCTACTCTCGCGTAAACAATCCCCCGCTCCGAATCTAAGAATGTAGATTCGCTAATCAATAGGCCGTTGGGACAACGTGGCCACGGCACGTTGCAATACGGAGTCCCCTACAAAACCTCGGCCACCCGCGGAACGCCATCCGATCCAAATAACAGATTAACCATGCGTCCACGACGCAAAATAGTGGGAGTAGATTAGATTCTTTAAGCATAACAAGATCTCCCATTCTAGACATGGCGGTGCCTACACAGTGCTTGCTCTCAACAATGAAGTCGACGACCTCCTTCAAATAACGATTGGTTCCCTTATAATTAGTCCAGCAGTCTGTCCGAACCAAATCGGGTAGGCCGCGACGGCTCACGAGGCGGCCCAGAGTGGCCACGAACGCCTCCGTGCTGAGGGCACTGACAAGTCCCAAGTGGACTGCCTTGGTTGCAAGGCAAACAAAGACGCACAAGTAGGCCTCAAAAGACCGAGCATTCTTAAGGTTAGAGCTCTTCACTAAGAAAGGACCGGCAATTGGTTCCAACACCGGCGAAAGGTCGAGCAGCCTTTTCGCGGTCCGCAGACAGGTCACCCATCACAAGCTGTGCAATGGATGCCTCCAAACGATAGCAAGCAATACAGTTGAAGATCACGCTTCGAATGGTTCGTCGGCCTGCCAAAATCCAAACTCACGCTGCAAAATGGCTTAGAGGGTATTGCAACCCGCATGAGTATTTAAAAATGCCAAGATTATGGACCGAAGTCCGGAGCCAACACAGGACAATCTCACTGTCCGACCACGCAAAAACGTCCACCATGTTTACCAGAGACTTCCAAGAAGCGTGGACGTGGTTTAGTAACCGGGTCAATAGTTCGGCTCCACAAGTGCAACTTAGGAATTGTTAGACGAGACCTGATAGATGCAACCTTGCACTTAGCTAGGACAAGGTGCAATGAGACTTGCCCCGAAGCGCTCACCCACCACAACGACGCAATCCAGCGCTGTGATCCGAGATCTAGCAGCGCGCGTACCATAAGCCACTCACCCTTCGGGTTGTACACCCTGACCAAAGCCGTTGGTAAAAGTACAGTCTGGCAGACCGGCTTATGGTCGTTCAAATTGTCAGGTGAGGTGGCGGTGGTGGGAGCCAAGGCAGCAGCAAGTCAACGGGAGTTGCCCCTTTCGGGCAACTCCTCTAGCCTTGGGCGCTCGTAAGGGCCTTCTTGGGGAACTTCGACCACACCAAGAGGTGGGGTTCCCCCAGGGTACACCCAAGCGTCTCTCCCGGTCTGAGGGGGTCTGGCCATGTACGACAGCCGCGGGGCGACGTAGTGCGGAAATGGGTGTCCAGGCCATCGAGGAAGGTGTCGCTGCAACCTGGGGTATTCAGCCAGAGGAGGGGAGTATCTCCTTGGATCAGGCTGAGCGACGGCAAAACCTCCCTCAGGGTTGACAGAGGGCGGAACGCCCCCGCCCCTGGAGGGCTGCACCCCCGCCCGAGGGGGGGGTGAAGCCCTATCAAAACCAGGGGCCGCACTAACAGTGTCACCGCGCCTTCTATCGGCTGGGCCTGTGACCGGTGAGGAGACTCCACTCCTGCCGGGTGTCCGCTCAACCACCTCCTGCCTACCGACGCCATTGCGGTCGAGGCAAAGAATAGGAAGGTGGTTGCCCTGACAATGGGGACAAGGCCGTTGGTGCTGGCAATTTCGTTGTAAGTGCCGACCTAAGCAAGAGTAGCACCAACGCCGCTCCCTAGCGATGGCCCTACGGGACTTGGGCGGTCTCTCCAAGAATTTAGGGCAGTCGGTCGTCGAGTGCGTGGAAGCACGGCAATAGTGACAGGGGGTCACCTCGGTCGCAGCAAGACCACTAAAGTTTAGAATTGGGCGGCGTCCAGTCTCCTGCGCTAATTCTGGCTGCTTGGAACCCCTGGTGGAAGTCGTGGGCTTAGAAGGTGGCGTCGGTCGCGCCGGCTCCTTTGCCGGTGTTCCCGAGGCCACGGCATTCTCCACCTGGCGGCTCTGTTCCTCAAGGAACTTTAAGAGATCACTGAACGGGGGTATATAATTAGCCCCGTCCCCGCCGTACCTCTCTTCAAATCGGATCCGCAGATCGAGAGGCAGGCGGGACAGAACCAGGTGAAGAAGCCAGAAGGACCACTGATCCACCGGTAAGTCGAGTTGTCGAAGGGCGTTGCAAGCAACCACGACTGGGTCAATGATCACCTCCCGGAGACGTGCTAGGTCCTTCAAAACCGGGAGGGACATCAACTCCATAATGTGCGCGTCCGCAAGGCGGCGCACATTGGCGTAGCGCCTTTCAAGGAGTTCTCTGGCCGTGGAGTAGCTGGCGTCAGTCAACTTCAAATGGCAGACTACCCCAAGTGCCTCCCCTTCAAGAGAAGACCGCAAGTAGGCCAATTTTTGGCCTGGGGACAGGTCACGGCGGGCATGGACTAGACTGTCAAAGATGGAGATGAACCCCATCCAGTCTTGAAGCCGCCCACCAAAGTGTGGAAGGTCCAAAGTAGGCAGCCGACCCAATAGGGCGGGCTGCGGCTGCGGGCGAGGCGACTCGCACAGAATGCTCTGTCGAGCCTCACGATTCATTTTGGCCCCAGCCTCGAGCACATCGTCTGTGAACTCGAAGAACTGCTCGTAGTCCTTCTGGGCCGATTCTCGCGCCTCGTCGTCCTCCACTGTAGCAAGGAATTCCGAATAGGCCTCTTCAAAATGGGCTCGTCTGGCTGGGAGCTGCTCAAGGCGGTGGAGCAAGCTAGCCGTCCTGTCTGGACGAGTAATAAGCGCATGCGCGCTAGCCGCCCACCGCAGCTCATCCTGCATACGGCGCACCGGAGGCTTATGCGAAGGCATGGCGAGACTGCGCGAGAATAATTACAAGGAAGCACGAAAACCAAAAAAATAAAACAACAAGGAAGTAGAACAAGCACAGATGCAAACACCAACACGTGCAGAACGCTAATCAAGGTCGCGGTTAACAAACGCGCGGCACGCGGTAAATAAACGCGGCGTTGCTACAAAAACGCGTGGTGTAGCGGTACAATAATCTGTGGCCGTTAACGCGGCGTATCGGTCCGACACGTGGCGTACCGCGCCTACAAACGTGTGACCGACAGAGATACGCGACGAATTAAATACGCGCAACAAATATCGATATCGACGCGCCGAACGTGTAAAAGCCGCTTAACCAAAAGGCGCGAAACCACGCTCTGCTACCAAATGTTACGGCCCCTTGCCTGTCCAGACGAGGGCTGAGTTCCCGGGCCCATAGAGGAACGAGCCCGGACAGGTCGAGGGGGGACCGACTAGTGAGACTACAGTGATCAGTACGGATGACGGTATCCAATCCGAGTCGGATAGTAATATCCGAGTCTCACTAGCCGATCAGTGGAAATAACAGGCGGCTTTTACTAGCACTACTACGGCAATCGTCAACTCGGGCAGCGACAGCCTTCGACATAGACAAGGAAAATAGAAGGCCACTAACCTGGTTGATGCATGCGACGATACTCGATGCGACGCCCCCTGTAGTGGATGTGGGACAGTATGTGACGTGAAAGTGTAAAGGGGTGTGTAGGTGTGTGTGTGGGGCTTGCAACCGTAGGTCCTCTGCACCAATCAGCTCCCAGACACGTCAAACACGAACACAGCTCCAATCGTTCGTTCGCCTCCTATGAGTGGAGTGCTCAATGCAGCAGCACAGTGGGTCGCAACCCGCAACAATGAACGCGACGGTCAAAATATGTCGAACGTTCAGGCTGGCTTCAACTCCCACAAACACTCAAGCGAATAAAATAAAGTACGTGGTTCACGACACACAAGGTCAGCGGTCAATGACAGCGCGGTCTACAATTACTTAACTACCGCGAACTTTATCGCCGCTAAACGCAGCTGGGCACGCGTGTTACTAGGTAGATCCGGCGAGCGTAGCGAACTCACAAAGGCCGGCACAACAACTACACAATGTCACAAACACGCGTGCAATGTCCAAAAACCCAGCGATATCACAGTGCAGGGCGAGGCGGTCCCAAAACAATCAGGTCTGGGCAAACAAAACCGCGGCGCGAAAAAACAACTCAGGCGCCTCAAAAAACGGACGTCCCGTTGCGCAAATATTCCATGACTACACACCCGCGCAAATATAAACGTGGCTACTCAAACGTAGTAATTTACGTCTCGCGACTACGCGTTTCAAAGACGACACGTGATCAAAATTACGTCAGCCACGCGCGGGGAACCGCTAAGTTTGTCGGTCGACAGCAGACTGGGTCCACAAGATGAGTTCACGAATACGCACAAAAGGTCGCGCCCCCACAAAAACTGTCTATAAGAATTGACGCGGTCCCAAAACGCACGTTTCTTGGGGTACAAACCGCCGGGGCAAAAGGGCGCAGCAAAAACCCAGCCGCACGCACGGCTGTTGCTAGCTGACTCCGATTCGTACTGTGCGCGCCCCGTTATCGCCGCGTCATTGCAGGCACAAAAAAAAACTCTCGTAACCGAGGCGTGAGCGGGACACGCAGATAAGCGCCTCTGCGGGTTAGCGAGGGAGCGCACTATTCAATGCAAACAAAAAATCTCGGCGACCGATGCGCGAGCGGGATAGGAAGATTGGCGTTTCCGCGAGTTGGAGCGGGAGCGCACGATTCGATACAAAAAACTCGCCGTAACCAAAGCGTGAGCGAGACGCGCGGATGAGGGCTTCCGCGGGTTAGAGAGAGAGCGAACGTCGTGCGCGTGAGCTACTCTCGCGTAAACAGGTGCTGAATGCTCTTCTATGTTAAACTTTAACCTAACAGGGGTACGGGTCTTGAGTCTTGACCTCCTTGTCCTGAAATAGGCGCGTGAAAGATCTCTGGACGGCTAAGTAGCTGGTGGCCCTACGTGGTAGATGGATAGTGGCGGATATATGGCGTAGTTAATCCATTATTTGACATACGGTCTATAAATATCAGTACCGTAGTAAGGCGCTGGAACCCTAATTGATCCACAGGCAATTCAGACATATCTCTTGTGTGGAGGAAAATTTCCCTATTACTTCTATTAGCAACTGTCAATCACTAGGTATACATTTTGTGGCCCGTAATGGTAAGTCTATTCTAGGTTATATCCCTAGTTCGAGGGTTCATCATTAACTAATCTGAGAGAAGGTTAGATAATGACGAGCCCTCAAAGACCCCAACACAAGCTCCCTTTGCCGGGTGTAAAGACAATAGGGAAATTCCCCTCCAGGCAGATGTTGTGCCTGGGGACCGCTTGTGATCCGAGCGTGTGACGTCAGAACTTCTATATATAGCACGCTCGTCCAAAGCTCCGTCAGCGTGTGCTAGGGTACTGGTTACGCCATCTATCGTCAGCTATCGAAGACCGCTACACTCCCCAATAATTTAAACCCCCTTGTTCCAGTATCATGCCAGACAACAACCTGGGTCAGATCAAGTCGGACGGCCTGTTCGGCAGGCTGCCAGATCTCACCAAACTGGACTTTCGCAACAATGGTAACACTTCAGGCTCACTTTATATCCTGAAATATCCCACAAACCAAATTAATAAGCCTACACCTTTTTTTATGATGGGGGGATGTCCCTATGAACTCACTCTCCCCATTCTGGGGCAGGACGATACAAAAGACGGACTCGCCGCGCCGTCGCTGTCCACAGCATAAATTCTCTGTGTCACTCCAAGCCGCTTCGCCTCTTATGCCACGCGTGCGCGAACTCCCGTAGCTTTCCGAAGTTGGCCGCCGAACCCACGAGATTCTGATAATAAACTGGGCCAGAAAGTAGAAACTTCGCGAACGATCCCGTCCAGCAGCAAGCACCGGAGGTTCTCGTATAAGGAGCACTCCCACAAGACATGGTGGAGGTTCTCCTCCGCCAGTCCGCAAAAGCACTCGCCACTCTCGACCAGACACATTTCACTTTAACAGAGTCAGTTTAACAGAGTTTAATGATGATGTTTGTTCTTGCAGGTATAACCGTGATAGAAGACAACGCGTTCGACGGTGCAGCGTCCATCCAGGAACTGCTGCTGGACGGCAACCTGCTGCAGACGGTCACCGACAAGATGTTCTTCGGCCTGCACAGTCTTAGCACACTGTAATAGCTCATTTCGATACGAGTGCGGAAAGTTTGTCATTTCTTTACGAGTCCCGGTTTGTTGACCCAAGCCGAAGGCGAGGGTCAACTATAAGGACGAGTAAAAATGACAATTCCGCACGTGCATTGAACGACGTTTTTTAATACATTTGCGAAAAAAAATATTGGTTTTACGTGTTTGTCTGCTCCGTGTTTGCATGCCGTGTTCGTGTTCATGCGCTCCTGGTACTCCCGCTCCGGTGCCGCGTAGGAGGAAAACACAAAAGCACTAGTGCGGAAAAGAATAACTTTGCGGACGCTAAACACACATGGAAATGTCAACTTTTTGAGCAAATGTATTAAAATAGCTCATTTTGATACGAATGCGGAAAGTGTGTCATTTGTTCACGAATCCCAGTTTGTTGACCCAAGCCGAATAGGGACGAGTGGCAATGAATATTTCGCACATATTCTGATACGTACATTATGGTCTGGAACAATCTCCCAGCTTCTGTGTTCCCAGATAAGTGTAATCTGGGTGCCTTCAAGAGAAGAGTGAATAGGCGTTTTCTAGGCCTCATCATTTCTGTCCATCAGACATGATTGTGGTCAAGCGAAAGCCTATCAATAGTGATAAATAACATTTAAGCTATTGCATAGCTTCTATCGCGGGCCTTTAGCGTGGAAACCGAATCCAGAAATTCCTTAATGAAAATAACCTAACACTTTTTAGTTTTGCCATCTATCGATGAATAGCAGAACTTTTAATGACTTTTTGAAACATCACGCTTGTCTCTTTAGTTCAGCAACTCGTCTCTGGGTGGCATTGGTTGTACAATTATAATTGCGTAAGTTGATAAAAACAGCTATGCAATAGCTTTACCGCGGCAGTCTCCGAGTGCCACACGTCTTTTTTTCTTTATCTTTCCCTATTCCCGTTGTTCGGGGTCAAGTATCCTAACTTTTCTGAGCAAAGTCCTGTAATCATTTCTTGTCGGTTCACGCAACTGGGCTTGCTTGAGGTTTCTCTATTATATATATTTGAACCAATCGTGATTGACATATAAATTGGTCGGCAGGTCGCTGTCGGATAACAAGATACGATGCATCACGCCGGGCTCCTTCGACCACCTCAACATGCTGACCACTTTGTGAGTGTTTTGCTTACTTAGCTATTTTTAACTGTATAAGAGTTAAGTTACAATAGTACGCTATGCTATAAGTGTGAAAAATTTGTCATAACACTTGAGTCGGTATTTTAAGCCCGAGCCGATAAGGGAGACGAAAGAGTGTTATCCTTAATTTACATACGCGTTTCATTATCTACGACTTTTATGAGGAAAAAACAACTGTGAAAACATTTGTGAGGAAAAAAGAGACTTGTTTTGGGTATTGTTTTAACAAATATTGAGTTATAAAAGACACATTTTGCCGGCAAAATTCATTCGTATTTCGTGTCTTATAGCATAGTCCTTTAGTACCTAAGGATGATGAATTTGTGGTACCTAGCGGTAAATTCATTAGCGTTCTCTTATAAATCTATTAGAGCAAGCTACAATCTAGTACATTTCAATATAAGTGCGGAAAGTTTGTCATTTCTTTACGAGTCCCGGTTTGTTGACCCAAGCTGAAGGCGAGGGTCAACTATAAGGACGAGTAAAAATGACAATTCCGCACGTGCATTGAACGACGTTTTTTAATACATTTGCGAAAAAAAATATTGGATTTACGTGTTTGCCTGCTCCGTGTTTGCATGCCGTGTTCGTGTTCATGCGCTCCTGGTACGCCCGCTCCGGTGCCGCGTAGGAGGAAAACAAAAAAGCACTAGTGCGGAAAAGAATAACTTTGCGCACGCTAAACATACATGGAAATGTCAACTTTTTGAGCAAATGTATTAAAAAATCTTGTTTCGGAGTCGATAAATTGTATGTCTTCTGCAACAGATCCCTCGGCAACAATCCCCTACAATGCACGTGCCACATATCGTGGGTGCCCAACTGGCTACGCAACCGTCGCCTGACGACCGGCGCCACGTGTGCCTACCCGGCCACGCTGCGGGGGACAGAGGTGCAGCACCTGGAGGTGGCAGACTTCAAGTGCACATGTGAGTATATCGGTATACATTACTCTTGTGATGGATTCCCACATACACCCAAAATGTACCATAAAATTTAAGGTTTAAATTTTAAAGGTTTAAAATAGGAATAAATAATGTCTAAATTAACATCCAGGAAGGATCTACCCTCTGCAACACAGGTTTTCCTACCGCAGAGGGATATAGAGCATTCATATTATGTTTATCTTAATATCATGTATTAAAAGCAATAAATTATTAAATAAAAGAAGTTTAGGGGCCGACACATGTATTACGAGATATATTGAGAATCCATAGGTGGAATGGATTGGAGCCAACTTAAAAAAAGGTGTAAAAAAATTACTGCTAAATTGACCACTTGAACTATCAATGTAGCGATAACTTTTAATATTTTTGTATTATGAGAGGAGTTCTGAGTAATCATTGCCAACGCATTATTCTCAGAAATTGTCTATAAGTACAACAGCCACAGTAAAATGACTTTTTTTATACTATATAGGCTAGCGCTTGACTGTGATCACACCTGATGGAAAGTGATGATACAGTCTAAGGTGGAACGCGCTTGCCTAGAAGATGCCTATTCACTCTTGATTTGAAGGCACCCGGGTTGTAAGTGGCAGGAAAGACTCTGCCTGGGAGGGTATTCCAGCAGGGCGATTCAGAACCCTTCGATAACTAACCGAATCGATTCGGTTAGGTATCGATCTCGAATCAAAGATTTTTTATCGAGCAATTCAGAACGTTCGGCTTACGGATTCGATTCGCTATCGATTACGAAATCGGTAACGACAAAAAACATTGAGGTTACGTCATGAGCATTTACAAAGTTTGTTTTATACTTAAATTTTACTTGTTTTAAATTCATATTAAGCAAGCAAAATATATTTTTCATAATTCGGAAGGCAATTCAAGCCATCATTTAAAATGGTAACTGACTGTAACTGAATAATTACAACAATAACTGAAGTAATTTGATTTCGAGAGAATTTAAAACCGAAAATTTTAAAATGCTCACAGTTGTCAAATAAAAACTGTGGATGTGATTATTTCCGAGTTTAAGAGTTATTTCCCTAGTGTAAGTTATATATGGTATGTCTATGGTGAATTTGTTGATTTGTCGTTTTTGCTTTTAGAAAACTTACAGTACCTACGTATCTACAACTTACTATTTAAAAATAAAATATTATTATGCAACATTGTGTTACGAAGAATGAATACCTACATATACGAATCAAATAAATTGTTAGGTATAGGTATTTCAGTATAATCGCCAAATATAATGCCAACTCTGAAGAAATGCGATGTACACCAAGGCGCGAAAATTCAAATTTAGTTGAGTTCTTTGTCAAGTAGTGGGTTAATAATACATTGTAGGCATTGTAGAAAATGAGTTTTGCGAAGTTGAGGCATCTTGTTCATGTTCTTAATAAAAACTGCTCAAAAATACCAAAATTTATTTCACATTGGTTCCAAATAACTTCAAATCCGGGAAACTGCAGAAAATAATCTTTCGGGAACGGATATGGGGTGACTGAGAATTATTGAGCAATGTTTTTGAGAAAAAGAAATAGATGGGTAAATGTTATGCTCGAAAAACTCATTGCCACAACGCCACAACGTTACAATGTGTATAGTTAGTCTAATATATGCAAAAAACGAAATATAATTTGAAGTTCACGGGTAAGTTTAGCCGAACCACCATAAAACATTTCGATATCGAATGACCTGTAGCTTTCGATAAGAAACCGTAAATAATTATCGAACGTTCGGCAAATATTATCGAAACCGATTGTTGTGAATAGCGTTTGACAGGCGTAATCGTACGATATCTACGTCAGATCGATTGGGTTTCGGTTTCGACAACTTCCCGATCGATTCGGTTATTCTGAATTGAAAATATTTCTTATCGAACCGAATCGTACGATAACAACGTTATAGAATGGTTCTGAATCGCCCGGCAGGCCTTTGCAGTGTGTATCAGGAACGAGGAATCAAACCGCTTCGTACGCGTCATTGGTACGTCGACTATGTATGGGTGGAAGCCTTTACGATGCCTTGCCGTTCTATGGTAGAAAGGTGACGGGGGAACCAAATTAAAAATGCAGCCGAATGCAGACGATGCAGCCGAAGATGTTACCGTAATAATTTGTAAGTAACCCAGTAAGATTTGTGGGTATTTTTTTTTACACATACAAGTTAGTACTTGACTACGATATCTCCTGATGCTGTTTGCTATACATTAAGATTTATTTTCAATGAACGGAAAATTCTCTCCCAGCGGAGGATAAAGGTTGCCTGCCACCGGACTACTGCCCCGTTGGCTGCGCATGCGCCGGCACCGTGGTGCGGTGTGCGCGCGCGAAGCTGACCTCGCTGCCGCCGAGAATACCGCCCTACACCACCGAGCTGTGAGTCCTATTGTTACGTGCTGGGTTCGACGATTTGGAATAAAACCTCTGCTGATCCTTGACTTTAGACTGACTGAGACTTTATTCAGTACTTCCAGTATCCAATATCCCTGCGGGGCTAGACAAAGTCACAAGCGTTTGGCGTTAACGCTAGTCGACAAAAATGTATGGACAAAACAAATGACTGTAGAAAAACCACGATAATAATAATTACTTAACACGCTGTGTTTGATACTGGCGGCTGTCAATTGTCAAGCGAAGTACGCTAAAGTTATCTACAAGGTCTGCGAGTTATCTACAAGTTAGCATAGTTAGTTATTCAAACACAGCGCGTTTAGTACTATTATTATCGTGGTTTTTCTACAGTCATTTGTTTTGTCCATACATTTTTGTCGACTAGCGTTAACGCCAAACGCTTGTCACTTTGTCTAGCCCCGCTGGTCTTCCTTGTAGTTCGCTTCCTCTTCGCTCTTGATCGCTTGCTTCGCTTGTTCACCTTTCCCGTCTCTCAGTCAGTCTGACTCTGTCTGCACGCTGCCCGCTATTTATATACATCTGAACGAGTCTCGAACGTTCCACCTTCGTTGTTTATCAAAAGAGTAGATCGTTCGAGAAGTCGGAACTACCAGAATTCCATTGTTTATATGGTCATTGAACCCTCAAGTTGTTTACAACTTAGGAGTGGTATTTCGGCAGTGCGATTATAAACCCTATGGTGCTTATCATAGGGTTCATTCGTAACACTATGTTTACCTGCTGTCTGGCTCAGATCGAACGAGTTGTGTTCTAGGTAAAAAAGATGGAGAATATACGCCACTCAAAAATAAGGTCCATAACAAAATAAACTAATGCTCTGACCCACTCAAAAACTTAAATGGAAGTGAAGGCACGTAGCTAGGCTAAAAAATCACAGGTGGACACTAAAAGTAACCCTGTGGAGGGGCAAAAGAGGCAAGGGGAGACCAATAACTTAATAGGAGGGTGAAATAAAAAAGTATCCATGGGCCATGATAGAATATTACAGGGATAAATGGGCCTTTGGAGGAAGCCTTCATCGAATCAGGGGTTCTTGCATGAAGAAGAAAAAACAAACACTACAAGACGTAATCGTTAAATAACCAACTAACAACAAAGTAGAAAGAAAGATAAAGGGGATTGAAACTATCTGGCATAGCGACAATCATTAAAAATAGACTTATCCTCATATGTCTGTCTTTACCTTCAAATATCTCGGTAACGTGACACTTCTTTGGGGTACTATGTTACTTGACATTATTTGTTTGTCTATGTGTCCTCTATCCATACATACTACATTCATCGTGCGCCGCGATTTCGAAAAAAAATCAAAATGGCGGCCAGGTCGCTATGCCAGCTTCCATACAAAAAAATTCAAACCCCTTTATTTCATAACATTATGCCACAGAAAAAAACAACGTACACACTTATGTTCCTACTAAAACGATGACTGAAGCTTCCACCACCTGGGCAACAAATACCAGATTATTGCCCAAGTGACAGAAGCACCAGACACGGCTTGTCATGTGCGGCACAACCCAGAAATAGAAACACACAGGATTAAAAGATTAAAAACGCATTTAATCTTGAAACCCTGTAAGTATGCAACTAATAAAATCCTTTTTTTTTATTTTATTGATAAATGTCTCATTTTATTCCCTCCAGCTATCTGGAATCCAACGAAATCACTAGCATATCAGCCGACCAGCTAAGACACTTGACTCAGCTGACGCGTCTGGATCTCTCCAACAACAAGATCACTGTCCTGTCCAACAACACTTTCGAAGCTCTCACCAAGTTGTCTACGCTCATCGTCAGCTACAACCGGCTAAGATGTGTCCAGGTAACCCACTCCAACAACAAATTCAGCGGATTTTCCAACAACACTTCTGAAAATGCCAATTAAAATTGTTTAAATAACTTTTTAATGCATTTGCTCAAAAAGTTGACATATCCATGTGTGTTTAGTGTGCGCAAAGTTATTATTTTCCGCACTAGTGCTTTTGTGTTTTCCTCCTACGCGGCACCGGAGCGGGCGCACCAGGAGCGCATGAACACGAACACGGCATGCAAACACGGTGCAGGCAAACACGTAAAACCAATATTTTTTTTTCGCAAATGTATTAAAAAACGTCGTAGTTATAGTCGTACTCGTCCTTATAGTTGACCCTCGCCTTCGGCTTGGGTCAACTAACCGGGACTCGTAAAGAAATGACAAACTTTCCGCACTTATATTGAAATGTACTATTTTATAAACGGGAATAAAGATGATGACGTAAATTAAAAATAGAAAGTAAAGTTGCAGGCATTTTATTTTCGGAGTAGCGGTCTTTGATTTCACTAAAAGCATCATTCTTTATCCAACAACAACACAAGATTTCCTTCTATTCGGCTACACTCAGCGTGAGCTAACTGTAGGCAGAACGGAATGTGTCCTCTATTGCCATTTTCTCAGACCTACAACAATATCAACTGTCGTTACGTCGCGACGTTTAGAAATGGAACAAAATTCAAACCGCTATTTTGACATTCAATGTCGCTCAGATGAGCGTCATTGAATGTTAAGTCGCATACATTTTTTGAAATTTGTTCCGTAGCGACATTGTGATGTTGGCCGTTTCTATCCAACAACACATCATTATGCAACTTTGACCAACAACATATCAAACAACTAAACTACATGGATAATAGTCAAACCTGACGACCGCCCTGGCGGCGCGCTTGGATTCGAGTGGGAGGTCGCGGGTTCGATTCCCGCCACGGGCTACTTTGGGATTTTATAATTTCTGAATTGGCTTAGGTCTGGTGTGGTGGGAAGGCTTAAGCCGTGGCTATAGTTACCACCCTACCAGCAAAGACGCACCGCCAAGCGATTTAGCGTTCCGGTGCGATGCTTGTAGAAACCGTTGGGGTAAATTTACTTACGCTTCCAAGTTAGTACGATAACATCTTAGACTGCATCATCACTTATCATCAGGTGAGATTGCAGTCAAGTACTAACTTGTATAGAATAAAAAAAAAACCTGAAACATTTGTGTACTGTTTGAAACCCTGTTTGTTCGTTTGCAGCGCGACGCTCTCAAAGGCCTCACACAGCTCCGCGTGCTGTCCCTCCACGGCAACAACATCTCGATGCTCGCTGACGGCGTCTTCAGGGACCTGGAGTCCATATCACACGTGTAAGTGTTCGATGTAGCCAGTGAAACTGCGGGAACAGCAGTATCTTCATTCAAGTCTAGTCGTCGTTTCAGCCGATGGATGTCCACTGCTGGATGTTAAAGTACGAGGCCGGGATAATTTATAGTATATCCACTTAAACTGCATTTTAGTATAGTGGAGAATTATATTTTTAACTAGCTGACCCGGCAAACGTTGTTTTACCATATAAATTTTTTCACTTAGAGACGTGAAAAATAGATAACAACCTGCTCGCAGACCCAGAGAATATAGAGCTCGCAGACCCACTGAAAGTTTCATAACGATCGATCCAGCCGATTCGGAGGAGTTCGGTTACAAAGAAAATCGAGAGAATTTTATATATTAGACTACCTGACCGGGCAAACTTCGTTTTGCCGTTTAGGGACATCAAATATAGATAATAACCCGCTCCCGGACCCAGAGATCACACCCTAAAAATTTCATAACGATCGGTCCAGCCGTTTCGGAGGAGTTTGGTTACAAAGAAAATCGAGAGTATTTTATATATTAGAAGATTAGAATGAAATTAATAAAACATATTTTTTTTATTCAAACATTACTAAGGTGATTGACAAGTTTTCTTTTTCATTAGTGACATAACATTGATACAAAACGAACCTTATTATGACACTGGACATAGGCCTCCTCAAACACTACAATCTTAAGCCGCCCCGCAACTTTCTTTATGTCGTCCACCTGGTGGGGAGGTCTGCCGACACTGCGCTTCCCGGTGCGTGGCCGCTATTCCAGCACCTTGGGTCCTCAACGTCCATTGGTCCTACGAGCTATGTGCCCCGCGGCCCGCCCATTGCCACTTCAGTTTTGCGACACGTTGAGCTATGTCGGTCACTTTGGTTCTTTTGCGGATCTCCTCATTTCTGATTCGATCGCGCAATGATACTCCGAGCATAGCTCTCTCCATCGCTCGCTGTGTGACTCTGAGCCGTCATAAGAGGCCCATTGTCAGCGACCATATCTCGGATCCGTATGTCATCACTGGGAACATACACTGTTGGAAGATTTGAGTCTTCAGCAGGCCAGTCTCACTTATCACGTGACGTCCCGGCTACAAGTACGGGTCCGGACCACGATATTTCAGATGGTTGCCGCTCACGGGCCGAGTTGCACGCCCTAGTTCGCGGCAGCCCTAGTACGTCGTAACAGATAAAGAGACCACAACATTGCGTTTGATGCGTATCGATTTTAAAGGGCGGGGCTAGGCGCTATTGCGAACTGGGGGCCTACCACCAACGTTTAAAATAATATTATTGTAATATTGTTTTCACATTTTCATACAATGTCAGTATGGAAATTTTAAAACAATATTACAATAATATTACTTTAAGCGTTGGTGGTAGGCCCCCTGAATTGCACTTTTTGTGTCAGCGCGAGAGTCGCTATTTCTTTAAATTATCGTGCGGAGTGAACCTTCTGGTGTTCTGTGTCTTTAGGCACTGAGGGATTTTGGACGAGAAGACATCGCGGAGTTTCCCGTCTAGCATTGATGAGGGATATTCTGTGTTGGCAGCGCGCTGGGCTCCAACCCGCTGTACTGCGACTGCGGCGCGCGCTGGCTGTCGGAGTGGGTGAAGGTGGCGGGCGAGTACGTGGAGGCCGGCATCGCGCGCTGCGCCGAGCCGCCGCGCATGCGCGACAAGCTCGTGCTCAGCACGCATTCCGACGCCTTCGTGTGCAAAGGTATAAAGCCTAGCTTGGTGTACCTAAGGCGTACGTAAGGTGTAAATGGTCCCCGATATATGGCGGCACCAGTCCTTTAAAATATGATTATGAAGTTTGGACAACGTCAAACAACACGACTAGTAATCGGAGCTTCTTGCTTCGGAATATAGAAATCTCTAAGGAGGAGTTATGCCTGCTTCATCGTCTTCGTCGTCTCAGCCGATGGACATAGGCCTCCTGAAATGATTACCAGACACCACGATCTTGCGCCGCCTACCAGCCAGCGACTCGCTTTATGTCGTTAATCTTCCTGGGGGCGTCTACCTTAACTGCGCTTTCCGGTGCGTGACCACCATTCCTGCACCTTCGGTCCCCAACGTCCATCGGTTCTACGAGCTATGGGCTCCGCCTATTGCCAAATTAGGTATGCCTGCATGATTAATCCTTATTAAGTCCAATACCTTTGATGTTATGTTTAAATTATGGAGATATTAAGACAGTGTTGGTTGTGCAGGGGAGCCGCCGGCGGAGGTGGTGTCGAAGTGCGACCGCTGCTACAACAACCCGTGCCTCAACCGCGGCGTGTGCTCGGCGACGGCGGCCGGCGGGTACGCGTGCACGTGCGCGCGCGGCTTCCACGGCGACACGTGCCAGCACCAGATCGACGCGTGCTACGGCTCGCCGTGCGCGCACGGGGCGTGCCAGCTGCTCGAGGAGGGCCGCTTCAGGTGAGCGATGACGACGCGCGACGGCGTCCGGCGGCTACGCACTTCCACGGCGACACGTGCCAGCACCAGATCGACGCGTGCTACGGCTCGCCGTGCGCGCACGGGGCGTGCCAGCTGCTCGAGGAGGGCCGCTTCAGGTGAGCGATGACGACGCGCGACGGCGTCCGGCGGCTACGCACTTCCACGGCGACACGTGCCAGCACCAGATCGACGCGTGCTACGGCTCGCCGTGCGCGCACGGGGCGTGCCAGCTGCTCGAGGAGGGCCGCTTCAGGTGAGCGATGACGACGCGCGACGGCGTCCGGCGGCTACGCACTTCCACGGCGACACGTGCCAGCACCAGATCGACGCGTGCTACGGCTCGCCGTGCGCGCACGGGGCGTGCCAGCTGCTCGAGGAGGGCCGCTTCAGGTGAGCGATGACGACGCGCGACGGCGTCCGGCGGCTACGCACTTCCACGGCGACACGTGCCAGCACCAGATCGACGCGTGCTACGGCTCGCCGTGCGCGCACGGGGCGTGCCAGCTGCTCGAGGAGGGCCGCTTCAGGTGAGCGATGACGACGCGCGACGGCGTCCGGCGGCTACGCACTTCCACGGCGACACGTGCCAGCACCAGATCGACGCGTGCTACGGCTCGCCGTGCGCGCACGGGGCGTGCCAGCTGCTCGAGGAGGGCCGCTTCAGGTGAGCGATGACGACGCGCGACGGCGTCCGGCGGCTACGCACTTCCACGGCGACACGTGCCAGCACCAGATCGACGCGTGCTACGGCTCGCCGTGCGCGCACGGGGCGTGCCAGCTGCTCGAGGAGGGCCGCTTCAGGTGAGCGATGACGACGCGCGACGGCGTCCGGCGGCTACGCACTTCCACGGCGACACGTGCCAGCACCAGATCGACGCGTGCTACGGCTCGCCGTGCGCGCACGGGGCGTGCCAGCTGCTCGAGGAGGGCCGCTTCAGGTGAGCGATGACGACGCGCGACGGCGTCCGGCGGCTACGCACTTCCACGGCGACACGTGCCAGCACCAGATCGACGCGTGCTACGGCTCGCCGTGCGCGCACGGGGCGTGCCAGCTGCTCGAGGAGGGCCGCTTCAGGTAAGTTTTTGCAGGCCCGATACTGGAAAGTAGAAACGGGTCTTCTACCTGAAAACAATAAAGAGTCACTACTCACTACTGACATGACATTATAGCGGTCTTCGACAACTGATGACAGATGTGTAACCAGTTCCTTAGCATACGCTGACGCAGTTTTCGAACATCTGAGTTTTCGAAGAGCGTTCTGTAAATATACGTTCTGACATCATACGCAAATGACAAGCCATCCCTACAACCTACAAGTGAAACCTGCTTGGAGGGAAATTTTCCTTTAACCTCCAACACCAGCAAAACATCAAATCGTCCAATCACAAAGGTCTTTAAAGAAGAATGGCATGACATCACAAATAGGTCACCTCTATTCATCAATAGGTTAAAAAGAAGAAACCCATAATTCCAGCAGCTGCGTAAGCCATGTCACTTTATCTATTCTATTTTTACGATTGCTAATGGACCGAAGTTCAAAAAAAATGAGAATTAGAGTACTCATCCGTTTTTACAGAATTTCATCCCTGGTTAAGCAGTGTTATCTCAAAAATTAATAAATGCATGGCTGAGTTTGGTCTTATGAATTAGGTTTATACCTTAACATAGTGCCTTGGAAGCTAAACTATTCATCTTTCCTAAAGTCCGGTCGCGGAGCACGAAGAATTTCGTACATTAACCTGTTACACAGGACGGGGTCATTGCATCTGTGCGAGCGTGACCGCATTATTTTGATGCGGGAGTGACAGAGACAGGTAGTAACAGGTTAATGTACGAAATTCTTCGTGCTCCGCGACCGTGCTCTACAAAAGCTAGTGTTTCCAGCAGTAGTTGTTTCCAGTTGTTCGTGCCACGCGGGCTACACGGGCGTGCGATGCGAGGTCAACATCGACGACTGCCTGTCGCACCGCTGCCAGAACAACGCCACCTGCGTCGACCACCTGGAGGGCTACACCTGCAAGTGTGCGCCTGGCTTTATGGGTGAGTGAGAACTTATACCATCTGTTAGTTTCCGGGATCCGCGCTTTGGGGACTTTCTGGCCCAAAATGCCTCTAGTTTTATGCGCATTTTTGGTCCAAGAACCAGAGCCGGTCTTTTTGATGAAGCATAAGCGAAGAAATATGAGGAGGTCGAAGCAAGGAATATCGACCACCTGGAGGGCTACACCTGCAAGTGTGCACCTGGCTTTATGGGTGAGTGAAAACTTGTACCATCTGTTAGTTTCCGGGATCCGCGCTTTGGGGACTCTCTGGCCCAAAATGCCTCTAGTTTTATGGGCATTTTTGGTCCAAGAACCAGAGCCGGTCTTTTTGATGAAGCATAAGCGAAGAAATATAAGAAGGTTGAAGCAAGGAATATCGACCACCTGGAGGGGTACGGTGCAAGTGTGCGCCTGGCTTTATGGGTGAGTGACTCGCATCATCACCTATGACGCTGAAACATGGACACTGACTAAGCCTGATCCACAAATTTCGAATTTTGAAATTGTACTGTAACGTGGCATAAAACTGGGCGAACGCAAAATAATAAATCTCCCCGGCTAAGGTGTTTTATGCCCGTCACAAAGAATTTACCTACCTATACGTGGAATTGGAGTGGAATGAAACACAGAAATTAATCTACAATTATAATAGTAATTCAAATACGAAAGAGAAACAATATACACAAAGAAATCTTTACTATAAGCTAAAAGACAAGAAAATTTAACTTAAATAATTGGCTAACATACCTACTAACTATCTGTTATTATAAAATATATATATCTTATTTAATAATTACACATGCTCAATCGATGGAGCCGTAGGTTCACAGAATTGTTATTCTAACCACGTATTGTCCCTGACTGTACCAAGCCGTAAATAAAATTTTATCGGGCTATACCAGTATAAAAAAAATATTGTTTTAAATGGTTCTACAACCGTGGATAAACAAAGATGGTACCTCCGGTCATGTTTACCCTACGGGAAACGTTGCGTGATGACGCGCCGAGCGAAGTGTCTCAGCCCGCAGCCGCGACCGAAGCCACGAAGCGGAGCGAAGAGGTGTCGTGCGGCCGCCGCAACTGGCGGTGCGACAGCGGGCGACAGGCGCCGGATGATCTCTCGCAGAACCCCGAGGTTAGCCTTCTCACGAAAGGCTGTCGATGTCTATCCCGATAGGATTAGCCCATCCAGGATTTCAAAACCACAAGAAATAACCTTTTCTTTACTTCCCGACCTGAAATTTAGAGAAATACGACAAATAAAACCCGTACAAAACGCTGGCCTGCGACCCGGTGCCCCGGCATACCCAAGCGACATGAAGGAATAGTGAATGCTTACCATAAAAATGGCACTCCCAAATTTCCCGCCAAACTAGTGGTTGAACTATGCCAGTTGCATCGCCGGCCTCGTGCAGCTCGCGTACCGCCTCTCAAGGAGTCAAACCCCCATCTTCCAGATTTCTGGATTACAAAAAAAATAAGCCGAGCAACTGGTCTAACGAGCAGTACTCGCTCTTTGAATGACAAAGTCGTAATGATACCGAATGGTTCTCGCGTTAGCTTTTGTAGCCGTCGCTGACGAAGGAAAAAATAATTGGCCAAGTTAGAACCGCCGCGTCCACGAGGGTTCCGTAAGTGAAATTTTATTCTTCTCTTTTAGGAAAACAAACCTGAAACGAGGTGAAACGGGGAATTCCTTATCTCAGCTAAATGATAAACCCAGTAGGCTCCTTTTGGATTTCTAGACAACAGCTATTCCCCTATATTTTGTCCTGAAAATCAAGGAATTTTACAAACCCTAATTTTTAGTCCCCTTTTTGTATTTAGTCATTCAAGCATGAATGCTGTTATACAAAGGTGCCCCGTATGGTGATCGACCATATCGATCGAAGATATTTTCTGCTTTTATGGTCTACACAATTTCAGTGCGGAACCCCTTTTTTGCTTCAAAACAAGATAAGGGCGTCCGGTCTGAACAATAGGGAATTTTTACGATCCAGTCACGATTTGAATTTCCAAGATTATTATGTTTACAATTTTTCATATTGAAAAAATGGCTTATCGTGTTTGTTTGCGTCCTATTTCTGAGGTAAATTTTTATTTTTCAAGATCTAAGATAACAATGTTATGATCAGTCCATACTAGAAAAAATACGACCTATGTGTGTATAAGAATGTCCCGTTACAGTACTTTATTCTGATTAAAAATTATTATTACTTGAAATGCAAAAAAAAAAAAAGTCGCCCAGCGTGCTATGGTGAGATAAATTAGAATCAAGAGTGAATAGGCATCT
The DNA here is from genome assembly GCA_036785405.1 of Coenonympha arcania. Classification (NCBI taxonomy): domain Eukaryota; kingdom Metazoa; phylum Arthropoda; class Insecta; order Lepidoptera; family Nymphalidae; genus Coenonympha; species Coenonympha arcania. The sequence continues at coordinate 13,437,532 of CM072076.1, forward strand.
TCTAGGCAAGCGCGTTCCACCTTAGACTGTATCATCACTTTCCATCGGGTGTGATCACAGTCAAGCGCTAGCCTATATAGTATAAAAAAAAATGAAGAGATCCGCAGGACAATCTTACCTCCTTCACCTTTCTACCACAGAACCGCAAGACGCCGAGAGAAGTGGCATCCTTATGGTTGATGTCCAGCGAACTCGAACAAAACATTTTTCTTCCATGTTTCTGATACGTACAGCTAAGGTGTGGAACACCCTTCTAGCTTCTGTGTTCCCAGACAAGTACAATTTGGATGCCTTCAAGAGAAGAATGAATAGGCATCTAGGCAAGCGCGCTCCGTCCTAACCTCATCATTTCTGTCCATCAGACATGATTGTAGTCAGTGGCGTATTTTAAGATTCAGCGCCCCGGGCCAAAAAGGACTTGCCGCCCTATAGAAGTGCAGAATTGGAGTTATTTTAGAACCTCAACGTTTTTTCCTTCAAAGTTTTCGATATTTTTAAAACAAGCAAGTGCGTGACGGACTTGTACCAACCATCACGAATTTTTTTTATTAACTCTTTTTTTTTACAAAGTTTTATTTTCATTGTAGTTATCATAAAAACAAATGAAATTTTAAGTATCTTCCTATTGTGAGGTTAAAGGATGCGATGATTACTAAAATCAAGCAAAAAACGCCGAAAAATTTTTGGTTTATTTAGTTTAGAGCGGATTATTGAACTTGACTGGCAAGAAACATACGCGAGCGAAGCGAGCGCGAAATTTCATGTTTTTTAACGATTTCGGTCAATTTCAAGCTGTGGCATAATTTATCTCTATGCAAAATTTCAGCGAAACTGGTTCAGTTGTTGCAGCGTGAATCAGTTAGTTACATACGTACATAAACACTTATTGATTTACACATTTGCATACAAACTATCGCCATTATAATTTTAGTATGATGTGATGCACGGCTGCAAATCTTTAACGTGTCGTATCTTTGAATGCCACGCCACACTCAGAAATCTATTCTTTGAACTATTTGCTGCGCTCATGGTTCAACCCAAGAATCTTTCGCTGCTCGTCATTCATATTTTGAAATTCGGCGCAAAATGCTATACTTCCCAGTCTTGCATCATTAACCAATAATTCGCAGTGGTTCGCTCTAACCTACTAACCGCTAAGACCTACTTGCAACAAAGAAAAACGAGATCGAAAGCTACATCGAATCCTCAATTTTTAATTTAAATAGTTATGTGATCTTTTAAAAAATGTAATTTTTAGGGTTACATACCGAAAGGGTACAAATGGGACCCTATTACTAAGATTTTGCTGTCCGTCCGTCCGTCCGTCTGTCACCAGGCTGTACCACTTGAACCTCGATAGCTACAGTATAACTACGATAGCTATTATTCACTTTAAAAATTAATAATTAAATTATAAAAAAATATTTAAGTTCCCATACAACAACCGTGATTTTTTGCATGTTCTTGCTCAATATTGATAACGGTAACAGGTAGACACTTTAGTTGCATATTCACATAAAAAATAAAAAGTACATTTAAAATAAAACAAATATTTAAGGGTCTTCCATGCAACAAACGTGATTTTTTGCTCGTTTTTGAATTTGTTGGGCAGGAGTGTTTAGTTTACTGTAATACTATTGAGAATTGATCTTGATAGTACGGAACCCTCAGTGCGCAAGTCGGACTCCCACTTTACCAATTATTAACAGTATGCCACAAGCTGATGTGAAGCTAAATGAAAAAAATTGATTCTTTTAGCGGCCCTCTCCAATAACATTTTTATAATTTTGTTATTGTTTTTGTTTGTTCAGAAGTGAAACTACTCTAACGGACCACGTTCTTTGAGTTCATATGTTACCATAAACCCATAAGTAATGTAATGTAAACTTTTTGGTGGTTCTCATTACTTTTATTGCAACAGCCACTACAATTTGCCTCCAATCTTTGTGAAGGCTGGTTATCAAAATCGTCTCTCGTCGCCCATAGTGAAAAATTTTTCACAGTTTCATTTTCAGGCTGAGCCTAATTAGATATAAATTGTAACAACTTAATAACGACCTGCATCATCACTTTGCGCCGCCCGAACTGCCCGCCCCGAATTTCCTGAACTCCCAAGTTGCGCACGCGAAGGAGTTTGACAGACATAATGCCGCCCGTCTCCCGCCTTCTTTAATAAAAGTACGCTGGACTTCAGACTGTCAACATAAAAAGGAAGGCGCTGATTGATGCGTAAGTTAGCGTGAGGGCCCTTGGAACTAAAATAAAAGAACATTCACAAGTACGGTCATTTGCAACAAAATGTTTATTTTAGTACAGAGGAATTTGAGATGGGCGCTTCAAATCGGCACAAAAAAGAAACCGTCAATTGGACTATTTAGTCCAGAGTACTTGTACTATAGAGGTCAGCTCCCGCCCTCTACCATCGGCGAGCCTGTCAGTAATAACTTAAAGTCTAAACGATGCCTCGCGTTGTTAAGTCTATCAAACTTACAACTACATAAGATGTAGTTAAGTGTTTGATGTCCTTAATCAAAAAATATTGAAAAAATTATTAAAAAAACGCCTTTCTAATGATCTAATGTGGGTTTTTTCTAATTTGTTCTGGCCAATGAATAAAGCAATTTCAATAAAAATAAGGTATAAAAAACCTTAGCGAGGTGCGGCTTGCGCCGCCCCTCGGAGGCTGCCGCCCAGGGCCATGGCCCACTTGTCCCTAGGGTAAATACGCCACTGATTGTAGTTAAGCGCAAGCCTATCAAAAGTAAAAAAATTGGTTGCCTGTAAAGTCGGTTTACTGACGATAGTTGAACGTGACAACGTCTTCTTTGTCGCTCATTCCGCGCTCGCGAGGTAACGCCGGTAACGCCGCATGAGCGAGGTAACGCCGGTAACGCCGGATGAGTCATGTTTTTTTTGTGCGTGCAACCGGCTCTATCGATTTATAAGACGTTGTCACGTCAAAAAATTGGTTGTCTGTAAAGTCGGTTTACTGACGATAGTTGAACGTGACAACTCTCGCTTGCACTTCAAGCCTTACATGGAACGCCTCAGAGCGAGGTAACGCGAGCGAGGTAACGCCGGTAACGCCGGATGAGTCATGTTTTTTTGTGCGTGCAGCCGGCTCTATCGATTTATAAGACGTTGTCACGTCAAAAAAATTGGTTGTCTGTAAAGTCGGTTTACTGACGATAGTTGAACGTGACAACGTCTTCTTTGTCGCTCGTTCCGCGCTCGCGAGGTAACGCCGGTAACGCCGCATGAACGAGGTAACGCCGGTAACGCCGGATGAGTCATGTTTTTGACGTGACAACGTCTTATAAATCGATACAGCCGGTTGCATGCACGAAAAAACATGACTCATCCGGCGTTACCTCGCTCATGCGGCGTTACCGGCGTTACCTCGCGAGCGCGGAACGAGCGACAAAGAAGACGTTGTCACGTTCAACTATCGTTAGTAAACCGACTTTACAGGCAACCAATTTTTTTTTCGTGCGTGCAACCGGCTCTATCGAATTATAAGACGTTGTCACGTCAAAAAAACAAACCGAAATAGTCCAAACCAACCATTAGCTTCCCGCCATATCATCGGCCCAACGCGGTCTCCACTCCAGGATTTCCCGGCTCCAACGGCCATCGCCCCTGCGACAAGTGTGATCTGCCCACTGCCATTTCAGCTTGCTAATGGTTTTGGCTCTGTCGATGACTTTGGTTCTCCTGCGGATCTTCTCATTTCTGATTCTATCACGCAGGGAAACCCCTAACATAGCCCTCTCCATAGCACGCTGAGTGACCTTGGATTTGTGGATCCGGCCGCTTGTTAGGGCCCACGTTTCAGCGCCATAGGTGAGAACCGGCAGGACGCATTGGTTAAGATGTTGATCTATCTATCTAATCAGCGTATAGATATCCACTGCTGGACATAGGCCTTTCCGAGAGCGCGCCACCACACACGGTCCTCCGCCTTCCTCATCCACCCGCTACCAGCGACCTTCTTTAGATCATCGGTCCAGCGGGCAGGAGGTCGTCCTACGCTGCGCTTCCCGGTACGTGGTCTCCACTCCAGAACACGTCTGCCCCAACGGCCGTCGGTTCTGCGACAGATATGGCCCGCCCACTGCCACTTCAGCTTGCTAATCCGTTGGGCTGTGTCGGTAACCTTGATTCTCCTACGGATGTCCTCGTTGCGGATTCTATCCTTGAAATCATCTTCAGAGAAACACCCAGCATAGCCCTCTCCATAGCACGCTGAGCGACATTGAACTTGTGGACAAGGCCTACTGTGAGTGTCCACGTTTCTGCTCCGTATGTCATGACCGGCAAGCTTCGGCAAGACGCAGGCGTTGAAGACTTTTGTCTTTAGGCATTGGGGTATAAGATGATGATGATAACTAATGCTGCAATTTTGTCCGAAGGTGAATTCTGCGAGAAGAAGATCCCGTACTGCAGCTCGGAGTTCAACCCGTGCGCCAACGGAGCCACGTGCGTGGACCACGTCAGCCACTACACCTGCTCCTGCCCCAGGGGCTACTCCGGGCAGAACTGCACCGTCAACGCCGACGATTGCATCAACCACATGTGCCAGGTAAGCGAGGGATGGGGGGCTTTGACCCTGGTAAGTGGGGTTTCACTTGCGTATGACGCTAAAAGTATATAGAGCGGTTTTATCAGGACCCCTGTATCGAGCCGGAAAAAGATAGACGGATGATAAAGTAACATGGCAGAAAGAGAGCGCAACATTTAGATTAATAACGACGTAGGCATAAGGCGCTGATGCAAACTGAATTATACTTTACTGCATCAGCGTCGTCATTGTGTGATACTATCGGTCTCGTATATAGTGCCAAACTAATCTGGTCCAGAGAGGGTGTCGCTGTCTGCGTCAAATTCTGTTTTATTGGTACTGCCCAACTGCCTCCACGTTAGTTCTAGTTTTGGGCAGCGGACCAAGACTATAGACTATTGTATGGCACTTGCTATTATGATTTATGATTACGATTACGCTTGAGGTAATGATTATGATTGTCCGTGGCAGAACGGCGCGACGTGCGTGGACGGGCTGGACGAGTACCGCTGCGCGTGCGCCGGCGGGTACGCGGGCCGCTACTGCGAGGCGGCGCCGCACGCCGCGCTCGGCACGTCGCCGTGCGCGCACCACGACTGCGTGCACGGCGTGTGCTACCTCGCCGTGCACGTGCGTACACACCGACATTGTCACTAACAACTGTAGCTCAACTCCGCTGCGCGTGCGCCGGCGGGTACGCGGGCCGCTACTGCGAGGCGGCGCCGCACGCCGCGCTCGGCACGTCGCCGTGCGCGCACCACGACTGCGTGCACGGCGTGTGCTACCTCGCCGTGCACGTGCGTACACACCGACATTGTCACTAACAACTGTAGCTCAACTCCGCTGCGCGTGCGCCGGCGGGTACGCGGGCCGCTACTGCGAGGCGGCGCCGCACGCCGCGCTCGGCACGTCGCCGTGCGCGCACCACGACTGCGTGCACGGCGTGTGCTACCTCGCCGTGCACGTGCGTACACACCGACATTGTCACTAACAACTGTAGCTCAACTCCGCTGCGCGTGCGCCGGCGGGTACGCGGGCCGCTACTGCGAGGCGGCGCCGCACGCCGCGCTCGGCACGTCGCCGTGCGCGCACCACGACTGCGTGCACGGCGTGTGCTACCTCGCCGTGCACGTGCGTACACACCGACATTGTCACTAACAACTGTAGCTCAACTCCGCTGCGCGTGCGCCGGCGGGTACGCGGGCCGCTACTGCGAGGCGGCGCCGCACGCCGCGCTCGGCACGTCGCCGTGCGCGCACCACGACTGCGTGCACGGCGTGTGCTACCTCGCCGTGCACGTGCGTACACACCGACATTGTCACTAACAACTGTAGCTCAACTCCGCTGCGCGTGCGCCGGCGGGTACGCGGGCCGCTACTGCGAGGCGGCGCCGCACGCCGCGCTCGGCACGTCGCCGTGCGCGCACCACGACTGCGTGCACGGCGTGTGCTACCTCGCCGTGCACGTGCGTACACACCGACATTGTCACTAACAACTGTAGCTCAACTCCGCTGCGCGTGCGCCGGCGGGTACGCGGGCCGCTACTGCGAGGCGGCGCCGCACGCCGCGCTCGGCACGTCGCCGTGCGCGCACCACGACTGCGTGCACGGCGTGTGCTACCTCGCCGTGCACGTGCGTACACACCGACATTGTCACTAACAACTGTAGCTCAACTCCGCTGCGCGTGCGCCGGCGGGTACGCGGGCCGCTACTGCGAGGCGGCGCCGCACGCCGCGCTCGGCACGTCGCCGTGCGCGCACCACGACTGCGTGCACGGCGTGTGCTACCTCGCCGTGCACGTGCGTACACACCGACATTGTCACTAACAACTGTAGCTCAACTCCGCTGCGCGTGCGCCGGCGGGTACGCGGGCCGCTACTGCGAGGCGGCGCCGCACGCCGCGCTCGGCACGTCGCCGTGCGCGCACCACGACTGCGTGCACGGCGTGTGCTACCTCGCCGTGCACGTGCGTACACACCGACATTGTCACTAACAACTGTAGCTCAACTCCGCTGCGCGTGCGCCGGCGGGTACGCGGGCCGCTACTGCGAGGCGGCGCCGCACGCCGCGCTCGGCACGTCGCCGTGCGCGCACCACGACTGCGTGCACGGCGTGTGCTACCTCGCCGTGCACGTGCGTACACACCGACATTGTCACTAACAACTGTAGCTCAACTCCGCTGCGCGTGCGCCGGCGGGTACGCGGGCCGCTACTGCGAGGCGGCGCCGCACGCCGCGCTCGGCACGTCGCCGTGCGCGCACCACGACTGCGTGCACGGCGTGTGCTACCTCGCCGTGCACGTGCGTACACACCGACATTGTCACTAACAACTGTAGCTCAACTCCGCTGCGCGTGCGCCGGCGGGTACGCGGGCCGCTACTGCGAGGCGGCACCGCACGCCGCGCTCGGCACGTCGCCGTGCGCGCACCACGACTGCGTGCACGGCGTGTGCTACCTCGCCGTGCACGTGCGTACACACCGACATTGTCACTAACAACTGTAGCTCAACTCCGCTGCGCGTGCGCCGGCGGGTACGCGGGCCGCTACTGCGAGGCGGCGCCGCACGCCGCGCTCGGCACGTCGCCGTGCGCGCACCACGACTGCGTGCACGGCGTGTGCTACCTCGCCGTGCACGTGCGTACACACCGACATTGTCACTAACAACTGTAGCTCAACTCCGCTGCGCGTGCGCCGGCGGGTACGCGGGCCGCTACTGCGAGGCGGCGCCGCACGCCGCGCTCGGCACGTCGCCGTGCGCGCACCACGACTGCGTGCACGGCGTGTGCTACCTCGCCGTGCACGTGCGTACACACCGACATTGTCACTAACAACTGTAGCTCAACTCCGCTGCGCGTGCGCCGGCGGGTACGCGGGCCGCTACTGCGAGGCGGCGCCGCACGCCGCGCTCGGCACGTCGCCGTGCGCGCACCACGACTGCGTGCACGGCGTGTGCTACCTCGCCGTGCACGTGCGTACACACCGACATTGTCACTAACAACTGTAGCTCAACTCCGCTGCGGTGCGCCGGCGGGTACGCGGGCCGCTACTGCGAGGCGGCGCCGCACGCCGCGCTCGGCACGTCGCCGTGCGCGCACCACGACTGCGTGCACGGCGTGTGCTACCTCGCCGTGCACGTGCGTACACACCGACATTGTCACTAACAACTGTAGCTCAACTCCGCTGCGCGTGCGCCGGCGGGTACGCGGGCCGCTACTGCGAGGCGGCGCCGCACGCCGCGCTCGGCACGTCGCCGTGCGCGCACCACGACTGCGTGCACGGCGTGTGCTACCTCGCCGTGCACGTGCGTACACACCGACATTGTCACTAACAACTGTAGCTCAACTCCGCTGCGCGTGCGCCGGCGGGTACGCGGGCCGCTACTGCGAGGCGGCGCCGCACGCCGCGCTCGGCACGTCGCCGTGCGCGCACCACGACTGCGTGCACGGCGTGTGCTACCTCGCCGTGCACGTGCGTACACACCGACATTGTCACTAACAACTGTAGCTCAACTCCGCTGCGCGTGCGCCGGCGGGTACGCGGGCCGCTACTGCGAGGCGGCGCCGCACGCCGCGCTCGGCACGTCGCCGTGCGCGCACCACGACTGCGTGCACGGCGTGTGCTACCTCGCCGTGCACGTGCGTACACACCGACATTGTCACTAACAACTGTAGCTCAACTCCGCTGCGCGTGCGCCGGCGGGTACGCGGGCCGCTACTGCGAGGCGGCACCGCACGCCGCGCTCGGCACGTCGCCGTGCGCGCACCACGACTGCGTGCACGGCGTGTGCTACCTCGCCGTGCACGTGCGTACACACCGACATTGTCACTAACAACTGTAGCTCAACTCCGCTGCGCGTGCGCCGGCGGGTACGCGGGCCGCTACTGCGAGGCGGCGCCGCACGCCGCGCTCGGCACGTCGCCGTGCGCGCACCACGACTGCGTGCACGGCGTGTGCTACCTCGCCGTGCACGTGCGTACACACCGACATTGTCACTAACAACTGTAGCTCAACTCCGCTGCGCGTGCGCCGGCGGGTACGCGGGCCGCTACTGCGAGGCGGCGCCGCACGCCGCGCTCGGCACGTCGCCGTGCGCGCACCACGACTGCGTGCACGGCGTGTGCTACCTCGCCGTGCACGTGCGTACACACCGACATTGTCACTAACAACTGTAGCTCAGCTGGATACAAAGATGCGACCTACGCTCGCACCGGTATTAATATAAGCCCGATTGTTAAAGTACCGTTAGTAGTACGGCAGACTCTTTTTCTTTTATACGCTATATTTTGAAAAACCTCTTTGTCAATCACAGTAGCGGTTTCCCAGCCGCTCTAGCGGTCTATAACGGTTAAGAAACTGCTACGGATTAACAATCACTAGTGTACCTTGAATGAAGTTCTAAGCTGAGACTACTTACATCACGTTTCTACGAAGCAAGCCTCTCTTACACCAACCTGGGATTGTTTCGCTCTGATTGGCTACATTCGTTGTTCACATTTTTGAAGCAAATCAGCGCGCTGAAGTTGCCAACATTTAATTTATTCTGCTAACCGTTCACTAATGGGTCGTTATTGCAGCACTAATGTAATAATCGCTGTATGAGCTCGGTTGATTAAACAAACTTTAACAGACACGTAATCGTTAACCGTTGAACTTGGCGCTTTCTTTGTTTCTGTAACGTCATGTTTAACGATCACGTGTCTGTTAAAGTCTGTTGAAGCAGCCCCTATATTAGTCAACATGTATTGCTTGTCAACCAACAGTAGTGTAATGTAATATTAGTTGGTTGTGCTCAGGACGACATTATGATGGACCACCCGCTGCTGTCGCCGCCCGCCGACTACCTGTGCAAGTGCGCGCCCGGCTACTCGGGTGAGACCACCTTTAGTACTTATTCACATTTAAATCCTGCTGGCTGCGCCATGTATCATTTCTTACATGGCGCAGCCGGTAGACTTTTTTTATTCATTTAAACTATCGACTGGGCTGGGGAAAATTATAATTTTCATACCATGGTCGTTCAAAAAAAGCGGGACGCAGGGGAGCTTGGACCCTCACTCACACAACATTATTAACCCTTGCAGCTACGCAGTACATTGCAAAAATACCGCCACGTTATTACAGGGATTCCGGACTCCTATGAGATCGTCACAGTAACATAGGATCAGCCGTGGACGTGCACGGCATTCCGTTACCGTCGACGGTAATTTAAAAACGCCTTCATATGATGCCATATATTTGTTTCCCCAGTGTTGCCGTTGTGCCGTGGACGTCCACGGTAATATCGTGACGGTAAGAAATATAAAAGCGCCCACTGGTTTCTGTAACGATGGCAAATATATTTGTCAAATTGCTAAGGCCTAATTGGTTGCTGGTGTTAAGACCGTTCATGCGTTGGAATTATGCTGGAGTCGAAATTGTCAATTTCCGACGTAACATAAAAGTGTCATGTGTTCAATTATTGATTAGATAATTCCCATCATATTATTTGGCATTTCATAACATAGTTTTTGTCTCAAAAATATTTGAATATATGTGTATAACTTTCTCATTAAAAAGGTTCTTGTAAAGGCTTATTACTTACTTAACGGTGGAAGCTCTATGCAGATGCAAGATATTTGCCAAGTTTCATAACACAAACTTATAACAATGACATATTTAGAAAATTAATAACATTTACTAAAAAAATGTCTCAAAAAGAAACACGATTTTCCTAGATTTTCATTCAAAAACCATAAACCGAAAAGTGACATTTTTAGCATTTTTCGATAAATTAAACGTATTATTTTAGGATAAAATCCGAGATATTTTGTTATTTCTGAATTATAGTAATTTAATTATTAGTATATAAATTAATATTCAATGTCACTGGTTATTTACTATTTTAATAAGTAGTATATTTATTTTACTATAATTTTTTTTTGTAATAGCATTATCAGCGCAAAATTGCGTCAGCGCCAACGCAAAACCAATTTAGTATGGCAAGAAACGCGATGCGCGCCGTTTTGCGTGAACGCTCTTAATCTTTGTATCCTGTAAATTGTAATCTTATTTGGCCTTATTTATAGCTTAAGTTAATTGTTAATAATATTTTGTAACGCTGTTGATTGCAATAAATAAAGAAAATAATCAAAATAAATAAATGAATATGTCATATTCCTAAGGCCTAATTGGCTGCTGGAGTTAATGTTTAATCGTTTCCCCAGGTCGGCTGTGCGAGTACCTCACTTCGCTCACTTTCAACCACAACGACTCACTGGTTGAACTCGAGCCGCTGCGCACGGTGCCGCAGGCTAACGTCACGCTCGGTAACTATTCTCACTCACTCGTTCACTCACTAGCTCATTGCTCACTGACTCTCTCACTCACTCACTGACTAAGTCGATATAGCTATGAGGGTTCTGCTTCCACTAAAATCTGTGTTTTGCCACGAATGCTAGTAATAGTATTCTATATAATAATGAAGGATTCACTTTCGAATTCACCGCGCTCCCATGGGATCAGGTCATGATCTGCCACTCAAGAGTCAAATTCTTTCGGTGCAGCCAGAAGCCTGGTTGCTGCTGACCCTCCTGGGAGGCGCGTCTCGAACAGGGCTCACCATCTAAATTGTAAACTATATTCCGGCCGCTCAAAGAATGCGTTTCTGACACATTTCAATTCGTCATACAAAACAAAAAAAAACAGTTGGCATAACCTTGAAACAGCGCCGTTCGACGTGGTTTGACTTTTAAAAGCTATAGTTTTTATATTTGTTAATTAAGTAATTGTAATAATTTTAGCCAAAAATAAATACATTTATTGTAAGTTAGTATAATTATTCGAATTTTAATGTTATCATTCGTTAATAACGTAAATAAAAGATATTTAAAAAATTTCCGTAAATTGTACGGCAGTTATTTGACACTCAGTTTGGCACAATATTATAACATTAATTGATTATTGATATAATAATATTGTTTTAATGCTCATCAATTGTTAAAACGGTAAACAACCAGCAATAATATTTTTATCGTAACTGCAACGCCATTACAAAGTTACGTCGTCAGTTCAAAAGCGATGTGTCAGGAACGTATTCTCTGAACGGCCGGATAATAATCATAGTTTGGCGAGATATTGTAATTTTGACTTGTGCATGAATTTTTTGATTTAAATAAATTAAAAAAAAATCTCCTACTTTAAAGTCTTTCTGTCAGTGACAATTGTACCAAGCAGAGCCCTTGTTCCAGTGTTCAGCACGAAACAGCTGCACGGCGTGCTCATGTACTTCGGCGACAACGAGCACCTGGCGGTGGAACTCTTCAACGGCAGGATCCGCATCAGCTACGACGTGGGCAACCACCCCACCTCCACTATGTACAGGTGAGCTCCGAGCTGGCGACGCAGCCCAAAACAATGTGACAACGAGCACCTGGCGGTGGAACTCTTCAACGGCAGGATCCGCATCAGCTACGACGTGGGCAACCACCCCACCTCCACCATGTACAGGTGAGCTCCGAGCTGGCGACGCAGCCCAAAACAATGTGACAACGAGCACCTGGCGGTGGAACTCTTCAACGGCAGGATCCGCATCAGCTACGACGTGGGCAACCACCCCACCTCCACCATGTACAGGTGAGCTCCGAGCTGGCGACGCAGCCCAAAACAATGTGACAACGAGCACCTGGCGGTGGAACTCTTCAACGGCAGGATCCGCATCAGCTACGACGTGGGCAACCACCCCACCTCCACCATGTACAGGTGAGCTCCGAGCTGGCGACGCAGCCCAAAACAATGTGACAACGAGCACCTGGCGGTGGAACTCTTCAACGGCAGGATCCGCATCAGCTACGACGTGGGCAACCACCCCACCTCCACCATGTACAGGTGAGCTCCGAGCTGGCGACGCAGCCCAAAACAATGTGACAACGAGCACCTGGCGGTGGAACTCTTCAACGGCAGGATCCGCATCAGCTACGACGTGGGCAACCACCCCACCTCCACCATGTACAGGTGAGCTCCGAGCTGGCGACGCAGCCCAAAACAATGTGACAACGAGCACCTGGCGGTGGAACTCTTCAACGGCAGGATCCGCATCAGCTACGACGTGGGCAACCACCCCACCTCCACTATGTACAGGTGAGCTCCGAGCTGGCGACGCAGCCCGAAACAATGTGACAACGAGCACCTGGCGGTGGAACTCTTCAACGGCAGGATCCGCATCAGCTACGACGTGGGCAACCACCCCACCTCCACTATGTACAGGTGAGCTCCGAGCTGGCGACGCAGCCCGAAACAATGTGACAACGAGCACCTGGCGGTGGAACTCTTCAACGGCAGGATCCGCATCAGCTACGACGTGGGCAACCACCCCACCTCCACCATGTACAGGTGAGCTCCGAGCTGGCGACGCAGCCCAAAACTATGTGGACACTGATTACACGCTTCACGGTGAAAGAAGAGAATTTGAGGAAACCTGCCAGTTGATTCTGCAAAAATACTTATAGCCGCGACAAGCTAACATCTATGCGCTGATTGGTTAATGCTTGCGTCAGTTATGCAGCCAAGGCGACCATTGGCTGCTGAATGGCTGCGTTACTATGGTTACCGTCGATGTTTAGCCGATGTACAAGTTTATATTTTCGAGAATAACGCTCCTGAATGCCTGATAGTTCACGGAATGTTCTCTGGACACTCATAAACGTTAGATCCTTCACGGACACCGATATGAACCTAAGCATGACAACCCTCCACCACCCATGGCCCAATCAACCTCGCGGTTATGGGGCCCGAAACGCGGGAGGGCGCCCGTTCGGTACTTGCTCTTGGCGTGTTCCCGGGGCGCCTTCTTGACTCCCTACAAGTTGTTTCCTCTCGCTCCTTGTCTCTATGTGCTCACTCTCCCCATTCTGGGGCAGGACGATACAAAATACGGACTCGCCGCGCCGTCGCTGTCCGCAGCATAAATTCTCTGTGTCACTCCAAGCCGCGTCGCCTCTTATGCCACGCGTGCGCGAACTCCCGTAGCTTTCCGAAGTTGTCCGCCGAACCCACGAGATCCTGATAATAAACTGGGCCAGAAACTTCGCGAACGATCCCATCCAGCAGCAAGATAAACTGAGCCAGAAACTTCGCGAACGATCCCATCCAGCAGCAAGCGAACGATCCCATCCAGCAGCAAGATAAACTGAGCCAGAAACTTCGCGAACGATCCCATCCAGCAGCAAGATAAACTGAGCCAGAAACTTCGCGAACGATCCCATGCAGCAGCAAGCGAAAGATCCCATCCAGCAGCAAGTTCCGAGTATATGTCTATTTTGATTATTCAGGTTTGATTATCTCGTTTCAGTTTCGAGATGGTGTCGGACGGCAACTACCATAAAGCAGAACTGCTGGCCGTCAAGAAGAACTTCACTCTGCGCGTGGACGACGGGCCCGCACGGTCCATCATCAATGAAGGTCATTAATACATCTTTTTACTTTTTGATTTTTAAGATGCACTATCTTATTTTCCTAGTTTTATTGATAGAAGCCAGAGAATATTTGTGTATGTCCATTATAATAATTATTATCAATTATTATAACTTAAACTCAAAATATTTTTATTTCACATAGGCCTAACGTACAGGCTCTTGTAAAACGAAGTCCGGTTAACAAGGGTTCAAAAAAGCCTGCCCTGAGTCCACAACAAACTCAGCCGGGTTTTATTTTTTGTAATCACCACTTCACAATGGCTCTTACTTAAGTTCATTTACTTCCAAGGATTTAAATAATGTTACTATTGTAAGCTTTATTAATGAGCTTTCGTTCCACAGTATCAATAAGTTCAAAGAGAACTTATTGATACTGCATATTGCAAGATTTTTAAACAGCCATTCGTTGTGTGCAGGCAGCAACGAGTACCTGCAGTTGGAGCGGGCGATGTTCATTGGCGGCGTGCCCGAGGACGTCGCCAAGGACGCCTTCTCCAAGTGGCATCTGCGAAACATCACCAGCTTTAAAGGTAATATCTCGGGTACCAAGGACATTCTCCCTCGTGCCTGAGCTATATGACATACTGAAATTGCATTGGGATGGCTCTGCCGTGTACCAACTTAGTACTTTGGATTCGGTGGATCGCCGCGTGCTAGAAGACTCATCGGCAACCCGACACTGGTTCACAAAACACTTCAAAGCTTCAAACATCGTCGTAAGGTTGCCTGTCAGTCGGTATTCAACTGAATCAATCTAGTCATTACTCCAACTGAATCAATCTAGTCATTACTCTCTACTAGAAATCGAGCGCCATACGTACTAGTAGATCTATTAAATTAATGCAATAGAGGAAAAAACTTAGCCTCATAGTGTGAGGAACACGAATCGTCAAGAGTGTAAGAAAAATATTTATATTCAACACATAACAAAAACTTATTTACTAAAACAATGCCTAAAGCTTCCACCACCTGGGTAAAAAATTGATTATCGCTCAGGTGACGGAATCATCTGAACCGCTTCTCTTGTATATGTATAACACAAACCAGAAATGGACCCCAACTCAGCATGGTGCTGTGTGCTCCACATAAGCATGGGAGCACACAGCGTTGATTTTCAGTTGGAGCTTTGACCGGGTGACGCTGGGTTACAAACTAACAAAAATAAATACAAGGATTTTTTTTTTAAATTTTTTTTTTTCGTGCTTCAAAAGAATTTATTACTAGTTCCAGTTTTATTCAAAGCTTTTCTAATACAGTATTTCATAGTGCCAATCTAGAAATAATATTGTTGACTGTATCAACTCCAAGGAAGTTGTGGTGGTAGCTTCCAATATCCGGGTCACGAACAGGGGTCGCGTTCTAAATATCGATAATTTGGTTTTAGTTCCCAAACGAATATGAGAGCAGCTTGTGAGTTTCTTGTTGGAACAGTACACAGTTTAATTTTGTCGTTAAACAAGATTAAATACAAAAGACTTATTTTGTGAGTTTTTAACATTTCAACCGATTTCAATTTTCAACCGACTTCGACGACAAAGAAGAGATTTTCATTTCGACTTAAATTTTTTTGTGACCTCTATCGTCTGGGTCTACCTATATTTTTTTGGGGGTCTTATATATTTTTCTTTTTAATTTGAAAGAGTTGCTTTTCTTGTGGTCCCATTTCAATTGGATCCAGTTCTGACAATGACATTCATGAGAAAAACATAATTAATTAGATTTATTTTGAATTTGTCACTACTGGCACCGAACCGATTATTTACTATGTGGAAAAAATGTCCAGAAGGCTGGCAATGTTGCCACGTTGAATGGCATTTTTAAAGAAGCAGTTTGTCTGTAGGCTGCTTGAAGGAGGCGTGGATCAACCACAAGCGCGTGGACTTTGTAAACGCGGCGCGCAGCGTGCGCACGCGCGCCGGCTGCGGCGACCACGCGCAGCGCGTGCCCGCCGCGCCGCCGCACGCTCTGCAGGAGGACGGCGCGCACGAGCCGGTGAGTGACGATTCCACCCCTGAACTAACGACCGAAAACCTGAATAAATTATATTTAAAAAAAAATCCGATAACCAAAATTTGTGATGGCAGCCATGTTGGATTTAAAATTGGTCATCATGTAACTGTTAATTGTATACTTCATCAAAGAATTTGATACTAATATTGAAAGAGTATTGCCTTTTTGTGAAAGCGGCCATCTTGGACCAGATTTTCATCACTCCGTCGTTTTCGAAACGTCAATTTACTGCATGAAGTCGGAGCACAGAGTCCGCGCCAACAAATAAGTTCAGGGGCAAAAACATGCACTAAAATTGATAGCTGTATTAGAGTGCAAGTGAGAGGGCAATATTTAGCAATGTGATCACAGCGCCGTGTCTGCGGGACTGAAAGATTTGTTTTGTGGCGCAGACTCTATTAACGCATACAAACGGCCATCTTGATGGAAGTTATCGTGTGCCCACAGGACCCGTGCGTGCCCAACCCGTGCGCGCGCGGCGGGCGCTGCGTGCGCGAGGCGGGCTCGAGGTCGGACTACACGTGCCGCTGCCGCCCCGGCACCTCGGGCGCGCAGTGCGAGCTGCGCACTTCTGTCGGTGAGTGATCACCGATCGACACAGGACCCGTGCGTGCCCAACCCGTGCGCGCGCGGCGGGCGCTGCGTGCGCGAGGCGGGCTCGAGGTCGGACTACACGTGCCGCTGCCGCCCCGGCACCTCGGGCGCGCAGTGCGAGCTGCGCACTTCTGTCGGTGAGTGATCACCGATCGACACAGGACCCGTGCGTGCCCAACCCGTGCGCGCGCGGCGGGCGCTGCGTGCGCGAGGCGGGCTCGAGGTCGGACTACACGTGCCGCTGCCGCCCCGGCACCTCGGGCGCGCAGTGCGAGCTGCGCACTTCTGTCGGTGAGTGATCACCGATCGACACAGGACCCGTGCGTGCCCAACCCGTGCGCGCGCGGCGGGCGCTGCGTGCGCGAGGCGGGCTCGAGGTCGGACTACACGTGCCGCTGCCGCCCCGGCACCTCGGGCGCGCAGTGCGAGCTGCGCACTTCTGTCGGTGAGTGATCACCGATCGACACAGGACCCGTGCGTGCCCAACCCGTGCGCGCGCGGCGGGCGCTGCGTGCGCGAGGCGGGCTCGAGGTCGGACTACACGTGCCGCTGCCGCCCCGGCACCTCGGGCGCGCAGTGCGAGCTGCGCACTTCTGTCGGTGAGTGATCACCGATCGACACAGGACCCGTGCGTGCCCAACCCGTGCGCGCGCGGCGGGCGCTGCGTGCGCGAGGCGGGCTCGAGGTCGGACTACACGTGCCGCTGCCGCCCCGGCACCTCGGGCGCGCAGTGCGAGCTGCGCACTTCTGTCGGTGAGTGATCACCGATCGACACAGGACCCGTGCGTGCCCAACCCGTGCGCGCGCGGCGGGCGCTGCGTGCGCGAGGCGGGCTCGAGGTCGGACTACACGTGCCGCTGCCGCCCCGGCACCTCGGGCGCGCAGTGCGAGCTGCGCACTTCTGTCGGTGAGTGATCACCGATCGACACAGGACCCGTGCGTGCCCAACCCGTGCGCGCGCGGCGGGCGCTGCGTGCGCGAGGCGGGCTCGAGGTCGGACTACACGTGCCGCTGCCGCCCCGGCACCTCGGGCGCGCAGTGCGAGCTGCGCACTTCTGTCGGTGAGTGATCACCGATCGACACAGGACCCGTGCGTGCCCAACCCGTGCGCGCGCGGCGGGCGCTGCGTGCGCGAGGCGGGCTCGAGGTCGGACTACACGTGCCGCTGCCGCCCCGGCACCTCGGGCGCGCAGTGCGAGCTGCGCACTTCTGTCGGTGAGTGATCACCGATCGACACTCCGACAATAGTACGCCTAAGCCGCAACATGGCGGAAATCGTCCCTGTGGAAACTCACATGCGGACTTGGATGTAACTTGAAAAGTGGAAACCCCAGCTTGCAAACAAGTTGCAACTTGTACGCGATTAGGTTTGAACTTGTATACAAAACACTCAAGTCAGCTCATTTGCATACAAGTCGCAATCGCATGCGCAGGTGTATAGAGGAAATTACAGCATTATTTATTGAAGAATATCATAGACATGATTGTCTCTGCACGCAGCGGCAACCACAGCACGTCTTCTACTCATGATAAACACTGTACAACTCGAAAAACTTGTATGCCACTAAAATCTTGTATGCAAGCTGCAAGTTGAACAAATTCGTGTTTTCAATTAAAATCACTTTTTTACATAGGCTAGCGCCTGATGGAAAGTGATGATACAGTCTAAGGTGGAACGCGCTTGCCTAGAAGATGCCTATTCACTCTTGATTTGACGGCACCCGGGTTGTAAGTGGCAGGAAAGACTTTTCAGTGCGTATCAGGAACGAGGAATCAAACCGTCGCAAGTGTAACGTGATACTTGCACACAAGTATGACGTCATACAGAAGACCGAAGAGTATAATCTGCCACTGTGCCTTGGATTTGTGGACTACGAGAAAGCCTTCGACACCATCGAAACCTGGGCTGTTCTGGAGTCTCTGCAGAGGTGCCAGGTCGATTGGCGGTATATCGAGGTGCTGCGATGTATCTACAACTCCGCGTCAATGACCGTCCAAGTACAGTCCCAGCGCACAAGGGCTATCAACTTGCGGAGAGGTGTTAGGCAGGGGGATGTAATATCTCCAAAACTGTTTAACAGTGCACTGGAAGACCTCTTTAAAACACTGGACTGGAAAGGACGAGGTCTTAACATCAATGGCGAATACATCTCACACCTTCGGTTCGCTGATGACGTGGTGATCTTGGCGGAGAGCCCACAAGACCTTGAAGAGATGCTGAACAGCCTTAGTCGTTCTTCCAGACGGGTCGGCCTTGGGATAAATGTTGACAAAACTAAAGTTATGTTCAATCAACACGTTGTCCCGAGGCCGGTGGTAGTCGAAAATGTTGGCATCGAAATTGTTTCCCAATACAATTACCTTGGTCAGACCGTACAATTAGGTAGAAACAATTTCGATGAAGAAGCCAACAGAAGAATACGGCTGGGCTGGGCGGCCTTCGGTAAACTCAGTCGGGTCTTCTCTTCGTCAATTCCTCAATGCCTGAAAACGAAAGTGTTTAACCAGTGCGTCCTGCCGGTCCTCACCTATGGCGCTGAAACGTGGACACTAACAAGCGGCCTGATCCACAAATTCAAGGTCGCTCAGCGTGCTATGGAGAGGGCTATGTTAGGGGTTTCCCTGCGTGATAGAATCAGAAATGAGGAGATCCGCAGGAGAACCAAAGTCACCGACATCGCCAAAACCATTAGCAAGCTGAAGTGGCAATGGGCAGGTCATGCTTGTCGCAGGGGCGATGGCCGTTGGAGCCGAAAAGTCCTGGAGTGGAGACCGCGTACGAGTAAGCGTAGTGTGGGGCGACCTCCAGCCCGCTGGACCGACGATATAAAGCGGGTGGCGGGAAGCGGCTGGATGAGGAAGGCGGAGGACAGAGTGTGGTGGCGCGCGCTTGGGAAGGCCTATGTTCAACAGTGGACGTCCCCAGGCTGAGATGATGATGATGATGATGATGACGTCATACTTGCATGAAATACTTGTATAATGGAAACGCGGCTTTACCTCAGAACTTTCGACTGGGTGAACCGATTTTGATGATTCTTTTTTATTTGAAGGATAGTTTGATGAGAGGTAAATTCGGTTTTTTATCCGGTCGGGCATCTATTGCGCTGCTTGGAGGGGAATTTCCCTATTCTTTCTTATACCTTGGCAAAGTGGTGACCCCGACGTGCTTATATTAAATGTTCTTTTAGCAAGATGGTGACCCTGATGTAACGTGCTTATATCGAATGGTCCGCAGGTGGAGCGCCCGTAATCTCGCAGGCGAAGCTGCCTGCTCGCAAGCAGATCATCAGCAACGTGCAGGCCTCGCCAGGTAACGGGATCATTCCTATCCTACTAACATTGTAAAGGCTAAAGTTTAAATAAAATAAATAATAAATAATTTATTTATTGCTTTTAATACATGACATTATTACAAACATATGAATACTCTACCCTCATCTTATCTTATGTTTGTAAGGATCTTTGTTACTCTTTTACGCAGGCGGAGCGGACGAAATTCGTACAAACATATTTCTTTAGTATGACAGTTTTTTACATAATGTTTATGATTTCTCGTGAGGAGACTGAAGTATATCCCAGATCCCTGTCATTCCAGGAATCCTTGTCATTAAGAAATTCTTCAATGGTAGCAACCCTGATTTACCTGATGTTTTTAATACTCTAATAAAATGTGTGATATTGTTAATTCCAGCGTCGCCGCCGCAGAAGCAATACCCTGAAGAGACTCCCGCGCAGCCGCCGCCCGGTGGACCAGCGTGCCGCAAGGTGAGAGTTACTAAGACACAGAACACTAAATAGTACCAGAAGGCTCACTCCGCACGATAATTTAAAGAAAAATAGCGACTCTACCGCTGACACAAAAAGTGCAATTCAGTTCGCAATAGCGCCTGGCCCCGCCCTCAAAATCAACACGCAACAAACGCAATGTTGTGGTCTCTTTTTAACCTAACTTTATCTCTTACGAGTTACGACGTACTAGGGCTGCCGTAGTGGTGGCTGAACAGACGGCGCGTAAAATAGACCGTACAGAATAGCGCGTGCAACTCGGCCCGCGAGCGGCAACCATCTGACCGGACGGTCCGGACCCGTACTTGTAGCCGGGACGGTCACGTGATAAGTGAGAGCTGGCCTGCCTGTACACAACAACACATGACTGCTTCACCACCACCGCGGTAGTGCCTAGTCGGACGCGCTCCGCAAGAGCGGTGGCAGGCATCTGCAGTAACCAACGCGTGGTCGTGTTGCAGGAAGCGACGCGCGAGTTCGTCACGGAGGGCGCGTGCCGCAGCCGGCGCGCGGTGCGCGGCGCGCGCTGCACGTCGGGCGGCGGCGCGTGCGGGAAGGCCGCGTGCTGCGCGCCGCGCAAGACCAAGAAGAGGAAGGTATGAACACTTACCCCATTACATTCTCCGGTGCTTGCTGCTGGACGGGATCGTTCGCGAAGTTTCTGGTCCAGTTTATTATCAGGATCTCGTGGGTTCGGCGGACAACTTCGGAGAGCTACGGGAGTTCGCGCACGCGTGGCATAAGAGGCGAAGCGGCTTGGAGTGACACAGAGAATTTATGCTGCGGACAGCGACGGCGCGGCGAGTCCGTATTTTGTATCGTCCTGCCCCAGAATGGGGAGAGTGAGTTCATAGGGACAAGGTGCGAGAGGAAATAACTTGTAGGGAGTCAAGAAGGCGCCCCGGGAACACGCCAAGAGCAAGTACCGAACGGGCGCCCTCCCGCGTTTTGGCCCCCATAACCGCGAGGTTGATTGGGCCATGGGTGATGGAGGGTTGTCCCTACTTACCCCATTACAAATAAACGTGGAATAGAGGTGGAGTAGTTATACTCTCTTTTGTCTCTTTCCTTCAAATGTCAAATGATTGATGACAGAGAAGGATAAAGCAGAGTATAACTATTCCACCGATATTCCACGTTTATTTGTTGGGCGGTTACACATCAAACCTGGGTCCTTATTCCGTATCTCAGTGATCTGCAACGAACTCATTAGACACAACCGATATGAACCTAAGGATGATATCCCATCTGGACATTTTACGTAAATCTTCTTCATACAAGAAAAAAGTAGCGCCATCTGTCAAATTTCCCGCTAATGCGCCGCAACATGTCGGAAACCGTCCCTGTGGAAATGCAAGTGAGGACTAATAACAAGTATAGTGATCTGTGGCGACGCGGTCCATACAAAATACTGCGGTTGGCTTACTACTGACGCCGTTGGTGTGTGCTAAAACAAACATTTTAGACACCAGTAAACTGGCGATATTTTTCTTACCTAGTTTAGGTCTGCTTTTAGTGGGAATTTTCCATTAACTCGATGAGGTTTAATCATGGAGTGGCCCCCCGGACCACATGCGTGGTTAATTAAGTGACGGCAATCCATCATTGCGGACTACTTATTTTATGTAAATACAACTGATATGGGTATCAAATTAAAGAACTTTCTGAGACGAATACGTAAAATGATAGTTATAATACATATAAGAGCGTTTTAAAATATTTTATCTACGCTCATTGCTTAAAGTTCGAATTATGAAATCGAAATGTGTCAAATAATTACCTACTTTATTCACGGACTTCTATAATTATTAAAAAGTTATTCATAATAACATCGCTCTACTATGGAAATATTTAAAGAAAGTTGTATAAAATCCATAACGATACACGGCTCTGGACTCCTGTATTTGTATCTGGGGTAATATTTTTTATGTAATATTTTTTTAAGTGAATCCACAGACAACTTATAGTTGGTAGTTATTGCCGAGAGTATGGATGGGCCATGATTGACCATAGACAACAACACAATGTCTATGGGGTAATATTTTTTATGTAATATTTTTTTAAGTGAATCCACAGACAACTTATAGTTGGTAGTCATTGCCGAGAGTATGGATGGGCCATGATTGACCATAGACAACAACACAATGTCTATGGGGTAATATTTTTTATGTAATATTTTTTTAAGTGAATCCACAGACAACTTATAGTTGGTAGTCATTGCCGAGAGTATGGATGGACCATGATTGACCATAGACAACAACACAATGTCTAACGTTCCGCGTAACGTTCCAACTGGGCCTGTGATTATGATTACGATTACGATTACGACTACGATTACGATTACGATTACGATAAAGATTACGATTATGAAGTTATCTCGTAAATCTATCGTCCGTAAACCGACTTTACAGACAACCAATTTTTTTTGTTAATTAGTCAAAACTTTGCGCTGAAAAATGTATAGCAGTGAAACCTACTAAAGAAAATTTCACTCCACCTGACATCTTAGTAGTTGCAATGATTTACGACAAACGTTAGCAAGATTTTATGATTTGGGTAATAATATGAGCGTAGATAAAGTAGTGTATGAAACTCTACATAATTAGGTATTAAAACACTCGTGTGATACTATTAAAAAACTCGCCTGCGGCTCGTTTTTTAAACTCACACTCGTGTTTTAATACCCCCCATTATGTAACCGTTACATAAACTACTATTAAGTCGTTATTTCATATTTCAGATCCGTCTCGTCTGCTCGGACGGTACTCGCTACACCAAAGAAATAGAGATAGTGCGGAAATGCGCTTGCGGCAAGAAGTGTCCCCGGACCACGCCCTTCCTGCATTGAATCCATACAAAACCATACAATAACCATACAAATGTAGATAACTTTACACGTTAACCCGATCGTCCGTGGTCTGCCGTCGTTGAATTTAAGTATACACACCATAAATAAGTAATATCCATACAAGTGTAAACTACCAAACCTTACTTACTTACCATACAAATATCATATTCTGTTGCAAAAACCATACAAAGTGAGTAAATTAATTAAGAAAGACTAATTTTCGGAAAGTCTTGCCATAAAAAGGTACAAACAAATCTGCCATAATATAGACATTAGACTTAACTTATAGCCTAAAGTTAAATACCTTACAATCAACGAAATTTCCATAGACAATAAAATAATCTCAAGTAATAATAATAGTAAATGTAACAAGAGTGAAAATAGTTTCATAATTTTTTAAAACTTGACCCAAAAATAAACGAAGGTATACATACGTTTTTCTAAGTAAAGGGCTATGGCCAGTCATTTTTGGTATTTTTTGCTGAATTTGGCATGGCAACACCGTTTACTAATAGATAAGCCAATCCTACCGGCCTAAATCACAATAAGTAGGCATCTACACTTATGAGGAATTTATTAAAAAGATAAACAATGGTCTAAACTCTCATTAAAACAAGTATGAATTTAAATGTATTTAAAAAATAAATGGACAAACAAATAATCCTAGATTCTAGTACCTACACACTTTAGATATTTTGTATGTACCTAAATTATTAGAACTATAATGATATACCCAGATTTATACCCCATTAGGCTAAAATTATAACTTTCTGTTTTTTTTTTTAAAGATTTTTTAAGTTAATAATGAATCTTATGTACCTATTAGCCCCGGAGGCTATTTAGTATAACCTTTTTTAGGATCTTTATCTTTTTTACTATCTACTTAGCTATAATTTCAGAACACATTGTTTTCGTTCGATAACACTAATTTTGTGAAAACTTAATTTGAAACTGCCGTAATTATTTAAAATAAACTTAAACAATATCCTATGTGTTCATTTGATGTACTGTTAATAATATTTATTATTATAAACATTTATAGTATTTCTATAATAAAATAAGTTAGATTTAAGGCGACGCAAGTTATTTTGTATTTAATTGTACTTTCTTAATTTTTATAGAAAAAAGCAAATTCTTGCCATTTTTGTATGAAAAGTTTAAATTAATTTTAACCAAAATTTTGGATGGCAATTCTTTATATAGATAATATGAACGCACATTATCAATGACATCATTTATGGTAATTTCAGTGCTAATCTAGAAACAGTGGAAAATATGCTTTTGGGTATGCAACCGTGAACCGATACCTAGTTTAAACAGCATTTTATTTGGAAAGTATTTAAATTCATAATATTCTAAGATAAGTATAAGTAAGTGTAGTTTTTATAATAATATGTATAATACATAGACACGATAGAAGACACTACTGTAAAATGCTATATAGAGCAAAGTAAAACTTAATGATTAGATCTATGTGTTATACATTTTACCAGGCGTTCAGGCGAAAGATGATTAAATTAAGGTCCTTTTTGTAAAATAAATACATAGATTTATTATATTTATTGCAATTTTGTTGCTAAAAGTCGTAGCTTAGGCTTATCCACTGTATATTGTAGTTAAGATTTATTTTATAGGAACTAGGTATTTTATATCAAACATTTTCGTATAAGCATTCCGTATTTATTTTACTACCAGTTTGGTAGATATTTCATTGCAACGGCAATATAGCATTTAAAATAAAGTAAAATTGTTCAGTATTATCTTGTTTTGGGAGATTTCCGTTAAATATTAATTAAGCACAAAATATTGTACCTAAGTATAAAGTTGCTGGTAAGTACCTATAGTTTTCAAAAATATAAATTTTTCTAATTCCAACTTATATTTTTTTTCTTGCATTAATGCTTATTAGGTACGTAATTGCCATCTCACTGCAATGGAAGTTTTATTTCTACAGAACTAAAAAATTAACTGATCTTTTATTTTGATTTACCTCATTAAGTTTAAAAAAAAAATTTTGTATCAGGAAATTTCTCCCATTTAGGTAGTTTATAAGTTGAACTTACTCGTAGTACCTAAGCCTACCATAGACCAATGGGTCTAGCGTTAAACTTGACACTCCAGGCATAAGTCTTGGCCTACGAAAATTATTGCGATAATAAAACTTTTCTAACACTATTTAAGAGGTTGCATAAAAACTGCAAAAGGCGTCATTGCGATGTGCAACGGAGGCGTGCATGCGCTTTTTATCTTTATTATATAAAAGTAATAATATTGTCTATGAACTTTATAATTTACTAGCTTTTGCCCGCGGCTCCGCCCGCGGTAAATTCGATTTTTCACTAATCTTGAGAAAAAATTGAATTTACTTTTCAATGACCTTTACACCTACTTTCAGGACAGATTGTCAAAGTAATCTACCTATAGCTATAGATTACTGTTGAAAATTAGGGTTTTTTAAATATCCCATGGGAACTATGGATTTTCCCGGGACAAAAAGTAGCCTATGTTTTAATCCGGGTTATAAGCTATCTATGTTCCAAATTTCAGCCAAATCGGTTCAGTAGTTGCGGCGTGAAGGAGTAACAACATACACACTTACACACACACACCCAAACTTTCGCCTTTATAATTTAGTGTGAAGTGTGATAGTGTGAAGTGTGATACACCTACTTTCAGGACAAATTGTCAAAGTAATCTACCTATAGCTGTAGCTATAGATTACTGTTAAAAATTGGGGTTTTTTAAATATCCCATGGGAACTATGGATTTTCTCGGGACAAAAAGTAGCCTATGTTTTAATCTGGGTTATAAGCTATCTATTTTCCAAATTTCAGCCAAATCGGTTCAGTAGTTGCGGCGTGAAGGAGTAACAAACATACACACTTACACACACACACACACACACACTTACACACAAACTTTCGCCTTTATTATATTAGTGTGATTTGATGTAATTCTCGCGCACGACCGGGGTTGCGCTGACATGAGAAAGGTTAAGAGGTTGCATAAAAACTGCAAAAGGCGTCATTGCGATGTGCAACGGAGGCGTGCATGCGCTTTTTATCTTTATTATATAAAAGTAATAATATTGTCTATGAACTTTATAATTTATTTGATGTAATAAAAGAGGATGTTAGATAATATCGCATTTTTATTTCAGTTTTTCACTAATCCCAGGGCAATCGTGGATGGTCTGTTCCCGCTCCTACTCCCTTTCCCAATATTTGTATAGACCATAGAGTAATAGACGGAGAAATTAAAAAATGAATGCCTCCACGTTTACGCTTTCACTTTGAAAGAATAAAATGACATTTTTTTAAAAGTGAAAGTGCCTATGTGAAAATAAAGATTTTTCGTTTTCAGTGGAGGGACGTCTATTTTTTTTTTTTTATTCTTACATGTTAGTACTTGACTGCGATCTCACCTGATGGTAAGTGATGATGCAGTCTAAGATGTTATCGTACTAACTTGGAAGGGTAAGTAAATTTACCCCAACGGTTTCTACACAGCATCGCACCGGAACGCTAAATCGCTTGGCGGTGCGTCTTTGCTGGTAGGGTGGTAACTAGCCACGGCCGAAGCCTCCCACCAGACCAGACAATTTAGAAATTATAAAATTCCAAAGTGGCCCGTGGCGGGAATCGAACCCGCGACCTCCCACTCGAATCCGAGCGCGCCGCCACTGCGCCAGGGAGGTCGTCAAGGTCGGGAGGTTTTAAATAAGACGATGTCTGCCTACTTTCGAAGTTTTCTTTACCAATCTAGTTATCCTATTGCTGTAGCTAACTATATTTATCTACGTTACTTTCAGTCAATTCGTCGTTAACTTGAAGTTAATTCGTCACTAATGCATTTATCCACTTCAAAAAATTAGGATTTATAAAGAAAACACGAAAAGAATAGTTTTAAAATAATATATTTTATTCTTCAATATACTTTGTACGCTTTGCGCGACCTACTCCGACCTGTTCGCCGTAATACATGAGGGTAAGTTATATAATTATGAATAATTAATAATATAATTATTTAATTTTATATCTATACATTGCAGAATTAATTCATTACTATACAAAAGCTTCCTTTAATTCGGTTGCTCACAAAAAAATCTCACTAAATTAACCGACCAAAAAAAGTATTTTTTTTTTTGTTAAAGAAAACAATTGTTTTGAGAAGAGTAAAAGCGAGTTAATTCCAAACACAAAATTGAAAATCTAAGCGACTTAAACTAACTTAATCACAAAAAAATTACAAAAATGTATGGAATCTCACAATCAAATTAATTCTAGAACCACTTCAATTTTTAGATTTGTTTCGAACAACTCAAGCGTTAAGTAAGGTTTTTTTTGGGTGCAACCAAATTTTTGAAACTATAATCAACTAATAGTTATGCCTATTCGGTCGTATAAAATCTCAAAATTTGCTCTAAATAGTGCCGTTTATAACAAGGGTAGTTCAAATTTGGTTAAACATATCAATTTAGTTCAAAAACGGAGATTTATACAACACAATCGGCACCATCGTCACTTTCATTTATATCGGTCTAGAATTAAAATAAAGGAATACGAAGTTTTAAATAATTGGTATCTGACCTCCAGCAATGTATAAGTCCGTTAAAAAATTCATGAAATGAATTCACAGAAACAATAATTTTTCTCTGACTCATACGACTGATTAAAAAGGACGTAAATATAGAATATTATATGTAAATATTTAATTTTAGATTATATTAATCTGACTTTTATACAATTAATTACCCAGTTCAGGGGCAGTTGTATACTTTGCACTCCATTAAACTTAGATTTAAATATTTTTTGTTGATGTTAAAATTATATCTTTATATTTTTTCTTTATTTCATAATTTTCAAATCTTTTTTTTGTTTCATGACTTTTTTGACAGACCTTACCATCACTGGGGCTAACACAATAATCACCATTATATAGTCTGTCAAAAAAGTAATGAAACAAAAAAGAGAAGAAAAATAATTATTAAAGTCAGAATAAAGTTCATTTTTCATGATACTTAAATAATCAAAAATTATAGATAATTGCTTTCGATATTCTGTTTGAACACTTTTTAATCAATCATATAAGTCAGGGAAAAATTATTGTATCCGGGAATTAATTTCAAGACTTGACGGACTATACACTGTACAATGAAAATTATTTTCATTAATAATTGTATAGTATCAGACGTTCCCACAGTGTTGATACGATTTGTAACGAAAAATTTCCTAAATGCAAAATGCCATTTGAGAGTGACACAGAGAAACAAACAAATCATCCCCGGCCTTTAACTGTAAAAAGATATAAACAAAAGTGATATACGCCCTTACAATTATCTAATAATCGTAATTATTACTTACTATACTAATAACCACATACGTTTAGTCAATTTTTAATTCAACAACCATGTTCACCAGGACACATTGTAAAGTAATGGGGTGTAAAGGACATACTAAGAAAGACTGAAACTGCCCCTAGATTGTCTAAGAAAAACGTATTCATCGTAATCGTAATCGTTTACAAATTCTGCCCGCTGATTGGTTCTCTGATTTACGTTTTGATTTAAATAAATAAAAAAAAATCGAATCACATGTAAAATTTCAGCTCCGTAGCAGCTAGGCTAGAGAGCTGAAATTTTCCCATAGTTTTTTGGTCTAAACTTCTAAAGGTTTGGACTGGGTTGAGCGGCAAAACATTTCTTTTTATTTTAAGACGCTTGGAAAGCAATCAATTTGTTGCTTTTGTTAATAAATATTTAATTTGTGTCAAACCCGAAATTGTTTAAAAAAAAACTTTAGTTTGCAGACACCAAGTTTGCTTTAGGATGTCCCTTACACCCTATAAATAGGAAAGACACAAGTTTGCTACCTTATACAGAAACAGTTTTTTCTGAATAAATGTAATATAAAAATATAATAAAAAAAGACATGTAACACCGAGCAATTTTACACAGGTCACCTTAAATATACTTAATAATTTTACAATAAACATTTTATATACAAATTCGTCGTGATGTTATAATATGGAGATGTGATGTGATAAAATATAAAGCTAATAATTATTACTCATTATTTTGTGTCCCATAGATAATAATCAAATAAGGCAAAATCAAAATGTTCAGTCGAAGACCTTTTTTTATTGGCCGAAAGTGGTCAAAGTCACCGCCTATGCCGAATGTTAGGCCGAACGTGCTTTTTTTGGCCGAAAGTGGTCTAAAACACTGCCAAAGTCGAATGTACTGCCGAAGACCTTTTTGTATTGGCCGAAAGTGGTCAAAGTCATCGCCTATGCCGAATGTTAGGCCGAACGTGCTTTTTTTGGCCGAAAGTGGTCTAAAACACTGCCAAAGTCGAATGTACTGCCGAAGACCTTTTTGTATTGGCCGAAAGTGGTCAAAGTCATCGCCTATGCCGAATGTTAGGCCGAACGTGCTTTTTTTGGCCGAAAGTGTTCTAAGCCACCGCCAAAACCGAAATTTCGGCTGAAGGTAGCTGGCACAAAGTTCAGCATGAGAAAAATAAAATAAACTTTAATACAATGATTGGATCAACCAGACTTCATAGGTAGCCAGACTTCATATTATGACGACAGACTTGTTGCAAACAGGAAAAATTATATCCATTATTCATATATTTCACTGTTTGAAACCAATTTAACGATTTACAAATACTAATACAAGTAACTATGATAATTTAAACAATTTAAGTATTTTTATATTTTTAATATTTTACAACATTATATTAATGATAATCAAAAATAACAAATTTTCGAAGAGTAACCCATGTTTATCATTCTGGAACCTGATTTAGTTAATTTTTTTTTTTGGAAGTTTATTTAAACATATCTTTAATTACATCGACTACATATTTACAAAAAAAAATGTGATGTGTAACTTAATTATGAAATATTTACTTAGCGATTACATACAAAAAATATATTCTAACAAATTAATTTATATAAAGTACATCAAATATTCCCAAGACAAATAATAATAACTATACGTACTTCAATCCAGGAAGACGCGCCCCACTCCATAACAAACGCTTACGTTTCATGCGATTACCGATCCGTAAGGAGTTCAGTCAGGAAGGAGTGGGGCGCGTCGTCGTGGAATGAACCACCTTTCGTCCCTTTCTCGAAAAATGAAAATTTGCATAGAGTTACCACGAGTTACTATGGCTGTCTTATCAGGGTCTGTCTTATCTGTCTATCATTTGTTTTTTTCAAAATTTTGAAAAACTTATTTAATTTGAGTAAAATACCCTATGATAATATTCTATACATTTTTGAAAGATACATAATACATAATTATATATATATAAACAATAACAAAATATTATACAATGCACAATAACTAAAAACATTCATAAATAATGCAAATTACATATTATATCATTATTAATTAAAATAGGTACATAATATAATACAATAGTATGCAAATATTTATTAATTTATAAATACAACAACCCATTTGACAATTACAATTTACTTTAACTTTTTAATTCATAAAGAGGTCGATCACGCCATGAACATATTTAGACTCCTGAATTTGTTTAAATGTCAAATTTTTAAATATATCAAGATATCCCTATTTTGATAGGGGTCTGTGCTGTGACTCAAAAATTTTATACATTAAGATAAAAATGGTGCCTGTAGTAACCAAGGTCTCATGGCAACCACCACCGTTCCCTTGACAGTGTTGTCACTGTTCACTGACAGTGCTGTCACTGTTCACCGCCAGTGCTGTCACTGTTCACTGACAGTGCTGTCACTGCTCACTGACAGCGCTGTCACTGTTCACCGCCAGTGCTGTCACTGTTCACTGACAGTGCTGTCACTGCTCACTGTCGGCACCGCGCGGTCACCGGTTCTCGTGCAGCACGACGCACCACAAGCCGCTGTAATAGCCAGTGTCTCGTAGCAAGCGCCACTGTTCACAGAGAAAAAACACTGTTCGCTGCCAGTGCTGTCACTGTTCACCGACAGTGCTGTCACTGTTCACTGACAGTGCTGTCACTGTTCACCGACAGCGCTGTCACTGTTCACCGCCAGTGCTGTCACTGTTCACCGCCAGTGCTGTCACTGTTTACCGCCAGTGCTGTCACTGTTCACGGCCAGTTCTATCACTGTTCACCGACAGCGCAGCACAGCCACTGGTTCTCGTGCATCATGGCGCATCACAGACCGCTGTGGCAGTCAGTGTCTCGTAGCAACCACCACTGTTCACCGGACGCTGTTCACTGACAGCACTGTCACTGTTCACGCCTGACGCAGCACAGACACTGGTTCCCACGCACCACAGGCTTGTGTAGACAGTAGCCAGTATCTCATAACAACTCTCAATGTTCACTGACAGTGCTGCCTTTGTTCACTGGTTCTCGTGCAGCATGATGCACAGGCTGGTGTATTTTTTTTGTTCACCGCCAGTGTTGCAACTGTTCACCGCCAGTGCTGCCACTGTTCACCGCCAGTGCTGCCACTGCTCCCCTCCAGTGCCGCCACTGTCCCCCACCGCCGCAGCCACCGCTCACCGGGTCCCGCGCGGGCCGACGCACCACAGCGCGCTGCAGTAGGCGACGCGCGGCAAGTAGTAGCGCGCGTGCTACATGTGCGGCTCGTACGCGTCGTGCTCGAGGCGGCGCACGCGCACGCGCTGCCGGTAGTGGTACTCCTTGAGGTAGGCGCGCAGGCGCGACGGCAGCGGCAGTTGCTCCACGCCTGCGGACAAACAGAGCGTTACGAGTCGCGACATCGTCCCTTAACCGACCTCTATTTTATCGTCCTGCCCTAAAATGGGGAGAGTGACTTCATAGGGACAAGGAGCGAGAGGAAACAACTTGTAGGGAGTCAAGAAGGCGCCCCGGGAACACGCCAAGAGCAAGTACCGAACGGGCGCCCTCCCGCGTTTCGGCCCCCATAACCGCGAGGTTGATTGGGCCATGGGTGGTGGAGGGTTGTCCCTATTATAGTAGTGTTATTATGTCGCTGCAGACTCGGTCATAAATCATTCGAGTGTTTCGCTTTTGTTGTTCTTTGTTTATGTGCAATAAACAAAGAACAACAAAAGCGAAACATGACATGATGATGTCAATCAGTACCAGAATGGCGAAAATCAAGTGAAAACCTCATCGTCATATTGTGTCGTTAACATTCTGAAGTCCAGCGTACTTATAATAAAGAGGTCAATTGTTAGAGAAAATTAGCGATACAGAGATCGCTCCAAAAATTAAGAGTTTGGGCTCGTTGGATAGGTTGATCTGTCACTAGAGAGACATCGACTATGTAGAGCGGCGGGCGGCTAGCGTTAGCGCGACTTAAAGCGGTACAGCGCCATCTAGCGGTAACGCGCGGCGAAATAATATAAATGCTATAGACAAAGTAACAGTCGTTTAGCATTAACGACAGTAGACAAAAATGTACGGACAAACCACGTAACTATAGAAAAACCACGTGACCGAAAACACGCCGTGTTTGATAATCGACTACGACAATTTGAACGCTCCCTGGCGCTCTCGCGGACGTTCTAGATAACTTCAGCGTACTTCGCATGGCAATTGACAGTCGACAGTGAACAACGCTAAGTAAGTAGATTCTGCTTTCATTTGTTTTCATTCGGTCACGTGGTTTTTGTACAGTCATTTGGTTTGTCGATACATTTTTATCTACTGTCGTTAACGCTAAACGACTGTTACTTTGTCTAGCCCCCATAATGCGCTAAAAAATTTGCACGACGTATTGAAATATTATGTAATTTTTTACAAATTATAAAAATGATGTATTCTTTTTACACAAGTTATCAACTATAGATATTTCAATGCACGGTGACGCGTCCCACTCTGTCAAATTAGCTTACTTTAATTTTATTCGTATGGAGTTTAGATTGTGTACGAAAAACGTATTCATCGTTATCGTAATCGTTAATTCTGCCCGCTGATTTCCGTCAGCCAATCGGAGGTCAGAATTCGAGAACGATGACTACGAAAAGATGATTTTGGCGTAATGGTAAAGCCAAAAAATATTTTCTACATCGAGTATCGACAGACATTCTTACAATTTTTATAATATAGATCACGTTGTGTGTATCAAGCATATTATAAGTAAAGGTGCGTACAGACTATATAACATAACTAGTTATACAACATGTTTCAGATAATGTGGACACTGAATGTTATAATAACATGTTATTGAAATGTATCCACAATGTTATATAATTTACTTAGTGGATAGCACTGGAGAATGACAAACGACAATGGTTATATTATAATTATAACATTGTTATATTGCATTGTTATTCGAATGTGTACAGTATTTTTTTATGTTGTAGGTAATGTTGAATAACAAGGTTACTAATGTGGACGTGTTATAAAACACAAGTTATATAATCATCCGTGCCTTACGTGATTGATTGGATAAACACCACTATTTCTGAGATAAGACCACAGATTCAAATTGATTAAAGTAAAACATGTTGTAGCTTATTAGCGATATAGAAATCGCTCCAAAAATTATTTGTTTGTATGTTTGTTGTTTGTTAATCAGTCACTAAAGAGAGCTCGAGTATGGAGAGCGGCGAGCGGCTAGCGTTAGCGCGACTTAAATCGGTACAGCGCCATCTAGCGGTAACGCGCGGCGAAAGATAACTGGTATACTGATGCGCTAAAAATTTGCCCGACGTATTGATATAATCTTTCAATACATACAATTCTCTCGCTTTTCTTTGTTACCAAACTCCTCCGAAACGGCTGGACCGATCGTTATGAAATTTTCAGTGCACATTCTCTGGGTCTGGGAGCGGGTTGTTATTTATTTTTTATGTCGCTGAGTGAGAAAAAAATTTATGCTAAAACATATTGGAGCTTATTAGCGATATAGAAACCGCTCCAAAAATTGTGTTTGTTCAATTGTTGTTTGCTAAACAGTCACTAAAGAGAGCTCGAGTATGGAGAGCGGCGGGCGGCTAGCGTTAGCGCGACTTAAAGCGGTACAGCGCCATCTAGCGGTAACGCGCGGCGAAAGAAAACTGCTATACTCACAGAGCAAGGAATGACTTTGCTATACTAATGCGCTAAAAAATTTGCCCGACGTAGGTACATATTGATATAATCTTCTAATACATACAATAGACAAGTTTACATCATGTAAGAAAAAATATAAAAATGCATGTTTAAGATAGATTTTGAAAAAAGTAAACGGGAAACGTCACTATTTATTCATAAAATTGCAATGTGAATTTTATAATTCCATTTTAAAAATCGTCTTTTTTTATCTGTCTAAAAACGCCATCCACCATAACGTGACGTCACACCGACAGTACCGTGACAGTACACGTCTAGTTTTGTGGTCTGTGGTACACAATTACACATATACAAATTACTCTATGGGTATTACACAACCTAGATTATCGCCACAGAGTACATCACAGACCACAATAGGGTATTTTACATCATGTAAGAAAAAATATAAAAATGCATGTTTAAGGTTTGTGGCGTTTTTACACTTGTATTTTTGCATTCAGGCACAAGACACCAATGATAAACTTTAGAACTCATTTTATACTTCGTCTTTTGCAGGGCTCTAACAGTTGTAATATTTTTATTTTTTTCCTGTTTCCAATGTATTGGAGCCACAGATCACGAAACTTGGAGCTTTTAATCAACAAGTGTTTCTTGTACTGTTAGAAGTCTGTGTTCGATCTATGATTGCGCAAAGATAAAATAGATTATGTGTTCGTTCGTTCGTTCAGAGTCTGCTACAAATCTAATTTTTTTCTTTTCAGTCCTCTTTAAAGATTTTATTACTGGATTCTGAACATCACCATCCGACGTTTGACATTTGTTTTACTCTTTGGTTTTACTCAAGATACAGTATCATTAATCTGTGGTTATACTACTGTTGATTGTCTAGCTCTAGTCTATGGTTACTAACGGAGTGACGTCACGAGCCGTTTCCGCGCGAAAATTAAAAATCGTAATTATAAAATCGTTTTTAAGGCTTTTATTGGTTTTGAAAAATTGAAATAAAAATTCTATTGGTTTATTACGATCACAGGATTAATTTAAAACAGTTTTCAAAAAAAGGTGTAAATGTCTATTCTCTCGCTTCTCTTTGTTACCAAACTCCTCCGAAACGGCTGGACCGATCGTTATGAAATTTTCAGTGCATATTCTCTGGGTCTGGGAGCGGGTTGTTATCTATTTTTTATGTCGCTGTGTGAAAAAAATTTATATGGCAAAACAACGTTTGCCGGGTCGGCTAGTATTATATTTTTTTTTTTTTTGCAAATATTAAAATGTTGTATTCTTTTACACAAGTTATCAAACTATAGATATTTCAATGAACGGTGACGCGTCCCACTCTGTCAAAATCGATGTTTAATTTTATTCGTATGGAGTTTAGATTGCAAACCTGCTTTCCGAACCTGGCGGTAGAGTTACTTTTCATAAGAGCCTATTAATTGGGCCTATGTGAAAATAAAGATTTTTCATTTTCATTTTCATTGTGTTAGAAAAACGTATTCATCGTTATCGAAATCGTTTACTAATTCAGCACGCTGATTAGTGATTTCCGTCAGCCAATCGGAGGTCAGAATTCGCGAACGATAACGAGAACGATGATCTCACGAAATCAGACCCCTCACCCCAGACACAACTCAATTAAAGTAATAAGTTAATAACTAATACATATTATTAGAGCTTATGTAAGCGATATAGAAATCGCTTCAAAAATTAGACATTAACGTTGTTACTGGTTAATCAATCACTAAAGAGAGCTCGACTATGTAGAGCGGCGGGCGGCTAGCGTTAGCGCGACTTAAAGCGGTACAGCGCCATCTAGCGGTAGCGCAAGGCGAAAGAAAACTGCTTAGATACGGATGCGCTAAAAAATTTGCCCGGCGTAATAATTGTTTTTAATACATTTGCTCAAAAAGTTGACATTTCCATGTGTGTTTAGCGTGCGCAAAGTTATTCTTTCCCGCACTAGAGATTTTTGTTTTGTAACACGTGGATCAAAATGCATGAAGGAGGTTTTCAAGTAAAAAGTTTTCTGTACAAAATTATTATATTAAATGACAGTAATGTAATTATTTTACTGAGTAACTACCATACTTGTTTCCAAAAGATTATTTTGTGAAGTTACCCAGATTAAGAAACCATTGAGAATAACTCTTACTATGAACTAAATAAGAGTTTTCTGGAAAACCAACTCGCACTTGGCTGCTTTTTTTACAGTGAGTGTGAAGAGTCAGTGAGTGTGTGAGTCAATCAGTTTGCGAGTGAGTGAGCCAATTAGGTAGTAGAGTGTGTGAATCAGTGAATCAATCAGTGAGAAATAGAGTCAGTTAAGTGAGTGAACGAGTGTCGGTGAGTGAGTCCTGGGAGCACACGCACACGCACACGCACGCGCCACTGTTACACTGATCACTCACCGTCGTAGCTGACGTGCGACACGATGACGGCGCGCGCCAGCTGCTGCAGGCTGAAGAACATCACGCACGCGGGGTCCTGCTGGGAGCACACGCACACGCACACGCACGCGCCACTGTTACACTGATCACTCACCGTCGTAGCTGACGTGCGACACGATGACGGCGCGCGCCAGCTGCTGCAGGCTGAAGAACATCACGCACGCGGGGTCCTGCTGGGAGCACACGCACACGCACACGCCACTGTTACACTGATCATTCACCGTCGTAGCTGACGTGCGACACGATGACGGCGCGCGCCAGCTGCTGCAGGCTGAAGAACATTACGCACGCGGGGTCCTGCTGGGAGCACACGCACACGCACACGCACGCGCCACTGTTACACTGATCACTCACCGTCGTAGCTGACGTGCGACACGATGACGGCGCGCGCCAGCTGCTGCAGGCTGAAGAACATCACGCACGCGGGGTCCTGCTGGGAGCACACGCACACGCACACGCACGCGCCACTGTTACACTGATCACTCACCGTCGTAGCTGACGTGCGACACGATGACGGCGCGCGCCAGCTGCTGCAGGCTGAAGAACATCACGCACGCGGGGTCCTGCTGGGAGCACACGCACACGCACACGCACGCGCCACTGTTACACTGATCACTCACCGTCGTAGCTGACGTGCGACACGATGACGGCGCGCGCCAGCTGCTGCAGGCTGAAGAACATCACGCACGCGGGGTCCTGCTGGGAGCACACGCACACGCACACGCACGCGCCACTGTTACACTGATCACTCACCGTCGCAGCTGACGTGCGACACGATGACGGCGCGCGCCAGCTGCTGCAGGCTGAAGAACATCACGCACGCGGGGTCCTGCTGGGAGCACACGCACACGCACACGCACGCGCCACTGTTACACTGATCACTCACCGTCGTAGCTGACGTGCGACACGATGACGGCGCGCGCCAGCTGCTGCAGGCTGAAGAACATCACGCACGCGGGGTCCTGCTGGGAGCACACGCACACGCACACGCACGCGCCACTGTTACACTGATCACTCACCGTCGTAGCTGACGTGCGACACGATGACGGCGCGCGCCAGCTGCTGCAGGCTGAAGAACATCACGCACGCGGGGTCCTGCTGGGAGCACACGCACACGCACACGCACGCGCCACTGTTACACTGATCACTCACCGTCGTAGCTGACGTGCGACACGATGACGGCGCGCGCCAGCTGCTGCAGGCTGAAGAACATCACGCACGCGGGGTCCTGCTGGGAGCACACGCACACGCACACGCACGCGCCACTGTTACACTGATCACTCACCGTCGTAGCTGACGTGCGACACGATGACGGCGCGCGCCAGCTGCTGCAGGCTGAAGAACATCACGCACGCGGGGTCCTGCTGGGAGCACACGCACACGCACACGCACGCGCCACTGTTACACTGATCACTCACCGTCGTAGCTGACGTGCGACACGATGACGGCGCGCGCCAGCTGCTGCAGGCTGAAGAACATCACGCACGCGGGGTCCTGCTGGGAGCACACGCACACGCACACGCACGCGCCACTGTTACACTGATCACTCACCGTCGTAGCTGACGTGCGACACGATGACGGCGCGCGCCAGCTGCTGCAGGCTGAAGAACATCACGCACGCGGGGTCCTGCTGGGAGCACACGCACACGCACACGCACGCGCCACTGTTACACTGATCACTCACCGTCGTAGCTGACGTGCGACACGATGACGGCGCGCGCCAGCTGCTGCAGGCTGAAGAACATCACGCACGCGGGGTCCTGCTGGGAGCACACGCACACGCACACGCACGCGCCACTGTTACACTGATCACTCACCGTCGTAGCTGACGTGCGACACGATGACGGCGCGCGCCAGCTGCTGCAGGCTGAAGAACATCACGCACGCGGGGTCCTGCTGGGAGCACACGCACACGCACACGCACGCGCCACTGTTACACTGATCACTCACCGTCGTAGCTGACGTGCGACACGATGACGGCGCGCGCCAGCTGCTGCAGGCTGAAGAACATCACGCACGCGGGGTCCTGCTGGGAGCACACGCACACGCACACGCACGCGCCACTGTTACACTGATCACTCACCGTCGTAGCTGACGTGCGACACGATGACGGCGCGCGCCAGCTGCTGCAGGCTGAAGAACATCACGCACGCGGGGTCCTGCTGGGAGCACACGCACACGCACACGCACGCGCCACTGTTACACTGATCACTCACCGTCGTAGCTGACGTGCGACACGATGACGGCGCGCGCCAGCTGCTGCAGGCTGAAGAACATCACGCACGCGGGGTCCTGCTGGGAGCACACGCACACGCACACGCACGCGCCACTGTTACACTGATCACTCACCGTCGTAGCTGACGTGCGACACGATGACGGCGCGCGCCAGCTGCTGCAGGCTGAAGAACATCACGCACGCGGGGTCCTGCTGGGAGCACACGCACACGCACACGCACGCGCCACTGTTACACTGATCACTCACCGTCGTAGCTGACGTGCGACACGATGACGGCGCGCGCCAGCTGCTGCAGGCTGAAGAACATCACGCACGCGGGGTCCTGCTGGGAGCACACGCACACGCACACGCACGCGCCACTGTTACACTGATCACTCACCGTCGTAGCTGACGTGCGACACGATGACGGCGCGCGCCAGCTGCTGCAGGCTGAAGAACATCACGCACGCGGGGTCCTGCTGGGAGCACACGCACACGCACACGCACGCGCCACTGTTACACTGATCACTCACCGTCGTAGCTGACGTGCGACACGATGACGGCGCGCGCCAGCTGCTGCAGGCTGAAGAACATCACGCACGCGGGGTCCTGCTGGGAGCACACGCACACGCACACGCACGCGCCACTGTTACACTGATCACTCACCGTCGTAGCTGACGTGCGACACGATGACGGCGCGCGCCAGCTGCTGCAGGCTGAAGAACATCACGCACGCGGGGTCCTGCTGGGAGCACACGCACACGCACACGCACGCGCCACTGTTACACTGATCACTCACCGTCGTAGCTGACGTGCGACACGATGACGGCGCGCGCCAGCTGCTGCAGGCTGAAGAACATCACGCACGCGGGGTCCTGCTGGGAGCACACGCACACGCACACGCACGCGCCACTGTTACACTGATCACTCACCGTCGTAGCTGACGTGCGACACGATGACGGCGCGCGCCAGCTGCTGCAGGCTGAAGAACATCACGCACGCGGAGTCCTGCTGGGAGCACACGCACACGCACACGCACGCGCCACTGTTACACTGATCACTCACCGT
The DNA here is from genome assembly GCA_036785405.1 of Coenonympha arcania. Classification (NCBI taxonomy): domain Eukaryota; kingdom Metazoa; phylum Arthropoda; class Insecta; order Lepidoptera; family Nymphalidae; genus Coenonympha; species Coenonympha arcania. The sequence continues at coordinate 13,477,534 of CM072076.1, forward strand.
CGTAGCTGACGTGCGACACGATGACGGCGCGCGCCAGCTTCTGCAGGCTGAAGAACATCACGCACGCGGGGTCCTGCTGGGAGCACACGCACACGCACACGCACGCGCCACTGTTACACTGATCACTCACCGTCGTAGCTGACGTGCGACACGATGACGGCGCGCGCCAGCTGCTGCAGGCTGAAGAACATCACGCACGCGGGGTCCTGCTGGGAGCACACGCACACGCACACGCACGCGCCACTGTTACACTGATCACTCACCGTCGTAGCTGACGTGCGACACGATGACGGCGCGCGCCAGCTGCTGCAGGCTGAAGAACATCACGCACGCGGGGTCCTGCTGGGAGCACACGCACACGCACACGCACGCGCCACTGTTACACTGATCACTCACCGTCGTAGCTGACGTGCGACACGATGACGGCGCGCGCCAGCTGCTGCAGGCTGAAGAACATCACGCACGCGGGGTCCTGCTGGGAGCACACGCACACGCACACGCACGCGCCACTGTTACACTGATCACTCACCGTCGTAGCTGACGTGCGACACGATGACGGCGCGCGCCAGCTGCTGCAGGCTGAAGAACATCACGCACGCGGGGTCCTGCTGGGAGCACACGCACACGCACACGCACGCGCCACTGTTACACTGATCACTCACCGTCGTAGCTGACGTGCGACACGATGACGGCGCGCGCCAGCTGCTGCAGGCTGAAGAACATCACGCACGCGGGGTCCTGCTGGGAGCACACGCACACGCACACGCACGCGCCACTGTTACACTGATCACTCACCGTCGTAGCTGACGTGCGACACGATGACGGCGCGCGCCAGCTGCTGCAGGCTGAAGAACATCACGCACGCGGGGTCCTGCTGGGAGCACACGCACACGCACACGCACGCGCCACTGTTACACTGATCACTCACCGTCGTAGCTGACGTGCGACACGATGACGGCGCGCGCCAGCTGCTGCAGGCTGAAGAACATCACGCACGCGGGGTCCTGCTGGGAGCACACGCACACGCACACGCACGCGCCACTGTTACACTGATCACTCACCGTCGTAGCTGACGTGCGACACGATGACGGCGCGCGCCAGCTGCTGCAGGCTGAAGAACATCACGCACGCGGGGTCCTGCTGGGAGCACACGCACACGCACACGCACGCGCCACTGTTACACTGATCACTCACCGTCGTAGCTGACGTGCGACACGATGACGGCGCGCGCCAGCTGCTGCAGGCTGAAGGGCGCGGTGCGCGGCAGCGGCGCCGTCAGCATCGGCTCGAAGAACATCACGCACGCGGGGTCCTGCTGGGAGCACACGCAAACACCACTATTAGACTGATTACTCGACCACGGCGATTTACTTAACAGCGTAGAAGCCGTATTTAAACGATTTTGAATCAAATTTTATTTAAAAACTATAAAGACTTTCAAATTTAAACGACATGTATTTTGGGTCTTCAATATAAAATCGCTCCAAAGCACGCGTCCCGCAGACCACCAGGAGGGTCAAATTATAGCGGTTCATCTACAAGTACCGGTACTATCCGCATACCATTTGTATCATTACTGTCATTGGTCATAGGGTTGCGCAAAGTCAAGCTACACGTAGCCGTGACGCGACCGTTGGCAAGGTGACAGGCGACAGAGTCGAAGCTGAACCGGTGCTGGTAGTGCTCGATGCGCGCGTGCAGCGAGCGCCCGTACTTGTTGTAGCCAGTGCGCGGCACGGCGGCACGGCGGGTCACCTTGTAGTGCTCGATGAGGCCGGTGACGGTGGGCGCGGCGAACACGGCGGGGTCGTGCGAGTCGAAGCTGAACCGGTGCTGGTAGTGCTCGATGCGCGCGTGCAGCGAGCGCCCGTACTTGTTGTAGCCAGTGCGCGGCACGGCGGCACGGCGGGTCACCTTGTAGTGCTCGATGAGGCCGGTGACGGTGGGCGCGGCGAACACGGCGGGGTCGTGCGAGTCGAAGCTGAACCGGTGCTGGTAGTGCTCGATGCGCGCGTGCAGCGAGCGCCCGTACTTGTTGTAGCCAGTGCGCGGCACGGCGGCACGGCGGGTCACCTTGTAGTGCTCGATGAGGCCGGTGACGGTGGGCGCGGCGAACACGGCGGGGTCGTGCGAGTCGAAGCTGAACCGGTGCTGGTAGTGCTCGATGCGCGCGTGCAGCGAGCGCCCGTACTTGTTGTAGCCAGTGCGCGGCACGGCGGCACGGCGGGTCACCTTGTAGTGCTCGATGAGGCCGGTGACGGTGGGCGCGGCGAACACGGCGGGGTCGTGCGAGTCGAAGCTGAACCGGTGCTGGTAGTGCTCGATGCGCGCGTGCAGCGAGCGCCCGTACTTGTTGTAGCCAGTGCGCGGCACGGCGGCACGGCGGGTCACCTTGTAGTGCTCGATGAGGCCGGTGACGGTGGGCGCGGCGAACACGGCGGGGTCGTGCGAGTCGAAGCTGAACCGGTGCTGGTAGTGCTCGATGCGCGCGTGCAGCGAGCGCCCGTACTTGTTGTAGCCAGTGCGCGGCACGGCGGCACGGCGGGTCACCTTGTAGTGCTCGATGAGGCCGGTGACGGTGGGCGCGGCGAACACGGCGGGGTCGTGCGAGTCGAAGCTGAACCGGTGCTGGTAGTGCTCGATGCGCGCGTGCAGCGAGCGCCCGTACTTGTTGTAGCCAGTGCGCGGCACGGCGGCACGGCGGGTCACCTTGTAGTGCTCGATGAGGCCGGTGACGGTGGGCGCGGCGAACACGGCGGGGTCGTGCGAGTCGAAGCTGAACCGGTGCTGGTAGTGCTCGATGCGCGCGTGCAGCGAGCGCCCGTACTTGTTGTAGCCAGTGCGCGGCACGGCGGCACGGCGGGTCACCTTGTAGTGCTCGATGAGGCCGGTGACGGTGGGCGCGGCGAACACGGCGGGGTCGTGCGAGTCGAAGCTGAACCGGTGCTGGTAGTGCTCGATGCGCGCGTGCAGCGAGCGCCCGTACTTGTTGTAGCCAGTGCGCGGCACGGCGGCACGGCGGGTCACCTTGTAGTGCTCGATGAGGCCGGTGACGGTGGGCGCGGCGAACACGGCGGGGTCGTGCGAGTCGAAGCTGAACCGGTGCTGGTAGTGCTCGATGCGCGCGTGCAGCGAGCGCCCGTACTTGTTGTAGCCAGTGCGCGGCACGGCGGCACGGCGGGTCACCTTGTAGTGCTCGATGAGGCCGGTGACGGTGGGCGCGGCGAACACGGCGGGGTCGTGCGAGTCGAAGCTGAACCGGTGCTGGTAGTGCTCGATGCGCGCGTGCAGCGAGCGCCCGTACTTGTTGTAGCCAGTGCGCGGCACGGCGGCACGGCGGGTCACCTTGTAGTGCTCGATGAGGCCGGTGACGGTGGGCGCGGCGAACACGGCGGGGTCGTGCGAGTCGAAGCTGAACCGGTGCTGGTAGTGCTCGATGCGCGCGTGCAGCGAGCGCCCGTACTTGTTGTAGCCAGTGCGCGGCACGGCGGCACGGCGGGTCACCTTGTAGTGCTCGATGAGGCCGGTGACGGTGGGCGCGGCGAACACGGCGGGGTCGTGCGAGTCGAAGCTGAACCGGTGCTGGTAGTGCTCGATGCGCGCGTGCAGCGAGCGCCCGTACTTGTTGTAGCCAGTGCGCGGCACGGCGGCACGGCGGGTCACCTTGTAGTGCTCGATGAGGCCGGTGACGGTGGGCGCGGCGAACACGGCGGGGTCGTGCGAGTCGAAGCTGAACCGGTGCTGGTAGTGCTCGATGCGCGCGTGCAGCGAGCGCCCGTACTTGTTGTAGCCAGTGCGCGGCACGGCGGCACGGCGGGTCACCTTGTAGTGCTCGATGAGGCCGGTGACGGTGGGCGCGGCGAACACGGCGGGGTCGTGCGAGTCGAAGCTGAACCGGTGCTGGTAGTGCTCGATGCGCGCGTGCAGCGAGCGCCCGTACTTGTTGTAGCCAGTGCGCGGCACGGCGGCACGGCGGGTCACCTTGTAGTGCTCGATGAGGCCGGTGACGGTGGGCGCGGCGAACACGGCGGGGTCGTGCGAGTCGAAGCTGAACCGGTGCTGGTAGTGCTCGATGCGCGCGTGCAGCGAGCGCCCGTACTTGTTGTAGCCAGTGCGCGGCACGGCGGCACGGCGGGTCACCTTGTAGTGCTCGATGAGGCCGGTGACGGTGGGCGCGGCGAACACGGCGGGGTCGTGCGAGTCGAAGCTGAACCGGTGCTGGTAGTGCTCGATGCGCGCGTGCAGCGAGCGCCCGTACTTGTTGTAGCCAGTGCGCGGCACGGCGGCACGGCGGGTCACCTTGTAGTGCTCGATGAGGCCGGTGACGGTGGGCGCGGCGAACACGGCGGGGTCGTGCGAGTCGAAGCTGAACCGGTGCTGGTAGTGCTCGATGCGCGCGTGCAGCGAGCGCCCGTACTTGCGGAACGACACCGAGAACAGGTGCTCCTCTTGCGCCGAGTCGCGTAGCAGGAACGTGCCTGCAATCATGGCATTTTCATTAATACAGCAATGAACGGCGAGACGAGAAACATGTGATAAAACTGACTGACCGAGTCAACAATACAGCAGAGCCCACCTTCCTCGTAGTCCACCTGACCGAGTCAACAATACAGCAGAGCCCACCTTCCTCGTAGTCCACCTGACCGAGTCAACAATACAGTAGAGCCCACCTTCCTCGTAGTCCACCTGACCAAGTCAACAATACAGTAGAGTCCATCTTCCTCATAGTCCACCTGACCGAGTCAACAATACAGTAGAGTCCATCTTCCTCATAGTCCACCTGACCGAGTCAACAATACAGCAGAGCCCACCTTCCTCGTAGTCCACCTGACCGAGTCAACAATACAGTAGAGCCCATCTTCCTCATAGTCCACCTGACCGAGTCAACAATACAGTAGAGTCCATCTTCCTCATAGTCCACCTGACCGAGTCAACAATACATTAGAGCCCACCTTCCTCGTAGTCCACCTGACTGAGTCAACAATACAGTAGAGCCCATCTTCCTCATAGTCCACCTGACCGAGTCAACAATACAGTAGAGCCCATCTTCCTCATAGTCCACCTGACCGAGTCAACAATACAGTAGAGCCCATCTTACTCATAGTCCACCTGACCGAGTCAACAATACAGTAGAGCCCATCTTCCTCATAGTCCACCTGACCGAGTCAACAATACAGTAGAGCCCATCTTCCTCATAGTCCACCTGACCGAGTCAACAATACAGTAGAGCCCATCTTCCTCATAGTCCACCTGACCGAGTCAACAATACAGTAGAGCCCATCTTCCTCATAGTCCACCTGACCGAGTCAACAATACAGTAGAGCCCATCTTCCTCATAGTCCACCTGACCGAGTCAACAATACAGTAGAGCCCATCTTCCTCATAGTCCACCTGACCGAGTCAACAATACAGTAGAGCCCATCTTCCTCATAGTCCACCTGACCGAGTCAACAATACAGTAGAGCCCATCTTACTCATAGTCCACCTGACCGAGTCAACAATACAGTAGAGCCCATCTTCCTCATAGTCCACCTGACCGAGTCAACAATACAGTAGAGCCCATCTTCCTCATAGTCCACCTGACCGAGTCAACAATACAGTAGAGCCCATCTTCCTCATAGTCCACCTGACCGAGTCAACAATACAGTAGAGCCCACCTTCAGGCTTGTTGTCCAGCAGCCTCTCGGCCTCGTAGCGGTCCATCTTGCCCCAGTAGAAGGAGCAGGCGGTGATCTCCTGCAGGTCCGGCACCAGGCAGTGTTTGTAGTCCACCTGACCGAGTCAACAATACAGTAGAGCCCACCTTCAGGCTTGTTGTCCAGCAGCCTCTCGGCCTCGTAGCGGTCCATCTTGCCCCAGTAGAAGGAGCAGGCGGTGATCTCCTGCAGGTCCGGCACCAGGCAGTGTTTGTAGTCCACCTGACCGAGTCAACAATACAGTAGAGCCCACCTTCAGGCTTGTTGTCCAGCAGCCTCTCGGCCTCGTAGCGGTCCATCTTGCCCCAGTAGAAGGAGCAGGCGGTGATCTCCTGCAGGTCCGGCACCAGGCAGTGTTTGTAGTCCACCTGACCGAGTCAACAATACAGTAGAGCCCACCTTCAGGCTTGTTGTCCAGCAGCCTCTCGGCCTCGTAGCGGTCCATCTTGCCCCAGTAGAAGGAGCAGGCGGTGATCTCCTGCAGGTCCGGCACCAGGCAGTGTTTGTAGTCCACCTGACCGAGTCAACAATACAGTAGAGCCCACCTTCAGGCTTGTTGTCCAGCAGCCTCTCGGCCTCGTAGCGGTCCATCTTGCCCCAGTAGAAGGAGCAGGCGGTGATCTCCTGCAGGTCCGGCACCAGGCAGTGTTTGTAGTCCACCTGACCGAGTCAACAATACAGTAGAGCCCACCTTCAGGCTTGTTGTCCAGCAGCCTCTCGGCCTCGTAGCGGTCCATCTTGCCCCAGTAGAAGGAGCAGGCGGTGATCTCCTGCAGGTCCGGCACCAGGCAGTGTTTGTAGTCCACCTGACCGAGTCAACAATACAGTAGAGCCCACCTTCAGGCTTGTTGTCCAGCAGCCTCTCGGCCTCGTAGCGGTCCATCTTGCCCCAGTAGAAGGAGCAGGCGGTGATCTCCTGCAGGTCCGGCACCAGGCAGTGTTTGTAGTCCACCTGACCGAGTCAACAATACAGTAGAGCCCACCTTCAGGCTTGTTGTCCAGCAGCCTCTCGGCCTCGTAGCGGTCCATCTTGCCCCAGTAGAAGGAGCAGGCGGTGATCTCCTGCAGGTCCGGCACCAGGCAGTGTTTGTAGTCCACCTGACCGAGTCAACAATACAGTAGAGCCCACCTTCAGGCTTGTTGTCCAGCAGCCTCTCGGCCTCGTAGCGGTCCATCTTGCCCCAGTAGAAGGAGCAGGCGGTGATCTCCTGCAGGTCCGGCACCAGGCAGTGTTTGTAGTCCACCTGACCGAGTCAACAATACAGTAGAGCCCACCTTCAGGCTTGTTGTCCAGCAGCCTCTCGGCCTCGTAGCGGTCCATCTTGCCCCAGTAGAAGGAGCAGGCGGTGATCTCCTGCAGGTCCGGCACCAGGCAGTGTTTGTAGTCCACCTGACCGAGTCAACAATACAGTAGAGCCCACCTTCAGGCTTGTTGTCCAGCAGCCTCTCGGCCTCGTAGCGGTCCATCTTGCCCCAGTAGAAGGAGCAGGCGGTGATCTCCTGCAGGTCCGGCACCAGGCAGTGTTTGTAGTCCACCTGACCGAGTCAACAATACAGTAGAGCCCACCTTCAGGCTTGTTGTCCAGCAGCCTCTCGGCCTCGTAGCGGTCCATCTTGCCCCAGTAGAAGGAGCAGGCGGTGATCTCCTGCAGGTCCGGCACCAGGCAGTGTTTGTAGTCCACCTGACCGAGTCAACAATACAGTAGAGCCCACCTTCAGGCTTGTTGTCCAGCAGCCTCTCGGCCTCGTAGCGGTCCATCTTGCCCCAGTAGAAGGAGCAGGCGGTGATCTCCTGCAGGTCCGGCACCAGGCAGTGTTTGTAGTCCACCTGACCGAGTCAACAATACAGTAGAGCCCACCTTCAGGCTTGTTGTCCAGCAGCCTCTCGGCCTCGTAGCGGTCCATCTTGCCCCAGTAGAAGGAGCAGGCGGTGATCTCCTGCAGGTCCGGCACCAGGCAGTGTTTGTAGTCCACCTGACCGAGTCAACAATACAGTAGAGCCCACCTTCAGGCTTGTTGTCCAGCAGCCTCTCGGCCTCGTAGCGGTCCATCTTGCCCCAGTAGAAGGAGCAGGCGGTGATCTCCTGCAGGTCCGGCACCAGGCAGTGTTTGTAGTCCACCTGACCGAGTCAACAATACAGTAGAGCCCACCTTCAGGCTTGTTGTCCAGCAGCCTCTCGGCCTCGTAGCGGTCCATCTTGCCCCAGTAGAAGGAGCAGGCGGTGATCTCCTGCAGGTCCGGCACCAGGCAGTGTTTGTAGTCCACCTGACCGAGTCAACAATACAGTAGAGCCCACCTTCAGGCTTGTTGTCCAGCAGCCTCTCGGCCTCGTAGCGGTCCATCTTGCCCCAGTAGAAGGAGCAGGCGGTGATCTCCTGCAGGTCCGGCACCAGGCAGTGTTTGTAGTCCACCTGACCGAGTCAACAATACAGTAGAGCCCACCTTCAGGCTTGTTGTCCAGCAGCCTCTCGGCCTCGTAGCGGTCCATCTTGCCCCAGTAGAAGGAGCAGGCGGTGATCTCCTGCAGGTCCGGCACCAGGCAGTGTTTGTAGTCCACCTGACCAAGTCAACAAGACGTTATTAAGGTGAAATAAACGAGCCTTCAGTCTGTGCCATATACGGCCGTTGTGCCAACTTTCTTTCTCTTTTTAGGATTCCATACAAAAAAAGGAGGAGGTTCTCATATCTTGTTCATCTCATATCTCTGTTTTTTTTTGTTTAAAGGTTGTTACCTCATAACTTTTGACTGGGTGAATCGATTTTGATGATTCTGTTCTTATTAGACAGCTAACGCTTCTCGGTGGTCCCATTTCAATCGAGTCCAATTCTGATAATGGTATCCATGAGAAAACCGTATAAGTTTTGAATTTTTAATTGGAAAGGATGTTTTCAACAGTAGTTCGATGAGAGTTGAAGTCCGGTTTTTTTGTTAATTAATAATTGTTAATATTTATCTGCTTTTTTATACTATATAGGCTAGCGCTTGACTGAGATCACATCTGATGGAAAGTGATGATACAGTCTAATGTGGAACGCGTTGCCTAGAAGATGCCTATTCACTCTTGATTTGAAGGCGCCCGGGTTGTAAGTGGCAGGAAAGACACTGCCTGGGAGGGTATTCCAGGCCTTTGCAGTGCGTATCTTGGTTTATCTTTGGTTGTCACCTGCGTGTGCACGGTGGTCGGCGACGGTAGCTGGTCCAGCGCCGGCGCTCGCAGCAGCAGCGCTCGCAGTTCGCCTCCGCACACCACCTGTTCAACCAACCTCGTTAATAAAACTACACGCTGGGCCAAGCGACAAGTAGCGTTGCTTACGCATAGAAATGGAACAAAATTTCCCACAACTGAAAAATGTTTGTTAAAAATAAAAATAAATAAAATATTGAAAACTTAGGTGTTTTTCAATATTAAATATTTAATATGTATGTGTATTTATTAGTTATCTAATACCACAACACAAGCTATCCCTTACTTTGGGACTAGATTGCGATGTGTGTATAAAAATAAAGAATGTTGTCTATTGAATGGAAGCAGGCGTTATTTTGCGGAAATCCATAATTAACACGACAGATTAATTTGTTTTGCTATAATTCACTACTTGGAAAGATTCTGTATGGTACAATATGCCGGAATACTGCCCACATAAAACACCACACACAATTTTAAAACAATTTCTTCGACGCACGTTTCGTCCCACACCGGGACATCCTCAGGAGATGTTGACTTCACAATACGAAATCGTAGACAATGTTGTCATCAGAGCACTGGCCCCATTCGGAAATCGAACCAGGGAGAGCCCGCTGAAATCCAAGCAAAGTAGTAATAACCATACCTGGAACCGTCGTATCGCGCAGTCGGTGGCCTGCACGCGCTCCCTCCGCCGGGCGCCCTCTGAGCTCTCGCCCTCCCTGCAGAATATTAATAGTTGATTTTTACAGTAGTAAATCAAGTCTCAACTACCTGAATAAAAACACACGAATATGACATCATAAACACGCAAGCTCGAAATGCAATAAACAAGCACGCAAGTACGCTTACACACAAACACATACGCACACACACACACACACTCACACCCACTCGCTCACACACCCTCACACATGCTCACTCACGCACACACACAAACGCACGCACTCAAGTAATTTATAAGCTAAGCAAGTTTTTTAAATTGTAACAGTAAGTGTAATCACTAGGTTTAAAATAGGAATAAATAATGTCTAAATTACCATTCAGGAAGGATCTACCCTCTGCAACACAGGTTCTCCTTCCGCAGAGGGTAGAGCATTCATATGTTTGCAATAATGTCATGTACTAAAAGCAATAAATTATTATTATTATTTTCGAGAAACTGTATTAGTGAAAACATGAAAGGATAATATTTTGTCGATTAAAAAAAATCCCGAAGTTGCGTCCAATTTTTTACAATTTTCAATTTATTATATCAATGTTATACGTATTAGAGAGCCAAGGTTTAGGATTATAATTCCAATAAATATTACGAAGTACGTGTTTTATCGTTTTCTTTCTGAGTTATGTATTTTAAAAGTTATTACAGTAAACTATAAATTACATCCTTATTTCGCGTAATACGCCATGCTCTTTTGTACCAGAACGATGTTTTGCGCATGACAAGTTTTGCTAGCTTTCAGCCCCAGGCCTTAATCATACATTTAGGGTATTGTACCTCAAAAGGAGACAAACCGGCCAAGAGCGAAACTCGTGTACCGAGGGTTTCATACAACTTCCATTGAACTTTATTGCTTTTAATACATGACGTTTAATACATGGCAAACAAATGAATGCTCTACCCTCTGCGGAAGGAAAACCTGTGTTGCTGAGGGTAGATCCTTCCTGGATGTTAATTTAGACACTTATTTATTCCTATTTTAAACCTAATAATTACACTTACTGTTACAATTTAAAAAAAAAATACTTGCTTAGCTTATAAATTACTTGAGTGTGTGCGTTTGTGTGTGTGTGCGTTTGTGTTATGTACAAGTACTTGCATAACGTAACTTTGTTTTTGGGGTTTATCAAAATAGTAACCCAGATTCAACTTGGCTGGAACACGGAGGCTGGAAGAGCATTAAACACCTTAGCTTAGATGGTACTTAGTAGCTTAGGTCGTATGTGAAAGATGAATAATTAGTCAAGCGCGAGTCGGGCTCACGCACTGAGGGTTCCGTACTATCAAGACCAATTCCAATCAAAAATCCTCTACCGAGTCTACCCACTAAATTCAAAACGAGCACAAAATCACGTTCGTTGTTCGCCTACTTTAATATTTTATTTTATTTTATTTTAATATTTAAACTTTAATTCTTTAAATATTTTACCTGTTTTACCTGTTGTCGTAATCAATATTGAGAAAAGGAAACAAGGAAAAAATTACGTTTGTTGAATGGGAACACAGCGAAGTCTTAGTAATAGGGTCCGGTTTTTAGCCGCTGTTTTGGGTCAACTTAATTGCCGTGTACTATATTAGTGGTACTCACGCTCTAGTGGGCTCCACAGATAACACATATAGCTCCGCCGTTGGCTCCCTGATGTCTCTGTTTGCGTCACCGTCTGTAACACACAAACAAACCTATAAACATAACCACAAAAGATTGTGATTTTTTTGTGATTTCACTCACAAAGCCCCTTCGCAAATGGCTCCTAAGCGTAATCGTAGCGTATTCTGCGCGTACGACGAGAGCAGTACGAGCTCGAACATGTTCAAACATGTCCGCAGACGAAGCGCTAGCGCTTGCTAACACAAGTCGTACAAGGCGTAATTGTCGTATTGTTTTGCGTAACGTCATAACAACAGAAAGAAAAGAAAGAAAGAAAACTTTATTTCACAAGAAAATTATGCCACCAACCCAACCTTACGTACTAAAAGGATTCCATGAAGATTCTCCCACTCGGGCAACAAAAACCAATAATAATACGGTTACAAGCCATGTGATAAGGGGCTTACTTGTTTATTGAAGGAGAAGATTGTGAGGAAAACATTAAAGGTTTCCTCAGACGCCCGAGTGTTCATCACAACTGCGGGCGGACATATCTCATTTTGAGAGGAGACATAAAATGTAGGATGATTAATTTGTTTTGTTATAATCCGCTACTTGAAAACAATCTCAGTTTTTATTATTTCTAAGAACAATATTCATACACCACTATTATTGGTAAAATGTAATCGGTTGTAAACAATTTTTGAGGATCTTATTCTACGTACATTTTCACGAATAAAATATCATTCATTCTGTGTATGGTAAACATATTAGCCTGCGGACGTCAACTGTTGAACATAGGCCTTCCTAAGCGCGCCACCACACCCTGTCCTCCGCCTTCCTCATCCAGCAGCTTCCCGCCACCCGTGCCATGTCATCGCTCAAACGAGCTGGAGGACGCCCCACACTACGCTTACTTGTACGTGGTTTCCAGGACTTTCCGACTCCACCGGCCATCGCCCCTGCGACACGCGTGACCTGCCCACTGCCACTTCTGCTTGCTAATGGTTTGGACTATGTCAGTGACCTTGGGCTATGTCAGTGACCTTGCCCTATATTGGGACTATAGCAAAATGTCTGTAAAGTCGGTTTACGGACGATAGATTTACGTGATAACGTCATAATCTCTATCTCTCTATCGTTTATTTTATCGTGCCTCTCTATCGCTTGTTGCGCGCTCTCGCTTGCACGCACAAGCTCTGTGTGCTGATTCCGAGTTTTTCTCTTATTCGACAGTGAGAGCGTAAACGCGAATTTGTATAGGATTGTTGTAGCGACATCTATTGACACAATTTGTAAACTACTCCAATCCCATACAAATCGGCGTTAACTCTCTCACGATCGAGTAAGTAAACATATTTTAAAAAACTCGGAATCAGCACACAGGTGGAACGTTACGCGGAAAGTTACTATTTTTCATGTGTGTTGCTGGTGTTCATCAATTTATAAAACGTTATCACGACAAAAAATTAATCTGACCTGCTAATTATGGATTTCCGCAAAATAACACCTGCTTCCGTTCAAGATATTCAATGTGTTGATGATAATGATGTGCTTTATAACTCACCAGAGTTCAAGACGATGGCGTCCAACTCCCTCCGGAGGTCCCTGCCCAGCGTCAGCACGGCCGCCAGCCTGCGATCATAAATGCAAACACTTATACACTTGCAAAGTATACTATAAACTATCTTCAGATTCGTCTGAAGCCCATTCTCAAGATAACGGGGATACTTTTATTATTTTACACTAGTATGTACTTGAATGCAAACTCATCTGACTGGTCAATGGTCATAATGCAGCTAAAAATTATAAAGACGTTATCGTACTAACTTAGAAGGGGTAAGTAACTCGCCATAATGATTTTTACGCAGCCTCGCACCGGAATGCATACATAGCTTGGCGTTACGTCTCTGCTGGTAGGGTGGTAACTAGCAACGGCTGAAGCCTCTCACCAGTCCAGGTCTGAGCCATTTCTAATGAAATGTTCACTTCATAACGCGGCAGCAGCGGTGGCTCGTACAGTTCATAACACGGCAACCTTCTTGGGTACACGATCTTGATTGCGCACAAGCCAATTTTAGATCCTGTTGGTGGTAAGTGCGGGGCGCGTCGGCGGACAGTCGCGTGCGCTAACTTGCCCCCACTACCTCACTTCATGCAAAAGAAGTATTCCAGCACCTGCATTGCGTGCGAGTAAGTTTGTATCACTCGAGTATATATAAGGTGTTGTCAAATTGTCTGCCACCGTTCCAGGAGGTGAATGTGCCATACGTATACACTTCAATAGTGAAGAAATCTCAGTACCCAGGCTCAATATTTTTTTAAATTTTTAATTAAAAATTACGTCGCAACCCAAGGTCAACGCTCTCACGCCCCGCCCGAACAGCTGATTTCCGTTACGAGGCGATAACTGTACTAAACATGTACTCAAGCTTGACTGATGGCCGTGTTTATGCAACATGATGCGATATGTTAATAAAGTTTAGTTAAAAATAATTGAGCCCGGGCACTGAGATTTCTTCACTTTTAAGTGTATTGGTATGGCACATTCGCCTCCTGGAACGGTGGCAGATAATTTGACAATACCATATATATGCTCACACAGCGTACTCACCCGTCATCGTGGCAAGCGTCGCTGACGCGCCGGTACGCCGTGCACACGCACGCCGGGCGGCGCCAGCGGCGGCGGCGGCACACGCACTCGCGCCCCGTCCATCTGTAGTTACCGTTGTCTTGTACTACATGTCACGTACTCACCCGTCGTCGTGGCAGGCGTCGCTGACGCGCCGGTACGCCGTGCACACGCACGCCGGGCGGCGCCAGCGGCGGCGGCGGCACACGCACTCGCGCCCCGTCCATCTGTAGTTACCGTTGTCTTGTACTACATGTCACGTACTCACCCGTCGTCGTGGCAGGCGTCGCTGACGCGCCGGTACGCCGTGCACACGCACGCCGGGCGGCGCCAGCGGCGGCGGCGGCACACGCACTCGCGCCCCGTCCATCTGTAGTTACCGTTGTCTTGTACTACATGTCACGTACTCACCCGTCGTCGTGGCAGGCGTCGCTGACGCGCCGGTACGCCGTGCACACGCACGCCGGGCGGCGCCAGCGGCGGCGGCGGCACACGCACTCGCGCCCCGTCCATCTGTAGTTACCGTTGTCTTGTACTACATGTCACGTACTCACCCGTCGTCGTGGCAGGCGTCGCTGACGCGCCGGTACGCCGTGCACACGCACGCCGGGCGGCGCCAGCGGCGGCGGCGGCACACGCACTCGCGCCCCGTCCATCTGTAGTTACCGTTGTCTTGTACTACATGTCACGTACTCACCCGTCGTCGTGGCAGGCGTCGCTGACGCGCCGGTACGCCGTGCACACGCACGCCGGGCGGCGCCAGCGGCGGCGGCGGCACACGCACTCGCGCCCCGTCCATCTGTAGTTACCGTTGTCTTGTACTACATGTCACGTACTCACCCGTCGTCGTGGCAGGCGTCGCTGACGCGCCGGTACGCCGTGCACACGCACGCCGGGCGGCGCCAGCGGCGGCGGCGGCACACGCACTCGCGCCCCGTCCATCTGTAGTTACCGTTGTCTTGTACTACATGTCACGTACTCACCCGTCGTCGTGGCAGGCGTCGCTGACGCGCCGGTACGCCGTGCACACGCACGCCGGGCGGCGCCAGCGGCGGCGGCGGCACACGCACTCGCGCCCCGTCCATCTGTAGTTACCGTTGTCTTGTACTACATGTCACGTACTCACCCGTCGTCGTGGCAGGCGTCGCTGACGCGCCGGTACGCCGTGCACACGCACGCCGGGCGGCGCCAGCGGCGGCGGCGGCACACGCACTCGCGCCCCGTCCATCTGTAGTTACCGTTGTCTTGTACTACATGTCACGTACTCACCCGTCGTCGTGGCAGGCGTCGCTGACGCGCCGGTACGCCGTGCACACGCACGCCGGGCGGCGCCAGCGGCGGCGGCGGCACACGCACTCGCGCCCCGTCCATCTGTAGTTACCGTTGTCTTGTACTACATGTCACGTACTCACCCGTCGTCGTGGCAGGCGTCGCTGACGCGCCGGTACGCCGTGCACACGCACGCCGGGCGGCGCCAGCGGCGGCGGCGGCACACGCACTCGCGCCCCGTCCATCTGTAGTTACCGTTGTCTTGTACTACATGTCACGTACTCACCCGTCGTCGTGGCAGGCGTCGCTGACGCGCCGGTACGCCGTGCACACGCACGCCGGGCGGCGCCAGCGGCGGCGGCGGCACACGCACTCGCGCCCCGTCCATCTGTAGTTACCGTTGTCTTGTACTACATGTCACGTACTCACCCGTCGTCGTGGCAGGCGTCGCTGACGCGCCGGTACGCCGTGCACACGCACGCCGGGCGGCGCCAGCGGCGGCGGCGGCACACGCACTCGCGCCCCGTCCATCTGTAGTTACCGTTGTCTTGTACTACATGTCACGTACTCACCCGTCGTCGTGGCAGGCGTCGCTGACGCGCCGGTACGCCGTGCACACGCACGCCGGGCGGCGCCAGCGGCGGCGGCGGCACACGCACTCGCGCCCCGTCCATCTGTAGTTACCGTTGTCTTGTACTACATGTCACGTACTCACCCGTCGTCGTGGCAGGCGTCGCTGACGCGCCGGTACGCCGTGCACACGCACGCCGGGCGGCGCCAGCGGCGGCGGCGGCACACGCACTCGCGCCCCGTCCATCTGTAGTTACCGTTGTCTTGTACTACATGTCACGTACTCACCCGTCGTCGTGGCAGGCGTCGCTGACGCGCCGGTACGCCGTGCACACGCACGCCGGGCGGCGCCAGCGGCGGCGGCGGCACACGCACTCGCGCCCCGTCCATCTGTAGTTACCGTTGTCTTGTACTACATGTCACGTACTCACCCGTCGTCGTGGCAGGCGTCGCTGACGCGCCGGTACGCCGTGCACACGCACGCCGGGCGGCGCCAGCGGCGGCGGCGGCACACGCACTCGCGCCCCGTCCATCTGTAATTACCATTGTCTATAATGTTAGCAATTCTAATTATTATTCAAAGTATTTTGACGTCACATCCTGTTGAAAGGACAAGAATTACCACTGAAGACCATTAATAATGGTGACAATAATGGTCGGTAGGGGGCGACTCTCGTGTCGGTGGGAGTCGACAAGTATATAAAACAGGTTTTAGAGTTCAGTCGCGGGGTCGCAGTCGGTATACGATTTTGGCGGAGTTACATCAACTCTTGGTGAGATCGCGAGTGTTTATGTAAGTGCAGTAAAGTTATATCAATTAGTGCTAGTGTTATCACGAGAATTAGTGTTATAATAAATGCAGTAGTGTGTTTAATAGCTGCTAAGTGTAATCGATTCAGTATTAACGTTTAATTCGGTGTTTAAATACGCGTGAGTTTATAATACTACATGTCACGTGGAATTGCAATGAAGAGAAATCCTTCAAGTATTTTCACAGAGATAATAAAACTACGGAGGCGCCCCATTCTAGCCTCGCCTTGCGTGATATGCGACGCTATGATGAGCGTGAACTCGACAGATTAAAAATAGTCACGCTAATTTCATTGTAATAATGTACCTATATCAGCAAATAAATAAATTGAATTGAATTGAATTGAAATTGAATAATTTCGTAGACAGGGCCATTCCATATTGTTTCCTAGGTCTGTGAGTCTTTCTAATTTAGTAAAAAACTGCTTGGAAATTGATATGTCTATGTTTTCGTTTGTAAAAGAGGTCATTTCCTGAACAGACCCCAGGGGCCCTTCCACCAAGGCTTATAGCAGTATTATTTCAATATTGTTTTGACATTTTCATACAATGTCAGTATGAAAATTTTAAAACAATATTACAATAATACTGCTATAAGCCTTGGTAGTAGAGCCCGGGATTATGATTGGTTAATGCACCAACTATGCGATAGTTGCGTTGCTATGGTTACTGGCGACGGTTGGCCGATGAACAATTCTCTATTTTGAAGATCACGCCCTTAGAGATTGTGCTCCAACGCCACTTGCTTTCCACATTAACTGACGTAGTTTTGTGGTCGTATCACCGTCTTTCAGACTCTCACGTCTGATACAAAGTAAATAAATAAATAAATATATACGGGACATTTTACACGTCGCAATCTAGCCCCAAAGTAAGCGATAGCTTGTGTTATGGGTGCTTGATGACTGATAAATATACATACATACTAATATACATGAATATAATATATTGAAAAACACCCAGACACTGGAAAACATTCATGCTCATCACACAAACATTTACCAGTAGTGGGAAACGAACCCACTACCTCCGGCGCAGACGGCATGTTCGCTACCAGTACACCATTCGGTCGTCAAGTGCGGGATGCTGAGTTGCTTAGACGCTCAGTCGTACCTGTCGGTGACGGCGCTGACGTACCGCTGCACGCTGCTCGGCGACTCCGCGTACCGCCGCCGCTCCCACGCACCGCAGCCGCACTCGGCGCCTGCGCCTGCTGAAAACATACTCATCAACAACTATCTCAAAATATGAAATCACTTAAAGACCGTAGAAAGATTACAGATGTCATTTTTCTGGCAAAGCTAATAAAGGGTGTCATTGATGCGCCTGAGTTACTTGAACGCTTAAAGCTCGTAGTGCCTCGTAACTGTAGCCGCTTACACAATCGTAAGACTTTCTGTTTGCCTCAAACCAAGACTAATCTCGGACAACATAGTCCGCTGTATAGAATGCAATTTCTTGCAAATTGTCAAAGAGATGTTATAGATATCTTCTGTGACAGTATACCTAGAATAAAAAATAAATTAGGTACCAAGATAAGTTAGTAAGTAATAACATATTTTTTCTTCTTTTTGTTTATTAATAGTATTAGTTTTTGTTTAGTTTGTTTGATAAGCGTGTATGTTGCTCTGTAGTTATTGTACTATTTAATCGCGCATGCTACGTCCACATCCAGTAGACTCAATTAACAACTAATTTTTTTTATAGCTACCAATTTGTTATTAAGTACAATAATTGTAGTCAGTTTTGTGGACTAAATAAATAAATAAAAAAAAAAACAGCAGTCATATACAGCTGTATATAGCTCCTCAAGCTCAAGGAGTAAAATAATAGTTTAAAAAACTAAAAAAACACGCTCTATCTCTCTTACTCGCATGCAAAGGATGCGGAAAGAAATTAATTAATCCTGGCGAATCTAATTAAGATAATTGGATATTTTAATCGAATTATTGCTTGATTGATTGATTGATTGTCATCGGTCTTTGACGGGTGTGCAAAGTTTGAATTAAATCTGATCGTTCAAAGTAGGAAAAAATCGAGCTCAAAGGAGACGGTTACAAACATACAGGTGAAGCTAATAAAAGCGTGTTAATTAAATAAATGCAGTTAAACAAACAGATGTCTCTGATAAGTAAATCAATCAATTTAGCAAAGGTGCCTCAAAATGTCTGTTGCTAGACAATGTTCTTGAGACGTCCAAAGTGGTGGATTGCAAATTGCAATCACACAAGCAGAACTGCGGGGCTAGACAAAGTCACAAGCGTTTGGCGTTAACACTAGTCGACAAAAATGTATGGACAAAACAAATGACTGTAGAAAAACCACGACAATAATTACTAAACACGCTGTGTTTGATACTGTCGGCTGTCAATTGTCAAGCGAAGTACGCTAAAGTTATCTACAAGGTCCGCGAGAACGCCAGCGAGCGTTCAAGTTAGCGTAGTTAATTATTCAAACACAGCGTGTTTAGTAATTATTGTCGTGGTTTTTCTACAGTCATTTGTTTTGTCCATATATTTTTGTCACTAGCGTTAACGCCAAACGCTTGTGACTTTGTCTAGGCCCCCTGATGCTCATGCCACAGGACTGTGTAAGGAGAATGCTTTAGACTATGTACAATGGAAACTACTATTCTAAAACCCACTTGCGCTCACCCAGGTTAGTGTTAACTCAGAGTTAACACGTTAACCCAGAGTAAGATATCAATATTGTCCAAATAAAGATGTTGAATCTAGGAATAAAAATGAAAATATTTAACCCCCTTTTCTTGTAAGCTGACCCTGGCATATGCTGGGATAACAGCAAAGAAGAAGAAACTACCTATATCAATAAAAATGGCAATTAAAATGTGTGTAACAACTCACTTTTCCTGGACGCCTGCTGCCCCATGCTGTAGTCTGTTGCCAACTATGTGTAGTTCGCCAAGCGAACTACCATCTGCAACAAAAATATTTCCATGTATCGTTTGCACAAGCTAAGCTTTGCCGGTAACTTCCCCTCCCACTTCATACAACCGTAACCTGCGCTCGTCTGATAACAGGGTTTAAAAATAGTTCAATAAATGTTACATTTATCGATGAATATCTTCTAAAGTCCGGTTGCGGAGCACTAAGAATTTCGTACATTAACCTGTTACTACCTGTCTCTGTCACTCCCGCGTCAAAATAATGCGTCACGCTCGCACAGATGCAATGACCCCGTCCTGTGCCATCCGTCCGTTGTAACCAAAATCCTCCAAACCGGCTGGACCGATTGTTATGAAATTTTCAGTGTATGATCACTAGGTCTTAGAGCAGGTTCTCTATTTTTTATCTCTAATGGCAAAACAACGTTTGCCGGGTCAACGAGTAGGTATATATTTAAAAATTCACAATACTATTAGTTTTGTTTCATAAAATACATCCTATAAATTCTCTGTCACTCCATTAGTGGACAACCAGAACCCAGAATTAGTGGAGAACCAGATTAGTCTGGTTTTTCAGAGTTCAGATTAACAGCATAACAGTGCTTCAAGCAATTTTTAGTGATCTGCAGTGTAAAAACTATGAAGTCAATTACTTTAATTTATACATCATGTATTTTGGGTTTTTAATCTAAATTCACTTTAAAGCACTATTAGATATAATTGCCAAAAATTGCTACAAAATCTCAACTTTTCCAATTTTAATCAAAAGCTACAAGGTATTTCTTATATCTTATATTCTTCCGCAACACTGCATGTTGCACCCACCAATGTATTTGTAAAAGAGAGAAGGACAAAATAAATTCAGTATATCCTCTTAATCTCTTAATCCTGCTGTAGTATTTTCATATGCACATGAGTCACTGTATCCAGTGAAAAAGTGTGCAACATGTTTGTTACTCCAATTGCCACAAATTGAGATCAATTAAGGATTCAAACTCATTAGTCATTTTGCTGTGGGAGCGATTACAATGTAAATATGCTTTGTTTCAATGAATATGTGTAAAGGTACATCCTGTATATGAAACACTTCATTTAGTTCTTGAGATTATCCTTTTCAGTAAAAAATAATAATTATACAAGTTAATGTGGTGACTGCAGTCTATAAAATATAAAGTTTGGATTTGAATCAGCTTGATATGGGATTCCATACATCTATGGTCATTATCCATTAGCACCAATGTATATTGTTTAAGCAACTTCACATTGTAGGTGTCACAGACAGCCCTTGTTGCAGCGTCTGCATGGAAGAGGCATACTGCTCAAATGTTTCCAACTACCGCTAAAGCCAACTTGGCTCCCAATCGATCTGGGCTGGCTTGGGTAGCAGGGAGCAATATCGCAGACACCATGCACAATTATGGGAAATTTCAAATATACGAAAGGTTCAGAAAGAAGCGTGGTAAGTATTCGCGCTGAAGCATGGTGCGGGTGACAGATGAGATGAAAATAGCAATAGGGAAGGGCCAGAGTGAGACAGACTGAGAATTTACTATGCGATTGACAGCTGCAGTCCCTGCATGCTACTGAGCAAATACTAAGTGATGAAAAATGTTGTGGATCCTTCTTCAGGTTCAATTACCTGTAGAGATGGAAGACTCAGTGACTCACACTTAGCCAAACATACACTTGGATGTAGAAAGCTAATTTTTTTTTAAATAAGGAAAGGCATCCTAAAATACCTTGGATTAAGTACTTATTTAAAGTGCTTTTTGGGAATTTTTAATTCCCTGTTTCATAGGTTTCAGATGAAGATTCCGCACCAGGCAAACAGAAGTAGCAAAAAAAGAGAAACTAAGTCATTAGTTATTTTGTGCCAAATGAAGACAAGTTGTGACAAGTCCATTAACCTCAAATGACCTAATACAGACCAATGTAAAGAAAACTCGTCAAAATTTTTTAGTTTTACAATTGACTGTGGATAGTTACAATTAATGATAGGTATTCTCATAGTTATGTACATCAAATGTGTAAAGTTTACAAAATAAATCGTAAAATTCGATCAGGGTCGCCATCTTGAAATGATCACTACAGGATGATCCAAATCCCGTGGGATTAATTTATAATCGAAAGAAAGATTAAAAACTCACGTCTGATTAATATATTGATGTGTCGTCGATGTGCTCGTTGTTTTCGATGTAAATCATTACCACATTCGCGTCGGATAGTCGTTTTGTATACAATTCCATTTGCCACTTCACTAATTCACACCACTGCGGGAGATTTGAACACGCAAAATTATTTACATTATATACAATGATGCCATTTAATACTTATTTGTTTTATACATAGTTTACAAGTATTTGTCCCATAATTTACAAATTAGCACTCAAACAAAATACGCAGTTCCTCAGTGTGACATTTTGTTGATAACGTTCCTGCTGACGCTCCTGCTCATGGCTGCAATCTCGATTGACGATTCGATTGATAATGTAAATATTTTTATATTGAACTATCTCATTTTTGTTAAATCTTAGATGATTGTAATCAATTTAATGATTTATAAAGATAATTACTGAATAATATTTTCATGATTTCATATAAAAATAGATACATAACTTTATTTAGATGTGCGTACAAAGGAACACATCCATTTCTATCCACAGGTTTCTTCCGCAGTTCACTTCATCTTTCTTGTTTATGGTAGTACTAGTAAACTTGAAATATTCTGTTCTAGTGTTTTCAACGTAGAAATCTTCAGTAAAACAACGGGAGAATTTTATAAATATTGTTACTGTAAGATTTAAAAAAGCTTGTGAAATTGATTCTGCCATCCCTGCAAATTGTAATTTATTTTATTGCAAACCGTTATACTTTAGCGAAAATTTTTGCGCAAAAAATGCAATATTATACAAACTTGATGTACAATTAAAGGGATAGTGATAAAGTCAGTTAAAATCTGATTTACGGCGTGCAAGCTAAGGTTACAATTACTTCTCAGTCTCTGTGTAGTCTTTTTCCCAGGAAAGAGTTCTTACAAGAATGCGGGCCTTAAGGATTGCTTCCTTTGCAACTACGCGTAAATAGTATTAGTTCCAATATCGATATATTTAAGTTAAGAGCCATTGTGAAGTGGTGATACCTAACAGAAAACAAAGCCCGGCTGAGTTTTTTGTCAGCTTCTTCTCAGTCCTGGGTGCATTTGAACCCTCGTAAACTTAGCTTTAAGCTGACTTGTAGTTATCACTATTATTATAGATAGGTACATGCGACAATTATTAATATCATATTGACGTTTTACGAAAACCTGTACCTTAGGCTTATGTGAAATATAGATATTTTGAGTTGAGTCTGAATTTGAGTTTGCGAAGGATTCCTTCCGAATCGCCCTTAAGTTCGTAGAACTTGTAATGTCGTGATATTCCCTTAGATTTCTAGGGAAAAAAATCTTTTTAGGTTGGCAGGGCTCAGTTGTTCACGGACACAGAGTAAACACATTCTTCTCGTTTTCGATCCTACTCTATGATCCTACTCTAGATCATAGACATATAACACTATAGCTCTAGATTCTAGATTACCTATGGTCAGTCGCCATTTTGTTGCAGCCTCGTTTATTACCCAAAGTTCCAAAGGCGAATATTATAATTTTCGCCTGTGTATTTATTTGTGTATGGTTTTAAAAAACAATGTCCAAACGAAGGATTGAAGTTATGGATCCTTTTATCAAGAAAAAGAGGTACGGAATCAACTGAAGTGTTTATTAGTATCCCAACCAAGAGGCCATGCCTTGTTTTGCCTTTGTTTTCCTCTTGATGGCTTCATGAAAAATCTAAACCTTACCATACAAACAGTAAGAAAACTCCTCAGTGTTACGATATCCTGTGTTTTATCTAATTGAAAACGGGTCGGCATTTGAAATACGCATCTGGATTTATGGGGTGGGGGTGGAGGGGAGGGTGAGGGGGGAGGATAGGAACCCTCCCCACCATCCCCCGCGGCGCGGAAACCTATAATTTTTTTTTATTATTTTTTTTATTTCGACTATAGCCTAAGAAAAACTGGGGGACCTAGGAAATTAATTAAATATTTGTTGTATTATTTTACTATCTCAGAACCAACCAACAATGTTACCTATAGGTAATTAGGTTAAGGTTATTTTCCTTTTTTGACCACCCAGAAATAGGAGCCCCGCGAAGCGGGGCTCCGTCGACATGCTCTTGGAGGGGAAGAGGGTGACTGCTAAGGAGTTTTCCTAGGTCCCCCACGTTCTCTTAGGCTATAGTCGTAAATTCTTATACAAAGTTAACACATAACCTCAAAAATTAAAAAAAAAAATAATTAATTAAATATTTGTTGTATTATTTTACTATCTCAGAACCAACCAACAATGTGCACCTATAGGTAATTAGGTTAAGGTTATTTTCCTTTTTTGACCACCCAGAAATAGGAGCCCCGCGAAGCGGGGCTCCGTCGACATGCTCTTGGAGGGGAAGAGGGTGACGGCTAAGGAGTTTTCCTAGGTCCCCCACGTTTTGTTAGGCTATAGTCGTAAATTCTTATATAAAGTTAACACATACTTAACCTCAAAAAATAATAAAAATAATAAAAAAAAATTATAATTAATTAAATATTTGTTGTATTATTTTACTATCTCAGAACCAACCAACAATGTGCACCTATAGGTAATTAGGTTAAGGTTATTTTCCTTTTTTGACCACCCAGAAATAGGAGCTCCACGAAGCGGGGCTCCGTTGACATGCTCTTGGAGGGGAAGAGGGTGACGGCTAAGGAGTTTTCCTAGGTCCCCCACGTTTTCTTAGGCTATAGTCGTAAATTCTTATATAAAGTTAACACATACTTAACCTCAAAAAATAAAAAAATAATAAAAAAAAATTATAATTAATTAAATATTTGTTGTATTATTTTACTATCTCAGAACTAACCAACAATGTGCACCTATAGGTAATTAGGTTAAGGTTATTTTCCTTTTTTGACCACCCAGAAATAGGAGCCCCGCGAAGCGGGGCTCCGTCTACATGCTCTTGGAGGGGAAGAGGGTGACGCTAAGGAGTTTTCCTAGGTCCCCCACTTTTTCTTAGGCTATAGTCGTAAATTCTTATATAAAGTTAACACATAACCTCAAAAAATAAAAAAATAATAAAAAAAAATTATAGGTTTCCGCGCCGCGGGGGATGGTGGGGACGGTTCCTACCCTCCCCCCTCACCCCCCTCTCCACCCCCACCCCATAAATCCAGATGCGTATTTCAAATGCAATCCCTTGAAAACTATTTCTCGTTTTTGTATACAAAATTCAACTTGAAACATTACAGCGCGATTGCCATGATGTAAAATCATTACTGCATTATTGGCAGAAATTCGACCGCAGTTGAATATATTCTTTCTGCACACCTACATTTTCTTAAATTCTTGTCCTTTACTGTGTTTATATTATGCTGTATGTAGACCTATATGCAGAGAGGAAGGGATATACTATATTGCTATACTGCAAAAATACTTAAAGCATCACAAATTTACAACTTGGGCACTGATTGGTAATTGCTTGCATCGGTCGACCAGCGCTGGGGTGTCATTCTCGAATATATAAAATTGACCATCGGCAAAACATCGACGGTTACCATAGCAACGCAGCTACCAGCAGCCAATTGTCGCCTTGGCTGCGTAACTGATGCAAGCATTAATCAATCATCGCATAGATATTAGCTCGTCGCTGCTATAAGTATTTTTGCAGAATCAAGGGGCAGGCCTTGATTTGTTAAAATTTGCATCTGTTGTACTGTGTAGAAGGCACCAATAGGCTGTTGCAAATGGTTATGTTGCTATGGTTACCAACGATGTAAAATTTTTTTTACAAGAATCATCCTGGTGATACTAGTGGTAGATCATCCGGGTAGATCCACTGCAGTGTAGGTTAATTGGGTGTTACACTTCTTATGAATTTGATAAAAAAATATTACCCTATTATAAACTAGGATAAGAATATTTATTTATTTATTTGGTTTTATTTATTTATTTATTATTGAACCAGGAAAATGTTGCACAGTACAAAAATCTCCTTAAATCTAGTGCACAGAATATGTAGATACAAAAAAAATTCAAATACATTAAAATACAGAATACAGTGTAAACTCCATGTAACGTCACTCTATTTAACGACAAACTCCCTTAAGCATCGAAATCAATTGGCTTTGGTTGGTTTAGCTTGTCTTTCATACAATGTTTCACTCTACATAGCATTACACCCACTCTCAATAATGACAACAATTAAGTAATAAAAAGTACCTTTTAATGGTACGGGAGCTAGCAACGTTTGAAAAGTAAGAATTTTAGAAGAGCTGATTTTGTGATATGTCGTCCTTCTTGCACTTTCGGTTAGAGTCGGGGCCATCTGGAAGCCGAAAGCCGTTGCGTTCATTAATGCGCATCCTTGGTCTGTCCAGGTGTTGCAGCTTACGCCTCCATAATGTTTATACCAATGTTGTTGGGGCTACTAATTGCCCTTAAAATTATTACAGGCGCACTACCATTTATGATGACGTTTCATATGTTAACTCGTATGTGGTTGACAATTGACTAATACAAAAATGAAACGTCATCATAAATGATAGTGCGCCTGTAGTTATTTTAAGGGCAATTAGTAGCCCCGACTCTTGGAAATGGATTGGAAATGGTTTGGATTGGAACTCTTGGAAAAAAGAAAAATACTAAAGATAGGTCAAGGAAATAGAGTAACACATAAGAAAATAGCAAAAATAAACAAAAAAATAAGGAAGAGTATGAAAAATGACAAGAAAAGGAAAAGACTACAAACATTAGAGAAGCATATCCAAAAAACTGGGGGCATCAAAAAAGCCTTAAAAGAACTACGAGAGAAAGGGAAGGAGTGGATTCCACAACTGAAAAATAACAAGTTAAACATAACCAAAAGAAAAATGATACAAAAATTAGCTACAGACTTCTATAAAACACTATACTCAAATGAAAACTCTGATATTAAGCAAATACAAAATACAGAAATATCAATAGAAGAATCCATAACTAATACCGAAAATGAACCGGAGATCTTACTATCAGAAACTGTGAAAGCTATAAAGTCCCAAAAAATGGAGAAAGCTCCAGGACCTGATAATATCCCAAATGAGCTGATGAGAGGCACTATAAACGAAATAAGTCCTATACTAACAAAAATTTTCAATGACATCCTCCATACAGGGTTCATTCCAAGCCAATGGGCAACCTCTCACATCATCCTCATTCATAAAAAAGGAGCTAAAGATGAGATCGACAATTACAGACCAATAAGCTTGATATCAAATGTCTACAAAGTATTTGCTAAAATAATACTGGAGAGGATCTCAAGAAAGCTGGATGAGAACCAACCAATAGAGCAAGCAGGGTTTAGGAAGAATTTTAGCACCATCGATCATATCCATACAGTTAAGCAACTTTTGCAAAAATATAATGAGTATCAAAAACACTTATACCTTGCATTTATAGACTATTCCAAAGCGTTTGACAGCCTAATACACAAGTACATTTGGCTAAGCCTAGAGGAACAAGGAATCAGTAAAGTGTACATAAATTTAATAAAAACCATCTATACCAAAAGTGAAAGTCGTGTCAAGCTAGAAACAACAGGGGAACCTTTCCCAATAAATAGAGGAGTTAGGCAAGGAGACCCACTTTCGCCAAAACTTTTCTCCGCAGTCCTAGAGAGCATCTTTCGTAAAATAGACTGGTCTAAATTTGGTCTAAACATCAACGGTCGACGCCTGAACCACCTCCGATTCGCCGACGATTTAGTCTTATTTGAAGAAGATCCAATCAAACTTCAGGTCATGATCGAGCAACTAGCAAAAGAAAGTAAAAAAGTTGGACTAAAAATGAATTTACAGAAGACTAAGGTGATGACCAATACAAAACGAATTGACATAAAACTGAACGGGACCTCACTTGAATATGTTGATGAGTATGTTTACCTCGGGCAAATAATCTCTCCTGCTGACCAAATGGCCAAGGAAATCAACAAACGAGTTGCAAATGGGTGGAAAAAATACTGGTCACTGAAAGAAATAATGAAAAGCAATGATTTAGATATCAACATCAAACGAAAAGCTTTCAACACTTGCATACTACCCTGTATTACATATGGTTGTGAAACCTGGGCACTCACTCAACAACATAGAGACAAGCTTGCAGTGTGCCAACGGGCAATGGAGAGGAGTATGCTCGGAATAAGCATCAAGGATCACATTTCTAGTTCATTCATTAGACAAAAAACCAAAGTTTCCGACATACTCACTCGCATCGATAAACAAAAATGGCGATGGACAGGCCATATGTTGCGTTGTGGCATAGAAAAGTGGTCTAAGCAGGTAACTCTTTGGCACCCTCGTGAAGGCAAGCGTAACCAGGGACGACCTATGAGACGCTGGGAAGATGAGATAAGACTAACTTTAGGCCCTTACTGGTCAAGAGTAGCTTTAGACAGAGCGCACTGGAAGGAATTGGAGGAGGCCTTTGCCGAAAGGCACTCCAAAATTAGGGACATAATTTAAAAATTTTTTAGATATTAATAATATGTAATTGTCACTAATTCTGGTGTAAATAAAAGGCTATTTTATTTAGTAGCCCCGACAACATTAGTTTAAACATTGTGGACGCGTAAGCTGCAAATAGGATGCGCAGTAATAAACGCAACGGCTTCTGCCAGCCAGATAGCCCAGACTCTAACCGAAAGTGCAAGAAAGACAACATATCACAAAACCAGCTCACCTAAAATTCTTTCTCGAAAACGTTGCTAGCTCCTATACCATAAGTTGCTAAAATTAGTAAAAACTGCACAGCTGTGTATGATCTATTGTCGCTTTATTATCCCAGCCTGCAATAAACTCGACTGTAGGCATCATGCATACCTAAGAAATTCAGAAATTCGTTCTTCTGTTTACAAATTGGGATTGCTTGTACGTGTAGACTGTTGTTGACCATGACTCAGTAGGAGTCATGGATTATCTATACCTTATCATATTCTTAGTTGCTCACAAACTTTCAAACTGTAAACATGGCTAATAAAAGAAAATCACTGTGTATTGACGAAAAAGTTTTACTGAACGCGAGCATTCAAGAAGCTCTGGAAGCAGCTAAATTATTGGAAAAATACTTCCTTTATAACCAAGATGCCTCAATATTGCTAGATATGAATAAAATAAGTAAAAAAATTGGTTGCCTGTAAAGTCGGTATACGGGCGAAAGTTTTACGTGACAACGACTTTGAGTGGTAATTAATGTGAATATTCATTTGTGCCCGAGTGGAAGGAACGCGTGCCTCTCACTCGCTCTCATTGTGAGCGCATAACGTGAGCGGAGCGTAACGCAGTTTCTTGAAGTGTCACCCGGCAAACCAATTTATAAGACGTTGTCACGTCAAAATTACAACAAAATTACTAGTGCAGCAAAAGACGTCAGACAAAAATAACATACTATACGCAATAGCATTCAAATAACATTCTTTATCTACGCTCATTGCTTAATGTTCGAATTATAAAATCGAAATGTGTCAAATAATTACCTACTTTATACACAGACTTCTATAATTATTAAAAAGTTATTCATAATAACATCGCTCTACTATGGAAATATTTAAAGAAAGTTGTATAATATCCATAACGATACACGGCTCTGGACTCCTGTATTTGTATCTGGGGTTTTGAAGGAATTGATTACAGTACCGCTATCGGCAATACAACGGTTAACGGTTACAATTATTATCTGGGGTAGGTAATATTTTTTATGTAATATTTTTTTAAGTGAATCCACAGACAACACATAGTTGGTAGTCATTGCCGAGAGATGATGGGCTATGATTGACCATAGACAACAACACAATGTCTAACGTTCCGCGTAACGTTCCACCTGGGCCTGTGATTATGATTATGATTACGATAACGATTACGATTACGACTACGATTACGATTACGATTACGATAACGATTACGATTATGACGTTATCTCGTAAATCTATCGTCCGTAAACCGACTTTACAGACAACTAATTTTTTTTGTTACTTAGTCAAAACTTTGCGCTGAAAAATGTCTAGTAGTGAAACCTACTAAAGAAAATTTCACTCCACCTGACATCTTAGTAGTTGCAATGATTTACGACAACAGTTAGCAAGATTTTATGATTTGGATTTATGATAATAATATGAGCGTAGATAAAGTAGTGTATGAAACTCTACATAATGAGGTATTAAAACACTCGTGTGATACTATTAAAAAACTCGCCTGCGGCTCGTTTTTTAAACTCACACTCGTATTTTAATACCCCCCATTATGTAACCGTTACATAAACTACTATTTTTATGCACATAACTACTAACAATAGTCAGAAATAAACTTTTTCTTTTTCTAATTCTGATGTTTCTTCTCTCCATTTAACGACAACTCTCTATAACGCCATAAAATGCACAGTCCCTTCAGTGTCGCTATATAGAGTTTACACTGTAGTTATTGAAAACCAAAAAAATTTACAAAGTTACAGGCATTTTAATTTTGGAAGGGGAGGAGTTTAATTGGCTCAACTTTAGCACCTGACGTGTCACATCACATCACATTTAATGCCACTTATATTTTCATGAAAGCTATTTATGTAATACACTTAACATTATTATCTTCTTTGATAAATCACTATAATTACCGGGAAATAATAAAAAAAGGGATGTTGGAAAACCAACTGCAGAATATGGAATTTAATCTTTCGGGAACCAATATGGCGTGAATGGATATAGTAGATGGTTAAATGTTATGCTTGCAAAACTCATTGCCATAAAGTCTACAATGTTATAAGCTTAATATTGTCTCTTTAAAAGCTCTCTACATAGAGCTGGGAGGAGGCATTTACTGCAAAAAAGTGGTCCTTCTACTAAAAAGAAACAATATAAGACTACTGTATGTTAAAATATAGTAAGAATGAAAACGAAAAATGAAACAATTTCTTTATACAAAAATATCAATTTTACATTAATTAAATAAATATACCTTAGTCAACAAATATTGAAAAACTAACCTACTAATAACTAGAAATAATATGTAAATAAGTAACAAATTAAACCTAAATTGTAAAATATAACCTAGAATAAGAAAACACTGTAGAAGGAAATAAAAGCTATATTATATATATATATATATTTTTCAATATTTACAAAAAGCTGAATAAAATTGAATTACGTGGGCTACTTGGGCCGAGACACATGAAGTTGTAGCTTCAATACCAATATTAATGTTTGTCCACAGGGAGGAGAAGGCCGCAGCAGCTGCCAAGGCCGGCGGCGGGGAGTCCTCGGACTCCGTCGCCACGCTGGGGACCGCGCCGCCGCCCACCGCCACCAGCACTCCGGGAATCAACCCTTATACAGGTTTGATTCACAGCCTATTAGGCATCATTCACAAACTAGTAGAATCGTTAGTTCGTTTCAGCCGACGAACGTACACTGCTGGACAAAGGCCTCCTGTAATCCTTTCCAGCCCGCACGGTCCTGCGCCATTTGTATCCAGCGCCTTCCCGCGACTCTTTTAATGTCGTCAGTCCATCTGGCCGGAGGTCTGCCAACACTGCGCTTTCCCGTGCGGGGTCGCCATTCCAGCACTTTGGGTCCCCAACGTCCGTCGGTTCTACGAGCTATGTGCCCCGCCCATTGCCACTTCAGCTCCGCAATACGTTGAGCTATGTCGGTGACTCTGGTTCGTCTACGGATCTCCTCATTTCTGATTTGATCACACAGAGAAACTCCGAGCTTAGCTCTCTCCATCGCTCGCTGAGTGACTCTGAGCCTTCTTATGAGGCCCATAGTAGAATGACTAGTATAAAATGTTAAAATTCATGATCTTCCTTTGATGATATGTGCAAAAACAATCCTTATGGTCTTTATTACATTTTTTTACATGAATTAAAAAACTTGTCCACAGGTCTCCCTCACTCGTCACGTTATCATGAACTTCTTCGCCGTCGGCTCGGCCTCCCCGTATGGGAGTATAAAAATGACTTTATGAGACTCCTCAACACCCACCAATGTGTTGTCCTTGTCGGTGAGACAGGGTCCGGGAAAACCACTCAAATCCCACAGTGGTGTGTTGAGTTCTCCGCTGTCACCGCTGGAAAATCCCACGGAGTAGCTTGCACCCAGCCCAGGCGAGTGGCGGCCATGTCTGTAGCACAGAGAGTGGCTGAAGAGATGGACGTAGCTCTGGGTCAGCAAGTCGGTTACAGTATCCGTTTCGAGGATTGCTCTGGACCACAAACTGTCTTAAAATACATGACCGATGGTATGTTACTCCGTGAAGCCATGTCCGATCCAATGTTAGAACAATACAGAGTCATCCTACTCGACGAAGCTCACGAAAGAACCCTTGCAACAGATATACTGATGGGGGTTTTAAAAGAGGTGATCAAACAACGTACCGATCTAAAACTAGTTATTATGTCTGCTACATTAGACGCTGGCAAATTCCAGCAGTACTTTGATAATGCACCGTTAATGAATGTCCCTGGACGAACGCATCCTGTAGAGATATTCTACACACCGAAACCTGAGAGAGATTATTTAGAAGCGGCAATACGGACTGTCATTCAAATACACATATGCGAGGAAATTCCTGGCGATATTCTGTTATTTTTGACGGGACAAGAGGAAATCGAGGATGCCTGTAAGCGTATCAAACGGGAAATTGATAATTTGGGACCTGACGTCGGTGAACTGAAATGTATACCGCTATACTCGACCTTACCACCGAATTTGCAGCAGAGAATCTTCGAGCCGGCACCTCCGAATAGAGCTAATGGGGCGATTGGTAGAAAAGTAGTTGTTTCTACCAACATTGCGGAAACTTCTTTAACGATAGATGGTGTAGTGTTCGTGATAGATACGGGTTTCTCGAAGCAGAAAGTGTACAACCCTAGGATCCGTGTGGAGTCTCTGCTAGTCTCTCCTATAAGCAAGGCGTCGGCTCAGCAAAGGGCGGGCAGAGCGGGACGGACGCGGCCCGGGAAATGCTTCAGGCTGTACACAGAGAAGGCGTACAAGAATGAGATGCAAGACAACACTTACCCAGAGATTCTGAGGTGACTTTTCGTAAAGTATTTTCACTTTTTTTATTATTATTCTTAGTTTCACCTTCAGATCGCAAAACAAAATAAGTACTTTATTAGTTGTGTATACAGTCAAATCAAGTTTTTAATCCATAAGTCATATTGACTGTATCCATTCGTACCACTGCCAATATCCAATTTTTTTTGAGTTTTTTTTTTCATTTTATTACTATATATTACTTGGTTAAGTTCTCCTATTGAAATGGGAAGTGTTGGAAATCGCACTGGCCAACATTTTAAGCGTTAAATATTCTAATATCCTGTGATTAAAAAATCTCTTCTTAAAGAACTCATGAAATGAGATCCTTGTCACATACAATATTACTGGTAATACCATATCTTGAAATTACATTTTTGATTTGAGTAGAAGCCATCTGCAATCAAAAGTAAGCTTGCATATTTTAATCATATTTCTCGAATCACGAAATATTTCGTGATTTTTTTTGTAAAAAATTGTTGGAGTTAACATGTAAAATCTACTCTTATAGTTGTAGTGTTGGTGATAGTGTAAGCTGTGCTCTAATGCCACCCGCGTTGCGTTTTGCAGATCAAACTTAGGATCTGTAGTTTTGCAGTTGAAAAAGCTGGGTATCGACGACCTGGTGCATTTTGACTTCATGGACCCGCCCGCGCCGGAGACGCTGATGCGGGCGCTCGAGCTCCTCAACTA
Organism: Coenonympha arcania; assembly: GCA_036785405.1. Taxonomy (NCBI): domain Eukaryota; kingdom Metazoa; phylum Arthropoda; class Insecta; order Lepidoptera; family Nymphalidae; genus Coenonympha; species Coenonympha arcania. The sequence continues at coordinate 13,510,740 of CM072076.1, forward strand.
CCTGGCGGCGCTGGGTGAGTTGCCGCCATCTTTGATTTGAAAAATTCACCAACTTAGATTTTAAAAATTCGATATCTTTGATTTTAAAAATTCACCAACTTTGATTTTAAAAATTCACCATCTTTGATTTTAAAAATTCACCATCTTTGATTTTAAAAATTCGACATCTTTGGTTTTTAAATTCACCAACTTTGATTTTAAAAATTCACCATCTTTGATTTTAAAAATTCGACATCTTTGGTTTTTAAATTCACCAACTTTGATTTGAAAAGTCGCCATCTTTGATTTTAAAAATTCGCCATCTTTTATTATGATTTTATAAATTTGCATAATCGCCTACTCGTGTCAGATGCAGTCGAACTTGAGATTTTGCATTGCAAATGAGCATCGTCTTGGTTGTAATGCTTGGCAATGACTGCTTCATGGTAACCCTAACCCATCTGATACTGCGGTGATCCATCTAGAGGAGGTCTTTAACAAAAATGACTAGAACCAGGGGCCGTACCACCAAGGCTTAAAGCAGTATTATTTTAATATTGTTTTGACATTTTCATACAATGTCAGTATGAAAATTTTAAAACAATATTACAATAATATTACTTTAAGCCCCCTATAGGTAGGCCCCCTGGTTATGTAATATGTACACAGTTTAAATAATGTTTTTTTATATATAATTTCAGATGACGACGGCAACCTGACGGACCTGGGGGCGGTGATGGCAGAGTTCCCGCTGGATCCGCAGCTGGCCAAGATGCTGATCGCCAGCTGCAACCACAACTGCTCCAACGAGATCCTCTCCATCACAGCCATGCTGTCCGGTGAGTCTTCTGACGGACCTGGGGGCGGTGATGGCGGAGTTCCCGCTGGATCCGCAGCTGGCCAAGATGCTGATCGCCAGCTGCAACCACAACTGCTCCAACGAGATCCTCTCCATCACAGCCATGCTGTCCGGTGAGTCTTCTGACGGACCTGGGGGCGGTGATGGCGGAGTTCCCGCTGGATCCGCAGCTGGCCAAGATGCTGATAAAATACCAAAACCTGGACTTTTCGGCTGAATCCTAAGCAACCAATATGGTCATCAATTTTGTAGCGGTCTTCGATAGCTGACGATAGATGGCGTACCCAGCGCAATAGAACACGCTGACGGAGTTTACGTTGAGCGTTCTATAAATACAAGTTCTGACGTCATACGCTCGGATCACAAGCGATCCCCAATCATAACACCTGCCTTGAGGGAAATTTCCATATTGCCTCCAATACCGGCAAACTGTAATGGATTTACTCCTATCAGGCTAGTCTCACTTATCACGTGACCGTCCCGGCTACAAGTAGAGTTTCGGACTACCATATTTCAGATAGTTGCCGCTCGCGGGCCGAGTTGTACGCGCTAGTTCTGTACGGTCTATTTTACGCGCCGTCTGACTACGAAAGCCCTAGTACATCGTAAGAGATAAAGTTAGGCGATAGAAAGAGACCACAACATTGCGTTTGTTGCGTGTCGATTTTGAGGGCGGGGCCAGGCGCTATTGCGAACTGAATTGCACTTTTTGTGTCAGCGCTAGAGTCGCTGTTTCTTTAAATTTTCGTGCGGAGTGAACCTTCTGGTACTATTTAGTGTTCTGTGCTCCTATGCCATCTTGTTATTAATTGCCTCTCTCGTTTGTCCGCAGTTCCGCAGTGCTTCGTGCGGCCGAACGAAGCGCGCAAGGCGGCCGACGAAGCGAAGATGCGCTTCGCACACATCGACGGCGACCACTTGACGCTTCTCAACGTGTACCACGCCTTCAAACAGAGTGAGTTCCATAAACTAACACCATAGAATAGATTTATAAGCCGTCTTACCTCCTACAGCTGTAGTGTAATGGCAGTTCCCAAAATTCTATCTATCCATGGTTTGCCTTACTAGAGATAGAAATTTGACATAACTTGTAAGGAGCTTACACACACGTTGATATCTCTAGTAGGGCAAACGGAAGATAGATAGAATATTGGGAACCGGCATTAGCGTCAATCGGTGTTGAAATGTTGACGATCGCTCAATCTATAGCTTGTGTAGAAAGACATTTTAGTCTATCCCTTGCTGTCCTCTTCCGTGTGCTTCCTCCTACTTTTTTGATGTCGTCCTCCCATCTTCTGTGTTGTTTTCCCCTTTTTCTTTGCCCATCTCTCGGTACCCACTCTGTAATCTTTTGTGTCCATTTTTCTTTACTTTCTCTTGTCATGTGACCGGTCCATCGCCACTTAAGCTTTTTGATTGTTCGGAGTATATCCTCAACTTTTGTGCTTTCTCTAATATCCTTTGCTCTTTTGCGGTCTTTGAGAGTGAATCCTAACATACTTCTCTCCATTCCTCTTTGGCATGTTCTGAGCTTCAAAAGGTTTTTCTGCGACAGTGCCCACGTTTGACATCCATATGTTAGGCATGGGAGAATGCAGGTGTTGAACACTTTCTTTTTGACAACTATGTATAGTCATAGTATAGGTAAAAAGTAATACATAATAACATGGGACGTATTGCAGACATGGAGGACCCTCACTGGTGCTACGACAACTTCATCAACTACCGCTCGCTCAAGTCGGGCGACAACGTGCGCCAGCAACTCAGCCGGATCATGGACAGGTGACCTACACTCTCTGCTTCTTATTTCACACTAGCTGATACCCGCGGCTTCTCCCGCGTAAATTTTAGTTTTCCCTATTCTCACGGGAACCATGGATTTTCCCGGGATGAAAAGTACTTATGTGTTAACCCGAGATGCAATTTATCTCCATTCCAAATTTGAGCCAAATCGGTTCAGAAGTTGCGGCGTGAAGGAGTATTGAAGCGTGGTAAAATACGAACTTTGGAGCCCCGTTTCACCCCTTTAGGGGGGAATTTTGAAAAATCCTTCCTTAGACCTGATAAGGAACCTGTGTGCCAAATTTGAAGTCTCTAGACCCAGCGGTTTGGGCTGTGTGTTGATATGTCAGTGAGTGAATAAGTCAGCATCTTCTTTTATATATTTAGAAGATAGATCTCTAGTGGACCCATGGGATATTGCTCTGATAGATAGACTATGTATAAGTTGGGTCCTCAAATCTGGATGGTTTACTGGTGGTGGACTCTTCTTGTGGAGATGTTTAAATTCCTATGCGCAAAAAGTAGCCCCAACAAACTCGGCCTACTCACAGACTACCTGCCGTTATATGCCGTATCAAAACTTTATATTAATAAATACCAAAAACAATTGTCATGTTGCAGGTTTAACCCAAAAACAATTGTAATGTTGCAGGTTTAACCTAAAAACAATTGTCATGTTGCAGGCTTAACCCAAAAACAATTGTCATGTTGCAGGTTTAACCTAAAAACAATTGTCATGTTGCAGGCTTAACCCAAAAACAATTGTCATGTTGCAGGTTTAACCTAAAAAGGACGAGCACAGAGTTCACGAGTAAAGACTACTACATTAACATTAGGAAGGCTCTCGTCAACGGATTCTTTATGCAGGTAACAAAAAATACTTGTTTGATCAATTGATAAGAATTAGTATAATTCCTTAGTATAAATATCTTGTTAAGTCAGGTCGTTCAGATCATTGAACTTGTGCGAGCGAGTGGCATTATTTTGACGCGTGAGTGACAGAGACAGGTAGTAACAGGTAAATGTACGAAATTCTTTCTATTCGGCGACCGGACTTTACCATAATAATTTGACCAAACTATTTGCTGGAGAATATAATATACTAGCTTTTGCCTGCGGCTCCACCCGCGTGAGTTCCGGTTTTTCACAAATCCCCTGGGAATTATTGATAAAAAGTATCATATTATATATAGTGCATTCATCTATGTTTATGCAAAAAATCACATTGATCCGTTGCTCCGTTGTAGCGTAATTGAAGGGCAAAACAAAACAACAAACAACATGAATTATGTGTTCTTCTGAGGAAGTATATTTGTCCTAAAATAATTATCGAATTTGCTACCATTCATTGTCTTGAAATTTCAAGTAACCAATCGTTTTTTTGAGTGGAGACCGCGTACGAGTAACCGTAGTGTAGGACGACCCCCAGCTCGCGACGATATGGCGCGGGTGGCGGGAAGCGGCTGGATGAGGAAGGCGGAGGACAGGGTGTGGTGGCGCTCGCTTGGGAAGGCCTATGTCCAACAGTGGACGTCCGCAGGCTGACATGATGATGATGATGAATCGTTTTCATATTCCAGGTAGCCCACTTGGAGCGGACGGGCCACTACCTGACGGTGAAGGACAACCAAGTAGTCCAGCTGCACCCGTCCACCTGCCTCGACCACAAGCCCGACTGGGTCATCTACAACGAGTTCGTGCTCACCACCAAGAACTACATACGCACCGTCACCGACATCAAACGTGAGTATATTACCGTCACCGACATCAAACGTGAGTATATTACCGTCACCGATATCAAACGTGAGAATATTACCGTCACCGACATCAAATGTGAGAATATTACCATCACCGACGTCAAACGTTCGTTTATTCTTAGTCACCAACATCAAAAGTTAGTATATTCTTAGTCACCGACATCAAACGTTAGTATATTACCGTCACCGACATCAAACGTTAGTTTATGCTTAGTCACCAACATCAAACGTGAGTATATTACCGTCACCGACATCAAACGTGAGAATATTACCGTCACCGACATCAAACGTGAGTATATTACCGTCACCGATATCAAACGTGAGAATATTACCGTCACCGACATCAAATGTGAGAATATTACCATCACCGACGTCAAACGTTCGTTTATTCTTAGTCACCAACATCAAAAGTTAGTATATTCTTAGTCACCGACATCAAACGTTAGTATATTACCGTCACCGACATCAAACGTTAGTTTATGCTTAGTCACCAACATCAAACGTGAGTATATTACCGTCACCGACATCAAACGTGAGAATATTACCGTCACCGACATCAAACGTGAGTATATTACCGTCACCGATATCAAACGTGAGAATATTACCGTCACCGACATCAAATGTGAGAATATTACCATCACCGACGTCAAACGTTCGTTTATTCTTAGTCACCAACATCAAAAGTTAGTATATTCTTAGTCACCGACATCAAACGTTAGTATATTACCGTCACCGACATCAAACGTTAGTTTATGCTTAGTCACCAACATCAAACGTGAGTATATTACCGTCACCGACATCAAACGTGAGTATATTACCGTCACCGACATCAAACGTGAGAATATTACCGTCACCGATATCAAACGTGAGTATATTACCGTCACCGATATCAAACGTGAGTATATTACCGCCACCGACATCAAACGTGAGAATATTACCGCCACCGATATCAAACGTGAGTATATTACCGTCACCGATATCAAACGTGAGTATATTACCGCCACCGACATCAAACGTGAGAATATTACCGCCACCGATATCAAACGTGAGTATATTACCGTCACCGATATCAAACGTGAGTATATTACCGCCACCGACATCAAACGTGAGAATATTACCGCCACCGACATCAAACGTGAGAACATTACCGTCACCGACATCAAACATAACTTTATTCTTAAATCTGAAATAAAAATATAATTTTTCAACAAAGTTTCATTGTTATTTGTTACTTTTTTGTAAAATAATAGGACTTTCATAACTTCCGGATTCTGACCCCAGGCCACAGAGTGCATCAGTTGACCATAGACAATTCTTGTCCACTTTTTGTTTATTTTTTTTTTGTGCGTGAGCGGTCTGTATTCATGGTAAATTGGCCTTGGCTCCATCTTTATGTATTTTCGCAAATGTGTTAAAAAATGTCGTTCAATGCACGTGCGGAATTGTCATTTCCACTCGTCTCTATCGAGACTCATAAAGAAATGACATACTTTCCACACTTATATTGAAATGTACTATTTATTTATTTGTTGCAGCGGAGTGGCTGCTACGGATCGCTCCCCAGTACTACGAGTTGAACAACTTCCCGCAGTGCGAGGCCCGCAGACAGCTGGAGCTGTTGCAGGCCAGGCTCGACTCCAAGGCCTACCAGGAGGGCTTCTAGACCCGCAGCCTGCACCACCTGGAAGAGCTGCATACAATGAGTTGTGGACAGAAGTGATTAGTGGACAGTGCAGTGTTATTTGTTCTCACTTACAAATAAACGTGGGATAGAAGTGGTTCCAAAGGTTTTTGACGTGACAACGTCTTATAATTCGATAGAGCCGGTTGCACACTCGAAAAAACATGACTCATGCGGCGTTACCGGCGTTACCTCGCTCTGAGGCGTTCCATGTAAGGCTTGAAGTGCAAGCGAGAGCGCGGAACGAGCGACAAAGAAGACGTTGTCACGTTGAACTATCGTCAGTAAACCGACTTTACAGACAACCAATTTTTTCACGTAGGCCTGACTTACGGGCACTTATAAAATGTCGATTAGATATTTGATCAATAGGGTATTTTCATGCATAAGAAACCTCAGGATATATGGGCATCCGAACGATTTACGTACAAGCAAACAGTAGCGCCATCTGTCAAAATTCTATAGGTGGCTGCTGAGCGAACCACAGTGTTGCCTTACTGTTGGTGCCAAAATTTTTAGCACCGATGACCTGGCGACATATTTTCTCGCCGTCCGCCCTGTCCAGGGTGTATGTCCATTGGTATTTTACTCAAATCAAAATATCGATAGAAATTTTGGAAAAATAAATAAAATTGAGCAAATAATTAATAAATTGTAACTAATTATATATTTCTGGTTTGAGAGAGATAGCTGTATCGGACAGTGACGTCATCTGTAATGTCAGAGAAGCTCAAATTTTCGTTTTGGTAGAAAGGGACAGAAGACCAGCAATCCAAAAATTCAAATGCTTGTAACTTTTGATTTCCTTGTCGGATAAGAGTTTTAATTCCAATGTATGTTTTGACGACCACCCTGGCGCAGTGGCGGCGCGCTCGATTTCGAGTGGGAGGTCGCAGGTTCGATTCCCGCCACGGACCCATTTTGAAATTTTATAATTTCTAAATTGGCTCAGGGAGGCTTTGGTCGTGGCTAGTTACCACCCTACCAGCAAAGACGCACCCTCAAGCGATTTAGCGTTCCGGTGCGATGCTTGTAGAAGCCGTTGGGGTAAATTTACTTACCCTACCAGATGTTATCGTACTAACTTGTATAGAGTAAAAAAAATTACATTATTTCTAACCTACTTTATAATAAAGCAATAAAAAATAGAGTATAGCACTGTAGCTTAACTTTAAGAGGATTGTATACCTGTAAGCTTTCATACAAAAAGCGATAACTATTGAATGGAAGCAGGCGTTATTTTGCGGAAATCCATAATTAGGAGGACAGATTAATTTGCTTTGCTATAATCCGCTACTTGAAAAAATTCTGTATGGTACAATATGCAGGAACACTGCCCACATGAAACACCACACACAATTTTCCAACACTTTCTTCGACGCACGTTTCGTCCCGACACCGGGACATCTTCAGGAGATGTTGACTTCACAATGCGAAATCATAGAGATCGCAAGCTGACGATATCAGCTATATCGAAGACCGCTACATACCCATAAAGAATTACAGATTTTAACTAGTCCACTACTATTCCACATTTACTTGTACAGTTTGTGTTTAGGCAATAGTAATTTATGCACTAAATGTTTTTTGTAATAAATCCCATGCGAGTCTAATTAGTTCTGTTTCAAGACGTTTTAGCCACGATATAAATACAAAAGACCATATTATTTGTTTTAAACTCTTACAGTGGCGCCAAGGGCGGCTGGCTGGGTATAATTTAGTTCATGATTTCATGAGCTTCAAATTTATTTAGATTTCTTTAGTTTTACATATTTCGCGGCAACCGTGGATTCTTCAGGGTTATATTTTTTTTTGTTCATTAGTTTTGGAGTGAAAGTTTATCTTAGAAAGGCGTTTGTCCACGACAGCAGTCACCGAAAATGAAATCATTTCTGGCTAGATATGAATCTGAGGTTGGGCCTATCAGAACATTTTACGTCAACTTTCTTCATACAAGAAAAAAGTAGCGCCATTTGTCAAAATTTCCGCTAATACTCTGAGGCTAATACGCTGCAACATGGCGGAAATCGTCCCTGTGGAAATTCGCACTAGGGAGTCAGGGACTATCAACAAGTGTAGTGATCTGTGGCGTGGACCTCGACAATATTGCGATCGGCTTACAAATGACACTGTTGGTGTCAAAAACAAACATTTTGACGTGACAACGTCTTATAAATTGGTTTGCCGGGTGACACTTCAAGAAACTGCGTTACGCTCCGCTCACGTTATGCGCTCACAATGAGAGCGAGTGAGAGGCACGCGTCCCTTCCACTCGGGCAAAGTCGTTGTCACGTAAAACTTTCGCCCGTATACCGACTTTACAGGCAACCAATTTTTTTGACACCAGGGGTTGTCTCTGTAGCGAACCGAAAAGAGATAGAGCGGAGATAAAGTAATGCGTTATGCGACAGAAAGAGAGCACAACGTTCAGGTTTATAACGACGTAGGTGTATGACTGATTTGAACTTTATTGTGTGAGCGTTAAAGTCGCTATTTAATTAAATCAATTTGCGGAGTGAATCTTCTGTACCGTCAGATTCTATTATGGTATTATGTGGTATCCGATACTCGTTCCGGTGACGTCTGCAGTGGACAAAAGGCCTAAGGAACATATTATAGATATTTCAATCCACGAAGACGCGCCCTACTCTGTCAAAATCGCTTGTTTCATTCGATTTGTATGGAGTTTAACAGAGTGGGGCCCGTCATCGTTGATTGAAATACTCTCACATCGTTTTGAATAATGTAATATGTGTACCTATGTTATGTAATAAATAAAAAATGTAGGTACCCAACAAACTGTCTCAACTATTTGGTGTGTTTTTTTGGGCAGACTTTGAAACATACTTCACAAATAGCTTTAAAGCTATTTAGATTAGGCGTGTATATTAAAAGTACGTGCTTTTAATAGATTAATGCTGGTTTCCAATATTCTATCTATCTTCTATTTGCCCTACCAGAGATATCAATGTGACATGCTGGTTCCCAATATTTTATCTATCCACGGTTTGCCTTACTAGAGATAGAAATTTGACATAACTTGTATGGAGCTTATGTCACATTGATCTAGTAGGTCAAATAGAAGATAGAAAGAATATTCGGAACGGCGATAAGCTCCATACAAATGTCAAATCTCTATCTCTAGTAAGGCAAACCATGGATAGATAGAATATTGGGAACCGGCATTAGGGCCCGTTTCACCACTTTCTGGTTAGTAAGTGTCATTGTTTTGTCACTTTCTTAATTTATGTCAAATGTCAAAGACCACCATGTTCATAAGATATCAAAATGTGCTAAAACAGACTCTTTAAAGCCGGTTTCCAATATTCTATCTTTTATTCGCCCACTAGATATACCAATGTGACATAAGCTCCATACATTACAATCACAGATAATACTAAGGATGACGGGTCAGCGCTAAAAAGTGTCCGAACCGAGAGAGATAAAACGCGAAAAGGGAGAGAATCGTACTATAGCTAGTTGCAAGTAAAATTAGGCTGTATAATAATGGTTTAAGACATAAATTACAATGTTTTAGTTTGTTTATAAAAATACACACCTTCGTTTATATATAGGTTTTCTCCGGACACTTTTTTCGTGAATTTTATATTACACCCGCTGTCCTTAGATAGTAGGTCAATGATTACAATACTATTTCACTATCTCTAGTAAGGCAAACCATGGATAGATTGAATATATTGGGAACCGGCATAAGTAAGGTATTTTAGTTTCACATAAGATAAATTGTAAAGGTATGCTTAAATATCTTTAAAAAATATTATTAATAAATTTTAGGAATTTTAAATAAAAAATACTGCTTTCTTTTATTCCCTCACAAATTCGAAACCATTCTGCTATAGATATTTCAAACTACAAAGACGCACCCCACTCTGTCAAAGTCGCTATGTTTCATACGATTCGTATGGAGTTTGACAGAGTGGGGCGCGTCGTCGCGGATTGAAATATCTATTCGTCCCTTATAGACTAAACAAAAGCGCTGACATTATATACTCAGTCATGAACCCATTGACAACACTTGCCTTCGGCTCGGCATCGGAGTTCAGTTGTTTCAAGTCTGCCAAGCTGTTGGAAGGTGGACTCAAAAGGATAAAATGTGTATATGATAAATAATTAAATGATTTAATATCTGGGTGACCGAGCTTTGCTCTGTAGTATTACAGGTACTCACCAATAGATGGCAGCAGGAGTTTACTGTAATAGTTTTACTTTATCGCCAATTTATATATTTTCTTTTGGTAAATACATTTACTAATCTGTGGGTAAATACGACATTTTCTAAAAACGAATCCTAGCTAGATCAATTTATCGCCCCCAAAACTCCTTGTATACTAAATTTCATTTCACTCTACCGCCGAACCTGGCGGTAGAGTTTTGACTTTTCATAAGAGCCTATTAATTGGGCCTATGTGAAAATAAAGATTTTTCATTTTCATTTCCATTTTCATGAAAATCGTTCGAGCCGTTTCCGAGATTCAGATTATATAGAAATAATATACAAGGATTGCTCGTTTAAAGGTATAGGATTATTATTATTATTGATGAATATAAAGATGAATTGTAAGATTACGTCTTTGTTTTATTTATACCCTACATATTGACTCGACTTTATTATCTTTTAGTTAAGGTCTTAATCGACTGTGACAGATTGACAATTTTTAGGGTTCCGTACCAAAATGGTAATATGGAACCCTTAGGCCTCTTTTCCATTACACGGTTGTTCAAACGTACGGTGTGTAAGCCGTACGGTTGAAAAAACGTGCTAGCTTGTACATGATACGGCAAAATCACCGCGCGAGACATTGGTAAGTACTGGCTAGTAGCGCTTTTTACTCGGGCTGTGTAGGACGTGCTGCGTCATGAATTTTCTTACGAAAAAAAAGATTATAGTTGCTTATTACATATATAGGAAAAAGAAAATAGAAAAAAAAAGGGAAGTAAGGTTTTGGATACATCCAATTTTAGAAAAAAGGGAGGAATATGGCGCGTTTCATACACTTGTCAAGAATCAATTGAGAGAAGATGAAGACAAGTTTTACAATTATTTTAGAATGCAGAAAACTACATTCGACAACTTGCTCCAAAAATTATCCCAGGAACTAAAACATCAAGATACTTTTATGCGAGAGAGTATATCGCCCGCAGAAAGATTGGCTGTAACTCTGAGGTAAGTAGGTACAAAATTAAATGACATATTTTAGTTTAAAATTGTTTATTGCACACAAACAAAATTATTACATGTAATTGAATTTTAATAATTATTAATTTAAGAACAAGTAAATCAAAAAATACACTACGCTGAAAATGCTACTCAAGTGCGGTACTAAAATCGAATTCGTCTTCAATAGAAACTTGAGAATCTGCCGAGATACTTTCCGCATTTACACTATGTACAGATAATTGTGATTCGGGTCGGTAGTGGATTGGCTCTAAACCAGAACCGTGTCCAAAATCATGAGAAGACGTCTGTGGACGACTTATTCCATAGCTCGATCTAGCAGCTGTAGAATATCCATATGTTGACGATTGCGCATTTGAGGATGCTGTACCACTTAAATATCCTTGATGGCCTTGATCCCATTGGTTTCTTGATGTAGGTATATACTGAGTACACTGTCTTTGTTGAATATTTTTAATTATTGAAATTACTTGAAACTGAAAGTCTATCATATTTTCATCACTGAACTTGTCAACTGTATCAGCGATTCCCATAAAAAAGTTCATACTACGGCTTTTCTTTTTCTCATCTCGTTCTGCTGAATCCATAAACTTCATAAACCTAATGTCAACTTCACTTAGTTCATTTTTTCTTTTTTTTTTAGCCCTTTGCGTCTCACTCCGTTCAGTGTATCCCGAGCTTGATTGATTCGGGACTGCACTATCACAATTTTCATTACTGAGGCTAGAATCATGAACATGTTCAGTCATGTTAGAATCGGTCTTGCGATGCTCAACATTTTTTTTTTAGGAACATCATTTCATCATAGAACATATATTTTCTTATTTTTTTTGCTGAAGAACCAGACTTACATTCATTAATTTTTTTGTCATATTTTATCCAGCTATTACTATATATATAGCTACTCGTGCTGATTCACTGACTGACTCACTGATTGATCACCTCTCCTGAACAATTTTGTATGAAAAAAAATTTTTTCAAGGATGGTGTCGTATAAAAGAAAAAAATTCATTCGGAGGAAAAATACGGAGAGAGCTGATGAGTGAGGATTTCGGAGACAGGTGAAGAGCACAGCCAAGGGTATTGCAGATAGGTGGGGGGTGCTCGACCAAATGTCATTCGAAACGTCATCCAATTGGCAGTGAGTCGAAAAAAATTTCAAAATGGCGGATTCAAAATGGCCGCCAAACGAATTTCGCCAATATCTCGGAAAGTATAAAAGATGGAAGAACGGTTTCTTGACAAGAGGTGATCAGGACCCGGAGGTCTATTTAATGGAATTAAAAAAAAAATGGCGGAATTTATTTTTTCGTAGAAAATGTATGGGGAGTTTTAAAGGGATTTCCTATGGGCGGGAAGACAGCACGCGGGCCACATGTGGCCCGCGCCTCCACGCAACCTACTAGTCTTTCATATTGGTCCACTTCTTCATCACCATTTGCCCTGAAAATAAATAAATAATAATTATTAAATTCAAAATTTATGAAAACCCCCGACCTAAACTGAATCGACCCCGACCTAAAATGGGGTTTTAGTATTTGAACCTAAACCGTTTTGTTTTATATTTCAGGTATCTAGCAACAGGAGATACCTTTACTGACCTATAAGTACTACAGCTATAGAATTGGAATAAAAACCATAAGTTGCATCGTACGTGAAGTATGCCACTACATTTGGTTAGAACTGTATAAAGAATATATGAAAATGCCATCTAAAGAAGACTGGCTACACATTGCAAGCAAATTTCAAGAATCTTCCAACTTCCCGCTGTGCTTAGGAGCGGTCGATGGAAAACACATCAGACTTATTAAGCCAATTGATAGTGGCTCGATGTTTTTAAATTACAAACATTTTTTTTCTATAGTTTTGATGGCAGTAGTAGATAGCGATTACAACTTTATATTTGTTGACGTTGGCGCCTACGGAAAGGAGTGTGATTCCAGTGTGTTTAAAGAGACCCCATTTTGGAAAAATTTAACAAACAACGGATTAAATCTACCCGATGCAACACGTTTACCTGGAATTGACTACGATTTGCCATATGTGTTCGTTGCGGACGAAGCCTTTGCTTTGCATTATCACTTGCTTCGTCCATTTGGTGGTCATCAGCTTGATCAATTAAAACGTACATTTAACTACAGACTCACAAGAGCGCGAAGATTTGTTGAATGTGCGTTTGGCATTTTATCCAATAAATGGCGAATTTTTCACCGGCCAATGAATGTGTCCATCGATTTGGCAGTTGATATTGTGAAAACATGTTGTGTTTTGCAAAATTTTATACATAAGCAGGAAAACTTTCAGTTTCACAATGCGAGTGAAAATGAGTCCACCCTTGATTCAGAATCGGAACTAATCCAGTTACCTATCACGAATGCAGTTCGCGGAAGTTTGGCGGCTAATGAAGTTCGCAACAGATTTGCACAATATTTTGTATCTAACGAAGGTCGCCTCTCCTGTCGCCAAGATGTCACCTTTATAGGCATCTGACGAAAGTCTAAGTAATTACTATGATCATTACGTCACAACAAAAAAATGTTAGACTGTCTGGACATTGTCAATATTAACTTATTCTCTGATCTGTCGCTTGGACATATATATGCTTTCTATATAATATAACAGCCTGTTACTAACTTCTGTGAACTCATTACTGAGTATGGGGGAAACCCCCTTAAGTGGCCACCACCTTCCCCATAAAGCCACTCCGAACCTCACCAGATGGTCAAAGATATCTTACAGTATATTATATATACCAACTACCGATAGATCTGCACTGATCGGTTACTGATATCATAAAGCATAAGTACCGTACAATATACATATTACATATATACAAATTATCGATAGATCTTCACTAATCGGTTACAGGAGCCTTAGTACAGAGAAGGCACACTGCATCTGGTGCCTAGACATCTTGTCTAGGTCTCTAGGTGTTAGAACTGAGAATACCAACTATAACTGATACCTAGACCTCTTGTCTAGATCTCTTATAGGCACCCTAGAACTAAGAAGGCGCACTATGTCTGGTGCCTAGACCTCTTGTCTAGGCCTCTAGGTCTTAGAACTGAGAAGACCAACTGTAACTGATACCTAGACCTCTTGTCAAGGTAAGATAGGCACCCTAGAACTAAGAAGGCGCACTATGACTGGTGCCTAGACCTCTTGTCTAGGCCTCTAGGTCTTAGAACTGAGAAGACCAACTGTAACTGATACCTAGACCTCTTGTCTAGGTAAGATAGGCACCCTAGAACTAAGAAGGCGCACTATGACTGGTGCCTAGACCTCTTGTCTAGGCCTCTAGGTCTTAGAACTGAGAAGACCAACTGTAACTGATACCTAGACCTCTTGTCTAGGTAAGATAGGCACCCTAGAACTAAGAAGGCGCACTATGTCTGAACTCTATCTACTGTCAAAGGCATCGCCAGCAGGCTAACTGATATAATGATCACTATATTCCCACTAAATGCCCAATATAAATATAACGACTCACCGGATACTCCGGAGTCAGCCTCGGATCACACCCACATGCACTTCACTATACTTCGCACGGTCTACGTCTACTGCCTGCACTCTGCAGCCTGCCTCGCAGCTAGTCAGTAGTCACGCTCACGGCTGCTCGCGACGGCACATCGAGTGTTAATCCTGCTGTCCCCACGGGACCGCTTCTCTCAAACCCTTTCAACCAGCGGCGCCCGCGCGTCTCCCGCACGATGAACGCCCGTCTCTCTCCCCGCGCACCTCCTCCGCAGTCTCTTGTTACTGCGTGATGTTTACAAACTTACGTACCTCAGGTCGCCTTGCGACCGCTGTTGCTAGGCGCCTTAGCGACCAACTACTTTTTTACTTTTTTTCGGCGGGTAGGCGTGCAAAACGTGACATGTGTTTTTATAGATCTCTTAAGGATAAAATTATAAAAAAATAGTATCAAGTGGTATTTAGTGTAAAATGTTTTAATAATCCATCTTCTACATACCAGCAAGTAATCCAAGCATAAAATCCATAAGCACATTTGACTTAATATTAATATTCACAACTTGGAAATTCTTAACACTGAGCATGGAAGGTCTGGAAGCGATTGAGCACACTATTTCAGCACTGAAAGAGCACTTTGAGTCGCGTATGGCAGACTTTCAACATCAGGTACAAACTTCTATCCCAGCAACTAGTCCAACATCTAATATTGCTGCGCAGTTTGGTGCTTTCAGACTTTTTGTTATGGCATCTCTTGAAAACCTGCAAATGCAAGTTCAGGTGCTTTCTCAGCAGTGTGACCTTATGGAAATGAGAAGTAGGCGGAAGATGTTGTTGGTGCATGGGGTCCCGGAGGTGCAGAAAGAGAATATTTCCACTGCTGTGATGAAGGTGTTGACAGAACATTTTGTGGTTCCGGAGCTGACTGTAAATAATCTCAGTTTCTGCAAGCGACTTGGTCCACCGAAGGATGGAAAAGTACGTGCTATTCTTGTGAAATTCAGTGATTTTTCTCTTCGGAATAAGATCTGGTTCTCGAAGACACAACTCAAAGGAACTGGAATAACATTATCTGAGTTCTTAACCAAGGAACGGCACAACGCCTTTCAGGCTGCAAGGCAGAAGTTTGGAGTAACACGGTGCTGGACTAGAGATGGGTTCATCACAGTCGTAGGGCCTGATGGTAAACGCCACCGTGTTAGTACAGTAGCTGAAGTCAAGCGTATTGGTTCCAAGCCGGCTGCTCCTGTGCCGGCTACTGCTGAACTTACAAGTTCCGGTATGAGCCAAGCTAGTACTTCAGGGAGCCGTGCTAACACTGCTGTTCCTGGCGCTAAAGTTGCTTCCCAACCTCACAGAGTTAGGCGGGATAAGAAGTAAATTGTATTTATCTTTGCCATTTATGTTACTTTTTTTTTTTCCACTTTATTATAAAGCCATAGTATAGATTGTGTGCTTGTTGCTAATTAAAGTGGGTACCTACTACACTCAGTATATGTAAACTTAACAAATTATTGTTTTTTCTTTAGTCTTAGCACAGAACACTAATTATATATTCTTTTTATTCTTTTTGTACCCACAAGTAAGTGTTTTGTTTTTGTTCACTGTGATTGTTCACAAATTTGCGTTGACATTGACACTTCTCAAATAAATGACAGGTGACTCTGTTAAAATTGACATTTGACAGCTATGCCAAATAGGTATCGTGTGAAGTTCGAACGTCATTTTGGACTTTGTTTAATGACAGTTGTCACTTGTCGTGCTACCATAGACAACCTTGAAGTTTCATTTTGTTCTGTATACATTAAATCCAATATAATCCATAGATAATATCAATATACTACTATTTTCAATAGCATAGTTTTTTGTAGTATTAGTTTTTAGTGTCTCTATAATGTTTTAGAAGG
The DNA here is from genome assembly GCA_036785405.1 of Coenonympha arcania. Lineage (NCBI taxonomy): Eukaryota > Metazoa > Arthropoda > Insecta > Lepidoptera > Nymphalidae > Coenonympha > Coenonympha arcania. The sequence goes on from CM072076.1 coordinate 13,527,373, forward strand.
CTGGTATGTGGAGGAATATTTTATTTTATTAATTTAGTTTAATTTAGTTAGATTTTAGTTTAATATTCTGTATATTATAATATATTTTATTATTTATAAATTTAAGTACTTATATTTACGATGTCATCCTCAAACCTTAGTATTGACAGTGATTTATTTTTATCGGCGTCCTCAGGCGATGAGACGGACCTGACGAACACAAGTTTTCACAGTACAATTACCTCTATTCCACTCAATGTCGCTCTAAATTCTATTTTCTCAGACTGTGTGAAAAATTTCAATGTGGTTCATATAAATGCTCAAAGTATTCCGGCTCATTATCCAGACTTGCTTGCGTCATTCGAGTCCCGCTATATTCACGCCATATTAGTGTCAGAGTCTTGGTTCAAACCCTGTTTGCCGTCTACGTCATATTCTTTACCAGGATTTCACCTCATTCGTAATGATCGCACCAACAGAACTGGTGGTGGCGTGGCGATCTACCTTAGATCCCACATTCCTTTTCAAATTGTTAGCTCGTCGTGTCAACCACCTCCTGTTGATGGTGCTGAGCATTTGCTTATTGAAGTATGTATGTCCCAGGCAAAGATTCTCCTGGGTGTGTTCTACAGCCCCTCCATATTAACGAACTATTTTCAATCCTTTGAGACCATCTTAGAATCATTAGTCCCTGCTTACAGTCAAACTATAATAATGGGTGACTTTAATACTTGTTTACTAAAAAGTGATAGCAGGGCTAAAAAACTTGAGTCCATAATTGAGGCGTGTAATTTGGAAATTCTTCCCCTTTCCGCTACACATAACTCTCCCGGCTACTCTCCTTCACTTCTTGACTTAATAATGGTCTCCTCTCCTAACCTCGTTTTTAAACACGGTCAGTGTACTGCCGATGCCTTTTCCTACCATGATCTTATTTTTCTCTCGTATAAAGTGCGTCCTCCTAAATTGAAACCCAAAATACTTCTGCGGCGTAATTTTGCAGGAATTGATATTGATCGACTGTGTGATGATGCTCGTAAAATAGATTGGACAGCTGTAGAAACTGCTCCTAGTGTGGATCTAAAAGTTGAAATTTTTGTATCCCTGCTCACTCAACTTTACGACGTCCACGCGCCTATACATCCAGTCAAAATGAAGCACTTGCCTGCTCCCTGGCTAACTGACGAATTGAAAAATATGATTTTAAAGAAAAATGTTGCTAAAACTAAGTTCAAAAATAACAACTCCGATGAAAATCGAAGAAGATATCATAAAGCCAGGAATCGCTGCAATACATTGTGTAGAGATGCACAACGACGCCATATTCACTCTTCTGTCGAGAACGGCGACTCGTCCAGAGTTTGGAAATTTCTAGAAACGGTCGGAGTCGGTAAACCTTCCAATAACATTTCGATTCCGCCAAGTATTGACTTGGAGCTTTTAAATAAACATTTTTCTGCTGCTTCGAACTTTTTTGACAGTTCATATAAATTACGTACTCTTCAATCACTTGCTGAAACTCCGACTCCTAATTATCCTCCGTTCGAGTTAAGTCAATTCACTGTATGTGATGTTAAGAAGAACGTGTTGTCCATTTCTTCGAATGCTGTCGGCAGTGATGACATTAGCCGTACTATGATTATCCCTATCCTTGATATCGTTGCTCCTGTTATTACCTATATTCTAAATGAATGTATTTCTTGCTCCCAATTTCCTGAACTCTGGAAAAGCGCTCATGTTATTCCTCTTCCAAAAAAGGCTGTTCCTATTAACTTCTCTGATTTCCGTCCTATCTCAATCCTTCCTTTCCTTTCCAAAGTTTTAGAAAAACTTATTTATCAGCAATTAAATTTATTCCTAAATAGGAACTGTTTGTTTAATCCTTTCCAGTCCGGTTTTCGCCCTGGTCATAGTACGGTTACAGCTTTAATAAAAGTTACTGATGACATACGTTGGGGTATGGACAATAAGCAACTCACTGTTATGGCTTTGCTGGACTTTAGCAATGCTTTTAACACGGTGGATTTTGATATCTTATTGAGTCAGTTGCGTTCTCTTAACATATCTCCATCAGTTATTGACTGGTTTCAGAGTTATCTTGGTGGCCGCCGGCAGCGTATTCGCTTTGAGGAAACTCATTCCTCTTGGTGCGATATCTCTGCTGGCGTGCCCCAAGGCGGCGTGTTGTCACCATTGCTCTTTTCCATCTTCATTAACTCAATCAGTCATAACCTTTCTTCTCTCTACCACATGTATGCAGATGATGTCCAGCTTTATACCCAGTCGTCATTTGAAAATCTGCCGCATGCAATAGCTACAATGAACTCAGACCTTAGCTCCGTCCTTGAGTGGAGCAAATCTTTTGGCCTTAATGTAAATCCGAGTAAGTCACAGGCAATCGTTATTGGCAGCCAAAAGCAGATATCAAAAATTGATTGGCGGTCACTTCCTCCTATTAAGTTTAATAATGTTGTAATCCCGTATTGTGAGAGCGTAAAGTATTTGGGAGTGATTCTTGATAGGAACTTGGGCTGGGTTCAGCATTTGAAACAAGTCAGTCGGAAATTGTTTGCAGCCTTGGGTTCTTTGCGTCGCCTTCGATCTATTCTTCCAATTCCTACCAAAATTATGCTCGCACAGACTCTTCTCCTTCCTATTCTTGATTACGCTGATGCAAGCATTGTCGACTTAAATGAAAACCAATTAAGTAAGCTTGAGAGACTCCAGAATTCTGTTATTAGATTCATATTTGGGGTACGCAAATATGACCATATATCTCAATTTCGTTCTCGCCTTAATTGGTTACCTATTCGACTTCGCCGGAATCTGCACATTCTTTCCATTCTGTACTGTGTTCTCTTTCATCCCGCTGCACCACCTTACTTGAAAGAAAAATTCAATTTCGTAGGGCAATCTGGAGGTCTGCTCCGTTCTTCGAGGAAACTTATTTTGTTGATGCCTGCCCATAAGTCTTCCTTCTTTAATAAGTCCTATACGGTTCGGGCTATAAAACTATGGAATGCCCTACCACTTGATATCAGAGAGGCCCGGACTATAGGACAGTTTAAAAGACTAGTTAAAGACCACTTTATATCTCAGTTGCCTGGGTGCTGATGAATAATTACTGTCACCTATGTATATGTTATTTAAGGATTTATTACATCTTCTCTGTTTTTTGTTTTTGAGGATTATTTTTATTGTTTATGTATTATTTATATATTATTATTTATATTTATTATGAATAATATAGATATGTACAAGTATATTTAATATTTTTGTTGTTATATTTAGTATAAGTAATTTATTGTAAGTAGTTTATTATATTTATTTATTCTGGCACCACCTACCTCGTATTTCAATGTAAAATATTCCTTCACGCCATTGGTTGCCTGGAAGAAATCGCTATGTAGCGATAAGGCCGCCAAGTTGTACTCCTAAGTTTGTGTTTTCATTATTTCTTCTTTTTGTCATATTTTTATTCTGTGGTGTGCAATAAAGTATTTATCTATCTATCTATCTATCTACTTCGCATTCGCGACATTCCCGCCGGAGAAAGAGAAAAAAATGAACTGCTTATGGAAATGAAAAATATATTTATTTCTATAGAAACTATTTTACAAGGAAACTTATTTTATGATTCAAACAATCTTATCATTAAGTACTGATGTCCATTCTTTAGCTTTCTCCCTAGCCTTGATCGCAGACAATCTAGACTGCCGTTTTGTGGAGTCTAAGCCCATCTGAGCCATCTGGTCAGGACTCTCGCTAGTTGACTGAACTTCTGTATCAGGATCCAACTCTTGATTCCTTCCTCTGATTTCGGAATCATTTTGCTCTGATGAAGGTACTGTACACTGATTAATTTCAAGTGGAAATAGATGACCTATTAAGCAGGTAAACACTTCTCCAGTAGCTAATTTTACTTTTGCTACTCTGATCTGTCCATCCGAACCCTTGACAAGTTCTACTATTTTTCCCACTTTCCAATGAGCTCGACTACCATCTGATTTTATTTGCACTGCCTCTCCTGGCATTGGAGCTCTATCTACTAGCACTTTTGGTTCACGATGTCTATTACTTCATTCACGGAATCTGGTGTATCTCACCAGATGATTAGTGAACATTTTGGAGAATACGGATCCTGTCCGCGTTTCCATCCATCGATCAAATTTGTTAAGCACGTAAACAAACACTCCCATCCTTTTCTTTGCTACCACCTTCCAAAGTAGTCCAAGTCCGTAAAAGCAAATGGTACAGTGAGTTTTAAACTCTCTGCTGGAACATCAGGCATAGGTTAAAGGGACCTCCTCCATGTTTCACACATCGTGGACACTTTCTAACAAATCTTTGTACTGTTGCTCATATGAGGAACCCAGAAATTGGAGTACCCTTTGATTCTTTTGGACAGTATTGAGCCTGAATCTCCAAACTTTAGTTTCCGAACCGTCTGAATTTTTATTGACTAACACCGATTCTCTTCTATCTGTCGATATGTTCGACAGACCCTCCCCAGCCAAAGAGGTCTGAATTCGTTGAATTTTATTTTCTGAATCACTCTCACAAATCTCATAATTCTTAGGCCACTTTGTCGAATCTCCAAAAAAAATTCTGGACCTCTGAGCCACATTTTGTAAAAATCTACTCGCTCTTTCCTAGTACCGACATCTGCTGGATTAAGCTTTGTCGGTACATATCTAAGCTGTAAAACTTTAATTTTTCTGATTTAAACCAGCTCAAAACAATTTGGCTATCAGTCCAGTATCGCGCTACGATTTTTTACGCTACGATTTTTTACGATTTACGACCACAAATAATCTACCCTAGCGTACGCTTCTGCGAACGAATCTGTTGAACAATGTAGTTCGTATTAAGTATTGTCATCGATTCCTCTATTAACGATCGTGTTAATCGTGTGTTGCGCGTAGTATCTATTAATAGCATTTTCTTTTTAATAAGCAAATTTTGATGTATTTTTAACCATTATTCTACTAGGTCCTTCTCTGTGTCCCATATCAAACCTAACACTTTTGTTTGTGATTAATCTCTTGCAAGAGATATTTTGGTATCTGTGAGGTGTGTGTCTTTGAATTCGAATTCTAGTCGTTTAAATTCATTGACAAGCTATCAAATGCTTGTGTCGTTTCTTTAAATAACTTAATTGCCACTGCCTCTGTCGATGCGCCTGTCACTATGTCATCAACATAAATATCTTCCGCTATTTGTTTCATGAGTGGATTATCTGACTTATTTAAGTGAAATCTAATGGTCGCATTTAGCAAAAACGGACTCGATATAACGCCGTATAGAACATGCCAAAATCTCAAATGTAAAACCTTTTCTGGGCAAGCATCACCATCAGTGTTTCTAACGTGTTAATTATTACTAGAATTTAGTTTACTGATTTATCAAACTTAAAAGGACATAACGCACGATTATGTACGCCTACTTTATGACAATGTTTACATATTACTTTAATCTTGCAATCTCTCACCCTATGTCCTGTTCTAAAACACTTGAAGCACTGATCTCTTAACTGATTCATTCTATCGAGCATTGTTCTATATGTTGTACATTCATCATCGAAGTGATCCTGCCTACAAAATGTACAACTTCTTAGTTTCTTTTTAAGAGGCTCTAACATGTCATCAGAAGATTCATTTTTCTTTGGATGTACCTTTGGCTTGTTGTATTGTTTCTTGCCAAATGTAAATTTGTCATTTTGTTTTTCAAGTGGAGTAAACCTGTGCTTTGATTTATTCCTAAATGGCTCAGCTTTTACATGTAGGGAATCTAACGTGAAACTATCTGACTTTGTTTCACTTTGTGTTGAATCTACTTTCGTATTTTTGCTCGAAATCTGGCTCTTTAATCTGTTTGAAGTCTCTTTAGCGGAAATTATAAACTCCAAATATTTTCTTATATTATCAATTGAATGATCTTCATCAGTTATTTTCATTTTTACTTCATAAATCAGATCTTCCGGAAATTTCTCCATAATCATTACCCTTAGGTGATTATGATTAACATCTTCTCCTAATGAGCTGAGTACCCTAAGATGTCTCTCAATTTCATTAAGAGTGTTTCTACATTCTTTTACCTGATTTGATGTTACAAGCTTGATTCTATAAAGTGCAACATAGTGTGCATCTATATTTACAGCTGGTTTTCCATATCTTTCTTTTAACGAGTTAATTGCAATCTGATAATTTTTATTTGTAGTGTCCAGTCCCTCTATGGCCTGTTTGGCATCACCTTCCAAAACTGATTGAAGATATAACAGTTTATCTACATCATTAATGTTTCTGTTGTGCACATTTGAAGAAAACTGGTCCCAGAATTGGTACCATTTAAGAACGTCTCCATTGAATTCAACAAGTTCCATTTTTGGTAGCTTACTGGCAATGTTAATGTTGCTGTTACTAGAGGTACCTTGGTTATTTCCATTTTGTTTTATTTTTAATTGTATTTCTGATATTAGGTCCTCTGCTTGTATTTGAATCGCTGTATATTGGCTTATTTCATCTACACTAAGATCCGTCATAAATTTATAACAATTGTGTATCTCCTTCACAAATCTATCATTGGCATCTCTGAGTTGTGAACCAACTAACTCCAAACTACTGATGTCCACCTCACCATCTGATAACTTTTTAAGAGTGGACTGTGCTGATTCAATGCTAGATAAAATAGAATCATAAATTATTTTAAAGCGGGTTCGGATGACAATGGTTTCCATAATGTTTTAGTACAGTACCTACCATCCGATAGCAAATTCAAAAACAATCTCAGGTTCCATTCAACGTTTCAAATCTAGAACAAATAACCATCCCGTTATAAAATAATTCCACGACGTTAACTACGAGTATCATATAATTCTCAACAGTACTATATCCATATGTAGGTACTGGGTACTATCAAACTTTGGGACCCGCAATAACTCGTTAAAATATTTTACTCCACTATATTCAAGTGTAAACTAAACACTAAAGAAACTATTACAATTACAAATGCGGCGCTCTTGAAATATAATAAAGCCTGTGTATTTATAACGGCAGGCCTCATGTCTTCGCTCTAGGAATCAGTTACATGAATATAAACAAAGCGGCACAATAGCAAAAAACTACGCCACGAGTCTCCTCATAACTCAATATTAAGCCTGCTCTACATTACCGTTTAGCTAACTTGAAAAATAACGCTCGCACGAGATGGCCTCCACTAGGTTATATGCCATTACTACATTCGTTACTGCGTATTTAACGATTTGATGATCCATGAGCATTAAAATACTCTAAAAAGGTATAGATTTAATATAATAGAATTAATATAATATTCAATTATAAATTGTAAAATAGTCGTCAATAATAACAACCCCAATAAGATCTTGATTAGAACGGGTAAATTACACGTAGGAACACACGAATATTTCAGAACATTCGTCCAATTCTTTCAAATTTGATATTTTTGATCTGCTCAATTTTGATCCCCGGCATCTCCACCATGTCGCCAAGATGTCACCTTTATAGGCATCTGACGAAAGTCTAAGTAATTACTATGATCATTACGTCACAACAAAAAAATGTTAGACTGTCTGGACATTGTCAATATTAACTTATTCTCTGATCTGTCGCTTGGACATATATATGATACGTAAGACACTGTCAAGAAACATTTAATTAATCATGGTTACTATACCATTGAAGAATTTCTTAACGACAATGATTCTTGGAATGATAGAAATATGCTTCCATCTCCTCACGAGATATCTTAAAAATATGTTATAATTTTTCATAATCTATAAGAAATCTTGTATTATAACAATGACATTTTTGAAAAGAGCAAGTGCCGAGTTTCTTGCCAGTTCTTCTCGGTGCAAACCTGCTTTCCGAACCTGGCGGTAGAGTTTTGACTTTTCATAAGAGCCTGTTATTTAGGCCTATGTGAAAAATAAATATTTTCATTTTCATTTTTTCATTTTCATTTTCATATGCTTTCTATATAATATAACAGCCTGTTACTAACTTCTGTGAACTCATTACTGAGTATGGGGGAAACCCCCTTAAGTGGCCACCACCTTCCCCATAAAGCCACTCCGAACCTCACCAGATGGTCAAAGATATCTTACAGTATATTATATATACCAACTACCGATAGATCTGCACTGATCGGTTACTGATATCATAAAGCATAAGTACCGTACAATATACATATTACATATATACAAATTATCGATAGATCTTCACTAATCGGTTACAGGAGCCTTAGTACAGAGAAGGCACACTGCATCTGGTGCCTAGACATCTTGTCTAGGTCTCTAGGTGTTAGAACTGAGAATACCAACTATAACTGATACCTAGACCTCTTGTCTAGATCTCTTATAGGCACCCTAGAACTAAGAAGGCGCACTATGTCTGGTGCCTAGACCTCTTGTCTAGGCCTCTAGGTCTTAGAACTGAGAAGACCAACTGTAACTGATACCTAGACCTCTTGTCAAGGTAAGATAGGCACCCTAGAACTAAGAAGGCGCACTATGACTGGTGCCTAGACCTCTTGTCTAGGCCTCTAGGTCTTAGAACTGAGAAGACCAACTGTAACTGATACCTAGACCTCTTGTCTAGGTAAGATAGGCACCCTAGAACTAAGAAGGCGCACTATGACTGGTGCCTAGACCTCTTGTCTAGGCCTCTAGGTCTTAGAACTGAGAAGACCAACTGTAACTGATACCTAGACCTCTTGTCTAGGTAAGATAGGCACCCTAGAACTAAGAAGGCGCACTATGTCTGAACTCTATCTACTGTCAAAGGCATCGCCAGCAGGCTAACTGATATAATGATCACTATATTCCCACTAAATGCCCAATATAAATATAACGACTCACCGGATACTCCGGAGTCAGCCTCGGATCACACCCACATGCACTTCACTATACTTCGCACGGTCTACGTCTACTGCCTGCACTCTGCAGCCTGCCTCGCAGCTAGTCAGTAGTCACGCTCACGGCTGCTCGCGACGGCACATCGAGTGTTAATCCTGCTGTCCCCACGGGACCGCTTCTCTCAAACCCTTTCAACCAGCGGCGCCCGCGCGTCTCCCGCACGATGAACGCCCGTCTCTCTCCCCGCGCACCTCCTCCGCAGTCTCTTGTTACTGCGTGATGTTTACAAACTTACGTACCTCAGGTCGCCTTGCGACCGCTGTTGCTAGGCGCCTTAGCGACCAACTACTTTATTACTTCGCATTCGCGACAAGCATAGTTTTTTTGATATTAACAATAAACCTCTACAAACAAAGTTAGTTTTGCGGTTCATTAACAAAGGTAATTAAACGCAAGTTCTTCTAAGTACTCGTCGTCAAATAAACATATTGGATTTTGCCCGATTGTTTTGCTTCAGTACTTCTTGAGTACGGAACCCTCGGTGCGCGAGTCCGACTCGCACTTGGCCGGTTTTTTTCCAATGGACATGCAAACTTATCGACATTATTTTGAAGCATAGCAATTCATGCGTATTTCTATACTAAACGTTTGAAATGCCCAGTTTTTTATCAGGACATAACACACATCGCAATCTAGCCCCAAAGTAAGCGATAGCTTGTGTTATGGGTACAAAATATATGATAAATATAATATATTAAAAAACGCCCAGACACTAGCGAACATTCGTGCTCATCACACAAACATTTACCCGTAGTGGGAATCGAACCCACAACCTTCGACGCAGACGGCAGGTTCGCTACCGCTACCGGCCAGTCTCACTTATCACGTGACCGTCCCGGCTACAAGTAGGGGTCCGGACCTCAATATTTCAGATGGTTGCCGCTCGCGGGTAGAGTTCCACGCTAGTTCTGTACGGTCTATTTTACGCGCCGTCTGACTACGGCAGCCCTAATACGTCGTAAGAGATAAAATTAGGCGATAGAAAGAGACCACAACATTGCGTTTGTTGCGTGTCGATTTTGAGGGCGGGGCGAGGCGAATTGCACTTTTTGTGTCAGCGCTAGAGTCGCTATTTCTTTAAATCATCGTGCGGAGTGGGCCTCCTGTACCTATTTAGTGTTCCGTGCCGCTAGGCTAATCAGACATGGAATCCCGCCGCCGTCACGATGTGGGTTAGCCAGAGTTCCATTTTTAAAACTGAAAAAGGTGGTTGTAATGAAACAAGCACATTTAACAACAGTTCACTTTATTCTGTAACAATTATTCACAACAATCATTGAAAGTTTCAATGATTCAATTTGAAACACATACATACATACATTCGCGTCATAAAGTAACTACTTCTACATCTATACTAACATATTGGAATTTAAGAAACAAATCACATCAAAAATATTACATTTATCCGTTTTGTCTTGACTTATCTCACCAAATTAATTTTCACTAGTTGGCGCCACTTTGATAAATTGTCTTCATATTGTAGTCTTTGGTTCCCATGTTCTCAACAAAACATAGTATACGCGGCATATAAGTTGACCCAAAACCACACCGCACCTCAGTTGACACCCTAAACTGTGTTATGCGTAGGATTCAACTTTACTTACGTAAATTAAAAAATTATATGCGACTTGGTACTTGTGACTGATGCTTTGTTTGAGCTTTTATTTGCAAAGACCTGTCATCACAGAGCTGCCACCTAGTGAACTTTATTCCAAATAACCATAATTTTAACAGAAAATTTTCAGTAGTTGTGATGGAACATAGCGGACCCAAAATGATTTGGAACCATTCACTGATATGTACTTATTTGATACCAAATAATAAAGCTTGAAATTCTATTTTGGAACATATAATAAAATCATTAAAAAAAGCTTCCTTCGACAGATTGCCCCATAGTATTATACTTTGTTATAGTTTTTGGTAATTTTAAGATTTGTGCAATTTTACTCGTGTTATTATAAAATATCATTGAAATCAGTAATTCGTCAATGATTTTACTGATTTTGAACTATTAAAAAATAGCAAAATAATAGACAAACTGCATTTTAAATAAATATTCCTTTAGCTTTGGTCTATTTCTTATTATTGTGTTTCTTGTTTGAATTACAACGTCCCTAATGAGGACAAACTGCAATATAAAATACCGTTTGTCCCTGAATTTATACCGTTTGTCCCCGAATTTATACCGTTTGTCCGCGAATTTCAATTTGGGGACTAATTTGACATAGGTGCTTATAAGACAAAAGATAATTTATGTTATTACGGATATTTTATTTACAAAATTCAATTCTCTTTGTTGTCCCCTATAAATATAACAAATTTATTTTTATCATATATAAAAGAAGAAATTTTATAAATAAACATGAAGCTTTAATTTTTCTAATTATGTATTTAAAGTAACGAAGATAATCGAAGTAAAATAAACGTACATCATTTTTTTAAACTATTAAGCTACTATTCCATTGCTGCGCAACAACAATCGAAAGAGACCCTCAGTTCTAAGCCGACTCGCGCAGCAATTGACTAGCGCTGTTATATCCAACTCCTATTTTTATTTGACCACATTTAAGTACTTACTTGGCTTTAAATTTGATATTGCTATAATAAAACATTTTAAATCGAGCGAAGCACAGAAATCGCAAATCTTGTTGTCTCTCACATGCACTCGATACAGTCATGGAATGAAAAATGTCACCTTAGTGTCGGTTTTGGCTAGTACTGCAAGAGTCTATTATGTCAATATACCAGTGCAAACGAATGTATTTGATAATCGACGAACCTTTTCATTCAGTGACTGTACACGTACATTTGGCATATGTCTGTTGTAATTTTTTTTTTTTAATAACTGGCTTTACGGCTCTGGGTTGTCTGTTGTAAGTGATTATTGAACCCCAGATTAATAAAAAGAAATATTACAGCCACAGATCACTACAAAATCATTTAAGTCAGTAGCAGCTCTAGCTACGACACAATAAAGTGCAATTCAGGTCGCAACCTATCTGCAAACGTAACAGGTCGTAACACATACTTCATGTTTGCTACTCTTAGGTTTATACTTAACATTTGGAGTGTGCCTGGCCTGGCCGAAGCCTCAGTTTAAAACGACCTTAGTATAGCAATATCATGTTTGCAGTATAGTATGTTCGCTTTCATTTTCTCGCGTGGTCGGTTGCGGCGACGGTATTGTCAAAGGGCATCAAACGACGCCGACGGTGCCCATGTAATTGTAACGACAAATTCTAACCCTCTTACAAATAAAGGTGGAATTGTTATACGGTGTTTTGTCTTGTTCCATTGAATTCCAAATTGCTGTTGACAGAGAAGGACAAACAGTGTACACTGTACAACTTTTCCACCTCTATTCCACGTTTATTTGTTAGGCGGTAAGACAATAGACTATACATTTGGAGGTTATTTTGGAAGTGTCAGTTACGACTCCCAGATGCCACCAAACAGTCGTCGCTATGGAGGCATCGTAAAGGTGCGTGTCCACTAGGAGGAGCCCTTGGCCACGCCCACCAGCGCGGGCCGCACGCAGCGCTCGTGCAGCTTGTAGCCCACCTTGCTGACAGCTACCACCGTCCCCGGCTCGGCGCCCTCCACCTCCTGATGAACAAGCAAAAATTTAAGGTTCCATATCTCATAAAGGAAATAATTCGTCAAGTAAGAGTCAGGCTTCCGGACTTAGGCTCAATAAAGACCAATCCAACCAAAACACACCTCAAATTGAAAAAAAAACAAGCAAAAAATAACGTTTATTGTATGGTAGCTCCCCTCTCAATTATTTTATTTTATCTACTAATTTTATAATGAATTTTATAACTAAAGATTCTGTGAAAGCGTCTACCTATTGCAAAATCAAGCAAAAAAATCACGTTTGTTGTATCGTAGCTCCCTTAAATATTTATTTTTATTACGTCTAGAGATACAGCATGCTGACGGACGGACGGACGGACGGCGGATTCTTAGTAAAAGGGTCCCGTTTGGTTACAGAACCCTGATGACTTTGCTGTTAGTCGATCTGTCACGACAGTTTATTTCAGTAAGTATTATTATAGCTATGGAAATAAAATTTGGAATGCTTGTAGGTAATAGTGGCCGGCCGCTAGGAAAAAGAATAAAAGGGAGCAACATTCTCTGTTCTTAGCCTGCACCTTTCATTCGGTATCAAGTCCCATAAAGAATATAAACAGAACAAGAGCAAGATCCTCACCTGTTGGAACAGCGCTTCGTGCAGGTTAGGGTCGAACTTCTCGCGTAGCGGCGACACCGCCACCAGCCCGTGCCGGCTGAACACCTGCGCAACACCGCAGCATCATCACCACTGTCCTCACCGTCAAATATACTGCTAGATTGTTTTGCTAAACTCCTACAATAATGGCACCTTTCTACCACAGAACGACAAGGCATCGTAAAGGCTTCCACCCATACATAGTTGACGTACCAAAGACGCGTACGAAGCGGTTTGATTCCTCGTTCCTGATACGCACTGCAAAGGCCTGGAATACCCTCCCAGGCACTGTCTTTCCTGCCACTTACAACCCGGGTGCCTTCAAATCAAGAGTGAATGGGCATCTTCTAGGCAAGCGCGTTCCAGCTTAGACTGTATCATCACTTTCCATCAGGTGTGATTACAGTCAAGCGCTAGCCTGTTTAGTATAAAAAAAAACCTTACAGGAATTATTATGACACCCTGTCTCTATCCTCTTCTGAAGACAAGTTACTTCTTTTTAAATTTTTATTTGCAGAGTTCCATTTCGAAATGAAAAGGAAGCCAAATGCACGTAGGGCATCTCCTAAACTTAGAATTAAGTCATCAAATATTAATTTATTTTGACGACCTCCCTGGCGCAATGGCGGCGCGCTCGGATTCGAGTGGGAGGTCGCAGGTTCGATTCCCGCCACTGGCTACTTTGGAATTTTATCATTTCTAAATTGGCTCAGGTCTGGTCTGGTGGGCTTTGGCCGTGGCTAGCTACCACCCTACAAGCAAAGACCGATTAAATTAGCGTTTCGGTGCGATGCTGTGTAGAAACTGATGGGGTAAATTCACTTACCCTTCCAAGTTAGTACAATAACATCTTAGATTGCATCATCACTTACCATCAGGTGAGATCGCAGTCAAGTATTAACTTGTATAGAATAAAATAAAAACCTAATATTTTACGACTTTTTATAAACTGTACATTCAATAACTTGCTGTAGACTCAAGATGAAAATAATTCTTTGTAAAATATTCGTATAGGCTTATCTTATAGGTACATAAGATAAATCATTTTACAGAGGTTAATTTTTCAATACCTATATTATGGTGATAACTATAATTCATGACTTAAAACTAAATGCCTTCTGCTACTGAGAAAAAGCCCACATCAAACTCAGACATAAACAGAGTTAAAAAACAGACAGAGTTGTAAAATCACAGCTATTCACTATTACTCCCAAGGTCTTCTGTCACTGTTTCTGTTTTGTTTTTTTAGTCCTTAGTTAACATTGGAAACATGACAAATACTGAATCTTCAAAAGAAACCTTTGGAAAAAGGTTTTGTAAAATTTGCAAGGTACTTTGAACATGTTGGAGCTGGCATGAGCTGTCTAGTCTAGTCATACCTGTGTAAGTTGAGCCCGAGTTAGTCTCAAGCCATCTCTGAGCGAGCGCAGAGCAGCCGGAGCGCCTTCGCCCTCCACCCCCTCGGGAACGCTCTCCGCGGCCGCCGACAGCGTGTCCGCCACCTGGACACAAGTCGCAGCTGTAATACCCGAGCCGAATCTAAAGACTAGCCAGCCACAGGCGAGGGTTTAACATAGCTTTGTAGGAATTCTTCTTTTTTTAGAATTTAATCTATTGTGAGTAGAACACGTTACACCACTAGTTTTCATTCTTTGTTTCTAGGGTTCAATTCGCAACGGGTAAAAAACGAGACCCTATCATAGTAAGGGCCAATTTTACAAGAGATGCAGCCTGGATAGACTGATAGACGGACGGCGCGGGAGTTTTAGGGCGATTTTTTGGAACAAATATTAACCATTGATTGACAACAAACCATGGCGCCGCATGTCACGCAAGGAAAGGCTAGAATGAATGAATGGGGCATCTCCCTAGTTTTGTTATGTCTGTGGAGTGGACTCACATCCAGCAGGTCCTTGCAGAAGCTCTGGATGGCGAAGGACTTGGCATCCTCCACCTGCTTGAGCATCCGTCTCCGCACGTTCTCTCCATCCGCCAGGGCTCTTTTGTATTTATCCTGCAAGTAGATTAATGTTTGGTTAACTTTTTTTTATTATTAATGCAAACTATAGCAGGTGGATTAAGCAAACACCGCCACCCATGGACATTTGCAGCACCGGGGAATCGGAAATGCATTACCAGCTCTTAAGGAGTTTGTTTTCCTCCCCTTGAATTACCCCATGTTCAAGCTTTGAGTGAAACACTGCAGCTGGTTTCATAACTTAATTCAAATACAGGGTAAATTCTTGTCCATTTGCCATATTTATTTGGTATCCCAGAATCTAGAACTTTTAATACATCATATTTTCTCTGAGTGCTTCTTTAAAACCTTACCATATTGAGAAAATTGTGCCAATTTCTTCCTAATCAAGATAAGCAATAATAGAACTTGACAAAATTTCCTCCTAATGTTGCATGGGGTACTAATTATAATAAATTAATACTAAATACTTTTACTACACATTTAACTGATTTTGATGATGATTATTAAAGTAAGTCTTACCTCATAATCCTGCAGTTTTTGTTTGAGTGACGCCACCTCGCCGGTGAGTGCCTCTATCTGCTTGTGGCACTCCTCCACTGACGTCGGCAGCTGCTTATCACTGGAGACAGACTCAGCTGGCTTCTCTTCTGTGCTGTAGCTGCATATTGAACTTCTGTAAATATACAATGTCAAGATATTATTATATTGTTTTAGGACACAATATGAAGTAAGTTTTAATGACCTACTGATGTAGCAGCATATGTTAACATTTTTAAACAGGAGTTCCCAGGTTTGGTTCTAAGCAAATGCCTGTACTAAAAAAATTAAAAGAAATAAGGAAGAAATAAAAAATTATAGAAACCAACATTGTTAAATTTTAAAAAATTACATATTATTTTACAAAGATTATCGCTACTGACATAATATTCAAGATATCTTGATACTTGATACTGTTTTTAAAAAAAATGATGAAATTTCTACACTTTAATATTCAGAAGAAATAAAACATTATCGTATCAGAAAAACTAACACAGGAGCCTATTAGGTATAAAATGTGTATGATTACATTTTTGCTCGCTAAAAAAAACTCTAGATATAATCGGAAAATATATTTTTTAGGTTGGGATTTGAAGATATTTAGTTGCGCAATGCTTACCTGTATATATTGGCGCGTATATTCCGCAAGCTGGATTCTGTCACGTATCTCGCTAACCTGCCCACTGAATACACCTTTAAAGAAGCCATTTGTGTTACAATAATTTGTATTACTTCAATTATTTAATTTTTTTAGCTAATTATCATCGAGTTGAGGTTATATCGGTGTCAGTTTTCGATAAATGTTGACCGCAGAACACTATATACTCTGAGGGAGGGATTTTAACTTTGTGTGGACTGTGACAAGACTGTGACTCTGTCATCTGTGTTATGTGTCTATGGTTTTAATGGTTTCAGGAGGTTTCAGTCATAGATCATGATGTATTGATAGCATTCCAGAGTGAATGTTTGTGTCAGATTACTGCCATTCAGGCAGATTTGGCTCCTAAATGATAACTCTGGCAGAATAAGCTGACGATTTAAGAAAGTGGCAGAATGTTGCAGATTTCAAGGAAAACCTCATTATCTTTATAATAAAATGATAAAAGTCATGACCTTATGTCTATTTTTTACTTATTTTCATATGACGTAGCTAGACGGAAATGTTACTTAGTTATAGTAGACTAAGCTAGCACTTTAGTTTTGTGTCAATAGAAGGGGGATTTTCCGACGTCAAAACCACTATGATATCACTGCTGGCACAGTAACTGTACTTTTAGACTTTAGTCTTTTACATTTCTCTATATACAGTTAAATCTAGATGGCAGAGTTTGGCAGATTCACTAATTTTGAAACGGTCACACTGTAGCGTTCTGTGGTAAAACTCATAAAATGTCAATCACAGATTACAAATTGTCTATGATTACAAAAGTCAATGTCAAATGTCAATTGTCACTAAAAAGTTTCATGCACATGATCTTGTGCAGGAAAACTTGAGGAAAATTTGTAATTTACGGAAAATCACAACAAAGCGCAGCATGCCAAATTCCTTGCATCATCAGTTCCCCCGTTTCGCATCTTCGCGTCTGTCGCGAAATTTTGCCGCAGTGCATCTCAATCCGCGATCGTGTGCGCGCGCATTTTGAAATCCGAACATAATATGGCATTGTGATATGAATGGCCTTTGCAAAATATTATCACAAAACTTAGGAAATTTTAACGCTTCGCGATCATATCAATCGCTATTATTAGTGATATTTTTTTCTGTCTGAGTTTAAAGTTCCGTATAAATACTATGGCACCTTTACCGTCCTTAGCCGTCTTCGATTTCGATCGTACGATTGTCAACGATGATTCCGATGCCACTATAATAAACAGGCTTCGCGAAAAAGAACCGCCGCCCGAATGGCAAGCCGGCAGCAACGACTGGACACCATACATGAGCGATGTGAGTAGAAATTAGATAATGTCCTCATTTATTCTTACTTTAAGTGTTTACTAGAGACTTCCTAGAGAAACTGTCGCGCTGAAGTCAGGCGTTCCTACTCAGCATGGTTTATAATTCTATAATGTCTTAGCTTCTGGGTCTAGTCCAATAGGCTTTACTTACCAGGAAAGCATTGAAGTTGACCAAGCAAAGTGAAGTACCTAACAAAGTTAAACAGTATTGAGGATCCAAGTTGTGTAAAGAGTTTGAGCCACAGCAGTTATATTTAAACCAAATATAGGTAGTTCAATCCACAAAGATGTGCCCCACTGCTCTACAATCGCTTCTTGTGATTCGTAAGGACCTAGAAGGGAGTTGTCTTCGTGAATTGAATGCACTATACTATAACTGACATATATAAACTCAAGTATATTTAAAACACCAAATTAGTTATTAATACTAAATTAATCCACTTATTATTTATTAATACACACTACTGCATTTATAATAACGCTAACACTCGTGATAAAACGAGCACTTGATGTAACTTCACTGTACTTACATTAACACTTGCAATAACACCATTATTTGATGTAACTGCTGCCAAAAATTGACACAACGGTCGCCCCCTACTGACGATTATTATGTCAAATGTGGTGATACTGGTCTGTTAAACAGGATGTGACATCAAAATACTTTGAGTAATAATTAGAATTTCTAACACATAGAAAAAGCTGTGTTTAAGTTTAAGAAATAGCAACTCCCTGTGGATCTACCTAGATGTCTTAAAGAGGCTCATTTGATAGGATAAAAAATAATTTGCACAATTTAATACTTAACAACAAATTGTGGAATAAACGTTTGGCTAACAAGTTGTACCCAGGGATATGGTAAAATTACTGGGTACAAGGAGACATAACATGATGTCTCAGTATGACAAGCACAGTGCATCATTTTATTATAACCAAGAGTTCCTGAAATGTACTGCATGACATGGACAATCATATACACATGGTTTATAACATCTTATGGAGTTTATAATTTTCTAAAAAATATTTTAAAACATTTAAATAGGTTATGGTGCTGACAAATTATCGTAAATCGATCGCATTGCCGACAATTGTTATTAGCTGCTGTGTCAAGGTTAGCACCCGAGGTCGGCAGCGGGCGATGCGCCAAAAACGTGACTCTCTCGTGATATTCCTAAATTTTGTACAATGACTCTGGGACCAAAATAGTCCTACTTTTATATACATTTTTGTTGACCACACTATTCAGCTCATTATAGGTACCATTATTTAGTGTATCAATGGGTCTAGACAAATCTTTTCTATCTTTGACCTCAAAACTAATAAAAAAAATAATTGCATTGGAATCTATGGACCAAAATTTTGCAGATGAGTTTCCCTCCCACCTCAGTTCCCCTCCCGCCAAGTTGGGCGCTTGTCTGGTCAGTACGACGAGATAGACGAGCGCAGGACGCGGTAGTCTGAAGAGCTTCTGCAAAAGAGTAGTTTTTAAGTATTGAGATACTAAGAAAATCATACAATTTTCTGCAGGTATTTGAACATGCATACTCCGCCGGTTTCCACCCGTCCGACATCCTCGACTCCATCGCGTCGATGCGGCCCAACGTTGGCGTGCCGGAGCTGCTGCGCGCGCTGGCTCGCGAGCGCTGGGACGTGCTGGTGCTGACCGACGCCAACAGCGTGTTCGTGAACCACTGGCTCCACGAGCACGGCCTGAAGGTACCAGTGTGTGTCGTGCGCCAACGTTGGCATGCCGGAGCTGCTGCGCGCGCTGGGACGTGCTGGTGCTGACCGACGCCAACAGCGTGTTCGTGAACCACTGGCTCCACGAGCACGGCCTGAAGGTACCAGTGTGTGTCGTGCGCCAACGTTGGCGTGCCGGAGCTGCTGCGCGCGCTGGGACGTGCTGGTGCTGACCGACGCCAACAGCGTGTTCGTGAACCACTGGCTCCACGAGCACGGCCTGAAGGTACCAGTGTGTGTCGTGCGCCAACGTTGGCGTGCCGGAGTTGCTGCGCGCGCTGGCTCGCGAGCGCTGGGACGTGCTGGTGCTGACCGACGCCAACAGCGTGTTCGTGAACCACTGGCTCCACGAGCACGGCCTGAAGGTACCAGTGTGTGTCGTGCGCCAACGTTGGCGTGCCGGAGTTGCTGCGCGCGCTGGCTCGAGAGCGCTGGGACGTGCTGGTGCTGACCGACGCCAACAGCGTGTTCGTGAACCACTGGCTCCACGAGCACGGCCTGAAGGTACCAGTGTGTGTCGTGCGCCAACGTTGGCGTGCCGGAGTTGCTGCGCGCGCTGGCTCGCGAGCGCTGGGACGTGCTGGTGCTGACCGACGCCAACAGCGTGTTCGTGAACCACTGGCTCCACGAGCACGGCCTGAAGGTACCAGTGTGTGTCGTGCGCCAACGTTGGCATGCCGGAGCTGCTGCGCGCGCTGGGACGTGCTGGTGCTGACCGACGCCAACAGCGTGTTCGTGAACCACTGGCTCCACGAGCATGGCCTGAAGGTACCAGTGTGTGTCGTGCGCCAACGTTGGCGTGCCGGAGCTGCTGCGCGCGCTGGGACGTGCTGGTGCTGACCGACGCCAACAGCGTGTTCGTGAACCACTGGCTCCACGAGCACGGCCTGAAGGTACCAGTGTGTGTCGTGCGCCAACGTTGGCGTGCTGGAGCTGCTGCGCGCGCTGGGACGTGCTGGTGCTGACCGACGCCAACAGCGTGTTCGTGAACCACTGGCTCCACGAGCACGGCCTGAAGGTACCAGTGTGTGTCGTGCGCCAACGTTGGCGTGCCGGAGTTGCTGCGCGCGCTGGCTCGCGAGCGCTGGGACGTGCTGGTGCTGACCGACGCCAACAGCGTGTTCGTGAACCACTGGCTCCACGAGCACGGCCTGAAGGTACCAGTGTGTGTCGTGCGCCAACGTTGGCGTGCCGGAGTTGCTGCGCGCGCTGGCTCGCGAGCGCTGGGACGTGCTGGTGCTGACCGACGCCAACAGCGTGTTCGTGAACCACTGGCTCCACGAGCACGGCCTGAAGGTACCAGTGTGTGTCGTGCGCCAACGTTGGCGTGCCGGAGTTGCTGCGCGCGCTGGCTCGCGAGCGCTGGGACGTGCTGGTGCTGACCGACGCCAACAGCGTGTTCGTGAACCACTGGCTCCACGAGCACGGCCTGAAGGTACCAGTGTGTGTCGTGCGCCAACGTTGGCATGCCGGAGCTGCTGCGCGCGCTGGCTCGCGAGCGCTGGGACGTGCTGGTGCTGACCGACGCCAACAGCGTGTTCGTGAACCACTGGCTCCACGAGCACGGCCTGAAGGTACCAGTGTGTGTCGTGCGCCAACGTTGGCGTGCCGGAGCTGCTGCGCGCGCTGGGACGTGCTGGTGCTGACCGACGCCAACAGCGTGTTCGTGAACCACTGGCTCCACGAGCACGGCCTGAAGGTACCAGTGTGTGTCGTGCGCCAACATTGGCGTGCCGGAGCTGCTGCGCGCGCTGGCTCGCGAGCGCTGGGACGTGCTGGTGCTGACCGACGCCAACAGCGTGTTCGTGAACCACTGGCTCCACGAGCACGGCCTGAAGGTACCAGTGTGTGTCGTGCGCCAACGTTGGCGTGCCGGAGCTGCTGCGCGCGCTGGCTCGCGAGCGCTGGGACGTGCTGGTGCTGACCGACGCCAACAGCGTGTTCGTGAACCACTGGCTCCACGAGCACGGCCTGAAGGTACCAGTGTGTGCCTTGCGCCAACGTTGGCATTCTAGAGCCTAAATATATGAGCCTACTCGGTATCTTTAGGCTCCAGAACATATGAGGATATAAGATTGAGGTACCGACCTAACTATAATACCAACAACAGGTTTATGTAATTAAGGCTTATAATGTAAGGCTGTCGATATAAATATAAATATTGAAGCAGGCGTTATTTTGCGGAAATCCATAATTAGCAGGACAAATTAATTTGTTTTGCTGTAATCCGCTACTTGAAAAGATTCTGTATGGTACAATATGCAGGAACACTGCCCACATGAAACACCACATACAATTTTCCAACACTTTCTTACGTCGAAGAAAGTGTTGGAAAATTGTGTCTCCAGGACACGGTGACGGCGGTGATCACACTGTCACTTGCCTCCAAGACACGGTGACGGAGGTGATCACACTGTCACTTGCCTCTGGGGCACGGTGACGGAGGTGATCACACTGTATCTTGCCTCCAGGAAACGGTGACGGAATTATCACACGTCTCTTGCCTCCAGGACACGGTGACGGAGGTGATCACACTGTCTCTTGTCTCCAGGACACGGTGACGGAGGTGATCACACTGTCTCTTGCCTCCAGGACACGGTGACGGAGGTGATCACACTGTCTCTTGCCTCCAGGACACGGTGACGGAGGTGATCACACTGTCTCTTGCCTCCAGGACACGGTGACGGAGGTGATCACACTGTCTCTTGCCTCCAGGACACGGTGACGGAGGTGATCACACTGTCTCTTGCCTCCAGGACACGGTGACGGAGGTGATCACGAACGGCGCGTTCTGGCGCAACGAGCGGCTGTACATCGAGCCGTGCATGCGCCAGTCCACTTGCGCGCGCTGCCCCTCCAACCTGTGCAAGTCACTGGCGCTAGCGCGCTGGCGCGAGCAGCGTCCGTGCGCACGCGTCGTGTACGCGGGGGACGGCCGCAACGACTACTGCCCCGCCACCAGCCTACCTCCCGACGTGAGTATACTAGGGCATGCAGAACCGGTTCCGGTTCTTAATTTTAAATTGCCGGTTCTGCACCGAGCTCAGAACCGGGTACCCGGGATTTCCCGGTGCTTGGTAAAAAAGTTTTATTATTTTAATTAAATGCATTTTTTTAAATATTCGTACAAAAGACATGCTATTACAACCTATTACGATTTGTAGTAAACATAAAGTAGAAAATTATTTCCAAAAAAGCGTGAAACTGTGTAATTAGGAGGAATCCGAAAAATAGCTGCAGTTCCAGTCTGCGATCTTACTGTCAATTACCGTTTACAATTACTTTGTTTTACGGGACGATAAAATACGTAATAATTGGATTTTTTTTAAAGAATTGGGAGAACCGGGTAGTCATATTCAGAACCGGTTCTTTTAAGACCTTAAAAATCCCGGGATTTTAAGAACCGGGAAATCCCGGGTGCTTGCCCTAGAGCAGGTGTGGCCAACTTGATTGGACCCAGGATCTCTTGTTCACTAACGAGACCCTGTGCGATCTACCACTTACATACTCTTAGAAATCTTAAATGAAACAGCATAGTTCAGTAGGTACACAATCTTGTAGCAAGTTGTTCAACACATTTCTTCAAATTTGGATATTTTTCGTTGGAAACCAATGCCCAGAAATCTTGACCAGAGGATGACCTTGCTTTAAGAAATATTAGGTATGTCGCAGCGCAGAGTAATAATTTCGTTTTGTAACATCATGTGCTCCATTTGAAATGTATCTGCAAATTTTGTAGCCAATTCATAGATATCACTATGATCAATGGAATCATTGAACGGATAACTGATGAATTGAACCAAGTTCTCAATTTTTCTGAAATCACCAAAGCGAATTTTGAAGTCTGCTACCACTGCCCTAATTTCTATCGTATATTTCTCTGAAATTAAATTGTAGGAAGGATGTTTTTTCATAATATGATCCTTGATGTTAACAATTGTTCAAAAATTATACAAGATGATGCATGATGCGTCCAGCAGTAGGTGATTACGTTGGGCAGCCTGGTCTACGTATTTATATTTTTTGCCTTGCCACGACTTGCCACGACTGGACAAACAGTCGCGATCAACCGGTCGATCGCGATCGACCGGTTGGCCACCCCTGCCCTAGACTATACAACAGCCAGCATACAATAGCGAAAAAATGTCGTCAGTTTATCGGTGCCAAAAATGCTTGTTTTGCCACTAAGAGTAAGGCAACGCTGTAGTTCGCTAATCAGCCACCTATAGAATTTTGACGTTTGCTTGTATGAAATGCCCATAATATCCTGAGGTATCTTATCGGTGGAGTCTAGGAACACTTAATATGCCACATAAAATGTCATTCAAAACTACACTAAATGTCAATTATAGTACCGTGGACCTTCGACGGGGGCGCTTCAAATCGGCACAAAATAGGAACTGTCAATTGTATGGAATCTTACAATAATAATATTATGTTTCTGATACGAACCGCTAAGGTGTGGAAAGCCCTTCCAGCCTCATTGTTTCAATAGAGTGAATAGGCATTTTCTAGGCAAGCGCGCTCCAACCTAGACCTCATCATTGCTTTCCATCAGGCATGATTGTCGTTAGCGCTAGCCTAGCTTCAATTAAAAATTAAAATAAACTAGTCCAGACTAGTTTATTAGAGGTCAGGGACTCACGCACATTATATAAACGTTCCCTGTTTTTATTTCCAGGCAATAGTATTCCCGAGAAAAGGTTTCCCCATGGACGACCTCATCAAGAAGACCCTCGCGTCTCCGAACCCTCAGGTGAAGTGCAAAGTTGTGCCGTGGACTGACGCCTTCACCATTCTCGAGGAACTGTTCCCTGGAACTCGGAGAAGTTAGGACAATTTCTCTCGCGGATTTACCGTCCTCTTTACTTTCAGTACGGCTACAAGGAATCCATTGCTGCGCACGCTACGCACGACTTGTTTTCTGTCTTTCAACTCTTTCCAGCAAGAGTTTAGAAGAAAATTGTTCTTTGTTGGATAGTTTTGTTGCCTATTTAGAATATGTATCTTCATAGTTAATTTGATGATAGTGCGTTGAGTGCGCCGCGATGGAATCACAGCTTAACGGCCCATTATCCCGGTTTTTAGCGACTACGCCACTTTTCAAACCAATTCAAAGTCATGAAAAAATAGTTTTTTTTCACTGTTAAAAATAAATATTAAAGATACATGCCTTATCTCTTTAATGTACTCATGAAAACACGATAAGTTAAACTTGCCTCGATCATAAAAATTTTTGAAAACAGGTCGTTTTTGTTCATTTTTCTAATGGCATTTCCAAAGCTTTAGAATAAATTTCATAAAAATTATACGTAAAGTAAGCTCATTGTATTACCTATTTATTGGAAAGACAGATTTTAAATAAAAAAATTGCTGCAAAATTTCGCCTAACAGAAGTCATAAAATGATCTAACGCATCGAATAAGCGATGTACTTCAGTGGCTCACGAGCCTCTATACGAGAAGGACCTGCGCAAGTTTTCACGACTCACGCTCCTTTCGCGCTAAAATTATTTATTTTTTAATTATTTGTAAATAAATTCTCTTGCTACATTTAGTAATAAAATTAAAATATGGTAAGTGTTTCTTGAGTTTATCAAAATACCTAGTCCTCAAAAGCTCCAAAGAAAATCTGATACGAACTAAGAAAATTAGGTAGGTAGAGTAAATTCCACCACGTGCAAATACCATCACGCGTAACCACAGTTTAGACCTATATACAGTCAGTAAGGGAGACGAGATTTTTTTTGTTTGGCTATACTGAGTTTCTCATGAATACATAATATAATAATATCCTCTCGACTTTATTTTGGCCATGGCGGTCAATAGAAATTTACCAACTGCGCGGGAGATATTTCTGAACTTCCAACCCCTATATTGGTTCCTACTAAATAGAAATACCTCACCTACCTACTAATTACTTTTTAGAAAAATACAAATATAATAATATTACGGAGCACAAACCCGGGGAACCCGGCCGAGACCTGCAGTCGAAGATAGTAGTTACCATAAAACCAACGAGACTCTGTAACCGATTTTGTACTATCAAAATAATAATTAAAAACGTAATAATAAAAAAAATTAAAAAACGTTCATCTAGTACACCCTCTGATTTGCAACCAGATTTGCAGCAACCAGGTCCAAGCTCAAGCGTCTTTTTTTACGATGAATTTTGATTGTTTTTGTAATATATTTTTTCCATAGAAAATGTGTGGCGAATATTGAAGAGACTAAAAGTTGGAAGGCAAATAGGGGGGAAGACAGCACGCGAGCCACATGTGGCCTGCGCCTCCACGCGCCCTACTAGTTAATATATAATAGCTGCTTGTGCTGATTCACTGACTGACTGACTCATTGATCACCTCTCCTGAACAATTTTGAATGAAAAAAACTTTTTTCACGGATGGGGTCGTATATAAGAAAAAATTCATTCGGAGGAAAAATACGGAGAGAGCTGATGATTGAGGATGCTCGACCAAATATCATTCGAAACGTCATCCAATTGGCAGTCAGCTGAAAATAATTTCAAAATGGGGGATTCAAAATGGCCGCCAAACGAATTTCGTCGGTATCTCAGAAAGTATAAAAGATGGAAGAACGGTTTCTTGACAAGAGGTGATCAAGACCCGAAAGTCTATTCGATGGATAGAAAAAAAATTAAAAATGGCGGAATTTGTTTGGCCACATGTGGCCCGCGCATCCACGCGACCTACTAGTACATTTATATATAGCTGGTCGTGCTGATTCACTGACTCATTGATCACCTCTCCTAAACAATTTTGTATGAAACAAAATTTTTTGACGTATGCCTACTGTCATATACAAGCCAAATGGCATTTGAAACGTCATCCAATTGGCAGTGAGCTGAAAAATTTTCAAAATTGCGGATTCGAAATGGCCAATCTCGACGAACTCAACGAATCTCGCCAATATCTCGAAGAGTATAAAAGACGGAAGAACGGTTTCTTGACAAGAAGTGATCAGGACCCAAAGGTCTATTCAAAGGACAGAAGAAAATTCAAAATGGCGGTATTTATTTTTTTCACAAAAATGTATGGGGAATGTTGAGACTTAAGTTTTAAGGCAAATAGGGGGGAAGACAACACGCGGGCCACATGTGGCCCGCGCCACCACGCGCCCTACTAGTCAATATATATATAGCTGCTTGTGTTGATTTGCACTGACTGACTGATTGATCACCTCGACAGACTTCAGAACCCTGAATCATCATCTCATTCCATATTTTTCTCTGAGAATCCTCCAAAAAACCGCATCAAAGTACTACATGTTTCACAACTTTTCAATAGTCTCTTTACATTTTCTATGGAAAAATAAACTCCGAAATTTTTAATTTTTTTTCTATCCATCGAATAGACCTTCGAGTCCTGATCACTTCTTGTCAAGAAACCGTTCTTCCATCTTTAAATACGCAACTTCCAACATATATTTCGTGAAGCGAATTATAATGTAAATAGTCCAACTGTAACAATTAAACTGTGACGCATATATTTATGATATAGGGTCACGGAGTTCATTTGAACTGCGCGACTCACGGCGATGTTCGCTAGGTATCTTAGCGTAGGTCTGAGTGAGCGATAAATGCCTAAAGTGCTGGGATATAGTCGCCTTAAGCTCAAAAGTCCAATAGTTCAAAACTTTATTTTTATCGTTATATTTTTGTATTATTTTTCAGAAGATATTTTTGCTAATCAAAAATGGATGATAGTTCTCATTAAGTACATACTTTAAAAACAATATTTTTCTGTATTAGTATAGTAAAAATCATACTCATTGAAAAGAATCTAAAATCAACCAAGCATAGTTTTATATAAGTTGAACCCTGCACAGAACACATTTTTTGCTATCTACTAAGGTGTCATAATATGTGACCGCCGTGAACTAGGTGTGAGTCCTGTACAAACGGTCGCTATTTTGGGTCAACTTGATTGCCATGTATACTATTTATTTAATGATAATTGACTTATTAATGTAATCGTAATAAAGAACTTATTAAGTTCCATAATATGTGATGTTAAATAATAAATAGCCAAATTAAAGTATAGTAAAAAATTGTTTTATTTGTATCAATACTTTCCTTACTTGTTGAATGTGGGTTAACAGTCTTCACACACTTTTGGAGAACGGCTGATAAGTATGTTTTATTTAAATAAATAAAAATGCAATTGATTTGAATACTGGTATAATTTAAAAATTATGCAATATACATATTGAACAAATATATACAAAAATACTACTTAAGAATTTTTGATTTGGTATGGTCATCTCAAAACCAGAGCATTGAAATATTGAAATACATAAAAAATCATTCAGGAGTAAATATAGCCATGCGGGTATGCAGAATTCACACACCTTTGAGAATACTGGACATTACTGCACATTTTCTGGTTTTTATACAATTTGTAATATGCTAAGGAATTAAGGTGGATGGGAACATTCGGGCTCAAAAATTCAAATTGTATTGTTTTTTGCAAATAGTGAGCCAATTTTGCATCGTAGGCTTATGGTGATGAGTTTTACGGACATTTAACACTTATACGTCTACATTTTTATCATAAAAACTTAAAATCCAGGATTTTGATCCATAAGAACAAATATGAAGTAATTATGAGTATTTTTGACCAAAGTTTTTTAAGAAAAACACTCTTTCAACGTCTTCTTTTGGTTCCCAATAGCTTCAAAACTGGAGAAAACAATCTTTTGGGAACTATTATGAGGTGAATGGTAACTTTTGAGTACCAACAAGTTAGAAT
The DNA here is from genome assembly GCA_036785405.1 of Coenonympha arcania. Classification (NCBI taxonomy): domain Eukaryota; kingdom Metazoa; phylum Arthropoda; class Insecta; order Lepidoptera; family Nymphalidae; genus Coenonympha; species Coenonympha arcania. The sequence continues at coordinate 13,555,499 of CM072076.1, forward strand.
GTCTATCTGTAAAAACTTGAAAGCCCTTACCATTCTGTGACCAGTATGCAGTAGCCCTTAAGAGTGTTCATGCAAAACGACGCGCCTCGCGTTTCGTACCATACTAAAAAGAAATTCGTTGGCGCTGAAGCAATTTGGCGCCGAAAATGGTATTACAAAAAAATTTATAGTAAAATAAATATACTTACAACTTATTAAAATAGTAAATAACCAGTGACATTGAATATTAATTGAATTAAATTACTATAATTCAGAAATAACAAAATATCTTGGATTTTATCCTAAAATAATATGTTTAATTTATCGAAAAATGCTAAAAATGACACTTTTCGGTTTATGGTTTTTGAACGAAAATCTAGGAAAATCGTGTTTTTTTTTGAGACACTTTTTTAGTAAATGTTATTAATTTTCTAAATATGTCATTGTTATAAGTTTGTGTTATGAAACATGGCAAATACCTTGCATCAAAATAGAGCTTCCACCGCTAAGTGAGTAATTAGCCTTTACCTTAAACTTTCTAATGAGAAAGTTAAACACATATTTTCAAATATTTTTGAGACAAAAACTAGATTATGAAATGCCAAATAATATGATGGCAAATATCTAATCAATAATTGAACACTTGACACTCTTATGTTAGGTACGTCGAAAATTGACAATTTTGACTCAAGCATAATTCCAACGCATGAACGCTCTTAAGGTTGAATGCATGGTTTAGATATTTCAATCCACGACGGCGCGCCCCACTCTGTTAAACTCCGTACGAATCGAAAGAAACGAGCGATTTCGGCAGAGTCTTTGATTGAAATATCTATAATTGGCTTGTTCCTATTGGCTTAAAAATTGCGGATTTTATGTAGAATAAACAAGGGAGGCTGACGATTGAATGCTTTCATACTAAGTTCAGATTTCAACATAGTTCAAAGTCAAACTAAGTTTTTGCCTGCCCATGTCAAATGGACTTAGCATTGCAATATATTGTACTCATATATATATAATTAACATATTTGGGGCTTGTTCTAATATGATACATACATACTACCTTGCTCGCTGTTAATATAGGTCTTTTAAATTCATTACAATTTCTACAAATAAATTACAATACTAATTAAGTAAGTCCTTCATATACAAGATAATTTTTAAAAAGAATTTCTATCTAAGTAAATCCTTTATATACAAGATATGTGTAAAATGGGAATATATTAACACTCAAGTGACTAATCTAGATAAATATGTAGGGAGGTGTGGCATAGTTGCAACTGTACAAATCAACCAACTGTATTGGCGAGCCAGGGTAAGTTTTTGGAAGTTATTAACCAACTTCAAAGAAAGGAGGAGGTTCTCAATTCGTCGGAATCTTTTTTTCTTTTCCAACACACTAACCACATCTTCCTAAAATGCACCTTTGATAATTCAAAACCCTAAATTGAATATAAAGTGCATTGACAGTTCTTGTGATTTTAATTTTAAGTGTCTAAATTATTATTAAAAGTGACAATGATTCTATGTTACTTAAATTTTCCAAACAAAAACACATTTTTTTTTGAAGAGGAAACTTCTTAAGACATTTTTCAGATGGGAAAAGCTATTGAACTCGCGACACCGTTAAACTTGAATACCAATTCTCAGTAGATGGCGCTAAAAAATTGTCTGTTTTCACTTCCAAAGTGTTTTTCCAACTTTTTTATCGTTAAAAGAAAATGCATTTAATTTTTTGATATTTTGTTGGTTGTGGGTGCAATTTATTTATATGTTTTTATTTTACTTTGTGGCCTTAAATATGTCAATGTACTTTAAACTCAATTCAAAAAAATTAAGTAACAAATTAATGAACAGTATATAGGTCAAATATACATATAATTTAAAACATAATATACAAACAGTAAATCATTCTAATATAATAAAATGGAAAGTGAGTGCTATGTCTTTGAAAATCAACATGTTTTAAATCCTAACCCCATGTTATACCAAGAAAACAAAACAAAATCATCTCAGAAATAACTCAAAAATCCTTCAAAATGTGACAGAAAAGAGTATCGCAAAATCATGACAAATCAACATCCGCGAAATCCTTCAACGGATCCGAAAACTTGGCACTTTCCTCCCTCCCATCACCGTTTGACACACCCCCCTCACTTCTGACACTCCCTGCGTCACTGTTCACGTCATTTTTGACACTTTTGGCACTTTTATCTCCGTTCAGGTCACTCTTGTCACTTCTTAGTTCGTTTAGATCACTTTTTTTGACGGCATCACTTTTACAATCATCCTGTATATTGGATATATCCAATATAGAAACATCCTGTAGGTCGTGGATATCTGAGTCATTGCTGTAGTTCTCAATGTCCAAATCGTCGACATCTCGGTCAGTCTCCGGTGTGAAGGTTCTACATTTGGTCGGTGACAGGTTTTGGACGGCTGTTTTTGACACCGTCTTGAACATGTCACTGGGCATGGGGACGTCCTCTGTGGCAAGCTTAAGGGCTACTTCCCAGCCCCGGAGTGCCTGTGTGTGGATGGAGACTTGACGATCAGCTAGCTCCAGGAGCAGGGAACGGATCTCAGTCCTCGTTTTTGGAACCCAGTCGGACAGTTCTGAACGGATGGCTTCTGAAGCTTGCTCCAATCTGGAAATAAGTGTGAAAATTTCAAGTCTGTAACTATCATGGTTCCAGAGATACCGGACGGACAACGAAATCTTAGTAATAGCACAGAACACTAAATAGTACCAGAAGGCTCACTCCGCACGATGATTTAAAGAAATAGCGACTCTAGCGCTGACACAAAAAGTGCAATTCAGTTCGCAATGGCCCCTGGCCCCGGCCTCAAAATCGACACGCAACAAACGCAATGTTGTGGTCTCTTTCTATCGCCTAACTTTATCTCTTACGACTTACTAGGGCTGCCGTGGTCAGACGGCGCGTAGAATAGACCGTACAGAACTAGCGCGTGCAACTCGGCCCGCGAGCGGCAACCATCTGAAATATTGAGGTCCGGACCCCTACTTGTAACCGGGACGGTCACGTGATAAGTGAGATTGACCTGGTAAACATTACCATTTTCACCTTTGTGTACGGAACCCTAAAAAAAAACTTGGCGACCTTCCTGGCGCAGTGACGCGCATGCACTTTTGAGTGGGCGGTCGCGGGTTCGATTCGATAAGCGATTTAGCGTTCCAACGCAATGCTGTGTAGAAACCGAATAGGTTACTAACTGTTTCCAAGTTACTACAATAACATCTTCGGCTGCATCGTCATTTACTACCAGGTGAGATCGCAGTCAAGTACTAACTTGTGTGCAACACATTGATTAAACATATAAAAGATCAGCACTTAGTGACTATTTGAGGCATCCTTGTAATTTATCAAAACTGTAAAATGGCGCTAATGTAAGCGACAACACCATGTGCTGTCAGCGGTACCGATATGTTGTGTGCGACAACGACGCCATATTTGAGAAGTTCTTGGCTTCAACGTATGTCACGTATTTCTTGTCCTCTTAGCGTAGTGTACTTCGTCATTAGTACAAAAATTGTATTAATTGCCTGGCAGACGTTGTTCTGCCCTTTCATAAAGTTTATTTATACAAAGCAGGTACCTGTTATGTACGTCATCTGTCGCGTTGTTTCCCGCCACGTATGCCGCTGAAACATAAATTGAAACCTATATAGAATCAATGCCTTCTGTTACATGGTATTGTTGTAGCATCTGAACTGGGCCCTATTCATCAAACATTACAAGTTTACAAGCTCACAAGCTACAAGTTATACAAAAAATTCACAAGTTCTTGTAAATTACGTTCATCAAATAATTTCACGAAACTTGTAGATTTTAGAAACTTGTATTTTTTATTTACATGTGCGTACCTAATATTGAGACGTATAGTCCGTCAAAAAAGTCTTGAAATTAATTCTCGGACGTAATATTTTTTCCCTAGAATATTTCAAAGACATAATTTTTAATATCAAATTAAATTAAAATGTTTTTATTTTAATTTGATTTCCACTTTTTTTGTTTCACGTCTATTTTTACAGACTATGCATAAATATAAGTAATTATTTTTTTACATCTTGTTTTTAATAAAAAAAATGTCTTTGGGCAATAACAAGGCGGTGTTTCCCGCCATAATTATTTGACTAAGTTTGTTGAATACTTAAAGTCCGAAAGAAACCGCGAAAATGTTAATAACATATAAATATTACATGTTCTACCTATGTAGGCTACAAGTGAAGAGTCCGGGAAGACTCTCCAACTTTTTTGTCACAAGTTACAAGCTACAAGCAACGGTGGAATTTTTGATTAACAAAACTATAAATACACGTGTGAAAAAGCACTTGTATTACTTGATATAACTTGTAGCTTGTAATTTATACGTGTAGTTTTGATGAACGCACGTTTGTGAAAATGTAGAAGTTTACAAGCGAATCGCTTGTAATAAAAGGCTTGTAATGTTTGACGAATAGGGCCCTGGACGGCCTGGACCACAGAATAATGTTAAATATAGTCAAGAGTTTGTTTGTTTGGATGCACTTATCTCAGGAACTACTGCGGGGCTGTGACAAAGTAACAGTCGTTTAGCGTTCACGACAGTAGATAAAAATGTGTGGACAAACCACGTGAGTAATGAAAACAAATGAAAGCAGAATCTACTTTATGCTAGCGTTGTTCACTGTCGGCTGTCAAGTGTCACGCGAAGTACGCTAAAGTTATCTACAAGGTCTGCGAGAACGCCAGGGAGCGTTCAAATTTTCGTAGTCTATTTTCAAACACAGCGTGTTTTCCTCTATTCGGTCACGTGGTTTTTCTACAGTCACTTGTTTTGTCCATACATTTTATGTACTGTCGTGAACGCTACACGACAGTTACTTTGTCTAGCCCCGCTGATTTGGATAATTTTTGACGTGACAACGTCTTATAATTCGATAGAGCCGGCTGCACGCAACCATGACTCATCCGGCGTTACCTCGCTCGCGTTACCTCGCTCTGAGGCGTTCCATGTAAGGCTTGAAGTGCAAGCGAGAGTTGTCACGTTCAACTATCGTCAGTAAACCGACTTTACAGACAACCAATTTTTTCCTTGTTAAATAGCCCAATCATTAAGAATGGATAAAGGAAACTGCTGGGCACGATATATAATGTAGTTTACGCGGGCAGAAAGCTATAGTGTTAAATAAATAGCAAATATAGTTACGACACAATAAAGCGCAACATCGCTTATTAGGCACGAAGTCTCCAAATAACAAATATCACCAGTTTACTGGTGCCAAAAATATGTTTAGAACCAACGACGTCAGTAACAAGTACAGATATTTCAATCCACGAAGACGCGCCCCACTCTGTCAAAATTGCTTATATTTCATTCGATTCGCAAGGAGTTTCATCGTGGCTTAAAATGTCGACCGCAGTACATTATTTCACAAAATATATATTTAACCTAGCTTATAAAATAAGAGCAATTAGCCATTACTCCCAAGGGTTATTTTCATTCAAGTAATCTTTTATACTATAATATGCCTCATTTACGAGTTTCGGCGTAGCTACGTACCGTGCAGTGCGTCCCTGCCTCGTATCTTGTCGAGGTGCGCGGCGGCGTAGGCGGCCAGCAGCGGCAGCGCGGCGCGGTACCGCAGCGGAGCCCTGGTGCGCGGCGCGGCGGCGGCCGAAGCCCCCGCCCCGCAGCCCGCCACCGCGCCGCCCAGCCGCCCGCCCGCCTGCACCGCCCACGCGTCGCACGCGCGCCGCATGCTGCGGGAAACTCACAGTTACACCGGTGCGTCCCGACACTAACAATCACACTCATATCATAAACTCCTGCTCCCTCCATGAGTTCAGTGTATCGCTCCCCTTATGAGCTCAGTGTATCGCTCCCCCCATGAGCTCACTGTATCGCTCCCCCATGAGCTCAGTGTATCGCTCGCCCCATGAGCTCAGTGTATCGCTCCCCCCATTAGCTCATTGTATCGCTACCCCATGAGCTCACTGTATCGCTCCCCCCATGAGCTCAGTGTATTACTCACCCCATGAGCTCAGTGTATCGCTCCCCTTATGAGCTCAGTGTATCGATCCCCCATGAGCTCAGTGTATCGCTCCCCCCATGAGCTCAGTGTATCGCTCACCCCATGAGCTCCGCGCCGAGCGCCACGGAGCCCTTGTACAGCTTGCCGGTGAGCGCGCACAGGCTGCTGAGCTTGTGCTGCAGCGACTGCAGGTAGTAGTAGTAGCTCAGTGTATCGCTCACCCCATGAGCTCCGCGCCGAGCGCCACGGAGCCCTTGTACAGCTTGCCGGTGAGCGCGCACAGGCTGCTGAGCTTGTGCTGCAGCGACTGCAGGTAGTAGTAGTAGCTCAGTGTATCGCTCACCCCATGAGCTCCGCGCCGAGCGCCACGGAGCCCTTGTACAGCTTGCCGGTGAGCGCGCACAGGCTGCTGAGCTTGTGCTGCAGCGACTGCAGGTAGTAGTAGTAGCTCAGTGTATCGCTCACCCCATGAGCTCCGCGCCGAGCGCCACGGAGCCCTTGTACAGCTTGCCGGTGAGCGCGCACAGGCTGCTGAGCTTGTGCTGCAGCGACTGCAGGTAGTAGTAGTAGCTCAGTGTATCGCTCACCCCATGAGCTCCGCGCCGAGCGCCACGGAGCCCTTGTACAGCTTGCCGGTGAGCGCGCACAGGTTGCTGAGCTTGTGCTGCAGCGACTGCAGGTAGTAGTAGTAGCTCAGTGTATCGCTCACCCCATGAGCTCCGCGCCGAGCGCCACGGAGCCCTTGTACAGCTTGCCGGTGAGCGCGCACAGGCTGCTGAGCTTGTGCTGCAGCGACTGCAGGTAGTAGTAGTAGCTCAGTGTATCGCTCACCCCATGAGCTCCGCGCCGAGCGCCACGGAGCCCTTGTACAGCTTGCCGGTGAGCGCGCACAGGCTGCTGAGCTTGTGCTGCAGCGACTGCAGGTAGTAGTAGTAGCTCAGTGTATCGCTCACCCCATGAGCTCCGCGCCGAGCGCCACGGAGCCCTTGTACAGCTTGCCGGTGAGCGCGCACAGGCTGCTGAGCTTGTGCTGCAGCGACTGCAGGTAGTAGTAGTAGCTCAGTGTATCGCTCACCCCATGAGCTCCGCGCCGAGCGCCACGGAGCCCTTGTACAGCTTGCCGGTGAGCGCGCACAGGTTGCTGAGCTTGTGCTGCAGCGACTGCAGGTAGTAGTAGTAGCTCAGTGTATCGCTCACCCCATGAGCTCCGCGCCGAGCGCCACGGAGCCCTTGTACAGCTTGCCGGTGAGCGCGCACAGGCTGCTGAGCTTGTGCTGCAGCGACTGCAGGTAGTAGTAGTAGCTCAGTGTATCGCTCACCCCATGAGCTCCGCGCCGAGCGCCACGGAGCCCTTGTACAGCTTGCCGGTGAGCGCGCACAGGCTGCTGAGCTTGTGCTGCAGGGACTGCAGGTAGTAGTAGTAGCTCAGTGTATCGCTCACCCCATGAGCTCCGCGCCGAGCGCCACGGAGCCCTTGTACAGCTTGCCGGTGAGCGCGCACAGGCTGCTGAGCTTGTGCTGCAGCGACTGCAGGTAGTAGTAGTAGCTCAGTGTATCGCTCACCCCATGAGCTCCGCGCCGAGCGCCACGGAGCCCTTGTACAGCTTGCCGGTGAGCGCGCACAGGCTGCTGAGCTTGTGCTGCAGCGACTGCAGGTAGTAGTAGTAGCTCAGTGTATCGCTCACCCCATGAGCTCCGCGCCGAGCGCCACGGAGCCCTTGTACAGCTTGCCGGTGAGCGCGCACAGGCTGCTGAGCTTGTGCTGCAGCGACTGCAGGTAGTAGTAGTAGCTCAGTGTATCGCTCACCCCATGAGCTCCGCGCCGAGCGCCACGGAGCCCTTGTACAGCTTGCCGGTGAGCGCGCACAGGCTGCTGAGCTTGTGCTGCAGCGACTGCAGGTAGTCCGCCGCCGCGCTGAACTCGGGATCTTTCACCCTGGAACCAACCAGTTATTACTTGGTAACTTAATCAGTGATAGGTCGTCGGTTTGGGCCTCCTTCACTCACTGAGCGATCCCAGTCAGGTGGTTCCCGAGCTTTTTATAGTTAGGTGCGTTTGTGGAAGGTAATGTCACTTGCTTGGCTAGGCCAGTCTCACTTATCACGTGACCGTCCCGGCTACAAGTAGGGGTCCGGACCTCAATATTTCAGACGGTTGCCGCTCGCGGGCCGAGTTGCACGCGCTAGTTCTGTACGCTTTATTTTACGCGCCGTCTGACTACGGCAGCCCTAGTACGTCGTAACAGATAAAGTTAGGCGATAGAAAGAGACCACAACATTGCGTTTGTTGCGTGTCGATTTTGAGGGCGGTGCCAGGCGCTATTGCGAACTGAATTGCACTTTTTGTGTGAGCGCTAGAGTCGCTATTTCTTTAAATCATCGTGCGGAGTAAGCCTTCTGTACTTGTACTATTTAGTGTTCTGTGGCTTGGCGTTAAAACATAATATCGTAAGGAAACTGATCTACAGTCAACGCAATATGTTTACTACTAAAGTCCGGTCGCGGAGCACGAAGAATTTCGTACATTAACCTGTTACTACCTGTCTCTGTCACTCAAGCGTCAAAATAATACGGTCACGCTCGCACAGATGCAATGACCCCGTCCTGTGCGAGCGCAACCGGTAGTAACAGGTTAATGTACGAAATTCTTCGTGCTCCGCGACCGTGCTTTAGGTGTTCTGTGAGTTCAGCGACTGACCTGGCGCCGTTGGCCGGCCGCGGCTCCCCTCCGTACAGCGCGGCACTCAGTCCCCACAGGTTGAGAGCGCTGTTCTCGCTCTTGAACACCTGCAACAATGTGCCCATTGAGAACAGAACATTGTAGACAAAGTGACATTCCATTACGATGTTGCGAAAAACACTAAATGCATGGAATGGCGTTAACTGATGTCGATCTCGTACATTATTGGCATTCTATATATAAAGATATCGCAATTAGAATGTCATTTTGTCTAGGCTTTCAGAGTTCACGTGGCATTTGTAGCGACTTTTTTTTTTTTGCGCGTGACTACAATCAAGTCTGATTAACAGAAATGATAAGGTCTAGGATGGAGCGCGCTTGCCTAGACAATGCCTATTCACTCTTCCCTTGAAGGCACCCAGATTGTATTTGGCTGGGAACACGGAAGCTGGAAGGGTGTTCCACACCAAACATCAAAATCTGTTCAAGTCTGTAGGTCTAGGGCTGTCACCTGTCGTTGTGCTGTCGGTTGCGTCGGAGCCGTGTAGGTCGACTGCTCAACCCTATGACCACTAAACAGTAAGGCCCGTTTTCACCAAAGCGGAGCGGAGTAAAGCTGTGTGTGAGTAACCAATCAGATTTCGTCATTTCGACATCTCCTCTCCCCTCAGTTTCGGAGATGTCAAAATGATGAAATCTGATTGGTTGCTCAAACACAGCTTTACTCCGCTCCGCTTTGGTGGAAATCGGGCCTAATAATTGCTTATGCGGATAGCGTTGGTGCTCCAGTATTAGTGTTAGTTAAGTCGTGTTGCATTGACGACCGAATGGCGTAGCGGTAGTGAACCTCCCGTCGGAGTCGGAGGTCGTGGGTTCGATTCCCACTACTGGTAAAAGTTTTGTGTGATGAGCATGAATGTCTGGGTGTTTTTCAATATATTATATTTATGTATATTAATATGTACATATATTTATCAGTTATCTAGTACCCACAAGCTATAGCTTACTTTGAGGCTAGATTACGATGTGTGTAATGTCCTGATATGATATAATAATACTGATTGCAAGGAGCAAGTGGTACCTTGTCCAGGTCGTCGTCGGGCGTGGTGACGAACAGCCGGAAGTCCTCGCTGTGCGTCAGGATCGGGTGCTTTGCCACGCGCTCTGTGACACAAGCAGATATACATGGTTAAAAAATTGGTTGGCTGTAAAGTCGGTTTACGGACGATAGATTTACGGGATAACGTCATAATCATAATCGTAATCGTAACCATAATCGTAATCGTTATCGTTATCATAATCGTAACCGTAACCGTAATCATAGTCATAATCATAATCATTATTTTATGTAATTTTCATCGTGCCTCTCTATCGCTTGTTGCGCGCTCTCGCTTGCACGCACAGGCTCAGGTAACGTTACGTAACGTTACGCGGAACGGTACACTTTCATCAATTTATTAAACGTTATCACGTCAAAAAATCATTCTGAAAATAAGTGAGTGAGTGAGTGAGAGTACTGCATCAACGTACCAAGGAACGCGTGCAGAGCGAGACAGCGCACGGCGACGAAGGCGGGCGAGTACCGGTCGAGCTGCTGTCGCGCCGAGTGCAGCGGCGGCAGCGGCGGCGCGGCCACCAGCGGGTGCGCGGCGCACAGCCTCTTGTGTAGCAGCTGTTCACATGGTCATAGCAAAAAAAACTGTTGACTAATTATTCACCATATTTGTCACCGTTGTCACATACACTAAATAGTACCAGAAGGTCCACTCCGCACATTAAAAGAAATAGCGACTCTAGCGCTGACTGAGGAAAATTGCATTTCAGTTCGCAATAGCGCCTGGCCCCTCCCTCAAAATCGACACGCAACAGACGCAATGTTGTGGTCTCTTTCTATCGCCTAACTTTATCTCTTACGACGTACTAGGGCTGCCGTAGTCAGACGGCGCGTAAAATAGACCGTACAGAAGACTAGCGCGTGCAACTCGGCCCGCGAGCGGCAACCATCTGAAATATCGTTTTCCGGACCCGTACTTGTAGCCGGGACGGTCACGTGATAAGTAAGACTGGCCTGCTGTTGTGAAATTATTTTAGCCAAAGAGATTATGTACTAGGTAAATGAAACTTTAGGACTGAAGTCTCAGGGTGACAAGCACATTCCGTAGGCGTCGCTCAATCGACGCTATAGAATAGACCGCACTGTTATTTCGGCTGAATCATGAATTTTCAACAACTGTTTTCTCTCACTCTTTATCCCTAGGTGACATTCTGTCAATTTTGGGGCAGAACAATACAATAAACAACTCGCTTCGTGCTGTCACGGTCTGTGGCAATTGTGTCTAGTCCTCTCACTCCAAGCCTCTCTGCCTCTTCTTGCCACACATCTACGGACTCCAGTCGCTTTCAATTGTTGACCGCCGAGCCGACATCATAGTAAAAAACTTGACCAGAAACTTGGCGCAGGATCTCACCCAGCAGTACTCACTGGAGGTATGGAAGCACTACTCACTTTGAAGTGGTTGTATCTCCGCCGGACGTAGGGCGGCGTGGCCCAGCGCGCGCACACGCAGCGCACGCGGTACGTCACGACGTCCTCCTGCGGTACAGAGGGGGGTACGGAGGGGCTGCTCACTTTGAAGTGGTTGTATCTCCGCCGGACGTAGGGCGGCGTGGCCCAGCGCGCGCACACGCAGCGCACGCGGTACGTCACGACGTCCTCCTGCGGTACAGAGGGGGGTACGGAGGGGCTGCTCACTTTGAAGTGGTTGTATCTCCGCCGGACGTAGGGCGGCGTGGCCCAGCGCGCGCACACGCAGCGCACGCGGTACGTCACGACGTCCTCCTGCGGTACAGAGGGGGGTACGGAGGGGCTGCTCACTTTGAAGTGGTTGTATCTCCGCCGGACGTAGGGCGGCGTGGCCCAGCGCGCGCACACGCAGCGCACGCGGTACGTCACGACGTCCTCCTGCGGTACAGAGGGGGGTACGGAGGGGCTGCTCACTTTGAAGTGGTTGTATCTCCGCCGGACGTAGGGCGGCGTGGCCCAGCGCGCGCACACGCAGCGCACGCGGTACGTCACGACGTCCTCCTGCGGTACAGAGGGGGGTACGGAGGGGCTGCTCACTTTGAAGTGGTTGTATCTCCGCCGGACGTAGGGCGGCGTGGCCCAGCGCGCGCACACGCAGCGCACGCGGTACGTCACGAACGTCTCCAGCGTCGACAGCTGCTTCATGGGCGCGTCCACCTGAGGAACACAACAGCATGTTAGCATACGGCAGTGCAGCGGCCACGCACTGGGAAGCGCAGTGTTGGCAGATCCACTAGGTAGACAAACGACGTAAAAAGAGTCACAGAGAGACTTTGCTTTCAGGTGGTACAAGATCATAGTATTTGACAGTCATTTCAGGTGGCCTATGTCCAGCATTCTTCCATTGGATGAAACAACAACAAGGGCAAAGAACCAAATGAGAGATTAAGGAGTAAGAGTTTGTTGTGGCCTGTTCTATGAACACACCATCTAGGCGCTAACTTAGAAGCTTATGAAGTTGGTAAATTGCTAAAAATGCAGGTTTGAGAATTGCATAACAACTTCTGAACTTAAATAATGTTAATGTGGGATTTTCGAAAAACCTTGCATAGCTCTTTGACAGCTACATCATACCTTGACAGCTATATCGTATCCGTGCTCCATGATAAGTGGGGTGGCATCGTGAGCATCGTCCGTGACGCTTGGAGCATCTGTGTCCGTTGCATCTGCATCATTCAGCTCTAGAACCGCTGAGCTGCTCTCACTTGCCATGTTGCTGAAAATAAAACATGCAAACTTCTATTAAAGAACATAAACCAAAGTTTGCCATCATTTGGGGCTGTCCATTAATCACATGAGGTCTGAAAGGGGTTCAGCAAAAATCACAAAATATCACAAGAGGGGGTATAGTAAGATATCATGTGTACTTATTTTTTCGTCAGATTCTTTGTAGGTACTAAAAATACATGTGATTTTTGGTGGGGGGTGGGGGGTAATCTTAAAGCTCACCACGTATCATCATGGGGGAGGGAGGGGTGAAATAAATAAATAATTTAAAGGCAATAGGGTACGCTTTTACAACAAACTCCCTGATGAAATATTGAACTTATAATATTTTTATAACTTACTCAATAAGTCCAAAGTGGCTATTAAAAAAAAGTCACCAATAAATCTTAATATAGGATTAAGGTTTTTTTAATGTACTCTTTTCTTTTTTAAATAAAGTTTTTACTCTTTTAACAGACCCAATTTGCCTGAAACTTACAATAAGGTTTCAGGCAAATTGGTTATTCCCAAGAATATAACACAGAATTTTATCTAGGATAAATACTTGATGGTCAAGTCAAGTCACAGATAACACCTAGTTATTATAATAATGTTAGATCATGAATAATTGTTTGACTCATTAATTGATTCATGACATAATTACTTACATCGCAATTTTTTGCAGATGCTGAACAATAAATAATCAATATAAGCACTGATATCATCAATCCATAATTCCATATCAATCTTATTTATAATGTGTGTTTATCATTTAATTAGTTTTTTTTTATCATAGCAAATTAGTTTCCATGAATACAAAGTTGATTTAACAAAAGCAGAGATGGTCTTAGGAGAGTGTCCTTAACTTTTGGAGACAATTTATTACATGCACAGATTTTGAAAACTTGTATGGAACTATACATTTTTGGTCCATATAGGAAACAAGATCCACCAGTTTTCTAGAAGAATCAAAAAAATTAGACTACCTGAAGTAAGAAACCACCAGAAACTTTTAACATATTATATTTTCACAGAAAATCATGAACTATTTTCGAAAATATAGTGGAGCCAAGATATTATAATTTAATACTAGAAAGTAGTTGATGGAAATGGAGTAAGAAAAAATACCTTTTATTCTAGAGAAACTAAAATTTCCATACAATTCAAAACGCTCGAAATTCAAGCGTACAGTCAAGGACAAATTTAGAATAATAACAATGACCAAAAGAGAAAAAGTGTAGGCACTTACACTGCAGTTTCATTTAATATGAAATTCAATAATAAAGTGGGCGTAGACCGTTATCACTTGGCTCTATTTACAGACCGCTATCGTAGAGATAACAATTGAAAGGCGAGCGAAAGTTTTAAAACGCCTTTTCCTTTCGCCCCAGTTGACTAAATTAGGATCGATAGTGCATCCATGGAAAATAACTTTTATCTATTTAATTTACGAGCAATACTTGCATGTAAGCGGGAAAACATATTTGGCTTACCTGATATATGTGTATAAATGCAGAATTAGAAAACAAATTTAGTTAAAATCACAAGAAAATAACAAAAACCATTAGATTTTTCTTAAAATTAAAATTGAGTTTTTACTTTTTAGTTTTGTGACTTGACAGTTCGACCACAGACCACACAGCTCTCAAACCACAGACTACAAAACTACCATAAACTACAGGGCAATCACAAAGTGATGACAATGACGTTAAGGGATGTACTAAAGCCATCGATTCTTTTCAAAAACTCGATTTTTTTGATAGTGTGGATTTACCATGTAAAACAGTCGAAGCATTTGATAATTTATGAAATGACAGGCTGACAGTGGTCAAGTTTTGTAGTCTGTTGTGGTCAGTCACTCACCTATTGACGTTTGTGTTGGTTTTTGCATAGGGTTTTTGGTACCTACCTAGACGTTTACATTTTTACGAAAATTGTGTTGTAGAGTTCAGTCTTTGACTTCAATTTTCCTGAAAAATAGAAATTGAAATAAATATTTTACATTCCATGCATTCTGATGTGTTGACTTTGCAGTGTACACGTTATAGAACGTAGGAGAAAGAGAATTTTTCCCATAACGTTGCCGAAAAGCCGTCAAAATTGCGTCCAAAATGCAAAACGTGACCGCTCCGCGGGAGCCTCCTCCCGTGATGAGTACGAGCTCCACCATTCTCAACATGAGGGAAAAAGAGAAGTACATAGAAGACTTCGAGTTCCCCTTCTGCGACGAGTCTTCCAAATATGAAAAAGTCGCAAAAATAGGCCAAGGAACGTTCGGAGAGGTGTTCAAAGCTCGCGCGAGGAACAGCAGCAAAAAATTCGTTGCCATGAAGAAAGTTCTCATGGACAACGAGAAAGAGGGCTTCCCTATCACCGCGTTGCGAGAAATAAAGATATTACAGCTCCTGAAACACGAGAATGTTGTCAATTTGATCGAAATATGCAGAACAAAGGCCACCTTACACAACAAATATAGATCGACATTTTATCTAGTTTTCGACTTCTGTGAACATGATTTGGCGGGCCTGTTGTCTAATGTGAACGTCAAATTCAGTTTAGGGGAAATCAAGAGGGTAATGCAACAGCTTTTGAACGGCCTGTACTATATACACAGTAATAAAATTCTGCACAGAGATATGAAGGCAGCAAATGTGTTGATAACAAAGAATGGTGTGCTGAAACTGGCGGACTTTGGTTTGGCGAGAGCGTTTAGTGTTGCCAAGTCGGGACAGGCTAATAAGTACACAAACAGAGTGGTCACACTGTGGTATAGGCCTCCAGAACTCTTGCTGGGTATGTTCGTGCAATATATGCATTTCTGTTATTAGTACTTAAGTCCTTTAAGTAATCTTTACTTGTGGTGAGCAATGATGCCAACAGTGGTTAAAGATAGTCAAATATTTGGAGGTTTCCAGGCTGCCCTTTGATTTTTTACAAGTTTTATTGCTATTCAATATTACTTGCTTATTGATGATGAAAAGCAGTGTGCTGGAGTCTGAAGTGGAATCCAGTGAACTTGAACAAACGTTTTTATTCCAAGTTTCTGATACCTAAAATCTGTAACACTTCCAGCTTTCATGTTCCATGCCAGGTACTATTGAAGTATTTTCCGGGCTAGTGCACTCCACCATAGACCTCATCATTGCTTTCCATCATTGTATGATTGTAGTCAAGCACAAAGTTATCAATGCTATAAAGTCAAGTGTCAAGTCAATGACAGAATTTTGATAAACCAGAAAAGCCTGTCAGTTTTTGGTTTGTAAGTATTGTATTGATTGTATGGCAGGTGACAGGAACTACGGGCCGCCGGTAGACATGTGGGGTGCTGGCTGCATCATGGCAGAGATGTGGACCAGGTCGCCCATCATGCAGGTGAGAATAGACTGACTGACAACTTTAGGCATGTACAGTTGTCAGAATGTAATTTGGCAAGGTTTCGGTGTGGTTTTTTTTATACTTTATAGGCTAGCGCTTGACTGTAATCACACCTGATGGAAAGTGATGATACAGTCTAAGGTGGAACGCGCTTGCCTAGAAGATGCCTATTCACTCTTGATTTGAAGGCACCCAGGTTGTAAGTGGCAGGAAAGACACTGCCTGGGAGGGTATTCCAGGCCTTTGCAGTGCGTATCAGGAATGAGGAATCAAACCGCTTCATATGCGTCTTTGGTACGTCGACTGGAAAGTTTGCACATTATCACTTTGTGCATTAAAGTGCAGGAGAGACAACAGCCAACTGACCAACCAATGTCTGCGCTGTTAACTAAGACACCCAAAATCATCTGCACATTTAAAAACTCTTGCCACATATTAAGTACACAATATTCTGGAACACAAGATTCTTTTGTCACAAGAGAAAGAATATTTATGCATAATCAAGAGCCTATATGTATTTGCCATGGTATACTATAGGATTTCACAGCTGGGACTAAATAAAAACTATTTAACAGACCAGAAATAGTTCACAATTCCTGCTGGCTTACCTCAGGAAATGGGTGAACCATATCCCATGATACAAATAACGTTTTTATTTATCCATTTAAGTTGAACTCAAAAGTGCCTGGTGACCAAAAACAACAACATTCCTTTTGGCGACATTTCTTTGCGCCGTCCCCCCTGTCCAGTGTATATTATGTCTTTTGCCCTTACTCATATTTTGACAACCTCCCTGACGCAGTGGCAGCGCGTTTAGATTCGAGTGGGAGGTCGCGGTTTCGATTCCCGTCACGGGTGCGATTCCTGTCACGGGCCACTTTGGAATTTTATAATTCACAAATTGGCTTAGGTCTGGTCTGGTCTGGTCTGGCTTTGACCGTGGCTAATTATCACCCTACCAGCAAAGACGCACCGCGAAGCGATTTAGCGTTCCGGTGCGATGCTTGTAGAAACCGTTGGGGTAAATTTCCAAGTTAGTACGATAACATCTTAGGCTGCATCATCACTTACCAGTTACCATCAGGTGAGATCGCAGTCAAGTAAAAATTGTATTGTAAAAACTTTCTTCATGGGTTGAAATATTTGTACCAGGGCCCCACAGAGCAGCAGCAGTTGATCCTCATCTCGCAGCTGTGCGGCTCGTGCACACCAGACGTGTGGCCCGGAGTGGAGAGCCTCGACCTCTACAACAAGATGGAGCTGCCCAAGGGACAGAAGAGGAAGGTCAAGGTGAGAAGCTTCTGGAAACAAATGTACTTGAGGTACTGCTAACGCCTCCCCCACACAGGCGCGTTATTATCGCGCGATAATATCGCAAGCGTTATTGCGATAATGCGTCCCGATTCCTTGCACACAGCTGCGTTTTTATCGCGCGACAATAACGCGCAGACGGACGCAGCGTCCCGCGTTATTATCGCGCGATAATATCGCAAGCGTTATTGCGATATCTGTTTTCAGTACATTTTGTACGCCGCAATGGAAGTAGGATGCTGCGTCCGTCGTCCCACACAGGCGCGTTATTATCTCAGCAGTGTGTAACTACTTGATCATCCTAATACAAAATGTACTGAAAACAGATATCGCAATAACGCTTGCGATAATATCGACCGATATACTTCCATTGCGGCGTTATTATCGCAGCAGTGTGTAACTACATGACCTTCTTAATACAAAATGTACTGAAAACAGATATCGCTATAACGCTTGCGATATTATCGCGCGATAATAACGCGCCTGTGTGGGGGAGGCTTAATTCTTGCAACATTACCCCTTTAAAATGTGGTGCACCATATAATATTGCAACAAAAAGCTGTGCAGCCATGAGCAGGGTATCACTAAACATCAGCCCCTAGATTGTGTAACAAAAAGTTATACATCGTAATCGTAATCGGAAACCACTTTTGCCCACTGATTGGTTCGCTGATTCATGTCAGCCAATCGGGGGGTAGAATTCGCAAACGATTTTGTAATGGTGAATCCGTTTTGACGTGACAACGTCTTATAATTCTATAGAGCCGGCTGCACGCACAAAAAAACATGACTCACCCGGCGTTACCTCGCTCATGCGGCGTTACCTCGCGAGCGCGGAACGAGCGACAAAGAAGACGTTGTCACGTTCAACTATCGTCAGTAAACCGACTTTACAGGCAACCAATTTTTTTTCATACGCAATCGGACCCCAGGTCTACATCTTGCTCATGCCATCATATTTTCGTAAAAAAAAAAATCTTCCCAATTTTGCTCATAAAAAATTATGTTAATTTGTTGTTTTTTTTTTACAGGAAAGGCTAAAACCCTACGTCAAGGACCCCTATGGTTGTGACCTGCTGGACAAGCTATTGCAGCTGGACCCTGCTAAGAGGTAACTCATCTTTCACCTGGATCTTTACCATGCTTGGAATCTTCCTCCGAGTGGATGGCAGTGCCCCTTAGCTTAGTTAGCTGTGCGACGTCATTCTACATCCAACATAGAGGAACACCAGATGGAGGACTAGTTATTGTTTTCCGTTTCAGCCAATGGACGTCCACTTTATCGTTCTTTTTTTTTTTTGTTTTAATAAATAAATATTGTTACGGCCCCTTGCCTGTCCAGACGAGGGCTGAGTTCCCGGGCCCATAGAGGAACGAGCCCGGACAGGTCGAGGGGGGACCGACTAGTGAGACTACAAGTGATCAGTACGGATGACGGTATCCAATCCGAGTCGGATAGTAATATCCGAGTCTCACTAGCCGATCAGTGGAAATAACAGGCGGCTTTTACTAGCACTACTACGGCAATCGTCAACTCGGGCAGCGACAGCCTTCGACATAGACAAGGAAAATAGAAGGCCACTAACCTGGTTGATGCATGCGACGATACTCGATGCGACGCCCCCTGTAGTGGATGTGGGACAGTATGTGACGTGAAAGTGTAAAGGGGTGTGTAGGTGTGTGTGTGGGGCTTGCAACCGTAGGTCCTCTGCACCAATCAGCTCCCAGACACGTCAAACACGAACACAGCTCCAATCGTTCGTTCGCCTCCTATGAGTGGAGTGCTCAATGCAGCAGCACAGTGGGTCGCAACCCGCAACAATGAACGCGACGGTCAAAATATGTCGAACGTTCAGGCTGGCTTCAACTCCCACAAACACTCAAGCGAATAAAATAAAGTACGTGGTTCACGACACACAAGGTCAGCGGTCAATGACAGCGCGGTCTACAATTACTAACTACCGCGAACTTTATCGCCGCTAAACGCAGCTGGGCACGCGTGTTACTAGGTAGATCCGGCGAGCGTAGCGAACTCACAAAGGCCGGCACAACAACTAGTCAATGTCCCAAACACGCGTGCAATGTCCAAAAAACCCAGCGATATCACAGCGCAAGTCGAAGCGGTCCCCAAACAATCAGGTCCGGGGAAAACAAACCGCGGCACGAAAACGACTCCGGCGCTTCCAAACGAGCGACTCGTTGCGCAGTTATTCGGTGACTACTCACCCGCGCAAATATAAACGTGGCTACTCAAACGTAGTAATTTACGTCTCGCGACTACGCGTTTCAAGGACGACACGTGATCAAAATTACGTCAGCCACGCGCGGGGACCGCTAAGTTTGTCGGTCGACAGCAGACTCGCTCCACAAGATGAGTTCACGAATACGCACAAAAGGTCGCGCCCCCACATAAAACTGTCTACAAGAATTGACGCGGTCCAAGAAGTACGTTTCTTGGGGTACAAACCGCCGGGGCAAAAGGGGCGCCGCAAAAAACCCAGCCGCACGCAAGGCTGTTGCTAGCTGACTCGTATCGTGCTTAATACTGGAGCGCACCGAAGTCGCCGCGTCATTGCAGGCATAAAAAATCTCGGCGACCGATGCGCGAGCGGGATAGGAAGATTGGCGTTTCCGCGAGTTGGAGCGGGAGCGCACGATTCGATACAAAAAACTCGCCGTAACCAAAGCGTGAGCGAGACGCGCGGATGAGGGCTTCCGCGGGTTAGAGAGAGAGAACACGATTCAATACAACACAATGGGCTCGGCGCTCGCGCCAGCTACTCTCGCGTAAACAATCCCCCGCTCCGAATCTAAGAATGTAGATTCGCTAATCAATAGGCCGTTGGGACAACGTGACCACGGCACGTTGCAATACTGAGTCCCCTACAAATACCTCGGCCACCCGCGGAACGCCATCCGATCCAAATAACAGTTTAACAATGCGTCCACGACGCAAAATAGTGGGAGTAGATTAGATTCTTTAAGCATAACAAGATCTCCCATTCTAGACATGGCGGTGCCTACACAGTGCTTGCTCTCAACAAGTAAGTCGACGACCTCCTTCAAATAACGATTGGTTCCCTTATAATTAGTCCAGCAGTCTGTCCGAACCAAATCGGGTAGGCCGCGACGGCTCACGAGGCGGCCCAGAGTGGCCACGAACGCCTCCGTGCTGAGGGCACTGACAAGTCCCAAGTGGACTGCCTTGGTTGCAAGGCAACCAAGGACGCACAAGTAGGCCTCAAAAGACCGAGCATTCTTAAGGTTAGAGCTCTTCACTAAGAAAGGACCGGCAAATTGGTTCCAACACCAGCGAAAGGTCGAGCAGCCTTTACGCGGTCCGCAGGCAGGTCACTCAGCACAAGCTATGCAATGGATGCCTCCAAACGATAGCAAGCAATACAGTTGAAGATCACGCTTCGAATGGTTCGTCGGCCTGCCAAATCCAAACTCACGCTGCAAATGGCTGAGAGGGTATTGCAACCCGCATGAGTATTTAAAAATGCCAAGATTATGGACCGAAGTCCGGAGCCAACACAGGACAATCTCACTGTCCGACCACGCAAAAACGTCCACCATGTTTACCAGAAACTTCCAAGAAGCGTGGACGTGGTTTAGTAACCGGGTCAATAGTTGGCTCCACAAGTTCAACTCAGAGATTGTTAGACGAGACCTGATAGATGCAACCTTGCACTTAGCTAGGACAAGGTGCAATGAGACTTGCCCTGAAGCGCTCACCCACCACGACGACGCAATCCAGCGCTGTGATCCGAGATCTAGCAGCGCGCGTACCATTAGCCACTCACCCTTCGGGTTAAACACCCTGACCAAAGCCGTTGGTAAAAGTACAGTCTGGCAGACCGGCTTATGGTCGTTCAAATTGTCAGGTGAGGTGGCGGTGGTGGGAGCCAAGGCAGCAGTAAGTCAACGGGAGTTGCCCCTTTCGGGCAACTCCTCTAGCCTTGGGCGCTCGTAAGGGCCTTCTTGGGGAACTTCTATCACATCAAGAGGTGTGGTGCCCCCAGGGCACACCCAAGCGTCCCTCCCGGTCTGAGGGGGTCTGGCCTGGTACGACAGCCGCGGGACGACGTAGTGCGGAGGGGGGTGTCCAGACCATCGAGGGAGGTGTCGCTCCAGCCTGGGGTATTCAGCCAGAGGAGGGGAGGACCTCCTTGGATCAGGCTGAGCGACGGCAAAACCTCCCTCAGGGTTGACAGAGGGCGGAACGCCCCCGCCCCTGGAGGGCTGCACCCCCGCCCGAGGGGGGGGTGAAGCCCTATCAAAACCAGGGGCCGAACTGAAAGTGTCACCACGCCGTCTATCGGCTGGGCCTGTGACCGGAGAGGAGACTCCACTCCTGCCGGGTGTCTGCTCAACCACCTCCTGCCTACCGACGCCATTGCGGTCGAGGCAAAGAATAGGAAGGTGGTTGCCCTGACAATGTGGGCAAGGCCGTTGGTGCTGGCAGTTGCGTTGCAAGTGCCCACCTAAGCAAGAGTAGCACCAACGGCGCTCCCTTGCGATGGCCCTACGTGACTTGGGCGGTCTCTCCAAGAATTTAGGGCAGTCGGTCGTCGTGTGCGTAGAAGCACGGCAATAGTGACAGGGGGTCACCTCGGTCGCAGCAAGACCACTAAAGTTTAGAATTGGGCGGCGTCCAGTCTCCTGCGCTAATTCTGGCTGCTTGGAACCCCTGGTGGAAGTCGTGGGTTTAGAAGGTGGCGTCGGTCGAGCCGGCTCCTTTGCCGGTGTTCCCGAGGCCACGGCATTCTCCACCTGGCGGCTCTGTTCCTCAAGGAACTTTAAGAGGTCACTGAACGGGGGTATATAGTTAGCCCCGTCCCCGCCGTACCTCTCTTCAAATCGGATCCGCAGATCGAGAGGCAGGCGGGACAGAACCAGGTGAAGAAGCCAGAAGGACCACTGATCCACCGGTAAGTCAAGTTGTCGAAGGGCGTTGCAAGCAACCACGACTGGGTCAATGATCACCTCCCGGAGACGTGCTAGGTCTTTCAAAACCGGGAGGGATATTAACTCCATCATGTGCGCGTCAGCAAGGCGGCGCACATTGGCGTAGCGCCTGTCGAGGAGTTCTCTGGCCGTGGAGTAGCTGGCGTCAGACAACTTCAAATGGCAGACTACCCCCAGTGCCTCCCCTTGAAGGGAGGTCCGCAAATAGGCCATTTTTTGGCCTGGGGATAGGTCGCGGCGGGTATGGACTAGACTGTCGAAGATGGAGATGAACCCCATCCAGTCTTGAAGCCGCCCACCAAAGTGTGGAAGGTCCAAAGTAGGCAGCCGACCCAATAGGGCGGGCTGCTGCTGCGGGCGAGGCGACTCGCACAGAATGCTCTTTCGAGCCTCACGATTCATTTTGGCCCCAGCCTCGAGCACATCATCTGTGAACTCGAAGAACTGTTCGTAGTCCTTCTGGGCCGATTCTCGCGCCTCGTCGTCCTCCACTGTAGCAAGGAATTCCGAATAGGCCTCTTCAAAATGGGCTCGTCTAGCTGGGAGCTGCTCAAGGCGGTGGAGCAAGCTAGCCGTCCTGTCTGGACGAGTAATAAGCGCATGCGCGCTAGCTGCCCACCGCAGCTCATCCTGCATACGGCGCACCGGAGGCTTATGCGAAGGCATGGCGAGACTGCGCGAGAATAATTACAAGGAAGCACGAAACCAAAAAATAAAACAACAAGGAAGTAGAACAAGCACAGATGCAAACACCAACACGTGCAGAACGCTAATCAAGGTCGCGGTTAACAAACGCGCGGCACGCGGTAAATAAACGCGGCGTTGCTACAAAAACGCGTGGTGTAGCGGTACAATAATCTGTGGCCGTTAACGCGGCGTATCGGTCCGACACGTGGCGTACCGCGCCTACAAACGTGTGACCGACAGAGATACGCGACGAATTAAATACGCGCAACAAATATCGATATCGACGCGCCGAGCGTGTAAAAGCCGCTTAACCAAAAGGCGCGAAACCACGCTCTGCTACCAAGTGTTACGGCCCCTTGCCTGTCCAGACGAGGGCTGAGTTCCCGGGCCCATAGAGGAACGAGCCCGGACAGGTCGAGGGGGGACCGACTAGTGAGACTACAAGTGATCAGTACGGATGACGGTATCCAATCCGAGTCGGATAGTAATATCCGAGTCTCACTAGCCGATCAGTGGAAATAACAGGCGGCTTTTACTAGCACTACTACGGCAATCGTCAACTCGGGCAGCGACAGCCTTCGACATAGACAAGGAAAATAGAAGGCCACTAACCTGGTTGATGCATGCGACGATACTCGATGCGACGCCCCCTGTAGTGGATGTGGGACAGTATGTGACGTGAAAGTGTAAAGGGGTGTGTAGGTGTGTGTGTGGGGCTTGCAACCGTAGGTCCTCTGCACCAATCAGCTCCCAGACACGTCAAACACGAACACAGCTCCAATCGTTCGTTCGCCTCCTATGAGTGGAGTGCTCAATGCAGCAGCACAGTGGGTCGCAACCCGCAACAATGAACGCGACGGTCAAAATATGTCGAACGTTCAGGCTGGCTTCAACTCCCACAAACACTCAAGCGAATAAAATAAAGTACGTGGTTCACGACACACAAGGTCAGCGGTCAATGACAGCGCGGTCTACAATTACTAACTACCGCGAACTTTATCGCCGCTAAACGCAGCTGGGCACGCGTGTTACTAGGTAGATCCGGCGAGCGTAGCGAACTCACAAAGGCCGGCACAACAACTAGTCAATGTCCCAAACACGCGTGCAATGTCCAAAAAACCCAGCGATATCACAGCGCAAGTCGAAGCGGTCCCCAAACAATCAGGTCCGGGGAAAACAAACCGCGGCACGAAAACGACTCCGGCGCTTCCAAACGAGCGACTCGTTGCGCAGTTATTCGGTGACTACTCACCCGCGCAAATATAAACGTGGCTACTCAAACGTAGTAATTTACGTCTCGCGACTACGCGTTTCAAGGACGACACGTGATCAAAATTACGTCAGCCACGCGCGGGGACCGCTAAGTTTGTCGGTCGACAGCAGACTCGCTCCACAAGATGAGTTCACGAATACGCACAAAAGGTCGCGCCCCCACATAAAACTGTCTACAAGAATTGACGCGGTCCAAGAAGTACGTTTCTTGGGGTACAAACCGCCGGGGCAAAAGGGGCGCCGCAAAAAACCCAGCCGCACGCAAGGCTGTTGCTAGCTGACTCGTATCGTGCTTAATACTGGAGCGCACCGAAGTCGCCGCGTCATTGCAGGCATAAAAAATCTCGGCGACCGATGCGCGAGCGGGATAGGAAGATTGGCGTTTCCGCGAGTTGGAGCGGGAGCGCACGATTCGATACAAAAAACTCGCCGTAACCAAAGCGTGAGCGAGACGCGCGGATGAGGGCTTCCGCGGGTTAGAGAGAGAGAACACGATTCAATACAACACAATGGGCTCGGCGCTCGCGCCAGCTACTCTCGCGTAAACAAATATATACGGGACATTTTACACATCGCAACCTAGCCCCAAAGTAAGCGATAGCTTTTGTTATGGGTACTAGATAACTGATAAATATACATACTAATATACATAAATATAATATATTGAAAAACACCCAGACACTGGAAAACATTCATGTTCATCACACAAACATTTACCAGTAGTGGGAATCGAACCCACGACCTCCGGCGCAGACGGCAGGTTCGCTACCACTACGCCTACCACTGCTAGACATAGGCCATCTGCAATGATTTCCAGCCCATATGGTCATACGCCATTTGCATCCAGCGACTCCTCGCGACTCGCTTAATGTCGTCAGTGCGGGGTCACTATTCCAGAACCTTGTGGGTCCCAAAGTCCATCCATTGCCACTTCGGCTTTGCAATACGTTGAGTTATGTCAGTGACTCTGGTTCATCTACGGATCTTCTCATTCCTGATTTGATCACACAGAGATACTCCGAGCATAGCTCTCTCCATCGCCCTCTAAATGACACTGAGCCTTCTTACGAGGCCTATAAGTCTCGGTATACACTGTTCACTTTTCTCTTGAAGGCACCCAGATTGTATTTGGCTGGAAACACGGAGGCTGGAAGTGCGTTCCACATTTTAGCGGTTCGTATCAGAAACGTGGAAGAAAAACGTTTCGTGCGCGTTTGTTGGACGTCAACCACAAGGATGCCACCGCTCTCAGCGTCTTGCGGTCCTATGGTAGAAAGGGGAAGGTTTAATGAAAGTAATCAAATATTTGGGCTTTCAGGTACGACGCGGACACGGCTCTGAACCACGACTTCTTCTGGACGGACCCCATGCCGTGCGACCTGGCGAGCATGCTGGCGCAGCACACGCAGAGCATGTTCGAGTACCTCGCGCCGCCGCGCCGCCCGGGGCACCTGCGACACCACCACCACGTGCCCGGCGTGCAGCCCAAGCCCGCGCAGCCGCCGCAGGACTCCGGCTACCAGGACCGCGTGTTCTAGACCTGCCGCCCGAGCAGAGCATGTTGGAGTACCTCGCGCCGCCCGGGGCACCTGCGACACCACCACCACGTGCCCGGCGTGCAGCCCAAGCCCGCGCAGCCGCCGCAGGACTCCGGCTACCAGGACCGCGTGTTCTAGACCTGCTGCCTGAGCCGACACTGATCAGCTGCCTGAGTAAACACTCATCAGCTGCCTGAGTAAACACTCATCAGCTGCCTGAGTAAACACTCATCAGCTGCCTGAGTCAACACTCATCAGCTGCTTGAGTAAACACTCATCAGCTGCCTGAGTAAACACTCATCAGCTGCCTGAGTAAACACTCATCAGCTGCCTGAGTAAACACTCATCAGCTGCCTGAGTAAAATCTCATCAGGTGCCTGAGTAAACACTCATCAGCTGCTTGAGTAAACACTCATCAGCTGCCTGAGTAAACACTCATCAGCTGCCTGAGTAAACACTCATCAGCTGCCCGAGTAAACACTCATCAGCTGCCTGAGTAAACACTCATCAGCTGCCTGAGTAAACACTCATCAGCTGCCTGAGTAAAATCTCATCAGCTGCCTGAATAAACACTCATCAGCTGCCAGTAAACACTCATCAGCTGCCTGAGTAAACACTCATCAGCTGGCTGAGTTAACACTCATCAGCTGCCTGAGTAAACACGCATCAGCTGCCTACGTAAAGACTGATCGGTTGCCTGAGTCAAGTGACAAATAGTGTTACATCACGACATATAGAAATGGGCTAAAGTCTAAACATACAAAAATGTGTGCATATTATCGCTTTTTGGGCACTTAGTGATGCTCAGCTGAGCGTCACTGAACGTCAAATCAGCCGCAATGGAAGTAGGACGCTGCGTCCGTCGTGCGATATTATCGGACGATAAAAACGCAGCTGTGTGCAAGGAATCGGGACGCATTATCGCAATAACGCATGCGATATTATCGACCGATAATAACCCGCCTGTGTGGGAGAGCCTTTAAACTGTATACTAAACCTTATAACAAAGAATTATTGTATTCTGCGCAAGCTGTGTGTTAGAGCCGTTTCGGAAGAGTTTCATAACAAAAATTGACACGAGAATATAAAATTCTCGTAACAACGCGTAACGAAAAGTAAAAATAATATTGAAGGGTACATAAGTGTACTCGTACTTGATAACGAATCACCCTGTAAAAATATTAAATATAGAAATAAGCATATCCATTTTGTCATACATTATTCGTATTGAAGACTATTCTAAGACTGAATCTGTGGCGCCATTTTTTTTTTCTCGGATCTAGTTTCGTTTTTTTTTCTATATCTATTCGTCATTGTATTCATAAGTGACGTTATTTTGACTAAATAAATCGGGAAAAATATCTCAAAGCAAAGTTGCAATGTTTACTTTAATCAGCTGTCGCCTGTCAGTATGTGACGTCACGAGCTAAACAACATGGCGTCGCGCTTTTTGCGCGAAATAATGACGGTTTTGTACGTACATAACTACAAACATTAATGTAAGTGATATTTGTTTAAATTGTATATAATGTGTTCCTAAGTTGTTAGATAGAAATAAAAAAATATGAATACTTTATATGTATATACCTACTTCCCATTTATACAAACTTGCAATGTACGAGTATGTTTGTTCAGATGGAATCTTGGAACTTAATTTTGAAGCAGATATACCTTCAACTGATTTAGCCGAAACTTAGTATACGTGTTAAGTTTGGATGACATTGCATGGTTAGCTTACTAAATCCAACATCGCGGAACACCCACTATACAGTCCGACAAGGATCTCTTATTCTCTTGGCACTTGAATGACATTGTCAGGAGGGCTAGTTGTAGAAGTATGGCAGCCAGCTAATAAAATTTTCTCAATTTTAGTTAATAATAAACCAAAACAATACAAAATATTTACAACATACCGACAAATATGCCGACTCAGCGAATTATCAAACAGTGTCACAAGATAGCGCCGTTAGTTCCGATTTTGACCACGCGCCTTGTCGCACGGAGTGGACTAAATAGTGTTATCTCGCTGCAGACTCGGTCATAAATCATCCGAGTGTTTCGCTTTTGTATTTCACTGCTGCTTTTGTAATTTAGTGAACAACAAAAGCGAAACACTCGAATGATTTATGGCCGAGTCTGCAGCGAGGATAATAACACTACTATAGTTATTTTTAGGGTTCCGTAGCCGAATGGCAAAAAACGGAACCCTTATAAATTCGTCATGTCTGTCTGTCCGTCTGTCCGTCTGTCCGTCTGTCCGTCCGTATGTCACAGCCACTTTTTTCCGAAACTATAAGAGCTATAATGTTGAAACTTGGTAAGTAGATGTATTATGTGAACCGCATTAACGTTTTCATACAAAATTTTAAAAAAAGTAATAAATTTTGGGGGTGCCCCATACTTAGAACTGAAACTCAAAATTTTTTTTTTCATCAAACCCATATGTGTGGGGTATCTATGGATAGGTCTTCAAAAATGATACTAAGGTTTCTAATATCATTTTTTTCTAAAATGAATAGCTTGCGCGAGAGACACTTCCAAAGTGGTAAAATGTGTGTCCCCCCCCCTGTAACTTCTAAAATAAGAGTATGACAAAACTAAAAAAAATATATGGTGTAGATTACCATGCAAACTTCCACCGATAATTGGTTTGAACGAGATCTAATAAGTAGTTTTTTTGATATTTACATTAAACCTCTAAAAACAAAGTTAGTTTTGCGGTTCGATAAGAAAAGTGGTTTTTATGGTTTTATTCCTCCGGTTGTAGTACGGAACCCTCAGTGCGCGAGTCCGACTCGCACTTGACAGGTTATTTAATGCACTCTTTCTTCATCACAACATGGGCATCAAATAAAAGGTTTTACTGTGAAGAAAATTGTCATTTATAAGCTGGTTTTAAAGAATTACTTTCTACGTTCGAATTTTAGTGTTCTGGGCAATCCAGATTAATTTTGGCAGGGGTAAAGAAAAGCAATACTAACATTGAATTTGGATGGAATTTATTTACAAATTACACTTATCTAGTTACACAGACTTACAAAAATCACAATGTAGCGACCTGCGCTGCGTCAGGTACGAAATACATATAGATATTTCAATGCACTTTGACGCGCCCCACTCTGTCAAACTCTATATAAGGTGGTGTCAAATTATCTGCCACCGTTCCAGGAGGTGAATGTGCCATACATATACACTTCAATAGTGAAGAAATCTCAGTCCCCGGGCTCAATATATTTTTTTATTTTTAATTAAAAATTACGTCGAAACCCAAGGTCAACGCTCTCACGCCGCGCCCAAACAGCTGATTTCCATTACGAGGCGATAACTTTGCTAAACATGTACTAAAGTTTGACTGATGGACGTGTTTATGCAACATGATGCGATATGTTAATAATGTTTAATTAAAAAAAAATTGAGCCCGGGGACTGAGATTTCCATTTCTTCACTATTGAAGTGTATATGTATGGCACATTCACCTCCTGGAACGGTGGCAGATAATTTGACACCACCTTATATACTAATCGAATCAAACACAAGCGATTTTGACAGAGTAGGGCGCGTCTTCGTGGATTGAAATATCTTATACAATACAAGTAGAAAATAATATTTGATGCAGTGTATTTTTACAAGACTGAATTATACTGAAACATTTTCTGGAATGCACTTTACACAAACAAATGAATTTAGATCGATCTGATCAAAGAAGATAAGTAGAAAAACAATCGAATTATTTTTATCGTTTATGTGCCATTATCATAAAATAATTAAATAGCCGTTTTGAAAAATATGAAATACTAGCAAACGCCCGCGGCTTCGCTCACGTTGATCTTCTGCTTTACTCCCTCAGGCGTTAAGTTTCCAAAATTCTTGTATTAACCGTCATTTAATTTAATTTTGACCACTAAATATTTCCTAATGCTTGCTGGTTATAGTCAGACGTCGATTTTCAAAGCAATCGGCCCAGTAACAAAAAAGTTCAAAATGGCGGCCAAAAAGTTCATCATTTTTTTTATCTTGACCACAAATACCTTCTCTATGCTTGCTGCGATAGTCAGATATCTATTTTCAAAGCAATCGGCCCAGTAGCAAAAAAGTTCAAAATGGCGGCCACTTTTTTTTATTTTGACCACAAATTCCTTCTCTATGCTTGCTGCCATAGTCAAATATCGATTTTTAAAGCTATCGGCCCAGTACCAAAAAAGTTCAAAATGGCGGCCACTTTTTTAAATTTTGACCACAAATTCCTTCTCTATGCCAGCTGCCATAGTCAAATATCGATTTTCAAAGCAATCGGCCCAGAAACAAAAAAGTTCAAAATGGCGGTCACTTTTTTAAATTTTGACCAAAAATTCCTTCTCTATGCTTGCTGCCATAGTCAGATATCGATTTCCAAAGCAATCGGCCCAGTAACAAAAAAGTTCAAAATGGCGGCCACTTTTTTAAATTTTGACCACAAATTCCTTCTCTATGCTTGCTGCCAAAGTCAAATATAGATTTTTAAAGCAATCGGCCCAGTAACAAAAAAGTTCAAAATGGCGGCCACTTTTTTTAATTTTGGCAACAAATTCCTTCTCTATGCTTGCTGCTATAGTCAAAAGTCGATTTCCAAAGCAATCGGCGCAGTAACAAAAAAGTTCAAAATGGCGGCCAAAAAGTTCAAAATTTTTCCTCCTCAAAATTTGGATCTCGAAAATCCCATTCTGAATACGAATTCATGATATAATTCCAACCTAGGTACCAAATTTCAGATCCCTACGACTTGTAGCTTTTCGGGAATCCCTGGAACAACGAAAAAAATTTCACTTTTGTATGGGGAAATCCAAAAAACCAACGGTTTTTACCCCTTAAAATTTGAATTTCTGGAATTCCCGTCTTAGTACGAATTCATGACCTAATATCTACCTAGGTACCAAATTTCAGATCCCTACGACTTGTAGCTTTTCGGGAATTCCTGGAACAACGAAAAAAATTTCACTTTTCTATGGGGAAATCCAAAAAACCAACGGTCTTTACCCCTTAAAATTTGAATTTCTGGAATCCCCGTCTTATTACGAATTCATGACCTAATATCTACCTAGGTACCAAATTTCAGATCCCTACGACTTGTAGCTTTTCGGGAATTCCTGGAACAACGAAAAAAATTTCACTTTCGTATGGGGAAATCCAAAAAACCAACGGTTTTTACCCCTTAAAATTTGAATTTCTGGAATCCCCGTCTTAGTACGAATTCATGACCTAATATCTACCTAGGTACCAAATTTCAGATCCCTACGACTTGTAGCTTTTCGGGAATCCCTGGAACAACGAAAAAAAATTCACTTTTGTATGGGGAAATCCAAAAAACCAACGGTTTTTACCCCTTAAAATTTGGATTTCTGGAATTCCCGTCTTAGTACGAATTCATGACCTAATATCTACCTAGGTACCAAATTTCAGATCCCTACGACTTGTAGCTTTTCGGGAATTCCTGGAACAACGAAAAAAATTTCACTTTTGTATGGGGAAATCCAAAAAACCAACGGTTTTTACCCCTTAAAATTTGAATTTCTGGAATCCCCGTCTTAGTACGAATTCATGACCTAATATCTACCTAGGTACCAAATTTCAGATCTCTACGACCTATAGTTTTGGCGGAATCCGTGGAACAACCAAAATGCCTCATTCTTTTATATATATAGATGAATGTATGTATTGTATGCAATGACAGTTTTGACCTCTTAATTTCTTCATAAACGCATCTCTGAATTTGATTATTATTACAATCTTAATTCACGTTAAGACAGATGGTTCGAAAAAGTCACTTTTTTGCACTAGTAACAAAATAACACTGCACACTTGTACAGAAAATTCTTATTAAAGTAAATTAAATAATACTTCAAAAGTATGTGTTGAGTTCAGTAAAGTTGTTTTTTTGGTAATAAATGTTATAGTACATGCATTTCAAAATAAGTGCAGAAATTATATCATTTCTCCACGAGTCTTAGTAATTTGTCCCAAGCCGAAGGCGCGGGTCAATAGAGACGAGTGGAAATGACGATTCCGCACGAGCATTGAACAAAAATTTTCAATACATTTGTGATGATAAAAATAAATAAATGATCACTGTCACTGATTTGTTTCTTTCTTGATACAGATACATTGCTTGCCTTAGCATCTAACCGGATGTTCTTCAGTCCCATCACACTTGAGCACTGTTACTACCTAAGCAGATGGCTAATCTCCACTTTTTGTAATTTGTCCCAAGCCGAAGGCGAGGGTCAATAATAGAGAAGAGTAGAAATGCCAATTTTTCAAAACATTTGTGATGATAAAAATAAATAAACGATCTTGCGTTAGTTAGCATCTAACCTAATGTCTTTCAGTCCAACTTGAACACTGCTATATCCTGAGCAAATGTCTAAATAATTTCAGTAGATATTGTCCAAGACAGAAACGGTACCTCCCATTATTATCGATTGGCTTTCATCTCATAAGTATCATCTATTCTTTGTAAATAGAAAAAGATATGCAAAGAATACAGATCTATATGAGGTTCACACCTGTTTAGCAGGACAGATTAATTTTCTTTGCTATAATCCGCTACTTGAAAAGATTCTGTATGGTACAATATGCAGGAACACTGCCCACATGAAACACCGCACACAATTCTTCCAACACTTTCTTCGAGAGGAGATGTTGACTTTACAATGCGAAATCGTAGTCTCTACAGGTCGAAGAAAGTTTTTAAAGAATTGTGTGTGGTGTCAGGCCAGTCTCACTTATCACGTGACCGTCCTGGCTACAAGTAGGGGTCCGGACCTCAATATTTCAGATGGTTGCCGCTCGCGGGCCGAGTTGCACGCGCTAGCTCTGTACGGTCTATTTTACGCGCCGTCTGACTACGGCAGCCCTAGTACGTCGTAAGAGATAAACTTAGGCGATAGAAAGAGACCACAACATTGCGTTTGTTGCGTGTCGATTTTGAGGGCTGGGCCAGGCGCTATTGCGAACTGAATTGCACTTTTTGTGTCAGCGCTAGTCGCAATTTCTTTAAATTATCGTGCGGAGTGGACTTTCTGGTACTATTTAGTGTTCTGTGGTGGTGTTTCAAGTGGGCCATGCAGAATCTTTTCAAGTAGCGGATTATAGCAAAACAAATTAATCAGTCCTGCTAATTATGGATTTCCACAAAATAACGCCTGCTTCCGTGCTTCCGTTCGAAACAAGCTGTCTATCGACGTGCTCTGGTTTTGCTGCGTCGTTGGCTAGCCCTTGTCGAGGCCGGCCGTTGATACACTCAGCTGGGTGGCACGTAGTCATCGTCATCTCCGTGCCGCCGCGCCGCGTGCCGCTCCATGTCCGTCCGTCTGTCCGTCTCGTATGTGCACTTATCACACGCGTACCGCTTCCCCGGCCTCGCACACGCGCGTAAATGCTTTAACAGATCACTTTTCGCACAGGTCAGAAAACCGCACTTTTCGCACTTGAACACACCGTTCTTTATCACAATCTTCACGCTGTCGTGAGTCTTCATGTGGTAAATCAGACTCATGTTGCGTTTAGCTTTGTAATGACACAGGTGGCACTTGTATTTCTTCTCGTCCTTGTGTCTCTTGTTGTGTCTGTCGAACTGCTGTTTGCTGGCTGTCGTGTAACTGCAGATTTCGCAGACGTGAATGCCTTTTAGATGCTGTAATTTGTGCTTTTTGTACTCTCCCTTGCTGCAGCTTTTGAATTTGCACTCCATGCAATAGTACTCGTAGAGTTTCCCCCATAGGATCTTGGTGAGGTCTGTTTCGGAGTACTTGATCTCGTTCGTCTCCTGTTTCGGCAGGCCGAGGAACTGCACGAGAGGCACGTCGTCCTCGTCGGTCTCGTCGGAGACTTCTATCATGTCGTACTTCGGCTCCTCTATGATGACTTCGTCTTCGTCGCTCGATGTTAGCAGGCTGACCGGCTCGTCCTTTCTGAGGGAAATGAGACGAAAGACGACTTTAGAAAGATGCTTAATCAATCAATCAAACAAACTGAAGAGAAATGTCACTTTGATACATTTTTAGGGCTTCATACCCAAAGGGTAAAAAACCGTTTAGTTACTAAAACCTCTCCGTCCGTCTGTCACCAGGCTGTATCTCTTATTTTTTATTTTTATTTTATTACAAATGATACACAAACAGTCACTGTATAATCTTTAAAAAATAGTACAATGTTTAAGTCTAGTGCGAGTACAGTAACCTTTACATGTGTACACAGCATTACATAACTTTTCCGGTTAAAAAAACACATTATAAAGAATATCGAGCTCTAACTAATACAATTAAAAGTCAGTTACATAATTTACATTAAATCGGTATATAAAACAAATTGCAATTTATTATTCTCTTGAACCGTGGTAGTTAGACAGTTGAAATTTTCACAGATAATGTATGGGGATGTCAGTGAAAAAAAAAAACTCCGACGACGTCGGAGTCGTTCCCCGGGTCGTCGGGGTCGGGGTCGGGGTCGGGGTCGAGGTACATGAGGCTGGTGGGGTCCGCCTCGCACTGTTAGCGCTGCTGTATTCAACACTCACTTCTCGCCCAAGTCGATGACGTCGGAGTCGTTCCCCGGGTCGTCGGGGTCGGGGTCGGGGTCGGGGTCGAGGTACATGAGGCTGGTGGGGTCCGCCTCGCACTGTTAGCGCTGCTGTATTCAACACTCACTTCTCGCCCAAGTCGATGACGTCGGAGTCGTTCCCCGGGTCGTCGGGGTCGGGGTCGGGGTCGGGGTCGAGGTACATGAGGCTGGTGGGGTCCACCTCGCACTGCACGCTTTCCAGCAGCATCATGCAGTCCTTGTTGCTCGCCTCCTGAACCTTTCCACCTGGAA
This sequence comes from Coenonympha arcania, assembly GCA_036785405.1. Classification (NCBI taxonomy): domain Eukaryota; kingdom Metazoa; phylum Arthropoda; class Insecta; order Lepidoptera; family Nymphalidae; genus Coenonympha; species Coenonympha arcania. Next base: position 13,589,986 of record CM072076.1, read on the forward strand.
ATACATGTTGCTGAGTTAATAATTGCATTAAAGACCTGGAATATACTCCCAGGCACGAGTGAATAAGCATCTCCTAGGCAAGCGCGTTTCACCTTAGACATCACTTTCCATTAGGTGTGATCACAGTCAAGCGCTAGCCTATAAGTATATGGGATACGCTTTTACTACAAACTCCCTAGTAAAATATTGAACTTATCCCTGAATATGTTCAGTGGTTGTGAAATAAAAGCTCGTAAAATAAATGATACAGATTATTAACATGAATCAAATCCTTGGGAGTGATATTGAACTGCTATAACTATACTAACTCAGTTAGTTTTTAAGAGATATTCTAAAATGGTGAAAACAAAAAACAAAACGACTTTATTGTGGGCTTCTTCTCAGTGGTGTATTTGCATAAGATCCCCGTTTTTACATTTTGGGTGCAGAACCCAAAAAAATTGATAAAATACAGTATTGCAGTCATAAATAAACTTATAACTAAATACAAAAACTTACCTTTGCCTACTTCCACTTCAATAAACACTGGATCAGCTAAATTTTCTAAATCAATTACATCGTCCACTTCTCCGTTTCTCCCCACATCTGTTTCCCCGTTTCTCCCCACTTCTGTTTCCCAGTTTGTCCCTACTTGTGTTTCCCGGCTTTCTGTGGCCGTGTCTGTCTGTTTGTGTACAGGCCTCGTCTGCTTGATCTGGTAACCGGTGAGGATTTCTTCAATGTCTTTAGTGCTCTCACAATCGCTGATGGTTAAATTGTCTGGTTGACTTCTGGAAGAAAAAAAACATTGTCTGGTTGACTTCTGGAAGACAAATAATACATTGGTTGACTTTGTAAGAAAAATAGTTTTTTAATTTGAAAACTTCTTCAGGCACATTGGGCATTTCTGTGATGGAAAAAACCATTAAACTCGCGACACTATTACTTCCTCACATTCACTCACTGATTGAATGACTGACTCACTTACTTACACACTCACTTACTCACTGAGTGACTGACGGCTGATACAGATACCACACATCAAGCAGTCAGAATGTGATAACGTTGAGTAAACCCTTTGCGCAGAAGCTATCAAGCAAAAGAGTGTTATAATGAAATTCAGTACAACATTATAGCATGATATTATAATGGTTTAAAGGACAAAATAAAAAGCTAACTGTTTCAGAATCTAATAGAGAATTAAAAGCTTTGGTGTTAAGAACTACCTTATAGCTATATCATTGCTATTATCTCCATTTTCATCAGTCTCCTTTTTTCCCTCAGTTTCCATTTTTTCCTCAGTTTCCATTTTTTCCTCAGTTTCCATTTTTTCCTCAGTTTCAATTTTCTCCTCAGTCTCCTTTTTCTCCACCTCTGTAGTTTCCTCTTTTTGACCGTCGCCTGTGGTCTGTAGTCTTTGGTCGGAAGATTCTATCTGCTCTGTGTCCGCAGTTTTGTCTGTGTTTACTTTAGGGTCCGCTGCCACTCGGTCGCTTTCATTGTCGCTGCCTTCCTCCAATTTATCTTTTTGTGGTGAATTTGGAATCTGCCAAAAATATTAAAAATATTACTGCACCAATATGTAAGAAATGCGAAGAGATTTTTTTGGTATTAAAATAGTTTGTTTTATAATCGAGCCGAAGGCGAATTATTTCATGTTATATTGTTGAAAAGTTTTGAATGTTATATTGTTGACATAAAGTAGTTAAGACTGTTTGTGGTCCCTAAAGAAGTTTACTTCAGTTTTAGCCGCAGGGTACTCAGGGTCAAATTGTCGACTAGCAGAGTGTAGCGGTCTTCGACAGCTGACGATAGATGGCGTAACCAGCGCAACAGCACACGCTGATGGAGCTTTCGACGAGCGTTCTATAAATACAACTTCTGACGTCACACGCTCGGATCACAAGCGGTCCCCAGACATAACACCTGCCTGGAGGGATTTTTCCCTATTGCCCCCCGAACCGGCAAAAGCGCAAGTATATTTTTAATCATCATCTCTTTCGTAACGCTCTTGTCAGAGCGGTCGTGGTCATCACTTTCCAGTCACACGCTTGACAATTCGTCTCCACTCCTCCCGGACAGCTGCTTTCCTGGTGCACACATGTAAGGGGACGTCCACTGCAGCCTTAACTTGGTCCGTCCATCTCATAGGCGATCTGCCGCGAGGTCTGGTTCCATCTACTTTTCCTTGGACGACTAGACGTTCGATGGAGATATTGTCACGTCTAGTCACGTGACCAAAGAAAGTGAGAATTCGAGCCTGAACGATGGAAGACAGACGCTGCTTGATGCCGAGTTCTTCCAGAATGGACTTGTTGGTCCGGAATTGGTTCCAGGACACTCTTAACATTCTTCTCCAGCACCACATCTCGAGAGCGTCTATTTTCTTTTTCTCATTTTCTCGCAGGGTCCACGTCTCCGAAGCGTAGAGGAATATGGAGAATACCAGTGCTCTGACTAGCCGGATCTTAGTGGCCTTGGTGATTTTACGATTCCTCCATATTTTTTGCAGCTTATCCATTGCTGATCTGGATATCGCCATGCGCCGTTTGATTTCGTCTATACAGCCTCCGTTGTTCGAGATCAGCGCTCCTAAATAGACATAAGATTGCACCACTTCACAGTTCGCTATTTGTGTCACTTCTGGCGAGTTGTTGTTAATGCGGTCGACAATCATGACTTTAGTCTTACTGCGGTTGATCTTGAGGCCGAATTCAAGACTTATGGCTTCCATCTTTTGTAGAAGTTCTTCCATATGGCAGATACTAGTAGCGAATAAGGTGGTATCATCCGCATAACGTAAGTTAGAGATTTTTAAACCTCCAATTGCTGCTCCGTCTGTCCAGTTCTCAAGAGTTCGCCTCATTATCATTTCTGTGTAGATGTTAAACAGAATTGGGGAAATAATGCACCCTTGTCGAACACCGGCACTAGGATGAAAGTTAGCCGAAAGCTTGTCGTCTGTCTTTACGGATGCAGTACCATCCTCATATAACCTCCGCAGCAAATGAACAAGGTGCTTTGGTGTGCCCATGTCCAGTAGAGTCCTCCAAAGTACAGGCCATTTGACAGAGTCAAACGCCTTCGAGAAGTCCACGAAACAGATATATACCGCTTTGTTGAACTCACGGGATTTCTCAATAATTTGGCGCACAATGAGTATTTGCTCCCTGGTACCTTTGCCCTTGACGAAGCCTGCTTGCTCAGGTGCAATCTCTTTGGATAGGTAAGACTTTAGACGCTCGTTTATAATGTGCAGTAGAATTTTGCTCGCATGCGGAATGAGTGCAATGAGGCGATAATTATTGCAAATTCTTGTAGAGCCCTTTTTGTGTAATGGTATGAAGACACTATGAGCCCATTCTTGCGGCCATTTACCTGTTTGCCACACCTTGTTACACAGTAAATGAAAGATCCGGACACCATACTCTCCCGAGGCTTTGATAGTCTCAATGGGAATGGAATCCTTTCCCGTGGCTTTCCCATTCTTCAGATGTTTTATTGCCGCTCTTAATTCATCTTTTAAAATGTCTGGCTCTTTTTCTTCATCCATTGGCTCTGTTGAATCAAAACACTGTGATTGCGGATCTTCAAACAGCGACTGACAGTATTTTCTCCACGTTTCCGATATTTCTTCTAGTTCTGTCACCGTTTCACCTTGGGAGTTCTCGATAGCCCATGTTTTTGATGACAATGACCGTGTGAGTGCACGAATTTTCTGATGGAGGTCTCTTGACTCATGCTTGTCAGCGTGTGCTTCAATTTCTTTGCAGATGTTCTGGAAATGAGCGTTTAGATCTCGCCTGCAAGCAGCTTGTATTTTTGCAGATTTTTCATTCAAAGCCCTCACATCAGCCCCCGTTGCCTTCATCTGTCGTCTGTCTTCAACAAGAGCTAGAGTATTGTCGCTCATCCAGTGTTGCCGTTTGCGAGCGGCTGCAGACGGCGTTGTATTTTTGACAGCACAACTAATTAAACACTTCGCACGATCCCATGTTTTGTCTGGACATTCGGCATCATGATCCACTGACATCCATTGATCCCACTCTTTCGCCAGTGCTGCTGTAAACATAGATTTATCTTTGACTTCAAGCCTTCGATGTTGAATAAGTTTTCGGGCTGCTCTTAGTTTAAGCTGAACTTTAGCCATCAAAAATTGATGATCGGATCCACAATCGGCTCCTGGTAGTGTGTGAGTGTTCCTAATAGATGTTTTCCACCGTGCCCTGACCAAAATATAATCGATCTGATTGCGATGGTTGCCATCAGGCGATGTCCAAGTGTACAGTCTTCGTGGATGATTTTGAAAGAAACTATTAGATATCACCAAGTTGTTGTCGGCTGCAAACTGTACTAGACGTTCTCCTCTTTCGTTGCGCTGTCCTAGTCCGTACTTTCCAACACAAATGTATTAAAAAAAAATCGTTCAATGCACGTGCGGAATTGTCATTTTTACTCGTCCTTATAGTTGACCCTCGCCTTCGGCTTGGGTCAACAAACAGGGACTCGTAAAGAAATGACAAACTTTCCGCAGTTATATTGAAATGTACTATTAGTTTTGTACTATACTCACCATATCGAACACGCTGGGCACCACCTTCGCCTTGAGGCGCTTCTTGCCCCTCACCAGCTCGTACTGCTCCGGCAGGAAGTGCTGGCTGCAGACCAGCGTGTCCAGCGTCACCCGCGCCGACGTGGAGGGGATCGCGTCCAGCCACTTGCGACGCATCGAGCGGCTGTTGGGGAACCTGAAACAGAGGCCACTGTTAGCCTCCAAAGTGTCATATTGGGCAAAGTGACATCTGTTGGGGAATGTGAAACAGAGGCCACTGTTAGCCTCCAAAGTGTCATATTGGGCAAAGTGACATCTGTTGGGGAATGTGAAACAGAGGCCACTGTTAGCGTCCCAAAGTGTCATATTGGACAAAGTGACAGCTGTTGGGGAATATGAAACAGAGGCCACTGTTAGCCTCCAAAGTGTCATATTGGACAAAGTGACAGCTGTTGGGGAATGTGAAACAGAGGCCACCGTTAGCGTCCCAAAGTGTCATATTGGGCAAACTGACAGCTGTTGGGGAATGTGAAACAGAGGCCACTGTTAGCGTCCCAAAGTGTCATATTGGGCAAAGTGACATCTGTTGGGGAATGTGAAACAGAGGCCACTGTTAGCGTCCCAAAGTGTCATATTGGGCAAAGTGACATCTGTTGGGGAATGTGAAACAGAGGCCACTGTTTGCGTCCCAAAGTGTCATATTGGGCAAAGTGACAGCTGTTGGGGAATGTGAAACAGGGGCCACTGTTAGCGTCCCAAAGTGTCATATTGGGCAAAGCTATAGCTTTTGGATAATCTGAAACTTTCGTTTTGCGAGAAAGGGATAGAAGACCCTCCCACTTCAAAATTTAAATACCTTTAATTTTGTAAATCTTTGCTGGATTTTAATTTTTTTTTCAGCTTATCATTATTTTTATCCTAGTTTATGATAAAGTAATAATATTTATCAAATCCAAAAGTAGGAAAACATCCAATTCATTAAAAAAACACTGTAAGTAAATTTTTTCTTTAGATTTCTATACAATGACTTACTTGAAGAAGGTAACTTCATTTTTGCTTATAACACAACCGTCTACGCAGCAAGCGTTAGCCATTCCTGCTTGTTAACTGAAAAAGAAAAAAATTGTTTTTTATTAATTTGACAGTAATAAGAGTAATTTTATAGTATGACTGTGATTTTGAGCAAATATTTCTGAATAAGCTTCAAGTACAGATATTGGAACAGTAAATTTTTTTTTGTTAGTAAACATTGTTAATATTATGGCTGAACCAATTTTGAAGGAATTTTCACAAGCTATTTAACTTGAATAATAATTATTTGCATGAATTTATCTAATATAAAAAAATAACATGTAGGTACCTATATTAGATACTTCATTAGTACTTAGTAGGTATATGATTTACAAACTAAATAATTTTCGCATTTAATATAAGCATGAAATTGCTTTTCTGCATTTGCATAAAAATAATTAATTAATGTAATTAATAATTATTGTCACAAAAAATTACTAAGCATCAATGTGAAACCACCTTTACATTCCCCATTACATTATAACTTGTTCCGCGTCCTTACTCTGGTAATCCAAAAGCGAAACGATATCGAATCCATTTCTAGACCTTATTGCTATGAAACTAAGGTGCAAAATACGATATCATGCGGCGAAACAACATCGCAGCTTCACGAAGCGATATCCAGAGTAAGACGCGGCAATGGCCATTTCAAATATCTCAAAATGTATCCAAAAACCTCAAAAATATAGTTCAAATAGGCAACATAACTCAAAATTTGGCTAAAATATACTAATTTCGCGCGCAAATAGTTCGTAAAGAAGGTTAGAAACAGCGAAAACAAATATTTAAATCCACCGCTGTAGCTGCCTTTAAAACGCTTGCAAACCACTAAATATGCTTACACCAATCACACCATAATTTCTAAAAACGTTATTCACTTTAACTTACTGAATTAGGAAATAGTCTTACAAATAAAACATAAATTAGGTAGGTACCTATTTACCAATAATTCCGAAGATTAGGTATTCAGTTTTTGACAACTGCAGGTGATGGACCACAGACCAAAAACTAGAGAACTGCAAACAAAGAAAACTACACAGAATCGGAAGTCGAAAAGCACCTAGAAGCGAGACAGAGAAGAGCTAAAGCTTGATCCACGCTATTAACGTTGAAATTTTGCGATTCTACCGGTTTTTGTTTGTACTCCATTTTATTTTCATTGGATTTTTCGAATACCTACCTACGTGACAGTAAAATGAACAACAAGAGAGGAGGTTTTCTTGGACACAGATTATAAATACAAGCTTTAAATACAACAGATTTAAACGACTGGAACCCAGTGCCGTAATCAAAAGTCAAAGAAAAAAGATGAACCAAAGAGTATGTTTGGTGGGTAACCATAACGGCGGGAATTTCGAACGGCAAAAGCTTATCATTGTTAGTTCAATTAGTTTAAAATAATATTCTCAGAAACTTTACTCTATGCTAAAGTCTTTTGCAGATTACCTGCTGCTCGCCTTTTCGTCCATGTCTCTAAAGTAATATTTAATTTTACGAGTTCAAGACTTGTCCATAGTCAAGTTCTTTATATAATTTTGTTACACCTTTGGGAAAGCTAGAAGTTGTAGTTTCCTTTTAATAATGTAGATTCATATTGCAGAGACAGACGGTGCAATATTCAAACCGCATGAGCAGGATGAAATAGAGTATAGAGGGGAGTGAAAATATAGGGGTAGTAGGGCTCAAAAAAGAAATAAAAGTAAAACAACCCATATAAGTAAAAAGTGTATTAAATTATTTATTTATTATTATTAGTATGTACTTATAAGTTACGACACGAGCAGTGCGCATGCGTGTGTGTGTTAGCAGGTGCTCGGCTTGGTGTGGGACGCGCGGCACACCACCGCCTTCAGGTCAGTCATCGACTCGTCCTGCAGGGCTTGGTCGAATTTCTGAAAAAAAAAAAACTATTTTTAGTGTAGTGATACGCGTGTACAACACTAGATGGCGCTTAGCAGCATCTGCCCGCAACTGCCGAGTTTCGAAATGAAGTCACTGACTTATAATAGAATACGCTGGACTAATAATTAATCTATACAACTGACAGTTCCTTTTTGTGCCGATTTAAAGCGTCCGCCCCCATCGAAGGTCCACGGTACTAAAATTGACATTTGCCGTAGTTTTGAATGTCATTTTATTAAAGTAGTGATTATAAATCCTCATTTTATTATAGTTCCACGGGCGCTCACGCCAGGTTACGCAACAATCAGCGCTAAAATGGCGAAAATCAAGTGTCTTCATTTTTGCGTTGACAGTCTGGGGTCCAGCGTACTTGCATAAATAATAGAGGTCAGCGTTTGTTTGAGGGGTACTTCATCATTGGACAGGACTGAGACGCAGTGCTTCTGACTAAAACTAGATGGCGCTTCCACTAATAGTAACTCAAGACAAGGTGTGGACTGTGGATCTGCATTTAAGCTAACGAAGTTTTGTCTCACGTCGTTGATCACGATGTCGCGACGTTGGGCGCGATGATGAGCGGCTAGAACACTAGATGGCGCTAGCACTACCTCAATACAAGATTTCATGCATCGAATCTCGGACGAAGAATCTATATTTTGTCCCTTTCGTACACGTGGGTATACGCGTCTGTCAAGTCCACCTTGATTCTTCGTCCGAGCATCGAATGGATTTGCTACATCACGCTAGCGGAGTTTTCTCAAATTCTCACCTCGTTGATGATGACAGTGGGTACAAAGTTGAGCGGGCGCTGCACGGCGTCTGTCTTGTCGCCGTAGGACGCGAGCAGGTTGTCGCCCTGCTCGCCGTCGGCGCAGCGCCTCAGCTTGTCCGCCTCCGACTGGCGCTTCACTTGCTCCAGGCACTGCCGGGGAATAACCACTAAAGTAGTCGTCAAAACTCGTGACAGCCGCGGGCATAAAGCATGGTGTAGGTATTCCGCTCTCAATATAAGTCAGTGAGAGCGTTATATAGATATTTCAATCTGCGATTACGCGCCCCACTCTGTCAAGCTTCATACGAATCGAATGAAAAATAAGTCTTCGTTAATTGAAATATATTCACTTATAACTACTTATCTCCTACGGCACACTATATACGTAATATTTATTAGCCGTAACTTTTTTTTGATTAAGAAACATTTTGGTTGCTGGATGTGTGACACTGATATGGGAAAGGAAACGAAAAAGCGTAGCAGGAAGTGCGCGCGTGGTCCTTCTGCGTAAAAGTACCACGACGTATTTTCGTCTCTCTCTCTCTCTCACTCCCATCAGACAAAACCTGAGTGAAATAAGAAAACATAAAATTCTAAAACGGCCCGTAGCGGGAATCAAACCCGCGACCTCCTTATCTCGCGTCGGAGCGCGCGCCGCTGCGCCAGGATGGTATTACCGTGTCGAGGCTCTTGTCGGGCTGCGCCTGCCCCATGAGGCAGATGACCAGCTCCATCTTCTCCGTGTCCTGCAGGCTGCGGTCCTTCAGGATGCACGACTGGATCTGAGGACATCGAGGAACATTATGCCGACACAGCTACTCATGACATATGCATTAGTACGCACCTCAATTATACTAGTCAACCTCAATTAAACCTCAATTATACTAGTACGCTGTTGATTCTATACAACTGACAGTTCCTTTGTGTGTCGATTTGAAGCGCCTATTAAAAACCGCATTTAGATATTCGTGCGAATAGCGAGACGAATAGCGAAGCGAACAACGAAGACGCATGTGTGAACACTGATTTCGCTATTCGCCTCGTGCTTCGTATTCGCGATTCGCGGTTTCGCGTTGAGAGCGGTTTTTCGGACGCGAAACAAAGGACACGAATAGCGAATACGAAAGGACTGTCCACATATTCGCCTGCATTCAGTTGACAGCATTCAGTTAACGCGCGACATCCTCCATGTTCGTGTGCGAATATCGAAATGAATCACACCACGAATATGTGAACATATGTCGCGTTGGTATTCGTATACGAATGTTTGGTGGAATACGAGAGGTCTATCGAAACACGAATATGTAAATGCGGGGAAAGGTCCACGGTACTAAAATTGACATTGACTGTAGTTTTGAATGTCATTTTATTTTGATTCCATGGTCGCTCCCGCCACTTACGCAACAATCAGCGCCAAAATGGCGAAAATCAAGTGTGTTCTTTACGTTGACAGTCTGTGGTCCAGCGTAACAATACATAATATAATACCTTGTTGCCGTAACATTCCTCGGGTCCGTGGTGGCAGTTGAATTGCCACTTGCCATTGGTTTTGTCGTGCTGGAACAAACGAAATGGAAATTAAAATTTGTATTTTTCACATAGACCTGATCTTACAGGCTCTTATGAAAAGTCAAAACTCTAGGCATTTTCTAGGCCAGTAAGGACTACTTAGCTATAGGCTAATTTCAGTATTTTTCAGGGAATCAACTAGGTAATAGTAGGTATTGTATACAAACAAACACAGTTTTCACAGTTTTGTATTAGTTTACGACGTAGGTATACTTATTTATGTATATCATAAATTCAGTTGACGTATAATAAATCTAAGTCCTAAGATATTCCATGCAGGTGCAATGAGAAATCATACTTACTCTAGTATCTACCGAAGTCATTCCTTGCTCTGTGTATCTACTAATGCCGTATTTGGTTTATTGAATGCGCACTTCATTAATATTGGTTCATAAGTAACAATCAATAACTAAATAACTATGAACATTGTAACTCATTACTCATGACATAAAAAGGTGTTGAGTTTTACGTTCAAAAAAGGGGTTCAAGGAGTTTTAAGGAACTACAAACTGGGGCTACTACTATTACTCTTGCCTTGCCGTAGGGCACCAGTTTGACCTTGACCTTGCGACGCGATGAACTTGACTCGCTGTTGGGGCACAGCGACTCGTAGTACACAGCTATCAGTACGTACCGTGCTCTTGCCGTAGGGCACCAGTTTGACCTTGACGAGTCCCCTGAAGTCCCTCCAGACGGGCGCCAGCTGCGACGTGATGAACTTCTTGCTGTCCGGGCACAACTGTCACACAGCTGTCAGTACGTACCGTGCTCTTGCCGTAGGGCACCAGTTTGACCTTGACGAGCCCCCTGAAGTCCCTCCAGACGGGCGCCAGCTGCGACGTGATGAACTTCTTGCTGTCCGGGCACAACTGTCACACAGCTGTCAGTACGTACCGTGCTCTTGCCGTAGGGCACCAGTTTGACCTTGACGAGCCCCCTGAAGTCCCTCCAGACGGGCGCCAGCTGCGACGTGATGAACTTCTTGCTGTCCGGGCACAACTGTCACACAGCTGTCAGTACGTACCGTGCTCTTGCCGTAGGGCACCAGTTTGACCTTGACGAGCCCCCTGAAGTCCCTCCAGACGGGCGCCAGCTGCGACGTGATGAACTTCTTGCTGTCCGGGCACAACTGTCACACAGCTGTCAGTACGTACCGTGCTCTTGCCGTAGGGCACCAGTTTGACCTTGACGAGCCCCCTGAAGTCCCTCCAGACGGGCGCCAGCTGCGACGTGATGAACTTCTTGCTGTCCGGGCACAACTGTCACACAGCTGTCAGTACGTACCGTGCTCTTGCCGTAGGGCACCAGTTTGACCTTGACGAGCCCCCTGAAGTCCCTCCAGACGGGCGCCAGCTGCGACGTGATGAACTTGTCGCTGTCCGGGCACAACTGTCACACAGCTGTCAGTACGTACCGTGCTCTTGCCGTAGGGCACCAGTTTGACCTTGACGAGCCCCCTGAAGTCCCTCCAGACGGGCGCCAGCTGCGACGTGATGAACTTCTTGCTGTCCGGGCACAACTGTCACACAGCTGTCAGTACGTACCGTGCTCTTGCCGTAGGGCACCAGTTTGACCTTGACGAGCCCCCTGAAGTCCCTCCAGACGGGCGCCAGCTGCGACGTGATGAACTTCTTGCTGTCCGGGCACAACTGTCACACAGCTGTCAGTACGTACCGTGCTCTTGCCGTAGGGCACCAGTTTGACCTTGACGAGCCCCCTGAAGTCCCTCCAGACGGGCGCCAGCTGCGACGTGATGAACTTCTTGCTGTCCGGGCACAACTGTCACACAGCTGTCAGTACGTACCGTGCTCTTGCCGTAGGGCACCAGTTTGACCTTGACGAGCCCCCTGAAGTCCCTCCAGACGGGCGCCAGCTGCGACGTGATGACCTTCTTGCTGTCCGGGCACAACTGTCACACAGCTGTCAGTACGTACCGTGCTCTTGCCGTAGGGCACCAGTTTGACCTTGACGAGTCCCCTGAAGTCCCTCCAGACGGGCGCCAGCTGCGACGTGATGAACTTCTTGCTGTCGGGACACAGCGACTCGTAGTACACGGCTATCTTCACCTGCAAGAGCATACAGATCCGTTCACCATCGACATTTCCAAAGGTCTTGCCATCCCTATACAATTTATTGGAAATTTGAATCGACAATCGATTTATTGGAAATTTAAATAAACTTGCTGTTGCTTGCGGCAACTAATGAGTCTGCATTAAAAGATGGACGTGTAGGTAATATCGTGGACTTTTGTGGATCGTTGATTAGAACATTGAAACTGAAAGAAGAACAATTCCGTCATGCATGATTTTTGCCTAACTTTTTTTCCAAAACCGTTCTAAAAGGAACCTATCCCGTTTTTGCAACATTTTTCACTAATGCTCCTGTAGCGGTCTTCGATAGCTGACGATAGATGGCGTAACCAGTACCCTAACACACGCTGACGGAGCATTCTGCGAGCGTGCTATATTGCCCTAACAACCGGCAAAGTGGTGACCCCGACGTGATATCACCATTCACCACCAGAGGACGCACATCAACAGAAGAATACGCAACAAAAACACCGAACTCACAACGACCGCAACCGCAAGAACCGCAACCGAAACCATCAGCAACTGCATTCAACCGCTACAATATCAAAGAAGCAACCGCAAACCTCATTCCTCACCAGACTGCCAGTCTTCGCCGACCGACTCACTGGTCGCCGACACGTCACCGCCGATCGACTCACTGATCGCGCGAAGTGCGCGCGATCAGTGCGTGAACGCGAATGCAAGTGCCCAGTTTCCCCTCACCTTGTCATCTCGTTTGCTCTTCGCCAGAGCACCGCACAGGACGGTCAGCACACACAATACTACCAGCGACTTCATTTTGTTCTGCAAACAAGAGAGAAAAACATAAAAGCAACGATTCTTCAGTTTCGTTATAAACACCGGTATGAATGAGAATGAGGCCATTCGAATGTTTTACTCAAAACCTTTTTCAAACAAGCTTTCTTACTGCTGATGTCAAAACAAACCTTTTTGACGCCAGTAATCTGGCGACAGTTTTTCGCGCGGTTCGACCGACCATTTTTTCAAAACCGTCTTTCTTTTTTTTCAATTCCATTCTTTCTATTTCCAATTAAATTTATCTCTATATTGAGAGCCTGTAAGTACCTACTATATTGATTGCCAGCAAGTGTAGCCATTTGACATCAATCGCAATACTTAAGTATGTCATATGGCGTAAAACTATACTTTCGTCTACGATTTTCCCACCAGTTTGTCAATGCCAATTCGTATGCAGGTAACTCTAGTCTCTATAAGTACAGAGAAAAGAAAAGAAGCCATTTGTTTTTCTGTCACCTGTATATAATAGATATACACTGTAGAGTGTAGACATGAGTGTAAAGATCGATTTGTAGATTAGCTTTCTCTAAACAAAAGCGGTTTCTCATTCGCACGCAGCGCGCGCGGCGCCAGCGATTTCTACATTAGCGTCTGGAGTCTTCATTACACTCCCCTGAGCCAAGTCACAGAACACTAAATAGTACCAGAAGGTTCACTCCGCACGAAAATTTAAAGAAATTGCGACTCTAGCGCAGACACAAAAAGTGCAATTCAGTTCGCAATAGCGCCTGGCCCCGCTCTCAAAATCGACACGCCACAAACGCAATGTTGTGGTCTCTTTCTATCGCCTAACTTTATCTCTTACGACGTACTAGGGCTGCCGTAGCCAGACGGCGCGTAAAATAGACCGTACAGAACTAGCGCGTGCAACTCGGCCCGCGAGCGGCAGCCATCTGAAATATGGTAGTCCGAAACTGTACTTGTACCCGGGACGGTCACGTGATAAGTGAGACTGGCCTGGCCAAGTGACAAATAACGATAGGTATGTAATACCATAGTATTATATTATCTGTGGTAATACTATGCGTAGTATGGAAATGAAATAAAATTCAAACCAGAGGTCCATGAGGGAGCCCTCAACTTCAAAAGTGTGGCAAAAAGTGCCCTTTGCCCAAATTGGCAAACTCGAAGCGTCGCTACACAATTTTTCACGCACACTAGCATCCGTAAAATAATTGACACACTCACACAACAAGAAAAAGTTGCAGCACTCACGGAGCTGTCGTTGTTATAGGACATAGAAGTCATTGGTTATAGGTTTATAGGTAGTCGGAGCGCGAGCGACGACGTATTATAAATCTAAAAAAACAATGTATGCGAACTAGCGCTATTTTGACGCTAACTGATCACGTGACTAATTTGCGTCGTGCATTATGAATCGAATGAAACAAGCAATTTTAACAGAGTAGGGTGCGCCTTCGTGGATTGAAATCTATAGCTTCTGTCGTTGCTTAGAAACAATTTAAAAAAGAAAACAAAATATTCTAAAATTTTTTTAGAGACCACCTAAGTAAATAGGAGCGCAGGTTAGGGCCTGAACCCTTCTGTAGCATAGTTTAAGTTTTCCCTGCTACCTACTAGTTACGGACTTAAGACAAAATTGCGATGGAGTAAATAATACAGCCTACTCTTACTCAGATATAGGTACACAAGGAACGCTTTGATCGCTCGCTAGAATCGCGACGCGGTGCTTTCCGTGGTCTGTGATCTTTGCCGATAGGATGGTAACCAGCCGTGGCCGAATCCACCGGGCCAGGCCTGAGAAATTATAATATTCTAAACTGGCCCGTATAAAATATAACCTGAGAACTCACGCCCAATTATTCCGAGGTACTGCAAACTACGCTAGGAAGTCAGAAATGTGGAAGTCAACAATAGTTATGGTGTAACTTCAATAATTGGGCATTCAGCTATTTTTAACTACAAATTGTTGGAGCTAGGCTAGCTAGGATACTTAGTACTTTAATTAACCTAAGTCTAGACCTTCCAGCAATTAGGAGCGTAATTATTTAATCTAGGCACTGCACTGGCTCTATTATTTAATTATCTAGCTGTTACGTTTACGCTTTACGGATTCATTATACCTAGTTACTAAGTACCTACTATTTCCATTGGTTTCTCCATTTTCTCTTTGACACATGAAACAGATATATGTATAGCAATAACAAGGGACCAGAAAGAGACCACTTTATCTGTATCTCTCTCTGGTCCTTCGCTATATTGCTATATCTGTTTCATGTAATTTCATGTGTCAAATAAAAAATAAACGAACGGAAATACCTAGTATAGTTTGATAAATTAGGTTCGGATATCTGTAAACTACCTACTTAGCAAGACTTATTTTCGTAAAATCGGAACAGATATCTGATATTTAAAATGTTAATTAGAAAAATAAATGGAAATTACAATTAAAAGAAGATCCAAACATTTTCCTGCTACAATTAAGATTTTGATTTGAATTTTATTTTATTTACAATCAAGAAGTAGGAAGGTATTTAGGGATATGCGTAATTTTGATATACCAAATTCCAAAAATACACTCCATTCAATGATATACCAATTATGGTATATCGATGACTCCATTACATACCGTACATAAATAGATAGGAATGTAAGTTACGCTTTCACGCACGAAACACGAAAAGACACGGAAAAATTCATAGTTCCCGCGGGATATTTAAAAACCCGAATATTTACAGTAGGTTATCTATAATAAAGACTGCGTTGGACTCAGACTTTAGCAAACTTCCTTGAAAGTAGGTACAAAACTACAGAGGTCGGAATCGGGAACCATTTGGGAATATTGAAAAACAGAATTTCACGAAAAAGTAGGTAGGTACCTATATTTTCATATAATTATGTTTATCTTATACGGATGCAGTTATTCTTACAAAGTTTATTCGGGCTCCGACCTCCAGTTTCGTGCAAGGAACTTCTGCGCATACAGATCAGAGGCAATAACCCTCCACACGTGAACTGGCCATTTGTACAACAGGATAATATCTACTCGTACATCGCACCCTAATATACTTATTATGTACTTTCATAATATTATATTTCTTACTTTCTGCGAATCACCTACTTCACTGTGATCTCATCTCGTGGTAAGTGATGATGCAGCCGAGGAATGTTGTCGTTCTAACTTGGAAGGGGTAAGTACCTAGTAAGTAACTCGCCCCTAACAGTTTTTACAAAGCATCGCGCCGGAACGGTGTTGCGTCTTTGTTGTTAGGTAAACTTCTAACTACGCAAAAAACAGTCTTTTAAATAATTTTTTTTTTGAGCGCGACAAACCAAGTGTTATTACTTATTGCAACAAAATTAGCAGTTTTCAAAAAAATGTAGTTCTTGTAGGTAAATACAATTTTTTTTGAAGAGCAAGTGCCGAGTTTCTTGCCCGTTCTTCTCGGTGCTTACTGCTTTCCAAACGTGGCGGTAGAGTTTGACAATGCCTACGTGAGAGAATAAATATTTTGATTTTATGATTTGATTTGTTTAGTAGTAGGGTCAGTTAGGGTAAGAGGAACACAGGGGAAAGAGGAACGTAGTAAAGCTATAGTTAATAAGTTATATGTTAGTGTTCCTCTTTCCCCTGCGTTCCTCTTACCCTAACTGACCCTATGAAAAATCAGTTAAGTATTTTTTTTTAAATTTATTATTTTAATATGGCCATGGGGTCATAGTGCCAAAAAATTCATTCGAGAGCATTCCCCGCGTTTAATAACCTCAACTGGTGACAGAATGACTGGCGCATTTTTTGCGCAACGTATCAGCCTAGCTGATAAGTTGATAACTACGATCTATAAGTTTACGAGGGTTCCAACTTCCAAGGCCCCCTGCTACGGAGCCCACAATACACTCAGGTGATCAAATCTCCATAATCGCAAAGACTAAAAAGGCTTTACTGCCAAATAGGTAGGTATACCCTAATGTAGGGTAGATGAAGCTATAAGCAGTAGCTTCTACGCTGCTTCTCCATGAAACTTAAAAAAAACTGGAGTAAACAACTTACCCTTTGTATTAACCTCAACAACGAAACTATGGATCTTTTCACCGAAAACATAAATTCACAAAAATATTTTTTTATTACCTAAAATAACTACTTCACCCCACTGAAAAGCGACACAAGTAAGGTAATATCAATTTACATTTATATATTTATGATAAATTATAGTAATTTACTTGTAAGTAATGTTGTATGCACTTAAAATAAACACTCGGACGATTGTACCCTACTGGCCGTGTTTGACCCATCTTTGCGGTGATGTTTTCTTATCAGAGTATAATTTAATGCTGTTTATTCTTCATTTATCGGTAGGTATAATACGTCGATTCGAACAATGTTGTTTACTATGGAATGTTGTTTAAATTCAACACAGATTACCAGATTCAGCGCACGGAACTTCGGAGTGAGGCACGCAATAGTAATACAAACCAGAAAGTCGTATTCCTTTTGAGTTAGTACGCAGCGAACCGCTGACCGAGTCACTGCTGCGTAACTTGCGTAATGCTCAAAACTGCCAATTAATTAAAATGCCATCTTGTGCTATTAAACAGTGTAAAAGTTGTTCGCAAAAGTCAAGACAAAAAGAAGGAATATCTTTTCACAAGTAAGTTTAAGTGCTATGAAAATAAATTTATTTTATTTTTAAATATTGTGTTAGCTTCACGTTCGAAACGCCAAACCTCAGTGAGAGTCCATCAGTGTGACCAGTCTACATTGAAATTATTTTCCCTAGATGTAAGGTTAAAATTGTATGTTAGTAACAGGGCATTTGAGATTAAAAAAAAAAACCTTTATGACTGGCCTCTTGTTGAAACAACGTTTCTTTTCGGACGATATCTCATATGGGGCTATGCGGAAAAAGTGTAATAAAATTATAAGACCCAAGATTAATCGGTCAAACATCTCGCTGCCTGCTATGAAATAAAATGAGAAACGGCGTCGCCTGTTGCTCTGCATATTGAATACGGTAATTTTCTTTGATGGTGAGTGACGGTCTTTCACTTCATTTGATATAGTATTAAAATTTAAAAATTGGCCGCCATTTTGAACTTTTTTGTTATTGGACGGAATTCTTTCAAAATCAAAATCTGACCATGGCGGCAAGCATTGAGTAAGAATCTGGTGTCAAAATTGAAAAAAGTGGCCGCCATTTTGAACTTTTTTGTTATAGGACCGAATTGTTTCAAAATCGAAATCTGACCATGGCAGCAAGCATTGAGTAAGAATCTGGTGTCAAAATTGAAAAAATTGGCCGCTGCCAAGGTCAGATTTCGATTTTGAAACAATTCGGTCCTATAACAAAAAAGTTCAAAATGGCAGCCACTTTTTTAAAATTTTGACCACGGTTCTTTCTCCATACACAGACCGTCACTTACCAGTTAGAGTACAATCAAAAGAAATGACTGTCTTCAATATGTATGCTATGATGTAGATAATATTATAAATTCAAATGGAACCGAAGACCGTCACTCACCATCAAAAACAAATACCGTCTTCAATCTGCAGAACAACAGGCGACGCCGTTTCCCCGTTTTATATCATCGCGGGCAGCGAGACGGCGTCGGAGGTTAAAAATATACTTAGGTACTAATCACTCTTTACTAAGAAAATTGTACCTATAATACTATATCGTAGTGAGAGTTTTTTCCTTAAGCCACTTAAGCTAGCAACATTATCAGGCTTGCGTTAGACAGTGATCGGACCGATAGCCGTGTGTGTGCACGCACACATACAAAAATACCGTGCGTCACTTGCTGCTTCCGAAGTGTGTATCTGGTAATCTGTGAAATTCAAATTCAAATTCAAATTCAAATGACTTTATTGTTAACATTATTGCTAGACATAAAAAATTATACATTGGTAGAAATAATAACAAGGAACAATACATTTGCATTACAACTACTTTAAAACTAGCAATAAACAATAGGTCACAAACTCAGCAATGTCAGGCATTGGCAACAATGCCCAACGCTGATTTTCAGTTTGCGCCTTTCTCGAATGAATTCTATAAAAAACGCGTCGCCCGTTGCGCTAACTATAATTAATTATAAGAGCTAGATTAAATTAAATTTATTTAAAAATGAAAGAATTAAAAAGGATATTGCTATTAGGGAATTATAAAATTAAAATAATTAGTAATACATACAGAACAGAAAAACAAAACAAAAAATAATTAAAAGTAAATACCTAACGGATGACAGTTAACTTACCCCAATAAATTTAGATTTTGCTGCCTCTTTTTGAACATTTAAATAAAAATCTCTGAATTTAAATTTAATTGCTATGTGACTTTTTTGATTCAATTCACGAAAAGGAGGAGGGAGGTCATTCCATATTTTTGCAGCAGCAAATCGGAAGGAACCTCTGAAACCAGCCTTTTTGTGAATTGGTATTGCGAGCCTTCTTCTGTACTGTGGTCGCGTCGTGCTTTTGTCTGTACGCCAAACCAGTCTCTCATGGAGATAAGGTGGTTTTCCTGTACATAATATTCTATGTACCAGCATAGTGAGGTGTAATTTTCTCCGTGATGTCATATCCAAAATATTGTGACTACTTATAACCGGAGTAATGTGGCTTCGTCTCGGAAGGTCAAAGCAAAATCTAATGCAGGCATTTTGTACTCGTTGTATTGCACTTTCTGTTTTTTTTAAAAGTCTTGGGCCATACACGGAATCACAATAATTAAATGATGACAAAACGAGAGATTCCACAAGTACTAGGCGAATTTTCTCCGTTAGGAAGCGTCTAATACCATACAGTACCTTTAATTTGTAGAACGCATTTCTTATTTTTATATTTATGTGTTCTATGTATCTTAAGTCTTCATCTAAATAAAGACCAAGATTTTTAACTTTGGATACGCTTTCAATAGGTTCGCCATTTAACTCTAATTTGATACTTCTTCCATTTATCTTTGCCCTTTGATGCTCGCTACCAAGAACCATGAATTTGGTCTTTTTAGGGTTAAGAGTAAGCCTGTTCTCCTCTGACCACTCCAAAATTGAAGCCAAGTCATGGTTTACTGCCTCCACTGCTTGCTCTGTACAGTCCGGGTTAAAGTGATAATACACTTGTGTGTCATCAGCATAGAGATGAGCGCTGCAGTGTCGAATACTCTGCATGATGTCCGAAGTATAGATTATAAATAACAACGGGCTGAAGCTTGATCCTTGAGGAGTGCCGCGTGGAACCGATGCTACTCGGGACAGAAGGGGACTCAACCCATCTTCCTCCATAACAACATATTGCTTCCTACCATTTAAGAATGACTCAAACCAATTGCATGCTTTTGAATCTACCCCAAAGTAATGTAACTTTGCTACCATTAGTTCTACATCTACACAGTCAAATGCTCTAGAGAAATCAAGAAGAGTCAGGATAGTACCCTCGCCCCTATCAGATGCCGCAAATATATCATCTGTTACTGCTGTTAGCGCTGTCGCCGTTCCATGGCCTTTTCTAAACCCCGACTGAACAGCTGGGAGCAATTTATTAGACTCTAAAAAGTTTGAAAGCTGGCTACACACCCATTTTTCAATGATCTTTGAGATGGCAGGGAGAATGCTAATAGGCCTTAACTCTTTGTAGTCAGTTACATCAGAGGTCTTGGGTAACGGAACAACCTTAGCCCGTTTCCACAAGTCAGGAAATACACTTTCAGAAATTGATGTATTAATAATGTAGGTAATAATAGGTAATGTCCTAGAAAGTGTTAATTTTAGCATAGAAATAGAAATGTTATCGTGCCCTTCTGCATTGCTTTTTATAGATTTAATGATCTTATTAACATCCTCCTGCGAACACAATGGAATGGAGAACGAGCTATCTGTGTGTCTGCTTCCTTTGAATTTATTAATTAGGTCTAAAGACGGTGGCCGACTATTAGGTAACGTCAAAAAGTACTCGTTTATCTTATCTGGATTTTTTAGATGATTTGGTATTCTATGATTGCTATTATTACCAAAAGGGGAAATCCTCTTGAAGTGATGCCACATTTTTGTTGGGTTTTTTACATTATTATTTATGTAAAAAGCAAAGTACGCTGCTTGTTCTCGCTTTATGCTAGCATTTGTGTAGTTTTTTAGGGTTCTATAATAAGACCAGCTAGAATTATTATTGTGCTTGAGCGCTTTCCTTAGCGCTAGATCCCTTGATTTCATCATAATTTTAATCACATCTGTAATCCATGGCTGAGGTTTCTCTCTAATTTTTATGCGCTTTACAGGTGCGTGCTTGTCAAAAAGTTCCAAAATATGTTGGTTAAACTGTTCAACCATCGTGTTAATATTGTCTAAACACATTATATTTTCCCAATGAATGGCATTTAGATCATTTGTAAACTCTTTTTCATTTATTCTGTTAAGACACCTCATCCTAACGAACTGTGCTTGCGGTTTTGGTTTTTTAATTTTGAATTCAGCAATAATAGCAGCGTTTTACCTGAAAATAAAACGTTTATTAAAATACTTACCTCACTGGAAGCTTTATATTGAGAGTAGCACATCCGTTTCCGTTTGTTTTTACGTACTTTTCGTGACGTCAGAACCGGCTCTGTGGCGCCACCTGGCGGTGTCGCACCGTAGGTTTCCTTAATAGCTTGGTGCGACCCTTGGTTCATTGGCTCAATAATATCACCAGGCAGGAATTACTGAAAGCTTCCAGTGAGGTAAGTATTTTAATAAACGTTTTATTTTCAGGTAAAACGCTGCTATTAAAACACTTGACCGTCACTGGAAGCTTTATATTGAGAGCCTGTTTGTTTTCGCCTGGTGACGCCACATATTAGACGTTTTACGCCAATGTGACAATGTAGGATAATTATTATATATGAGAATTTAATGTTTCTCTAATAATTATTCTTAAAAACATAATTTTATACGGTTCTTCAAAATCAGTTAATAACCACTTCTATATGAATATAAAATTAATAACAAATCGGATTGAGAAGTTGGGTGAATCATTACTTATTGTAAATAACTTCATGTTTACAAGTATTGGCTAATTGCCAATTTTCACGATCTATCTCATCAAGGGAGTGATTTCTTCATCAGCTCTGGAAAGCTCCATCTACAGACCTAACACTACCAGGAGTAGCAGATATGCCAGCTTCTCTGAACAAGCTCGCGAAAACTGCGCGAGGCGTTTTGGATAACAATGTAATTGTAATGAATAGATTTACCTAGGTACTACAATTTGAAACATTTCGTCTATCATTTAATAATGAAATTTAATTTATCAATAAAATTCAAATAGATTTTAGTTACGATAATATAAATGTAGGTAATAATTATCTCAATTTATAAAATTCTCGCTATATCTACCGTAAGAAAAGTTAGATCATGTAGGTATAATTCTTTCTGAAAAAAAGAAATAATAACATCGCAGTATGACGAGATGTTTAAAAAAGGCTATTTACATCTATTAAGTAAAGTTACATCTATTCAGTAAGATTTTAACTTATCTAGGTGGATAAGTTAAATAAGTTAATCCACCTATCTCAGATAGGTGGATTCTGATTCTTTATTTTCAGAATGTTTTACAAAAGCATGGTTACTTAGCTAACTTAAATTTTCGGCACTACATAACGTCAAAACCTGATGTGTGTAAAAGAACAATGCATTGAAAATTATTTTATTACTCAAATTTAAATCAAAACTGGTACTAATTGTGAGCCGGTAGGGATATTAGTAGTAATACTTATATTATTTTCAGACTATAAGACCAACGTAAATTCGTAAGTTGTGAGAGTTGAGTTTCGCAATTTTTTAAGTAAGTAAGTAATGACACTCTTACGGGGTTTCATGTTTTAATGGTTTCGGACTGGGACCAACCACACATTTCCAAACCTATGAGTCGATGTTCTCTAATTTCAGAACTACCAGACCCGCTGTGTCAATTAGAAACTTGTGTTGGTTTCTCGGATTCAACGGAGCAACGAGCGCTCGGACTCTGAGTACCACGCGCCAAAAACCTTTTTCCCGTGGTATTGTTATTAAAAATATTCCCGTTTACTTATTGAGATGAATCAAGTCTCGATATACCAACGTAGTTGTGTACTACATGTGCATTCTTCGAGGCGAACGGATCGACTACTGGGATTCCCAACTTTGCATAACTAAGTATTTTCAAATCGGATAAAATAAGTGCCACCGTGGAGGTTGGCGATAGCGTGACAGAAGATACACAATTCGTATGACTATTGAACCTGCCTGGGATGTACGTCTTTTATGTTGTAGTGATTTTGATTTCAACCTAAAAATTTCAGGATTCGAATGTTATTTTCAATAGGAGTAAGATCTCGTCCCACTTGCTCTTTTTAAATGAGTAATAGTCTTGCTGTCACATTGGATAAAGATCGAACTTTGACGCCGGGTGTGAGTAGTTGAGTACGTCTCTGAAAGGCATATAAAAAAAAGAAGGGGCCAACACTTCATTTTGATTAGAATTAGTATTTGTTCTTATCGTGTACAAGACTACGATAGAGAGAGATCATACAGTAATGCTCTCCAAACTACGTACGAGGCACATGTTTACCAAAAACAAAACTGGTGGAAGATAATACAGCGAAGTTAGTAGCTGACAATTCGTCTTCCACTAAAAGAGTTCGTTTATTGCATTCAGCGGTTTGTATAAGGCACCCATCATTCAAGACAAGTCCGGCAGAATGTATTTGAAAAGTATCAAGTGCCGATGATTCAGTCGTCCTCGTGGAACAACAAAGCTGGCAAAATTCGGAAGTTCTATATTTATATTAATTTCTTTGCATTATAGTCATTTAAAATCCGAATTATATTATTGAATAAGTACTTCATTTGACTTTTCCTAATAAACTCTTTTGTGGCAAAAGACCGAATTTATTTGCCAACTTAGGCTCTGTAGTAGCTGCATTGTAATTTTGACATGACCGCAAGTACATTTTGCAAAAGAAATCATCTAGGTACGCAAGAACAAGAACTATGAAATTAGGCCTGTGTTAAGTATATCCATTTTGCACAACAAGTTTTGGGGTTGCCGGAAATCCGGAATGCGGTACATGTTTATCAAGTGAATTGATTCTGGCAAAACAATCGTTCAGTGCTTTGAGGTCGAATATCGGTCGAGACTCGAGATAACCCGTCGCGCGTCGGGTTAAAGAGTGGATGAAAAGCTTGGTGTGTAAGACGCCATGCTTTTCATTTTGTGCGCCATTGCACATATTATATTCTAGAAACAGGAGTGTGAAATATTTTTCCCGTCATGTTGGGAAATACAAAAGGTGATTACTTCAAACACAACATTTCTTTCAATTATGAAAGATGTTATACTAAACTACCCATTGCAAGAGAACAGGTTCGAGTTGAATCCTCTAACTAATTTAATTCATTCGGATGTAGACGTATTTAGGCCCTTCGCACACAGCTAGCTTAAGCGTATCATTATGACGCTACGCATAACAGTATGACAATTACGTCCTAAAATTCGCTCCAACATCGCTTCAACTGCGGACATGTTTGAACATGTTTGTACTCTTACTGCTGTCGTCGTACGCGCGAATGATGTTACGCTTACGCTTACGTGATATATACAGCGTATAGATAAATTTTCGTATATCTACTGGTATGCACCTTGCGAGGGTGATTTATAACGCTCGTGCGATAAGACTGCGTGCACTATCCAGGCCGAGTATAGGTAATGTTACCAATACTTTGCTTCCCCGAGAGGCGACGATCTGGTTGATTAGCATAATGATTGCTTAATGTATTATTTATACGTTGGTATCTACCCCGCGAA
Organism: Coenonympha arcania; assembly: GCA_036785405.1. Taxonomy (NCBI): domain Eukaryota; kingdom Metazoa; phylum Arthropoda; class Insecta; order Lepidoptera; family Nymphalidae; genus Coenonympha; species Coenonympha arcania. The sequence goes on from CM072076.1 coordinate 13,614,495, forward strand.
GGTGGGCTGTATGATCATGCTAGCAACATTGCGAGCACTGTCCAGGTAAGAAGTTCCACACGATGGAACGGCAATGCTTGTAATAACTTGCCCCCGCGAGGGGCGACGGTCTTATTGCTTCGCATATTAGTATCCACCCAGCGAGGGTGGGATGTAATTAATGATCGTGCTAGCATACTGCGAGTCTGTCTAGGCCAAGAAGTTCCACGTGATGGAACGGCTATGCTTGTAATACCTTGCCCCCGCGAGGGGCGACGGTCTTATTGCTTCGCATATTAGTATCCACCCTGCGAGGGTGGAATGTAATGATCTTGCTAGCATACTGCGAGCCTGTCTAGGCCAAGAAGTTCCACGCGATGGAACGGCTATGCTAGTAATACCTTGCGTTCGCGAGGGGCAACGATCTGATTGCTTCGCATATTAGTATCCACCCTGCGAGGGTGGAATGTAATGATCGTGCTAGCATACTGCGAGCCTGTCTAGGCCAAGAAGTTCCACGCGATGGAACGGCTATGCTAGTAATACCTTGCGTTCGCGAGGGGCAACGATCTGATTGCTTCGCATATTAGTATCCACCCTGCGAGCGCGGGATGATTGTGCTAGCAATACTGCGAACCTGTCTAGGCCAAGAAGTTCATCGCGACGGAACGGTAATGCTTGAAATACTTGCCCCCGCGAGGGGCGACGGTCTGATTGCTTCGCATATTAGTATCTACCCCGCGAGTGTGGGATGTATGATCGTGCTAGCAATACTGTGAGCCTGTCTGGGCCAAGAAGTTCATTGCGATGGAACGGCAATGCTTGAAATACCTTGTCCCCACGAGGGGCGACGGTCTGATTGCTTCGCATATTAGTATCTACCCCGCGAGGGTGGGATATAATGATCGTGCTAGCAATATAGCAAGCCTGTCGTCTAGGCCAAGAAGTTCCACGCGACGGAACGGCAATGCTTGTAATACTTTGCCCCCGCGAGGGGCCATGGTATGATTGAGGTTCCCGAACTAGACGAAAATCTGAATTGAATAGTGTGCAATCGAAGGTAGTATTTTATTCAGCGAAGCTTATACGAAAGAATTACGATCTTGGCTCACGACTCTTCTCGGCGCGCCTCAATACTTTGATCGCTTGCCTTACGCTAAGTGCGATAAATCCGAAAATTTAAGAATTCTTTTTCTTAATTTTTTTCAGTCAATACTTCAAAATTGTTACTATTTTGTATGGCCCAAAAAAGCGAAATTTTCAATACTTTATAATTTTAAAATGCAGTATATGATAGCTGCGTTCTTGAATGAACTAGATTGCATAAAGTATCATACATTTTTACCTTCTCGTTTGTTTCTAGGTGCGTATGAAACCTGGAGTATGATTATTTTCTTATATTTCTTTGGAACATATGTTTCGCCACTAACTTGGGTCAGAACTTTATAATCACACTATCAATGTCACTATTTTGTATTTTCTGCATAACTTATCAATTTTGGATGAGCAATGAGAAAGGCTGTATGTGCTTTTGCGAGCCTGCCCGCTTGGGCCAGCCATTTCTTTCATTGCTTTATCCATTACTGAAATAAAATTTACTTAAAACTAGTTAGATTATATTATATCATGCGTCACAAGTACGAATATTTTAACAAAATATACATTTTAAAGTGATCCGAACGGACAAACCGTTAAAAATATGATCACTTACACACGTTAAAACGAGTTAGATTATATTACATCATGCATTTTAACAAAATATACATTTTAAAGTGATCCGAACGGACAAACCGTTAAAAAAATGATCACTTACTTATTAATTCACCGGCGAGGAATCGAACCCCGGTTTCCGCGTGATAGGCGGAGATTTTGATTATAGAAAAACAGAAGACTACTTACTGCGAATTATTCACACAATTCACTTTAAAATTATAAGTAAGTATGCACTTTATACTTTAGTATTCAATAACTTCTTATTGCAATGTTCTATGTGGAACGATTGCAAGTTACTTCGACGGAAACAAAAACGCCAATGAACCAAGGGTCGCACCAAGCTATTAAGGAAACCTACGGTGCGACACCGCCAGGTGGCGCCACAGAGCCGGTTCTGACGTCACGAAAAGTACGTAAAAACAAACGGAAACGGATGTGCTACTCTCAATATAAAGCTTCCAGTGACGGTCAAGTGTTTTAACAAGAGCATGGTCACTCAGACACATATTATGTATAACTACTACGCTTTTACAGAGTGTTGGTGCATCTGTAATAATAAGGTCTAAGAGAGATGACGTAGTTTCTGTGATTCTTGTGGGCTCTGTTACAAGCTGTGTAAAATTTTGCAGTTCTAAAGCACTTAAGAACTCCTGGGCATTTTTATTACAATTCTCGATTAGGTTAATGTTAAAATCAGTTAAGAGACATTGAAAATTGAACAAAGAAAGGGCACTAAGGGTTTCACTTAATTCTGCTATGGATTTATTAATAAACATATGTTCTGGGCGATACGCAGTGCCAATAGCTATGCGCATACCTCCTATCCTTACATCAATCCACATCTGCTCCATGTCTGTTTGAGGATGCTTAATAACTCGGAAATTAATACCCTTCCTAACGTAGAAACCAACCCCACCACCTCTTTTACCCGTCGGCCTCGGTATATGCTTAAGTATGTATCCTGGTATACGGAACGCATCAATATTTTCACCGCATCGCAACCAGGTTTCATTTAGTGCTAAAATGTCTGGTTCAAGATTCAAGTAGTTCTACTCTCCCAGTTTTTAGCGACCTCACATTTAACAAACCGAGTTTTAAATTGCTTCCAGGACCTGTAAATAGATATAAACGACTCCGGATAAACATTTTTCTAGTAAATATTATAATCCAAGCCATACATACTTTTGCATTTCCCATTTTAAATAACTCTTGCTGGGAGTATTTATGATTTTACACTTAGATGAGTTGAGGTAAGTTAACTTAACGCTAAATAAACCAAATTCAAAAAACTTAGAGCTTACTAATTTTACATTATAACCTAGCCAGAAGGCAGACAACTTAAAAGTAATGTAACAAATACTTATAATTAATATATTAGTTGCTATTAGTGTTAGTAAGTGTAGTCCAGCAATTTCGCTATAACTTATTAGAAAAAACAGGTCAAACATTTTCTGTACTAAAAATACGTTTAATGTCTTGCTCATTTCTAACACGAAAACCCGGTTGTTTTCGTGTTAGAAATTACAGTTTAATTAGTACGGAAGTGATTTTCAACCCTCTTTACACCCCTTAAGAAGGATGAATTTTTAAAAATTCTTATGTAATGAAAATAATTAGCATTCTGTATTCATATAGGGTTATTTTGGTAAGATTTCATTGTTTCTCGAAGAATAAAACGTTTTCTTTTTTTCTGAGGGCCCACGTCTTAGCACAGGTGTTTTGAACTTTCTTAAAATGACCATAACCCGTACCAACCTAAATAAAAAAAAATTCCAAATTCATTCTCTCGTGGTTGGAGGACAAAGCAATAAAACAAAAAAAGCTTTGTAAGTATAAAGTATGATGAAACAAAGACATAGTAGCTGATCACTGTGAATTATTTATCTATGAGAATACCATATCTATGCCAGCCAACGGCGTAACGCTTTGCTTTAAAAGGTCAGGTTTGTATATTATTATGTACCTATGTAGGTACATAATTGATATTGCACACGCTTTAGCACTCTTTGGTGAAGGTAATGGTTGCGAACACAGCTGTTTCTCGTACTTTATGATATTTTCATACGGTTATACCTAGGTATACATGGATTACTCAAAAAGTTGACTATTCTATGTGTGTCTCAGCGTGCGGAAAGTTATTCTTTTCCGCACTAGTGAATTTTGTTTTCCTCATGATCCAAATGCATGACGGAGATTTTTGACCAGGTTTTCATTTTTGAATTTTGCCATAAGTGAATTTTGTATTTCTTTTGAAAGAGTAAATAATTGGTGAAGTGCGAGTTGGGATCTACTAATAGCGCACTGAGGGTGACCCGTTCTCAACAATAAACACCCTGCCCACCAACTCCAAAAATCACCTTTGTTGTATGGGAGGCTGGGAGCCCACATAAATATTAATTTTATTCTATTTTTTTAGTATTTATTGTTCTGTCTGAATGCATCATCAGAAATACATCATCTGTGAAAATTTCAAGCGTCTAACTATCACGGTTCAAGAGATACATGTCTGGTGACAGACGGACGGACGGACGGACGGCGAAGTCTTATTAATAGGGTCCCGTTTTTACCCTTTGTACGGGAACCCTAAAAACGAGAGCTGTCTGTCACCAGGCTGTATTTCTTGAACCGTGAGAGTTATAAGTAGTGTTATTATCTCGCTGCAGACTCGGTCATAAATCATTCGAGTGTTTCGCTTTTGTTGTTCCGCAGTAATGCACAAATCAACAAAAAACAACAAAAGCAAAACACTCGTATGATTTATGACCGAGTCTGCAGCGAGATAATATTTTTTTTTAATAAATATATACGGGACATTTTACACATCGCAATGTAGCCCCAAAGTAAGCGATAGCTTGTGTTATGGGTGCTAGATAATAACACTACTATAGACACGTGTATCTATGTATCGAAATGTACTATTTATTGTGGTAATCCACCTAAACCCACTAGCACTACCAGTCATCGCCCCTACCGCAGTGACTACTTCTCAGCGGCGAGATGAGCGGCGCCAGATAACAGCTGCATTGTGATAACTCGCAGCCGACCCTCGACCGACGATAGCGGAGAGCATTCGTAAATAGAACACTGTCAATACGAACAAGACAAGTTGTTGCTAGGCCGATACGTGCTCTTCGAAACTGCTTCCGAACAGCGCCCGCAGCAAAAGTAAGCCGACTCACTTGATGTAAATATAAATAAACTAGCTGACCCGGCGAACTCCGTTTCGCCATCAGATGGCTTTCCCGCTAAAAAGATTTTCCCGCTTTTCTGTTGAAATTTTTCTTGAATTTTCTTTGCTATAAACCTCACGGAGCCCGAGACCTTTCCAACGAATGCAAAACCGTGGAAATCGGTTCGTGCGTTCTGGAGTTATAGCGTCAGGGAGGAAAACTCGACTTATTTTTATATAGTAGATATAAATATATATGGACATATTTTTTTATACTTTATAGGCTAGCGCTTGACTGTGATCACACCTGATGGAAAGTGTTGATACAGTCGGTGGAACGCGCTTGCCTAGAAGATGCCTATTCACTCTTGATTTGAAGGATAATATAACACAAATGCTCATAATATAAATATAAATGCATAATATAAATGCAAAATATAACTCAGAAGGCGACTTCTACCATATAGACCAGATAGCATAGTTATTTTATTATTATTTTTGTAATTTAAGGTTTATATTAATGCATGCAAAGAAGAGATAACTAAAAAAACGCAATTGGTAGTAGTAATAAAGGCTTTTTTATTTATTATTATTATTTATAACACAAATCGAAATCTAGCCCCAAAGTAAGCGATAGATTATGTTATGGGTACCTACTAGATAACTGAGAAATATACATACATACTAATATACATATTAAATATAATATATTGAAAAACACCCAGACACTGGAAAACATTCATGCTCATCACACAAACATTTACCAATAATGGGAATCGAACCCACGACGGCAGGTTCGCTACCGCTACGACATTCGGTCGTCTAATTCGGTCGATGTAAAATAAAAATAAAAGTTATGAGAAAATGACGAATATTTATATGCAAATACCTAGTTCTATTGTTTTTACGAATCACTTGTTTTATGGGCGTATTGTTTTATTTAACTGCTACATTATAAACTATTTTAAATAATGTTAGGCAATAAAATAAATAAAATAGGTACCTACTCCACGTTAAGCATAAAATATAATTTAGCATATTGACTAAAAATTCTCAAGAAGTCTTGAAACTACAAAAAAAACCTCAAACTCAAATTAGGCATGAATCAAAGCCAAATACTTTATTTCACATAGGCTTGTCGTGATTCATACATTTATTCCACAATATTTGGAAAGAAAAACACGAATAATTTAAAATTATTGCTCTGGCAATATTTAGCTACAAACTCTATGCTAACTTTGGTTTTATCTGTGGTTGAGTTGACCAATAACAGGGGTCTGCCTTTTATGAACGTTGGTAAGATTTACTGAAACTAACCAATAGCATGAAAGGTAGATAAAGTTGTTATGAAAGTTGGTAAAATTGAGCAAGGCAGCCAATGAAAGGCTTTTTAAAGTAGTGTGACATCTCGGGGTAAGATAATTTCCAAATTGGTGGGATAAAGGAAAAGCTATAAATAGAAAAACGACAAGACATTCGGGCATTCTGGGACTCGCATTCGGCATTTTATATTGTGTGTCTGAGTACTTGATATTCTAATTAATAATTAAATAATAACTGTAAATAATTGCTGTTACGTCAACATTAAACAATATTATAAGTATGAAAGAAAGTTTTATTTACAAGTGATTAGTACAAGTCAGAAGTGACAATGGCCTCGCACTCACAGGTATGTAAATATGTGATTCTTCTATTTTGATATTTGTGTGTCATACCCTCAAAATCTCTAATAATAATTGCACTATGATATTTGTGTTGTGCATGAATTTAATAATGTTTTGTTGCTCGTAATCCTTGACAAACATCGTCATGATTACAATAAATACTGTTGTATCGTTTGAGGGCAAGTGGCCTGGGCGACTCCTAGGTATTGCGTCTCTTTTGATACTGATAGTGTTTGTGGTGCAAATTAAAGCATTATTAAATATTTTTGCGGAAAATACCATGTTAATTCCTTGATAAAATAAAAATGGTGTTGAGATTACTGCATTATTCATTTGGCCAGAGCTACTCTCTGGTAATGAATTTTTACTTTGGTTTCAGCATTATTATTTTATTATGTATTTTAAAATAAATGGTTTCTTTTTCAAAATGGAAATTCAAAACGAATATTGAAGGTATGACATAATGTCCAATACTAAATCAAGATGGCGCTGTAGGAAGTTAGCTCGCGTTATCATGTCGCCTTCCTGGTTTCTTAAAGCTAAGATTATTAGTAGTACAAATCGCTTTTCATTTCGATCGCGGTCCAGGGTTCGAAGAACATTGGTGGGCAATAATATAATATACGTCGTAGAATGAATCGTCATACTTTTGCAATGGTACCTACTTACTTTCCGTGAGTAACTACCGTCATTTTGTGCAATGATTTTCTTTTCTTGCTGATATTTTAGTATTACTGTTGTTAGCTACCCAGTAAAATTATATAAAAACTCATTATTTCATAATTCATAAATACTTAAAGATACAAAAATTATATTATCTGTATTTTGGTTTGTCACATCCGGTCAAACTCCAATATGTACGTATGGGAATGAAATCAAATATTAACTACGTCACTTCCGGGCGTGCACAAACCTAGATGCATTCTGATCTTGATTATTATTTTTTCAAAGGATTCTTTTAAGAACCGCCATATTGTAATCAATCAATACAACATGAAAGTGCAAAATATAAGAAAATATTACTCTGTGATATTGCTACATATTATTACGTATTATAAATAGATCAACTGATGATTAATTAGGAGAGTTGGATGATTAAATTATTTAAAAGTAGGTAGCCAAGTGTGTTATCTGGAATGGTGGTGGCCAAGTGCGTCACCGAAAAGAAGGGTGGCCAAGTGTGTCACCAGTTATAGGGGTTAATAGGGGTGGCCAAGTGCGTCACCGATAATAGGGGTGGTCAAGTGTATCACCGATAATAGGAGTGGCCAAGTGTGTCACTGATAATAAGAGTGGCCAAGTGTGTCACTGATAATAAGAGTGGCCAAGTGTGTCACAACGCATATAGAAGGTAATTAAATATTATACTACAATCAATTAAGGTGGCCAAGTGAGTCACACCAGAACTAGTGGGTGCCAAGTTTTAATATAAATACCCGAATTGATAGAAGGTTTTTATTATTATAATATTTTGTTCAGGTTACGATAGAAATTATACACATAATAATTTTGAAAACTACCTTGCTTTGATAGAGTATGAAATATTCTCATAAATATTTGAATGTAGTTATTGAAAGGTTTTAGAATGTTGAAAACGTGAAATTGAAGGACTTCAATTATTTTAATTTGATAGCTTCTTTACCTATTATTATATTTAAACGCATAGATTAGCATTGAGTAGAGAAACGAATCGGTATTTAATACAATTTTTATTTTTCTGAGGGTCCGGCTGAGCAGAACAAGGCGCGAGGGCGCCCTACCGTAAGGAAGCGGCGGTGCGTACAGGCATCGTCGTCTAAACATCGCACTCGTAAAGCTGCACGAGTGTCGTCCTTGACTCCTTGGGTTGTCAATGAGGTCAGTTCTGCTGAATCTATTCCACATCATGTCGATGACACCGGACTTGACAAGAATACATCTACGGGGTTTACTAGTGATGAAGTGATAAAAATGCTCTCTTCAATACAAAAGGAAAAATCTCATCAGTTTTATAGTGATCTTATCAATGTTATACCCTCATTTGATCCATCTAGTAAAACGCAAAGTGTCGATAACTGGATAAAGAAAATAAATGAGTGTTCTAGCATATATAATTGGAACGAGAAGCAAACCATTCATTTTGCCATGCAAAAGCTTTCGGGGGTTTGTAAAATTTGGTATGAGGCATTACCAACTGTAGTTCATACTTGGGAGGAATGGCAAATTAAACTCAGAAAAGCATTTCCTAGCGGTCAAAATTATGGTCAGCTTCTCGAAGAAATGTTAGCTCGTACTACGCGGTATGGTGAAAATTTACGCGATTATTATTACGATAAACTTACATTAATGAATAGATGTGAAATTTATGGTAAAAAAGCTGTGGATTGCATTATACATGTTATAACGGATAAATCAATTAGGAACGGCGCACAGGCTTTGTCTTGCTCGGAACCAGATGATTTATTGAATTTTCTCAATTCTCAAAAACCGTTGCAGGCTCCATTTGTAAAGAACTGCGACAGCGCACTCAAACAGAATAGTTAAACTCTATTGATGTAATCAAATAAAAATGTGTCTGTATTATTAATGTTAAAACAGGTTACTGTAATTTTATGAACTACTAACTGTATTAAATTCAAGAGAACTTGTGAAAATACTTAGTGATATTAATTGATTGAATGTGATTACATTATTTAGTACTTTACATTATTTAATAAATAAAATAAAATAAAATAGCTTTTATTAAACTGAAATAATATGAAGTATTACAATTTTTAAAATAATGTTTTAAATTTAGTTTGGAACAAATTTTGTAATAACAATAATTTAGTAACTTAAGTAAGTAGTATCAATATAATAAATGAAATACAGTGGAAATGTAAATACAGTATCGCCAATCAACTAAAGCTACTCTTATTGCATTTTCAAGTTTGTTACATAATATTATGTTCAATTACAATTTAAGTTCAAAGAGTTCACGTTAGGTTACAATTACTTATATTTGAAAATATTTCGTTATCAAATGTAATGTTATGAATGATGTAAGTCGGTTATAATTCTATGTAAAGGTTTATACTAAATGTTATGTAGACAGATTTCTAATCTTTTCATTCTTTTAACTAAATTATGTACAATGTATAGTTACTCAATACAAATAATAAATAAATAAATAATATAGGTACAATATTGTGTGTTGATACATTGAAAATTATTGTTATGTAATAGGTACTCAATAATTATATGCAATAAAATATAAAACAAGCCTTTTTTAAGTATTTGAATAATTCAGAATGATAGTAACAGTTGATTTAAATAATATAAAATACAATAAGTTAGTAAACCTAAGCATAAGTTTCAACTAGTTAGATGTTACATAATACATATTTTCAGAATTCTTAAATATAAGTTTATTTTATATCTCTTTATAAGTTTATTTCATAGAGCCACTTTATTGATGCAATTTTGAACATCTTTTGATATTCTTAATGACAGTATGACATACATAAAAATATATTGAATAGATACTACAAATTCATATGTGATTTCAGTTCCGCCTGTTAGGCGAAGGCCTCCTCCAGTGTAAGATTTCTTAAAATTATAGTTCACCATGACATAACATGGGTCTGATAACTGGAGGGTGTTAGTCTATAGCCTTCCCACGATGACAAGTCGGCTTGGGAGGCTGGCTGAGAGGGGCAAATTGTTAGTTGCCTAATTAATTGTTCGTTATTATTTTGTTGTTTTTGAATATGTGATTTACTTATTGTGCCTGCGATGTAGATGGCTTTGGCGTTTGCGTAGCTTATGATTTATTACTGCACTTGCTTTTCTTTATTGATTTTTGCTTTGAGTTATTTTTAATTATTATTTTCGGAGGCGTAGATAGGTTTCTTTTATTAGCAGTTTTTGTTTCTGATCTGAGGCCATATTATTTTCTAAATAAATTATTTTATCATATTTTAAGATACAATTCTTTCCCATTTTCCTTTCTTCTATTAATTTCTTAACCAGTTCCCGTCTTTTTCTACAATATCTTTAGTAAAATCTTCTTAAATAGAATAGTTGGTATTTTTTAGGTTTTTCTTCTTTGTTAATAATTCAAGCTTTTTACCCATAGTAGTAAAGGTTACTATAACTGGCCTCTTATTATTTTGGTCTCTTCCAAGTCTTCCGACATACTCAATATAGGTTTTTTCGCAGTTAATTTGCATAGTTTGATTGATGATTTTGTGTATAATTTCCTCCAGCTCAAAATAACTTTCCTCTTTTTCTTCTACTCCGAAAAAAATAAGATTTCTTCTCTTTATATATCTTTCAAAATATTTAATAGACGCCTGCTGCTTGTTTATTTTTTCCTCCAATTCACGGTAATTTTGTTCAAAACGTAAAAACTTTTCATCTATGTTATCGTTTATATTTTTTGTGATTCGTTCGGTTATGTTGGTAAATTCTCTATTCTGACCGTCTATTCGCTCCATCAGGTCTTTTACTAGCGATTTTAGTTCTCCCATTATTTGAAAATAGTTACAAGTAATTCACTTCGTCTAGTATATATAAGTACGCATAATTACTGTCTTGTCCAAAAGTGGTGTCTTAATGCGTTGAAAGTGAAGCTTTCAACCGGCGGTCCACGGCGACTCAGTGCAGTGTACTTACATACCTATTTACGAAAAACCGTTTACATATCAGAACAGACCTACTTATTTTGCACCGTATTGTGAATACATACTAGAATTACAAAGTGAATATAGTTCGAATACAAGCAAAAGAAAGTTAAATGATATAAATAATAATCAATGAAAAATACTGTTATTGTGAAGGTACGCAAATAATTATTCGATCTTCGCGACGCGCGCTGCGCCGGCCGCCGCTGACGCGGTAAGGTAACAGTGATACCTATATTATTAATCGTTATTATTCGATATTTTAGCACTGGTAGACCCTAATCAGCGTGTTAAATATTTATAAACAGTAAAAATTACGGAGCTAGTACCGCACCGTTGCGCTGCAGCGCCCTCATTATTTAATAGTTTTAGTTATATACAACATTATTTAATAGTTTTAGTTATATACAAATATGAATTCAATGTAAACTGTAGTTATATACAAATATGAATTCAATGTAAACTGTAATAGAGTTAATTTTAATTACCTCAAACTGATCTAAGGTGTCTTAATAACTTTATATGAATGTCGTGATTATAAGTATAGTTTAAAAGATTAGTGTGTAGAATCTGCAATTTTAAGTTATACTTATTGTATGTACATATCATTTAAAATGTATATAGAGTTAGTTTTAATTGTTAAAAATTAAGTAACTGATGCTAGTTATAATAATTAAGACGGATTGTATGTACCTATCGTGCACCGGGTGGTTGCACGGTTTCGGATGGCCGAATGTCGTGATTCATACATTTATTCCACAATATTTGGAAAGAAAAACACGAATAATTTAAAATTATTGCTCTGGCAATATTTAGCTACAAACTCTATGCTAACTTTGGTTTTATCTGTGGTTGAGTTGACCAATAACAGGGGTCTGCCTTTTATGAACGTTGGTAAGATTGACTGAAACTAACCAATAGCATGAAAGGTAGATAAAGTTGTTATGAAAGTTGGTAAAATTGAGCAAGGCAGCCAATGAAAGGCTTTTTAAAGTAGTGTGACATCTCGGGGTAAGATAATTTCCAAATTGGTGGGATAAAGGAAAAGCTATAAATAGAAAAACGACAAGACATTCGGGCATTCTGGGACTCGCATTCGGCATTTTATATTGTGTGTCTGAGTACTTGATATTCTAATTAATAATTAAATAATAACTGTAAATAATTGCTGTTACGTCAACATTAAACAATATTATAAGTATGAAAGAAAGTTTTATTTACAAGTGATTAGTACAGGCTTATTTACAAGTATTTATGACGAGATAAACTGATAACTATTTCACGCTTTGAAACTTGGAGGATTTCATTCATTTTGAACTTACGAGGATTTCAACGCACCCTGCGAGAAGAAGCCCTCAACAAACTCAGCCGGGTATCCATTTAGTGTTACTAACAAAGCAATCTACTGTCACTCCCAACACCACTACCCATAACACAAGCTATCGCTTACTTTGGGGCTAGATTGCGATGTGCAAAATGTCCCGAAAATGTCCCGAATGTCCCAAGGATTTGTGTCAAAAAATAATAAGGGCATGACGTCATAATATGGTATTCTATTTTATTTTATTTTCTTTATTTATTGCAATCAACAGCGGTCCAAAAAATGATTAACAATTAACTTAAGCTATAAATAAGGCCAAATAAGATTACAATTTACAGGATACAAAGATTAAATGATAAAAGTATAACAATATAGCAAGAACAAAGAAGTTACAAGTACAGTACTATGGACGCAACAGTATAGGAAAATCAAAAACAACCAAGTACCTAGTTAGTTATTATAACATAAAATAAGAATTTCGAATAAAAATGTAGCTGTGCAGGAGTGTTTAGGTGAGCTATTGTGGGGTAAAGCTGCTGATATTGATTTGTCGTGAAACACAAATTGTGTGTTTGTCGTGTCGTGTTTGAGTTTGAGCGCAATGAGGCATGAGGCTGTGATATAACGATGATAATGAGTTCGGAAAACTTTCTCTAAACAAAAACTTGCCAATGGAAAGTTCACATTGTTATTTTTTCCATGATTTTATGGTCGAAAGAGCATTACATACAATTTCTACGCTTATTTATATAATTACAATTACTTTTAGAGAAAGCATGTAGGTACCTACTTTAGTACTTTATTTGTAGAAAAATGAAAATGAAGATTTAAAAAAAATAATTGCTTTAGTGACGTGTTAATTTTTTTACTGTTTTTTCCTGTTAACCAATAAGAAGTAAATAATATTGACATTTTACAATACTTTTTCTGTGGGTTTTCGTATCTATACCTAATATCATCTCTAATATACATATGTTTCTCTCGCCGTCCTTTGTTACCAAACTCCTCCGAAACGGCTGGACCGATTGCTATGAAATTTTCAGTGTATAACCACTGAGTCTGGGAGCAGGTGGTTATCTGGTTTTTTTATATCCCTAATGGCAAAACAACGTTTGCTGGGTCAGCTAGTATAGATATATTAATTGGGAAACCTTCAAGTAAATACGCCTTTTCAAGGCAAACGCGTCAAATACACAACTTGAGGATATCCCTTTCCACGCTTGTCGCCACTATAATAGTCAAGGGCAAGATTAAGGGGATTTATTGATTTATGTTTGTCTTTCTTCCTCTCACGGATACGTTGGTAGGTGCGATATGCAGCGTCGCGGAAGAATATAACTGAAAAACGACCTTTTACCTAATTACTCAAAAACTAAGCCAGTCATCAAAAATATGTTTCTAAGCGTTTTGGGTATTACTATTACCGACACATTAAAATAATAATTACAATTACATCCATTGTATTTCCGATAAAATGGAGAAAAACTGAGATTTTGGAGTAACTTTTGGGAGAACTGTCTATGGAGAAAATTTTATCTAATTGTGTTTCTGCTTCTAAGCTATTTTATATGAAGCATTTTGAAAGTAATTGTCTATATAGTTTTTCAATAAAACTTCATTACGCCGTTAAAAAATATGAGAATGACAGTTAAGTTGTCTACGAGGAAGTCACGTGATTTATTTAGCGATCGAATATGTCTATTCCACATATATTTATTTTGAATTTCGTTCCATAAGCGTACCAAAAGCAATCTAGAACTGGAATAGATAAATCAAAGAGATAAATCCATCTGAAACTTGCAACTACAAGTTAGATAGGTTTCGCTCTACGGGCGGAGCCAATACCCACCTTAAAAACAGGACAAGTGCGAGTCGGACTCGCGCACTGAGGGTTCCGTACTACCGGAGGAATAAAACCATAAAAACCACTTTTCTTGAACCGCATAACCAACTTATTCAACATTAAACAACTTCACCGCGAGTTAAAAATACGTGCAACGCCATCTGTCGTCATTAAAGTTAAACATAATAAAAGACTTGTTGAATATCAATTCAACACGTATTAAAAAAAAACTAAGTACTCACTAGATCTCGTTCAAACCAATTTTCGGTGGAAGTTTGCATGGTAATGTACATCATATATTTTTTTTGGTTTTATCATACTCTTATTTTAGAAGTTACAGGGGGGGGGACACACATTTTACCACTTTGGAAGTGTCTCTCGCGCAAGCTATTCATTTTAGAAAAAAATGATATTAGAAACCTTAGTATCATTTTTGAAGACCTATCCATAGATACCCCCCCACACATATGGGTTTGATGAAAAAAAAATTTTTGAGTTTCAGTTCTAAGTATGGGGCGCACCCCCAAAATTTATTACTTTTTTAAAATTTTGTGTGAAAACCTTAATGCGGTTCACAGAATACATCTACTTACCAAGTTTCAACAGTATAGCTCTTATAGTTTCGGAAAAAAGTGGCTGTGACATACGGACGGACAGACGGACAGACAGACATGACGAATTTATAAGGGTTCCGTTTTTTGCCATTCGGCTACGGAACCCTAAAAAGAAGAAGAAGTAGGTTTAAAATGACCTAAAATATTCGTAAACAAACTGTGAATTCATCCACAGTTTACCACATTGAGAGCCAAATTAAGCAATGCTGTAGGTAACAGTGAAGTCACGAATTGAGGTTGGGAAAGAAAATCAACTTTGTGTTTTTTTTAAACGAAAATGAGTTGTTTTTAACTTGAATCTTTGACTTTGTGTTATTACTTGAGTTAACTTGAAATTTTGATGACTTTTCGTCTTTACGATAGATAACTATTAATGTAGCGTGTTGGATCGATCTTTCACCTTTCATCCTAATTCTCATTTTATACTTAAGTAATCCATTATTTAAAAAAAAGCAGAATGTAATTGCCAATTTCACAAAAATATTTTTTGCCTGTTTAGAAGTAGGTATTTTATTTAAATAATTTACAAAAAGAGAACGAATTTGCCTAAGGTCAGCGCCCATAACCTATTCCGGCATTTATTCTCAAAGTCGGAACCACTTTTTAATTACTTAAATTAATTTCTCTTTTATTATGTCTGAGGAAAACATGTATTCATATCGATACATATATCGATAGATTGTAGAATAGGGCACTAGGCTGGTGCGTCCTATTTAGGTACATATCGATATTCGATAGATTGTAGAGCTGGGCCTCAAAACTGGCGCGCCCTATTTATCTGCGATTGACTATAATCTAGATACTTGATAGTAGATCGCATTGTAAATATGATGCCGATCGTATCGTCGCCATTGTTGTGGTTTTTGACCACATAAGTACTGTTTAGGTACTGTGTATTTTTTTTTATACCTACTGTGTCATTTTTATATATTTTTTTACACTCTACAAGTTAGTAGAACCCAGGTACTTGATTGCGATCTCACCTGATGGTAAGTCATGGTGCCGAGGATGTTATTTATCTCTGAAGGGGTAAGTAAACTCACCCTAACGGTTACTACACAGCATCGCGCCAGAACGCGAAATCAAGGCGGTGCAAGTGCTAGTGCATCTTTGTTGGTAGGGGTAACTATAGCTACTGCCGAAGTCTCCCACCAGACCAGACTTGAGCCAATACTTATGTACTTATGTATTAAATTTAAATTAACGGTTTCTACACAGCATCGTGCTGGAACTCTAAATCAAGGATGTGCAGGTGCATTTTTGGTGGTAAGGCAGTAAATAGCCACTGCCGAAATCTCCCACCAGACCAGACTCTAAGCCAATACTTATTTAACGTACACGATCTTATACAAGTATATGCATATGTATTATCTATGATCTTATATTACTGTAGCTAAAATTATAGCCCAAAGTGAAATAGATACCTATGCACTGAGTAAATATAACACGTACTTACTTACCTACTTAGCGTCAGTAAATCAACAAAAAACAAACAGCACACAAAAAACCGGTCCTTAACGCGTTCTAGTGTACTTGCGAGTTGTATGTGAAGGCAAAAAAAACTTAAAATTTGCAATTAGCGCAGTTTAACAATGGGCAGCCTTGGGAAAATAAATAAACATGGGAGAATGGGCCCGAGCGTATCGTACCTACTCTAACGAAATTTAATAAAAATACAATAAGCTTGTCTTTTTTATTCTTGTAGTTAAATATTAAATTAAAATTGTATTAAACATTATAAGTACGTATTTAGATTATTTTATAAAAACAATACGCGTATAATTTATACAAAAAATTAACACAGTATTTTTTTAATTCAAGAACAAGAAAAAAGTAAAGACCTTTTTGGTGAAGGTTTAAAAAAGGCTACTTATTTTTTTTTATTGTGGCTAGTAAATTCTATATCCAAGTGCCTATTTGCAAAAAAAAATATTGAGACACTTACTTTTTTTCCACAAAAATTTGCACAGGAAGTGCGGAAATTAAAAAAAAATAACACTTACTTTTTTAATTTAACAGAATACGCGAGCAACGGTTCGCGAGATGAACGGCAACTGGGCATTTAGCAACTTACGCTGGACTTGAGTCTTTGGCCATTTCATATTAGCCAATTTACATTTGATTTTAGCTTTTATCCCAACTCCATAGATAAGAAATTTCTATGAGCGTGGTTGTGTACAAACGCACTGCAAATTGATTGACACCGTTCACATTACGATTTACGATTATTGAAACAATTACTAATAGAGCAAGAAACTCTTACATTGGCCGACGTAGAATGATTGATCGACCGAGTTTTTTTACACTATATAGGTACAAGTTAGGTAGTATCTACTTGACAGCGATATCACTTGATGGGAAGTGACATGCAGTCAAACCTGTTATCGTACTAGCTTGAAAGCTAAGTAGGTAAACACATCCCTAATGGTTTCTACACAGCATCGCGCTGGATCGCTTTGCGGTACGTCTTTGCTGGTAGGGTGGTAACTAGGCATGGCCAAAGCCTCCCATAAGACCAGACCGAGTCAATTTAGAAATTCCAAAGTGGCTTTGGCGGGAACGAACCCTCGACTCGTATCCGAGAGCCTTGAAAAGAAGAGCCTTGGAAGAATTGAAAAACTGCGTAATTCCACAATACTTAACTAATAACACAACTAATTTTCTGCATAAGATCTTCATACTTCATACTGTCTTTCACCGATATGAGCTTTGTTTGCCGGGTCTTGGGTATTTTTTTATGGTATAAAGAAAGATTTCGATGTATTATTCTTAAAAGTCGCAAGAAGAACAGGAATAAATTAAATACAATTACAAAACAAAGATTAACACACAAAGACTAATTACTCGCTGCTAAAAAGACTTATCACAGGTGCAATTTCTCTATTCTCTCATGTCGTCAAGACGAGATGTGAACGGGTCTCAATCAATTCATAGTGTAGTGCGTTACCCTGTAGGAACCATTGATTTACCTTGCGCCGAGCAACACATTCACCTGCTGTTAAGTGATACGCCTGCAGATGCAGTGCGTGTCACGGTTTGCGTTTCAATATTGGCACAGTGCAATGCGTCGGACAGACAGGCAGACGAACGGACAGCGGAGTCTTAGTATTAGGTTACCGTTGTATCCTTTGGGTACGCTGGAACCCTAAAAATAATAGTTTAAAAAAAAAAAGCAAAAATAAAACACGCTCTATCTCTCTTACTCGCATGCAAAGGATGCGGAAAGAAATTAATTAATCCTGGCGAATCTAATTAAGATAAATTATTGTATATTCTATACTCGAATTATTGCATTGTCATCGGTCTTTGACAGGTGTGCAAAGTTTGAATGAGGTCAAATCTGAGTTGTTCTGCTGTAACCCGATCGGGCAGCGCCACTTTGCGTGTAGACCTGTCAAATATTCTTTTTTGAACGGATTTCTATATAAAAAAATCGTTTATCACTTTGACAGGTTTCCACACACACGCGAAACTAGTGGGAGGGGAGAAATGGCAAACATAAGCCTCAATAGGACAAAATCGAGTTCAAAGGAGTCGGTTACAAACATACAAACATACAGGTGAAGCTAATAAAGTTGATGATTTGATAAAGAAGATTTTTTACTTACTGGAAGTGAAAGTTTAGCACAATGACAAACTGGAAGTTACTTTCATTTCCCGCGGATGCTGTAAATTATTATGTTATTGCATACATTAGTCTTAATTATAGACTGATATTCATCTTCCTCTTTTTAATAATATCATTTGATCTCAATTAATATTTTTAATACATTTGCTCAAAAAGTTGACATTTCCAAGTGTGTTTAGCGTGCGCAAAGTTATTCTTTTCCGCACTAGTGCTTTTGTGTTTTCCTCCTACGCGGCACCGGAGCGGGCGCACCAGGAGCGCATGAACACGAACACGGCATGCAAACACGGAGCAGGCAAACACGTAAAACCAATATTTTTTTTCGCAAATGTATTAAAAAAATCGTTCAATGCACGTGCGGAATTGTCATTTTTACTCGTCCTTATAGTTGACCCAAGCCGAAACCGGGACTCGTAAAGAAATTACAAACTTTCCGCACTTATATTGAAATGTACTATTTCATGTTCCGAAGTAATAGACGACCGAATGGCGTAGCGGTAGCGAACCTGACGTCTGCGTCGGTCGTAGGTTCGATTCCCACTACTGGTAAATGTTTTTGTGATGAACATGAATGTTTTCCAGTGTCTGGGTGTTTTTCAGTATATTATATTTATGTATATTAGTATGTATGTCAGTTATCTAGAACCCATAACACAAGCTATCGCTTACTTTGGGGCTAGATTGCGACGTGTAAAATGTCCCGTATATACTTATATATTTTTTTATTTATTATTCAATTAATATTTTTTATGTTCCTAATATAATAGACGACCGAATGGCGTAGCGGACCTGACGTCTGCGTCGGATTCCCAGTAGGTACCTACTGACTGGTAAATGTTTTTGTGATGAGCATGAATGTTTTCCAGTGTGTGGGTGTTTTTCAGTAGGTATATTATATTTATGAATATTAGTATGTTTGTATATTTATCAGTTATCTAGAACCCATAACACAAGCTAACGCTTACTTTGGGGCTCACGGAGCCCACGATGCTAAATCGGTAGTTACTCGAGCGGCGTGAGAACCTAGTGAACAAAAGGTTATTTGACAGTTCTGGGGCAAGTTTTTTTTTTTTTTTTTATTGTGGATAGGCTTGCGCTTGACGACAATCATGCCTGATGGAAAGCAATGATGACGTCTAATACAGGTTTTCAAAAAATTTAAAAAAAATTGATTGTCTGTAAAGTCGGTTTACGGACGATATAGATTTACGTGATAACGTTATTATCGTGCCTCTCTATCGCTTGTTGCGCACTCTCGCTTGCACGCACAGGCTCAGGTGGAACGGTACGCGGAACGTTACTATTTTTCATGTGTGTTGCTGGTATTCATCAATTTATTAAACGTTATCACGTCAAAATCCGTTCTAATAAACATTGTTTTGTTCTATCCTCAATAGTTTAAATCTTAGTAAAGATGCATAATTAATTTAGAAAATTATAGCCTATGACACTCCATAATAACATTAATAACGTAGCTTTCTATTGGTGAAAGAATTTTGGAAAATCGGTTCAGTAGATCCAGAGATTTTACCCCTTACAACTTCACAATTCACACACTCACAAACGTTACCTCTTTATAATATTAGTATCTTAAATACCTAGTCATATAAAATTCTCTCGCTTTTCTTTGTTACTTAACTCCTCCGAAACGGCTGGACCGATTGTTATGAAATTTTCAGTGTATAATCAATCACTGGGTTTGAGAGTAGGTTGTTATCTATTATCTATTTTTTATATCCGTTTTGCAAAATAACGTTTGCCGGGTCGGCTAGTAAGTGTAAATAGTATACTGTTTATATACTGTATAGATATAGATTAGTATAGATGACTGAGTTTACCTCAGATTCAAAAATTTGTTAGATGTATATTTATCTCCATATCTCTAATATTCATATTTATCACATTAAAAATATTTCGTTATAAATCATAATGTCAAATACGGCGATATAGCCAACGCTAGCGCGATGCTAAACCGTGCAGCGCCATCTGTTGACAACGCGGCGCAACACACGACACTGACCGCTCCACACCAACGGGCCTCAAGCCAGGAAGGCGAAGCCTTAGCCCCTTACCGGGGCTAAAAGAACAACACCGAGGGAGCGCGGCTCCCCCGCGACACATCGCCCGGGCACAGATAATATAATAGCCCGGGTAAGGAGGCAAGCCTCGAGGCCCGTACCCCCGTGGGGACTCGTTCCCTACAGAGAAGACCACACAGCTACATTATTACAATTTTCGCAATTTTAAAACTAGATTTCATTTGAAAAACGAAAATAAAAAATTAATCGATTTCATTTTTATTTATTTTTCAGATTTTATACATTGTTAACTTATGATGAATGACAATCAAATTTTCATTTATATCTTTCTTTACTTGAAATTATCAATAAACTAAACTACCCTGCGCAACAAGTTCAAAGCGAGCAAAAGTCGTAAAAAGAACATACGGTCGAATTGAGAACCTTCTCCTTATTGAAGTCGGTTGAAAATAAAACATATGTCTGTCGGTATTCTATAGAACATATTTCGGAGTGTGCTCAGGTACTTTTTAATTTGGTTCCCCCGTCACCTTTCTACCATAGAACGGCAAGGCATCGTAAAGGCTTCCACCCATACATAGTCGACGTACCAAAGACGCGAACGATGCGGTTTGATTCCTCGTGCCTGATACGCACTGCAAAGGCCTGGAATACCCTCCCAGGCAGTGTCTTTCCTGCCACTTACAACCCGGGCGCCTTCAAATGAAGAGTGAATAGGCATCTTCTAGGCAAGCGCGTTCCACTTTAGACTGTATCATCACTTTCCATCAGGTGTGATCACAGTCAAGCGCTAGCCTATTGGTACGGGAGCTAGCAACGTTTGAAAAGTAAGAATTTTAGGAGAGCTGATTTTGTGATATGTCGTCCTTCTTGTACTTTCGGTTAGAGTCTGGGCGATCTGGCTGGCGGTAACCGTTGCGTTCATTAGTGCGCATCCTATGTGCAGCTTACGCCTCCACAATGTTTATATCAATTTTGTCGGGGCTACTAATTGTCCTTAAATTATTCTAGGCGCACTTGTACCAATTATGATGACGTTTCATATAAAAACATATAAATTGGGATAATTTATATGTTTAGGCATATAATAGGGCACATGAAACACCAACTTTAGCCGTTAGTTTTATGGTATAATGTTAACTCGTATGTGGTTGACAATTGACTAATACAAAAATGAAACGTCATCATATATGGTATAAAAGTGCGCCTTAAAAATTTAGCAATTAGTAGCCCCGACAACATTGGTATTAAAAACATTGTGGAGGCGTAAGCTGCACATAGGATGCGCACTAATGAACGCAACGGCTACCGCCAGCCAGATGGCCCAGACTCTTAACTGAAAGTGCAAGAAGGACAACATATCACAAAATCAGCTCACCTAAAATTCTTACTCTTCAAACGTTGCTAGCTCCTATACCATATCTTAATATATATAAATCTCGTGTCACGATGTTTGTCCGCGATTGACTCCTAAACTACTGAACCGATTATAATAAAATTCGCACACCATGTGCAGTTCGATCCAACTTGAGAGATAGGATAGTTTAAATCTCAAATTATAGTCGCAATTTTACTTTAGCCACAGCAACGCGTGGCCGGGTCAGCTAGTTATATAGTATATAAAAAAAAACATCAGTTATAATTGAAAAATGTTTTTATGTCACAACGCATTCCCCGCTGTATTCCTCGTCAAGTGTGTCAGCGCTCCGCTCGTTGATGGCCAGCAGCAGTTCGTTGGCGTCGAGCAGGCGGGGCGCTCCGCCCTCCGCGCCCGGGGTGCTCCGGTGCAGCTCGTAGCGCGGCGGAATCCCCAGGACTGACTTGCCGCACACCACGATGTTTGGGTACCCCGTCCTGGGGAAAATAGAATTTTTTAATACATGTAAAGAAACCATATTTCTTTAAAATAGGTCTTAGGTACATTTGTAAAACGCTCTATGGCCGGGAAGCTGTGATTGTCTGTAATGTCAATACAGACAGATGACAGCCGCCATGTTCTGAGACGTTTGTTGTTATTTAAATATTTTTTAAAAAGTGATTTATTATATTAAGAATTGAGAGTAATAGACTTTAATTGTCGTTTCTTTGTTTTCAGGTGAGATACCTATTTTAAGTTAAAAATGTGATCGTACAATTACTCATGTGTATATTTTACGCTAATAAAATAAAAAACTTTGTTTTCAGAGCAACGCCATTGTTTATTTGAAACTTAAAATTCCTGATCCAAAATAGAATAATCTTATATACATTTGCTCAAAAAGTTGACATTTCCATGTGTGTTTAGCGTGCGCAAAGTTATTCTTTTCCGCACTAGTGCTTTTGTGTTTTCCTCCTACGCGGCACCGGAGCGGGCGCACCAGGAGCGCATGAACACGAACACGGCATGCAAACACGGAGCAGGCAAACACGTAAAACCAATATTTTTTTTTCGCAAATGTATTAAAAAACGTCGTTCAATGCACGTGCGGAATTGACATTTTTACTCGTCCTTATAGTTGACCCTCGCCTTCGGCTTGGGTCAACAAACCGGGACTCGTAAAGAAATGACATACTTTCCGCACTTATATTGAAATGTACTATGAAGTTGCCATACCAAAATGTTATAATGGAACATGAGACGTCATTCCAGTAATAAAAAAATTGGTTGTCTGTAAAGTCGGTTTACGGACGATAGATTTACGTGATAACGTCATAATCATAATCATTAAGAGAATCATAATCATAATCATTATTTTTATGTAATTTTTATCGTGCCTCTCTATCGCTTGTTGCGCGCTCTAGCTTGCACGCACAGGCTCAGGTGGAACGTTACGCGGAACGTTACTATTTTTCATGTGTGTCGCTGGTGTTCATCAATTTATAAGACGTTATCACGTCAAAAATTGAATTGAACTGAGTAAAGGGCGTTACTTGTATTATTCTAAATCAAATCTTTATTTATTTTTATGCCTGATCATTTTGTATTAAATAAATCTAAGAAGAATTGTACATGTAAGTATAATGAATTAAAAAAAAATGCAAGTGCCGAGTTTCTTGCCAGTTCTTCTTGGTGCAAACCTGCTTTCCAAACCTGGCGGTAGAGTTGGACTTTTCATGAGAGCCTATGTGAAAATAGTAGTTAGGTACATTTCAATATAAGTGCGGAAAGTTTGTCATTTCTTTACGAGTCCCGGTTTGTTGACCCAAGCCGAAGGCGAAGGTCAACTATAAGGACGAGTATTGAATGACGTTTTTTAATACATTTGCGAAAAAATAATATTGGTTTTACGTGTTTGCCTGCTCCGTGTTTGCATGCCGTGTTCGTGTTCATGCGCTCCTGGTGCGCCCGCTCCGGTGCCGCGTAGGAGGAAAACACAAAAGCACTAGTGCGGAAAAAAATAACTTTGCGCACGCTAAACACACATGGAAACTGTCAACTTTTTGAGCAAATGTATTAAAAATAAAGTTTTCATTTTCAAATCTCACCGGTCGGCCGCCACGAGTCGCTTGCCGACGGTGAGCGCGTGGCGGTCGTCCACGATGACGTCATCGCGGCGGCCATGTTGTTCCATCACTCCTCAGAGCCTTCCCGATACAAAGGTTGTAATATGAGGAGGTGCTCCTACCGGTCGGCCGCCACGAGTCGCTTGCCGACGGTGAGCGCGTGGCGGTCGTCCACGATGACGTCATCGCGGCGGCCATGTTGTTCCATCACTCCTCAGAGCCTTCCCGATACAAAGGTTGTAATATGAGGAGGTGCTCCTACCGGTCGGCCGCCACGAGTCGCTTGCCGACGGTGAGCGCGTGGCGGTCGTCCACGATGACGTCATCGCGGCGGCCATGTTGTTCCATCACTCCTCAGAGCCTTCCCGATACAAAGGTTGTAATATGAGGAGGTGCTCCTACCGGTCGGCCGCCACGAGTCGCTTGCCGACGGTGAGCGCGTGGCGGTCGTCCACGATGACGTCATCGCGGCGGCCATGTTGTTCCATCACTCCTCAGAGCCTTCCCGATACAAAGGTTGTAATATGAGGAGGTGCTCCTACCGGTCGGCCGCCACGAGTCGCTTGCCGACGGTGAGCGCGTGGCGGTCGTCCACGATGACGTCATCGCGGCGGCCATGTTGTTCCATCGCTCTCTAGAGCCTTCCCGATACAAAGGTTGTAATATGAGGAGGTGCTCCTACCGGTCGGCCGCCACGAGTCGCTTGCCGACGGTGAGCGCGTGGCGGTCGTCCACGATGACGTCATCGCGGCGGCCATGTTGTTCCATCACTCCTCAGAGCCTTCCCGATACAAAGGTTGTAATATGAGGAGGTGCTCCTACCGGTCGGCCGCCACGAGTCGCTTGCCGACGGTGAGCGCGTGGCGGTCGTCCACGATGACGTCATCGCGGCGGCCATGTTGTTCCATCACTCCTCAGAGCCTTCCCGATACAAAGGTTGTAATATGAGGAGGTGCTCCTACCGGTCGGCCGCCACGAGTCGCTTGCCGACGGTGAGCGCGTGGCGGTCGTCCACGATGACGTCATCGCGGCGGCCATGTTGTTCCATCACTCCTCAGAGCCTTCCCGATACAAAGGTTGTAATATGAGGAGGTGCTCCTACCGGTCGGCCGCCACGAGTCGCTTGCCGACGGTGAGCGCGTGGCGGTCGTCCACGATGACGTCATCGCGGCGGCCATGTTGTTCCATCACTCCTCAGAGCCTTCCCGATACAAAGGTTGTAATATGAGGAGGTGCTCCTACCGGTCGGCCGCCACGAGTCGCTTGCCGACGGTGAGCGCGTGGCGGACGTCCACGATGACGTCATCGCGGCGGCCATGTTGTTCCATCACTCCTCAGAGCCTTCCCGATACAAAGGTTGTAATATGAGGAGGTGCTCCTACCGGTCGGCCGCCACGAGTCGCTTGCCGACGGTGAGCGCGTGGCGGTCGTCCACGATGACGTCATCGCGGCGGCCATGTTGTTCCATCACTCCTCAGAGCCTTCCCGATACAAAGGTTGTAATATGAGGAGGTGCTCCTACCGGTCGGCCGCCACGAGTCGCTTGCCGACGGTGAGCGCGTGGCGGTCGTCCACGATGACGTCATCGCGGCGGCCATGTTGTTCCATCACTCCTCAGAGCCTTCCCGATACAAAGGTTGTAATATGAGGAGGTGCTCCTACCGGTCGGCCGCCACGAGTCGCTTGCCGACGGTGAGCGCGTGGCGGTCGTCCACGATGACGTCATCGCGGCGGCCATGTTGTTCCATCGCTCTCTAGAGCCTTCCCGATACAAAGGTTGTAATATGAGGAGGTGCTCCTACCGGTCGGCCGCCACGAGTCGCTTGCCGACGGTGAGCGCGTGGCGGTCGTCCACGATGACGTCATCGCGGCGGCCATGTTGTTCCATCACTCCTCAGAGCCTTCCCGATACAAAGGTTGTAATATGAGGAGGTGCTCCTACCGGTCGGCCGCCACGAGTCGCTTGCCGACGGTGAGCGCGTGGCGGTCGTCCACGATGACGTCATCGCGGCGGCCATGTTGTTCCATCACTCCTCAGAGCCTTCCCGATACAAAGGTTGTAATATGAGGAGGTGCTCCTACCGGTCGGCCGCCACGAGTCGCTTGCCGACGGTGAGCGCGTGGCGGTCGTCCACGATGACGTCATCGCGGCGGCCATGTTGTTCCATCACTCCTCAGAGCCTTCCCGATACAAAGGTTGTAATATGAGGAGGTGCTCCTACCGGTCGGCCGCCACGAGTCGCTTGCCGACGGTGAGCGCGTGGCGGTCGTCCACGATGACGTCATCGCGGCGGCCATGTTGTTCCATCGACTGCGCGAGCGCCTGCACTCTGTCGAAGCCGTGCGCGCGCCACTCCTTCGAGCCTTCCTAAAAACAAGGAAATTAATGTTATTGTAGCGATCTTCGATAGCTGACGATAGATGGCGTAACCAGTACCCTAGCACACGCTGACGGAGCTTTCAAACGAGCGTGCTATATATACAAGTTCTGACGTCACACGCTCGGATCACAAGCGGTCCCCAGACATAACACCTGCCTGGAGGGAAATTTCCCTATTGCCCTAACAACCGGCAAAATTATTAAAGTAGTGTTGTTATCTCACTGCAGACGCGGTCATAAATCACTCGAGTGTTTCGCTTTTGTTGTTCTTTGTCGAGTTGTGCATTACTGCAGAACAACAAAAGCGAAACACTCGAATGATTTATGACCGAGCCTGCAGCGAGATAATAACACTACTATAACTACAATTTATTATTTATTATGTATCCTAGATTATCATAAAGTAATAAAAAAATTGGAGTCAAATACCTAATTTATTAATAAATATTTTTTTAAATCATAT
The DNA here is from genome assembly GCA_036785405.1 of Coenonympha arcania. Lineage (NCBI taxonomy): Eukaryota > Metazoa > Arthropoda > Insecta > Lepidoptera > Nymphalidae > Coenonympha > Coenonympha arcania. Next base: position 13,641,434 of record CM072076.1, read on the forward strand.
CCCAAGCCTCCCGTCAGACCAGGCCTGGGGCCGTATTACCATATCTTAAGGGTGCGTTTACGGACATTGCAGTTTTCGTGGAGTTTTCGGTACATATTGTGACTAGAATAAACAAAATATAATGGAACTAAAAATAAAAACACAAAGATTGGTCTTTCATCTACAATTCGTGGTAGAAAAATTGGTTAAAAATCTTTACTTTTAGTACTATAAAAATAGTTTAAATCATCTCTTCTCACAAAATTGGCGATTTAGGAGTGAGTTTCGGTACATTTTTCTGTAAAAACATACCGATTTTATGTCTTTTAAAAATATCAACTGACAGTAGATATGTTCATCTATACACGGTGGTAGAAAAAATAACAAAAAAAAGACAAACAGCAAATGAAAAAAAATGAAGTTCGCGTGCACTGTTTTCACATATTTTGCTTACAAGCGTAAATCTTAAAGAGGTTACAATAAGGGTTATTTTATTTTACTCGGTCACAGGTTTCTACTATTTCAAAATTCAAATATCAATCAGTCAGCCTTTGGCTGCCTTCGCGAGTGGGACTGCACGTCGTTTGCGAGCAGTTGCTGATTGAAAAACATCGCTGTACGTACACGGATATTTGGCAATAACTATCTTGATACTTTACGTAATACTGTCCTGACATATTTTTCAAAACAGTAACCTACAGTACCTACAATATTATATTTTATTATAATTAGCTAGAATTGAGTTTATTTATTTTATTCCATTTATTTTATTTGTTCCCCAAGCGTACTAGTGACCTGGAGGTATACTTAGAAGACTACTACTGGTAACTGGATCTCCTAGACGTATAGAGCTAGCCGTCTCGAGTTTAGGCTCGTTTGTTAGTTATGAAAAGACCTTTCCACTTGACTTGGTGGAGTGAGCTGAAGGTATACTTCGAAGACTACTACTGGATCTCCTAGACGTATAGAGCTAGCCGTGCCGAGTTTGGCCAGTTTTGTAAGTTATGAAAAGACCTTTCCACTTGACTTGGTGGAGTGACCTGAAGGTATACTTCGAAGACTACTACTGGATCTCCTAGACGTATAGAGCTAGCCGTGTCGAGTTTGGGCTCGTTTTGTTAGTAATGACAAGACCATTCCACTTGACTTGGTTGAGTGACCTGAAGGTATACTTCGAAGACTACTACTGGATCTCCTAGACGTATAGAGCTAGCCGTGCCGAGTTTGGGCTCGTTTTGTTAGTTATGACAAGACCTTTCCACTTGACTTGGTTGAGTGACCTGAAGGTATACTTCGAAGACTACTACTGGATCTCCTAGACGTATAGAGCTAGCCGTGCCGAGTTTGGGCTCGTTTTGTTAGTTATGACAAGACCTTTCCACTTGACTTGGTTGAGTGACCTGAAGGTATACTTCGAAGACTACTACTGGATCTCCTAGACGTATAGACTATAGAGCTAGCCGTGCCGAGTTTGGGCTCGTTTTGTTAGTTATGACAAGACCTTTCCACTTGACTTGGTTGAGTGACCTGAAGGTATACTTCGAAGACTACTACTGGATCTCCTAAACGTATAGAGCTAGCCTCTAGCTAGCTGAATGATTAATGACCGAGTCTGCAGCGAGATAATTACACTACTATAGTAGTGCAGCCTCCGTGTGCAACATAGTAGTGTTATTATCTCGCTGCAGACTCGGTCATAAATCATTCGAGTGTCTCGCTCACCGACATCGTGCCGGCCGACGAGCGCAGCCGCGTGTGCAACATATGCGGGGAAGTGAGAGGCTGCACCACTATAGTTGTGTTATTATCTCGCTGCAGACTCGGTCATAAATCATTCGAGTGTCTCGCTCACCGACATCGTGCCGGCCGACGAGCGCAGCCGCGTGTGCAACATATGAGGGGAGGTAAGAGGCTGCAAACTATAGTAGTGTTATTATCTCGCTGCAGACTCGGTCATAAATCATTCGAGTGTCTCGCTCACTGACATCGTGCCGGCCGACGAGCGCAGCCGCGTGTGCAACATATGAGGGGAGGTAAGAGGCTGCCAACTATAGTAGTGTTATTATCTCGCTGCAGACTCGGTCATAAATCATTCGAGTGTCCCGCGTGTGCAACATATGCGGGGAGGTGAGAGGCTGCCAACTATAGTAGTGTTATTATCTCGCTGCAGACTCGGTCATAAATCATTCGAGTGTCTCGCTCACCGACATCGTGCCGGCCGACGAGCGCAGCCGCGTGTGTAACATATGCGGGGAGGTGAGAGGCTGCCAACTATAGTAGTGTTATTATCTCGCTGCAGACTCGGTCATAAATCATTCGAGTGTCTCGCTCACCGACATCGTGCCGGCCGACGAGCGCAGCCGCGTGTGCAACATATGAGGGGAGGTAAGAGGCTGCCAACTATAGTAGTGTTATAATCTCGCTGCAGACTCGGTCATAAATCATTCGAGTGTCTCGCTCACCTACATCGTGCCGGCCGACGAGCGCAGCCGCGTGTGCAACATATGAGGGGAGGTAAGAGGCTGCCAACTATAGTAGTGTTATTATCTCGCTGCAGACTCGGTCATAAATCATTCGAGTGTCTCGCTCGCCGACATCGTGCCGGCCGACGAGCGCGCCTCTCACCTCCCCGCATATGTTGCACACGCGGCTGCACTCGAATGATTTATCACCGAGTCTGCAGCGAGATAATAACACTACTATAGTGGTGCAGCCTCTCACCTCCCCGCATATGTTGCACACGCGGCTGCGCTCGTCGGCCAGCACGATGTCGGTGAGCGAGACACTCGAATGATTTATGACCGAGTCTGCAGCGAGATAATAACACTACTAAAGTTGGCAGCCTCTCACCTCCCCGCATATGTTGCACACGTGGCTGCGCTCGTCGGCCGGCACGATGTCGGTGAGCGAGACCCTCGAATGATTTATGACCGAGTCTGCAGCGAGATAATAACACTACTATAGTTGGCAGCCTCTCACCTCCCCGCATATGTTGCACACGCGGCTGCGCTCGTCGGCCGGCACGATGTCGGTGAGCGAGACACTCGAATGATTTATGACCGAGTCTGCAGCGAGATGATAACACTACTATAGTTGGCAGCCTCTCACCTCCCCGCATATGTTGCACACGCGGCTGCGCTCGTCGGCCGGCACGATGTCGGTGAGCGAGACACTCGAATGATTTATGACCGAGTCTGCAGCGAGATAATAACACTACTATAGTTGGCAGCCTCTCACCTCCCCGCATATGTTGCACACGCGGCTGCGCTCGTCGGCCGGCACGATGTCGGTGAGCGAGACCCTCGAATGATTTATGACCGAGTCTGCAGCGAGATAATAACACTACTAAAGTTGGCAGCCTCTCACCTCCCCGCATATGTTGCACACGCGGCTGCGCTCGTCGGCCGGCACGATGTCGGTGAGCGAGACACTCAAGTGATTTATGACCGAGTCTGCAGCGAGATAATAACACTACTATAGTTGGCAGCCTCTCAACTCCCCGCATATGTTGCACACGCGGCTGCGCTCGTCGGCCGGCACGATGTCGGTGAGCGAGACACTCGAATGATTTATGACCGAGTCTGCAGCGAGATGATAACACTACTATAGTTGGCAGCCTCTCACCTCCACGCATATGTTGCACACGCGGCTGCGCTCGTCGGCCGGCACGATGTTGGTGAGCGAGTCACTCGAATGATTTATGACCGAGTCTGCAGCGAGATAATTACACTTCTATAGTGGTGCAGCCTCTCACATCCCCGCATATGTTGCACAAGCGGCTGCGCTCGTCGGCCGGCACGATGTCGGTGAGCGAGACACTCGAATGATTTATGACCGAGTCTGCAGCGAGATGATAACACTACTATAGTTGGCAGCCTCTCACCTCCACGCATATGTTGCACACGCGGCTGCGCTCGTCGGCCGGCACGATGTTGGTGAGCGAGTCACTCGAATGATTTATGACCGAGTCTGCAGCGAGATAATTACACTTCTATAGTGGTGCAGCCTCTCACATCCCCGCATATGTTGCACAAGCGGCTGCGCTCGTCGGCCGGCACGATGTCGGTGAGTGAGACACTCGAATGATTTATGACCGAGTCTGCAGCGAGATAATTACACTACTATAGTGGTGCAGCCTCTCACCTCCCCGCATATGTTGTACACGTGGCTGCGCTCGTCGGCCGGTCCGATGTCGGTGAGCGAGACACTCGAATGCTTTATGACCGAGTCTGCAGCGAGATAATAAATAAGCTTAGAACGAAGTTATTTCGTTATAATAAAATACCTAAATGACAAAATATAAAATTTTATCTCAAAGTATCAAAATCGCGTTGATTCACTCATTTCAAGGCACCTTTGTGTGAGTGTAGGCCGTGCGTATGTATTTAGTCCGATTTGATACCTATCTATTTTGGGAGCACGTCCTTAAGGGGTAACAAAATTCAATTTTTATTTAGTCTTCAGCAAATAGTAGGCTAATTTTACCCATCGTAGACTTATGTAGGAGTAAAATGACGTAATCAGGCGCCTCTGGTACAGGGAGGTGGTCAAAATGTAGAGATGTTTTTCTTTTATATATTTTTTTTTATTGAATAAATAAATATTTACCGACGACCTCCCTTGCGCAGTGGCGGCGCGCTCAGATTCGAGTGGGAGGTCGCGGGTTCGATTCCCGCCCCGGGCCACTTTGGAATTTTTTAATTTCTAAATTGGCTCAAGTCTGGTCTGGTGGGAGGCTTCGGCCGTGGCTAGTTACCACCCTACTAACAAAGACGCACCGCCAAGCGATTTAGCGTCCCGATGCGGCGCTGTGTAGAAAGCGTTGGGGTAAATTTACTTACCCTTTCAAGTTAGTACGATAACGTCTTAGGCTGCATCATCACTTACCACCAGGTGTGATCGCAGTCAAGTACTAACTTGTATAGAATAAAAAAAACATTACACACATCGCAATCTAGCCCCAAAGTAAGCGATAGCTTGTGTTATGGATACTAGACAACTGATAAATATACATACATACTAAAAATACTTAAATATAATATATTGAAAAACACCCAGACACTGGAAAACATTCAAATGCTCATCACACAAACATTTACCAGTAGTGGGAATCGAACCCACAACCTCCGACGCAGACGGCAGGTTCGCTGCTGCTACGCCACGGGTGGTAATACCTTAGGGCCGATGACGATGGTGGAGTAGGGAGCGATTGCTTTCGGCCACCGCAACGCCGCGTCGCTCGAGAGAGCCTCCAGGCTGGCCGAAAGTAGCCTGGAATTTATAGCAATTACATTTATAGCATTTAATTATCAGACAGATAATTTGTGAAATCTTTTTTTAACTCCTTATAGTATAACACTTTAAAATTATATTCTAACATCTCACATTAACACATTATTACTAACACTATATGCACTATCAGCTATTACTACTTCGACCATTAGAGGATGGCCAGTATAGCTCATAGTTATATTGATATAATATGTTTGAACAATAAATTAAAAAAAAAAAACCGGCCAAGTGCGAGTCGGACTCGCGCACCGAGGGTTCCGTACGCAAGAAGTTATAATTAGATTCGTTCGTACTAATGTAGATGTAACACGACCAAAACTGTAACGACCAAAGATGTAAAACGGTAATAATTACCTTTGTTAATGAACCGCAAAACTAACTTTGTTTGTAGAGGTTTATTGTTAATATCAAAAAAACTATGCTAGTTAGAGCATTGGCTATAGTTTTCCTGTAAAATATACGTAAATTCCTATTGACCATAATTATTTGAGATTTTTCGATTGGTAAACTCCGGAGATAAGGGGGGGGGAACCGTATTTTTTTAGACATTTTCCCCGATAAATCAATAACTATCATGACTAAAAATAATTAAAAATCGGTTTTAGAATGTACAAAGTAAACCCTTTCATATGATACCCCACACCGTACAGTTATCTCACTTTTAAATTTCAACCCTCCGATTTTCCCCCCTTTTTAAATAAGAACAAAAATAATTTTAATTTTTTTTTATTCCAGTGTCATTGGGCCACTAATATACACAACTATTCCAAATTTCATATCGATAGCTCCGGTAGTTACTGAAATAATCGAGTGTGACGGACAGACAGACAGACAGACGGACAGACAGACGGAGAAAGTCGCACCATAAGGGTTCCATTTTACCATTTTGGTACGGAACCCTAAAAAAGACCGACCGTCACACACTCACTAGGGCTCCACGTAAACGCTGAGTGGATACCATTTTGGGACCACATCCACATTTATTTTGGTTTTTTTATTCTTTTTACTACTTTTAGTTATAGTCTTTTTTCAGCATGTTTTGTATTTTTTGTATGTTATGGTCCTAAATAAACTTGTTTTTTCTTTCTTCTTTCTTATATTTTCATCACTTGGGCATACGATTTAGCGTGCCGGCGCGATGCTGTGTAGAATCCGTGTACCAGATTTATTACATTTAGGCTCATTTTGTACGCTTTCGGCCTGCATTTGTTTCTTTTGTTCTGGAGGTACATAAACGATTGAAATTCAAGTCAACATTCAACAAATATTACATATGACCCGGCAAACATTGTTTTGCCATTAAGGATAATATAAAAAATAGACCTTCTACTGAGCGGCCTACTCTAGAATCAGACCTATCGTATATCGAATATACATTATACACAGACAATTTCATAACAATCGGTCGCCAGACATATTGTGATTTTTTTATACATAGGTACTATTACCATTCATACTACATACATACATACATACTATTTCCATACATATATTACATACATATATATATACATATATTACATACATACTATTTCCATTCGTTTATTTTCTCTTTGACACATGAAACAGATATAGCAATAGCGAGGTACAGAAAGAGACAACTTTACAAGTTTACTTTGATCTCTCTTAAAAACGTTACTGGTCCTCATTGTGACTGAGGAAACTCAGTTCCAAAAATTCCTGGATTTCAGTTACGATAGCCTACCTTGGAAAGTCTTCCAGTTTTGCCTGTCCCGCCAGTCAATGAGTATACAGTATACACCAACTTATCGTACGCAATAATAGCTAACGCTAACGCGATGCTAAACCGTGCAGCGCCATCTGTTGACAACGCGGCGCAACACACGGCACTGACCGCTACATTATTACAATTTTCGCAATTTTAAAACTAGATTTCATATGAAAAATTAAAATGAAAACGATCCATTCATGAATGAAAATGAATTGATTTCATTTTCAGATTTTTATACGGGGTTATATAAAAAATACCAAATCGCTTTCGGTCTGCATTTGTTTCTTTTGTACTGGAGCTTTTTTTTATACTATATAGGCTAGCGCTTGACTGTGATCACACCTGATGGAAAGTGATGATACAGTCTAAGGTGGAGCGCGCTTGCCTAGAAGATGCCTGTTCACTCTTGATTTGAAGGCACCCGGGTTGTAAGTGGCAGGAAAGACACTGCCTGGGAGGGTATTCCAGGCCTTTGCAGTGCGTATCAAGAACGAGGAATCAAACCGCTTCGTACGCGTCTTTGGTACGTCGACTATGTATGGGTGGAAGCCTTTTCGATGCCTTGCCGTTCTATGGTAGAAAGGTGACGGGGGAACCAAATTAAAAAGTTCCTGAGCACACTCTCCGAAATATATTCTATAGAGGTACATAAGCGATTGAAATTCAAGTCAACATTCAACAAATACTACATCTTTACTATCTGACCCGGCAAACATTGTTTTGCCATTAAGGATAATTAAAAAAATGGACTTTCTACTCAGAATCAGACCTATCTTATATCGAATATACATTATATGATTATACATAGAAAATTCCATAAAAATCGGTCACCAGGCATGTGATTTTTTTATTACTTTTTTTTATACATACTATTAGTATACTAAATCCATTCGTTTATTTTCTCTTTGACACATGAAACAGATATAGCAATAGCGAGGTACAGAAAGAGACAACTTTACCTTGATCTCTTTCTGATCCCTCGTCGTCGTCGTCGTCGTTTCAGCCGATGGACGTCCACTGCTGGACATAGGCCTCCTGAAATGACCGCCAAACACCACGATCTTGCACCGCCTGGTGCCAGCGACTCCCCGCGACCCTCTTAATGTCGTCCGTCCACCTGGTGGGGGGTCGACCGACACTGCGCTTCCCGGTGCGTGGCCGCCATTCCAGCACCTCGGGTCCCCAACGTCCATCGGTCCTGCGAGCTATGTGCCCCGCCCATTGCCACTTCAGCTTTGCGACACGTTGAGCTATGTCGGTTACTTTGGTTCTTTTGCGGATCTCCTCATTTCTGATTCGATCACGCAAAGATACTCCGAGCATAGCTCTTCCCATCGCTCGCTGTGTGACCCTGAGCCTTCTTAATTCTGATCGCTCGCTATTGCTATATCTGTTTCATGTGCCAAAGAGAAAATACACGAATGGAAAAGTATAACTAAAAAAATCACTAATTAAAAATTAAACATTAAACATATAAAAATAAAAATATATTATTTATTATAGAGATGGGTGATAAATCACGTCACGACCAAAAAAACGTTGATATCTCTCTCCTGGATTGATCACTGTGACTTTTTATAAAATATCAATGTGACAAAGTCACGGTTTTATAATACATTTACTCGTTCACTTCATAGAGTTCACTCCATAGAGTAAATACACGATTCACAAGTCACAAGTCACAAGTCACGAGTAGTCACGACGACACGAAACGAAGTTAACCGAGCGGGTTGTGATTTGTGAATACGAATTACGAGTGCGACAGTGACAGCTATTGATTCCCTATTGCTGTCCCGTTCACTTACATAGGTACACACAGCACACTATTTACTTTGGAAAGTTTGTAAACAATAATATTTAATAGTTATTCGTTAATCGTTTGCGCGTCCGCGTTGGTTCGCGGAAATTAAGTACGTAATGTTGTTTTATGTTATTAAAAAGTAAATAAATCTTTACGGATTGTGTGACAGTCCCAAGCCTGTAAAAAGTGTGAAGTTCCTATGTATACTCGATTTATCATACTATGTAACACAATTATCTGGTACATGCAAAATAAAATAAATAAATAAAATAAAGGTTGTTTGAAATCAACTATCTCACTATTAGCGGACAGCGGTACAAATAAAAACGTCAGCCGAACAAAAAGCACGGCACGGCATACTTCACTCTGTATTCTGAGACTTCACTAAATCACTTAAGTGACAAAGTCGCGGTGTGATTTTTTTGTAACAGGAACGACAGTCACAGTGACGAGAAAATCACGCTTTTGAACATCTCTAATTTATTATTATTATTTATTATTAAATAATATGAGAAATATAACCGAGTCGCCTCAGTTCCAAAAATTCTGAAATTTATATGAAAGTCCCTCAAGACTCATGCCAATGAGTAAAGCGACTTATGGTACGGCGAGATAGTAAACGCCATCTGTTGACAACGGCACAACACACGACTCCGAGCGCCTTAATATACTACCATATTATAACAAATAGCTGACCCGGCGAACTCCGTTTCGCCACCAGATGGTTTTCCCGCTTTTCTGTTGAAATTTTTCCTGAATTTTCTTTGCTATAAACCTCACGGAGCCCGAGACCTTTCCAACGAATGCAAAACCGTGGAAATCGGTTCGTGCGTTCTGGAGTTATAGCGTCAGGGAGGAAAACTCGACTTATTTTTATATAGTAGACTAGCTGACCCGGCGAACTCCGTTTCGCTACCAGATGGCTTTCCCGCTTAAAAGATTTTCCCGCTTTTCTGTTGAAATTTTTCCTGAATTTTCTTTGCTATAAACCTCACGGAGCCCGAGACCTTTCCAACGAATGCAAAACCGTGGAAATCGGTTCGTGCGTTCTGGAGTTCTAGCGTCAGGGAGGAAAACTCGACTTATTTTTATATAGTAGACTAGCTGACCCGGCGAACTCCGTTTCGCTACCAGATGGCTTTCCCGCTAAAAAGATTTTCCCGCTTTTCTGTTGAAATTTTTCCTGAATTTTCTTTGCTATAAACCTTACGGAGCCCGAGACCTTTCCAACGAATGCCAAACCGTGGAAATCGGTTTGTGCGTTCTGGAGTTATAGCGTCAGGGAGGAAAACCCGACTTATTTTTATATTAAGACCACTTTACTTTGATCTCTCTCTGGTCCCTCGCTATTGCTATTGCTATATGCTATATCTGTTTCATGAAATTCACTTTCACTAATTCACAAAACATATGAATGATATAACCGAGTCGCCTCAGTTCCAAAAATTCTGAAATTTAGATGGAGATAGATACCATAGAGTAGGTTGGTAATTAGATAGATACCTTATAGCAATGAGTAAAGCGACTTATGGTACGGCGAGATAGTAAACGCTAGCGCGATGCTAAACCGTGCAGCGCCATCTGTTGACAACGCAGCGCAACACACGACCCTGAGCGCCATATACTGCCATATTATAACACATATCTGATTACCGATTTTTTCTGGAACGAAGTTCCTAATCGTGCGTTGCGAAAGGACGCTAGACGGAAAAAATTAAGACGAAAAGTTGTAACGACACTTTTTGCTATAGCAAGCTATTGTAAGTCGTGCGGCGTGCGCATGTTTCTCTGTCTGTCTCTCTCTCTCTTATAGAAAGCAAGCCAGATATACTTCGTTCCATCCGGGTGTCCCCTGACACCTCTCAAGTTTTTTTTAAATGATTTCTAGCTAGATCGATTTATCGCCCCCGAAAAATCATGTATACTAAACTTTACCAAACAATTTCAAGTAAAGTGTTTATGTATAAACATGTGAAGATGATACTTTTATTCCCGCAATTTTACTGTCGCAAGCCTACAATGTGTTACTAAACAAACTGCGAAAAACCTAATAAAATTTGAATTTCGCGGGCAGACCTTTACTGTGAGCCTTTAAAAATAGTTTTTTTACTACATTTGCTCAAAAACTTGACATTTCCATGTGTGTTTAGCGTGCGCAAAGTTATTCTTTTCCGCACTAGTGCTTTTGTGTTTTCCTCCTACGCGGCACCGGAGCGGGCGTACCAGGAGCGCATGAACACGAACACGGCATGCAAACACGGAGCAGGCAAACACGTAAAACCAATATTTTTTTTTCGCAAATATATTAAAAAAATCGTTCAATGCACGTGCGGAATTGTCATTTTTACTCGTCCTTATAGTTGACCCTCGCCTTCGGATAGGGTCAACAAACCTGGACTCGTAAAGAAATGACAAACTTTCCGCACTTATATTGAATTTAATTTGTGACGCCTATGTGACGGTAGCGAAACAGCCAAGACATTATTGTAACTGAAGTGTAGAGTTTCTGAAGTCAGAGCGTATAGAGTTAGAAGTCTTGCTCTACATGAGATTTGATAACTTTTTGACAATGTGAGCCATATGCTTTGTCTTGGCAATATTTTACATGAAAATATTTTTGGTAGGATATGTTAGTAGTCCTGCCTGAGGACCTAATAAATACGAATCGAAAATTTCACCGCAGAGGGATATGGCTCGTATAGCTCAGCGGTCAGAGCACCCAACCGCGAAAGCTGAGGGACGCGGGTTCAAATCCCGCTGCGAGTGAAAAATTTTGATTCGTATTTAAATTTATAGGAAATATATTAGTATGGATGTCTATTGGCTAGGCTACCTGGTGACTCCGATGCCGTAGCAAGCCATGCGTAGGGCAGCGGCCGCGGAGTTGCTAGCCACGAACTTGGCTTGCAGCGGCTCGCTGTATCGCGTTCCCAGCACGAATGTGTGACCCACCTGCCAATGGAAACCACAAGCCAAATGAAAATCTTTATTTTTTGAAGTAGTTCTAACTTACAAGCTCTTATGAAAAGTTGAAAGCCTACCGCAGAACACTAGATAGTACAAGTACAGAAGGTCCATTCCACACGATAAATAATTTAATAATAGCGACTCTAGCGCTGACACAAAAAGTGCAATTCAGTTCGCAATAGCGCCTGGCCCCGCCCTCAAAATCGACACGCAACAAACGCAATGTTGTGGTCTCTTTCTATCGCCTAACTTTATCTCTTACGACGTACTAGGGCTGCCGTAGTCAGACGGCGCGTAAAAAAGACCGTACAGAACTAGCGCGTGCAATTCGGTCCGCGAGCGGCAACCATCTGAAATATGGTAGTCCGAAACCCTACTTGTAACCGGGACGGTCACGTGATAAGTGAGACTGGCCTGACTGCAAAGACAAATATTATATTCTAGATATTTTTACAGCATTTTGTCATATGGTATGCTATTGTGGGGTAATGCTACTAACGTTGCTACCCTATAAAGCGTTCCCAGCACGAATGTGTGACCCACCTGCCGATGGAAACGACGAGACAAATAAAAATCTTTAATTTTTTGAAGTAGTTCTAACTTACAGGCTCTTATAAAAAGTCGAAACTACAAAGCTAAATATATTCTAGATATTTTTACAGCATTTTGTCATATGGTATGCTATTGTGGGGTAACACTGCTGACGTTGCTAGCATATTTGCCTTGCATAAGATTCATATTTGTCTCTCTCCCACACTTATCGCATGTGTTGTTTCGTGCAGTGAACATAGTGTGCGAGCAGGACGGAAACATGACTAGAAAGTCCTTCCCAGCGGGTGCGGGCAGTTACCACTCACGAGTTAGTATACATTTAGTTATTTCTTCTAAATTAAGTCATGGTATTCTATTGTGGGGTAAAGCTGGTGACGTTGACGCCATATTGGGTTTTACCAGACAGCTGATAAGGTTTGCACTAGACAACACTAGATACCTCTATACTGTTAACTGATTCTGTCTCTCTCCCACACTTGTCGCACGTGTTGTTTCGTGCAGCGAGCGCGGTGTGCGAGCAGGACGGACACACGGCGAGGCAGTCCTCGCCGGCGGGCGCGGGCAGTTGCCACTCGTGAGAGAGACTGCCGCCCATCTCTCCAGTGGGAGCTTCAACTGAAACGAATTGTTACTAAATTTAATATCTTTATTTCACATAGGCCTCACTTACAGGTAATTGAAGTCAAAAACAAAATATTAGGCTTGATATTAATATGAAAGTTCATATCAGTAATTGTCAACAGGGGTCAGTCAGGGTCAACAGGGGTCAGTAAGGGTCAACAGGGCTAGCACTTCATGCACGTCACAGAGCCACCCACCTCTGCGCACGGGCAGGCCCAGCGCGGTGAATATCCTGCGGTACGCGCGCGACACGGCCGCGTACGTGCGCGCGGCGCACTCGTCGGACGCGTGCGCGCTGTACGCGTCCAGCACGAGCGACTCGCGCGCGTCAACAGGGCTAGCACTTCATGCACGTCACAGAGCCACCCACCTCTGCGCACGGGCAGGCCCAGCGCGGTGAATATCCTGCGGTACGCGCGCGTCACGGCCGCGTACGTGCGCGCGGCGCACTCGTCGGACGCGTGCGCGCTGTACGCGTCCAGCACGAGCGACTCGCGCGCGTCAACAGGGCTAGCACTTCATGCACGTCACAGAGCCACCCACCTCTGCGCACGGGCAGGCCCAGCGCGGTGAATATCCTGCGGTACGCGCGCGTCACGGCCGCGTACGTGCGCGCGGCGCACTCGTCGGACGCGTGCGCGCTGTACGCGTCCAGCACGAGCGACTCGCGCGCGTCGACAGGGCTAGCACTTCATGCACGTCACAGAGCCACCCACCTCTGCGCACGGGCAGGCCCAGCGCGGTGAATATCCTGCGGTACGCGCGCGTCACGGCCGCGTACGTGCGCGCGGCGCACTCGTCGGACGCGTGCGCGCTGTACGCGTCCAGCACGAGCGACTCGCGCGCGTCGACAGGGCTAGCACTTCATGCACGTCACAGAGCCACCCACCTCTGCGCACGGGCAGGCCCAGCGCGGTGAATATCCTGCGGTACGCGCGCGTCACGGCCGCGTACGTGCGCGCGGCGCACTCGTCGGACGCGTGCGCGCTGTACGCGTCCAGCACGAGCGACTCGCGCGCGTCAACAGGGCTAGCACTTCATGCACGTCACAGAGCCACCCACCTCTGCGCACGGGCAGGCCCAGCGCGGTGAATATCCTGCGGTACGCGCGCGTCACGGCCGCGTACGTGCGCGCGGCGCACTCGTCGGACGCGTGCGCGCTGTACGCGTCCAGCACGAGCGACTCGCGCGCGTCGACAGGGCTAGCACTTCATGCACGTCACAGAGCCACCCACCTCTGCGCACGGGCAGGCCCAGCGCGGTGAATATCCTGCGGTACGCGCGCGTCACGGCCGCGTACGTGCGCGCGGCGCACTCGTCGGACGCGTGCGCGCTGTACGCGTCCAGCATGAGGAATTCGCGCGCGCGCAATAACCCGTGCTTCGGCCGTAGCTCATCGCGGTATTTGTTGCCGATCTGATGAACAAGGTACTTAACTGTATTATTTTTAAATATAAAAAAAATACTTCGTTCGGGTTCTGAAGCTATGCATTATTAGATAAGACATAAGACTGCAAAATCAACATATTAATTGCCTTAATATTCTAACTATGCAATATAGAGCGTATCGTGTCCAAAACTCTACATAATTATTAGGTATTGAATTGAAACACTTGTGTGCTACTATTTGAAAACTCACACTTGAGTTTTAATATCACGCATCATGCAAACATTTCATAAACTACTGCAGTTTACCACAGTTTTATTTGGAACAGTAGAAAAAATTGTATTTTTGCACACGATCTGAGAAAGCGGTGGTGTACCAAAAGATGTGTAGTACCTGGTACAATATTAACGGCAGTTGCTTATAAGACAGCGGGCCGACGTCTTCCAGCAGATCCGTTATTGCCTCCTCGTGAGTCTGAAATTAATTTATGGCAATAGAAGTCTATTTCCCAATTAACTGAATAAAATAAAAATACCAAACAAGCGTTATATCACTAGTGACTTTACTGCGCTTTTTTATAGAGCATTGCATCATTCAAGAGTGGAATTTTTTCATCTTTTGTTACTGATTTAAGTTTTGAGTTCTAACTGACTCCTACATAGTTGACATACCAAAGACACAAATGAAGCAGTTTTATTCCTCGTTCCTGATACACACTCTTGCATTCTCTAACAGCTTAAGAACACTCACTGGGGCCATCAAATACTTCTTGCCGTGCCTGTCTTGCACGTTGATGAGTTCTGGACCGACGTCATCTATCCTGCCGCTCTGCTCCCACAGCTTTGTTGACGTCAGACACGGCAGGGACAGCCTCTGTGCACCAATCTGTCACAAATGGACACATTAGGTTTGTATTTGTTGTTTCACATATGCATAACTTATAGCAGGCCAGATCCTCTTATCACGTGATCGAAGAAACTACAGGTAGCCGTCTCGACGTACTATTTTCAGACGGCCACCGCGCGCCGACCAATTTTGCTCGCGTTAGTTCTTGTATGGTCTATTTCCCGCGCTGCGTGCACCCGATTGCGAGACAACTTTAGTACGTCAAATGAGATAAAGTTACGCGATAGAAAGAGACCACAACTTTGCGTATTGTTTGCCGAGGTGGAGCCAGGCGCTATTGCAAACTGAATTGCACTTTTGTGTAAGTGTAGAGTTGCTATTTCTTTAAATCATCTTGCGGAGTGAAACTTCTGTACCAGTAGGTACTCTTATGTATTCCATGCTGATAGGTACTTATGAAATGTCAACCCAAGTTGGGAAAGCTGTTTTGCACGCATTAGAACTGGCAAATTGTTTGCAACTTGTGCTTTTAAACAATCGTGTTTTACAATTTTGTTATGATAATTTATTAGAGTGACCTGGAATGGAGATTGCGTACAAGTAAGCATAGTGTGGGGCGCCCTCCAGCTCGTTGGAGCGACGACATGGCGCGGGTGGCGGGAAGCGGCTGGATGAGGAAGGCTGAGGACAGGGTGTGGTGCTGTGCGCTTGGGAAGACCTATGTTCATTAGTGGACATCCGCGGGCTGATATGATGATGATGATGATTATATCAGATCATTGTAGTACACTTGAAATCTTGTGCTATTGCTTACTGTTGTACCTCTTCAAAGCAGTGGTGGAGAATATTCTCCAACTTGGTAATAGCTCGTCGGGCGAGGGGCAGGATGGTGAAGAATCCAGCACTGGTCGGCCGCACCAGCCCACATTCTAGTAGAAGCTGGAATTATGAGGATGTTCTATATTTACTTTAAAGTAAGTATCTATTTTCTAGTTACTAGGCTCAGTCATTTAAGATATCGAATTCCCACTAAACTTCTCTCATCTCAGTTTTTGGGATATTATTTGGATATAAACCAATTATGTAAAGCACAGTTAAACTAAGTACCTACCTATGTTCACTGTGTGACACTCGAAAAACTTCGAACTCTATATTTTCAGTCAATTTTCCTGTTTTTGGCTTTTATCTTGTAGAAACTGCCTCAATGAAAAAAATATTTTATGCATATTTAAAGTACTTAGATTAAATTTGTTATAATAAACAAACGTACATTTTGAAAGCGTAGCGTAACTTGCATTTAACTGGTGGAGGTTTAAATCTAAACACAGATATTCTTATCTTGTATAAGGGAGAAGGCTAGAGTCCAAAGTTACTTTTTAATTGAAAATTTAATGTTGGAAAACCTAGGCACCTTACCTTCTGACTTTTACACGTTATTTCTGTGTTTTTTATCTTAGCACCTTTAGGAATCGTGATTACTGGCTGAAATATTTGAGACAGCAATTTCATTTTACACGCAAAACACTTGTTTTTACTTTTAATTGAATATTTATAATTTCAGAACAATTTTAGAGGTTAGAACTATTTTGAATTTGACAAAATATCAGCTGATGCCCGTTATTGACAGTTGACACCTCGTTGACACTCATCCCCTATGAGATAGCAACGCTATGGAGGCTCCATTCATTCATTCATTCGAGCCTAGCCGTGCCGGTGCGTGACATGCGGCGCCATTATAAGCGCCAAGATTTGTTGTTAAAAGTTCATATAAGTACTCAGTTACTACTCTAGGTAACGCCATCTTATACGCCACTATACGGATAAAAAATAGTCGCGCTAATTTTGTAGTCGGAGCCAGTTCATATTGTTTCCTGTCTGTGGAATGAACTCATTCCTTCATGACAGTTTGTGCGTTTTGTTAATGCAAAGTTATGCAAAACCTATATAGCTGCAGTACTGCTAAATGGCTAAAGATAAAAAATAGTTAACAATAAAAATGGACGCAAACCATAAATACCAAACCGTCACTAATATTAACTATTTGGTGCCTGAGCACTCTATTCGCGTTATGATGGATCACTTTTTCGACTTGTTTTCCACGTAAGACCGTACCCCTCATCTTCTACTCTCCATCATCATCCTCATCAGTGGCAGCAGTAGCCCCTATTATATCCCACAGCTGGGCACGGATTCTCAGAATGACCATAGTTCACCACGCTCGCCAAATGCGGGTTGGCGGGCTACGCACACAAAACAGAATTGTGAACATTGTGATTTGTGATGAACTTTTGCAGGTCTACTCGCCATGTTTTTCTTCACCACTAAGTACGGGATATTTAGTTTCCACAAACGCACATATAGCTCGGGAAAGTCAGAGAATCGAACCCACGATATTTGTACCTACTGATTTAGTATCCATTGGAGAATTTCTACAACATATTAATTTTTTTTAACTAAATAACGTAGCAATGTAAGTAAACTTAGACTGTAGCTAGTGACTTTCATTGATTGAGTTAGCGCCACCCATAAGAATTAGGGCTAAGCACCATTGCAGCTATCACCTCATTCGAGAACGACCAAACTGCGCCGATGAAGTACTAAGTAGCCGTCATAATATAATAAATAGGTGTCCAAGCTCCCGTCTTCACATTCATCTCAATCAGAAATCTTGTTCTCATTGACTTAGCGGTGCCGGCTGCGGTGGAAAAACAGCATACTTAAGGATAATCCTGCGACTAATAATTTTCAATTGCAGCCGTATTCTGGGCTGTAGGCATGTTGTAGTCGCTTCATCACGGCGTGTCACGGCACACAAGCCATTTAACCCGACTCTACCCGCCGCCGACCGCCGATAGCGGCTCAAATCGTGAAACACAAACCAGTGAATCGCTCTTTTGCGTGGCGCGGCGGGGGACACGGTGCACGAGCGGAGCGGTGGCGATTAAACATTTCAAGTTATTTTGGTATATATACGGGTTAGTTTTATTAATATCACTATTGGTAGTTCACCCTGGTTCACTTCCCGACAAAAGTTTATTAATAATTTCCAAATCATTAGCGAATTCTGCGCCGCGATTGGCTAACGCTAACCAGGAGCCCAATCAGCGGTCAGAATTAGTAGGTAAACGATTACGATAACGATTAATAAACGTTTTTCTTAGACAATCTAGGGGCTGGGCTGGTGGGACGCTGCAGCTGATTCTCACCAAGCGAATTTTCTCACCTTATAACCGGCAGACGACTGTCAAACGATTTGTTCCGGTGCGAAGCTGGGTAGCAATCGAGGTTGTTAACTTCTTTTAAGTAAGTTTGATAACATCATAGATCATAATAGATGTTATATCTATGGATAACATGATAAAAGTATAATAACGGCGCAGAAATTGTGTTTGGCGAAGACGTCCATCGGCTGAAATGCAACGAAGCAAACTCGTAGCTCTAACCATACTATTATGTCCCATCCCATCCATGTGTTTTTAAAAACTGCTTTTCCATAACTTTCGGACAAAATTTAAAAAAATGGATGAGATTTGGCGCTATATTAAAAAAACGCTAACTATAGACAAATTATTGTTTTTTTTTCTGCCCAAGCTATAGAATGAGCGAACGCGTCAGGGTTTCCTTTCTGCATCGATCGCGCGACGCTGAGATATTATGGCAAAAGTTGCCGCTACCCTCATCAGTGTGTCCGCCTTCTGTCCTGTTATCTTGTTCACAGGTCATTTCCCGCCGCCATTTTGTCATCGCGTAAACTGCAAACGCCGCGTAATGGCGGCCGAGGTGTCATGTAACCGGGTCCTGTAATACTGTTCGCCGGATAATAACATAATTAACTCGTTAATGGGATGTCTTCTTTTGTGTGAAAACAAATGAGGTGGGGTTTGGGTAAACGTCACTGATTTTGTGTGGATTTTGTTTTAAGCGCTTTAAATAGGTGGTAGGATTCTTCCGGTTAGGTACCACCGCAAATTCTACCGTGAAACACTAATTTACCTACCGTGTTTTTTGATTAGGCCAAATGAGACATAATATTATATCGTATCGAGACGAGACGACATGTTATCTTCTTCTTCTTTTTCTTCTTTCCATTCTTTCGCATATGCGCTCGGATTCGAGTGGGAGGTCGCGAGTTCGATTCCCGCAACGGGCCACTTTGGAATTTTATAATTTCTAAATTGGCTTAGGTCTGGTGTAGTGGGAGGCTTCGGCCGTAGACAGTTACCACTCTACAAGCACGCGGATGCATCGCCAAGAGATTTTGCGTTCCGGTGCGATGCTGTGTAGAAACCATTAGGGGTGAGTTTCCTTAACCCTATCAACTTCCAAGTTAGTAGGATAACATCTTCGGCAGCATTTTCACTTACCATCTCAGTCAAGTACTAACTTGTACGACTATAGGAGTAAATAAATTAAATTTGAATTTCTCGGGTAGATCAATTCTCTTCGCCTGAAAAATATACCGCCAACGCGACGTAATGAATTAATTAAGTAAATAACAAATGGACCGGCTGCGTGAAGGCGAGGCTGTAATCTGAGGTTCGTCTAAGACGCTGATCTCCTAATCTCATAATGTAAGACGATTTATTACTGAGCTCGCAGGTCCAGCTGTGAGGCCAGGTCGCAGGTGGCCTGTCCGTCACGCGTACTTGCGGTGATTTATGACTCCCTGGTAATTATAATGATTGAGTAGTTACCTCCTACTTTATGGTCTAAGCACCTACCCCGGCGTCTTACCCAGTACTTACTGGTATCTGGTTGGTGGGCATTGATCATTACTAAGGATAGGCCTGTTCGAACATTTTGCCAAAGCCTTTTTCATACAAGGAAATTTAGCGCCATCTATCAAAAATCCTGCGAAATACTTGTTTTTTTTTATGTAATATTTCTTGATGTTACTTACCGATGATACGTTATCCCATGCTTCTTTTTAAATTTCTTGGTGTAATTTTTGCAGTCTTTTATCGCACAATTAGGCATTTTTATCTTTTAGAGTTAAATTTTCCACTATTCTCTCGCTACTAAGCGTACTTACTAAAATGGCGGGAACCGTCTCCATGGAAACGTGTGTGCGGAGCGTCGTGAGCTGAGGCGGGGACCGCGGCATAGACAATAGTGCGCGTACAATGGGGACATTTCCCCATTGAACTGGCGACATTTTTTCGCGCGGTTCGCCCTGTCTCTATATAGAGGTCAATGTTGGTGGGTAAAATATTTGATACTGTGGCTTTGATACAGGGTAGATGGATTTTTTTCCCATCCACCCCCTTACCCCGATGGTAAGGCACTTGGGGTAGATGGGGCTAGCCACGGTCTGGGCCCACCAAATTCTGATTGGGTTTTTTGTAATTTTTAAGGCCAATTAACTACTTAATTATGACATAGACAAGTGTAAAAATGCGGATAGGTATGGCAGTATTATCTTCACGAGTTGGAATTGAGTTGAATGAACTATATTTTGAAAGTTAATCGCGTCAACTCTGCACACAAACATTAAACTACCCCGCAAATAATTAATTATTTGAGGAGCGCCCATAGATGCAATCGAGAGGTGATTAATGATTAGTGTGCACTGAACAAGAGGTCTATTTTTATTAACGGCCTACAAGCCGTATTTAGGTGATTTTGAATGAAGTTTTTTGCAAAAACTATGAAGACAATTACTTTCAAATTTGCACTTCATGTATTATGGGTCTTTAATCTAAAATCGCTAAGAAGCAGAAACACGATTGGATAAAATTTTCTCGATAGAAAGTTCTCCCAAAAGTTGCTCCAAAATCTCAGTTTTTCTATATTTTATCGGAAACTACAATGGATGTTATTGTAATTTTTGTTTTAATGTATCGGTAATAATAATATCCTAAAACGCTTAGAACAGATTTTTGATAATTGGCTTAGTTTTTGAGTAATTAGGTAAAACGTCGTTTCTCTGCTATATTCTTCCGCGACGCTGCATGTCGCACCTACCAAATCTCCGTGAGAGTGAGAAAGACAAAAATAAATTCAATAAATCCCCTTAATGGGAAATAAACATTAAAAAAAAGACATACAGGCACTCGGAAGAAGTGAAAACTTGAACTATGTGAGGTATGGATTACGGTAACAGTGGGAGGTGTCGGTAACGGTGACGGTAGTTTCATGGCTTTTTCCGATCTCAAAAATATAATATGTCCAACGCGCCTAGTTTTTACTTCAAAAAAAAAAATGACCTGGCACTACGGTAGTGCCGTATGTGGGGTGCCGGTTGCAGTAACGGTGTTGGTTATGGCATCAGTCTCGTGAATTTAATGGTTTATTCTCATCTCAAAAATTGTCCAACACGCCTAAAGAAGTTTCCGCTTCTAAAAATAACATGGCACTTCGGGAGTGTCTTACTTTAGGTATCGATTACGGTAATAGTATTGGGTGTCGGGACCAGTCTCTTGAGTTTAATAGCTTTTCCCATCTTAATAAATAAGAAGTTTTTACAGAATTTTCGAACTGAGTTTCCGCGAGAGAAGTCGCAGAACTCAGCTAGTACCTCTACCTAGCTACCTAACATTCGGTGGCTAAATGCTAAAACTCCGGCGGTTCGTTTAGTTAAATGGCGCGTGAACAGATAAGAGCAGTGATGCGCTAATTTATGAGTTGCGTTCCGTTCGGGGCCGCGATGACCGGCCGGATTTAATAACCGTTTTAATAACCGTTAGATACCGGCTGAAATGTTAATGCGATACGTTTGCCGGTTACGCTGAAATCGTCACTGGTATTTGAAAATGGTGAACAACTTCAGGTTTGCTTTATCGATGTTTAAAGTGTACGATCCAGCAACTCCCCTTGACATCGCTTTTGCCCACCTCTCTACCACCAAATTAAGAGGATTTATTGAATTTATTTTGTCTTTCTCACTCTCACGGATACGTTGGTAGGTGCGACATGCAGCGTCGCGGAAGAATATAACAGGAAAACTACCTTTTACCTACTTAATCAAAAACTAAACCAGTTATCAAAAATCTGTTGATAAGTGTTTTTGGATATTATTATTACCGACACATTAAAACAAACATTACAATTACATCCAATAATGTAGTTTCTGATAAAAATTGGATATCTTGGAGCAACTTTTGGGAGAACTTTGTACGTATCGAGAAAATTGTATCCTAAGTGTTTCTGCTTCTAAGCGATATTAAATACATGACGTTTAATTTTGAAAGTAATTGTCTGTTCAGTGTCGAGATAGATGGCGTTGTAACACCGTCAACAGATGCGAGTCTTACAGACTTAATTAAAGTTGTTTGTTATTGTACCACTAGATGGCGCTATACCATTTCATGTATAAACTGTATCGCACTATGAAGATTCTGCGTCCGTCACCTATATAGGTCGAGGTTTGATCGAATAAATCGTCTACGCTCACTACGGGAGTTTCATTCAAACACCCCAAGGGAGACCCAGGACTGTTCATGGTCCTGATCGAGTCTTAGAACCGGCACCGGCTACGGGCAGCGAGGGCGTCTACGAGCTACGCGGCGGCTACGAGGTCTACGAGCTACACGCCGCGGGGTCTACGAGCAACGCGTCGCCGGGTCTACGTACTACGAGCCGCGAGGTCTACGTGCTACGCGCCGCGGGGTCTACGAGCTACGCTGCGCGGGGGCTACGTGCTACGCGACGCCGGGGTCTACGCGCTACGCGACGCCGGTGTCTACGCGCTACGCGACGCCGGGGTCTACGCGCTACGCGACGCCGGGATCTACGCGCTACGCCGCACCGGGGCTACGTGCTACGCGACGCCGGAGTCTACGTGCTACGCTGCGCCGGGGCTACGTGCTACGCGACGCCGGTGTCTACGTGCTACGCTGCGCCTGAGCTACGTGCTACGCGCCGCGGGGTCTACGAGCTACGCTGCGCCGGGGCTACGCTCTACGCGACGCCGGGGTCTACGCGCTACGCCGCACCGGTGCTACGTGCTACGCGACGCTGGAGTCTACGTGCTACGCTGCGCCAGGGCTACGTGCTACGCGACGCCGGAGTCTACGTGCTACGCTACGCCGGAGCTACGTGCTACGCGACGCCGGGGTCTACAAACTACGCTGCGCCGGAGCTACGAGCTACGCGACGCGGCGGGGGCAACGGTCTACGGAGCCTTCGAGCTACGTGCGACGAGTCTACAGCGCCTACGGACTACGGCGCGAGACTACAGACTGCACGGCGGAAGACCACAGGCTACGAGCAGCGAGAGGAGCACCCCCTGCTGCTACGGTCTACGAGCTACGCACGGCGGGCGGTGACATTAGCTGCGGCGCATCGGCGAGGGGAGCACCCCCTCGAATCTCCGGCATCAGTCACCGCAACAGCAAGGGAAGCACTCCCTTGATTCCAAGCAGCAGCGAGGGGAGCACCCCCTCCTGGCCACACAGCGAGCTACGCAACAACGAGGAAAGCACTTCCTCGAGTCTACGAGCAGCGAGGAGAGCACCTCCTCCTGGCTACACAGCGAGCTACGCAACAGCGAGGAAAGCACTTCCTCGAGTCTACGAGCAGCGAGGAGAGCACCTCCTCCTGGCTACACAGCGAGCTACGCAACAGCGAGGAAAGCACTTCCTCGATTCTACAAGCAGCGGGGGGAGCACCCCCTCGAGGCTACGCAACGAGCTACGGGCAGCGGCGAGGAAAGCACTTTCTCGCATCAACGGACACCAAGGGGAGCACCCCCTGTCCGACAGCAGGCGGCATCACGGAGGCGTGGTCCTCTCGTACTGGCGGCGGCACAGCGAGCCAGCTGCGTCCACTAGTCGACGCACGGCGGCGGGGGACACGACATCACTGTGTGATCTACTAACGAAACAATTGGTGCGTGCGACTTGTGATAAAGTGTATGTGAGTTTTAGTTAGTAAGTTCTCATTTGTTTGGGTTAATTCGTTCTTGTCACGATGGAATCTTTATGTAAATTACAATTTAACTTAAATTCCACAATCAACAGAGCAAGACAAAATTTCCGAAAATCTCCTAAAGAAAGAATTACAGTCTCCTATGTTGAAACAAGATTAGAATCTTTAGAGTCAAGCTGGTCGGCATTTAATTCGAACCATTTTAAAATCGTTTCGGAAATTAAGCCGGGCTCCGAAAACATTGATTATTTTACAAAAGAAGTATACGAAGTTACAGAGGAACTGTATTTAGACTATAAAACGGAGTTAAAAGAAAATTTGGTAAAGTTATCTAACATTGAGAGCCCAAAGGTTTCTATAAGTGAACAAAAAAAAAATATTGTATGTAATGTTAAATTACCGAAGCTAGAATTACCACTGTTTTCTGGACAATACAATGAGTGGATAACTTTTAAAGATTTATTTGTATCCCTAATTGATAATAACAAGCAATTGGACAATGTTCAAAAGCTCCAATATTTAAAAAGTCATTTAACGGGGGAAGCAGAGAAATTGCTTCGTCACATCCCAATTACCGCTGATAATTATGAAATTTGCTGGTCCCAATTAAAAAATAGATATAACAACAAAAAATATCTTTCAAATTGCATTTTAAAAAGACTTCTTAATCAAAAGAATATAACACAAGAATGCTCTTCGTCTTTGAAAGAGCTATTAGATACAACTAATGAATGTCTACATGCATTGAAGAATTTAGAAATAGATACAACTAACTGGGATGTGATTATAATTTATTTAATTACCCAAAAACTAGACAACGAGTCCAGAAAGCAATGGGAATTATATAGTGAAAAAGACTTACCTAGTATCTGTCAATTCAATGAATTCTTAGAGCATAGGTATAGAGCATTAGAGTTTTTAAATCCCAAGCAAGTTAAAGAAAGCAACATTAGGTCACACGTTACCATTCATCAAAAGTCATGTCCTTATTGCACTGAAGGGCACAAATTAAGCAAATGCAAATCATTTCTTGCATTAAAAGTAGACGCACGCCGTGAGTTTGTCCAAACAAAGAAGCTTTGCTTCAACTGTTTAGGGCCCAATCACACGAATTATAACTGTCGCCAGGCCACTCGGTGCCATATATGCAAGAAAAGGCATTTTTCCGCATTACACAAATCTCAGACGCAAGAAAGGAATGCAGAAGATGCCAAGATTAACAACTCAATTGAGAACAAGGAAGGTGGTTCATCCACATTAGCGCTTTCGAACGGCGAGTCAAACAAGGTTGTTTGTGGTCATCAAAAGACTAGATGTAGTCAAGTCTTATTGCCTACGGCATTAGTAAATGTCAAGACTAAAAGCGGGAATACTTTTGTATTAAGATCCTTGCTAGACCAAGGATCTCAGGCTTCGTTCATCACGGAGTCTGTAGTCCAGACGCTTAGGTTGAAGAAGATTCCTCATAAGGGTTTTGTGGTTGGAATAGGTGGCGACAGCCCGGCACTAACCAGTAAGGCTGTGGTTCATGTAGAAGTGCAATCGCGTCGCAATCCCGATGTTGTTTTCACTGTTAAGGCGCATGTTTTGAGCAAATTAACAGGTTTTCTTCCCGAAAAAGATCTAGGCATTCAAACAACAATATCACTCCCGTCCGCGAAATTAGCAGATCCATCCTTTAATGTTTCAGGCAAGATAGATATGCTATTAGGAGCTGACGTGTTTGGTCAGATTTTGTTAGATGGAATAATCAAGGGTCCACCAGGAACTCCAGTTGCCCAAAATACCAAGCTTGGTTGGATCCTCTCTGGCAAAATGCTCAGCGATATTAATCCTGACGAGGAG
Source organism: Coenonympha arcania (assembly GCA_036785405.1). NCBI lineage: Eukaryota > Metazoa > Arthropoda > Insecta > Lepidoptera > Nymphalidae > Coenonympha > Coenonympha arcania. Next base: position 13,667,324 of record CM072076.1, read on the forward strand.
ATTCACTATGTCGGTTTTATCCAATGCAGTGACGTTAATTTACAGAAGAAATTTCGGGAATTGGAAGCAGAACCCACTGATCACAAGATTTATCTCACAGAGAAAGAGAAAAGGTGCGAGGAGATATTTCATCGTACAACCACACGAAATGAAGCCGGTCGCTATATAGTCAAACTTCCATTTAAAACAGATGATCCTAAATGTAAATACGGTGATTCTAATATCATCGGAAAACGCCAATATTTTAGTTTAGAACGGCGTTTGGCGAGAAACCCACAACTGAAGGAAGAGTATTCTTCAGTAATAGATGAAAATCTAAAACTTGGACACACGGAAGAAGATAAAACTTCGAGTAAGGTCCGTATCGTTTTTAATGCATCGTGCGCAGGGAGCAACGGAATATCATTAAACAATGATTTGTTAGTTGGACCACCGTTGCACCCAAAATTGCGTCAAATTATAATGAGATGGCGAGTCCATCCTATTTGTCTAGTGGCAGATATAATAAAAATGTACAGGCAAGTCAAGGTAGCTGAAGAAGATACGGATTACCAACGCATTTATTGGCGAAATAATCCAGACTTACCACTCAGGCATTATCGTCTCTTAAGAGTTACCTTTGGAACGTCAGCAGCTCCATATCTAGCGGTGAGAAGCTTACAACAATTAGCCCGTGATAACGGTAAGGAGTATCCACTAGCTGCAGAACGAGTTGCCAGCGATTTTTACATGGATGATCTGATGACAGGATGTGGTTCCATTGAGGAAGGAGTTACGCTGTATCAACAAATGAATCATCTTCTAAATAAAGGAGGATTCCAGCTTCAAAAGTGGTCGAGCAACAGTACCGAGTTGATGAATAAATTGCAAGAAAACCAGTTTGACTCAAACCAGTTTGACTCAAGCAACACGTTAGAGATCAAGACAGACAAAGTTTTTAAAATATTGGGTCTTACCTGGAACCGAAAATCGGATGAATTTGAGCACACCGTTCAGCTACCACCACTGGAACCTCCTATAGCTAAAAGAAAGGTAGTGTATGATGTAGCTAGACTATTTGATCCCCTCGATTGGCTGGCGCCTGCAATTATCAAAGCTAAAGTATTCATACAAAGAATTTGGCTTATCGGCATCGGTTGGGATGAAGAATTACCGCCACTTTGGAGAAAAGATTGGATAACGTTTCGAAATGACTTGACTAAACTCACCGAGTTTAAGCATGCATGGTCGGATTCTCTGGTAGTGCTTGCATGGTTCGGTAACCATCCGAGCAAGTGGAAACCCTTTGTCGGGAATAGAGTAGCAGAAATCATTACGACCATGGAGAGCAATCAATGGTCATACGTACCAACTAAAGAAAATCCAGCTGATTGTGCATCTAAGGGTGTGCCACCTGAGGAACTCAATAATTTGGAAACGAATTATGTTATCACACGGAACGATGAAGATGATATTTTGTCAAGATCTTCAACATTGGGAAGATTGACAAGAGTGATAGCATACTGTAGAAGATTTGTGCAACAAAAATGCAAGAATATAGAAAAGCATACTAAGTGGTTAAGTATAAAGGAAATAAGTGAAGCCTTGATTACCTATATTATATTTTGTCGGAAAAAGAGTTTCACGGAAGAAATAACAAATCTTAAGAAAAAAGGGAAGCTAAACAAAGCTAGCAAACTTACCTCGTTAAACCTTATGTTGGACAGTACCGGCATACTAAGAGTTGGAGGCAGATTGCAAGAAGCTGAATTATCTAATGATATGAAAAATCCAATTTTGCTCCCATCTGATTCTCCATTAACGTCCCTTAAAATAGCGGAAGCTCATAAGGTGACCCTGCATGGTGGGCCTCAGATCGTTATTAACTATTTAAGAAGTAAATATTGGATTATAGAGGCTTGTTTAAATTCAAGACCTATTTCGCAAATTAGCAATTATCCTGAAGATCCCAGTCCTCTGACTCCAGGTCATTTTCTAGTGGGTGAACCCTTAGTTCTCCCTCCGGATATAAATTTTGAAGTTACCAACATCAGCAATTTAGCACGCTAGCATCTTACTTGGTTTGGACAACCTCACACGTGTCGTTACTTTGCGTTGCAAAAAAATAACGAAATCAAAAGACCTTTGTCAAAAATCATTGTTCTGCCTACAGAAACTTGGTTCAATTTACAGTCCACAAATGTATTGTAGTACATAAGTTACATTATTGTTAATTGTTATTAGTTTAATTTTCATAGTGTTAGTTTACAGTCCACATAATATCGAAGCATAGAAGTTATATGTTTTTTGATTGTTAATTTATTGTAAATATTACTCTGACATAGCATTAAGAATTAATGTTGTAAAAATGTACATGTTATGTTTATGAACCTTCGTTCATGGCGGGCGGAATGTTCAGTGTCGAGATAGATGGCGTTGTAACACCGTCAACAGATGCGAGTCTTACAGACTTAATTAAAGTTGTTTATTATTGTACCACTAGATGGCGCTATACCATTTCATGTATAAACTGTATCGCACTATGAAGATTCTGCGTCCGTCACCTATATAGGTCGAGGTTTGACCGAATAAATCGTCTTCGCTCACCACGGGAGTTTCATTCAAACACCCCAAGGGAGACCCAGGACTGTTCATTGTCTTTATAGTTTATAAATAAAACTTCATTCAAAATCGCTTGAATACGGCTTCTACGCCGTTAAGCACTCTGCTTAATTTGGTGGACATTCCAGCATTTATCGTGGAGTGTTAAACTCAATCATGCAACCAACAAAATGAAAACCAACATTTTGTTGGTTGCATTAGGCATCCTGGGTTGAAAAGTACAAATAAAAAATTATATATATGCATTTTACTTTATTGCAAGGCCAGCAAACTTTATATTGGTACATAAATTATACCTTACTTAGAAGTACCTACATATTCGTTCATTCGTTTCAGCCGACGGACGTCCACTGCTGGACGAAAGCGTCCAATGGCCTGCAATGATTTCCAGCCCGCACGGTCCTGCGCCTCTTGTATCCAGCGCCTGCCCGACATATTATAAAATAGTTAATGTCCTGTTCTAGGTACGTCTACCTACTCCGAAAAATTTAATAATTGGTCAAGATTCCAGTCAAGCTTTTTTTATAAACATTGTCGTTACGAGAAGTTTTTTTTGGAGAGCGAAAAATGATGATAATTTCCTCTTAGAAGTAATCGGTTCAAGAAAGAAATTATTTTTGAAATATAAACAAGTGTCGTCGGCAAAAGAAAAATATCAAAAAAAACAAGCATTCGCTTGATCTATAGCCATAAATAATTCGAATCACGTAGTTTTGCGCGCGACACGACATTTCACGGCTGGCAACACCGCGCCCGGGCGGGAAAAATTGTCAATGTCAGAGACAAATCGTTTTATTTTTCCTTCTCGCGGTCGGGTCAGGAAGCGAGGGGACATTGCAATCTCTTGTTTTGTAACATTTACTCCCATATACAAAAGGTTGATGAGAAGACCCAATGTTAAGTGATACGACTGTCAGATGCATATGTGTCCCAGCTTTGCGTTCCAATATCACACGACGCACTGCACTGCGTTCAACGGTTCAACATCCTGGGACATTACTTTTTATTTAACATGTCTCACTTTGTCCAGTAAATGTTGTCGTCGTAAAGTGCGCTTCAAACCTGTACGCAGCAACACATGACTGCTTCACGGTAGAACTACTGACACTTCGGTACCTCCTCGTAAAGACTTCCTTTTCGACAACCTATCAAGTTACAGCTTAAATCAATAGACAAGTCGAGCATTTTAAAATGAGCACATGCTGATTTTCTAGCATGTTCTTCTCAGTGCGTACCCATTTTCCATACGTGCCGGTAGACTTTTACACAGATAGGTATAAGCAAAGAAGTACGATGTAGATTGTCGTAAAAAAATCTGAGGACTCTAGGTACTAGGTAGGCAAAAACTGATGAGAGTTACAATCAATAAAGTTTTTAATACTTATTTTGAAATTGAAAAAAATACTTCATAATTATTTTATTGCTGTTTTTATTATGTACTATTTAGTAGTTTTTATTTATGCGTTAAATATTGTTCAATAATTAATTTACTTTGTATAGACAGTGGCGGCCTCCATTCTATCTACCATAGATCGTAATTTACTAATCTTCTATCTATGCAATCTATTATACCTAGTTTTGTGGTCTGTGCTACCTATTATATTCGCCGAACTAGATGACACTGAAAGAATAACGTTTAAAAAACGTTTATTTCAACTCAACGTGTTAGCAATTCTAATTATTATTCAAAGTATTTGACGTCACATCCTGTTGAACGGACAAGAATCACCGCATTTGACTAATAATGGTCGGTGGGGGTCGACTCTCGTGTCGGTGGGAGTCGACAAGTATATAAAACAGGTTTTGGAGTTCGGAGTTGCAGTCGCGGGCTCGCGGTCGGTATACGATTTTGGCGCAGTTACATCAAGTCTTGGTGAGATCGCGAGTGTTTATGTAAGTGCAGTAAAGTTATATCAATTAGTGCTAGTGTTATCACGATAATTAGTGTTATAATAAATGCAGTAGTGCGTTTAATAGCTGCTTAGTGTAATTGATTCAGTATTAACGTTTAAATTCAGTGCTTTAAACACGCGTGAGTTTATAGTTCAGAAGTGGGATGCCGGAAGACGGACCCATTGTCATCCTGGTTAAGGACTACGCCCAATGTGAACATGAAGGTATACTCAGTTTACTGTTGTCAACATGAATGAAGTCACTCTGTTAACTGATGTGAACATGAAGGGGTCACTAGGTTAACTGTTGTGAAGATGAAGGTGTCACGCGGTTAACTGATGTGAACATGAAGGGGTCACTAGGTTAACTGTTGTGAACATGAATCGAGTCACTTAATTTACTGTAGTGAACATGAAGGGGTCACTCAGCTTCCTGTAGTGAACATGAAGGGGTCACTCAGCTTCCTGTAGTGAACATGAAGGGGTCACTCAGCTTACTGTAGTGAACATGAAGGGGTCACTCAGCTTACTGTAGTGAACATGAAGGGGTCACTCAGCTTACTGTAGTGAACATGAAGGGGTCACTCAGCTTACTGTAGTGAACATGAAGGGGTCACTCAGCTTCCTGTAGTGAACATGAAGGGGTCACTCAGCTTCCTGTAGTGAACATGAAGGGGTCACTCAGCTTATTGTAGTGAACATGAAGGGTTCACTCAGCTTAATTTAACTGTGAGTATGGAGAGATATCAGCTCAAGTTGACAAGAATTAATTTATTTGTATATATGTATGTTAAATTGTTTAAAGTTGTAAGGATGCTAGTTTTTTCACGGGACGTGAACTTGGTCAGGAAAGGCCGACTGTTAGCAATTCTAATTATTATTCAAAGTATTTTGACGTCACATCCTGTTGAACGGACAAGAATCACCGCATTTGACTAATAATGGTCGGTGGGGGTCGACTCTCGTGTCGGTGGGAGTCGACAAGTATATAAAACAGGTTTTGGAGTTCGGAGTTGCAGTCGCGGGCTCGCGGTCGGTATACGATTTTGGCGCAGTTACATCAAGTCTTGGTGAGATCGCGAGTGTTTATGTAAGTGCAGTAAAGTTATATCAATTTATCTACGCTCATTGCTTAAAGTTCGAATTATGAAATCAAAATGTGTCACATTATGACCTACTTTATTCACAGACTTCTATAATTATTAAAAAGTTATTCATAATAACATCGCTCTACTATGGAAATATTTAAAGAAAGTTGTTTAATATCCATAACGATACACGGCTCTGGGTTCTTGTATTTGTATCTGGGGTAATATTTTTTATGTAATATTTTTTTAAGTGAATCCACAGACAACCTATAGTTATTCAGTCATTGCCGAGAGTATGGATGGGCCATGATTGACCATAGACAACAACACAATGTCTAACGTTCCGCGTAACGTTCCACCTGGGCCTGTGATTATGATTATGATTACGATTACGATAACGATTACGAGTACGATGACGATTACGATTACGATTACGATTATGACGTTATCTCGTAAATCTATCGTCCGCAAACCGACTTTACAGACGACCAATTTTTTTTGTTACTTAGTCAAAACTTTGCGCTGAAAAATGTCTAGCAGTGAAACCTACTAAAGAAAATTTCACTCCACCTGACATCTTAGTAGTTGCAATGATTTACGACAAACGTTAGCAAGATTTTATGGTTTGGATTTATGATAATAATATGAGCGTAGATAAAGTAGTGTATGAAACTCTACATAATTAGGTATTAAAACACTCGTGTGATACTATTAAAAAACTCGCCTGCGGCTCGTTTTTTAAACTCACACTCGTGTTTTAATACCCCCCATTATGTAACCGTTACATAAACTACTATAGTGCTAGTGTTATCACGATAATTAGTGTTATAATAAATGCAGTAGTGCGTTTAATAGCTGCTTAGTGTAATTGATTCAGTATTAACGTTTAAATTCAGTGCTTTAAATACGCGTGAGTTTATAAACGTTTGTTTTATTTTTCTTAAACTCGCACGTAAAACAAAATGCACTTTTATATCCCACACGTTCTCCACAGTTTCCCAACAATTACGTGGAAACAAAACAATTAAATCCCGCGACACAATGCTTCGTACATACAAACACACGAGAGATCCAGCCTCCGTGTCGCCCCGTTCCTAAACGAAGGCGGAGTGTTGGCGGTTTTTAATATTTTTAAAATGTGCGCGCCATGCGGGCGGAGCTGCGGCTGCATTGTCATCCGATAAATAATCTAGAATAGGCTTTCTCAAACTTTTGGTTCCACGTACTAGTACTAGCCCCCTTAAAATTTCCAGGGAATTCCCAACAATCCTCGCATCACCAGAACATGTCGATCTTTACGAGTTTGTATAGTTTTTTTTACTCTATATACAAGTTAGTACTTGACTGTGTTCTCACTGTGGTGGTAAGTGATTATGCAGCCTAAGACGTTATCGTACTAACTTGGAAGGGTAAATAAATTTACCCCAATGGTTTCTACACAGCATCGCACCGGAACGCTTGGCGGTGCATCTTTGCTGGTAGGGTGGTAACTAGCCACGGCCAAAGCCTACCACCAGACCAGACCTGAGCCAAATTTGAAATTATAAAATTCCAAAGTGGCCCGTGGCGGGAATCGAACCCGCGACCTCCCACTCGAATCCGAGCGCGCCGACACTGCGTCAGGGAGGTCGTCGGTCGTTAATAATTCGGTTCGTGCTGACAATGATTCCTTCTCAAAACGTCGCGTGCGCCGTCATCTAAATTCCATGTTAACAACAATGGAAACGGTCCCCAAAACGCGTTCCAAAAATACTTCTTATTTTGCGGCATATATTCGTTAGGAAACGATTTGAATTGTTCCCACGTAGCACGTACATGCATGGGACGAACATCCTTTGATTTTTTTACCTCAAGCAATTAGCGGGCACCGTGCGGGGATGTAGCTGTGTGCGGATACAACACCCACGATTTATAGCCCACGTAGGTACCCACGTGCCGAAAACATATTTGCGTTTCGAAACAAATATAAAAATTGCGAGGGCATGTGGACTTTTTTCAGGAATTTTTATATGAATGAGATGAATTTGTGTAGTACAAACTGCCTATATTCTTTTAGTATTTTACCTTATATGTGAAATGCCGGTTCTACAACGAAAACTTATACGTGTAATACTTATGCATTATTATTTTATTAGGTACCTAACTCCATTAGATATTCTTAAAATTTTCGTGTCACTCACGCAGTGTTTGTAAATAAAAACTATAAGTATTCCGATACGGCGGTTGGTCTACATTCGATTGATCTGAGAATAGATCGTAACTCATCGTAAGCATCGTAAGTATATGGCAAAACAACGTTTGTCGTGTGAGCTAGTCTGATTCTAATATCTCTTAAATTAATTATTATGTAAAATTCTCCGAAACGGCTCGACCGTTTCTTATGAAATTTTCTGTGTAATATGATCGGTAGGTCTGAGAGTAAGTCGTAAGACTCGAAAGATATTTTTTTATAATATCCCTAATAGAATAGCAAAACAAGGTTACGCCCGATCAGATAGTCTAATTTAGTAATCTGTGGTCTAATTATTAAAATTCTCATTTCTCTTGTCACAGTGTTTATAACCAAACTCCTCCGATAAAAATGTTTTCTGCGTACTTGTCTGGTCTATACGGAGATGATGTCCATAAGTGATATAATGATTTATGAGCCTGTTAATGTTTTTAGAATTCATTTTTCTCATAAATTTTATCATGACGCCTGCAAGTATTTTAGCCGCAATAACTTCAAACGTGGTATTGCTCATCCTTGGAAAATCTTTCTCGGTATCTCGGTACAACTAGAACCTGCCGTGTAGAGAATCTATATAATACATAAACATCCCTCATGATCTCAAAACTCAGTTTTGGAGTTCATTGCAATATCTTGCTGCACGCGTGGCAATAAAGTCACTAAGTGCTAGAGAGAGCGGAACAGGCGGCCTGTTTCCCGATTGAATTGCATCACGGGCAGCGAGACATTGCACCGACTATAGTTGTTATATATTGGCCTGGCTAAGTTAAAGGCACATAGGCATCAAATAAAAATCTATGGCCAGGTTTAAAGTACTAAGTTTGCTTAGCTTGGAATGACCATAGTTACCAACTAGTTGGTGGTATAGATTTTTTCACTCCCAAGTGATTTAGCGCCTTAGTGCGATGCTGTGTAGCAACCGTTTGGGGCTACTTAGCCCTTCCTAATTAGTACTATTTAACATGTTAGGCTGCATTGTCACTTACCATCAGCTGTAATTGCAGTCAATGTTGAAAAAAATTAATGTATACGTACCTACCAATTATTATTTACCAAACCAGCTGCTGCAGACGGTCACCCATCCATTCACTGACCGGAGACGCTGAAGACAGGGCAGGAACGAGGTAAGAGGCGGCAGCTGATGGTTGTACTTTATTCATGCCTACATTTTTTTCTTCTATAATCATACCTCAAGGTGGTACGGCCAAATTTGCCAGTGAAATTCAAATTTTATTAAGTTTTTCGCAAATATTAGACTAATTAAGTACCAATTAGAAGCATATGGTAATGAATTTTGCCCGAATTAAAGTATCACAGCTATATTTTTTTTCATAAAACATTGCTCATAGGTGGCTCATAGTTCCCATTCGCCTCAATGGGTTTCCGAAAGATAGATTTCTGTTGTTTCCCAGATTTGGAGCTATTGGGAAACAATATGAAATTGAGTATTTTTGAGCAGTTTTTATAAAAAAAAACATTTGCGAAAACGAAATATTTGAATTTCGCGGACTAATATTACTAACCACCTTAAATTCTTTTCAGCTGCTTTATCTCTCCATTTGTAGGGTTCAGAAGTAGCAACGCCACAAGTGTCGATCTCTTTTCTCCTTCTCTGAATGAATTATTATAGAAAGAGTCAAGAGAAAAGTATCGACAGTTTCTCGTGGCGCTCTACTTATCTCACCGATCCCAAATATGAAATATTGAAGTTTGTAGCCCTCGGTCTAAGTTTAAAATCGACAAATAGTAATCTACAGATTCGCAATCAGAAAATGAATAAAGCAGTGCATTATGTTACTGTCATGGTAAGACAGAAATAAATATCTGAAACTTGTTAGTTTCATACTTAGGTATGCCTTGCACTCCACAAATAGGTACCTAGTACCTATCCAATCTGGACAAATTCAGATTGGATAGATTTCGGCCGTAAATCGACAGATTTTCTACTCGAGGACGCTTCTTGAAGGAGGGTAAACAAATTAAAATCCAGTGTGAAGTCGAAACCATTTATTTAAAACCGTTTAGTTTTTAGTTCGTCCGCGGCGGGGCACGGGGTGCCACCGGCGTCGCATCGTAGATAAATAATATTATCAAAGCTAAGTAACTCTCAATAATTACATACAATATCTTTTTGTCACAATAAAAAACTACAGTCGACTAGATTTAAAAAGGATATCATGTGAAAGGATCATTGTTTCTAAAATACCTACGTAAAGTTTAAAGATTTGAATAAGGTAGGTGTTTTAAAAATGCGGGTAGATGGGATAGAGTCATCGAAAAATATAATTCTTCGAGTGTATGTAGTCTATAATGCATTTCCAACGATAATGTTGGAAGATATTTCAATAAGGCACCAACATTTTCGCATGCCAATAAGATCTAAGTTTAGGCTTTACTTTGCCAATGATAGACATTAATATAATTGACGTTGAAACTTATGCAAATGTGTTTTTCGATAACTCTATTTCGAACCCAATTAAAATTCAAGCAATTTACTTAAATGAGGGTAGAATCTTAAAAATGTAACTATCATTAAATCAAACTTTATTTTAAGAGTTATGTTATTAAAGTTAATATGTATCACTCGATAGTATTAATTATTGTTAATTTTTAAGAGAGAGATTAATTATTATCATTTTTTACCTTGCGTCGACGATGTCGCGGTCGACTATTTTTACATTCCATAGACAAAATGGCGAGAGCATTGATTGCATAGATCTTAATAGAACCTAATCAAAGTTTGATTCATAGTCAATGTATAGATTAGGGACTTTGACATATGCATGTGGTAAACCCGGTAAACCATAGACAGTTAATGGCGGGAAATTTGACACGTACTGGCAAATTGCTTGGCACTCTAGCAAGGTAAAACTTATAATAATTACGAATTATGCAATGTTATACTTAGGTACCTAATGTTTTTATTAAGTAAGTGAAGACTAAAAATCGACCTAGACACGTAGCAGTCATTGCTCTACTTTATGGTTATTTGTCCTTTAAATACGTTAGGCCATATCCCTGTATAGTTTATTGTAGTCGCAAGTATCAAGAAGTGTCGTCCGTCTAATGATCTTTACACATGATCCCTAGGGTGGCAACACAGTTAAATTACCACTCCGATTTACCCGATCTCACAATTAACTTTGTATAAAAAAGTTTTTTTTATAAGAAATATTTCAAAGATTATTACTTCAATTTCAATTAAATAACTATTTTACTAAGATTTTTAAAAGATTTTTTTAATTTGAATACTGTGTTGCCAGAATATACCATGTATTATGTTGTCGTAAAAATCTATAGGTACATTCCAGGGTATGTTAAATACAAATCCAAACTAGGTACTACTAATACTCTTCGCACATTACCACTAGTGACGCAAAAATTTCCATTGGGAGTTCCAAACGACTTCTACGCAGTCAATCTTTAAAAATGCTACTTGCGCACGAATAGTGATGTGCGAACAGCGTACGATGTAAATAAGTACGTTAATTTTGATTATTATGAGCTTATGTTATACAAATTCGTAGAGCACTTTGTTTGTAATATCAATTCAGTTCCCAATATGGCGTCTATTAGCGAAAACATAATACAAAAATCTATGAGGATCTGAATTTTGTCCAAATTTTTTTTATTAAGTAAGTAACTTTATTGTAAAGAAACTAACCTTAGTTTTATTTTGTTTCACCAATAGACGCGCACACGAACTTTAGAGAGTCTACAAATAGAAATAATTACTATGTATTATTAAATTTCATGACGAAAAATATAAGAGAAAGATATAATCTAAAACCCTAAGAAGAAGGTAGGTACATTTAAATACACACAATAATTTAAATATAACAATCTTAATCTATTTTTATTTACAGTCAAATCTAACTAAAAATACTCGTATGTAAGTTAATTTACGCGAATCCAAAAAAAAAATACTATGCTTTGTGGTCATGATTGAAAATGGATTCACGCAAAAAGTATAAGAATATAGGATTTGTAAGTTACAAACTAAACTATGTTTTACCAAAAACAAAATATATCAATAAAAGTTCATTTGTTGACTAGACTAATTAACAAGCGGTTAAAATAACTTATCACACATTATTTGGCAGTTAAACTAAACTTTGTCAATTAGAAAAAGGTTCTATACAAAGTATTTCATTTAAACAGCATAGTATATTATAGATTTCAAAAAAGGGATTTATATATACCTATCGACAAAAGCGTCTTGAAACTGAACAAAATTATTGTTGTTTCTGATACAATACTCATCAATATAACCTAATGGTTCTATGCTCAGTACATATTGCGTCATTTAGCCATATAAAAATATCTTCATACTTTGTTGAATTATTTTCTAGCTATCCACACTGTAGAGTGTGTTATGGCATTTGATTGTCCTTATTTCTTGTATTTCATTAGATTTATTAAAAACCTCTATTTTTGTAATCTTTTTCGCCACACTTTAGAATGCAGAGGCGCGGTTGGTCACTAACTGAGGCGTTGGTAAAAGGCTGTGGTAGAAAGATTTTTTTATACACTAGATTCAGTGTTTACACTACACTCCAGAGTCCAGCCCTTCTACTTGTTGTAGATTCAAAAACTAACGATATTTTTGTACCCCTTTCTAAATTAACCACAGAGAACCTAGCTCAATACCCAATAGACAGTTATCCCACAAAATGAAACACTTTGTACGTTGCATATTAAAAATAATACTGGATCAATAATGTAATGGAAAATTAGTGTGATATTAAGATATTGTCACACACACGAGGCACTGCTTATTTTCAATGTGATACAGGTTTTAGTCGCTACTGAACACATTTTATACTACGTCAGAAAAACATTCTACATAATTACACTATGTATTTAAATTGGAAAAGCACTTTTTCAGACTATTTCGGAATCGCCGGGTACGTCATACGTTTATCATCCATAGAAATAATGGCGGGAAAGTTGACAGATTAAAAATCGAAGTAACTTTGACAGAACTACTTAAAATCCATAGATAAACTATGGCGTATGATTCTTCAGATTTAGAAATCATAGCTAAAAAACAATAATACGGCGGATTCGTTTCGATAGATCCAAACAAGTGCCCTTACAGGATGTGTCAAACGAAATCTAGTGCATCCCAGCGAGACGGGATCTTCGAACAAAATCAAAACAAATTACACAACAGGTGACTAAATATCAGTCTATCATTTGTCAAGGAAGACATGTCAATGACATTACAAAGATACAAAACACTTATTTCATACTTTGTACTTCTACAGAAGGGGTTCTCTATTACTTTTGTTACACAAGTTCCACTAAGAACGCTACGACTGAGAGCTAATTCGTTGGTCGGTTCAACGACCTCGATCACATCTCAAACTTCAACGGGATTTAAATAAAATTGTACAAAAAATATTGTCTCCATTTCCCAAACTAGTATTGGTCCGTATTCTACGTCTACAATGCTAGCATTTTCATAGACAAAACATTTTTTTTTTAATTTTCAACAAAAACAAAAACCTAATGTTTAAGGCACAAATGCGTTTGTGTCTTGCGGGTACCACGGGTGATATGCTCAATATTTCCATCTAAACTACTTTCTAAAATCGTCTACTAGATTTGAAAAATAAATTCTTCACAAGCATCTCCGATCACTTTATTAAAATACCATCACATTTCCTTTTTAATTATTACGTATTAAAGAAAAACTGACTAGGTAAAACCATTCAACTACATTACGTTTTTAAAAAAGTTCAAAAAACCCAGCACCCAAAACCACTTTCGTCTATAATCTACTGACTATAATACTGGGATGCACTTTACTAGAGGGTAGATACTAAAAATAATAAAAACTAAGCAAATAACAGCAGTGGAGTATGAAAGACAATACTGATAATCTACGCAATACCTTTTGAAGTTGCCAAGACTCCTCCAGAACGTTCTAGAAGGCTGTACTTAAGAGTAGTTTGGTCAGTATTATCTCACACAAGAGGAAACAAAACTGCGGCTTCGAGTCTTCAACGCCCCTCGTCTCGCCGTAGACACCATGCACACCACCGCTACAGCTGCCGCCGTCGCATGCATTCTATCCGTAGGTCGCAAATCCAAACTATCCATCGATAAATCTAAGGTCTACCAAAAAACTGGGGTCCAGAACACTAACTAATAAAAAAAATATACCTACTGGCGCCCGAGATGGGCCCTGAAGCTCCTTCTAAGAACTATGTAGGTAAATTCCAATACTTACTAATTTAATAAATGTCGGGAAAAAGCGATAAATGAAAGAACGGCTGTGTTTTTATTACCATTTATTTTCTAATTTTCGACTAAGTGAAGATGAACCATAGATATTTAAAGGCGTTGAAGGAGGCGCGCGGCACTAGCTAGAACACGTTCATCTATTCTATTCGTTCTGGTTATTCAAATGTATGAGATTGAGGGCGAAACACATCTGATCACTACCAAAATACTCAATACCAAGAAATACATACAAATCTACTTATATGGAAATATATTGGATAGCTATAATATAACATTCAGTATTTTATGTTTACTCTGCAAAATAAGCAAAGTCAGAACTATTTATTCTGTTCGCATAGACAAGTATAGGTAATTATCATTTAATTACCACAAATTGCAAATGCAAAGCAAAAATTAGCTGTAGTACCTATCAACTATCAAGTGTGAATTAATTTAATAAGTATTGCACAAAAGAAAAAAAAAACAACTGTCTATGCTCCAGAATAAGTTTTATAATTTATAAAAAAATGTTCTACTACCCTTAACTACAAAATATTAAATACCCCTCAAACCCCAACTACAGGGCGCATTTAACAGGTTACATAAAAAATAATAATTTAAATATAACAAAATCATTACATAATATTGCACAATGTTCGTCTATTAGCAGTCGGTGAATAAATGAAAACAGCCAATATCTACGTTGTCTATTGGTTATCTATTTTAAAGGTACTACCGTAAAATGCAGACGACCATGTAGAGTAGAGACCATTTTTGATTACGCCACACTTAGGGGAATCCCCGGCCAATTTGAGGGTAGAGCTGATGAAATCCATGTTATTATGAATTATTAGAAACTATTAGTTAGGTGGGTTTTCCAGGTAAGTTTTAATTTAACGATTTTACGAGTATGGAACTGCGAAATATTGCGAACTTTCTATTTGGTTTCTCGTGATTCTTAACAATCACTTATGTAGTTAATAGCAGTCTCGTCTTCAAAGTTTTATTACATACTAAAGGTTTGTATGTGAACGCTTGCCAATCTATGCCACAGTATTTCCATAATGATCTGGAAATTAAGAAGAACTACTAATCAGTTAGGCGTAATCAATCAGGTCTTATGTAATAATTTACATAAAGGGAATGTCAACCCAGCCTCTATATAAAGGGTAAGTATAAAAGAGTTTTACGGTAGTTATAGTCTTTGAAATGTAAAAGAGGGTAGGTGTATTATTTTTCACCGCACACAGCGACAGTTAGATTGTCACGTTTCACACACAGCACGTGTCTCTACTTTGACGGTCTTGACCTTTAGTCTCTTCAAGACTTCTGGAGTTAAATTTGATATAAACAGGGGGCTGGGATGATTTTAGTATTTAAATAAACGTTCAAACAGAAAAACAGCATACTCATCATTAATGGTCATTAGTAGGTAGATAAAATGACGTAAAGATAGGTACTGCCAAGTTGGACAATCTCCGTATACATATTTTAGAAATAAGAGCAAAATAACTACCGCAAAACTCTTACCATAACGTAAAGGGTTATCTTTTTAAATGCAAAGTTTAGAAATAAATTTAAACACGTTTTAGGGTGAATTTATAGAATAAAGAAAAAGTATTCAAAGTAGATGTACGCTATCTGATGAAAAACCCTCCCAAGTAACGTAAGATTGTAAAAAATAAGAAAAAGCCTCTCCATACTTCTGGGGTTTATTATTATACATCTGAGCCACGTGCGTCTATAGTCTATGGCCAAAAGAAAGATGGCCGCACGCCCCAAGCGGAGCTTTCCCACTACGTGTTTAAACATTAAAATCCTCGTGAAATCACATCACTTAACCAACAAGTGTATATCGATACATCGGTACAACGCATCGACTAATCATATCGATTATTTATTTATCACGATTATTAATTAACCTTTTAAAAATACAAATACCGACTCACTACTGAATACACCAATCGCTATTTATACAAAAATATTGTAATACTTTGTATGCATGTGTATAATAATAATCTAACATGTATTGGCGCGCGCTGCGGTTTCCGCCATCTCTAAATCATCTTAAAGATGAATCGCGAATATGTTTATAGGTTATGTTATCAAATATGGCGGTCACCCACGTGATATTGTAACTGTCACTCGCCCAGTTCAATGGAAACATTCAAAGAAGAGTTAATTACGCTCCTATCAGGTTTAGTCAATACTGATCATTTATTTTCAGCGTAAATGAATGAAAAATGTCATTTTTAAGTTTTATATGCTCACACCCCAAGGCCACAGTTGTTGGTTTTTGGCACCAACTCTGGTCATAGATGTATGGTAACCAACGTTCTCAAATACAGTGGCTCGTGGCTAAAAATGCATTTTTGCCTTGACTCCCGTTTTGGTGCCGAAACCCAGGGCTTGAGTTAAAGGTATACATTATAATTATGAACCAAATAAAAATCTCGAAACACGTATTTCTGCCGCAGCGCGCGCGTGCTGTATTATATATTAATAATATAATAATAAATGTTATTGCTTTTCGGTTAGTTTATCTTTATACTTATGTAATATGTTTATTATTAATAATATAATATGTAAATTTTCAAAATCACTACACTACATCACTACTCTAGCATCTGCCGTACATTTAAAACACACAACATATTTTTTTTTTCATAACATACTTTATATTATTATACCAATCCAAAAGTTGTATATTTACTCCATGTATATTGTAACCTTAACAATTAATTAGAATATAATTACTTTTATTATTTACTTCTGTTAAGTACATTGGTCCAGTGAACCTGGAATCGCGAAGCAACGTGGGCACATCACTAGTGTGACGTCATTCATCGCTGTGCTATGGCATGTTTATTGTATGGTGTATGGCACATCACTACTGCTTTAGCTTTTTTCGTCGTAGAATAGAACACTACAAGTTACACACTATGGACAAAGAGTTTGTGATCGCCAGACCTATGTTACAGTTTGAAGCCTAAATTAGTATTTACACCACCTTCAGTTTTCTCCACAAAATATGTCTTCTACTGAAAAGGATAGACCGAGTAGGCTTTAAAAATCTTACAATTACGTTTTGTTCTAATGTTATAATACGCAGAACTCGAAGGGGTCTACGTGAATCACTTTGCTCACGAAATGAACTTAATAATGCAGCAATGAAGTATCAAATAAGTGAATAACTCCCATGGTAGGTATAAGACAAATTCACACAGTCTCACGTATTACTAAAAAAAATATTTATTTTTGCAACTCCCACTCTTGTAGCCTACGAGTGTACTTCACAGCTGCTTCGGTTTCGTATCTTTTATTTTTCAATGCAGAAATTATTGACGATACTATAACGAAAGTCTGGCGATCACAGACTCTTGGTCTACTAGCCGGAGAAGAAGTTGAGCAAGATAGTTTGTAATTTCTTCCATACAACTTTAGAATCTTAAAATTATTAAAATGACTAGAGAGGAATGTATGTTTTCGACTATGGCGTAAGAGCTACAACCACTTGGAGCGAAGCTAAGCTAGAATTTACACACTTTTTATAGATATTTACACTGACTATATGGGGCGTTTATCTCCCCTTTCCTATGTAGGTAAGCATTGATATATAAGTAATACTATGGATTTTGGATCAGCGCTAAAAAGTTTCCGAACCGAAAGAGAGCCAAACCGCGAAAAGGTTTCCAATCGCACTTCAGTCTCGTGTTTGATTCATCAGGGAGAACACGCGTTAATAATGCCGCATAGGGTGAAAAAATAGTCAATCGAAGCTACGTAAGCTGATAGCTTGTTGCATGCCAAATTAGGCAGTAAAATAATGGTTTCATAAATTACAATGCTTTAGTTTGTTTATAAAAAAACACATATACACTCGTTTATATATGTATAGGTTTTCTCGGGACACTTTTTTCGTAGTCCATAGATTTATATGTAAATGTATGTAAGATAATTTTACTCTGCGTTAAATAGACTGATGTTTGCATAGTTTAGCAATAGAAGCCAAACTGTACTTGGCTATAGCTTAGCATCGCTCGCGGTGGGTATTTCGCATAAAATTAGTTTTAATAGCGTCTTAGTTGGCAACGTCTCCCTTATTTTATTGTCTTATCCTTACACTACTGAGTACTGCGGTCTACTGCGGGCTCTTGTTAGCAAACACTTCAAAATGCTGAAAATTGAGGGTACTTAACATAAAACTTGACTTAATTGAGTTAAATTTGAGGTTAAATTGAGAATACAAAACCTTATAAGAACGATTCGAATCGTAGAGTAATAAATTACTAACCAGTATCGTGCCAGAAGTTATTTAACAAAGTTAAAATTTTTAGCAAATACCCTCATTTATCATCATTTTTTCACTGTCAGGACTACCTCAAGGCGGTCAGCCATTTCACCACAAAACGACCGCTTCTACAAGTTTTCCTACCTCTCTCTTCTTAGGCAGTGGCCTCATTTATAAAACAGATATTGTGTTAATTTGAGCAAGAAATGCAAACTTTTGGCCTATTTTTGGCAAATTAGAGTCAAACCAGGAAGACTGTAGGCCTCAAGCGAAGCGACACTACAAGGGCTACACTACGTGTCTAGGTCGCGGGCACGTCCCGTATGACATGTCAATCAGTCCCGTCACTGTCACTGTCACTTTTGACTCGTGACGTCACAGGACAGGAAACTACCAATTCTCGGATACACACGATTTTAATATCACACAGGAATCGGAGCCCCGATGTTCCTCTCGAAACCAAAAATAATTCTCGTTCCTTGGCTTCGAGACGAATATCTTAAATAGCACGTTTCACAACCAACGTGTGGCAAACGCCAGTTGAAAGAATTGACAGTGAATTTGGAAGATATATGTTTGTAATCATTTACGTATGAATATAATAACATGCCAACCATGCCTTCGAAAGATCTGGAATTGAGATTTTATTGTTAGTCACAAGGCGCGGTCTACGGTTGGAACGGGTAGGGGATAGATACTTCATGCCTTTTTAATAAACTAGTTCTCTACGCCGACTTACCATCTCAGAAAACCCACTCCGTCAGAAGCGTTGGCGCCCAACGCGGGGCCGCTTAAGCCTACGTCAAAAAAGGTAATCAACGTGCACTCTAAACTAATAGGTATCAGTGTAAAGGTGAACGCACTTTTGTCCGCGCCGAACTAAATTAATCCACGTACGACCACAATCACAATTTTCAAGGCGACGCCACCCACGACAACGTCATCGGATGACGTCATCCCGCACGAACAAGAGCGCATCCACCTCAAATAAAAAACCCAGCCAAGCTATATCCCACCGTAACGGTTCTAGGAAATAAAACACACATTTTATTGTTCTAATATTATCAATGTAATGACACATCGGGCAGACAGGTGCTCCATTACATACAGTATGTACGGGCAAAACTCTAACACCACTAAATACAAAACTACTACTAACAGCCCGCGCGCGAGACGACTCAACCCGTCGCCGCCGCGACAGTGGCGCCATCAAGACATCGAATAGTGACTGTCACAGAGCCGCGGGTCTCGTGTCGTCGCGCGCTGACCCGGTTACCAAACTAACACAGTGTTTTACATAAAAGAAAAATTTAAATAATATACTTTGTTAGCATTTGAAATCTCACCACCCGGACGAGGTGTTGAGACTTCCGATATAAGAGTAAATGTGGGTAGATAAAAAAATTAAGTACATATCAACTAGAGGCGTGGCGACGCGTCAGTACTTTGGCAAGACGCGCGGCCGCAAAGGGGTTAAGTTTCTACAGACATCACAATAATATTACGTCAACCATATCTAATACTGAGAATTTTAGGAAAAAAAATGCTAATATACAAAAGGTGTTATCGACGGGCGATGCGTTTGCCGCGAGTTCCTGTGTCAAACTAAAAAAAAATTTTTAAACCAGTCAACCCATGGAAACTCAAAGATACAGAAAGGGCGGCAAACGCTGGCAATCTCAGAAGGTTCTAACCTACTTAAATATAAAGAATACTGCTATAATAATAATAATAGTAATAAAAGGATGTGTGTACAATGTGGTATTGCATTCGAGAACCCCGGCTTTTGAATTTAGAAAGTACCCTCATTTGAAAATAGAGAGCAAGACTCGAAAACTAGTAACGGTAATCACTTAATACTAAAACATTTCACTTTATACTAGTTTCAGCATATAAACAAATAACGGTATCCGTAGATATCGATACCATTTACAAGTCCCGATACGTGCCAAAGTACTTCAGTCCGAAAAAGTTATTTAAAACAGTCAAACACAAAAGTTTTCCCACTAGAAGAACCAGCTTTACTTTAGACTTATCAATTTTAATTGCAAGAATTACTATCCGTATTTTTCAAAGTTTGAAGGAGTGAATAACTGAATACCGTTACCGAAAACGATATGTAATATCATAATATCGGTACCTGTATCGCCTAATAACGGTAAATCCAGAACGTTCTAAGTCCAAAAGCCGGGGCGAATGTGACGCAGCGAGCGCGAATGGCGCTCGGCCTAACTACCGCATGCACATAGCTCTATACTGCCGCTTGTCTATGCGTGGGTTGGCAATCAAATGGCAAGTAATATACACATCTAAGTACATAGTTAGTCTTGTCACTCCCATAACTTTGCGTTCTCTCCAAGTAAGGTCTACAATGGCTTGTATTAGCGCCGAATTTTATGACATTTGAATCGCAACTGTCAGACTGAGCTGTCAAATTGAATAAAATTCCTTGGTTCTTACCCAAGTGGCAGAACGGTAACAAAGAACATTTTATTATTGCGGTTAGATCCCGGATGGCAATAATTACTTTAAGTTCCCGTTCCATCTCTATCATCAAATAGAGTCAAAGAAAATTTGCGAAATCTTTAATAAGTTACGATTTAAACGACTTCAAAATAAAGGCATAGACATTACAAACCTCAGACGCCAAACGGATTCATTCAAAAGTCAACGGAAAACTAAGTCACAGCAAAATTATTTCACACCTACCCTCAGTTTTAAGTACTCAGATCATACAAAATGGAGGACCAAGTCCAGGGGGAAAATTTCCGACTTAAAAACTAGGAATTGCACAAACACAACCATCAATCGTCTTTTATTATCATAATTTATAGTTACTAATACTTTTCTAATCACAGAGATGATAAACTTTCGAGTATTGCTTTTAGAGAATCCTAACCTACATTATTTTCAAAAATTAAGTACTTTCTATAAATATATATGTATATTGGGTTAACCTAAAATTAAGAGCCTTTCTGGCGAAAGCAAAAGGCGTCATAAGACAAAAATAGAACAGTAATTTGGCAAATAAGCTCGAAAGGCTTCCCTTTCATCCCGTCCAATTACTACCTTTGCTTTCCAATACTGTTTTCGTGTTGTTATTTCGTCAGTCTATTTCAGATCAAATCAGTCACTGCAAGCCTTTTTTGGGCTAAGAAATGGGCATATTCTTATCGGCAAGTAATATCTAAAGGATACATACGCATTTATACATTCTAATTATAGTCGAGTCACTGTCCAAAATCACTGGGACATATTATAATCTGTGTCACCTTTTACCTCAAAATTGAGACAACTGGGTACCAAACTTCTTGTACCGAACTCTTTGCTAGAGTTCCTGATGGTATGTCAGTTTCTAGCCCTTCGTGTAAGAGCACTGACAGTAAGTACCAAATATGACATCTGACCACTATTGTCACGTGTTCAGACGCCATATTTGTTAACGACATTTATTGTAACAAGTTTTCTGAACAAACCTGTAGCCATATTAATTTCTCGATTTTATTTATATTCTATTTTAACAATAGAGTTCCCTTTGAAATTTGAAAAAAAAAACGATAAGTTGATCACGGCACTTTACGACGACAAATGTCGTTCCCATATTTTTTTTTTTAATTTCAAAGCGATGTATATTGTAGAAATAGAAACGAAGTAACATGTCGGTCTAATGCACAAAAACTGACATTTCTCACTGCCTCGTCTAGTGAGCATTCGAAAAATAGGCACTCATAGCCTATAGTCAGTCGTACAAAGAAAAACATTTTCTTCGCGTGAAGGAAATACGAGGGTATTAGGATAAAAAAGCGCATAAAAACGGCCGTTGTGTCAATCTGGGTCACTCTTCCTGCAGCTACTACCGAACAAAGAGAAATGTACAACTAATATTCTATATCTACTATTCAAAGACACTTCTATTCAGCCGACGGTGCATTTAAACGGCATGCCAACGGAAAACTAGCAGCTTTAATATACGAAATAGGCGGGATAATCGTGATGAGCCCTATTTTTGTTAAAACGCTACAATGGTCATACAATTTCGTCGCTACGAAATGGTCCTTTAAGTATCGTAACAAAAAAATGGCAAAGTTAAAAGAACGCTTTCTCGTATTATTTTTGCATTCAAAAACCAAGCTCGTTACAGTTCTGAGACCGTAACGTGTTTTTCAGAACTAAAAATGTCAATCATAATGCTATCAATTAGCGCTGCTAACATGCATCTTTAAAAATCAATATACTTCAACATCTAACTAAAAGGTAAGAAAACGGCATTATATTAATTTCAAGGTATCACTAATACATAATTAAAAATAGTTTTTTTTTAACAAAAAGACGTCCAATCAGAGCCCGATACAATGGCGCCCAATTAGTGGTCGGTCGTATAAATTGGCGCCCAATCAGAGGCAGTTCGTATAAACTTGCACCCAATCAAAGGCAGGTCATGTTAATTGGCGCCCAATCAAAGGCAGGTCGTATAAGTTGGCGCCCAATCAAAGGCATGACGTATAAGTTGGCGCCCAATCAAAGGCAGGTCGTATAAATTGGCGCCCAATCAAAGGCATGACGTATAAGTTGGCGCCCAATCAAAGGCAGGTCGTATAAATTGGCGCCCAATCAGCGTCCATTTCTACAAATACTCCAGGCATAGACAAGCGGCAACTACAGCTGCATATTATTTAGCTTATTGTCAAGATACACTCTGGGTGTTAGTTTCGCATTCCCTTCTAATTGCTAAACTAATTAATTACTTATACGTACGCACTTAACCTGGCCGATACCACAGGACCATCGAACCGTGTTTTAGACATTGTATAAATAGTAATTACAAATAAATGATATTTTATTAGAGGCTCAAATAGTCTTGAGATCTTTCAACACATGAAACCAAAAAAAAATCCATATACAGTTCATCTTTAAATCTTGGTATTAGAACGGACGAGCGAAAAATATGCGTTCTAATTTTTCCACGGAAAATTCCGGGATTATTGCAATAAAAGGATTAATGGGGCCGTAAAATCGGAAGAGTTCTAATCTACGCCAAAACGCTCGGTTTGATGGTCCAATCTCATCGTCTGTCGAGGCAAAGGATTCCAGATCGTATGTGCACACAGTTAGGATACATTATCGTTTGTCGTCGACAGATATGAGTGTATGTTATCGTGGAATTGCAGAAATTGCGGCGGTTTTGAGATATACTCTGTGGAGCCTCTTTGTTTTTAGATATCATATTACACGTTTTATAAAACGTGGATACACTTTTATACATGTATTTGTATTTGTGAGAGTAATTCAAGATATATTTATAGAGTGTATAGTTAATACAGTGGAATCTAAATAAGTCGAATTTCAAGGGAAATGCAAAAAAATTGAGTTAACGAGTTTTCAACATTACAAGAACTATCTTCTTTAAAAGTGATCGTGTCCTGTGATGACAAAAAACAATCATTTTTTTAGAAAGTTAAATGAATGAATTCACTTACACTGCACGTGTAAAGGACAAAAAGGAAAAAATAGCATTTCATTCGAGTAACAAAGTGTAAACAATTTAAGATTCCGCGTATATTTATGCGGCTTCAGCGGAAGACAATGTAATTTTTTTCGACTCACTAAAAATTTAGTCTTATCGAGTTATGGAGGTTTCTCGTAAGTTTGGTGAAAATTGTCATTTTTGGTATGCGTGATCAATTAATGTAAAATAAATATCTTTATGCTTAGCCACTTTTTTAACAGTTTGCTTTTTTTTTAATATAACATATCGTTTAGTTTTTGCCGGTTGATAGGGCAATAGGAAAATTTCCCTCCAGGCAGGTGTTATGCCTGGGGACCGCTTGTGATCCGAGCGTGTGACATCAGAACGTCTATATATAGCACGCTCGTTGAAAGCTCCGTCAGTGTGTGCTAGGGTACTGGTTACGCCATCTATCGTCAGCTATCGAAGACCGCTACAAGTTTTTAAATATATAAAATATCGTTGTATACAGAAAATCTCAAAACACGCCTCAATCCCAGGTTCATATATGCCATACGTCACTACATACATACAATACAGTCATACAATGAGTAATAATGATTGCTTCAGAGTTAGATATGTATATGAGTGAGCCGTCGACGCGACGCCGCCTGACGTGCTCTGACGTTCTAATAATGTCACGTTGACGTCACAAACGTCATGTTGACAACACGTTTGTTTGACATTAATGTATACGTCTGGTTCACGTAAACATCCTGTGCTTGACAGATATTTACGATTAAGGTCAGTTTGCACTGCGGCGGAATGGAATGGAAGCGAATTTTTTTACATAGCATAGGTCCGGTTCCTTGATTTGACTTTAACCGAAACGTTATAGTTAAATATGGCGGTCTGACCCTTATTTCGAAAGACATTAGAGTTAGGCCGCCATTTTTAACTATAACGTTTCGGTAGAAGTCAAGTCAAGCAACCGAGCAATAGAGAACTTTATGTCAATTATTTATATAACATACAAAACAAATAATCTTGAGAATACGCGAGGTTTTTGGCTCTTATTAGTTCGTATTTTATTTTATACAATTGACATAAAGTTCATTTTGCTGTAAAAAAAAATTCGCTTCCATTCCATTCCGCAGCGGTGTAAATTGACCCTAACTGTCACAAACATATAATATTTGATTGACATGTTGTTATGTATATTGTTAACTTCGCACCGTATGAAGAAATCAACGTATTTTGGTTTCAAAAATATTGTGTTTAATATCATTTGAGCCAATGAATTTATTTATAAAAGAAATAGACGTACGAAGATAATATTGTAATTGGTTTTGATAAAAAATCTTGCGAGTTATATATTTTTAGTTTTTTAGAAAATAAAAAAAAAGGTTCATTGAAATCAGTACCAGCTGACCACAAGCAACTACATACATTCGGACTACGCAAGTTTTTGGCACAATGTTTTTTTTTTAATGTAAATGGCACGAAATTGTAATACTGATTTGAGTAAATATATAGTATACCATTCATATTATACATATAATATGTTGAATAAAGTAAATTGCACATAGCACGTCATGCGGCGTCATTTAAATACGCTATTATTAATAATATACAGAATATATTATTATTTAAAAAGTACAGAGCTGCAATGAGATTCACCATACACTCCTCACAACTAACTATTAATACTATAAATAATAATTATTAATTAATAATAATATCAATAATGTCATATTGCAAACATTCGTGCACTAACTAGTCACTACAGTTATCATATAATAAAATAAATCAAGACAAATGTAAGTACTACTAGTAAGTAATAAGAATAATAATAGTATAAGAAAAAAAACTTCTCTTTCTTTCATATAAGGACAAACTAAATTATCTGAGATCTTCGCCTTAACTTTACGTTAAATATATATCAAATATATAAAAAAATGCGAATCTTTGCTTGTAGGCCGCCCGCGTCGGGGGCCGAAAGTATTGCTTGGGGAAATTGACCTTAAACTACGATAATATCCATGAGCCTTACAGTTACCAATACTGATACCGCGACGAGCGACGTTCATCCGAAACCAATCGTATAGGAACTGTTGTAGTAGGGGAGCCCACGATGTTAAGTCGGTAGTTACCTGAGCATCGCCAGCATCTATTGCATTGTAAAGATTAGGCGCTCAAATGTACAGCGGGGCTAGACAAAGTCACAATCGTTTGGCGTTAACGCTAGTCGACAAAAATGTATGGACAAAACAAATGACTGTAGAAAAACCACGACAATAACTAAACACGCTGTGTTTGAATAATTAACTACGCTAACCTTGAACGCTCGCTGGCGTTCTCGCGGACCTTGTAGATAACTTTAGCGTACTTCGCTTGACAATTGACAGCCGACAGTATCAAACACAGCGTGTTTAGTTATTAATATAATCGTGGTTTTTCTACAGTCATTTGTTTTGTCCATACATTTTTGTCGACTAGCGTTAACGCCAAACGCTTGTGACTTTGTCTAGCCCCGCAGGTACGTTTGTACAGGTTTTCAAAAACCTCAAAACATATTCTGCCCTTGAAAGTATACTCAAGCGCGTCAAATTTTCATAATTTGACAATTATTTCGAGAAATTTCCATGATCTGCCGGGTCAAAAATAAAATATTCAAACCGGCAGATTAAGAAAACTCCTTGACATTTTGTCAGATTGTGGGGTCAGGACGCCAAGCACACAAGATGAAGCGTCTGTATAAAAATCTAACGCGGTCAAAAAAAAATTTCTAGGTCACGATTTTTTATCTTTCCCCACCACTTTAAATAACATCATGTTATTACCTTATTCTTTTAGCATCTAATGTTTACAATGCAATCGGTCTCCACAAAGCTCGAGTGACTATCGAAATTGCGTCTCGGGCTCTACTACTATTTGGAGAAAGCAAAATAGCTGGTAGCGCAGTGACGTCACCTCTGTGTCGTGTGGGGCGCCGCTTAGATGTACATGGGCACGCCGTACATGGCGCTCCAGTCCACGCCCTGGAACGACGACATGTCGACGCCGGCCAGCGAGTAGGCGGCGCCGAACTGCGGCAGCGCGGGCTGCGGCTGCGGCGCGGGCGGCGCCACCAGCGCCGTGGCGGCCGGCAGCGCGTAGGGCGCGTAGCGGTAGTGCGCGCCCACGCCGCCCACGCCGGGCACGGCGCCCACGCCGCCCACGCCGCCGTACAGCAGGCCGCGGCCGGGGCGCAGCACGAGGCGCTTGCCGAGCGCGAGCGGCGCGGGCACGGCCTCCTTGGGCTGCGCGCGCTTGCACTCCACCTTCTTGTTCTTGACGGTGTGGAAGTGGATGTCGCACACGCGCTCCACCGCCTCCTCCGAGTGGAAGGTCACGAAGCCGAAGCCGCGGTGGCGCTTGGTCTGCTGGTCCATGAGCATGACGGCGTCCTCGACGGGCCCGAACTGCGCGAAGTAGGCGCGCACCTCGTCGGCCGACGTGTCCTGCCCCACGCCGCCCACGAAGATCTTCTTGGTCTTGGCGGGGCGCGGCGCGCTCTTGGGCGTGGCGTGCTTGGGGTCGATGCGCTTGCCGTCCAGCGTGTGCACGGGCACGGCCAGCACCTTGTCCACGGCCGCCGCCTCCTGGAACGTGATGAAGCCGAAGCCGCGCGAGCGCTGCGCGCGGCCCAGTCACTACCATCACCCCGCACCACCACGCGCTTTGACGACAGAGGGTGAGACCAAACTCAAAACATGACATCTATCAATATCACAACTCTATTCTTGTCCTTGTAATTTTTAATACTGGCACTTGGCAGAACCTATTCCACAAACACCTGATGAACTTTATCTAACGAATAAACATGACATAGTGCGATCCTTTTAAAAATGCCCATGGAAAAGGAAAGCACTATTTTCAGACGCATTTAGAGATTTTGCACATTTTCTCATTTTTCTGAAGCAATTACAGAAAGA
This sequence comes from Coenonympha arcania, assembly GCA_036785405.1. Lineage (NCBI taxonomy): Eukaryota > Metazoa > Arthropoda > Insecta > Lepidoptera > Nymphalidae > Coenonympha > Coenonympha arcania. The sequence goes on from CM072076.1 coordinate 13,695,080, forward strand.
AATGGTTAACTGTATTCGAAAATGGGCTAGACCAACAGGTAATTTTTTTAAACAAACTTCAAAAAAAGAGGAGGTTCTTAATTCAACTGTATGTTTCTTTATGTTTGTTACCTCATAACTTTTGACTGGGTGAATCGATTTTGATGATTCTTTTTTATTAGAAAGCTGACGCTTCCCGTGTGATCCCATTTCAATTTAGTCCAGTTCTGATAAAGGTGTCCATGAGAAAATCATATGTCTTATGTTTGGTCTCACACCTCCATCTTCAAAATGCCACTTGTGCAAAGTACCCAAGATAACTATGCATGACCACAAAACTTTTTTTTGTTAAACTTTATAATATATACAATAGGGGATACAAAAATCTTTGCATGGCAACATTAGTAACAACATAAGTCATAGTTAAAAGGAAACTAAAATTCAATAACCAGAAGTTACCTACAAAAACTTCATTACTGGTTAAAATTGTCAAATTCAGGGATTTTTACAGGATTGTAAATATATGATATTTAATTACTTTCATGCTCAATTATTTTAGTTACTAAAACGTTTACTAGAGGACATGTAAAGATACAGTTATCTTTAATTACTATGAAAATTTACTTGTAATGTTAATACATTGTAATAAAAATCGTCAATTACTACCATACAGATGGTAATTTTTGTTATACAATAATTTCAACCCAAAAACAATATTATATCGACGAAAGAACTATTTATCTAGCAAAATTGTCTAAAATCCTACCAAGCAATATCACCCATGTTATAAAGTTTCTACCACTTTGGAAGTATTTTTAAATTTTACCCCAGTGTTGCTATACTAAAAGTACTTTCATTACTATTTCGGTATCGATTAACAACCTGCTTAATTAGCTATATTTCTAATGAGTGACATGTACATTTGTAACAGAAATTTTCGAGTTAGTGTTGCTACATGCACTTTAATAAATTGAAACAATAGTTAAGGTAAATTTTACGTTGATTTCTATTGAAAGTAATGATTGTTAGCAAATGTCAAGGAAAATAAAACATAAACAAGAAAAGTATGAGCACTGATTAATATTTTCGATAATCTACTTTTAAAAATATTACAATGTTGTTTGACAAACCAAAAAAACTACCTTTATATCGATTTCTTAAATATGGCAACACTAACTTACAAAACGGGAATCTACCATAGACGTCAAATCATATATGTAGAGACAGGTTAAGAGATAAGAAGGTTAGTTAGTCTATTGCCTAACAATTTCTAGAATGTTAGTGGGACTAGCATGCCATTATAGACTATTTTATGTATATTTTAGTGTACCTATATACGTCATTTCAACCATAGCCCAACTAATGTTTACTTCTCTACTGTACCATAAACAAAATTTAAAATAACTGCTCAAAATTCTGCGTTACCTTACATAAGGTAAAAAATTGAGGCACCCGAACGAAGTAACTGTAGTGAAGACTAATTTTTTCTTTTATGTATCAAGGAAGGGTACCCTTGGATCCTGGTGAAAAAAAATAGCAGCCCATAGGAAAGTTCGGATTTTTTCCAATAGAAAACATTAATTCCTAAAACAAGCTAACAAAAGCCTAAATCAAATGATTGTCTTATAAAACTTAGCAAATATTTTAGCAGCAAAATAAGATATTTCACAATACAGAAGCTCAAAAAGTGTAGATTGCTATAATATAAAAAAAATCTATTTTAGAACATAACAAAAAAAAAGATTTTGTTTATGGTACTCCAACCACTCAGTCCCTACATCTACCTAACCTAACCGATAGTCCAAAACTAGACACTGACCCAACTTGGCTCCGGCTTCGTTTAGTCTATGGCTGTCTTTGGAGAAATAACATTTTAGTATCTGTGCTTTGCAACATGGCTGCCTAAAACTTGATTTAAATTTTGGTTTTATTTATTCTTACTTACTAAATGGCAGAGTAATTTTCAATTCTTCATATAATTTATTAATTAAAATTACTCAAAAAAAAAAACTCAAGATTATATTATGTTATTGTAAAATAATATCTTAATTTTATAACCAATAATATATTAAATGCTCTTTCTAGCAAACTCTATTTTACAGAAACTCCATAAACATAAAAAGCATGTTGTAATTATTATTTTTACATATATAACCCATCCATAGCTTCTGGAGTCTGTTAAATAGGGTTAACACAGACTGTGTAAAAAAAAATTAAAACTAAATTCTAGTTTAAAGCAAACTGGTGTTTATTTTTCATGGCAAGGCTCAATAATCTAAGCGATAATCTTGAAATATAGACAACTAAAATTCTTATCCAACAAGGACAACATTTAAATCAAAAGTTATTAAGCATTTGAATTTTTGGACTGAGTGTCTTCTGTCCCTTTCTTGCAAACGATAATTTGTATAGTGACAGTGATATCACTGTCCCATATAGTTATCTCTGTCTAATCAAAATATTAAATTGCTCATAACTTTTTCGTTATTTGTTCGATTTTATTTAGTTTTTTTTTTTTAAATTTATTTGAATTCTTTGTTCATTTGCTTCAAAAGTGTATTAAATAAATCAATATTTTAATATGAGCCCTATTCAAGTAGAGCACCTCAAATCCCTAACCTAACCTAACATCTATAATGTTTCCATGTGTATGTCATTTAATAATAAATTAATTAATTATTAAAAAAAACTCTTTGTCACCAGTGACACCAATGCCACTTCAGCTTCACAAAAAAATTAAAATAAGCACCAATTTGTTTATTTTTTTTTCAAGTAACTACAAAATATAATATCTACCCTCACCGACTGGATCTGTGGTCTCACCTGTGTGACAGGGTCCTTCATGATGAGCACGTCGGTGACAGCTCCAAACATGGCGAAGTACTCCCGGAGCTTCTCCGAGCTGGTCTGCCAACTGAGCCCCCCAACAAACAGTTTGGAGGGTGACGGGGAGGTGGTGCCTGCTGTGGTGGTCACGGGGGTGCTCCTTCCCGATGAGGGCGATGTTTCTGGAGGATAGAGATTACGGCGTATAATATCATGTAGAACTGAGGCATCTAAAGAAAATTATGGTCAAGTGTGAGTTGGGCTAGCGTACTTTGGGTTCCATACCATCAAGACTACATAATTCCAACAAAAAAAAACCTGTCAAGTGCGAGTCGGACTCGCGCACTGAGGGTTCCGTACTACAACCGGAGGAATAAACCATAAAAACCACTTTTCTTATTGAACCGCAAAACTTACTTTGTTTTTAGAGGTTTTATTGTAAATATCAAAAAACTACTTATTAGATCTCGTTCAAACCAATTTGCGGTGGAAGTTTGCATGGTAATGTACATCATGTATTTTTTTTAGTTTTATCATACTCTTATTTTAGAAGTTACAGGGGGGGGACACACATTTTACCACTTTGGAAGTGTCTCTCGCGCAAGCTATTCATTTTAGAAAAAAATGATATTAGAAACCTTAGTATCATTTTTGAAGACCTATCCATAGATACCCCACACATATGGGTTTGATGAAAAAAAAATTTTTGAGTTTCAGTTCTAAGTATGGGGCACCCCCAAAATTTATTACTTTTTTTTAAATTTTGTGTGAAACCTTAATGCGATTCACAGAATACATCTACTTACAAAGTTTCAACAGTATAGCTCTTATAGTTTCGGAAAAAAGTGGCTGTGACACACGGACGGACAGACGGACAGGCGGACAGACAGACATGACGAATTTATAAGGGTTCCGTATTTTGCCATTCGGCTACGGAACCCTGAAAAGGAAATGGAAGAAAGGAGTAGGTTAATGGTTGATGTGAGAAGATTATAGGATGCTGCAGTAGCAATCAACCAATCTCTATGTGGTAAATTGTGATGTTACCATTACAATCAAATTGACGACATCCCTGGGGCGCTCGGATTCAAAAGGGAGGTCGCGGGTTCAATTCCCGCCACAACCCACTATGGAATTTTATATTTATAATTTCTAATAAATTGCTTAGGTCTGGTCTGGTGGGAGGCTTTGGCTGTGGCTAGTTACCAACTTACCAGCAAAGACGCACCGCCAAGCAATTTAGCGTTCCAGTGCGATGCTTGTAGAAACTGTTGGGGTAAACTTTCTTACCCTTCCAAGTTAGTACGATAACATCTTAGGCTGCATCATCACTTACCATCAGGTGAGTTGCAGTCAAACTAACTAACTTGTATTTGTACTTATAGAGTAAAAAAAATCAGACATATTTTAATAGACCTTAAGCTACAGTGGCGCCAACTGGTGGCGAGACTTTTTGTGAAAACTCTTATTGTTTTGATTTACGAAGCGACTTTGACGCAAATTGGTGAATTCTTAGACTAACTTTAATAACTAATTTTTGTGACTTGGAGAGCTGATTTTAATCCACCTCTGGACCACTTCAGGGTGTTATCACTGACTTAACAAGTTTTATATTGTTAAGCATACCAATCGCTATCTTTAAATTAGATAGGTGTGAAGGATAGATGTTCTAAAATCTTAACTATACACATTCATAGAAGAGTACCATAGAGGAGGCCCTGTGGGGTGTCTGATGAATGATGTGATGATAATTCCAGTTTAAAAACAGTATTTAAACTAAAAATTCATAGGTATTAGTAGGTATAAGCATTAGATTCTTACCTCACCCACCACCTCAAGCAGTAAAGCCAAGTTAAAAATCTTATAAGAGATATCAAGTCAAGTCAAAAATCTTCTAAGAGATATCTGACAGAATTATGAAAAAACTCTTATTAGATTAATTATGAATCCTAATAAATCCTTGAACTTTGGTCAACAAAGTAACTTAATTGTTCACCACACTAAGGTGCTAAGTTTTTTTTAATTTCTTCTCTGACTTACATATTGTTTAACTACTATGATTGCACCCACTTGAGCAAATTTTTAGAGGGACTGTTCTAAGGCTGCTGGTGTATGAAAAACGTTCAAAAGACTCACTGATTTGCTGCACGGCGATCTGCTGCTGTTGCTGTTGGTGCTGTTGGTGCTGTTGGTGCTGCTGATGCTGTTGGTGCTGCTGATGCTGTTGGTGCTGCTGGTGGGCCGCAGCCGAGGCGGCGGCGGCAGCGTTCGCGGCGGCCTGCACGCTCAGCACGTGCGCCAGCTCGCCGCCCACCAGCCCGCCCTCCACCACCTCCAGCCCGCCCAGCGCGCCGCTGGAATACATCATCATTTTACCACCGCACACCACTAAACCCTCTCAACACTATAAAACAACTAAAGCCGGCAAAAAATATCAATTTGCAACACAAAATTGACAATTTTACGTAATTTTTACACTCGAAATTGTCGCGTTTCTTTTCTTTACGGACGAGTTGGCATCGATTTCGATTCGATTTGCAATTGGCGCTTTCATTTCATCAATGTTTAAAAATCGAACCACTTTTTTATTATTTGTTTACTTTTTTTTCTAAAACGCCGGCGCTTCGCCTTTTGCTGTTGGAAAATAGATCTTACTAAAAAAAATTAAAACTAAATATGAGGAAGTTGTTTAGCACAAAATTATAATTACATTTCGATGTACGATTTGTAAAACTTTATTTCTATAACTTTTGTCTGTGAACTCATTCTTAAAGTTTTTGAATTCATTTTTAAAGATAAGTAGGTTATACCTATGTACTCAAATTAAATTCGCACTGCGAGCCGCCATCATTGAAATTTGAAACAAAGAGTATAATATAATCCCAACAAAAACATTTTCATGTAAAATGTTGCCAGACATATGGCTCACACAGTCACACTGTCAAAAAGTTATCAGATCTCATGATGTAGGGCAAAACTTCTGACTTTAATACAAGCTCTAACTTCACAAACCCTACACTTTAGTTACAATAATGTCTTGGCCGTTTCGCTACCGTCACATGGGCGTAAAGTGAAAAATTTATCCCACCAAAAACATTTTCCTGATTTCAAATTTTGATTTTACAGAACTTATAGAGTACTGAAAAGTGAATGAATTTTTAATTTTACGCCCAATGTAACGGTAGCCAAACGGCCAAGACATTATTGTAACTAAAGTGTAGAGTTTGTGAAGTTAGAACTTGTATTAAAGGGTGTATAAAGTCAGAAGTCTTGCCCTACATCATGAGATCTGATAACTTTTTGACAGTGTGACTGTGTGAGCCATATGTCTGGCAACATTTTACATGAAAATGTTTTTGTTGGGATTTCATTTCTTTTTGTAAGTTGTTTAAAACAATGTTTTTTATTTACTTAATTTTGACGTGACAACGTCTTATAAATCGATAGAGCCGGTTGCACGCACGAAAAAACATGACTCATCCGGCGTTACCTCGCTCATGCGGCGTTACCGGCGTTACCTCGCGAGCGCGGAACGAGCGACAAAGAAGACGTTGTCACGTTCAACTATCGTCAGTAAACCGACTTTACAGGCAACCAATTTTTTTTCTTTTTGCTTAGAAGTATATTCTGAAAATTTAAAAAACTTATAGTGGATTTAAAGTTAGTAGTTTTGGCCTACCGAAAGTGAAACTAATTTTACATTTAACTATCAAGATAAAATGATAATTAAACGTAACGTATAGATCAAAATTTCAATTTTTAACTTCAAATTTTACATAAAACACAAAGTCAGATACAAATGAAAGTTTGGATGTTTGTTGCTCAATCACAACACAACCACTGAACTGATTTGGCTGAAATCTAAAATGTAGACTGATTATAATCCTGGACTGACACAGACTACTTGTTATCCATTAAAAATCTACGGAAGGTATCGGTGAGATTTGTGTGTTTATTAGTTTTTTAACTATTGTTTTATAAGTATTTTCGTTGGGTGCTGAGGCACTCTTGAAATTCAAATTTGACGCTTGACATTTTGGTCTGGTCAGAGCACTGGACTCTGGGCAATGAACACGCGGAGCTCGGTACGGGAATTCAGGCTTGTCGCGTGCACTATTGTACTGGGCACATTGACGTTGGGGCGCTGTTAAAATTCATATAATTAACGCTTGGCATGCCCGACGGCTAACTGTGAGTACTGGGCACTGGGCCTTGGGCACTCATCTCACCCTGGGCACTGGGAACTGAGAGCTGGGCTCGTTGGACGGGGCCTGTATGTAACTTGGGCTTGACGCGTCCGTTTGGGCACTGAGCAGGTATTTAAGCGCTATAACGCTCTTCAAAATCAGAGAGATTTGACGCTTGGCACGTTCGACAGCTCAAGCTGGGCACTGGGCACTCGGCTCAATGTGGGTTCTTGTCATTGAGCGCTGGGTCCTAGTCACTCGACATGCAGTGAAACTCGGCTTGTTAAACATGACATGCATTGAACTTGGGCTTGAAACATGCGATATTACTGGGCACGGGGGCACTGCGCACTTGGGCGCTTGACCACTTGGGCACTGGAATCGCGCTTATCAAAAAAAAATTACGTGTTTTTGAAGATGTTTACTAGCAGATATCTAACATGAAATTAAGTTTGTACCTATAGATATACTTACGTATGGGAAACCCCATACAAACTTTCAACCCCCTAATTTGATGGATGTGGGTTGATTTACTAAAAATCCTGAAACACGTATTAAATTGTTTATTACAAAGAGTCCCTATATCAATTTTAAAACCTTTAGCATCAATATTTGCCGTAGTTTCATACAAACTTCCATCCCCCCCATACGAACTTCCAACCCCCTAATTTGATGGATGTGGGGTGATTTACTAAAAATCCTGAAACACGTATTGAATTGTTTATTACAAAGAGTCCCTATATCAATTTTAAGACCTCTAGCATCAATATTTGCCGTAGTTTTATACTAACTTCCATCCCCTAATTTAAGGGGTTGGGGGGTTAAATTTCCAATTTTTAGAATTTTTTTGTTGGTTGTGTACTAATTCTAGCTTACATACCAAATTTCAGCTTTCTAGGACTTCCGGAAGTACCTAGGAGGTTTTGATGATCATCAGTGAGTCAGTGACGAAATCTGGGTTTTTTAGATGTCCATAAAATCTAAAGTATAAGACCTATGAAATTGAAACTTTATAAGTTTAATAAGTTCATTGGCGACATCATTTTCCGAAAATTTTGATTATCTGGAATAATTCTGGCCTTAGTTATAAGGGTTTAAAAATACGGCGAAACACTTCGAGAAAAGATAGGTAGTGCCCTCGCGCTTCGCGTGGCTCGTCTGGCGGGGACACTACCGTGTCCCCAGATCACTAGAAACAAAGAGTACTATAATATAGTCACTACATGATTTGAAAATAATTGAAAGCAGCTTCAGTTTCATTCACCCTTCACTTTCATTGGCTGATTTGTTGGCTGCCAAAGACAAATCCCAAAATTCAAAAACATAACAATAATTATTACTTGTCATCTTGACAGGTGATTTAAGTAAACAAACTAAAATTATTTTAGTGCTGTTCCACGACGGGTCTTAGAGTAACCTCATAGGTGAACTAACAATATTATTGAACGTGGAATATCGGTGGAATAGTTATACCCAGCTTTATCCTTTTCTGTCATCAATCATTTGGTATTCGAAGGAAAAAGACAAAACAGAGTATTCTAACTATTCCACCTCTAATAGTATCTATTCCATGTTTATTTGTATTTTGTAATGGGGTTAATTTAATATTTGGTATAAGGTAAATGTACCATATTACGGTATGTTAAGGCATTTTCAACTTTGAGGATGATTTTAAGAAAAAGTACAAATGTGCTAGAACTGAAAACTGTTTTATTTTGTAGACGAGTATTATCAGATTAATGTGGAATATTATTTTGCGCCGTAACCTTTAAATTATATAAATAATCGTTATTTTGTGGAACCTCGTGTTTGTCTCTAATTCCGTGCTAAAATTTGCCTCATGACATAATTCCGGTAGTCTTTGTCCATAATTCCGTGATATTTTTATTTTATTTTTATAACGCATTACAAGTGACTTGACTGCAATCTCACCTGATGGTAAGTGTGGTTATTTTTTTTAATTTTAATTTAACTATTTATTTGCATAAGTACATATATAATTAAATATTCTGTGAATATTTTAAGCGTCTACCTGTTGCCTTTATAAATATCGAGCGAAACAAACAAAAAAAATCACGGTTGTTGTATGGGAGCCCCCGTTAAATATTTTAACTTATTTTCATTTAGCTATTTCATTTATTTTCATTTAGTTACGAGAAAATATTTATTTTATATTTTTTTTTGCATTTGTTGTTATAGCGGCCACAGAAATACATCATCTGTGAGAAATTCAAGTGTCTAACGATCATGGTACAGCCTGGTGTCAGACAGACAGACGGACGGATGGTCAGCCGGATGGACGGACGGACGGACAGACGGACGGATGAACGGACAGACGGACGGATGAACGGACGGACAGCGAGGTCATATAGGGTCCCGTTTTTAACCTTTGGGTACGGAACCCTAAGAAGATGGCATGGCTCTCCCTAACTTAGTTTTATTAATTCTTAGTTAAAGAGAAGTAAAAAAAACGTTTCATTTTCTCTCCGAATGCTATATTTCGGGTATACCAGAATAAGGGACATGAGTAGAAAATACGTGTACCTTATTATGGTACTCAAAAAAATGGTTTCTATTTCATATTTTTAATAAAAAAATTAAGTAAACTGCAAGCTAATATAGTTTTTATGTCATATAAATATATATAATGTATATTATATGATTCACTAAAATAATATTCATGGAATTATGTTGACGTACTTAGTCTATTAATTCGAAAGTATGGCGTAAAGTGCAATCATTTCAGACTCGATTATAGAAGTTAACATATATAAACTCACATACCGCAATTAGGTCACAGTAATGTGCAGTTATTACTCAACTTATTCACATTAAATATATATATGACTTTAACCCTAGAAAGAAAAAAAAGAAGGAAACATTTCGAAGGGATTTTTCTTTATTGCGTGATACGCACGCAATTAGGTTCACCGACTCAGAATTGTGAACATAATTACGGTAGTGAGAAAAGTGACAAATTCTTTAAAAATATACTTTATAACACCTTAAATTTACTATAAAACATACCATTGATAACTGCTAATCGATAGTTTCATAAATTTCGATAACTCTAACTTACCAGTATCGCATCACGTCTTTATGAAAATACCTCTGTTGCCTTACGCTCACCAACAACAGCGTGTATAGACATCGTAGTACAATAGCGACTGACGCGTTCAGAAGCTCGGTATGGGTTGTAGAACTATTGTTTATCTTAGAAAATCAGGTTTTTTTGGTCGTACACAAACTATAGTTTATGAAGAATTCTATAAAATTACGATTTTACTGATAGTTTTCTTATTTTTCGACTGAAACCAAAATGTCACGGCATAATGTACTATACCGGCATAGTGTACACTTACCTTAATATGACGTTGACGGAAGGATATTTCCACACATTTGCGATTTCAATAATTTTCTTTCTGAATAATTAAATTATCGTTTCTTCTTTATCACCATTGACAAAAGACTGTTATGCCTAGGTGAAGACAAATAAGCAAATAGGTACCTACCTAGTGCGTTTTATGCAAAAAAGGCTGGAGACTGGAGAACAAAGCTTTTTCTCTAGTATAACGTAACTGAGGTTACGGCTCAGGAATCTGGCTTTTTAAAGAAAACTTCGCTCGTTCCAAAAATAATGCGTATTTTCATAAAGTTTCTACGTAATATTGAGTATGTTTATTATGATACCAGCACACGTTGCTCGATGCGTCCTTCGGGAAAATAATTTCCTGTTCAAAAGCCCATGTAATAGAAACACTGCCGCGCCGGCAAGCGCCATTATTTTATTGAAAATAAACTTAATACAGATGCTCCACATAGTCTGAGGAGACTGTATATGGGGGGAACAAAAGAAATTATTCATCTCTACATATTTTAACAATAGCTACTTTTTGTTTGTTTTGAATTGTACTCATATTATGTTGTAGTTTGCTTGTATAGAACATATACCATGGAACAGCAGCTGTAAAAGCCTCTCGCAAGGGTGTCGGGTACCTCAGGCTTTTCGGAGTTAAAATATTATGTGCGATTGGGGAACTAATTACATAATAATTATTAATTAACACCTATGAAGGAAAACACCTCTAGGTAGGTATGTCTGACTGTGAAAGTGCATTATGATTTTCTGGCCAGCTTGGTGGGTTAAACCCTTTTATTCTAACAGGAAACCAGTGGGCTGTTCCCAACTTTGGGATTTAAAAAGTATATTAGTCTGGGCCACATCCGAACAATTTACGTAAACCTTTTGGGTACAAGCAAACAGTATAGTGCCGTCTGTCAAAATATTATAGGTGGCTGCTGAGCGAACTACATCTTGGCCTTACTGCTAGCAGGCCAGTCTCACTTATCACGTGACCGTCCCGGCTACAAGTAGAGTTTCGGACTAACATATTTCAGATGGCTGCCGCTCCCGGGCCGAGTTGTGCGCGCTAGTTCTGTACGGTCTATTTTACGCGCCGACTGACTACGGCAGCCCTAGTACGTCGTAAGAGATAAAGTTCGGCGATAGAAAGAGACCACAACATTGCGTTTGTTGCGTGTCGATTTTTAAGGACGGGGCCAGGCGCTTTTGCGAACTGAATTGCACTTTTTGTGTCAGCGCTAGGGTCGCTATTTCTTTAAATTTTCGTGCGGAGTGAACCTTCTGGTACTATTTAGTGTTCTGTGCTGCTATAAAACTAGCATTTTGGCATCGGTAAACTGGTGTCATTTTTTTACACCGTCCGCCCTTTCCAGGGTATTTTGTCTATTGCCTGGGCCCATATTCTGTAAAATTGACACTAATTGCAGTGATGATCACTGTTGTCTATGGTTCGTTATACATTGCTTATTTACTAAGCGAAACAAAAATTAGATTTTGAGGCCAACTTTCGATGGATAATAAATATTTTTCAAATGAGCTCGGAGAAGATTATTGAGACCTGAGATTGAGACTATTAAATTGAGACTATGAGATTGAGATTATTATAACAGAATAGGGGTCCCAGGAATAGAACTCAAGACTTCGTGATCAGCTGTCGCGTCTGCTCACCACTAGACCAACGTGACAGTTAAAAATTAGGTTAAAAAAATTGGTTGTCTGTAAAGTCGGTTTACGGACGATAGATTTACGTGATAACGTCATATAATCTCTATTTCTCTATCGTTTGTTTTATCGTGCCTCTCTATCGCTTGTTACGCGCTTTCGCTTGCACGCACAGACTCAGGTGGAACGTTACGCGGAACGTTACTATTTTTCATGCGTGTTGCTGGTGTTCATCAATTTATAAGACGTTATCACGTCAAAAAATGTTAGATTTAACATCAAAAGACGCATTAACGGTTAAAAGAAATACCTATGAAAAGTTTGTAATTGTTTTATTTAACTTGTTAGCAAGTTTTTAAAGTGGTTATTCTCGTTAAAACGGCGCACCTGTTTGGGTTTTCGGGATTTTCATACTAATAATAAAATCCATCAAGAGAAAACCCCAGTAAAGTGCGAGTCGGTCTCGTATACCAAGGGTTCTGCACCACGTTTTACTGGTGGAAGGACTTTTGCGGAGGGTACCACATTAGGTTTTAGTAATTCTAACGTGAAGCAGTTAGTGTTGCCCAAATGCAAGAACAAGACGAGACTCGGCTAGTCTTGGTCTTGGTCTTGCGCAGGTACATCTGGTCTTGGTCTTGGTCTTGGTCTTGCACTCCCAGTCTTGGTCTTGGTCTTGGTCTTGCAGCAAGAGTCTCGCTAGTCTCGCAATTACCTATTAGCCTATTGCTATTTATTAAAACGGTAATTTAGATGTGAGAGTAATGTAACATTTTGAGTACTAAGTATACATTTTGAGTTTGAATTAACATAGCTTTTTTTTACTCACTACAAGTTAGTACTTGACTGCGATCTCACCTGATGGTAAGTGACGATGCAGCCGAAGATGTTATCGTCGTATGTACGGATTCTACACAGCATCGCGCCGGAACGCTAAACCGCTTCGCGGTGCGTCTTTGCTGGTAGGGTGGTAACTAGCCACGGCCGAAGCCTCCCACCAGACCAGACCTGAGCCAAATTAGAAATTATAGGTACCTACAATTCTAAAGTGGCCTGTGGCGGGAACCTGCGACCTCCCTCTCTAATCCGAGCGCGCGCCACTGCGCCACGGAGGTCGTCTAAAAGCTACCTATAGTATTGTCCCTACCAGCAAAGACGCACCCAAGCGATTTAGCGTTCCGGTGTGATGCTGTGTAGAAACCTTTAGGGGTTGCTTACCTCTTCCAAGGTAGTACGATAACATCTTCGGCTGCATCGTCACTTACCATCAGGTGAGATCCGAGTCAAGTACTTACTTGTAGTGTGTAAAAAAATGGAGGTCGGCCCGCGAAATTCAAATTTTATTTTGTTTTTCGCAAATATTTAACAAGTACAATGAATTAGGTTTATGGCATTCATTTTGCAAAAATAGCAATATCATCTTCACAGGTTTACTTATATAAAAATCTTTACTTGAAAGCGTCCAGTTTAGGAATGTAGTTCGAATGCCGAGTTTGACGTGAGTAACTCACAATTCACAAATTGGCCGATAATCGAACTACATTCCTAAACTGGACACTTTCAAGTAAACATTTTTATTAAAAATAATAAAATTGTGAAGATGATACTCTTATTTTCGCAAAATAAATTCCAAAGCCTACTTCGTTGGATTAGTTAAATAATTGCGAAAAACAAAATAAAATTTGAATTTCGCGGGCAGAGGTGCAAGACGCAAGAGTCTCGCAGGCTTAGTCTTGTTCTTGCTCAAATCTTGCACTGCCAGTCTTGTTCTTGGTCTTGCTAAAATTAGGCAGTCTTGGTCTTGGTCTTGGTCTTGCAAAAATGCAAGAACAAGACCAAGACTGCAAGACCAAGACTGATTTTGGGCAACACTAGAAGCAGTCATGTTTTGCTGCGTTTTAATTATAAATTCACATTCAAATTACTTATTTCATTTACTTAGGCCTATTTTAAAAACTCTTAAAATAGTTTTTTTATCATAATAATATAAAAAAATACCAAATCGCTCGCGGCCTGTAATACTTTTGGTTCTACGACTTTTTTGCCCCAAAGTAAGCGATAGCTTGTATTATGGGTACTGGATAACTAATAAATATACACACATATTGATATACATAAACATAATATATTGAAAAAAACCCAGACTCTAGAAAACAGTCATCCTGATCACACAAACATTTTCCAGTAGCGGGAATCGAACCCACGACCTCCGACGCAGACGGCAGGATCGCTACCGCTACGCCAGTCGGTCGTCAAAGTTAGTAGTACTTTTGTGAGTATACCTACTTATTTTTAACAATTATAACTCTTTTTTTGTCTTTTTTTTATAAAATAATATATACGGGACATTTTACACATCGCAATCTAGCCCCAAAGTAAGCGATAGCTTGTGTTATGGGTGCTAGATGACTGAGAAATATACATACATACTAATATACATAAACTATATAATAACTATTTAAAAAAAAAGTTCATAGGTATACGAGGTTAGGTTAAGTTTGGTTTGAAGAGCACTGTAGCCGATGAGGTTACTTGCCAAATTATTCTTAAGAGTTAAGACTCAAAAAAGTGCCATAATTAGAGGACATACGGACATTATGTCATTTTTTTTATCACCTTTTATATCACGTTTACTTTATATCCATAGTTTTAGTAGTTTATTATGATTCGTTACCTATATCACACTAACCCAAAAAGTGACAATTTTAGGCAAATTTAACAATCGATTAATGTAGGATAACTTACATTTTAAACATACTAAATTATACAATTAGAAGCTAATAGAATTACTATTTTGGTGTCATATATTATTATTTTAGAAGTTTGCTATTTGAATGCATGCCACAAATTTAGATGCAAAAAAATAACCATCATGCTGAGTTATATTTACAGTGGCTTACATAGAAGATAATTAGTGAGATACCATTATTCAGACGCGCGTTGGTTGTGGCCGACTTAGTAATTTAGAAGGTAACTTATTTTTTCTGAGGCAAATAATGCTATTAAAAAGAAGCTTGTTTAATTAGTACCCAAAGTTAAGTATATAATTATTTATTTATAAATCGTCCGTTATTTTTTGGATCCACGGAAGACCAGCGCTATGACCGTGGGGCAAATCCAGGCTCCACGGGCGTAGCAAACGCTGAGTGGATTCCATTTTGGAATCACTCAATTTCACACAACATAATTAATATGTATTCTGGCGGACCATATAGTATGTGTTGTGATTCCGAATAAACGTTTTTTCTTTCTTTCTTTCTTTTCATCCTATAAAGGTTTCTACTTTCTTCCCATTTGAGATACGGTACCCTAAAAAGTCCGTGAAAGCAAAGAATAGGCCGCTAATCTGACGTCACGGAGTTTGTTGATGGATGTCCTAAATTTCGAACGGACTTTGGAGTTACATCTTCTTTTTAAGGCCGCCTATACATCCGCAGATAACTGTAAATTACTGTATAGATATTTCAATCCGCGAAGACGCGCCCCACTCTGTCAAAATTTGTTTCATTCGATTCGTATGAAGTTTGAACTTTTGACAACTTTCAACCACTGCGTCAGAGTGGCGAGTGCTCGGATTCGAGAGGGAGGTCGCGGCTTCGATTCCCGCCAGGGGCTACTTTAGAATTTCTAATTTAGCTCAGTGATCTGTGGCCTGATTGCGTAAGAAAACGTATTCATTGTTATCGTAATCGTTTACAAATGCTGCTCCGTGCTTGGCTGACGTAAATCAGAGAACCAATAAGCGGGCAGAATTCGTAAACGGTTACGACAACGATGAATACACGGTTACGGTACGGTATTACCAACATCTCAAAAAATGCCAACGAAAAAGTTTGTGAGAAAGTTAAAGAAGTTTGGTGTCGGTTACGGTAACAGTGTGAGGTACGGTAACGGCAACGGTGTCGCGAGTTCAATGGTTTTTGCCAACTCAAAAAATACCTGGAGTAGGTGCGTTGGCCAGTTTTCAGTTTTCACAAAAAAAAATCATGATGTCATAGGAAAGTAGTTCACAGTGTAGGTATAGCGAGCCTTGACAGCTAAAGCTCGTGTGACGGATGTGTGAAGCCCATTGCGCCGCCGACTCTGCCCGCCATAACTCACGCCGGACGTTCCCCATTCATCTCTGGAATCGCTAACTTTTTCCACTCCAACCGCTTTCAGTGTTAAACTAGATGGATTTTTAATGTTAACGGCATTAAGAGGAAACGATAGTGGTCTTTTTCCATACAAACGTTCTCGTCTGTTTTCTTTCTGGTTTATGAACTTAGAGCAATGATTTTATCTTTAAGCACTAGAAGCCTTACAAAATGCTTAAAATTTTGAGCATTTTGTAAGGCTAAAGATAATGTTTTATCAAAAACGAAAACATAGAAACATAGAAGACATTGATATTTATTTTTCTGTAAAAATCATTGCTCCAAGTTCATAAACCAGAAAGAAAACAGACGAGAACGTTTGTATGGAAAAAGACCACTATCGTTTCCTCTGAAGAGTATCGTCTATAAGACGAAAAGTGGCTTAGTTTTTAGCAATCAGGAAAAACGTCGTTTTTTGTTACATTGCGTTGTATGTAATGTCCTGATATAATATATTTGTACATTTATATTTATTTATTTATTCCTCCGCAACGCTGCACCCACCAAGTATTCGTAAGAGTGAAAAGGACAAAAATAAAAACATTGTAGGACCGTAAAAGGATAGGAAAAATTTGTTTTGCTATATTCTGCTTCTTGAAAGCTTGCAGGAACACTGCCCATATGCAACACCACACACAATTTTCCAACACTTTCTTCGACATAGGTTTTGTTCCGACAACGACATCCTCAGGAGATGTTGACTTCACAATGCGAAATCGTAGAGATTTAAGTATCACAGGTACCATATCGAGTCCTTTCAAGAAGCGGATTATAGCAAAACAAATTAATCTTTCCGACTAATATGGATTTTCAAAAAATAACGCCTGCTTCTATTCAATATATAAAAGGGTGTTGCCTCCCCCATCACAGGCACGTTATTATCGCGCGATAATATCGCAAGCGTTATTGCGATATCTGTTTTCAGTACATTTTGTATTAAGATGATCAAGTAGTTACACACTGCTGCGATAATAACGCCGCAATGGAAGTATATCGGTCGATATTATCGCAAGCGTTATTGCGATATCTGTTTTCAGTACATTTTGTATTAGGATGATCAAGTAGTTACACACTGCTGCGATAATAACGCCGCAATGGAAGTATATCGGTCGATATTATCGCAAGCGTTATTGCGATATCTGTTTTCAGTACATTTTGTAATTAGCATGATCAAGTACTTACACACTGCTGCGATAATAACGACCGATAATAACGCGGGACGCTGCGTCCGTCTGCGCGTTATTATCGCGCGATAAAAACGCAGCTGTGTGCAAGGAATCGGGACGCATTATCGCAATAACGCTTGCGATATTATCGCGCGATAATAACGCGCCTGTGTGGGGGAGGCTTAAAAGTATCAAAAGCCACACCGGAAAGCGTCACCAATGAAGAAACAATGCTCCATTTCCGCCCTTGCCGCCATTACCGCTCACTTTAAAGTTAACTGCTCTATTTAGCCGTTACCAGTTACACTCGCTTTAGACCTGCAGCGGTTAAATGGAATTTACTAAAGAGCTATTTTTGGGGATCCGCACCAAAAAATAACAAATTCGAAATCCTCAACAAATAAGATCACTTTGATGGACGTAGGAGAGTAATTATTGCTGATGAGTAATAAGTATTTGTGTGATGAGCATGAATGTTTTCCAGTGTGTTTTTCAATATATTATATTTATGTATATTGGTATGTATGTATATTAATCAGTCATCAATTTCTAGCACCCATAAACACAAGCTATCGCTTACTTTGGGGTTAGATTGCGATGTGTAAAATGTCCCGTATATATTTATTTATTTATATTGCTCTCCTCACTTTACGAACACGTCGTAAGATGTGCCACTTGATGCGATTACATTAAAAATACCACTTATATATAAAATTCTCTCGCTTTTCTTTGTTACCAAACTCCTCCGAAACGGCTGGACCGATTGTTATGAAATTTTCAGTGTATGATCACTGGATTTTGTAATGTATTGGCGTAAATGAAACACGTAGTTCTTGAAGTACGTTTAATCCGAGACTGATCAGTGCATAGCGACATTTGACAATTGGTACAAGTGTGGTACAAGTTATAATTTAAAGTACCCACATCTTAAATATATCCCAGATTTGAGATTAGGTTGTAATCTATTTTTTTATTTATATCCCTAATGGCAAAACAACGTTTGCTGGGTAAGCTAGTAAATTGAAACAATGAAACAAGATGTTCTTGTCATAAATGCAGAAGTTACGTACGTCAATATCGCATATGTATGGTAATAACAAAGTTAACGAGGATTCGGTTTCAGGGTTTTGTAAATCACGGAACCCGCTAGCGAAGCGAGTGCTCGCACTAGGAACTAATTGTAGCTCCAATATTAAAGCCAGTATAAAATGAAAAATGAAAATGAAAAATCTTTATTTTCACATAGGCCCAATTAATAGGCTCTTATGAAAAGTGAAAACTCTACCGCCAGGTTCGGAAAGCAGGTTTGCACCGAGAAGAACTGGCAAGAAACTCGGCACTTGCTCTTTTCAAAAAAAATGTCATTATATACAATTTCTTAAATAATATCAATAATTATTACATAATTTTTAAGATATCTCGTGAAGAGATGGAAATATATCCCTATCATTCCAACAATTCTTGTCATTGAAAAATTCTTCAATAGTATAGTAACCCCGACTTATTAGATGTTTTTTGCCAGTGACTTTAAACCTGTGTAAAGGTAAGTCCAAAACAGTCTTCGGGATCATATTGTAGAAGCGTACACTCAACCCCACAAAGGACTTCTGTACTTTACGTAAACGGTGTGGTACTACAACTAACTTGTGTCCGCCATTTCTAATTGGACGGTTACTTACATCTACATATACGTTGCTTATAATTATTAATGTTTTGACGTACATTTGACGTATAGTTACAGAGCATTGTAAATTGTAATCATAACGGGTAGTGACGCAATCTTGCTCTTGCAGCCTCCATGACTGCACTACAGAGGAGACACTGAGATCTCTCATCTCGGTGGTGACAGACTTATGCTGTCACGCCAACGTCATTTGTGACCATTTTTGAAGTGAAAACTTCTTCAGGCGTGCTGGATCTAAAAACCATTGAGCTCGCGACAGCGTTACCCCACCAGCACTTCACGGACGACATAAAGAAAGTCGCGGGGAGTCGCTGGCTGTAGGCGGCGCAAGATCGTGGTGTTTGGCGGTCATTTCAGGAGGCCTATCTCCAGCAGTGGACGTCCATCGGCTGAAACGACGACTATATAAAGATCAACATATTATTTTGCGTTATATTTAGGGGAAGAAATCAATGACCTATGAAATATAATTATGTCCTCTGACAGATTTTGGTGAAAGGTCATTGGTCTCTCACATCACATTGATTTGAGATAAATATGGTATCTAACATAAAATAGCGAAATAAAAGGATGTAAGCCTGGCCATTATCTTATTATACTTGTAGTATTTCGAGATGTAATACGCAAAAATCGGAAGAGGTCAATTACCTACAGTCTAAAAACCCCGAGCTATATTTGACTATACTTGTAATAGACAAGATAATTTAAAAACCATTAATAGACAATAAAATAATGATATGGAATTTGTAAAAGCATATCCACATATCCAATATTGTTTCATGAATTTCGCGATGCATGGAACGCGAAGAACTCCAGAGGTCAATGACCTATGACCCAGACTATACAAGGATAGTAATTTGTATTTGTTTGCAGAATGCATAGACAAGACGACAGAACGTCACGGGACTCGCCGCGAGGCGTGAAAAGATGCACAGATAATGAATTAACATTTTTTTGTAGTGGAAAATCGATAGTTGATTGAGGGTGGCTTTCATTGAGGGGGAGTCGGGGCGGGTGTGCGGGGAGGGGTGGGGGTGGGTTTGGCGCACGCGCGAGAAGCGGGGCGCGGCGGTCACGCTGGGCCGAGCCACACGCCGCTCGACGCTCGCCGTGACACGCGCCTCCGCCATATTGTCCTGTCACAGCAGTACGTGCTGCTACTGCTGCGCCGGGACATGCCGGCGGTGGCGTGACACCACCACCAGAAACCACCAGAGGAATCAGCCACCGACCGCCAGTACCATGAACCTCGCAAACAACTCCCATTCTATATACCTACAGTTTTTTGGGAGCGGCGAAATCCGATCGATGCCCATACATCATGGTGTTCAGTGCATGTGTTTTATATAAAATTTTCCGTGCCGTGTTCTGTCTGTCCACAGGTCTAGTGCGCGGCGGACTCCAGCTCTATACGGATCGATGGGTTCCACAGCTGTGTTCAGTGCATTAGTGATTTTACATCTGATCTTTTGCTGTTCTTTTCACAGGTGTGATTTCTATACAGGAGCAGTTGGTTCCAGGATTTACAACATGAAATAGAGACCAGTGCATGACTTTTTAACATTTTTCGTCATTAATTTAATAATTTTGTTTTATATGGCTACTTTATTACAGGAGACATTTTATGGAGCGGCGAAATCCGAGAGTTTACTTCGATTTTTAAGTGATTGTGCACGTTATGAGTGATTTTTTTCTTGTGCTAGTGTAATATTAATATTTCACATTAATGCACGCTTTTATTCGTAAACTGCATCATGTATTAGATTCAATCTAGTTAGACGATTTGTGAAAATAAAATAAGTAGATTGTTGCATCTATGGTAATAGATTTATAATCCTTTGCATGGTATTAAATTAATGATTATAGTTTTCAATTTGACCGGAAACGTTAACTTAACTTAAATCATATTTTCTTGTTTTCTAAAGAAGTATGAATATAGTATGTCATTATATTTAATTAAATAACGTGTAACTAGTGATATTAATGTTTCACACTTTATGGGGTTAATGCCGCCATGGGGTGCACGTATCGAGCGGCGCTCGGCGCATGCGCGGCGCCATCTTTGGCTGCATCCGTCGCCGCCATTTTCCCTGTGTGGGGGTCGCGAGTCGCGGATTTATGTCGGCGCTCCCTCCCACACTCGCGGCGTTGCCATGGACACCCACTACTACATCTTATTGTGTTCGAGTTTTAGTTGAGTAGGTATTTCGTCTTAATTCCGTATTCATTATGCATCTATTGTAATTTATGTACGCTTCAAATATAATAAAAGAGTTTCATTTTTATTCTTTTTTAGGTTTTACCAATTCTATATCCGTTCTCAGCTGTCTTAGTTATATCCTATCCCTACTTAAGAATATTATAAATATGATTGTAAGTTTGTTTGATACGCTTTCACACCTAAACATAATATAATATGTATGTATGTGAGTTTCTTTATTCCACCATAACTTCTAAACGGCTGAAGATATTTGGACATAATAATGAGGTATCGTATAGAATCCTCACATCACTCCCAGTATACATAGGCTATATATTTTTGGAAAAGGTCGTAATACAACAGGGCAGTAATGTTTTTTAAACTTTTGACGTGACAACGTCTTATAAATCGATAGAGCCGGCTGCACGCACAAAAAAACATGACTCATCCGGCGTTACCTCGCGTACCTCGCTCGCGGTACCTCGCTCCTCCTCGCTCTGAGGCGTTCCATGTAAGGCTTGAAGTGCAAGCGAGAGTTGTCACGTTCAACTATCGTCAGTAAACCGACTTTACAGACAACCAATTTTTTTATTATTTTCTTGTTCTATGTCCTGATTCACATCATTCAGTGTGTGAAAACGTTACCTACGTGAATCGTCCCCAAGTGACAGTGTGGGGTTGTGTTGAGTTGAGGCACTGCGAGGGAACGCGCCCTGTGACTTACGAACAAATATTTGTTTTGTGTCGCTATTCCTAGCGCAGAAATCGATCTCGGATACTTTATGGCAGAGTTGGAATATGATTAGGGCCGATTTAGGTATTGGTATCCTATTCACACTGCTCCCTATGGAAAAGGATAGCACTATTTTAAATTAGTTTAGTTTAGAGATTTTGCACAACAGAATCGACCACAATATGTGTCAAAACGTCATATTTATTCCGTAGTTAACGATTATCTGGCGATTGAAAAATCAGCCCAACCTGTTTCACAACCGCAAGATAAACTTTATCTAACGAATAAACTTTACATCATGATTCATGACAGATTGTCATTACAAAAATAGTCAAAACTGTGGTAGAATAACGTTGCAGCTAAAGATATGTTTTCGTATTCATTTGTAAAAGGGTAATGTTTGCTACACAGCATCGCACCAGAAGTCCTTTCCACTTGGCGGTAAGTATAAATTTATTTTTAAAACAATCCTGGTAACTAGCCAGATCATATTCTATACATTTTAAATACATAAAACAAAGAATTGCTCTTTCACGCAGGCTACAGGCTGATAAGTCTATAACCAGTACAGAATAATTAAAAATATAAAGAAAGAAAATCGTATTTGATCTTAAAGAAATAGGGACACAATTACAAGAATAACAAATACATAATACAAAGAGACTAAAAGCAAGACTTATAAAAGAAAAAAACTGAGATAGAAAAAGTAAGTTCCACGCGAACAAAGTAAACTTTTCCTTTAAAAGATCCATAATGGTGGCGTCTCAGCATAAAGCTTGAGCGATTTAAATTTAATTGCAACCCATTTATAACAATATTCATTTATCATTATACATTATGAAAAACAATAAAATCCTCAATTTATTAAAATTTGTGACGTCACGTCCTGATCGGAACATCGACCAGTTACGTTCTATGTTCACACCACAGACCACGGAATAAGTTAAAAGTAAGTAGGTAGGTTAGGGTTCCTAAAATGGAAAAATGGAACCATTATGGTTCCGTCAGGCACACTCGATAATTTCAGTAACTATTAAAGCTATCAACCTGAGGCAAAGTTATAGGTAATAGTGACCCAGCATAATTGCAATAAAAAATTTAAAATCGTTTTTATATTTATTTAAAAAGTCGTCAAGGTTGTCTTACGTCGAAAGAACCGGGGTCAAAAAAGAAAGAAAAAAGAAAGGGGGGAAAGAAAAAAGGTCGAAAAAACCGGGGTGTTGCCAAATGAGTTATTTATTCAAATTTTAAGGGAAAAATTAAATTATAGGGATACGGGTTATAGTAAGTACGAAACCCTCGGTGCGCGAGCCCGTCTCGCACAAGGCAGGTTTTTTTTAAAAATTGGTTGTCTGTATAGTCGGTTTACGGACGATAGATTTACGTGATAACGTCATAATTGGCCTCTTTATCGTTTTTGACGTGATAACGTTTAATAAATTGATGAACACCAGCAACGCACATGAAAAATAGTAACGTTCCGCGTAACGTTCCACCTGAGCCTGTGCTGTGCGTGCAAGCGAGAGCGCGCAACAAGCGATAGAGAGGCCAATTATGACGTTATCACGTAAATCTATCGTCCGTAAACCGACTTTACAGACAACTAATTTTTTTCATGTGCGTTGCTGGTGTTCATCAATTTACGTCAATAAAAGACTAAATCGTTACGAAGCCATTTCAATTTACTTTTTTGTCCTAAAAAAGGACAAAGTGGGTAAAACTAAAGCCCCTAATGAAGAAGGAGCCGGTGATTGATAGTGGAAAGTGTCCCACAGATGACGCTACGGTTTTCCTGTCTTGTTCATTACACTTCATAGTTTCCACAAGATTTTTAGGGTTCCGCGAAACAAAGACTTGTCGGAACCATAGAGTTAGCGGAACTAACACTATTGCCAATTTTGACAAATCGATAGAGCCGGCTGCACGCACAAAAAAACATGACTCATGTGCCGTTACCTCGTTTCCGTTACCTCGCTGCCGTTACCTACCTCGCTCTGAGGCGTTCCATGTAAGACTTGAAGTGCAAGCGAGAGTTGTCACGTTCAACTATCGTCAGTAAACCGACTTTACAAACAACCCATTTTTTACCAAGGTTTTTATTTCAACGGAGTTTTCTTCGAAAATATAGGTTATAAGGCACTTATGGGGACTTTTCTTGATACAATTTTTTTAGGCAATTTTTTGCCGACGGCGACAATCTGGCACGATGAATCTTCGCCCGCCAATGTAGACAAGAACATCGTGTATGCCCGTACACGGTGCTTTGGGCGCGCTAACGCGATACGAATCTTCGGACGCTACTGTAGCCCCGCCATAAGAAGCAGAAACACGGTTGGATAAAATTTTCTCGATAGAAAGTTCTCCCAAAAGTTGCTCCAAAATCTCAGTTTTTCGAGTTTTTATCAGACTTTACATTGGATGTAATTGTAATTTTTGTTTTAAAGTGTCGGTAATAATAATATCCAAAAACGCTAAGAAACAGATTTTTCATAACCAGCTTAGTTTTTGAATAATTAAGTTTTTGAAACGTCGTTTTTCTGTTATATTCTTTCGCGACGCTGCATGTCGCACCTACCAACGTATCCGTGAGAGTGAGAAAGACAAAAATAAATTCAATAAATCCCCTTAATTTTGAGAGGAGACGCGTGCCGAGTAATTATGTTGCTAGCTAGTTTGTTGTACTTTTTTCAACTCTACTTTTATTTACGAGAGTAGTACGGAACCCCAAAGCGCGGGTGGGGTCGCGCTTGGCCGTTGTTCTTCGCTAGGAGGGCGGCGGCCGGAGCTCATTAGGCTATTGATGACGTCACGGGCCGCTCGCCTATTGAATATCTGACTCAGCGACTTTTTATAGACTCTCAAAAGGAGGAGTTTATCAAATCGACAGGAAAGTTCCCACTCGAATGTTTTTCGAGTGGGAACTTTTCTTTTCTTATTAGTTTCTCATACGAAATCATATACTTGATTGCAAGCTTGCATCGGCATAGAGTATCTACTTTTTGTATGTGGATTGTGTACCACCGAAAACAAACCTCAGGATATGGGCATCCGAACGATTTAAGTAAGTAAACCTTTTTCGTACAAGCAAACAGTAGTAACGCTATCTGTCTTTTATAGATGGCTGATGAGCGCACTACAGCGTGGCCTTACTATTGGTGGCAAATAAAGCATTTTTGGCAACGATAAGCTGGCGACATTTTTTCGCGCCGTCTGCCCTGTCCAGGCTACACGTCTATTATGTGGACACAGTAAACGAGAGTTTAGACTTGTGTGTGAATCATTTAGGTAAGAGGATACACGGAATTTTTCTTCGTCTTTCTCACTCTTACGAATACGTCGGTGGGTGCGAAAGGCAGCATTGCGGAAGAATATAACAGAAAAACGACGTTTTATCTAATTTAAATTACTATAAAACTAAGCCAGTAATCAAAAATCTGTTTCCAAGCGTTTTTGGATAATATTATTACCGACACTTTAAAACAAAAAATTACAATTAAGTACATCCAATGTAGTTTCCGATAAAAAATAGAAAAACTGTGATTTTGGAGCAACTTTTCGGAGAACAATATAGCGAGAAAATTAAATCAAATCGTGTTTCTGCGTCGGAGCGAATTCAGATTAAAGACTCAAAATACATGACGTTTAAATTTGAAACTAATTGTCCTTATAGTTTTTAGAAGTTGCAGGTCACTAAAAATCGCTTAAGACCATTCATGCGTTGAAATTATGCTTGAGTCAAAATTGTCAATTTTCGACGGAAGATAAGAGTGTCATGTGTTCAATTATTGATTAGATAATTGCTATCATATTATTTGGCATTTCATAATCTAGTTTTTGTCTCAAAAATATTTGAAAATATGTGTATAACTTTCTCATTAGAAAGTTTAAGATAAAGGCTAATTACTCACTTAGCGGTGGAAGCTCTATTTTGATGCAAGATATTTGCCATGTTTCATAACACAAACTTATAACAATGACATATTTAGAAAATTAATAACATTTACTAAAAAATGTCTCAAAAAAAAACACGATTTTCCTATATTTTCATTCAAAAACCATAAACCGAAAAGTGTAATTTTTAGCATTTTTCGATAAATTAAACGTATTATTTTAGGATAAAATCCAAGATATTTTGTTATTTCTGAATTATAGTAATTTAATTCAATTCATATTCAATGTCACTGGTTATTTATTATTTTAATAAGTTGTATATTTATTTTACTATAATTTTTTTTGTAATACCATTTTCCGCGCAAAATTGCGTCTGCGGGAACGGAATTCTTTTTTTGTATGGAGCTACACGCGATTCACGCGTAAACGTATAAACGCTCTTAAGTTCAGACTATGGGATTTTCGTGGATTTTCCTCATGTTGGATTATTGTGACAGAAAAAGACCCATTTTAGCCTAGAAAAAAAAATATTCGTTTCAATAAAGGGTTAACGGCGTAGAAGCCGTATTCAAGCGATTTTGAATGAAGTTTTATTTATAAACTGTAAAGACAATTAGTTTCAAATTTAAACACATGTATTTTGGGTCTTTAATCTAAAATCGCTTATAAGCAGAAACACGATTGGATACAAATTTCTCGATAGAAAGTTCTCCTAAAATTTGCTCCAAAATCTCAGTTTTTCTAATTTTTATCGGAAACTACAATGGATGTAATTGTAATTTTTATTTTAATATGTCGGTAATAATAATATCCAAAAACGCTTAGAAACAGATTTTTGATAACTAGCTTAGTTTTTGAGTAATTAGGTAAAAGGACGTTTTTCTGTTATATTCTTACGCGACGCTGCATGTCGCACCTACCAACGTATCCGTGAGAGTGAGAAAGACAAAAATAAATTTAATAAATCCCCTTAAAAAAGTCAGCTTTCAATAATATAATCCGAGACGCGCCATAAAGCGAGGGTGATAGGTTGTGACGTCACAGCCACTCGCGGCTGTTTCCACGCCATTACACAGACTATCAACCACAGATACCAGCGAGTTATGACTTATGATATATTGCGTCTGTGGTAACCATAAAGTGCACTGCGTGGAGTTTAACCTCAGTTTAACACCCCCTGTTTGCTAACTCAATGATCATTTGGGGATGGATTGTCATTTGATGTTTACAGTATATTTGGTTTTGTGGAAATGTCAGAAGCGGACATTAATTTATGGATCCGTACCCAAAGGAAAATAAAAAGGGACCCTATTACTAAGACTTCGCCGTTCGTCCGGCCCCTTTGGGTTCTTTTCAGCCGACGGACGTCCACTGCTGGGCAAAGGCCTCTTGCAATGATTTAGAGCCCGCACGGTCCTGTGCCATTTGTATCTAGCGCCTTCCCGCGACTCTTTTAATGTCGTCAGTCCATCTGGTTGGAGGTCTGCCAACACTGCGCTTTCCCGTGCGGGGTCGCCATTCCAGCACTTTGGGTCCCCAACGTCCGTCGGTTCTACGAGCTATGTGCCCATTGCCACCTCAGCTTCGCGATACGTTGAGCTATGTCGGTGACTCTGGTTCGTCTACGGATTTCCTCATTTCTGATTTGATCATGCATGAAACTCCGAGCATAGCATATTGACTCTTTTAGACTTTTGTACCCTTTGGGTTTGGGTAACTGTTGTGGGCTTCTTCTCAGTGCAGGGCGCGTTTAAACCCTTGTAAACTTAGTTTTAAGTCGACTTGTAGTTATCACCACACATATGCGACAAATATCATATTGACGATTTCTAAGAGCCTGTACATTAGGCCTAAGTAAAATAAAGATATTTTGATTTTTTTGATTTTAACCCTAAAAACCGTCTACGGCCTTAAGATATTATTCAGTCATAAGAATCCCAACAGAGGTAGACTGCGAAAGTGGACAAATATTAGTAAGTACCTTTAACACCGATAACAAACTTCAGGATATGGGCATCCGAACGTAACCCTTTTTCGTACAAGCAAACAGTAGCGCCATCTGTCAAAATTCTATAGGAGGCTGCTGAGCGAACTAGGCGTGGCCTTACTGTTGGTGGCAAAACAAGCATTTTTGGCGACATTTTTCGCGCCCTCCGCCCTGTGAAGGCTTCATATCTAATACCTTTAATAACTAATAAAGTATATTACAGACTCACGCCTGCAAGCAATAGCTATAAACCACAGAACGCTCGAGCGGGGAGGCGTCGGGCAAAAACTTCAGATAATGTCTTTTGTGTGCGCGACACAGGCGCGGGCGGGGGCGTGCCGGGCGCAAGATTAACTGCTAAACGCTTGTACTCGCCACTAACACTCCTTAACCATTAATTATATCTTCTATAATATATCTGCAAAGGTCTGGAATACCCACACTCTTAACTTGGGCGTCTTCAAATCAAGAGTGAACACTTTCCATGGTGTTATCAAAGTCAAGCGCTAGCCTATATACATATACCTACATAGTACATACATAATACATACTAGCTATATACATAATACATGTAGTTAAAAAATGTAATTTTACCACAGTAGACATATACTCAGGACCCGGCGGACAGCGTGAAAAAATGTCGCCAGTTTACTGGTCTCAAAAAAGTTTAGTTTGACACCAACGACGTCAGTTGTAAGTCAACAGCAGTATCGTTTATGGACCGTGCTCCACGCCACAGATCACTTCATTATGTTATTAGTTTTCACAGGGAGGATTTTTTCCATAGTGTGCGGGAATTTTGTCAGCTAGTGCTACTTTTTTCTTTTTTTTTATACTATAATAGGCTAGCGCTTGACTGTGATCACACCTGATGGAAAGTGACGATGCAGTCTAAGGTGGAACGCGCTTGCCTAGAAGATGCCTAGTCACTCTTGATTTGAAGGCACCCGGGTTGTAAGTGGCAGGAAAGACACTGCCTGGGAGTGTATTCCAGGCCTTTGCAGTGCGTATCAGGAACGAGGAATCAAACCGCTAAAATTTCGGTGATTGAAGGTGTTCCACAGTCGGGGACTGCCATTATGAATTTATCTGTTTTAATCTATTGATTGAACACTTCACTTTGCTGATATCAACTAAAATAACTTGTATTTCATCTTTTAGTTCTTTTTTAGGATTCCGTAGCCAAATGGCAATTGACGGAACCCTTATAGATTCGTCAAGTCAGTTTGTCTGTCTATCTGTCCGTCCGTATGTCACAGCCACTTTTTAACGGGGTAGTTATATGTCGTTTTAATTTTATTTTTAACCGACTTTAAAAAAAGGAGGAGGTTCTCAATTCGTCGGAATCTTTTTTTTTCTATGTATGTTCCCCGATTACTCGAAGATGCGTGGACCAATTTAGAAAAATGTTTTTTTGTTTGAATGGGTATACTTCACAGATGGTCCCATAGTCATCAAGTCAGGATCTGATGATAGGGTCCTGGAGAAATCGAGGGAACTCTTCAAATTTTATAAGCACACTTGAAGTGATTTGGGTAATGTTTGAAAGAGTAATTTTTGCCGTTTTATTAAAGCTGAGTCTTAGCCCTCAAGCCGGATCGAGTATTAGGAATATACCATCAGTTAATTAATAATAAACAAGTTATTAATAGACGGCCCTGATCTAGTATATTAATAACCGACACAAACTAGCAAAACAGAACGCATCGCTGGATTAACTCTCGTGGGATATTCTGCGGTCATTAATAATTATAAAATAAGTATATAAATATACTAGTAGGGCGCGTGGGGGCGCGGGCCACATGTGGCCCGCGTGCTGTCTTCCCGCCTATAAAAAAACCCTTTAAAATTCCCCTTACATTTTCTATGAAAAAAATTAAAGTCCGCCATTTTGAATTTTTTTTCTATCCATCGTATAGACCTTTGGATCCTGATTAACTCTTGTCAAGAAACCGCTCTTTCATCTTTTATACTTTCCGAGATATCGACGAAATTCGAATGGCGGCCATTTTGAATCCGCCATTTTGAAAATTTTTTTAGCTCGCTGCCAATTGGATGACGTTTCAAATGACATTTGGTCGAGCACCCCCCACCTAGCTGCAATACCCTTGCCTGTGCTCTTCCCCGGTCTCCGAAATCCTCAATCATCAGCTCTCTCCGTATTTTTCCTCCGAATGAATTTTTTTCTTGTATACGAAACGCATAGTGAAAAAAAAATTTTTCATACAAAATTGTTCAGGAGAGGTGATCAATGAGTCAGTCAGTGAATCAGCACAAGCAGCTATATATATATTAATATCAGGACATTACACACATCGCAATCTAGCCCGAAAATAAGCGATGGCTAATTGTGTTATGGGTACTAGATAACTGATAAACATACATACATACTGATATACATAAATATAATATATTGAAAAACACCCAGACACTGAAAAATATTCATACTCATCACACAAACATTTACCAGTAGTGGGAATCGAACCCACGACCTCCGATGCAGACGGCAGGTTCGCTACCGCTACGCCACTCGGTCGTCGTAGAAAGTTGAAATTAGTGGAGTTGAATTATTGGAGTATCAAAATTATTTTAAAAATTTTGGTTTTTTAAAATAATTTTAATACTCCACGCCGCAATACAAGGAGAGAAAAATGTCTTAGGATGCTTTCTTTCTTTCTTTCTTTCTAAATATCATTCCATTTAAAGTAGTTGGTCGCGTCCTCTTAACGACGCTCTCAATTATTACCGAAATGTTGATGATAATGATGCAATCATTATATACTTAAACGATTTTAAATATTTACGATCAAACCATTCACTTCAAATTTCTTTCATATTTAACGATGTTTCCATGATATCACAATTTTTTTAGGGTTCCGTAACTGGTGCAATATTCACTTCACGTATAATTCACTTCACGCAGGCGTGACGAAACAAGCGTGATAGGGAGAGCCAAGAGCGGTAGGAAAAATGTTGTTTCACGTGTATTCTGCGTAAAGACACGAATACTGCAACATTTTTTTACACATTTCACTTCACGAAATGCAGCTGACGCGTTTCGTGAATCGCTAGGCTCAAGAGGAAAAAAGCTCTTAAAGAATTCTTGATCTGTTTATGTTGGTAACTTGTTGTATCGAAATAAAATTAAAACCATAATAACTATACTAAAGTGTGATCCTTGAAGCTGGGAAAAATCAACTTCTAATAAATATACTCTTAAATTCTAAAGAAATATACGGTTGTTTATGCAAAAACGTATATTTCGACACTTTCAAGAGACTGGAGAGTGGCGAAAGTTGACCTTGCTATTGTTGAAACCGTGCAGATTCAGGGTACTTTTTTTTTAATAAATATAAATAAATATATACGGGTACGGGACATTTTATGCATCGCAATCTAGCCCCAAAGTTAACGATAGCTTGTGTTATGGGTGCTAGATGACTGATTAATATACATACATACCAATATACATAAATATAATATATTGCAAAACAGCCAGACACTGGAAAACATTCATGGTCATCCCACAAACATAAACCAGTAGTGGGATTCGAACCCACGACCTCCGGCGCAGACGGCAGGTTCGCTACCACTACACCATTCGGTCGTCAAACTTTCTGTTTACTTAGAAATATGAAAGGTACGTATTAATATCGTGTTATACTACAAATGTAGGGAAAAATCTGAAAACTTCACATTTGTAATTAAATCACAAAAAAATCTTTCTTTAAACTTAGTATTTTGTACGGGACCCTCGATAGGCGAGTCCGACTCTCACTTGTCTAGTTTTTTCAGTTTGAAATCGCTACAGAAAAAAATGATTATTACGACATGCAGCGGCAATTTTATTCTAATTTACCTCCAATGACAATATCTACGATTTTTATGTATTGTTACATTTTTGTTATACAAAATTTTACAATTTCTAAATTGGTTGAGCAGCCTTAACCATATGTCTTATCTACAATCGCCATAGAAAACTTGCGATCTTTAATTCCATAAGTATGTATAAGTATGTAAATAGATTTTTATGCCTGATAGTTTTTGATTTCGTTATAATATATACTTTTTAATTTCGTTCCATTTGTGCGATCGATAGCGTCATGTGGCTATCGAAACTATATGTCATCTGGCTATATCTGCTGAAATACAAATATCGTAGGTACTCTACTTCTATTTGAATTGACGTCAGAATGCCATTAATAATAAATAAAAACGCGTCACATATTTCCTGAAAAATTAATGATTTTGCGCTAGATTCATTTCAGTTATAACTCTGTGCCGCAGCTTTTTAATAGTACATTTCGATATAAGTGCGGAAAGTATGTCATTTCTTCCCGAGTCTCGGTTTGTTGACCTAAGCCGAAGCCGCGTGTCAATTATAGAGATTAGTGGAAATTACAATTTATGAACGACGTTTATTAATACATTTGCAAAAAATATTATATTGGTTTAATGTGTTTGCCTGCTCCGTGCTTGTGTGCCGTGCTCCGGTGTCGCGCAGGAGAAAAACAAAAACGCAATAGTGCGGAAAAGTATAACTTTCCGCACTCAAACCCCACATGGAAATTGCTACTTTTTGAGCAAATATTAAAAAAAAAAAATTGTTTACGCGACGTACCTACTTATTTTTTTGTTTATTGTTTTCTCAGGCACTCTTTCCCAAACAAGTTTTATTTTATAAACATATCAAGACATTACGTACATCGCGAATCGCGATCTAGCCCCAAAGTAAGCGATAGCTTGTGTAAGGGTACTAGATAACTGATAAATATACATACATACTAATATACATAAATATAATATACTTACTGAAAAACACCCAAACACTGAAAAATATTTATGCTCATCACACAAACATTTACCAGTAGTGGGAATCGAACCCACGACCTTCGACGCAGACGGCAGGTTCGCTACCGCTACGCCATTCGGTCGTCGTAGAAAGTTGAAATTAGATAAGGTTAGGTTAGGTAGGTAACTTAGGTATCTCATTGGACCTGTAAATAAATAAAAAATCCTATACTTATTGTGTAATATTTTTCACTTTTCTATATTTCTAAACAACTTAATATTATGCTTTTTTCACTAGATACTACAGACTGTACACTGCATACAGTATTAAGGGATTGATTGAATTTATTTTTGTCTTTCTCACTCTCACGGAGATTTGGTAGGTGCGACATGCAGCGTCGCGGAAGAATATAGCAGAAAACCAACGTTTTACCTTATTACTCAAAAACTAAGCTGGTTATCAAAAATCCGTTCTAAGCGTTTTAGGATATTATTATTACCGATACATTAAAACAAAAATTACAATTACATCCATTGTAGTTTCCGATAAAATATAGAAAAACTGAGATTTTGGAGCAACTTTTGGGAGAACTTTCTATCGAGAAAATTTTATCCAATCGTGTTTCTGCTTCTTAGCGATTTTAGATTAAAGACCCAAAATACATGACGTGTAAATTTGAAAGTAATTTTCATTATAGTTTTTGCATAAAACTTCATTCAAAATCACCTAAATACGGCTTGTAGGCCGTTAAAGTGAAACGTCTTACAAGTGGGCAAACTAGCACGAGTCATAGACAACGCGCAATGGACGCTGCGCTGAAAAACTACTGAACATCGCGAGGACGCCCGCCAGCTAATTACCCTCCTGAGACCTGAATACTCAAGCACTAGCGACTTACTATACGAAAATAAAACCCGCCAAGTGCGAGTCAAACGCGCACGTGTTCCGTACCTAATGAAAGGAGTGAAACTTTAAAATAATAGCTTTTGTTCATTGTACAAGTACTTTTGATAACGAAACACTACCTAATTTTGTTTTTAGAGGTTTTATATTGTTAATAATTATCTTTTTGATTAGTGTTTTCCACACTTAGGAAATAATTCCTATAAATTTAAAATACTAGAAACGTGTACAATTTTCATCACAAATACTAGAAAAACGTGTATAAAAACGTGTATAATGTCGCCGCAGGTACCGCTGTGAAGCCATCTTGTTAGTCCGCTAGTATTTGATTTGGAACTTTGCACCTCATTTGGTATTTATGAATGGAAATTCGCTCATAGTTCCACCTCTGACCTAGATTTCGGGTTTGACGAAGTTTGGTTTATTAATCTAATCTAGTTATCCCAGGCTACCTACTACCTATCTAGGTAGGTATGTATAGTGTAGGTGTGTATATTTTATACCAAAATAACTACTGACATTATTTATCTGAGACAAATACTATGCATTTAAATATCATAAGAATTAGGTAGGTACTGAATTTTAGTCGTATTGATTCGAAACTAATAATTTATTTATTAACTAGCTAATCCGGAGTCCGGACATTGTGGATATAAAAAAAATAAAAATAAAGATTCCGACGAATTGAGAACCTCCTCCTTTTTTGAAGTCGGTTAAAAATAGCTTACGGCCTATTATATATATACGAACATACACTGAAAATTTCATAACAATCGGTCGAGCCGTTGTGGAGGACTTTGGTAACAAAAAGTGCTACGAGAATTTTATATTAACATGTCGTTATTAATATGATCCGTGCCTAGATATAATATAGTAGGATTAAGATATAATAAAAAATAATTAACTTTTATATTCTTACTGTTTAAAATATTTTGCCTGTATGTAGATATTTTTTTATTTTGAAGATGGACACTGCAGCGCAACCAAGTTTACCTGAAACAGAAAACAAATTTAATTAAGTACAACGCCATCTATTAGCGAATGGAAGTTAATAAAGAGAGCAGCGTCTTAGTACCTTCACCCCCCGCTAGACAGCGCCCAAGTCGAATACCGAGGTCTCAAACAATCCTCTTTCGTTGTAAAATATTACTGTTCAATGTATAATACGCTTTGTTGGGCTATAAATAAGGTTTTAATTATATAAATGGTCAGAAAACGACAGTTATTGATTTTCCCCAAGAGTTCAGACGACACTAAATAGAATTTATAGAAAACAATTTGCCCCAAGTTTGTTTAATGTGAAAAGTTTTTTATGAACTAAGTCTAGTTATTTAATACTTAGTTACTACTAGTACTTTCTGCCTATTAGTTATAATTATTTACTAGCTTACTTATTTATAACTTAGTTAAGATATGGACAGAATTTACTTGTTTAAAAAGTTGTCTGGAGGGGATTTTAGGCAGAGATAAGGCCGCCATTGCATACATTATGTAATCTTCGTTTCTTTATCTGTTTCTTATGTTACGAATTACGATTTGTGGCTGCAATAAAATGTGTTTTTCCTTCTATGTTATGATTATTTTTCAACGTATACAGTGTGAGTCTTCATAATGTGCACATATTGAAATGAGGGAAACAATGCTTAATTTTATCGACGGAAAACGTATTAAAAAAAATCTAAAATTTTTTTTTATATTTTTTTGGAATTTTTAAAAATTGCGTTCCCTACTATGACTCTCGTGTAAACAAAACGGTGTAACTTTTAAACTAAATGGTCTATCACGATGAATCAAACTTATTAATGATTGGAAGTAATGGTCCGTTCTCACGAAATGAAAATTGTAGAAAAAAATTACCCTCAATGGAAAATACACGTGTTTTTAATAAAATTTCTGGTTTTTTTTTAACTAATTTTTACAATAATCGTAAAATTTCTCAATAAAATGCCCCCATTGTGTGCCTTTTTTATTACTTTAAATTATTCATCATCGTATAAGCTACCTAATGGTAAAAATTGCATGCTTATAACTCAATTGTAACATTTCTTATCAAGTGTTAAAGAAAGGCCTAAGACACGGCTACGCACTAATTATTGAGATAGTAGATATCACGTAGAACCCTCCTTAGGAAAACAATAACTTGCGCGTTTGGAGTGCTATTTTTGAACAGTTAAAAAGAAATGTTATGATTAAGTTACAAACACACAATTTTCACCATTAGGTAGCTAATATGATGAGGAATAATTTAAAGTAATGAAAAAGGCACACAATGGGGGCATTTTATTGAGAAATTTTACGATTATTGTAAAAATTAGTGAAAAAAAACCAGAAATTTTATTAAAAACACGTGTATTTTCCATTGAGGGTAATTTTTTTCTACAATTTTCATTTCATGAGAACGGACCATTACTTCCAATCATTAATAAGTTTGATTCATCGTGATAGTCCATTTAGTTTAAAAGTTACACCGTTTTGTTTACACAAGAGTCATAGTAGGGAACGCAATTTTTAAAAATTCCAAAAAAATATAAAAAAATTTTTTAGATTTTTTTAATACGTTTTCCGTCGATAAAATTGAGCATAGTTTCCCTCATTTCAATATGTGCACATTATGAAGACTCACACTGTATTTACGCATAATTTGGCATACTTGGCCAAGCAAGCCAAGTGTGTGTTTGCAGGCTTTACATATACCTTAGAAGCCACTATGGAAACTGTAAATGTAAGTAGGATGGCTACTCTCCTTACATTTTTCCCTTCTACGTTAATATAGTCACAAACACAACTATAACTTCAAGTTGTAACATTACTTACTATTATTTAAATACTAATTAATCGTTAGGTATTTTTAGTGTGCTAAGGGTGCACTGTTAACTACATAGGTTAGGTACAGTACAGTACAGTACAGTACAGTACAGTACAGTACAGTACAGTACAGTACTCTACCTCTTTGATTACCTAACCTACCTGTGCCTGTAGCCTCTATATCTAATTAAAATGCCGCAAGAGTTATTATAATTAACCTAATAATTTACAATACCTACTAATTAGTAGCTAATGAACTCTTTCACGAGGAATAATAACATTTTTGAAAGGAATTATTTGAATTTTTATAATATAGGTTAATTAATCAACAAAAAAACCGACTTCAACTCTCATCAGCTTCAAACAGCAAACTCAAATCAAATCAAAATGTATTTATTCCCTAACGTTAACTCTTGAATTGAATGGAAGCAGGCGTTATTTTTTTTTATTCCATAATTAGTAGGAAAGACTAATTTGTTTTGCTATTATCCGCTTCTTGAAAAGATTCCGTAGAGCACTCTACGACTCTACGATTTCGCATTGTGAAGTCAACATCTCCTGAAGATGATTGATGTCCCGGTTTCGGGACGAAACATACGTCGAAGAAAGTGTTGGAAAATTGTGTGTGGTGTTTCATGTGGGCAGTGTTCCTGCATATTGTACCATACAGAATCTTTTCAAGTAGCGGATTATAGCAGTCCTGCTAATTATGGATTTCCACAAAATAACGCCTGCTTGCATTCAATATTCAAGAATTCGATTTGTTTGTGCGATGCGAGTTGACTAGAAATTCGTATAATACCCTCAGCGGGGCTAGACAAAGTCACAGTCGTTTCGCGTTAACGCTAGTCGACAAAAATGTATGGGACAAAACAAATGACTGTAGAAAAACCACGATAATAATAGTACTAAACACGCGGTGTTTGATAATTGACTACGACAACTTGAACGCTCGCTGGCGTTCTCGCAGACCTTGTAGATAACTTTAGCGTACTTCGCTTGACAATTGACAGCCGACAGTATCAAACACAGCGTGTTTAGTAATTATTATCGTGGTTATTCTACAGTCATTTGTTTTGTCCATACATTTTTGTCGACTAGCGTTAACGCCAAACGCTTGTGACTTTGTCTAGCCCCGCTGGTGGAACACTGAGCGGTATGTTTGGCAGTGTTTAGTGTTTACCTATCGCAGGCCACACTCACTAGTCACGCAATCTAGATGCTAGATGCGCGATAGTCGCCAAACACCCATAACTCGGCGTCGGCGGCGCAGTAAACTGAGGGACAAACGGACTGACAAACGCACTGCCGCGTAAATACCCGCTCATTATGCGCTGCCGCGCGTGCTTCTTTGTGCTGGCAACACTATCCGCAGAAATTAATAACCTATACTATACCGGAGGGCGATTTACGTAAAGTTTTCACACCACTGGATCAAATGTGCTATACAATCGACAGCTCCTTTTTAGGGTTCCGTACCAAAATGGTAAAATGGAACCCTTATGGTGCGACTTTCTCCGTCTGTCTGTCCGTCTGTCTGTCTGTCCGTCACACTCGATTATTTAGGGTAGGGTCCACAAAAAACTTCAAAGCCTTGAAAATCGTCGTAAGGTTGCCTGTCTGTTGGTGTTCTATAGAATATATTTCGGAGAGTGTGCACAGGAACTTTTTAATTTGGTTCCCCCGTCACCTTTCTACCATAGAACGGCAAGGCAACGTAAAGGCTTCCACCCATACATAGTCGACGTACCAATGACGCGTACGAAGCGGTTTGGTTCCTCGTTCCTGATACGCACTGCAACGGCCTGGAATACACTCCCAGGCAGTGTCTTTCCTGCCACTTACAACCCGGGTGCCTTCAAATCAAGAGTGAATAGGCATCTTCTAGGCAAACGCGTTCCACCTTAGAGGCAGTTAGAGCTGTATCATCACTTTCCATCAGGTGTGATCACAGTCAAGCGCTAGCCTATATAGTATAAAAAAAGGGTTACGTACGCGAAGGATAAACAAGGAACCCTATTACGGGGACTTCGCTGTCCGTCCGTCCGTCCATCTGTCTGTTTGCGTTTCATATGGGCAGTGTTCTTGCATATTGTACGATACAGAATCTTTTCAAGTAGCGGATTATAGCAAAACAAATTATATATTAACTATATCTTTCCTACCAATTCAAATTCAAAATTCAAATTCAAATTCAAATGACTTTATTGTTAACATTATTGCTAGACATAAAAAATACTAATTATACTTATTAGGTTACAAATGGCAAAAGCCCAAATAGAATTTGGCGGGCAGGACTTTAGTTTATACTCTCTGGTCATTCCCGTGGTCCGGCGCGGCTAACCGGGCGATTAAATTTTCCCGTCAAAAAGGCAAAAATGTGCACGCAATTTGTCATCCCTTCCATCACCGGGCCGCAGGTGGCCCTGATGGGTTTAATATTCAAATGATACCTATATTAATCACGCTTCGGCCCTTCGGTGGCTACACCACGTGGACGCGCGCCTTTTGGCGTTTCCACCTCGTTTAAAAATTAATTATCATTTCGGTCATTTGTATGCATCATGTGCAGGGGTTTGGGTAAATAAATACAGTTATAGCCTATCAAAAATCTCGGTGATAAAGGAGGTAGGTATATAGTGGGACAGTTTTATAATGATACTAGCCGACGCTGCAAACGTTGTTTTGCCATTAGGGATTTTTGACGTGACAACGTCTTATAATTCAATAGAGCCGGCTGCATGCACAAAAAAACATGACTCATTTGCCGTTACCTCGCTCTGAGGCGTTCCATGTAAGGCTTGAAGTGCAAGCGAGAGTTGTCACGTTCAACTATCGTCAGTAAACCGACTTTACAGACAACCAATTTTTTTTTATATCGATATAAGCGGCTGGATGAGGAGTGGTGTGGTGGCGCTCACTTGGGAAGGCCTATGAACAGTGGCCGTTTGCAGGCTGATATGATGATGATGATAAGCTAGCGTTTGACTGTGATCACACCTGATGGAAAGTGATGATACAGTCTAAGGTGGAGCTCGCTTGCCTAGGAGATACCTATTCACTGTTGATTTGAAGGCGCCCAAGTTGTAGTTCGTGGGAAAGCCAGTGCCTGTAAGGATATTCCAGACCTCTGCAGTGCGTATCAGGAACGAGGAATCAATCCGCTTCGTACGTGTCTCCGGTACGTCTACTACGTCAACTATGTAAGGGCCTTTTCGATGCCTTGCAGTACTATGGTAATAAAAATGTGTCAGGAGAACCAAATTAAATAGTTCTTGAGTACTCTCCCTGAAATAAAGAGTTCATAGAGGTCCAAGAGGGAGCTCACGACTTCAAAAGTGCGGCAAAAAATACTTTGCCCAAATTGGCAAACCCGAGCCGTAGCTACACAATTTTTCGCGCACACTAGAACCCGCACACTACGTATACAAATTTCCAATTGACACACTCACACACAGAAAAAATAAAATATTATGTTGCTCTGTGCACTCAAACTACAAAAAAAAACCGGCCAAGTGCGAGTTGGACTCGCGCACCGAGGGTTCCGTACTCAAGAAGTACTGAAGCAAAACAATCAGGCATACTAATGTAGATGTAACACGACCAAAACTGTAACGACCAAAGATGTAAAACGGTAATAATTACCTTTGTTAATGAACCGCAAAACTAACTTTGTTTGTAGAGGTTTATTGTTAATATCAAAAAAACTATGCTAGTTAGTAGCATTGGCTATAGTTTTCCTGTAAAATATACGTAAATTCCTATTGACCATAATTATTTGAGATTTTTCGATTGGTAAACTCCGGAGATAAGGGGGTGGAACGGTATTTTTTTAGACATTTTCCCCGATAAATCAAAAACTATCATGACTAAAAATAATTAAAAATCGGTTTTAGAATGTACAAAGTAAACCCTTTCACATGATACCCCACACAGTACAGTTATCTCACTTTTAAATTTCAACCCTCCGATTTTCCCCCCTTTTTAAATAAGAACAAAAATAATTTCCATTTTTTTTTATTCCACTGTCATTGGGCCACTAATATACACAACTATTCCAAATTTCATATCGATAGCTCTGGTAGTTACTGAAATAATCGAGTGTGACGGACAGACAGACAGACGAACAGACAGACGGACAGACAGACGGAGAAAGTCGCACCATAAGGGTTCCATTTTACCATTTTGGTACGGAACCCAAAAACTGTCGTTGTTAGGTAGGGCTCTATCTAGTCGGGGAGCGAGCGACGACCTATTATATTATCCATGATATAGTTATTTTACCGTGAAGC
The DNA here is from genome assembly GCA_036785405.1 of Coenonympha arcania. Taxonomy (NCBI): domain Eukaryota; kingdom Metazoa; phylum Arthropoda; class Insecta; order Lepidoptera; family Nymphalidae; genus Coenonympha; species Coenonympha arcania. The sequence continues at coordinate 13,735,687 of CM072076.1, forward strand.
AGTCATGTGTTGCTGTGTACAGGTTTGATGGGCTTGTGCTGATGAGATTACTGGCCACAATGAGGCTTGAACTGATATCTCAGATTCTAACTTGAAATGATTCTAACGCGCTTTTCGGTCTAAAGACATTTATTTCTCAAAAAAAGAACACAATAGTTCACTTAGAATAATGAGAAACTAAAATTAACTTAAGTAGTCGGTACTAAATGTACCTACATGGTTAAGTTGGGTTAGTGTCACACAATTGACGATAAAGTACAAAATTTTGTGGATAGTTTTGTTAGTAATTAGAAGGAAGGTATGCATACAATAAATACAGCGCGGTTCCAGTACAGTGCTTCTTCTTACATAGATAGTAAAGAGGTTACGTTAACACAAGCGGAGCGGATTCTCTAATATATTCGGTAAGTTGTTTTTTAAAAATCGTAAATTTTTCAATCTTTTTAATTCTGTCCGGTAATTTGTTATATAACAGAGCTCCCTCAAACAAGATGGTCTTTTTTCCATATTTGGTTCTAATCCTGGGAAGAACTAGTTTGTGTCGCCTTCTTAAAAATTTTGTGTAAATTTTTTTCTGAAATTCTTTTGAAGAAACTATATAGCATACTTATCCAGTACAAACCTTTTCACTGATGTTTATACTGAAGGTCGAATGCTAATCCGTATCTAATGTGGAACAGTGTGGTATTGAAGACGCCTACAGTATAATCCGTGCGAGTGTTATGAGAGGAACAAACACGTGGCGACGGAATGTCTGGTCGGTATCGATTGTGTACATCCCTACAGTTAGCTCAGCAGTTCGCTGATTCTGTATAGTTAGTTAGCAACTCTCACTGGGTTATTATTTTATTAACTAAGGCTGAAGGCTCGGTTGTTTGACTTGACTTTAACCGAAACGTTATAGTTAAATATGGCAGTTTGACCCTTATTTCTAGAGAAATTAGAGAGTCAGGCCGCCATATTTAACCATAACGTTTCGGTTAAAGTCAAGTCAACCAACCGAGCCTTAGGCTCGGTTGAGAGTTACTTTCGCATTTATAATATTAGTTTAGATGTATATGGTGATAAGTAATAACTACAAGTCGACTTAAAGCTAAGTTTTCGAGGGTTCAAACGCGCCCTGCATTGAAAAGAATTTCCATTTTTGTCAACGGGGATGTTTTTTTATACTTTTATCATCATTGCTCGGTTTCTACCCACCAATCCAAAATCTACTATTTTTGTACTGAAGTTCCTTTCACGATGCGGACAAGAGATAAGAACAGTCACGTTTTTATTCCTGTTGCCCAGTAGGCCTACGGCAAGTGCGACAGAAAGCGCAAAAGGCTGTCTTTTTCCCCATTTTATAATCCCGCCTGCAGCGAGTTTTACGCACCGATTTGGACCTGACCATGAGCCCATCGGAACATTTTCGCCATTTGTCAAATTTCCGCTAATATAACTACGCCGCAACATTACGGAAATCGTCCCTGTGGAAACCACGCGTGAGGATTAATAACAAGCAATCTGTGGCGGGAACCGCTGTCCATAGTCAGTACTGAGGTCGGTTTACAACTGACGTTGTTGGTGTCAAAACCAAACATTTTTGACACCAGTAAACTGGTGTCATTTTTTCGCGTGGTCCGCTGGATCCTGTGTATACGTCTCTTGTTTTAGGATACTTTGTTACACTGCGGGGTTTTTGAAGCTAACAAAGTTCGTGCAATAATTTCAGTTTTGGCGAATTTCGAATGATAACTGAAGGCAGTTGCGTGCTGTTGTTTGTCAAATGGGAATCTACATAATTAATGAATCGATAGTCTTGCCGTGTAGGCAGCACTTGTACACTGCGACGATTCGGCACCGATACGATTTAGACGACGACGACGATACGAGATCAAGTTGAGATGGGTTTAACTCACAGAAATAGGAATAGTGGTTTAACTCGTAGGAATAGACATCTACCCTGGACAGGGCGGACGGCGCAAAAAATGTCACCCGTTTTTCGGTGCCAAAAATGCTTGTTTTGCCACCAACAGTAAGCCCACGCTGTAGTTCGCTCAGCACCTTTTGTAATTTTGACAGATGGCGCTACTGTTTGATTGTACGAAAAAGGTTTAGGTACGTAAATCGTTCGGATGCCCATATCCCGAGGTGTCTTATGGGTTCTTGTCTTCATTTTTACGTTCACAGTCTGAGATCCATAGAGTATAGATCATTGTGTGTACCCCATTGTATATGCATGGAAGCACATAGCGCTGATTTTCAGTACAAAAATGTAAACCGTCTACAGCCTTCGAGATTCGAATTATTATCCAACAAGTTGTACCTACACCCTGGTATGGGTGAAGTTTTTTTTATTATAATTGATAGGCTTGCGCTTGACTACAATCAAGTCTGATGAACAGAAATGAGGTCTAGGATGGAGTGCGCTTGCCTAGAAAATGCCTATTCACTCTTCTCTTGAAGGCACCCAGATTGAAATTGGCTGGGAACTCGAAAGCTGGAAGGGTGTTCCACACCTTAGCGGTTCGTATCAGAAACGTAGAAAAAAAACGTTCCGTGCGAGTACGCTGGACATCAACCACATAAGGATGCCACTTTTCTCGACGTCTCGCGGTTCTATGGTAGAAAGGTGAAGGAGGCACTAGTTTCGTCGCCGGCGTCGTGTCGGTAGCAGTGCACAAGCGCTCCACTCAGTCGGAGACGTCTGTGCCTGCCGTGTCAGTGTATACAGCCTTCGTGAAAAACTCGCATCGCTTTTCTACCGTTTTACTGGCTCCAGCGATGCTCACAGCTTTGTTAACATGTTAACCAAATTACGTTATATTTAACTATTGTTTTGTTTTTGACTAGCTATTGCGCACGGCTTCGCTTGCGTAAATTTCCGTAAAATATACGCATCTACAAGAAATTAATAGGAACCTACATGTGCCTACATCCTTTATGAACTGCCAAAACGAAAACGACTTATTGAATACTAGCTTTTGCCCGCGGCTCCGCCCGCGTTAAATTCGATTTTTTACTAATCCCGAGAAAAAATTGAATTTCCTTTTCAATGAACTTTACTCCTACTTTTAGGAATGATTGTCAAAGTAATCTAGTAGCTGTAGCTATAGATTACCTACTGTTGAAAATTAGGGTTTTTTTAATATCCCATGGGAACTATGGATTTCCCCGGGATAAAAAGTAGCCTATGTTTTAATCCGGGTTATAACCTGTCTATGTTCCAAATTTCAGCCAAATCGGTTCAGTAGTTACGGCGTGAAGGAGTAACAAACATAGACACACACTTACACACAAACTTTCGCCTTTATAATATTATATAGTGTGATTTCGCGAATTACAAGAAATGCCTTAGTACCTATTTCAACAAACAATAGAACTAGCAAAAAGGTATTAAGAGTATCGCTAAATTAGTTTTAATAATAATCTTTCAATCAGTTAGGGCTATAAGAACGTATTGGCAAACAACAATATTTTTTAACCTTAAAATTAATCATGTCACAATATCAACGTAAAGGCTTTTACGTTGTTTTTGGTTTTACAGAATTAACGCTTAGGAACAGATTTTTGGTAATTGACTTAGTTTTTGAGTAATTAGGTAAAAGGTCGTTTTTCTGTTATATTCTTTCGCGACGCTGCATGTCGCACCTACCAACGTATCCGTGAGAGTGAGAAAGACAAAAAAAATTCAATAAATCCTCTTAAAATCTGAAGTAGGTAGCATAACGTTTGCTTCAGTGTTACATAACATGGTGATACAAGTAACTGTAAGATGTTAAAGCATTTGGAAAAACGCCAACGCTTTTTTGGCTGTTAAATTGGTTTTTCACTTTTAGGTCTATAAATTCATGAAAGAAACCGATTCTTGTATTGTTTTAATCCGAAATTATTGCAACTTTTGATTAGTAAAGAATCTCTTGAGGATTCTCCGGGGTTGGGGCGAAACGACAGACAGACAGAAGAGTCTTAGTAATAGGATCCTGTTATTAGGGACCGTACCAAAAGAGTAAGAACGGGACCCTATTACTAAAACTCCACTGTCCGTCCATACGTTCGTCACCAGGCTGTATCTCTTGAACCGCGATAGCAAGACACTTGAAATTTTCACAATTGATGTATTTCTGTTGCCGCTATAACAACAAATACAAAAAAAATGAATAAAATAAATGTTTAAGGGATCTGCCATACAACAAACGTGATTTTTTGCTCGTTTTAATGGGTAGAGATGTTTTGATTGGAATTGGTCTTGATAGTACGGAATCCTCAGTGCATGAGTCCGAATCGCACTTGACCAATTTTTACCTTAAAAATTAACTATCGTCGTCTCAGCCTGCGGTTGTCCACTGTTGGGCATAGGCCTTCCCAAGTGAGCGCCACCACACCCTGTCCTCAGCCTTCCTCATCCAGCCGCTTCCCGCCACCCGCTTAATGTCGTCGGTCCAACGAGCTGGAGGACGCCCCACGCTACGCTTACTTGTACGCGGTCTCCACTCCAGGACTTTCCGGCTCCAACGGCCATCGCCCCTGCGACACGCATGACCTGCCCACTGCCACTTCAGCTTGCTAATGGTTTTGGCTATGTCGGTGACTTTGGTTCTCCTGCGGATCTCCTCATTTCTGATTCTATCACGCAGGGAAACCCCTAACATAGCCCTCTCCATAGCACGCTGAGCGACCTTGAATTTGTGGATCAGGCCGCTTGTTAGTGTCCACGTTTCAGCGCCATAGGTGAAGACCGGCAGGACGCACTGGTTAAACACTTTCGTTTTCAGGCATTGAGGAATTGACGAAGAGAAGACCTAACTGAATTTACCGAAAGCCGCCCAGCCCAGCCGTATTCTTCTGTTGGCTTCTTCATCGAAATTGTTTCTACTAAAGTTATTTGTCGAAATTGTTCATCGAAATTGTTTCTAAAAAAATTAACTATAGTTAAGTACAAATTAAATACTGAAGTCTGCGGTATCTCAAATTATAATTTAATAAGTAGAACATCTGCGACAACTTGCGAAGTTAGCGATTAGATATTAATACTACTTTATATTCTGCCGACGCTAAACCGCTTTCATACTGACTATTACAAAAAATATAACCAAATTAGTCAAAGTTAAACTTAACAGCAAGTCCTTCTTAATCGCAATTTGATATCCTCCCTAAAGGATATTATAGGCTACTGTTTTATACTTTGTCTAGTCAATATCTCTTGATGATGCTCCAGTGTCGGAACTCAGAGCGAAACGTTTATATTGTTGTTGTTGAGATCACGTGATCCAAATTCCAATGCCGTATAAAAAAGATGTTTGTATAAGTAACTAACTTACATACTTTGTAATTAGTATATTTGTACTGAAAACCTTTTTTTTAAAAAACCTCCTTTATGCATATTTTGAATGTCCTAATATGCGCTGTGAATATATGATGAAAACAATAATCGTCCAAGTGTAAGTTTTCTTTGTTACCAAACTCCCCTGAAACGGCTCGACTCTGGTTCTGGGAGCAGGTTGTTATCTATTTTTTATGTTCCTAAGTGACAAAAAATTTTATATCGCAAGACTACGTTTGCCGGGTCAGCTAGTATAAGTATAGTAATATTGGGTCTACTGGATCAAGGACAAAAACGAGAAAAAAATTGACGTTTGTTGTTTGGGAGGCCTTCATTGTAATCTAATGTTCATTTTATCCTATTTTTTTGTAATTTGTTGTTATATGAAATACATCATCTGTGAAAATTTCAAGTACATATCACGTTCAAGAGATATAGCCTGATGACAGACGGACGGACGGAATGACGGAATCGTTTTTACCCTTTGGGTATGGATCCCTGAAAAACGTATGGCTAAAGCTGCTGGCGTGGAAAAGACTAAGTTTTTGCACTGTGCTCAAAAATAAGACGCTTTCATGTGTTTAGTGTACAAAAGTACAGTAACTCTTCTATAATACTGCATCCATGACTTTTATACGAGGCGACTAGTCGTCAACGACTTACGTACGATACGAGAAAACCATACGAGAATTGTGTACATTCTCATAACTAATACAGTGCTTTTCATTATATGAAACCATTGAAAAGTATGTAGTACTTTTTACAAACATCTATAATTACATTTTACAATAGTTTAATTAAACCGCTTGGAAACCCGAATAGGAGCCGAAATCCTTGGCTTCGATCACGACAAAACTTCATGCTTTATTTTTCTGTTTATTTCGGTGTGACTTTTATTTTACGGTGTGTGTTATAAATTAACAAAAATAATAAGAATTGGAACCTTACTTACTAAAATTACTCAATGAGATATTAGACGGCATTGCTAATTTAATTGGTGACACAGTGAGCTAATCAATTCAAAATGCTTTAAAAAGGAAAGAGAAAATTTCAAGCGAAAATTTTTTGATGAAACAAAGATTCTGCATTCACCTTTAAACTTTGTTATTCAACTGAGTAAGTATTTAACAGCCTCAAAATATTAAATACAAAATAGAATAATAGTCCAAACTTGTAACACAATTAACTACATACATATACATATTGAATGTGCCTTTAGGTGCTATAAACATTTCGCTTTATCAATATGGTATACCATAGCACAACCAGGTACGGTATTTTCGTCGAAGGAAGACATAGCCTCGTATTTATACAGCCACACGTCACACGCAATCCGTTAAAAACGATAGTTCCTGATACGGACTGCAAAGGCCTGGCAGGCAGTGTCTTTCTTGCCACTTACAACCCGGGCGCCTTCAAATCAAGAGTGAATAGGCATCTTCTACGCAAGCGCGTTCCACCTTGACTGTATCATCACTTTCCATCAGGTGTGATCATAGTCAAGCGCTAGCCTATTATAGTATAAAGAAAAAGGATCCCACAGTCACCGCGTCGTGAGATACAAAAGCGACAAATTTTTCCATTTCGCGAACGACGCAGAGGTGTTAGGTTCGCGTGACGGGGCCATGTTTATGTTGATACGATGTGCGAGTACACAGCTCCTTCACGGGCATGTGATCCTGGTAGTTACGGGTAAAGCCGCGGGTGGATTTGAAGGGGTTTACCCCCCATATAATAAAGGGGTAAATGCGTAAGGGAAAATCTTTATTTTCTCTTATGAAAAATCAAAACTCTACCGCCAAGTTCGGAAAGTAGGTTTGCACCGAGAAGAACTGGCAAGAAACTCGGTACTCGTTCTTTTCAAAACCGTCACTAGGTACAATTTTTCTTACATATTCTGATAGTTTATTACATCCATAATATTATTGCAGAATCCTGGTGTCAATAAGAAATTCTGAAATAATAGTAAGATTTATAAGATGTTTAGACATTTACTTTAAACCTATCCAAAGGTAGGAAAAGAAGCATTTTTACGATGTTTGAATCCTTCGGGTTGAGATTGGTTCAGGACACTTTGAATCAAGAATTTCATAGTGACAAAGATTCATTGAAGAATTTTTTAGAGACGAAGATTCTTGAAATGATAGGCTGCCTAGGTAGTTTTTGACTTTTCATAAGAGCCTGGTAAATTAGGTCGGCGTAAAATACAAAATCATGGATACTTTATCAATTTTATTGGAAAGCAGTATGAATTTGTAGATAACTGGGGAAATGCCGGGATTTCGTACAAACTTTCATCCTTTGTTAAACGCCTACGGCGAATATACTGTAAAATAATTCGTTAAGCCGTTTGTACACCAGTAAAGTTTGTTTGTGGAAAAAGAATTTAACAAAAAACTGTGACAGCATGTATAATGAAAAACATTTCAATTTACTCGTAAATCTACATTCCGAAATCTGTTTCAATGAGGGAAGATACATTGCAGTTTTTTAGAATTCCGTAACACAATGATAAAAATGTTATGTTGAGACTTTCACGATTCATTTGTCTGTCCGTCACAATTGATTATTTCAGTAACTATTAAAACAATTAACATGTTTGGAATAACAGTGGTAAATAAAAGTGATCCGACGTTATTGCAATCATAAAAATTGAAAATCATTGTCAATTTTTATTTAAAAAGGGGGGAAAAATCGTGTTGAAATTTAATAATGTAGAACCATGAAAACAGTTGCATATTAATATCGGAGAAATTCATGAACATACAACCATAAAAAAATTATGATAAAAATATAAAAAAAACATACAGGCGGAATTGATAACCTCCTCCTTCTTTTGTTCTTCGAAGTCGGTTAAAAATAAGATAACAATATCAAGTGGGATATCTGTAAGAGCGTTACTTGTGTATGCAAAAATTTATTTTATTGAAATTACTTTAAGGCTTGATAGTTTTTCATTTATTAGGCAAACAAAAATCATCAATCGAAAAATCTGAAATAATTATGATCGATTGAAATTACCGTATATTATACAAATTACCGCACGGAAACTGGCTTTCAAAGGAAAAAAACGAATCGAAATCGGTATATCCGTTTGAGAGCTCCGAAGCCACAGACACACACACACACATACACACACACACACATACACACACACAGACAGGCAGACAGTCATCGACGTACAAGCAACCATCTTTTGTCGACCATTTCACCAAAAATCGCACATCTATGTATCATACACTCGGTGGTAGGTACCACCACCATTTTAAGCACAATAAGCAATACTCGAACCCACAACCCACAAGACGAGCGGTAAGTGGTAATGGTACCATCTAACAACAAAGTGGTACCGTTGAGCGGCAATCGTTTGCGACTTACGACCCATTGTCCATGGCTAGTGAACCGGCAAAGTCGTGTCGACTGGCAAACCCATCTGTACGTACTAGCTGAACCTGCAAACTTTGTTTTTGCCATATAAATTATTTCTCTTTTACACCGGTATGAAAATAGTTTACCTACAAAAATTACCAAAAAAAAATCCGTTAAGATTTTTCGGAGGAGGTTTGGGGCTTGTTACAAAAAACTGAGTAAGACGAGATTTTTTAATATAAACTCGGTACTATATGTTGATACGGCAAACGCTGTTTTTTCTTTTAAAGGATATGAAAAGTAGATTACGACCTATTTTCAGACCTACCGAATGTAGACAAAACTTTACGATACCTTTTCTCGCGGTCTACCGCATTCAAGGTAATAATAAGTCTATTGATGAAGTATCTAAATCAAAAAAGTGCTGTTTTAAAAGTCAGTGCTAGCTGTTTTGGTGCTCCCCCCCCCCCCCCCCCCACATTAGGCTACGCTCGTATTGATCCGCGTATTTGCAAGTATTTATACCAGCCACTATTTCTGTACCACTATTTCCGTACAAGGCTGGCTTGTTTGTTCTCAGAGAGAGAAGGATACTACCACTCAAAAATCTAAAAAGTTTATTTTCGGATGGTACATTGGAGAGAGCTAAGCGAAAGAAAATGTTTTTTTACCATCACGAAAATCCCGACATTATGAAAATTTACAAAAATCCGTAAGTTTTACATCTTACACATCGCAATTTAACCCCAAAGTAAGCGAATAGCTAACGCGTTTTTTTCAAGTATTCCCGATTTATTATTTTAAACGCAATGACCCTCGTCGTTTCATGAACCCCATACACTTTAAAAGCCCAAGTGTTTCAAATCATCATCACTCATAACGATATGAAAATTAAAGAAATCCGAGTTACGAGGTACTAGGACACCATAATAAGGAGGAAGGTGGATGGATAGTTGTGGAAGCGCTGTCTTTTACAGGTTTAATGAGCTCGGTGTACCAGTATTCCATGACAGTGAGGAGGCGGAACGACTGCGTTTGATAACTAAGGGACCCACAGTTGACCGAAAATGAAAATCCACAAAAATCCATAAGTTTTACATATTTAAAATCGCAATTTAGCCCCAAAGTAAGCAAATAGCTAACGCGTTTTTTTCAAGTATTCCCGATTTATTATTTTAAGGCCATAATGACCCTCGTCGCTTCATGAACCCCCATACACTTTTAGCCCCAAGTGGTTAAAATCATGACTCATAACGATATGAAAATTAAAGAAATCCGAGTTACTAGGACGCCATAACTAGGAGGAGGGTGGATAGTCGTGGAAGCGCTATCTTTGACAGGTTCAATGCGCTCGGTGTACCAGTAGGGCATGACTTCATGAAAATCATCACTCCATAAGTCATAACTCCGATATGAAAATTAAAGAAATCCGAGTTACTAGGACGCCATAACTAAGAGGAGGGTGGGTAGTTGTGGAAGCGCTGTCGCTGACAGGTTCAATGGGCTCGGTGTACCAGGAGGCCGGGACAGCGAGGAGGCGGGGCGACTGCGTTTGATAAACGACGGGACCCGCAGTTGACCGGAAAATATCGGGGGCCACGTCGCGTAGTGAGGCGGAAACTTAGCTCGGTGTATGAGTACTAGGGAGTACGGAACTTTGTTTTATTTTTAGGGTTCCATCCCGAAATGGTAAAATTGAACTCTTTGGGTGCGATTTTTTCAGTTCGTCTTTCTGTCTGTTACACTCGATTATTGTACATGAAATTTTGAATAGGTGTAGGGAATAGTGGCCAAAGTAATAGCTGTCATAAAAAATTGAAAATCTTTTTAATTTTTGTGAAAGAAGGGTTGAACCGGGGCCGTTGAAATTACTAAGTGATCTACTCCAGTGCTCGAATATAACCACATTCGTCGTCGTCGTCGTTTCAGCCGATGGACGTCCAAGACGTCCACTGCTGGACATAGGCCTCCTGAAATGACCGCCAAACACCACGATCTTGCGCCGCCTGCAGCCAGCGACTCCCCGCGACCCTCTTAATGTCGTCCGTCTACCTGGTGGGGGGTCGACCGACACTGCGCTTCCCGGTGCGTGGCCGCCATTCCAGCACCTTGGGTCCCCAACGTCCATCGGTCCTGCGAGCTATGTGCCCCGCCCATTGCCACTTCAGCTTTGCGACACGTTGAGCTATGTCGGTTACTTTGGTTCTTTTGCGGATCTCCTCATTTCTGATTCGATCGCGCAAAGATACTCCGAGCATAGCTCTCTCCATCGCTCGCTGAGTGACCCTGAGCCTTCTTATGAGGCCCATCGTAAACGACTATGTCTCTGATCCGTAAGTAAACCACGCTATAACCACATTATAAAGATTGAACAATACCATAATATTATGAAGAGTTACTTGTGCATTCTAAAAACATTGTTATGCCTGATAGTTTTTGATTTATTGTGCAAAATAAATACATTATTTACGTAAGGTTATTCACGTAACACGTCGGCTACATTTCGTGAAGTGAAATGTTTAAAAAAAGATCATGGCATTTACCCATATAATTATTATAAGCAGACGACATTGAAACCAAAACATTTTTTGAGAACACTGAAAAATTAATATTACGATTGACACAGCGTAAAATTGAATGTAGTTCAAAACGCAACATGAAATTAAATTTACTTTGCGCGATAAGGTTAAAAGTGTGTTTTTCCTATGTTGAAATACATTCAATATTACACTAGCCATCCCAGGGGGGCTATTCACGTTACGTGTTGGCTACATTTCGTGATGTGATATGTTTAAAAAGGTGATGGTATTTACTATTTACGTACTTAAGCAGACGATATTGAAATCAAAACATGTTTTGCGAATACTGAAAAATTAATTTTAATACAATTGACATAGAGCGTAAAATTGAATGTAGTTCAAAACGCCATATTGATCGACAGTTCCGAGATTGAAATTACTTAAGCGCGTCAAAGTTGAGCATTGTATTTCGTATGATGAAATACATTCAATTTTACACTATAAGCCATATGTAAAATTCATTTTTCAGTGTTAATATTTTTTCTTTTCCGTGTATCACATCACTGAGTGTGTGAAAACGTTACGAGAATGTCACAGCAGGAACGTAATATCTTACATTGTTCGTTTATAGATAACTGTTCAGCCTTGTGTAGAAGTGTCGAGTTACTATTATTTAATTCATTATTAATTGTAGAGACGACTCTAGGTCCGAGTGTCGCGTGTCAACCGCGCGGTGGCAATGAGACGTGTGTTCATTTGTGTGCCACGATTACTGAAACTAGTGCACTTCACGACCTTTGCTCTAGCCATATGACATACGGCAATACGATAAAAAGATCGAAATGGAATGAAATGGAGGCAATACGTCGCAGTTTAGCACCGTCACCATAATGACTTATTTACCATCGTCATAGATGGATCACTCAATTTTTTTAATTCAATATAGGTTTAGTGTTTACGCTTGACCACAATCTCACCTGATGGAAAGTGACGATGTGGTCGAAGATTCTGTCTCCAAAGTTTGGTTGTGAGAATGGCATTGCTTCATACTGTTATATTCATACTCATATATTGATAACTGCGGGGCTAGACAAAGTCACAGTCGTTTGGCGTTAACGCTAGTCGACAAAAATGTATGGACAAAACAAATGACGGTAGAAAAACCACGATAATAATAGTACTAAACACGCTGTGTTTGATACTGTCGGCTGTCAATTGTCAAGCGAAGTACGCTAAAGTTATCTACAAGGTCCCCGAGAACGCCAGCGAGCGTTCAAGTTGTCGTAGTTCATTATTAAAAACAGCGTGTTTAGTACTATTATTATCGTGGTTTTTCTACCGTCATTTGTTTTGTCCATACATTTTTGTCGACTAGCGTTAACGCCAAACGACTGTGACTTTGTCTAGCCCCGCTGAGCAGATGCCTGTCAAAGGCAAGATTTTGAATTTTCAATAAAAGAATCAACGGTACTCATTTCACGATTTTATTCAACACCCTTCAGCTGAAAGAAAGATAAGCCCTTTCCTCACAATCCCGAAGCACGTACTTATCTCACTCGCACCTCACTTCACTCCGGACACAAAGGTGCGACGGAACTTCAAGTATTTTATAATCGCTCTGAAGTTGTCCGCGCGTTATCACCGCATCTTAAGTACAACGCCATCTATTGGCAACATCTTGAACTTATAAGGACACTTGAATTTCAATATCCTTGCCGAGAGCATTTTAATCCTTATTTTATAGACAAAAAGTAGTTATTTGCGCAATAGGTTGTCGCAGTTCAGTTTAAATTATTGCAAACGGTTTTACGTCCTATTTCAAACACGATAAAGGTAGAATTTCCGTGAAACCTTTAGTGGTAAACAGGAAATTTGTCAAGTGTACTTATTTATGCATATAACCCTTGTAAAATTGTGTAGGGATCATGAATTTTAATGTAGTTTATATCTATTGGATCGTCACCGCAGCGTGTCTGGGAAGTTCAAAAAACTGAATTGCCTCAAATACCTACCTATTTTGCACGTAGAGGAAACTCTCCAAGAATTAATTTTTAAGACTATATTGAAATTTCACAATAAAACTTATCAGTAGCTTATTCTAATTACTATACAAGTCTCGCCCGCGTGGAATGGTGCCAAGAATACTGGCTGCATTGCGTTGAACAGCTAGGCTGATACGTTGCGCAAAAAATGAGCCAGCCATTCTGTCACCAGTTGAGGCTATTAATCGCAGGAAAGCTCTCGAAGGATTTTTTTGGCACTATGACTCCATGGCCCCAGGGTCTCCACGGCAAACGGGACAAATGTGTAACTCTCTAATGAGGGGCATACTTTTTTTTTTTTTTTTACCCACAGGAAATGCCTGACGCATACCCCTCCGTCAGGGGACACGGAGGGGTTATGTGGGGCTTGCACCCACTAAAACCTGTGCTTTGCCACGACGGACCTCGTTGGCGGGAGTACGGGATTCACTTGCGTATTCACCGCGCTCCCGCCAGGCCTCGACCCGCCACCGAAGCGGCAGGTCCCGCCGCTGCTGCCGGCAGCCTAGCCGCTGCCGACCCTTCTGGGAGGCGCGTCCCGAACAGGTCGCGCCACCACCTCGGCCTGTCGGTGGAATTCGGGTGACGGACGCCAGAACCCCTTACGTACGTCACCCGCAGGCCGGCACCGGTCGCCGAAGGAAGGTGTTCGCACCCCAGCAACCGGCGCGTCTCCTGCGAGAGGGATGTGCCGCCATAAATATCCCTCTCGACGAGCGTTCCCGCCCACTTCGGTGATTTTTTTACGAGGTTGTCTTCCTCGTAGTGCCCCGAAGGGACTTGTGGGCGTTTCCGCCCCCGCCTGTAATTTTTTAATGAGGTTTTCTTCCTCCTCCGGGGTTGGTGCGTTTCGACACTGTGCCATCTGCTGGGACTCAGAGGGACACGCGAAGAAACGTCACCTATCCGCCGGGCCAAGCTATTCGCCGTCGGTTATTAACCGACGTTACCAGGGAGCACCGGCCCGTGCGCTACAGAGGGGCACCGTAGCACTCGGGCACTTGTGGAGGTTGCTTGGCGGAGCCCCCCATGAGGGGCATACTTGCGTCGCTTACGTACATTGATATACTTAAACTTTATTGCGTCAAATGACGTAGTATTTATGGAGTATGTAACATGTTATTTAAATATCCGACGAAAGTGAGCCTAAGAGCAGTGAAAGGAAAACCATAAATAGGTAAGTATTATAGTTATTTTGGTCAAACGTGGTGGAAAATACAACTCTCTTTTTTGTTGACAGATATTTATTTTTGTTAACAATCTACTAAACCATAGTTAAAATCGAACCGATCAAACACACGTGCTACCACTTACCAGCATAACATAACACGTAGGCACGTATGCTACATGACCTCGTAGCGTGTCGTAGCAGCTGCGTAGGCAGGCTACGTCGCTATGCCGTAGCACCGTGCCTTGCCAAATACCACGGACGTTCTTTGTGGTCCAGTATTGAATCATTGCGATTTTCGACAACGCACAAGGTACATACTAGTAAGTACCTATCTGTTGTTTATGATTGCCTGGTTGCTTTAAGTCTAGAAGCCTGCCTTTATCGCCCTATAACGTGAAAGTGAGTAAATGTAGAATCCCTGATTACTGCAATGTCGCATATTATCTCTCAGGTGGTTGGTAATTGCCCGCTTAGCGTCCGTAGCTATATGACTTTTCTACTTCTACGAATGCAATTGGTACGCTTTCGGAACGAAATCCAGAAATGTATGAGAATGACATTTGTCATCCATAAGTCGGGTCATCAATTAGTCGATCGAAAATGTTATTCCTACACATTTTTTGAATAATTTCTAGGACAAAAAATGATTTGTATGTTGTAAGAATTCTAACATAATTCCTAAATGTTCTGAATTTTACTTAACACTAGAAAGACGGAAAAATCAACTTACCAAGAAAGACGGCGAGCGGTCATGTGACCCCTTGCTTTATAAATAATTTTAAATAATAATATGTCCCAAAAACAACAACAACTATGCAAATAAAATATTAAAACTACAATTTGACTTATGTTAATTATGTTTGTATGCACTCCAACTCATACCTTTACTCAAAATACGACAAATTAAAGTTTTTTTTTGGTTTGAATGATTGCACTGTCTGCACAAAGGTTTTTTACATAGGTATGTCGCAATCTTTGTTTGATTTGTTGTTGCTACCAAGGGAAGCATTGGCTCCTTTCTTGATGTCGTCCGTCCACCTGGCACCGACAGTAGACGACTCCATTGGCGTCTGTACTGGTGCCGCCCAGGCATCATCTTTGCTTTCCTTCCTTCCTTCTACGTACGTCTTTTTGTGACTTCTTGATATAAGACTTATGCATTTATAGCAGCCAAGTCTAATATTATATTAAAAAAACGGGTCAAGGGCGAGTCGAACCCAAACACAAAGGGTTCCGTACCAGTATCTACCTAAACGGCAAAAAATTACGTTTGTTGTATGGAAGCCCCCCTCAAGTATTTATTTTATTTTGTTTTTGGTATTTGTTATCATAGCAGCAATAGAAATACATCATCTGTGAAAATTTTATCAGTCTAACTATAATGGTTCAAGAGATACAGCCTGGTGACGGACGGCCAGACGGACGGCGGAATCTTAGTAATAGGGTTCCGTTTTTTGGGTCCCTTTGGGTACGAAACTCTAAAGACTTGCAATGAACATCTTCGGGATGCTGTTTTGACACTATATTTTGGCCCATTGCTCAACAACATCAACCCAAGATTTAAGAGACTCTAGCATTTGACTATCAGTAAGTCGAGGCATAGTATCAAATCTGAATAACACAGATAATTTGACAAAAGATGCCTAAACAAGAAACAACGTACAATATAATATTATTATGGTATACATTACATCTCACAATAAATTTAATTTATTATTACAACTAATAAAAATATTATGATCCCTCCCCTTTGGATATAGGTTTACTCTAACAAATGCCGCATGGGTCAAATGACCGCTGCCGTCTTTGTAGGTAGATGTATGATTTATTTATGATGTGATGTTCAAATAACAATGTAAACATTTTTAAAAGTAAATTTGAACTATTTTAATAAAAGTCACGAGAGGATATCTAAAAATAACTAATAGTTTTCGAGTAATGGAACTCTGTATTCCAAAAACGGTCATATGACCCCCGCCCGTCTTTCTAGTGTTAATAAATATTGGTTGTCTGTAAGTCGGTTTACTGACGATAGTTGAACGTGACAACTCTCGCTTGCTCTTCAAGCCTTACATGGAACGCCTCAGAGCGAGGTAACGCGAGCGAGGTAACGCCGGTAACGCCGGATGAGTCATGTTTTTTTGTGCGTGCAGCCGGCTCTATCGATTTATAAGACGTTGTCACGTCAAAAAGGGCGAAAATAATATAACACGTTTTTTAAAATTCATGACGTGCGAAACCCCAACTCAACGATCTCTGTTCATGAATGGTTCAGTACAATACAGACGTAAAGTTAAGTCGGCTAAGCCGCTGCCGACCCACATCGTGTGTTATAAACGGATCAATTCCTCCGCTGAGGGGCGCTGGGAAGACCCACGAGCCCTAATAAGACTTCTTGTTTTTATGAATGCCTGGTACATCACCTACCACATTTAACTTTTCATCAAAACCTACAGAGGATTTATTGAATTTATTTTTGTCTTTCTCTCTCTCACGGCTACGTTCGTAGGTGTGGTGACATACAGTGTCGCGGAGGAATATAACAGAAAAACGACCTTTTACCTAGTTACTCAAAAACTAAGCCAGTTATCAAAAATCTGTTTCTAAGCGTTTTTGGATATTATAACTACCGACACATTTAAACAAAAATTACAATTACATCCATTGTAGTTTCCGATAAAAATTAGAAAAACAAAGATTTTGGAGCAACTTTTGGGAGAACTTTCTATCGAAAATTTTTGACGTGACAACGTCTTATAAATCGATAGAGCCGGTTTCACGCACGAAAAAACATGACTCATCCGGCGTTACCTCGCTCATGCGGCGTTACCGGCGTTACCTCGCAAGCGCGGAACGAGCGAAAATGAAGACGTTGTCACGTTCAACTATCGTCAGTAAACCGACTTTACAGGCAACCAATTTTTTATCTAATCGTGTTTCTGATTCTAAGCAATTTTAGATTAAAGACCCCAAAATACATGACATTTAACTTGAAAGTAATTTTCTTTATAGTCTTTAAAAAAAACTTCATTCAAAAGTAAGATTAAAAGGCTTCACACACATTAGAAAACGTTTTCATTTGACTAAAAGGAATAATGTAAAGAAAGACTTGAACATTTTGAGTTCGATGTTAGTCAAAGGAAATTACACTTTATTATTAGTAAGGTAAGGTCTATAACAGTTTGAAATCTCACGTGTGTAATATGTGATCTAATATAACAAATAAAGTGTCTTGAGCGACACACAGAACAACTTGGTAGTAAGTTTACGATCCACGATTAAACGTAATTAAATCTTTTGGCTGCAGACGGTAGAGTAGTGTTTGTACGTGACTATGCTCGTCTAGTATTTTACAAGTTTCTTTAGAATTCCGTACCCAAAGGGTAAAAAACGGGGCCCTTTTACTAAGACTTCGCTGTCCGTCCGTCTGTCACCAGGCTGTATCTCACGAACCGTGTTACACACTTGAAATTGTTACAGACTGTATTTCTGTTGCCGCTATAACAACAAATACTGAAAAATGGAAAACTCTTTCCAAAAAACCAACTTCAAATGCCACTACAAAGAATGAAATAATTTTTAATGTACACCAATTCGAAGTCGGGCAATGTTTTGTTCAATCATTAATAGTCCTTATTATAAAACTTGATGTGCAAAGAAACGACAAAATTATCGACAATACGAAGGACTATTATTGAATGAACGAAACATTGCCCGACTTCGAATTGGTGTACATTAAAAATTATTTCATTCTTTGTAGTGGCATTTGAAGTTGGTTTTTTGGAAAGAGTTTTCCATTTTATTTTATACTTTTTAGTGGAAAACAACTAATGCGCAAGGCATTGGAAAAAATGCCCACATCGCTTGAAGTATGCTTCTAAAATCTGAAGAGTTCCCTCAATTTCTCCAAGATCGCATCATCAGATCCTGACTTGATGAATACAGTCATAACTTGTTGACTGCAAGGAAATGCAATAGTAACTATAAAAAATACCTAAATCGCTTCAAGTATACTAGCAAAATTTGAAGAGTTCCCTCGATTTTACCAAGATCTCATCATCAGATCCCGACCTGATGACCTTAAGACTACCTGGAAAAAATTACTCTTTCAAACAATACCCAAATCACTTCAAGTGTGCTTATAAAATTTGAAGAGTTCCCTCGATTTCTCCAGGATCCCATCATCAGATCCTGACTTGATGACTATGGGACCATCTGTGAACTATACCCTTTCAAACAAAAAAATAATTTTCGAAATTGGTCCACGGATCTTCGAGTAATCGGGGAACATACATAAAAAAAAATAAAAAAAAAAAAAAAAAAAGATTCCGACGAATTGAGAACCTCCTCCTTTTTTTGAAGTCGGTTAAAAATAGAATAAAATCAATATTTACGGGGGCTCCCATACAACAAACGTAATTTTTGACGTGATAACGTTTAATAAATTGATGAACACCAGCAACGCACATAAAAAATAGTAACGTTCCGCGTAACGTTCCCTGAGCCTGTGCTTGCAAGCGAGAGCGCGGAACAAGCGATAGAGAGGCACGATAAAACAAACGATAGAGAGGCCAATTTTTATTTAACAGACAACCAATTTGTTTTGCTTGGTTTTGCTCGGTATTCAAAACGGCAACAGGTAACTGCTTAGAATATTCACAAAATATTTAGTTAGTATTATTCACTTTAAAAATAAATAGAAAAATAAAATGAAATATTTAAGGTGACGATTACAGGTGGACATTATAGTACCAAACACTAAATAGTACCAGAAGGTTCACTCCGCACGAAAATTTAAAGAAATAGCGACTCTAGCGCTGACACAAAAAGTGCAATTCAGTTCGCAATAGCGCCTGGCCCCGCCCTCAAAATCGACACGCAACAAACGCAATGTTGTGGTCTCTTTCTATCGCCTAACTTTATCTCTTACGACGTACTAGGGCTGCCGTAGTCCGATAGCGCGTAAAATAGACCGTACAGAACTAGCGCGTATAACTCGGCCCGCAAGCGGCAACCATCTGAAATATTGAGGTCCGGACCCCTACTTGTTGCCGGTACGGTCACGTGATAAGTGAGACTGGCCTGATTATAGTACCAAACCAGTAGTCAAGACCATTTCCAATCAAAACATCTCTACCCATTGAATTCAAAATGAGCAAAAAACACGTTTGTTGTATATGAGCCCCCTTAAATTTTTATTTTATTTTATCTTCTAGTATTTGTTGTTATAGCGGCAACAGAAATACATCATCTGTGACAAGTGTCTCGCTATCACGGTTCAAGAGATACAGCCTGGTGACTGACGGACGGACAGCGAAGTCTTAGTAATAGGGTCCCGTTTTCACTTTTTGGGTACGAAACCCTAACAAACTCTTCAGCATAGGGTATTTATTTAATTTGTTTTTGTCTTTCTCACTCTCACGGAGATTTGGTAGGTGCGACATGCAGCGTCGCGGAAGAATATAGAAAAACGACCTTTTACCTAATTACTCAACTAAGCTGGTTATCGAAAATCTGTTTCTTAGCGTTTTTGGATGTTATAATTACCGACACTTTAAAACAAAAATTACAATTACATCCAATGTAGTGTCCGATAAAAACTCGAAAAACTGAGATCTTGGAGCAGCTTTTGGGAGAACTTTCTATCGAGAAAATTTTATCCAATATGATAACTACAAAGAAACTGCTTCTTAGCGATTTTAGATTAAAGACCCAAAATACATGACGTGTAAATTTAAAAGTCTTTATAGTTTTTGCATAAAACTTCATTCAAAATCGCTTAAATACGGCTTCTACACCGTTAAATAGTATATAGATGTAAAGCAGCCATTAATAAATCATTCCGTTTTCAATAAACTATCTATCCGCCATTTCAGTTACTAAAGTTAGGGAAATCTATCTTTTTGTCCTTACTTTCTTTTCAATTACCTACTGACGGATAGCATTTCCTACCGAAGTTAGTTATCTATCATCGGGAGGACGGGTAGCTTACTAGAGATATGAACGCTCATACAAATCGTGCTTACTTGCGTTTCAATACGAGTTTCGCGTTAATCTCCGATAGCTGGAGCTATCGTTAGTAACGTCATTTGTTTATCCGTCAAAATTGGTCGGTAGCCATTCCTATCCAACTTTGCATTTTGAAAATAAATATACTAAATCTGTTTTTGACGTGACAACGTCTTATAAATCGATAGAGCCGGTTGCACGCACGAAAAAACATGACTCATCCGGCGTTACCTCGCTCATGCGGCGTTACCTGCGTTACCTCGCGAGCGCGGAACGAGCGACAAAGAAGACGTTGTCACGTTCAAATAACGTCAGTAAACCGACTTTACAGGCAACCATTTTTTGACGTGACAACGTCTTATAAATCGATAGAGCCGGTTGCACGCACGAAAAAACATGACTCATCCGGCGTTACCTCGCTCATGCGGCGTTACCGGCGTTACTTCGCGAGCGCGGAACGAGCGACAAAGAAGACGTTGTCACGTTCAACTATCGTCAGTAAACCGACTTTACAGGCAACTAATTTTTGACGTGACAACGTCTTATAAATCGATAGAGCCGGTTGCACGCACGAAAAAACATGACTCATCCGGCGTTACCGGCGTTACCTCGCTCATGCAGCGTTACCGGCGTTACCTCGCGAGCGCGGAACGAGCGACAAAGAAGACGTTGTCACGTTCAACTATCGTCAGTAAACCGACTTTACAGGCAACCAATTTTTGACGTGACAACGTCTTATAAATCGATAGAGCCGGTTGCACGCACGAAAAAATTGGTTGCCTGTAAAGTCGGTTTACTGACGATAGTTGAACGTGACAACGTCTTCTTTGTCGCTCGTTCCGCGCTCGCGAGGTAACGCCGGTAACGCCGCATGAGCGAGGTAACGCCGGTAACGCCGGATGAGTCATGTTTTTTCGTGCGTGCAACCGGCTCTATCGATTTATAAGACGTTGTCACGTCAAAAACATGACTCATCCGGCGTTACCGGCGTTACCTCGCTCATGCGGCGTTACCGGCGTTACCTCGCGAGCGCGAAACGAGCGACAAAGAAGACGTTGTCACGTTCAACTATCGTCAGTAAACCGACTTTACAGGCAACCAATTTTTTTTTGACGTGACAACGTCTTATAAATCGATAGAGCCGGCTGCACGCACAAAAAAACATGACTCATCCGGCGTTACCTCGCTCATGCGGCGTTACCTCGCTCATGCGGCGTTACCTCGCTCGCGTTACCTCGCTCTGAGGCGTTCCATATAAGGCTTGAAGTGCAAGCGAGAGTTGTCACGTTCAACTATCGTCAGTAAACCGACTTTACAGACAAACAATTTTTTCTATTTAATTAAAATGGATTACCAACAACATTGCCTCTTCCTTCGTCATAGGTGCTGCTTTCGCTGACTGAAAATATTTCTTTATGAACTTGATATTTAACTAAGATAAATATATAGCCTAGTTCATTTTATTTTATAGGTACTTACCATCTTTTTTAATTTCACAAACGTAAATTTAAAAAAAACAACGCGTTTTGGTGGGAAGTAGGAACTTGAAACCCAATCAAACAAACATGAATACAAAGACAAACTCGTTCCGCGCTCGCGAGGTAACGCCGGTAACGCCGCATGAGCGAGGTAACGCCGGATGAGTCATGTTTTTTCGTGCGTGCAACCGGCTCTATCGATTTATAAGACGTTGTCACGTCAAAATAAATTCTACATATATTTTGATACCTTTTTCTAATAATAACAATCTTTATCTCTACACGAAAATTAATAATGATACAAAAAATAACAAAATATGAATAGTTTTGAGTGCAACAATATTTTGATTTTAACGTAGAATGAAACGTTTCAAAATGCTTGGATAGATGAGAGGGAATGAGCTATCTACTGTTAGTCAAAGATAGATAGCACTTATCTTTGTTTGTGAAACGCAGATTAAAGATAGCTAAGTTCTTACTGATTATCGAAGATAGCTATCTATCTTTAACCTTTGATAGGTTATTGAAAACGGCCGTAAACCAATACGGAAGGCCGGCGTCGGCGCACGCGCAGCGGTCTCGGGTTCGATTCCCGAGTGACGGGTTGGCAGCGCTTCCGACACGCGATCTGTGCGATGTATTTATGTCTGTCCGTCTGTCACGCCCGTACACCGGAAACTTGGCTCGGTGCTCATTGGATGGAAATTAATTTCAAATTTATATCCCGCTATATTTGCCGCAATATCTCGCTGCTCGTGTGGCAATAAAGTAGGTATGAAATAAAAACTTCGTAAAACTTCGGTGTTTTACCCTGAAAGGATTTCCCTGGTTGATAACCTCTTTGTTGAAGTTACCTCCTTGTTTCTTTCTAATCTGAATTTTCAGAAAAAGACGTCGCTACATACTCGTATCTGTCAGCTTCGTAATTACCTGAAACAAATAATAATGTTTGTAAGTCTACATGATATATGATATTATAGAGGTTTTGTACTATTCTATTAAATTTTATATGCCTGTAACAAAGCATCAAAAAAAAAATTAAGAGCGGCCTTCCCGGTAGATTGTTTTATACAAACGCTCTTACGCGATTAGGACGTTTTAACAAACTTTTTTTAAATATTTTTAATAAGTAGTTACCTGGCACACTATAGCTAGGTTTGTATAGAAACAAAAATTAAAATTTATTTGCAACAAATTAAGTACCAGCCTCCAAAAATCTGCATTCTTGCTGAAATTTTACATAAACTTTGGTCGTTTCGCTTAGCTCATATATTGTAAAAGTAAAAAAAACAACTCTATAGAAACCTCGTACAACTAATAAAGATTCGAAATAACAAACATTATTTACACATACTTGTAAGGCTTTTTCAAAATCACGTATCTCCTGGAACAAGTTTCATGAAATTTGAAATTGCCGCGCTATTTTTTTTTCCTGAACGCGCGATTGACTTGACGATACAGGCGTTATCTCGTTTTTTTCGGAATGAGCCTTTTTCTAGGATTCCGTTGGACGAAACAGCAAGCCTGCAGTAAACCACGTATTCGTTGTACTTGGATGGTCCGGGAAGGGCCGCCTTAATCGCTTATTAAGGGTTCCATTTCAACCTTTTTGTTATGAAATCCTTAAAAGTTTAAGCGAACACTGAGAAGTTCCTATTCGTCCTCCTCTGCAAATTTTCATGGGATAATTCAAATAAACAAAGAAACATCAAAATCAGTTAAGAATTGAGATTTCATTACATACATTGCGGACATAGGAGAACCTTCTTTTGTTTAAGTTAAAAGTCGATTAAATACAAACAAAGCTTTCCATACAAACTGCAGACGTGTATGCAAGGGTCGATCGACTGGAAGACAGATAGCGTGTTCGTTCGTCACTCACACATCGCTGTATCTCGCAAACCTAGCGAACTTCGTGATAAAATTAACCCCCATACAAATAAACGTGGAATACAGATGGATTTGTCATACTCTATATTGTTTTTTACATTCGAATGCATATTATTGATAACAAAAATGCGAATTTACTGAATTTATTTTTGTCTTTCTCACTCTCACAGAGATTAGGTGCGACATGCAGCGTCGCGGAAGAATATAACAGAAAAACGACCTTTTACCTAATTACTAAAACTAAACCAGTTATCAAAAATCCGTTTCTGAGCGTTCTTGGATATCAATATTACGGACACATAAATAAAAATTACAATTATAGCCGTAGTTTCCAATAAAAATTAGAAAAATGGAGATTTTGGAGCAACTTTTAGGAGAACTTTCTACTGAGAAAATTTTATCCAACCGTGTTTCTACTTCACATTAAAACATCAATTAATTAGTAACTGTGTTTGTAGTTTTTAAACTGTATGGTTAAAACAATGTCTGTGTTTAATTAAAGTACTCTTCACTAGAAAACGTCCAATGAATATGGAAATGTTACAAATAGAACTGTAAGTAAAGCTTGCTTGGACGCGTCCTAATTAAAAAAAAACATGTTTTTTAAACAGCTTTTAATTATTACCACCCACAGTCGGTCTAGCATTTAATATGTCATGTCGCTATTTCAGTCTCTCGCGTCCGCTTGTCACACATATCGCGGAAACTGATGTTTATATCACATGGAATGCATATAACTTGTTTGTATTACTAGCTAATACCATGAAGTCGTGATAGAATATTGGTTAAAAGTTAAAACTTCTGCCTTTCGTTGGGAACGTGGATTCGAATTCCGGTTAACGGTGTAGACGCCGTGTTTAAGCGATTTTGAATGAAGTTTTATTTAAAAACTATAAAGACAATTACTTTCACATTTACACGTCATGTATTTTGGGTCTTTAATCTAAAATCGCTAAGAAGCAGAAACACGATTGGATAAAATTTTCTCGATAGAAAGTTCTCCCAAAAGAAGCTCCAAAATCTCAGTTTTTCTAGTTTATATCGCACACTACATTGAATGTAATTGTAATTTTTGTTTTAAAATGTCGGTAATAATAATATCCAAAAACGCTAAGAAACAGATTTTTAATAACCAGCTTAGTTTTTGAGTAATTAGGTAAAAGGTCGTTTTTCTGTTATAGTCTTCCGCGACGCTGCATGTCGTACGTACCAAATCTCCGTGAGAGTGAGAAAGACAATATTAAATTCAATAAATCCCCTTAAGCCCCTCTGACTTTTGCGAAGTTGTCTGTGTTTTTGGAAACTAAACGTCATTTTCTTAGCGGTAAAGAAAGAAACCTACATAACTCAGAAATGAGAAATGAAAATTAAAATATGAAAATCTTTATTTTTCACAGAGGCTTAGTTTACAGGCTCTTGTGAAAAGTAAAAACTCTATCGCCAAGTTTGGAAATCAGGTTTACA
Source organism: Coenonympha arcania (assembly GCA_036785405.1). Classification (NCBI taxonomy): domain Eukaryota; kingdom Metazoa; phylum Arthropoda; class Insecta; order Lepidoptera; family Nymphalidae; genus Coenonympha; species Coenonympha arcania. The sequence goes on from CM072076.1 coordinate 13,760,934, forward strand.
CCGTGAAGAACTGGCAAGAAATTTGGCGATCTATTCAAATGCGGTACTTGCTAAGAAGTTACGAAAAGTTGGTGAAGTGCTACTCGCGTACTGAGGTTTCCGTAGTTACTTACTATTAATTAAAGTACTTAATAAATAAAGTATGGGAGCCCCCTTAATATGCATTTTATTCTGTTTTTTAGTGTACAGTGTGGCGGCAACAGATCATCTTTGAAAATTTCAATTTTCTAACTATCACGGTTCATGAGTCAGCCTGGTGACAGACGGACAAATTATCTTAGTAGGTAATAGGGTCTGAGAGCATTTTTACCCTTTGAGTATGGTACCCCGAAACCTGATAAAATCTGAATCTGGCTTAAACCTTACGGAAATAAAATAAATTACAATGACAGAACTAGGTTATCAGGAAGTGAAATCTAGATATTATAGACGTTTTACAAATTGCCTAATTAGTAAACTTCAGATTTTGTCAGTTGTCGCGTTGAGAAGTAAGGACAGGTGCGCGCTGCATAGTTGGCGCGTGTCTATTTATAAATATTAAATTGATGGCCCGTCCGTCCGTCTGTCACCGGTGACAGATGTGTATCTTGTTTAACAGACGTCGAATCTAGTGACCTTTGCGATCTATCGAAGCACAGATTGCATAAAATATAACTCTTTGGATTTTGTCAGTGGCTTCGGCTGTGTTTATTTTGGTTTATCTATACTAATACTAGCAAACGCCCGCGGCTTCGCTCACGTTGAACTTCTGCTGTACTCCTTCAGGCATTTAATTTCCAAAATTCCTGTATTTTTCCATCCTTCCTTTCATATTCCTTCTCCATACTTGTCGCGATACTCACATATCGATTTTCAAAGCAATCGGCCCAGTAACAAAAAAATTCAAAATGGCGGCCACTTTTATAATTTTTACCACAAATTCCTTCTCCATACTTGTCGCGATCCTCATATTATGTCGATTTTCAAAGCAATCGGCCCAATAACAAAAAAAAAAAACAAAATGGCGGCCACTTTTTTAAATTTTTACCACAAATTCCTTATCCATTCTTGTCGCGATACTCACATATCGATTTTCAAAGCAATCGGCACAGTAACAAAAAAAATTAAAATGGCGGCCACTTCTTAAAATTATGACTACAAATTCCTTCTCTATACTTGTTGCGATACTCACATATCGATTTTCAAAGCAATCGGCCCAATAACAAAAAAAAAACAAAATGGCGGCCACTTTTTTAAATTTTTACTACAAATTCCTTCTCTATACTTGTTGCGATACTCACATATCGATTTTCAAAGCAATCGGCCCAATAACAAAAAAATTCAAAATGGCGGCCACTTTTTTAAATTTTTACCACAAATTCCTTATCCATACTTGTCGCGATACTCACATATCGATTTTCAAAGCAATCGGCACAGTGACAAAAAAAATCAAAATGGCGGCCACTTCTTAAAATTTTGACTACAAATTCCTTCTCTATACTTGTTGCGATACTCACTTATCGATTTTCAAAGCATCGGCCCAATAACAAAAAAATTCAAAATGGCGGCCACTTTTTTAAATTTTTACCACAAATTCCTTTTCCATACTTGTCGCGATACTCACATATCGATTTTCAAAGCAATCGGCACAGTAACAAAAAAAATCAAAATGGCGGCCACTTCTTAAAATTTTGACTACAAATTCCTTCTCTATACTTGTTGCGATACTCGCATATCGATTTTCAAAGCAATCGGCACAGTAACTAAAAAATTCAAAATGGCGGCCACTTTTTTAAATTTTTACCACAAATTCCTTCTCCGTACTTGTCGCGATACTCACATATCGATTTTCAAAGCAATCGGCACAGTAACAAAAAAAATTAAAATGGCGGCCACTTCTTAAAATTATGACTACAAATTCCTTCTCTATACTTGTTGCGATACTCACATATCGATTTTCAAAGCAATCGGCTCAATAACAAAAAAAAACAAAATGGCGGCCACTTTTTAAAATTTTTACTACAAATTCCTTCTCTATACTTGTTGCGATACTCACATATCGATTTTCAAAGCAATCGGCCCAATAACAAAAAAATTCAAAATGGCGGCCACTTTTTTAAATTTTTACCACAAATTCCTTATCCATACTTGTCGCGATACTCACATATCGATTTTCAAAGCAATCGGCACAGTGACAAAAAAAAATCAAAATGGCGGCCACTTCTTAAAATTTTGACTACAAATTCCTTCTCTATACTTGTTGCGATACTCACTTATCGATTTTCAAAGCATCGGCCCAATAACAAAAAAATTCAAAATGGCGGCCACTTTTTTTAATTTTTACCACAAATTCCTTTTCCATACTTGTCGCGATACTCACATATTGATTTTCAAAGCAATCGGCACAGTAACAAAAAAAATCAAAATGGCGGCCACTTCTTAAAATTTTGACTACAAATTCCTTCTCTATACTTGTTGCGATACTCGCATATCGATTTTCAAAGCAATCGGCACAGTAACTAAAAAATTCAAAATGGCGGCCACTTTTTTAAATTTTTACCACAAATTCCTTCTCCGTACTTGCCGCGATACTCACATATCGATTTTCAAAGCAATCGTCACAGTTACAAAAAAAATTCAAAATGGCGGCCACTTTTTAAATTTTGACTACAAATTCCTTCTCTATACTTGTTGCGATACTCACATATCGATTTTCAAAGCAATCGGCCCAATAACAAAAAAATTCAAAATGGCGGCCACTTTTTTAAATTGTTACCACAAATTCCTTCTCCATACTTGTCGCGATACTCACATATCGATTTTCAAAGCAATCGTCACAGTAACAAAAAAATTCAAAATGGCGGCCACTTTTTAAAATTTTGACTACAAATTCCTTCTCTATACTTGTTGCGACACTCACATATCGATTTTCAAAGCAATCGGCACAGTAACAAAAAAATCAAAATGGCGGCCACTTTTATAATTTTTACTACAAATTCCTTCTCTATACTTGTTGCGATACTCGTATATCGATTTTCAAAGCAATCGGCACAGTAACAAAAAAATTCAAAATGGCGGCCACTTTTTAAAATTTTGACTACAAATTCCTTTTCTATACTTGTTGCAATACTCACATATCGATTTTCAAAGCATCGGCCCAATAACAAAAAAAATCAAAATGGCGGCCACTTTTTTAAATTTTTACCACAAATTCCTTCTCCATACTTGTCGCGATACTCACATATCGATTTTCAAAGCAATCGGCCCAATAACAAAAAAAACCAAAATGGCGGCCACTTTTTTAAATTTTTACTACAAATTCCTTCTCTATACTTGTTGCGATACTCACATATCGATTTTCAAAGCAATCGGCCCAATAACAAAAAAATTCAAAATGGCGGCCACTTTTTAAAATTTTGACTACAAATTCCTTCTCTATACTTGTTGCGATACTCACATATCGATTTTCAAAGCAATCGGCCCAATAACAAAAAAATTCAAAATGGCGGCCACTTTTTTAAATTGTTACCACAAATTCCTTCTCCATACTTGTCGCGATACTCACATATCGATTTTCAAAGCAATCGGCCCAATAACAAAAAAGTTCAAAATGGCGGCCACTTTTTAAACTTTGTCCAGAAATTCCTACTTATCCCCAGCTGATTACGAATTCATCACCTAATATCAACCTAGGTACCAAATTTCAGATCTCTACGATATTATTGATTTCGCTGGAATCCCTGGTAAAACGCAAAAAATACACTTTTGTATGGGAAAATTCATTAAATGTAAGATTTTTATGCCTTAAACATGGAATTCCTGGAATCCCCGTCTTAGTACGAATTCATGACCTAATATCTACCTAGGTATCAAATTTCAGATCTCTACGACTTTAAGTTTTTCGGGAATTCCTGGAACAACGAAAAAAAATACAATTTTGTATGGAGAAATCCCTTTAATGTACTATTTCTACCCCTTAAACATGGAATTTCTGGAATCCCCGTCTTAGTACGAATTCATGACCTAATATCTACCTAGGTACCAAATTTCAGATCTCTACTACTTTTAGTTTTTCGGGAATTCCTGGAACAACGAAAAAAATTACAATTTTGTATGGAGAAATCCCCTTAATGTACTATTTCTACCCCTTAAACATGGAATTTCTGGAATCCCCGTCTTAGTACGAATTCATGACCTAATATCTATCTAGGTATCAAATTTCAGATCTCTACGACTTTTAGTTTTGCGGGAATTCCTGGAACAACGAAAAAAAAATCAATTTTGTATGGAGAAATCCCTTTAATGTACTATTTCTACCCCTTAAACATGGAATTTCTGGAATCCCCGTCTTAGTACGAATTCATGACCTAATATCTACCTAGGTACCAAGTTCCAGGTCTCTACGACTTTTAGTTTTTCGGGAATTCCTGGAACAACGAAAAAATTTTACTTTTGTATGGGAAATACCCTTAAATGTATGATTTTTACCCCTTAAACATGGAATTTCTGGAATCCCCGTCTTAGTACGAATTCATGACCTAATATCTACCTAGGTACCAAATTTCAGATCTCTAGGACCTATAGTTTTGGCGGAATCCGTGGAACAACCAAAATGCCTCATTCTTTTATATATATAGATTATAACAGGACAGATTAATTTGTTTTGCTATAATCCGCTACTTGAAACGATTCTGTATGGTACAATATGCAGGAACACAATTTCCCAACACTTTCTTCGACGCACGTTTCGTCCCACACCGGGACATCGTCAGATGTTGACTTTACAATGCGAAATCGTAGACTCTACGATTTCGAGTACGGATGACGGGGTCTTGGATTCGATTTTGGAGTAGTTCCAAAAATCTATACAAATATCTGCTATATAAGCTGAGGCGTTTGTTTGTTTGAACGTGCTTATCTCAGAAACTACTGGACCGTATAGAAAAAATATTTTTATTGTGGATAGTCCATTTATTGAGGAAGGCTAGAGGTTATATAACATCACGCTATGAACAATAGGAGTGGAGTATCAATGAAAAAATGTTGGAAAACGGGAAAAATTGACTAATCGAGAGCTTTCGGCAAAAATCATGTAAGTATCACGGAATTGTTTTATTTAAAAGTTCTAAAAAATGTCGGCGATATCACATGTCTATATTTTATGGTTGATCGAAAAAACCGAAATTACAATTTTTTTTATAGAAAAGAATGATGGAATGAGCAACGTTCATTCGTTGCTACAAATCTATTTACTTTGCAGGTTAGCGCTTGACTGTGATCACACCTGATGGAAAGTGATGATACAGTCTAAGGCGGAAAGCGCTTGCCTAGGAGATGCCTATTCACTCTTGATTTGAAGGCGCCCAAGTTGTAGGTGGTGGGAAAGACAGTGCCTGGGAGGGTATTCCAGACCTTTGCAGTGCGTACCAGGAACGAGGAATCAAACCGCGTCGTATCTACGCGTCTTTGGTACGTCAATTATTGGATCGATTGGATCCACGGAAAACCAGCGCTGTGTCCGTGGGTCAAATCTAGGCTCTACGGTCGTAGCAAACGCTGAGTGGACGCCATTTTGGAATCACAAAATTTCATACTACGTATTAAGTATTTTTTGGACTTATACTGTTTTGTGGTTCTGAATAAACGTTTTTGACGTGATAACGTTTAATAAATTGATGAACACCAGCAACGCACATGAAAAATAGTAACGTTCCGCGTAACGTTCCACCTGAGCCTGTGCGTGCAAGCGAGAGCGCGCAACAAGCGATAGAGAGGCACGATAAAACAAACGATAGAGAGGTCAATTATGACGTCATCACGTATCTATCGTCCGTAAACCGACTTTCCAGACCATTAATTTTTTTTTCTTTCTTTCTTTCTTACTATGTAGGCGTTGAACTTACCCCCTGTATTATTATGTAGCTATGGCTATAAGCTGACTTTTACCTAACAATTCGCACCTCCCATAGGCACACCATACATCACTTCATACAATGGCGTGTGACAGATTTATCCCCTTGTTAGAGCGCGGGTTCCGCACAATGGCGGGATTTATGCAACGCTCACGGATCTCTAATTTGAATTCCGCAGTTGGAGAAAGAAATTCAATTTCGACGACATCTTTACTGTGGTGTGAAGTTAGAGTGTAGAGATGTTAATAAGTTCAAATTGTACTCAGAAAGTCTCGTTAGTTGAGTGGTTAACATGTCTTACATAATGATAGGGTCTTGGATTTGATTTTCGATTATCAAAAGTAGTAGCTGAGTTTGTTGTAGGCTTCTTCTCAGTGCAGGGTGCGTTTGAACCCTCGTAAACTTAGTTTTAAGTCGACTTGTAGTTATTACCATACATTGTACGACAAATATCATATTGACGTTTTACAGGAGCCTGTACGTAAGGCCTATGTGAAATAAAGATATTTTGAATTTTGAAAAATGTAAACTAATATTATAAAGATGAAGAGTTTGTTTGTTTGTAGAGTTTGTTGGTTTGTTGCGTCAGCTAATACCAATATAAAAATTACATAGCAATGGGTTGTATTTGAAAGTTCTCAAATCGGTTTTATGCTACTTTGCGGCGGAAAGAAGCAAATAAAAGTAAACAGCGAAATATTCCGTTTAAAAACTACGTTATTTAAATACGTTTTCCAATTTTACACTTGGTTTGCTGCAAAACCGCGCGCGATTCCGTGTAGTCTAAGAGCTAGCGACCAAGTTTCTCGCAATGTCTATAAATCTAAAAAAAAATAACAAAAATTTGCTTGCCGCGGTGTCAGTTGTTCTACCGTGAAGCAGTCATGTGTTGCTGTGTACAAGAAGAAGTGTATTTTTGAAGTGCACTGTAGCCGACGAGATTACTGGACACAATTATATCTCAGGACGCAATGAAGTGCATCGCATGATATTGCAACGCAATATTTAATCATTTAACTTCAAGTTTTTTAGACAAGATTAATATAATTTTTTTAAAATTGTAATACATTAGATTTTAGATCAATATTTTGATAAAAAAATTATCATCATCAATAACAGCCAACGTATGTTATCTTCAGCGAAGAAGCAGGCTTCACACACTTATGAGTACAAAAGAAGTAAAACTTCGAAATACTTAATTTTTAGTTTGAGAAAGAATTCTTGACAACGTTAATAGTAATTAACTAAAAGTTAATAATTTGAACCTCTTAAAGTTAATAATTTGAAGTCGACGACTCCTACACTATTGCGTACCAATAAAAAACACGTTTATTGTAAAACATAAAATAAGTAGTGATATAATAAGAGAAAACAAATCGTGACTTGCGTAATTGATAAAACTGTGTGTATGTTTGTTTGTGTAAACGTGGTGTAGACATTCTTACTCAAAAACATCTACCTAGGCGATGCTTAAGGTGTTTCGGCCCTACCAGCCCGTGAAATTCAAATTTTATTTAGTTTTTCGCGAAATTCAAATTTTTCTATTTCACATTTTGGAGAAACTTTTGGGAAAACTTTATCTTATCTTATCTTATCTTATATAATATATATAAATCTCGTGTCACGATGTTTGTCCGCGATGGACTCCTAAACTACTGAACCGATTTAGTTCAAACTTCGTGAGTATCTGTCATTTGGTCCAACTTGAGAGATAGGATAGTTTAAATCTCAAATTATAGTCGCAATTTTAATTTATTAATATAACAAAAACTTTAGCCACAGCAACGCGTGGCCGGGTCAGCTAGTAATATATATAAATCTCGTGTCACGATGTTTGTCCGCGATGGACTCCTAAACTACTGAACCGATTATAATAAAATTCGCACACCATGTGCAGTTCGATCCAACTTGAGAGATAGGATAGCTTAAATCTCAAATTATAGTCGCAATTTTAATTTATTAATATAACAAAAACTTTAGCCACAGCAACGCGTGGCCGGGTCAGCTAGTATCTTTATATTTTTTCAATCGTGTTTTTGCTTTTAGTTTAAATACCCTAAATACACGCCGTTTGAATTTGAAAAAACTACTAAAAACCTTTGTTGTGAAAAAATTTAAATATACTAGACCGTTAATCAAATTTAATTGCACAAACTCTATACATGCCATTTAATTTTACGTTCAAACTAATTTACAACTAGAAATCATAAGTAGCTCTGTGCATAAGTTAGTCATAAAGCCTAACTTGTGCCTAAGTATGTAGCTAGTTCTCAAGTTGAGTCTCGATACATATGCAGGCGGCGTTAGTATGGGATACATGGCATAACGCCAAATGTCTCGTAAACTAGAAGGTTTTATGTTCGATGCTTACGTCGGCACGTGCATGTATTGTAAATCATTTGTTTATTTATTTGGAAATTAAATTAGAAATGGAGGACATTTGACTTTGGCTGTAAATTACTTGAATCGTCTTACCGATTTGACGCTAAAGATTTTTGTAAAAAAAATGATCTTTAAAGTTATTCTACCGTGAAGCAGTCATGTGTGTCTGTTTTGAGGCACAATGAGACTTGACAACTGATGTCTAAGGATGTATGTATGTATGTATATACATACTTTTATTGTGCACCCAAGAAACAATTAACAAAAATTAAAGTAGAAATAAAAAGAAGATACAGGTAACAATGAGGCGGACTTATCACTAACTGGCGATCTCTTCCAGACAACCTCATGATGGTGGAAAGGATGGTGAGCGCAGTGCAGTGCGTCGTACGATATTGCAACGCAAAGCTGTGGGACGCACTGCATCTGTATTAATTAAGCATGTACCTACCGTTTAACATCACTAAAATATACTGACCCGGCAAACATTGTTTTGCCATATCATTTATTTTCACTTAGGTTTATGAAAAGTAGTATAGGTACGTCTTTTTTCAGACCTACACAAAAAAAAACATAAAATTCTGTCAAACCATTTCGGACGAATTTTGTTATAAACTCTGACACAAGAATTTTATATATTAGAGATTGTTTGCTCGAATTCGAGTCGTCATAAGATAAATAATAATAATAATAGTTTTAAAAACTAAAACAAACACGCTCTATCTCTCTTACTCGCATGCAAAGGATGCGGAAAGAAATTAATTAATCCTGGCGAATCTAATTAAGATAATTGGATATTTTAATCGAATTATTGCATTGTCATCGGTCTTTGACAGGTGTGCAAAGTTTGAATTAAATCTGATTGTTCAAAATAGGGCAAAATCGAGCTCAAAGGAGTCGGTTACAAACATACAGGTGAAGCTAATAAAAGCGTGTTAAATAAAATTGTTTGTCTGTAAAGTCGGTTTACTGACGATAGTTGAACGTGACAACGTCTTCTTTGTCGCTCGTTCCGCGCTCGCGAGGTAACGCCGGTAACGCCGCATGAGCGAGGTAACGAGGTAACGAGGTATAAGCGAGGATGAGTCATGTTTTTTCGTGCGTGCAACCGGCTCTATCGAATTATAAGACGTTGTCACGTCAAAAAAGACAATAATATAATGTTCAGTGTCAAATTTACACCGTAAGTCAATTTAACAATAATTACAAAGACTCAAGCCGGCAAGACCTCATGCCGGCTCCGTGCCAAGAGGCGGCGTCATAAAGTAGGCTTATACGACTCCCACCCCACGTCACACTGCTTGAGTGAGGTAATAACAAGTGATTTAGGTATGTAATAATTGAAATTGTGCTATATATAGTTTTGATTTTTTTTATTTATTTTTTTTACCTACAGGAAATGCCTGCCGCATACCCCTCCGTCAGGGGACACGGAGGGGTTATGTGGGGCTTGCACCCACTAAAACCTGTGCTTTGCCACGACGGACCACGTTAGCGGGAGTACGGGATTCACTAAGGTAATAGTTTTGCTGCTCAGAAAAGACGGCTGATGTGTCAAGCGCGCGTCGGTAGCGTTTCCGGTTCCGTACCTCCTTGAATATTTATTTTACTAGGTATGTTTTATAGTGTTTAGTAATACATCATCTGTGACAATTTCAGCTGTATAACTATCACGGTTCAAAAGATAAAACCTGGGGGCCTACCACCAACGCTTAAAGTTTTTTACACATCGCAATTTAGCCCCAAAGTAAGCGATAGCTTGTGTTATGGGTACTAGATAACTGATAAATATATACCTATGCATTCTAATATTATACTTAAATATTATATAATGAAAAACACCCAGACACTGGAAAACATTCATGCTCATCACACAAACATTTACCAGTAGTGGGAATCGAACCCACGACCTCCGACGCAGACAGCAGGTTCGCTGCCGCGACGCCATTCGGTCGTCAAATTAATTCTCATTATTGTAATATTGTTTTAAAATTTTCATACTGACATTGTATGAAAACATCAAAACAATATTATAACAATATTACTTTAAGCGTTGGTGGTAGGCCCCCTGGTGACAGATGAACATATGGACGGCGAAGTCTTAGTAAATACTTAGGGCCCCGTGTTTTTAACCATTCTGGTACGGTTATAAAAAATACAATATAATGAACAGTGTCACATTTACACCGTAAGTCAATACTTATAACAATACTTGCCAAGACCCAAGCCGGCAAGACCGCACTTTAGGCTCGGTTGCTTGACTTGACTTTAACCGAAACGTTATAGTTAAATATGGCGGCGTGACTCTTATGTCTTTCGAAATAAGGGTCAGATCGCCATATTTAAGTATAACGTTTCGGTTAAAGTCATGTCAAGCAACCGAGCCTATGTCAGTGCGGCTGGCTGTGGGCGAACCGTTGTCATTTATTCAGACATCAAAGAGCCTGAACTGTCAGTCTGTCAGTCCTCCAGCAATAACTCATGAAATCATCCCTAAAACATATTTGTGGAAACCTAGAATTGTATAGAATAGTGTTCACTCATACAATGTAGTATGAAAGCTGCTTTGTGTTGCGGCTAAAGTGTTGAAGCGATCCATTCGCGAAACGTCCCAGTTTTATTTCAACACACCTCCCGCTAAAGTGGAGTGTATCTTCACAATGAACGCTCAGGTATTGTCATTTGTCATTTGGAAGAGTTTCGATCCAGTGACACAAAAACGCCGCAAGTTAAATGAAATTGTGAGTGTTTGATTGTTTGTATTAACGAAAATGGATCTCGTAGAGAAACTGAACTGAAAAATTGTGAAAATACTTTCCTATTTCAATGCTATTAGTAAGACTTACAGACTTGACTTAATTACATAAAAATAAATTGACACGAGATAATGATAGATGGTTTTTTTGTTAGGTATCTAACGGCTGAAATTAGCCTATATTAGTAAGTAGCTTTTAGGTAAATCCAGAATAATTTATAATCTATCTCCATTTCAAATTTCAGCAAAATCAGGTTTTTCATTGTTGCGGAATGAAGGAGTATTTCACCATACAAACTTTAAATGAAATGTGTGCACGACGAACGTAGTGAGCGTCCAAAGACTCTAATAGAAATAATAACTAGCTTATAAGATTCTAATTTGTAACTATCTTATAAGACTCTAATTTGTGACTAGCTTTCTTAAACTTTTATTTATTTATTATTTCTTAAACTTAGCTTAAGATTCTAAACATGTATGTAACATTGCCTATGTGTTTTGATAAAAGGATATTAGCTTATTTAATTAATTGTAAATGAACCTAAAATGATAAAAACTGTAAAAATGAGAAAAATACAAATAAAGTTTATGCATTGATTGTGGGAGGCCGCGCAAGTCGCTCGATAGGGTCTCACACTAACTAACCACCCGTGTAGGGTACAAGTATCGAGGCCTTAAGCCCATAGAATCAGTTCATCTCTGCTCGCCGGCGTCTCTTGCTAATCTAAATCCTGAACCAGCTCTTTGCGGAGCTAGGAACAGGTCTTCCTTAAAGCAGAGACCTGCGGGACCTCCCGAGCATTTTAGTAATCAGTGTTTCATTGGCGCCTCCATTCAAGCCTCACAACCAGCGCAAAAGTTCGGGCGGCTGTCCCGAACATTGGTCCATCGAGCCGGGATACCGCAGAAGGCAGAATGGTGAAGACGCGAGCGCAGGCTGCGGACCAACCGACAGAGGCATTGGTGAGTGATCCGGGGGCTCCAAGTGTGTCGGGCGGCGCGGTCGCCGCCCCGGGCTTCATGGCACATGCGGAGTCTGCACAGCAGCCGTCACAAGAACGGCCACCGTCGGGTGCGTTGGGCGGCACGATCGCCGTCCCGGGCTACACGCGCACCTCCGAGTCCTCATCGACGCACACGTGGGACACGTCGGCAAGTACACTGGTCAGCAGCCTGCATCCGTCGTCGGAGAGCAGAGATGACTCAAGCGGGATGACGTCATCCAGAGGCGTCACGCCCCGCGCTCAACACAACGCGTCGGGACGCAGCGACGCGTTGCCACTCCGCGCACCGCACGCAGCGTCAAGAAGCGAGGCGGTTGCGTCATTCCCCTCTCACCCCGACCCGGCGGCCGAGGCAGTGCGTCCGCGTGCATCGACCAGGGAACGCATGGGCAGTGAAGATGCCGCGTCTCGCTGCACACGAAGCACGCGCCGACAGCACTCCGCCAGGGTTCGCATTTTGGAGCTTGAGAGGGAACTATTACGAAAGGACCTCGAGCTGCAGAGGCTCCGACTCGATCATAAAGACAGCGACGATGAAGACGACCAGTCACGGTGCAGCAGCCGGACAGCGGAGCAACGTGTCGCCAGCTGGGTGCAAGAGAGCAGCCACGGCGCGGCGGGACAACAGCTCGCGCTAACAAACACACAGGTTAGTGAAATTCAAGTTAATTTTGGTGAAACTGTGTGTGATTTAAATAATACGCTGCCGCCGGTTCAGCCCGGTGCGCGGCCTCCGCGCCTCTATGTAGCGTCATATGGCGACGACGCACGCCCTGGGCCGTCCCTAGGGATTAAGGGCGCGGAGCAGGGACACCCCGTCGTAGACCCGGGTGTCTACTGGGATCCATTTGTGGATTCCGGAACGAGTAAGCAGGCCGTGACAGAGCAGTTGCGGCATAACGACGCGCGCCGGGGGGCTCCCCCGCCCTCGCGGGTGGGGGGAGCCGCGCCCCCGCTGCCGCACTCCCCGCTGCCGTGCGCGCAATTCGAGTCGCCGGCAGCGCGGTTCCATGTTCCGAGTGATCGTTTCGAACAGTACGATATGCCGGAGCGGACCGCTAGTAAATCTGACGAATTACTGGGCATGTTCGAACGTCAACAACAAATGTTTTTGCAAGGTTTAACTGAATTGTCACACTCTATTTCGGCGCCCACCGCGCGTGGCGTCTCTAAATCTTTGATTGAGTTACAGCCTTACTCTGGTGCCTATGACGAATGGTACGCGTGGCGCGAAACCTACGACGCGACGGCGCGTCATTTCAACGATGCGGAAAACAAGGCGAGGCTCCGGCGCAGCTTGCGCGGGCCGGCCAGAGAGCTGGTGGACGGGTTACTCAAGACCACGGCGTCGGCGATTGAGATAGTCGCGGCGCTTGGTGACGTCTACGGCCGGCCGGAGTGCATCGTCTACTCCGAGCTCGAGAAGTTGAAGACGCTGCCTCGCCTGACCGACGGTAAGGAGTTACCGACATTTGCGTGCAAGGTCGATTCGGTGATATCCACTATTGTTGCCTTGCGGCAAGAGGCTTACTTAGTCAGTCCACAGACGCTCCACGCCATAGAAGAGAAGATGTCTATCCTCTACAAGACGAGATGGTTCGACTACGAGGCGAGACAACCGGACGACGAGCCGTGCCTGCTGAAGCTTCGCCGCTTCTTGAAGACCGAGATGAAGCTTCAGGCGCGGCACATACGACCCGAGGCTACAGCGCCGCCACGACCCGCAGCACCGGCGCCGTCGCGGCCCGCGGACCAACCGCGCCGCGCGCAGCGCGTGCACGCGGCCAGTCCGCCGCAGCGAGCCGAGGGCAAGACGTGCGGGTACTGCGCGCGAGGCGGCCATACCATCCACGAGTGCTACGGGTTCAAGAGGCTGCCCGTGGACAAGCGCTGGGAAGCGTGCCGGGAGAAGAAGCTGTGCTTCCGCTGCCTCGAACACCGAGGCCACCGTCACCGCTGCGGGGGCAAGAAGTGCGAGCTCGATGACTGTCCGCACTTCCACCACCACCTGCTCCATCGGGCGCCTGGCGAGACAACGGGCGCGGCCGACGAGAAGGCGATGCGGGCCATCTGCTCCGCGACCGGGACGCCTACGCTTCTCAACGTCGTTCCGGTCATAGTAACGGGACCTACAGGTACGGCCGAGGTTTACGCACTGTTAGACGGAGGGTCAACCATAACTCTTGTCAAAGAGGAGGTTGCGCGGAAGATTGGGGCACAGGGGCCGACACACACCCTGAACATCGAAGGGATCGCCGGCTCCAAGTTCCAGAGTGCCTCGCAGTTGGTAACCTTCTCCATTAGAGGTAAGCATCACAACGAAGAATATTTTATAGATGCCCGCACGATCCAGGACCTAGGTATCTCTGGTCAGTCGGTGGCGCGAACGGTCGTGCAGAAGCACGCCCACCTCCAGGACCTGGCGGAGCAGCTGCCTTACGACTACGCGGTCCCGTCCATCCTGATTGGCCAGGACAACTGGGAGCTGATGGTGTCAAGCGCCTGCCGCTCAGGTAAACACGAAGAACCAGTCGCCACCCTCACGGGTCTGGGCTGGGTTGTCCACGGGCCCTGCGGTAGCAACGACACAACGGCGACGTCGAACGAGGCGCTGGTAGAGGTGCACCGCGTGATGAAGATACGCCCGGTGAACGACGACAACCTGGACCAGCTCCTCAAGGAGCATTTCGCCCTCGAGTCACTAGGTGTCGAACCGCGTCGACCCCGCTCAGATCCGGAGCTGCGCGCCCTGAATATTCTCGATGCAACTACGCGTCGCAGGGCGGACGGCGGCTTCGAGGTGGGTCTTCTCTGGAAGAATGACGCGGCCGTGATTCCTGACAACTACCAAGCCGCCGTCCGTCGCCTGGAAGGCGTCGAGAAGAAGCTCGACAAGGACCCTCTTCTCAAGGCTCGCTACACGGAACAAATGAGCCGCATGTTAGAGGACGGGTATGCCGAGTTGGCTACAACCAAGCCAAAGCCTGGCCGGACCTGGTACTTGCCCCACTTTGCTGTGAGGAACCCAGCGAAGCCGGGGAAGACCAGAATTGTCCACGATGCGGCAGCTACCACGAAAGGGGTGAGTTTGAACAGCCTCCTGCTAACAGGTCCCGACTTGCTACAGTCTCTCCCCGGGGTACTCATGCGCTTCCGACAGCGAAGCGTGGCGGTCACGGCAGACATCAAAGACATGTTCCTCAGGATAGGCATACGGGAGGAGGACCGGGACGCGCTGCGCTTCCTGTGGCGGGGCGATGAGCGCAATGAAAAGCCCCAGGAGTACCGTATGAAATCGGTCATTTTCGGCGCGACGTCATCGCCGGCTACCGCTATATACGTAAAAAATAAAAATGCCGAAGAGTATCGCTGCGAATACCCGGAAGCGGCCGATGCTATTGTAAAGAATCACTATATGGATGACTATTTGCAATCTTTCAGCACCATCGAAGATGCCAAGCGGGTCTCCAGCGAAGTAGACCTCGTGCACCGGAAGGGTCACTTCGTGCTGTGCAAGTGGGCGTCCAACGAGTCGGCGGCCATCGACCAGTTCGCCCCCGCCGCGCGCGAACCGAGCAAGGACTTGGACACCGGCGGGAGTGAGAAAACACTAGGTCTAGTCTGGCGGCCGCAAGCGGACACGCTAGGCTTCAACCTCAACATGGCGCGAGTCCCAGCTGAGGTACTCAACGGAGAAAAGGTACCCACTAAAAGAGAGACTTTGCGTACAGCAATGTCTCTCTTTGATCCGCTTGGTCTCGCTACGCCGATAACAATACAGGCGAAGCATGTCCTGCAAGACACCTGGCGCCTGGGCGTTGGTTGGGATGAGCAGCTGCCGTCAGACCTGGCCGCAAGATGGCGCCGCTGGCTCGACGACCTGCGCGGCCTGGGTGACGTCGCGCTTCCCCGCTGCTACCCCGGGTACGACGGAGCGGCGGAACGAGAGCTTCATACGTTCACCGATGCGAGCGAGACTACGTACGCCGCTGCCGTCTACTGGAGAGTCACACGGGCGAGCGGTGAAGTCGTCGTCACTCTGGCCGCCGCGAAAGCTCGGGTAACACCATTAAAGTCAATATCAATACCGCGGCTCGAACTACAAGCCGCTGTCCTGGGCAGCCGCCTAGCTACCACCGTGCAGGAGGAGCATGACGAGCGACCGACGCGTCGCTTCTTCTGGACGGACAGCAAGACGGTTCTGTCGTGGCTGCGTGCTGGGCCGCGAGTATTCAAACCTTTTGTCGCTCACCGGATCGCCGAGATCGAGGAGGCTTCACGGGTAAGCGAGTGGCGTTGGGTGCCCTCTAGGGACAACGTGGCGGACGACGCCACACGTGAAGCGCCCTTCGGTTTCGGAAACGATCACCGATGGTTTCATGGCCCAGCCTTCCTTTACGAAAATGAAAATTTATGGCCAACAGAGCCGCTTCTCCCCTCTACACTCACGGGGGAAGAAAAGGTGCAAATTAATAAAGTAAAACCAACAGTGGTTGATTCGCTACCCGACGCCAGTAGGTTCTCGTCGTGGTTGCGATTGATTAGGTCGACGGGTAGGATAATACAGTTCATTAGATTGATTCGCAGGTCCACTACAGCGCACGCGCGCACGCGGCGCAACCCCGAGGCAGACCCGGAGTGGACGCAGCGACCCAGGGCAGCGCGGCCGCTGCCCTCACCGAAGCGCTCGCCTACGGCGGCTAGCGCGGACCGTTTCGTCCCGCTCGATGCGGACGACATGCGGGAGGCAGAGCGCCTCTGGCTGCGCGCGATGCAGCAGCAGGCCTTCCCCGAGGAGCTCGCCTGCATTGCGAAGAACGCCGCTCTCCCGCCAGACAGTCGCATCCGAAACCTGGCTGTATTCGCCGACGACGATGGGGTCATGCGTGTCAAGTCACGCATCGACGCAGCCGACGTCTCGCCTGAGCTACGCACGCCGCCTATCGCCGACGGCAACCACGCCTACACACGGCTCTACATCAACTGGGTACACCGCGAGCTTCACCACGGAGGCACCGAAACCGTCGCGAACGAGGTCCAGCAGCGCCTGTGGGTCCTCCGCCTACGCCCCACAGTCAAGGGCGTACTCCGAGACTGCCAGCCTTGCCGCATTCGACGGGCAAAGCCACCTTCTCCCCAGACGGGGAATCTTCCTCCATGCCGCCTCGCCCATCATCAAAGGGCTTTTACTTACACCGGCCTCGATTTTTTCGGGCCTCTCTCAATCACTGTGGGCCGACAACACCAAAAACGCTACGTGGCTCTCTTCACATGCCTGACTACGAGGGCAGTCCATCTGGAGCTCACCACCCACCTGACCACCGACAGCTGCATCATGGCGCTGCGACGCATGATGGCCCGCCGGGGGCGGCCGACGGAGATCTGGAGCGACAACGGAACGAACCTACGTGGGGCCGACGCCGAGCTTCGCCGAGCCTTAGACGAGAAACTCCTGTCGTCATCCGCCGCCAATCTCTTCATCAAGTGGCACTTCCTGATTCCTGCAGCGCCCTTTTGGGGAGGAGCCTGGGAGCGTCTGGTGCGGAGCGTCAAGACCGCGCTTCGAGCTGTCCTGAACGAGCAACATCCTCATGAGGAGACCTTGATCACGCTGTTGGCAGAGGTAGAGGACACCGTGAACAGCCGACCACTTACGCATCTATCGACCGACGAGCCGCAGGGAGCACTGACACCAAACCACTTCCTGCTCGGCGGCCCGTCCCGAGTACCGCACCCCGGCCACTTTGATGACTCCGATCTTAAATCCAAGAAGATGTGGAGAACGAGCCAGCGTCTCGCCGACCTCTTTTGGGCGCGATGGCTGCGAGAGTACCTCCCTACGCTGCAACACCGGCGGGAGCCCCACGGAAGGGGAGAGGAGGTGCGAGTCGACGACTTGGTGCTCATCGTCGACCCCTCGCTGCCACGCAACACCTGGGTCCGCGGCATCATAGAAGCGGTCTACCCGGGCTCAGACGGCGTCACCAGGGCGGCGGACGTGAGGACGGCGAACGGTGTGTTGCGGCGACCAGTTCAGAGACTCGTCGTGCTACCCACACAAAGATGAAGTAGGCAACTTCACGGCGGGAGAGTGTGCACGACGAACGTAGTGAGCGTCCAAAGACTCTAATAGAAATAATAACTAGCTTATAAGATTCTAATTTGTAACTATCTTATAAGACTCTAATTTGTGACTAGCTTTCTTAAACTTTTATTTATTTATTATTTCTTAAACTTAGCTTAAGATTCTAAACATGTATGTAACATTGCCTATGTGTTTTGATAAAAGGATATTAGCTTATTTAATTAATTGTAAATGAACCTAAAATGATAAAAACTGTAAAAATGAGAAAAATACAAATAAAGTTTATGCATTGATTGTGGGAGGCCGCGCAAGTCGCTCGATAGGGTCTCACACTAACTAACCACCCGTGTAGGGTACAAGTATCGAGGCCTTAAGCCCATAGAATCAGTTCATCTCTGCTCGCCGGCGTCTCTTGCTAATCTAAATCCTGAACCAGCTCTTTGCGGAGCTAGGAACAGGTCTTCCTTAAAGCAGAGACCTGCGGGACCTCCCGAGCATTTTAGTAATCAGTGTTTCATTGGCGCCTCCATTCAAGCCTCACAACCAGCGCAAAAGTTCGGGCGGCTGTCCCGAACAAAATGAAATGGAATGAAATGAAAATTGAGTTCACTCCTCGACCTCGTAAGAAACCAGACTCTCTAGACCTAAAAGTTTGGGCTGTGCGTTGATATGACATTCAGTCAGTCAGTTGTTTTAAGTCAGAATGACAAATATTCCGAAAAATAACCTACAATTGAGGATATCCAATCCTTAAAACTGTCAAAATGTGGTCGGACTGTACAAAGATTGTCAAAATCAGCACCGTTCTTCAGTCTGCAGTTGTGTAAAACAATGTTTCCTCGCAATGTCATGTTGAAGGCTGAACGCGACGCCTGTGAACGACCTCATTACACTGAGCGGCGCGGGTGTAAAATTAAAAGTGTAAAATCGTAATTGCCGGCAACGTTTTAATTAACATCGTTTCACACTTGAACTGCTACTATTTAATAAATATTTTTCATTGTTTTTACCCACGACGGAACGGAGTACGGGTATATGCGTTTAGGGTGAGAGACCGTTTGTACATTACTCTATTAAAAAGATTTTATGTTTGTTTGTATGTTAAATTGTTCACAAAAACCAATAATGCAAAAATATTTTTGTTTGTTTGTGTGTTTGTTTGTGCACATCGATGTTCCCATTTATTTCAAAAACGGCTTGACCGATTTAGATGCTGTTTTCTGTATAATGTTTGGTGATCAGCGGCAATGGTTCTTAGATAGTTGTTACGAACATTGATCACCAGGGGGCGCCATAAAAAACATTTATATTGCAAACGAATGTTCCCATTTATTTTAAAAACGGCTTGACTGATTTAGATGCAGTTTCCTGTATAATGTTTGGTATTCATTGGCGATGGTTCTTTGTTAGCTGATACGAACATCGATCACCAGGGGGCGCCATAAAAAACATTTACAGTACAAACAAATGTTCTCAATAATTACAAAAACGACTGAACCGATTTGGATACAGTTTTGTACAAAATATTAGTGAGTCATTGGCAATGGTTCGTAGATTCTTGTGATTGAACAGCAGGGGGCGCCACAATAAACGTCTCTTTATGACTTGGAAGGGATGATGCCTTCAAACGCTGCTAGAGGAGCTAATGGCTAGTTTGAAGATTAATTTTCATTTTTCAATAATAATATAATTTAAATTACATTAATATATTAATCGAAAAACTATAAAACAAGTGGAAAATTAAAAAATTTTAAAACACCCACGACTTTTGCAGACTTGTAATTGAACAAGGATTAAATAATTTTTTTGAAACTCCCCGACTAAAGGAAAGTAAGAACTAAGAACCTATCAGTATAATTACAAATCCAAGAAAATCCGTCGGAGTTCAATAACAAGTCTGCAAAAGTCGTGGGTGTTTTAAAATTTTTTAATTTTCCACTTGTAATGTACACCAATTCGAAGTCGGGCAATGTTTTGTTCAATCATTAATAGTCCTTCTTATTATAAAACTTGATGTGCAAAGAAACGACAAAATTATCGACAATACCAAGGACTATTATTGAATGAACGAAACATTGCCCGACTTCGAATTGGTGTACATTACAAGTGGAAAATTAAAAAATTTTAAAACACCCACGACTTTTGCAGACTTGTAATTGAACTCCGACGGATTTTCTTGGATTTGTAATTATACTGATAGGTTCTTAGTTCTTACTTTCCTTTAGTCGGGGAGTTTCAAAAAAATTATTTAATCCTTGTTCAATTACAAGTCTGCAAAAGTCGTGGGTGTTTTAAAATTTTTTAATTTTCCACTTGTTTAAAGAGAGTTAGTAGTAGTACGTGTGGTACTTAATAGTTTTACGTTTTAAAACACTTTGAGAGTGAGACAGTGGAGAGTGCACGATTCGTTACGACTATAAAATTTTCAGGTTCAGCGTATTTGCCTATTTTCTGTCTATACTGGCTCCTCAGAATACCATTATAAGTAAGTCGTCGTTTCAATCCGTTCGTTCAGTGGCAGCGCACTAAAATTCGAGTGGGAGGTCGCGGGTTCGATTCCCGCCACGGGCCACTTTGGAATTCTATAATTTTTAAGTTGGCTCAGGTCTGGTCTGGTAGGAGGCTTCTGCCGTGGCCCTACCAGCAAAGACGCACCGCCAAGGGATTTAGCGTTCCTGTGCGATGCTGTGTAGACCCGTTGAAAACCGTTGGGGGTTTTACTTCCCTTCCAAGTTAGTACGATAACATCTTAGGCTGCATCATCACTTACCATAAGGTGAGATCGCAGACGTCTCTAGCCCTAGTGGCGCCCGTGTGCAGCCAGTAACCTGACGCCCTCGAGCGGGGTCAAAATGGAATACAAGTGACCGCTCCCATACAAGTACTTTGTATCGGAGCGGTCAGCTGATTGGCCAAATATCCATACAAAGTCCAATTTTTTTTTTGAGAATTCGATATGAGTTCCTTGGGGAAAGTTGTTCAGTTTCATGAGTAGAAACACCCGTCAAGAGATTTGCTCTATTTTACCTAACACCCTGTATTTTCAAACGGAAATTCGGATGCAAATGGTGCAATTTTAAATGATGTCAGGAAGCAAAAAGTTTTTTAGGAAAGAAGGGGTTATAAGAATAAAAAATCACAACTTTGTAGTTCTTTCAAAAATATTTAATTTAAAAACTATTATAGTTACGTAACAGGACGGTCGTTCACACAAATTATATAATAACACACAAATGTATTTACAAAAAAGTTACTTTTCGAGCTTTTGCATTAGCGAAATCATTAACAATGTCATTAACTTCAATTTTGATTTCGTGTTCAATACTTATTAACGATAAATTTGTCAATCTACTTTGCGACAATGTTGATCTAAGGTAGTTTTTAATTATTTTTAGTTTAGAAAATGACCTTTCGCTATGTGCGACCGTGACTGGATGTGTCAGGTATATCCTCAGTGCTGTGGACAGATTTGGGAACACTGAAATTAATTTATTCGTAAATAAGTAATTTAAAATATCCAACGGCGTAGTGGAATCATCAATAAACATTGGTAATAATTCGATTTCATTATAGAGCTCGAACTGTTCCACATCTGAAGAGCCAGCATGGCAAAGTTTATTTTCTAAATTAGAGCAATGTGTTTTTTTTGTATCAGTGTCCAAATCTTTCCAGTTTTTCAATTTTTGAAGAAATGAAAAAATTACATTATTTTCATTCAAAAGTTCGAACCGTTCGTCGAACTTAGTGATTGCGGTGTCTAACAAATAGTAGTAAAAATTTACTTTAAAATCTGTTTTCGCATCTGCTATCGGTTCATCCTCCGCCTCATAATTAAAAAACCTTTTACGAACGCGAGGGCGTGCAGGTGTGGGAAATTCTACTATTGCCTCGACTTCTTCCGCTACAGTTTTCGCCCTGTTAAGGAGCTCCTCAAAAGCAGACTCATTACGAAATTCAGACAAACTTATTTTTGCATTATCAATCATTTTCACCGCTTCTGACAATACAACGTCTGACTTTTGAAGGGCCTTGCTAACTATATTTATCTTGCTTAAAATTTCAAACCAAATAAGCAGAGAGCAGATAAATTTAAAGGACTTAATTTTTGCCAGCAATGAATTTGCCATATTTCTTGACTCTGCATCTTTGCTCCTATCGGAATATATAGTAAACAAGGCATCATACACTTTTCCCAGTTCAAAACGTAGAGCTTTTACGGCTTCAACCCTGCTCTCCCATCGAGTATTTGAGAGTGGTTTTAGACTTAAAGTTGGCACTTCTTTAGCAAGTATTTGCCAACGTGCTGTTGACGCAGAAAAAAAAACATAAATTTCCTGCACAATTGAAAAGAAATTGACAATTTCTAATGAACTTTTAGCAGCGTCATTCACTACCAAATTAAGGCTGTGTGCCGCACAAGGTACATAAAATGCGCGCGGGTTTAAATCTAAAATTCGTTTTTGTAGACCTATATTTTTCCCTTTCATGTTTGCACCATTATCATAACCTTGACCACGAATATCTTGTATGTCAATTTCGTTTGAGATTAAAAAATCTAACAAAAATTGAGTTAAGCCCAGGCCAGTAGTGTCTGTAATAGGAAAAAAACCCAGAAAGTGTTCTTTTACTTCAGCCTTGTCGTTGCTTGCATTTAAAAGAACGTACCGTACGACAACCGATATTTGTTCTTCGTGTGCAATATCTGGAGTGCAATCTTAAATAATGGAAAAATATTTAGATTGTTTCAATTCCAAAACAATAGTTTTTTTTATTCTTTCTCCCAACAATTGTATTATTTCGTTCTGAATATTATGGCCAAGATAATGAGTTAGGCGTGACTTGGATTTTTGAATAAGGGCAATGTGTTCCGCAAGCACATTATCAAAGTTAGAGGTATATTCAACCAGCTTTAAAAAATTACCATTATCAGAATCGTAAAGTTTTTGAGATCTTCCCCGAAAAGCCAGACATTGCCTCGCTAAAAAATGAATTAGGTTGATTATTCGCTCGAGTACTGCAACCCAACGTTTTTTTTCCCGATCAATTTCATTTTGGTGCAAGAAATCTACTGACTTTTCTTTTAAAATAACAGTTTTCAATGTAATTTGTTTCTTAAGACATGATAGGTGCCCTAAGCTCTTTTCATGACGTTCTATAGCAGTAGACAAATGCTGCCAATCTTTGTAACCTATTTCACCATTAAAAGGAGTCAGACTCGCATCAGCATGAAACAGTTTACAATAAAAACAATAAACAGAATCAGTTGACTTAGAGTAAACCAGCCAGTCTCTTAAAACGGTTTCATTATTTAACATCTTTTTAGTATAATAAGCATTTGAAAAAGATCTTTTCGAACTATTTGAAGGATATGAACCCAGTTTTACCTGCACGGGCCCACGCTCAATCAAAAATATTCTCTGTTTATCGGATAACACCTGTGGCCATAACGCGAGATCATTCATTATATCTTCTCGAAGTATATTCTCCGGGGACGCTTCGGCACTAGGGGGTTCTTCGTCTTCTTCGACTACCGACGACAAAGACAGCAGCGGCGGCGGCGGCGGCGGCGGTGACTTAGAAGTGACGAGTTCTGCTGTAGAATTATCTTGGTTTTCATATGTCTCTATCTCCAGGTGTTCGTCCGAGGATGGACCGGGTCGAACAAAAAACTTTTTAATAGAACTTGTATTCTTTTTCAGAGACACTTCCTTCTCCAGCTTTCTTTTTCGACTCTGTGCACCAGACAGTTTCTTTTTTCCATCGCCATCAGACATCTAAAATAAATAATAAACTTAGTATACCTAGGCACCTAAAAGAACTATCAATGTAAATAAATTAATATACCTAGGTCCAGAGAAAAAGCTGCAACTTGGACTAGGACTTGGAGTATTATTTATTACAAGCTTCTTCCCGCGACTTCGTCCGCGAGGAATTCTTAGGTATATCGCGATTCCCCCGGGATCTGTGCACTTTTCCGGGATAGCAATTAGCCTATGTCCTTCCCCAGGACGCAAGCTATCCTATCTCCATACCAAAATTCATCCAAATCGGTTCAGCGGTTAGGCCGTGAAAGCGTAACACACAGACAGACAGACAGAGTTACCTACTTTCGCATTTATAATCATCATCATTTCAGAATAAATAAATAAAATTTAAAAGTAGGTAGTTCGTTGTTCAACGGTTAGGTACAAGTAAGACCTAAATAAATAAATAGGTACCTAAGTACTTATACTAGTAGGAACATATTACACTTGAAACTTACCGTTGTTTGTTCCGCACTGCAGTAGGATAAACAAATGAAAAATGCTAGGTCGTATAGGTACGAGTACCTATTTAACTTCGATATTACTATCTATCACCGATGTTTTGTTTTCATGAATTTCGCTAGCTATTTTTGATGACCTCCGACCTCGAGGCATGTCGCAATAATTGTGAAAGCAATTAACCAAATCTTACCTTTTATATAATTTTTAGCAAAAGAAAAGCCGATTTACTTCATATTTACATGTTTACTCAAAGATGATACTTAATCCAATTGCATCAAGGCTTATTTCGCAAAACTACGATGTAGCGGTAAAACAAAAATTGCGGCACGCGTACACAAGCCTTTGAAAATGACCGCCGCACGTCCCTGGGAAATTTAATTTGAACTTTATAGCATTCTAATACAGCCGAGTTAGCAATGATTGTCGGCCGCGGCGTGTTGTCAAACGAATCAAAACAAACAGGTGCCGATGCCGGCACCCGCCTTTCGTAGCGATGCGACATTACGCCAATTTAATCTTTTATTATCTGTTTTAAGGCTGCTTTCATGTTGAAACAAAAGTAATTGTGTAAATTTAAATAGAGTAGGTAGGAAAAGGAGTAGTTTTGCTTTGCTACCGCGCGCCCGGCGTCGGCCACGGCGGGCGCAGGGTCTTTGAGAGCGACGCATCTTCGGATGTGTCGCAAGGGCGCTCGGCGCGCGGCGCCCTTTAGACCCGGCGCCCGTGTGCGCCGCACACCCTGCACTATAGGTAAAGACGCCTTTGCGCAGTCAAGTACTAATTTGTATAGAATGAAAAAAAAAACGCTTTTTTGATTATGACCGGCGCAGCAGCAGTGGTCCTGTCCACTGCGTCGCAGGTCGTGAGTTCGATTCCCACAAGAGGATGTTTTTGTGATGAGTAACAGTATCTGTGTTCGGGTGTTTTTCTATATAGAGAATTACTTTTTTGTATGAAAATTACTTTTGTAAGAGCTGTCTGTCAGAGGCTAGGTTTTAACTCCGCGGCTATAAGTATCACTAGGATTATGTTCAATTATTATAGTAAAATGGTGTAAAGCCAACATCCATCACACGCACGACGCGACAGGCAAGCGATCAATCAAACACACATGCAGATGCGTGCTCATTAGCGACACGGACACCCGACCAAAACCTAACTAAATACCTAGTATTTAACCAGCGGGGCTAGACAAAGTCACAGTTAATAAGGAAATTTAGGTTTTTGAAAAATCTGAATCTCTGGGTTTGTGAAAAATCGAAATTAACGCGGGCGCCGCGCGCAAAAGCTAGTAATTACTAAACACGCTGTGTTTGAATAATTAACTACGCTAACTTGAACGCTCGCTGGCGTTTTCGCGGACCTTGTAGATAACTTTAGCGTACTTCGCTTGACAATTGACAGCCGACAGTATCAAAGACAGCGTGTTTAGTAATTATTATCGTGGTTTTTCTACAGTCATTTGTTTTGTCCATACATTTTTGTCGACTAGCGTTAACGCCAAACGCTTTGTGACTTTGTCTAGCCCCGCAGGAGGGTCAAGTTTATAATGGTTTACATATGGTAGCTAATAGCTGATAGGCACAGGCTGTTAGTGATTGAAACTAAGCACTAACACTAGACTGACCGCAATAACCTAGGCACATAGCACTAAACACTAGGCACAGAGTAATCTAACAAATTAGACGCCACAGGTGCGTCCGACGCCTGACAAATGAAGGCGTAGTCTGGACACAATAGTTGTACATGTATGTTTGTGTTGCTGTTTACATGCAAACTCGTTAACCATACCACTAATGACATCGCTTGCTTGGTATAGATCTAGCTCGACACATCAAATTGTCGGAGGTTCGAATCCCGGGCAAGCATTTCTAACTTTTCGAAGTTATGTGTTTTATGCAAGTATTATAAACCGTCTAATTTAATAATTGGTCAAGTGCGAGTCGAGCTTACGTACTGAGGATTCCGTACCATCAAGAGCAATTCCAGCCAAAGCACCCTTAAATATTTATTTCATTGTTGTTATAACGACAACATAAATATGAAAATTTCCATTTCAACTGTCTTACTAACACAGTTCAAGAGATACAGCCTGGTGACAGACGGACGGACGACGAAATCTTAATTAGGTCCCACTTCACCCTTTGGGTACTGCTACGACATTATCGTAACGTTTTCACACACTCAGTGATGTGATACAAGAAAAAGAACTGAAAAATTAACTTTACACCTATTGGCTTAGAGTGTAAAATTGAATGTATTTCATCATAGGAAATACAATGCTCAACTTTGACGCGCTTAAGTAATTTCAATCTCGGAACTATCGGCCAATATGGCGTTTTGAACTACATTCAATTTTACGCTCCATGTCCAATGGTATTAAAATTAATTTTTGAGTGTTCGCAAAAAATGTTTTGAATTCAATATCGTCTGCTTATGTACATAAATACCATCACCTTTTTAAACATATCACATCATAATAATGTAGCCGACACGTAACGTGAAATAGCCTCCCTGAATCCTAAATAATTAGTGAAGTGGTTCCCTACCAGGCACTGTCTTTCCCACCACCTATAACTTGGGCGCCTTCAAATCAAGAGTGAATAGGCATCTTCATAGACAAGCGCGTTCCACCTCAGACCGTATCATCACTATTGAATGGAAGCAGGCGTTATTTTGCGGAAATCCATAATTAGCAGGACATCGTAGAGATCTACGATTTCGCATTGTGAAGTCAACATCTCCTGAGGATGTCCCGGTGTCGGGACGAAACGTGCGTCGAAGAAAGTGTTGGAAAATTGTGTGTGGTGTTTCATGTGGGCAGTGTTCCTGCATATTGTATCATACAGAATCTTTTCAAGTAGCGGATTATAGCAAAACAAATTAATCTGTAGCTGTATCATCACTTTCCATCAAGTGTGATCACAGTCAAGCGCTAGCCTATTATGTATTGTTAAAAAAAAGCGAGTCGGGCGCACACTGAGGATTCCGTACTATAATATTATTTCAATAGTATTGAAATAAAAAAACAACCCTTCCAACCAAATTCCAAAGCAATGAAAAAACACGTTTGTTGTATGTATGGAAGTTTAATTTTTGAAGCAAAGAAATTATTAGACGGAAACGCGTGAATTTAATACTGCCATATCTTATTAACTTACAAAATTGTTGAAAAACCAAAATCAATGAATTTGGCGTTCAGAACCGTTTTCAGTTCGCTCGTTAGGTCTACGTTTGCAATTTGTAAAATCTGTAATGTTTAATAACATTTAATTAATTACCAGAAATAAGTCCCCAAATACCGAACTGTCATAAATAACATCATTTCTATGGAAATAACTGTAAACTATAAATCAAAAGGGATGCTTCAGGCATGGCATCCTATTGTACGGGCGCCATTATTCTAAGGGCGGTACTGCCGCCATTGTCTCGCGGGCTCGTGGGCTATTAGCTATTGGACCATTACTGTAGAGAACGGACTATTGGACTATGGTTTGAAAACGCGGTTAAATTAATTGGTCATATACTTATTCTGTTTTTGAGTTCCGTATTGTAAAATTTGGTAATTTTGACTAGCTTTTAGGGATCCGTAGTACAAAATAAATAAAATTGGTAAACTTATGACTAACGTAATCTTTAAGAATAGGGAAAATTACTGACGATTCAGTCCTCTTATTACTTTAAGGATTATTTAATACACTATTACAAAGGCGAAAGTTTGTAAGTTTGCTACTAATTCACGCCGCAACTATTGAACCGATTTGGCTGAAAGGAGAATGATCAAAGGTGGTATATTATATCTGTATATTATGTATAAGGTGGTATCATAAGTTCAAGTTAAGTTTTCTCATGAACGAAAACCAAAATATTCTAGGAAAATAAAATAATGTTTTTTAAGAACCATTGGCGCTAGGAATTTGTTTTTCATAACTGGAATTTAATTTTGCATACAAAAAGTTACTTTCTTTTCAATGCACATTTCCTATAATACATTAGCTTTTATTGAGAAGAACTGATTTTCAATATTTTTTGAATGCAAATCAAATGTTTTAAATAAACTGTAATCCTTTGTTTTGCATGAAAGTTATAAGCAACATGTTTGTTTGCTTATATAACTTTTCAATCCGTAGGTATGTTAATTAAAAAATAACAATAATTGTTGAAGTTAATGTAGGGGCCGTGTTATATAAAAATAAAGTTTGGATATGAAACAGCTTGATGGGATTTACGGTCTATGTGGTCGATTTTTTTGTGCAAATCTCTAAACGAAACTAAATTAAATAAGTGCCATCCTTTTCCATCAGGAGCAGTTTGAAAAGGATAATACTATTTTAAATTAGTTTAGTTTAGAGATTTTGCACAACAGAATCGATCACATTATCCTTTGGAATGGAGATAGAATATACCTACCATGGATTAAAACATAGGCTACTTTTTATCCCGAAAAAGATAATATTACTTTCTTTTTTTTAATATAATGACGGTGCATGCACAGTATATATTTGATAACTTGATATATGTGCATAAAAATATTAATAATTTTGTTAAAAAAAGCGATCTCCATGCTATTAACCTTAGAAGTAAAAACAAACTAGTAGTGAATAAAACATGACTAGAGAAAATAAATAAATCATTTAAAGGCAATGGGATCTGGGGACACGGTAGTGTCCCCGCCAGACGAGTCAAGCGAAGCGCGAGGGCACTACCTATCTTTTCTCGAAGTGTTTCGCCGTATTTTTAAACCCTTATAACTTAGGCCAGAATTATTCCAGATAATCAAAATTCTCGGGAAATGATGTCGCCGGTGAACTTATTAAACGTACAAAGTTTCAATATCACAGGTCTTATACTTTAGATTTTATTGACATCTGAAAAACCCAGATTTCGTCACTGACTGACTGACTCACTGATGATCATCAAAATTCCTAGGTACTTCCTGAAGTCCTAGAAAGCTGAAATTTGGTATGTAAGCTAGAATTAGTACACAACCAACAAAAAAATTCCAAAAGTTGGAAATTTAACCCCCCAACCCCTTGAAATAGGGGATGGAAGTTTGTATGAAACTACGGCAAATATTGATGCTAGAGGTCTCAAAATTGACATAGGGACTCTTTGTAATAAACAATTAAATACGTGTTTCAGGATTTTTAGTAAATCACCCCACATCCATCAAATTAGGGGGTTGGAAATTTGTATGGGGGGATGGAAGTTTGTATGAAACTACGACAAATATTGATGCTAGAGGTTTCAAAATTGATATAAGGACTCTTTGTAATAAACAATTAAATACGTATTTCAGGATTTTTAGTAAATTACCCCACATCCATCAAATTAGGGGGTTGGAAGTTCGTATAGGGTTTCCCATACGTGTATAGGTACAAACTTAATTTCATGTTAGATATCTGCTAATAAACATCAGGAAAAACACGTAATTTTTTTGGGTAATTATAAGCGCGATTCCAGTGCCCAAGTGGCCAAGCGCCCAAGTGCCCAGTGCCCTGTGCCCAGTAATATCGCACGTTTCAAGCCCAAGTTCCATGCATGTCATGTTTACCAAGCCGAGTTTCACTGCATGTCGAGTGACCAAGATCCAACGCTCAATGACAAGAACCCACATTGAGCCGAGTGCCCAGTGCCCAGCTGGAGCTGTCCAACGTGCCAAGCGTCAAATCTCTCTGATTTTGAAGAGCGTTATAGCGCTTAAATACCTGTTCAGTGCCCAAACGAACGCGTCAAGCCCAAGTTACATACAGGCCCCCTCCAACGTGCCCAGCTCTCAGTTCCTAGTGCCCAGGGTGAGATGAGTGCCCAAGGCCCAGTGCCCAGTACCCACAGAAAAGAGGCGCACCTGAAGTGCAAGAAATACACAAAAAAAAGAAATATTAAGTAAATAAAAAACATTGTTTTAAACAACTTACAAAAAGAAATGAAATCCCAACAAAAACATTTTCATGTAAAATGTTGCCAGACGAGCATATGGCTCCACATTGTCAAAAAGTTATCAGATCTCATGTAGGGCAAGACTTCTGACTTTATACACCCTTAAATACAAGCTCTAACTTCACAAACTCTACACTTTACCTACAATAATGTCTTGGCCGTTTGGCTACCGTTACATTGGGCGTAAAATCAAAAATTTATTCACTTTTCAGTACGCCCACTTTACGCCAATCTGACGGTAGCCAAACGACCAAGACATTATTGTAACTAAAGTGTAGAGTTTGTGAAGTTAGAGCTTGTATTTAAGGGTGTATAAAGTCAGAAGTCTTGCCCTACATGAGATCTGATAACTTTTTGACAATGTGGAGCCATATGCTCGTCTGGCAACATTTTACATGAAAATGTTTTTGTTGGGATACGCTTTTACAATAAACTTCCTATTGAAATATTAAACTTATCCCTCAATAAGTTCAAAGTCGCTGTAAAACGAAAGCTCGTTAATAAAGCTTACTATAGTATTAAGGATTATTTACATGAATCAAATCCTTGGGAGTGAATGAACTGCTTTATTATAATTACTAGCTCAACTAGTTTTTAAGAGCTTTTGTGAAGTGGTGATAACCGAAAACAAAACCCGGCTGAGTTTGTTGTGGGCTTCTTCTCAGTGCAGGGCGCGTTGGAACCCTCGTAAACTTAGTTTTAAGTCGACTTGTAGTTATCACCGTACATAATATTATGCAACAAATATTATTGACGTTTTACAAGTGCCTTGTAAGTTAGGCCTATGTGAAATAAATATATTTGGAATTTGGAATTCATTTTTTCTGTGACAATTGCAACTATCACATTCAAAATGACTACGGAACCAAGTGGTTATCACAGCTAAATCTAAGCTTTAATGGTACGGAACCCTCAGAGCAACAGTCCGTATCTCACTTGGCTGGATTTTCATCGAAAACTACCTGTGTTCTGACACAAAAGCTGCTCAGCGGCTGAAAAGGCCGCGAGGTACAAAAGGCAAGACTACCGCGACTGCGCCTCGACCAGCCTCCAAACTGACAACTGGGTCGAGACACAAAGGTGCATCTCCCCCCCCCCCACCCCTCTCATTACTTGCGCCCTTGTCTAACTAACACACGTGCCCGCAGAGACAATACTAGACAAAACGGACAAGTGCGAGGCGGACTCGCTCACTGAGAGTTCCGTACACATGAGGTACCTATAGATATTTCAATCCATGACGTCGCGCCCCACTCTGTCAAAATCGCTTTTATTTTATTCGATTAGTATGGAGTTTGACAGCGTGGGGCGCGCCGTCGTGGATTTAAATATCTATTATTTAATGGAAGGGAATTATGAGAAAGTTGACAGACAAGTTTAACCTCTGTGGTAATGAAAATAAAAATCTTTATTTTTCACTTAAGAGGGTTTATGCAGCGCGGCATGCCTAGCGTTTCGGTCCATACAAAACAGGAATTCGTCCCCACAGACGCAATTTTGCGCGGAAAATGGTATTACAAAAAAATTTATAGTAAAATAAATATACCTACAACTTATTAAAATAGTAAATAACCAGTGACATTGAATATTAATTAAATTAAATTACTATAATTCAGAAATAACAAAATATCTTGGATTTAATCCTAAAATAATACGTTTAATTTATCGAAAAATGCTAAAAATGACACTTTTCGGTTTATGGTTTTTGAATAAAAATCTAGGAAAATCGTGTTTAATTTTGAGACACTTTTTAGTAAATGTTATTAATTTTCTGAATATGTCATTGTTATAAGTTTGTGTTATGAAACATGGCAAATATCTTGCATCAAAATAGAGCTTCCACCGCTAAGTGAGTAATTAGCCTTTACCTTAAACTTTCTAATGAGAAAGTTATACACATATTTTCAAATATTTTTGAGACAAAAACTAGATTATGAAATGCCAAATAATATGATGTCAATTATCTAATCAATAATTGAACACATGACACTCTTATGTTACGTCAAAAATTGACAATTTTGACTCAAGCATAATTCCAAATATATTGAAAAACACCCAGACACTGGAAAACATTCATGGTCATCACACAAACATTTACCAGTGGGAATCGAACCCACGACCTCCGACGCAGACGGCAGGTTCGCTACCGTTATACCACTACGCCATTCGGTCGTCAAGCAATAAGTCTAGCCCGTGTTACCAAAGTATAGCCTCTCGAGATGTCGATAGTCTGAGTGGCTAGGTAGCTAGGCAGACTGTAGCTAGGTCTAAGTCTAGGCTGAACACAATGTCTGCCTATTCTTAGCAGCCAAGAGCACTCGCGAGATGAGGGTTCAAGTCGTACTCGATGCTTCTAAACATGTACCGGCTTGTTTTGTTTCAACTAGTAACTGAAATAGAGCAACAGGGTAGGTATTTTTAGGGTAAAGAGTAAAACGGGAACCTATTGCTAATACTCCGCCGTCCGTCTGTCATTCATGAACTGTGATAGTTGTTAGACAGTTGAAACTTTGCAGATGATGTAGGTATTTCTATTAAAATTAAAAATTCAAAGTATCTTTAATTCACATAGATATATAGACATTAGACAGGCCTAAATACAATACGATATTTGTGCTATACATAATATTATGGGTATTGGTATTTGGTGATAACTAAAAAAGGGTTTTGTTTTTTGTACAAAGTTGTTTTTTACAAGTTTCCATTTTGCGTGAAATGCCTTCTTGCCTGTAAATCTATGTTTATGTAAATCATTCGGCTGCCCCTATCCTGAGGTTTCTTATCGGTGTGTTAAGTAATACGCTGCCTTAGACTAGATCAGGATCTGATACGATAGGGATGAAAGAACCTTCCTCTCCAAAATTTAAATGCCTGTATATCTTTGTTGGAATTTAATATTTTGTACGTTATAATTTTTAGCGTAGTTAACAATAAAAGTAATAATTGTTTTCAGAGTCACACTGTAGTGTAATATTCAACTCTATCGAATTGAGCATTATTGTACTTTGTACTGTATTATTGTACTGTGTACTAGTAGGTTTGTGACGTCACAACGCGCTGACGTCACCGTCAGTCCGTCAGCGGGCGCGCTAGGCGGAGGCGGCGCGGAGGGCGGAAGCGCAGGGCGGAAGGTAGGGCGGAAGGTAGGGCGGAAGACACAAATTTTCCGCCCTCGTTAAACCCGCGAGCGGGCTTCGGCTGACCCACATAGCGAAGAGAATCTTCATTTATTCAAGGGGGTAATTCATTATGAATTTTTACGTCAGAGAAGTGAATTATTCATTTTTAGAGTTCTGTAATCGTAAGGTGAAAACGGGAATTCATTTACTGGGATTCCGCTGATCGTCGGTTTGTCAGTCTGTCACAGAACTGTAGGTATTTTGGGACTGTAATTATTAAGTAGACAATTAAAATTTTATTCTAAAATCCAAATACTAGCTGACCCGACAAACGTTGTTTTGCCATTTAGAATAAAAAACTGGTTGTCTGTAAAGTCGGTTTACGGACGATAGATTTACGTGTTAACGTCATCGTTGATCATTATTTTATGTTTGTATGATTATGTAATCATAATCATAGTCATAATTATAATCATTATTTTATGTAATTTTTATCGTGCCTCTCTATCGCTTGGTGGAACGTTACGCGGAACGTTACGCAGCACTTTACTGTTTTTCATGAGTGCTGCTGGTGTTCATCAATTTATTAAACGTTATCACGTCAAAAAAAAGCTTACGATTTACTCTTAGACCTACCAATCATAGTTCATACACAGGTATACAATCGGTCGAGCCGTTTCGGAGGAGTTTGGTAACAAAAAAGTAGCAATAGAATTTTATATATTACAGAGATTATAAGTTTGTAATGTGATTGAGGCAATCGAATAATTAGACAATACCTAGGTACTTGTATCTTCTACTAAATATAGTTTACAACTGCAACAAAAGCTTTACCATCTATGTTTTGATCCATTCATTTGAAACTATATTTTTTCATCATCCCTCTCACAAACAGCTGCAATAAGTACTCTAAAAGCCGCTACAGCCCAACAAGTGCCCATCAAGTGCCCAGTTTGTGCCCAAGTGCCCCAGGTGGGCCCTCCTATCACGGGATGCTGATAAAACTGAAGTTTCCGTTTCCGGCTGCCATGTTGGCGCGCTGTCAAATTGCAGCGGGAATTTATAGTCTGTAGTTATTGCATTATTAAATTTGGAAACTATTCTCGGACTGAGTTTTCAGAAATAGTTCAGCTATGTTGCAACTTATGGAAAAATTTGTTAAGTGGAAATTCCTGTCTTGACTGGTGTTTGGACTCTTGCGGAGCGCGTCCGGGTAGGTACCACCGCGGTGTTAGTTGTGCTATTGTTATCATACCAGCGTTGACTTACTATCTAAGGACCCCGGGTGCAATACAAAATTCACGAAAAAAGTGTCCCGAGAAAAACTATATACATATAAACGAGGGTATGTGTATTTTTATTAACAAACTAAAACATTGTAATTTATGTCTATACAGCCTAACTTTATACTTGCAACTAGCTATAGAGCGATTGTCTCCCTTTTTGCGCTTTATCTCTCTTTCGATTCGGAAACTTTTTAGCGCTGATTATGCATACTAGCCTTAGAGCTCTATTATGAAATGATAATAAAAAAACCGGCTGAGTTTGTTGTGGGCTTCTTCTCAGTGTAGGGCGCGCTGGAACCCTCGTAAACTTAGTTTTAAGTCGACTTGTAGTGATCGCCGTATACATCGCAAATACCATATTGATATATTGCCCTTTTACAAGAGCCTGTACGTTAGACTTAGACCTATATGAGATAAAATGACATAATTCGAATTTTGAATTGTCACGTTACTCTATCTCCTTCTGTCGCTACAGGAGCCCTGATAAAACCGCTGAGCGGTCAGTGCTTTGTAAGTAGGCTTTGTACCTACAGTGCAACTGAAATCCCCCCGACAGTCTGTAATTACGTAGGTACATATTATTTGTATAGTAGTGTTATTATCTCGCTGCAGACTCGGTCATAAATCATTCGAGTGTTTCGCTGTTGTTGTTCTGCAGTAATGCACAACTCAACAAAGAACAACAAAAGCGATACACTCGGTGATTTATGACCGAGTCTGCAGCGAGATAATAACACTACTATAGCACAGAACACTAAATAGACTATAGTAAGTAAAAGAAACATTTTTTGCATAAAAACAAAACAGAACTCTTCAACAGCGAAGAAATCGATAGCTTATAATAAATCCGGTCAAAAAACCTCTTAAAAATTCCTCAGGCTCGTATAACATAAACATTCGATAGTAGCGTGTTTGGAGTTTATATCGCGGTGTGCGGCGAACACGCAAACAGACCGACACATCCAAATAAACTTCGCGATCAATGAGATACGAGCTATTTATAGTTGTACGGATCCAGCGTAATGTATAGTTATTTAGGCTACGTAAAAACCCGCCAAGTGCGAGTCGGGCTCGAGCACCGTGGGTTCCATATTATAAAAGAAGTAAAACGTTAAAAAAAATCACTTTTGTTCATCGAATTTACGAGTATAATATACAAGTAGGTGTTTTTAAAATAAATTATTTATCTGTGAAGTGGCGAAAAGTAAGACTTAACTAAACGGCATTGCGGCAGTTTGACTTAGATTAACGCGCTAAATTAGTATAGTAGTATTTTTAGACGATTCAATTTAGTTTAGAAATTTTGCACACTAATTATATTTCGGGTCTAAATTCGCTCAGAAGCAGAAACACGATTGCAAGAAAGTTTCTCGCATAAAAGTTTTCCCGAAAGTGGCACCAAAATATCCATTTTGAACCCGCAACGTAAAAAGAAACGGCGATTCAAGCCAAGAGAGAGGAACAAATTATCTTTCCTTTTATGAAAAAATTTTTATTTTCTAAAAATTACAAATAAATTTAATATTAATTGCAAATTGCATTTGCTAGTTATACAGAAAAGAGTAAGATTCAGTACCGTCCGAAAAGGAGCTTTGTTTCAAAAAATCCTCCGCCAAGTGAAAATTAGCCCTCCCTTACAAGACGCAATCACCTCGCGCCCTCTCAGCAACATACGTTCTTACTCGGACAGGGGTGGTTGCCGCCCCTAGTAAATTACAGGTCGTGGGGTTAATTAATTGAGTCGCGCGGACGCTTGCCCTGCGGACCCCTAATCAGCGGAACTACTGCTACTGCTGCTGAAAATCTACAGAACCAATCCCCATTAGCAGATGCCGATGAAATTGAACCGTGATAGCGAAGTGGTTACGATATGTACGGGGTTTGAATCCCAGGCACTGCGGTGCTAGACAAAGTCACAAGCGTTTGGCGTTAACGCTAGTCGACAAAAATGTATGGACAAAACAAATGACGGTAGAAAAACCACGATAATAATTACTAAACACGCTGTGTTTGAATAAACTACGCTAACTTGAACGCTCGCTGGCGTTCTCGCGGACCTTGTAGATAACTTTAGCGTACTTCGCTTGACAATTGACAGCCGACAGTATCAAACACAGCGTGTTTAGTAATTATTATCGTGGTTTTTGTACAGTCATTTGTTTTGTCCATACATTTTTGTCGACTAGCGTTAACGCCAAACGCTTGTGACATTGTCTAGCCCCGCTGATAAGAAACCTCAGGTAATGGGCCTTGAACATCGTCGTAAGGTTGCCTGTCTGTCGGTATTCTATAGAATATATTTCGGAGAGTGTGCTCAGGAACTTTTTAATTTGGTTCCCCCGTCACCTTTCTACCATAGAACGGCAAGGCATCGAAAAGGCTTCCACCCATACATAGTCGACGTACCAAAGACGCGTACGAAGCGATTTAAGCCTCCCCCACACAGGCGCGTTATTATCGCGCGATAATATCGCAAGCGTTATTGCGATATCTGTTTTCAGTACATTTTGTATTAAGAAGGTCATGTAGTTACACACTGCTGCGATAATAACGCCGCAATGGAAGTATATCGGTCGATATTATCGCAAGCGTTATTAAAAAAAAAAAAAAAAAAAAAAAAATATCTGTTTTCAGTAAATTTTGTATTAGGATGAACAAGTAGTTACACACTGCTGCGATAATAACGCGCCTGTGTGGACGACGGACGCAGCGTCCTACTTCCATTGCGGCGTACAAAATAAACTGAAAACAGATATCGCAATAAGGCTTGCGATATTATCGCGCGATAATAACGCGGGACGCTGCGTCCGTCTGCGCGTTATTATCGCGTGATAAAAACGCAGGTGTGTGCAAGGAATCGGGACGCATTATCGCAGTAACGCTTGCGATATTATCGCGCGATAATAACGCGCCTGTGTGGGGGAGGCTTTAATTCCTCGTTTTTTTTTCCACTGCAAAGGCCTGGAATACACTCCCAGGCAGTGTCTTTCCTGCCACTTACAACCCGGGTGCCTTCAAATCAAGAGTGAATAGGCATCTTCTAGGCAAGCGCGCTCCATCTTAGACTGTATCATCACTTTCCAACAGATGTGATCACAGTCAAGCGCTAGCCTATATAGTATAAAAAAAAATGGGCATCCGAACGATTTGCCACCAATAGAATTTCGACAGATGCTGTTGCTGCCTGCCGATTGATCTCAAAAATTTTTTTCGTCATCAAACCCATACGTGTGGGGTATCAATGGATAGGTCTTTAAGAATGATATTGAGGTTTCTAATATCATTTTTTTCTGAAAATTTGTGGTCACGCGAAAAACTTCACGCTGCTGCCTGCTTCAGTACGGGCCGGTGGGTTATCGCTCTTTATAGTAATTTTTTACTCAATTTTTTTTATAAGTTACTGTTGACGGACGGACGGACGGACGGAACGGGACCGAGGAAACTAAAAAACATCAACTATTGTGTTGTATTGTGTTCGCTCACTAATCCTTTGTACTGCGGCACAGAATAGCTGCGGACAGAGAGTACAAGATTATTAATTTTATCTTTGTTTTCGGCCTCATAATTTGTTTTTATTCTCCGCGCGGCGAACCATGATCCCTATGACAGTTCGTTTAGTGATGGGTCGTGTCTTTGGTCGAGTCGATAATTTTTTTTTTTTAGAGAAAGGCGTGGCTTGCACTTTAGCCACGTTGGTAAACATGTTTTAAAAAATATTACATATTGTGTTTTTAATGTCCATTTTCTTGTTGTTGTATTAATTTAAGATTTTTGGCATAGATTAAGTAGGTAAGTGAAACGAAAGTTTCCAACCTTGTTATTTTCTAATAATGCTTAACCCGGTAAACACGTTTTTGCTATATAAGTATATATTTTATCATGAAAATGAATGCTCCCCATTTATTTATTTTGTCTGAAAAATTGTGCACTCGTTTCCATTACCGACATTTTTTTATCGATACTTGCCGCCCTAGTCGATAAACGTCACATGACGTAAGTTTTGGAGGACGTAAACATAAATTCAGATTGACATAACTTCTTGTAAATGTTAAGAATTGTTAAAAATATCAACGGAATATCATTACTAATGGTATAAAGCTATGTAAAATTTATAAATGGCATTTTTAGACGCCCCCAATATTATCCCGATTTAATGGTGACGGCACTACAATGTTATATGGTGACATTAGCTGTCAGTGTCATAGGGATCACGGTTCGCTGCGCCGAGAATAGTTTTAACGTTTTAGACTTACGAATACATGTGTATTTGAAAAAAAATTGGTTGCCTGTAAAGTCGGTTTACTGACGATAGTTGAACGTGACAACGTTTTCATTGTCGCTCGTTCCGCGCTCGCGAGGTAACGCCGGTAACGCCGCATGAGCGAGGTATCGCCGGATGAGTCATGTTTTTTCGTCCGTGCAACCGGCTCTATCGATTTATAAGACGTTGTCACGTCAATAATGTAATGCTGATGAACATAGCATTGCTGAAATCATAGTATAGGTACGTGTGATTTTATATTATGTCTAAGTTGTGTCAAAACCTTACTCTATTTCAAGTTCTATAAGTAAACTCAGGACTTAGAGATCCGAAATGAAGCGTACTAACAAATAGCTATAAATTAATAATTAAAAAAATTGGTTGTCTGTAAAGTCGGTTTACTGACGATAGTTGAAAGTGACAACTCTCGCTTGCACTTCAAGCCTTACATGGAACGCCTCAGAGCGCGGTAACGCGAGCGAGGTAACGCCGCATGAGCGAGGTAACGCCGGATGAGTCATGTTTTTTTGTGCGTGCAGCCGGCTCTATTGATTTATAAAACGTTGTCACGTCAAAAGACCGCATCGCAATCGATCCAGCTGTTTGAGAGCTACGATGCCACAGACAGACACACACAGACATCGATATCAAACTCATAAACACTCCTTTTTTGCGTCGAGGGTAAATTAATAGCGCAGTATGTAGTTTGCTATGAACGCGGCATTTGCAGTGAACATGCGGGACAAGGTCAGGAAAGATGTCATCGTTTGATGGACCGCGGTGACTGCCAAGCTATCGTCTCCGCAGATCATCTGACCTATATGTGGCCGCGAGTAATTATAATCTCTTGGGTTGAACGTTTGCGAGATCGATAGAGCTATGATGGGCGACGTTATGGTACTGACTGTTACAGTAGTGTTATTATCTCGCTGCAGACTCGGTCATAAATCATTCGAGTGTTTCGCTTTTGTTTTTCTGCAGTAATGCACAACTCAACAAAAGCGAAACACTCGAATGATTTATGACCGAGTCTGCAGCGAGATAATAATACTACTATAGCACGGTCGCGATCCACGAAGAATTTTGTACATTGACCTCTTTGCCTACTGACAGTGGTCACAAACATTTTTCTGTTAATGCGGTTTAGATGAAATATTTGAAGAGAAAAAAAAGTTTTGCATGGAATTTGAAAAATCAATATTAATAACAAGGAATCATAGACAATAAAAAGAACTCAAAGCACAGATTAAATATAACAGCCGCAGCCACACATTTCCAAAAAAAAAAATAGAAAACGAAAGGAAATCATTGTAATAAATTTATATTAAATTTAATTAACGTATTTATAGTAGTTAGAAAGTAGAATAATTACATTACTGTTATTTTTTACAATAATTTTGTAGCGAAAACTTTTTTTCTTGAAAACCTCCTTCATAGATTTGGATCCATCATGCAGGGGGAAATCAAAAAGCTCTGGTGCAGAAAAGAATAACTTTGCGCACGCTAAAAATACCCGGAAATATCATCTTTTTGAGCAAATGTATTAAAAACTAACAAACAAAACAATATAACAAAAACAAAAACAAACTTTACGTTCGCAGATAAAAGGTTTAAAATCTCTGAGGACGGCGGTCATGGCATCTGTGCGAGCGTGACGCATTATTTTGACGCGGGAGTGACAGAGACAGGTAGTAACAGGTCGATGTACGGAATTCTTCGTGGTTAGCGACCGTGCTATATAGAAGCAGAGGTATTGCAAATGACTTTTATATTGTTTTATTAATACCTATTTCGTGGTTAAAAAGACCAGCACCAGCTATTTCGAGTGGTTTAGCCCGCGTAAATTTTGGTTTTTACATACTTGCACAGATATTGCATTTTGGCATTAATCAATCGAATGAATTAGATGCCTTTTTATAGTGCTTCTCATACCGGAATGTCTAATAATATGAAGTAAAATTCTCGCGTCAGTATTTGTAACAAACTTCTTCGAAACGACTTGAACGACTTTTATGTTTTTTTAGAAATATAAGACGCAAATTTATGTGGCAAAACAACGTTTGCCGGGTCAGCCAGTAATGTTAACCTTCATTTAAACTACTTTAAGCTTTGGTTCATCATTTTAAATATTCACTAGAAAATTGGATGAAGGTAGTAAAAGTAATTTTGTAAATACGTGTATGTTCATTAATCCATAAGTAATTTAATTGGTATACAAAGAGATGCCTCTCACGTCACAGTGGGATACATTATGCGAACTAATTTCGTGTAATCAAACGAATTAATTAATATCCATTACGTTTAAAATAGCAAAACTAATTGAAACACTCGAGGAAGGGACGCGAAACAAATTGTTGAATACATGACAGTAGACGTCACGAGTGACTTGCTGTGATGGACGGACGGACAGGTGGGGGGATACCGGTAGATGTTTGTATGTTTATGTCGATTTCTTCAAACAAATTGACGTATAATTGAGACGGATATATCAACTAAAGTGAAGATAAGCTTGAAATAAATATTTATTAACGTTAGAAGTACAAAAAACTAGTAAGATTAGTAGTATTTTATTTGACTTATACACTAGTATGGATTTTTGCGTGTAGCATGAGCTTTGTACTCACTTCTCTGTAAAAACAAAAAAGTAGTAATTAAATAACAACAAAAAGGTTTTTTCATGACCTATTTGCGCCTACTTGGGTTTGTAGATAGTATCGTTTTCGAAGGGAATATCATAGAAAGATAGCTCTAATTTTAGACATACCAATTTAGATCAATCAGTGTGTATGAGACCAGAATTGACAGTACCATAATGAAACGTTCAATTCCTCTTTCAATTATCTCAGCTAAACGTTTAAAAAAACCCCCTATTCAAGTCAAGGCAGTTTTCAAACTATTATTTTAAATGGTATGGTGGTATGGAATGATAATCACGAAGTACGAACCCAGCCTTTCAGTCCCCTTAAAAGTGTATCGATCATTAAAGAATTGCATCAATTTCAAAACATGGTTTTATTAGTTTTGATTGTTCAAAAGCAAAACCTATGTTTTGACATTGATACAGTATTATTTAATGATTGTTATATTTTACGCGATCGGGGGACTGATTATCAAGATTTTCACTTGACAGGTGACAGCGCTAATAAGTGGTGTCTCTGACGCGAGCTGCTCTGTGCGGCAATGAACCAAGCAGGGCGACGACCCCGCTCAGGGACGCACAGCCTGCGAGAACTGACACTACTGGCGTTACTGACAATACTGACATG
The DNA here is from genome assembly GCA_036785405.1 of Coenonympha arcania. NCBI lineage: Eukaryota > Metazoa > Arthropoda > Insecta > Lepidoptera > Nymphalidae > Coenonympha > Coenonympha arcania. The sequence goes on from CM072076.1 coordinate 13,803,189, forward strand.
CTACCACCACTGTGCCTCGATGGTCTAGTGGTGATAACTCGATAGCAGATCACGAGGTCCTGGGTTCGACACGAAACCCCTTTACTGGAGTTTTCTTCGAGAAAATTTTAAGAGAGTTTGGAAATTGACAATATTCATCATCAAAGAGTGGTCTAATTTTGCTATTAACTCAATACAACCTGAGTGTACGTTTCGATATTAAATACCTACTAATAAGTACCTCCACATTCTATCTCTATCTATTCTAGATTTTTTTTTAAATATTATAGTCTTTTAAGCCTATTATAGGTATGTTATTGCTAAATAGATACTTATCACATAACTGCAACGTTATTAATGCATTATTTTAACATGGGTTTAGACCCCAAGTCAAAGCCACATCTCTAGCCAAATTAGACTACTGTGGGTATCTAGATACTAGACTACCTACAGCAATTTTTTAAACTTTTTTTTGTATACTATTTAGGCTAGTGCTTGACTGTGATCACACCTGATGGAAAGTGATGATACAGTCTAAGGTGGAGCGCGCTTGCCTAGAAGATGCCTATTCACTCTTGATTTGAAGGCACCCGGGTTGTAAAGTGGCAGGAAAGACTGCCTGGGAGTGTATTCCAGGCCTTTGCAGTGCGTATCAGGAACGAGGAACCAAACCGCTTCGTACGCGTCTTTGGTACGTCAACTATGTATGGGTGGAAGCCTTTACGATGCCTTGCCGTTCTATGGTAGAAAGGAAACTTTCTACAATATGACTGCAGTCTCACCTGATGGTAAGTGATCATGTAGCTGAAGATATTATCGTACTAACTTGGAAGGGAAAGTAAATTTACCCCAACGGTTTCTACAAGCATCGCACCGGAACGCTAAATCGCTTGGCGGTGCGTCTTTGCTGGTAGGGTGGTAACTAGTCACAGCCGAAGCCTTCCACCGCACCAGACCTGAGCCAATTTAAAATTCTAAAATAACACGTGGCGGGAATCGAACCCACGACCTCCCACTCGAGTCTAAGAACGCCACTGCGTCATAGAGGTTGAATGGACTAGTTGTTTTGTCCGTGCTTTACACATCGGATGTAATCACAATGGCTCATTTCATTGTCATCAAGCGAGGTCATTGTTTGAGGGCCAGTCACACGCGCGTAAGCGTCACGCGATATCGAGTGACAGCTGATAGCTAACGGTCCACTTCCCGCCATAGTCCATACTCTATGCTGGATCGGCTTTATTTTGTTAGCTTTTTGGGAACTACATCGCGGGCTCCGATTTAAGTTACACAAAAATCATGTATGAAGGAATAGTTCTTCATTAAAATACCTAAAAATGACCGCGATAATATCATACTTCACACTAATATTATAAAGGCGAAAGTTTGTGCGTAAGTGTGTGTGTGTGTGTAAGTGTGTATGTTTGTTACTCCTTCACGCCGCAACTACTGAACCAATTTGGCTGGGAACATAGATAGCTTAAAACCCGGATTAAAACATAAGCTACTTTTTATCCCGGGAAAATCCATAGTTCCCATGGGATATTTAAAAAACCCTAATTTTCAACAGTAATCTATAGCTACAGCTATAGGTAGATTACTTTGACAATCTTTCCTGAAAGTAGGTGTAAAGATCATTGAAAAGGAAATTCAATTTTTTCTCGGGATTAGTAAAAAATCGAATTTAACGCGGGCGGAGCCGCGGGCAAAAGCTAAATAGTTATGTTATATTTGACGACCGAATGGATGTATGGCGTAGCAGTAGCGGTAGCGAACCTGCCGTCTGCGTCGGAGGTCGTGGGTTCGATTCATACTATTGGTAAACGTTTGTGTGATGAGCATGAATGTGTTCTACTGTCTGGGTGTTTTTCAATATATCGTAATATTTATGTACATTAATTCGTATGTATATTTAATATTTATCAGTTATCTAGTAGGTACTCATAACACAAGCTATCGCTTACTTTGGGACTAGATTGCGATGTGTGGAATGTCGATATATTTATTTATTTATGTAAAACGGGATCTTATGTAAAAACCAAAATTCACGCGGGCAGAGCCGTCGGCAACAGCTAGTAATATAATAGCGCTTGCACGTGTCTTGGCGCGCGGTTTTCCTTGTGTTTTTGCTAAAACGTCAGAAATTGTTCAGTTTTTATTGTCATTTGTCACGATTCGCAGTACCTAACATCTCAATGATTGAGATTGTTCAAGGAAATTATTGATGTAAGTATCTTTCTTTAACAATAAAAGCAACTTGCGAGTTTTTAACGCGTTTCTTTTATTAAAAAAACGGTCAAGTGCGAGTCGGATTCGTGCACCGAGGGTTCCGTACTATTAAAGAAGTAAAAAGTTAAAAGAAACACTTTTGTTCATACAAGTAAGGTACTTTAAACTTTTATTGGCGAACCGCATACCTTTATTTATAACTTTGTTTTTGGCGCTTTATTGTTATTATCAATAAAAATATAATAGTAACTAAGAGAGTTGATTTTATTTAAAACTTATTTCTGTAAAATTGATTGTTTATTCCTATTCACTGTAATTATTTCAGATTTTTTGAACGATAAACTTCGGAGATAATATAATAATATAATAAATGATTTATTTCAGGTGATAAAAACCCATCAAAATACAAAAATACAAAAATGAAAAATTAAATAAAATTAACCTACAATACATAGGTATATGCTAATAAAATAATAAAATAAGGGGGGGAACGGTATTTTTTTTGACAGTTTGCCCAACAAATCAAAAACTATCAAGTACAAAAATAAATAAAAATCTGTTTTAGAATATAAGTAACGCCCTATCTTATGATAACCCACTCAATATTTTTATTTCATTTCAAATTCACATGAAATTTCAACGCCCCGGTTTTCTCCCCTTTAATATAAATAAAAACGATTTTAAAATATTTTTAATTGCAATGACGTGGGTCACTATTACCTAAAACTATTCCAAATTTCAACTCGATAGCTTTAATAGTTACTGAAATAATCGAGTGTGACAGACGGACGGACGGAGAAAGTCTCACCATAAGGGTTCCATTTTTACCATTTTGCTATGGAACAAATTAGAACATCATGTACTTTGGATCTTATCTAAAATCGCTGTGAAACAGACACATGATTGGTTAAAATTTTCCGTTATGTTGCGACGTATTAGCGGGACAAATGGCGTTACTTTTTACTTGTATGAAGAATTTTGACGTAAAATGTTCCGATTGGCTCATGCTCAGGTTCATATCGGTGATTATAAGGCAGGTATTTTCCCCAACCGAGTCGAACCTAGGACATTCTTCCCATGAAATATTACCATGAACTTGACGTGTAAGGCCAGCGAGATGTGAAGTCAATGTCAGTGAGTGTGTAAGCATTGTAAGTTAATCTGTGGTAATGCATTCAGTGTAGAGGTCATGCCCTCCCGCAGTGACACCTGAGGTCCTGACCTTAACACAGCTCATCGTTTTCCTCAAACACTCACCTTACTTTATATTTTATCTGTGTACAATATCCAAAACTTTTTTCACTCTACAAGTTAGTCCTTGGCTCTTTTCTCACACGATAGGAAGCGACGATGTAGCCCAAGATGTTATCAAGCTAACTTGGAAAGGATATCTAACCCCTAATGGTTTCGAGACTTGGTCGCTAACTATGGGCCTCATAAGAAGGCTCAGGGTCACTCAGCGAGCGATGGAGAGAGCTATGCTCGGAGTATCTTTGCGCGATCGAATCGGAAATGAGGAGATCCGCAAAAGAACCAAAGTGACCGACATAGCTCAACGTGTCGCAAAACTGAAGTGGCAATGGGCGGGGCACATAGGCCATAGCTCGCAGGATCTATGGACGTTGGGGACCCAAGGTGCTGGAATGGCGGCCACGCACCGGGAAGCGCAGTGTCGGTCGACAACCTCCAAGTTTTTCACATATTCGACAGTGAGAGCGTAAACGCGAATTTGTATAGGATTGTTGTAGCGACATCTATTGACACAATTTGTGAACTACTCCAATCCCATACCAATATCGAGTAAGTAAGCATGGTGGACGTACGACAGAAAGTCGCGGGGAGTCGCTGGCAGTAGGCGACGCAAGATGATGGTGTTTGGCGGTCATTTCAGGAGGCCTATGTCCAGCAGTGGACGTCCATCGGCTGAAACGACGACCACGACGGCGAATGGTTTCTATAGTTTCTATATATAGGTACCATTGAAAGAATAGACATTAACGGCGTAGACGGCAATTTAAGCGATTTTGGTGGCCGTTTAGAAACTATTCTTCCGCAACGCTGCATGTCGCACCCACCAACGAATTCGTAAGCGTGAGAAAGACGAAAATAAATGTCGTGTAAAAAGTCGCGGGAAAGCGCTAGACACAAGTGGGCTGCAAATCATTAAAGGAGGCCTTTATTCAGCAGTGGACGTCCGTCGGCTCGTGATTCGTGACAGACAGACGGACAGACGGACAACAAAATGATCCTGACAGACGGACAGACAGACAAGAAAGTGATCCTATAAGGATTCTGCTTTTTCCTTTCAAGGTACAGAAAGAACCCTAAAAAACGTATATCGCAAAGAGTGGTATACCCGCAGGTTCTACCGGTTCTCTATTAATAGTTATTTCCACACGAGCTCTCGAGCAAACTCGAGCAAAACAAAACACGAGCACGAACAACTCGAGCTAAACTTGTGGCAAACTCGACTAACTTACTTTATACACTTTTTAACCGTTTTTTGCAGTTTAAGCTGATTTTTCTCGTTCCTTTTAAACAGAAATCAGGTCCGCTCTTGTAAGCGAAATGCGCTTGCAATAATAATGGTTTTAAAACATACTTATAAGTTAACTAAATTCAACGAAGTTGGTTAACAAGATAAATAATAAGCAGGACAGTAATTTGTACAGCTCTACGATTTCGCATTGTGAAGTCAACATCTCCTGAGGATCTCCCAGTTCTGGACGAAACGTGCGTCGAAGAAAGTGTTGGAAAATTGTGTGTGGTGTTTCACGTGGGCAGTATTCCTGCATATTTTACCATACAGAATCTTTTCAAGTAGCGGATTATAGCAAAACAAATTAATCTGTACTGCTAATTAATATGGATTTTCGCAAAATAACGCCTGCTTCCATTCAATAGATTCAATATAATAATTTAATAGATTCATTTATAACTCACAGTCAGATGTTACTCATTGCTTGTTCAATGTGGTGTCAAGATATATCCACGTACCTGTAACAAAAGCTCTGTTTTAATATCATAATCATAATTAAGGACATTTTAATCACAAGCCCAAATTGGCTACGACAAGAAACCTCAGGATATGGGCATCCGAACGATTTACGTAAAACTTTTTCGTACAAGCAAACAGTAGCGCCATCTGTCAAAATTCTATAGGTGGCTGCTGGGAGAACTACAGCGTGGCCTAACTGTAAGTGGCAAAATAAGCATTTTTAGCACCGATAAACTGGTGACATTTTTTACGCAGACCGCCCTGTCCAGGCTACATAGCCTTATTGCCACGGTACAGTTTTTAGTTCACAAAGGTGTACGCAAGGAAAGGTGCAATCTCTATTCCATCTCTCTCATAATTTGGATGGGGCGATAGCTCCGACACGACTGGAGAGAGGCCGCAGGATTACCACTTAGATAGATAGAAATTCTTTATTGTACACCAAAACAATAACGAAAAAATTGGTTGCCCATGTAAAGTCGGTTTACTGACGATAGTTGAACGTGACAACGTCTTCTTTGTCGCTCGTTCCGCGCTCGCGAGGTGACGCCGGTAACGCCGCATGAGCGATGTAACGCCGGTAACGCCGGATGAGTCATGTTTTTCGTGCGTGCAACCGGCTCTATCGATTTAAGACGTTGTCACGTCAAAAATATATAAATAAAATAAACAGCTACACAAATATACAAATTACCACCCGGCAAAAACGTACCGCCAACCCATTGAATGTTCCGGTGCGATGCTGTGTACCAACTGTTATAGTAGGTACGATAACATCTTGGACTGACCTACACGTAAGTATCATTCATAGTGGGATTGCAGTTGCCAGTATTAACATGTATTGAGAAAAAAAAAACAAAATAAAAGCGCCAAAGAATTCAGAGCAGCGCGTTCAAACTTCAAAGAGATGCATTAAAATATAAAATACACAAGCGCTGCTCATTTGCATTGCATTCATAATGCAGCGCAAAGAAAACCCGGTCAACTCGCGTCTTCGAGCACCGGGTGAACCGGGTCTGGAGTGCGACACCGGGTTTTGAGAGCGACACCGGGTCTTGAGAGCGACACCGGGTCTTGAGGGCGAAACCGGGTCTGCAATGTCCTGAGATGAGACATGTTTGACGTGAGGGCACTTCGAGAATTAGGATGCAGGAATTACGAGGACGTAAAAAGGCAGAAATAAAATTAAGGACACTCCAAGAAGCCTCAACTGTCATTTCTTTAAAACAAATTTTCTTTCAGGACAGTGATCAACTCCGTTTTTTTTGTGTGCTATGAAATATTTCTTGTATGAAACTGATATTAATAATTCTTGTATGATTGCATAAAATTATAACACTACCACAGAACATAAAAAATATTACCCCAGATAAAAATAGGTACAGGAACCCAGAGCCGCGTATCGTAATGGGAATTACCTAATCAACTTTCTTGAAATATTTCCATAGTACAGAACTTTTTAACTAAAGAAGTCTGTGAATAAAGTAGGTCATTAAGTGACACATTTTGATTTCATAATTCGAACTTTTGCAATGAGCGTACATAAACCTAACAGACCATGCAATAACTTTCTTCTTTTGAGGTATTGGCTCCGCGCGTAGAGCGATTGAGCCATAGGAATAACTCTATATAACATCTTAGATGGGCAGCCTGAAACGTGAGTGGTTTCAGGCGTATGTCACGTGTCACAGCCGTGACGTCACGATGACGTATCGAGCAGGCCGCCTGTTACACCGCATCGCGCGCCTCTGTGCTGTGTTACGAATAAAATAATTATAAAATAATTAAATTTATTAATTAAAACGTGGTTAGGTGACGGAGGAACCACATGAAATGCCAAATTCTTTGCCGGGTCTTCTTAATTAATAATTTGTTGGATAACAAGCAATACAATAATATTCTCCTTGACGTATCTGCCAACGGCGGACCAGGACATATTGTGAACTTAATAATGGCTTGCGAAACCAAAGGATAATTAATTTATTTGAGAACATTTTGTGTATAAAGTCTCTATCTCAGATTTTCAGTAAAAATAAAAAATAAAAAACAATTGTTGGTAAGATTGAATTCCTACTAATTGATAGGATTGAAATCGGTCTATAAATAATTAATAAGATCCTGTTTATCTCCAGATTTAAACGGTATTAGTTTTCCATGTTTCACTAAATTTGGAAAAATTCCTAATTCGACACATTGGCATTATTTTGGCATTGACTATTACAGCCATATAGGGGGCAATAGTTTCGATTATGTTGCAAATAGCGTGCACAGACATTCCCCAAAGGTTACCAGTTCGGGAGGTTTTATATACTATAATCAATTAATTAAAAAAAAAAATTATGTCTGCTGCAGTCGTCGTCGTTTCAGGCGATGGACGTCCACTGCTGGATATAGGCCTCCTGAAATGACCATCAAACACTACATCTTGCGCCGCCTACAGCCAGCGTCTCCCCGCGACTTTCTTTATGTCTTCCGTCCACTTGGTGGGGAGTCGATCGACACTGCGCTTCTCGGTGCGTGGCCGCCATTCCAGCACCTTGGGTCCCCAACTTCCATCGGTCCTACGAGCTATGTGCTCCTGGAGGATCTCAACACAATGCTCAACGACCTCAGCAGGTTTCTCAACAGGTTGGACTCAAAATGAACATGAGCAAGACAAAGATTATGTCGAACACTCATGTTTCGCTCGCTGTTGAAAACTCTGCACACGAAATTGTTGACGAGTACATATACCTTGGACATACAATACAATTAGGTAGGTCCAATTTCTGCTGCAGTGACATGTTAATAAGACATTGCTCTCTTTTACGAATAGAATTACATATATGATACTAGCTGATGTCCGCGACTTCGTCCACGTGGGATAAAAACTATTCTATCTTTTAAGTTGGACCAAATGACAGATATTCACGAAGTTTGAACTAAATCGGTTCAGTAGTTTAGGAGTCCATCGCGGACAAACATCGTGACACGAGATTTATATATATTATTAAAGAAGAATAAGATTGATTATTGAATTATGGTCTATAATCTAAACTCTTAAGTCTAAAGTAATAGAAACATGTGATTTATTGTATTTTTGGCAACCGCAGCGTACACTCACAGATCAGAGTGACCTTTAGCTAAGCGTAGCTACAGATTGCAGTCGCCAGAGATTTGGACTAGAATAACTAAATAGTACTTACAATACGACCTATTAGTGTTTGAAGAGCTACAGGCGATGCACGGCCGCCTCTCACACCGAAACGTTGCATTGTGAGCTTAGCATTTTTTCTAATTGGGTATTACAATACTTATTATAAATTTGATAAAAACTATTAAAGTAGTGTTATTATGTCGCTGCAGACTCGGTCATAAATCATTCGAGTGTTTCGCTTTTGTTGTTCACTAAAATACAAAAGCAGCAGTGAAGCTCAGCAGTGAAATACAAAACGAAACACTTGAATGATTTATGACCGAGTCTGCAGCGAGATAATAACACTACTATGCTTTGCTATAAACCTATTACTTTGGTAAGACACCGGGCGGGCTTTCATCCCTATGTCGTGGCTATACCACCAGTACGCACAAAGCGGTTCGCTTTTTCATTTTTAGTACGCATGGCTATGGTTTGGAATGCTCTCCCAAAATCTGTGTTTCCCGCATCTTACGACCTGGGTACCTTTAAAAAAAGAGTGAATAGGCATCTTCTAGGTAAGCGCGCTCCATCTTCGACCACATCGTCATTTTCCATCAGGTGAGATTGTGGTCAAGCGTAAACCTATGTTGAATAAATAAAAAATAAAAAACAAGAAAAAAATGAGACCTAAGAACTGATGTTTTAGGGCGATGAGCGCAGTGCAGTGCGTTGGTCACAATTTAATTCAATATCACGGGATGAATTGCATCTGCGGGGCTAGACAAAGTAACAGTCGTTTGGCGTTAACGACAGTAGACAAAAATGTATGGACAAACCACGTGACGAATGAAAACAAATGAAAGTAGAATCTACTTTATGCTTAGCGTTGTTCACTGTCGACTGTCAATTGTCACGCGAAGTACGCTAAAGTTATCTACAACGTCCGCGAGAACGTCAGGGAGCGTTCAAATTGTGATTATATCTGTGGTTCAAATAGTCGTAGTCGATTTTCAAACACAGCGTGTTTTCCTCTATTTTCTACAGTCACTTGTTTTGTTCATACATTTTTGTCTAGTATCGTTAACGCCAAACGACTGTTACTTTGTCTAGCCCCGCTGATAAGGCCAGAAGGTATCACTTAACATCACGTGAACGCCTGGTCATTCTTAGCTAAAAAAAAGTTTTACTACCTACTCGGTTCTAAGGTAAAGTTTACATGAGTCTCCGGCGAGAAATCATGTATATTTTATGAAGTTGGCAACCGGAAATGATGAAACTATTTCTCGCGATACTGGATTGACAAATGGTAAGCCATAATGACATGTCAGTCATATGCCACTGCACCACTTCTCCGCTGATCAAACTGTTCTGAGTAATGGGTGTCATTTCCTTTCAACCGCTGTACCGTTGCTCTACTAAAATTAAAGTGGAAATTTATTGAATTTCATTTCATAAAATTGTAGTGTCACAGACTCACAGTGTTTGTAAGTTGTAACTAAACTCCATCGAAACGGCTTGACCGATTTCAATGTAGCCATATGACATGGTGATTCGAATTTTGCGAATTTTGTTCCATTTTCCATTCCATCTATATGGAATGGAAAATGGAACGAAATTCGCAAAATTTATAAGATTGCGCGAAGGTCACGTGACTAATTTAGCGATCATTTCAATTCTTATACATTTTTTGAAGTTTCTTTTCCATACCATTTATCGGATCGCAATATCATATGGCTAGAGATGTTGGTTATACTGTAATTTTGCACTTTCGGGGAATCTGTATTCTGTAGAACGTTTTGGCTTTTGCCTTTTGACTTAAAGCAATATGTAGGGATTTCACTTTGATAAAGCATACAATATATTTTGCCGGTGTTGGTGGCAATAGGGAAATTTCCCTCCAGGCAGGTGTCATGCCTGGGGACCGCTTGTGATCCGAGCGTGTGACGTCAGAACTTCTATATATAGCACGCTCGTCGAAAGCTCCATCAGCGTGTGCTAGGGTACTGGTTACGCCATCTATCGTCAGCTATTCGATAGCTGCAATATCAATTATCCAGGTATAAATAGCGACTAATCAGTCGTTCATTGCGCCAGGCAGTACATTCGTGCGACCGACGGCGACATCAAAATATTTTAATGAATGCCATTAGATGCATTGATGCTCGCTGGTGCCAGCGAGCTGAGCAGAGGAATTCTAAACGATCAAGATCGAGAGCATTTGATGGTTGGTTTTATTTGTTTACGGCAAGGCATCGTAAAGGCTTCCACCCATACATAGTCGACGTACCAATGACGCGTACGAAGCGGTTTGATTCCTCGTTCCTGATACGCACTGCAAAGGCCTGGAATATCCTCCCAGGCAGTGTCTTTCCTGCCACTTACAACCCGGGTGCCTTCAAATCAAGAGTGAATAGGCATCTTCTAGGCAAGCGCGTTCCACCTTAGATTGTATCATCACTTTCCATCAGGTGTGATCACAGTCAAGCGCTAGCCTATATAGTATAAAAAAACGACATCCCTGAATTTTTTTTTCACATTTTCCTCAATAAATTCAAAACTATCAGGCATAAAAATGAGAAAAAAACAAGAAATGGTCATTCAAACGATACCCCACTTAGTATTCCTATCTCATTTTGAAATTTCAACAGCCCGGGTTTCCCCTCTTTTTAAATAAAAATAAAAACAATTTTCAATTTTTTATGTTTGCAATAACGTTGGATTACTATTACCTAATAACTAGTCAAAATTTCTGATCGAAAACTTTTATAGTTACTGCAATAATCGCGTGTGTCAGTCTCACCATAAGGGTTCCATTTTTACCAAAATGGTATGAAACCCTAAAAACGATCAGGACTATCAGGAGAAATTGAGGAATTATAAAATCCCGTTTAATCAATATGTTCGCGGAAGAACTGATTGAGGAAGGTTTACAAAAGCAACAAAATAACACCGGAAAACTTGCGAGGAACAAACAAATGCGCCGACGCACGACGTGCTGTCACCGGCGCGCGCCGTATGAATAGCCGTGTGCCCAGCCCCTAGCACGAGACTACCACTCGACAGGGGGTTTCACTCGCACTGTACGTACTACGTACAGAGGCTACAAGTACATACGTCGACCGCTCGGCGGTTTATCGGGCCGCCTCTAGCAAGCCGGAAAGAGATGGAGGGGAGATAAAGTAACACGACAGAAAGAGAGACTAGTTTGCGTGCTATTCCTTAAAGTATTAGAATTCTTTAGAAGAACTGCTTGAGGAAGTTTTACAAAAACAACAAAATAACACCGGAAAACGTGCGAAGAACTACCGATGTAAGACATGCTGTCATAGCCGCGGTCCCAGTACCCTAGCACGAGACTACACTCGACAGGGGTTTTCACTCCCACTGTAGGTACAAAAGCTACAAGTACATAGCGCCGACCGCTCAGCGGTTTTATCAGGACCTCTGTAGCGAGCGATCATTTTATGAGTAAGTCTCCTATGCCGTAATTTTTATGGGATTCTGTGTACTCGGTGACGAGACAATTTGGTATGGGAGTTGGAACCCTGAAAACAACAGAACAGTTCAACTGTTCGATTTTATCCTGATTGCAATCAAATCTATTAAAATACTATGTAGAAAATAAGTACTTAACTAATCATTACTTGTAGATAATTTTTAGATTAGTTTTGAGAAATTGGTAAAAAAAAATTATAACCTCCACCAGAGAAGTTAATGCATGAGTATTCATGCTAAGGTCACATAATTCGTAGCAGAAGTGCGTTGCTAGATCTTGGGGGTTAGTACGAGTTGCTGGATAAATCGATTTTCGATTCGAATCTCGATTCTACTCAATATAATCAATTCGGAAAGAGTAAACGAAAACGTATAACTCTATCGAATTCTTAGCATTACATCTTGTACTAGCCATGGAAGTCCGGAGTGGAGTGTCTGCGTATAAATACCACAGCGGCGCACGCGCTGGTTCGTAAATCAGATCAGAGTCGTTCGTCATACGTCACAATATTGTATCGTGCAATGTATCATTTTAAAAGCGAGTTATAATTGTACTTTTTGGATGAATGATGACTTTAGAGTGGTTCTATCTCTAGCTACTAGATGGCGCTCGGCGGAAGTAGTCCATAATAACTTATTTTATATTTTACCGAGTTTACATCGTGCTAATGAAGTTGCTAGTATGATTGTAGGTATAACTACGTGGATGCACTAGTATAAAATATCACAAAATGACCATAATAGGTCTAGGTTTACAGAATGAAAATCTTTATTTTTCACATAGGCCTGATTTACAAGCTTTTATGAAAAGTCAAAACTTTACCACATTGTTTCGAAAACAGGTTTGCTCCGAAAAGAACTGGAGAAACTCGGAACTTTATCTTTTTTATCATACAACTCTTTTTATGTAGTATGAAAAATAATTGTAACTGTAGCGGCAATAGAAATACATAGTCTGCTATAATTTCAACTATCATGGTTCATGAGATACAGCCAGGTGACAGACGGACAGGCAGCCGAGTCTTAGTAATAGGGTCCCGTTTTATTCTTTGGGTACAGAACCCTAAATGCAGATTATGTTCGTTAATTAATACGACTTATTTCACTTTTTTATACAAAAATTATGTCAAAATATAAACTTTTAATTTCATGAAAACTACTCGACCGTAGTGGACAGTGGGAGTAGTTGTAAAAATTTTAACAGCCTCTTGTCAAGTTAAGTTAACAATGCTCGCTGCGAAGTTCGGCTCGGTGTGAGCGGCGGCCGACCGGAGCGGGTCAGGGGTCACGCGCTCAGAATATAATAAACTGAAAATACACTTTTGAAGGAAAATAGTTTATTGAGAAAATTGCGTTCAAACGTAACTGAAAGGATTGCGGGGGCAGTCAATATTATCGTTAAGATTTTATTTATGATCCCTTAAATAAGTCATCTTTTTTATAAAAGTAGTTAATATGTAAATATGAGTTCCTGTTTGGTAGTCTCGCGAAAATTCAAAAACTACTCGACCGTTCTCAATACTGCGTGTAACTATTGAGTGAGGTAGGTAGTGGTATAGTCAGAGGGCAGAACAACGTTTGCCGGGTCAGCTGGTTAGTGTATTTAGGATTCCGTACGCAAAGGGTAATACGGGAGCCTATTACTAAGAGTTCGCTGTCCGCCTGTCATCATCAGCCTATATCTCATGAACCGTGGGCAGTTGTGAAAATGAAAATGAAAATGAAAATATTTATTTTTCACATAGGCCTAAATAATAGGCTCTTACGAAAAGTCAAAACTCTACCGCCAGGTTCGGAAAGCACGTTTGCACCGAGAAGAACTGGCAAGAAACTCGGCACTTGTGTTTAAAATAACTATATACCTACACGAATTTACCGTTAATATGAAACTGAGGATGCGGTCATACCATTTTACGTAAACCTTTCTCATACAAGTAAACAGTGGCGCCATCTATCAAAATGTCAAAGTGTGTCCTTACTGCTGGTGTCAAAACAAATATTTTGACGCCAGTACCTACACAGTACTTATATGGTAGGTATTCCGTGAGCACATTTTTTCACGCGGTTCTCCGCGTTTAGTGTATGAAGTATGTCTATTTATTTATATTTTTGTTAGTGTTTCACACATTAAGGGTATTTTTTTTATAAATTAAGCATAGTGACTCAAAACTATCGCTGCCAACGGGAGTTGAACCTGTGTCCCCCAGCTATCGTAGCTGGGTGCTCTGGCAATTGAGTTATGGGAGCAACTACCGCTGGGCGCTGACACGATAATTTCCATACACAATATTGTGTTCAGTCCATAGATTACTTATAATCTATGGTTCAGTCATAGGCAGACTGCGGTGCCATTTATTGGGAAACTACGGTTTCAATCCAATTTCAATTTCATTTTAATTTATAAAATAATATGTCTATTCATTAATTTTTATTCGTTTTTGTTCATACATCAGCGCCTCCCCATCTGCAGCTCATAGGTAGCTAATAATAATAAATACTGCGTTAGTGTTTACTACAATGTTACTACTACACTAATACTATAACACCTGGCACGCAGCGCGCGTTGGCGTATACTTTGTTTACGCACTACACGCAAATGTAAACTACCTAATTCATACAAACTTAAGATTTAAATCGCACATCGAAAACGTCCACAAACATGCTGAGTGAGTGCTCTCAGCATGCTGTAGTTGCACTTGTGACAGTGAGTGACGGACGTTGTCTACAAATTATTTGCTAGTTTTTCCACCGTAAACTTACCTACACCAAAATGCCTTCTTGTACATTTAGAAAGTGTAGTAACAATACAAGAAACATAAATAAAGCTAGGTTAGGTTAGGTTAGACTCAAAACTAAGTTTCATCTGTGAAACTCTCAAGTGTAGGAATATAGACTGTATTATTACTAGGATTTATCCAAGAACAAAACTATTCTAAAACTTTTTTTTTGCCAAAATTTATTAAAGCCCATATTTAGAGACTTTCCTATACCTACTATTGTAGAATACCTAATCGATTCGTTTTATCAAGCGGGTATTGAATAGTCTATTTAAACTACAGTTTAGTGACGGAATCCACTTTCTCCAGTCGATTGTCAGCGGCTCATTGCTCCGTAATAGAACTACAAACCTAATTGTGAAATATAAATCATAAAATAATTGGTCAAGTGCGAGTCGGGCTCGCGCAATGAGGGTTCCGTACTACCAAGACCCATAATTGAACTAAATACCCCTGGCCACCAAAATCAAAAACGAACAAAAAATCACGTTTGTTGTATGGGTGGTCCCCTTACATTTTTATACCGTAAGTACCTATTTTAATTTCAGTTTTATTTTTGAAGTAAATATGTATAACTAAACATTTTGTCAATATTTTAAACGTCTACGTGTTGCCGTTATCAATATCGAGCAAATACAAGCAAATCAATAAACGCCAGGCCCAAGAAACCTTTTTTCTATTTTATGTTTTAGTATTTATTGATATAGAAGCAACAGAACTACAGTGTTGGTGTGCACACCAATTCTTCCAACATAATATTTGGCTGCATTGCCATTCGCCACCTACCATCAGGTGAGACCGACTTGTTATATAAATATGTTGTTGGTTATAAAAAAACGAATGTGAAGTCATAACAATGCCAGACCTTCCCAAAGTTTACTTTATGAACCCCTAAAAATATTGGAAAACGTGATCGCAGAAAAGACTTTTCGATTAATTTATTAAGTTATTATTAATTAAGTTATTCTTTAGAAAAAACTTTCCGATTAATTCAAGTTATTCTTTATTTTACATTACCGGTGTCTGAGTGAAGCAGAGGCAGTAGTGTACAAGAATAACAGCGATAGATTATGAAAATGATTTTCTTTTCACACAAGCCTTATTGACAGTCTCTTTTGAAAATTCAAAACTGTAACGTCCAGTTCGGAAAGCAGGTTTGGATAGAGAAGACCTGGAAATAAATTCAGCATTTGCTCTATAACTTTTTTCATAGCATGAAAGTAAATTACATGATTATTAATTGATTTATTTGAAAAGTAATCAACAGCGTTTTTTTACAATAATAAGTAGTTTAAGAATAAAGCCATGACATTTCGTCTATCATTCCTATAAGCCTTGTAGAGGAATTCTGCAATGGTGTATACCTACTGTATTTCGAAGTAGATCTAAAACAAAGAAGTAATAATATTATTCTAGCTCAATTAGTTTTTAAGTGCCATTGTGAAATGGTGATACTAGAATACAAAATCCGGCTGAGTTTGTAGTAATCTTCTTCTCAATGCAACCCTCGTAAACTTAGCTTTAAGTCGACTTGATATGATTGAAATCATATTGACGTTTTACGTAAGAGCCTGTACGTTAGACCTATGTGAAATAAAGATATTTTGAGCTTGAATAATGAAATTCTTCAATGGTGTATTCTTCTGTATTTTAACTAGTCGATCTATAACAAAGAAGTTTGTATACTATGAAGTTTGTATACTATGAATTTACTATTTATTGTGGAATTCATCTACCGTGCACAGCCAGTCACGAACTGACTGACTCACTGCTAGTGGCGAGCTCTCAGCGCCAGTTCAGAGTAAAGAGTAAAGACCTCCGGAGTGGCCTTGAACTGTTCTACCGACTCTCAGGGAAAAGGACCCGCTTTACAACTACAACACCATGCAAATTACAATAGGCTATGCTTTTTTGTGCTGTTTCTTTGCTGGTTCTATTTGAATCGAATACACGCTGTTGTCTATGGTAGTGAATACATATAAGGAAATGGTGAAGTTATTTTCGTACTCACCACAGCTACCTATCACACGAGTAACAATTGCATCTTTTTATTACCCAACCATTTCCAAAAAAATAATGTTACGCTAACCTGTGGAAAAAATAAAAATCTTTATTCTTTTTTTTACATAGATTTACAGAATACAGGCTCTTAGGAAAAGTCTAAATTTGAGTCTTTGTTGTGGGTTTCCTCTCAGTTCAGGGTGCGTTAAACCCTCGTTTAGTTTTAACTCATAAAATAGTTACTAGCAGTATAAACATAATGTTTTACTGACTATTCATAAGATCATGTAAGACAGGCATATGAGAGATAAATCTTTTTTACTTTTCTGTGGTAAAAATAAATTAAACAATTTATTATGTTTTATTTGTATTTTATGAATATTGCTATATTAAGCTCTCTTGAGGACTTTTATTAACGATAAGGGGTGGAAATTAAACCTGCAACCTTTCGATTTCAGTCCATTCTTTAACCGTTTAGCTGTTATAGATAAAAGTGGAGCGCGAACGACGACGTTAATAAATCTATGGATAAAAGCTTCAGTAGGATTATTATAGTGGTATGAAATGATATAAGCTCGCCGCGTCTGTTTGGATTCTATTTTTACAATAACTCCATCAAACGCCGCATATGGCTCCCATTACTACGACGCACGCATCACATCACTTCCGAAACAGAAATTATGGTTTATTATAGTCTCAGCTCGGACCAGACACATCCAGCGTGGCAGGGTTACAGGTGACTACCTACGCAAAACATGATTGGAGGCTTGCTTAAAATTTGCAGCTCCAGCCATATGTCCCATCAGTGGACTGATTCTGTATCAAAAATCCTACTTTTGCATTCTTTGCTCACAAGTTACCAACCTAGGCTGGTATGGAATCATGTCAATATACCTACCATGCTAGTTGCTAACTTGTGGAAAAAGACATTGTGGAGACTTGTGGAGAAATACATTTTTTTCCAAAAATCCTTTTTTGCACAAATTTTGCAAATTTTAGAATTCTCCATAGGTACTCCAACTTTCTTATTTAAAAACCCAGTGAAGGTTACTAACCAACAAACGGAACCCCACTGATTCCTCTCACATATCAGGCCCATGTTCAGCAGTGAGACTTTGAAAAAGACTTCAACAAATAAAATGAAGTACTCGTATGTTGAACAATATTGAAGAAATTTAGTATTAAAAATGGTTTTTGATCAGTGTTTTCCAAACTGTGATCTGATTGACCCACATCACTCTGCAAATACTGAATTTATTTATAGCAACGAGTATGTGATAAAGAAAAAACAGGGTAGGTATACTGTTAAACAGAGGAATTTTTAATCCCGCAAAATTTCCTCCAAAAATATTTTAAACTTTAGTCATCCTAGCAATACGCAGAAATGTTGTAGTTAAAACTTAAAGAACTAACTCGATCAGTAATTCCTGCGAGTTGCTCTGAACTTTTCCAAACCGGTTGTTCGCATCTTCGTCTGGCTGGCGGCTCAGCTGCACAATGCACTACAACCACATAAACCGTAACTGGTGCTACCGACTCTGAGTTTCATCAGCCTTCGTTACCTAGATTTTTAGAAAGAAGAACAAAGATATATTTATTCATAAGTAAACGTAAAAATATAGTTACTCTTTATTTATTCTTTACTACTACTGCTACTACTAAGCGAAACAAATCTAAAACTTCAAACGTGTCGTTTTCGATCCAAACTCATCCTTTGGCCAGATGTTAGAATTCAGTAGGATCGATCACGGGGTTTTTTAACGTGGATCCAAAATTAACGTAGAGCTTTGAAATTGGATAGTAGAACTTCGCAAAGGACTCATTAGCAGCACAATCAAAGCACCGGAGTAGGTTAATTCTTATTAATCAGATCATGTTTCACGCGGTTTGCTAAATGAAGCATTTTTATAGCTTTATTATCAAACAGGAAAGCGTGAAGATAATATGGCGTGTATTAATTACGGAATTAGAGTTCAGCGTTTATCTACTAGTTGAAGCTACTACCAGTACAGTTAACACTTTCACTTCTTTTGTAATAACTACAATGGAATTTTCTAATTTAACTTAATTTACTGTGACCTCAAAATTAATGTACAAAGGGGATTTTTTTTAACACTGGTAGAATGTTATTACTGACTGGCAGTTGATCACAACTAGGTTTGTTTTCTGATTTCATGTGTGTATGAGTGTATTTAGACTACATTTCCTATTTAAATTTAATGGGACTATTTTAATGAAAAAAACCTAAGATTATAAAGCATTCTTTAAGTTGATTGTTTTAGTTTTTTGGATATTTAAATTCATTAATATTCTAATCATTATATGTAGTATTTCGTTTCTGAGT
This sequence comes from Coenonympha arcania, assembly GCA_036785405.1. Lineage (NCBI taxonomy): Eukaryota > Metazoa > Arthropoda > Insecta > Lepidoptera > Nymphalidae > Coenonympha > Coenonympha arcania. The sequence goes on from CM072076.1 coordinate 13,822,130, forward strand.
AGAGATCAATGCATTAATGCAAATTTATGATTGTATAAATTTTACCTCTAACACTGAATGCCAATGTCCAGATCACCTTGACCGTTGCAAATGGTTATCTATTAAACGTTATTGTTGATCGAGAAAAAATAATCATGTTTTGTTTTAGAAAGCTTTCCTTTACCAACAAAGGATTAATGAAAGCGGATTAAAGGCATTACAAAAATATTAATGAGAGGGTAACTTAAGATTGTAACAATTCTAAGACAAATTACAGCTTAAAGGCAACAAACCAAATAAGGAGATAGAAAAAATGAATTTTAAAAGTGAAATAGATAAATAATTTAGAAGGCTTATAAAACTGATTAATAGAACAAAAACGTTTTCAATTCGTTTTACATTTTGTCCATGCAATTGAGATGTATTGCATATGTAGGCATAACGCGTTGTTTTCGATAAATCAGAGGTGAGGAATTCTCGAATAACTCGTCGTCATCCTTTCATTCACGCGTCCAAAGAATGTTGTGGATTACTGAATCAATAACACCAGCTGCAAGCCGCTGCGATTTCTCTCTTCTCAACTCCAATCCAACAAATTGCATGGTTTACTCTGTACCTACTCTGTCATTTCTGAAGCAATAACTAATGTGTACACTACAACCTCGTTTATTTTTGTGGATTCATAGCAAATAAAACAGGTTTTCAATAATTGCATTTCCATAATAAAAAATGTATGAATGAATATAATACAAATTATACAGCTTTGCCGTCAAATTAGATTTGATTCCAATTTCTGATTAGGAATACTATTAAAGATAAGATTCATGTTGGTGACAATTTAATGAAGTTTCATGTAATAAGGGGTAAGAAATTCCCAATGGGTATTAAAATTTATAAATGAGTTTGAAAACAAATTATGTTGAAAATCAAAGACAGAATATTATAAATGTAAGAGTAAGTAATTTCTATGATAGAGAATAATGATACAATGCTCGGACTTAACTACTTTCAATTGCTGGAGGAAACAATTAGACTGAAATACGCTACATTGATAATAACGATAGCTGGCTTCGTACATTGAAATTTTTTTTGTATAATTAAAACAAAGGTTTCTCGTAACTGCTCAGCCGAGCAAAAAATATATGCGTACCTATGTAAGTAACGAACTACTCGAGCGAACAAAACAGCGATGTTCATACTCTGTAATCTATACCCTGCATATGTGGCTTCTCGTCTATCATCACTCGTATATTGTATAAATAATATCATTTTAACAGTATTAAAATCTCGTCTCTCGATGTAGTTGGAGTGCTCAAGGTTACGGTCTCGAGTGTAACTGAACATGTATAACGCTACTTAAATTTCCGTGGAAGCAATCCAGAACGGCCGCCACCAGACATAGTTGACATTCGTGAGACATTCTCGGAAATCTGGCTTCGACTGACACTCGATCATAAAAAGCCGATTTATGTGATTCTTTGCTCTACGATCAAAGAGCACCTTAAATCAATTTGAAGGAAAGAACGCCCGGCTCGGATACTAGTGCGACCGTGTTCCGACTACAGTCTACACGGTGCACAGGATATCTGTTGCTTCGAAATCCAAACAAGCGCAAGGGCGGCGGCTGCTCGTGTGTCAGACGTACTCGCACTGTTGCAACACCGGTTATAAAAACAAAACCACAATAACGGAAGAGGGCGACACGGCGTATAACGTCTTTTGTTTACAACTCGCCGGTTCCAGTCGTCAACGCCATTATATGCAGGAATAAGACTGGACAGCGTAACGTTTGTAGGTTCGCGTTAGCGCTCGAGTGGTTCGCAATGGTGGAACAGAAGTCTCTACATCGTCGGATCAATCACAGAGCGCGGTTTCACCGCAATGTCAGGACTTCGACACGATCCACAGAATCACGACGACGCAGAAAAAACAGGGCAGTAATGTTGTATCGACGTTTGGTTCGAAGCCGAAGCCGTAAGGCGAGACAGGCACAATGTCGCCGCCGCTGAACCGTTCAAATATCACTCGATCAGCGTTTTTACGGCTTCCACACTAGCACTGGACACCGGCGCGAGGCCATGTGGGTGTGGGGGCTCGCTCACCTGAGCCTGACGGGCGGTGGGATGTTGAAGGCCGGGAACAGTTTCGCGTTGGGACTCTCGAACAGCATCGCGTATGTTTTGTTCACCGCGCGTGCATCGTGCACCCGTCCGCTCAGTTCGACGGCCGGCCGTACACTAACCGCACGCCCTCCCCGCACTGTGACGTCACAGTGCCGCGGACCACTCGCACCCTCTCCTTTACACTCCCTACGCGCGAGAGAGGGACGCCGCGAGAGTCTGCAGTAAGTACGGTGGCAACGCGCGTGTGTCTCTACTCTACTGAGCCCCTCTTTTATGTTGTAGGGCTTCGCGTTGCGCCTACCGCTTTACTAATCATTTAGTAAGTCAATTTTAAACGACGACAGATACTTACACCAATTAAGCCAATTGTATAAATTCAGTTTCAGGAGTGACTGTTATATCATCATCCTAACATAGAGTCGTGACGTTGACCGAGCTGAAATATATTCTCCTAGGTATTGACTCTGGACTGGAGGCATAAAACCTGTTTCTGTAGTGGCTTGGTCTGCCTTCGCCCACTGCGACGCGGGTAGGATAGGTCGTGACTTATACATATAGAGCCATTTCTCAACTCCAGCAAAAGTTCGCAAATTCAATTCATTGAAAGGTACCTACGCAGACAAACTATGACTATATTGCTATAGTCAATATAGTCTGCAAAAACTTGAAAGCTTTGTTGGTTGATGATCAAAAACAATTTATCACAAAATCGACCCCTAGGGGTTTCCTGAAAAAATATTTGAGAACCACTGTTTTTTTTTAATGATTTTTATTTGACACAAAATCTATTAATTTGAATATCATTTACTGCTTGCATTATTTGTAATGAGTTGATAATTATTTGAATGCTGTATTAAAAATAAATAATGAAATTATTCATGACTAGCTGTTGCCCGCGGCTTCGCCCGCGTGAATTTCGGTTTTTCGCTAATCCCGTGAGAACGATGGATTTTTCTCTCTCGAAATATTCAATATTTAACACATTTTTATGCTTCACTTAAAAAGTTCTTTTCAGAGCTAGTTACTTAGTTTTAGTATTAGGAATCACACTTTTTCATAATATTTGTCAAAGTTCTTTTCAGAACTATCTCTTTGAACTTGAATAATTTCTTTTTTTATTAGTTTATTCTTAGTTATTAGTTTATTCTTAATTTCTCTAATTTTAAATAAATATCCTTCATAGCAATATGCCTAGAAGAAGAAGGTCGCAGCTATCTAAGAATATAGTTCCCAAGCGAGATTAGCAAAAGTTCGTCGTATTGGAGAGTCTTCTTCTGAAAATGCAGATCGTCTGGAAAGTATGAGAGTGTACGCGTCCCAATCGCGAGGCAGAGAATCTAGCGTCGAACGTTCAGTTCGTCTTGCAGAACAAAATGCAAGACCGTCGCAGCTATACGAACGACAGTCAAGTGCTGAGCGCTCTCAGCGACTTGCTGATAATAGGGCTAGGAACTCGCAAACACGGGCAAGAGAATGTAGCACTGATCGTTCACTTCGTCTTGCAGAGCGAAATGCGAGATCATCGCAGTTATACGAACGACAGTCAAGTGCTGAGCGCTCTTAGCAACTTGCTGAAAATAGGGCTAGGAACTCGCAAATACGCAACCCCCTTCTCCCGCACTGCCCCTCTCACGAAGAGTTAGTTACTCGATGCGCTGCGTGGCGGCCGCCGCATTTTTTTATTTTAATTTCATGATATCTTTTGAATGGAATGTCCGATTTCAATAATTCAAAAAGTAATCATCAGGTATTGAGACAGTCTTGAATGTTAAATTATTTATTTGGATAAAAATTTATAAATGGTAAGTATGGATAACACGGTCTGATTTTGATCGGCATTTCTATCAATTTGTTAAATCTAAATAAGTAGTTATAGTGACGTAACTATAATAGTTAGACATATGGTCTCGCGAAGTTTTTTGTAGATATTGATATATTCTATAATATTGTCCAACATTTTTTTGTCCTATCATTAATACTCTTCGCAGCGTATGCGATGAAAGACATTTTATGGCTAATTTTTTTAAACCTTCGGTTGGTTTTAATAGGAATTTCTAAAGATTTCTATAGTAATCTAGTACTAAATATAGCCTATGTTACTCGGTGATAACGTAGCTTTCTAATGAAAAAAGAATTATTAAAATCGGTCCAGTACTTTTTGAGTTTATTCGTTACATACAAAAATACAAAAATACAAATCTTTCCTCTTTATAATATTAGTGTAGAAATAAGATTGTCGCAAAATAATTAGGTTAATTTCAAAACAATCAGCGATACTCATTTCATTTTGAACATTATGTTAGTGGAATAGAGTCTTAATTGGAACGCAAGGAATCTAAGCCCTTTCATGTTGTTCTTTATTCAAATGATCACGAATTCACGAATTTTGAATTAAAAGTTGTCAAAGAATTACTGCTTTGCGTAATAATTTTGTGTCTTCGCGGAATGCCAAACTAAGTAGGTATCTCTATTAAAACTTACAATTATTAATTACACAAAAAATGTTATTTACTGTAAAGTGACATTACACTGTTGCGGTTTCACGCCGCAAGTTCGCGCGCCGTTGTCACTTGCCGATGTTATAATTTATTACAAAACACGTAGGAAGTAGGAACAAGTAGATCTCTGTAAAATATTGAACACTAGCTGTTGCCCGCGGCTTCGCCCGCGTGAATTTCGGTTTTTCGCTAATCCCGTGAGAACGATGGATTTTTCTCTCTCGAAATATTCAATATTTAACACATTTTTATGCTTCACTTAAAAAGTTCTTTTCAGAGCTAGTTACTTAGTTTTAGTATTAGGAATCACACTTTTTCATAATATTTGTCAAAGTTCTTTTCAGAACTATCTCTTTGAACTTGAATAATTTCTTTTTTTATTAGTTTATTCTTAGTTATTAGTTTATTCTTAATTTCTCTAATTTTAAATAAATATCCTTCATAGCAATATGCCTAGAAGAAGAAGGTCGCAGCTATCTAAGAATATAGTTCCCAAGCGAGATTAGCAAAAGTTCGTCGTATTGGAGAGTCTTCTTCTGAAAATGCAGATCGTCTGGAAAGTATGAGAGTGTACGCGTCCCAATCGCGAGGCAGAGAATCTAGCGTCGAACGTTCAGTTCGTCTTGCAGAACAAAATGCAAGACCGTCGCAGCTATACGAACGACAGTCAAGTGCTGAGCGCTCTCAGCGACTTGCTGATAATAGGGCTAGGAACTCGCAAACACGGGCAAGAGAATGTAGCACTGATCGTTCACTTCGTCTTGCAGAGCGAAATGCGAGATCATCGCAGTTATACGAACGACAGTCAAGTGCTGAGCGCTCTTAGCAACTTGCTGAAAATAGGGCTAGGAACTCGCAAATACGCAACCCCCTTCTCCCGCACTGCCCCTCTCACGAAGAGTTAGTTACTCGATGCGCTGCGTGGCGGCCGCCGCATTTTTTTATTTTAATTTCATGATATCTTTTGAATGGAATGTCCGATTTCAATAATTCAAAAAGTAATCATCAGGTATTGAGACAGTCTTGAATGTTAAATTATTTATTTGGATAAAAATTTATAAATGGTAAGTATGGATAACACGGTCTGATTTTGATCGGCATTTCTATCAATTTGTTAAATCTAAATAAGTAGTTATAGTGACGTAACTATAATAGTTAGACATATGGTCTCGCGAAGTTTTTTGTAGATATTGATATATTCTATAATATTGTCCAACATTTTTTTGTCCTATCATTAATACTCTTCGCAGCGTATGCGATGAAAGACATTTTATGGCTAATTTTTTTAAACCTTCGGTTGGTTTTAATAGGAATTTCTAAAGATTTCTATAGTAATCTAGTACTAAATATAGCCTATGTTACTCGGTGATAATGTAGCTTTCTAATGAAAAAAGAATTATTAAAATCGGTCCAGTACTTTTTGAGTTTATTCGTTACATACAAAAATACAAAAATACAAATCTTTCCTCTTTATAATATTAGTGTAGATTTGGAGAAATTATTGAATTTATTTTTGTCTTTCTCATTCTCACGGATACTTTGGTAGGTGCGACATGCAGCGTCGCGGAAGTAATAACTCAAAAACTAAACCAGTTATCAAAAATCGGTTTCTAAACGTTTTTACAAAAATTACAATTATTGTAGTTTCCGATAAAAATTAGAAAAACTGAAATTTTGGAGCAGCTTTTGGGAGAACTTTATATCGAGAAAATTTTATACAATCGTGTTTCTGGTTCTAAGCGAGACCCATAATACAATAATACTACATGACGGTCTTTATAGTTTTTAAATAAAACTTCATTCCAAATCGCTTTAATACCTACGGCTTCTATGCCGGTAATCAAAATATCGAGTAAAAAAAGTCGTAGAACAAAAGTTGTAAACAAATACAGGCCGTCGAGAGCGATTTGGTATTTTTTATACCTAGGTATACATTTTCGGCTAAGAGGATAAGGGTGCGGAGGGCACGCGTCGGGGACGACTACTTGAGCAAGTAGCCTTACCTAAGTAGGTAAGTCTTGAGTAAGTTGATTTACGTAAAACTTCTTCGTACAAGCAAACAGTAGCGCCATCCGTCAAAATTCTATAGGTGGCTGCCGAGAGAACTGAAGCGTGTTACTGTTGGTTGCCAAACAAGCATTTTTGGCACCGATAAACTGGCGACATTTTTTTGCGCCGTCCGCCCTGTCCAGGGTAGGTACAATATGTCTATCTTCTGCATGCTTTTCTGTAATTCTGAGTTCAAAACCACTGACAGGACGCGGTCTTCGGATTTTGTACACTCAACTCCATCCAGCAACCAGCACCCAGACTACTTGAAATTTCGCGCCCGGATGTTACCTTACTATCGTGCTAAATATTCTTTCGGCTCGCGTTTCGTCGTCAAGTGAACAACAGACTTTGTCCAGTGGTTAGACTCTAGAGATAGAACTCCAGTAGAATAAAGTACTAACTTGTATGTGAATTGTGAAAATAAATATTTAAACCATAAAAGTTGTATTATTTAAAACATGCATTCAGATTAAGTGTTGCTTTTTTTACAGTTTTAATGAAAAAAAAGCAAATTTAATCTGAATACATATTCGTATTTCCTGGAAGGGGGGGTCCAGGGGAAGTCACCGGCAAATCTTCTGCGAACGGGTTATACATACCTACCTACTGCCAAAAATTTTTTTCATCACTGTTCAAGAGATAAGTACAACCTGGTGACAGTCGGACGGACGGCGAAGTCTACCACTATATTCAATATACGCTATGGCGAAGTCTCAGTAATAGGGTCCGTTTTTTATCCTTTGGGTACGGAACTCTAAAAATGTTATAAAAAGGTATTATAACAGTAACGTGCACGCCATCTAGAGATAAATAAACACATTACGATGCTACTCTACTTTACTTGTACGCAGAACGCAGACTCTATTGTACTCTATTGGTATGGGATATGGCTAAAAGATGGCGCTGTAATGGAGTGAAAAATTTAATTTCACGACGATCAACCGCGTAGATTATCAATAGACTTTATGCATAAAATATGTATTATTATTGGTAATCTTCATCGGTAATACATTATCAAAGCATCGGTACTAAAACATATCTGTCATATTATATTGAAGAAAATAATTAATAAAGTGTAAATCTAAATACCTATATAAAAGAAGATACTGACTGACTCACTGACATATCAACGCACAGCCCAAACCGCTGGGTCTAGAGACTTCAAATTTGGCACACACGTTCCTTATGAGGTCTAGGGGTGCACTAAGAAAGGATTTTCCAAAATTCTCCCCCTAAAGGGATGAAACGGGGCTCCAAAGTTCGTATTTTACCAAGCTTCAATACTCCTTCACGCCGCAACTACTGAACCGATTTGGCTCAAATTTGGAATGGAGATAAATTGCATCTTGGGTTAACACATAAGCTACTTTTCATCCCGGGAAAATCCATGGTTCCCATGGGATTAGTTAAAAACCGAAATTCACGAGGAAAAAAATCTTCACGCCGCAAGTACAAGACCGATTTGGCTGAAATTTGGAACGGAGATAGATGATATCCTGGGTTAATAAAAAAGCTACTTTTTATGCCGGAAAAATCCATGGTTTTTGCGGGAAAACTGATAAATTGATATTCACGAGCGAAAAATACTACTTTACGCTGCACTTACTGACCTTGATATGACTGAAATTCGGAAAGGAGATAGATTTTATCCTGGATTAATACATAGGCTTCTTTTCATCCCGGAAAATTTTATGGTATATCAAAGAAGATACTGACTCACTCACTCACTGACATATCAACGCACAGCCCAAACCGCTGGGTCTAGAGACTTCAAATTTCGCACACAGGTTCCTTATGAGGTCTAGGGGTGCACTAAGAAAGGATTTTTCAAAATTCTCCCCTTAAAGGGGTGAAACGGGGCTCCAAAGTTCGTATTTTACCAAGTTTCAATACTCCTTCACGCCGCAACTACTGAACCGATTTGGCTCAAATTTGGAATGGCTATAAATTGCATCTTGGGTTTAAACATAAGCTTCTTTTCATTCCGGGAATATCCATGGTTCCCGTGGGATTAGTTAAAAACCGAAATTCACGCGGAAAAAAATCTTCACGCCGCAAGTACAAGACCGATTTGGCTGAAATTTGGATTGGAGATAGATGATATCTTGGGTAAAAAGGCAACTTTTTATCCCGGAAAAATCCATGGTTTTTGCGGAAAAACTGAAAAATTGATATTCACGCCCGAAAAATACTACTTTACGCTGCACTTACTGACCTGATATGATTGAAATTCGGAAAAGAGATAGATTTTATCCTGGACTAATACATAGGTTACTTTTCATCCCGGAAAATTTCATGGTATATCAAAGAAGATACTGACTCACTCACTCACTGACATATCAACGCACAGCCCAAACCGCTGAGTCTAGAGACTTCAAATTTGGCACACAGGTTCATTATGAGGTCTAGGGATGCACTAAGAAAGGATTTTTCAAAATTCCCACTTAAGGGGTGAAACGGGGCTCCACAGTTCGTATTTTACCAAGCTTCGATACTCCTTCACGCCGCAACTACTGAACCGATTTGGCTCAAATTTGGAATGGCGATAAATTGCATTTTGGGTTAACACATAAGCAACTACTGATCTCGTGGAAATCCATGGTTCCCGTGGGATTAGTTAAAAACCGAAATTCACGCGGAAAAAATCTTCACGCCGCAAGTACAAGACCGGTTTGGCTGAAATTTGGAATGGAGATAGATGATATCCTGGGTTAGTAAAAAGGCTACCTACTTTTAATCCCGGTAAAATCCATAGTATTCGAGGGAAAACTGAAAAATTGATATTCAAGCGCGAAAAATACTACTTTACACTGCACTTATTGACCTGATATGACTGAAATTCGGAAAAGAGATAGATTTTATCCTGGATTTATACGTAGGCTACTTTTCATCCCGGAAAATTTCATGGTATATCAAAGAAGATACTGACTCACTCACTCACTGACATATCAACGCACAGCCCAAACCGCTAGGTCTAGAGACTTCAAATTTGGCAAACAGGTTCCTTATGAGGTCTAGGGGTGCACTAAGAAAGAATTTTTCAAAATTCCCACTTAAGGGGTGAAACGGGGCTCCACAGTTCGTATTTTACCAAGCTTCGATACTCCTTCACGCCGCAACTACTGAACCGATTTGGCTCAAATTTGGAATGGCGATAAATTGCATTTTGGGTTAACACATAAGCAACTACTGATCTCGTGGAAATCCATGGTTCCCGTGGGATTAGTTAAAAACCGAAATTCACGCGGAAAAAATCTTCACGCCGCAAGTACAAGACCGGTTTGGCTGAAATTTGGAATGGAGATAGATGATATCCTGGGTTAGTAAAAAGGCTACCTACTTTTAATCCCGGTAAAATCCATAGTATTCGAGGGAAAACTGAAAAATTGATATTCAAGCGCGAAAAATACTACTTTACACTGCACTTATTGACCTGATATGACTGAAATTCGGAAAAGAGATAGATTTTATCCTGGATTTATACGTAGGCTACTTTTCATCCCGGAAAATTTCATGGTATATCAAAGAAGATACTGACTCACTCACTCACTGACATATCAACGCACAGCCCAAACCGCTAGGTCTAGAGACTTCAAATTTGGCAAACAGGTTCCTTATGAGGTCTAGGGGTGCACTAAGAAAGAATTTTTCAAAATTCCCCCTTAAGGGGTGAAACGGGGCTCCAAAGTTCGTATTTTACCAAGCTTCGATACTCCTTCACGCCGCAACTACTGAACCGATTTAGCTTAAATTTGGAAAGGCGATAAATTACATCTTGGGTTAACACATAAGCTACTTTTCATCCCGGGAAAATCCATGGTTTCCATGGGATTAGTTAAAAACCGAAATTCACGCGGAAAAAAATCTTCACGCCGCAAGTACAAGACTGATTTGGCCAATATTTGGAATGGAGATAGATGATATCCTGGGTTAGTAAAAAGGCTACTTTTTATCCCGGAACAATCCATGTTTTTCGCGGGAAATCTGAAAAATTGTTATTCACGCCCGAAAAATACTACTTTACGCTGCACTTACTGCACTGATATCACTGAAAACCCCAAAGGAGATAGATTTTATCCTGGATCCTGGTTTCCATGATAATAGTGATAGATAATATGCCTTTATGCCGTAATTACTGAACTGATTTGGAATATAGATAGATTATATCCTGGATTAACACTAAGGCTACTTTTTATCCCGGAAAAATCCATGGTTAATTTGGGACCAGTGAAAAACAGATATCCACGCGGGAAAAATATTCTTTCAGGCCGTAATTGCTGAACTGATTTGGCTGAAAATTAGAACAGAGAAGGCTATTTTTCATCCCGGGAAAATCAATGGTTATTTCTCTCGCGTGAATATTTGTTTTACACTATTCCAGCGGGAGAAATACTTATTCACGCTGCAACTATTGAAAATTTTTGGCTGAAAGTTAAAATGGAGATGGATTTCGCTCTAAATTAACACAAAGGTTACTTTTTATTCCTGAAAAATCGATGGTTCCCGTGAGAATAGGGAAAACTAAAATTTACGCGGGCGAAGCCGCGGGTATCTGCTAGTATTCTATAAAAATTCAGTGGCCGGTCATGTCGTGACAGTCCGACCGATTTTAGGATTTCTATGGGTTTCCTTGGAAATGTATAGAAGTCCTGATTTCATATATTTCCCCATGACACATATTTAATTTATTTATCAAAAAATAAAGAACATCAATTAGAATTTAGATAATCAACTTTTATTAGACAAGTTACATCAAATCATAAAGATATTAATAAAAATAACTTATAAATGAACATGGAATAACAGTGGAATAGTTATTTTTCTTTGTTGTAAAATTACTAAGAAGTAATTTAACACTCTAACTACATAACAGCAACGACACTGTTCAAATATTCTACTGCTGTTATGCAATAATATATTATGAGATTCCAAACAAAAAAATATGTGTGTGAATAAACCTTTTTTTCTTTCCTTCTTATCTTATATTTCAATCCACGAAGACTCGCCCCACTCTGTCGAAATAGCTCAAGTTTCATTCGATTCGTATGGAGTTTGACGCGTCATCGTGGATCGAAATATCTACAGATCCGTTGTCTTACTGTTGTAAGGTTTGTAGCCTTGCTGTTGTTAGGTTCATTGCCTTGATGTTGTTATTTTCATAGCCCTGCTGTTGTTAGGTTCATTGTCCTGCTGTTGTTAGGTTCATTGCCTTGCTGTCTTAAGGTTCATTGTCTTGCTGTTGTTAGGTTCATTGTCTTGCTGTTGTTAGGTTCATTGTGTTGCTGTTGTTAGTTCATTGTCTTGCTGTTGTTAGTTCATTGTCTTGCTGTTGTTAGGTTCATTGTCTTGCTGTCGTTAGTTCATTGTCCTGCTGTTGTTAGTTCATTGTCTTGCTGTTATTAGGTCTGTTGTCTTGCTGTCGCCTACCGGCCGCAGCCGCCGCGCGAGCACGCCGACCTCTTGGGCGGGCGGTACGAGGAGCTGGACGCGCCACCACTCAGCGGCAGGAACCCTGCGACAATGCATTGTTATACTGTTGTCCTTGTCAAGCAGTCGCTGCACGCGGGGCAGTGAAATGGGAAACCAGAAACAGACCGCCTGTTGTCTGTCACTTGTCGGGCTTTACAGCAGCCCTGCCACGCAACAGGCGTTGTTCTGTTTCCGTGTTTTATTGCGCCGCGTGCAGCGACATATTTCGTTGACTATAGAAGCTAGTACTACGTGAAACGATTTCTCTGTTCAGTCTTACTAATATTTTTTTAAAGCAAAAATAAAATAAATTCCAATAAACAAAATTCAAAATATTAGCATCATCTCTAATGGCGTTTCCCAATAATCTATCTATCCATGGTTTGCCTTACTAGAGATAGAAATTTGACATAACTTGCATGTAGCTTATTTCACATTGATATCTCTAGTAGGGCAAATAGAAGATAGATAGAATATTGTGAACCAGTTTTAAAAGGCTTGAAGCTTTAATTTAGGCCTATGTGAAAGAATCACATTAATTTTGGACCCGTCTGTCTGTAATACACGTACCGTCGTCGGCGCCGAGCCGCTGTCCGCCGCTCGCTCCGTACTTCTCGAGGCGCTGCAAGTTCTCTTCTCGTTTACGCTCCAATCGCTGGAAAATATATTTTTCAAATAATCGCACCCATTACGCGTATTATTTGTAAGTATATTGCACCCATTACACGTATTATTTGTAAGTATATTGTTAGTTTTCAACCGACTTCAATAAAGGAGGAGGTTCTCAATTCGACTGTATGTTTTTTTTATTTGTTACCTCATAAGTTTTGGCTGGGTGAATCGATTTTGATGACTCTTTTTTTATTAGAAAGCTGACGCTTCCCGTGTGGTCCCATTTCAATTTAGGCCAGTTCTGATATAACATACCATTAGCAAACCATACAAGTCTTAAACATTTAATTGGAAAGGATGTACGCAAAAGTAGTTTGATGAGCAACAAACTGCAGTCAGTTTGTTGCTCATCAAACTACTTTGGCGAGATAATAATTCCTGTAAACAATTGTGCATCTATTATATTTAAATAAATAAATCACACTAATATTATAAAGGCGAAAGTTTGTGTGTGTGTGTGGTGTGTATGTTTGTTACTACTTCACCGCGTCGCATCTACTGAACCAATTTGGCTGAAATTTGGCACATAGATAGCTTATAACCCGGATTAAAACATAGGCTACTTTTTATCCCGGGAAAATCCATAGTTCTCATGGGATATTTAAAATACCCTAATTTTACATAGTAAGATTACTCTGACATCTTTCCTGATGTAAAGGTCATTGAAAAGGAAATTCAATTTTTTTTTTTTGGGGTTAGTAAAAAATCGAATTTAACGCGGGCAGAGCCGCGGGCAAAAGATAGTTAAAAATAAAAATGCAAGGCACCTGCTTCTCTTCCTCAGCAGCGCGGCGTGACGCTTCCTCCAGCAGGCGCTGCTGCTGCTCGCGCGCGCGCTGCACCGCCTCCATGCGCGCCAGCGCCTTGTCGGGGTCTGCCACAGATTACATCACTCATTATATCTACCTCTTCTATACAGAGTCATATAATGTGGGGTTTTTGGGTGAAGGCTAATATAAACTCCAAATACCGATAAGAAGAACAAAATATTACGGAACTAAAACCATACAGGTTGAGGGAGCACTGCTATACAATAGTTTACCGAAGGATGTAATATGTGACAAGTCATTTGTATCTTTTAAAAAAAAACTTAAGAAACATTGTCTTAATATTTAATCATGTTCACAATATGTTCACACAATTTATAAAATAGTTTACACTAAGTTTTCTTTGTTAATTTCTCATTAAGTGAAATTATTGTATTTCTTTTTGAGAATAAATATCTTTAAACCTAAACCTAAGGTGGTATCCCCAATTCCTTTTCTATGATCAGAAGGTTAGCGAAAGAAAGCAGCTCCGACTATTAAATTTTTATTACGCGCACAGAAAACTTATAATTAATTCGCGGAAAGGTGTACAATGCAATATGAACCGGCGTGTAGGTAGTGACTTCATTGTTCTTGTTGCGTGTTCTTCTGTTGATGTGCGCCCTCTCGTGGTGAATGGTGAAATCACGTCGGGGTCACCACTTTGCCGGTTGATAGGGCAATAGGGAAATTTCCCTCCAGGCAGGTGTTATGCCTGGGGACCGCTTGTGATCCGAGCGTGTGACGTCAGAACTTCTATATATAGCACGCTCGTCGAAAGCTCCGTCAGCGTGTGCTAGGGTACTGGTTACGCCATCTATCGTCAGCTATCGAAGACCGCTACACATAAAAAATTCCAAATTGCTCTCAGCCTGTAGTTGTTACATGGCAACCCTAGGCAAATTAACCGACGGCCGTTGGGGCAGACGTGTTCTGGAGTGGAGACCGCGTACCGGTAAGCACAACGTATGACGACCTCCTGCCCGCTGGAACGATGACCTAAAGAAGGTCGCTGGTAGCGGGTGGATGAGGAAGGCGGAGGACCGTGTGTGGTGGCGCGCTCTCGGAAAGGCCTATGTCCAGCAGTGGATATCATTAGGCTGATTAAGTAAGTAACCCCAGGCAAGTGCTCTCTATCCTTGACCTACTCATTGCTGTCTATCAGACGTGATTGTAGTCAAGTGCAAACCTATCAATAATAAAAATACACCTTTTAACACTACGGTGTTACAGTGCACCACAACGCATTCATTGGCTTCCACAAATGCATGTATCCGGAAAAATTACCCTTTTACCTCTGACAGCAATCTAGAGCAAAAGCTGCTACTAAGTAACAGCATGCATAATGAGACCGTCTACGAGCCCAGCTTGTTGATCAAGGCTCGCCAGGTGGTGCAGTCTTGAGCCTTGTCGAAAGAACCTTGGATGTTGACGCCGGTGGCCTTGCAGATGCTGTCTATCCACCGGGTCGGTGCTCTGCCCCTACTTCGCCTGCCCTCCATGCGACCAGATATAATTAGCCGCTCGATGCAGTCGGGTTTTTTCCTAGCCAGATGGCCGAAGAAAGAGAGCTGCTTGCGGGCGCAGATGGTAGACAGACGGGTCTGTATTAGGGCATGCTCCCGAGAATTCCCGGCTCTTAAAATCCCGGGAAATCCCAGGATTTTTAAGGTCTTAAAAGAACCGGTTCTGAATATGACTTCCCGGTTTTCCCAGTTCTTAAAAAAAATCCAATTATTACGTATTTTATCGTTCCATAACACAAAGACGGTAATTAACTGAAAGATCGCAGACTGGAACTGCAGCTAGTTTTCGGATTCCTACTAATTACATAGTTTCACGCACTTGTAACGCAATTCTTCCAGTTACTATACTGGTATAGTAAATCCAGTCTTGGTCTGCTGGAGTCACCCTTCTACTGGAACTGCGACCTGCGTGGCCCGATTAATACGACGATCTGCCAAGATCTGGCGCGACCGACAATCAAAACCGTGACTTCTATGCTGAAAATTCCATGGGCGTTTTATCAGCTTTCCCAGTTTACTAATATCAGCAACTATGTTTTCAGCTGATGGAGATTATGATGACTCGGCGGACAATGAGGTCGGCATTGCGGCCGCCCATTGTCGTGCATTTCCTATAACTTTGTCTGCTAGGACCTGGCCAGTTTATGTAATCTTAATGTATATAAATCTCGTGTCACGATGTTTGTCCGCGATGGACTCCTAAACTACTGAACCGATTATAATAAAATTCGCATACCAGGTGCAGTTCGATCCAACTTGAGAGATAAGATAGTTTAAATCTCAAATTATAGTCGCAATTTTAATTTATTATTATAACAAAAACTTTAGCCACAGCAACGCGTGGCCGGGTCAGCTAGTAGTTATGTATTTTTTGATCCGCTATAGCCATGGGCTTTTATATTTTGAATGAAACTTGAATGTTTCGTACAATCATAGTCTTTTCTAGTACCAACTCCATGTGCGAAGAAAAGACGATAATATTATAAACAATCGCCTGACTTCAAATTGGTATACATTAAAAATTATTTCACTCTTTTAGTGGCATTTGAAGTAGGTTTTTTGGAAAGAATTTCCTATTTCATGTTTACTACAAATCGTAATAGCCCCTTTTGTAAGAATATTAAAAATAATGCTTTGAATTAAAATTTTAAAACTTTTTTACCAAGAACCGGGAAATCCCGGGTACCCGGTTCTGAGCTCGGTGCAGAACCGGGAATTTCAAAATTAAGAACCAGAACCGATTCTGCATGCCCTAGTCTGTATCTTCAGCTCATCCAATATCGACGTGTGTGTTGTAACTAGAATGCACCCACCTTTATGGTAAGCGGCGTCCTCGCGCGCCTCCTGCCATTTCTTGTAGATGGGTCTGAGCTTCTGAGCGACGTAGATAGAGACTGCAGCAGCCCCCACCAGGTACCAGCCGTAGCTCGCCAGGAACTGCAGCACTGCAAGTGACAATAATATGCCATCAATAGAGCATCTTCATCACACTTGACTCAACATAATGTACTTACTCTATAGGCATATTATACCCTGGATGATGCGAAAAAGTGCCACCAGTTTATCATGGCCAAAACTGCTTGTTTTGCCACCAAAATTAAGGCCACATTGTTGTGAGCTCAGCAGCCATCTATAGAATTTTGACAGATGGTGATACTGTTTGATAGTATGAAAAAGGTTTACGTAAATCATTTTGATGCCCTTATCCTGAGTGTTCTTATCTGTGGTTTACTCATAGGATATTAAATTCAAACACATTGATAGAAACAACATGCAGCGTTGCAGAAAAATATAACAAAAAAACGACATTTTGCCTCATTACTAAAATAATAAGACAGTTATCAAAAATGTTTATGAGTAGTTTGGTAACAAAAATTCGCATGAGAATTTTATATATCAGATAAATTGGCTTCGCTTGATCCCCCCATGGGTATGTAGACCTGTGCAATATAAGTTTAATCTTAGTGCAGAGTCTGCGTTCATATACTTATGTATGTTTAATAATACAAGCCATTGCGATCTAACTTCGGTAAGCAACATTTGTAAGTTTTGTGTAAAGATTCTTATTCTTATTGGCTCAGCTCTATAATCTGGTGGGATGCTTCAGCCGTGGCGCGTTACCAACCTACCAGGAAAACGCACCACAAAACTAATTAGCAATAAGTAGCTTAACCATCATGGGTATAAGTTATGTTAGTACAATAACATGATGCAGCCATCACACTTACGACCGCCTAGTACTCATACTTTGGAGTTTGAACTCACCTAGAGCAAACGGGTTTACAAAAGTAAATCCTTGTTGTTCGTCAACATATTCGTCCATTTTGCACACTAGTTACAGAATCTTCAGCCTTGATTCTCGATAATTAGTTCACACAAAGTCCACCGACGACCCACGACCCTGATAGTAGTTTCCGTCGGCAAAACTGAAACAACTACAAGATGATGAAACTGCGATACTATTATCGGCTCACTTAATTAAATTCTGTACGTAAATAATATCTTGCGTGTAAATTAACTGACTTTACGAACCTTTTGTAAAGAATTGATGTCGAATTCCGGAATTTACGAGTTTGATTTATTTTTATTTACCAGTGATTATTTTGATTTTTGATGCACGGTGCACAACATAGACAACCACAGCAGTGCACAATTGATCACAGACAGACTACATTAATGATCTTTGATTTTAGTTTTTACGTTTTTTGGCAGTTGGTTGACACTTGACAGTTTGGGACAGATTGACGAGGATTGACATAAAAAAATGCGTACCTACACGTTACGTTATACGTAGGTATACGTTTCCTATAACACACATTTCTATCAAATAGAATGTTGTCTCTTTTTAACTAATTGACATCTACCTATAAGCGAAGAAAGACAAATACATGTTTGTTGAGTTGTTATATGAACTATCCACATAAATTTTGGCGAAGCCGTACTCGAGAGAAAGAAAAAAACTTGTCCTTGTGATCTGTGGTCCTTGTTCGTCCACGTTCTTGTTGGCGTTGCCTTTTTTGGTCTGTGGGCGATGCATTATCTTGGCGGGATCACAGACCACAAAATTAGAGAGACGGATTGTGTTGTTTTGTTTTTGTTAATTTTGTGCGAATAAATAAATACAACCATTATACAACAGATATATGTATTATCTATGTACAACAGGCTATTGATGTCCCCGCGCGCGATGTGTGACGCGGCGTGACGGTGCCGTGTGTGATTTAATAGTGCTGGATTGCCGATTGTATAGTGTGTGGCGGGATGGCGGGAGCGCGGCTCGTGGTGTACGGCGGCGGGCGCTGGCGCGCGCTGGACGCGGCCGCGGGGCGCGTGTCGGGCTGGGGCGCCGTGCGGCTGCTGCGCGTGCGGCGCGGCCGTCTGGAGCTGCTGCGACGCGCGGCCGTGCTGCGCGCGCTCGGCGCCTTCGTGGCCGGCCGCGCCAGCGCCGTCAAGGAGGGGCCGCGGCTGTCGCAAATCAGGTACATATTACCCACTGATGATGACTTCCCACACCACGACCCGCGCTCGGCAGTTGTCAGACGAAGTCATCAGCAATGCTGCATACGGGGAGTTCTGCTCATTCCAAACCCCCTTTTTAACCGACTTCCAAAAAAAGGAGGAGGTTCTCAATTCCTTGGAATCTTTTTTTTTTTTTTTTTTTTTATGTGTTCCCCGATTACTCGAAGATGCGTGGACCAATTTCAAAAATTCTTTTTTGTTTGAAAGGGTATAGTTTACAGATGGTCCCATTGTCATTAAGTCAGGATCTGATGATGGGATCCTGGAGAAATCGAGGGAACTCTTCAAATTTTATAAGCACACTTGCAGTGATTTGGGTATTGTTTGAAAGAGTAATTTTTTCCAGGTAGTCTTATCGTCATCAGGTCGGGATCTGATGATGGGATCTTGGTAAAATCGAGGGAACTCTTCAAATTTTGCTAGTATACTTGAAGCGATTTAGATATCTTTTATATTTACTATTGCATTTCCTTGCAGTCATCAAGTGATGACTGTATTTATCAAGTCAGGATCTGATGATGGGATCTTGGAGAAATTGAGGGAACTCTTCAGATTTTAGAAGCATACTTCAAGCGATGTGGGCATTTTTTCCATTGCCTTGCGCATTAGTTGTTTTCCACTAAAAAGTATAAAATAAAATGGAAAATTCTTTCCAAAAAACCAACTTCAAATGCCACTACAAAGAATGAAATAATTTTTAATGTACACCAATTCAAAGTCAGGCAATGTTTCGTTCATTCACTAATAGTCCTTTGTATTGTCGATGAATTTGTCGTTTCTTTGCACATCAAGTTTTATAATAAGAAGGACTAAACAAAACATTGCCCGACTTCGAATTGGTGTACAGTCGCGGAACGAAAAGGTTCGTCGATTTTCAAATTGATTCGTTAACCGTATCACGAGCACGTTTTGAAACTATGTTACAGAATAGACTCGAGTTAGAGAAAATCAAGTTTAACTGTTCGTTAGTAAAGTTCAAAATTGTTCAGATCAAGGTAGTTCGACTATTTATTATTGTCAACAAGATTATAATGGATAAACTGCAACCTTCTTGTTAATTCAACCTGACATTATTATTTCTGTTAAAACTATTGTCAATCGGTCAATATCAAATGTCATAATTTCAAAATATCATAATTTCTCATAATTTCTCCTAAATAACTAAGGTTTTAATACATTTTGGTAACACATTGACGGGATAGAAAAAACAAGCAAAACCTTATTCGATAGCAAACGTCATATTTATTCAAATGTTAGCAGCGCTGTTTCTTGCACTGGAATGTTGGCTTATTGGACTCTTGCAGTACTAGAGTACTAGTGCAAACGAATATCGACACTAAGGTGACGAACCTTTTCATTCCGCGACTGTACATTAAAAATTATTTCATTCTTTGTAGTGGCATTTGAAGTTGGTTTTTTGGAAAGATTTTTCCATTTTTCATAGCCCATTTAGGTTTTGGCTATATATTTTAGCCAAGTGTAACGAAGAATGAACCAAAGGTGGTATCAAGTTTTCTCATGAACCATGTTAGACTACATAAAATAGTGTTTTTAAGAACCATTGGCACCAGAAATTAGTTATTCATAACTGGAATTTAATTTTGCATACAAAAAGTCTTTTTCTTTAATGCACATTTCCTGTCATACAGATTTTATTAAGAAGTGCATCTTGTTTATTTACCCATAACTTTGGAATCTGGATGTTAATTAAAAAAGTCATAATTGTAGGAGTGAATGTGGAGACCGAAGTCTATAAAAGTAGAGTTTGGATTTTCAGCTTGATACTGGATTCCATGCATCCATGGTTCGTGTTCATTATCTTTTGCAGGCTTCATGCACATACAGGTTTAATAACAATGTTAAGCTTAAGAAAATTGTGGGATATTTGATTCCTCTAAAAATTATTACATGCAAGAGCCTGAGACTCAAAACCCTAAACCTCTGAAACCTTTTAACCTCTAAGCTCGCCTGCTTAGTTTGGTGGAAAACGCTTCCAATAAGACATAAGTTGGATCAAAACCTTTATCTTTTCATCGACTGCAATCTTTACAGTTAAGACCGTCAGGAGTTTAGCAATGTGTATGTGGTTGCAGGAGTGACAGGCGGGAGCACAGCCGGCGGAGGGACAGCAGGAGGAAGAGTCGGCGCCGGAGCCACCTATGCACATGCTGCCAGAACCCCATACAGTACGCTCACCACTATTAATCTAGAGTTCAAGATAGTAGAGTCTAGAGTTCCATGCTCTAAGAAATGAATATCTGAAGATGAAGAAATGAAATGAAATCACGTCAGATCTATTAGATAAGATCTATAGGTAGTTGAGCATGTACATATAATGTTCCCCAGATCAACTTTGGCCACAGTGCTTACACAGATTTACCAGGAGGAAGGAGTTGAATCACCACCTACCTTTAAACTCCAAAGCCCTTATGCTGCAATTATGACACTTGCAGTGATGATCACTCGTCATTTTTCGCTGCACATTGCTGCTTTTATATAATTTTGTGACAGACCTTTCTAAAAAATATATATAAGGTACTACGTCACAGGAATTTTGCGATAGAAAATCTCAATACTTTTATTAGCCTGCCCTGAGGATCTACCTACCTCGTGATCTGCAGTTGACCATGGTCATCACTAGATCAACGAAGCACTTAAAGAGTATGCGAGTGTATAATGTATAATGCGTTGGTGTGGTGTTGTCAGCTGCAACATGGACGTGTTCAACAACACCCTCAAGCCGGCCACCAGCACTGTGGCGGTGCAGTGCGAGCAGACCACCACCACGTGCACCAAGCTCGTGCTCTCGCCGGAGCACGCGTCCCGGCACCACTACAGCGCCCGCCCCACACACCCCGACACACGGTATAAAATAATAGTACATTTCAATATAAGTGCGGAAAGTTTGTCATTTCTTTACGAGTCCGGTTTGTTGACCCAAGCCGAAGGCGAGGACTATAAGGACGAGTAAAAATGACATTTCCGCACGTGCATTGAACGACGTTTTTTAATACATTTGCGAAAAAAATTATTGCTTTTACGTGTTTGCCTCCTCAGTGTTTGCATGCCGTGTTCGTGTTCATGCGCTCCTGGTGCGCCCGCTCCGGTGCCGCGTAGGAGGAAAACACAAAAGCACTAGTGCGGAAAAGAATAACTTTGCGCACGCTAAACACACATGGAAATGTCAACTTTTTGAGCAAATGTATTAAAAAATAGCATTTATTTAGTGCTTTTCAAACTGGTTAATACTCACAGTTAGACAGTTGGATTATTTAACGAAATATGCATTAAAAAAGGGTAAAATATGCTAAAAATATGCACAATCAAAATATCATTTATCCAAAGAATTTACACTTAGTTTCACATTATAACTATTATTACAGAACACACAGAGCTTGAAATTTGGTGCCATTTCTGTAGAGAAGTAAGGCAAAGTTTGTGCAGACCCATTGATATTTTATTGATGTGTCAATTTTCTTTAATCCTTCAAGACCGCGGTTTTTATACAAAACTGCACTACTTTGCCACAAACATTTTACGGTAGTGATTTTGAAAGGCCGTTACTGTGTTCTATAATTTTTTCTAATATTTCCAAAGACTTGCATAATGAAGTCAACGAAGAAACGGGGAAGAATGCGTTATACAATGCGCGTAACACGTACATAACTACTGAAATAAGCATTAACTTGAAAAGAACACTATAAAACACACGGCATACTAACTGCTTATCTCACTATAGGCGCGTCTAAAGCGTATCAGTTTATATGCTAGTGACAGTATGCCTTATATGAAACTGTGCATATTTTCGCTGTTGGTTAATTTTTCCTTGTTTATTTTCTCAGTTAAGAGGTATTATTGAATTTAATTTAATTTTATTGAATTTTTGTCTTTCTCACTATCATGGACACGTTGGTAGGTGCGACATGCGTTGCAGAAGAATATAACAAAAAAACGAGCTTTTTCCTAATTACGTTATCAAAAAACTGTTTCTAAGGGTTTTTGGATATAATTATTACCGACACATTAAAACGAAAATTACAATTACATCCCAATGGATAAATGGAATTTTTAGAAAAACTGAGATTTTGGAGGAACTTTTGGGAGAACTTTCTATCGAGAACATTTTATCCAATCGTGTTTCTGCTTCTAAGCATTTTTAGATTAAAGACCCAAAATACATTAAATACGGCTTCTACGCCGTTAATTAGAGTGCAACTCTAACGACTGACAGTACTCTAACCATCCTGCTAGAACTGAGTGAAACCTATTTTCAAAAAAAAAACTGATTTTTTACACAGACATCAAGAGACCATTGAGGCACAAGTGGTTGTGGGAAATGAAACACACGAACCTGTGAGCGACGACAGCGTCGCAGACTTCCAGACACGCAAGAAAAACAAGCGGGAGGAAAGAGAAAAGCGCAAAAGTGGCACCAAAGTGTTGCTGGTGCGGAGGAACCAGATGTGGGAGGCTGTGAGCCAGGACAGCGACGCAGAGTTGACACACAAGGGACGTGACAAGCGACCGGATAACCTCCACAATCAGGAAGCGGTGAAGACTGTAGCTTCATTGACATCAACTGTAGTGGCGACCAGCGAAAGCGAAGCGAGCGACGTCTTTGAGCCGAGGAAAAGGTTTAAGAAACATGACCATGGCCAAAAAACCAGGGCAGGCGCTGTGAAGGCAACCAACATTGTGGTTATAAGCAGTGACAGCGATTTCAGGGCTCCGAAGAGGCGTGATCAGTCGAGGAAGAGAAACCAGAAAAGAAAGAAGAGTAGGAGCCCGCCGCGATACCGAAAACAACAGGTACGAATACCGACAAACGATTTCAAATGATGTAGACAAGGAATAAGAGACAAACCTACCTCAAATGCCATAGTCAAGTGGTAATGGGGGCAGATTCGTCTGAGGCTGTCCACTTCCGAGACCTTTTCCCGATCATCCGAGCGTAGCACAACTGATCAGCTCAAGTCTTACGTCCTGTTGCAGGATGGCCACATGGAGCTGGTGATATCGGAGCAGATAGTGATGCTGCTGCGCGACTTCATCGAGCGCGACGACGACAACGCGCTGAGCGCGGACCTGGAGCGATTCGACGCGGACGACCGCTACAAGGCCGGCCTGTTCTACCGGCTCAACCCCGTCGTGCTCCTGGAGAGGTCAGTACTGTCGGCAGCGCTAACGACAACGCGCTGAGCGCGGACCTGGAGCGATTCGACGCGGACGACCGCTACAAGGCCGGCCTGTTCTACCGGCTCAACCCCGTCGTGCTCCTGGAGAGGTCAGTACTGTCGGCAGCGCTAACGACAACGCGCTGAGCGCGGACCTGGAGCGATTCGACGCGGACGACCGCTACAAGGCCGGCCTGTTCTACCGGCTCAACCCCGTCGTGCTCCTGGAGAGGTCAGTACTGTCGGCAGCGCTAACGACAACGCGCTGAGCGCGGACCTGGAGCGCTTCGACGCGGACGACCGCTACAAGGCCGGCCTGTTCTACCGGCTCAACCCCGTCGTGCTCCTGGAGAGGTCAGTACTGTCGGCAGCGCTAACGACAACGCGCTGAGCGCGGACCTGGAGCGCTTCGACGCGGACGACCGCTACAAGGCCGGCCTGTTCTACCGGCTCAACCCCGTCGTGCTCCTGGAGAGGTCAGTACTGTCGGCAGCGCTAACGACAACGCGCTGAGCGCGGACCTGGAGCGCTTCGACGCGGACGACCGCTACAAGGCCGGCCTGTTCTACCGGCTCGACCCCGTCGTGCTCCTGGAGAGGTCAGTACTGTCGGCAGCGCTAACGACAACGCGCTGAGCGCGGACCTGGAGCGCTTCGACGCGGACGACCGCTACAAGGCCGGCCTGTTCTACCGGCTCAACCCCGTCGTGCTCCTGGAGAGGTCAGTACTGTCGGCAGCGCTAACGACAACGCGCTGAGCGCGGACCTGGAGCGATTCGACGCGGACGACCGCTACAAGGCCGGCCTGTTCTACCGGCTCAACCCCGTCGTGCTCCTGGAGAGGTCAGTACTGTCGGCAGCGCTAACGACAACGCGCTGAGCGCGGACCTGGAGCGCTTCGACGCGGACGACCGCTACAAGGCCGGCCTGTTCTACCGGCTCAACCCCGTCGTGCTCTTGGAGAGGTCAGTACTGTCGGCAGCGCTAACGACAACGCGCTGAGCGCGGACCTGGAGCGCTTCGACGCGGACGACCGCTACAAGGCCGGCCTGTTCTACCGGCTCAACCCCGTCGTGCTCCTGGAGAGGTCAGTACTGTCGGCAGCGCTAACGACAACGCGCTGAGCGCGGACCTGGAGCGCTTCGACGCGGACGACCGCTACAAGGCCGGCCTGTTCTACCGGCTCAACCCCGTCGTGCTCCTGGAGAGGTCAGTACTGTCGGCAGCGCTAACGACAACGCGCTGAGCGCGGACCTGGAGCGCTTCGACGCGGACGACCGCTACAAGGCCGGCCTGTTCTACCGGCTCAACCCCGTCGTGCTCCTGGAGAGGTCAGTACTGTCGGCAGCGCTAACGACAACGCGCTGAGCGCGGACCTGGAGCGCTTCGACGCGGACGACCGCTACAAGGCCGGCCTGTTCTACCGGCTCAACCCCGTCGTGCTCCTGGAGAGGTCAGTACTGTCGGCAGCGCTAACGACAACGCGCTGAGCGCGGACCTGGAGCGCTTCGACGCGGACGACCGCTACAAGGCCGGCCTGTTCTACCGGCTCAACCCCGTCGTGCTCCTGGAGAGGTCAGTACTGTCGGCAGCGCTAACGACAACGCGCTGAGCGCGGACCTGGAGCGCTTCGACGCGGACGACCGCTACAAGGCCGGCCTGTTCTACCGGCTCAACCCCGTCGTGCTCCTGGAGAGGTCAGTACTGTCGGCAGCGCTAACGACAACGCGCTGAGCGCGGACCTGGAGCGCTTCGACGCGGACGACCGCTACAAGGCCGGCCTGTTCTACCGGCTCAACCCCGTCGTGCTCCTGGAGAGGTCAGTACTGTCGGCAGCGCTAACGACAACGCGCTGAGCGCGGACCTGGAGCGCTTCGACGCGGACGACCGCTACAAGGCCGGCCTGTTCTACCGGCTCAACCCCGTCGTGCTCCTGGAGAGGTCAGTACTGTCGGCAGCGCTAACGACAACGCGCTGAGCGCGGACCTGGAGCGCTTCGACGCGGACGACCGCTACAAGGCCGGCCTGTTCTACCGGCTCAACCCCGTCGTGCTCCTGGAGAGGTCAGTACTGTCGGCAGCGCTAACGACAACGCGCTGAGCGCGGACCTGGAGCGCTTCGACGCGGACGACCGCTACAAGGCCGGCCTGTTCTACCGGCTCAACCCCGTCGTGCTCCTGGAGAGGTCAGTACTGTCGGCAGCGCTAACGACAACGCGCTGAGCGCGGACCTGGAGCGCTTCGACGCGGACGACCGCTACAAGGCCGGCCTGTTCTACCGGCTCAACCCCGTCGTGCTCCTGGAGAGGTCAGTACTGTCGGCAGCGCTAACGACAACGCGCTGAGCGCGGACCTGGAGCGCTTCGACGCGGACGACCGCTACAAGGCCGGCCTGTTCTACCGGCTCAACCCCGTCGTGCTCCTGGAGAGGTCAGTACTGTCGGCAGCGCTAACGACAACGCGCTGAGCGCGGACCTGGAGCGCTTCGACGCGGACGACCGCTACAAGGCCGGCCTGTTCTACCGGCTCAACCCCGTCGTGCTCCTGGAGAGGTCAGTACTGTCGGCAGCGCTAACGACAACGCGCTGAGCGCGGACCTGGAGCGCTTCGACGCGGACGACCGCTACAAGGCCGGCCTGTTCTACCGGCTCGACCCCGTCGTGCTCCTGGAGAGGTCAGTACTGTCGGCAGCGCTAACGACAACGCGCTGAGCGCGGACCTGGAGCGCTTCGACGCGGACGACCGCTACAAGGCCGGCCTGTTCTACCGGCTCAACCCCGTCGTGCTCCTGGAGAGGTCAGTACTGTCGGCAGCGCTAACGACAACGCGCTGAGCGCGGACCTGGAGCGATTCGACGCGGACGACCGCTACAAGGCCGGCCTGTTCTACCGGCTCAACCCCGTCGTGCTCCTGGAGAGGTCAGTACTGTCGGCAGCGCTAACGACAACGCGCTGAGCGCGGACCTGGAGCGCTTCGACGCGGACGACCGCTACAAGGCCGGCCTGTTCTACCGGCTCAACCCCGTCGTGCTCTTGGAGAGGTCAGTACTGTCGGCAGCGCTAACGACAACGCGCTGAGCGCGGACCTGGAGCGCTTCGACGCGGACGACCGCTACAAGGCCGGCCTGTTCTACCGGCTCAACCCCGTCGTGCTCCTGGAGAGGTCAGTACTGTCGGCAGCGCTAACGACAACGCGCTGAGCGCGGACCTGGAGCGCTTCGACGCGGACGACCGCTACAAGGCCGGCCTGTTCTACCGGCTCAACCCCGTCGTGCTCCTGGAGAGGTCAGTACTGTCGGCAGCGCTAACGACAACGCGCTGAGCGCGGACCTGGAGCGCTTCGACGCGGACGACCGCTACAAGGCCGGCCTGTTCTACCGGCTCAACCCCGTCGTGCTCCTGGAGAGGTCAGTACTGTCGGCAGCGCTAACGACAACGCGCTGAGCGCGGACCTGGAGCGCTTCGACGCGGACGACCGCTACAAGGCCGGCCTGTTCTACCGGCTCAACCCCGTCGTGCTCCTGGAGAGCTCAGTACTGTCGGCAGCGCTAACGACAACGCGCTGAGCGCGGACCTGGAGCGCTTCGACGCGGACGACCGCTACAAGGCCGGCCTGTTCTACCGGCTCAACCCCGTCGTGCTCCTGGAGAGGTCAGTACTGTCGGCAGCGCTAACGACAACGCGCTGAGCGCGGACCTGGAGCGCTTCGACGCGGACGACCGCTACAAGGCCGGCCTGTTCTACCGGCTCAACCCCGTCGTGCTCCTGGAGAGGTCAGTACTGTCGGCAGCGCTAACGACAACGCGCTGAGCGCGGACCTGGAGCGCTTCGACGCGGACGACCGCTACAAGGCCGGCCTGTTCTACCGGCTCAACCCCGTCGTGCTCCTGGAGAGGTCAGTACTGTCGGCAGCGCTAACGACAACGCGCTGAGCGCGGACCTGGAGCGCTTCGACGCGGACGACCGCTACAAGGCCGGCCTGTTCTACCGGCTCGACCCCGTCGTGCTCCTGGAGAGGTCAGTACTGTCGGCAGCGCTAACGACAACGCGCTGAGCGCGGACCTGGAGCGCTTCGACGCGGACGACCGCTACAAGGCCGGCCTGTTCTACCGGCTCAACCCCGTCGTGCTCCTGGAGAGGTCAGTACTGTCGGCAGCGCTAACGACAACGCGCTGAGCGCGGACCTGGAGCGATTCGACGCGGACGACCGCTACAAGGCCGGCCTGTTCTACCGGCTCAACCCCGTCGTGCTCCTGGAGAGGTCAGTACTGTCGGCAGCGCTAACGACAACGCGCTGAGCGCGGACCTGGAGCGCTTCGACGCGGACGACCGCTACAAGGCCGGCCTGTTCTACCGGCTCAACCCCGTCGTGCTCCTGGAGAGGTCAGTACTGTCGGCAGCGCTAACGACAACGCGCTGAGCGCGGACCTGGAGCGCTTCGACGCGGACGACCGCTACAAGGCCGGCCTGTTCTACCGGCTCAACCCCGTCGTGCTCCTGGAGAGGTCAGTACTGTCGGCAGCGCTAACGACAACGCGCTGAGCGCGGACCTGGAGCGCTTCGACGCGGACGACCGCTACAAGGCCGGCCTGTTCTACCGGCTCAACCCCGTCGTGCTCCTGGAGAGGTCAGTACTGTCGGCAGCGCTAACGACAACGCGCTGAGCGCGGACCTGGAGCGCTTCGACGCGGACGACCGCTACAAGGCCGGCCTGTTCTACCGGCTCAACCCCGTCGTGCTCCTGGAGAGGTCAGTACTGTCGGCAGCGCTAACGACAACGCGCTGAGCGCGGACCTGGAGCGCTTCGACGCGGACGACCGCTACAAGGCCGGCCTGTTCTACCGGCTCAACCCCGTCGTGCTCCTGGAGAGGTCAGTACTGTCGGCAGCGCTAACGACAACGCGCTGAGCGCGGACCTGGAGCGCTTCGACGCGGACGACCGCTACAAGGCCGGCCTGTTCTACCGGCTCAACCCCGTCGTGCTCCTGGAGAGGTCAGTACTGTCGGCAGCGCTAACGACAACGCGCTGAGCGCGGACCTGGAGCGCTTCGACGCGGACGACCGCTACAAGGCCGGCCTGTTCTACCGGCTCAACCCCGTCGTGCTCCTGGAGAGGTCAGTACTGTCGGCAGCGCTAACGACAACGCGCTGAGCGCGGACCTGGAGCGCTTCGACGCGGACGACCGCTACAAGGCCGGCCTGTTCTACCGGCTCAACCCCGTCGTGCTCCTGGAGAGGTCAGTACTGTCGGCAGCGCTAACGACAACGCGCTGAGCGCGGACCTGGAGCGCTTCGACGCGGACGACCGCTACAAGGCCGGCCTGTTCTACCGGCTCAACCCCGTCGTGCTCCTGGAGAGGTCAGTACTGTCGGCAGCGCTAACGACAACGCGCTGAGCGCGGACCTGGAGCGCTTCGACGCGGACGACCGCTACAAGGCCGGCCTGTTCTACCGGCTCAACCCCGTCGTGCTCCTGGAGAGGTCAGTACTGTCGGCAGCGCTAACGACAACGCGCTGAGCGCGGACCTGGAGCGCTTCGACGCGGACGACCGCTACAAGGCCGGCCTGTTCTACCGGCTCAACCCCGTCGTGCTCCTGGAGAGGTCAGTACTGTCGGCAGCGCTAACGACAACGCGCTGAGCGCGGACCTGGAGCGCTTCGACGCGGACGACCGCTACAAGGCCGGCCTGTTCTACCGGCTCAACCCCGTCGTGCTCCTGGAGAGGTCAGTACTGTCGGCAGCGCTAACGACAACGCGCTGAGCGCGGACCTGGAGCGCTTCGACGCGGACGACCGCTACAAGGCCGGCCTGTTCTACCGGTTCAACCCCGTCGTGCTCCTGGAGAGGTCAGTACTGTCGGCAGCGCTAACGACAACGCGCTGAGCGCGGACCTGGAGCGCTTCGACGCGGACGACCGCTACAAGGCCGGCCTGTTCTACCGGCTCAACCCCGTCGTGCTCCTGGAGAGGTCAGTACTGTCGGCAGCGCTAACGACAACGCGCTGAGCGCGGACCTGGAGCGCTTCGACGCGGACGACCGCTACAAGGCCGGCCTGTTCTACCGGCTCAACCCCGTCGTGCTCCTGGAGAGGTCAGTACTGTCGGCAGCGCTAACGACAACGCGCTGAGCGCGGACCTGGAGCGCTTCGACGCGGACGACCGCTACAAGGCCGGCCTGTTCTACCGGCTCAACCCCGTCGTGCTCCTGGAGAGGTCAGTACTGTCGGCAGCGCTAACGACAACGCGCTGAGCGCGGACCTGGAGCGCTTCGACGCGGACGACCGCTACAAGGCCGGCCTGTTCTACCGGCTCAACCCCGTCGTGCTCCTGGAGAGGTCAGTACTGTCGGCAGCGCTAACGACAACGCGCTGAGCGCGGACCTGGAGCGCTTCGACGCGGACGACCGCTACAAGGCCGGCCTGTTCTACCGGCTCAACCCCGTCGTGCTCCTGGAGAGGTCAGTACTGTCGGCAGCGCTAACGACAACGCGCTGAGCGCGGACCTGGAGCGCTTCGACGCGGACGACCGCTACAAGGCCGGCCTGTTCTACCGGTTCAACCCCGTCGTGCTCCTGGAGAGGTCAGTACTGTCGGCAGCGCTAACGACAACGCGCTGAGCGCGGACCTGGAGCGCTTCGACGCGGACGACCGCTACAAGGCCGGCCTGTTCTACCGGCTCAACCCCGTCGTGCTCCTGGAGAGGTCAGTACTGTCGGCAGCGCTAACGACAACGCGCTGAGCGCGGACCTGGAGCGCTTCGACGCGGACGACCGCTACAAGGCCGGCCTGTTCTACCGGCTCAACCCCGTCGTGCTCCTGGAGAGGTCAGTACTGTCGGCAGCGCTAACGACAACGCGCTGAGCGCGGACCTGGAGCGCTTCGACGCGGACGACCGCTACAAGGCCGGCCTGTTCTACCGGCTCAACCCCGTCGTGCTCCTGGAGAGGTCAGTACTGTCGGCAGCGCTAACGACAACGCGCTGAGCGCGGACCTGGAGCGCTTCGACGCGGACGACCGCTACAAGGCCGGCCTGTTCTACCGGCTCAACCCCGTCGTGCTCCTGGAGAGGTCAGTCCTGTCAGGACTTCAACAGTGCGGCAATAAATACTCTGTCACGCGTATACACAACTTTTCACGCATATTATCCGCACACGATACAAATTGCAAATTGACACACACTACAAGAAAAAGTTGCCGCACTCGCGGAGCTGTCGTTGTAAAGGTTAAGCTGTATCTAGTCAGAGCGCGAGCGACGACCTATTATAAATGTATGGCGGTGGCATTGTCGACAGGAGCCGCGCCATCGACCGTCTGCAGCGGCGGGTGCGAGCCGACGCCGACACGCTGTCGCAGAAGGAGTTCGCGACGCGCCTTGGCCTGCTGAGCGTCGACGAGCTCAGCCACAGCAGCCGCGCCAGGTACGCGCCAGGGTCATCACACACCCCGCGGCGGGTGCGAGCCGACGCCGACACGCTGTCGCAGAAGGAGTTCGCGACGCGCCTCGGCCTGCTGAGCGTCGACGAGCTCAGCCACAGCAGCCGCGCCAGGTACGCGCCAGGGTCATCACACACCCCGCGGCGGGTGCGAGCCGACGCCGACACGCTGTCGCAGAAGGAGTTCGCGACGCGCCTCGGCCTGCTGAGCGTCGACGAGCTCAGCCACAGCAGCCGCGCCAGGTACGCGCCAGGGTCATCACACACCCCGCGGCGGGTGCGAGCCGACGCCGACACGCTGTCGCAGAAGGAGTTCGCGACGCGCCTCGGCCTGCTGAGCGTCGACGAACTCAGCCACAGCAGCCGCGCCAGGTACGCGCCAGGGTCATCACACACCCCGCGGCGGGTGCGAGCCGACGCCGACACGCTGTCGCAGAAGGAGTTCGCGACGCGCCTCGGCCTGCTGAGCGTCGACGAGCTCAGCCACAGCAGCCGCGCCAGGTACGCGCCAGGGTCATCACACACCCCGCGGCGGGTGCGAGCCGACGCCGACACGCTGTCGCAGAAGGAGTTCGCGACGCGCCTCGGCCTGCTGAGCGTCGACGAGCTCTGAAGAAATCTGTATTTGTTGTGTTGGTGAAGGAACATTGCAACAAAATTGGCACCCTTGTCATTTTTATACAATAAAAAACTATTTCGCAGGTACCGCATGCGCGCGCGTGACGTCACTAGCCTGCGCACGCGCAGTACGAGGGACAGCGATAGCGACTTTGACAAAGAGAATAACTCCTCCCTCAATACTAGCGCATTGAAAAAGAGCAGAGCGATGGACAAGTACAGCACCAAACCACAGAGTAAACTAAACAGAGAAGTTGAAAAGGAGAACAGCTCCAAGCGGAATAGAGACGTGGAGCATAATAGCTCCAACTCTGACTCTGATACACCGAAAAAGAACAGAATATCAAAACAGAATCGCACTAAAACACAGAGCAAACCAAACAAAGAAGACGATAAAAACAAAAGCTCCAAGCGCAACATAGAAATGGAACAGAGCAGCTCCAACTCTGAATCTGACGAACCGAAAAAGAACAGAATAACAAAGCAGAATAGCGGAAAACCACATAGCAGAGTTAACAGAGAAGTTGATAAGGAGAACAACTCCAAACGAAACAGAGAAGTGGAGCAGAACAACTCTGACTCTGACGCACCGAAAAAGAACAGAGAAATGGACCAGTACAGCACCAAAGCAAAGACAAGATTGAACAGAGAAGTAGATAGAGAAAACAACTCCAAGCGGAATAGAGATGTAGAGCAAAACAACACCAAAAAACAGACCAGAGTCAACATTGAAGTAGATAAGGAGAAAGACTCCAAGCGAAACAGAGAAGTAGAACTGAACAGCTCCAAAGCACAGACCAGACTCAACAGAGAAGTTGATAAGGAGAATAACTCAAAGCGAAATAGAGAAGTAGAACAGAACAGCTCCAAAGCACAGACCAGACTGAACAGAGAAGTAGAACAGAAAAGCACCAAAGCACAGACCAGACTCAACAGAGAAGTTGATAAGGAGAATAACTCAAAGCGAAACAGAGAAGTAGAGCAGAGTAGTCCCAAAGCACAGACCAGACTCAACAGAGAAGTTGATAAGGAGAATAACTCAAAGCGAAAGAGAGAAGTAGAACAGAACAGCTCCAAAGCACAGACCAGACTGAACAGAGAAATCGATAAGGAGGACAACTCAAAGCGCCACAAAGAAGTAGAGCAGAGTAGTCCCAAAGCACAGACCAGACTCAACAAAGAAGTCGATAAGGAGAACAACTCCAAGCGAAACAGAGAAGTAGAGCAGGACAGCACCAAAGCACAGACCAGACTCAACAGAGAAGTCGATAAGGAGAACAACTCAAAGCGCCATAAAGAAGTAGAGCAGAGTAGTCCCAAAGCACAGACCAGACTCAACAAAGAAGTCGATAAGGAGAAAGACTCCAAGCGAAGCAGGGAAGTAGAACAGAACAGCTCCAAAGCACAGACCAGACTCAACAGAGAAGTCGATAAGGAGAACAACTCAAAGCGCCATAAAGAAGTAGAGCAGAGTAGTCCCAAAGCACAGACCAGACTTAACACAGAAGTGGATAAGAAGAGCCACTCCACGCGCAATCAAGACCTAGAGCAGAACAGCACCAAAACACAGACCAGACTCAACAGAGAAGTCGATAAGGAGAAAGACTCCAAGCGAAACAGAGAAGTCGAGCAGGACAGCTCCAAAGCGCAGACCAGACTCAACAGAGAAGTCGATACGGAGAAAGACTCCAAGCGAAGCAGGGAAGTAGAACAGAATAGCCCCAAAGCACAGACCAGACTCAACACAGAAGTGGATACGGAGAACCACTCCAAGCGCAATAAAGACCTAGAGCAGAACAGCACCAAAACACAGACCAGACTCAACAGAGAATTCGATAAGGAGAAAGACTCCAAGCGAAGCAGGGAAGTAGAACAGAACAGCTCCAAAGCGCAGACCAGATTGAACAGAGAAAACAGAGAAGTGGAACAGAACAGCACCAAAACCGCTGCGCTAGCGTCTGTTAGTAAAAATATAGCAGTATACAACGAGGGCCTCAGCAGTGACTCTAACTTCGAGCACAAGGAGCCCAAGCAGGTAATTCTGTCAGTAGTGTCTCTAATGGTCGCCTTTAGTGGTTTCTAAGTTGTTATTTATTGTTGTGGCTGTAAGGCTTATGAGAAAGAATAAACACATTGACTTTTGATGACCAATTACTTTGGTAGTAGTAGAATAGTAGGTCTTGATTTCTGTAGACATTGTGGGCTGGATCCCATGACGAGCATAAATGTTATATAGTGTTTTTCTATGATATATTGTAAGTACTTTAATGTCTATAACATTATACATTATTCTCGTGTCAGTGTTTGTGACCAAACTCCTCCGAAACGGCTCCATCGATTGTTATGAAATTTTCAGTGTATGATCACTGGGTCTGAGAGTAGGTTGTTGTGTCTGGTAGGTCTGAAAGGAGGTCGTAAGTTATTTTTTTTTTTTTTTTTTACATGCGTAATGGCAAAACAACGTTTGCCGGGTCCGTAAGTATTATTTTTAATTTTGGGGCTAAATTGCGAGACGGGTCCTGATACATTTATTTATCTCTTTAATTTTGTAAACTACCCTCAGACGGCGAGAATGCTGGAGGAAAAGGAATCTCGAGAGCGCGTCAGACGCGGCGCCGACAGCATGAGGAAGGCGGCAGCGGAACCCGCCGGTGGAGCCTCTAAATCGTAAGATACATATAATATAAATTCGTTATATCCGCAACATTACATAGTAAAACACAATAATGTCCATGATTTAAATCAATCCTCATTTAGTGCCTATTTTTCATATTTGCGGGAGGCATTATAGCGCAAAATTGTGTGCGCATTGTTTTCCTGACTGACAATAATCCATGGGACACGACTTGTCCTACATCTGGTGACATCCAATGCGAACACTGACGCTGATCCGTCTCCGTTGCAGGCTGTTCGGCGGAGTCCGCGAGTACTCCGCCGCCGAAGACGACAGCATCGTGCGCTGGGTGAGCGAGGACGGGCGCGCGCGGCTGGTGAACGGCAACCGGCTGTGGAAGCAGCTGCAGCAGGTGCACCAGGAGCGCACCGGCTGCTGTGAGTACAGTGCAGTGCAGTGCAGTACAGTGCGAGTACAGTATCAGCATCGTGCGCTGGGTGAGCGAGGACGGGCGCGCGCGGCTGGTGAACGGCAACCGGCTGTGGAAGCAGCTGCAGCAGGTGCACCAGGAGCGCACCGGCTGCTGTGAGTACAGTGCAGTGCAGTACAGTGCGAGTACAGTATCAGCATCGTGCGCTGGGTGAGCGAGGACGGGCGCGCGCGGCTGGTGAACGGCAACCGGCTGTGGAAGCAGCTGCAGCAGGTGCACCAGGAGCGCACCGGCTGCTGTGAGTACAGTGCAGTGCAGTGCAGTACAGTGCGAGTACAGTATCAGCATCGTGCGCTGGGTGAGCGAGGACGGGCGCGCGCGGCTGGTGAACGGCAACCGGCTGTGGAAGCAGCGCAGCAGGTGCACCAGGAGCGCACCGGCTGCTGTGAGTACAGTGCAGTGCAGTGCAGTACAGTGCGAGTACAGTATCAGCATCGTGCGCTGGGTGAGCGAGGACGGGCGCGCGCGGCTGGTGAACGGCAACCGGCTGTGGAAGCAGCTGCAGCAGGTGCACCAGGAGCGCACCGGCTGCTGTGAGTACAGTGCAGTGCAGTACAGTGCGAGTACAGTATCAGCATCGTGCGCTGGGTGAGCGAGGACGGGCGCGCGCGGCTGGTGAACGGCAACCGGCTGTGGAAGCAGCTGCAGCAGGTGCACCAGGAGCGCACCGGCTGCTGTGAGTACAGTGCAGTGCAGTACAGTGCGAGTACAGTATCAGCATCGTGCGCTGGGTGAGCGAGGACGGGCGCGCGCGGTTAGTGAACGGCAACCGGCTGTGGAAGCAGCTGCAGCAGGTGCACCAGGAGCGCACCGGCTGCTGTGAGTACAGTGCAGTGCAGTACAGTGCGAGTACAGTATCAGCATCGTGCGCTGGGTGAGCGAGGACGGGCGCGCGCGGCTGGTGAACGGCAACCGGCTGTGGAAGCAGCTGCAGCAGGTGCACCAGGAGCGCACCGGCTGCTGTGAATACAGTGCAGTGCAGTGCAGTACAGTGCGAGTACAGTATCAGCATCGTGCGCTGGGTGAGCGAGGACGGGCGCGCGCGGCTGGTGTGAGTACTGTACAGTGCAGGCTGCTGAGAGTACAGTGCAGTGCAGTGCAGTACAGTGCGAGTACAGTATCAGCATCGTGCGCTGGGTGAGCGAGGACGGGCGCGCGCGGTTGGTGAACGGCAACCGGCTGTGGAAGCAGCTGCAGCAGGTGCACCAGGAGCGCACCGGCTGCTGTGAGTACAGTGCAGTGCAGTATCAGCATCGTGCGCTGGGTGAGCGAGGACGGGCGCGCGCGGCTGGTGAACGGCAACCGGCTGTGGAAGCAGCTGCAGCAGGTGCACCAGGAGCGCACCGGCTGCTGTGAGTACAGTGCAGTGCAGTGCAGTACAGTGCGAGTACAGTATCAGCATCGTGCGCTGGGTGAGCGAAAACGGGCGCGCGCGGCTGGTGAACGGCAACCGGCTGTGGAAGCAGCTGCAGCAGGTGCACCAGGAGCGCACCGGCTGCTGTGAGTACAGTGCAGTGCGAGTACAGTATCAGCATCGTGCGCTGGGTGAGCGAGGACGGGCGCGCGCGGCTGGTGAACGGCAACCGGCTGTGGAAGCAGCTGCAGCAGGTGCACCAGGAGCGCACCGGCTGCTGTGAGTACAGTGCAGTGCAGTGCAGTACAGTGCGAGTACAGTATCAGCATCGTGCGCTGGGTGAGCGAGGACGGGCGCGCGCGGCTGGTGAACGGCAACCGGCTGTGGAAGCAGCTGCAGCAGGTGCACCAGGAGCGCACCGGCTGCTGTGAGTACAGTGCAGTGCAGTGCAGTACAGTGCGAGTACAGTATCAGCATCGTGCGCTGGGTGAGCGAGGACGGGCGCGCGCGGCTGGTGAACGGCAACCGGCTGTGGAAGCAGCTGCAGCAGGTGCACCAGGAGCGCACCGGCTGCTGTGAGTACAGTGCAGTGCAGTGCAGTACAGTGCGAGTACAGTATCAGCATCGTGCGCTGGGTGAGCGAGGACGGGCGCGCGCGGCTGGTAAACGGCAACCGGCTGTGGAAGCAGCTGCAGCAGGTGCACCAGGAGCGCACCGGCTGCTGTGAGTACAGTGCAGTGCAGTGCAGTACAGTGCGAGTACAGCATCAGCATCGTGCGCTGGGTGAGCGAGGACGGGCGCGCGCGGCTGGTGAACGGCAACCGGCTGTGGAAGCAGCTGCAGCAGGTGCACCAGGAGCGCACCGGCTGCTGTGAGTACAGTGCAGTGCAGTGCAGTACAGTGCAAGTACAGTATCAGCATCGTGCGCTGGGTGAGCGAGGACGGGCGCGCGCGGCTGGTGAACGGCAACCGGCTGTGGAAGCAGCTGCAGCAGGTGCACCAGGAGCGCACCGGCTGCTGTGAGTACAGTGTAGTGCAGTGCAGTACAGTGCGAGTACAGTATCAGCATCGTGCGCTGGGTGAGCGAGGACGGGCGCGCGCGGCTGGTGAACGGCAACCGGCTGTGGAAGCAGCTGCAGCAGGTGCACCAGGAGCGCACCGGCTGCTGTGAGTACAGTGCAGTGCAGTGCAGTACAGTGCGAGTACAGTATCAGCATCGTGCGCTGGGTGAGCGAGGACGGGCGCGCGCGGCTGGTGAACGGCAACCGGCTGTGGAAGCAGCTGCAGCAGGTGCACCAGGAGCGCACCGGCTGCTGTGAGTACAGTGCAGTGCAGTGCAGTACAGTGCGAGTACAGTATCAGCATCGTGCGCTGGGTGAGCGAGGACGGGCGCGCGCGGCTGGTGAACGGCAACCGGCTGTGGAAGCAGCTGCAGCAGGTGCACCAGGAGCGCACCGGCTGCTGTGAGTACAGTGCAGTGCAGTGCAGTACAGTGCGAGTACAGTATCAGCATCGTGCGCTGGGTGAGCGAGGACGGGCGCGCGCGGCTGGTGTGAGTACTGTACAGTGCAGGCTGCTGAGAGTACAGTACAGTATAATGCAAGTACAGTATCAGTAGTTGGCTACACTAACGGATCGCTTGTGTTGCAGTCCGCTCGTGGCACTCGCTGCGCAACCGCTACCTGCGCTACTTGCTGCCCACGCTGGGCGCGCGCGACCTGCCGCCGCAGCAGGCCAGCCGCCTGCGCGCCGCCGCCGCCGCCGGTGAGACCAGCGCGACAAGCACACGGCTCCTATCACACGACTGCTATCAGACAATCACACGGCTCCTATCAGACAATCACACGACTACTTTCAGACAATCACACGGCTCCTATCACACGACTGCTATCAGACAATCACACGGCTCTTATCAGACAATCACACGGCTCCTATCACACGACTGCTATCAGACAATCACACGGCTCCTATCAGACAATCACACGACTACTTTCAGACAATCACACGGCTCCTATCACACGACTGCTATCAGACAATCACACGGCTCCTATCACACGACTGCTATCAGACAATCACACGGCTCTTGTCAGACAATCATACGGCTCCTATCACACGACTGCTATCAGACAATCACACGGCTCCTATCAGACAATCACACGACTACTTTCATACAATCACACGGCTCCTATCACACGACTGCTATCAGACAATCACACGGCTCCTATCACACGACTGCTATCAGACAATCACACGGCTCTTATCAGACAATCACACGGCTCCTATCACACGACTGCTATCAGACAATCACACGGCTCCTATCAGACAATCACACGACTACTTTCAGACAATCACACGGCTCCTATCACACGACTGCTATCAGACAATCACACGGCTCCTATCACACGACTGCTATCAGACAATCACACTGCTCCTATCAGACAATCACACGGCTCCTATCAGACAATCACACGGCTCCTATCAGACAA
The DNA here is from genome assembly GCA_036785405.1 of Coenonympha arcania. Classification (NCBI taxonomy): domain Eukaryota; kingdom Metazoa; phylum Arthropoda; class Insecta; order Lepidoptera; family Nymphalidae; genus Coenonympha; species Coenonympha arcania. The sequence goes on from CM072076.1 coordinate 13,860,939, forward strand.
TCACACGGCTCCTATTACACAATCACACGGCTCCTATCAGACAATCACACGGCTCCTATCAGACAATCACACGGCTCCTATCACACAATCACACGGCTCCTATCAGACAATCACACGGCTCCTATCAGACAATCAAACGGCTCTAAACCGTACCGCCTATCTGTGTGACAGTTTCGTTCTTTTTCATGATCATAAGAAAATATTTGATATTAGATCTTAAAGACGGATCGGACGGATCTTAAATATTTCTTCCAGACGGGTCGGTTTAGGGATTAACGTGTACAAAACCAAGGTCATGTTTAATCAACACGTTGTCCCGAGACAAGTGATCGTCGAAAACGTTGGCATCGAAATTGTCTCTCAATACAATTACCTTGGGCAGACCATTGCGCTAGGCAGAAATAATTTCGATGAAGAAGCCAACAGACGAATACGGCTGGGCTGGGCAGAATTCGGTAAATTGAATCAAGTCTTCTCCTCGTCAGTTCCTCAATGCCTGAAAACTAAAGTTTTCAACCAGTGCGTTCTTCCCGTCCTCACGTATGGCGCGGAAACGGCCTGATCCACAAATTCAAAGTCGCGCAGCGGGCCATGGAGAGGGCTATGTTAGGAGTTTCCCTGAGGGATAGAATCCGAAATGAGGAGATCCGCAGGAGAACCAAGGTCACTGACATAGCCCAAACCATTAGCAAGCTGAAGTGGCAGTGGGCAGGTCACGCGTGTCGCAGGGGCGATGGCCGGTGGAGCCGAAAAGTCCTGGAGTGGAGACCGCGTACAAGTAAGCGTAGCGTGGGGCGTCCTCCAGCTCGTTGGAGCGACGACATGGCGCGGGTGGCGGGAAGCGGCTGGATGAGGAAGGCTGAGGACAGGGTGTGGTGGCGCTCACTTGGGAAGGCCTATGTTCAACAGTGGACGTCCGCAGGCTGAAATGATGATGATGATGATGATGAGATCTTAAAGACCCTCGGTTTGGAGAATACGGTATTTTACACCAGGACAAGCGGTTTCTGGTGTTTTCGTCCCTTGAGTAATAATGGCTATATAATTGCTCAGGTGGCGAAGCATTATAGGCATCATTGTAGTTCATAAGTATGTACTCTGTAATGTGTGGCGCAGTAACAATTAGTTATGTGGTGGAACTTGAATGCACTACCTTTAAATTGTATGAAGACCTTCTGTAATCAAGTTCGCAATAAAGAAATTTGAATAAATAAAAATTTGCAGGACAGATTAATTTGTTTTGCTATAATCCGCTACTTGAAAAGATTCTGTATGGTACAACGCACAATGCGAAATCGTAGAGCTCTACGATTTCGCATTGTGAAGTCAACATCTGAGGATGTCCCGGTGACGGGACGAAACGTGCGTCTAAGAAAGTGTTGGAAAATGATGTGTGGTGTTTCACTTGGGCAGTGTTCCTGCATATTGTACCATACAAAATCTTTTTAAGTAGCGGATCAAATTAATCTGTCCTGCTAATTATGGATTTCCGCAAAATAACGCCTGCTTCCATTCAATAAATAAATAGTACATTTCAATATAAGTGCGGAAAGTTTGTAATTTCTTTACAAGTCCCGGTTTGTTGACCCAAGCCGAAGGCGAGGGTCAACTATAAGGACGAGTAAAAATGACAATTCCGCACGTGCATTGAACGATGTTTTTTAATACATTTGCGAAAAAAATAATGGTTTTACGTGTTTTTCCATGCCGTGTTCGTGTTCATGCGCTCCTGGTGCGCACGCTCCGGTGCCGCGTAGGAGGAAAACACAAAAGCACTAGTGCGGAAAAGAATAACTTTGCGCACGCTAAACACACATGGAAATGTCAACTTTTTGAGCAAATGTATTAAAAAATTTGTTTCTTTCAACTAACGACTAACTAATTGTTTGCAGGCGAGCTAAAGTCCCGCAAGCTGCCGCCGCGCCGCAACTCCGTGTTCCACGTGCCGCGCGTGCGCAGCGCGTCCGCGCGCCGCCCCGCGCCGCCCCCCACCCCCGCGCCCGCTACCACCGCGCTCCTACACATCGCAGAGTCAGGTACCACACTGTTTTTTTTTCTCTCTTTATTTGGGAAACAAACAGCTTAAACATAATACAAAATCTTATTCTTAATGTAGTTAGCACATGAGCCAATAAAGTTTCCACTTTCTTGATTACAATTTTTGAATGGGAGTTGTACTAGATGTTCTGTTTACATAGTTGATATAATATAAGAGATACCACATCTACTCAATATATTGATGCTAACCCACAACCACCTCAGCCGAATTATGTTTTTAAGATTCCATAGCCAAATGGCAAAAAACGGAACCCTTATAGATTCGTCTTGTCTGTCTGTCTTTTCGTCCGTCCGTATGTCACAGCCACTTTTTTCCGAAACTATAAGAACTATACTGTTGAAACTTGGTAAGCAGATGTATTCCGTGAACCGCATTATAAGAATTTCACACAAAAATTTTGTAGGTTCCCCATACTTAGAACTGAAACACCGCGGAACTGGTTTTCCTTTTTTATATAATAGTACAGAACCCGCGGTGCGTGAGTCCGACTCGCACTTGACCTATTTTTTACTACCATTTCACGATGGCTCTTAATAACTGATTGGTATAATCCTTTCCAAGGCTTTTTCCATCGTTTATACTACAATAAGACTTATCTTACTACATCTTAAATTTGTGATGTTAGTATTGGGATTACCTCTGTTAAAGTAAACTGATGCATTTTCAGACACAGAGGACACACCGACGCGCGCGCTACGCTCCAACGCGGCGCAAACGCGCGTGTCTCAGCCCGACCAATCGGCGTCAGGCGCGCCGCAACCCGACCAATCAGCGTCGCGCACGCCGCAGAACGACCAATCAAAGCCACGCGTACGCAGAGCCCATCAAACACTAACGCCCACCTACTCCGAGCTGACCAGGCGGTTCGCGCTGCGGCATCGCTCCACGCCCAACACCGACAGCGTCTCCGTCGCCTCCGTCAGCTCCGCTTCCGCCTCCGTCAGCTCCGCTTCCGCTTCCATCAGTTCCGCTTCCGCCAGCACCGACCCCCCGGCGAGGCGCTCCAAGCGGCCCCGATCCACCTCGAGCTCGATGACGATGTCTACAGATAGCGACCGACCGCGCAGGAAAATAACTAGACGCGACACGACCGACAGAAATGACCGACACGCCGACAGCAGTGGGCCCGAGCGTCGACTCACCAGATCCGTACACAACTCGATAAACAAAAATGACCGACGCAGCCCGAGCGCCGATCGCACCGGCGACACCTTGCCACGAAAAAAAGGTCGGTTTACTCGAATAAAAGGTAAAAATGCAGATAAAAGTGACCAACGTAATAGAATAGACTTACATCAGAACACGAACGCGGATAAATACCGACAGAGAGATAATACCGGTCAAAATGCCGACAAGAATGACCGACATAGAGATAAGGGCGACCGGGATGGCGACAAGAAAGACCGACAGAACACAACTATTTCGCGACGGAAGAGAGCTGCGTTGGGTCTTGTCAACGGCCACGTCACTAGCGACAGCGATAGCCGCGACGTTCGAGATCGACACGAAGACAGGGCCGACCGACAGACCGACAGATCTGACCGACAGAAAACTCGCACGCGGCGGCTCTACAACCCCAACGCGATTTGACGTCATGCGCATCGGTATAAGTTTAAAATGGTCTGAGATCTGAACCTAAATCGATCTTCACCGAGCTGATAATAGAATGAGACCTATTTTAGAATAAATTTAGTCTATTAGAAAATATAATAAAAATAGGATTGCTGGAAAATCTTTAATTTAAATATAAAAAAAATTTAATAAATCAAAATATTCTGTCCATGCATGATCTATTATTTAAAAAAAAAAATATTTTTCAAATAATAGACAACCCTATGTCAGCACTTTCAATATGTTTCATACTTCCAAACTAAAGTCCGGCCGCTCAAAGAATGCGTTTCTGACAGATCGTGATCGACTGGGCGATGTAACTTTGAACTGCCGTACAATTTACGGAATTTTTTTAAATATCTTTTATTTACGTTATTAACGAATGATAACATTAAAATTCGAATAATTATACTAACTTACAATAAATGTATTTATTTTTGGCTAAAATTATTACAATTACTTATTTAAAAAATATAAAAACTATAGCTTTTAAAAGTCAAACCACGTCGAACGGCGCTGTTTCAAGGTTATGCCAACTGTTTTTTTTTTGTTTTGTATGACAAATTGAAATGTGTCAGAAACGCATTCTTTGAGCGGCCGGAATATAGTGTAAAATTATCTTAATATTGCAAAATTATATAAAAATATTTTTTTTACATAATAATATTCTGTCCAGAATTTTTCCAGCAGGTTTGCTGGAATTTTTAATATATTTTCTAATAGGCTAAATTTATTTTAAAACAGGTCTCGTCCTATGATCAGCAGGGAACGTCGATTTAGGTTCGGATCTTCTACTAAAAGAAAACAAACAGATATGCTAACTGAAGTGCGAAAAAGTGAACTCTGTGCTGTGGAGTCAACGTCTTCTGAAGATGCTCGAGTGTTAGGGTGAAACGCGTTGGTTTTGGGAAGTGCAGATACCATGCATCAAGCAGTAAGAATGTGTGGACGAAACCTTAAAAAAGGTCACAAAAAGGGAAACATAACACTTTTTGGATGGTATTATGGTCATAAGAAGCACAATAAGCTAACTGTTTTACAATCTTTAATAGAAGCATGGGAGTAGATAAAATAAATAACCATGTTTATAGACATTTCATTACACTGCGGCACCTTGCTGTCCGGCGGAGCTGGAAAGGTCAATGACACCGTTCGACCTTAGTTTATTATACAGAGTAGTACGTCTGTGTTAGAGGAATCTTTTTTTTGTATGAACGATAGAATTTTGGAAAGTTACTAAACAAAGGTTTTTCTTTGCAATCATTGGAACTAGAGGCTGAAATCGTCTTAGAGTTTTTTTATGTAAAGTGATCACTAAAAAAATGTTGTAATTGTTTTTTTCACCTAATTTATTAGGGTTTTGTGAGACGTTTTAGTGTTTTTTTAAAAATGATCACTAAACATTGTTGTAAATTTTTTCCACTTTATTAATTTTTTTTAACCGACTTCAAAAAAAGGAGGAGGTTCTCAATTCGTCGGAATCTTTGTTTCCACTTAATTATGGTTTTTTACTTTATTATGTTTCAGTAATTCTACAGAAAAAATGTTTATTAGGTATAGGAGCACTTTGTAGTCTGTCGGTCTGTCAAGACTCTTTATTGCGAATGTCTATAAATAAGTCTTTAAAAAATTCTCTATCGACATATCTTTAAAAATTTAAATTACTTTATTACTTGTTTATTTCATTTTGAATCTTATAAGTACTAATGGTATCTTATCAAACTTGTTTTTGTGTTCAAATGCTTCAAACTTGTTTTTGTGTTTTTATTATTATTTTAATTAAAAAATATATTGAAAGCTAAAGAGCTTATGCAGCTGAATTGTGTCATTTTTTTTAATGTTTCAAAAATATTGAATCTTTAAATTGTATTTTTCTTTTTAATAGTTATTAAAATATATTGTAATTAGTTGACACTGCTCTATGCTTGTCGTGGTATAGGCATTTATAATAAACGTATAGAAAGAGGATGGCTGTTTATATTTTTTCAGCCAATCAGAAGGCAGGATTTTGTTGAATACTAGACTAGGATTGTCGGTTGACGGTCGGATGTTATAGATTGACAAAAAGAGTGAAAAAAATGGAGACGCCTCTGTATATACCTATACCACAGATAATATAATACTATACTAGTACCTATACCGTGGAATTAAACTAATTTGGGTCATTAAACGATATTATTTCGTTTTACCTAATACAGTGCATGTTATTAATGTATTTTTATGTTAATATAGGTGTTACGGCCCCTTGCCTGTCCAGATGAGGGCTCAGTTCCCGGGCCCATAGAGGAACGAGCCCGGACAGGTCGAGGGGGGACCGACTAGTGAGACTACGCGGGATCACTAGTGTACGATCAGTCTCGGGTCAGATGACGGCATCCAATCCGAGTCGGATAGCAATCGAGTCTCACTAGTCGATCAGTGGAAATAGTAATCAGCGACTTTTACTAGACAACAGGTCGGCCACTACGGCTGATACAGTACGCCACCGGACGCGGCCAACAATA